>OY728127.1:1324159061-1329159061 GCA_963277665.1 Viscum album | reverse complement strand
CCTTCTCACCAATCGATTGTATACTATTTATGATAGTCCTAAATCTCTAATGTATCTTTGAAAATAATTATCATGGTTGAAAATAAAATACATGATAATAAGAAAGAATAATTTCTATTCTAGTCTCAATTACTTTAGATGTTCCACAATATGTCACTTCCAATTTCTTCCAAGTACTATTAGATTCTTAAGGAGAAGAAATATGATTATATATGTTCCTAGTTATATAGCATAACAAATTATTTCACACTCAATAGTTTAACTAATATTTTAGCTTCTCTTGACTAGTAAATTTTGAAACATCCATCTCTCTAATCATCTAATTTTAATTAAACATTAAAAAAAATTATCAACACTAGTGTTAACAATGAATATCTTTATTCTATATCCATTTTATTCACTGTCATCACCATCAATAACTTATGGTATTCTAGGATTATCCTTCTATCTTATAGACACAAAAACAATTTATATAATATACACATTATAGTAATAGAATTTTTTAAACAGTTTATAATGAATGTTTAAAAACATCAGAAACCTTATTATAATAGGAAAACATCAAACCAGTAAGTTGACCTGTACAACCCACTCAAATACCAATTTTTGGATAATTATGGCTATAATGGATATAATAGGGGTTAATTTTCATTTCAAAACAAAAACTAATTAAAAATCAAGCCTCTTTATTATTTTTATAGGAATCATTATTCATCTAATAATCAGTGTTTTATATTAGGTATAGAATGTGTCCCATAAGTTAGATTATCTAAAATTTAACTAAAATAAATTTTCCAAAAAAATTACAGTGTAAAAATATATCTTTTATAAAAAAGTAAAATAAAACCTTAGAAATTAATACAGTAAAACTAATAAAAACATTATAAAAGGAATTATTACTCTTTTAGCCATCATTATAAAAGAATTAAATAACCTTAACTTATGGTATCTACAGTTTCCACCCAATAATAAGGTATTTCATTCTTCATAAGAAATCAATACATTACTAAGATTGAAATCAAAATATGTTTTCCTATCCCCATAAGCCCTTGATCTGCCTGATTAGATTTATAATTCTTAATATACTCAAAATCCCTCAATCGTAACCTCAATCGGATATATAATACAAATAAAAAACCTTTATAAGGATTTTACAATACTTACATGAAATCACTAAAATAAAAAACAATCTAGAACATTTCAATGTAAACAAATGAGAGGTTTTAGTAGAGTAATATTTATATTGATAGAGTTCACCAAATAATAAGATACCATCTCCACGAATACACCTCTAATTATAGGAACTCCCCCAAAGGTCATATTTCTTTCATTCATGGAGGGGTTTCAATATCCTTGAATGATGTTCACATTGACATCTTATCATGATCAGTGCATCATCCATATAATTAATATGTGATCTTCATGATATGTAAATTTTTCATATATTACAATTTTATATATATAATATTTATATTTATGTAATAATATATATTTAATTTAATCTAATAAATAATATGAAATAACTTACCTTATGAAATGAATATAAATATTTTATATTCAAAACTATATAATGGACTTAAGTTAAGATAAATTATATTTTTTTTGTTTTTAGATTTATTTATGAATAGATTATAAATGATTAACTCATATTTAAATTATGGAATTTTCTATTTTTTAAAAAATTATTCTAACCTTTATTCATTTTTATAATTGTTATATTATGATTTGATATATATTTGTTTTAGTTTAAAGTTGTTAATAGGATTCAAGAGATTATTATACAAGTATCTAATGAGATAAAATGCTAGGTATGATAATGGATTTAGTTTTCTTCTAATATGCCATTAATTTTTAATTAAATTTATTATATAGAATTTATTTATTTAGTATAGTTTATACATATTATTTTTTGGAATTATAATGAATTATAACCTCTCTTGAGTAAATTATCTTTAGGTGGAGGTACGTTGGGTAATACATTCCACAATACTGGAGACTTATGTGTGTTCTATAATGGTGGGTATTGGTTATCTATCGATTGAGGCTTACTCATGTTTGTATTTTTAATTTCATATAAATATGTACCTTTACATGAAAATTTCATATACCTTATTGATAAGATGCATTTGGATATTTGTAAATATGATATGATTAAACTTTCGGGAGATTAAACCAAATTGTGAATTATGTATTGTGTTACACATCAAAATGGTTTAAAAATAATGGTTTTATTAAAGGAAAATGATTCCAAACTAAATCAATAGAAACAGGAATACATGTAAATATAATAGAGAAGATATGATAGTTATAATTAAATCTATTTGAAAATACATAACATTTGATTCCTTCTAAGGTTTCACATTTCAAGAACTCAGTCATATAACTAGGTTGGTTCTTCCAAAGTTGGGTTCCCATCGATTATCTTGTGTAAAGTATAGTGTAAATGGATAATCCTGGGTGTTAACCAATAAAATTCATTTTTTTAATAAAATTATATATGAAATTCCATGAGTTGGGATATTGGAATAAAAAAATTTATTTTATCTATATATTGGATTTGGTAAAAAGGGTTGTCCACCGATCTATCTAACAAACATATCTGATATGACTTGGATGATGCCCTAGAAAAATAACATAGTGGTAAGAGGAACACCAAATCCCACTCATTTCATAATGAAATATTGATCTTGGTTCACTAATTGATATAATTAATTTCAAATGTGTTATCACTTTATTGGGAGTAATATCATTAAAATTTCTTGACAAAAACATTTAAAAATTATGATAATCTAATAAAACATTCATCAGAAAATTAATTGCATCATAAATATCAAACTAAACCATGATATTAACCAACAATTATGAGAGGATTAATGTCATAAACTTATAACATAGATAAATTAAGAAATGTTTTAATGTGAGAGAATTTATATATTCTATAGAAACATCTTCCTGAGTAAAAAAATGCTGATAGTTTTTTACAAGGGAATATAACCACTTATGTGAACCATATAATGAATCTATTAATGTTTAAAAATAATTTGATGGAAATTAATCTAAGAAAAATCAGACTTCACTAATATAGTCTCTATTAATAATTATGTAAAAATGTGGTGAGGTAAAGATATCCTCTGAGGGAGATACCATTTATGGAATACATTTTTTTAATAATTTGAAAATTTAATGTAGTATAAAAAAATTGATCATTTTTTCACAAAGTATTGATGATAGTAGAAGTGGGCATGTGATGTCCTTATTTTTGTATTGTATTGACAGAACATGGCATAAAATTACAAAATAGAAGAAGAAAATATAGTTTTAAAGCCTAAAAATGTTTCTAATTGAATTATTTAAAGGTCATTAAAACCATTGGATATTACCTAGAAGGATTAATGATTCCATATGATATATTTTTCTATAATAAGTGAAGTAGTTAGGGAAACTTTATGGAATTTTTTGTCATGTATCATTGAGTTGTGTAGTAATTAATCGTTTTTAAGTGTATGTGATACCAAAAACAAACTTTACAAAAACAATTATTATACAGGAGTCTAAAAATAGGGAATAATTTGTGGATCTTTTCTTTGAAATTTGAGTGATAGAGTATATATTTCCTACATGAAAATTTTTAATATCCTTTAATTTATCAATATCAAATGAATCTTTATAAAGGATGTGTATCATGATCTCATTTATCTTACATGATAAGAGAATTTGTTTACTAAAAATGATATTTTATGAATAACATGATATCGTACATAATTTTTTCGATTCATCACTTTCTATATCATATTTAAAAAGGGGGAAAGAGTAAAAATGTTTTATCCAGGGAAATGTGTTTATCAAATGGTTTTTTAAAATATAAGTGATTGTATTCTCATCATCCATAAGTGGAAAATTTTAAAGAATAAATTATTATATTTTTAAATAAATGATCAATATAAATAAAATACCAAATATGATATAGAAACAATTGTTTTTTGATAAATATTCCTTTTGAGTCAAAATAAGGGTAATTTCATAAAAATGATATTGTGAATCTTAGAAACACATTATTAAAATAATTTGGGTTCTAAAATATTTTTCAAAATATGTTTGGGCTAATAGAAGTTAAAATTTAACAAATAAAATATTATCCCAATAAAAACACAAATAAAAGTTTACTGTATATCATAAAAGATTTAGGGTTTTTTGGAAAAAGATTTATGTAAATATATAAATTTGTTATAAAAATATTACATAGATAAAAAATATAATAGGGGTTCCAAGAATATTGATACTGATGTTTAAAATATCTATATGTTGAAAACATAATTTCATGTCATCGTAGTATTTGTTGTTATAGATTTGAGTAGATAAAATTATTTCAAATTGTTTGAAATTGGGAAGATTATTCCTAAGTCTTTCAATAATTCAAACTATATTAGATCAAAGATGTTACTAACTAAAGAGTTTTATGGTTTGACTTTATCAGGTGGATACAAATAGATGTTATAGAAATTAGATAGACATGTAATGAGTTTAAATATACATGAAAAACTATAGTAAGCATAAGGTTGATTATGAGATCATTCCAACAAGATATCTAACATCAATTTATATCTAATCGATGATCATTATAGACTATTATGGGTTGTGATTATATGTTAATAATCACATGAGTAGAATTATTTGATCAATATAAATTTATTTATATGGGATATAAATAGTACACTCATGAGGAAATAAGATATGACATATTATATGTAATGATAATGAAATTATATCACAAGGAATTTTGTATGGTAATTGATATTCTTAGGGGAATATTACTATTATTTTTCCTTTATACTTGATCTTTCTGACACATGGGGACCTTAATACTTTGATATATTAATTATTTTATCCTTTATGCTTAACTAATCATGGTATGTACAGATTTTTTGTGGATCACGTTATCAATTGGAGATTAACCATGATCTTACATTTCCACTAATATGAATAGTAAATGTATATTTGACCATGCTTCAATTAGACTGGGTAATTTCATCAATATTATTAGTTGAGTGATATGTGAATTTCCTAGATAATTGGATGAGGGAAATTTGATGTCCTCATCTTCTAGATGAATGAAATGGGATGTATTCGCCAACCTGGTAAGTCTATTTTAGAGATACGTGATTTTATGAGCTGTTGTACACTATATTAATTTGTTTTACATCTAATTTCCAATTTATATCTTGTATAAAGGGATTATATAGGTTTACATATGAATTAAAAGATACATATTTTGGTGTACATGTTTTTATAGAGATGTTAGTATAATTAATCAAGATCACAAGAGACCCCTATCAAGCATGTGTATCGCATATTATTTTAAGGTGGCAGCCCTTTAATTAGATATATGAAATAAATATTTAATATTTATTTTCAATATTAAAAAGGTGAATAGGCTCACATTTTTAGGCCATACAATAAATATTAAAGATTATAAAAATATATTTTCCAAAAATTAAAAGAGTTTGATAACCCATGTCCAAAAGAATTTAGATATAAGTGTGAAGTATTTTTCCTAAATTCAATTTGAAATTTTAATTCAAGTGCGAGGTTTTTGAAAATATATTAAAATATTGATATTATATTTCTAGGTATCCCATGAGTCATGACCTATGATACTCATGTGTTTCATTTTTCATATTGTGGTATTACTACAACATAAAAGGAATGTAATGCCTTTATCGTAGATTACGATAGGATTACAATACGGCATTAGGTACATGGCTCAATTGATATCCCTAGTACATTTTCCTTCAATTATGAATCATTGGGGTTGATTAGTTTATTAAATGAAAAATAATTAGGAATTTTTAAGTAGAATTATTCTCAATTAGTGTGTGTTATGGGTGATGTATGTTGGCCTCCATGTTAGGGAATTCCAACCTCAATTCCCATCATTGAATGAAGGGATCCAATAGAAATAGATATGATCACGATATAGAATATTTTTTCTACTTACCAAACATTAGTATAATTTTTCCCTTTATCGCAGATTTATATCTATCATTATGGTGGAGGTGCTAACACACCTTTGGTCTTTGTGGGTCCTATGAATATGAATGATGATTTTAGTGTTTGGTGTACTAAAAATAGATGAGAGAGTATATTAGTGTAACGCCCCGACCCTAGTTACCTAGAGTCGGTGAATTATTACATAACATTGTCATGATCACAAGAAAGATCAAATCTCGAAAGACCGATTGGTTTAGTATCCTTGGAGACACTAGATATATTCATAAGTCTTACATTGCATCATAAAGTGAAAAACTACTACAACAACATATTGTCTCCATAGTCAACACTATTATCCTCTTATAATATCCATGCAGGTCATTCATAATTTACTTCTTCATATCCTGGGAAAAATAAAACATAGAAAAGGGGTGAGCTCAAATGCCCAGTAAGGATAACAATATAGTGGAAACTTTCATAAATAAGAATAAACACTTAAGGCAATGTATAACTAAAACAAAAGTCTTTTAAACTTGAACTTCAACATAGTATGGAAAAGATAAAATGAAACAATGCCATTTACTTATTCACATGGATATTCTACTAATTGAATAATCACATGAAATATCAATAACCACTTTCATAATGATGGAATGCATAATGCCAGACTATCATAACCACATTGCCAAGGCCTCGTGCCAAGACTACAAATAAGATTTTGTGAAGGCCTTGTGCCAAGACACTAGTTTGTCTCATGAGACCTACCGATGCATCAAGGAGATATAGCGGGCTCCACCCGTCACATATTAAGTCCAATGCATTCCCATATGAAAAGGTTTAAACATAACATAAACATTCGTATTAAAAATAGCATACGAAATGTCAATACTTTCACCATAAACTATGAATGGTATAAAAATAGCACATCCATAGTCAAACATATCACAAAATCTTCAATACAATATAGAAGTTTTGTATCATAATAAATCAACTTCAAATGAGCGTAAAATCCATCAAATGATGTTGACATAGATGAAATCAAAACTATTTGAGAGAAATATCTCTTTTTTTGAAATCATTTAAAAGTCACACATTTATAAAGGAAGTAATTAAAAAGAGATTTTTGAATCAAAGTGTCACATACCACTTTGAAACTTTTGAAAGGAATTAAAATTTTAAAAACATTCATGTCCATATAAATAAATCCTTAAAAACCATTATGGACATTAATTAAAAATATTTAGAAAGATAAATCTTTAAAACCTTTAAAATTCTGATTTTGATAAAGAGTACCCTTCCGAAATTCTTAAAATATTCATTTTAAAATAATTTAAAAGTCACATAATTATAAAATAAAAAATTTACTTTGAAAATATCATTGTAGGATTGTAAGGGAATCTTTGACAATTTTATAACGGTGGTAAATAGCCGCACCCGCCGTATAAGTTAAAAAAAACATTCTTACCTTAATTTTGTCGAGAAGGTTAAAAAGAACATTGTTTGGAAAACGACGGAAAGATTCCTTTATAAACCTCTTATAAAAATTAAAACAAGGGTATAAATGACTTTAACCCATATTCTAGTAAATAGTAAAAATGTTTTGAAATTCATATTTAAGAAACATGGATGTGGACGATAAAGAGATCCCAGTAGATTATTACGTATAAACAACCTCGGATAATGAAGAGATTACGAAATAAACCCTTACCTTACACCTTTCCTTGGATGGGGTAGGTTAAACTCCTGTATAATGGTGAAATAATTGTTATTAAATTATTCAATAATCATATACATTAATATAATATCATATATGATCTTTTAACATTGCTTTGTTAATAATATCTTAGAATTATCGTCATTCCGGGTGTTAACTTACTCGATTTATTTTATATGTTTTGTTATGAAAGCCATGTTTGTAATGGATAGGTTGTATCTCATTCATATATAGAATGATATGAAGTCCTTAGATACTATTATTAATAATCAAATGATAATTATACTTGAATGGATACGATGGAGAATTAATCTCATCGCGTTCGTGGAGACGGTAGTCCTTATGTACGCACGAGCGATAATATCATTCTTTTGATATTAAAATAATATATAATTTGATGTTATATCATATATACAGAATACTTATCATGTTATATTTATTATTTACATGAGTTACACATCATTATTATACCCATCCAAATAATAATTTATTGAATAACAATTACACCACGATGTGGAGACGGTAAGCCGTACGTATGCACGTATGGTGACATTTTATTCAAAGGATGGATAGAATAGTGAATATGGTTGTACCATATTTATAATAACATCATAGTATATATATTATAATGGAGTTATTATTTTAGAAAGGTAACAACAACGGAAGAAGAAGTGGAAGAAGAAAGGAACTTGAAAAAGGGTGGTGAAATCATTACCTCTTCTTCGGGTTCTTCCTTTTGATTTAATCAAAAGGGATCCTTAGGTTGGATTTCTGATAAAACTAATGCCTCTAGGTTGTAGTGAGGGAAGTTGGTAGAGTATTTGTGCAGAGTTTGGCTGAACCAAAAGGCTTTGAAGGTGTGAAGAAATGAGAATGAGGAGTGCCCTTTTATAAGAGGGGTGAGGGGCACCTTTGGAAAATCTAGAAATATTAATTTATAATAAATTAATATTCGGTTTCTAATGGCTCCAAAATTTATTATTAAAAGTTTAAGGTGGGTATAGGTCGAAAACCATTAAACCAATAGAATTTAGACAGGTTTGGGTTACTATATTAACCTTATCATTAAGTATTAACTCTAAGTTAATTAGTTTCACTTTTACAATGTCTCTTTGTATTTTTAAATTATATGGTTAATAAACTTACCATATACATCCAAGAGACCCCAAAGTGGTTCATTAATGATAAAAATATCATAATATAAGTCTTTTTGCTGAACCTTATATTTTTAATAATTTAATATCAATTAATAATATAATATTTGTTTTTAAAAATCTTTTATGCCAATTTTGACACAATTCAATAGTTGATTTTTGTGAAACTCATAACAGAATTATTAATTCAAAAAAAGTTAATTAAATCAATCCAAAAATGTCATATTAACCTATAAAATTAGTTTAGTTCATAAAAAGTCTCAAATTATATTTATTTTGGTATTTATAATATCAATTTTTCTAATTTTTCACTATTATGGTAATTACTACATCATCATTGTGTCATAAATAAATTAAATTATTTAATGTCTAAAAATTATAAATAAAATATAATTATGTAGGAAAGATTTTTATCTTTCTAATGAATATTTATAGTCTAAAATCCAACATATATAACTCTACTTAAAAAATTATTTTCTAAAAGATATATGCTTATGTCATTTTTGTACTCATTTTAACTTAATTAAAATAAAGTGTCCCTATCACCTACAAGTGGCTCCATGGGGTCCCCAAATCGACCCAAATATGACTATGGTCGAACATGTATCAACCAATAATGTTAGGATACGTTTTAGGGTAATTTAGTATTATTATAATATTATTTTTTAAGCCTTATTTAACGGATTTACCCTTAACCATGGTAAATAAAATATTTACCGCAGTAATTATTCAAAATGTCTAAAAATAAAAGTTACCTATTTATACAGTTTGAACATCCTGATTCCAAATATGGAATCCATTTTTCCAAATTCAAAACACAGAAGTGGCAGAAATTAATTTAAAATTAATTCCCGTTGTTAAAACAAAAAGCGTGTTTTTAAGAGATAATAAATATCAAAAGATTGACACCTGTTTATGTCCGGTTTAATTGTAAAATTATCTCCAATGACAAACATTGAATTAAATGGTAAAAATATATTCTAAATATACTTTAAAACCACTCAAATTCATCATTTATCACTTTTAATTATTTTGATTAAAAAAGTTGTTTTTAATTAAAATTTAGTAATTTTCACTATTCATCAAAATATTAAAGTTATCCGAAAAGTACCAAAATTTCACCTTAGGCTAAATTAAATATTATGAATCCAAAAATGAAGTCCATTTTGAGAGATAAAATTTCAAAAAGTATGTATTACTATTCATAACGGCTAGTTTGATCGGTTGTGGTGTGTGTTAAAACTCGAAGTTGCGTACAACACACGCTACTGTATTATTGAAACGAAAGCGTACCGTGGAAGCTTGGGACGTTTCATTTTAAATTTTTGATTTCCCCATTTAGTCAGAAAGTTTAAAATATTGTATTTAAAAAGGGTTCACTATTAAAATTTGATAAAAGTGAAATACAGAAAATGAATTTGTTCTTGCATTATGTCTAAGAAACTCATAATATGGATTCTAAAATTATAAGGATATATTAGTTTAAAATTTATTTAATACTATTCATAACCTCTTTTGAATGGCTTGTTTGGTAAGTCATGGTGCGATTGAACTCGGTGTTGCATGTAGTGCAAGTTATTGAATTATTTTGAAGAAATAACACACTATGAAATCTTGGGGTGTTACATTCTCCCCTCCTTCAATAAATTTCATCCTCACAATTTGAAATTGTTCTTCGAAAATAAAAGGTTGAAAATAGAAAATATCTTTGTGGGAAAACCCACATCGGAAATTAGGTTACTAAAATTTAGTCTTAATATGAGGAAAAGAGAAATGAAAGGGTCACCACCAAATTATGATCTCGATTAGGAGAATATTGGTGGCGATTAGAGACATATAATTGGAGGGAAAACGTAAATATTTATAAGTAGTGATTGAGGTCATCAATCACAAACAAGTGTAAAATTGAGGTCCTTAAATTCATCAATCTATGATGATTTGAAATACCATCGATTCAACAAAACATAGGGTATTAGGATAACACATTTTTGGTTTTATGATTCCTTAGATAAAGTATACGAATTAATTTCTTCATAGAATAAGAGAATAAGAAAAATATATTCTTGAAAATTATATTTCCATCCTTTAACTAATTTCTACCACAAACTCATCTTTCACTCTAAAAGTTAATAGAACGTAAAAAAAATATTCTATTTATCCTATTCGTATAGGGTAAAAAAAGAATTTATAATTAATCTACTAGATCTTTTAAAAAAACTACATTATTTAATCTCGGACATCACCTGGGTCAGTGGTATGTGATACACCCTTGTCGCCCTTCGGTTGTGGGTTCAAGTCTCGCGGCCTTGTTGGACGCGACGGGTTGCCACCCGACCTCCGGGTTTTCCTTTTAGGGCAATCCAAAATAATCCAAACTAGAACTATCCAAAATACTTCTGTCCAAAATTTATAAGGAAGGTAAACACAATGAAGATCATTTTTTTGCCGTGTAATAACATGTGATCACCTTCATCATGTATTCTTTTAAAACACTGCAACATCCTGAATTATCATAAAACCTTATTGATTACATTCATGATCCCTTATTCATTATAGAATAATAGATATACTCCTTCAATCCAAAAATGTTGTAAACCCAAATAATGATGGAATATACAAATCATTAATCAATTTCAAGGTGGTCAAGAATATCCAATATAATTTATCCAAATCAATCATGTATTATTCTAAAATCATTACCTCCATATCAGAACCATATAATGGTTTATCTTTTTCTCAACCATATATTTTCCAAAAATTTAACCTGCTATTGAGTCACTTTTCTTTGTTCCAAAAAATCTCAAGTCCTTAATGAAATAGTACAGCAGTACAATCCTTATATACTCCATAATTATTATAACAAGTACATTGTTGATACAACACTCAAATGACATAATCAACATAAGAACTCTAATCATTCCTCTTCATCTGTGGTAGTATCATAACTTGATTATTATCCAATAGCATCATTTGTGGCATAGTCTGATGACTAGGACATAGGTTCGCGTAGTGTCCAAACTCCTTGCAAATGAATCATTGTACATTTGAAACAATTTTCTTACCCTTGCAGTCATGTACTTTGTGCCCTTTTCCTCCATACTTATAACAAACTCCCATTCCTTTCAGGCAAGTTCCAAGGTGTTTCTTCCCACAGTAATCACATATGAGAAAATTCTTCTTTTCCATCTTCCCTTTATCCATCTTTCCCTATTCCATCCTTTTCTTCTCTTGCTTCCCTTAAAATCCATAGGACTCAGTAAATTATTTACTTATCTTATCAACACATGATATTATTTCTTCATATGATGATAATACATGGGAGACTATATCTCTTATAAATTCTAGCTTAAGACCATGAAAGATATGATCCTTCCTTCTCTTTGGATCATGTGAATTGCTGGAGTTCTCATTCCTTCTACTTGGCGCCATTTCTAAACAATGTCATACACTAGATTATTTTATGAATAACAATACCTAATCCCAGACTTGTAAAACACATAACATAAATTAAATAGTTTATGGATATAATCCATAATCATAAAAATGTCTCCTTTGAGAAAGTATATACTCATAAACCCTTCATAATGGTTTGTAAAGAAAATGAGAATTATCCTAAGCATATCCCTCGGGAGTGTCGTAACCAAGAGTGCAGCAAGGCCCATTGTCGTGCACCAGTTCCCGTTCGAGTCTAGCTTAAAGCAGTGTTTTCGGGTTTTACCCCTAGGTATATCTGTGCCAGAGCCGCCTCTACCTGCTCGTATCCAGAAAGGGATGTATTTCTCGGAAAACTCACAAAATCTCTACAATACCAAAATTATAGGAAGTTCTTCTATACTAATCCTCAAAGTTCATCTTAGGTCTACGTGCTCTAATCAGAGTTTATCTAAATCTAGCTTCCAAGGTTTTTACTAAACTTCCTCTGATACCAACTGTAACGCCCCGACCCCAGTTACCTAGAGTCGGTGCATTATTACATAACATTGGCATGATCACAAGAAAGATCAAATCTCGAAAGACCGATTGGTTTAGTATCCTTGGAAACACTAGATATATTCATAAGTCTTACATTACATCATAAAGTGAAAAACTACTACAACAACATATTGTCTCCATAGTCAACACTATTGTCCTCTTATAATATCCATGCAGGTCATTCATAATTTACTTCTTCATATCCTGAGAAAAATAAAACATAGAAAAGGGGTGAGCTCAAATGCCCAGTAAGAATAACAATATAGCGGAAACCTTCATAAATAAGAATAAACATTTAAGGCAATGTATAACTAAAACAAAAGCCTTTTAAACTTGAACTTCAACATAGTATGGAAAAGATAAAATGAAACAATGCCATTTAATTATTCACATGGATATTCTAATAATCGAATAATCACATGAAATATCAATAACCACTTTCATAATGATGGAATGCATAATGCTAGACTATCATAACCACATAGCCAAGGCCTCGTGCCAAGACTACAAATAAGATTTTGCCAAGGCCTTGTGCCAAGACACTAGTTTGTCTCATGAGACCTACCGATGCACCGAGGAGCTATAGCGGGCTCCCCCCGTCACATATTAAGTCCAATGCATTCCCATATGAAAAGGTTTAAACATAACATAAACATTCGTATTAAAACTAGCATACGAAATGTCAATACTTTCACCATAAACTATGAATGGTATAAAAATAGCACATCCCCAGTCAAACATATCACAAAACCTTCAATACAATATAGAAGTTTTGTATCATAATAAATCAACATCAAATAAGCGTAAAATCCATCAAAGGATGTTGACATAGATGAAATCAAAACTATTGGAGAGAAATATCTCTTTTTTTGAAATCATTTAAAAGTCACACATTTATAAAGGAAGTAATTAAAAAGAGATTTTTGAATCAAAGTGTCCCATACCACTTTGAAACTTTTGAAAGGAATTAACATTTTAAAAACATTCATGTATATATAAATAAATCCTTAAAACCCATATTGAAGACATGGACATTAATTAAAAAGATTTAGAAAGATAAATTTTAAAACATTTAAAATTCTGATTTTGATAAAGAGTACCCTTCCGAAATTCTTAAAATATTCATTTTGAAATCATTTAAAAGTCACATAATTATAAAATAAAACAGTTACTTTGAAAATATCCTTGTAGGATTGTAAGGGAATCTTTGACAATTTTATAACGACGGTAAATAGCCGCACCCGCCATATAAGTTAACAAAAAAACATTCTTACCATAATTTTGTCGAAAAGGTTAAAAAGAACCTTATTTGGAAAACGACAGAAAGATTCCTTTATAAACCACTTATAAAAATTCAAAAAAGGGTATAAATGACTTTAAAACATATTCTAGTAAATAGTAAAAATGTTTTGAAATTCATATTTAAGATACATGGATATGGATGATAAAGAGATCCCAGTAGATTATTACGTATAAACAACCTCGGATAATGAAGAGATTGCGAAATAAACCCTTACCTTGCACTTTTCCTTGGATGGGGTAGGTTAAACTCCTCTATAATGGTGAAATAATTGTTATTAAATTATTAAATAATCATATACATTAATATGATATCATATATGATCTTTTAACATTGCTTTGTTAATAATATCTAAGAATTATCGTCGTTTCGGGTGTTAACTTACTCGTTTTCTTTTATATATTTTGTTATGTAAGCCATGTTTGTAATGGATAGGTTGTATCTAATTCATATCCATAATGATATCAAGTCCTTAGATACTGTTATTAATAATCAAATGAGAATATTACTTTAATGGATACAATGGAGAATGAATCTCATCGCGTTCGTGGAGACGGTAGTCCATACGTACGCACGAGTGATAATATCATTCTTTTGATATTAAAATAATATATAATTGGATGGTATATCATATATACAGAATCCTTATCATGTTATATTTATTATTTACATGAGTTACACATCATTATTATACCCATCCAAATAATAATTTATTGAATAACAATTACACCACGACGTGGAGACGGGAAACCGTACGTACACACGTATGGTGACATGTTATTCAAAGGATTGATAGAATAGTGAATATGGTTGTACCATATTTATAATAACATCACATTATATATATGATACTGGAGTTTTTATTTTAGAATGGTAACAACAACGGAAGAAGAAGTGGAAGAAGAAAGGAACTTGAAAAGGGGTGGTGAAATCATTACCTCTTCTTCAGGTTCTTCCTTTTGATTTGATCAAAAGGGCTCCTTAGGTTGGCTTTATGATCAAACTAAGGCCTCTAGGTTGTAGTGAGGGAAGTTGTAAGAGTATTTGGGCAGAGTTTTTCCAAACCAAAAGTCTTTTAAGGTGTGAAGAAATGAGAAGGAGGAGTGCCCTTTTATAAGAGGGGTGAGGGGCACCTTTGGAAAATCTAGAAATATTAATTTATAATAAATTCATATTCGGTTTCTAATGGCTCCAAAGTTTATTATTCAAAGCTTAAGGTTGGTATAGGTTGAAAACCATTCAACCAATAGAATTTAGACAGGTTTGGGTTACTATATTAACCTTATCTTTAAGTATTAACTCTAAGTTAATTAGTTTCACTTTTACAATGTCTCTTTGTATGTTTATATTATATGGTTAATAAACTTACCATATACATCCAAGAGACACCCAAGTGGTAAATTAATGATACAACTATCATAATATATGTCTCTTGGCCGAACCTTATATTTTTAGGAATTTAATATCAATTAATAATATAATATGTTTTTTAAAAACTCTTTTATGTTAATTTTGACACTATTCAATAGTTGATTTTTTTGAAACTCATAAAAGAATTATTACTTAAAAAAAGTTAATTAAATCAATCCAAACATGTAATATTAACCTAGAAAAGTATTTTAGTTCATAAAAAGTCTCAAATTATATTTATTTTGGTATTTATAATATCACTTTTTCTTATTTTTCACTATTATGGTAATTATTGCATCATCATTGTGTCATAAATAAATTAAATTATTTAATGTCTAAAAATTATGAATAAAATATCATTATGTATTAAATCTTTTTATATTTTTAATGAATATTTATAGTCGAAAATCCAACATATATAACCCTATTTAAAAATTGTTTTTCTAAAAGATATATGCTTATGTCATTTTTGTACTCATTTTAACTTAATTAAAATAAAGTGTCCATACCACCTACAAGTGGCTCCATGTGGTCCCCAAATCGACCCAAAGATGCCTATGGTCGAACATGTATCAACCAATAATGTTAGGACACGTTTTAGGGTAATTTAGTATTATTATAATATTATTTGTTAACCCTTATTTACCGGATTTACCCTTAACCATGGTAAATAAAATATTTACCGCAGTAATTATTCAAAATGTCTAAAAATAAAAGTTACCTATTTAACCAATTTGAAAATCATGATTCCAAATATGGAATCCATTTTTCCAAATTCAAAACACAGAATTGGCAGAAATTAATTTAAAATTAATTCCCGTTGTTAAAACAAAAAGCGTGTTTTTAAGAGATAATAATTATCAAAAGATTGACACTTGCTTATGTCCGGTTTAATTGTAAAATTATCTCCAATGACCAAAATTGTATTAAATGGTAAAAATATATTCTAAATATACTTTAAAACCACTCAAATTCATCATTTATAACTTTTAATTATTTTGATTAAAAAAGTTGTTTTTAATTTAAATTTTGTAATTTTCACTATTCATCAAACTATTAAAGTTATCCGAAAAGTACCAAAATTTCACCTTAGGCTAAATTCGATATTCCGAATCCAAAAATGAAGTCCATTTTGAGAGATAAAATTTCAAAAAGTAGGTATTACTATTCATAACTGCTAGTTTGATCGGTTGTGGTGTGTGTTAAAACTCGAAGTTGCGTACAACACACGATACTATATTATTCAAAGGAAAGCGTACCGTGGAAGCTTGGGATGTTTCATTTTAAATTTTTTATGTCCCCATTTAGTCAAAAAGTTTAAAATATTGTATTTAAAAAGGGTTCACTATTAAAAGTTGATAAAAGTGAAATACTGAAAATGAATTTATTCTTGCATTATGTCTAAGAAACTCATAATATAGATTCTAAAATTATAAGGTTATATTAGATTAAAATTTAGTTAATACTATTCATAACCTCTTTTGAATCGCTTGTTTGGTAAGTCATGGTGCGATTGAACTCGGTGTTGCGTGTAGTGCAAGTTATTGAATTATTTTTAAGAAATAACACACTATGAAATCTTGGGGTGTTACATTTAGCTACCTCTAGGTAATATCCATCAATAATGAAAAATAACTAAATAAGATGGAGCAGAATGAAATCAAAAATTCTTATTTATGTTTCAGGTTATTCATGCTGCATGGTTATTAATGATGATAGATCAGGCACCAGATTATGGGTTTCTTACACTACGTTAATTCTATAATGATCCTCCAAAACACATCTATTTTTTATTGGAAAATAACATCAGTAGGTTTTCCATAAACTTCATTAAAATTGAATAAAATTGTCCATTGATTTAAAATAAGGAATTTATCTTTTATTGATAGGTTTTTTAGAGGACCATTGTGATTCATTTTCACATCATCACTTAGGATTGTTGTAACATTACATCATGGTGTTAGTTTTAATGGTTTATAATGATTTTTTTAATATTACTATGATGTGAATGAATTATATATTTTAGGTCATTTGATGAGATATGTCATTTTTTGAATCACAAATGGTCGAGTTGTCCAAGATAGAAATGAATTGATGTGTGTTGATGTGGGATGATTTTACACTTTTGGTATTTTTGATCAATGTAGACTCTTTTGTTTCCTACAAATTCTATTACATTCATATGTAATTGATTTTATGATCTACATGATTTTCATACATTGTATGATATTGTAAATTTTAAAAAACTTGGGTCTACCTTATAATTACTGGATTATTTGATAATTACAATATTTTTTATCTTTATGATATATATGTATATATATATTATTTTAATATTAAATTTTTGTTACTAAAATTATAAAAAAAATTAAAAATTGATTTAGTAGTTATTTAAATTTTTAATTTTTTAGTTAATTTTTATTTATTTGATTTATATAATCTAAATATTAAATATTTTGTACTAATTTATTTTTTGTGATAATTTTTTTAATTAAAAAAAATCATTTATATATACCTATTATATCTATGTGATATGTAAAAAACACTCCATATTTGTTTTAAATTTTATATTTTGTTTATAAAATCAATAAATAAAATTAAATATATATTTCTAGATTGTAAAATAATTTAATTTTGAGTTGACTCTCAAGATGACTTCAAGTGTGTGACCCTCAAACATTTTAATATCCTATTAGGAACTAGAAGACTCTATAATAACATCCATAAAGAGGTTTTTTAGAATTGTAAAGATATTAATAATGAGGATTGTTTTTTGTTATATGGTGTCTCATTTGATATGGAAATTAAAGATGTGATGTTCTCCTTGTGTGATGATAAAGATTTATGTCTCGATGGTTTCCATTATTTTCTTATTTAAATAATCTTAAAATTTCCTTATAGATATAATTACTAAATTTTTTAAGTTATATTAAATGAAAATACTTAATTTCACACATGAACTCTATTATTAATTCCCTTTATCAAAAATTGGTTAACCTTGAATCACCTATATATTGTATGCCAAATTAATGCTGCAATGTTCTATAAAATGTATTTATAATTTCTTAGAATGGCTCCTAAAGACTTCCATTCAAAAAAAATAGGTGGGGACAAAGAGGCATTTATGTACAAATGTTACATTTTTATTAATATTCAACTCATCAAACATCTTGTTATAAACTATTTTATAAGGTAGATTTTCCCTACATGTGAAATAAAGATTTATCTTTCCATAGATTATTAGTGAATTTCGTATTATTTTTTATAAAGTTTTATTTAAGCTTTGAAGTTCCCTTATAATCTTGTTAAATTAATGATGGGTTTCTTGAGATCTTGTTGAATTGAAATATGAGTAATAAATAGATTAAAGGATAAATTTAATTTAATAAATGTTTATGCTAGGGTGACCATATATGTTCATGCCTTTTAATTTTGTTCATGGAATACATGTATATGTCCCTCAAAAAAACTACAACCACAATAGATTCTATATTTCACCCTAATTTAAATAGACTTTATATCTATGATGTTGTTATTATGGAGAATTTTATTCTATTTTATAGGGTATATCCCAAATATACTATGACTATATCATGTTGTCATGATGTTTTTGGGTATATATCTAGAATCACTATTAATGATTTCAATAATAACGTCTTCTTTAGTGGTTTCACTCGGCTTGTATGGAGGAATATTTTAGATTGTTTGAACTTTGTTGGGGGGTAAACATCCTATTAAATATCTAGGTATTCATCTACCATCTAAAATCCTCACAATTAGATCTTGTCTTTCCATTATTGATAAAATCACTACATTATTTCTTTAAAGTTCTTATGTGGTATTAAATTATATTGGGAGGGTGGTACATGAATAAACAATGTTATGTTACACACTCTAATTCTAAGGGCACATCAAAACCTCAATTAAGACTATAATAAAGATGATTAATTCCCTATGAATTTCTTTCATTTTTTTTGGTAATTATAATCCCTATATAACCTTTAATACCTGGAATAATATGTTTTTGATGATGGGTTACTATTGATCTAATAACACATATTCATGTAGTTTAAAATATTGTTGTAATATTTCCCAATTCAATATTGTTGTTCAAAATATTTGATGTGTTATACTATACAGAATACATTCATACAAGGAATATCACATACCTTGGTTTTTAGCATATCTTAAACAAATATGTAGAATAATTTTATTTCTAACCTAATCATAATAATATAACATTAAAATAATCACCCATATTAAGAATCATATATCTGACTATTTCATGAGATTAAAATCTAAGGATATTGTGGACTGTAAAATGAAGGATATATCAATTTAGCAGTATTGGGATACTAGATTCATACATGATTTACATAATATACTATAAAAATGAAGAATAAAATGATAAAATTTCTTACATACTTGAAGATCCTTCAAAGATTCCTTATTTACATGTAGGAGAAAGAAAAGAATAATAATGGGTGAGCTAAGATGATCAGTAAGGGAAATCATAAAATAGAGAATATCACTAGTATATAAGGAAAAAAATATTGTAGAGTGGATAATTCATGTATTTACAATTTAATTAATAACATTACACTCATAATATATCCCTGGAAAATATAAACATAACAATCCCATTCATAATAATAATTTAAATCATAATACTGTAAATTCATAATGTTAGACGTTATGATCTTACTGTCAAGGCCTTGGGAAAAAAACTTGTGATCCTTACCATCGAGGCCTTGTTCAATGAAATTTCAATGAATGATTATGAATAAACTAAAAAACCAATAAATTTTTCCAACTTTTTGTCTCATGAGACCAATGTAGATCGAATATGGGAGACAAAATGGGAAGTTGGGGTGAATTTCCATTTAAAAAATTGATGTGAAAAGTTCGATGTTTAAAAAATCATCTAAAAATATTTTAGAAATTATAAATATTTAAAAAATAATAATAGATTCAAAGTAATAAAAATTAAATAATAAAATTATTATTAGAAGAAGTAAAAAATATTTATTTGAAAACAAATCAATTATGTTTATTTACGCGATTAAAAAATTATGAAATAAATTATTGATATTGAAAAATATATAAAAATGTAGAAACTAAATGAGACAATATATTGGTTAAAGAAGTTCAATGATAGTACTTGAGGGTACCCCTACTTCTTCCACCGTAATTTCTCAAGGATTTAAGGTATTAGTATATTGTATTTAATGGTACCCTGGACACAAAAACTATGGATTTATTTTTAGTTTATAGTAATAAACCATACATAATAGGCACTAGATCATTCAGGATAAAGCTAAAAATATGAAGAAGAAATAGTTCAATATTTTCAAAAAAGAAAAATGGAAGGAAAACCTCAGTCCCTTAATTTAATGGTAGTAAGTAAAAAAAATTGAGTAAATAAGATAAAGACGGTATTTTAATCTTAGTCTCAATTATCTCAAATAATATGACAAACACTGGGGGACAATGAGAATAGAGGGAGTGTTTTAATGGTATAAAAACATTAAAACACACTATATTATAGAAGAAGATGATTTAGGAAGAGAGGTATTTAAGAGCTTGATGAGCAATTGAGCATGTGGGTATAAAGTATTATCAAGCTATTATAGATGTGTTTTAATTTTTCAATTAAAAAGGCCTCTACTTATAGCGTTCAATTACCTATGAAATATTATAGACATATTTTTATCATTAATTCATTTACTTCCACATTACATCAATCTTGAATATCAATATTTCATTACATGTCTCGACCCCTTTAATGATGAATAACACAACAAGAACAAAAAATTCATTTGGAAATCAAAATTATAAATAATATTATTATTATTTCAGATTTATTAAAGAGATAAGAAGATTTAACAACGTATTATTTTTTTAATTAATTTTTTTTGAATAATTAAAACTAAATTGAAATCACTCATTAGAATGTTGAAAACAACACCCAAGTAATAAGTGAAATAAATCTCAAAAAAAATCACCAATTCTATGATATTGAAAATTTGAAGTTCAAATTTCTTCCCATATTTAATCATGTGATAATATAAAACATTAAAGATGCTAAATTAAAAAAAATCATGTTTATATAACTTTTTTAGACATAAAAATGAATTTAGAAATAATAAAATAAAAGAAAGAAACTCAAAATAAATAATTAGAATTATTTACAACTCATACTGGTTGAAAAAATACAATAATGAAAAAAATAAAATGTTGTCATATGAACAAAAACTAGGTATTTATACATATCTATGGGTGACATTAATTTTATGTGATATGTATGTACTAAAATACATAGTTTCTATAAAGTAACCTAAATTTTATGTGTTGTGTAAGGGTTATCATTAAATAAAACTAGCTATTTAAGGGTACGATAATACTTGAATAATGGTAACATGATAGTTCCATAATGGTTGAAACAAAAATCAGAAACCTGCATTAGTGTGGCATAAATGTTTTTTAATGGAAACAAACTGTTTTGATATGCTGTGTAAGGGTATAAACCAGTTTTCATAAATGTAAACGCGAATATCCACATCTCACATAACTTTATAAATAAGTAGTGTAAAGGTTAATAAAAGTTTGAACTACTTATATAACAGTAATATAGAACATGTATAAGTGTAAACGCATGAGTAAATTACTTGCATAAAGATTATCATAGAGTTTTAATACATTTGGAAGGGTAAAAGGAAATCTTTGTAAGGGTAAAATCAGACCTTTAATTCTTATGTAATTGTGATGTTGTTTTTATGAAGGATGCATATTGTTAAAAATAATAGTTTGAATATAATTTAAATAAAAATTATTATATAGATTAATAATAAAAAAAATAAAAAGATTAATAACTCAAAATAATAATTAGTATAAAAAATAGAAAAATTTCTTAAAAATAAAATAATAAATAAAATAAAATATGAAATTATTTGAATAATTAAATTAAACACTTTCACAATTTTTTGATCATTAAAATCCAAAAAAAGAGACAGAACATAATCTCACCTATTATGATGATTGAATACTTGAATAAAAAAAGTTAAATTAATCAAGAGTAAAGAAAGAAAAGTTCTTGTCACGACCCGTCCCCCGAGGCCCGTGTCGTAACTACCCCAATCCCACCTTCCAGAGGCCAGGGGCTAATGACTATCACCAAAGGCGTAAATCCCTATAACTGGGAAGGCATTGCCTTTATTAAACATAAACACACAACAGAATACAAGTGGAAGAAAACACTAAGTAAGTAGTATAACAAGTGTGTTGAAAGTACAAAAGGGCCGGAATACAAGTCCAATAGTAAATTAAAAGGAAAAGTCAAAACAGCAGGATGGTGTCAAGCTGCTCCTGGATCATCCTCCGGAGTTCCTACCTAAAGGGTAGGTATAGATGGCCACCTCATCTCTCCACGTCCGTCTGTCACCTCTAGGGATCGTCTCATCATGAAGTCCACCACCAGGTACCATCTCATCATGAAGTCCACCTCCGGGTACCGTCTCATCATAAATTCCTCCTCCGGGTATCGTCCAGATCTACAAGCCTCAACAATGATCAATGTTTTATGTCGTCTGCATCCAACATAACGAGGTGCGGGCATATCCCGCGTAGGGGTGAGTATAACGATACTCATTAGGGACCCCGAGACCCTCAAGGTCTCACTAAAACCAACAAGGATAAACCAAAACTAAAGATCTCAACAGATAACCTTTACATAGGTATATGACCATACATATACCAAAGTTATCAAGTAACCCATCTCAATCATGAGGAAAACACAATGGTCATTGACTCAGCTCAAACCAAGATTTTTATTCATGATGTCGAAACCCCAGCTGCTGGAGAACTCCTCCTCTATCGATCACAGTAGTCCTGTCATAACTTTGAGGTGCTACCCTCTAACCTTAGACTGTTGAGGTACTCCTCCTGTCGAGTACCACGGGTCTGCTTCCAAACTGGGCGCTCCTCCGTTGTGGGTCTACCGCCAAACAGGGCGCTCCCCCTAATAGTCGTTAGAGGTACTCCTCTTTTCGAGTACTGTGGGTCTGCTTCCAAACTAGGCGCTCCGTCCGCTATGGTTCTGTCGTCAAGCTAGGCGCTCTGTCCACTGGGCTAGACGAATCACTCCAAGTCGAATCGGTCGAGCAGTCGTCAGGTCTATAGCTACTAGGTCTCCTCACTCTGTCTGTTCATCTCTGGGGGGTTCCGCTCCATGAGATACTTTTCAATACTCCAAGTATCACAAATTACCACAAAGAAGTATCCCAAAAGTCTGCCACATCATAGGGATCTCAACACAACAGACGGCGCGCCAATCGGACGCCCGGTCTGTGTGTTATTAGCAATTTCGTCCCGGGGGCCCGGTTGGTTTTTAAGCTAAAACCAACCTGACCATACTCCAACTGCATCCAAACCTCAAGTGGAGTATTCCAAAAGATTCATCTCATCAAGATGAATCCAACATAGTCGATGGCACGTCAATCGGACGTCCGGTCCTTAAGTTATGAGTGTTTCCGCTCTGAGGGCCCGGTTGGTTTCAAGTTCAAACCACCCTGACTATACCCAAACTTTGCCGAAACCTTGGGTTTAATACACCTAAATTACCATCTCGATCCAAGGATTCCTATTCAACTGATGGTTCATCGATCGGAGGTCTATAGCTCATGTTATGGTCAAAAGACCGAAAACGGTCCGAAGTGGGGGTCTGGGCCCGGTACGACCCGGCCCAACCCCCCCTCCCCCCCCCCCCTGAGTCGACCCGACCCGAGTCCGGGTCTGGCCTGGTAGGGTGCGGCCCGGCCCGCGTGACCCACCCCGGCCCGGACGGGGGGTACGCTAGCTCAGCTAGTGAGCCGAGCAGGGGGCCTGACCCCCGCTTTCCTCGGGCCACACGAGTCATTCCGGTGGTCCGATTTTACTCTCGTCTATGCCTGCGGTCATCTCCGGACCTATACATCACTGTGAAGGCCTCAAATCTCCATTTCATTCCCTCTTTGTTGTCACCAACTATTTCGCGCATCAAGAACAAAATAGCGGTGGGTTCGGACTTGTTCGTTAGTCCGTACCCACCGCGTTAGTGGTTCAAACATCACCCAACAATTACACACCCTTCCAAGGGTATAGATCACATAATGAAATATAAAAATTCCCCTAAAAATAGCCCCGCATCCAACCCTCATGCATGAGCGATCCGCGGATCAACCGGGCAAACGTTGTTCTGCACTCGTTGTTCTTTCCTCAAAAAGGTCCGGAGAAAATTTCAAACCAAACCCCTACCTAGATAAAGATCTACGGTAGCCGAGCATCGTGGATAACGGTGTCATGAAAGGGCGGATGTAGGATTTTAGACGTCGTCGCAAGGTAAGAGATAAAGGTGACAATGGTCGTTGGCATTCGTCGCTTCCGTAAAGTGCCTTCGATCCCAGCTCGAGCGTCGTACGTTGGAGATCCGTTGGAAGGAAGGAGCCGAAGGTGGCATTGGCATTATTCGTTCTTTGTTGGAGGAAGAGGAAAACTCTCCAAGTGTTGGGTGTCGTGCTTCGCTGCTAGTGTTCCACCGCTTGAAGAAGTCATCGAGAACTCCTTCTCCTAGCCTCCTTTAAATAGGACTGGGAGGGTTCGTCGTTGGCATGCAAGTCATAAATGTAGGATTTATGGCAGAGGGCTCCACCCAATTAATCCTCTGTGGTGGCGCAATAAAATGGGGAGGAAGTAAAAAAGGGGGTTAATGCTTGGGTGGTCCCCTCATTAAAAAGGTTGGTTTCATCCGCCACAATTAAGAGGGGGATTTAAACCTTAGAGGCACTCCCTCATAAATGAGGGGGATTGAAAGAGTTATGATTCCCCTCCCAAAAATGGGAGGCCTCGTGTGGTTCCCACCACAATCTACCTCACATGGGAGGTTGGATCTCGGTGGGCCCCACCACCAAAACCTCTCATGGGGGGTTACGGTGTGGCGGTCCCACCACCAACTCCCAAGTGGATCTTCTAACCACTTTATCCGCAGGGCATGTGTTTAACAAAATAAAATAAATTGTTCACTTATTTTATTTTATTAACTCATGTAAAACCCCAAAAACTAACCTCCATACCTGACCATTTGTCATTACGGTGAAAGTATTCATAAGTGAAAACCCGCTCTACGAGTTCAATGGTGCCCTCGGATTTCAATTCTGAGCACCGATTCAAAAGATAGAAAAACCCACTCATTCGTTCACTGAACGTACCTAAGCTAAACTTCGGAAATTGATTCCTGGCACACCAGGCCTTGGAATCAAGTGTCGTCAGAAGCCACAGACTCGTAAAATTCCAATTAATTTAAGGGAAAAAAATCCCTGAAATTTCTAGGTCTTTACATTTCTCCCCCTTTGTGATTATAAAAATGAATTTATATATTGAAATAGTTAATAAAGAGTTAAAAAGTAAATATATCGTTTTCATCATAAATGATAATTCATGAGAGACTAAAATTAATGTTTTCTAAATATCATTAAAACATGAAATATTTTAGATGAAGGATTTTGAAAACAAAATATATTTTTAAAAACAGAATTAAATGGTCAAAAGATTTTTTTTAGAAAAATATTTTAAAAAAAACTAAATATATTTTTTTCATAAACAAAATAATTTTTAAAATTTGAAAAAATATATTTTTTAAATTATAAAATGACTCTTCTAGTATCATTTCAGTATTAATAAGATTATTTCCCCCTCAATTAATGTGTCGAGATATTTTAGAGGGATCAAAGAAATTTGACTAAAAAATCATAAAAATGAAAGAATTATAAAAAAATTAAGAAATGTTATTGGGGATTAGTAAATATTTTATTAATAAAAATTATAAATTACCTAGGATTGTAAAACTATGTGTTTAGTAAATTCCAACTCACTATATCCAAAAAAAGATAAAGTTTTGACCACCCCAATCAACTATTTTCGAGAAAAATCCATAGGATCATCTGTAATAAAACCACATCCAATTATTTATATCCAAAAAAGAATGATTTCATGGAATATTATACACACTTCACTTTCCCAAAATTATGGAATCAATTAAAAAATTAAAAAAAATTATTTGAAATCCATTTTAGAAAAAATTTAAAAAAAAATAAAAAAGTTAAACTTTTCAATATCTCCCAGACATTAATAGAGAAATATCACAAGAAAATGAAAATAATATAACCTTTAGTGAAGTCAAAGAGTTCATGGGGAATGGGTCTAGTTAAGATATCATTAATATTAAGGGTTTTAAAAATAATATTAAGACTAATATCACCTTTTTTAAAGTAACCCTAAAAAATGATGTCTTAAGTGAATGTGCATAGTGAGAGAGTGTTGGATATTATTTTTTGCAATACTAATAAAAATAATGTTTTCACAATTAATTTAGATAGAAGAAGATTCTAAACAATAGGTAAAAAGAGTCTATTTTATCCATATAACGTAGGCACAACAACTCCAAGTGGCCATGTATTATACTCTGAATATAAAAAGATAAAAATGATTTTGTTTATTTCTACTCCATGAGATGTGGGATTTTCCATGTTAATAACAATTCACACAAGTGAACTTCCAATCTAGTTTGAATCATCCAAAATCAGTATCATAAATATTAGAATGTCCACAAATGGATTCCTTAGTATAAAATAATACAAGTTTTTTAGTTCCATTCATAAAATAAAAAATTATTTTCATGTTATTGAAATGAAATTCAACCAGATTAGATTGAAAATTAGTGTTAATCCATACCCTAAAAATGATTTATAGATAGGTTAGTGTAAGTAAAATTATATATTAAATCTTATTTTGATAAATATTGTTTTTAATTGATTGATCGTAATTATACAACATTATCTTAGAAGTTTTAATGATGTGAATTCTAATTTCCTTAGCAAGATTCATTCCAAACATCTTTTAAAGGTAAATATTGTATTTATTTTATATTAAAACGGTTCCATCATAATTTTGGGAAATTTAAAAACCAATAAAGAATTTATGTTTCCCATAAATCACATTTCAATCTAATTATTAATTAAATTTGAAAATTCATTGAAAATATATTATTTGTTTGATTTAAAAATAATATCATCCATATAAATGTTAATGACTAATAAATCCTTTGAAGAATATTTTTATAAAAAATGTTAGAATTGGATTTTATAATTTTAAAATCATTTGTACAAAAACATTTAGTTAACCACACATAAAAAACCCAAGGGGATTGTTTTAAATAGTATATATATTTTTTCAACATGAAAATGGAATTTTGATATTCTAATTTTGAAAAAGAGGTTGTTTCTCCACAAAACTGTATCCTAAAATAAAAAAATAGAGACAAGAAATTTTGATATCAATTTAAATGTTTTTTAAATAAAAATGAGTTATAAATTCCAAAAAAACTAATTGACCCAAGTTGATAATTGGGTGAAAATTTTTCACAATAATCAATACATTTTTCTTGATTTTAGCTTTTAGTGAATAGCCAGGCCTTATTACAAATAACATTTCCTTGTTCATCATGTTTTTTTCAAAAAAAAACACACTCCGTGATAGTTATAAAATGATTATCGAGTGGTTCCACAAGAGTCCAACCATCATTCCTCTGAAATTGTTTCAAATCCTCTTACATAGTTTGTGTGAAGTATTCTTCCTTAATAGAATCACTAAAGGAATAAAGTTCAATGTGAGAGATAAAAACTATATATTCAACCCCATTTAATATTGACCTTCAAGTACATGTTTCAGATTTTAAATCTATGATAAAATTCTCAAGAGGATGGTCTTTGAATTGAATCCATGACTGAGGTAAAGGAGAGGATAGGGTTCCCAGAGAATCTTAAATTATTTTATAAGATTGAGGTTAAGGATGGGTCAAACAGGGCTGGTCAATATAATCAAAACTTTTTGGATGTGATTTAGTAATATTCTCATCGTATTTGATGTGAATTGGATCTTCTAGGGACTTAGTCCACTATTTCAAGACACTTAAAGATTTACTTGAGTTTGATTAGCCTAGAAAAATTCCTTCATCATAATTAGGATCAAAAATTTCTAAATAATAAAGGGTATTAAGGAAAATTCATTTCTAACTAAATACTCTAAAGAATCCAACTTTTGGAATTTTTCCTTTCTAAAGTTTAAATTGGTTTTTTTTGAAATATTGATTTTATAAACACTCTATTATTCACAATGGATGTGGTATTAACTACATTACCCTAAGAGTATTGAGGTAATAAAAACACATTAAGGATACTCCTAGACATTTATTATAAGGGCATATTCTGTATTTCGGTAACCCCATTTGTAGAAATCTTATAAAATAGTAATAGGATTGATGATATCCTTGAGAATCACAACACTCATTAAATTATTTGTTATCAAATTATAAACCATGATAAATTCTATGGGAAAATAATTTACATTAATTTCCATTTTGAATTTCCTAGAAAATTTGATAAATACACTACCAGAATTATTATTTTTTGATAAGAAGAAAAATCATTTCAATCTAGTAAATTAATTAATTATTATAAATGTACAATATTGATCTCTA
Source organism: Viscum album (assembly GCA_963277665.1). Lineage (NCBI taxonomy): Eukaryota > Viridiplantae > Streptophyta > Magnoliopsida > Santalales > Viscaceae > Viscum > Viscum album. The sequence goes on along the minus strand of OY728127.1, from coordinate 1,329,129,956 downwards.
ATACTAGAAACATCAGTTGGTACAAAAAAGTTTTGGTGGACTTTTCTAGGTCAGTAGAAGACATAACATGGTTTTCTCAGTTAGAGGGAAAACAACTGTTTATTGATATGTAAGAAAGGTTCATAAACTAGGTCATTTTAAAACATAATTTCAGTAAATATCATACTACTAAGTTACGATAGAGTATGGAAAAATAATGAATATTATAATGTCCAAGGCACTAATTCTAAAGTAAATAATAATTACCATGTGAACTTAAACATATAATTTTGACTTTCTAAATATTTCAAATTAATACTATGTACTTTGTCAATATGGTATGCATTAAAAAAATATTTCATGGGAATTTAAAACATTAAAAAATGGTTTTTAAAATTAATTTTAAATCCATTATCAAATAAATGACTAATACTTAAAAACTATTCTTCAAGAAAAATCCAAATAAAATATATTTAATAAGATTATAGTTATTGAAATAAGTCATACCTATAACAATAATTTTTCATTTTAAATCAACTCTAAAGGTGACATGTTCTCCATTAAAATATTCAAGATGATTGAAAATGGAAGGATCACCACATAGGTGTCCATATTACTCTCTATCTATATACATGTAGACTCTCAGGCCTTTTTATTTTTTTAATAAAAGATTAATAAACTATAGATTTTGGTACACATATCTTGTGTCCACTTAATTCAGAAAATAAATTTTGAGAAATTCAAACAATCATGATCACATTAAAATTGGATAATAATAATTTGTGAACCAAACACCATTTTTCATGATTCTTTTTTTAGAAGAGGGAAAAATTAACATTTCTCTACCATATATATAATTTTTACAATTGAATTCAAAACAAGAAAATTAAATTTCATGAATAATTACAAAATAAAATCGAAATTATGTTTACAGAATTATTCATTATAGAATTATTGGAAAATTTGTATTGTTATGGAAAACTAAAACCATATATATTTTTAAAATGTTTTCAGAACCCAAAATTTTATTCAAAATTTTATTCCCCTTGATATTAATGAGAAAATTAATTTTTAACATCATTGATTTTAAATTTTAAATAATAAATTTCTTGTTGATATTTTAATTTAAAAATTAAATCCACTATTTCTTTTAAAAGTTGATCTTTTTTATAAAGTACAAGCTTTTCTTCTATTTAAGATATTTTAATTTTGAAATAAAAGATAAAAACTATTTTAAAGTACATTTTATTCCATCTATAAAATCTTCCTAAGTTAAAGAAGTGTTATAATAAGTGGAAGAATAAGATGAGAATTGAAAAGTTTGAGAATTTTTAGAACTAAACAAAATTCCACCTTTGATATGTGTCATGAGACACTTTGGTCTTTCATAACATGATCTGTATATAGAAATTGATTCCTTTTTAGCACCATAATTTTATAACTTTGAATCTCTCTTAAATTTATTCTTTACTTTATAATTTTTCTTTTTCATGGAATAATCAGGATTTATGTGGTCTTTATTTTTGTAATAAAAATCAGTTTCCTTAAATTATGGATTTTTATTTTTGAAATGTTGGGTATATCTCTTCTTTCTATTATACCTATTCATAATCTTGGGAAATTATTCAATTTTAGAGTCACTGCCATTTAATTTTTCATTTTATTCTTAGAAAGTAATTTTTCATTTAGTTTAATAGATATATATAGCCTCCTTTTCCTCTTGTCTCTTCAATGTTATCATATATTTCGTGAGAGAACCTGCGATTTCCTCGACATAAATGTCTTTTGCATCTTTATCATCCTGGATTGTAGTAACTTTTTGAACCCAAATAATTGGTAAAACCCAAAGGATTTTTGTAACCAACATTTGTGAAGAAATATTATCACCAACTAATTTTTTTCCAAAGAAAATATCAGTAAAAAATAAACATAGAAACGATAAGCTCATTTAGATGCATAAAGAAGTTCTCAAAATATTGCACAAACTTGTCAATCCTTGTATCCTTAACATTATTTATACCTTCATACAAAACAGATAAAAATTTGAAGATTTCATGTTTGATTTTTCAAAAATATACTCTATTAAACACATTAACATCTAAAAACCAATTTAAAGCATTCATAACGTTACTATCAAAATCAAAAGAATAAATATTATCAGGTTTCCATTTTTATTCTTTATCAGTTAAAATAGAATTTAAAACCATAACAATTTTATAAAAATGATGGTCAATAGATCTATGAAATTTATACAATAAATAATTCCAATAATCATATATTTTACCAAATAAAAATGGAGTACAACCCATTAATTTTTCTTTAGGACTCCCATGGATGTTTGAATAGTAAATTTTAAAAAGTTATATTTATTTGAAAAAAAAATTATATAGTTATAAAATTAAAACATTTAAATATTTTCAAAACAAATAATTTAAAAAAATCAAAATACATATGATGTTAAATGTTAGATGTAGATGAGAGATAAAATGGAAATCAGTGGGCATAATTGTACACTAAAAAGTTGAAGGAAAAAATAAAAGTATGAAAACATATTTCAAAAATATTATTAAAATTAAAAACATTCAAATAAAATAAAATAATCAATGAAATATAATCACAAAAATAAAATCAAAAGAAGAATAAATAAATATATATAAATTTGAGAACACGTCAATTTTTCATTTTTGTCGGATTAAAAAAATTATGAAATAAAATATTGAAACTGATCAATAAAAAAATATAGAAAGTAAATTAGAAAAGATATTTCGTTAGAAAGTCTGAATATAGTACCTAAGGGTACCCCGATGAATACATTTATAGTCAGTTTCCTAGGACCAACTGGTTCTACAATGACTACATGTATATTCAATATATTGAATATTAATTAAACATATTATTACATCTTCTCAATTATTTTTCATGGATTTAATGTAATATAATCCTAGAGTATTCTACATATTAAGAAGGTAATAATAGTTACACGATATGATGAGAAACATGCAGTGCTATGATAATATTATTAATATAGTTCAACTATAAGATAACATACTATTATGTGACACATGGTATTTAGACCATACAGTGTGAGTACTCATAAGCTTATGAGGTTTATTAAAATGATGTTAACACTTGGTAATATCCAAGAGACGAGATTATGAGAATAGACTTTCTAGTAATAATTTTTCATGTTTTGGTGCCATCAGATATTCCTATATGCGAACATGTGTAATGGTCATTAGACATTAATATTATCATTAATACATTTCATTACACATGTGTTTAGATTTACTGACAAAAACAATTACTCCATATGTCAGTGGGAAATAGAGTATGTAGGGTGTCTCACAATTTACATGTTATTATTGGATTTTTCAAGGAAGGATTTTTACTTTCCATATTTAGGAGAGTGGATATCTTGACCCTTTGATTGGAATATAACCCTCACATAAATTCTGTGGTGTTGATGTAGCGGGGTTTTAATTTTAGATAGTCAAAAAAATAAGTATCATGAATATAAATTAATGACACCATCACACAACCTATTTGAGGATATATTGTGACAAGTGCATTATATAACATAGTGATCATTTAGACGTGTTTGTCACTATTGCGACATTAAGTTCTTTATTTTGGGTTCCTTGACCCATTTCTAGATAGTAATATTGGACTTTATGAATGGTCGTTTAATGCCGATGAGAAATAATCCTAGAGGGTCACACACTATGTGTTTCTTTTTTTATTGATTAAATTATTTTTGAATTTAATTAATGAAATAGATATTATTTTTAAGAATGAGGTGTAATTTTATTCAATTTTTATAGATCGCATAATTTGATTATATATTTATTTTCTGGAATATGAATAAAAATGTTTTTTTATTTTGTTTAATATTCAATAAATATTTATTCACAGCTATGTGAATTAAATATTTATTTATGGATAAAATATTTATTCGGGTATTCAACAAATACAGAGGAGTTTTAATAGACCAATAATGTGTTGAATGATAAAATAATTATTTATAAGTCGATAAATATTATTTATTAATTTTTGAAAATTTTCACACCACATAATAATAATATTATGATTATTATTCTATGGCATAGTGTTTTTTAATGATTTTAAAATGTATTTAATGAAAATAATTCAATTAAATGATATTTTTAACTAAAACCATAACTCTATAAATTTATGCCTAAGTCTATTGTGTATTATATCAAAAAATATAGAATAAATAATTTTTGTGCACAAATAATTCTCTCTCAATTCCTCCAAATCACTTCCTCTCAAGAATGAGAAATGCAAGATAGATTTCTTCAAGGCCAAAGAATGAGTGATCAAGAACAAACAATGCAAGACATTTGATTCCCCATGCTAGCAATGGAATATTGATTATTGTCACTCAAAGGTCATTGAAACACATGTGGGTCATTTTATAAGATTACTATTCATCAATGAAGAATGTTACTAAGCCTAGGTATTTATTTTATAAAATATTAAATAAATTAAATATAAAATTGACATATAATATCCTCACTCATGGTTTCGAGCAATGATTATTAGAATAAATTTTATATATCACACATCATCTCATTCTTCTTTTATGCATGAAACAAAAAATTGGTATAATAGTGGTCAAGTTTAAATTTATAATTATTTATTTGATTTTTTATCGAAGTGAAATTATGGTTAGAAATTCAATTCATATTATTTTATCTATAATCTAATTTCAATTAACATTCTTTAAAATATGAATCAAATTTGTTCATGTGTTTTATTTTTCTTAAAATTATTAGAATATATGAAGAAAACAAGAGATTTCATTGGGAAACTTCCAAATTTTGTCCTATAATACGGGGTTACACAATGTGTACTCAGAAGTACATGTTGTGTACTCTAGTGAACTGTATCAGTTTTTTCTATGGGATACATGGCATGCCATGCACTAATTACACATGTTGTCCACCACATGTATATTGGCATACCTGCACACGGTTTTTGGATTACATAATGTGTATCAGTATACACATCGTGTACTCAACACGGGTATGTGACATAAATCATGTAATTTGTGTGGTCATTATACATGGTAAAAATAATTTGATACTAAGAACCTCGAGAATTAATGGTATAAATAATGTTTTTTAGGTCTACATTGTGTGTATTTTATCAATTCCTAGGTTTGAAGAATACACCGAGTGACTTGGTGAGAAAAACGGACACACAGTTAAAACAGATATATGATGTGTAGCCGGTTTGTACACATCATTTAGTCCGATGAGACGCACATCAAAGACCCAAGAACATTTTATAGACACCTATAAAGTGGAAAACATGGAAATTAACTGGTCTATAGACATCTTGTATTGTGGAGAAGATACATTCTGCAGACCTAGACATGTGACCCGGATACACAAAAATTGATATACTAGGCATGTAACTGGATTTAGATGAAATCTAGTCACCCATTAATCGGTGAAATTAAAAATTAAATTAAATTGGAAATTTTCATCATTAAAACCTTATTTTATTGATTGGGGATCCATTGTGTTTTCGATAATTAAATAATGGTTTTAAAAAAATTAAACGCTCAATTAATTTTTTTCATTTAATATGTCATTATTGGTTATACCATTTATTTTCCATAAATTCAATAAATGATGGGTATCTCCAATTATGTATGGATTATTATTAAAATTAAATTGAATTAATTAATTCCTTAACTAATTAATTCATGCATGTTCATCTTAATAATAATGAACAAATAAAGAAATAAATTATATCGAGCTACTTTTTCATATTCGTTGCATGTACGACTATTCATGTTCTCGACCAAGTCCTATTTATTTATTGGATGTATTTAATTTAATTTATTTCAAAGGTTTTTTGTTATATAATATTATTAAATGATGGCACTTGATTCATCCTACCCTTCATTGTTATGTAGGACCTATGTGTCCAAGTAAATGTATGTAATTCCCTTATAACCAATCATTGGGTTCCCATCACTTTTTTGAGTAATAAATACTTGTAATTAATGGTTCATCCCAAGGAACATGTTGGAAGTTCATGACAGAACAATTATGTTTCCAACTCGGGTGATACAAAAATAGATAGGTTGAATGTGGTAACTCATGACATGACTGATAAGAGGATTTATTTCCCCTTGTTCAAAGTTTTATTTAATGTTTGGTCATTAAATCGACCATTAGATAAATATAATGAATGTTTTGTTTAATTTATTATTCGTTTTTTTCTATGAAAGTATTTATTTTAAGGATTAGAAGTCACAATCACAAAAATAAATGAATTTATATGCTAATAATGAAATTAAATAAATGAATTATGTGGGAATTTTTTGTCCCACATGGTTCTTTAATTAAGTAAAATCCACATAATACTAACAATATATTTAAAGGATAAAAAAGATAAAATTTAAGCATAATAAATTAAAATTCCCTCAATTATATTTTAAGTCAGAATTGGTCTTCCATTACTTTATTTGGAATGAAACTACATAAAACTAAGTGTTTGACCAACCCTTATTGTGACACTTAATTTTATAAGGGGAGGTCTTATGAAGGTTTTGGGTAAATGTAACCATTTTACATCAAGATTAGTATCCCTTTGTCAACTTTTTGTAATTTGTACGAACGTTTTAAGGAAATACAAGTTACGAATTTAGGATAGTGGAGTTCCCTCAATGGATCAAGGGGCTCCAAGCTGATAGTTGTAAAATAACTTCATACCTAAATACCATTATATTTCTTGACCAACCTCTGATGAGGTTATGTGATGTGGAATATCGATCCTTTCCACTAGAATTTCATAACAACTAGACATTCCATGTTTAATTGTGAGGGTTATTATAACTAGATTAAATTGGGGATTTATTAAAATCATTTAATTTATTATATATCACCAAATTTGTAATCAACAAAAGTGCTAAATTTATACTCTTTTAATTATTGAATAACACGGAAATATCATCATCCACATTATCCCTATTATAAATATTGCATAAATACTGCCTCTTAACTTACTGTAATGTCTAATAATGGTATATATACCATCTGTTTTTGCTACACCATTAATGGAAATCATAGGTTCTAGAATCCTCATTTCCAAATCTTTCAACAGATAGGGTGAGTGATGAAGAATTACTATTATTTGAGAAATATATGAATGGTGTGGTTTACATTCAATGTTTAATGATTTTATATATGTGTAGTGAACTTATAAAGTCACATAAAAAATGGATGTGTATAAAATACATGATAACCTCCATAGTCTTTACCTAAGGATAGCTAGGTAAGAATGATATGAGATTTCCAGCAAGCACATCAGAGAAACCATGGAGAGGGTTCCTCATTTGGACCTCACTTATTCAAGATATTTTGATACATTTATTTCTTACAGGTTCTAGGATTTAATATATCCAAAGAACACTGCACTGACGTCATTCTAATGTCACTCTATTATAACTTCTCTATCTTTTTTTGTTAATTATATTATGAATAACATTGAGGGAATTCTATACCAAATCTTATTAAGATTCTTCACCAAATAGTTAAGGATATGAATAATGAAAAAACATCATCCTTATGGTGAACAAATGGAAAGGGAAATAGAAGGGATTTAAGCCCAAATATTTTTCACGCCCTTACAAGAGGAGGAAGATCAATGGGAAATCAAGAGAACATGATATTGTTTGTTTCGAATGTCGAAAGATGGGCTACAATAAGAAAATATTCACCGATCCAAAGAACCAAGGGGAAGCTTTAGGTGCATTTTTTATCTTGTTAAAATTCTCTATTTATAAATATTTGGTTTAATATAATGCTTTTGGTGATCAAATATGTATTAAAATAAAGTGACCATGTAGATTCGAAACTATTATCCAAGGAAAGGATGATATTGCTTTTTAGGCACTAAGACTAGTTTCAACCTTCTTAATCCTGCTTAGAAAACTATCCTGTGAAAAAATTAATAGGCCTGGTAAAAATGGAAAAACTTGTACCCTCTCAACCATCCATATCTGGATAGTAATGTTTTGGTGAAAACTCCCTACTCTGAACCTTTTCTGGAGCAACCCCTTGTAGAAGATTTGGATGCAAAATCATTAGAACCACAGACCGTATAGAACACTTAGAAAAATCACAACACCTTGAAGTCTATTCCATGAAGATAGAAACATAAAAACCTCATCGTGCAACCTAATCAACACCACTAAAACTAGATTACATAGAATATTCACTGACACAATGTATTCATGTATAAAAAAAACTAATGACGGTGTCAGCATCCCAGTTTCCAGACCATCAATAAAAAAAAGCCCCACCTTAGATATCCCAGGAAGATCATTATGACACCGTATTCGCAAAACCAAATCGAGAATGCTTCCTAGAAGTGGAGTATAGGGAAACCAATAAGGACTATGGTAGGGCCACACTAATAATGCGAATGCCCCAAAACTAGTTTATGACCATCCATAAACAAATAAACCATGAAAAAGAGCCATGAAATCCACCGAAATCCAAATCCATCAAGAGAGGAAGAGATCCCTAGATCTGTGAGAGAGTAAGGGGGAGGTGACATCAATGGAAATTACAAAAGGCAGCACCTGATCCTCCCCCCAATAGATCTATGCATTGAAAACCCAAGATCCATGAGAGGATGGAGTTGTAATACTACTCGGAGGTAAAACCACTAGACTACATTACTTGAAAATTTATATTTATATTATTTTTAAATAAAACCAATTAGTTTATGTCATGCATATTTATAAGGAAAATGACCAAATCCCTATTCATTCATAAAGCTTAAACAAATAAAGTAATTATTGAATTATTTCACATTGATGCATATCAACCATTTCCTATTGAAGAAAGGGGAGGGTCCTCATACTTCAGAACTTTAAATATTGACTTTAGTATATATGGATATGTATACTTAATGAGGTATAAGTCAGATTATTTTAATAAATTCAAGGAATATAATAATAAAGTTGAGAACCATATTGGTTTAAAATATAAATAAACACCGCTCAGACCATGGTAGTTAATATATTAATAAAGACTTTATTGATTATTTTTTGGAGTTTAAGATCTTATCCCAACTCACTAATCCTTACACGACTCTCTGGAATGGTGTAAGTGAATGGAGAAACCTCACCTTGTTAGACACAGTGACATCAATGATTGTTAATGAAAATCTTCCATTATCCCTTTAGGGATGAACATTACAAACAACATCACATATACTAAACCATGTACAAAGTGAATAGTTAAATGAAATTCCATATGAATTCTATAGTGGAAAGAAAACCATTTTATCGAATTTAAATGTGTGGGGTAGAGAAATATTTTTTAAGACCCCTTCAAGTAACATACATCCACCGTAAGGCACAAAGTGTACCTCTATAGGATACCCTTAGGAATAGTGGGTAAAATACATATACAACCCCTTGAACAAACAAGTTATTGTAGAAATACACACCATGTTCCTTGAGATGGATTATATCTCTAAAAGAGAGAGTGGGAGTGAGATAGTCATTAATGATGTTGAGGGTCAAGTCACACAAGAGTGGGTACAAGAACCAATTATACAAAGCCCTATGGAAGAATTGAGTGTTCTAGAGACATAAGTAATACATAAAAGAACAAGATAGGTTATTGAATAGGAATTTTATGTTTTTTATTCAACGGGTATGGTGAATAATATTAGTTTATAATATTGACTTTTTGACCAATAAGTAATTGGTAAATAGCACATATGCTTCCAAGTGGAAAGAATCACTGAATTCTGAAATGGATTCCATTTACCAATAGTATGTATATATTTTTTTAAACCCTCCAATCTATGTAAATATCATTGGTTGAAAATGGGTATTCAAGAAGAAATTATACATAGAAAGAGAAGTTAGTACCTACAAGTGGATATTGGTTTCAAAAGTTTTTAACAATTTCAAGGAATTGATCATGATGAATCCTTTTCACTAGTTTCAACGCTAAAATCCATAAAAATACTACTTTCCATTTCATCCTTCCTTGATTCGTAGATTTGGTTAATGGATGTCAAAATAGATTTCCTTAATAGGATGCTTCATGAAGAATTCAATATGAAAGAAAACAAAGGGTTTGTGACTCCAAAGGACTCTGAAATGGTATACAAGCTTTAGAGATCCATTTACGGATTCAATAAAGTATCCAAGTCATAGAATATTCATTTCTATGAGGCCATACTGGAATTTAGTTTCATGAATGACTAATAAAATCCATGTTTCTCTAAATGGTTTAGTGGGAGTTTGGTCAATTAGTTTGTGGTATATGTTTATTACATGTCACTTATTGTAAAGGAAATTGGATTCATGCATTCGGTTAAGGCATGGTTTATAAAATGATTCTTTATGAAAGAATTGGTTGAGGAAGATTATATTCTTGGGATTAAGATCCATCATTATAGATCCAAAATGTTTATTAGCCTAATTCAAAGTGAATACATTGACCAGAAATTGATGATATTCAGTAAGGAACAGTCTAAGAGGTGAGTGTTTCCAGTGTCATAGGGTATCATTATTTCTAGGAAAAAGTGTCCTCAGACGCATGAGGAAAGAAACACAATAGAAAATATTCCATATGCTTCAATTATTGGGTGAGTCATGTATGATATACTATGTACATGTCTAGTTGTTTCAAATGTATTGATTTTGGTTGGAAGATATCATGTTGATCTAGGTTAATTCTATTATATGGAAGTCAAGAATATAGATAATTATCTAAGTTGCACTAAATATAGTTTCTAGTTTATGGAGGAGACAAGGAACTAGTAATCAGAGGATATTATGATACAAGTTTCTAAACTAATCAAGAGGTAATTAATTCATTAATGGGATACATATTCACTTTTAATGGAGGCCCTATGAGCTAGAAGATCTGAATGTAGGCTATGTTCACAGATTATATAGTGTAATCTTATTATATTGTGGCTTCATCACTAGCTAAGGAAGAAGTATGGATTCCCAACTTCATCAAAGATATTGTTGTGGTACCTAGAAGTAAAGACTATATCACCCTCTTTTATGATAATACTATAGTGATAGATATCACCAAAGATTTAATAAAACATCATCAAATGAAGAACATACTTCAAAATTATTATCTCATTAGGGATTTTAATTAGAAAGGTTATGTTTTGGTGAATTGAATTTCCACAGAAGACAATATGGATGACCTGTTGAATAAATACTTGGCTGAGTATAATCATTATTATCATGTGAGGTCTAGGATATTGAAATTCATAAGTAGTTTTCTAAATTCTGGGTGGATGTTTCTTAGAGTTGGTGACCTAGGACCAATTTTTTTTACTTTGATTACAAGTATATTAGATATATTGAATATTGACTAAACATCTTATTAAATAATTTTCATTTTTCTTCATGGATTTAATGTATTATTTTCCTTGAGTATTTATCCAATATATATGGTAATAGGAGTTCCCAACTATGATGAGAACCTTAATGTGTAATGAAAATATTCTTAACATAGTTATGTTGTTGGATAACGTGCAATTATGGGACACATAGTATTTTGACCTTCTGGTGTGAGTACTCATGAGTGGATGAAGATTCTTCTCATGATGTTCGTACTTATAAATCTCAAATGTGAGAGATTATGAGAACCGACCCACCAATAGTAATTCTAGATGTTTTGGTTTCATTATAAATTCTTATCTATTAGCATCTGTAATGGTCCTTAGACTATAATAATATAATTAATACATGTAAAAAATAATGAACTTATATTTACTAACAAAAAACATCATTCCATATGTTGTTCAGAAGTAGTGAAAATTGGGTGTTCCATGATTTAAATGTCATTTATGGATGGGTTGTTTTAGGATTTTTCCCATCTATCTTTATGGGAGTTGATATCTCACCCCTTTCATTAGAATATTAACTTCACCAAAATTCCAGGGAAATGGTTTATTAATGTGATTATTTCAGATATTCAAGGAATGATGTATCAAGCATATAGGTTTTTGTCATCATCATGAAATAGGTTTGATAATATATTACTACAAAAGGATGATGTCACACAGTGAGTATTCATATACAATTGTCATCATTAGGATATTAATTTATTTCTCTTGAGTGCCTTGAACCTTTTCTAGATAGAAATCTTGGAATTTAGGCAAGTCCACTTAATTCCAAGGAAAAATAATCCTATAGGGTCACACATTAATTGTTTATGTCAGTATCGATTAAGTTATATTTCAATTTAATTAATGGAAAAAATAATATTATCAAGACTGATGAGTAATTTTCTTCAAGCCATATTGATTTCATAAATTAAATAAATATTTATTTGGCATGTGAAAAAAACATTCATTTGTTTTATTGAATATTTAATAAGGATATATTTTCTGGTATGTGAGTGAAATATTTATTAATTAATTAAATATTTATTTGGGTATTTAATAAATACCAAGGAGTTTGAATAGACAAAGGTCATGTTCGGTGATAAAATAAATATTTACAAGCCATTAAATATTATTAATTAATTTTCACATGTTATCCCACCATAAAATATTTTTATAATTATTATTATTATTATTGTCTTTATTATTATGTGGGATTCGATTTATTTAAGTTTTTGAAATTTATTTAATGGACTCCATGAAATTAAATAACATTTTAACCTAAAACCAACCTCCATTAATATATATTTATGTCTCTTATGTATTACATCCAAAAATTGATAATATAAAATTGATGTGTATAGTAAATTTTATCTAGACTCCACCTTCTCTATTTCTCTCATGGAAAAAAATTTCAAGATAGGTTTCTTTAAGACCAAATAACAATCGATCAATAATTAATAATGAAAAACATTCTATACTCCATTTTAGCAACCAGATACCTAGTGGTGTTTCTTGGATATCATTAGAGCACGTGTGGATCACTGCTAAATGTATTCTATCCTTGGATCCTTGTAGAGGATAGAAGGAAATCTGAAAGGATATTTTCAAATGATCAAAAATCATCCATGAAGAAAACTCCTAAACTTGTGTCTTTATTTCATTAGATATTGATTAAATTAATTATGATTTTGACATGAAATATCTTGTCTCTTAGTTTCAAGAAAATATTATTAAAAGAAATTTTAATATAACTCCCACCACATGATCCTTCTATTTTTCCAATAACTAATATATACCAACTCAATATCTTGATTATTTAATGTATTATTCCATTAGATTTAAGGGTTTCCAATATACCAAAAATCGATTACTTTTTATGTTATAACAAGAAACCAAATAAATTTTACAATAACTATTTAACAGTGAAAATGGAAACCTCAAGAAGAAATAGACCCTTATCGTTTGAAAGGAAAAAATTCAAGAAAATCTTGATCAATTTATTTAATGAAACTAATCATCAAAATATAAGAAAGTGGAGCATGGGATTATTTAAATATTAGTCTTAGTTATCTGGAAGAATACGATTATCACAATAAAATAATGAAAACATAGGAAGTTGGAAAAATATATTACAATTATAGCACACACTCCTTCAATGAATAAGAATATTTTGAATGTGGGAGGTTTTTTAGCTCAAAGATCAATTGAGAACATTTTAATAATGGATTAGCAATTTTTTGTTGATTTGTAGTCATTTTCTATAGCTCCAAATGTATCAATGTTTAGCCTTTGATTCCTTCAAAAATGTTCTCAAATCATTCATATATTTATTTTTTGTGGGTCCACATTCCAGGAATCTTGATTCAAATTATTTATATTAATTACATGAAACCATTAGATAAGAATAACACCCTAATACCAAGGATTTTTGTAGGAAATTAAAATTCAAAATAATAATATTATTATTTCACAATTATCGAAGAGAGAATAAGTTTATAAAAAATATTATCATTTCAATTTAAAAGCATTTGAAAAATCTAAAATATATATAAATCGCTCATTAGAATGTTTAACACAACACAAAAATAATAATTCCAATAAAACGCATAAAATATCTCACAAATTCATTCAATATTATTGAAATATTGAAATTTAAAATTCATTCAATTTAAAACATATGATAATACCAAACTCTAAATATACTACATCGGAAACTTCAAAACATGTTTTAATAATATATTTAGACATAAAAATGATCATATAAACAATAAATTCAAAGAAGATGACTCAAAATAAATCATTTGAATTATATTTGTTTCATAGTATAAAAATATGAGAATGTAGAAAAAAATATAAATATAAAAAGTGTTTTTAATATTGTAAAAATTATTAAAAGATATACTACATAATTAATATGAATTTATAGAAACATTAAAACAATTTAAACACATTAAAAAATCATGGAAAAAATGAAAACATCATGGACATTAGGAAACATAGTAGCATGGAAAAAAACCATGTCTTATACCTATGTAAGGGTAACTTTCATGTCATGTATAAAGGTAAGTACTAAAATATAAAGGTTATATAAAGTAACATAAATTTTTTGTGTTGTTTTTGGGTAATCTTAAAATCAAACTGGCTACCTAAGGGTACAGGAATACTTTCATTAGGGTAACAAGATAGTTATGCAAGGGTAAACATGAAATCTAATGTGTTTCATAAGGTTTACTAAACACTACATAAGGGTGAAAAAAATTTCAACATGTTTTGTAAGGTTACATCCCAATTTTTTGTAATGGTAAACAATAATTTCCTCAAATCCAGTAAAGGTAGAATAATGTTTTAAAAAGTTAAGCATAAGTTTAAACATCTTACGTAATCATAATCTAGAACATAAATAAGGGTAAAAACATTAGTAAATTACATGAATAAATGTATAAAAAGTTTTATAATACAAGACTAAGGTTAAAATCAAAGCTATATAAGGGTAAAAATAGACATTAGATTCTTATATAAAGGTAACGATATTTTTATGAAGGGTACATGAGGGTACAAATAACATTAAAGAAATAAATTTTACTAAAAATTATAAAATATAATTATATAGAGTAATAAAAATAAAAAAGATTAATAAAAAATAATTATGAAAAATAATTATAACAAATTAAATTAATAATATTAAAAAAAATTACAATATAACAAATATGGAATTAATAAAATAATAAAAATAAACACTTTAAAAATGCATGGGATCATTAAAGAACTTGTTGATGGATTGAGGTAATATCAATAATTGGGCCCCACCCATCACTTACACTTGTACAACAAATTCATCACATATTGATAAATAATACATAATCAGAATTCCATATCAATTATTAAATATCTATATTTAATAAAAAATATAAAACATCAACATTTCTCTAGTAAATAAAATTACTTTCTTAAGAATCTTCCTTTAACTAAAACCATATATGGAAATGGTATATGGTTTATACATTCTTAAAGAAATATAAATTATAATGAAAACATCCATGGTACTAAAAATATCAACATTAAGGAGAAAATATAGTGTTTAATGAATAACAGAGAGTGAGAGAACGTGATCACAAGAAACTGAGTGATCACAAAATAATGTATAATCCATAAGTTATTAATGGATGATAAAATTCAATCAATAAATTTAATTTGAAGGTTTGAAATAAGGGAAAATATTTTTCAGAACAAAGAAGAAAATTTAAGGAAAAATGACAAAGAACCTTCCATAGAAAATTTTTTACATTTTTTGTAAAAATGATGTTATAAATCATTTTCAAAAAAATATTTTTAACATTTTAGAAAATAACACTTTTTATTTTAATAAAAAAATAAAAAATTATTGAATAATAGAAAAAGGATTTTCTTGGAAAACCCATGGAAACTTTTAAAGGAATATAAATATTGATTAATGGTCATATACATGAGAAAATCCATTTATATTGTATATGTTAAATTGAAGACTCCTTTCATACTTCTATAAAAGGTCAAAAATTAATTATTCTGAAAAAATTGAAAATATTACTTTTAATACTTTGTAAAAAAAGTTAAAGGTATTGTAAAAATACATTAATAAATAATTTAAGTGGTTAAAAATTTATATAGATTATTTTTAACAATATAGATATAGAAGAGAATTATTTATTATAAATTGAAGATAAATAAGGACTACATCTCATAAAAACATTTTTTCAAGAATAATTAGTACAAAAGAGAGGAAATGTATGAAAAAAATATGAAAATCCCCAGAAATAACCATATGAGTATAAAATAGACGGATTTAAATGGGGAAGGAGAATACCATTTATCCTATTTAATTTAAACATGAAAAATACTGAATGATAATGAGATTGTAAAATAAACATAAAAGGAATCAATATCATTTGAATCATAACCCTGAAAAATAGTATACATGAATAAAACTTTTAAATACTATAAATAAAGATTAATTCATGATATTATATGAGAAACTAGTTATATATACACTATACAAGTGAAATTAAGTTCATAATATAAAATATGTATCATTTGAGTGGAATTGAGATGGAAATGCCATACCTTGGATTATTGCTTGATTAGATGAGTTATATATTCCTGAAAAATAAATTAAAATTTATTATATATAATATTATGAACATGTTCATATATATCATAATTTTGTGACCTTTTATAATCATTTTTCATCCATTCGTTATGAAAAAAACATAAGTTGATCACATTACTTAAAACTAATAATTCTAACTCCAAATATTGAATCAATTTTATATGATTCAATTCCAAAAAGTGTAAGAAATAACTTTTAATATATGTTTTCAAAACACAAAAAAAAATCAATTTTTAGAAATTTTCTTATTTTAAGCAATGAAATTATATTATAAAAAAATAATGTATAAGGTTGATTCAGATGGAATTAATTGGATTATATCAAATTAATGGAGAATTATTTTTAAAAAACTAAAAAAACATATAGGAAAATTGTGAAACCCTAATTAAAATAAAATAATCCAGAAAAATTAATTGAATAAAAAAAGTACTTTGATTTTCAAAATTATAAACATATATTTAATATTTTAGCATTATATTATTAAATAAATAATATAAACTATAAAAAATATATTTGGTCTAGAAAAAAGGTTTCATAACCTTTCAAGTAATTTTTATATCCCGATAATTTCATAAAAGTACCTATATTTTAAAGATATGGTAATTGTAACTATTCCCCCAAAAATCAACTATTTCAAAAAAAAATATCAAAAATTCAACCTATGATACATTTTATATTATGAATTTTTAGCTGAAATTAATTTCATCTAATTAAAATTACATTATTTTATAATTAGGATTTAATTACATTTTCTAGTGAAGTTATGTGCATTATTATATTATTTCTTAAGAATAAAAATCACAATTACTTATATTGAAGCTCGGGAGTTACAGTTTTCCCACCATCAAAAATATCATCCTAGAAATTTATTAAATTTCATGTTATAAAAAAATGTTCTTATTTATTCATTATAAAATCTTAATGTTCCCAAATTTCTACATATGACTTATTATTACCCCATATTACCTTTATCAGTCAAGTCATCATATTCCAAAAAAAAATTATATAGTTTCAATAATAATGGTAGTAATTTCATTATAATATAGATCAAGATAAAATTTCATTTATTCATATTTTATTACATGTATTGGTTCTGGAATATATTTCCTCAATTATTTGATGTGAAACACATCATGCACTTCACACAGGTTAGGTGAGATTTACCAATGATAAGACACAATTCCAAATAATTCCAAAATCTAAATAGGTGTGATGTATTTGATAAATAGATTTTATTTCTTAAAAATCATAAAAAAATCTTACATAGATATAACGGTAAGAAGTCCTGATCCCCTATGTGAAATTCTAGATCCTTTCTTCATTTATTAGAATAACTCTTTCTATTATTTGATATACCTTGATATGTCTCCGAATAGTTATCACTAGTATCATTTTCCTCCCCAACAAGATTTTTCCCAAAAATATTATTTTCACTGACTTCATCCAAAAATGTTGGTGTAAAAAATAATTTCCCATACAATAGTTCAAAAGGATTCATTTGGATTATGTGATGGAATCTGTTATTATATAAAAATTATAACAAAGTTAAATACTGATCTCATGTACCATGAAGATTAAGAGAGTGTGACCTCATCAAGTCTTATAAGTTTTTTATAGCCACTTAAAATAATCCATATATCAAAGGATTATATGTGGTGCTTAAATATTGCATTTTTTGAGAGACATCAAAATAAATTCTGGAATTTTTAAGTAAATCATGATTAATGATCATGTTCAATTGATATTGGTTCACAATTAAGTCTCAAAACAACATTGATATTGAAATGTCCTAGACCCTCCTGGTCAATTACTTTGCCAATTTCTAAGTGTTGGGGTGTCCTGGACTCACTGATCAGTTCCACCCATCTATCTCACATATCAGCTTCACTTATCAGCTTCACTGATCAGATTCACAGATCAACTTCATATATTAGTTTCAGACAATCGGTTTCACATATTGGTTTCACCCAATCTATTTCACAGATCGGTTTCACCCAATCGGTTTCACAGATAGGTTTCACCCAATCAGTTTTACCCAATCGATTTCACCTAATCAGTTTCACATATCGGTTTCACCCAATCGGTTTCACATATAAATTTCACCCAATCGGTTTCATAAATTGGTTTTACACAATCAGTTTCAACCAATCGGTTTCCCAAATCGGTTCCACCGAATCGGTTTCACATATATGTTTCACCCAATCGATTTCACAGATCGATTTCACACAATCAGTTTGACAGATCCATTTCACCCAATTGGTTTCACAGATCGGTTTCACCCAATCGGTTTCACATATAGGTTTCACCCAATCGGTTACACAAATCAGTTTCACCCAATTGGTTTCACATATCACTTTCACCCAATCAGTTTCACAGATAGGTTTCACCCAATCGGTTTCACAGATTAGTTTCACCCAATAGGTTTTACAAATCGGTTTCACCCAATCATTTTCACAGATCAGTTTCACCCAATCAGTTTCAAAGATTGGTTTCACCCAATTGGTTTCACCTAATTGGTTTCAGAGATCTATTTCACCCAATCAGTTTCATAGATCGATTTCACTCAATCGGTTGCACATATCAGTTTCACCCCATCGTTTCCACTGATTGGTTTCACGGGATTAGCTTCATAGGATCAGCTTCACAAAATTAGCTTCACTTGTCAGCTTTATGGGATCAGCTTCATGGAATCATCTTGATGGGATCAGCTTCACCTGATCAGCACCATAGATCGATTTCACCTTTCAGCCTCACCAATATGCCACATAGGGGTGTTTTGGTTTCCTTACCCATTTTCCCCATAATTCCACTTTTATTTTGTCTAACCTTTTAAATGTGGTTCAAAGTTGTTTTAGTGCCATAAACAACGTTTTAAATCCCCTAGAAGTGGGGATACCCTCAACAGTCCCATTTTTATCTCTTTAAATGAAATCCCTTAACGCAAGGCTATTATGGCCACCCCTCCAATGTGAACTATTAAATAGTAATTAATTCCATCATTTGTAACCGTCCAAACCCATGCTGAAACTGTGATCCACGTTTAAAATCATTTATGATTTTCATATGTTGTAACTCCTAGACCTCACCTTTTTATCACACTAGAATTCCTTCCTTCTTCTTCTTGGTGGGTTTCCTTCTTTCCTTGGGGTGTTTGGAGTACCCTTTCCCAGTGCTAGTGGTGTGCATGTGCCATATCCTTTCATGTTCATTCTTGGAGTCCTCCAAGTTCCTCCCCTACAAGTCGTGCATCCCTAGTTGTTGGCATCGGGTGAAAAACATCAATCATTGATCATCTAAGTAGGGTTTTTCCTTCGTCTCTCTTAACTGTGTATCATGCGGGGTGGGTATGATAATTTTTCCTACAAGGATGGAAGAAACCAAACCTTAAAAAATATAATAAATGGATTTAAATAATTATGGGGTGTGTTTGAAAATGTTGTTTTACTCTTTTATCTTTTACAATATGTTGTGAATTGAATGGGTTTATGTCCACTGAAAATCGTGGTCATTGGTTGTCCTTTCTCATGCACAAATGACCTCAGTTTTATGGATGATCATGTGATAGAATGATAGTAACATGGAAATTGGTTAATCACATAAACTTGAATGATTAAATGGATGTCCAATGAATAAGAATCCTTTTGTAGTCACCCCTGTTAACCAAACGGAAAGACTGAACTAAATGAATGGCATATTCAAATTTAAAGACACTCTTTCTCTGTTCTGGTGATGTTTACGGTTGATACATATGAGTTGACATGCATGTGGATGGGATCCCCTTTTGATAATTCATTGGTTTATGGACCTAAGGCCATGTGGGGACATATGTTGGGGCTTGGATTGGTTCCAGTACTTTGAGGGATCTCATAGATCCCTTTTGTTGTAGTGAATTTATGTGATAACTAGGTGTGAATGATTAAATTATTTCTTGTTTATTTTTCCATCCTTCGATTCTGGCTATGACTTTTAGTTTCCCAGTAGTGAATAATTATCTAATTGTGATCACTTGAATTAGAAAACAAGAATGGGTTCAAAGGGGAATTGTTTTCTAGGAAATAGTTGTGACATGGTTGTGGTTGTGGTGCTTCATATGAATGATTAGTAATAATGGTGTTTGTATATGGTCTGGTTTTGGAACTCCTAGGCTAGGATGAGCACTTGTTGCTTATATTTATAATTTAGTTTTTATGTTTCTTATTCATACCCCATACAAGTTGAGCACTTTGTGCCAAAAACCCCCATTCCATAGGGGAGGGTGTTCTTCCCAACACTCCTGTGAGTGGCTAGTTATTAGCTCCTTTTGTGATCCCTTTCCTGAGTAGCCCAAGATTCTTTAAGCAGGCCTTGGTGGCATGAGGTCCATTTTAGCTCAAGATTCATCAGGCCGAGTAGTTGTGGTGGTTTTCCCATGTGTGTATGGGTAGGTTGTTTTCCCAAGTTTCTTTAGGATGAGGCCCAGGTGTCTTCAGGCATTGTAGTAGTTGTTTTGGCCGAGGTGTCTTTGGGTGTGGCAGTAGTTGTTCTAGCTCAGGTGCCTACAGGTGTGGTAATGTGAGGTTGTGGTAGTCCAGGTGTGTGTGTGTGGGATATGGCAGTGGGACAGCAGTGAGAATGGCAGGGAAGGTCTAACGCATAGAATGGATTCAATAACCAGTAGAAAAGTGGTATGGGGTACCCAAATGTCGATGTTTTATTACAATTACATTACTTGACTTGCGTTATTTGGGGACTATGCCACAGTGATGTTTGGGTGGATAGTTTCCTTACTAGGTTCTTTGGTTATCTCCTTTTCTCACAAGGCATTAGAATTCCTCTCCACTTGTGCATGTCAAATTTTGGTTTTCCTACTAAGTATACATGTATACTCACCCTACATATATAAAACTGCTTTTATGTTTCTAGGAGGACTTTGAGGAGGACCATGCCAGAACCTACTAGTTCAGATGTTGGGACAATTATTGTTGCTGGTTTTATTTTCTTTGGTACTATCTTTTAGAGTTTTCTTGTACTTTGTATCACTTACTTTTGGAACATTCATATGGGAATGGTTTGTTTTGGATTTACTTTTACCTCTTGTTTTGGTGTTTTTTGGGATTTACTATCTTATCTCATGATCCTAATAAATAAAAACTGTAATTCCATCCACTGCGTGTGCGATTCTATACCCTTGGATCTAGTTTCCACTTAGGGACCTATTGAAAGTGGGTTTAGGGATCATTATATCTCCTTCAAAATAAGGAAGGAAGGGTCGGGAAATCCGTTATCCCTTACCTCATCTTGGTGAAGGCGGGACGTGACAGAATTGTATCAAATGAGGATGGAGTGATAAGATGGATCTCGGGGTTAGGTACAATGAGGATAGCATGGGATGGTAGGGCAACAGTGTTAGGAAATATTGGTGTATGAAATAGGCTAGGGAAGATGGGTTAGGACACAAGAATTTAGGGCCCCCTATAATCTGATGCTAGGACTCTGGACCGAACGAACGACCAAGTGAGCCTATACTGACTCTAGGGTAGAGACCCAAGGAAAGGTACATTCATCATAATGACTTGTGTTCTTGTGTGTTCTCGGTGTTTTGGGAATTTAAAATAAATAATAATAATAAGTCTAATAAAAATAGAAAATAAATTTTCTACACTACTCGAGCTTAGGCATTCCTTGTTTACATTGCACATATGGAACCCGGATGATGACCTTGTGTAGTGGGGGAGTTTGAGGCCCAGGAGGTTGTTTTGGCTGAATAGCAGAGGGCTGATCGAGAGGAGAAGGATGACTAGTGGCAGAGGACGCTTTGTGCATTTCAGTAGCAAAACCTTGGGAAGTACGAGGGCAGCATGTTAGACATGGAGATAGAGAGACAGCTCAAGGAGCTGGTGATATCTTTTAGCTTGATTTGGGCCCTGACGGAGTAATGGGTTCCTATATCTATAAGCTAGATTCAGGGAGCAGTGTGTCAATGGTGGACTCTCTATCTCGGGGAGAAGAGGGCGGCTGATGTTTCATGGACTAACATCGAGAGGGAATTCTGGGTAGAATTCCTCTCTTCCATGATGAATGCGGGGAAGTGGCAGGAGATACTCCTCCTTCATCAAGAGATAATGTTAGTGAGGAAGCTGGGAATCAAGTTCAAGGATCTATTTCATGTTGCTCCAGACATTTTTCCAGATGAGGTGTCCTGAGTAAGACATTTATAGGAGGAACTCTGGCATTTTTTTCAGTATGTTATCACTCCCTTCACCCTTCCGACATACTTGGAGGTACAAACAAAGGCTAAAGTGGTAGAAAGGATGCACAAGCAGGTAGGTGTACCATGAGAGGGGAGCCAGCTGGGCTCATCAAAGGGGAAGGTCGTCAGTAGAAGACCTCCAGCATCAGGGCAATCTAGGTTTCGACCAGTGGGTAGCAGGGCCGAACAGTTCCGATTTCGATCTCCCGGTCCTCTCCCTTTACTTAAAGGCCCAGGACTCAGGTGCTTCATCTTTGAAAGTCATGGGAACCATTGGAATCATTTCCCAAACATAGTGTAGTACAATGGGGGTGGGCAGGTTCAGTGCCCACCTCAGTAGCAGTAGTTTCCAGCCATTCCCTTTCAACAGAAGTAGTGGGGACAGCGAGATCCCACTCCTCTGAGAACAGACATGGCAGGAGGAGGCCGACTCCAGGGTTCCCCTCAAGGACCTTGAACAGGGCGTGGTCGGGGAGGTGGCCGACAGCCGAGAGGCAGAGGGATTCGGTGTGGGCAGTTGCACGCTATGGAGTTAGCAGTTCTAGTAGGACCAGAAGTCGTTCAAGGTAAGATCAGCTTGTTTAGCACTCTTTCCCAAACCTTATTTGATTCAAGAGCTTCACACTCATTTGTTACACTAGTTCTAGCCCATGACTTAGGCCTAGACATAGAGAGACTCTCCATGCCCCTGGTGATGAGTACGCCTGTTGGGGGTCATACCAGTACCTTTCATGTTTGTCAAAGATGTAGACTGATGTTAGGGCCACATCATTCAATTGAGGATCTCTTTTTGTATAAAATTCAACAATATGATGTCATCGCAGGCATTGACTGGCTGTTTTATATGCATGTTATTATCGAATGCTTCTGGGGAAGAGTCATGTTCTCTGATGAGGATGGTCAGCATGTGGATTTTGTTGGCGAATGGAGTTGTCAAGTGGGGAGACAGTGTCTAGAGAATCTTATTTCTTAGTTGGCTAATCTTTTAACAGAATCAGTGGATGCTAAGATGATGGATGTTTCAAGAGTTGTTAGAGAGTTCCTGGACGTTTTCCCAAGGTGGTTGTGACTCTACCCCCTCGACGTGATGTTGTGTTTGGGATAGACATACAACCCGGTGCTCATCTAAAATCCATGACTCCTTATTGGATGTCTTCTTTTAAGTTGTGGGAGTTACGTATTTAGATTGAATATCTAATGAATAAGGGTTTTTTCTGACCCAGCGTGTCACCATGGTGTGCTTCAGTCTTGTTTATGAAGAAGGAAGATGGTGGTTGCATGCTATGCATAGAATACCAGAGACTAAATAAGGTAACAGTCAAGAACCACTACCCTCTCCCAGGGATAGACGATCTATTTGACCCACTGAGGGGAGTAGGTTGGTTCTCTAAGATTGATCTACAGTCTGGGTATCACCAGTTAAGGGTAAAGTATAGTGATATCCTGAAGACTACTTTTAGGTATAGGTATGGGGACTTTGAGTTCGTAGTCATGTCGTTCGGTATTACGAATGCACTTTTAGTGTTCATGGGGATCATGAATGTTGTTTTCCATGAGTTTCTGGACCGATTCATCATTGTGTTAATCGATGAAATTTTGATCTACTCAAGATCAGAGGAGGAACATACTAAGAACCTCAAGATGGTCCTACAGATCCTTCTACATCACCATCTCTATGGGAAATTTCCCATGTGCAAGTTCATGACACAAGAAGTTCTTTTTTCTTAGATAAGTGGTGTCTCAGCAAGGGGTAGTGGTTGTTACATCAAAGGTTGACGCAGTTATTTCTTGGGAAGTACCCAAGAATGTTACTGAGATTCATAGTTTTCTAGGTTTGGAAAGCTATTATCAGAGGCTCGTACCTGACTTCTCTCAAGTTTCACCTCCTTTGAATACTTTGACTAGGAAGGATAAGGCCATCGTATGGAGTGAGTAGTGCCAGGCATCTTTTAGCTATCTAAAGGAAAGGTTGGTCAGCACTCCAGTGCTCATGTTTCCAGAGGAAGGGGTGTTTTATAAGGTATTTTGTGACACTTCTATACATGGATTGGGGTGTGTGATTATGTAGCAGTGGGAAGTTATATCTTATGGATCAAGGCAGTTACGTCCTCATGAGTGTAACTATACCACCCATGACCTATATCTTGCAACAGTATTGTTTGCGTTGATGTTGTGGTGGAATTACCTCATAGGGAAGAACTTTGGGGAATTCATGGATCACAAGAGTTTAAGTCATATCTTTACCTAGCGGGACCTAAACATGTGACAACGAAGGTGGGTGGAGTTTCTTCTGGAAAACAACTTCGAGATCTCTTACACTGAAGGTAAGGGGAAATTAGACGTTGATTACTTGAGCGGGAAGTCACAGAGGGAAGCAGTTCAGGAATCTGTGGATACTTGGGAGGCAATGGAGAAGTTGGCTTCCCTACAGCTAGATTCAAGGTTGGATGGTGGTAGAGGTTGTCTGTTTCGGATTACAGTGTAGTACTCTTTTTTTCGGCAGGTGTAGGAGTCTTAGTGGCAAGACATAGAGTGTGAAGTGATGCGTGATTGGGTTAACCAAATAAATACTCTGGAATGGTGGTTGGAGGATGGTCAGAATTGGATTATTTTTATAGGTATGTTGTTTTTTCAAAGGATATGTGTGAGGGGGTTATCCATGAGTTCCATCACTCACTCATAGAAGTACACCCTGGAGTTTCCAAGATGTACCAAGGCATGAGGGAACAGTTTTGGTGGCCCAGGGTTAAACGGGCAGTGGTAGAATTTGTGGCAAGGTGCCTGGTGTGTCAGTAGGGGAAGGCAGAACATTGCATCCCAGGAGGTTTGTTGCAGCCTTTAGATGTCCCTGAGTGGAAGTGGGATGACATCTCAATGGATTTAGTCATAGGACTACCCAGGGTTCAAGGAGGTTTTGATGCTATCTAGGTAGTGGTAGACCAACTACTGAAATCAGATCACTTCCTATAAATTATTGAGTGAAGTGTAGTGGATGACTTAGCACGGAGATGCATGGATGAGGTGGGTGGTTGAATGGAGTTATGAGGTCCATAGAATCGGATAGGGATGAACGGTTTAACTCACGAGTCTAGAGGGGATTACAGAATGATTTTGGCACCCATCTTTGTCTTAGCACTGCTTTCCACCCCCAAACAGATGTCCAGATAGAGCAAACCATCCAGACATTAGAGTATATGCTACGGGCATGTGTTTTGGACTTTTGGGGATCATGGAAATAACATTTTCCCTTAGTACAGTTTTCCTACAATAATTTATATCACTCTACTATTGGCATGGCACCATTTGAATCCTTATACGAGAAGCTGTGTCATTCGCCCGAGTGTTGGATCGAGGTTGGGGAGGAAGGTGTTCTTGGCCTAG
Organism: Viscum album; assembly: GCA_963277665.1. Taxonomy (NCBI): domain Eukaryota; kingdom Viridiplantae; phylum Streptophyta; class Magnoliopsida; order Santalales; family Viscaceae; genus Viscum; species Viscum album. The sequence continues at coordinate 1,329,103,803 of OY728127.1, read as the reverse complement.
AGGTAGTGTAGATCACAATGGAGAAGGTTAATCTTGTTCATGAGAGGATGAAGGTAGCCCTGGATAGGCAGAATTCATAATTCGATCGTAGGAGGAGGCCCTTGGAGTTCGAGGTTGGAGACCATGTGTTCTTGAAGGTTTCCCCTCAACGCGGCAGCAAAGGTTAGGCAAGGGGAGAAAGCTCACTCCTAGGTTCATCAGGCATTTCGAACAATTGGGGTGAGTTGGTGAGGTGGAATATCATCTCGCATTTCCACCTCAGTTGGAAAGGATCCACAACATTTTCCACATCTCCCATCTTTTTGATATCTACACGATGACTCCCATGTCATTGATTGGGGAGAGTTTGGGATAGGGGACGATGATATGTTCATGGAGTGACTAGTGAGGATCAATAATCAAAAGTAGAAAGTGCTACATAGATGAACTATCCCTTTGGTTCATGTGTTTTGGAGGAACGGTGGCCTTAAGGAGATTACTTGAGAGCAAGAATCTCAAATGCACGCCCAGAACCCAAAGCTATTTTGAGTTTCTATTTCAAGCCTTCCTTGTTGTTCTTGTTTTTTCTTGTGACATGTTGTGATGTAATTCTAACCTTGTTGGATTATGAGATGTTTTGTTTCCTTACCTTTGGAATGCTTATGAATATTCCTGATATGTGGGGAAGGAAGGACCTCATCCCTAATCAAGACGCATTAAGGTGGATGCGATTAAACCTATGAGGGCGAGTCAGTGCCACCCAAAGTGGATAGTATCTTGACATTGAGGAAGGAACTCCTTAATTCATGTGTTAGGAAAATTTAATCCTTGGGTTTCGTATGGATATTTGGGTTGGTTTGTCCCTGAGATTTATCTTCTGGAGTGGTTGTTTGGGTACCTCTTGTATTCTCTAGGGCAACAATAATTTTGAGAGGTATCTGATGTGATGGACCAGAACCTCCTGGTCTATTACTTTTCCAAATTCTAAGTGTTGGGGTGTCCTGGACTCACTGATCAGTTCAACTTATCTGTCTCATAGATCAGCTTCACAGATCAGCTTCCCAGATCTACTTTACTGATCATCTTTACTGATTAGCTTTACTGATCAGCTTTACAAACTACCTTCACAGATCGGTTTAACCCAATCGGTTTCACCCAATTGGTTTCATAGAATGATTTAACCCAATAGGTTTTACCCAATTGGTTTCACCCAATCAGTTCCACCCAATCGGTTTCACGGATCTGTTTCAGCCAATCAGTTTCATAGATTCGTTTCACCCAATCGGTTTCACAGAGTGGTTTCACCCAATCGATTTCACAGATCAATTTCTCATAATCAATTTCACAGATCAGATTCACCCAATTGGTTTCACATATCGGTTTCACCCAATCAGTTTTAAATATTGGTTTCACAGATTTGGTCCATCCAATCAGTTTCACTGATCGGATTCACCCAATGGATTTCACATATCAGTATCACCCAATCAGTTTCATAGATCGGTTTCACCCAATTGGTTTCACATATTGGTTTCACCCAATCGGTTTCACATATCAGTTTCACCCCATTGGTTCCACTGATCGGTTTCACAGGATTAGCTTCACGGGATCAGCTTCATGGGATCAACTTCACTGACCAGCTTTATGGGATCAACTTCACTGACCAGCTTTATGGGATCAGCTTTACAGGATCAGCTTCACGGGATCAGCTCCACCTAATCAGCTCCATCGATCAGTTTCACCTATCAGTCTCACTAATTAGCCATAGAGGGGTGTGAGGGTTTCATTCCCCATTTTTTCTAAAATGCCACTTTTAAGTGTTTTAATCATTATAAAGTGGTTCAAAGCCATTTTAGCGCTATAAAAACGTTTTAAATCCCCTAGAAGTGGGGAGACTTTCAACAGACCCATTTTTCTCTCTTTAAATGAAATCTCTTAATGCATGGATATTATGGCCACCCCTATAATGTGAACTATTAAATAATAATTATTTCCATCATGTGTAACCATCCAACCCTGTAGTGAAACCATGATCCACCTTTAAATCTGTTCAAGATTTTCATATATCGTAACTCCAAGACCTTGACTTTTTATCACACTAGACTTCCTTCTTTCTTCTTCTTGGCTAGTTTCTTTCTTTCTTTGTTGTGTTTGGAGTCCCCTTTCCTGAGGCTAGTGGTGCACCTATGCTGGAGCCTTTCTTCTAATTCTTTTAGTCCTCCAAGATCCCCCTACAAGTCGTGCATCCTTGGTTGTTGGTACCAAGAGAAAAACATTGATCATTGATAATCCAAGTAGGGTTTTTCCTTCATCTTTCTCAAATACTTATCATGTGGGGAGGGTATGATAATGTTTCTTATGGGTATGGATGAATCCAAATAGTAAAAAAGATAATAAATGGATTTAAAGAATGACGGGGTGTGTTTGATAATGTCGTTATACTCTTTTATCTTTTCCTATATGTTGTGAATTGAATCTGCTTATGTCCACTAAAAAACGTGGCTCTTGGTGGTCCTTTCATTCACACTAATAAACCTCCGTTTTCTAGATAATAATGTGATTGAATGATAGTAACATTGAAAACGGTTAATCAAGTAAACTCAGTTGATTAATTGGATTCCCAATGAATATGAATCCTTGTGTGGTCACCCTGATTAACCAAATGGAAAGATAGAACTAAATTAATGGCATATTCATATTTGAAAACTCTCTTGCTATGTTCTGGTGATGTTTGTGGTTGATGATTGTGAGGTTACATGGATAGGTATGGGATCCTCTTTTGAGAAGTCATTGGTTTGTGGACCTAAGGTCATGTGGGGTTGTATGTTGGGGCTTGGTTTGGTTCCAGTACTTTGAGGGATCTCAAGGATCCCTTTTGTTGTTGTGACTTTACAATAGAACCTGGTGTGATTGTTTAAATTAGTGCTTGGCTATTTTTCCTTCCTTGGCTTGTGGCTATGACTTTTAGTTTCATGTTAGTGAAGAATTATCTAATTGGAATCACTTGAATAGGAAAACAAGATTGGGTTCAAAAAAGAATTGTTTTCCAGGAATGATTTGTGACATGCTTGTGGTTGTGGTTCTTCTTATGAATGAGTAGTAACAAGGGTGTTTGTATATGGGATGGTTTTGGAACCCCTAGGCTAGGATGAGTGATTTTTACGTATATGTATAATTTATTTTTTATGTTTCTTATTCGGGCCCCATCCAAGTTGAGCACTTCGTTCCAAACACCCCCATTTCACGGTGGAGGTTATTTTTTTCCCACACACCTGTGAGTGGCTGGTTACTAGCTAATTTTCTTCTACCTTTCCTGAGTAGCCCAATATTCTTTGGGCAGGCTGTGATGGAATGAGGTCCATTTTAGCCCATGATTCTTCAATCCGGGTAGTTGTGGTGGCTTTCCCAGGTGTGTGCGGGAAGGATGTTTTCCCAAGATTCTTTGGGATGAGGCCCAGGTGTCTTCGAGCATGGAATTAGTTGTTCTGGGCCAGGTGTCTTTAGGCGTGGTGGTAGTTTTTTTGGTTCAGGTGTCTGCAGGAGTGGTTATGTGTTGTTGTGGTAGCCTAGGTGTGTGCAGGTGGGGAATGGCAGTGGGGCTGTAGTGAGATTGGCGGGGAAGGTCTGATGCCTAGGATGTTTTCAATAACCAGTGGGAAAGTAGTGTTGGTACCCAAATGTCGATGTGCTATTATGATTAATTTACTTGAATTGTATTATTTGTGGAGTGTGCCTTGGTGAGGTTTGGGTGGATAGTTTCCTTTCTAGGTTCTTTAGTTATCTCCTTTTCTCACAGGGCATTAGAATGCCTCCCCACTTGTGCATGAGAGCTTTTGATTTTCCCTACTGAGTATACCTGTATACTCACCCTACATATATAAATAACTTTCATGTTTCCAGGAGGACATCAAATACTATGCTATACAGTACTAGTTTAGACATTAGGACAATTTTTGTTTCTGATTTTATTTTCTTGTGTACTTTCCATTGGAGTTTTCTTGTACTTTGTAGCACTTAATTTTGGAACATGCATATGGGAATGGTTGGTTTTGGCTTTACTTTTACCCCCATTTTTGGTGTTGTTTGAGATTTACTATCTTATCTCATGATCCTACTAAATAAAAAGTGCAATGCCTTCCATTTTGTGGGTGATTCTATACCATTGGTGCTAGTCGCCACTTCAGGACCTATTGATGGTGGGTTTCGAGGTTCATTATCTCTCCTTCAACTTGAGGAAGGAAGGTTCTGGCAATCCGTTGTCCCTTCCATCACCTTGATGAAGGCGAGTCGTGATAAATATAGATTCATGTATCCTACTCAAGAGGTATATCCTCTTTTAAATTGATTAAATGCACATACTTGGTGTGGTAATCAACAATAACCCACATGGAATCATTTATTTTCTATGAATTTGTAAATTCTGCAAAAAATACAATAGTAATATCACCCCAGATCTATATAAGAAGAGGGAGAGGTTTCAGAACACCTTTAGGATGTTTTCAATCCACCATTACCTATTGATAAACCAAGAATCTTGTAACATAGTTTAAAAACGATTCTTACTATTATCCAACCAAAATTATCTCTTATATTCCTATACATCATAGTGATATAATTATTTATAGAGAAATATGAGTTATGGGATTCATCACATAATTCTCTCTTTAACATATGTATTGGTGGAACACGTAGCTGCCTTCCTAATTTAATCAAACCATATTAATAAAAGAAGACTAAAAATTTCCCACCATTCGTGGATTTCATTCTTGTATTTCATTTTCTTTTAAAAAAAGACTGAATTTTCCCTTTCATTAATGATTCCCATATACAAATTTATTAAGTCCAACAATAAATTATCTCTAAAAATCCTTGTTTTAGATAAAAATCCTACATATTTGTCACTCAACGTATTAGTTACCTTATTTGACTTCCCATGGTGGTAATGTATTGATAAATCATTAAGGTTGAGTAGTTATATCCATCTCCTTCATCTCATATTGATCACTTTTGGAGAAAAATGTATTTATGACTTTGTTGTTCTGTATATATCTCAGATATTTCTCCATATAGAAAATGCCACCATATCTTGAAAGAAAATATTACGACTTCCAAATCTAGTTCATGGGATAAATAATTATTTCCATGGATCATTAATAATACTAATTCATATGAAACAACTCTATCATTATGTATATGAATTCATACAAGTCGTCTCTTTGATACATAATAATATATCACAAATTCAACCCATATTAAGGGTAATATCAATGTTGGTGCATTAACAAATCTCACATTAATTTATTCGAAACCCTATTTATATTCTATAGACCAAATTCACATAACCCTTTTAATTGTCAAAATTGTTAATGGGTTAGCTAATAGGGACAAATTTTGATCAAAGTGCTAATTGTAACCTAATAATCTAAGGAAACTATGAATATAAATTGTATTCATTAGTGTCGGACATTCTTTATCTACATTAATACTTGAAGAATCAAATAATAGTCCATCCGAGGACAAAATATTGATAGGAAAAGAAAACTCTTAAAACCATAATTCAAACATACTCAATTTCTTGTATAATTTCTTTCCCTTCTGATTTTCAAGAATGATTCCCAATTGGAATTTATTATCTTCATAGAATATTGAGTATAACATGGTTGAATCTATAAATATCACAATGAAATTTTAAAGATAATACTTGAATAATTTTTTCATTAAATCAATAAAAATAGAGGGTATTTTTTTCAATCCAAATGATATTACCATAAACTCATAATTTTCAAACCTCAGATGAAATGGAATATTTTGAAAGTGTTCTTTATTTACTCATAATTGATGATACCAAAAATGAAGATACCTCATTGAAAAATGTTTAGATCCTTTATATTGATCAAACAAGTCATCAATCTAAGGAAGAGTATAGTTAATCATTATAGTAATGGAATTTATTTCCATTTCATTTAAGTACAACCTCATAGACTCATCCTTTATCATAATAAAAACAGTAGGATCTCCCTAACCTGAATCACTAGGGAAATTTCATCCCATAATAAACAATTATCTTTCAATTTTTTCTTCAATCCCCATAATTCAACATTAGCATTTCTATTGGGTGTATCGGATATAGCTTTCCCATCGGGGAATATTTTTATAGAAAAATCATATTCACACTGAGGAAGTATTCTATGTAACTCTATAGGAAACACATCTGTGTATTCTTACATCATAGTTATATATTATTTTCCAAGGTTACATCTCCCATAAATAGGTTTTATCTTGTCTTGCACTCCCACAATTTCATTATGTTGAGAAATTGGAGGCATATGATAAATTTTCCCCTCTAAAGATAAGGACTTCAACATCTCATTCACAAATCATGATCTCCTTCTCTTGGAAATAAATTTTCTCATTATATAATTAAATCCAATCCATTCCAAGGATTATATCAAATTCTAAAACAAGTATAATATCAAATTTTGAAAATAGTGTATGTTTATACATTATAATGGAGTTTTATTGACATATCCCGGTTAAAATAATATTTCCACCGGGTTCCCTAGTAAACAACTCCCATAATAAGGATATAGGGTATAAATTAATATTTTTTTAAAATATGGAAGATATAAATGTGTTTAAAGAGAAAAAATCACATAAAATGTCAGATAAATCTTAGTTTACATTCATTGTACCTAAAACCACATATTTGGGATCTTGAATGTTATCTATAGTAATTGCATATGATTGTATTTCCTCCATTAGCCTCTTATATGGTATGTTTGGGTGATTCTTAGGAAATCGGATGGAATAATGAACAACTTCCAACAATTAAAGCACTATGTAGTATTAGTTTATTTTTTTCCCTTAAATTCCGGATCCAAATGGCCCTTATATTTATACTTATAACAAACTCTCATTCCATTTAAGAATTTATCTAGATTTTTCTATGTATAATTATAAGATTATGGAATTCCCAAATTTCCCTTATTGTTCCATGACACATTTCTTTTTCTATGGTGATCAGCTGAACACTTATTTTCATAACATCACTAAAATATATCATCATTATAAAATTGTTTCTTTCTATTTATAGAACATGATACTACATCTTCATACAATGAAAAAAAATGTGACAAACTACCTTCGAATGACAAGATTAATCCCATCGAAAAAACTATCAATATTACTTTATAGATTATGTTGATAGTCCATTAAATCCATTTTTAATATTATGAATCTATCACAATATTTAGTAAAAATCATTCTTCAATTTTATTTCAAGTAACATCATCCCCATTTCAACTTATTTCTCTTCAGGAAAATATTTCACAAATAATATCATTTTAAAAGTTCCCAATTCCATACATTATATTTCATAATTTTCATAATATTTTAGTTCAATTTATATGAAAACTATAGTAATGTGAAAATAATTCAATTTCATGAAATATTGAAATTCATAATTTATATTTTATATATTTATATTAATTAAAGTAATATTAAGTTATTTTTCTATCATTAGGAAAAAAACATTCTTTCTATCAAAATTGGGTTTTCATTTATTATATTATTTTATTTTAAAACATAATTTATAAATTTTAGAATTTAAATTTGAAAAAAAAATATTTTTTTAATTTATCTTCTTACGATGGATTTTTTATAATTTTTTAACAAGTTTTATTTTTCAAATGAATAGAATAAAATACTAATTTTTATTGAAAACTATCTTCTCATTTTAATAATTTAAAATGTTAAATTTTTAGATAAAATAATTAAAAAGTATATTTAATAAATTTATATTATTAATATTCTAATTAAATTCATTGGAATCATATTTATTCTTTATTTTGATAAAAATTATTTTTATAATTAAGAAGAAAGTTTTCTTGAAAAAAAAATTTCATCATGTTTTGAGTGTTTAATTTTAAATTAAATTATACCACTTTTATGAATTTAATTTGATAAAAAAATTTATTCCATAAATTAATAATTAATATTAATATTAGGTGAAAAAGTTAAATTAATATTTAGGTATAATGATTAGTAAAATATTTTATCGTGGTTAAGGTGAAATTGGTTTGTTGGGAGGTTTAAATAAAGTGAAAGGGGTTTAAATGACCTAAAATATAGTAAAACTATATTTTATGGGAATATATAAACCCTATATCATCTAATATCTAGAAATGGTCTATTTTGGATCGATTTTTTCATTTGTAATACTTTAATATATTTTAAAATTTTGAAAAATTCCAAATGGGTCGTCTCCCCAACTTATAAAAGGATACCCCTCTCCTCCCCTCTCCACTATTAAATGGAGAATTATTTTATAATATAAGAAAAAATACATTCCTAAAATACTGCTCCCTTTCATACAGTTATTTTTCTTACCATAATACTAAACTTAAGGGGAATAATGTGTTAAGAAAAGGTGGTTTCTGAAAAAGATTTATAGATTTTAACTGGAAGTTTTAGTTTTATTTATTCTTCCACCCCAATAAAATCTATTTTTGAACATTGTTATATAATAAAATCAGTGTCTAAAAAACAAAAATTATTTATTCTATTTATATATTATCATTAATCAATATCCTTATTCATCATATGGGAAATGAAACCATTATTCATGTGTATGGAGAACAACCTCCTCACGAACCGATGTAATTCATTTTCCATCACAACTTATCATGCATGGTTATAATGATGGATTTATATAGTATATGTGATATTATTGAAATAATTATAAATATTTAAATATAAAAAATATTCCATTGTCATACATTTTCATCCACTAAAAAATGGTAATTTGATTCATCTGTACGTTTTGATTTCTACCTTCATGAAGTGATGTAATTCTTTTTTTGTCACCACCACACTTGAATGGAATATAAAATTTTATATAAGGTTATAATATGAAATTTCATATATAATAATCATTATATAAAGAAAAAAAATATAATTATGTTCTTTCCCTCATGTTCACTAAAAATCGGAAATGTTATTCATGCGTATGTAGGACCTACCCTCTCCATGATTGTAATATAATCCATTTTCCTAAACCATCCAAAATATTGGATTATAAAATAATAATTAATGTATAAAAATTATAATTATGTCATGATTATTATTCTTGAGAATATGAAACAATTACCTCCATGACCACATATAAATAACCTTCTCTTTATCGCATATTAATTTATGATTTATTACATAAGAGTACACATAGTACAACCTGTAAGACAGAGAAGTATAGTGTCTTTTGGAATTATGTACATTACATAACAACTTAAAAAATTTAATTCATTTTTAACATGATCATATTATTCCTTCATACTTAAAACTGTATGGGATAACCTGGGGACATATATAAGAAAGGGGTGAGCTATAATTAACGGTAAGGGAATAAACCCGGTATAACATGAAGAAAGTAGTACATGTTATAGAATAGGCATATAAATGGTGGATAAAATTAGAGATAATCAAAAACATGAAAAATAATGCATGATATTGCCCGATAATCATAAAGGCAATAAGGGAAATGTGCCAATAACTTAAAACATGGAATGATAAACATAGGTCATGGAAAACTGTCAAAAAATCAGAAAATAAAAGGTCTTATGATAGCTTATTTTCACTCACCAATTCCTTTCATGATATTTCATGATACTATAACATTACCCAAAGAATTTTAGTGCTAAATAATTCCTCAAGAACCCATCAGTTTCATTTTATTCTTGTGCTTCCTTGTGCCACATAGTTCCTAAAATATAGAATCGTTTATCATAATGTTTTAATACATGATCAAGGAGTGGGGAATAAATATATTTCAGTCCCAAATAAAAGTATTCTAAGTTCATATACGTGAAAATCCTTGATAGTATGTGGGTATTGTATTCACTACATAATTCTTTTGCATGGAAAATAGAGGTGAAATTTCAACAGCATAACAAGGTAATATGAATGTTCATGGGAGGTTTTCATAAGAATGAAAGGGTTATCTCATAATTTGGAAATAAAATGGGTTGAAATGGTTATATAGAATTACATTTAAAAAATTATTAAATTAATACAAAATACATAAGAAAAATAAGATACTTGAATAAAGAATATAAGTAAAGGGTCCCTTACAAAATTTCAGCCTCGTAATAGGTGTTTGAAAAGGATCAGGGGAGGATCATTCAGCATTAAAGGGGTAAATCATCATATTAAATTCAAATGTAATATAATTTTGAAATCTGAAAACATATCCAAATATGGAAATATGGAAATTAGGAGGCATAATATACAATAGGTTCTTGAATAGAAAGGTAAGTGGTAGATCCCTTACTATGTTTTGGCATGGTAACAGTAGTACATACATGTTCATGGTAGGTATTACTGAGAGTAAAAATGGTATATAATTATTTATATATACAATTTATAGTAAGTGGGATAAGTGATAAAATTTCAAAATATTAACAAATGGAAATTTAGATTCATGACAAAAAATAACTGCTTGAATAAAAAGGATAGTGGGAGATCCCTTAAATATTTTTGGCATAGTAACAGCTTAGGTAAAGGTCAAAATGAGTGAGGATAAGAGATATATCATTATAATAAAATAAATTGGCTAGTATGTAATTGATTATTAATTAATGATAATATAATCAATTGAAATTAAAAATTCTAATTTCAAGTAAGGATCTTGAATTGAAAAGAGTAGGGGAATGTCCCTTACCTTGAGATGGTGATTCCATCTACTTGGGAGGGGCTTTTTATGAGCATGGGGAATATTGTAAGGTCTCTATAGAGGGGAAGGTAGAGTGAGGATGTGATCACAGATTTTTTAGTGAATAAAAATGGGATACTGGGTGGGTTTATATTCGAAATGAGTTGGGAGTTCTTTATTATTTCTAAAACACATGTTTTATATTCTATATTGTGAAATAACTAAATCCTTAAAACATCAAATGGGTTTTTACCAAGTTTTCTACCAAAGAGGGGTTTTTTATGTTTTTTTATTACTTCATGGGTATAAGGTATAAAAATAATACATTTTCTTATGTGGAATAGAGTCGTGCCCAAAAAGAAATGATTCTAAAAACATAAATATAATATATGTTTCGGAGGATTCATAATGGATTTATAAAATTGATAAAATAAACCTAAAATCATCTTATTTTAAAGGGGAAACATATATTTGGTCGTGTATACCATTTATATTATTTATTACATCATTTAATGGTCATTATTATGCCATAATACACACCATATATTTATACTGTATTTAATTTTTAACAGAAAATTCATTAATCTCAAATAATTAAAAAAAATCACCATTGGATAATTTAAATGTGATGATTCCAAAAATATTTTTTATTTTATAAAAATAATTTTATAAATATACGAATTTTCACTTTTAAAATACAATTGACAAAAATAGAGAATTGATATGATTATTGACAATACCAATTTTGAACCATAATAGAAATTACATTTAACATTATAAAAATTATATTATCAATCACATTTATAAATAATAATTTAATATTAATTTTTAATTAAAATATAATTTATTTCAATAATCCATCAATTCATAAAAATCAATGTCTGAAATGAAATATAATATAAATCAAAAATAAAATTTGGGTTTTATTGTATCAAAATATAATTTTTATCAAACTGTTTACTTAACTATTAATAAATGAAAATAATAACGAATAATAAAAAAATGAAATATAAATATTTATGTTATTATTGATTCCTTTTTTCTCGTTTTTATAAAATTATTTTTACCCTTAATTAACCTATTTTAATTTTATCTAGGTAAGAAATATTTACAACAGTTATTGTTCGTAGTGTTAAAAAAATAAGTTTCACTTATTACCTAATATTAATAATGATGATTCAAAATATGGAATACATTTTAAGAAAATAAATTCATAGAGGATAAAAAATTTTAATTTGAAATAAAACCTGTAATCATGATAGAAAATAGTTTTCTGAATAGTTCATTTCTCAAAAAAAGATGATTTTACTAGAAATATAAAACAAGTAGTCTTTAATATATTAAAATAAATTGGTAAAGATAAATATATAATATAAAATTTTCATATTAATATTTCCCCATTATGTATTAATTTCATTAATTATTATATAGAAACATTATTTATTTCAAAATATCTTTTAGATAAATTCTTTTTTAATCATTAAAATGAACTTATACTAAAATTTGGTATAAAAATGATTTAAATGTAATTAATTGAATAAAATATAACTAAATTATTATTCTGTTACCTTTAAACTGAATTAAAATAATAATTATATATTTAAATTAATTATCATATCAAAATAAAAGACAATTTTACATAAAAATTGTATTGTTCAGTATTCACTGAAAAATATCTATTTTTTGAAAAAACCCAAAACTTCATCATATGATAATCATGATATTATGAGTTAAAAAATGGAGTTATTTTCATAAAATAAATTTTATAAATGTTCTATAAAAAATAGTAATATTTTTTCATGAAAAGAATGAAATAATTTTTAAAAAAACATATTTTGAAGAACAAAAACAGATTACCAAAAATTGATTGATTATTTACTAAGCATTTATCTTTATATTTTGGATATATATGTACATATATATTTCTTAAATTATTTAATATTACTTATACCCACAAAATTAATGTAACATTTAAGACTTTAATATTTAAATAATCATTTTTTGTTTAGGTTTGGTGTTATGTATCACATACACTATCGAACATAGTTATCTCTTTTAAATACTTGGGGATTTAAATCCCCCCACCACCCTTAATATAATTCTTCATCTCAATTGAAACATGATCATGGTAAGATATGTTTTTACATATGAAAATATATTTATTGAAAACCAACACCAAAAAATGGGTTATCAAAACATCCTCTTGGGAAAATGGAAAAATAAGTTTGAACGTGATCAAAATACTTGGATAATCAGTAGGATGACTTTAGTGGGAAGTGAAAAAATAAATATATAAGATAAAACTATAAAAAAACTAATATAGTGTGATAGAGAACATTTTTATGAAAAATTTAATTACTATAAAACCATTAATCTAATATGGGTGTTAATACCTTCTATTTATCGGATATGATCGTAAAGTTATAACATATAAGTGAAGTTCACTACATTAAATAGGAATTTCTTATTTTTAATCTAAGTTATCAATTATCTATTTCCTAGCATTTATTCAAATAATAATTTTTTCCCATAATAATGGTTCATAATAAGATTTGGAATTTACCAAAGCATCTCCCATATGAGTGTCAAACCAATAGTGCAGGAAGGCTTGTTAGCATGCATTAGTTCCCACTAAAGTCTAGATCAACACAGTATTTTTGGGTTTTACCTGTATCTACATTTGTACTATATCCACATCCAATTTTAGTATCAAAGTAGGGATGTATTTTTTTATAAACCACTTACTCTATACATTACCAAATATAAGGTATGATTTCTCATAAATATATTTATCCCTAACGCTTTTGCTGCATTTTTCTCATCTGAATCCCAAAAAATAACTAAAATTTTCATTTGATACCAAATATGAAAACCCTTATCTTTATTATATATTAATTAATGATTTGTTACATAAGAGTACAAATAATTCAACAAGAAAGATTAAGAATTCTTGGGTATTTTTTAATTTGAAACATTAAATAACAATTTAAAACTAGGAATACATCATCTTTATTAGAAACATCCTTAACATGCTCATATTATACCTTCGTACTTAAAACTTCATGTAATAACCTTGGAAAATACATAAGAAAGGGGTGTCCTATAAAGCCTAATATAGGAATAAACATGCAAAAACATGAAGAAATTTTTAAATTTTTGAAAATAGGTATATCAACGTGCAATAAAATGATTGAGAATCATAAAAATGAATAATGAGTCATGATATAGTATGATAATCATAAAATCAACATGGAAATATTGGAAACAACATAAAACATGGAATCATGAACATAGGTCAAGTATACTGCCAATACATCATATTGGAAAAAATTTCATGATGGATTAGGTTTACTCCCTAATTCCATGAATGATATATCTTGAAACTATAACATTACCCAATGCATTGTAGTAGTATATATTTCTCTTCACACACATCACTTTCATTTCATTCTCAGGCTTAAGTGTTCCACATAGATCATGAAAAATGGTATAATTTTTCATAAAATATTTTCCATGATCATAGAGTTTGAAATTAAAACATGTAATTCACAAATAAAAAAAGTATAAGTACATAAATTATAACATAATTGATAGGAAATGGGCACAGGTATTCACTTCACAATTGTTTTCCATGGAAAATCATGGTTAAATTTTGATAAAATAAGAGGAGCATATGAATTTTCATGGGAGGTATTGATGAGATTTAAAGGGGTCAATAATAATTTAGAAATAAAATCAAAATTAATGGGGATATGGAATAACATGTCAAATTATTTGTAAATGAATTGAAAATACATACGATAAATAAGATAATTGATTAAAGTAGAGAAAAAGAGGATCCCTTATGAAATTTTGGCATGGAAACGAGTGTACAAAAAGGTTCATGGGAGGGATTAATAAAATTGAAAGTGGTATATCATGATTTATAAATAAAATGGATAGTAATAGGTTATGGAAAAACATATACCAACATGAATAAATTGAAATTATGAGTCATAACATAAAATATGTTCTTGAATAACAAAGAGAGTTGAAGATCCCATAATAAATTTAGGCATGGTAATATGTGTACATGAAGGTTCATGGGAGGGGTTATTGAGAGTTAAAAGGTTTTCTCATCATTTATAAATAAAATATATAGCAATAGGATATTTAATAAATTATCCCTATATGAACAAATGGAAATTTAGAGGCATAAGATAAAAAGAGATCCTCAAATAAAAAAGGAGTGTGAAATCCCTTACATAATTTAAATATAGTAACATATTATGTAAAAGTCAAAATGCAAGATGATAAATTATCTATAATTCAAATAAAATCAATTGGTAAGTATATAAATGTTTATAAGAGAATGAAAATATAATCAATTGAAATTCAAAGGATTAATTTCAAGTGTGGTGCTTTATTTGAATTGGGGGGAGGAAGGTCCCTTACATTGAGAGGGGAATTCCAAATGCGTGTGACGTGCTTCCGGGGAGATTGGAACCCATTTGGGAGTACTCTATGGAGGAAAAAGATGAGTAAGGACTTTCTACATGGTTTTTGAGTGATTTTAAATGGGATATTGGGAGGGTTATTATATGAAATGGGTGGGATATTGTTTATTATTTCTCAAACATAGATTTTGGACTCTATAAAATAAAATAAAAAAATTCACAAAACTACCAATGAATTTTACCCTTTATTTTTGTAAAACAAGGGTGGTTTCCATATTTTATTAGTCTTTGGTCAGAATATTTTAAAATAATTCCCATTATGATGTAGAATTGAGTCATTTCCTTAAAGATATAATTTTAAGAGCTGATAATATAATATAGATTTTGGTGGATTCATAATGGATTTATAAAATTGATAAAATAAACATAAGCTCTCATTATTTTTAATTTTAAACATATAATTGGTCTTGGATACTCTTTATAGTATTTATTAAATAATTTTTATTGATTATGATGTCCACGCACCATATATTTATACTGTATTTAATTTTTACTCAAAGATTCGAGCCTCTCAGAAAATTATGAATATATCACCATTAGATGATTTTGAAGTTATTATTACACAAGTAAAGTCTATTTTATGAATATAATTTTTTAAATATAAGAAATTTCACTTTTAAAATAGAGTTTCCATTTATTGGAAAATGATGTTTTTTTGGACAATAACAATTTTCGAACCATTATATAAATTACATTAGACATTATAAAAATTATTTTATCAATTAAATTCCTCAGTAATAAATTAGTAATAAAATTTTATTAAAATAAAATTTATTTTCAAAATTCATTAATTAATCAAATTTAATATATTAATTGAAATTGTGTATTACCCAAAAATACTATTTTCATTTTTTCATACGAAAATATAATTTTTACCAAAATTTTTACTTAATCATTTATAATATAAAAATAATAAAGTATAAATATAATAATAATTTCAATGAAAATTAAATATAAATATCCATAATATTATGGATAACTGGTTTCTAGTCATTTTTAAATTATTTTTACACTTAATTATCGTATTTTCTATTTACCATGGTAATAAATATTTACTAAATTACTATTCATATTCTTAAAATATTATGTTGACCTTATTACATAATATTAATTATAATGACTCCAAATATGGAATACATTTTTTTAATGTCAATTCGCAAAGGATTATTAATTAATTTATAAATAAAACCCACAATCATGATGGAATGTGGTTTTTTGGAATATACATTTTTCAAAAAGAAGATGATTTTACTTTAACTCAATAACTAGTAATTGTAATTATATTTACATCAATTAATTAAATACAAATATTTAATACATATATTTAATTTGAGTAATTTCACATTAGGTGTTATTTTAATTAATTGTAATATATACACATTATGAATTTTAAATAAAAACGTTTTTTATTCATAAAAACACTTATACTAAAATATGTTATAAAAAGGATTTAAATGTAACTAATTGAATTAAATATAAGAAAAATTATACTTATCTTTCAATTAAATAAAATTAAATGAATATTTATACTTTAAAACAAATTAATATATCAAAACAAAATACAATTTTATATAAAGCGGTATTTTTCACTATTGACAAAAAATTCTATATTTTCTGAAAACTCCAACAAAAATCCCCATGTTAATGTTTATATACTAATATAAAAACTGGAATTATTTTTATCAAATAATCTTTCTAAATGTTCTAGAAAATAGTCATAATATTTTTTAATAACAATAATTAATTTCTTGAAGAAAAAAATTTTGAAATAACAAAATGTCATTAGAAAATATTGATTTATAATTTATATAATTTTATAAATATATTTAGGAAATATATATTTCATAGATTATTTAATCCTACTCTTATCCTAAATTTTCATGGAATGGTTAAAACAATCATTTTTAAAAAAATTTCTTTTGTTTGGGTTTGGAATTACTTATCACATAAGTTATCAAATATAGTTTTCTCTTTTAAAAACTCAGAGCATTTCACCACAGTTAATATACATAAGACATTTTGAAATTATGAACTCAACAACCTCAAAACACTCGATGTCAATGTAAATGATTATGTAATTAAATGTGTCGTTAAAATAAAAGGAAAAAAATAATGATAAGGGATTAAACCTATCAATTGTTATTATGAATGTATAAAATTGATAAAATTTAACTATACAAGAGATAAAGTATGTACAGGAAAATCTAAACTCAATTTATTGGACACTTTACCTAAAAAATTCATTTTAATAATTTTAATTTTTTCCCTAAATCATTTTCATTAATATACATTTTATTTAAATTATTTTGTAAACATATTTATAAACACCTAAGTAAATTATAGATAGAATTTTATATTTATTTTGTTCATTAAATGGTTTTCATGAAGAATATTTTTATGTATTTTATACAAAACTTTTTTACTTTCTTTACAAAAAAAATGAATACTCTAATTTAACATATATGATGTTAATATATTTTCCCACCTCCATAACCACTATTTAATGTTTAAATTAATTTATAATCTTTCACATTTTCTTCAAATAAAAACTATCCTTCCCTTTATTCTAGGTGTTTTCAAAAAGGATTTAAAATGTAATAGATATTTAAATATCCATAAATTATTTTCTTATGGGTGAAAAGAATATTTTTATGAGTGTAATAATAAAAATAAAATATTTCATGTGTTATTATTATCTTTTGGTACTTGGTTATTTTTTATAATGATGGATGCACATGAAATATCTCATCATTATGGGTGAGGTCTATATAGCTCTCCAATACATTCTGAAAATGGATAAATTTAACTAGTTATAGGTTTCTCTTTTGATATTTTTGGAATTTACTTTGTAGGTTATTCTATTTGTAATAGTGATATGAAAAAGGTTCCCCATGTTACTTGCATGGTTTTTCTGTTCTTGATATGGGTTTTGTATAGAAATCATGTGACTTCACAAGGTATGTTAACTATTGATGGAAACATTAATGTTACTCCTTAATTGTGAAATGTACAAATTTTTGGAAATGTATTCTTATGTTTTTCATGATTATAAAGAAATAATTTTGTGTTTTATTTTACATTTAAGATTACTCTTGAAATTTTGTATCAATATAGTTGTCTAGTGAATTTGATTTCTTGAGTAATTTTTTTTATTTTGAGCTAAACTTTTATTATGAAAAAGGAAAATATTTAAAGTTATCATTCACTGACTAACGGGTTTGTTAATTTCATTTCATATCTTAGTGACATTTTTTCCCATCCAATTTTTTCAAATTAATTTTAAATAATTTTAAGGATGATTAGGTATGATGATGACATCAATATGAATATTATAAAGATATTTGATGATAATAAAACCAATTTAATCTTAAAAAATTTGAATTGTGGAAAAAATGGATATTGAATATAGGTTTCTATTTTTTGATTTAATAATTTTTTATTTATGGGTGATGACTTAATCCTCAAAAACAATAAACCTAAAAGGTAATTAGGAATGTATGAAAATGAATTATTTTATAGAGATTCAATTTATGGATTGTTTAATACTAGGTCCTTATAATTCCAACATTTATCGAAATCCCCCTTTGAGCATTAAACATCAATAATAACCATTTAAATTTCATTACATCCCACTGTAAGTGATATATTTTCAGGGGTACTAGTCCATTGTTCATTTAACAATTTTTTAGTTGTTCCATTAAAGGATAAAGGATTTTGTTTCACAATTATATCCAACATAAGTGCATCAAATATGGGAACAACATATTGGTCCCCATAAAAAAATATATTCTTCCATAACCTTGGTTATATGACATAATGTGTTGATGGTCATCATTGTTACAACAGATGTTGTATTAAAATTCAAATGAGGGAAGTTATTATATTGACTATAGGTGTTTATAATATTTCTATATATAATGTTATAAACCATCTCCAAATAATTGAATACACTTAATTTTCTCATAATATTAGGAAGGTTGATTTGTTACAAAAAAATATATAATTTTTTTTAACTTTATTGGGGTTTATCTTAATGCCCTAGCTAGTTATGTTCTTATAAAATCTAGTTAACATGGGTCCTCCTATTCAACCCTTTATAAAAACTATAATGACCCCAACTCCAATAAATCAAATATTGGGTTCACTTTATTACACTGGTATAATATAGACTATATCATAACATGAATGGTCAATCTGTTTAAAAGACTTGGGATATTTTATACAAATATGATTTCCATATTACATAACAAAAATATATATCATAGTATGAAAAACATTCGTGTATCCTTGCTGATCATTTAAATATTCCTTATTCATATCATAGGTAAACGAAAAAATAAAAAAGTGTAATTTAGATACTCATTAAGGGAAATCATATGACATATGATATTAAGAGTAGATAAGGCATAAACAATTTGGTAGAGTGGATAATCAATAAATATTTCATTTAATCAATAACCTTAGATTCAAAATATATCCATGTAAAATATCAACATAATAATCTTGTGGAAAATAATAACAAAAATCATAATAAAGGAAATTCATAATGATAGATGTCATGAACTTCTTTTCAAGGCCTCACTATAATACATTATGAACCTTAATATCAAGGACTTTTACTAAGATATTTCTAATAATTGTTAGGTATACACCAAATATAAATCTAGTTTGGACAACTATTTGTCTCACGAAAACTATTGATTAATCAAGGGGTTATCTATAACCTGGCCCCACCCATTACATAAAAATGATGAATTTATTCTTCATATATTGAATCAACAATACATAATAATAATTCTTTGTCAATAAAAGATATATTTATTGAATCAATAATGTGTAAAATTAATATTTCCCCAGTAAATGAAATATCTTTCTTAATGAGATTTATTTAACTAAATATGTATACGGAAATGATATACAGTTAAGACAATATCAAATATATAGGAATGATAATTAATAAATTAATTAAATAAAAAATATTTTCATGGGAGAGAAAAATAAATTCTAATTAATAATGGAGAGTGATAGATTAAATTATCCCCATAAAATGAATGATCAAAAAATAATTTATAATCCATAAATTGGTAAAGGAAGATAGATTAAAATTAATTTGTCATAAATAAATTTTTTAATTAAAAGGAAATTATTTTCAAAAAATATATAAAAAATGAATCAAAACATCAGAAATAAAATTCCTTAAACATTTTATAACAATTTTATTAAAATGATGTTACAAATCATTTCCAAAATTAATTTTCAAAATTTTGGAAAATTATAACATTGTTTTAATATAAAAAACTAAAAATTCGTAGAATAATGGGGAATTGATTTTCATTAAAAACATTAAAACTTGAAAAGGGATATATATAGAGATAATAATGTTCATAAAGGTTATAAATGTTATTTATTCTATATAACATAAAAATAAAATTCATTTCACGCTTTTTAAAAAATTCAAAAATGAATTGATCAAAAAAAATATTCCATTTTGAACATTTTAAAATAAATTTAAAAAATTGTGGAAAAATATATTTACCAAACATTTAAATTTACATAAAAAAATTCATCAAACAATATAATGAATATCGATATGAAAAATAAGGATTCTTGACCAAATGAAGAGAATTATGACTAGATTTTATTTAAAACATTCTTTATTTATTTTTTGTTTGCCAAGATGATGTAAATTTTAAAGTAAAGATAGAAACCCTAGAAATACCCAATGGATAATATAATATATTGTTTAAATATATAAATTTTAAATAATAATTTTATTGTAAATTTAAATTTGAACAATTCTAAATGACATTGGGATTGTAAAATAAGCCTTTATAGCACTTATAACTTCTAAATAAAAAACATTAAAATAAAAAAAGTGAATTATGTCATTAAATTTCAGGATTATATAGAAATTAATGATATAATAAGACAAATTTTTTGTATATAAACCATATAAATAAAATTAGGTTCATAATATGAAATCTGCTACATTAGAGTGTAATTGAGATGAAAAAATGGACACTTGATTCATGGAAGGATGTAAATGTTATATCTTCCATAATAATAAATTTAAATTTATTAAATTTGTTATTAAGAATTTTTTTCATATATATTATATTTTATAGGGTACTTTTATAATCATTAAGAATTCATTAAATGAATTGTTTTTTCTTACATCAACCTCTTTATGTTTTTTTATCAATCCCTCAAAAATTAATTCGATATATTGATTGTGGTTAAAGGTAGTATGAAAAGGATACATACTCAAAAAAAAATTAATATTGTAATCAATGTAATTTTTATTCATTATATAAACTTTTATAATAATTCAGGAAAGGTGGTAAAAGAAAAATTAATCCAATCACTTAGTGGAGGTGTTAGTGCATAGGTAAGAAAAAGGAGAAATAATATGGATTTAAAATTTATATAAATACTCTTTGTATCGTAAATATTGCTTTTAATTATGTTAATATGGTTATTAAAATTTTGTTGGTGGTTTGTGAAGAACAGAACTTAAAAAATCTCGGTAAGAATATATACATCTTCTTTTCATAACCTCTTATAATTGATACCATAAGATATCTTAAATTTCTATTTTTAGAGTAAAGTAACCTTTATGATGTATATATGGATGCTACGAATATATATTGGTATTTATTCGTCGATATAAGTGGCTCGTGAAGTGGGGATAAGTGAGGGGAGGAGGTTCCCTTTTATAAGTGAGGTGGGTGGAAAACTTGTATATACAGGAAACATTATTATATAATATACATATAAATTATGTTATGTGGTTCAAATGGTCATATTTTTAAAGATGATAAGGGTAAGGTATAAATAAAACAAAATACTGATATATGAGAATGTTTTTTGTGTTATCATATATCCTTATCTATTTATTTTAACCCTCTTAACTCTATTTAACCTTAGCTGAGGTCATAAATGTTTAACATGGTTACTATTCAATGTGATCAAAACGTAAGTTGACATCTTTACCTAATATTAATTATTATTATTTTCAAATATGTAACCTATTTTATATGATACTATTAAAAAATTTAACAATTTACTTTTAATATAAGTTCATAAATGCGACAAAAACCATTTTAGAACATTGGTTGTTTTAAGTATAAAAAAGATTTTATGGAAAAAATAAAGTTTAATACTGATTCCCATATAATTAGTTGAAATATTTTATGTATAATGATATATATTTAACTTAAAAACCAAACCAAAACTAAAAATAACATTTTAAATACCTAAATAAAAGAGAATAACCAAAAATAATTTTCTTTTGAAAAAAAACATTACTTAGATTTCGAAAATGTTAAACATAGATTTCTATGTCCCACATTATATTTTTAAATAAATTATATTACGTTTAAAATAAATATTTGGTGTATAAAAAAGGTAAATTAATCATTTAATAATTATTTTATAGGGATAATTTTATTAAAGTTAATTTATTTATAAAATCGCTATTTTTCAATATTCCACAAAAAATAAACTATTTCTGAAAAATCTCAAAGATGAATTATAAGTTGATTTTGACGTCTATAATTCAAAAAATAAACTAATTTCATAAGATTAATATTTTAAAATTTGGTGATTTTGATTTTAGTCACATTCTTGAATAAACCTTTATGAATTCTGTTATAGTTTCTTTATAATAAAAAGGCGTACTTAATATAATTAAAACACGGGTGTCACAAGAGTGGTGTGATTTATTTAACAAGACATTTTATTCTTCAAAACATGTTTTAAATGTATAAAAAAAGCACGATTTCATATATAATTATAGTTATTTTTAAATATAATAAATATTTTGTTTCTATGATCTATATAATATAAGATACCATTGGCAGTGATCGAGTCCTTCGATATGATATAAGATATCATAGACTGAAACTAAGTTCAATTCTTGAATTTTTTTAATATATCATAGAATACAATATAGGATATCATAGTGCATGATTTCACAAATAAAGTTCCAAAAAAATAGATTATAGCATTGTATCATTGATATCACAACTTATTATAAGTTATGGTAGCCTGACTCATACATGAATGTTTCTCCTTAAAGAAAACATATATTTAATATCAGGATTTCCTTAATTTATAGTTACTCTTATGTAGACCATTTCATGCTGGGTTAAATATCAAATAGCTCATATTGTAATTTTTTATAGACATGGGTGCAGGGACTATCTTACGCATAATATTATGTTTATCATATACAACATTATAACTAATATTATAAGACTGATTACACTAACCAAGTTTGGTGTCGTAAGACTTATCAAGAATATCCTAAAATATAGTCATATTTTTTATTTTATATATATAATAAAATTTTATATTTTATATTTCAATTGTAAATTGATATAAATGGTTTATAATTTTTTTAAAATTATAAAAAAAGTCATTTTTAATATTGATTAATTTATAATGGTGTTAATAAATTATTTATTTATGAATATTTTATTATAAGTTAATTAAATATTTTGGAAATTTTTAATAAAAATATATCCATAAATATAAATTATTAATATTAATATACCATTAAAATTTTATATTGTAATACTTTTAATCTAGATGTATTTTTTTATATAGAAATTGTAAGTGAAATTTATAATGTATTTATAAATTACAAAAATAAAGAAAAAATATTAAAGGGTTTCGTTGTAAAATTATATATTGTTCATAATTAAGTAATTTTAATTGTTCAAATAAAATTTTTTATATAATAAATTATTTAAACCATAACAAAAAGTGTTTTTATAATTAATATGATCAAGGTTTAAATAATATAAAATGTGTGATATTTAGAATATGTGAATTTTTTACATAATAGAGTTCAAATATAAAATATTTATATTAAATTTAAAATTATATATTTAATTAAAATTTCATATAAAAGGATAATATAATGAAATTCATATCATAAATGAATATAAAATGTAAATTTTTATTTAATTATATAATTTTCATAATTTATGGCTAAATTATAATGTGTTTACAATTTCATGATTTATGAATTGTTTATAAATTTTTTAACACTTGATTAAATATATGAAAAATTAATATACTTATTTATTCTATACTTTATTCATGAATTCATACTGAATAGATGTATGTTTAGTTTAAAGAGTTAAACAGATTCTAAAAATTTTCATACAAGCATCTAAGGAAATGCATTCTAGGGTTGAGAATTGATTAGTTTCCTCTTCAACCATGACTATAGATTAAATTAAGTAATAAAATCAAATATATGAAATTAATAATAGTTTATAAATTTTAGATATAAGACTCTTATTGGTATATAATTATATCTTTAGTATTGTATACATGGGTATAGGGACTTCGGTTAGGGTTGTTCAATGACCTATAGGCTAATTCCTTATCAAGGAAAGAGAGGGTTGGTTATCTATCTCTCCATGATTACTCTTAGAGGTATTATTAAAATCTCATTATTATAAAAAATTTACTTAAAAGGGGTAAATGTACCTTATTTGAGGGATGAATTTATATATGAATGAATATAATTGGATTTCTATTTCAGTTAGTAACACAATCAATGAGTTGTATCAAGAGTTAAAAACAATAAGGTTTATACAGATTGATTTGGTAGAAGGGATAAGATTCCAAAATAAATAATTAGAATCATTAATAAATTTAAAGTGAATAACATGAGATAATATTATGAGATGAAAACCCCCTTGGTAAATGAAAAGTGTTTGACTCCTTCCAAAGTGAGCATGTGTAAAGATATTGATCATCAAAACAGGAAAGTAACACAAATAGATGATGCTCATAGAATATATTTTGTAATTAAAGAAATTTATTTTTATACCCTAATAGGATTTTTTTCATATTCCTGGTGTAATATTTTAGTTAGAAACATTTAGAAGAAAATAATTGGATTATATTACTAAAGTAATATTGTTATATTTATATGTATAAAAGATATGAAAAATTATTGTTCGCTAAACCATAAAAGAATAACATATAGATCTTGGACCACTAATGTATATGATGAGTTTAAAAGGGGTCATCATTTCAGTTAGAGGACATTTAATAAAATCCCTAATGAAATGAATGTAAAACATGAAACTCATCTGATAAAAGATTTTGTTATATTTAAAAGTCTTCTCCATCATGAAACATTACTTTTCTATCAATATTTATAAAGGGAAATATTAATGTAATAAACTTCTTAAACTTTTATGAAACAAAATAATTGTTCATAAGAAAGGAAAATGACATTTTGTTAATGGAAAATAATCCAAAATAAATTAATTCTTGAATCCATTCAAAAGGTGAATAAAGATTCTTATAAAAAGTATTATTTCATTCACTCAAAAAAATATTTGTGGCATGTTCTATATATTGAATTATTTTGTTTCCACTAAGGTAAATGTTTAGAAAATGTTAATGAGTTCAATAAAAGATTACATAATATTCTCTTCAAGTTAAGTATAGTTTAACTAGGTTATGTAATGTCTGGTTTCTAGTGTTATTTTGATATTTAAAGTGGGTAAAAGTTCAAACTAAAAGGAAAAACATTAGGTGAAAAGACAAAAAAATGTTTCTTTGAATATCTAGTTATGGTCATTTAATCATATAGGAATCAAGAGTGAGGTTAATTAATCCATAAGATGGAATATTCTATTGTAATTAAAAGATCTTGAGAAAATCCATGGTATGCCCATGTTAGGTACTAGTGTAATCAATATAAATTATTTTTATTTGATTCATATAATAATCTGATGTAATTTTTTCATGTGTTGTACAAATATAAGAATTCAAAATCAATTAAATAATTTATTAAGAAAGAATTTTGTATTAAAATGATAAATAAGATATTTATTCAATCATGGTTTTTAATGAAAATGAATATTATCAAGATCAAATGGATATACATAAAGGATGTGTATTTTTATCTTATTTGTCTCATATAATGAGAAATATGAAGTTAATACACTTGGTTTATGGTTTTTTGGATTATATTACATGTTTATTGAAAAATAAAAATATGAAAATGTTTTATCTATGATATAATAGTTTATATAAGATGTTTGTTAAATTAAAAGCATTGGGATCCAACCACACATTGGGAAAATATTTTAAAGAACAATAATAATTTTAAGAAAATTACCTAAATACATATAATACCACCTCTAAAATGGAAGAAATGGTTGGTTAAATATTCTGACTAAGGTAGTAAGAGTTATTTAATAAACCGAAAGGAATTTTATATAATTTAGCAAGATATATTGAAGAGAAAATAATTTCTATAGAGCTAGTGGGTGTATGTTTAGACTTATAAAAGATTAAAATTAACAATGAAAGGACTATACCAACTAATTTATAAATTTGATATCACTTTTAAGGTAAAATGGTGAACAAAATGGCTGCTAGAATTTTCATCATGAACATTGAAAGATATCTAATTAGAAAATAGATGTTATTAACACTTTAATGTTTCATTTTATGTGGTTAACTGATTTGAATATCTTCATGGAGTTGAAATTTAAGAATATTTTCCCTAAATATCACTATTATTCAAAATATATTTATTCAAAAACGTTACTCACAAAACATATTAGAATGAAAATTTTATTAGGTGGTCAAATAGAGATGTGGTAAGAATAATATAGTAATTTAAGGAGTTTAAAAACACCCTTGTAATGACAAAAAATACAAATTGGATCTATTATAATATCATATAAGAAATGTTATAGATGAACTTATCTATTATTTTATTACATAATTTAATAATATAAAATGTGTCATGCTATATTAAAGGTAACATTTAATTTCTCATTCTTTCACATTGAATGCGTATATATATGTAATGAGGTAAAATAATAATTGGACTCCCAAATTATGACTTTTTTTATCCCTTACCATTTTTTCCACTAATTATTGTAGGTTGTGATAAAATGCTTCAGTTATCATGAGTAGGATTATTAAATTGTGGTGTAGAATATTCTCATGTGGAATAAAATGGGTTTTGCACATAGGATGACCAAATAGTTATGCATCATTAATTGATATAAATAATTTATTTGGTATATTAATGGCACATGACTTGTATTTTTTTCCCCGCTACAATAGATAGGTAGGATATATATCATGAGAAACAGTATAATTTGGTACCAAGCTTTTACAGTACATGAGACCTAGAAAGTCAAGAGGTGTTGGGTATGTTGGTGATCATGTCATCAGTTTAAGCTTAACCAATATGGGATTATTCCTCTCATATCAAAGTATAACATATGTTCCATTGAATGGGATAGGTTGAGGAATTTTACAATCATTATAAGATAATATGTGTGACATTGTGGTCTATTGGGTGAGGGTAATGTCATGTATAATATTTAAAGGCGAATGAAATGTGATGTATTAATTGACCTAGTTAGTTTATATCCTAGATAATTGGGAATATATTAGTATGTTATATGGGACCAAAAATACTCCATGTCCCAAGAACACTCAATTTCTAGGATAGTTGGATTTTTTTGAAATGGATGACTGGTTATAATTTAGCTGATGGAAACAAGTATCAGTATGCTGGTGTTTTATTGAGATAATTCATCATCCCTTTTTATCTTGATTTGAACTAATTATTTCCAAAAGTCTGGTCACTTCAAATACATAAGAATTTTGGAATTGATACTTTTATTTAACTGCACGCTTGATAGATATAACTCCAAAAAACCAAATAAATGTTTTATTTTCGGTATCTATGTGTTGAAAAATCACACAATTCTTGGGAAACATTCGTTTTATAAAATTTTAAGAAAAATACCCTTTAATGTAAATGAAAAAGGATAAGATGAATTTAGCTAGGTAGAATCAATAGGAATCCTATACACATTCTAATGGATACGGCCACCCTATATGAGCCTTAAGGATAGTCACCTAAGCCCTTATGGAATTTACTCAAACATTATGAATCATTAGAGTAATGAATTTGGTTACAAAAACATTGAATATTATAGGTGAACACATGGAATAATTTAATATTTAAATGCATTATTTCAATTTCTCGTAAATATCATCATTTGAAACCTAAATAATTAATTATTGTTTACATGAATGAAAATCATAAATGTTAACACTTATCATTCAAATTCATTAATATCATTAATATAATATGAATAATCCATATGATAATATATACGATATGGCCCTATCAAACATTAAAATATGGATGAGTAAGTGGAACCTTATCCTTATATCGCACCATGAGATTTGACTTCTAAGGCATATGATATGATTTAGATTCATAAATTTAGTATATCAAAACATTCCTCATGTCATACACTATTATATAGATTATAATTTCATATGATTTATATTTTATGTAAGAAATTTCAACAACATTAACAAAGTAACCAAAGTGGATTGGTAATCAAAACTGATTTTAAATCCAACATGGTTCTAATGGTCCCACATATTTGGTAGTTGATCTATTTAAAACAATCCTATTTGGTGAGGTGGGTGCACCATTATTACCTTAACCACTAATATTTCTTGGATTTCCCCACATAATTATCTTTCCCCTAGGTGTTTAAGACCTTTCCCAAAATGGATGTAAGGCCCTTCATTTTTTTTATTTTTATAGTGATATTATCAAATAAATTGGTAATGTTTCTCTAAAAATTTTGGTTTCCATAAAAGATGTTATTTTCCCTTTATAAACACAAATGAATCCCAAATTGACTCAAGAATAAAGGGGTCCATACATTTCTCCCAAGAAAGTGTTTTTGATGTGGATTATGTAATATGATTGACCACCAACCTGAGTGAGTTATTCGAAGTTCATTTTTGTTAACCTTATTTTATGCATGTAATGTAATCAAATCCCGTAAACTAGTTAGCACTTATTTTTTAATTTAATATTTCATATCAGGTAGTTGATAAACATAACTTTCTACATAATATTTCTTATCCATTTTTTAAGATGGAATGATATTCTAGATTATATTATAAAAAATATTGGTTTGTCATGTATTTTCTATCAGATTTGTAGAGAATTGACTTGTATGAATGTTTATATAGTCTATAAATAGAGTAATGAATTTATTTCCTCTAAAAATGTACTTTGTTTTCAATGGTAGATTTTTTTATATTCATTTTTTTCCTAAAATGATGATCACAAGGATTTTAACATTATTAAAATATATATTTAATCATCCATATATCAGTGCTCTTAATCCCCCCCATCCTTTGAAATGTAGTTTTCACCTAGTCTAGAAGGAGTGGGGTTATAATGGTTTTTATATATGGGTCATGTTATCATTGCCAATTTGGACAAATGTATTTTCATTGAAGTAAAACTACTTGTTTATTGATCATGTTGACATTTTGTTGGGCATCACTTGTGTAGATTCTTCCCAGATTGTCTTTGGTTGATCCATGGCACTCAGATCTATTTTACGCTCTTTTAATGATAAAAGTTGTTTTTGGGTCTCTTTAGTGTGCAGATACATCACTGTTTACTGGATGGAATGGTTATAGTTTTTTTTTGATATAAGTTATTTTATATTTGTGTTTATATTAAGGGTGAGTTATAGTTTCTTAACTTTTTGGTGTCTGCATATTGTTTTTATTTCTATATAATTTTGTTTTTTCCAATCTATACAATGTTTGGTATTATTTTCCTTTGAGTATTGGTTGGTTTTCCCTCCTTGCCTATTAATTTTTTTATCGGTTCTATTTATGTTTCATGTATGGAATAAATTATCAATTTTCCCCATAAATACAAAAATTTAATTTTTTAAAAAAAATATTTTTGAATTATTTTTTTATATTCTTCTAATGTTTTCCAAAACAAATAGTGAAATTATTTTCATGATTTAAAGAAACTAACAATTATTCCTTTCCATTTTTATAAAAAAAATTATTTTAAGAATACATCTTTAATTGAATATAAATTTTCATTTATTTTTTGTTTTTTGAGAAAAATGTATAATTCAATAATTCATTTTTAATAAAAATTTAAATGATTAAACAACATTAGTTTTTAATAAAACATATTAATAAACAATAAATAAATTTTGAAAGATTTTTTTATATAGAAATAATAATAACAATTTTTATTGTATTTATTTCTTATAATAATAATTATTATTATTATTATTATTATTACAAATTTTTGTTTTACATTATTTTCAAGAAATGTAAGGGGTGTCATGTGATCCATGAGTTTTTTTTTCAATTTCAATTAAAATAAAATAGGTACAGTATCAAAATTATTTTATAATATGGGACTCATCTTGTATGAACCCCATTCACACCAATCGACCAAGGAAATTGCATGAATGAAGTTCACACAAGACATTAGATGAGTAAATATCTTGTTTGAAGCCATTCTATGATACCTTACATGAATGGGGTTAATGAAAGACTGCCTATATGGAAGGAGGCATGAACCACATTAACACCTACAACTAATTATATGGACTATAGGTGTGAATACAGTTCACACCACTAGCCCCTCCATAATAATAAAATGTAACCCCCATCCCCCCCCCCCTTCTTTAATATTTTCCCTTTGTTTTTTTAATTGATGCTCTATCAAATTTGATTCTTTCTCTAATTATTATTTACAACCCCCAATAAATAATAATTTATTTCATTAATTTTTTAGATAGTTTTTTGTTATGAATTTTTTAAAATTTTTTACAATTTTTTATTTAATCAGTTTTTAAAATGATTTAAATGATATTTTCATTATATGATTGAAATATATAGATTATGTAAATATTTCTAGATAATTTAATAAATTTTTTTAATTTTTTTTATACCAATTAACATTTTTTTCAAAAAAAACTAAAATTTAAAGAAATATAATTTATTAATTATTATATAAAAGGAAATAATTTTTTGAGTGAATCATCATGAGATGGACCAGTCAATGAATGTTTTTTTATTGTTTATATTTATAATTTTTAGTAATGATTTTTAATTTTAATTTTTATGATTTGAATATCATCTATTTCCATTGAATCTTGAACTTGTATGTCCATGAGAAATTAATATTTAACAATAATCCACTACCTATCACTTGCATGAGAGTGATATTGTAATAAATATAGGTTCATCCATGGTCGGTGATGTTCCTTATGGGATCTATACAAGGGATTGAAAATAGAATGATTGGATTTTGAATCGAGATAATCAAGATTTATAAATATTTAAAACTTTTTTTTAATTTTTAATAATTCCTTGATGAACCATACAATCAAATTATAATATCCCATGATCATTTCACTATTTTTAATGATAATTTTAAAATTTTTGTTAATGTGAATATATGTACCAAATAGAAACTTATTTTAAAAATATTTGTAAATGAAGTGATGATGTAAGGTTTTGATATGACTGAAAAATGTTTTCCTTGAACTATATATTGTAATTATTTTGAAATTTGTTTTGAAATTAGTAAAAATTACATTTAATTTCATTATTGACAACATGTATGGAATCTTTCTCTCTAATAGTGTAAGGAGTTGTGTATCAATGTTAAATTTTTATGTATCAAAAACCAATAGTACCCCCTCACATACATATGATTAGTATTCTAAAAAAATTGGTTCCACGTGAGGTGATGATGTCCAATGGTGTATGTATAAAACTTCAATGAATGGAGATTTATGATTCATGATTTTTTATACAATACATACCAATGGATTTTCCCCCCTAAATCATGGTTAGTTTATTAAAAATTAGTAAATCAATTAATAGATAAAATCTGTAGATCAAGTAATATTTATTTATCTTGAACTAATTAAAAAAACATACATATTCAATTATGTAGTGTAATTATATATATAATGACTCAATAGATTTTTTTTATATTAAATCATGTCTATATCTATATATTATGAGGGAGAACTAATTTATAATTATAATGGTTTTGATACATTTTACCAATGAAAATAGATGTTGGCCTTCATGATTTCACTACTTTGAAAAAAGTAACTATATTTTTTTTATTGGCTGAAAATGAGGGTAAATCAAGTAATTAAATCATTCACATATAAAAATATTCAACAAACAGATTGTTTAAGGATTATTTCATATCCACTACTTGAATATTAAAATTTTTTTGGAAGCATTACCTTTTTTAGGAAATAGTGTAGTCATGGTTTAATGGAATTTTGTCTATAAATTTATATTTTCGATGAGTTATAACCTACTACTAAAATACCCTATTATGAGAGATCTGTTGAATTCAGTCTTTAAAAATAATATGATTCCATGTCTTATCATGTGAATCTTTTTAGAGATACTCCAAATCCACATATTATTGAGAAAAATATAGGATACATTTTGATACATAAAATTTAATGAATGTACCATTCTCTAATGAGGATATATCTATTGTTGTGAGGGGAGATGAGTTGAATGAGTATTTTGTGGTCTATAATCCTTCTAATTTTTCATTATCAATGATTTAAGACTAAAATTGTTAATCATTTTATATTATTATTTTAATTAGTAGAGGTAATGTCACATATATATAATTTCAATTGGTATTTCATTACACCATGTATAAAAATATCAAGTGTTTTATGTAATATATCTATTTCAACTAATAAAACGTCTTATTTTATTAGAGAATTTGAAAATAAAATTTCCCTCGAGAATTTGATTAATAAATAAGACATCAAGATATATTTTCTATACATGATTGATCAAAAAAATGGAAAATAAATCATTTGATGTGAAAAATATCTCGCATATTATAAATTTTACAAATGGGAAATATTTGATTTAAATTTTAAATATTTAAAGGTATCTAAGTCATAAGGCCCACATACATCAGTATAACCAAGCTTGTCGAAAGATCACACTACACTAGATATACAATTTATATCTTCTCAGATTTTTAATATGATAGGAATATTCAACGATAATGTTGGATCTATATTCCAAGGATGAATATTGTAATGAATGAATCATTTATAAATAAAGGCCTAAAAACCATTAGTAAAGGCCTGAAAACCATTGGTATATAGTATAACAATGGTTCCCTCAAATGTATCCAAGTAAGCCATGACAATAGGTATATACCAACGGTTCTGTGAGAACCGTTGGTATAGGTGTCAAAATAGAAGGTATACCAATGGTTTTCTAAAAACCATTTCCATATGTGTGTTAAATATAACACATACCAATGGTTTGTAAAACCATTGGTATCTGTGTGTTACAGTTATACCAATGGTTTTAAACCGTTGGTATAGAGGGGATATGGCAAGCCATATGGCTATAAAAAATGCTCTATTATAACTATTGGTATAGATTTATACCAATGGTTATAACAAAACTGTTGGTATAGTTATATTATAGAATCTATACCAACAGTTTTAAAACCATTGGTATACATTTTCTAAACTCTAAAGCTGCAGGCCCCTCTCCCCCCTCTCTAGACCTGCAACAAAATAGCTCCATAGCAACACACCCCCCCTCTCCAGACCTGCAACAACACCAATACAAAATTCCCATCCTAAGTATTCAAAATTTAGAATTCATTGCCAAATTTAGAAAATTAGAAATTTAGAAATTCAAATGAAATAAATGGGTTTTGATGTGTTATTTGGAAACATTGGACAATCTTGACATATTAGATGGGTTATAGAAATAGCATACATGTTTTTCATAGACTTTTCAATTAGAATAAGAGGGTATGTGGATAATTGTAATTTTCTCTGCTAGATGTGATGTGAGATGAATCCCAATATGGGGTAGTGGGTATGAATATTCAATTAAGTCTTTGGTATTGGGTTTCCAAAGGGACTTTGGTTTGGTCCTATAACCCACTGTTTGAGGATGGGATTGAGGTGATCCATGGGGCTATGGTGTCACCATATGTTATCCTCACCATTTGGGTATTTTTATGAGACATTGAAACTTATTTTTCAAGAATCTATGTGTAGCCTTGTGGACCAATTTTTTATATGGTATGCTTGAGTGTTCATAGGTTTCATATGAAATCACAATATGATATTTATTTGTTGTATGTTATTGTATATAATGAACGACCCATGATTGAGAATTATAACATGAGTGTTGGTGCATGTTCATGATGGGATGTCGAGACTCATTCCTAATATAATTCATGTTTTTCTATATATACTATGACCCATTGTGTTTTAATCTATGCCTTGTGAATATTTTCATCTAATAACATATAACCAATTGACCATATTTTATTTTTTATCCCTTAATTTCAATAATCTATGTGTATCCTTATAAAGATTTTGCGTATGCCAGTTGTTGTTTTCCCATAAAATGTTGTCCATTTCAAACAAAAGTGAGACACTTTGAGTGATACCAGTCACACTGTTCCTCAGATTGAGGCGGCGTTGACTTGTACCCGTCACAAATGATCCATGGATCATTATGCTAAAGTATCAACACAATCCGAATGTGTTTGGTTGGTTTTCCATTTTCCAATTGTTGTTTTCACTTAAAATCCTGTCCATTTCACACAAAAGTGTGACACTATGAGTGGTACCCATCACATTATGCCTTGTATTGAGGTCAAGTTGACTCTTATACGTCACAAATCACCCATGGATCATTTTCCTAATGTATCAACACTATCCAAATTCATTTGATCAGTTTTCCGTATGCCAGTTGTCGATTTCACTTAAAATGCTATCCATTTCAAATAAAAGAGACACCTCGAGTGATACCAGTCACATCGTGACTCAGATTGTGGTGGGGTTAACTCATACACATCAAAAATGACCCATGGATCATTGTTATAATGTATCAACAAAATTTGAATACATTTGGTCAGTTTTCCGTATGTCAGTTGTTTGGACTTAAAATGTTGTCCATTTAAAACAAAAGTGAGAAATTTTGAGTGGTACTAGCCACACCTTACCTCAGATTGAGCCGGAGTTGACTTTTACATATCATAAACGACCCATGTATCTTTTTCCTAATGTATCAACCCAATCTGAATGCATTTGGTTGGTTTTTTGTATGTTATTTGTGGTTTTCACTTAAAATGTTGTCCATTTCAAACAAAAGTGATACACTTTGAGTGATACCAGTCACACCATGCCTCAGATTGAGGCGAGGTTGACTCTTACCCTTCAAAAATAATCCATGGATCATTGTTCTAAAGTATCAACACAATCTGAATTTTTTTGGTTAGTTTTTCATATGCCATTTGTTGTTTTCACTTAAAATCATGTCCATTTCCAATAAATTTAAGACACTTTGACTGGTACTGGCCACACCGTGCCTCAGATTGAGGTGAGGTTGAATCATACATTTCAAAAATGACCCATGTATTTTTTTCCTAGTGTATTGAAATAATTCGAATGTGTTTGATCAGTTTTTCTATATTCCAGTTGTTGATTTCACTTAAAATGTTGTCCATTTCAAATAAAAGAGAGACACTTTGAGTGATACCGGTCACACTGTGCCTCGGATTGAGCCAGGGTTGACTTGTACAAGTCAAAAATGAATCATGTATCGTTGTTCTAAATTATCAACACAATTAGAATAAGTTTGGTTGGTTTCACATATGTCAGTTGTTTTGACTTAAAATGTTGTCCATTTTAAACAAAAGAGATACACTAAGAGTGATACCGGCCACACTGTGCCTCGAATTGAGGAAAGGATGACTCTAACACATCAAAAATGAACCATGGATTGTTGTCCTAAAGTATCAAGATAATCTGAATGCATTTGGTTGTTTTTCCATATGCAAGTTTTTATTTTCACATAAAGTCCTGTCTATTTCAAATAAAAGTGAGATATTTTGAGTGGTACCGGTCACACCATGCCTCGAATTGAGGAAGGGTTGACTCATACATATCAAAAATTACCCATGGATCATTTTCCTAAAGTATCAACACAATATGAATGCGTTTTAATGGTTTTCCATATGCCAGTTATTGTTTTCACTTAAAATGTTGTCCATTTCAAAAAAAAATTGAGACACTTTGAGTGGTACCGGCCACACCGTGCAACGGATTGAGGAGGGGTTGACTAATACACATCACAAATGACCCATGGATAATTTTCCTAAAGTATCAACACAATCTGAATGCGTTTGGATGGTTCTCCATATTCCAGTTGTTGTTTTCACTTAAAATGTTGTCCATTTTAAACAAAATTGAGACAGTTTGAGTGATACCGGTCACTTCATGCCTCAGATTAAGGCGGGGTTGACTCTTGCCCATAAAAAATGATCCATGGATCATTGTGCTAAATTATCAACATAATCTGAATGCATTTGGTCAGTTTTCTATATGCCAGTTGTAGTTTTCATGTAAAATGTTGTCCATTTCAAATAAAAGTGAGACACTTTGAGTGGTACCGGCCACACCATGCCTCGGATTGAGGCGGGGTTGACTCATTCACATCACAAATTACCCATGGATCATTTTCCAAAATTATTAAAACAATATGAAATCATTTGGTTAGTTTTCCATATGTAAGTTATTGTTTTCACTTAAAATCATGTCCATTTCAAATAAAAGTGAGACATTTTGAGTGGTACCGGCCACACTGTGCCTCGATATGATTCACTAAATACATAAAAGGAGTGGATATGATGAATTCAAATAAAGTTGATTCATATAATCGTGACACTTGAATTTTATAATGATAATAGAAAACAAATCAAACTACAATTATTGGGTATGTCAGGCCACACACGGCACCACCTAGTTAAGCGCGCCAAACACCTAAAAAACACATATTTAGTCATGTCACACAAACCGCACATTCGAATGATGTGTCGTCTTTTTTTACACCTCATGAATAATAATTAGGGTGTTTTTGTGTGATTTCAAGTCATTCTGATGTTGTTGGTTATGTATTTGACCGTTAAATGCATGTTTTGGCCATTTACGACACGCAGAGTGTGTTTTCGGCCACTGTGGTCACACGACACCTCCGATTGACATGTCGTCAGGATGACCATTTCACAATTCACCCACCCTTTTTTCATCCGATTTTAGGGAATTTTGTGGTCTTTCTACCAGTTTTGACCACCCCACGCACGCTTTTCAAACACACCAAACACCTAAGAAACACATATTCAGTTATATCGTGCATCTGAATGAAATGTCGTCTCCTTGTAACCCTGAAGAATAATAATTATGGTGTTTTCATGTGATTTCAAGTCATTCTGATGTATTTCGACATGCATTTGACTGTTAAATGCATGTTTTGTCCATTTATGGCATGCTGAGTTTGTTTTCGGCCACCGCGGTCACACGACACCTCTGATTGATGTGACGGCTGGCCGACCATTTCACAATTCACCCATCCTTTGTTGTCGTCTAATTTCGTCGAATTCTAAGGTCGTTCTTCTGGTTTTGACCACCCCATGCATGATTTTCAAAGGCGCCAAACAGCTAAAAAACACATATTTAGTCGTGTCGCGCAAACCGTGCTTCCAAATGATGTGTCAAATTTTCTTACACCACACGAATAATAATTAGGGTGTTTTCATGTGATTTCAAGTCATTATGATGTCTTTCATCATGCATTTGACCGTTAAACGTAGGTTTTGGCCATTTACGACATGCGGAGTGCGTTTCCGGCCACTGCAGTCACATGACACCTCTGATTGATGTGCCATCTAGCTGACCATTTCACAATTCACCCACCCTTTGTTTTCTCCCAATTTCATGGCATGCTGAGGTCGTTCGGCCAATTTTGACCACCCCACGCACACTTTTCAAGCACGCCAAACACCTAAAAAACACATACTCAGCCGTGCCGCGCAACTAACGTGTCTAAATGACATGTCATCCCCTCATACACCTCACGAATAATAATTAGGGCATTTTCTTGTGATTTAAAGTCATTCTGATTTCATTTGGCATTCATTTGAACGTTAAATGCATGTTTTGGCCATTTACGAGATGTGGAGTGCGTTTTCAGCCACCACGGTCACACGACACCTCTGATTGACATGAATTCTAGACAACCACTTCAAAATTAACCCACCCTTTGTTGTCGTCCGATTTCGTGGCATTCCAAGGTCGTTCAGTTAGTTTTGACCACCCCATGCATGCTTTTCAAGCGCACCAAACACCTAAAAACCCATATTTAGTCGTTTCATGCAAACCACGCATCCAAATGATTTTCCGTCTTTCCATACACCTCAAGAATAATAATTAGGGTGTTTCGTGTGATTTAAAGTAATTTTGATGTCGTTGGCTATGTATTTGACTATAAAAAGCATGTTTTGGCTATTTACGACATGCGGAGTGCGTTTTTGGACACCGCGGTCACACGACACCTCTGATTGATGTGTCATCTAGAAGACCATTTCACAATTCACCCATCCTTTGTTTTCTCCCTATTTGATGGCATTCAGAGCTCGTTCGGCTGGTTTTGACCACCCCATGCATGATTTCAAGCACGCCAAACACCTAAAAAACACATATTCAGTCGTGCCGTGCAAACCGCGTGTCCTAATGATGTTTCATATCCTCGTCCACCTCATGAATAATAATTATGGTGTTTTTCTATGATTTCAAGTCATTCTGATGTCATTTGGCATGCATTTGACTGTTAAACACATGTTTTGGCCATTTATGACACGTGGAGTGCATTTTGGGCCACCGCGGTCACACAACACCTCCGATTGATGTGACATCTAGCTGACCATTTCTCAAATTACCCACCCTTTGTTGTCGTTTGATTTCATGGAATTTCAAGGTCATTCGGCTGATTTTGACCAACCCACACACGCTTTTCAAGCACGCCAAACACCTAAAAAACACATATTTATTCGTGCCATGAAAACTGCCTATCCGAATGATGTGTCATCTTTTATAACACCTCAAAAATAATAATTAGGGTGTTTTCATGTGATTTTAAGTCATTCTGATGTTGTTGGGTATGTATTTGACCGTTAAACGCGTGTTTTGGCCATTTACGACATGCGGAGTGCATTTTCGTCCATCACGGTCACACGACACCGCCAATTGACGTGATGTATGGCCGACTATTTCACAATTCACCTGCCTTTTGTTTTCGTCCGATTTCATGGCATTCTAAGGACGTTCGTCCGATTTTGACCACCCCACACATGCTTCTCAAGCGTGCCAAACACCTAAAAACACATATTCAGTCGTGTCATGAAAACCGTGCGTCCGAATGACGTGTAGTCTCCTCGTACACCTCACTAATAATAATTAGGGTGTTTTCGTTCAAGTTCATGTCATTCTGATGTCGTTTGGCATGCATTTGACTGTTAAATTCATGTTTTTTCCATTTACAACATGTGGAGTGTGTTTTCAGCCACCGCGGTCACACGACACCTCTGATTGACGTGACATCTAGCCGACCATTTCACAATTCACCCACCTCTTGTTTTCGTCTGATTTCATGGCATTCTGAGGTCATTCAGCTGGTTTTGACCACCCCACGCATGTTTTTCAAGCACGCCAAACACCTAAAAACACATATTTAGTCGTGTCATGCAAATCGCGCATCCGAATGATGTGTTGTTTTTTTTTACATCACAAGAATAATAATTAGGGTGTTTTCATGTGATTTCAGGTCATTCTAATGTCGTTCGACATGCATTTGACTGTTAAATGCTTGTTTTGTCCATTTACGACACGCGGAGTGTGTTTTCAGCCACTACGGTCACACGACACCTCCGATTGACGTGACATCTGGACGACCATTTCAAAATTCACCCACCTATTATTTTTGTCTGATTTCTTGGCATTTCGAGGTTGTTCAACTGGTTTTGACCACCCCACGCATGCTTTTTAAGTGGGCCAAACACCTAAAAACACATATTTAGTCGTGCCATGCAAACCACGCATCTGAATGATGTGTTTCCTTTTTGTACACCACATTAATAATAATTTGGGTGTTTTTGTGTGATTTAAAGTCATTCTGAAGTCGTTGGGTATGTATTTTACCGTTAAATGCATGTTTTGGACATTTATGACACGCGGAGTGCGTTTTCGGCCTCCACGGTCACACGACACCTCCGATTGATGTGTTGTATAGCCGACCATTTCACAATTCACCCACCCATTTTAGTCTGATTTCATGGCATTCTGAGGTCGTTCTTCCTATTTTGACCACCCCATGTAAGCTTTTCAAGCATGCCAAACACCTAAAAAAACACGTATTCAGTTGTGTCATGAAAACTGTGTGTCTGAATGTTGTGTTGTCTCCTCGTACACCTCACGAATAATAATTATGGTGTTTTAGTGTGATTTCAAGTCATTATGATGTCTTTCGGCATGCATTTGACCATTAAATGCATGTTTTGGCCATTTACAACATGCGGAGTGTGTTTTCGACCACCGTGGTCACACGACACCTCCGATTGACGTGACGTCTGGCTGAACATTTTGCAATTCACCCAACCTTTGTTGTTGTCCGATTTCATGGCATTTAGATGCCATTCAGCTGGTTTTGACCACCCCACGTATGCTTTTCAAGCACGCCAAACACCTAAAAAACCCATATTTAGTCGTGCCACGCAAACCTCCCATTCAAATGATGTGTCATCTTTTCATACACCCCATGAATAATAATTAGGGTGTTTTCATTTGATTTTAAGTCATTCTTATGTCTTTTGGAATGCATTTTACCATTAAACAAAAGAGATACATTTAGAGTGATATCGGCCACAGTGTTCCTTGGATTGATAAACCCCATTGATCCATTTCAAAACCAAATTTTATATAGTAGTTCCTCCAAAACATTGATTTCAGTATAGATCCAAGTGACTTATCAGTGATAGAGGTTCTTAGTTGTTTTATAAATCCTTATTGGTAAAAATATTTCACTAGCCATTATAGATGGTGAACCAAATTTAATTAGAAGAATGACAAGCCCAATGATTGTAATGAAAAAACACAACAATAAGAGAATCTAAATCACCATCAGAAAACAAATAAAGTTATTGAAAAATTATTTGATATCTTGAATAAATCAAAAAACCACATAGTTATAATTTAAACTATTTGTCATCATGTTTTTATCAAATAAGAACCTAAGTTATATAAACCATGAATACATTATTTTGTGGTTAACATTATTAGTTAAAGTGATAATTTCTCTATAACCATGCATTTATGAACCATTAGAATTTTTCTTAGAAGATAGAATCATATTCTTGTAGTCTATAATTAAACATTTTTGTTCGATATGGACACCACATCATATTTTTTCCAATAAAAGGAGGATGAAAATATTGGTCTTTCAGAAGTGTTATACAATAGATTAGAACATCATAGGACGTGAGAGGGTTTTTAGTTCATGGTAAAATATGGGAATCAACTCGAATATCCCCCCAACCCCCGGACATCCCCCCCCCCAACACCCCAGACAGCCCCCACTCACCCCGGATAGCCCCCCTCACCCCGGAAAGCCCCCAACCGCCGGAGAGCCCCCCCACCCCCTAGACAGCCCCCCGCACCACCCAAACATCCCCCCGCACCACTCGTACATCCCAACCACCCCACGAACACCCCCCCCCCCCACCCACCTCCACCCCCCAGATAGCCCCCCTCACACCGGATAGCCCCAACACCCACCTTAGACATCCCCCCACCCTAGAAACCCCCCCCCCCCCTCAACCCGGACATCCCCCGCCACCCGGACACCCCCCCCCCGACCCCCTGGATAGCCCCCCCCCCCCCCCTCACCCCAGATAGCCCCCCACCCCCCGGACAGCCCCCCCCCCCCCCTCACCCTGGAGAGCCCCCAACCCACGAAAAGCCCCCCACCACCGAGACAGCCCCCACACCACCCGAATAGCCCCCTGCACCACCCGCACAGCCCAACCATCCCCCGGACAGCCCCCCTCAATCCAGACAGCCCCCAACCCCTAGACAGCCCCCCCCCCCCCACCCGCCGGACACCCCCCTCCCACCCCGAACAACCCCCCCCCCCCCCTGGACAGCCCCCTGCCCCACCCAGACAGCCCTCTGCACCACTCGGACAGCCCAACCACCCCCTGAACAGCCTCCCTCAACCCGAACATCCCCCCATCACCCCAGACAGCCCCCCCCCCCCCCGGACATCCCCCCACCCTGGACATCCCCCCAACGCCCCGGACAACCCCCCACCCCCAGCCGGACAGCTCCCCCGACCCCCCTGACAGCCCCCCACCCCCAGTACAACCCCCCACACCACCCGAACAGCCCCCCCCCCACCTCTGATGGAGGGTTAAAGATTTAATTAATTAAATGGATCTGATGGGATGGATAAAATCTAGGTTAAATCAAAACATAAAAAAACACATCAAAATAAAAACTAAAACTAAAATATTATATGAATAATAATAATAATAATGTAACACTTAAGTATTTTAAGTGTATAAAGAAGAAAATACCTAATTTGAGATTGATCTGATGGAGATTTAGCAGTTCATATGGGGGAAGTCGAGCGAGAATGGCCTTCCACTACTGCACATTCAGTTATGTTCATGAATGGGGAGGGGCTACTAATTGGGGAAAATTTTTCCCAATAGTTTTTAAAAATTGTTGGTAAAGAGTTCTTATCACAATGGTTTATATAGAAACGTTGGTAAAATCCCCTAAAAATAGGCTTTACCCAACGGTTATGTAGAACCATTGGTAAAGCCTCCTAAAAACAAGCCCTTCCCAACGGTTCTCTAGAACCTTTGTTAATGGCTCCTACAAATAGCCCTATACCAACAGTTTTTTTAAACCATTGGTATAGCCTCCCTTTCCCAACGGTTTTTGTAAACCATTGGGATAAAATCATTGGGAAAACACCCATTTCTAATAGTGATTGTTTGTAAAATTTTGAATATCATTAAGCATCATAACCATTGATAATATAGTCATTTAATAGAGATCATATAAATAGAATATATAAAGGGTTATGATAAAGTATAATTGACATAGAAGGAAGAATCAATGGCCTTGTGCAGTATAATTTTTAAAGGCCCGAATTGGGTGCCACGCACTGGTACCCCAATCCAGTCAGTCACATGTTCTTAGGTCTACCTCCCTATACAATAGAGAGTTATGAATAGTAGAAAGGTTCCAATATCAATCATGTAGAGACTATACACTCTTTATTAAAGTAGAAAAAAAGAGGAAATTAATAAGAATAACCAAATTATATAAACAATAACCAAACAAAACATGTATCAGATGATTAAAAATATAGGAAATATAATATCTAAAACTAAGCATTAGATATTTCATGTAAAGTACGTGTCAATAATCAATATGAAAAATAAAAAATAAATAAATACACTGAAAACTCCCAATAGGGTACCAAATCACATCGGGTTCCCTCGTACAAGATCCATCCGAACTCATCCATCTAATATAGGACTTATTCCTTTATCCTATATTGTAAACAATATGACTATTCAGGTACCAATCAGGTAGCCGGAGTAGGTAGGCCACCACCAACAGGGACTAAAACAATGTCTTGTAAATAAATTTTTATATAGTTGTATAAAGATTAAAATACAAGAAATAAAGAAAATAGTTAATATATATACAATTAGCACTTATTTAATCACAGAACTCTCAGGTTCTAGAGGACACCCACACCATCAATACCTACTCTGGCGCATGATGGAGTCTGAACTATCCCCTAGGGATATCAAATATCATAATACCATTATAATCATTTATCATATGAATTCAATTAATATTATGTCTAATTTGAACCATAGTATAATTCCATTACTTTGGGCCTAGAATAATATGTTTAACACCTCATGGGTATTTAAAGCATAAGTCAGTGTAACAAAACTAGTTTATCACTATGGGATTTTGAATCATCGGTCCATGTCCCACACACATATATCTGTCAATCATATATGTCCTTTTGAATAACCAATCTATGTATCACACTCATATATCAATCAATCACAAAAATATCACATATATCACATTAATTAAGGTTATTCAACATTAAACCTTTTATAACATTTTCTATCATGATATACAATTTCAACAATCAAAACAACTCATGGTTAAATACTTCAATCAATTGGATAATATGAGAAATTTATCATTAAACATTTTTTGAAATTTTCAAATCATATAACCCATTAAGGTCAATTAAACCATCTGAGAACTCCCATTTT
Source organism: Viscum album (assembly GCA_963277665.1). Taxonomy (NCBI): domain Eukaryota; kingdom Viridiplantae; phylum Streptophyta; class Magnoliopsida; order Santalales; family Viscaceae; genus Viscum; species Viscum album. The sequence goes on along the minus strand of OY728127.1, from coordinate 1,329,059,516 downwards.
CAATAGATTCATAAAGACATTAATTGTCCCATTACACAATCCCAATTACCTTCAATTCCAAAATCATAGTATCCCATTAATTAATTAACCAATTAATTTATCCAATTCCACCAATTTCAATTTCCCAAATTTATCCAAAATCATTATCACAAAGAAATTAAATTATATCAAATTAATATTCAATGAAATTTAAAAATCATATAAATTGAAAATTTAGCAATTATATATATCTAATTAAATAATAACTATGAGATTTTAAATTTAGACCACCTACCTCAAGATTCATTATGACCGTCCACTATTGGAAAACCCCAGTTGAAGTAGAATGGCCAATATCATGAAAAATAATGATATATACATATGAAACCTAAATCCAAGTTAAAAATAAATATAATTATCAAAACCAAGATCTATATCCATCATCAATTGAGTAAAAAATCTACATTTTCATCCAAAAAAGAGAGACAAGAGAGAAAGGAAACCACATAGGATAATAATATCTTAAAGAGAGAGGTGAAGATTATCAATCTGGGCATTGATTCACTAATAAATGGGTTTCAAATCCCATGGAATCCAACTAAGAGCCTCTAAAAATAATAATAAAAATTTGGGCTGAGATGAGGGTTTTGGGGATATATGAAGGTTGTTCGATATATTTTCAATTAAATTTGGGGGGATTAAATTTACACACTCATGAATTCTAATACGGGGAATACATCTTCCCCAAACTGTACACCTCCTCCCATGGAGTTTCATAGTTACAACTAAGATGGATCATGGTTGCACAAATAATGCACCATTCATGTGAATCCACACTATTTAGGTTTGTAGCGTTCTTTTTCATGAGCATGCGGTTTGGGAAAATTGTGTACCATCCATTTAATACCCATAATACATTCCAAATTTTTCAATTTCACACTAAATATCTCCAAAGTATAACCCAAATGAAAAATACTCAAAACAACAAAAAATTGGACCTGAAAAATATCTTGAGACATCTATAGAAAAGTTACATATCTTAAAATCTCCACAATTTATCATAGCTCATTTGTGAGCTATACTCCTAAGCATATCTAAGATTATAAGGTAAAAAAGATCAAGTTATTGAGCCTACAAATCTACTTGTCTCTCCCATATTTCCACCTGAACTAATCAATTTTACCATAATGCACAAACTATTGGAATTGTATTCCCCTTAAACCATTTATCACTATGATCCATATCACGTATCAGATGCTCTTAAAATAAAACATTGGTATATATCTCAACATCATCAACATATATCACATGATAAGGTTCATGGAAATACCTCTGAATTTGTTAGACATGAAAAATATCAAGCATATCACTATTCCTGAATGGAGGAGAAAACCACTACTCCATCAACTTTACTCTCTCAAATACTACCACAAATAGATCTTAGTATGGGTGGAAGATTTAGTTCATCTAGTCTATAAACACTACTAGTTCTTTCATCATCCTAAATGTATTCATGATGAACTCACACATTCCATACTGGATTTTGAAATCTGTCTAAGGTATATTAAAAGGTAAAACTCTCAACTGATGATACCCTAATCTCAAGATGATATTTTAGAAAAAAACAAGCTCCCATAAAATGGTAAAAAAGATCATTGATACATGAAAGAGGATACAAGTTCTTCATAGTTATCCAGTGGTAACCAATAAACAATCAAAGTTCCCCATCATAATTGTTTTCAAACAAGACTGGAGAACTCCCAGGTTTCGTACTCAGATGGGTAAACCCCTGATTCATAAACTATTTTAGTTGAGTCTTGAGCTCTTGATGCTATGTCGGTGTCATTCTATATGTTCTAATAGAAACCCGGCTCTACCCCTGGTCAAAAAGATCAATAATACATGAAATAGGATACCAGTTCTTTACAGTTATCTAGTGGTAACTAACACATAAGCAAAGTTCCCCATAATCATTGTTTTCAAACAAGACTGAAGAACTCTTAGGTGTCGTACTCAGACGGGTAAACCCCTTATTCATAAACTATTTTAGTTGATCCTTGAGCTCTTGATGATGTGTTTGGTCATTCTATATGGTCTAATAGAAACAGGCTCAGCCCCTGGCATTAGCTCAATTGTAAATTCCAAATATTTCTCAGGTGGAAAACCTATGAAGTATTTAGAAAACACATCCTGAAACATATACATTATGGGTGGAAATATATCCATATTTACACCTCCATCATTTAGTAATAGAATAGAAACCTATGCGGTGATCTCTCCTATTTGCTGATGAATTGGTCCTTCATGGCCCGCATTAATATCCCATTCTCTACAGTGAACATAATTTTCACCATTGAGATATGTAAAACTCATGCTCCTATGGTAAAAATATATTTTGACTTGGTATACTACAAACCTTTAAATACCCATAATAAATTAAAATCTAAAAAATCAAGGATATAAATATCTAAAAAGAAATGATACTCCCCAACATCGAGAGAACACCCCTTGCACAAACAGATGTCTCTCGACCGCACTCCAAATGGTGTATCTATCATCATTACCAAACTCATGAACTCCACTGCTAGGCTCAAAAAATTCACAACTTTTAAAGATATAAAATAATAGAGGCACAAGTATCAAATAGTTCATTAGCTCTTATAGAGTCTAAAAGAATGGGACATCTAACTATTGATTCTATTGCCTCTCTATCCACAAGTGTAGGATCAACTACATCCAATTGACCTATAAAACTCCCCTACGATGCAATATGTGTCCCTTGAGCTGCAATACTCTGCTGACATAGGTGTTATTTCCCAAAAGTACTCCATCCAGTACCTATACTACCATTTTTAGTGGAACTCAAACTTACAAAATTTTATGGCGTAGAAGGTCCCTTTACCGTACTATTGTTCTGTATAGATCCCCCATCACTACCAATATTTTATGGGTTCTTGAAGAACATATATAGATGTCTCATCTGACTATAATATAGGAACTCTACTTGTGGTTTGGGGATGTGTCTAAGAAAGTGGCTCGACCTACCAGACCGGTGATAGGTCACCTAAGTAAGGTCCTATGTAACTAGTCCTTCCCTTTGGCCAATCTTCATCCCACTATTATTGTAAAAATTCTCATAATGACACTTCCTACACACAAAAGTCATACCGCCTAATCATCCTACAGAAATCACATGTACTCCACTAGAAGTCTCCTTTTGGTTCCCCTCATATTGGAGATCCTGGTTCACTACTTTAGAAAACTACTTCAGCCTGAAGATATTTACCTGGGACTTAATTTCACATTTAATTCTGTCTTATAACCATTTTTCACATAAGCCTCATCTTCTTCAAAAATTGTAGAAAATTACTATAAATAATTAAAGAGACCAATATAATCCATCACAGATATATTCCATTGAGTCAACCACATAAAAATAGCTACACTCTCCTTTCTGGTCATCTTAGGGTAAAATTCCTCTAATAACTTCTAAAATTACTTCAACTCCATACTCTCTAGCTATCTATCACGAGTCCAGACTTCCCACCATCGCTTAACATAACCCAAAAACATGTAAACAACCAATTTGACTCTCTTATCAGCAAGAGCTTCCAAGTGGTCAAGTAGAGTTTGGATGGACTCAATCCATACTCATCTACCTCAGGTCCACCATCTCTAATAAATGTCGGAGGGTGCTACAATTGAGACTCCCACGTCAATTTAGACATACTCTTCACAACCCACTTAGGGTCTCTTTCTATAAAGTGAAAGAATCGAGAAAAGTTCTACAAAAACTAATCTCTAACTTCCTCACCCAGAACTATTGGTTCCTTAAGTACCACTACTGTTGGGTCATTTCCCAACATAACCACATGTCCTCCTCAGAATAAGTGTCTTCATGGAGGCATATCTCTACAATTCCAGACACACGTCTTAGGAAAAATTCACAAAATTAACACAATTATAAGGACTCACATAAATCCATAAAAAATCATCTTCTATAAACCCCTACCCATGGTAAAAATGAGGTGCTGCAACAGCCCTTAACCATCGTACATCTAGGCTATGGTTAACCAATGTTAAACATATTCAAAATTATCAATTTTCACATTATAAACCCATTTTAATTTTTTTCATCATGTCATATTTTTCTAATTTCATTAGGAAACTTTTTTATATCAATTATAAAAGTACAGAAAAATATTTAAATTTCCTCAAATTTCGAAAAAACTTCTTTTTTGTGTATGCCTAAAATTATTCTGTGTTATAATAATTCCAAATTTTCAAGAATGATGCATGCATACTCAAATATCGTATCATATTGGACCATGAATAAAATCTCATAAAATATTAAAATTAAATAACATCACACAAAAATTGAATCACCCAATGTGAAATAACATATAAATGTAACAACACACATCAATCACAACAATCCCACCTAGGGTACTTGTATTTTTCCCCTGTACATGGGTTTAGCTACTCCCACACATGAGCTCTTAACCAAGGCTCAAATCATCATGTTATCATATCCAACTTTCCTTAATAGAATTAAAATAGAAAATAAATGAAATATCCCTTTGATACCACGTTTAAATGTCCTGATTTGAGTGCTACACCATGGTGCCTCGAGCTACTCGGCCACATGACCATAGGCATGCCTCCCCATATGCCAGAGGATGGAGACAAATAGAGAGGGTATAATATCAATCATGGGGAGACTACACCCTCTTTATCAAAGTATCATAATAGGGGAAATAAATAATTATAACAAATTATAAAAATAATAACCAATCAAAACCAGTATCAAATGATGACCAAAATAAGAAATACAATATCCAAAACTAAACATTATATATATCATGATAAATAAGTGTCTCGTGTTAACATGAAAACCCCCAAAAAAATAAAGACAATAAAAACTACCTAGAAAGTCCCAAATCATGTCTAGTTCCATCATACTTTCTCCATGACAACACATCCATATATAAAACTACTTTATCCCTTACCCTATTCTACAAACATGAAGTCTATTCGGGTACAGATTCGGTTTACTGAGTAGGGTGTGAGTACAAATCAATATTCCACCACCAATGGCATATAAAACAATATCTATTCAATTACTATGTATTAGGTTTTATAAAAAAAAATAAAGGAAATAAATGAAATAGTTCACATATATTAAATTATTCTTTATTAAACCACATAAATCTTGGGTTCCTGAGGACACCAGCACCATCAATACCTACACTAGCCGGTTCCAAAGTCTGAACTATCCCCAAGGGATATCACATATAATAATATCATGGTTAACATTTTTCATATCAATTCAATTCATACTATGGCCAACTGGAACCATGGTTTAATGCTAATATTTGGGGTCTAGAACGCCGTTTTTAGCACCATGTGGGTATTTGAAACATCAATCCATGTCCCACAACCCATATATAACTATTTTATTTTTAAGAATCATTCCATGTCTCACACATGTATATCAATCAATCTTGTATGGTATTTTAAACCGTAAGTTTATTCCCTAAATTGATATATCAATCAATCGCATATATACCACATATATAAAATCAATCAGGGTTAAACCAAATTACCCCTTTTATCAAATTTCACATCAGGATATACCATTTTAATAATAAAAACAACTCATTGTTCAATATATTAATCCCATGGAATAATATGACCAATTATTCATTAAACTGTTTTGAAATATCTATATCCTATAACCTATTAACCCATTAAGTTCAAGTCAAAAATCTCATAATTTCCATTGTCAATTAATTCATAAACACATTAATTTACCCATTACATGATCCTAATTCCCATCAATTCCACAATCACAATATCCAATTAATTAATTTATCCAATATAACCAATTTCAATAGCCCTAATTTAACCCAAATAATTATCACATTACAATTAAACTATTTATAAAATCAATCATTAATGAAATTTCCCAATCATTTAAATTTTAAATTTAACAATTACATGGATATGATTAAATCAAGATTATTGTACATTCAATTTATACAACCTACCTCAATATTAATGATGAATTCTTGCCAACTCAAAATCCTGACTGAAGTGGAACAAAAATGATCACGATGAAGAATGATATCTAGATCTAAAACCTAAATCCAATATCAAATAGATTGGATCTATCAAATCCTAAATCTAGATCCCTCTTCAATAAAGTAAAAAAAATCACTTTATATCTAAAAATATAGGTGTGAGATAAAGGAAACCACACATAATAAGAATATCTTATCAGGAGAGGAGAAAATCTTCAATCTGGGATTTGATTCTCTAGGAACGGGGTTTAGAATACCTTGGAATCCATAGATGAGCCTCTAAAAATTAAATAAATCATTCAACATCCAACTAGAAGGTTAAGGGATATAATATAAGATTTAGGGAAATTTTTAATGAATTTTTTTAGGGATTAAATTCCGGCATGCATGGTTTCCACAAACCATGAGCCTAACCATACTCATCACAGTGAGTTGCATGGTTACTACTAAGAGGGTTCAAGGTTGGAAAAACTCTATGCAAGTTGTGTGAATCCCCCTTATTTAGGTTCGCATGGTTTGTTGAATTGGGTGAATTTTTTAGAAAAATCATGCGCCGGAATGCATTTCTCTTCTTCCTTCCAAAATTCCCCAATTTCACCCCAAATCTCGCCAGAGTGAAACCCAATTGAAACATACTCAAAACAAGGAAAATAGTATTTGAAAACAAGCCTGATACATCTCTAAAAATGGTCCGGATATTATATAATTATTCCCTATCAATCCCATTTATCATATCTTTTGAGGGAGATATAATAATTGGTATTTTAACTTCAATGAGTCTAAAAAAAGATTTAACAACTGAAGATTAAATGAAATCATTTATGGGAGAATCTCATGCTCATTGAGATCGCATACAAAACCATGTATGTTAAACAACCCCCAACAAAATCAAACTATCACACATTGTACCCTTAGGGAGTTAGTTTGTGTAAAAAAGTATTATGTGTCTATAACCTAATAATTTGACTTATTATATTTTTATTTTTATTAAAAAAATATTTATTGTTTTTATAAATTTTTAATATTACATTTTAAATAATGAGTTCAATAAAAAATACATTTTTCTATAAATTAAAACAAATTATATTTTAGAGAAATATATATTTCCACTCAAAACACAAAATTTTAATAAATTAAAGAATTTTATAAATAAATTATATTCTTATAAATTATTATTATTAAATTAATTTCAATGAATATATATGATAATATAATTCTGTGAATTCAAAAAAATTATTAGGGTTAGAAAACTATTACTATCAAAAAAATAAGAATTTTTTAAAAAATGTGGAATTTTAATTTAAGTGTAAATTATCATAGTTAGAGAATTATATGGATAAAATGAATATTATTTTATAAATAAATACATCAAAATTATCCAATTGATATTTTTTTATAGTTTTTGGAGGCAATCAAATTTTTTGGTCAAGATTAAATACAGTTCAAATATATCGTGTGTATAATGAAATCATAATGACATAAAAGTGATTTAATATATGTAATAAAATATATCCATGAAAAAAATATTTACTCTTTAATAATAATTTTTTTTTGGTGTTATTTTATTTATTTTATAAATATTAATGAATACTCCAAATATGATATAATATTTTAAGGCTATCAAATCAATTCTTTGAAAACATGACTCACTTCAACATCACCAATGGTGTTATTTTAATTATATCTATTCTAAAAATTGTTAAATATTTAAAAAAACACAAATTTTGGTAGAAATTATGGTTAAAATATTGCTATGGTTTTTGTTTTTGATTACATTATCTTATAGAGTCCATAACATAAGTTTGGAAAATAAAAAAGAACTCTACATACTTTGTCTATATAAACCCACCCAACCACCCATTTCTCTTCACTGAAAACCCTTGGATCATGACAATACTATACCCTTCCATATCTAGATCCCTACAATAGTTTCTCAAATCTCTTAATAATATCCTCCCGTTATTTTGAAAACACCCTCTCAAGGTAAGGGATCTTCTCCCCCTTCTCATTATTCAAGAACCTTATTTATATTTTTCCTGTTGTTTTCCAATTGTTCATGTTTGGGTAGTATTTAACATATCCCACTTTCAACCCTTATGATATCAAAGTGATCATAGGCCACTTCAAATCTCATTAATCCCTCCCATTAATCTCTAAGTACTCCTATTATGCTGCCAAAATTATCTTATGATTATTTGACCAAACATTTGTGTTTTCAATACTCATATCCATTTACACTCTAGGGTATTAAACTAGATATACTCATCATTTATAGAATGGGTATATACATGTATGAAACTCTCACTCCATAATCATGGAGTTATAATTGATGAAACAAATATTTATGTTGTATGATCTATGTGGAACACTTATGCATGCACATGATATGACAATAATGGGTACACAAAAATAATGCTCCTATGAATTGGGTAATGTTTTAGTCTCATGATACATCATGTGTGGGATTAGGGAGTAAAGATAATCCATTATAAGAATTTTTCCACCATTTTATTTTTTCTTAGAGATTATCCTTGGACTATGTATATGATGTCACGTTTAATGTTGTCCCCACATTACCATTTTTCCTATATGTTATCATGTTATAATATGACTTACTATTCAAGATAATGATTCTCACCACTCTTATATTACATTTATATGAATCTTGGATCATGCATACTTCTTAAACTTATGCTATTATTTGTCTATTTACTTTCAAGACATTAAATCTCTCTGCTTTGTTATGTATATCCCAAGGTTATCCCTTGTAGATTTAAAATATCAATAGAATTTTAGGAGAATGTTAAGGAAATATTTAATAATGTTTTTTATCCATGTATCAATTTGAGGTTTTATAAAACTTAATCTCAATTATATACTAGTCTTCAAAATCTTCTTGGATTATTTTATTTGTACCTTTATGTAATAAGTCCTGAATTAAACTGAAATAAAATATTGGTGGTCATAGTTGGTATAAGATAAATGTCTATAAATATTTGGGATTATGAATAGAAAACTCTTGTAAAATCATATGGGATATGACTAAACACAATAAATCATCCCCAAAATATGGTAAATTATATAGTAAATGGTTAATAAAATAATATATCCCTATCTGAAAACTACAAGTGGATGTGTCTCTAGAAAAGAGTTACCTAGGGGTAATAATCCCGAAAAGGGACAATAGATCTGGGCCCAATTGTCACCTGGTGCATGACAACGATCCCTAATATACCCCTAATTTCAATCTCCTAGGGGATGTTGTCTGGTGAATTCATAATATCATTATAAACCATTATCAATTTCATAAAAAAATCATTTATTATTTTACTTTAAGAATTTGATTATGAAAAACCTAGATTGAAGCCTAAAAATTCCTAGATTAAGTAATATATTCCATACCTAACTTATCGATAAAATTTTCATGGTTTTACATTTATTTTAATTATAGTTTAAAAATAATCATCCATAATTTACCCTTATTTCTATTCAATGATTAGAAATTAGAGGAATTGAGACATCAGCCAATTTGAAGATCAATGTAATGACTGTCCAAATAAAATTCCCAACCTGATAGGAGTAGGGATATTGATCTTAAAGAGAATACTTCCTCTATAGACTCAAATTTTAAACTGAAACTTGAATCAAGAGTAACACCTAAATCCCCCTAAGAAATATCAAATTGTAATTGAGTCTTTCATGTAACAAAGTCATTCGACTTTTAATGGATCTTATAATCCCTTAATCAAGGAACAATAGACCAACTCTATTGAGAAGATATTCTTCATACTTAAATTAGTTGATTAAGAGAAGGTCATGATAGTTGTTTATCATATAGAAATAGAAGATAATCAATGGAAAAGTTCCATGAAGAAAACAAATCCTGAGAATGATATCAAAGATATGATGAAGAAGTAATTCTAGAAAAAATATTCTTGATAAATATTTTCCGTGAACTCTTTAACCGAAAATGGAGAGGGACTTCTTTAGTATCAATCAGTAGGATGACAAATCCATCAGGTTGTATGAGGAAAAACATCACAATACTTGCAAGATAAACCTCTGAATTTTTCATTACCCATGAATATAATGTTTATTTCTTTTTTTTTGTCTGAAGTTGATTATACATGATTTTTTAGTCATTCATAAATTTGGAACCAATGAGTAAATTTTCCAATGTGCCCTTAAAGTAGAAATTGAGATCAGAGAATATTATGTTTCTCATAAGGAAATGAAGTGGAAAATGGAGTTTCTTTCTTGAATTATAATAAAGAATTATGATCTTGGAAAGAAATCAAAACATCCCACCTATCAAAATTACAAGATAAAGAATCCCAAAATATACTAAAAGATATGAGGAAATTATTTTTGTGTGAGAACAAGGGCACCAACCTAGTGATTTTAATTGGGAGAAACCCGCCAATATGATAAAATAAATGAATTCTCTGGTAAACCCTCATCCATAAGTAAAATATGTCAGTCATAAAGAACATGGGAATTATACAATCCAATCACCTAAGACAAGGGTTTCTAGAGAAAATCAATACTAATAATATATATGGTAGAAAGGGATTGCCTATTCCATCATAATATCAAAGGTGGATCATGACAACAAAGTGGTAATAAGTGCACTATTTATTCATTAAACAATAGTGAATGTACTTTTTTATTTTGGTTCTATGCATTCTTTCATATCATGAAATATTAGTAAACATATTCAAACATCACCTCAAAACATGGAAGTAGATTTATCTATGAAGATGGTGAATGGGTTAATTGTTGCATCCCGAGAATATAAATCACCCCTTATCTATATTTTTTGGCTGAAAACTCCTGTGGACCTTAAGATTCTTACTTTAGTTTAATTTGATTATATCCTAGGTATGTTTTGGATTTTCTTTAATAGAGCTAACATAAATTTTTGAGAGAAATAAATCACATTTTGAATCTTGAATCGCCCTACAATTCTATATAAGTGAAATTAGGATGATGAATATCCTTTGGTACCAATATCCCAAGCATGGATATTATTTCCTTGTGGGAAAGGGTATTTAGATCAACTGATTGAGACTAATGAAAGTATCATCATTGAATACATTCCCATTGTGATGGATTTTTTTGATAAGTTACCCAAATAATTTCCCAATTTTCCTCTTATCCAAGAGGTTTTATTTTCAATCAATTTTATAACAAATGATTTAACAATATCACAAATATCATATAGAATGGGTTTTCTTGATCTTGAGGGGATAAAGAAGAGACTACATGAGAATCTAGATAATGGTTTCATACACCCAAGTGCTTCAACATAGGGTGCATGAGTCCTCTTCATCAAGAATAAGGATAGGTCAATACCCATATGCATTGATTATCATGTGCTCAACGAGATCATGATAATGAAAGAAAATGTTTACCAGGTATTGATGACTTTTTGTATCAGCTATGTGTCCCTATAATTCCTCTAAGGTGGGTGTTTGGTGGTGATACTATCAAGTAAAGGTAGAGAGGGAGGATATCCCCACGGTAGGTTTTTATACAAGGTATGTGGACTATGAGTTCATAGTGATTCGATTTGGACTCACTAGTTTTCTAGTAATCTTCATTGACTTGATAAATAAAGTATTTAGGTATTAACTTGAAAATTTTGTAGTAGTATTTATAGATTATATTCTTATCTACTCTAAAATAATGGAATAACATGAGAAGAATTTTAATATTAGACAAATGGCCTTGCTAAAATAAAATGTGTACATGAGGTATAGTGTATGTAAATTCCGGTTGGAGGAAGTAACACTATTGAGGAATATTATCACCAGAAAATGTCTATCTAAAGACCCTTCAAAAATAGAGGGAATTGAAGGATGGATCCGACTAACCTCTGTGATAGATATCAGTATTTTCCTTGGATCAACAAGGTACTATCTCCGATATGTGAGAAACTTCTAAGGACTTTCAAGAAAAATAACCAAGATAACATGAAAGGGGGTAAAGTTTTTCAAGAATAAAGAGTGTGAGGAAATTTTTAAGTAGATAAAGAAGAATCTTATCAATGCACAATTTCTCAAATTACCAACTAGTGGGGATGGATTTATGATCTAAAGAAATGAATTCCAAAAGATTAAGGTTTAGTACTCATGTAAGATGAAAAAGGTGATAGAATATACCTCCCTTAAACTAAACATCGATGAGAAGAAATACCCAAATCATGATATATAATTAGAAGGAGTGATCCTCATATTAATTATTTCGAATCATTATCTCTATGAGGAGAAGGGTGAAATATATATAGAAAACAAAATCCACAAGTGTATTTTCTCACAAAAAGTGATTAACATGAACCTGTGAATGTGGTTAGATATGATCAAGGATTATGATTTTTCAATCCATTACCATTCTTGGAAGGTGAAAAATGTAGATGATTCTCTATGTAGAAATGATAAAGTAACCCTATACATGATGACTATTATGGGGGATGCAATCTTCTTATACATGAATAGGATGGACAAGGTAATAATAAAATGATCCCCATCCTACTTTATATAAATTACTACTCAACCATATATTCTTGAAATGATCAAGGAGGAAGAGAAAGAATATGTGGTGTTATATAAGAAAGTAGTAAATATTCCAAAGATCAACATTATTAAATATGGAGTTATATGGTTTGGATCTCGGATATATACCCCATCAAAACAAGAAATAAAGAGGGAAATTAGGTATAATGTAAAAAGTTCATCCTTTTCTATTAATCCATGAATCACTAAGATTTATAGATATTTTCAGATGAAAATTTTGTGGGATAACATGAAGAGGGAGATTATAGAGTTCTTATCTTGATTTTTGGTATATTATATAGTCAATTCTAAATGATATAATCTTAAGTGTTTGATACAAACATTTCCCATATTGATATGGAAATGGGAAAACATAAATATGGATTTCTTCATAGGACTCCCTAAGACACCTAAAGGTAATAAAACCACTTGGGTATATGGGGATCACCTAATATGGTCAACACTTTTCATTTCTATCAAGGAAGATTTCTCACTTGACAAACACCCCAAGATATACATAAGTAGAGTGGTAATGCTGCATGGAGTTCTACCCTCTATTGTGTCTAATCAAGATATCATGATTACCTTGAGGTTTTGGATAAGCCTTGAGAAAGTGTTTGATAAATAACTAATCTTTATCACTACTTATCACACTAAGGAAGCTGGCCAATATAAATGAACCATTCAACCTCTATAATATATATGAAGATAGTGTTAAATGGTTTTCCAAGTATGTTGAGATCAACACCTTCCACTAGAGGAGTACTCATATAATAATAGTTTCCATTCTAGAATTTCAATGGATTATTATTAGGCTATATATGGGATGATGTTTTAGACTCCTAAATATTGGGATGAAGTTGGATAGAAGATTATGAGGGAAACTAATCTAATTTATGAGATGATATAGAAGATACGAAACATCCAGCGTCATATTAAATTTATAAAAAGTCAAAATAAAACTATTCAGAAAATAATAAAGGATACAATGAGTTTAAGGATAGAGACAATTTGTTCCTTTATATTATTCTGTGAATGAATTTCATTATTTTTGATAATATGGGAATGGTTATTCAATGTTACATCATCCCTTTGAGATCCATGAACATATCAAAGTGGTGGCTTGTCAACTGACCTTCCCACCTAACCTATCTCAAGTACATGATGTGTTAAATGTATCCATCTTGAGAAAGTACATAACAGACTCCTCTGGTGTACTAAATCTATATGTGGTGCCATTGGAAAATTATCTTTTATACAAAGAGAATATAGTTAAGATCTTATATCAAAGAGACGAAGTTCTATGAAACAAGACAACTCACATGGTAAAAGTGTTTTGGTGAAACTGCATGTTTGAGTAAGTGACATGGAAATTGAAATAGGTGATGAAACAAAATCCCCCCAATCTATTTTAGCATATAAAATTGTAATTTTTATGGAAAATTTTTTTAATGGGAAAATTATTTAATTATTTGAACTTTTATAAATGAAATTACTTATTTTTGATAAAATAATTTAATTATTGAGAAAATAATTTATTGAAAATACATGCAATTATTTTTTATTTTGAATATTTATATGGTATATAAAATTTAAAATACCATTAAGCATCATAATTTTTGATAATATATCCACTTAATAGTGATCGTATGACCAGTATATATATAGGGTAATAATAAAGTCCAATTGAAAAATACAGAAGAATCGATAAACTCAACTAGTAGTATTGTACGATATGAAGCCAGTTTATTATAGATTTTGAGCAAGATAGAATCCATGTTATTTTTCCTTGACCAAGTCTAAGATGAAAATCAGCAACTAAATCATGAATAAAACTAATTATGGGATATGTTCAAGCTTATCAAGATCTGTTCCCAAACTATGTACATCGAACCACCCCAAGAAAATCACACTATCGCACACATTACCATTAGGGATTTTACTGGTGTAATAAAATTTTATGAATCTAGACCCTATTAGTATGAATTTTTTTTAAAAAGAAAATAATAATTATATTTATCCTTTTCGAGAATTACTTTTTTTAAATGATTTTTATGAATATCATATTTTTATATAATGAAACACAAATTCTAATTTTTGGAAAAGTATGGTTTCAATCAAGATAAATTATTTTAAAAAATTGAATCATTTTTAAAATAAATTATATTATAATAAAATATTATTATCAAATAAATTTTATTAAATAAAAATTATAATATAATTTTTTGAAGCTAAAAAAATTATAAGTGTCAGAAAACTGTTATGTTTAAAAAATCTGGTATTTTTTAAAAAATTGTGGATTTTTTAATTAAAAGTGTAAATTCCCTTAATTAGAGAATTATTTGTAAAAAATTATTATTATTTTTTTAATTATCAGGTAAAAATTTCCCAAATTTTATTTCTCTTATAATGTTTATATATAGTAAAAAAATTTATTCCAAATTAAATGTAGTATAAATATACAGTGTGTATTCTGATATCATAATGACCCAAAAGTTATATAATATATACTATAAAAGATATCCACTAAAAAATAAATATTTTAAACTTATGAATAATCCTTTTTAGGTTATTTTAAAAAAATTATAAATCCTAAAGGAATCCTTCAAAACCAATATTATTTTTTAAGGGTTTAAAGCCAATTCTTTGTAAACATGACTCGCTTACACATCACCAAGGGTGCTATTTTAATGATATTGGTCATTAAACATATGAACTAAATAATACCACACCACCTTGGTAAAATCGTTTGGAAAAACTGTGGTATGGTTTGTTCTTTTGATCACTTTTTAATATAGAGTCCAAAACCAAATTTTGGAAATAAATAAAGAACTCTCTTACCTTTTTTTACATAAACCCACCAACCCCCCCCCCATTAATATTCAATAAAAACGCTTTTAGAAATAAACTACTCTTACCTTACCTCACTATATCCCCCTAAAGGTATCATAATTATCTTATGAATCTCCTCCTAAACGTTTTTAAATACCCTCTCAAGGTAAGGGATCCTCTCCTTACTCACTTTATTCAAGAACCTACTTTATATTATTCCCTTTTTCAAATTTTTCTTTTAAGGATAGGATTTAACACATCCCTATTACTGCCTTTATTATTTCTATGTGACTATAGACCCATTTCACTATCATTAATCCCTCCCATTAATCTTTATGTACCCTCATTATGCTTCCAAAATTATCCAATGATTTTTCATGCAAAACATTTTTGTTGTGAATAATCATCCTTATTTCCACCCAATATTATTCTTCTAGTTATACTTATCCTTCATTGACTGGGGATTTACATGTATATAAACTAAACTCCTTAATATTGGGGATAAAATTGATGAAATGCAACTTTATTTTTTATGATATATGTGGCAGAGTTATGCATATACACGGTATCAAAAAGATGTGTATTCCCATATAGTTCTCCAATGAATTAGGTAATGATTTTTTCAGATGAGACATCATGTATGGGATTAGGGTGAAAACATGATCCATTGTTGGAATTTTTCCACCCTGTTATGATTTCATGGTAGTTATTATTTACCTATATTTATTATTTCATGTTTAATGTTGTTTACACATTCCCTTATTTCCTTTATTTTATCTTGATATATCATGCCTTATTGTTAAAGATTATGATTTTCACCCCTCCTATTTACCTTTATATGCCTTTTATATAACATGTACTACATTAAATTATGATATGATTGTTTTATTCTCTTAATGGGATTTATAACTCACCTCTTTATTATGTATATCCCCAGGTTATCATGTACATGTTTAAAAGAGTAAGGTAATTTTAAGATAATATTAAGGAAAGTTTCAATAATATTATTTTATCAATGTATCAAATTGATGTGCTATATAAAAAATCTCACAATGAAACTAGGATTAATGATTTTCAGGTATTGTTTCATATGAACCTTTATATACTAAATTGTGAATTGAGGTGAAATAAAAAATGGGTTTTCAGAAATAAAGCATTTGTTCAAATAAAAGATATCCAATGGAAATGCTTGAATTGAAATAAAAAAGGGAACACTAAAAGTATATGGTGAATGTAATGAATCACAAATGGTTTTACCCTAAATAATTGAATTAATTTCTAAAAAAATCAATGATTTATTATCTTGGCACCATTGAGTAAGCCTCCCAAATGAATTGGGTTGGTCATTCAAATGTAATGTTTTAAGGGATATTATAGATATTTAGACCATGTATTGTAGAAATTCATTATTAAAAAAATTCATTTATATGGATGGAACTTTTATCTATGGAAATTATGCAATTATTCAACTCATGGATCTATAGCATTGAATGTTGTTGATGATAAATGTCGTTACTCTCTTCATCAATCTATTTCATTTTTCACCATTTCTAGCTTGGAATAAGGTGTAGAACAACCATATATTTGAGATTATACTTCAAATAGAGCTGAGGTACCTGATATGGATATTAAAATTGACCTATTACTCATATTTGGACTACAAATCCATCACTAACAAAAAGGTATTGGTATAATATACGATATGGGAACTCTTTCCATCTATAGTGGTCCAAGTGGAGTTATTTATAGTATGGTTTTTTATTCCAATTTTTATTTTTATAAGAGGATGTTGAATGATATGCACGATGCATGTGAGAGAGATTCGAGGTATTTAAGGTGTTCTTTGGATACATCCATGATAGGATATCCCTTTTCATCTTATCAGTGTGGGTTAACCAAGGATTTTTTCATCACATGTATGAGTTAACCAAAGTATTTCCATATATGTGAAATCATGCCTCATCTGTAGTGTTTTTTATGATTAGATATTAGTTGGATTGGTTCAAAGTTTCAAGGTAGTCATATCCTTCAATTTATTGGTTTATGAGACCTTCAAATAGATACTAGGGCTTCATCTAGAAGTTTGAGTCATAGAGATGGACAAGGGTCTTAGAGGATGTAGCATCTACGCGTGTCTCATGAGTAAATTCCGTAGAAGTGTCAATGATAATGGGGTTTGGTTCATGAGTCTGATGCAGGTATGGTATATATCTTAGTCTGTGTCCTGATTGGGAGAGTGAAGGATCCTACTACCATCAAAGGTATATTTCTAGTAACGTCAACACTTTCAATTGTTTTATTCAATATAGGGTCATGTCATTCGTTTATCCATTCCTAGTTTGTGTCTCTTTTAAGGTTGTCCCTCAAATTCTTCCCATATATATAGGCTCCTAATACACTATATATAAATAAATTGGGGCATGTTTAGGGGTTCTCGGTACGTACAACAGTGGGTTGTGCCTATGAGCATTTATGGTGACTCCTTATTCAAGATATGATGAGTATTAAAATGATATTTAGGATGAATTGGTAGTTATACATTCAGGACTATTGGTACTTGAGGTGTGTCTATTTTTTATCTCATAAGGAATATGAGTGTGTTCTTACGAGAGATTATGATATGTAGGCATATATATCAGGACCAAACATTAAATAGATGGGATCTATTAGCGCATAGGTGGAAGGAATGGTTATTGAAATTGATCAAGTGATGGATTAAGCTACTTTTCCTCTAGTGGTGCGCTATTTCTAAGATGTCATACTAGATGATTTTTTGGGAAACCAATAGAAATGAATATTGCGTTCATGATTGATCTTGTTCTAGGTATGGATCCCAGATCAATTACTTCTTATATTATGAAATAATACAAGTTTTTAGAGCTAAAGGAGTATCTCAATGAACTCTAGGAAAAGTTATTTCTTAACCTAAGTACATAATCTTGAGATTCCCTAGATTTATTTTTATATAATATAGATTGTATCCTTTGGCTTTTTATATATTTTTGAAGCTTTACAATGAATATAGTGAAGAACATATACCCATTTCTGAGGATAGATGAATTGTTCAACCAGTTAAGGGGGTCCTAATGGTTCTCTAATATTGGTTTATAATTTGTAAACTGTCAATTATAAGTCATATAAGATTATTTTTATAAGGCAGTTCTTAGTTGATGATATCTATTGTGAGAGTGCCTTATGATACCATTCATATGGACGAATGTATTGATGTGGTTTATGGGTCTCATGAACTAAATTTTACATCCCTACTTAGAGTTAAAGTTCTTTTAATATTTTGATAATACATTAATTTACTAAAAGATACTAGAGTTTCAAGTGAAACACCTATAGAATTTATTGATTACACTTTGATAAAATTATATTTCTTCCATGTACATAATGTATAACTTTTATATTTGTGAGGTGAACTTCCTTATAAACATGATTTCAGATGTGGGGGTCTTATTTGATCTATAGAAGGTAGTGGTAGTGATATATTGGGTGAGAAACAAGAATTTTTACATGATATAAATTTTTCTTAAGGTAGATGGTTATTAAAATTATTTCACCCAAGACTGGGCAGACCAATAATTGAGTAAAGTTTGAGAAGAATGATCGGTGTAAAGAGTCTTTCTAGGAGATGAGAATGATTTTGAAATCCACTCTATTTATGAATCATTCGTATTCATAGAAAATTTATTTCATATATTATAATTCCTTTTAATTTAGTCTAAGATATTATTTTTTAGTGGATTTGGTGGTTACATATTGGTCTTAACAGACATGATCCCTTGAGAGAAACTACCCAACCAATGATTTAGAGCTAGCTGTTGGGGTTTATTATTAAAATTTTTGATTTCGATATCAATTAAATGAAAATTTTATATTATTAACATACTTAAAGAGCTTGTGATTAATATTATTCTATTGGTATATAAACCAGTGATAAAGAAATTTGATTGAGTTCCTTTAGTACTTTTACATTGAGATGGTATTTGCCTCAAAGAAGATGAATTTTTTCAATGATGATCTCAATAAGAATACTCTAGAGAAGGGAGTTTGGACATATAGTGAGGAGTGAAAGATAATTACTTTTTTCATTGACTAGAATATTGATTTGTCTTTCATCCGACAAGGTATGGAATGCGATCCTCTGTTCGTCACACCTTAATTGGTGGATTCGGTGAGTACTATCCAAGATCCTCATTCTAAGTATCTTTTTATATGAGAACATATCATGGGAGGTGATCCATCCCTGATATGGTCTTAGGATGAGGAAAATATGATCTATATTCCGGGTAGGGTGGTGTACCCTACTACCATGGGGGTTAAACTTATAAAATTCTCAGATACCTCATCATGGGTGGTACATCCAGTGTTGACCAAGATGTATAAGGACATTGATAATCATTTCAAGTATCCAGTTATCACAAAGAATATCATTGTATTTTTTACTCAATGCCTTTCATATTAAATAATATTGGTGGAGTACTTGTAACAAATTTGGATGCATCAACCCTTTCTAATGTTAGTGTTGTATTGGGATGAGGTGACCATAGACATCATCATAGTATTTCTAAGGACCCTGAGGGGTCATGATGTGATATTGGTGGTGGTAGACCAACTGAAAAAAAAATTAACTTCATACCTATCCTATAGACTCATTCAGTGGATAATTTGGGAAATAAATTTGTGTGAGAGTCACTGTGTCTAAATTTTGTACCTATAGTAATATCATTATATCAAGACCTGAATTTTAGATCGAGATTGTGGTTGGGAATGTAGAAGGTCGTGTGGTTTCAAATGAATTTCCCTATAGTGTATCACCCATAGATACATTTAAATTTTAGGAAGATGATATAGATACAAGAGAATATGTTCAGGAAGTGGGTGCTTGATTTTTTGGGGAGAGAAGGACGTCCATCAGAATTTTTTTCATTTTTATACAAAAGTATTTCAAACTTAAATCTATATAGCCCCATTTTGAGAAACATTATGATAGATCATTCCACTCATTATATTTTTGGTTAGAAGTGGGGGTTTCAATAATGATCCAACTAAGAATCGTGTAGTAGACCATCGAGTGGGTGTAGTAAATCTAGAATTGGTTGGTGGCCACCCAAAGTAGGTAATTTCAATATGATGATTGGACGTGGTGACAGTTAGATTCTACCATGGGATGCTAGGTAATATGGAGGGTATCATCTCAATTGGGTAAATATCATCTAAGGGGGAAGGAAAAAACATGATCCATGGTTTCATGGTCTTTTTAATATTTTTTAAGACATTAGTGTAATGGATTACTAGTAGGGTATTCCTCCAAAAATTGAAGGTATGAATGATGTGTTTCACATTTCATAGATATGAAAGTATGAGTCAAACCCTACACACATAATCAATCATGAAAATAAATTGGATGCATTGTTTGACAGTTTTATTATGGATATAGTGGACCAGAGGAATAATTTTTTGTGAGGTAGGATAACAACTCATGTATTGGTACTATGGTCAAATAAGAATATTTAAGTTGGGACATTTGAAATAGAGGGGGAGTTTGTATCGCCCCTTGAAATTCAGGTTATGATTTCTTAATTTTGTTGAATCTTTTGTATCATTATGAGTTTGGGTTATAAAGGGTGTTAGTTTCGGATGTAAATTGAGTATCAAGAGTTTAAATGGGATCAAATAATGAATTTTCTAATTGGTAGAAGGTTGTATGTGTTTTTAGGGGTGTATTTTTTAGATATCTTTTGGTTTCATTTTTGGGGTTTTTAGTATTTTGCATATTTTAGTTGGTTGTAAGTCACACAATTTCCAAGGGGAATAATGGAATTAATGATGGATTAGAATTAAAATAATTAATTATTAAAAACTTGGATGTTATGACATGTATAGAGAACTATGGTAGGAATTCAAAAAAAATTGAAAAAATTTACAAATCTTATATGTAAGGGTTTGCATGTTTAAGGGTATCCTCATACATATAGGACCCCATGTGTTTGTTTTTACTAATTTATATAATTATCCACATATATAATGGTCCTCTTATATAATTTATTTCCCCAAAAATAAGGGTATTTTAATTATTCAGAAAAAATTTTAAGTATTGGAAGGCACTATGATGAGTAATGGTTGACCTGTGATGTGAAAGGGTTAACTATGTGATATGTAATTATCACCTTGTATGTAAGAGTTAATGGTGTTAGTTGAAAAATGGTTATGAGTGGGAAGCATAATGATAATTAATGGTTTTCTCTAATGATAAGAAAGGGTTTTTACATAAGGGATGGATGATGCATAAGGTTTTATAATTTTTCTAAAATCATGTTTATTATTTATATTAAAATAATTAATTTAAATGTTTAAATTGTGTATAAAAGGGTTATTTTCTTCATTTTATCAAGAAATACATATATCTTTCCCTAATTCCCTTTTCTCTATATTATCGTCTTCCTTGTTTAGAAATATTCATTTATTCTTATCAGTTTCAAGTGTAGTTTATTGTAGAATATTTCTCTAGCTACTTCTAGTGACCAACATACCAAAGGTTCCATTATCTCTCATAATTTCTTATTTTAAATATCAGATCCCTATGGGTGGATTGGGGATGAATGGGATAGAATTACATGGAAAGTGTTCTGTATTAATGTTGAGGTAATAAGTCCATTCCATGTAATTGAATTTGCATGTAGTTGTATGGTATAACTTTAATGTTGTGTGTGAGTTATCCAATTCAAGTTTATCTTTTGGTATTAATGTGACTAGGTATACCCATATTAATGTGTTTGAGCCATTAAAATAGAAATTATGGCTTTAATTAAATATAACGCATAAAACCCCACCTCGTTTCATGGTTAAATAGAGGGCATCTCAAATGGGTGAATTGGGCACCTGGTGAGTTATTTTGGCTTATTCAAGGCTAGTGTGACATTGATCAGTGGTATTTGGCTATGAGGGATCATTTATATTAAATATAAAAGACATGGGTTCATGAACCTGGTTGGTGTGTGTAACATAGAGGGGTAGGTAACGGATATTAAAATGGTTCATCGTTGTAATAATATTATTATTTGTATGTTATGTTGTGAAAATGATGATTTTTTTAGATTAATTTGGAACTTGTTCTTCCTATTTATCATATTTTATATATTGGAAATGATCGTTGTCACCATGTCCTATGTTAGAAGGCTATTGATTTTTATGTGGTAGCATTATTCCCGGGATGTTGAGGCCAATTTGTGTGAGGGGTTATTCTAGAGATGATGATGTGTGATGTCCCATGATTGATAGGTGTGATAAAGTACTCGATGCGATACATCCCCTAACTAAGAAGGGATTGTTGGGAATTTAATGAAATACATTCCCTATGTGTGAGAGGAAGGCCTGGGAAAAATATTTTAAGCTACCTAGAGTTATAAGGGACAGTTCGGTACTTAATATGGGGACATACCTTTTGTGAGAATGTAATTTTCATGCTATGTGATGTGAATGTGGCTCTCCAAAACTTTTCCTTATATCTCGAAGTTTAAGAAGGTATGCTCCAGTTTCATGGACACCTAATTAGAATTTAATGATCTATCTAAGTTCTGTTTTTTCATATTTATTAATTTTAGTTCATACACACACATATATTTGTTTAATTTATGTTAAGTATATGTTTATGAAGTCAAACTAGGCTTATTACTCACTCCCTTCTCTAGCATTATGGTAAGAGTGCAAATTGTTTACATGGATATATCCAAGGGAAAAGGCCCTATGATGGAATACTGAGTAAGTGGAGCTAGATGGTAATTTGATATAATTTTAGGATATAATCAAGGATCTATTCAATATTATGCCTCTAATATTATATTGCTATTTTTTACATGTATTGATTTTCTTCATATGAGGATACTTTTGACAAGGATGTATGATCGGTTGTATCTCATTCTGATATTAAATATGATTTTATTATCCTTTGTTTTATATTATTGTCCCTTCCTTAATGATTTATATGTTGTATCTTTTGTTTTGTCGAAGATTGATGGTTATATAATATCAAGTGAATAGTCTCCCCACAGAATGATTTAATTCTTCTTTGATGATCAAAAACCTCTTGCATATGGGAGGTGTCCATGATGTCATGTGGTGCACTAGATCAATCTCTGTAAACAAGGATAGATCATTCAAAAGTTTAAATAAATCCATTTTATCTCATATTAATTATTAGGAACATTATATAGTGGAGATACGATGGTTAGAAATAGAGTGGGAAGTTATTATTGTGTCTGTATAAAACCAATATAATGGTTAGTCGAGTTTTTAGGGATATTGGATAGATTTTATTAGTTGTGTTATCATGGTTTCTTGTCACTTTTCTTGTTTTATTTTGTATTTATGTTTCATGGTATGTATCTCCTATCCAAGGGGGTGAGTGTGGGTGAGTACATGCATCATGGATAATAATATATGTTTATTTGTCATTATCTGAATTAAATATGGTTGATATGGGTTTAAATTAATTAAATTACAAAAATAATATACAGTGTGTTTTCCCAGATACATTATCCATGATATCTAATTAATTTATCTTGGTATGTACATAATTATTATTTTTTTCTAAAAATTATTGACCAAAAAGTATAAGTGGTGGAAGCTTAGGCCTTCGGAATGTAGTGGTTTCTTATTCTAAGTGGTTATACGTAGGTCCTTACGGTGAATCTCCTAGGGTTTATTTGTTATTGTGATCTAATTTAATTATATATTTATGCTCTTAAAGGTTCTTCTAGGATTATATATTTGAGTTTTAGAAAATTACACCTTAATTCCCCCTTAAGGGCATCCTATAGATCAACCTATAGATCAATTTAATGATGTTCATAAGGTTGGGAACACTCATGTTATAGCTATATATTTATTAGTTGGTGGGTTTGATAATTCTCTAAAGGCTATTTTGGATGTTCAGGAAATAAAGTTGCTTCAACTAGGAATGTTTTATATTATACCAATTGGAGGTGAAGTTATATATCAGAATAGACCTACCATGCTATATTTTCCCTAGTATTTCAAGAAATAAAATCCTTTAGATTTATAGGGTCTATTAAGTCCCTAGGATTCCATGGACTATATTTAATTGATTAAGGGTTTCTTATATATACTTGAGACCCTTGATGACCAATGGGTGTAGATAGTGGCTTATATCGTTTAGGGGCATAAAATAATATGGTGGAGTGACATGGTACAAGATTGGAGGGATGAGTAATTATTATGCGAAGCCATTTATGACCTCTTTTTTAAGGATTTTTTCCCCATGTTTCTAAATCTATACTGAGTGTATGAATTTATAGAGCTATAGTAGGGGTGATGTATATAGTAAACAATGTTACTAGCTTCATCTATTTGTTACATTTTTTCACCATACTAGATAGGGAATTAGACCTATAAGGCACGTGAATTTTACATTTTCCATTAGACAAGGGTGAGCCTCTAGGTCATGATATTCAACATGATATCTTACATAGATTTGGTTCAAAAAATCCCTCACAATTGAGAACAAATTAGTGGAAGATAGTGTAGTATTCTTTCCTTTCATCTTTAACTGGTTAGGTAGTGCCATTTTTGGTAGGTATTTCAATGCATCTTACAAAATTGTGTATTTAATGTTGAATAAGATACTATATAGTAGTGAGAGGCTAAAATGGATGGGTAGTGGTTCTTATACTCCTTTCTTGGGAGTATTTCACATATCATGATTTTTTTGTGAGAGAACCATGAATTTACACAACATGTGTATGAGTCCTATGAAGGGGATCCATACAAGTGGTTAGATGGGTCATATATAGTACCAAAATACTAGTATATGTAAATTTGGATGGGTTAAAGGTTTAGGGTATATGGTGGATTTTAGGGTTTGGTTTGGAGTACCTCAAACAAATGGTAGATCCTTTTCTAGGAGGTTGGACCATAGAGCTAGTGGTGGGTATAAAGGGAAATAGTAACGGTTGGTGCATCAATGGTTAGTTCCTTAGGAAATATAAGGATCATTGGTCCCAATCTAATAGATAAGTACAAGAATATTATATAATTTAACTAGGTTTTTTTATGGATCATATTTTCCTTCTACTACCATAGGTATGATTCTAGTTTCTTTAATTCTTACAGTTTATGTTTTTGATACAAGGTTATCTCATTATTTTATTTTGTCTCTAGTTGTGTCTGGTTTAGGGTTGGCCATGGAATTCCCTCCTAGTATGTAGAGATATTAATGAACCTCTCTAAAAGAGGTTAGTACATGTTCATGGGTTCTAAACATATACTATAGTGGTGTGAGGATACATATATTTGTGGGAGATCCTTTTTTAATATATGATTAGTTTTGATGTCATTTTTAGGATGTTTTTTTTTGGAATACTTTTGGATTTATAATTATTTCTCTTAGAGGTGGTTATATTTTACTTCATTTAAGGAATGATATTATGTTATCATTGGACAATGGTATATGGAGGCAAGTAGATCCGGGCCTGACTTTAGTCAAATCAGATCCATCACAACACAGGTAGTAGGTATGGTTCCTATAGTCAATCGATTGATAGATCCAGTTACTTTTATTTAACTGGTATACAATTTTGTATATGTCTTATTGTATTAATTTCCATGACCACCTTATAAAAGGAATAAAAATTTCAAAAATGATTTTATGTCTAGTGTAGATCATGTATCATTTTCATCTTATCTTTTATAACCATCCAATTTGAGTGATTTGAAGGTAAAACCCAATGACCTTTTTTGAAGGGATTTATTTTCCAGTGTACCTATCCTTGGAGTGCTCTACTTTTATTCTCCAAAACTTCAGATTTTATCCATATTTTTTTAATATATTAATGGAGTTTGAATCAGTTTATGGTGAAAATGGGTACCCATTATGGAGGATAAATGAAATTTTTATCAGTATATAGGATCTTAATGGTTCTACAAGATTAACATATTATATAAATACTACTAATTATGGTAATAGAAATATAATTTACTAATGATGGATTCTATGAGTAGGTATAGGTTATACGAGTACCCTATGAATCCATTCTAATTGATGAATTCAATAGTATTGTTCATGGATCATAGAGCTAGATTTCCCATCCCAGCCTTGACACCTTCAACATAGTTTTCCTTGATGATATATTGATATACATTCATTTTCTAGAGTTTCATACCAAAAACCTAGATATTATACGGATTATTCTTTAAGCACGTCATCTTTTTTCCAAGTAGTTAATGTGTCACTTTTGGATTAGGGAGGTACACTTATTGGGCTTGTGATTTCATAAATGGGGATATAGATTGATCTAAAAAAATTGAAGGTAGTGATGTCTTTGGTTTAACCCTATAATGAGTTCTAGATGTGTATTTTTATTGGGTTGGATGGGTATATCAAGGGTTTCTTCCAAGACTTATCTCACTTTAAAGTTCCTATGATAGAGCTAACCAAGAAGTGAGCAAAGATTGAATGGATTAAATGGTGTGAAAGGTTTTCAATGTGATTAAGAATATATTTATGTTTTGTCCTGTTATAATTTTTATATATTCAAGGATTATTTATATTATATTCCACTACCTCAAGGTTTTATCCCAGATTAGTTCTAAATAAAGGGGATTCAATGGTCACTTATGGGTCTCATTAGTAGTGAACCCATGACTATAACTACACTAACTATGATTTGGAGTTAGTTTTTATGGTTCATTCGATAAAGTGTGGAATCATTATCTATTATGTGATAGATGGTCATTAACATGGACCATAATAGATTGTGATACATATTCTCTTAGAGATATGTGATCCAATAGCAAAGGAATTGGTTTGAGTTCCTTTAACCTTTAAACCATTATATGAAATATTCCCTAGGGAAGGGGAATTTATTCATGGATGTTCTCCATATGAATACATATAACTAGGAAATTTGGAGATCTAGTTAGGTGTGAAATCATCTGAAATTTATTTATGACTAGAACATTTGTGTGATAGAGGGTTGAGAGGCTATGAAATGTGCTACTTAAATCATCACCTCTTCTTTGGTGTGTCGAGTGAAGTATATCGAGGATCATATTTCTACTTATCTTATGATATTGGAATGGATCATGGGAAATTATCTAGTCCAATGATGGATTTATGATGAGGAAAACGTTTTTTACATCTACAGTAAGGTGTTGGTCCCCACTTCTAAAAGCGAGGAACTAATAACATATTAGCATACCTCATAAGGGATGATATATCCATGTTTGACCAAGATGTATCATGATATTCGGCATCGTTTCTAGTGGTTAGGTATGAGAAAGTATATCATAGGTTTTTTCACTTACGTCCTTACTTATTAGAGGATAACTCACAATACTAGTGACCATGTGGGTGACTTCAACCCCTTTAAGGGATAATATGCAATTAGTATGAGGTGATCGTGGAATTGTTCATGGGAATGACCTAGACCCCAAAGGGTTATGATGCATTATGGGTGGTAGTGGATCAATCAATGAAATCTTCACACTTATTTCCTATCCATGATGTGTTTTGTGTGTCTCAAATCAATATGTATGAGTCCAAACATATGAACATGGTAGAATATAACGATGTAAAACTAGAGATGAATGAATTGTTTAAGGAGTTCCTTGTGTTTATAGTTAATTGGAGTGACATAATTCTATGATGTTGAACAAAACATATAGTCCGAGTAATTTGGATACATGTGTGTATTTTGGATGAGGCATGGAAATGAGAGTTGGATATGTGTGCCTAGCATTCAAATCTGTTTATAAAGGACCCCAAGAGATACTTCTTATGAAATATAATCCCTTAGATAGGGAGGTTTTAATTTCAAAAAAAAATTCAATGTATGTTTTATTTTCATTTTATTGAATATTAGGTATCTTGATATGTTTTGGTTTTCAGGAATGTCATTGTATGCTGAGAATTGGATCTCTAGAGTTAGTCTAGGATCAGGAATGGAAGTCAATATTTGGAAGAAGACTAGAAGTGTTTTTTAGTGTGTATATATTACGTATATTTTTTTGTTTATGATTTATTCTTTTGGGTGTTGTGAATATTTGGTAGTTTTTAGGCCACACTATAGTCAAAAGGAAACATGGAGTGAATGTCGATGGTGAATTTTGGGCATTATTTATTATGAATATGGAAGCATGTACATGTTTCTAAAAGGATAGGATAATGACTTGAAATATTCTAAAATAATGGTTGAGTCTCATATGTAAGGTTCCCCATGCATATGGGTGTACTCTTATGTAAGGGTATCCAAGGTTACCTACACATAATGGTTTACTCTTATATAAAGGCACCCCATGCATAAGGTTCCTCTTATAAAAGAGTATTCCTCATGCATAAGGATCATCCTCTTATTTAGAAAATGATTTTTAGTATTGGAGGGATCTATGATATGTAAAGGTTGATATGTAATGAATTTTTTTAAATATATAAAATGTAATGGACACCCTATACATAAAAATTACTGATATTTACTAGAAAATTGGTTAAGTGTGGGATGCCCTAGGATATGTAAGCATTATTTCTAGTTATATGTAAGGGTTGGATCAAATTTTAAGGTTGATAACATTTCCAATATTAATTTTCTCGTTAATTTTTAAAAAAAATAGATTGTTAAATGAAGTATAAAAGTGGGAGATTCCCTATTTTGACAAGAAATATCATGATAACGCCATGATAAACTTCTTTCTATCCCTCTCTCATTCATTCCTCCTTCTTGATAGTTCTTTATATATTCATGTTCATTCAATGTGTAGTTCATTATAAAAGCTCTCTCTTAATAATTCCAACTCTATACTTGTCATATCATCCTACTTCCTTCAATCTTTCATTATGTTCTCTCTTAACTACCAAGTTATTACGAATTGAGAATGGTTTACGGTTTAATTGGATTGGTCATGAATAATAGAGAATATCTTGAAATTTGTGACTCATTAATCATGTTGTTGGAATTTCTACCATTTTAAGGAATTCTTAAATGGATATATGGTATCACCTGCATTTAGGTATGTGAGATAGCCTGTAAAGTTATAATTTTAATACCCTCAAAACTAGTGAGAACCAGTAGGAGTGTGGTTAATCAGTGTTTAAATTTCATTTTTAGATTATTATTATGGAAAAACCATCACTCATTTCAAATTGTTAAAAACTATTTCTATCAACAAATCCAAGTACACACAAAACAGGAACAATAAATTTACAAGGATCAACCCTCAAAACTAGAAGGATACTCTATGGAATGATTCATATTTCATTGAGACTATATGACTCAATAGTATCAAATTATATATAAATCGAGCTGGGATTATACTAGTACTCTTGTTTCAGTATGTCTCCTAACTATGATATTGCATCCATAACTATTACAACGAGAGAGAAAATTTCTTTCACTAAAAATAAATAATTCAACCAAAATAAACTTCTTAAGTGTTATTATATTAGTACTTATTCTTATTATTATTGAACCTATAATATCATGGGTTTCTTCTATTCTCTCTATGTGAGCACAACAGCCTCTTTTTTTATTCTTTGTCTCAAAAATATTCCAGATTATTTTGTAGTGAGTAAACATTTATGTTTTTCATGCATGATATCATTATAATATCACAAAAAATTAAAATAAAATCCCCTTTTAATTTGAATATAAAACTAAATAACAAAAAATTAAATTTCTCTAACTTTTTTTAAAATTATTATCCTTCTTCATGCTTCTTTCTTCTTTATTTATAAACACTATTCAATATCACTACATCGTCTCAACTCCCACTATAATATGGAAAAAAAATGTTATTCCATAAATTATATTATTCTCTTATTGGGAACTCTTTTATTCATTTTTTAAAGCATATTTATCCATTTCATGAATCAAAAATCCCTTTTTATAATGTTTAAAAAATGAATGAACATCTTTAGTATCATTTTCAATGATTATTTTATTTATAATATTATTTATAGAAATAACTATTTTTCTTAAAATTTTGGTTAGCTGATATGCCCTTTCAATTCTATTATCCCTTCAATGTTTAAATTCCCTAAAAAGTGGGTAGAGCTCATGAATTTTTCAAAAACATTAAAATCAAATCATCTTGTGGATTATGAAGTCTCGTAATAGGTTTGATTGTACCCTATAATGTTTCAGGTTACCCTATGAGTTTATCATACCATAAAAACTTCCAAATTTCCTAATGAAGATAACTTGAACCCTAGAAATATCTTCCTCTGTAATATTTTTTAATGTTTTGTACTATATGATGATCTACTTATACTCCACAGTGGTACATTACAGAATATATATCCTCTAAAATTTCCATGATTTTTACAAAATCATCCTTAGGATATACCCTTTGAAAAGAAATACCTAGGTGTTCCATAATAAGAATTACTTATCATTTATTATAAAACATCATATTCATCTGAATAACATTAATTCCTTTCCAAATCAACTCCAATAATCTTTAATCTCTTCAAAAAACTTCGTCTTATCCTAGAAATATTATTTTTGGTGATTTTGAACATGATTTATGTATTAATATCATATCCCAACACATGAACCATATCCAATTTTATACTTTAAATTCCCAAATATCTATAAAAATTCAAAATTTAAGAGAGAAATACATGTATCAAAAATCACCACAAGTACTCAAAAAATCCATAAAACTATTGGGATAAACATTCATTCGATTTTAAAGTTATAGGGTGGACCAGTATTGATGTAGTTAAACCCTTGTAGTTATGTTATGGATTAAGTAACATAAAAGAGTTGAAACCCAACCTTATTCTATATTTAGATATAAGTTTTTCCTCCTGGTTGAATTTATACTAGAGTAAGTTGTTCAGATTTGATTATGTCTAGGGTGATATTATGGTGGTGGTTTTGTATAGGCGAGGATTTATTTTACTTGTAAAGGTATTGGGATCATGAACCTACTATATGTGGGTAACCTATAAGGGTTGGTAAATGAAATTAAAATTGGTCATCCTTATGTTATTTTATACTTGGGATGTATTGCTTTTCAAGTGTCAGTTTTTTTACATTCACTTTTTTGTTTTTATTATTTTTTCTCATATTGTGTATATTGTAACTAATTGTTTTGAACCCTTCCTAAGTGGTATGATTGTGGATTTTGAAGTGTTGGTATGGAATATGGATGATTAAGACACCTTGAGTTAGTGGGTTATGAAATATATGATGATGTGTGACTGCCATTGAGTGAGAGGGTATGGTTCGAGACATGATGTAAGACTTACCCTTTGTGAGATGGGATAGTATGTTATTTAATGGATGGCCTCCCATGAGTGAGATTGGATGTCTCAAGAAATGATGTGTGGCTACCCTTTAGTGACATGAGACATTTTAGTACATAATGATGGAACATAACTTGATTGAAAATGTGGTGTTCATTCTCTATGATGTATTTGTGGCTCATCATAGATCTTCTTTTTAAAATGGAGCTGAAGCTGGTTTGGGAAAATTTCCCTATGGTCTAGTTAGTGAATGTTGACACACCTAATTTATATATTGTTTTATATTTATTTTTTTAGTGAAACCACTCACATAAAAAAATTTCATTTATTATATGTACATGTTGGTGGTATCCCATAGAATTTTCTACTCACGCCTTTCAAGGGAACCCCTATACACATGTGGATTTTGTTTCACAGGAATCTTGTCAAGGGAAATAACCCCAAGATGGGATACTGAGTAGGATTAGTGGGTTAGTAATTTTATGTTATATTAGTACATACTCTCATATCCGTCTTATATGGTGCCTCAAATATTCCTTTGTTATTTTTCCTTAATAATATTGACTGGTCGCATGTGGGGATCTATTTGACATGGATGTATAATCAGTTGTATCTCATTTTGAATGTATATCATGCAATTTCTTTTTTATGAAAACCAGTATGAATTTATATAACTTCATTCATAGTTTATTTGTGTAATAAAGTCAAAGTATGTAACTCAATAACTAGATCATGTATTTTCTTTGTGATACAGATAAGAGTGTAAATCCACTCTTATCTATACTGAATGGATCATGGTTTGCTTTTAATATTTTCAAAAAAGGAATGTGGGGATGCTATGTTTTATAAAAAAAGATACCACTCAAAGATATATAAAAATAGTAGCATCTTATCTCGGTTGTGGGTACTCTCTTATTATAGGTGAGTTCCACTGACTTGGCTACATTCCTTCACCATCATATAATAGAAAAAAATATATCATGTAAATCAATAACTTCAATTCCTAATGATATCAATATTTAAAACATTATTAAATGGGTTTCTTTATTTTTATTCCCACACTGCGCAATGTGGATTTATAAGGTATCTTTTTCTATACGATGACACCTCATGTGTATGAGATGATAATTTCATGCCCCTTCAATGATCAAACTCAAGCCTAAAGAATTAGAATTCTATTAAATCATATCAACTCATTAGTTAAGATAAAAATTGTATTTTCACATGCATAAAAGACATATATTATATGCATAGCTTTGGATTGATCATGAAAAAATATTTTCTCAATATGATAATGGATTCTATTGGCATGTAGAACTCTTTTATAAATACATATTTCAGGCATCACAAGGTTGAAACATAACCCTAAATGATGATTGGATGGTCCAAATTCAACGGATTAGATGATCATGTTATATCCATAAGGTTTAATATGGAGTAAAAGTGTTCCACATTCCTATGTCCTAGATAAAACTCTATCTTGATATTTATCTCCCTTATAAACCAATCTTTTTCGCACCACCCTCATGCTAATAGCGGGGTTTATCACATACAAAATAGCACACACACATCGCATGGGCTACAACACACACTTTCACATTCTACCTGGGAAACCTCCTATGTTCCATGTGTATGCCTCTACATGTGATATGTGTGGAGCTAGAGTTACTCCAACTACTACCTATGGGTTCTATTATCCCTCCTTCTACCATGGGATGGCTAGGTGGACATCCACTCATATATTTGACCCCTATAGTCCCATAAATGTTCTTAAGGTGGTTATTGGTTGGATTATGTTTGGCCATATTTTTTTTAAATTCTCATAAAATGTGTTAGCCAAATCTTAACATAATTTCCCCATAATTCTCAATAATAAAATTCCAAACCAACTTACTAATAAATTATCTTCATCTATTCCTATGAAATAATATTTAGATTACAAGGAATTATTATTTTTCATCATGAAATATATTATTTTTAATGATCTTCATTATATGATACTTCATGAAAATCAATATTTTCATGCTCATTAATTATTTTTCTCTTTATAGAATATAAATTTCAAATATCTCTTCAACATCCCACAATCTCAATTATTAACATCTTCTTCATTATTTTAAGAAATGTGTCAGGTCAAAGAACATGGTGAAAAAAGTTTTGGAAGTTAATAATAGTGCAAGAATCATCACATTATAAACTCAAAGTCTTATAAATAAATTCCTCTTCATAATAAGACTTGATTACTTTCTTATTCATCAATTTAGAAAATAAACATTCTCTTTATTATTAATTTTGTATATCTTGGACACCTTAATGGCTTTTAGTAACTTATTTCTTTCTAACTTCTCTAACAAATTGAAATCAATGAAATCTTGATATTTAATTGATAACTATTGAAAACTAATAAAAACACTTTATAAAAAATACAACTCATACATAAATTGAGCTCTTCAATATACCCATTTGTATTTTAGATTTTACCATTATAGTTATTTCCAAATGAATATGTCAGCATTGTAATTTATCCCTTTTACATTTCAAAACATTAATTTCATTTCCAATCCCCCCTATTGATAAGAAATAAAATTTTCATGGTAAAAGGGTATTAATACATTCATGAGCAATATATCATCCATCATTTCACTATAAGTCTACATGATGCATGTTTGGTGTAGTAAACAAAATGATTTGATTAAGAAAACCAAATTTTCCTTTACCATATAATATCACATGAAATGAGAAATCATATACATGTCTTAAATAGTGTTTATCTTTTATTACAATCTGATGATACTAAATGAGGTATGAAAATTTTCTGAGAACAATCAACTAAGAACCCCTTCTCTCACTTTGACATAAAGATAAAAACATTCAAGTGAAACAAATAGGATAATAGACCTTGGACCCCTTCCATGCGTCATCTTTTCTTATGTCATTGATTAATTAAATTACCCCCCCCCCACCCCCCTTGTATTATGTAATTATTTTTGATAACCATGTATGAGTGATGAATAAAATCAAACCCTTTCCATGGATATCATCTTAATGAACATTTCGGAATAATTAGATGTGACACCAATTGAAATGATGATATTTTCAGAGACATCATATTTCTTAATTGGTCAAACCATCAATAGAAACACCCCAAAACATATTCATGATGGTAAATATATTAAATAATGGACTTCAAGATGTTATAATTTAGAGAATACACTAAAATGGTTCTTCAATTTGTGACTTTCTATATTTTAAAACATCCACAACATCACCGAGGATGGTCTTTTTAGACACATATTCATTATGTTACCAAATATAATATCAAACCAAGAACATTTATTATTTATCATTATTAAAATTATGAGATGAAATTAATCAACTTCAACAGTGATGATAGTGTATAATATTTTTACTTGAATTCCCATTTCTGAATAATTAAAGGATGATTGATTCTTCATCATAGTGGTAAATAATTGAAAGAAAAAATTTCTTCTCGGGTTCTTCCCTAGAGAAATTACTTCATCTTCAATTCCCTATATTATGAGAAAAATAAAAGACAAAAGGGGGGAATATGGTGGATATTCCTTACTTCTAAATGTGAATATGAAGGTTGAGATAATTTTCTCAACCAAGATTCTCTATTACCTCCACTTTTCACACATGAATATTTGAACTTCAATTATAATTGAGCCTATGTGGATCTTATCACTTTTTCGATTTCATTTTGTGTGAAATTTTTTTCTCAGGATATTTTAAGGAACATGTATCACACGGTGAATATTTCATCTTCTTTATAAACTTTTGTTTTGATGTAATTATTTTAGAACAATTTTTAGGATTACTACTTACTATGTTTGACCTCACACATAGAAATTATTAATATTTATGTGGAATATTTTATTTTCCTTTTTAACTATCATTTTCCAATGATTCTTTTATTTTCCTAATTCTTTCAAAATCATACGGCTAGATAAGTAAAATATCATTAGGAACATTGGAAGTCTGTTTAGATCTTCCACATGGATTCTTCGGAGTGACATTCATATAAGTAGTTCTTTTGGATGTCAAAATTTTCTTTAACTTCATAGATTTAGAATCCAAGGTCTTCTCAAAACTATTATTTGACACTATCTCGGTTAATTTTTTGTCTATATATTTTTTTAGATTTACTACAATGTTTTTTTCTTTATTCTTAGACAGATTTTGTGTTCTTTTTTTCATTAGTTTTAGATACTTATTGAGATAAGCATGTACCATTATTGTAACCAATACCATTTCATGATCATATATATTTTCATTTTTTCCACATTTTTGATGTAAATATATTTTTCTTAACATCTTCATGTTTCATTTTCATTTCTAGATTTCTCCCCCACTGACATGGGCTTCCTTTATTAGTTTTAATTTAAAATATTTTACTAATATACTAATACACAATTCACATATCTATTGTAAAAACATCATTGAACCCCAATCCTTGAAATGTTATAACTCACATTACTTCTTGGTTCATCTTCATTATAGTTTTTATTATAACTAATACATTCCTATTAATCACTTGAATAACTTGATGAAATTGAGGTAGAGAGACTAATCATGTCCTTGGTGGAAAATTTAGCCACCTACTCTTTACATTCCAAACATTATATGTTATTATTTTATTCAACGTAAGGAGATACAGATACTTTCTCCTCATTCAGAATGATGGATTTATTCATTAGGTTTCATTTCACTTTCTTTCTCCTGTTCATCATTGACATTATAGAAATGGAATTTGATTCATAGATAAATAAATCTTCAACCAAAAAACACTTCATTGTTAACACTGGAAAGAAACTCATGTATTAAAAATTGAATAATTGGAATGTAGAGAATATAATAGAGGTGAACCTTGACTCATAAACTAATTGAGAGGATCACTTTAAGATATAATCAAAACTTACAGGGTGTTTAATAATTATTAGGAACTTTTTTAAGTTTTAAAACATCAATCTATTTTTCCACTTAGAAAAATAGTGATCTTGATTATATAATTATGTTATCCTTTCTTAAATACAAAAATATAAATTAGGTAAATATGGTACATGGTATTTTTACAAGGTTTACTACTCATTATGAGTATCCAGTCCTTGGAATGGTTTATAAAAAATCCAGTAATGGACAACCACTAGAAAATAATCCATTAACATGGTTACAATAAGTAGGGAATAACATTTCACTTATGTCACAATATATTCAATCAATGATGATTGTTTGTAGATATTTTTTGGTTATTTATACTCCCCATACGAAAAATTTTCACCTTCTTTTAAATGTAATTTATAACCCTAAGAACTTGTTACACCTATGAAGAGTTTTGATAGATTTTATAGTGTTTATTTATTTTTCTCTTCCTACTTCTTAACTTGTAACTCGCACAACAGTGGGTAAGAAAATTTCATTATTCATATGAGAAAACATAATTTTGATCTATCTTTTTCGTCTAATCTTGTGAATATCGATGTAAATAGATATCATATTCTTATCTTACTTGATTTGAAAACTTCCTTCATGATTATTTAAATGATGAATTCTCAGCTTAGCATTGTCAAAATTAGTTCTTCTACTTTTGGACACTATCAAACAACATGATATATTGAATCACATTGTTAGATTCCCAAAACACTTCCCAGTAGTGTTCTAATGCAAGTTTACTACTTTCCAGGGATTTATCAATGTTGTTAAAAAAAATAACATAACAATTTATATTATTATTTTACATGTGTTTTATGTTTTGTCTCTCGAGTATGTTCACTTTATGACTTTATCCTACCTTATATGGTTCTTTAATTTTACATAAAAAACTCAGTTATATAAACTGATGAGAATTTGAGTGTAAATTAGATGAATTCACACCTTCGAGATGGTCTGTGTACATTGTTCGCACTATCTCTTCATTGACCCGATCATTTATGAATAAAATTCCCTTCCTTTCAATTAAATGTCTCATGGATATAGAAAACACATGCACACCTTTTTAATTAATTTTTAGATCTAATTGTATTTAAATTATCATTAAGTATATTTTCCTTTGATAATATATCTATTGAATAGTGATCACAGAGCTAATATAAATATATGGTTTTAACAAAAACTTTTGAAAAAGAAAAATGTAGTGATGTCATCATATTAAAATTAAACAATTCACATATTTATAAAATTATTTAGATAAAATGAATATTATTTTTGGAATGAATATATTGAAATTATCCAATAGTGAATTTTTCATAATTTTCTAAGACAGTCGAATTTTTAGGTAAAAAATTAAAAAATATATAAATATATAGTATGTTTTATGACATCATAATGACCCAATAGTGACATAATAAATACCAACAAATGATCTTTAAACAAATATATGTTTTAAATTTAAAATAATGTGATTTTATATTTATTTGACGTATTTTTTAATTCCTTAGTGAATCCTCCAAAATGTATAATATATTTTATGATTTTAAATGCATTTCCTTGTGAGTGTGACTCATCTAGACATAAAAAAGTCTAGTTTTTTAATATATTCACCCATTTTCCTAATAAAATATTTTTTTCCACTTCCCTTTTCTAGAGACCATGGGCTAAAACCCTGGGTTGGTTTATGGTTTTGAATATTTTAGTGTGTAGTTTCTAAAACCTAAATAATAAAGAATTCACCCTCATTTCCTATATAAACCCATAAAATAACGCATTACTCTAAAATAAAACTCATTTAATATCATCTTAAATCGTATATCTACTTCCTAGAGTCCTCCCAAGGTTCCCCCAATCTCCCAAGAAGCATATCCCAAGCTTTTGGGATCACATATCAAAGTAAGGGTTCCTTACTTTCCTATTTTTTCCAAGTTTACTTATATTATTATACCCTTGTATTATTCAATTACAAATGGTGGGGTATATTTTCACACCACCCCCATAATTACCTTATTTTGTTTTAATTTTTAGATACCCCTTTCACTCTCATTAATCCCTCCCATGTACACATGTTTCCATGCCAAAATTCTGTAATGGATTTCTCTATCCCCATTTCTATTCAAACATTTATTTTATATTATGCATCTCAAATTCCATTTAATATGTCGGGATATTATTCTACATTATAACCTTACATCCCATTTCACATCTAAATGATTAAAGAACCATTTATCTCTAATCAACCCATTTTATGAATCCCCATGTGATGTTGTTATGCTGTTGAAATTGCACTGCAATTGTTCATGCCAAAATCATCGTGTAGTGAATACCATGCTCATTTCCATATCAAGGGTATTAACCTTTATCAAAATATGTTTATTGATTATATAATAAATTTTTTCTATTTCACATTTCTTTATCATGGAATATATTATGATGTTGATTGAATCTATGTAATATGATTAATGTGGCCCACTTAAGCATGAGATTTAAATGTTTATGAAGGGTGCTCCCTGATAGCGCTCTGATACATTGGGTAATGTTTTGTATCATGATATGTCATGTTGGGATAAGGGTTTACCTTATTCCTATTCAGACACTTTTCCACCATTTTTCAATATGGATTACCTATTTCTTTATGTTTGTGATGCTTTTTTATGTTATTTCCACACTTCCATGTTTTGATAATCATTCTATATCATGCCTTTACGTTCATGTTTCTCTTATGATCCATTGATATTTCTATTTCCTAACATGTATTATATTATTCATGTTATTCTTTTTTACTCATTTACTGGGCTTTAAAGCTCACCCCCTTCTTGAGTACATCTTCAAGTTATCCCATGTAGTGTTAAGTATGAAGGAATTTTGTGTTAATTTAAAATAATATTTCAATAAGGAGGTTGTACTTCATGTTTTAAGTTGTTATGTAATGTTACTAAGCCCCAAATACACTATAACTCTTGATCTTCTTTGTTCTATTAAGTGAAATTGTAAGTAATAAATCATGTTTATATATGAAATAATGAGAAGGGAAGTTATAGTTGGTATTAGTGGGAGGTTTAGTTATTTTTAAGACTAGGATTAGAAAACCCTTGAGAAATCCTTAGGGATAAGAATTATTATAAGAAAAACATCCCTAAATTTTGGTGAGTATATATTAAGCGGTTTATCAATAAAATAAATTCATGTCTTGATATGAACAAGTAGATGTGGCTACGGCATAGATGTATCTTGGGGTAAAACACAAAAACACCAAATTGATCTAGACTCGAAAGAGAACTGGTGCATGACAATGGGCTGTCTTTCACTCTTGGTTTGAAACTCTCTAAGGATATGATTTGGTAAATTCATAAGCTTATTATGAACAATTATTAAGGGAGAAAGAAAAAAAAGTGCATATGTTAGGAAATAGATCATGGATGACTTAGATTGAGGCCTAGAAATTCATAATTTAAGGAAATATATTTATTTTATATGTTATCCATTTTTCATTGGATTACTCTTTATGTGTTTAATTGTTTAAAATAC
Source organism: Viscum album (assembly GCA_963277665.1). Classification (NCBI taxonomy): domain Eukaryota; kingdom Viridiplantae; phylum Streptophyta; class Magnoliopsida; order Santalales; family Viscaceae; genus Viscum; species Viscum album. The sequence goes on along the minus strand of OY728127.1, from coordinate 1,329,019,323 downwards.
TTATCCTTATTTTCCCTTTTATTCTAGCCAATGGCCAGTAATGTGAGGACTCAAGCAAACAACCGATGTAAAGATCAATGTGATGACTATACAAATGATATACCCAATCCGATGGGAGTAGGAATTGAAAACATTATCATTATAATCTCTTAGTTAACTCATGTTTTGAATAGAAACACCGGTCAAGAGAAACATCCAACCCCCCTAAGAAACAACAAGTCAAAATCGAGAGCTTCATGAGATGGAAAGATATTTCTTTTCACTCATGAATAAAGATGAAGAATCAGTTGGGGAATATGATGCAAACATCAATAGACTTGCATGATATGCCTTGGGTTTTCTCTTTACCTTCGAATGAAAGTTTGATTGCTACTTTGGTGGAAAAAAACCAAACCTAAGAAAATCCTTGTAGATCCGATACTTTGATAGCTATGAGAAGATTGTACAGTGTTCTCTCAAATTCGAGATGGAGATTGGTAAATCTCAGGGGTATCATGGGGATAGGAATCAAAAAGTGGATTTTAATTATGGTGTTCCAATGGATAAATCCAATGGTGCTTAAAAATTCCATCATCCCATATACCAATGGTATGTAAAGAAGAATCCTAGAAATTTCCTGAAGGGGACGATGGAATGTTTTAGGTGTGAGTAGGAAGTTCACCAAGCCAGTGATTGCTAACAGGAAAAACTTGTTGTTAAGACAGAGGAAAGGAATGCTCTATTCAATAATAATTGCATTGTCCATTGCTACAACAGCAATGAAACTGGTCACTTTTCAAACTAGTTCCCTTATCCATGTGTTTTTTGAGGAAACCAAAAACCTCCAAGGCAGTAAGGGATAGCTTTTTCATTTACTATCACTGAAGTGAATCCCAACAATGAAGTGGTGACACGTACCTTATTTATTCATTCAATAATAGATAACATAATTTTTTATTCTGGTTCTACACATTCTTTTATATCCCAAAAGTTTATTCGACCAATTCAAACACCACCATCATCATCATGTGATTATATTTATTCAGATAAGAAAGAAAAGTACAAAGAAACAAGGTTCAGGGGGGTCTAAAATAGTGGACACCAAGGGCATCCTTACGAATTAAGTTGACTACTTCCAGCATGAAGGAGGTGACATTGGGGAGGCAGGTGACATTAGATCCAGGGGCTACTAGAGAGGTGATATGATCAGCGATTTTGTTCCCCTCTCTCCATGTGTGGGTGACCTAAATATTTCTATAGAGAAGAAGTTTAAATTTTCTGATAATGTAGGTAACTAACCATGGAATGGAGACTCTGTCCGTTAGAGAGTCAAAAATGATCTTCGAGTCGGTTTGCACTTGGGGTAGAATGATGTTCTTCTGACTGCAGAGGTTGAGGCCCGTGAGAACTACATTGGCCTCTACTTGAAGAGGAATACCACTCCCAAAGTGAACTATGAAATCCATGAACACACTCCCATCCATTTTGCAGACAACACCACCACCACGCATGTCACCCACTAAATAGGAGCCATCGGTATTTAACTTGAATCCAGATGATGGGGGAATCCACCACACCCATGAGCCCCGCCTTCTGTCCAGTTGAGCAGAATCCATGGGGCAACAAACATGCGGGAAATGCAGGGAGGGAGCCTTACGCCAATTCTCAAAAATTAAGACCCAGTCAATCAGAAAGCATTTTTTGCATGATGATGGACCATCCTGTGGAGGAGATTCCCTCATACTGGGCCTTGTTGCGTGCTTTCCAAAGGCACCAGCATCCTTCACTAAGGATGGTGGACCTTGCCAGCCTTTCAGGACCCTTCCCTAGAGACCACTATAACCACCTCTCTTGAAAAGTCGAATCATCGGGGATGAAGGCGGAGATATTTGTGAAATCTCTGAAGAACTTCCAAACATCGTGGGCCCACTCCCCTTAACAAAAAATATGATCAACAGTTTCTTCCCGCTTTTTTTTGTATAAAATGCACTAGGAGGCCAAATTAACACCCATTCTCTTGATTTGCTCGTCAGAAGGAATTTCAGAATTCAGAATTCTCTAGACAAGGAAGTTGTATTTGGCAGGGATGTGGTTGCACCACATAGTGTTGTTCCAGCCTACCTGATGTACCTTGGGAGAAGATATCCTATGAAATTATCATGTAGTGAACTTCCCAGAGTGGGAGGGGGTGAATATGAATTTATCTGGTTCGGGGGGTGATGAGGATAGAGTCAATAATGGCATGTTTTTTTGTGTCTAGAACTGACTTGGTGAACTCCAGGTACTGGCTAGCCACCATGAAGGTGATAATTGGGGCCGGAAATCCCGGTAAATGAGCACAGAACCCAGCCAGTTGTGATTCTAGAAAATAACCTTTACTTCTCCTACAATCTAATAGGAGTTCTGAAGGAGGTCTAGGATGAGGGATCAAACTGATTTTCATAGCCGTGATCCCTGTACTATCTCTACATCCACGTTGGAAGCATAACTGTGGGACATAGTTCTCCCTAAAAGGGTCTAGTTCTCCAGTGTTTCCCAAGAAATTTTTGCATCCATGCACAACAACGTGCCCCTTAATCTCCCCACATTGATTCCACAATCATGAATAGTACAAGCCATCATGTCCCATGACACCTGGTGTCTCTTCCCCTCCAAGAGCACGTCCCATAAAAAACTGGTCAGAACCTTATCGTTCACTTTGATGACCCCCTTTGGCACGTTAGAAGAATCCAGTGCATGCATCAGTATGGCAGACATGATTCTATTAATCAAATCTTTGCTTCCCCCAAAGGATTGGAAGTGATTCTTCCATTTGAGGAAACGTCTAGTAATCCTTCTCACCACATGAACAAAGTCCCTAATACACATTTTTCCTGAAGAGATTGGGGTGCCAAGATATTCCATTTGGAGATGACCAGGCTGTATGTTCATTCCACTGAAAATGAGAGTGGCCCGTCTTACCACGTATTTGTTAGAAAGTAAAATGTTACTTTTGGAGTGGTTGATCACCTGACCACTCCAGAAACAAAACTCTTACAAAGCCCTCTTGATTACATACATGGATCTCTTCCCTGCATTCGAGAAAATAATCGTGTCTTCTGCAAACATCAAGTGATAAATAGAGGGGAGGTTCATTTTCTTTCTATAGGTGATGATACTACCATTTGAGATCCCTCTTTCCAAGAGGCGACTTAACATATCCTACATTAAGATGAAAATAGAGGGGTAGATTGGATCACCTTGACGCAAGCCTCTAGTGGACTTGAAGAAGCCATAAGAACGCCCCATGAAAGAGGCAGCCAGCCACGATGAGCGAAAACATCTAAAGAGGATATATGATGCTTTAATAGATATTCCCATACTTGTGAGGACCCTATTAATGAACCCCCATTCCATGAAGTCATACGCTTTGTTCATGTCCAGTTTGATGGCCATGTTGGAACCATGAGTCTTGTGATTCAAGTCCCTCAACATTTCTTATGATAGAGAAATTTCCCCTGGAATTGAACATCCCCTCAAAAAACCATGTTTCTCCATGGATGTCCACTTGGAAATATGCATGGCCATCCTCAAGTTGATGACACTTGGAAGGATTTTATAGGGAAATTTGCACATGCTCATGGGGTGATAGTGGGGGATGGAGGAAGGATCCTTCACCTTCGGAATGAGTACAAATGTTGTGGTTCTTGCAACACGGGGAAGGGGTCCTCCATGAAAAATTCTTGAACTGCATCTACTATGTCAGCCTTAACCACCTCCCATGAGGCTCTGTAAAACGAGCCAGGAAAGTAGTCCGTCTCTGGCACACTATTGGGATCAAGATTCATCATGGTCGTGAGAATCTTGGGTTCCTCTGGATCCTCTTCCAGGAGAGTGTTTTCCTCAAAGGAAACTCCGGTGGGGATGGCATCCTAGATATCAGCCCTACCATCCAGGAAACCATTGTCCATCATTGTTTTTGGACCTGCAAGAAGGTCTCTAAAGAAGTATTTTTCCATCTTACCCACAACCTCTCTATCATCCGTGTAGGATCCGTCCTCAAGTATAATATTTGGTTTGATAGGCCACCTTTTCTCCCTAATACAAGCGTGAAAATAAGTTGTGTTCTTATCCCCCTCATGTAGCCATTTAGCCCTTGATTCATCCCAAGCCATTCGTTCGTGCCTAAGAATCAGCTCTGCCATTCTCTTCTTCTTGACAGAAAGACTGTTGAAATTGTTGTTTTCCCAGTGGTCCTCTAGGCTAGCTTCAAGAAGCAAAATGTCCATTTTTAGATCCCCCATCTCCTGATCAAAGTGGGGAAGTCCCACTTCCCATGCATATAGCCCCTGTTTAATCCTCCTGAGTTTGTTATGGATTTCCACCCAAGCTTAGCCTTGTATCGATTCCCTCCAAGACTCCCTCTCCATCCGAATAAACTATGGGTCTTTCGTCCACTGATTATATAATCGGAATATTTCTTGGTATTCCTAGAAGGGAATTAGGGAAAAAAAATAGAGAATGGTCATAAATACCACGAACCAAGTGGGTTACCTTGGAATTCAGGAACATAGAGATGGCAGTCAAGTTGGCGAGGCATCTATCAATCCGACTCTAGCAGCGCCTGCTCCCTATTTGGTTGTTACACCAAGTAAAATGATCACCTATGTAACCCATATCCTTTAACCCCTTACTTTCCATGAAATGAACAAAATACATGCTTTCTTGATGAGGAAACGGTCCCAGTCCTTTTTTCTCTGCTGGTTCCGTGATGATGTTAATGTCTCCACTGACTATCCAAGGATCATCTCCTGGATCAAATGAATTGAGCTACTACCTCAGACCTTCCCTTCTCCCATCCTCACAATTTGTGGAATGGACTTCCTAAAGAACCTTATGATACTTCTCTTGGATTAATTTGATGAAATTCTTGGCATGGATTGGATTTACCAATATAGATCCAACATAAATTGTTGTGATAGGTAAATCACTTTGCATATCGTGAATCGACTCCACATTCAATACTAGTGAAAGGTGGAGGATGAATCTTATTTAGAACCATCATAATAAGAATTGATATTACTTACATATGATCACATGTATCTTTCTCAGATTATTGAGTCTATGGAAGTATCCATCCTTGAAGAAATGCCTATTGTGAGGGAATTTTCTGCCGTCTTACACAAGGAATTTCATGGTCTTCCTCCTAAGAAGAGATTTTGAATTATCGATTTATCTTATACGTGGGGTGTTTCCAATATCTAATACTCCATATAGAATGGTTTTTTTGGATCTTTAGTAGCTAAAGAAACAACTAAAGTAGAATTTGGATTAAGAGTTTATACGTCAAAGTGCAGAACCAGGGGATGCACCATTCCCCTTCATCAAGAAGAAGGATGAGTCAATGCACCATTTCATTGATTACCATGATCTCAAAAAAATCACAGTAAAGAACAAGAATCCCATGCCAGAAATTTATAACTTGTTTGATCAGCTAAGTGGTTCACAATACTTCTCCAAGATGGATCTACAGTCAGCATATTTCCATGTAAGGGTGAAGAAGTAGGATGTCCCCAAAACTTCTTTTCATACAAGGTATGGGCACTATGAATTCTTATTAATACCTTTAGGGATCACAAAGGATTCATCAATCTTAATGGAATTGATGAATATAGTCTTTTGAGATTACCTAGAAAAATTTTTGTTAGTATTTATAGACGATATTCTAATATAATTCAAAACCAAGGAGGGGCATGAGGATCATCTAATCACTGTACTAAAGACCTTGCCAAAGGATAATCTCTATGAAAAGTATAGAAATTATGAGTTCTGGTGGAAGGAAGTTTCATTCATGGGGAATATCATTACAAAAAATGTGTTATCAATGGATCCTTCAAAAAAAACAATTTAGGGATGGATGAGGCCGATATTTTTTATGGATATATATATCTTCCGAGGGCTAGCTGGATATTATCCCCAATTTTTGTGAAATTTCTCACGATTATCAAACCCTTTTACCAAGCTTACTCAGAAGGGAGTCATGTTTTCTTGGAATGATGAATGTGAAGAAAGATTCATGGAGTTGAATAAAAGGCTTATCACTTCCCATGTGCTTACACTACCTACATGTGGGGAGATTTTCATAGTCTTTAGTGAAGCTTTAAAGAAGGGAGTGGGAAGTGTGTTGATGCAAAATGAAAAACTCATCGCCTATGCCTAAAGGAAATTTAAAATTCATGATCAAAATAATCCCATGCATGATCAAGAATTGGAATATGGGATCTTCGCATTGAAAATATGGAGGCATTATCACATTGGGGAAAAGTTTGAAATATATTAGGATCACAAACGTCTCAAATATATATTCACACAAAAAGATCTAAAAATGTGCCAATGAATATGGTTAGATCTAATTAAGGATTATGACTAGTCAATCTATTAGCACCCTGGAAAAATGAACAAGGTGGTGGATGCTCTAAGTAGAATGGTACCAGCTGTTCTATCGTTGATGAGAATTGAAAAGGATCAAATCTTTATAGATTTGATGAATATGGACATGGGAATCATAAATAGGGGAAATCATCAATCCTTTGAAAAATTATTGCTCAATCATCTCTTTTGTAAAGGTTAAAAGATTCTAAAAAGATGATGTTGGAATTCATAAGAAAATGGAAACTATATAGAAAAGGGAAATTCTTGGAGATCAATGTTAATGAAGAAGAAATTTTGAGATTTGGGTCAAGACTATGTGTTCTATAAAATCTTGTGAGAAAGAAAAAACTTTTGGATGATGTACATAGTTCTAATTTCTCCATTTAACCAGGAAACTTGAAATGTATCGAGATCTCTGAGAGAATTGTTAGTGGGATGATATTAAGTAGGTGATCTATAAATATACATCAAAGTGCCTAGTATGTTATCAAGTGAAGGCTTAGAGTAATAATTCTAAGGTGATGATTAAACCATTAGACATACCAACATGGAAATGGTAAAACATCGCCATCGACTTTGTCATCAAACTTAAAAAGACATATAAAGGAAACAAGGCTATATGGGTTGTTGTGGATCATCTTACAAAGACTGAACACTTCCTTGAAATTCAAGAGGATTAATAATTAGATCAACTATAATGGATATACATTAGATAATTTGTAAGTATGTATTGAGTGACACTATATATTATGTCCGATCAAGATCTAAGATTCGCCTCTACGTTCTGGAAGAGTCTCCAATATACTGTGAACACTGAGTTTAACTTTAGCACAACCTATCACCCTCAAACAAACAGCCAATCTGAATGAACTATCATGACACTTGGGGGAATTTTGAGAGATTTCTCGATGGACTTTAAAGGAATATGGGACCAACATATTCCTTTGGTAGTGTTCTCTTACAACAATAGTTTCCACTGAATCATCAAAATGACTCCTTACTAATCCCTTTATTATTAGAGGTTCATAACATTGTCATGTTGGGATGATGTTGGGGAACAAAAACATCTAGGTCCGAAAGTGGTCGAAGAAATGGTGTAGAATGTTAAGACCATCCAGAAGCACATCAAATCTACTCAAAGTCGAAAAAAGAGATATGCTAACAATCTTCGATGAAACCTATAGTTCTATGTTGGAGACATGGTATTCCTAGTCCTATCTCTATGCAAGAGATCTATGAGATTTAGGAATAAGAGAAAGCTTATTTCAAGGTACATCAGCCCTTTTGAGATCCTTGATCACATCGAAGCAGTGGCCTATCAACTCGCACTCCCACCAAATATTTCTCAAGTACATGACATTTTCTAGGTAGCACTCTTGAAGAAGTACATACCTGACCCATCCATGTACTCAATCCAAGGGTGGTACCATTAATGAAATTCCACCACTATGAGGAGAGGCTAGTGAAGATCTTAGATCATATAGAAAAATTTCTATAAAATAAGACAATCCCCCCAATAAAGTGTTGGGTAGAAACCACATGTTTGAAGAAGTGACATGGGAACCAGAGGAAGTGATGCGACAGAGTTACCCTCATTTGTTTTTTGTTTGGGAAAATGAAATTTAAAGGGTGAAAATTTCATAAGGGGGAGGTTGTAATGACTTGGTCATATATGAATAAAATTCCCTTTCTTTCAATTAAATGTATCATCGATATAGAAAACACATGAACCATTTTTTAATTAAATTTTATATCCAATTAGATTTAAATAAACATTAAGTATCTTTATCATTGATAATATATCCATTGAACAATGATCACATGACTAATATAAAAATAAGGTTTCAACAAATCCTTTCAACATAAACAAAGGGGGTGATGTCCTCATACAGTATACATGGACTATACGAAGCATATTTGTTGGAGCTCAGGATGGAGGTAGTGTCACTAGGCTTCTCTATTGACCAAGCTCAATCCAAGATTCAACATGTTAAGCTTGAACAGAATCTCTTAAGGGAGATGTTCAAGTTAATAAAGATTTCCACCTAATCAATGATATCTGAGCTACCCCAAGAGTCAATCACCATCGCACACCTTACCCTTTAGACTTATGCGGGTGTTATAAGGGATTATGTAAATAGTTATTAGTTTCTTATTTTATAACACCTTTTTATAAATAAAAGTCTTATTTCATCAATACCTTTATAAGAATTTCCTTTCTTAAAAAATGATGAATTTGATAAATTGATTCTTTATATAAAAATTGTCCTTTTGAGAAATATATACATAATTATATTAAACTAAGGTTTTTATAAATAATATTATAAAAACAATTCTTATAAATGAGTATTATATCATTTCCTTATCTGTAAATGATTTGTAATCAGTTTGATAAGAATTATATTTTTATACAATAAAACAGAAAGTGCATTTGTAAAGAATTTATTTAAAGAATTAAATAATTTTTTAAATAATTAATTTTTTAATAAAATATTATTATTAAATTACATTTATTAATAATAAATTAGTATATAATTTTTATGAAGTCAAATATAATTTTTATTAAGGATTAAAAACTTTTTTTGTAAAAACTAGTCAATTTTCAATAAATGTCGGTTCAAATTTTCAAAGTGAAAAATCACAATATAGAAAATTATTTATATAAAATTAATATTATTTTTTGAATCAAGATTCCGAAATTATTCCACGGTGAAATTTTTATAATTTTCTGTGATATATGGGTTTTTGGGTAAAAATTAAATAATATATAAATATATTGTGTGTTTTATGATATCATATTAACCAAATATTAATAAAATAAATACAAAAAAAGTGATAATCTAACAAATATATGTCTTAAATTTAAAATAATGTGATTTTATATTTATTTGTCTTATTTTATAATTCCTTAGTGAATCCTCCAAAAGGTATAATATATTTTCTGAATTTAAATTCATTTCCTTAAGAGTGTGACCCCCCCTCCACATAATAAAGGATAATATTTTGATATATTCAACCCTTTTATTATAAAATATTTTATTTTACTCCCCATTCCATAAACCATGGGCAAAAACCATGGGTTTGTTTTTGGTTTTGAATATTTTAGTGTGTAGTTTCCAAAACCAAAATATTAAATAATTCCCCCGCCTTTCCTATATGAACCGAACCAAGAACCCATTCTTCTTCACTAAAACTCATTTAATATAATCCTCAATCTTATATACACTACTTATAGTCCTCACAAGGCACCCAAAGCTCCCATGAAGCCTCTCCCAAGCCATTGGGATCAGACATCGATGTAAGGGTTCCTTCATTTCTCATTTTTTTTCAAGTTTCCTTATATTGTCATGCCCTTTTATATTTTAACTAAAAATAATGAATTATGATTTTTCACCTCCCCCATACATCCCTTATTATGTTTAAATAGTGATAGACCCCTTACACTCTCATTAATCCCTCCAATGTTCACATGTTACCATGCCAAAATTCTGTATGGAATTTCTCTCTCCTCATTTCCATTCAAGCATTTCTTTTATATTATTCATCTCAAATTCCATTTTATATATTGGGATATTATTCTCCATTTTCCCTGTAATGCCCATTTCACATCAAAATTATGAGATACCCCTTTATCTATCAACAACCCATTTTATGAATCCACGTGTGATGTTGTTATGCTACCAAAATTGTAGTGTGATTTTCCATGACAAAATCATTGTGCAGTGACATCCATGCCCATTTATCTATCAAGGGTATTCACCAATATAAACATATAAGTATTGATTATATACTTTCATATACCTATTCCACATTAATTTATCATGGAATAAATCAGGATGTTTAATGAATCCAAGTTACATGATCTATGTGGCACACTGAAGCGTGAGATTGAAATGTTTATTAAGGGTACGCCCAAATAGAGCTCCAATTAATTTGGTAATGTTTAGTATCATAATTAATCATGTTGGGATAGGGTTTTACCAGATTCATTTTAGGATATTTTTTTCTATCATTTTGGGATTGGGGTAACCTGGTTCCTCTATTTTTAGGATGTAGTGCTTTAATTTGATTCTATATTTCCATGTTTTGATAATCATGCTATATCATACCAATATATACATCCCCATTTTATCTCATGTAGGTTTAAGTATGAAGTAAAGTAGTGTTCATTCAAAAGACTCATTCTATAAAGAAGTTATATTTCATGTTTTAAGTTGTTATATAAGGTTTCTAATCCCCAAAGACACTAGACATCTTGATCTTCCAAGTTTTATTATGTTCAATTTTTTTGTAATAAATAATGTTTAAATATGAAATAAATATCAAGGTTGTTATAATATGCATAGTTCCTTATTATGTAAACCTGAATACCTAAAGTCTCTTAAGACTTTATCTTTATGTACACCAAAAAAGGTACATGTAACTTTTTCTTCATGTAAATGTGTATGCACTCTTCCCAAAAAACACATTTAATAGAAGTATGTATAAAAAGTACTCCTCCATATTCTATTATCATCATATAACTAAAAGTGTGTGGTTATTTACTTCATAAAAGAAGGATCACAATAGATCGTGTGTTCTATCTTTTTTTCATAAATAGTGAATTTGGATCCTCCTTAGTGATGTATTCCCATTCATAAAAGATAATAGGAAAAACATTAATTGATATTTGATTAAAAATATACTTTGGGAAAGTATATCGTGTCAGTTATTCCACAAACAAACTATTATGGCTTCACGAAACAACAATCATATTTTTCCCATGTAACAGAGTGGGAGTAAGACAACCAAGAACTAGATCATCTATGTCATCAACACAATATATGATCATAGAACTCTCCAATTAATTATTGGGAGTGGCATATAGATATATCCGTTTACTCGCATAAAAATAATATGAACATCCTCTCTTTTAGGAAATACGACTTCTCTCAAATAGTTATGTAAATGGAAGTGGATTCTCTCATCAGTATATGATCACATTATATAGGCGAGTTCCACCACATTAGAAACATTACATCACCACCTTATAATCCTAGAAAATATTTCTTGTAAATTAGTATCTTCAATTCCCATTTATATTATAATTTGAAACATTCTCACACTATTTTTCTTTATTCTTAATCCAAAAATGTGCGATTATAGGTTTTTAGGTGTCTCTTTTTATGTTAAAATACCTAAAAATCAAGTGATGATAAAAACATGATCCCCCTTTTCTAAAAATTAATACAGAAGCATCAGGATTATATTACTTTATATCTCCTTGGTAGTTAATATAAAATATGAATTATTGCATGTTTGCAAGGGGTAGATTACATGCATGGCCTCAGACCAATTTTCCACTAATATTGAGATCTACACAATCATGGAAGATCATGGAATGTAGAACTCTAACATATACACTTCCATTGAGCATCAATAGTTTTAAGATGAACCCCCCATGGTGATTGTATTTTCTAGATGTAGTGGATCATATGACAGAAATATATTCATATGTTTTAATATGGAGGAAAAGTGCAGAACATTCTTTTGTCCCACATTGAACTCTATCTTAGGATCTCTCCCCCATATAAACTAATATATGCTACTTCACCCTAAATATTGTAGTGGTTATAGTAACCATAAAATCACACACAATAATTTCATGTACCGCATCACAACCTTGTGCAATCCACCCAGGAACCCTACTGTGTGTTATGTACACACCTCTATAGGGACAATTTGTGCACCTAGTAGTTACTCAAACCATTATATGTGGGACATATGCTCTATCCTACAACCATAGGCTAGCTAGGTAGACTTCATCCCATGTTTTTGACACCTGGGTTCCCTCATATGTGTCTGTGGTGGTACTTAGTTGTCTTATGGATAACTATTTTTTTAGTAAAGTCTCATAAAAAGAGTTAACAAATCTTGATATAAGTTCCATATAATTCCCTATCAAAAAAATTTCAAATTAACTTACTAATCAATTCTATTCATCTATTACTCATTCCATTATATTTAAACTACATTAACATATTCTTATTCCGGAAAAATATTATATTTCCTGATATTCATAAAATTAATCCTCATAAAAATCAATATTTTCATGATCCACACTTCTTCTTCTTATTTTGGAATTTCAATTTCATATACCTCTTGAATATCCTACCATCTCAATTATTCGTTTATTATTTATTATTTTAAACAATGTGTTAGGTTATAGAAATTGGTGACACATCTCATAGATATAAATAATAGTTCTATAATCATCACATTATAAACATAGAGACTTCCATAGTACTACCATAAGATAATAAGACTTTAGTACTTTATTCTTCATCCATTTATCCAACCAACATTTACTTTTTTTTTAAATCTTGGATATCATGGAGACTTCAGTATCTACTAATAACATATTTCATTAAAAATTATTCAAAAGATTTTCATCAATGAAATATTTTAATTTCATTGACCACTATTTACATATAATAGCAACCATTGACAACAAATAAAACTCATACACAAATTGGGCACTTCTACTGGTAGTTGGTAGAAACTTTTATATGAATAGGAATGTATAAGGTCGTGTGTTATATTGGTGTATTCATGGAAAACATGTCTGTGGAGTTACATAATTTCCTTGATTTATTAAAATAATAACACAAAAATCATCAAATGTATAGGATAATTTATTAAAATTGATTATCCAAGAATAATTAGTTTTAAACATATCTACTTTTTTTACAATCTTTATAATATTATAAACTCAATTTTCCAATTCTTACAAATAGATGAATGTGTCTTCGATATCATATCAAATGGAATGCAGCTATAATATGAGGGATCCAAAGGAACTCCAAGATGCATCTTACACATATCAACATATTAATTCTTTTTTCCCCTCCTAATCACCCAACTTTAGAACATATTTACTTTACTCATGATTGATATATTGACAAAAAATAAAACACTCTTGACACATATTCTGTTTGGGTCCTTCATGTTGTATTCAAACATTCACTTGATAAAGATCCTTTAGAAGAAACCAATAGACCCACACCTATGTGATTTATTCATAGCCTGACATGAATAACCCATCAATTTTGAAGAATTTTTCTTTAGACACAAGGTATGCAAGAATCTATTAGGGGAAAAATATGAGGAAAGAGATCGAGATTTGATTATGGGAGAACTAATAAGATCATGGAACACATGAACCCCCATTTTAATGGATGTTTACCCAAATATATATCACAGTACATTCTCTGAGTGTTTATGCACTGGATAAAATACTACATGATATATTATTTAAAACTTTTACATTCATTAATCCATTGTATAAATGCATCATTGATCCTTATATTCATTTCATCTTTGGAAAAAATTAACTTTAATGACAAATTTTCATTTAATATGACATGAATGATAACTATTTATCATTTGGATACCACTCCAATCATATGAATTTAATATAATCTTATTATATGAATTGTATTATTACAATATGTCCAAGATAGTGGCTAAGATATCACTATATCATAGCCTGGGACATGCCAAAACTAAAACATAAAAAATTTATTTGGTTTATATACTTCATTCAATATGATTAACTATATTATAATTTAAAATATAGGCCAAAAATTCATATGTATAAATGATTTATGGTTTATATCGATCCGTAAATACAAATATTTTGTGATGAAACAGGAATTTATTAAATTTTTTTATTTTCTATAAATTAATTGTTTTATTTTATGACCACATTATTGAATAACAAGATTGTGTTCCTGAGTTCTTAGGTAGTTGGTGATATATACATAAGATTAAGATTTAATTACCTAGGAATACACCTCAATATGATAAGGTTTTATTTTAATTTTTATATTTTTCAACTTCCAATCGATTCCCAAATGATAGAATTAAATGTCCATATTTGATTTATAAAAATTTTAATTTGAAAAAAGATATATGAAGTATATGAACACTTCATATTAAATTAATTTCATTCCCAATAAAATCATTGGTGTTTTCATGGAGATTAAAATAATTAAGATAGTTTGAAAACTATTTTCAATCTGTAGAATGCATACACTACATCCCCAATGGTGGAGAATAAAAATTAGAAATTGGAAAATAATCCATTTGGAATTATCATGAAGCATCATCAACATCAAAACATATCAGTACATCTAATTGAAAGATTCATTGACATTAACTTGAAAATAATTTTTTTTGAAACTTATAGACAACCAGATCATGATGGTAACATATCAATGTATCCTCATCATGATGATGAAATGACTTATTTTTAATAAAAACATTACTAAGTAGACAAATTCAATTCATGAATTAATTGAAATGGAAATCAATATTGTTATGGAGGGTGTGTCAAATATTCCAAACATTATTTTTTGTTAATTTTATATCATATATATTACCTATATAGAATTATAAATTAGAAAATGTCAATGATAATGGAATTTTTTTCATGATTCATTTCTTGAAGTTAGGATCCATAAGTAATATGAAGAAATTTGTTAAAAATATTGGGATCAGTTATATAATAATTGATGAATGTACCAATGATTCTAAGATATATCAGGGATATGATTCGATTAAACATGATTGGAAAACTGATTTCACATATATATGGAATTAAACAAGTAAATTTGATAGTCTAAATCAATATATTACTATAAATAAGTATAAATAGAATGCTCTTTTAAAGGATTTATGTTAATTACCATTAAATCCTTGATAATAAATATTATTTATGTAATTGATTCATCAAAAATATTTCATTTAATCCATTATCTGTGATAAAATTAGAAGTCTATATGTCTTAAATGACACTAGTTATAAAGGCATAACATGGCAGCAGAACAGGGTCAATCCCACTGAGATCGGGGAATAGAGTGATGGTAACACTCGACTGATGGTTTTTTCATCTAGAAATTAGTTTTATTTTATTAAAATAATTAATTTAGTCATGAATTAAATTATTTAAATGAATAAATAGTTACTTGAAATCACAAAATAGAGGGAAATTGGATTCTAAGGGTGGGTTTTCTAAAAAAGAAATCATGACAACACTTCCAAAACAATAATATTCATTTTTTTGTATAAAAAAACAATTTTATCAGTACGTGAAATAGTAAATCCCTATCAATATAACCTAGAAAAATAATTATTCATATCATGATTCATTAAAAAAATAATTCTTTATGACCATATTTCAAAAGCATAAGATTAATCAAATCCAGTGGTCGTGAATTAATTACCTTTATCATGTTGTGTTTTCTCTTCATCCAAATGCACTCAGTCCATGATTTTATAATAGATATGAATAAAATGAGTCGAAATCCAATACCAATTGAATATAATCATTATTCACGTGAAGAAATAAATAGAAAATTTTGGTATTGACCAATTTTAAGGGATTCCTCTCTCCCCAATGGATTTAGTCATTCATCATTGGGTGATCGCCAAAGATGAATAAACCTAAACCCATTAGAGGGAGAATGAAATAGTAGTATTGAGAAGGAAATAAAAGAAGAAAAATAGGAATTAAAATAATAAAAATAAAAAATTTATAGAAAAAGATAAAATAGAAAAGCAGACTAGAAATCCCATCTAGGAAGAACTCCCAATCAAAACCCCAGAAGTAGCCTCCAAGTGGTTGAATCCTTGTTCCTCTAAAGAATTCTCAATATTTAGGACTAAAAAAATATTTATAAGCATGTATTTTAAAATTGGAATTCCTAGGATCATAGAAAACATTTAATGGTATTTCTTGGTTATAATCATCAACCCCTGTCGAAAGATAATTCATAATCTCTTACTTGGGGAACAAGTCCTATTTTTTAGTGTGAAATAAATTCACAGTGTAAAAATAAAGAGCACCAATTTTTTGCTTCCTTTTCCCATTCACATATTATACTAGATTAACACATTTTAACTTTTAAACATCTTTAACATGATTATGATGTGAATCATGAGCTTCTAACTTAAGAATCCTCATTTTTTTTGGTTCTTCAGTTTTGAATAACCTGAATATCATGTGATCACCCTACATCAAGGAAAACCTTCATCCAAGGGAAATATTTGATGTTTTGAATCCATTTTATCATTTTCCATTAATATTTTTACCATTTTTATTCGACATTCACCCTTGGATTCATCGACATTATCTATTTATATGTCGTTTCACCTTGTTTCATGGCACGAAGTGAATTTATATACTTAAAATGTCACAATTTACTTCATATTTTTTTATATCTCGGTCCTATCATAATAATAAATATAACATTAATATAGAGTATCAATCTCATATTCAATCAATCGGTATTTAACTAAAACAAATATATAAAAATAGGAATATATTTAGATTCCAAATAGTGATATTAGTCATCTAAAACCATCAACAAAATAAAGTGGGATTCTATGGAAAATAAAAATGATGAGTTCATAAAATATCCATGAGATTCAAAATCATGGAAAAATTGATTCATTAAGTTAGATTTCTAATATTGTCTTAGAAATGTATGAATGAGATTGGCTAGATATGAATTCAACTCATTTTGTACTTTGAGTACTAGTTACTACATTTGGCATGTTTTTCTGGTCCCATAAAATCTACCTCTATGGATGTGTTTAAAGAAATATTCCTTCCTTATTTCAATGGTAATTCCGAGAAAACAAATTCATGGAAATGATAATAATGTATAAATTTATTATCTATTTGAAAAATTACAAGAGTTATCGAATAGTGATGATGAAACATATGATGCATCTACTAAAAATCTAAAAATAGATGCTACTCTGGTTTGGAGTATTCTTCAATTACATGGACATTATAACATTTCTAGTTGAAACACTTATAATAATTCTTATCATATAGTTTATAATTTTTTAATATTGATCTTGAGTGATAACCTTTTATTAAAGAATGGTTTTTCTTGTGTCTTCAAGCTTTCTTTTTGTAACTCACAGACTTCAGTTGAATAAATAAATTTTCAAATTTTGTTTGATCATATACCACCACTGTAGAAACTCATAAGTTTATAAATATTTTCTTAACTAGTAAATTTTTAAGGAAAATTCAACAAGATCTATCACTTGAATTGAAATTAGAAACATGATCAATATAAATCATTAGTGTAAAATGGAATACATAAAATAAAGGGAAAACGTTTTTCTTCAAATTTATATACTGGGAATTTGTTTTAGTATATCATAATTATAATGTTATGAATATTTAGATGAATGTATTTGAAAACTTTAATATCAAATTAATTAATGATCATGGGAAATTGAAGGAACAACATAATTCTTAGAAGGAATTAAAATTAATGAATTTAAATCATGATCTACGGACAAATGATTATAGAAAGTATGTTTTATAGTTTTAACAATGAAAAATTAGGGTAAAAATATATTACTTTTACTATTAAATAATGTGAAACTTACTAATGACAACTCAAGTTACATTTTAAGATTCATTGACTTAAAACATACTAGGTTACCTGGATTGAAAATCCATGATTGACATATTTTTTATGAGAAATCACAACCTTTTGAAATGACTACAGTATTATATTAAAAATTAAATATAGTAGTAATAGATTTTTTTTATATTATTTATACATATTTTCTAAAAAAACTCCACAACCAATTGATCTTTCAATAATTCAAGAAATCATTTTAATAACACTTTGACATGTGGATATGATATTTCACCAATTATTATTTATAGTTATGTTGTATTTAACTATGAATTTACTTGGGGAAACTAAATTAGATGGTATAAAAAATAATTGATGTAAATATCAAATTTAGAGGTACTGTGGTAATACATTTTTTAACATCACTGATCCTTTATTTCCAATTTATTAGATACATAGTTAATTATTTTTCATTAATTTTTGTTTTGCAGATACCTTTTTCATTTAAGATTGTATTTGAAAAATAAAGTTCAACCAGTAGGATCTATTTTTAAATTTTATTTGCTTTAGGAAACTTTCACCTCTTATTTTGTGTACTTGTGGGATACTGAGAGAAAATTCAACTGATTTCGTTGCATTAAAGATATTTTGACTTAATATAAATCCAACATAAAATAAACAATATCTTCTATAGTTGGACAACAAGTTTGGAGGACCTCAAATATTACAATGACAAAAATTGAATTATTACAAGCACACACACACACACTAATATATATATATACTCTACTAAATAGTTAAATTATAGATCCATTCATTTAATAACTAAGGTTAAAAATAAATAAATTCCTGATAGGTTGAACATGGAATGAAACAAATATAACAAAATATATTAATAAACTGATGGTGGAATGGTTTTCACATCATGAAATTTCATAAATAATGAAATACATATATATAATAGGTTTACATGTATATTCTGTGAATTTAATAATTAATATTAATTTTTTTAGATCATGAATATTGATATTTGAACTAAATTCTAAAATAATTTTTTTTTTGCTTGCGGTCTTCTAAACAAATCTTGAAAATCAAATACTTAAATTGTTAATGGATTTATAATTAGTACATTTGATCCGAGAAAAGTTTTAATAACATATAATGATGGTATATTTACATTCACCAAACAACAATACAATTGAAATTTTAGGGATATTATTAAGTTAAACTACCATAGTCATTTTTAGTCATTTTATTCAAATATAAGAGGGTCAATATTACTAGGGGTATTAAAAAGGATATCATACAATTTAATTTAGTGTACTTATATACCTTGATGAATATTGGTGACCATGAAGAACATTATCCACATTTGTTCACAATATAAGAAAAAATGGTATATTATGCGGTAGATTTTTTAGATGAAGGGTGGAGTGTGGTTGTGTGCATTAAATAAAGATACTTATATAACATGGGTGATAAAGTGGAAGAATTAACTTGTGAAATTCAGTCCTATGAACAATAATACATCAACTTATTTATCCATGATAATATTGAATATATATGTCTTGAAAGGGATTATAAAGTAGATAAAGTGGAAGAAGTAATGATGGATAATGATAAAAATATGACCATTAATGGTTAAAATGATTGTATGCATAGTAATTCGTTAACTTATCAACTAAATAATTCAATATATTAATTAGTTTGAGTAATTGGAATATTTTATCATATATAAATTTCGTTTTATTCATTAAGTGTTAAATTTTTATGAGGTAAATGACACAATTCTTAAAAATATATGTTCTGGTAATGTTTTTACTTGTTTTAATGATTGGAATGTCAAGGATAAAATTTTTCAGTGCAATCTATCGATTAAAGATAGATGGTCTACCATACATCCATATATCAGTAAATTTTCAATCTAATTCCATACATATTATACATTTCGTGCCCACTAGATCCATGTTAATGATATTTGTCATTCCCTCTATCTCCCTCCCAATTGAATCTAGGAAACGCTTTAGATCCTTCCCAAAAATATCTGGAACTCTTAATACAAATATATATACCTCATTATTTTGTAATGGTATATCATTAGGTTTTTAAGGTTATGTTCATGCATCAAGGAAGCAGATATTCAATATTGGTATCTCATGAGGATATTTAAGGGTCATGATTATAGGTAATAATTATAACGTAAAAAAACTTATCTCATTTTTATATACTAAAAGCATAATTAATTTCTAAATAGTTATAGAGAATCATGTTATTAATTTAAAACTTAAATATTTAGAAATTTTTATTTTAAATAGTGTAAAGACATTAGTACCATTTGATAGTTTTGGGGTATTAATAGAGGATTTTGGGATATTATTTGGTTAGATATTGAGACAATTGGCATTTGAAACAGCGACTCTTCCCATTACTTATTTTTATTGTAGATATATGTCTTTATCATAGAAGTATGAGTTATTTATTCAAAGATAAAATAAATTTCAACACATTAATCATATATGATTAAATTTTATTTCATTATCTAATAAAATGTTAATAATTTGAAAGAGTTATTTTTGCATATATTCTTCCATTTTACTCGTCTTGATGTTTTCGGGCATATATAGATGTTATAATATTTCAGAAAAAAATAGATGGATTTTATATGCATATTTTGTAATGGGTTAAATGATACATTTTTGACTACTCAACTGATGAAGGATAAGGTACCTAGTTCTTCCATAGGAGATAAATAAATTTTTTTTTATATTCATTGTTATGAGAAGCATAAGGTGTTGTATAATGTATTTTTATATTAATATAATTTATAAAAAAGTTAATTAATATTATTAAATTGATTAATTTTTATTTCAAGATGTGATATGAAAAACTTCGTGATTATAGAGAAACTTTTTATCTAACAAACATCTAGTTTGAAGATTTTTTCATGAAAAAGATCTACCATGGTAGAATTTTTAGGAATTAAAACATTTATATGATTAATATTATGTATTTAAAATGGAATTTATTATTATGGAAAATAGAATCCAATAGTAGGGGAACATAATATAGGAATACAGGAGTCATATTAAAAAAATTTATATATGACGATCATCTCTCTATAAAATGAATTAATTGAATTATATTGTAATATAGCGAAAAAATTAAATGATAAGATTTATGTGATTTTTTGATAAATACAATAGGTAAATTTCATAATTTCTCAATAATTTATAACCCTGATTTTTATTTCTTTATATTAAATATATATGTTAATTTTATTTTTAACTAAATTCAATTGTTGTCACCATAAAAAGAGTGGAGATAGAGATAACCACGGTCTCTCATCAGGAGGTAGTCATGATAAGGACTAGTTTTTAACTTTATGATAATGATTCTATAGTCATGCCCCCCTACAAATACCCTTCCAATGTCAGTAATTAAGATGAGGATGACCCCCAAAACCCATATCCAATTGGCCACAGAATCGAGACTTTCACTAAGGAAATCCATATAACATGGGAGGCATTACCCTCTTTAAATATAACATGAAAAGAGATAAAAATCACCAATAAAATTCATATAACAACAAATAAACACTTAACATTACACAAATCTGGTATGTTACAACATGAGAAAAAAAAATATGACCAAGGAAATGAAAGAAAAAGTTCATAAGATCCACTCCAACTCATATGCTCTACCTCATCTTCCAAAATAGAATCACCCCCATTCTATATTAAATAAACCTAAAAAAATTAAGAAAACTATAGTGGTTGGAACCCTTTAAGAGTACTAAGTAGGATAATATTCCAAATAAAAATTGTATCTGTATGGAATCAATGTGATGGGATAGATAAATGTGGAAACACTAAGTAATACAATTATAGTAAAAATAATAATGATGACTAATCCAATCTAAATATAACATAACCACCACTATCACAAGTATAACAGGTAATTACCAAGTCACAAAGTATTCTCACGTCACAAGTAAACATCCATAATTAGACTATCATAACATAAAATAGAAATCCAATATCCCAAATAACCATGAAACCATTGTTTCCAATATTTAATGTAACCATATCATTTGTATCATAACATATCCATAAAATATAAATGATAAATAACAACATTATTTATTTAAAATATGGGGCCCTAAAAAAATTCCACCTTATCTTATCTATCGGCTAGGGATCTTCCATCTCAAATTGTTAGCCGTTATTAGGAGTTACCTTCACTAATTGATTAGGAATCCAT
Organism: Viscum album; assembly: GCA_963277665.1. NCBI lineage: Eukaryota > Viridiplantae > Streptophyta > Magnoliopsida > Santalales > Viscaceae > Viscum > Viscum album. The sequence continues at coordinate 1,328,997,244 of OY728127.1, read as the reverse complement.
TCATAATTAGTCACTATAATACACTCACCCTCACCCTACACCCTAAGTGGTCCTCATAATCCCATCATTCTCATACACTACGTGTAGCCATAATAACCTAGCCTCACAATCATAACCATTTCCCCATCATTTCTATAATACCATCACCATGATCTCTTACAATCCATTTCTATTAACATCTAATAATGGATTCCATTTTCCAAATCAAATCTAACTTAACAATAAGAAATACCATTATCATACCATGCACAACAACATTCTATATCTAGATAGTAAATGGATAGTTAAATATCAGTAGACATAACCATGCATAAGTATCATCCAAACTATAATTTTTTCAATCATTCAATATATGGAATAAATTTCACTACTATCAACATTAAGCGTGTTATTTCCACAATTAGAGATCTGTTATTCTATGTGATTTATCCCATTAGCATTCTTTTTCCTCATTAAAATTCATATATATTCAAACCAATAACTAATCATTAATAACATTCTTAATCATAAATCATAAACCATGATTATCTTCACTAACGTGAACATATCAAAAAGGTAATAGGTTTATTCATCTATTTAGTTAGATTAATTTAACCCATAATAAACATTTTCCAACATTCCAAATCTTTATCCTGATTAAAAATTCATACACATATAAAAGTTATTAAAACCACATTATCTCAAATATTAGTGTAAATAATGTAACAAAACATAATTCAGAATCCAAGACATATAACCCAACTAGACATCACAACCAAGAGACACTCAGTAGACTTGACTCATATCACTTATGAACATTACACCGTAGGAATGAATACTACAACACCTCTCTTAAAGGCCTCATTAGTTATCAATTCCTACTCAAGGTTATGGGAATCACACTCTAGGGAGGGTAAACTTAAAAGGATAAATGTCTATAAACTATTATATGATTTTTCTAAAACACAAGAAACTCAGCCCTAATTATGTTGAAACTCTTAACTTGCCACATAAAAGAGTCCACATAACTCACTACTCTTCCTAGGTTCATGGAATTAACCAATGGTTGAAAGGATATATAGGGAAGTAACCTACCTAGAGGATAAAATCATTCCCTACTAACCTATGGAATATAAAATATCTCATAAAATCGAAACAAAAAAAGATAGAGATGGACCGTCTATCTATCCCAAAACAATCCCTATTACTTGCTTGAGATTCGATCTCATCCTAAGGATTAAACCGGGACTACTCTTGCAGAAACTTAGCTCTAGTGGTGATAAAAAACATTACTTACCCAAATAAATATTAATTCCCATGTAAAATATTACATGAGGATAACTAACCAATAAATTTAGTAATAACTCAATACTACAAAAGCTTATTAATAGAATTTTAATCTAACTCAAAATCAACATTTGGGTTACCCCATTTTATTCATAATTCCCTTTACATTAGCTATATTCTCTTCTATAATTATAACTCAATTTATATATGTGTTTCTTCATTATCAATTGAACTTTTTTAATAAAGTAACTCCATATTTTCATGACTGTTACCATTCTTAATATTTCATATTTGTTTAAGCTAAATATTAACTAAAAATTTAGATGTTTAAGAGAATAAACATAGAAATCATATTTGAATGAAAATAGGGGGTCTAACCAAATACATCACCTTCCTAATTCAAGGTTCATTAAATAATAAAATCCAACTTCCAAAATTATTTCATAAAAAATAATATAACACTTAAATAAAACGACACTAGGGTAGGAAGTTACCATGAAAATAGTACTGATCACACATTCAAGAATATATATAAAAAAAAGGAAATTATACAAGGGCCCCATTGCCATAGAATAATCCCCCATAAACCTAAAATATGAAGGACTTATATAATAAATTCAACTGATAACATTAAAGAACCCCTTCCCTATTATATATATCTAAAACACCAAACGTTAGTAGAGTATTAATAAACTTATTGTATAAGTTGGAGGGACAATCTCCTCTAGACCATATATCTAAAACCCCAAGCCTAAGAAAATGATTCATACTTTCCTTATCTAAAATATATTTTGGTAAGGGTTTATTAGAAAAATGTTAAAGGAGTACAATAAATCTGTTCCTGGGATTTAATGAGTGGGTTCCAATGGAGGAAGAATTTTAACACCAAGCATTTAAAAATGGATTAATAATTAAAGGAATGTTGATAAATCAAGTAATTCAGATTAATTGGATATAAATTCAAGTAAATAAATACCTAGGAGGTAACTTATAATTTCCACAACATATCAACAATTATAATTTCAGAAGGAAAATTAAAAACATGGAAATACACTACCTTAACATGGTAAATTAATTCCATGAAAAAAAAACTAAATTGAGTATCCATGGGTCCCTAAAAGCTACCACCAACCAATTAATCAAACTCAATATTAAAAAAATATTTATAAACCAAAAAAATCATGTATGGTACTATAATCATTCTAACAGGAATGATTAGGATGGAAAAAAGTGAAAGGGAAAATAAATCACCTTTGATTGAAGAAAAAACAACTACATGAACAAGGAAGATTTAGATCCTTAAAATGATTCCCAAAGGCTTCATGAATTCCCCCATAATCATCAAGTTCCAAAGAGGAATGAGTGGAATAAAAAAATTTGAACCTATTATTAGGATAGATCCAGTTTATATTAGGAATCAACAAATTCTTAAAACAACAAGGAGAATCTTAAAATGGTTATAACTCTCTTGGTCAATATTATATCTATGATCCCCATGTTCAAATCATCCAACCCCCCCCCCCATTTCTCTTTTCAATAAAATCTATAATTTATGCCATTTAGCATCACCAGAACCTAGGACCATGAAAGATGAAATGTCATTATCCACTTTTATCTTACCTCAAGAAATACCGTAGCATTGCGGACTCCAATTTCCATTTCCACCTTCCTTAGATTTATTAGGAACACTGCTTTCCATCACCCCCAACCCTAGGTCATAGGGATCTCTTCTCTTCCAATTTTTAGAAGGTGAGACACCTTTTTAAAAGGACTCCATGGTTGTTTCACTCATCATGGTGCACCCAGTACCAAGCTCCATGGAAAAACTCACAAAATGGTAGGCCCTATTAATCTTTAGATTGCATGTTTACCATCGGTGGACTCATCAAACAAAAATCCCTCCACCATGCCTACCACTATTACATGGTAGAAAAGGGGATGAATAGAATCCTCTTAGGACTCTAAAACTTGTCTAGAACAAAACAGGACACCCTCTTGAAGCCTTTAGGACCCTAGAAAACATAAGTTAAGGGACTCAAAAATCCCAAACCATAAATCAAATACTTGTCAAGTAATTATTTCCCTTAATAATTTTAAACTAGGCCCAATGAGAAAGGAAAAAATGATAATCTAAAAAATCACCACATGAGATACCTCTAGTAAATATTTATAGAAGAAGAAAACGTTCCCCTCTTCATAAGAACATGGCATTAATTCATTAACCAACAAATAAAAAAATACTAATATAAAAGATACCACTAAAATAGGGGGTAAGTAACATTGATACTTCTTTAAAATAGACTCCACCATCCCATGAAAAAACTAAAAACCCATCGAAGACTAAGTGGCGTGTTAGTCTCTAGTAAAATCAAACTGGTGATACCTAGGAACATTATGATGATAAAAGATCAACTCACCAGATACAAACAACTTCGATCCACTAAAAACCCCAGGTAGAATGTCCCAATATAACTCAATAAGACTGTCACACTCCCTTACTCTACAAAACATGAGGCTCACAGCTTAGAAGAGTCACCTTGAACTTCCTATAAATTAAAGAATGTCCCTTATTAACAAATTATTTCATAGAAATACTTCTCTCTATGACATTTTCATGATCTCTCACTAGTTCACAACACTCCAAATTACCCTTCATGAGAACATCCTACAACATACAAGAGAAAAAATAATTCATGAATATATCAAGAAGTTATGCCAAAATCGTTACATTAATGTCTCAACATTTCACCTTCCACTATCATAGATAGACCTTATGAATGAAACCAATCACTAATGTGACTCAAAAATAAGAGATTTTTAATTAGATAAAGGATACCTCAATAAATTTTACTTATTCCTAGGTTTCTTCACTAGAAGACCCATCAAGGAATTTTTGTATATGTGATCGCACCGTGATTCACTGTTTCATTTTCACCCTTGTACCACTATTTTAAACTAAATTTGTATTGTAAATTTGAAATATAAAACAAATTGAAATTTTTGTTAGATTAAATTATTTTATATTTATCACATGTTAAAAATGGAAATGTTACTTGTTTTGATAATTACATTATAGGTGGAGGTGATTTGGAAGGCTTGTGATGATGTCTAAGAAAAATGGGTCAAACTGTGCAGGATCCATGCACACAAGTGTTCTCTTCGATGTATTTCTCCTTAACCGTGCATCCAAATGGGATGAAATTTTTTGGTATGGTCAAAAATTAATTGGGTAACATTTAATATGAAGTAATTCAAGACTCATTCGGCCATATGGTGGCCCAACCTACCTGATCTGTCCAGCACACTAAATTTGTATGATGTCAATAGTTGTGTGTTGTAATTTATCCATATCTTGATCTCTATTGGTCCAAATGGTTCCAAACTTTCGGTAAAGATATTAAAATTGTGTGGAAACATGTTTTTAGTTTTTTCAAAAGTGATATTCTACTTTATATTGGTCTAAAACCATGGTCCAATTGGTACTACAAAATCTGTGTTCCCTAAACCACCTTCTACATTTCCTATAAAATGGAATGTTGGGATCCTCATTTGCATGTTCGACCTAGGAGTGAAGTGCTGATAATTTGGAGCATCAGAGGAGTCCTCTCCTCAAAATATAACTTTTGGAGGCCCCTATCCTCATAGGGGGAAAATGTATGAAGAAGGAGTTCCACCTGACTTTCCTCCTCCTCACGATGTTGGGCTAATCGGTGGGTGTATGTTGTGAGGGAGATACAAGCCTTGTAAAGGGAGTTTTTGAACTTTTAATACTATTGTATTTATGTAATTTTGGATTTAAAACATTTAATTTATAATTATATTACTTTTATTTATTTTATTCGATTAAACCAAATGAAATGCTCTTAACATTTAAACGATTGGTGTGAGGTTTTGAGTGCTTGACTTTGGTTGTTCCGATTGGACAGCACAGGAATCCTTTTATTCCCCACTTATTTTAGATTTCAATTTTCTTGGGAATATATTATACCATGAATGTGATCTTTACCTTGTCTATATGATTTTTATGTCAATGTTTTTCTCAATGTGCTATGATATAAGAGCATGGAAATTAATCGGGATTTCGATTAATTTCAACCAAAGACTTGCATCAAACCTTAATTAATCTCTAAGAATAATGAACTTTAAATGTGTGTAGTAAACTCGAAATAAACCTGGTTATTTCATTATTATAAAACACCACCTTTCCTTGTCAAATATTAAACTCTTTAATTATTTTATTTTATTTTATTTTAAATTTTTTCAAAACCACCCCCAATTTTAGTCCTTTTTATTAAAAATACATATTCTAATCCTATCAATGCTCCTTGAGAGATGACTTAGGGTCTTACCTATACTTTAACTCAATCTTAAAAACATAATAAATTTGAAATTTCATGACAATGTGTTCAAATTTGGGTGCTGTTACTGGGTAGCACTTTGGTTTTTAGTGTGTTTTTTTATAATATTTTTTGTAAATTTTGTGAATATTTATTTGTTTTATCATATACATTTACCTTTTTTTGTTTTTATTTATTTATTTATTAGGTTATGTTCATGAAACATTCTAATTAGGTAGACCTACTGCCATTAGAACCCGAACCAGAGAAGATATTACGTCTGCTGCACCGAGACACAGAAGAGAAACCTTTGAAGGAGGACACAGAAAACATAACACTCATCTTGATCGGTTTACTTCATCTTCTGGAACCGACATTAAAATTTAAATAACCTTGCATAAAATGCCTGAAAATAATATTAAATTAAAAGAAATAACTTCACCAGATGTTGATATATAACCCACCTATGTTGAAATACAAGGCGAGGCACTTAATTTTGAACTAAAATCTGGTCTAGTTCAGTTTTTTCCAAGATTCCATGGACTCATAGGAGAAGATCCACAAAAAAAGTTTAATGAATTTTACACTATTTTTTCAACATTAAATCCTAATAATGTGGATAAGGAACAAGTAAATCTTATATAATTCCCCTTTTCTTTAGATGATACATAAAAATATTGGTTAAGCTATGTTAATTTCCCAATAAGAGGCTCACCAGACTTGAAACGCCTTTTTATTGAAAAAAAATTCCCAGCCTCTGAAAATAAAACTATAAGGAAATAAATATGTGGTATAATGTAGTCATAAGTGGAAATATTTAATGAATATTAGAATTATTTAAAAGGTTATGTTCAAGTTTCACACACCACTAAATAAGTGATCAACTTTTAATTCAATATTTTTATGATGGTTTAATTCCTATTGATAGAAATATGATTGTTGCTTCTGAAGGTGGTGCACTACTTGATAAGACCCTAATTTTTGCAAGAACCATAATTGAGAACATGGTGAAAAACACCCAAAAATTAGGTTCACGGTCCATTGTACCTATTTGAGGTGTCCATGAGGGGAAAAGTACTGAATTTGAGAGGAAGTTAGATGTAATTTTTAAAGAGGTAAGTACCCTTATTCAATAACTCACTCTTTCCTTAGGAAAATACCAATCTCCTCCTCCCATCCAATGTGTTATATATTCTTTTAACAACCACTACTCATGCCAATTCACCCAATTGAGAGAAACTTCTGAGAGTTGTGAGGCAATAACTCAAATTCACCCCTATAACCAACCCTTTAGGAAAGAACCTTACTATCCATCCAACCCTGAGAGGAAACAAAACCAAGAATATAGGCAAGGGGGTATTCAAACTGACCTCAAAAAAAATGGAACCAATAGGTTCAGAGTACTCATCCACCACCACCGCCCATAAACCCTCAACCACCCTAAAGGACTTTCCAGAAACCCCCTCCAAAACCTGAGCCTATCCTAGAATATATGATGAAATAAATGGATGAAAACAATCTCCAATTCCAAAAAACCACTCCGGCATCCATAAAATACATAAAACCCCAATTAGTCCAACTATATAACTCATTAGATGAAATTCAAAGTCATGGGTTTGGTAAACTACCCTCTCAATTGGTGGTTAACCCTGGGGATAAGGGAAAGTTTTGTTCTATCACCCTTTAGAGATGAACAAAACTTAAAATCTAAATAACTCCTCTACTAGAGTCATCCACTCCTAAGGAAACCACCGTCCCAACCACTAGAAATTCTCTAAATGAGGAAGAAAATTTTCCTAATAGAATCCCTTCCAAAGGAAAGAGTTTTTCTGTTGATGAGTCACTTAGCCCTACCATTCCTATTACATTTCCTCAAAGGTCCACCCAACCAAGAAAACAAAAAAAATATAACATGTTAAGGAAATATTGGAAATTTTCAAAATATTGTAGGTTAACATCCTCCTGATTAATGTCAGGAAGAAAACTCCAAGATATGCCAAGTTTATGAAAAAGATGTGTACAAACCGAAGGAAACTTCATTGAGAAGAAATGGTGATATTGGGGTGGAATTATTCATCATTGATAGATCCATCACTTACCAACAAGTTCAATGATCCTGGAACATTATCAATCCCAATCACCAAAGGGGAGTACTCTTTATCAAATGATATTCTTGATTTGGGAACCTATATTAATGTTATGCCTCACTCCATTTACTCTAATTTGTAGGTGGATGAACAAAATACCACTGGAATATTTTTTCAACTAGCCAATCGGAGTACAGAACACTCTTCTGGTGTGTTAGAGGATGTTCTTGTGAGGGTGAAACTTTTAATTTTTTCTGCTAAATTTTATGTGCTAAAAATTGAAGATCATAGGATAAATGGACACGCCCTAATTATATTTGGGAGACCTTTCTTGAAAACCTCCTAAACCATAATTAATTTCTATAACGGTACAATATTTATGGAATTTTGTGGTCAAATAATCCATTTCACCATCCTTGATTCCATGAAACACGCCTCAGAATAACATTACTCTCTCTTAATAAATTCAATTGATGTACTCCCTTTCCCTGAAAACACTTCTTTTCATTCCCCCAATCCCCTTTCTAAGTTTTCATCCTTGATTGTAATTCTTGGTAATGAGTCATGCATTGATTGTTGTAGTGGTTTATAAATGTGTCATTCAAGTTTACTAATTGAAAATTTCTAGAACACTAAGGATCCAATGACCATAGATGATAATGATAAGCTTATAAAAGCTCATTACTCATATAAGGATGATACCATTGAGTGGTTAGATGAGATTAGTGGCCTCTCACTTTCACACACACTCCCACTAATCTAAAATCCCCCTCAATTGGAACTAAAATAAATGCCTCAGGATTTAAAATATTTATATCTTGATAATGGAAACAAGTTTCTTGTCATCATTTCTAGTGTACTCCCTCATGAGCATGAATTTTGACTACTTGAACTATTGAGAGGGTATAAGAAATCTTTGATATGGACACTTGGTGACATTCCTGGTATTATCCCAGTAATTTTCACACATCATATATTCTTAAATTATGAGGCTAAACTAGTGACATAGTCAAAACGTCGACTGAACCCAATCCTCCAAGATGTTTTTAAAAATATGGTAACAAAATTATTGGATGATGGAATTATTTACCCCATCTCTGACAGCCAATGGTTCTTTCTAGTATAAGTGGTTCCTAAAAAAACTAGTCAAATAGTAATTAAAAATGAAAATAATTAATGGGTTCTAACTCATATGCAGAATAGTTGGTATGTCTATATAGACTATCACCAATTGAACTAACACACTAGGAAGGACCATTTTCCATTACCATTCATTGACCAAATGCCAGAGAGGCTAACAAGGAATTCTACATTACTATTTTCTTAATTGGTATTCTTATAGAATGATTCTATTTGGTCTTTGCAATGCTCTAGGTACTTTCCAGCAATGTATGGTTAGTATTTTTTTATGATTAGATGGATAATTGAATGGAAGTTTTCATGGATGATTTCACTATTTATGGATCCTATTTTGATTAATATTTGAGTAGTCGTGGTTTAGTCCTATGTCATTGTATTGAAAGGAATCTTGTATTAAATTATGAGAAATTCCATTTCTTGGTGTGACAAGAAATTTTATTAGGGAATGTCATTTCGGGGGATGGTATCCAAGTAGATAAATAAAAAGTGGATGTCATTTATTCCTTAACATTCCCTAAAAATGTATTAGATATGCAGTCTTTCCTAGGTCATTCTAGATTTTATCGTCATTGCATTCATGAATTTATGAAAATTACACTCCCCCTCTCCTGATTAACCAAAAAACAAAAAAAAAATCATTAAAGAATGTGAAGAATCTTTTAATAAGTTAAAATGGAGTCACACAACTAACCCATTAATCCAACCACCTTGGTGGAATTTACTATTTTAGCTCATGTGTGATGCCTCTAACTATGCAGTTGGGGAAGTCTTATCACAAAGGGTTGATCGAGCTCCACATTTCATTGCCTGTGCCTCACGTAATATAGACCCTACCCAAGAAAACTACACCACAACTAAAAAATAATTCATTTCCATTGTCTTTACCTTTGAAAAATTCAGGTAAAACCATTTAGGGTCTAGATTCATTGTTTTCTCAGACCATGTAGCCCACCGGTATCTCCTTAAGAATCCAGAATCCAAACCACATTTAATTAGCTGGATGATCATCCTTCAAGAATTAAATCTATAAATTTGTGATAAAAAAGGATCTTAGAATGTGGTGGCTAACCAGAATCTAGACCACATTTAATTAGCTGGATAATCCTCCTTCAGTGGGATTCACCTATCCCCAAACATTGACTCATCCCTACGTGTTTCCATAAATGACATGTTTCCAAATGATGAATTGTACCGAGTGCAAGATGATATTCCTTAGTATGATGAAATTGTAAATTATTTGGTAGCATCTTGAATTCCAACTGATTTCAACAAAAATCGGGCCGATCGTCTAAAATATGAGTCTTGGTGGTACATCTTTTATGACCCCTACCTTTGGTGCACATGTAGTGATCAAGTCCTCTAGCCTTGTGTCCCTGGTAGTGAGTTCTAGTCTATCCTTAGGTTCTGCCACACTCTTTCTTGTGGGGGCCACTTTGGTCCCCAATGGACTGCTTGCAAGGTCCTTGATTCTAGTCTCTTTTGGCCAAAACTTTTTCAGGATTCTCACATTTTTTGTAAATCTATTCCTCACTATCAAAGAATGGTGAATTTATATAAAAGAAATGAAATTATACAAAAAACCATGATCTTCCATGACATTTTCAATGTTTATGGAATTGACTTTATGGGACCATTCCCCAATTCATTTGGTAACCTTTACATTATTCTGGTAGTGGATTATTTTTCAGAATGGGTAGAGGCATGGGCTACAAGGAATGTTGATTCTAAGGTAGTTGTGGAACTTTTGAGAACACAAATATTATGTAGGTTTGGATTACCTAGGTTCATCATCAATGACTAGGGTTCTCATTTCTACAACTGAACTATGAAATCACTTTTGTGTTGGTATGGGGTCGGGCATAGATTGTTTTCTGTTTATCACCCACACACCAATGGTCAATATGAGGTGTAAAATTGGGAGGTAAAATAGATTCATAAAAAACTATTCAACCTAATAGAAAATATTGGATTCTTAGAATCAATGATTCATTATGGGCTTACTGTACTAATTTAAAATCTGTCATTGGAATTTCACCGTATCGGATTATGTTTGGAAAGAGTTGTCACCTCTCTATTGAGATTGAGCATCGGGCCTACTAGTCCACCAAACAATGAAATTCTAATATTTCTGGTGAAATTTCTCAAAGGAATTTACAGATCCAGTAGATGGAGTAAATGAGAAGATATGCATATGAGAACTCCAGGATTTATAAGGAGCAGTCCAAGGCTTCCCACAACTGTCTCATCCTTTATCGTAAGTTCCACATTGGCCAGAATGTCCTACTCTACAATGCAAGGCTGAAGTTGAATCTAGGTAAGATTCATTCCCTATAGTTTGGACCGTATAGTATTAATAAGGTCTCTCCATTTGGTGTTTCCTAAGTTCAAAATGAAGAAACCAAGAAAAACTTCACTGTCAATGGGCAGCAGCTTAAGAACTTCCATTAATCTATTCTAGAGTCCTCAATAGTGGAAATCCATGTTCAAGAAGCACTCAATGAATGACACTCACCATTTTTTATCCTTCCTTCCCACATTTTCTTTTATAACAGTGAATACACTACACACTTTATGTATGGGGGGATGGGTGTATTCTTGGGTTGGTCAGTAATTTTCATCTTATTTCTTCTTTTTATCTTTCCAGCTTACTAAATTGTATTATTACTTTCCTCATTCCCTCCCCCTAAAATTTGTTCCAGAATATTTATTTTTTAGGCCCACTTTATCATGGAAAATGATGCACATTTAATCATGAAATTTATTGAAAATCCAAGTGGAATTTCTGTATTTCATGTTGTTTTAACATTCAAAAAAAATTATAATGAAATGTGAATTTCATCAAGAATTAAATAATGTAGTGTGAATTTCTTTTGAAATTTTGTTCTTTTTAGATGATATAATATGTTGTATCATTTTGAAACCTATGTGAAGAATGGTTCCCTTTTGTGAATAATTTAAAGGAAAATTGTGTCAATTAATCGCTCCACACATTTTTTTTACCTAACCATGAAGTGTGAAAATTTCTTACTAAATTGAAGGTAAATATAAGTTTGTTTGATTTTTGTCTACTTTTCAAAATAATTTTTCCATAAATCTATTCCTTATCTAATCTATTTCAATATTTTACCCGATTGACCTATGAGTGTGTACCTATTATCTAATTGTTTCATGCTCTAAAAAGGGTTGCATATTTGGTAGGTCAAAAACCACAATTCCTTAACCATTGATCTTGTAATTACTATTACAATTATTTATTTGATGAGATCAAACAAGGGTTGGGAGAAGAGTGTGATATTTTTTCCACGTGAAACTTTTGGAAACAAAATGAGAGGAGTAATGAAATGTACAGAATATGGGGATATTATGGTTGGGAGATTATGGTTTTACTTCTAGGAATGCTTAAGTGAGTGGGTCTTGAAATTTTACTACAAAGTTTGTGGGGAAAGTTCAGTGGAAATGATCTTGTAAGTAGGCAATTGTTAAAATAATGTATTTTTACTCGATAGAAAGTAGAAAGAATAGCAGGAAATGGTTATCACACACACACATGGAGAATTAGTGAAATTATTAACTTTTGAATTATTTTCTTTGATTATTATCATGCATCTCTTTGAATTTCATTTGGATTCAATTTTTGAGATGTCTTTTTCCATAGTCACCAAGAATAACTCCTCGATGTGGTTTTTTTAATCACATTTTTATCAGGAATTAAATTATAATTTAATTTTAAATATTTATGAAGTTGGAAATATCTACATGTATAATTTTTGGAAATATGACTTTTCCCAGGAGTAAAAATGTTTATGTGTGGGGCTGTGATTGCACCATGATTTATTTTTTCATTTTCACCCTTACACTGCTATTTTAAACTGAATTTTTATTGTAAATTTAAAATATAATAAAAAATTGAACTTTATGTTAAATTAAATTATTTTTTGTTTATCATTTTTAATAATGTAAACATTGCTTGTTTTGATAATTGCATTGTAGGTGGAGGTGATTTGGAGGGCCCATGATGATTTCCATGAAAATGGGCCAAACTGTGCAGGATCCATACACACCAGTGGAATAATCCATGCACTACTCCTGAACCATGGATCCAAATGTGCAGAATTTATTTGGTACGGTCCAAAATTATTTGTTATACATTTAATTTGAAGTAACACTAGACTCATTCAGCCATATGGTGGTCCAACCGACCTGATCTTTCCAAAACACCAAATCTATATGAAGTCAAAAGTTGTGTGATGTGATTTGTCCATATTTCATGATATACTAGTCTAAATGGTTCCAATATTTTGGTGGATACATTAAAGAGATGGGGAAACATGTTTCTGGTTTTTTCCAAAGCTATATTCATCTTTCCATTGGTTGAAAACCATGGGCCAAATGGTTTAACACAATCTGTGTACCCTAAACCACCTTCCACATTGCCGATAAAATGGAAGCTTGGGCTCCTCATTTTTAATCTTAGTAAAGGAGTTATTTTCATCCAATTTGGAGTTTTATAGGATTTCTATACTATTACTATATTTTCAAGAGGCCCCTATCCTCATAGGGGTTTCAAGGATGAAGAAGGAGTTCCACCCAACTTTCCTCCTCCTCTCGATGTTGGGAAAATTTATGTGTGTTCATTGTGAGGGAGCTATACATCTTTTAAAGGGAGTTTTGGAACTTCTAATACTACTGGGTTGATGTATTTTGGGTTTAAAACATTTCATTCAAAATTATCTTAATTTGATTTATCTTTGTTTGATTAAACCGAATTAAATTCTCTCAACTTTTAATCGATCAGTGTGAGGTTTTGAGTGCATGACTTGTATTGTTCTGATTTGACAGCACAAGAATCCTTTTATTCCCAACTTATTTGAGATTTTAATTTGTTTTGGAAGCTATTATGCCATTCAATAGATCTGTAACTTGGATATTTGATTGTTATGTTAATGTTTGTCTCAAAGTGCATTGATATAAGATCTTAGAAAGTAATTGGGATTCAAATTAATTTCAACCTAAAACTTACATCAAACCATAATTAATCTCTGAGAATAATGAACTATAAATGTGTATATTGAACTCAAAATGAACCCTTTTATCTCATAATTATAAAATACCACCTTTCCTTATCAACTATTAAAATCATTAATTAAGTCATTTTATTTTTTAAAACTGTTTTCAAAACCACCCCCAACTTTAGTCCTTTTTATTAAAAATGCATATTCTAAACCTATCAACACTCCTTGAGAGATGACCTAGGGTCTACTATACACTATAAATCAAATTTAAAAACATAATCAATTTGATGTGTCATGACAACACGGTCGATATCCTATCACTAACACTCATAAATTCATCACCCTAAGATTTTTCTTCCAATTTTATTCATATAAAATCTCGATGATTCTATGATGGTAGTTCATTAGGTAACACTAAATAGTAATGTTATATCACCTTAAATATATCACAAAAATATATCGTGGGATATTATATCAAGAATGGAAACATATCCACAACCCATAAATTCATAGACCAACATACATATCATATCAATACTTCCCATAAATAGAAGTAGGGAACAAAGGAGAAAAAAAATCTCAACTGACCAATTATCCTAGTGTCATTCCTAACCTTATTCTACAACAACTTTTATTATTACCACTTTTACCACAAATCACCAAATTTTTATTCCACATGGACAGAGATGAATATATCCCAGTAATTCATTCCATCCAAGGTTACCCAATCAAAATCAATAAATTATTCAAACATGTAGCATAAGGAACATAACACCAACAAATGATTTAACAAATAATCACCATTAATATTGCACACATGGTTTAACCATCTTGGAATTAAAAAATTTAAGATAGATCTCATAGCATGTTCATGTATTAGGGAAACCATACTTCTGTAATTGCATGATTACTAGTAACAGCCTTTACATGTTTCATTATATTACTATTAAATTATAATATGATTTATTCCCCACTTATAAATTTAACATAACCAGATAATTATAAGAATATATGAATTTATAAAATAAATTTAACAACATGTCAAAAATTATAGCATAAATGTTTGACTAAATAACTCTCAATATATCGTGGGAAATATTTAACATTGAATAAATAATAACCAATAGGTTTTAAAATATAACATTATTTCCTTACAAAATACTCATAATATTTACCATTCATAGACAAGGTGTTTTCTATAATACATTACCTATGGATCTAACCAAGAAACATTAATTCCTCTTAAGTACATAGTGTAAATAGAATGTGATACAACACTAGGTTAATTCATATAGAAACAATTTTTTAACTTTATAATTCCTTGTAATTAAAGGAACTCACATATTAACCTTTCATTTTATAAATTCACAATTATGGGGTTTTAATAATCCAGAGAAAAGAAATTTATTATAAATGTCCTATATCTAAAATAGACTACAAAATATTATGTTAAGAATACTATAATTTTAAACATGCAGTTGAAATTATTTTAATTAAAAAAATATCAAACTAATTAATTATAGACAATGCCATGATAAATTCACGATGGAATAGTTCTCCAAATAATTTAAAGAAAACAAAATTTTTCATCCCAAGGTTTCCTTTATAGGTTCATTAAGAGCCATCATGTCACGACCTGTCCTAGAGGGGTCCATTCCTTGACTACCCCAAACCCCCCTCAGATAGGCTAGGGTCTGGAGACTAGAACTGAGTAGGCACATCCCACAAATGGGAGGCATTTTCCTAAGTACCTATACATAGGAACACATTTCCAACCCCAAAAAATGATGAAACGTAAAAGAAAAACTAAATAAAAAATGCATGTATACACTGAGATACTAACCACATAGTATAAAAGTATGAAACATGAAAGTAAAGAGAGATAGAATACAAGCCTAGAAAATAAAGAGTCTATAAAATTGAATACACATGATCCTGAAACTCATTCGAAAAAAATCCTACCTAAAGGGTAGGTGTATGAAAGATGCCTGATTCCATAGGAGCACACCTCATCTGTCTAATCTCTTAAAGAACCACTAGGTCTTGGTCCACCTAGGATTCCGTCAAAAGTGTTGATTTTATGCACAAGAAAAGACATGTTTGGGAAACTCCCATGCAAGGGTGAGTAAATCAATACTCAGTGGGACACCCCTGAAACCACAAAGAAAATACACCAAGTATACCACAGAAGAAATACATGACTTATAGTCACCTAACAAAAATAAATTTCTATAGAATATATTTTAATAAATTCTTAATATTCTCTACCCAATGGGGCACACATCCCCCATGAGAAACACAATTTCCATTAGTCAAATAGTCTCAGTAAGACACACAGTCTCGATAAGACACACAATCTCGATAGGATACACAGTCTCAATAAAAAACATAGTCTCCATAAGACACATTGTCTTTTTAATACACATATTCTTTATAATAAACACATTCTCTAAGAAATACACACATCTTCTAGGTTACACATATTCTAGATCACATAGATTCTAGGTCACATCCAGCCAGAAGATTTCATTCCTGGCATGCTCATTTTGGGAGAACCCAGTCCTTAAGACATTAGGTCATATTAAAAAATACAAAAAAAAACTCCCTTCAAGTATCTCAAAGGGAAGTTATCATCATAAGGGTCCCAACATCACAAACGTATCGTCAAACAGACACACAGTTTGAGAGTTACAACTATTTTTATAAAAACATCTGACCTGGGTCCAGTCTGGGTCTAAGTCGACCCGTCCTGGTGTGGCCCGGTTCGATACGGTCCAAACCAGCCCAGCCCTCTAGGTTGATGGAGTGGCCTGATTCCCCCTAGTTCATCCCATAATACGGGCCGTCTTGTTTCACCTAACGGTTTCTACCCTGACCGCATTCCCTTCGGTCAACGTGGTGTCACCGCGTTCCATACAGATGACCTCTACATCCTCCTACCATGTGGCATTGTCACCACAGGCTCATTCTATGTGGCACTGAGCCACATTCCATACCCCTTCTCCACATATGTGGCCTCCCCTCACCTCATCCCCCAATCAATGTTATGACCGCCAACCGCGGCCCACGCCCACTGGCCACGCCTGCCTCAACGCGGCCTCCTTCCACGTTCCGCCTAGATCGACCCCCTGGACCGGTGTTACCCGTCACCTAGATAGGTTGGATCTCCCATCTATGCTCATCTATGTGTGCCTCTATCCCATCCAAATAGTTTTGTGCCTGCCATTGCACCTCCGATGTGTCATCAAGGGGTTGGATCTTCATTCTCAGATAGTTATGAAATTGATCGAGGGTGAAATGATCGATCATTTTCATAGGGTTTTAACAGTGTGGGTAGAAGAGATAGTACACATGAATAATGAAAGAGATTTATGGGTGGTAATAAATTCACACGAACACCCGAATAATGGATCTTGGACTTTTTTCATGCCATCCTCGATTAGTTCTTATTGGAAGGAAGAATGAATAAGGATAAAAATCACACAGTTCTATCTCCCATTTAAATCCATGCAAGCATAACACCCATCTCTCAAGAAATCGAACCATGGATCAACATTTTCATTGGTTGGTCTATGTTCTTCCTCAAATTTAATAATGTTGAATTAATCACAAATAAAAAAACACCCTACCTAGGGTTTGGATCGGTTGTTAATGAAGGGCGAAGCTACGTCGTCATTGTTTGTTGATTCATCTATCTCTAATCCAAGTTCTAATTTCTTATCAATCGTTACCTTTAAGATAACTTCCTTCTCCTTGTATCAGGGAAACTCCAGGGTTATGGTGATAACCTTGGATTCTTGTAAAACTCTAATATAAAGAAAAAATTGATGTGTTGAAATAAAATATTTTAATAAAATATTTTATTACAGATACATCCAAAAACTAACTTCCATTTCTGGCCTACACTGGTCAATAATTGGGCTCACCTAGAGTAAAGATGATTTTATAAACATAGTGGTTCCCTAGAATTTCTTATTTGGACACCCATTTTAGAGTTATTTAAGTTTTAAAGAAAAACCACCTATGCATATTATTAAAACTGAACATTTTTTAATGAATTATACTATGAACAACAGGCCTCACAATCACCTGTTGTCCCAGCACAAGATATCATAATTCTCTCAATTAATTTATAAAAATAAATCTAGAAAAAATCTGAGTCATTGAATTATCCCCACCTTAGGTCTTTACATCCCTCAAATCCCAAACAAGGGCACTCAACAAAAAGATAATGGTACTGAGCATGAATTTGATCCTCTCACACCCAATTTCTCCCCTGGAGATTCTTGTGCTACCAAAAAATTTACACCAGAGGAATCGAATGCCCATGAAGGACTTATCTTATTGATCCTCAACCTCCAGTGGGTACTCTGAAAAATTCACCACATCATCTATGTTCAGCTCTCGCAAGTCAATGACATGTGATGGATTAGGCATGTACCTCCTCGACTATGAAACATGGAAGAAATCATATTCCATATGAAAATTTTTCGGTAGATCCAGGTGGTACTCCACCTTTCCAACTCTACATAGAATCTAAAAAGGGTTGATGAATCTCGAAGATAGATTGAGGCCCCAACCAAATATTTATATCCCTCTTCTAGGAGATCCACAAAGGAACACATGTCCTCCCTCCTCAAACTAAAAAGGGATCTGTCTCCAATCAACATGAGACTTTGGATAGATCTATATAGATTTCATTTTCTCCCAAATGATCTGCACATTCTCTTTAGTCGCCTGCACCAACTCCGGGCCCATGAGTGCTGACACTCTTGGGTCCATCCAGTAAATTAGTGACCCACATGGTTACTTCTATAAGGCCTCAAATGGAACCATACCAATGGTGGAGAGATAGCTTTTTTTGTACCCAATCTCAATAGGAGGTAGGTAATCCTCCCAATGTTAACCAAAATATAGGATGCAAGAACATAGCATGTTCTCTAGAACCTAAATGGTCGGCTCAGTTTGATCATCCATCTATGGGTGAAAATATGTGCTCAAAGGCAGCTGAGTCCCAAATGCATCATGAAATCCCTTACACAACTAGGATATGAAATTAACATCATGACTTGAAATGATCATTGATGGTACTTAGGGAAGCCTAACTATCTTCTGCACATAGAGGCACCCCAAGCTCTCTTCTAAACTCAACTCCTGGATAGGTTGGAAGAGGGATGACATAGTGAATCGGTTAATGATAACACATATGGAATCATGTCCCCTAGTGTGCTTTGTAAACCCATCATGAATTCCATCAATATACCATCCCACCTCCACTTCGGCACCTCAAGGGTTTGGGTCAAGCCCTCAGGAACCTGGTGCTTGGGATTTACTTGTTGAAAAGTGAGGCATCTAGAAATGAACTCTATAATTTCCTTCTTCATCTTCAGCCCCCAAAACTGACCTCGAAGGTCCTAGTATATCTTCAACACACCCAAATTTACCACTAAACGTGACATATATAAATTCCTCAAAACTATCATGACCCGTCCCATGGGGCTCTTGTCGTGACTACCCTAAGCCCACCTTCCATAGGCCAGGGGATGGTGACTTGCACCCAAAGGAGTGTTCTTTAAAATTGGGAAGGCATTGTCATTATAACCTATAATCTCACACAAATAAGCACAAATCAAGATACAAGAACAATGTAAAACTATATGTAGTAAACAGGGTGTTTATAGAAAGTAAAAAGGGGCCATAATACCATCCCAACTAGAAAGTACATGTAAACTGAAAAGTACAAGTAAAATTGAAAACAGCTCCTAGGAACACCCACTAAGGATCCTACCTGAAGGGTAGGTACAACTCTTGAACAGTCTTATCTACAGTACGCCTCATCTAAAGACCACCTCCGATCTACCTTCAGTCCTGGTACCCTCGTCCTTAGTCAACGTTGTCCGTCGTCTGCACCAAACACAACATGGTGCGGGCGTAGCCCGTGCAGGGGTGAGTATAAAAATACTCAGTAGGGACCCTGATACCCTCTAAGGTCTCACAAAATCCACAAAGGATAAACCTCAAAACATGAAAATAACTGACAAAACTACTTAGGTATATACCCATACATATACCTAAGTTTTGGAGTAAACCCATCTCAATCATAAGGAAACATGAGGCCCAACTCAAAATCCCAAAGCCCAACTATTCCATGAATGAAAGAATATCACAACGATAAAGACTCTGCTAACACCAGGTATAAATTTGGTACGTTAGTAATGATGATTTTTTGTAACTATAGAAGCATCTTACTATATTTAGAGGTAGACCCATGTAGGATCATAAATCATCAGACCCACGTAGGATCCTAGTACAGCAGTCCCACGTAGGATCCTAGAGTAGTCCCAAATGGATTCCTGGAGTGGATCCATGTGGGATCCAAGAATACAGACCCACTTTGGATCCCAAGGCACATACCCACATAGGATCCAAAGGCACAAACCCACATAGGATCCCTTTCTCCTGTTACAGCTAGCCATACAGTTCCCACACTAAGCTCATTTGATTTTGGGAGGGTTCACTCCTCAAGCCACAGGTCATTACTCCAATTTCCAAGAAGTCCCACAAATAAGTATCCCAAAGGACATCCATTTAAAAGGGGTCTCAACGCAAGAGACGGTGCATCAATCGGACGCCCAGTCTGTAAGTTATTGTCCTTTTAGTATCAAGAGCCCAGTTGGATTCATGTTCGATCCAACTAGGCTGTAACCCAAAATTATTTAAAACACAATTGGGGTATACCAAAATGACCATCTCAATACAAGATTTCTAGTTCCATAGATGGTTTGTCAAATAGATGCTCGTAGGTCAAGTTATAGCTGAAAGAGTGAAAAGGGGTCGAAGAAAGTCCGGACCGACCCAAGTACCACCCTAGGTCGGACCCAGCCCGCTGGGTCCAGCCCGGCCCGCGCTGGGTGGCCTGTTGTGGCCCGTGGGTTGGTGGCCCCGCAGTGGGGTCCACCCGAGCCGCCACCCAAGGGGGGCGCCCCTTAGGAACCCCGAACGGCTGGGCCGTTCAGGTTGGGTGGCCGACCGGCCTGCTCCACGTGGCACTGGCAGTTGACACGTGGAACCTGGGGTTCTACTCGGCTTCTCGGCTGGCTGGACGGCCAGCCCACCTATGTGGAAAATTTTCATGTCATGCCCCCATCGGTGGCCAGCAATGAGTTGGTCGCCCATCCTTCACTACCACGGCCTCATTCCACGGCCCCTGAATGCCCAGCGGTGTGGACGTGCGTAGCCACCCCCCTCATGTGGTCGGCCGAGCATCGGCTTCCCCCTTGCTCTGCCGCAGCCGACTGGCCGCGGCCCTTCTCAGGCGGCACGGTCGCACCGCCACCGCTGCTCCCGAGCCATTCTGGTGCCAGTCACCAGCACCGGTTTCCAGCGACGATTCTCAGGTCATCAGGCGGGCTCCGGTGGCCCGTTCTTCATTCCGTAGACTTCTGCACTAGTCTCGGGATGTCGCCATCAATTTTAGACCACCACAGTTGGAAATTGCTCACCCCAAAAACAAGCCGTGAAGAACACCAAATTCACAAGGGTTGAGGAGAGGTCAGTTCGTGTTCTTTTGGCCCGCACTCTCCGTGTTAGAATGGTAGAAAGCGGCATAGTTGGTCTTGAATTGAGAAGAATGAAAATAATGGATAAGGGGTATACAAAAGCAACAATCCCTACCTCAAATATTCATTGACGTTGGTGAGTAGAGGGAAAGACGGATTTCAGTTCGTCATCGTTGAAGACGTTCCACATTGGACATCCTTTGATGGAGTTATTCTTTAGAGGACTTCCTTTATTGGAGAATGTTCTCCAATGCTCTCCCAAATTCCCCCTTTCCCAAACCTTTCCCCCAAACTCAACAAAATGAGGAGAAAACCTATTAAATTAATTTTATTAATTAAATTAGAGATGGAAAATTAATTAATTTCATGTTGGCATAATTAATTGAAAAAGAAACCAAGAGTCACCTTCCTAATTTAAGAGGGAGTTCAAGGGTCGGGTGGTTCCCACCACTAAATTCAATTCAGAAGTTTTCAAGCTTGGTTGGCCCCCACCACCAAAAATAAATTGGGAGGATTAAATTTCAATAAAAATAAAATAAAGCTAGTTTATTTTATTTTCTCCCACAAAAATCCCAAAAACTAACTTCCTCCCTCGACCTACTGCGGCTAAGGTGAAGGTCTCCTTAAATGAATACCGGTGTTGCAAGCTCAATAGTGTCCTCAGATTTCAATTCCGAGCACCGGTACAAATGTTACAAAAACCTGCTCACACATTTACTGAATGTACCAGAAAAAATGTTCAAAAATTCATTCTCGGCACTCCGGGCCTTGGAATCACGCACCGTCAATTTTTTCAGACTCGTAAAATTCCCATATAATTAAAAAAATTACTTAGAAAAGTTGGGTAATTACATTCTCCCCACATCAAGGCTTTGCATCCCTGAAAGACACAACACAACTAAGGAAACAAGTGTGGGTACTGAGCATGTATCTGAGCCTCCTACTCCCATGTGCTCTATTGAAGGTTCCCATGCTGCCAGTGGATTCACACCAAAGGTATCGACCACTCACGAAGGACCCTCTCCTGTTGATCCTCAGTCTCTACTGGAACCTCTGTAAATGTTTCCCCATCATCGATATATAGCTCACCGTGGTCGATGATGTGATATGGGTCATGCGCATATCTCCTCAACTGGGATACGTGGAAAATTCCATGCACCCAGTTCAACTGAGGTGGAAGAGCTAAGTGGTAAGCCACCTCACCAACTCTACTAAGGACCTGAAAGGGTTCAATGAACCTCAAAGATAACTTGTCGCCCATGCCAAATCTCTGCAAACCTCATCGGGGTGAGACCCGTAGAAAAATTTGGGCACCATCCTTGAACTCCATAGGTCTCCATCTCTTGTCAGCATAAGAATTCTTCCTGCTCTGTGCAGTATTCATCTGTTCCTAGATGATATGCACCTTCTCTGTTGTAGCATGTACCATCTCTAGTCCCACGAGTGCTGATTCCCCTAGGTTTGTCCAGCACAAAGGCGATCTGCAAGGTCAGTCATACAGAGCCTCAAATGGTTCCATCCCACTAGTGGAGTGATAGTTGTTGTTGTATAAAACTACACCAAGGTAATGTGATCCTCCCATATGTGACTTATGTTGAGGACGCAAGAACACAACATTTCCTCGAGGTTTTGAATGGTCTACTCTATCTGGTTATCTATATGAGGATGTAAGGTGGTGCTACAATGAAGCTACGTCCCGAAAGCCTCCTACAACCCCTTCCATAGCTGGGAATTGAAACATGAATCACGATCGGATACAATCATTGAGGGTACTCCAGGTAGCCGCACAATCTCCTGCACATAGAGGTGTCCTAAGCTCTCTACTGAATCCTACTCTCTGATCAGTAGGAAGTGGGCCAACTTGGTGAGTCGGTCAACGATCACCCAGATAGAATCATGACCCCTGGATGAATATGGAATTCTTGTCATCAATTCCTCGGATATTCCGTCCCACTTCCACTTTGGGACCTCTAAAGGATGAAATAAGCCCACTAGTACCTGATACTCTACCTTCACTTGCTGATAAGTGAGACACCGAGAGACAAACGCTGCTACTCCTTTCTTCATTCCTGGACACCAGTGCTGTCATCGGAGGTCCTGGTACATCTTCACCACTCCTAGATGTACCACTAGAGTGGATGTGTGTAACTCCATCAACACTTCCTCTCGAAGTAACACTGATACCATGGTACGTCCTCTGAAAAGGATTTCATGTTCCCCGCCATCTGAAAATCCATCAGGTGTCTATCTTGTGGATATCTAAGCATGTCGAGCCTCGCAGTCAGTGTCCCCACACTGTTCCTTCCTGACTCGTGGAATGAGTGGGGAAATGACTATAAGATACTGAAGAAAAGATGATCCATCTAGATCTACAATTGAATTCTGCAAAGCGGCTAGCTACTCCGTCGACTCACCTAGAAGTTATATACCATATCCCTTGTTGAGTGCATCTGCTACAATGTTCCCCTTTCCAGGTTTATAGACTATCCTGAAGTCATAGTCCTGGTGGAACTCAAACCAATGTCACTATCTCAGGTTTAGGTCCATCTGGGCAAAGACATACCTGAGACTCTGGTGATCAGAGTAGACCATAAAATGCTCGCCCATTAGATAGTGTCTCCACATCTTCAAAGCGAATACCACTGCTGCTAACTCAAGTTCATGGGTAGCATAGTTATACTCATGTTGTCTTATCTATTGAGAACCATAGGTGATAACTACTCGCTCTTGCATCAGGACACATCCAAGAATGGTCCCTGATGTGTCGTAGTAGACTACATACCCAATGCCCTCCTCTGGAAGCCTCAAGATGGGGAACTAGTCGACCTCTTCCTCAGATACTGAAAACTCCACTGGCATCTCTCCGACCACACGAAGGGTTACCCCTTCTTTGTCAACACTGATAAAGGTGCTACAACTCCAAAGAAATCTGGCACAAGTCTCCAGTAGTATCTGGCCACACCCAAGAAACTTTGTACCTCTGTCACACTCCTGGGTGGCTTCCAAGAAAGTACCACCTCAATATTTGTTGGATCCACTGCAACTCCAGCCTCTGAGATGACATGTCCTAGAAATTGAACCTCTCAGATCTAGAACTAGAACTTCGAGAGCTTACCATTAAGCTGGTGCTCTCAGAGTGTGTCCAGAACTACCTGTAAATGAATGTCATGCTCCTCCTCAGTAGCCGAGTAGATCAGAATGTCTTCGATTAAGAATACTACAAAGTGATCAAGGTATGGCTAGAAGATCCTGTTCATGAGTCCCATGAACACTGCTGGAGCGTTGGTCACACCGAACATCATGACCAAAAACTCATAATGGTCATACCGACATTTGAAAGTCGTCTTCTGGATATCCTCGTCTCGTACTCTAAGCTGGTGATAGCGTGATTTGAGGTCTATCTTCAAGAACCATTGTGCTCTCTTCAGTTGATCAAATAGTTTGTCAATCCATGGGAGTGGGTAATTGTTCTTCATGGTCACCTAGTTCAGGCACTGATATTCAACACAAAGTCTCAAGCTCCCATCCGCCTTCTTGGAGAACAAAATTGGGTCTGCCCAAGGAGAAACATTGGGTAAGATTAACCCCTTCTCACGTAAGTCTGCCAACTATACCCGCAGCTCACGAAGTTCCGCAAGAGCCATCTGATACACTGGTATAAATATCGATGTCATCTTAGGGTACAAGTCAATGTAAAATTACCCCTTCCTATGAGGAGGTCGACCTAAAACATCATCAGGGAAGACATCTACATACTGGTCCACCACTACAGGATAGCTCAGAATCTCCACATCAACTGATCCGAGGATAATACTAGCCAACTGATGAGTGATCGACTGCACTCTCCTCCGGTTAAGTCCATCATGTGCTACGGAGGCTCCCTTCTTGCCGGTTAAGGTAAACCTAGTCCTATCCTCATAGGTACACCACACTTTTTTCTTAATTTAGTCGATCTGGGAGTGGACTATAGATAACCAATCCATACCCAAGATGACGTCCTAAGGCCTCGACACTGCTACTAGAAGATCCCAGCCGAAGCTCTCACCTCCTAGAGTAAGCTCACACTGCCAGAACCAGTGTGTAATCATCAAATCCTCTCCAGTATGAGTCTCTAGACATATGGATCGAGCAACCGACTACACCAGAATCTCTAAGCTCCAAACAAGGGCATTGGCAATAAAAGAATGGATGGATACTGTGTTTATAAGAACTATATCTAAGGTGGTGTATACACAGATAGTAACTCATATCATCTCAAGAGTGTCGTGGTCATAGGACTCAGCTGCATGGTGTTAAGCTTGCCCCTGTCCACCTGCTCCCTATAGTCGGGGTGGAACACCTAGTGGTGGTGGAGGTAACACCTCAAATCGTCACCCACCACCTACCACACGAACATATCCTCTGCCACATCTGTTGGATCCCTGTGGACCTCCTCATTCGAACCTTTATCTCTTCTTAGGCGGTCCTTCGACC
Source organism: Viscum album (assembly GCA_963277665.1). Taxonomy (NCBI): domain Eukaryota; kingdom Viridiplantae; phylum Streptophyta; class Magnoliopsida; order Santalales; family Viscaceae; genus Viscum; species Viscum album. The sequence continues at coordinate 1,328,971,370 of OY728127.1, read as the reverse complement.
ATATGTTGATCATCCATATGGCGGTTCGGGAAGTCAGGAGCCATGTGACCCTGCCCGCCTAATGCGTAACATTATATGCTCTTCATATAACTGGCTCTGTCTTGGGTGCCCCGCACAACCGACCCTGAATCCTGTGGTCATCCACCTATAGGTCTGGTCCTCTTGGAACTCTATCACATATGTTTGCAGCCAGCTGTAGAAGACTCCGTTATGTGACGCCCGATGGTGGGTCTCGTTGCTGGTGACTTCTCAGCAAGAAAACTATCCACTAATAGGGCTCACTCTAACACCCCCTCCTGTTTCGGGATGCTGAGAGAAATCATCGATGCCTTGATCTCCTACCTGAGTCCTTGATCGAAGGTATGGGCCCTGAGGAATGGGTCCCGCACCATATAATTGGAGTATCATGAGAGTTTGGTGAACCTTGATGAGTATTGATCCATAGTCATGCTTCCTTGAAACAGATGAAGAATCTCCTATATGTGCACTATGTGAAGGGTCGATGGGACAAACTCTTCCCGAAACCGGCTCTCAAAGTCTGCCCCAAGAAATGTCACCTCTTCATGAACCAGAAGAATCAAGCTCCACCATCTTCCTACTGCTTCCTGTAGAAGACTGGAGGGAAGGATAACCATGAGATCAGCTGGTGTTCCTACCAGTCCAAAGACTCTCACCACAGCCTCCAACCAATCCTCAGCTGCCTATGGTTCCATTTCACCCCTGAACCTGGGTGGCCTCTGGATCTGGAACTTGTGCAACATGATCAACTGGTGTGCACTTTCTGTTGCTGGGGATGGTGGCATTGGTGGCATTGGTGGCCCAATGGGTAATGGTACTGCTGGTGCCTCCGTTGGTTCCTCTACTGAAAAAGGGCCCTCCACCAAGGCCTCATCGCTCTGTGGGAAGTCATGGCATGTTGTACCCAGAACCTGGGTTGGCTGTCTATATGGAGGCATCTTGAAAAGAAATAGGTGTTCCATGGTCAATAAGGTATACCTAGTGAGATGAATTAAAGAGATCACAAAGAAAACTTTTCAAAACACACACATAATCATTGTTTTCGTGCACTGAGTTAGTACTCAGAAGTCAGGGTCTTAGTGTCGGGATACGTCAGCCGCTGCTCCAACACTGGATTCCCTAAATTGACAACCAAACCCATAACACTTAACACTATTGCTGTTAAAAAATCAGAGTCCGATGTTTTATAGTAGAACTGACTCATCTGATACTAATTTTTCATGACCCTTCCCTCAGGGCCTGTTCCATGACTACCCCAACCCACCTTCCATAGGCCAGGGGCTGGCGACTAGCACCAGAAGGCGTATTCCCTAAAATAAGGAAGGCATTGCCTTTATAACCTATAAACTCACACAACTAAGCACAAAGAAGGATACAAGAAAAAATTAAAACTATATATAGTAAACAGGGTGTGTATAGAATGTAAAACGGGGCCTGAATACTAGCCCAACTATAAAGTACAAGTAAACTGAAAAGTGCAAGTAAAACTGAAAATAGCTCCTAGGAACACCTACCAAGGATCCTACCTGAAGAGTAGGCACAACTCTCGAATGGTCATCTCTGCGGTATGACTTGTCAAAAGTCCACCTCAGAGCTACCTCTAGTCCTAATACCCTCGTCATCAGACAATGTTGTCTATCATCTGCACCAAACACAACAATGTGCGGGCATTGCCTGTGCAGGGGTGAGTATAACGATACTCACTAGGGACCCTGATACCCTCAAAAGTCTCACAAAATCCACAAAGGATAAACCTCAAAACATGAAAATAACTAACAACCATACTTGGGTATATGCCCATACATATACCTACATTATTGAGTAAACCCATCTCAATCATGAGGAAACATGAGGCCTAACTCAAAAGTGAAAAGCCCAACTACTCCACGAAGGAAATAATATCACAAAGACAAAGACTCAGCTAACACTAGGTATAACTTAGATATGGTAGTAATGATGATTAGATGTAACTATAGAATCATCTTAATCTGTTAAGAGGAAGACCAACATAGGATCCTAAATCATCAGACCCACATAGGATCCTAGTACAGCAAACCCACGTAGGATCCTAGAGTAGTCCCACGTGGATTCCTGGAGTGGATCCATGTGGTATCCTAGAACACAGACCCACGTAGTATCCCAAGTCACAGACCCAAATAGGATCACAAGGCATAGACCCACATAGGATCCCTTTCTCAAGTTACAGCTAGCATCAGGGTTCCCACACTAAGCTCGCTTGATTCTGGGAGGGTCCGCTCCACAAGCCACAGGTCAATACTCTAACTGTCATGAAGTCCCATGAATAAGCATCCAAAATGACCGCAATGTAAAAGGGTTCTCAACATAATAGATGGTGTGTCAATCGGACGCCCAGTCTATAAGTTATTGGCCTTTTAGTTCTGAGGTCCAGGTTGGATTCGTGTTCGATCCAACCTGGTCGTACCCCAACTTTATCCAAAGCTCAAGTGGGGTATACCAAAAGGACTGTCTTGATCCTAGGATTTTGGAATTGTAGACAATTCATCAAACGGACACCAGTAGGTCAAGTTATAGCTGAAAGAATGAAAAGGGGTCGAAGCTTGTCTGGCTCCAGTCCAACCCGGTCAGACCGACCGGGCCCGACATGGCCTGGGATGACCTAACCCAGTTTGGGTCGACCCGGCCCGCTGGGTTCGGCCCAACTGGTTGGGCAGCCTGCATTTGGGTGGACCTGTGGTGGTGTCCTCCCTAGCCACCACCCAAAAGGGAGGTGCCCCATGGCTACCCCAAATGGCTGGGCCATTCGGGTTTGGTGCTCGACCGGCTAGTGCCAGGTGGTGCCAACAACTGGCACGCGGGACCCAGTGTCCCGCTCGACTCCTTGGCTGGCCAGAAGTTCATGCCACCTACACAGCGCGGTCACACATTGCACCACCATCGGCATCTGACAGCTTGTCGTTTTCCCCTCCTTCACCGCCATGGCCTTTTGTCGCGGCCCCTGCATGCCCAGAAACGAAAACGCGAGCCGCCACCCCCTTCACACGGTCGGCCGAGCACCGGTCGCCGCCCTTGCTCCGTCGCAGCCCTTCCCCTGGGGTGCGGTCATACCGCCACCATTTTTGTATCTGGCTGGAGTGTCGGTCGCCACTCTTGAGCCCTTTCGGTGCCGGTCGTCGGCACCAGTTGCCGGTGATGTTCCTCAAGTCACCGGGCACGCCCTGGTGGCCCGTTCTTCATTCCATATACTCCCGCACTCATCTCAGGATGTCAACATCGATTCAAGACCACCACGGTTTGAAATTTCTTTACCCAAAAACAAGCCGCGAAGAACACCAAAATCCACACAAGGGTTTCAGAGAGGTTGGGTCGTGTTCATTTGGCCCACACTCTCCGTGTTATAATGGTATAAAGTGGCATAGTTGTTCATAAATTGAGAAGAACTATAATAACGGACAAGGGGTATACAAAAGCAGCAATCCCTTCCTCGAAGATTCGTTGATGGAAGTGATGAGAGGGAATGACCGAAGTCAGTTCGGCGTTGTTGAATATATTCCATGTTGGAGATCCTTCAATGGAGTTCTTCATTGGAGGACTTCCTTTTTTGGAGAATATTATCCAAAGCTCTCCCCAATTCCCCCTTTTCCAACCCTTTTCCCCAAACTCAAGAAAATGAGGAGACAACCTATTAAATTAAGTTTATTAATTTAATTAGAGTTGGAACATTAATTAATTTGATATTAGAACAATTAAGTGGAAAAGAAACCAAGAGTCTCCTCCCTCATTTAAGAGGGAGTTCAAGGGTCGGGTGGTTCCCACCACCAAAAACAAATTGGAAGGATTAAATTTCCAAAAAATAAAATAAAGCTAGTTTATTTTATTTTCTTCCAAAAAAATCACAAAAACTAACTTCCTCCCTCAACCTACTGTGGTCGAGGTGAAGGTCTCCCTAACCTAATACCAGAACTGCGAGCTCAACGGTGTCCTTAGATTTCAATTTCGTGCACCGGTTCAAAATTTACAAAAACCCGCTCGCACGTTTACTGAACGTACCCGAAAAAAATTTCATAAATTCATTCCTAACACTCCAGGCCTTGAAATCATGCACCATCAATTTTCACAGACTCATAATATTCCCATATAATAAAAAAATTACATGGAAAAGATTTGTCATTACAAGAACCTCATAACATAATGCCACTGGTTCTACAATGCATCCATTGAAAAGAACAATGTGCTACACACCTTTCAAATTTCCATCAAGGGCATGCCCTTTGGACATCTGATCATGTAAGGTTTCATAGTCTACATCCCTAAGTTGTCCCTCTATAACTAATTATAATATTTGAGTGGTAATAATAATAAAATGGAGGTAATCTGCCTCATCTCTATCCATAATGGATATTTGCGACTTGGACAACTGCTTTGATGCTTCACTAAGCAGATACATGTTGGATCTCCTACTGAGAGTTTCAGCCACTAGGTTCCCCTTCCCAGAAGTATGGACAATCTCAAATTCATTATCCAAGATTAACTATATCCATCACCTCTGTCTCAAGTTCATATCATTTTGAGAGAAGATATACTTGATACTCTTGTGGTCATAGTAGAAGATAAATTCTTCTCTCATTAGGCAGTGTCTCCACATCTTCAATTTGAAGACTACCACTGCTAGATCAATATCATGGGTTATATAGTTCTTCTTTTTCTATCTCAAATATCATGAACCATAAAAAATAACCTCTTTCCTCTACATGTTGACACAACCAAGAATGGTTCTTGATTCATTGTAGAATACTATGTACTCAACACCCTCCTCTAGCAATCTCAAGATGCTAGCACTAATCAATCTCTACCTCAGCTACTGAAAACTCTCCTAGAACTTCTTTTTCCACATGAAATACATCCCCTTCCATGTCAAATCCATCATGGGTGCTACTAATATATAAAATTTGGGTACAAACCTCTAGTAGTATCTAGAAAAATCCAAAAAACTGCACACCTAGGTACACACTCTTGGGAGGCAGCCAAGCATGCATCGCCTCAATATTTATTAGATACACTACATCTCCAACCTATGAAATGACTTGTCATGGTATATAGACCTATTGAATCTATAACTAACACTTAGAGATCTTCCTATAAATTTGGTGATCTCGGAGTGCATTGAGGACCATCCTCAAGTGTATTGTGTGCTCCTCCTCAGACACCGAGTACACTAGGATGTCATCACTGAAGACCACAATGAACTGGTGTATTTAAGGCTCAAAGATCCTATTTATAATTCCCATGATCACTAGAGGGTAGTTCGTGATGAAAAATAGAATCACTAAGTACTTGTAGTGGTTATACCAACATCTGAAGGTTATCTTCAGTACATCATCATCCCGTACACGAAGCTGGGGATAGCCAAATCTAAGGTCTATCTTTGAGAACCACATCACTCCATTTAGCTTATCCAAGAGGTCATTGATCCTCGGTAGTGGATACTTATTCTTAATAGTCATTTGGTTCAAGATTTGAAAGTCCATATAGAACCTCAAGCTCTCTTATTCCTTCTTAAAGAATAAAATTGGGGATGCCTAGCGTGAAACATTGTGTCTCACGAAGCCATTCCTCTATAGGTACTCCAGTTTTACCTTCATCTCATGAATATTTGTGAGATCCATCCAATATGAAGGTGTAGATATTAGTTTCATACCTATTTATAGGTCAATACATAATTCTACCTCCCTACAGGGAGTTAATCTAGGATCATCTTCTGGAAATCTATCCTCATACACTGCCACCAAAATAAGAAATAGATGACTCATATCATCCACTGAACCAAGGGTAGGGCTATCCAACTAATGATTAATCAGATACACCCTCATATTATTAAGTCTGACATATTCTACATTCATTTCCTTTTCACCAATAAAGAAAAACCTTATCCTATCACCATGGGCACACCGTACTCTACACCAAAAATAGTAAATTGGAGCATCGTCTATGGATAACCAGTCCAAACTATGAATGAAGTTGTAAGGCATAGATGCCTCTATGATGAGATCCCAACTGAAACTTTCATCTCCAATAATATTCTCACACTATTGACACCAGCATGTGATCATCGAATCCCCTCCCATAGAATACTCTAAGCATAACGGTCGATTCAATGGTTACACCAGAATCTTCAAGCCCAGAAAATATTCTGTGGAAAGAATGGAATAGATGGAACATGTTTCTACCAAAACTACATCTAGGGTGAAAAATGAATAGATCATACCTCTAATAATCCATGGTGAAGTGAGTCATAATCCTCTATTGTATGTAGTTATACTAGTCCATCTCCACCAACTCCCTGATCCATGTGCGGACCACCTGGGCTTGGCCGTGGTAATACCTCGAACCTCTTCACACCTCCTACTACTCAACCTACTCTTATTCCATGCCATACACCCTATGGAACACCCGAATCATGCTACTAGATTTTCCTAGGATGTCCTTTGACTGTCTCCAAATCAGCCATAAGACAATTTGGGAAATCTCGAACCACATGTCCTTGACCGCCATACGAGTAAAATAACTTATAATTCAACTGAATCTCTCTACCCTGGGAGACATGCATCATTGATCTTGTATCCTGGGGTTATCTGTAATGCCCTGACCACAATTACCTAGAGTCAGTGCATTATTTTAATACATTGGCATGATTACAAGGAATCAAGTTCCAAAGGACCGATTGGTTTAGCAGTCTTGGAAAATAGATTACATACATGAATGTTACATTACACTTCATAACATACAAAACAACATAAATAATCCTTTATGAATGCACATTATTCCCTTGTATTAACCCTGCATATCAATCATAATATACTTCTTGGAATCTTGGGAAAAATAAAACATAGAAAGGGGTGAGCTCAAACGCTCCATAAGGGTAAGCAATACAGCGGAAACTTTCATAAATAAGCATAAACATTTAAGGCAATGTATAACTAAAACCAAAGCCTTTTAAACTTAAACTTCAACATAGTATGGAAAAAATAAAATTAAATAATGTCATTTACTTATTCACATGGATAATCTACTAATCAAATAATAACATGAAATATCAATAACCACTTTCATAATGATGGAATGCATAATTCCAGACTATCATAACCACATAGTCAAGGCCTCGTGCCAAGACTACAAATAAGATTTTGTCAAGGCCTTGTTCCAAGACACTAGTTTGTCTCATGAGACCTAACGATGCATCAAGGGGCTATAGCAGGCTCCACCCATCACTTACTAAGTCCAATTCATTACTCATATGAACAGGTTTAAACATAAGATAAACATTCGTATTAAAACTAGCATACGAAATTTCAATACTTTAACCAAAAACCATGAATGGTATAAAAATAGTACATCCACAGTCAAACATAACTCATTAGATACAATATGGAAGATTATATTGTATCATATTAAACTCAATTGATAATAATGAATGATATTGACATAGATGAATATAACCATCAAAACTATTTGAGAGAAATATCCCCCTTTTCTTGAAATCATTTAAAAGTCACACTATTTGTCAAGAAGCCATTTAAAAATATATTTTTGAATCAAAGTGTCCCATACCACTTTGAAACTTTTAAAAGGAGTTTTAATTTTAAAACTTTAATTTCCATATAAATAAATCCTTAAAAACATTTATTAAAACATGTACATTAATGAGAAAGATTTAGAAGAATAAGTCTTTAAAACATTTAAAAATGGTATTTTTGTTAGAGTTTCTAAAAAAAAGAGAGACACTTGAATAAAAATAATTGAGGTAATCAAAACTTTGTAATATCATGAGAATAAAGGGATTCATGATATACTATGTCAAAGTACATTATATACACCACATAAAAGTGATTTGGTGTATAACAATAAAGGAGTCTCAATGGAATGTAAATTGAGATGAAATCTATCATAAAGGTTGTATCCTTAGGTTAAGTATAAATCAACGACATAATTATGAGTGACAAATATAAATACACTCAATATGATTGGATATTCAGTTTAAAACAATCAAATTACATTCACACATATTCTTGTAAAAACAACACCAATGAATTGGATGTTTAACTCAACAAATCGAGATTGAGTAAAAATTACTCTTATCAAGTTCTTACCGATGACCTGATAATTTATCAATGGAGTGAATATGTGTATCAAAAGTATATCCACATAAAGGGGAGTTAATTTTTGACATAATAAAATTAATAGTGATTCTACACATAATCTTGGAGTAAAATAATCAATGAAGTATGCGTAAAGCCGAATGAGTGGAAATTGAAATTTCAAATTCCCTTATTGATTTGGTAACATACAAAACATACATCCATGAAAGAAGGATCATACAATGATGATGTAAATATACATTAATTAAAGTATATTACACAATGAATACAAACATGGGCAGTACACACCCCACATGTAATAAATAAGTGGTGAACAATGGAATTCTCACGGAATTAAAAGTGAGATAAGAAACCCCTTACCTTGTACTTTTACTTGGATGAGGGTAGGTTAACATCCTATATAATGGTGAAATAATTTTTATTAAATTATACAAGAATCATATACATTAATATGATATCATATATGATCTTTTAACATTGCTTTGTTAATAATACCTTAGTATTATTCTCGTTTTGGGTGTTAACTTACTCGTTTTCTTTTATATGTTTTGTTACGTAATCCATGGTTTTCATGGATAGGTTGTATATTATTCATATCCAGAATGATATCAAGACCTTAAAAATTATTTTTAAATCATCAAATGATAATTATACTTGAATGGATATGATGGAGAATGAATCTCATCGCGTTCGTGGAGACGGTAGTCCATACGTACGCACGAGCGACAATATCATTCTTTTGATATTTAAATAATATATAATTGGATGGTATATCATATATACAGAATAATTATCATGTTATATTTATTATTTACATGAATTACACATCATTATTTTACTCATCCAAATAATAATGTTTTGAATAACAATTACACCACGATGTGGAGACGGTAAGCCGTACGTACGCACGTATGGTGGCATGTCATTCAAAGGATGGATAGAATACTGAATATGGTTGTACCATATTTATAATAATATTACATTATATAGGAGATACTGGATTCATTATTTTAGAATTGGAATAACAAAGAAAGAAGAAGTGGAAGAAGAAATGAATTTGAAAAAGGTTGGTGAAAACATTACCTCTTCTTCGGGTTCTTCCTTTTGATTTGATCAAAAGGGATCATTAGGTTGGCTTTCTGATCAAAATAATGCCTCTAGATTTTAGTGAGGTACGTTTAGAGAGTATTTGGGCAGATTTCAGCCGAGCCAAATGGCTTTTAATGTGTGAATTAATGAGAAGGGGGAGTTCCCTTTTATAAGAGGGGTGAGGGGCACCTTTGGAAAAGCTAGAAATATTATTTTATAATAAATTCATATTCAGTTTATAATGGATCCAAAGTGGATTATTTAAAGGTTAATGTGGGTATGGGTCGAAAACAACTCAACCAATAGAATTTAGATAGGTTTGGGTAACTATATTAACCTTATCTTTAAATATTAACTCTTAGTTAATTAGTTTCACTTTTACAATGTCTCTTTGTATTTTTATATTATATGGTTAATAAACATACTATATACATCCAAGAGATCCCCAAGTGGTCCATTAATGATTCACCTATAATTATATAAGTCTCTTGGCCGAACCTTAGATTTTTAGGAATTTAATATCAATTAATAATATAATATTTGTTTTAAAAACTCTTTTATGTCAATTTTGACACTATTCAATAATTGATTTTTTTGAAACTCATAACAGAATGATTACTTAGAAAAAAAAGTTAATTAAGTAAATACTAACATGTCATTTTAACCTATAAAATTAGTTTAATTCATAAAAAGTCTCAAATTATATTTATTTGGGTATTTATAATATCAATTATTTTAATTGTTCACTATTATGGTAATTACTGCATCACCATTGTGTCATAAATAAATTAAATTATTTAATGTCTAAAAATTATAAATAAAATACCATTATGTATTAAATCACTTTATATTTATAATGAATATTTATAGTCAAAAATCCAACATTTATAACCCTATGTAAAAATTGTTTTTCTAAAAGATATATGCTTGTGTAATTTTTGTATTCATTTTAACTTAATTAAAATAAAGTGTCTCTATCCCTTACAAGTGGCTCCATGGGGTCCCAAAATCGACCCAAAGATTCTCATGGTCGGACATGTAACAACCAATAAGGTTACGACATGTTTTAGGGTAATTTATTATTATTATAATATTATTTTTTAACACTTATTTACTGGATTTACCCTTTAACCATGGTTAATAAAATATTTACTGAAGTAATTATTCAAAATGTCTAAAAATAAAAGTTACCTATTTACAAAATTTGAACATCATAATTCCAAATATGGAATCAATTTTTCCAAATTCAAAACACAGAAGTGCCAGAAATTAATTTAAAATTAATTCTCGTTTTTAAAGCAAAAAGCATGTTTTTAAGAGATAATGACTATCAAAAGATTGACACTTGTTTATGTCCGGTTTAATTGTGAAATTTTGTACAATGACCAATATTATATTAAAAGGTAAAAATATATTCTAAATATACTTTAAAACCACTCAAATTCTTAATTTATCACTACCAATTATTTTGATTAAAAAAGTTGTTTTTAATTAAAATTTAGTAATTTTCACTATTCATCAAAATATAAAAGTTATCCGAAAAGTACCAAAATTTTACCCTAGGCTAAATTCGATATTAAAAATCCAAAAATGAAGTCCATTTTGAGAGATAAAATTTATAAAATTTTAAAAATTAGGGTTTACTATTCATTACGGCTAGTTTGATTGGTTGTAGTGTGTGTTAGAACTCGAAGTTGCGTACAACACACACTACTGTATTATTCAAAGAGAAGAGTACCGTGGAAGCTTGGGGTGTTACATTGTAAATTTTTTTATGTCCACATTCTAAAGAATAAATTTATTTAGTCAAATTGAATATATAAAAGTTTAAAATATTGGATTTAAAAAGGGTTCACTATTAAAGTTGGTAAAAGTGCATTTTTGAAAAATACTTCTTTTATCTGAAAAAAAGGAATTTTGTTATTACATGATGTCTAAGAAACTCATAATATGGATTCTAAAATTATAAGGATTATATAAGGTTCAAAATTTAGTTAATACTATTCATAACCTCTTTTGAACGGCTTGTTTGGTAATTCATAGTGCGCTTGAACTCAGTGTTATGTGTAGTTAAAGTTATTGAATTGTTTTGAAGAAGTACATACTATGAAATCTTGGGGTGTTACATTATTCCCTCCTTAAATAAATTGTGTCCTCACAATTTGATATTCTTCTTCGAAAATAAAGGTTGAAAATAGAAAATATCTTTGTGGGAAACCCCACATTGGAAATTTGGTTAATAAAATTTAGTCTTAATAAGAGGAAAAGAGAAATGAAAGGGTCACCACGAAATGATGATCTCGATTAGGAGAACATTGGTGGAAATTAGAGACATATAATTGGAGGAAAATGAAAATATTTATAGGTGGTGATTGAAGTCATCAATCTTAAACAAGTTTAAAATTGAGGTCCTTAAATTCAGTAATCTATGAGGATTTAAAATTCCATCGGTTCAACAAAACATAAGGTATTAGGATAACACATTTTTGTTTTTAAGATCCCTTCAATAAAGTATAAGAATTAATTTCTTCATAGATTAAGAGGAGAATAAAAATATATACTTGAAAAGTAGAGTTCCATCTTTTAACTAATTTCTACCAAAAACTCATATTTTACTCAAAAAGATAATAGAACATAAAAAAATATTCTATTTATCCTATTTGTTTGGGGTTAAAAAAATGAATTTATAATTCATCTACTAGACCTTCTTAAAATAAACTATATTATTTAATCCATGACATCTCGTGGGCCAGTTGTAGGTGACACACCCTTGTCGCCCTTCAGTTGCGGGTTTAAGTCTCGCGGCCTTGCTGGTCGCGACGGGTTGCCGCCTGACCTCCAGGTTGTCCTTTTATGGCAATCCAAAATTAATTTCAAACTAGAATTATCCAAAATACTTCTATCCAAACTCACAGTCCAACATTTATAAGGAAGGTAAACATAATGTAGATCCTTTTTACCCTGTAATAGCATATGAATACCTTCATCGTGTATTCTTTTAAAACACTGAAACATCCTGAATTACCATAATCCTTATTGATTACATTCATGCTCCCTTATTCCATATAGAATGCTGGATATACTTCATCCATCCAAAAATTTTGTAAACTCCAAGAATTATGGAATATAAAAATCTTTAATCGGTTTCAAGGTAGTCAAGAATATCCAATATAATTTACCCAAATCAACCATATCTTATTCTAAAATAAGTACCTCAATATTAGGACTATATTAAGGTTTATCTTTCCTTCAACCATGTAATTTACAAAAAGTTTAACTTTTTGTAGAGTCACTTTTCTTAGTACCATAAAATCTCAAATCCTCAATGAAATAGTACTGCAGTACAATACTTATATACTCCATAATTATTATAACAAGTACATTGCTGATACAACACTCAAATGACATAATAAACATAAGAACTCTAATCATTCCTCTTCATCTGTGGTAGTATCATAACTTGATTGTTATCCAATGGCATCATTTATGACATAGTCTGATGATAAGTTCGTGTAGTGTCCAAACTCCTTACAAATGAAGCATTGTACATTTGAAACTTATTTTCTTACCCTTACAGTCACGTACTTGGTTCCCTTTTCCTACACACTTATAACAAACTCCAATTTCTTTCAGGAAAGTTCTAGGGTGTTTCTTCCCACAGTTATCACATATGGGGAAATTCTTCTTTTCCCTCTTCCCTTTATCCATCTTTCTCTCTTCCATCCTTTTCTTCTCTTTCTTCCCTTCAAATCCATAGGACTCAGTAAAATCTTTAGTTATCTTATCCACACATGATACTATTTCTTCATATGATGATAATACGTGGGATACTATTTCCCTTCTAAATAATGTATTAATACCATGAAAGATATGATTCTTCTTACTCTTTGGATCATAGGTATTACTGGAGTTCACATTCCTTCTACTGGGTGCTATTTCTATACAATAGCATAAACTAGGTCAGTTTATGAATTGCAATGAATAATTCCAAACTTGTAAAATACCTAACGCAAATTGAAGAGTTTATGGATATAATCCATAATAATAACAATTTTTTCTTTGAGTAAGTATATACTCATGAGGCCTTCATAATTGTTTGTAAAGAAAATGAGAATTATCATAATCATATCCCATGGGAGTGTCGTAACCAAGAGTACAGCAAGGCCCGTTGTCGTGCACTAGTTCCCGTTCGAGTATAGCTCAAAGCGGTGATTTCGGGTTTTACCCCTAGGTACATCTGTGCCAGAGCCGCCTCTACCTGCTTGTATCCAGACAGGGATGTATTGCTCGGGAAAACTCACAAAATCTCTACAATACCAAAATTCTAGGAAGTTCTTCTATACTAATCCTCAAATTCTATCTTAGGGCTATGTGCTCTAATCAGAGTTTATCTAAATCTAGTTTCCAAGGATATTGCTAAACTTCCTCTGATACCAACTGTAATGCCCCGACCCCAGTTACCCAGAGTCGGTGCATTATTTTAATACATTGGTATGATTACAAGGAATCAAGTCCCCAAGGACCGATTGGTATAGCAGTCTTGGAAAATAGATTACATACATGAATGTTAAATTACACTTCATAACATACAAAACAACATAAATAATCCTTTATGAATGCCATTATTACATTGTCTTAACCCTGCATATCAATCACAATATACTTCTTGGAATCCTGGGAAAAATAAAACATAGAAAGGGGTGAGCTCAAATTCTCCGTAAGGGTAAGCAATACAGCGGAAACTTTCATAAATAAGCATAAACATTTAAGGCAATGTATAACTAAAACCAAAGCCTTTTAAACGTAAACTTCAACATAGTATGGAAAAAATAAAATGAAATAATATCATTTATTATTCACAAGGATATTCTACTAATCGACTAATCACATGCAATATCAATAACCACTTTCAGAATGATGGAATGCATAATGCCAGACTATCATAACCACATAGCCAAGGCCTCGTGCCAAGACTACAAATAAGATTTTGTCAAGGCCTTGTGCCAAGACACTAGTTTGTCTCATGAGACCTACCAATGCATCTAGGAGCTATAGCGGGCTCCACCCGTCACTTACTAAGTCCAATGCATTCCTCATATTAACAGGTTTAAACATAACATAAACATTTGTATTAAAACTAGCATACGAAATGTCAATACTCTAACCAAAAACCGTGAATGGTATAAAAATATCACATCCATAGTCAAACATAACTCATTCGATAAAATATGGAATATTGTATTGTATCATATTAACCTCAATTGATAATAATGAATGATATTGACATAGATGAATATAACCATCAAAACTATTTGAGAGAAATATCCCCCTTTTCTTGAAATCATTTAAAAGTCACACTATTTGTCAAGAAGCCATTTAAAAATAGCTATTTGAATCAAAGTGTCCCATACCACTTTGAAACTTTTAAAAGGAGTTTTAATTTTAAAACTTTACTGTCTATATAAATAAATCCTTAAAACCATTTTTTAAAAGATGGACATTAATGAGAAAGATTTAGAAGAATAAGTCTTTAAAACATTTAAAAATGGTATTTTAGTTAGATTTTATAACCAAAAGAGAGACACTTGAATAAAAATAATTGAGGTAATCAAAACTTTGTAATATCAGGATATTAAAGGGATTCATGATATACTATGTCAAAGTACATTATATACACCACATAAAAGTGATTTGGTGTATAACAATAAAGGAGTATCAATGGAATGTAAATTGAGATGAAATATCTCATAAAGGTCATATCCTTAGGTTAAGGATAAATCAACGACATAATTATGAGTGACAAATACAAAAACACTCAATATGATTGGATATTCAGTGTAAAACAATCAAAGTACATTCACACATATTCTTGTAAAAACAACACCAATGAATTGGATGTTTAACTCAGCAAATCGAGATTGAGTAAAAATTACTCTTATCAAGTTCTTACCGATGACCTGATAATTTATCAATGGAGTGACTATGTGTATCAAAAGTATATCCACATAAATGGGAGTGAATTTTTGACATAATAAAATGAATAGTGATTCTACACATAATCTTAGAGTAAAATAATCAATGAAGTATGCGTAAAGTCGAATGAGTGGAAATTGAAATTTCAAATTTCCTTATTTATTTGGTAACATACAAAACATACACCCATTAAAGAAGGATCATACAATGATGATGCAAATATACATGAATTAAAGTATATTACACAATGAATACAAACATGGTCAGTACACACACCACATGTAATAAATAAGTGGTGAACAATGGAATTCTCACGGAATTAAAAGTGAGATAAGAATCCCCTTACCTTGTAATTTTCCTTGGATGGGGGTAGGTTAACCTCCTGTATAATGGTGAAATAATTTTTATTAAATTATACAAGAATCATATACATTAATATGATATCATATATGATCTTTTAACATTGCTTTTTTAATAATACCTTAGTATTATCATCGTTTTGGGTGTTAACTTACTCGTTTTCTTTTATATGTTTTGTTACGTAAGTCGTGGTTGTCATGGATAGGTTGTATCTTATTCATATCCAGAATGATATAAAGACCTTAAAAATTATTTTTAAATCATTAAATGATAATTATACTTGAATGGATATGATTGAGAATGAATCTCATCGCATTCGTGGAGACGGTAGTCCGTACGTACGCACGAGGGACAATATCATTCTTTTCATATTAAACTAATATATAATTGGATGGTATATCATATATACAGAATAATTATCATGTTATATTTATTATTTACATAAATTACACATCATTATTTTACTCATCCAAATAATAATGTTTTGAATAACAATTACACCACGACGTGGAGACGGTAAGCCGTACGTACGCACGTATGGTGACATGTCATTCAAAGGATGGATAGAATACTGAATATGGTTGTACCATATTTATAATAATATTACAGTATATAGGATATACTGGATTTGTTATTTTATAATGGTAATAACAAAGAAAGAATAAGTGGAAGAAGAAATGAATTTGAAAAAGGGTGGTGAAAACATTACATCTTCTCCGGGTTCTTCATTTTGATTTAATCAAAAGGGCTCCTTAGGTTGGATTTATGATCAAACTAAGGCCTATTGGTTGTAGTGAGGGAAGTTGAGAGAGTATTTGGGCAGATTTTGGCTGAGCCAAATGGCTTTGAATGTGTGAATTAGTGAGAAGGGGGAGTGCCCTTTTATAAGAGGGGTAAGGGGCACCTTTGGAAAAGCTAGAAATATTATTTTTAATAAATTCATATTCGGTTTCTAATGGCTCCAAAGTGGATTATTTAAAGTTTAATGTGGTTATGGGTCAAAAACCACTCAACCAATAGAATTTAGACAGGTTTGGGTCACTATATTAACCTTATCTTTAAATATTAACTCTTAGTTAATTAGTTTCACTTTTACAATGTCTCTTTCTATTTTTATATTATATGGCTAATAAACATACTATATACATCCAAGATACCCCCAAGTGGTCCATTAATGATTAACCTATCATGATATAAGTTTCTTGGCCGAACCTTAGATTTTTAGTAATTTAATATCAATTAATAATATAATATTTGTTTTAAAAACTCTTTTATGTCAATTTTGACACTATTCAATAATTGATTTTTTTGAAACTCATAACAGAATGATTACTTCGAAAAAAAGTTAATTATGTCAATACTAACATGTCATTTTAACCTATAAAATTAGTGTAATTCATAAAAAGTCTCAAATTATATTTATTTGGGTATTTATAATATCAATTATTTTAATTGTTCACTATTATGGTAATTACTGCATCACCATTGTGTCATAAATAAATTAAATTATTTAATTTCTAAAAATTATAAATAAAATACCATTATGTAGGAAATATCTTTATCTTTATAATGAATATTTATATTCTAAAATCCAAAATTTATAACCCTATGTAAAAATTGTTTTTCTAAAAGATATATGCTTGTGTAATTTTTGTATTCATTTTAACTTAATTAAAATAAAGTGTCCCTATCCCTTACAAGTGGCTCCATGGGGTCCCAAAATCGACCCAACGATGCCCATAGTCGGACATGTGTCAAAAAATAAGGTTAGGACACATTTTAGGGTAATTTTTTATTATTATAATCTTATTTTTTAACCCTTATTTACCGGATTTACCCTTTAACCATGGTAAATAAAATATTTACCGAAGTAATTATTCAAAATGTCTCAAAATAAAAGTTACCTATTTACAAAATTTGAACATACTGATTCCAAATATGGAATAAATTTTTCCAAATTCAAAACACAGAAGTGCCATAAATTAATTCCCGTTGTTAAAACAAAAATCGTGTTTTTAAGAGATAATAACTATCAAAAGATTGACACTTGTTTATGTCCGGTTTAATTGTGAAATTTTTTCCAATGACCAATATTGTATTAAATTGTAAAAATATATTCTAAATATACTTTAAAACCACTCAAATTTTTAATTTATCACTACCAATTATTTTGATTAAAAAAGTTGTTTTTAATTAAAATTTAGTAATTTTCACTATTCATCAAAATATAAAAGTTATCCGAAAAGTACCAAAATTTCACCCTAGGATAAATTCGATATTCCTAATACAAAAATGAATTCCATTTTGAGAGATAAAATTTATAAAATTTTAAAAAGTAGGTTTTACTATTCATTACGGCTATTTTGATTGGTTGTAGTGTGTGTTAGAACTTGAAGTTGCGTACAACACACGCTATTGTATTATTCAAAGAGAAGTGTACCGTGGAAGCTTGGGGTGTTACATTGTAAATTTTATTATATCCCCATTCTAAAGAATAAATTTATTTATTCAAATTGAATATATAAAAGTTTAAAATATTGGATTTAAAAAGGGTTCACTATTAAAGTTGGTAAAAGTGCATTTTTGAAAAATACTTCTTTTATCTGAAAAAAAAAAGGAATTTTGTTATTACATTATGTCTAAGAAACTCATAATATGGATTCTAAAATTATAAGGATTATATAAGGTTCAAAATTTAGTTAATACTATTCATAACCTCTTTTTAACGGCTTGTTTGGTAAGTCATAGTGCGCTTGAACTCGGTGTTACGTGTAGTGAAAGTTATTGAATTGTTTTGAAGAAGTACATACTATGAAATCTTGGGGTATTACATTATCCCCTAGAGTTCACAATCCTCTTGGTTATCTGTGACTATTGTTAGCTACCCACCACTGAAAACTCAGCTACTTGGTGCCTGGTGGTAGATCTCTCTGCCAGTGTCTACCCCACTATAAAGCTCCCTACTATACGAGCTCTCCCTAGTACGCCATCATATATAGGATTGTAAAGTTATATAATCGATGCCCTGATCTCTATGAGTAACCCCTCCTTGAAGGTTCGATCACTAATGAATTGGTATCACACCATATCTGTGGAGTAGTGAGAAATATCAATAAACCTCATCGAGTTCTCCACCATAGTTTGACTACCCTACTATAGATTCAGGAGCTCCTGTATGTGCACCGATCACAACGTATTTGGAAATAACTCCTCTTTGAAGAGTCCCTAGAAGTATTACCAAGAGAGAGTTAGCTCATCATTTTTCTAGGTCACGAAGCTTTACCATCTCCCCATTCATCCCTGAAGAACACCCACAACTACGACCACCATCTGGTCGAAAGGCATCCTTACAAGGAGGATGATGCGTATAACTAATTCCATCAAATCCTTTTCTACAAGGGGGTTTGTCTAAACCTAAAACCTGGGGGGTCGCTACCTTTGGAACTCATGCAATGCACTCAGCATGTGTGCATCCTCAACAGATAATACTAGTAGAAACTACTTCTCGGTGGGTGGCGGTATCAATGGTACGTCGTTTGGAGGTTCTATCTCTCTTATATGGAGTATCTTCAGTACATGCCCCTATATCAAAACCTTATCACAAGGCAGAACATCCTAGTGATCATGCAATAGAATCCTAGCTAGCTGCCTACAAGGAGGCATCCTGAAGTAGAATAAGATATACCATGGTCAACAGAATATACCTAGTGAGCTGACTCAAGAAGGTCATGAGAACACACCCTAATCCTGTATAATTCAGGTACCATTGTTTTATCTATATATAGTGTTTTCATTTATTGATTTAGAAATTAGGAGAATAGATTCATGGTGTATGGATATATAGCGACCGCACCAACACTATATTCCCTAGCCTAAAATCTAAACTTGAAACACTCAACATCGTTTCCCCAAACCAACCTCACTGTCTCAGTTCTTAAGTAGATCAGACCCTACTCTGACACCACTCTATCACAACCCTTCCTAGAGAGTCTTGTCTCGTGACTACCCCATTCCCACCTCCGATAAGCCAGGGGATGGAGGCTAGCATCAAGTAGGAATATCCCACAAATGGGAGGCATTTTCCTATGTACTTGTACACACGACCACAACTCTAAGATCATAAAATGATGAAATGTAAAAGAAACACCAAATAAATAATGCATGTATAAACTAAGATACTAAACATAGAGTAAGATAGTAGGAAACAAGAAATTAAATAGGGATAGAATGAAATTCCACCAAAAGAGTCTGTAAAATTGAATTCTCAAGTTCTTGAAACTCATCTGTAGAAAACCCAACCCGAATGGTCAGTATAGGATAGTTGTTTGAATCCATAGGAGCACACCTCATCTGCCCGATCTCTCTAAGAACCACTTGGTATTGGTCCACCTAGGACTCTATCCAAGTTTCAGTCATCTTCACAAGACACGACAGGTGGGAGCGAAGCCCGTGCCGAGGTGAGTAAAAGAATACTCTCTAGGACACCCCTAAAACCACAAAGAAAATACACAAATTATACCACCTAGGAAATACATGAAGTATAGTCAGATTTCACCGGTATATTATAATACATATATTCTAAAAAAGTCATGATATTCTCTATATAATGATACACATAGTCTCCATGTGACCCATAGTCTCTATAAGACACACAGTCTCGATAAGACACATAGTCTCAGAATGATAGACAATTTTTTAAGACACAGAGTCTTGATAAGACACATGGTCTCAGTATGACACACATTCTTTATAAGGCATGCAGTATTTGTAAGGAATTCGGCCTTTGTGATACACACAGTCTCTAAGAGATACACACACCTTCTAAGTCATGCAGCTTTAAAGTCACATGGATTATGGGTCACAGTCAGCCACAGGATTCCACTCATAGAACACTCATTCTGAGAGAACCTACCCTGTGATCCATTAGGATGTATGTTAACCTCCATAAAAACCCACTTAGAGTATCTTAAAAGGTCCTTCTCATCTCAAGGGTCCCAATGATAGAAATTTCTCATCAAACGGACACACGGTTTGAGAGTTACGAATATTTTTATAAAAAAAGTTCAAACCCGAGTACGGTCCGGTTAGGTCTGACACGTCCCGGCCAGGTCTAGTTTGGTCTGATCTGAACCGGTAGGGCCAACTGGGCCTTCTGGACCCAACCCACTAGGTCACAGGGCCACAAGAGTGTCATGAATCCCTCTTGTTTGGCTCATACTATGGGTTGGCTTTCTACGACGCATGCAGTCTGTCCCGACTGCATACCCTCCGGTCAATGCGCTCTTCCCTAACTATGTTCCCTCCAAGCAATGTAGTGCCACCATGATAAACGTGGAAAATTTCCATGCCCGGCTTCCCCATGGCCCCACCACTGTGGGCTCCTCAAACACGGCACCAAACCAAGTTCCATCCCCCATTTTCCTTGTATGCGACCTCCCCTCGCTGTGTATTCTAGACAAAACCATGCCCGTCTGTCACAGCCTACACCCACTGGCTACGCCTACTCAAACACATCCAAATGTCGTGTTCTATCTCAACCATCCATCCACCTGGATTGTCCCCTAGTACCTGCACTATCACTAGCATGGAATGGTTGGAGACTCCTACACCTTGTACCATTATGCACTATTTTCCCTGCCAAATTACACCATGCCTATCTTTGCAACTTTTTTGCGCCATCACAGGTTTGGCTATTCGATCTTGGATCCTTGTTCCATGAATCGGGGGTGCAGTGATCGATCATTTACCTCAGGGTTTCAATGTGCGGGGAGAAGAAAAATAACACACAAAAATGTGATAGATTGAGTGGAGAGAATAAATGAAAATAAACTCCCAAAGAATGGATCTTGGCCTCTGTTTGTGTAAGCCACAAGTTTTAATTGTTGGAAGGAAGAATGAATAAGGATAGAAATCCCAAATTCTATCTCACATTTAAATTTCTTCAAGCATGGCACCCATCCTGCAAGCGATCAAACCGTGGATCAACCTGTTCATGAGTTGGTATGTATTCATTTTCAAACATAAGAACTTGGAATTAATCACAAATAAAAAACACCCAATCAAAGGTTTATATTGATCATTAATGAAGGGAGAAGCCTTATCATTGTTGTTCATCGATTCATTGATCTCTGATCCGAGTTCTGATTTCCTATCCTTCATCATTATTGAGTAAACCACCTACTCCTTTTCTCAGGGATACTTCAAGGTTATGGTGATGACCCTGGATTCCTAGAAAACTATTACATAAATAAAAGAGTCATTGATTAAAAATTAAATATCTTTAATAAATATTTTATTACTGATACATGAAAAAACTAACTTCCTTGTATGAAATGTGTTGGTCGATTTTAGGGCCCACCTAAGGTAAATTCGTTGTTCTAAATGTAACAGTGCCTTTGGATTTCTGATTTGGACACCCTTTAAAGATTTTTTTATTTTTAAATAAATATTTCATTCATTCTTTTTTAAAATTGAGCATTTTTTAATGAATTGTTTTGGGAAGACCGGGCCTTAGAATCACACGCCATCTCAGAGCCTGGTCTCAGAATTTTTTTAATTAATTTATAAAAAAAATATGGGAAAATTTGACTCATTACACATAATAAAATATGTTATAAATAGAAATGTAATGTTAAAAGGAAAATTTCTAGGAAGAGTACTCATGGAATTTCAATTTCTAAATCATTCTTCAATATGAGCAGAAACATATTCACCTATTATTTCCATCATTGTAGAACAATATCAAATATTCCTAGCTTAATCTAACAAGTTTATAAATTCACATATAAAAATCATTTAGTTATAACTAAATATTTTATGCTAAGGATATCAAGCAACAAATAATTTTATGTACCCATAATAAGTCATGTTTAAAACTAGAATAAAAAATTAATAAAAGAGAACATAACATGATTATGAGGGTTGGATGACACATCATCACAAGTTATCATAAATAAATGCACTTGGAAAAATCATAAACCAAAATCATAGCCATGTCATGCAAGATATTATAATTATTCATTCTCCGTAATTAAAATTATACCATGAAATTAGTGTATTTTTCACACAAAAACATGTTTAGTAAACCAAAAAGGTTTATGCGTCAAATCACAGGGGTCCTTAAATACCTATGTCTCAGCTGAATTCCTTTTCCTACATCACATTAAAGGTACAAATGAAATTTTTTCTACCTTATCCATGAAATCCTCATATATTATTCACTTCAAACTCAAACATATCTCCCACCACCCCCACTTTAAATCCCCCTAGGAATGTAATAAATATGGGGATAAGACCTAATGCCCCAGGTGGTAACTAGAATCAAGGGTACCCATACAAAATGGGAGGTATTTCTGTCTTTAAATATACTAATAAGAGAGATAAAAATCACTAATCAAATCCATATATCAGTAAATAAAAACATCACATTAATCAAATACCATATATTACTATATGAGATAAAAGTAATATAACTATGGAAATGAAAGGTTGGTCACTTAAGCTCCACTATAGCTCTTATACTCTATTTTATATACTGAAATAGTAGTGCTCCCATTCTCCATGAAAAAACGTTAAAAAATGACCCAGAATATTATAAACGGACGATCACTATAGGATAACTCGGTAGGATCATATTTCAAAGAAAAATAATATCAATTCAAAATCAATGTTCCATAAGAGATAGGTGTGAAAACACTAATTTAGACAAATCTAGAAAAAATAATAAGTGTAAAAAAACATAGAAAAATATAACACAAGCACCACATTCAAATTAATCACCTATAATTATTGAGTTACAAATTATGCTATCATCATAGAAAAATTCACATAATTGTACTATCATAACAAAATAGATATATAATATATCCCTAATAACCAAAAAACCAATGTTTCCAACCTTCTATACAACCATCCAATTTTCATTACAATATAGCCCTCAAATATAAAGGATCACAAAAACATAATTTATTTAAAATATGGGGCCCTAAAAAATTCATTATACCTTATCTTGATATCAACTAGGGAACTTTTATCTCAGATAGATATCTAGTCATTTAGTGTTCCTATCACAAATAGATCAGAAATACATAGATTACAAATCACCATTATATGAAAATAATCACTATGCACCCCATGCATCCATCAATAATACATAACTCCCCTACACCTCTTGTAGCCATTAAAACATAGCCTCATTATTATAATAATTTCCACAACATCTTCATAACATCATCACCATATAGTCTTAACACCCATTTTTATAAATACTAGATAATGGATTCTATGAATCTTATCATATCCAAAATAACCATAACAAGTTCCATTGTCATACCATGCCCAAAAACATTCCATATCTACGATGTAAAATGTAAGGTTAAACAGTAACAACCACAAACATTCATAAGTAGCATCCAAAAAAATAAGGTGGAAAAATAATCAAACGTTATTAGAATTTCACTATTATCAATGTTAAAAGTGTTCTAAAATTAACTGAGAATTTAATCCATCATGCAATATAATTTATCCCATTAACATTCCATACAATCATTAACATCCATATATATACATCCATGAACTTGTCATAAATTTCATTATTAGTTATAGTGATCTGACCATGATTATCTTCATGAACATGAGCATATCCCAAAGTGAAGAAGTATATTTATCCATTTAATAAACTTCATTTAACCTATAATAAAAATTCATCAACATTCTAAATCTATATAATGATTAAAAATGTATTTATATATACAAGGTTATTAATAAACTCGTTATCTCAAATATTAGATTAATTTTATGATCGAGCCATAGCTTGGAATTTGGGAAATATAGCACAACTAGAAAACTCAACCTAGAGACACACTGTATCAAAGACTCATCTCACTTTCCAGCATCACTCCCCTGGAAGGAATACTACAACAACTCTCTTAGAAGACCTATAGGTTCTCAATCCTAATCAATGTTCCCTGAATCACAATCAAAAGAGGGTAAACTTAAAAGGTTTCAATTATTTAAACAGAAATATATTTTTTCTATAGAAATATAAAGAAACCACAAACTTGGGTGAAACACTCAATTACACTCCTAAAAGGGTTACAATAACTCACTACTAAATCCAGGGTCAAGGCATTGACAAACAAACGGAATTACAAATTAGTAAGCAATCTAACTAAAGGATAAAATCATTTCTTACTAACCTTAGAAATATAATAAATCCCTCAAAACCATAACTAAATAGATTGTTAGGGTATATTAATATTACCAAAAATAAACCATGATACATAACCAATATATAACATCACACTGAGGATATAACCCAAACCACTCTATCATCATTTCATCTCTACTGGTTGTAAAAAAATACTTACTTTATTTAATATTTAATCATAGATTAGAAGTCACAATGTTATAACTAACCAATAAATTTTCTAAAAAATCAACACAAAAAAGTTAATTTTTAGTATTTTAGTCTAATATAGAATTAACTTCTAGGTTACCCGCTTCTTATTCATAACTCTCTTTCCAAAAATTCTATTTCCTTCAATTACTTTTAACACAATTTCTAATAATTTCTTTCCACTATCAAAAGTCCTTTTTAAATTAAATAACTATAGATTTATATTCTCATTCCCTTTCCAAATATTTCATATTTGTTTCATCAAAATATTAACTATCATTGAATTTGTATAAGAGTATAAATTTAGCAATCACATTTAATGGGAAATAAAGGGGATAGCTGAAAATTTTACTTCCTAATTTCAGGTTCATAAACTATTGAAAACAACCAACCAAAAATATTTAATTGCAATACATATAAAATTAAAATAGAACAACATTTTAATAGGAAGTTACCATGAAAAAGGGGTTCCACCACAAACATAAAGAGATGCATTCAACCAAGTAAATTTGTCAAGGACCCACTTTCCTCAAACCTAGAACCCATACACTAAGATGATGAAGGTTGTATAGCATTAATTTATATGATAATATACGTTAACCCATCCCCAAGAAAATATCTCCATAACTCCAAAAATAAAGATATAAATAATAAACTGGATCCATAAGTTATAGGTACCCACTCCGAGAGGTCGTATCTCTATAAAACCAAGCCCGATGGACTAATTTATAAATAACATCTCTAAAATTAATTCATGTATTGGGTTATTATTAATGTTTGAAGGATTACATGAAATTTTTTCATGTGATTTAATGGGTGGTTTTAAAAGGATGAATGTTTAGAGTACCAAGCTTTCAAAAAAAGGGGATAGCAATAGAAGGAATGATGATAAATTGTATCATTCATCTTATGAGGTTATCAATCTAAGGAAATCAATATGAATTGGGTAACTCATAATTTTTATAATATGTCAAGAAAAATAATTTTAAAATATAAATGTAAAACTCATAAATCCTATACCTCAACAAGATCAAATAATTTCATGCCAAGACAACTAATTCAAGCACCTAAGACTCCACAAAGGATTCCATCAACCTCTTAGTGGAATATAAAGTATCAAAGAATAATTATAAACCTATATAATTGATATTGAAAATTGATTCCATAACTATAGAAAGAATGATTAAAAAGGAGAGAAAGGAAGGGAAATAAAGTACATTAGATTGAATAAGAAACAATATCGTGAACTAAGAATATTAAGATCATTAAAAGGATTCAAAAATGCTCTAGAAAGGCACCTAGAATCATCTAGGTCTCCTGGGGAATGATGGGAAGAAATTAGTTCCAACATGGAAATAGTTTGACCCCAATTAAAATAGGGACTCGATAAATTACTACTATAGCATAGATAATCTCAAAATGGTCATATCGGACGTGGTGATGATCATATTAGAGATCCCCACATTTAGTGCAGACAACTCCCTGCTTTTTTATCCCATATTTAAAAACCATGACTTAAGCATTTAATTATCATCACTCCCTTGTCCATGATGTGTGAATATCTTCATCGTCATTTTTAGCCTACTACGCTAAAGACCATGGTGTTGAGGACTCCTCCAACTATTTTTTCCTTCAACGGCTTCATCAAGAACAAAGCTCACCACCACACCCAACCCGAAAGCATAGTGGTATCCTATATACCCATTTTCCATAGGTGAACACTCCAAGTGAGACTCCTTTTGAAATGTATTCTATGGTTTTTTCACTTGTAATGGTGCACCCAGAACCATGCTACATGGCCAGAATCCAAAAATGGATAGCCCAAAAATCTTCATCTCATTTTCCCATAGTTTTACTCAATGAAAAAAATCCATCCACCACACATACCCCCACAACTTAGTTGATAGTTTAATATCTAAAATCCTATTAATACTTTGTAAATCCAAGAAAACACCACTAAACTCCCACATGAGGCACTTTATACCCTTTAAAACACAAAGTAAGGGGCTCAAAATCTAGGCACCTATAGTTGTTTCATAACTAAAATAAGTTCATGTAATTTCTATGTAGTTGGGGTTTTCCATAGTGGTAAGAACCTCGTAATCCTATATGAAAAATGGGGGTTCAATACCCATTGGGCACAGGGGCTGTAGCAGTATTGTAGCGTACTGTAGCAATACTGTAGCATACTGTAGCAGTGGTGGCACTGTAGCAACGGCAGGCACTGTAGTGGCGGCAGGTCGCTGTAGTGGCGGTAGAGCGCTGTAGCGGTGGCAGGTACTGTGTGGAACTGTAGAAGGAAGGTACTGTAGCAGTACTATTCACAGAATGGGCCTCGGGCTAAAAAAATTGGGTCTATGGGCCATGTAATGGGCTAAATTCCCATTGGGTCTTTGGGCAATGTAATGGGTCTCCCTCTACCCAGTTAAAGAGGTTTTTTCTATGATTTAATAATAAATGATGCTTCATCCCCAACCTTTAAAAAAATAAATACATATAATTTCTATTGTTTACTAAACAAATTTTTATGTGTTATTATAATTGTTATGATATTTCACTTTTTACATGTTTTATATATATATATTTCCATGTCAATTATTCATATTTTTATAGTTATACTTGATTTTAAATTATTATTTCATCTGTTTGGAGATATTTTCATCAAAATGTGATTTTAATTGTTAAATACACTTTAAAAAGTTTTTATTTTTTAAATTTTTAAATTTTATAAGAAAATAAATATTACATATTTTATAAAGAAAAATAAAATTTAATATGATTTTATAAAAATTTATTTTTCATTAATCTGAAGGTCTTGCCGTATTTTGATGACATTGGTTTTAATTATTGGAAAATTATTATGAGATTATTGAGAAATAATTAATAGTATTTACTAATTATAATACCATTTATGGTAATTAATTTTAAAATTTTATGGGTTTTGATTGAAGAATGTTGTAAATCTAATTGTAGAGAGATTGGTGAATTTGTTTTTTATTTTTGGCTTAGGATTGGATTTTGAAATTTGATTTAGGATAACTTAAGGGTTATAGCACAAAGGATTTAAAAATAGGAATATTTTTGTTTTGAAATTTTTATTCAATTTGATTATGGACGGTATAGGTGAAATCATTATTGGTAATAAAATATGGGTGGTGGTTGTTTATATAATTATATTGAAAAATTGTTTTATTGATTATGGGACTATTGGTTGAAGTAAAAGATTATGTAATTTTTAGTAAATATGGTTGTTTATACTATAAGGTGACTTAGATAAAATACTAATTCTTATAGATTTTATGGATGGGGTGTAGCACCCTGACCATAGAAATCTTGGAGGTGGAGTCTAATACTATTTACATTAGCATGATTATAAGGAATCATTCCACTAAAGACCGAATATATTAGTATGATTTGTAAACTAGACACATATATGAGTCTTTTATTACAAAATAATAGACTAATTACAACATAATTGTTTTATTCTTTCTAAATAAATAACATCGAGGATAACTCTAATCAAACTTGTAAATCTCTACATATCATTCTAGTATACTTCTTGGATTTTTTGGGAAAGAAACATAATAAGGGTGAGCACAAATTCTCATTAAGGGAGAAATATAGGGGAAGAAATAATGAATCAATGACAGTAATAATTATTAAATGATAATAACTAAGATCACATTCCATATAAAAGTCAAACTAAAAAGGAAGTTCAAAAAAATATGGCAAGGATATAACAAAAAAAAATCCATTCTAATAACTAGATAAGGAGAAATAAATATGGAAAGGTAATAAACTAAACACATGAAATTTAATCAATGAACTGAAAATGAAGTGTATCCATAGATATGTCGATGGAAATCTTAGGGATTAATAATAACTGAAAGAAAATGAAGTAAATTATTTCTTAATGGAAATCATGTATATGGAAAATGGAAAACTATAATATCATGACCTTTCACAAGATGGTTTAAATTAAGGTTATAAACCCATTTAAATAAATTATTTGTCTCATGAGAACCTATCTATGCAACGAGGATCTATATAAAGTATGGGCTTCATCAGTCATTTCCAGTCCAAAACATTCCTCATATCAAATCATCAAAATAAATAATATGCCTTATAAAATATATGTATTGAATAAATATCTTGGAAATATCAATATTTCCCCAAATAATCAAATAATATTCAATGTAGACACCATATCCAAAATGGTATACGGTTTGGGAAATACTAATATCCATAAGGAATGAAATGGATAATAAGGGGAAAATTCAATGATAAATGATCACAGGAAATTGACTATTTAATGGGGAATAAAAAATGATTCAAAAATTGAATTTGAATACTATCCTTGGCCAAATCAATAGTAAACCGTCCAAAGTAAGAATAAATATCTAATCAATACAACATATTTCCAGTGGAGTAAAATATATGGTGGTTTTTGTTGATGAATGGAAAGACAATAAAAGGATCTTTTAAAAATATTCTTGGGGAAAATATCATTTTATTATTAAAAAACCTTTTCATTAAAAATCACTTTTGAAAATATTTTCTTTAAAATGTAAACTTTTAGACATGAAAAGGAAGCTTTAAATAAATGACTTTGGGTAAATCTATACAAGCCACACAAGGTAAAAAATAACATTCCTTTGGCATGGTTAAATTTTAGGAAGATTCCTTGTTTGGAAAAAAACAATAATATTACTTTTAAAAAAATTGGTAAAACATAAAATGGGTAAAATTTTACTCAAAAAATCACTCTAAAAACATTTTTTAAACCATTTTAATAAAACATGGTTTTTAAATGAAAACATTTTCTCATACAAAAGAGAGAAACAAAGTCAGGTTTTCTTAAAAACATGTTCTAAAACATTTTTAGTACCAAAGAGTGTAAAAATGATACTAATACTTGAGAATGGTCATTAAAAAAATAGTAGAGAAAATTAAATGTTTTATTGAACCACGCTCATATAACTTCCTCAAATATAAATATTATTGAAATATCATTAAAGTTATTTATGATGGAAGTAATATTTAAACATTCTAAAGTGTCCCATACCATTTTGAAATATTTTGAATCATATTTCTCATGAAGAAAATAAAATAAAATTAATGTTTAAAATACCATTAATATGAAATTATTAATTATATAATTTAACAAAATGGTTATTATATACACCAAACAAAATATGTAAGTGGTGAACATGAGATTTATCTTAGGGATGTAAAAATTGATATGAGAATACCTTACCTTGTGTTTCGTTTTGGGTGAATGTCCTTTAACTTATTGTATAATAAACTTATTTTAATTTTTACCTTATTTATAACATTTTTCTTTTTTATAATTACTTATATTTAACTTATTATCATGTTGTGTACAACTACTTAATCAATTAATTTTATGTCGGGTGTTTTGACCAAATTCGGTTTATGTGTCAAAAATAACTTTTATTAGTAAACTATGGTGAAAGGGGTCATCATATAATTTATATTGAATAAAAATCATTAAATTATTATCATATTTCTATATCATTTATACCTTTCAAAAGAATCATTAAATATGGTTATGAAAAATTAATTAATGTTACAATCATGGAGATGGTAGGCTATACGTACATAAGAGTAACATTCTCATTTTTAAATGATTATTATGGAAAGAAGGTAACTAGAATTATATCTTTCAAAAATTTCTATTATGACATAATACCATATTATTTAATCATATATACTTATATATATAGTTATTTTGATGTAAAGGTAATTACATCATATCAAGGAGGTGGCAGTCCACACGTCCAAGATCGACCTTATCACTTTTTAGTGTGTGAAAGAATAATAAAGAAATGTGATATATATATATATATACATATTTATATATTTCCAAAAAGGTAATTATGTCATTAATATCATAAATTTTTTGTGTATGTAACATATTTTTAATTATAATCATCTTTTTTACATACCATGGATCATGTAAACGAATCGCATCACTTTTAGGAGGTAGTAGTCCACATTTTCTCAAATGAAATTATCGTATTTACACAAGATAAAATTCATAAAGGTATGTTCTAAATAAAATTTAAATAAGCATAAAGACAGTATAAATATCATATATATCATTTATAAATTTATTTTCCATCATAATTTCCACCACCATTGGTGGTAAAGAAAGAACGGACAATCGTCGTTTCTTGAGGTTGTAGTTCTTCATTCACTTAAACAGTATTTTTGTCACCCATTAGATGGGTTGTGTGTAACTATAGGTCAAAATATTAATGTAATAGTATACTAGTATATTGAGGATACTTTTTTTCTTTTATAATCATATTTTAATAAGAGTATAGCGGGTGTATAATGGAAATGAAACAAAAATTTTGAGAGAAGATGTTACCTCTAAATCGAGTAACTTCTTTGGGTTTATAAAAAAAGGAATACT
This sequence comes from Viscum album, assembly GCA_963277665.1. Classification (NCBI taxonomy): domain Eukaryota; kingdom Viridiplantae; phylum Streptophyta; class Magnoliopsida; order Santalales; family Viscaceae; genus Viscum; species Viscum album. The sequence continues at coordinate 1,328,939,956 of OY728127.1, read as the reverse complement.
TGGAATTAATTATGCCAAAATGGAGGATTAAAGGTCAAGGTGAGGTATTTTTTGAATCTATTTGTTTAGATCTTGACCAAAACTACATATTTTGAGATGTGTGAGGAAGTTGGAGAGGTGGTGGCCTTTCATAGGGAAGGAAACAGACTCATTTGGAATTTTTGGAAACAAGTTAGGTGTACACATGTTCTAACCTAAAAAAAGTCATAAAAAACCAAAAAAAAACTCCATAATGGAAGTTTAATGGGAGAAATATGGCTAAAAAATTGTTTTTAGACAAGTGGATAAGTCATTTAGTCCCTTAAGTTAACGGTTTTGTCCTTGATTAAGCATAATTTTTCCTAAATAATTGTAATTGATTTTAATCAGCTTCACTAATAATTTTGGTCAAAAACTATTTTTGCCTTATTATATATGATAAATTATTCTGATTCCAAATATGGAATCCATTTTTCTAAATTCAAATCTCATATGTGGAAAAAATTAATTTAAAATTTTTCATACAGTTATGATGATAATGCAAGTTTTTCGAGTAAAAAAATATTAATGTTTGCTATGTTTTTCTAATCAATTTCAATATGAAATTGACTAAAATGATGAAATTTTTATTATTTTATAAATATATTATATAATTAATCTTTAAAAAAATTGAAATTATAATTTAAACTTATAAATAAAATAGAAAAAAATGCATTTTTGAACTAAATTTCAGTATTTTAAAATATTCATTAAAAAATGAAATATTTCATAAATATATCAAAAATTCACCCTAACATGATTTGTATGTTTTTATTTAAAATATTATGTTTATTTTTACATATTAAATCAATAAAATTGTCAAAATTTATATTTAAAAAGGGTTCTCCCTTAAAAGGTGTTAAAATTCCCTTTATAAAAAAGAGATATTTTTATATGTAAAATGGGATTTATCTTTATCTTATGAATATAAAATATCATTTATGAGTATAAAAAATATTTAATTGAATATATTAAATATATATTTCAGTAAATTCATTAAATAATTTTAATTAATTATGTTTATTAAGACAAAACTCATTTGGAATCATAAAAACAAAAATATTTCTATTTTATATGTAGTTGGTTCATATTATTATTTCTCATTAATTGTAATCCAATGAATTAATTTTATTTTTATATAAATCCTAAATTTTCTTAATATAGTTAATATTATTCATAACTACTAAAATAAAGGTTATTTTATGCCATTTCATATTAAATAATAATATTTTAATAATTTATTTTTATTTGTTGAAACTCAGACTTTCATGTAACCCAAGATATTGAGAAAGGTCACTCTTGCATGTAACGCAAGCTATCGAGGAAGGTATCTATTTTGTGTAAAGAAATATAACATGGTGTTTCATTCATTACAATATATATCAAGTAGTGAATTTATTTAAAATAGTAAATATATAGTAGAGTCACGGGATATTATATTCCCTTACGCACTTAGTTATACGTTTCAAACACATTATTTAATACCAAGTTGTAATTTTGAATTTTGAGGTGTTACATTCTCCCCACCATAATTAAATTGCTTCCTCACATTTTAAAATTGATCTTGGTAATATATAATTTGATGTTTCCTATATTAAAATATCACATTGTGAGAGGGTTTCGTATAACATCCTCTAGAATGGAGAGAATGGGAAGTAAAAAATGTTACATGTAATAACATATAACTAGGTATCTAAGTTAGATAACATAAGTGGAAATTATAGATATATAATTATAGGTAAAACATAAGAAATTATAGGGAGTGATTGAGCGTTTAAATAAAAAAACATTTAATGATAAATAGAAAGTTGAGGTTCTAAAATCCATGGCTTTGTGATGATTTAGAAGGTCATCAGTTCAACAAAAAATAAGGTATTAGGAAAACATTTTTGTTTGAAGATATTTTTCCTAAATGTTGATGAATTATTTTACTTCTTATGTATACTTACATGATATGTTTATATGAATAGAATTTCAACATTTATTTTTGATTTGATCTATTTTACAATTAATTCAAAAATTAATATTGATGAATGAAGCACAAAAATAGATTTCTAAATGATCTTAAGGCCCATAAAAGAGTGACAAGACTTACTATTTGTCATTAACTGTCTTTAAAAACCAATATTGTTAATATATTAGTCTCTAATACTCAAAATTGATACTATCAGTTCATCATTGACATTTTCTCATCAAGTTTTTTAACTAAAAAATGAAAAATTAAAAAGGACATTATGATGGTCAATGGTTGGTGAGAAACACTTATCGTTCTTCAGTAAAGGGTTCAAGACCCGTGGCCTTTCCAAATTTGATTGGTTTTCACCCAAATTATAGGTTTTCCTTTTCTAGGAACAAATTAATATAATTTCAAAAATAAATCCAATATACATCCATGAAATTTAATCAATAAATAGACTCTTAACTATGGTTTTCAATAAAACACAATACATAAATACTTCATCCATCTATTTCCACATAAGTCCTTCCTTGGTCTAGGGTTTATCCATTATATCAATTATTGGATTTATAAATAATAAAACATTATCTTCAATATAAAACACCTTAGGTTTAACCTAGGTTACTCATTAGAAAAATCATTCATAGTTGTTTGTAAAGAAAACATGAATTATCATAAGTATATCCACCAAGAGTGTCAAACCAGGTACATAGTAAGGCATGTTGTCATAAAATAGGTTACATTGTGTCTGTCTAGGAACATATTTTTAAAGATATTACTCCAAGGTACATAAGTGCGATAACCCTGTCCACATGTAGTATTAAAATAGGGATTTATTTCTTGAAAACCCACATAATATCTAATTTTCCAAAATTATTGTGAGTTATTCTACACTTAAACTCTCATTAGAGAATAGGGTTACATTATCTAATCTATGTTTTCCTAAATCTATTTCTCAAGGTTTATACTAAACTTCCTTTGATACCAACAATAGTTACCCAACTCTAGAAATTCCGAAGTCGGTGTCTACTACTAATTACATTGGCACGATTATAATGAATCAATACTAATACTAGTAAAGAGTTTAGTAGTAATAGTAAAATAGATACATACATGGGTATTTTATGAAAAAATAATACAATAATTACATTATAATGTTTTTATTATTACTAAATAAATAACTTCTAAGATAACTCTAATACACCTAGTAAGTCCCTACATATCTTTCATAGTACATTTATTAGATTCCTGGGGAAAGAAAAATAATAAGGGTGATCTCAAATGATCAGTAAGGGAAAAATATTGAGGAATCATTAATGAATCAATTAGAATATTAATTATCACATGGTAATAAATGAACTCACACTCTATATAAACAAAAACCTAATAAATATGTTCATAAACAATATGGACAGGTAATAACTAGAAACAAATGTCATTAAAATAACTAGGTAAGGAAAAATAAATATGGTAAGCTAATAAACTGAACATATTTCATTTAATCAATGAACTGAAAATTAAGTGTATCCATTGATATGTCGATGCAAAATCTCAGGGATGAATAATAATTAAAACCAAATGAAAGGAAATTTTTCTTAATAGATATAATGTTTAAGGAACATGAAATCCAATACAGCAAAGACCTTTCACAATATGGTTTAAATTGTGGGTATAAACACATTTGTGTAACTTTTTTGTCTCATGAGAATATATCAATGCATCGAGTAGATATATAAAGTCAGGAATTCACCCATCATTTCTAGTCCAAAACATTCCCCATATTGAATAATAAATACAAATAAAATGCCTTATAAAATTTCCATATTTAATAAATAACACATAATTATCAATATTTACTCAGATAATCAAATAACTGGAAAAATAGACACCATATTCAAAATGGTATACAATTTAGGAAATAGTAATATACATGACGAATGAAATGGATAATTAGGGGAAATTCAATGATCATAGGAAATTGAATATTTCAAGGGCAATAAAAATGATTCAAGGAAGTGAATGTGAATACTATCCTTAAACAAATCAATAATAAACCATCCAGATGAAGAATAAATATGGTATCAATACAAAAAAAAATCCCAAGTGGAGTAAAATAAAGGGTTGCTGTTGTTTATGAATATATATACTGTAAAATATCTTTTAAAAACATTCACGAGGAAAATATGAATTTAATTTGAAAAACCTTTTAAAAAACCCATTTCTTTAAAAAACACTTTTTGAAATATTTTCTTTAAAAAGTAACAATTTAAACATTTAAAAGAATCTTCAAAGAAATGATGGCAGGTAAATCTATACAAGATGCATTAGGTAAAAGGAATATTCCTTTTTCATTATTAAAGTTTAAGAAGATGCCTTGTTTGGAAAGTGAAAATAATATTCCTTTGAAAAAATTGGTAAAATAAAAAAGGAGGAAAAATGTCTTTACCAAATAATTTTAAAAAAATTGTTTCAATTTTTTTAATTAAACCTAGTTTTTAGAAGAAAACATGTTCTCTAACTAAAGAGAGAAACAAAGTCGAGTTTTCTTAAAAGACTTTTCTAAAACATTTTTATTACCCAATAATGGGAAAATGATACTAATACTTGAGAATGGTCATGAATAAATGGAGGAGGGAAAATAAAGGTTTTATTCAAAAATGGTCTTATAATTTCATCAAATGGAAATACAATTGAAATATCATTAAATATATTGTTGAAGGAAATAAACTTTAAACATTCTAAAGTGTCCCATACCACTTTGAAACAGTTTAAATCATATTCCTCATGATGTAAATAACATTAAATCAAAGTATAAAATACCATAAAGATAAAAGTATTATTTATATAATCTAACAAAAGGGTATTTTTCTGCACCACACAAAATATGTAAGTGGTGAACATGACATTTATCTTACGGATGTAAATAGTGAGATAAGAATACCTTACCTTGGGTTTCCTTTTAGGTGAACATCCATTAACTTCCCGTATAATAAAATTATGTTAATTTTATACTTTCTTGAAAACCTTTTTCATTTTTATAATTAATTTTATTTCACTTATTACCATATTTTGTACAACTAATCAATCAATTAAGTGTACGTTGGGTGTTTTGACCAAATTCGGTTTATGTGTCAAAAACAACTTTTTTAGGTAAACTGTGGTTAAAGGGGTTATTATATAACATCTCCATAATAATAATAATGGCATAATTTTATTATTTATAAATAAATTATACCTTTAAAAATAATCATTAAATATGGTTATAAAAAATAAATCAACATTGAAATCATGGAGACAGTAGGTCATACGTACACATGAGTAACATTCTCATTTTTAAATGATCATTATGGAATGAAGGTAAGTAGTAATATATATTTACATAATGATAATTATATAATTAATACCATATTATTTAATCTTATATACTTATATATAATTTGTGTTATGTAAAAGGAATCATATTGCATCAAGGAGGTGGTAGTCCACATGTCCATGACCGATATTATCACTTTTTAGTGTGTGAAAGGATAATGAATAAAAATAATATATTTATAGGTAATTATATCATAAATATCATATATATTTTTATGACATGTTTTTTTAGTTATAATCATCTTTTATACATTCAATGGATCCTGTGAACAAATCACATCAGTTTTGGAGGCGGTAGTCCAAATTTCCTCAAACTAAATTATCATATTCAAACAAGATGGAAAGCATAAATTTATATTATAAATAAAAATTAAATAATCATAAAGACATTATAAATATCATATACTCCCTATATAAATAGATTTCCCATCATAATTACCAATATGGGAGGTGGTAAAGAAATAACAAACAATCATCCTTTCGTGAGGCTATAATTCTCCATTCACATAAATTGTATGTTCGTTGCCAATTAAATGGGGTCTTTGTAAGTGTAGGTCAAACTATTAACATAAAAAAATAATAGTATATTGAGGATTCAGGTAATTTTTTTATTCATATAATTATAAAAGTTATAGGGGGTGGATAATGGAAATGAAACAAAAAATCTTTAGAGAAAACGTTACCTCTTAATTGAGTAACTTCTCTTTCTAGATACCAACAGGCTTCCTTGGAAGGATTTATATCCAAAGGGGGGATTAAAGGTCTAGGATACGTATTTTCTTAAGATATTAGGGTAGATATTTGCCTAACATAGGTGGTTTTAGAGGTGTGAGGAAGTGGGAGAGGTTGTGGACTTTTATAGAGAAGGAAAATGACTCACTTGGAATTTTTGGAAACGAGTTAGGTGTACAGATGGTATTACATACAAATTTCATAAAAAATATAAATAATGGAAGTTTAATGGCCTAATTATTTCCATAAAATGAGTTTTGTAAAAGTTTCTAGGTCATTTTGGCCCTTAAGTTAAAGGTTTGGTCCTTTATTATGCTTAAATTTTCCTTAATAATTATAATTAATTTTAATCACTTTCACAAATCATTTTGGTAAAAAAAAATTGAATTTTCTGAAATTATAAATTATGATTATTCCAAATATTTAATCCATTTTTCCAAATTCGAGTCACATAATTGGAAAAAATAATTTAAAATTCATCTTGTAGGTGGGATGCCAATCCTGGTTTTTTAAGTAAAAAAGTTTGAATTTTTTCTATCTTTTTCTAATCAATTTCAATGTAAAATTGATTCAAATGAACTAAATTATATTAATTTAATACAATATTATCTGATTAAACAATAAAAATAATTATAATTATAATTCAACCTTATAAATAAGACAGGACAAAAGGAAGTTTTGAACTAAATTTCAGTATGTTTAACTATTCATTAAAAAATGAAATGTTTTATAAAAATTTCAAAAATTCACCCTCACCTAATTATTTTTTGTTTCTATTTCAATATGAAGTTTATTTTTATGCATTAAATAATAATTGTGTCATAATTAATATTTTAAATGGCTTCTCCATTAAATGTTGGTAAAATTGCCTTTATAAAAAAATATAGGTTTTTATGTGTGAAATAGAGTTTGTTCTTATCTTATGCATATAAAATCCCATGTATGAATGTCAAAAATATTTTATTTAATATATAACATATATATTTAATTTATAAATCATTGTAACTAATTTTTCTTATTTAGAAAAACTCCTTTGGAATCATAAAAATAATAATATTTCTTTTTTATATCCCATTAGATAATATTTTCTTTTCTTATTAATTAGTATCCAATGAATTCATTTTATATTTATAAAAACCACATATTTTAATATGTTAGTTAATTTCATTAACAACTACAATCATAATGGCTAGTTTATGTCATATTATATTAAATAATATTATTTTAATAATACATTATTATTTGTTGAAACTCGGTCTTGCGGGTAATGAAATATATTGAGGAAGGTCCCTCTAGCATGTAATACAAGATATCAAGGATAGTATATCTTTTGTGTAACAAAGGCTAACTCAGTTTTGTACCCATTATAATAAATATCATCTATTTAATTTATTTAAAATAGTAAGCATATAGTAGATCCATGGGATATTATATTCCCATATGCACTTGGTGATTCATGTCACACATACTATCGAATAAAAAGTTGTACTTTATAATTTTAGGGTGTTACATGGGGAGATTATGTTAGAATTTATTTTGTAACTTAGCAGTGGGAATGAAAACTACTGATGTTATGGATTTCCTAGGTGTTTTTGGTTCTTAACATATGATGACTGTTGGATTTAAATCTATGTTTCTTTGTGAGGATTTGAAAGGATTTGAATATGGATTTTTATTGTGTGTGATATTTTTCCTGAAAATGTGAATTTATCATTTGTATTATCATTATTTTTTTGTTTTTTATATTAAATGGTATGATGTTACTTTTCATGGAATATATTGTATATTATTAGATATAAAACAATTTTCTGGTGCATATTTGAATATATTGATTCATATTTTTAATATTTTCATGTATATAAATCTATTGGGTTATATCTTTTGATTATATTTGGGTTGCGTAGATTTCAAATATTTTTATTCACTGAAGTAAATCATGGTTTTTTAAGTAACCAGAAAGTAATAGAAATTATTTAGTTGTGGTTTAAGACACTACTAAATAATGTCTATATTTAATGAAGGTTCAAGTCGCCACTAGTTTTCACACCAAAATACAAATGAGGAACCGATATTAAATATGAAAAAAATATAGTGAAATAATAATTTTGAAACATTTTCAATAAACCAGAAAATTAAAATAACTACAAAAAAATATCCCTCAACACTTCTTTTTTGGTCCCTCAAGTAAAATCACTGTGAGTGGATTTAGTAATAGATTAAACTATTTATGAACCAAAAAAATAATGTTAATAAATCATTTTTCTATAGCTCGTATCTCTATAAAATACCTTCAAAAATTGTTCTATGTTAAGAAGATTATAATTTCACAGGAATTTGAAAGAGATGACATAGTTTGGGATATATAATTGTTTCATCTATCCCAAGATGAAATTCCATCAAATGTTTTTTAGGGGAAGTAGAAACTCATAATAATCATTTCATTATTTAGATGATGAAGAATAATATGTGGAAACAAAATATGTTCCTTGTTTTAAATAAATAGTCAATGAGACTTATGTATTTCCCATTAATGAATATAATAAAGTTATTATTATGCTAGATCTTCTAGAAGAACAATCATCTCATGAAGATGTACACAATCAACTTCCTAAAATACAAATCCAACACTTGCTAGATTACCTATTTTCTTATAGGGAATAGATGAAGGGAATGTACATTCTTACACATCTTATAGATTTCAATTACATGTTTATCACAGGATAGAGGATAAAAATACACATCCTTATTCATTATTACATCTACAAGAAAATGTGAATCCAAGATGTGGTGGTTCAATCTTATAAAAAATATCCTTATTATAATTCTAGATAACTTCTGAAGTCTTTCTAATTATAGATAGTAAAAATTAAAATCTTCATCAAAAGAAACACATGTTTCTTTTATTTTTTATTTTTATCACTTTATTTATTTACATTAATTTTTTTGTTTAAAAAAATTTAAAACTTCCTTTTTTCTTGTTGTAATCAAGTTAGTCGGAAGCACATTTTTCTAATCTATCCAATGAAATAACATTATCGTGTTTCTATTTCCTAAACATTTTCTTATTTATATCTTATGTTTTTAATTTTTTATAGAATTAAAAACATATTGTAGTTACATTATGTATTGTGGAAAAAATTAACAAGGGAAGTTTGATCAATATATTTCTTGTCTTTTGAAATTTATATTGTGTTTTTTCAAAAACAAATCAAAAAATTACAAAATTGAGTTAAAAATTTTACTCTTTGAATCTTGCAAACCTTATCATTGGTAGTAAATTATAAAAATCGGAAATCATAATTTCAAAGGAGTAACATTGATTCTGATTCTTTAAAATCTATACATATTATCTAATTACTTTTATTTATTCCATGAGTGATTTTCCAACATTTAAACTATAATTCCCAAGTCATATTATGAATACCTTAAATTATGTTCTTTATATTATCATATTTATGTTAGGTTTCTTATGATAGATTAAACATTAATCTAACAAGAATAATCTATAAGAAAACAATAAACCAAATATCACCTTGAATTAAATAAAAACCATTCTATATATAAAATGAATAAACTTTTGTGTGTACTATACACTGATGAGAATTGGAACATTAGTATGTAATCATACGGTTAAGGAAGATCCCTAATGAGTATCCCATATAATCCTTCCTCCATTGTGTGTCAATGGTTTGAACTAAATCACTTAATGATCGAGTTGGACCTTCTAATCACTAATTAAATTATAATGCCTCAATAAATATAATAGAGGAGGATGAAGAAAGTATTAATATTATGAGATAATCATCCATGATTTTCCAAGGTTTGGATACACAAAGAATGTTATTTAGCCTCATTTATAAAAGAACCTAGAGACTCTCCTCACACCCATGAATTTACTTATACATTACAAAAAACATGATTATAACATTAGGAATTCATGAATTTATCAAATTAATACATGGATCCTCTCAATAATTACATCTTAAGAAATATTCATAATGATGATAGTTATTAGTGGAAGAAATTTTAGTTTTAATAATTCAGTTTTCTTGTAAATAATAGGTAGTGGTGTGGTATCATAAACCTTGACTTATAATATATGAAAAAAGGTATATGATAAGCCATTAGAACTATTCATTCCATAACCAATGACATGCTCATATCATATGGTAAGATATGGGCTTAAGTGAATATCTCTTTCAATCTCCCACTTTCAATAAAGCTTCATAGAGTTCCATTTCACATTATATTACATCATATGTAATAACTTATGAAATCATATCCAAACATATTTTGGATATATTCCAAAAAAATTTAAATTTATCATTAATTCCATTTTGTATCACATAATATGAAATCCCTTTCGAATACCCATTCAAAACTCAATTTGGATTAACTCTATAACACTTTTAGAGTGGATCTATGAGACCAACATAATCATCATTCATTCAACCATAAAATATGATCAAAATGGCCCTTGTAATCTTGAATACAAATATAAATTTATAAATTCATAAATGAAATCAAAGAGTGGCCTTTGTAACATAATCAATGTTACTCAAGCTATAAAGGGACTAGTCATGATCTCCGTTAAACGCATGCTTCTTAATACTAATATACACCAGTTGCATCATATTCAAGAACTCGTTTTCATATCATCCGTTTTTCCAAGATAGTGATTGAACATGGAAAATTAATTATGTAAATCCCATATATCCTCCTCATACATTCTATAATCTCTAAGTATGTATTGACAGGGTTGATGAGTATATCACTTATCATTAACCTCATAGATAATCACATTGCATTCCCCTCTCCATATAAATAATAACATAATGTGCGTTATATATATATGGATAAACACTTCTTAAGTATATACCAATCAAGAACCTAGATATAATACTCATCATTAAATAGGATAAATCACATTTTGGTTAAGTTCCAACTGATGATATGATCACCAACATAACCAACCAAACCCTGAATAGCTAATCCTTAAGGCTTGTGTACAAAAGGTATCAAATTATAAGGGTTATAATAATAGGAATCTCACCAACCTAAGGTATTGGGGAATTCAAAAATAAAAAATACACTCATAGTATAACAAATTCATAGTGTATGATGTTCTAAGTGGTATACTTCATGGTCCATCCAACATACAAAACCTGTTTTTTACATAATGATAATATTTCATATATTTATATAAGAATCATACATAGGATAAACATAAAATTTCATCAAAACTTATAATAATCCATGATGAAAATCAGTTATAGATAACTCAAATTTATACTCTGAGAGGTTAATAATCATTTAAATTTATGATATTTATATATCTATAAATATATATATATATATAACCAACATGAAAGAATAATAAATTGAATATCTTCCTTTGAATAACATTATAAATCTTAAATTACTAAAATCCTTCAATATTTTTAACAAAATCAATTCATAAGTTAGTTAATTATCACATAACATATGATAAACTACCAGAACATCCTTACATTTGTTTCATATTTAGGGGTTTTGTTAAGCTCATTACATCTCTATGTAATTGTTGACACATATTTACGTGACCATTTAATAAAGACCTCCCAATAAAAAAATTTATAGAGTAAAATCTATTAAGAAATAAAATTTGAATAATTGTTTGAAATTGGAATCATATTCCTAATGCTCTACACTTTTATGTTAGTATTAAAACTTCTTTATTTCATAATATCAAATTCTACAATGTTTATAACTTTTTTTGTCTGCTTAGAAATATTTATGGGCTCATAATCATCATCATTCTTGGATACTTTACATAAAAAAAATTCTTTTGACAAAATTTGGTATCTATTAAAGTATTTATACTAACTTTTTACTAATATACCATAAACCTTTTAGGATTTTTAAGTGATATTTATTTTGACTGGTATAATCATTCAACTTTAAACTTTGAGCTTGTTAAAGTCTAAAAATTCTCTCACAAGATACTTAAACATTAAATACATTTTAAAATTTTATTCTAATATACAAAAACTCTTTTTGTGTTAGAAAATAAAACGTATTTCCTTATGTAATGTCCCTCGATCCGGCAGTCTCTCATGTGACATGAAACAGTTGGTTTTGAGATCTCAAGTGTGTATTCTTGTCTCCAAGATGCTTCCAAATAGAAGTGGGGGTGTGATCAATATAGTGTGGATATTTCACCCCTTGGTATGGAGTTACATAGAAGTGGAAATAAACAATATAAATAACACAATAAGATTAATATAAAATAATAAATAATATCCCAAATCACAAGGAAATAAAATGAGGAATAAGTAATCCAATAGTAATGAATCTTGTAATTACAGGATGAAATTTTACTAAATTTCATTCTAGAACTAACACAAATAAAATATTATAAGGAAAAATTACGATTCAAAAGTCCCTTGTCCCAATTCCCATGTTGGACCCATCTCCAAACTCCCTCTATTCTAGAAATAAATAACGAAAACATATTTATCTTCCCATTATCCAATATGGTATCTATATAATCTTCATGAGAACCAAAAGGGGTCCTAAGTAGGGAGGGATTAAAACTCAATAGGTCGACAACACTGTGTCTAAATATAATTAGTATGATATTAAGTGTATATAATAAAGTGATACATAGGTGTATTAATTAATCAATTAATACAGTATATAAAAACTACCTTCTTCGGAACCCTATTGGGATATCTTTGAGTGTATAGAAAAATTATGACAACCAACAACCGTATAAAAATGGTAAAACATAACAGCATGGTATTGGGCAGAGCCCAGCCAATATAATAATTTTATCATGGGATTATGAATATCACCCTCAATTTTATAATTACAACATTGGACTGGGCATAACCCATTCAATATAAGCATTACAATATGGGTTTTTCCATAACCCTCTCAATATAAGCATTACATCATGAGAATGGGCATAACCCACTCAGTATAATAATTGTTGCATGGTATTGGGCATAGCTTGCTCAATGTAAGAACTAAAGTATGGACTAGAACTAGACTGATCAATATTATCATTATCTATTGATAACATAACAATTCATAAAAACATGGATATCACAATATCATGTCATATATCTCAATGGTTAACAATGAAAATTATCATTTATCTTCCAATTTAACTTCATTTATATCCAAAATGATTGACATTAATATCAATAAGAAATATTCCATCACCTAAGAACTATATATTAAGAAATCAACTAAGGTATCAAGTCATTTTAAACACAATTTAACACGTTAACCAATTCATATAAATCAAGGATTTCTTTACCCAACAGGTATCCAAAATACAAGTCAAAACAATTGGATCCAAATGGATTCTAAATAAAAATCAAATTTATCATTTAATAAATTTAGGTTAAATTCATGTTAGTACAATCACAATATTACACATACTTTGCAATTAAAAAGACCATAGGTTAAATATTGAGACCATATCCCTTTACCTAATGATAAATCAATTCTTCTAGTAGGATAATCCAATGATAATGAAGGTTTAGATGATCTCACTAAGGATCCTAGATCATAATTGATCATGATAAAATAAAACAATGACCATAGTTAAAAAACTACTCCTCAATTATTATAGAACAAAGTGATAGAAAGGAAAACCTAAATAGATGACTTAACTGGGATTGGTTTCTCAAAAGGGATGTATGGAAGTGATGGAAAGGATCTAAGATCACCTGTAATACATCCAAGGTCAAGAGATGAAAAGATTCACTGAAGGAATGAGGAAATATTAAATTAATGTCACCTTTAAAAAATTTCCTTGGAAATTATACAGTGTGTAATACATTTAGACCTCATGTATTTCTTTTAAAAGGGATATTCCGAAAAAACCCCATCACCTTATATTATATTTTAATTTTCTTGAACATTACAAAATGTGATCCTCTAACATGATTTTCAACTATTTCATGATCTTTATTAATTTCCTGATATGTGTCATGAAGAATATACTCAACATGTAATACATTTTCATGGCGTATAAATATTTTGTAGATAGTTTTTCAGCCCAAAACCAACAAAAGTTCCCTATCCACCTCCAAATCCATCCAAAGCATGGAATACCCTCATAAACCCAATTAACATGTTTATATCTGGACTCTATTAATTAAAAAAAATCTTTCAACCCCACTATTATGTAATTTTCACCAAAAAAATTATCTCCTTATCTGAATAAGACTTAGATTCTAAGGATTAAAAGGAAAGAAACTCAAAAGGGGTTACATAAAAAAATAGGGGATCATAAAACCTCCCCACCATATGAAATCTCACCCCCAAGAATATCAAAGCATCACTATGGAGTCTCCATGAAAAATTCTGGTTACTATGGTTGCATATCAGACTCTTACTCCTATGTATACTCCTGAACATGCCCACAATTCCATTGTACTCAAACCAAAGGAATCCCTTGAACCTAGAGACACTTCTCACTATGGTCTACAATTGGTATCAGATGCTCCAAAAATGAAGAATCATCACTAATATCGACATCCTCAATGTCCACTACATTAGAAGGGTCATTATAGTATCTCTAAAGTAGCGACACATGAAACACATCCTCCATGACACAGTATCATAGTGGAAGGTCTAATTGTTACACCACTGGACAGACCCTATCCGCTATCTCAAATGGCCTGATACACCAGAGCACTAGCTGTAAAGACCCCAACCCCAGTAGCTTGGAGCTGGTGAATTACATAATTAAATTATTACTATAAACAAAATATCACATCCCAAAGGACCGAATAATTGATTATATTTGAAAAACTAGATATATACATAAGTTTTACATTACAAATTTAATGGAAAAGAACAAAGAAACTGCATTTGGAACACCCATAAACTACTATATTATCCACAAAAAAGTCATTTGTAATACACATCTTCACATCATGGGGGGAAACAAAACATACAAAATGGGTCATCTTAGATAATCATTAAGGGTAAGTAATATAGAAAATTTTAAAATAAATAATAATTCACGGTGAATAACTAAAAACACATACCATTAAACCATAATCTTGAGCATAATATAGAAGGAATAAAAGATGATTAAATAATTCCTTAAATAATCACATGAAAAAGAAACTTAACCATGGATATTCTCCTAGCCAAATAATCACTTTGATTATCAATTAATAATATTGTAATGAGGTAATGCATAATGTTGGACATCTGAAACATACCATTAAGGCCTCGGCCAAGACATATAAAAACAAATGGTTAAGGCCTCATCTAAATTCATATCTGGAAATAAATGGGCAATTCATCGGCCAAGCCTATGTCTCTTTTATCTCGTGATACCTATCAATACATTGAGCAGCTATAGAGATCCCCACCAGTCACTTCCTAAGTACAATTCATTCCTCGTATGAATGGTGTGAAACCTAAGCAACATATACATGACAAATATAAAAAACATTCCCCAATCTATAAACATAATCACTATCCATTCTGAGTACTATAGTGAATGGAATCAAGATAGAACGTCTATAGTAAAACTAATCATAAACTATTTAATAAGGAATGGTAGTTTATATAAAAGATCAATCTAAATTAAGCACAATATTTAACATAGGGTGTTGAAAATTTTCAAAATACTCTAATAAAATCATTAATATATTCTTGAGAGAAATTCTCTTTTTTTACTTTGCAAAAAAGAGTTCTTTTGGAAAAATAATTTTTTATTTGTCATAATATCATATTGAAAAAAATCATATACTAGGAAATAATTACAACTAAATTATTTTTTAGGCATAAATTATTTACAACTAAAGTGAAAGCATGTAAAAAAGGGTTTTCAATAAACTTTAGAAATGGGTCACTTCACTATGGTTTGAAGGAAAATATAAGAGTATATAAGGAAAACAAAATATTAATTGTTTACCTAAAACCAAAAAAGAGATAATATATGTTTAAATGAAAAAAAATTTATTATAGAAAAATATTGTTGTCTTAAAACAAATTATGGAGTGTACTTGAAAATGGGTAAGAAAATCGGGATGTTCCCTTTAATTGGACTTTCTTATCAGGAAGAATTGAGAAGTGAACCTTGTGAAATATGTATTTCCCAATAAACAAAAGATGAATGGATCTGGATATATGATTTTGTAAAATATAAAAATAATTTATAAGATTTATATAAAAATAATGAAGAATTAAATTCGGGAAAAGAGAGAGAAAGTGTGGCCTAAATGGAAAATGGTTGTTCAGGAAGAAACCCCTACCTTATATCTAAATACATTATTCACTTTTACTTAATGTCCTGGATAATGAAATTGAATTCATTAATATCTAAATTAAGAACCTATTAAAAAATTAATTTATTTATTATAATTTTATAAAGTTCATTTATGTTGTTTTTGAGGATTAGTAAGATTGAATTTTATCATTCTCTAGTGTTCATTTATTTGGTTTTCCTGATGAGTTCACTTGTATACATGTATGAAAGATCAGGTGAAATTGGAATAGGTGTCTAGAAATGAAATTATATTTTATTAATTAATTTAAAGAATATTTAATGGTCTTATATATCATTTTTCCAAATATGAGGATGATTCATTTGGTAAAACGTTATTGATAACTATTTGGATTATTTTGGCATTTTTTTTATCATCACACACTAGTTTTGTGTAATTAATTAATATTATGCACATATACTAGTTCTAGAACATTAAATAAGGTTTAATACATATATTATAAAAATGGTTTTATGTATATCCTTTAAGGTAGAATTGATGAACCAAAACACGACGTCCACAAAGGCGGTAAATCAGCATCTCACAGACAATGTTTTCATCTTTAGAATAAAAGGAAGAGGGGAAGAGACTTGATGGTATATTTTCAATTGATATAATAATATTATAGTATATATAAGATATATTAGTTATCATCCATGTTTCTAACTAGGATGTTAGGAGAGTATAAGAAAAGAAAAGAAAGTGAAAATAAAATAAAGAAAGCAAAAGAGTATTTTACCTCTTGACTTCTTCTCCCCGAGAACCTTTATAGGGAAATTGGTCTCTGCCTATTGTTGAAACCAGAACCACCTATAAGTGTGTAATAGGATTGGGAAGAGAATTGGGTTGAAATTGGACAATCTTTTAGGCTTAAGAGGTGTGAGGAGAAGAAGTGGTGAGGGGTGGTACTTATAGTGGATGGGAGGGGTGTTTCTGGATTATTTTTAATAATTAGATTATTAGTTTGGCTCAAGAGAATCAATAGTTTGAACCTTGTCACAAAATATTTTAAAATAATGAAGGATTGTTCAATATTATGGGCATATATCAACCATACATCATCTATGACTCAATAATTCATGTATTTTTTAAATATCATAAATTATTATATATGATAAATTTAATTTTTAAATAAAATCATCAATTACTTAAAAAATAGTGACCTTTATATTATAATTGTTTTTATGACACTTTGAAAAAATCATTAAGGTCTCATGAAACTGTCTTATAATCATAAGAAAAAAATATTAATTTATGAATCTATTTTATAAAAAAATTCTTTTAGATCATTATATTAAATATAAAATATTATAAAAACATTTATGTTTCAAAAAAGAAACCAACACTTAATTTATCATTTTTAAAACATTAGTTTACTTATTCCACGATATAAATAGACAATATTTTCATTTATAAGATACCTAAATTTTATTTATACTTTCATATGTGAAGCTACTATTTTATTCATCATAAAACTATTCCTAATGTTCACATTACTATTCCAATGGTCAAATTTAATAGTACATTATGATTTTAAACTCAGTGTCGCATGAAGCATAAACTATCGAAGATATTAAATTTTAAGAGAAGCATAACATATTATATTGGGGTGTTCAATTCTATCCTCCTTCAAAAAACTTGTCCTTGAAATTTCTATAATTTCACCTCCTAAAAATATTTGGGTAGTTCTTCATCATAAATTCCTCTAGTTCCCGCATCAACTCTTCAATTTTTTAATTTTTCCAAAGTATTATTACTAGTCGAGTCATTTGATTTCTAAACACCTACTCTCTAGTGTCTAGAATCTGGATAGGCTCTTCATAGTAAGATAAACCAGGTTCCAATTCTATTGCTTCATTTGTCATGTAAAGACCCCAAAAATTCCATATAATTATGTTTTAATTATATGGAATTATTACAAGACTATAAAAATTGACGACATATGATTCGGAGGTCCGGAGTGCCTGGAATGATCCATCAAAAATTTTAAGCTTTAAATAGAACGTGTTAGAAGTTTTCTTTAAAATTTGGAGTAAATCTTATGTAAGTGCCTAGATTAGAAATTTGAGGGAACCTTTGCATTCAGGGGGTGGGTTTACCCTAGGTGCGACTTAAGTTTAGTCGGTGCATGCCTCCAGTGACAAAACCCAAAAATGGCATATTCGTAAATAAAATTATTTTTATTTTTCAAATGCTTATAACTCACAAATGGTGACTCGGATTAAAAATCGGATACCACTGCTAAACTTGTGGGGTTATGCTTTTCTTAGGTAGATCTGAACATTGGTCGATGTGGGCCAATAGTGGAAGTTAGTTTTTGGCCATAAATAAAATAATTAAGTAACAATTCTTTTATTTTAAAATCCTTATAACTACTAAACAGTAACTTGGATTGGAAATTCGAGAGCATCGTTGAGATCTTGATAATGTGTTCCCTTAGGAGGAGCCTAACCTCAACCGGCACTGGTTGAGGATGACTATTAATAATTTCTGAACTTTTTTAAGGTACTTTAATAAACGTGCGAGTGGAGATTTCAATCTTTTGAAACAGTGCTCAAATTAAAAATCGGATGGCACCGTTGAATTTTTTTGGTTCACATTGTGTATAAAGATTGTATTTGTTCTATATAGTTTTCAATACTGGTCAAAATGAAGAAGAAGATGAAGAAGGACTCCAAAGTTAATGAAGATCGGCTGAAGTGCGAATGCCTGTAGAATGGTTATGAAATCATCTCATTGAATGCCGTGCTTCGAAAATTATCCATGAAGTAAATTCAGATGATGGTTGAAGTGATCCTATGTTCAAAGAACTTGTGTCAAAGGTGACACATTGTTTACAACAATGAATAATAGCGATGTATCATCCATTTGAGGATGATTGAAGAAGAATGAGGATTTGAATAAGAAGAGAGAATGTGGAAGGGCTTGTTGAAGTGATCCTAAGTTCAAAGAACTTGTGTCAAAGGTGACACATTGTTTACAACAATGAAGAATAGTGATGTATAATCCATCTGAGGATGATTGAAGAAGAATGAGGATTTGAAGAAGAAGAGAGAATGTGGAAGGGCTTGGCATTCTGAGACGGCCATTCATTTCACATTATATGAAACCAGACGATGCTCTGCTGATATGTATTTCAAAAATATCATAAGTTAGGAGAACATGTGATTAAAGCCTTATGTTGGAAAGGGGGAGAAATGATAGTGTCATTCACTTATAGTTTTGATTGGAAGGAATGATTCTACTGGAAGATAGGTAAGTTTCAATACTTCCAATTGTAACTCTAATGATGCTAAATCTAATCTATCAAAGTATATATATCACGATAGTGGAGTTTGTGATGAAAGCTCAAGAATGGCTATGGGATGCAGTGAAGAGAGAAATGAAAAAGGAATGGACAATCTGGAGGCAGCACAAAAGAATAGTTTAAGGTGGCGTTGTTTTCTAGGATGCGTGAAATATTAGCGGGATGCATAAAAAATAAAGAAGTGCACAAAATATTGGTGTGGTGCACAAAATAGAGGAATGAAGTTTTTCGTGCAAGAGGTTTTTCAAGATCAGAACATTGAAATTTGGAAAAGGCATTCAGGGCACGAAAAATTGGGAAAAGTGCGTGAAAAATGAGGTTGTACGAAAGGTGATTGTGTGCACAATATGGAATGCGGTTTAAAATTTTGTGCACAAGTGGAGCTCCACATTTGGCACATGAAAATATGGCAAAGTCATGGACTGTGTGAAAAATTGGTCTGAGTGCGCAAAAAAGAGGTTGTGCGAAAGATTAGTTTTGCGCGCAATGTGGAACGTGGTGTGGAATTTTTCACACAATTGGTGCATTGTGATTAGAAAGTCGAAAAATGAAAAATGCAAGAGGTGCATGAAAAATCGGAGATGTTTGCGCAAGGTGCGCAGAACATTAGACTTGTGCGCATAAAAATTGGTTGTGTGAAAAATTTGGGTTTGATGTTTTAAGCGCAAGAGTGGCTTCATACTTAGAATGATGAAAAATGGAAAAGTGATGAGGTGCGTGAAAAATCCAGAAAGGTTTGTGTAATCTAAAGAAGTGAGAGATAGTTTTATGCGCAGGAAGGGGTTTTACACGCAGGGTCCAAAGTTCCTATAAATATGAGGTGAACCGCTCTCATTTGTAGAGACTCGACACTTAGACAAATCTTGAGCTCTAACACACAGAAAAATTGAAGTATAGAGTATTGCACGAAAAGAAGAAGTGCAGCATGAAAAAATAAGTGTTGCGCTAAAAAGGGAAGTTCTACACAAAAAAGAAGAGTTGCGCAAAAAGGGTTTTTCACGCCAAAAGGTGTTTTTTATGTACAAGGTTTGAATTTTATGCGCAAGTCACCTAGAAGGGTGCGTGAAAAATTTGACGGTCTCGTAGGCCTTCGACAGGTGCATAGCACTCTCTAAGTTACTTTGCAAAGAAGGAAGTACCATGAATCATTCAGTATCATGAAGAAAAGTAGATCCATACTCACACGACTGGTGTTTAACACTCTCGTTATGCTTTGCGAAGTGAAGAAGAAATAGGCATGAAAGTAAACTCATTTATGAATGATGGAAGAATGAAGTATACCAATACCATCATGTATTGGTATTGAGAATTGAAGAAAGAGATTAAGACACTACAGTACTATTCCTTATTATACTGTGTCAAAGAGAAAGAAGTGAAGAAGAATAAGAATATAGTATTCCCATCTGAATGCTGACAATTATTCAGGGTAGTTTGATTCAGATGATTCCAAGTGAACTGATCTTCATTGCTTGAATAATGATATCGGTGTATGTGATTCTTTCCAAGAAGAGAGAAGAAGTTTTAGTGCGGTTGGTTATTACACAAAGAAGAATTCTAGTGCAGTTAGTGTTGCACTAGAGAAGAAGAGAAAGAAAGAAGGAATAATTGCTTGCCTACTGCTTTGCAAGTAATCAAGTGAATAGTACTAAAGAAGACCAAGAGAAGAACCTACCTTATCAAAAAGTAAGAAGACTGTCTCTATAGGAAGTATAAAGAACCAGCTAGAGGCTGTAAGTTGGACTAGTCCATCACCAGTCTGGGGAAGAGGATTGTTTCCCACCCCCCTCTAAAGTGTAGGGACTCACACTGGCTAGAGGATTGTTTTCCTAGACACTCCACTGTAATTTCATATCACATCATAGTAGAGAATCCATGCACTAGTCATATCCATGCATGTAAAGGACGTAGCTACTCTTATTAATTGGTGAACCTTGTAAAAATATTGTGTGTATATTTTTACTGCTTTATATTATTGCATGCGATAGGGAAAAGAGAATAATAGAATCAAGTTCCTAACAGGTCAAGAGGTAGAGGGATAAAAATTTGAAATTGGATTAAAAATTCCTCAACACTGATTCACCCCCCTCTCAGTGTTAGACATATCGCAAACTAGTCCTCTCATAATTTTCAGTGCCGGGATTCGCTAAGGTGAAGCTTAACTTCGACCAGAAATGGTCGAATGAAAGAGTTAATTTTTGGACTTTACAAAAAACACTCAATGAGTTATTTTATTCTATTATCACCATTGAGAAGTAGATGGGGGGACCGTGGTGTAATGTCAGGCTTGAATGGGAGTTATTTAAAGACACGACCCTTGGGTTTCGTAACCAAGATGTTTTTTGAATTAATGTCATATTAATGATGGTTTATTAACAAATTTCATTAATAAAACACAACGTGGGTGGTTATATTTCCTCTATTTAAACAAACCTATTTCATGGGTTTTGGGGATCGACATGAGGAAGCTCTCATGAAATGCCGGAGGAACCCTACTCCAATGGAGAACGAGGAACAAATGAACACAGGCGAACACCCCTTCGAATGCGGATTCATCTTCATCATCTGCAGCACCTTCCAACGAGTTCTAGGTAGGGGATTTTCTTGATAAATTTATAGGATTTTTATGGTTTCAACTTCTGTTGATGATGTTTGAACTCTCCCCTTGTTATAATTCTAATGTGGAGGGCATGGGCCGAACCGAACAAGGCGCGGACCCTCCGCCAATTGTGCTTTGTTTGCGTTCTTTGTGGGTGACAAACCAAAATAGTTGCAGGACGAAACTGGGAGCCACACAGTGATGGAAGAGTCCCAGGAGGCCCATAGATGCAATCAAAAAAGAAAATAGACTTTCATAGCTTCACCGGAGGCCTGAGGAAGCTCTGTCAGCGCAATTGTGCCAGCGACCGGAGGAGACAGCCGCCTGCTCTCATTAGCCGCGAAGAGGTGTCAGTGCCCGAATGCACTGTGGCGGACGAAGGGGGCATCCTTCCATCGCCATCCATTTTGAAGTGGACGGAATGACACAGTAATGCATTGCAGAGGAGGGTCACAGCTCCAATCCACAGCGGAGGGCTTACTTGCGCCCTACGGGTCCCACTGTTTACTGGTCCACACAGACCGGTCAGGTGGATCGGCACCAAACGGCGCTGCTGATTGAATACCGAACGGACACTTTGTCCATTTGGGGGAAGTTTCACCCTTCCTAGCTGGTGAGTCGTGCCCAGCCGGTTCAGGTTGGGCCCAGCGGACCGTCTTACACCAGACCCGGACCCTTTATAGCCCATTTTTTCTTAAAGGGGATTATCTTCTAAACCATACATCTGTTTGATGAACCGTCATCAGAGTTCGAACCCTTATGACAAAGAGGTCCTTTTATGATACTCTACTTGGGTTTTGGGGAATGTTGTAGTATGTTCGGGGTGGATCAGACTCGAATCCAACCAGGCCCTCGGCACTAAAATGACTATAACTTATAGACCGGGCATCTAATTGACGCATCATCTATTGTTTTGGAACCCTTATGACATGGAGGTTCATTGGGTTAGTTCTTTGTGGGACTTCATGATGGTTTAAATATGGATGATGGATTGGGAAGTGGATCCTCTGGAATCAAGTGTACTAAGTGTGGGAATCCAGTGGATGGCTATGACGTGAAGAAAGAATAACGATCCTCTATGGGTCAGCACCTAGCGATCATCTATGGGTCAGCACCTAGGGATCCTCTATGGGTCAGAACCTAGGTATCCTCTATTGGTTAGCACCTAGGGATCCTATGTGGGTCTGTATCTAGAAATCCTTTGAGTGGGTCAGCACCTAGCAATCCTCTATGCATCATCACCTAATGATCCTCTACGGGCTAGCACCTAGAGATCCTCAGTGGGTCAGCACCTAGAGATCCTCTATGGGTCACCACATAGTGATCCTGTGTGGGTCAGCACCTAGTGATCCACTATGTGTCATCACCAAGAGACCTTTTTCGATCTAACAGCAAAAGCATCTCTACCGAATAAGATGATCTAGCTTTGTGACTAATCATCTTTATTCCTGTTCTTAAAGTTATATACCTGGTTTGAGCTGAGTATTTTACTTTTGCTTTGTGATTGGGATCATGATTTGTGTATTTTTATTTTTGGAATTCTAGGAGACCTTCGGGGGTCTTGGGGTCCCATCTGGGTATTGTTATAATCACCCCTATACGGGCTCCGCCCGCACCTTGTTGTGTCTTGTGCAGATGACGAACAACTTTGACAAAGGTTAGGGTGTTAGTACAAGACAGTGCATGGGTGTGATCGGTTAATGTGAAGAGCTATAGTAACGAGCTGTACCTATCCTTCAGGTAGGATCCATGGCGGACAACCTGAGGATTTTTTTCCCTTTTTGTTGTATTTTCTATTAGTTGGTTTGTATTCTGGACCATTCTACTTTTGTTCAGACTTTTAATTTTAGTGGGTATACTATGTGGTTTGTTCTTGTTGTGTACCTAGTATGTGTGTTTTCAGGATTAAATGAACTTATTTCTCATTTTAGGGATATGTCTTTCCGGTGCTAGTTTCCAATCCCTGGACTATGGAAGGTGGGCTTGGGGTAGTCATGGCATAGGCCCCGGGGGACGGGTCATGACAAAGTGGGATCAATGGAGTCGATTCTACAGAAGAACTAAGACTCTGATATTTTCAATGGGGAAATAGTGTTAAGTGTCTTGAGAATGATTTTTAGTTTGGGGAGTCCAGTGTTGGTGCGACGACCGATGTATCCATACACCAAGACCCTGGGTTCTTATTTCCAACTCAATACAAGAAAACAATGATTGCGTGTGTTTTTTAATTTTTTTTTCTTTTTATCACTTTTGATTCATCTTAACAGGTATAACTTATTGACTGTGGTTCATCTTGAATCTCTTTCAAGATGCCTCCATGCAGACAACTATCCAGGATTCTAATATGTAACCATGAGGATGGTTCATAGAGTGATGTGGATTCAATACAAGGACTTTTGTCCAAGATGGTACCTTTGATCAGTGTCCCAATGATACCACTGCTCATTGGTCGGTAGTAAATATCAGCACTACCAGTAGAAGAAACTTAAAGGCTTGGTACCTTACACAAGTTTTAGTGAAAGATACCCCTCAAGTTCCAAGGTGAGCCCGACTCACAGGCGGCTAAGGACTGGCTTGAGGTGGGACCAAGTTTCCATCTAACAAGGGAGATGGTAGGGTTTATATTAACCCTATCATACGATGAGGTGACTTTTCTATGGTCAGAGCTTTAGAACCATTCTCAGATAAGAGGTCTCTTTCTATAAAAACTAAGGGGTATGTGTTCCCAAGAGCTTCTAGAGCTTCGACAGGATGACATGTCAGTAGCTGGGTATTTTTAGAGGTGTACCGACCATTCCAAGTACTCGATGAATATGATATGACCAGTGCTTTAGGGATCGGACCTCCAAGTGATATTTGTTTAGGGATATCCTATCCAACACTATTCCTCTGTGCATTCCTACTTATGTTAGGATGCTAGAGAGAACCTTAGTGGTTGAATATTCTTTGGCTGAGTAGATCCATCCAGTGAATGTTATCATTGGGAAAGTAGAAAATCAACTTTAGTCTCAGAGACATGGACATGTAAAACATTTCTAGAAGAGGAGGTGATAAGGACTGAAGAATCTATAGGGCATCAGACGTTAAAGAGGGGCTATGAGAGCATCATAATGTAGTATATGTTTCAACATGTTACAACCATCATCCCAATGTAGTCCCCACTAGGCTCCAGGAGCTAGAGGAAAGGGGAAGGGAGTAACTACATGCGGTCAAGGAGTGTGACCCAAGGGCTCTAGGAATGATTTGAGGTATGGACTATGTCTACTCACTACTATAAATTTAAGCTTTGGAGCCCCATTGAATGGACGACCACCATTGGCGGTCGTTATTGGGTATCAATAGCGACCGCCAATGGTGGTCACTATGCTTAAAAAAATTCACATGATATCGCCCCACACTGCCTTGCACCCCCACTCCTCCCTCATGAACCGACCACCCTCAGCAAACCCTACCTCCACCTTCACCGTTGTTCATCCTCTCCCTCGCCAAACCCTACTCAACCTTAGGCTCAAGAACCCTCTTGCTTTGGCTCCCTATCCCTCCCCGGATCCCCTCCCCACCTCTGCCTCCACCTCCCTCACCCACAGATCCCTCTCCTCATGGATCATTCGTCATCGCACCCGCACCTGGATCCTCGGTCCACCCATTCGCCTTCACCACTGCCCCTCCTTTACGTCTCACCCTGCCTCTGACTCCACTTATTCACCTGATTTCAGATTTTTTTTTCTCTATCTTGTAATCCCTAATTTTAGTTTTAGGGTTTTTATTTTGTGCACTTCCATCTTTCATATTTCATAATGCATTGGCTTTGTTATTTGTTTGTTGTTGATTGTTTAGTCTTTGTAAACTGAATTTTTTTCTCATTTCTTACCCATACGTATATCAAATTTGGTGTGACCACAAGGGTGTGTTGTTTTAAGTGAATGAATGATGAGATGATTAACCTTAATCATGGTAGTTATAATATCTTCCCCACAAGAAATTAACACCAGAAATTATCCACTTTTGATGATACTATCATAACAATTTTATGATCTGCAATAATTTTTTAATATAATTTCTAGGATGGAAACTACAATGACTAAAAAACCAAGTTCTTTGAGATATATATCTAGAACACTTCATATATTTAGTAAATACATAAGGTATAATTTCAAGGCCCCTTTATGTTATATACAACTACATAATCATGATGAAAAACATCGGTCTAGAGAAGTTCATTCCTATGCTACTTTTCCCTTGCAATGCTGAAAAGATTAAATAAGTTGTACTAGATGATGTAGATGCTTAAAATTTGATGCATATCGATGTAAGGAATACGAATTGTGTATTTTTTTTCCCCATCAGACATGGATTTATTTGGTACATGCTTCAAGGAGATTGGGTAGGAATGTGCTTTCTCATATGTTGGGAAATATTAGTAGAAGAAACATGTATGAATCTTTCTTATGGTGGTTTCCAAGGAAAGTAATACTCATGTGTTAAACTCTCATTTTCAAATCCACAATAATGGAGCATTATTTTGGTATAGAGAATTTTGAAATTCATTAATTCACTTGCCTATTGTTTTTTTTTTTGAAATTTGTTTTTAATGCATCGATGAATGAAGAGAATCAAATTATAAGGGCATGTCTTAGATAATGTCTTTACTATGTGAAAAATGTTTCATTTTAGTGTATAAAAATGTTTTAATTATTGAGTTTGTGGTACCGTTTAGATCATTGGTGAGGGGTGGTTTGAAATTTATTGTATAAACAATGATAGCCACTTGTGACTCCAAGAACTCTTCATTTTGACGTGTCTATAGAAATTGATTATAACATGAAATAAAATCATTAAAATTCAAAACCCCTTTATATTTGATGAAATATGTAAGCAGTAAATAAAAAGTAAATGAGTCCTTTGTAGTTCACATTACATGGAACTATAATAGGCATAGAATCATTTCCTTAATGTTTTCTATGACTGTAGATATGTCAAGGGAACAAACACCATATCCATATCATTTTGCAGAGCCGTTTACGTTTAAGGGTCGAGGTATGTATGAATTAAAATGTGTTTATTTTTTAATTAAGAATTAAAAATATATATTCACATCTATTTATCTACTTTACATGATTGAGAAATAATGGAATATGGCTTTTATTATCTTCTTTACACAACTAAATGCACAATTTTGTTCACACACAACCCTATAGATTCTAGTTTTTCTAAATTACACTAATGTACTTCTGAAACTAGCATTGATTACAAAAGTGAAAATAGAGGATGTAAATAATCAAGATCAGTGGTGTGAGTATGAATCACTAGAGTTTGAAGCATATTGTAAGTTTTAGGTTTAGTTTGGAATTTTGATTTTCTTTTCCAATAAAGGTAAAAAAAAATTGGTGGAAGTGTTTCTGGGTTTGGAAGAAGAAGGATGGGAAAAAACTTGTTTCAACATGTCATTTATTCTTGAGGATTTAAGAAAGAATACAACACCTATTCATGAGATTCATGTTTTCTTAGAAGCCGTGGAAATATATTGGCAGTCTATTTGACATTAATATCTGTACAAGCATGCACCTGGAAGATCTCATGGATGATATCAACATGACCGGTCTGAGTGGACAGGTACACAACCAATTTTTAACTGTGGTTGTCTCTGTTTTTTTATTGTGTGGAAAGTAAGAAATGTTTTCATTTTTGACAACCAATCACCTAATTTCAATAAGGGATTCATCAAATAGCACCCAAAGTAACACTAGGAGAGTCAGACCGATACAGGAATGCAACAAAGCAGTATCACTAAATATCAGATCCTTGGACTCAAGGTGCATTTTCTTTTTGGATACATTTAAATTTTCCTGGATCCTATAAACAACACCAACAATGCATTATTAATTGAAAATTAATTTTTTTGTTATAGATGTAATTCTTACTAATTAAAATTTTATTCATTCATTTTCAAATTCATTTTTTTATTTTTATAATTTTATTTTTAGTAATCTTAAAGGATTGATTATAAATCTCTTGAACTTTATTAATATCACATATCATCTTCTTAAATACATTCTCAACATTAAGTAACTTAGATCCAGTCTCTATTTGATCATTTCCCTTAGTAGAATCCTCAACATCAAGCTCTTATTTATCAAAACTAGATCTGAACATGATGAGGATATCTGTGTTAGATTTCATTACTAAAATGGATATATTATAATGTTTTCATATGAGAATACTAGTGAGTATAACCTGAACCTTCTATGATTTTCTTCGGTCATTGAAGGAAATACATCTTTTTCTTTCACATGATCTTGAATTCATTCAAGAAACATGAAGCACTTACATAAACATTACATGGATTTATTTATGTCCTATGAAAATCCATTTGGTGATCATCTAATAATCATCAATCTTGGATTTCAGTAGCTCTCATGAAAAAATTACTATATTTTTTGATGAATTATTATCTAGTCATTTGCATTTATCTGAATATATTTTTTACTCAGATTTATTGCTTTGGCATGAGTTATAATTGAAATGGCTTCCAATCACAACTTCTTCCAATCAGTTATATCTATATGATAATTTCCATTATCTTACCTCTGGTGGATTGAATTCTCTAGACTTACTTTAACATAGTTATCTTTAGGTCAAGGGTGACTGAATATAATTCGTCTTGGGTGAGTTATAAATTAAAGTTTTTTTTCACTTAATCCATACACCCAGCCACACTGAACATTTTTTATGTGCTTCTATTTGTTGTATGTTGTTTGTTTTGGTTCTTTGGCTACTGTCAAAATGCAGTATTTTTTTTAAAAAAAATCCCAGTCTACCGACCACCATAGGCGGTTGCTAATGGTTTCATTTTTCATAGAATTAGCGACCCCCAAAAGCGGTCGCTACTACTCCTCCCAGCGACCGCCATCACAGTTGGAAATGGGCACCCTAAAGAGATCGCCATTGGTGGTTGCTATTGGCCTTTAGCGATGGGCCAAATTTAACCGCCATTGGCAGTCAGCCAGCGGTCGCTAAAGACCATTAGCAACCACTTTTGGCGGTCGCTAATGGTAAATTATGTAGTAGTGACTACTAGCTGCATTATTAATAGATATAGGTACTAATCATTCCTTATTGTCATGAATTTTGTTCAAAACATAGATTTTTCACTAAAACTGTTGACTTGACCCTTATGTCTGGAGATACCTATGAGAGGAGACTCGATAATCACACTCATGATGATGGTTTGATCTAGCCCTTGAGGTGGGAGTTTTAGTTGGAACCTATTGGTGTCAGTATCGAGGCCTTGCGATGTTATTTTGGGTATGAACTAGTCATCCATAGTTCATGCTCAGATTGACTGTTTTAGGAAAAAAAGATGTGGTATGTCCACAGTGTTGGAATGGGGTTTTCTTTAGTCGGTGAAAAAAGGAAACCCAGGTAGCCTGGGATAAACTCATGAATAGGAGGGTGTGACTGATCTCTCTTGATTCAATCAACCTTACCCTCGTGGCAGTGGATGTTTTGAGTTTTCAGTTCCCAATGGTTGTGGCGGAGTGTGTTAAAATGATGTTTCTAGGATTACCTCCCCACATAGGGAGGGATTTATGTATCTTTCTACACTCTAATATGGCATTGATATCACCATCATTATATTGAAGGGCTTTTATAGAGATTTACAGGTAGGGGACGTTGGTGGAGGACTTGTAGAGGAAGGGCTTAGTAAGACCCAGTGTTTGAGGTTATGTGTGGACTTCTGACACATTAACCATGTGGAAGTGGAGAGTGAGTACCCACTACCAAAGGATTGATGGGAACTTCAATCAGTTAAATGGGGTATCCTTTCATGTATATGGAAATTTTCCTACAGGATTTTCAGCAGTTGTGATAGTGGTGATGGTTGGAGTTCCTCTAGAAATATGACTTTGAGATAGTTTACACTCCTGGGGAGGGAAGTGGGGTGGCAGATGCACTTAGCAAGAGGTCTGGTTTATGGTTTCTAAGTGAGGTGATATAGTAGCTATCCGTGTTGCTGTTATCCTTTGTGGATAGTGATGGAGAAGATTACCTTCAGTCTATAAAAGTTACTCCCCAACTCCTTCAGAGATTCAGGGAGGCACAACTTGTGGATATTGACTGTGAGTCTCAACGTGCTCATATATCCTTAGGACAGGCTTCTGATGAATTTTAGATAGGTTGGAGCATGTCACCCTTTTCAAAGGACACACTGTGGTACCAGTGATGTTACGGGAGTAGGTGTTGGGGGAATTCCATACATCCCCTTTAGAGGTACATCATAGTGTGGCAAAGATGTACCAGGACTGCCGATATCAGTACTGGTTTCCAGGGATGAAGAAAGTGGTGGTAAAGTTTGTTTCACAATGCCTCACTTGTCAGTAAGTGAGAGCTAATCATCAGGTTCCAACACAGTTGAGTACAGCTTTTACCCCCAAATAGATGATCAGACAGAGCAGACCATACAGGCCGTGGAGTTCATGCTTCATTATTGTGTCCTGGATTTTGGTCAAAGTTGGAAAGACCACTTACCACTAATAGAGTTTACGTATAGAAATATCCATCACTCTACCATTGGAATGGAAACATTTGAGGCCTTGTATAGGCAGTTGTGCAGATCACCTCTATGCTAGACAGACCCAGGGGAGTCAGATCTCATTAGTCTAGAGTTGGTAAGGGCTACCACTAAGAAGGTGCAGATCATCCAGGAACGGATGAAGACTGCATAGAGTAGGCTGAATTCTTATACTGAAAGGAGTCTGATACTCTTGGAGTTTTAGGGGGGAGGCCATGTCTTCCAATGGGTCACACCTTGATGAGGATTTCAAAGATTTGGCTGGGGTGGCAAGTTGTCTCTGACATTCATCGGACCTTTCCTAATTATCATTAGAATTGGAAAAGTGGTGTACCACTTAGCTCTTCCCCCACAGATGCCCCGGGTGCATAATGTTTTCCACATTTCACAGATGTGGACATACGTGCATGATCCATCTCACATCATCGACTGGGGAAAGCTGGACATTGATGATGGGAATCATTTTCAGAATTCCCAGTAGAGATTGAGGATCGATAGGAGTGGGTCCTTCATGGATGGTTGATTCCTCTAGTGTGAGTTTAGTGGCATCACAGAAACCTTCAGGAGATAAAATTTGAGTAGGAGGCTCAGATTCATGCTCAGTGCCCCACTTGTTGGATTTTTATATGTTTTAGCTTTCAGGGATGTAAAGCCCTAAGTTGGGGAGAATGTAAAGACCTATAAATTCCGTATAATTTTTTTTTAATTATATGGAATTATTATGAGACTATGAAAATTTACAGCACATGATTCTGAGACCTAGAGTGCCTAGAATGATCCGTCTAAAAATGTTAAGCTTTAAATAGCACACAAGAGAAATTTCTTGAAAATGTGGAATAACTATTAAACGGGTGACCAGATTAGAAATATGAGGGCATCGTTGCATTCAGGATGGCGGTTTTACCCTAGCTGCGACTTAATTTTAGTCAGCGCAAGCCTCCAATGAGAAAACCCAAAAATGGCATAACCATAAATAAAATTATTAAATAAAATTATTTTATTTTTCAATTTCTTAAAACTCAAAAACGGTGACTCAGATTAAAAATCGGAGACTACAACTAAACTCGTGAGGGTATTCATTCCTTAGGCAAATCTTAACATTGTCCAGCATGGTCCAATAGTGGAAGTTATTTTTTGGACGTAAATAAAATAAGTAAGTAAAAATTCTTTTATTTTCAAATCCTTATAACTCCTAAACCATAACTCATATTGGAAACCCGAGAGTACCGTTGAGATTGTGAGGTAATTTTTCCCTTAGGTGGAGCCTAAAGTTGACCGGTGTGGGTCGAGGGTGACTGTAAATAATTTTTGAACTTTTTTTAAGGAACGTTCAGTAATCACGTGAGTAGAGATTTCTATCTTTTGAACTGGTTAACAGATTAAAAATATGTGGGGACTATTGAATTCACATCACTCTAATTCACTTTGGTGAAGCATAACTTTGACCGAAAAGGGTTGGATGAAAAATTAATTTTTGGACATTAAAAAATAATAATAAAATAACACCATGAGTTATTTTATTCTCTTCTCACCATTGAGCATTGGATGGTAGGACCACGGTGTAACGTTAGGCGTGAATATGAGCCATTTAATGACACGACCCTTGGGTTGTGTAACCATGATGTTCATTGAGTTAATGGAATATTAATGATGGTTTATTATTGAATAGTATTAATAAAACACAATGTGGGTGGTTCCCTTTCCCCTATTTAAACAAACCTATGGCATGGGTTTTGGAGATCGATGTGAGGAAGCTCTGATAAAACATCGGTGGAAACCTACTCCAATGGAGAACAAGGAAGGAATGAACACTGACAAACACCCATTCAAACACGGTTTCATCTTCCTCATCCGTAGTGCCTTCCAACGAGTTCCAGGTACGGGATTGTCTTGATTTAGTTCTAAGAGTTTTATGAATTCATCTTCTATTGATGATGTTTGAACTCTCCCCATGTTATAATTCTAACACGAAGGGCGTGGGCCGAAATGAACAAGGCTTGAACCCTCCTCCAATTGATCTTTTTTTGTGTTCTTCATGGGAGACTGACCAATACGGCGACAAGACAAAAATGGGAGCCACACAATGATAGCAGCATCTCGGGAGGCCAGTAGGCACAATCGGAATAGATAATGGACCCCTGGAGCTTCACTAGAGGCCATCATAAGCTCCTTCGGAATGGCGGCATCAGCAACCGGAGAAGACGACATCTGGCTCTCACCTGCCATGAAGAGGTGGTGGTGCACGAAGGAGACGTGGCAGACGAAAGGGGCGGCCGACCCTCGACAGCCATGTTAAAGTGGGAAGTGTGCCACGGCAGTGCACCGCATTTATGAGCGACAGTAGAGAGAAGACTCGTTCCCAGTGGGTCCCTCTATTGACTGGTCCACACAGACCGTCTAGGTGGAGCGGTGCCAAGCGATGCCCTGATTGAAGATCGGATGTACACATTGTCCTTTTGTGGGAAGTCGCACCCCGCCTAGCAGGCGGGCCACACCCCGCCAGGTGGATTGGGCTGAGCCCACAGCCCAGTAGGCCAGATCGGGCCCTACCGAATAGGGCTGATCCCATCCGGTTTGGTTCAGGCCCAGCGGACCGAGTCAGTTCGGTCTGACCAGGTGATACTAGACCCAGACCCTTTATAGTCCAGTTTCGCTTAAATGGGTTTATCTTCTAAACCAAACGTCTATTTGAAAAACTGTTTATGGTGCTGAAACCCTTAGGATGAGGAGGTACTTTTGAGATACTCCACATGAGTTTTTGAAAAATTTAGAGTGCATCTAGGTTGGATTAGAATCAAATCCAACCATGCTCCTGGTACTAAAATGCCTATAACTTACAGACCAGGTGTCTAATTGGCACGCCATATATTGCATTATAACCCTTATGACATGGTCGTTCATTAGGTTACTTCTTCATGAAAATTTTTGGCAGTTTACATATGGTATATAGAATGAGGAACGGATCCTCCGGAATCAAGCATACTATGTGTGGGAATCCAGTGGTTGGCTCTGACGTGAAGAAAGAATAGCGACCCTCTATGGGTCAGCACCTTGAAATACTCTATGGGTTAGCACCTAGAAATACTTTGTGTGTCAGTACATAGCAATCCTCTATTGGTCAGCACCTATAGATCCTCTGAGGTTCATTACCTAGATATCCTCTCTGGGTTAGCACCTAGTGATCCTCTATGGGTCAGCAGCTAGCGATCCTCTAAGTGGGTCAATACCTAGTGATCCTCTGTGGGTTAGCACCTAGAGATACTCTATGGGTTAGCACCTAGACATCCACTATGGTTCAGCACCTAGAGATCCTATGTGGGTCTGCACCTAGCCATCCTCTGTGGGTCAGCATCTAGAGATCCTCAGAGCGGGTCCACAACTAACGATCGGTCAGCAACTAGCGATACTTTGTGGGTCAGAACCTAGAAATCCTCTATGGGTTAGCACCTAGAGATCCTCTGTGGGTTAGCACCTAGTTACCTTGTGTGGTCTAGCAGCAAAATCCTCTTGATAGAATAATATTTTCTAGCTTTGTGACTAATCATATTTATTCCTATTCTTTATGATATATACATGGTTTGAGCTGAGTCATTTACTTGTTCTTTGTGATCGGGATCATGCTTTATGGTTTTTACTTTGTGGAATTCTGGGAGACCTTCAGGGGTCTCGAGGTCCCTACTGGGTGTTTCTATACTCACTCTTTCACGGGCTTCTTTCTTACTTTGTTGGGTCTTCTGCCGAGGATGGACAAATTTGACCGAGGTTTGGGAGTTAGGACCAGACGGTGCACAGGGGTGACCGGTTGACTTAGAGAGCCACAATGATGAGCTGTACCTACCCTTTAGGTAGGATCCTTGGCGAACAACCTCATAATTTTTTTTCTCTTTTGTTGTATTTTCTTTTAGTAGGATTTGTATTCTGGCCTATTCT
The DNA here is from genome assembly GCA_963277665.1 of Viscum album. Taxonomy (NCBI): domain Eukaryota; kingdom Viridiplantae; phylum Streptophyta; class Magnoliopsida; order Santalales; family Viscaceae; genus Viscum; species Viscum album. The sequence goes on along the minus strand of OY728127.1, from coordinate 1,328,905,189 downwards.
ACTTCAGTTCACACTTTTACTTTCAGCATTTATACTACGTGTTTTATTCTTTTTGTGTACCTAGTCCGTGTTTTTTTACGTTAAAAGGAAATTCCTTTCCATTTTAGGGATATTCCTTTCCAGTTCTAGTCGCCAACCCCTAGCCTATGGAAGGAGGGATTTGGGTAGTCACATCATGGGCCATGAGGGACAGGTCACGAAATGTGAAGAAATGTGTTTGGTCAAGAATGTAGTTCCATAATGAAGAGATATGGAAAACATTGTGTACTTTAGAAAGGATGGTGGTGCCACCAAATGATCATCAAAATATCCAATTCTCTCTAGGATTTCAAAGGTTCCAATTTACATAGAGCCCAATTTCCCTTTCTTCCAAAACCTTATAACACCCTTCAATGGAGATACATTCAAGAAAATAGGATCTCCCACTTGAAATTCCAAATCCTTCCTTTTATTATTATCATAGCTCTTTTTCCTACTTTGAGATACTCTGATATGTGTTTGAATATTATTTACATTGTCTTTTATTTCCTCCACAAGTTATGGGCCTACAAGCTTCCTTCCCCCAACATCATCCCAATAAGTTGGTGTATGACATCTCTTTCCATACAATAACTCATATAGTTCCATTTGAATACTTTAATGGAAAAAATTATTACAGTAAAACCCTTCCAAAGGTAAATACTGATCCAACGTACCATTAAAGACAAGTTATCATGATCTCAACATGTATTTTAATGTTTGGATTATCCTTTAAAACCATCCCTCAGTCTGAAGGGGATAAGTTGTACTCAAATAAAGATCAGTGTCTTAATATTTCTAAAGACTTTTCTAGGATTTAAATGTAAATCATGGATCATGACCAAATAGAATTGAAATAGGTGCTACAATAATTCTTATAACATTATTAATATATATTCGTACAAGGTGCTTCAATGGAAAATCCTCCATTATAGAGAAAAAAATGGGTAGATTTGGAAATTTGATAAACAATTACTCATAAAAAATCATTCATTCTTGGATTAATTGGTTGTACTATGACAAAATAAATTGTAACATCATCCCTTTTCCTCGAAAGTATAGGAAGAGTTTGCAAGAATCCTCTAGGATGTTGTCCTTGAGCTTTCACATGTTGAAAGACTAAAACATCTTTATATATAATCAGCAACTTCCCACTTCGTCTTATCCCACCAAAAATAATCCTTAAAATATCTATACATCTTAGTGATACTAGGGTGTATAAAGAAACTTGATCTATGAGAATCATCCAATAATTCCATTTTTAGCTCAAGTATAGAGAGAACATATAGCGTCTTCAAAAATTTCATAATTTCATCCCCATACTCAAAGTCTTCCATCTTCCCATTATTCATAACTTTAGTTTTCCTTTTAATATTATCATCTTTTTACAAATAACTTTTAATCCTTTCCAATAAAGTTGGCTCAGAAACCAATTGAAAAACTATTGATGTTCCACCTTCCTTGATAATTCCCATATGCATCTTTTCTATATCCATGTACATGGGATCCTTATCAATACTCATTTTGTTCAGAACTCCATGATCTTTACTGCCCATTACAGCCGCTACCTTATTCGCCTTCCCCCAATGGTAGTGTATTGAACAATCATAATACATGATTTAATTGAGCCATTGCCTTTGTCTCTTTTTTAGTTCTTTCTCTGAGAAGAGATATTTCATGATCTTGGGATCTATATATATCTCACAACTTTCACCATAGATATAGTTTATCCATATATTCAGTGAAAATATTACATCTTATAACTCAATATCATGATTTGGGTAGTTTTTTTTAATGAGTTTCTAAATACCTTGATGTATAGGAAATAACCTTATCATTCTTCATAAGGACAGGGCTATGTCCATTCCTTGGTGTATCACTATAAATCAAAATTTCACTATTTATAAATGGTATAGTCAAGATTGAAAGATTAAATAATATCCTATTAAATTATTCAAAACATTCTTCACATTATTTTATCCATATAAATTTAACCCCATTACAAGTAAGCTTGGTTAACGGGTTATCTAATCGGGTAAAATTCTAAACGAAAAGCCAATAGTAACCTGCTAGACCAAAGAAACTACATACCTCAGTAATGTCATTTGGCATAGGCCATTCCTAAACTACCTTTGTATTTATAGGATCAACTGTAATTCCATCCCTAGAGATAATATTGACAAGAAATAAAACATTTTGTAGCTAGAATTCACTCTTGATAAACATCCCATAAAACACTTTTCTTCTAAGACTCTCAAGTATAGTCTGCAAGTGATTCTCTAGTCATCATATATTTTTGAGTATATCAAGATATCATCGATAAATACCAAAACAAAAATATCATCATGATATTCCTTGAACACTCTGTCTATTAGATCCATAAAAACATACAGTGCATTAGTCATTCCAAATGTCATTACTGAAAACTCATAATATCCACACCTATTTCAAAATGATATCTTAGAAATATCTTCCTTCAACACACACAATTGATGATATCCAGATCTAAGGTCACTCTTTGAAAAATACTGACCTCTGTGAAGTTGATCAATTAAATTATTAATAAGATGCATGGGATACTTGTCATTTATTTTAATAGCATTGATTTCTATGGGGTCTATGTAAAGCCTAATGGATACAAATTTCTTCTTGAAAAAGAGAATAGGGTGCCCCATGGAGAAACACTTGGGAGAATAAATCCCTTATTAATCAACTCCTCTAGTTGGTTCTTTTGCTTCACTAATTCCAATGGGGCCATTATATAAGGAGTCTTTAGTATTGGCCTTGCATTAGGGATTAAATCAATAGAAAACCCAACTTTGCACTCTGAAGGATGTCATGATAAATCCTCTAAAAATACATTAATGTATTCATGTACAATAGGTAAGTCCCCAAATTTAATATTTATATCCTCATCGATATATTATTTTTTCTCTTCTTCTCCAATAATTTCATTTAGAAGTGATAATAGAGGTGGAACTAGATATAAATCAGATGATGAAGTCTCCACCCTGAAGAATAGAAATTTTATACCTTCATCACAAATAATAATTTCCATCCCTTTGCAATAAATTTTTGCATTATATATTAAAGTCCAGTCCATATTAAGGATTATATAAAAATAAACCATAGATATGATGATAAAATCATCAATTAGAACACATTTTGTGTCCTTTTAGGAACTACTTAAAACAAATTTATTGTAATAAGGTTTCAACTATGATTATATACTAAAAACTCAGTTATTAAGGATAATCATAAATATCTAATTTTTAATGAAAATTGGGAAGATATAAAGGAATGTGAAAATCCATAATCAAATAAATATTTAGCTAAATTTGAGGATATGTTTAAAGTATCCCCCACCAAATCATTAGGAACCTCAAATCCAGATGTTGTGATCATAAAATCCTATCCTTGATCTCATGTAATTTTCTAAGGAAAGTTTCCTTGATTCTTCAGACAATCATTTTAATAGTGTCCCATATCCCTACAATTGTAGCATTGAACATTGGTGGTTTCTTTCTTTTCCTTTAAATCATGAGCATGATGACCTTTATCACCACACTTGTCACAAATCCCTTTCCTTTTAAGAATGAACTGGGGTGTTTCCTTCTAAAAGTATCATATGTTGGAAAATCCCCTTTATTTTTCTCCCTTTTATCCATTATTTTCTTTTATGTCCTCTTCTTCTCTTATTTTCCCTTAAATTCATAAGACTTGTAGAATTGTTTTTATTTATTAATAGCACATCAGACTTTGTCTTTATGTGATGAGAATGTTTGGGAAACCAATGCCCTTTAGAGGAATGGTTTTAACCCATCAAAGTATTAATCAATATTACTCTTTGGATTGCGTACATAATATGAACCATGCCTTTATAACCATGTAATGCTGGATTCATGATTAGCAACATTCTCATCCTCTTTTTTCCTCAAATTCATGAATTTTATCTCCATATCCACTTGATGTTCACGAGGGATATATTTTTCCCAAAAAAGTTCCTTAAAATCCTTCCATTCCATGTTTTTAATTTCTTCCCCCACCTTGATGTTTGGAATCAATGTCTTCCATTGATCTGTATCTCCTAAGAGATGATAAATTTCTATGGTAACCTTCTCCCTTTCATTACTTCCAAAACATAGAAGTATCTTGTCTATGGAACTTATCCATTTCTCTGCTAAAAATGGGTTTTTAGTCCCCTTGAATGAGGGAAGTTATTTTCTCATGAAATGATCTGACATTGTTCCTCCACATTGTGGATCAGGATGCTCCATATGGGCAATGTTATTGATCATAACTTGAGTCAGTTGTCCCAGTATAATTAACAGTTGCTCATCTCAAGTTGAAAATCCTTCTCCAACATCATTATCTTTCATTGGATGGAAATCCATAAATTGAATACATGTGTTCATATTGTTTATATTCTTTCCACTAGGCACCATTTCTAAATAATGGAATACACTAAACTAGGTTATTAATCATTATGCATAATTCTAATTTAGTAAATAAATTAATATAAATTGGAAATTTATGATAAGATAATATAATAATCATAAACATGGTTTCTTTTGGGATATATTTACTTTTAAATAATTCATAATGGTTTGTAAATATAAGGTTAATAATCCTAATAATATCCCCTAGGAGTGTCAAATTAGGTGCGTAGTGGGTCCATATTCATGTACCATGTTACATCGAGCCCGGCGTGACACACCTTGTTAGAGTTGTTAATCCAAGGTACATATCTTCTATAACTACATCCACTTATAGTATCCATTAATGGATGTATTTCTAGGAAGACCCACATAATCTCTACCTTATAAAAAATATAGGATTTTATTCAATGACTATCCTCTAAGTATATCTTAGGGTTGTGTTCCTAAATCAATATTTCTAAATATAGTTTCCAAAGTTTCTACAAGACTTTCTCTGATACCAACTATAAATATCCCAACCCCAATATCCAGGAGTTGATGCCTTGCTTAATTACATTAGTACTATAAACAAGAGATCACATCCCAGTGGACAAAATAGTTTAGTAGATTTTGAAAACCAAATAAATACATAAGTTTTACATTACAAATTTTAAGGAAAAAAAAGAAACTCCATTTGGAACATCCATATACTCTTAGATTATCCCTACAAGTTATTCATAATACACTTCTTCGCATCCTAGGGAAAAATAAAAATAAGAAAGGGGTGAGGTTAAATGCTCAATAATGGAAAGTAATATAGCAAAAGGGAACACAAATAATAAGGAATGGTGAATAACTAAAAAGACATGTCATTAAAACATAATCTTGATCATAATATAGAAGGAATAAAATCTAATTAAATAATGTCTTAAATAATCAAATGATAATGAAACATAACGATAGATATTCTACTGGATGAATAATCACTTGGATTATCAATTACTAATATCATAATGAGAGAAGGCATAATTCTGGACATCTAAAACATACCATCATGGCCATGGCTAAGACAAATGAAAATAAATGGTTATGGCCTTGGCCAAATCCATATCTAAAAACAAATGGGTAAGGCCTTAGAAAATTCTAAATCGGTCTTCTCTCATGATACCTACCAATGCATCAAGGGGTTTTAATGGGCCCCACCTGGAACATACAAAATCTAATGTATTCTTATCATAAATGGGGTGAAACATAAACAATATATTCAGATGAAATTTAAATAAATTTCCCCAATCTATAAAGATAATTACTAACCATTCTGAATAGTATGGTGAATGGTATCAAGATAGTACATCCATAGACAAACTGATCATAAACCATTTAATAAAATATGGTATATAGTATAAAAGATCATACCTAATTTAAAATAATATAAAATATAGGGTATTGAAAAAGTTGAAAATACTCAAATGAAATCATTGAGGTATTCTTGGGAGAAATACCCATTTTTACAATACAAAGACGAGTTATTTTGAAAAAAATTAATTATATTTGTAATAAAATCATATTATAAACATTTATATCACAAAAAATAAGGCAATGAAATTATTTTTTAGGCATAATTGATGTCCATCGGAATTGAAAACATATAAAAAGTCTTTTTAAGAAACTTTAGAAATAGGTCGCTTCAGTTTTGTTTGAGGGAAAACATAAAAGAGTCTTTAAAGAGGACAAAAGCTTAATTGTTTACATAAAACCAGAAAATACATAAAATAATTTTTCATGATAAAAAAAGTTATTTTAGAAAAATATTGGTGTTATGAAACATATTATGTAGTGTACTTGAAAATGGGTAAGAAATCGGGAAGTTCTCTTTAATCGGGTTTTCTTATTTAGAAGAATTGATAATGGAGCCTTGTGAAACATGTACTTCCCCATAAAATAAATATGAACTGATTTGGATACATGATTTTGGAACATATACACATAATATAGAATAATTATAAAAAAATGAAGAATTACATTGGGGAAAATAGATAGAGGCATAACCTGAAAGGAAAATGGAGGTTCAGGAAGAAACTCTTACCTTATGTCTGAAAGCATACTACACTTGTACATAACATCCTGGATAATGTAATTAGATTCATTAATAATTTATTTTTTAACATATTCAAAAATTAGTTGAATTATAATAATTTTATTAAGTTTATTTATGGCCTTTATGATGAGTTACAAGATTCAATTTCGCTATTCGGGAATGTTTGTTTCTTTGGTTTTCACAATTGGCTCACTTGTATACATTTACAAAACATCAAATGATTTGGGAATAGCTTTCAAAAATTTAAATTATATGTTATTAATGAACTCTCCATAATATTTAATGGTCTTACATATCATTTTAATTCTAGACAGTAGGATGATTCATTTGATAAAACAATAAAGTTAACTTTTTGGATTATTTTGGAATTTTTTCGATCATGATGAACTATTTTTTTATTAATTAATATTATGTATATATACTAGTTATTGAATATTAAATAAGATATAATAAATATATTATAATTTGTTTTAACCATAAAAATGGTTTTATGACCATCCATGATTGTGAATTTTGAAAACAAAAATACATCAACCATAATGGTAGTAAATCAGCACCTCACAGACAATGTTTTCATCTTTAGAATAAAAGAAATAGAAAAAGTGACTTAATGGAGGATTTTTAATTGGAATAATAACATTATAGTTCATATAATATACTAGATTTATCATGAATGTTTTTAAATAGTAGGTGAGGATATTATCGTAAACAAAAAAAGTGAAACCAAAATAAATAAAGCAACAGAGGAATTTACCTCTTGATTTCATCTCCCCGAGAACCTCCTTAGGGAAATTGGTTTTAGTATTTTGTTGAGACCAAAACCTATTAGACATGGGTAAGAGTCTTGGTAAGAGAATTGGGTTGAAATAAGATAGGATTTAAATTTCAATAGTTTTGAGGAGAAGTGGTGGCGAAGGGTGGTATTGATAGTGGTGGAGGGGGTTTTTTATTATTTTAATCATTAGTTTATTATTTTTCCTCAAGACTATCAATAGTTTGAACCTTATCAATAAATATACTAAAATAATTAATTAGAGTTTTATATTATGGTCTTACGTTATCCATACATCATTTATGACTCAATAATTTGTGTATTTGTTAAATACCATAAATTATTGTATTTCACAATTCACAAAAAATTCAACTATTTTAAAAAAATCTCAAAAATTCACACTGATGGTTTCTTGGCATGTAGAATTAAAAAATTGAACACTATTTTATGAAAATATTTTTCAAAAAATGAGCAATTTAATTTCCAAATAAAATCATCATTTACTCAAAAAAATATCAATTTTAATATTATAACTATTTTTATAACAATTTAATAAATTCATTAAGGTCTAATAATATTATCTTATAATCATATGAAAACAAAATATTAATTTATGAATATACTTTATGAAAATAATTCTCTTTTAAATCATTATATTAATTATAAAATTTTAAATAAACATTTATGTTTAATAAAAATACTAACACTTAATTTATCATTTTTAAAACATTTATTTACTTTTTTCATGATATAAATATACCATATTTTCATTTATAGGACACCTAAATTTTATTTACACTTTCATAGGTGAAGATACTATTCTATTGGCCATATTTGTATTCCTAATGGTCATATTACTATTCCAATGGTAATATTTAATACTATAATACAGTATTAAAATCGATGTTATGTGAAGCATAAACTATCAAAGATGCTAAATTTTATAAGAGATATTTCAAAAGATCTTGGTGTGTTACAATACCATTCCATGTTTAATGATATGGAATTTCCCCATCCTAGGTGACTCCTACTGGAAGAAATGATGAGATTCCTTGAACTCCATAGGTCATCTTCGATGGTCATTATATGATTTCTACCTCCTCTGCATAGTTACCAACCACATCCTAATCAACTGACACTACAGGGACTTATCCTGTACAAGACTAGGTCCAAAAAGCACTGAAACACCTACCTCCAGCCAATAAAGAGTCAAATGACATGGCCTACCATACAAATCCTCATAATGTGCCATTTTGATCGAATCTTATAAGCAGTTATTATATGAAAACTCCATGAGTTCCATATGATAATCCCACAAACCACTAAAATAAAAAGAAAATCCTCATAACGTATCTTCCAAAACCTAAATAGTTTTCTCCAATTGACCATTAGTCTATGAAAGATAGGTTGTTATCAAAAGAAACTATGATACTAGTGCCTTATGAAGACCCTACTAGAATTGTGATGTGAAATGAGGATATCTGTATGAAAAGATACTCCTTGGAACACTACGTAGACTAATTATCTCACATATATAAAGAATTATGATATTATCAATTATGAAGGTCTCTCTAATAGGTAATAAGTGGGATACCATCATCAGTTGATCCATGATCACCCATACAACATTGTTCTTACAGGTTTTCCTAGGTAATCCTCTCCCCAAATCCATAGTGACATCATCCCATTTCAACTTAGTAATGGAAAAGCCTTCAAAAGTCCATATGGCCTCTAATGATTGGATTTAAACTACTGAAAAGTGAAACATCTTTCCAAAAATATTGTTACCACCTTCTTCATTCCTAACCACTAGTATTGTCTCTGTAGATGATGACATATATTTGTCAAATAGGATGTACCACCTATCAAAAAGCATGAAACTCACTCATTATTTCCTTGTGCAAGATCATATGAACCCATACTCATTAATGGAAAAGGAGATAATTTTCACTACCTAGAGTCCATCCCGATGGTGTATCCACATCACAATATTTGTCTCTCAAAACTACACCCTCTAGATCAAATAACTAATATATATTATTCTGGTCCAAAAGCACTAGTATAAGAGATATTGAAGCATGTGCTACTAATCCTTGAGACTCTTAAACATCTAGATGCATGTATAAAAGTAGATTCATCATCTTCAACTTGTCACAAGACTCCCTCACTACCTCTTCCTATTTTTTTTGGCTAAAATCCTCAACAATGACATTTCCCCTACCTGGTTCATAAGTTAACATGAAGACGAATGATTGCAGATACTGAACCCATCTCCTTTGTTTTTCCCGCTAATAAAAGATGTACCTAATTCTCTTTTGGGCCATGTATACAACAAACCTCACACCCATGAGATAAGGCCTCTAGTACCTCATGGAATATACCACCGCCGCTAACTCCAGATCATTAGAATGAAAATTTCTCTCATGTAGTCTCATCTATCTAGAGCCATATGCTCTCACATAATCCTCCTCCATTAGAACTACTTTGATTCCAACTATAAATGAATCACAGTACATAGTATATTCTTTAGTTGATACAGGTAAAGTGAGCATAAGTGCTGAGGTCAACGATACTTTTATGTCCTGAAAATATCTCTCGTATGTGTCCAACCAAACAAACATCACTCCCTTTCTAGAAATCCCTAATATCATTGCTACCAGTTAGGAGAAGTCCAAGATTATGCACTGATAACAACTTGAAAACCCTATAAAACTTTGAATATTAAAGAAATTTTTGGGATACTCTCAGGATACCATGGCTACAACATTCCCTGGGTCCACAAACACTCCATCTAATGAGATCACATGACCCAAGAAGTGCACTTCATAAATACAAAAACTAAATTTGGTTAGCATGGAGTAAATATGATGATCTATCATTATAATCTAGATGATTTCAATATGTCGGGCTTCATCATATGTTTAATGAGATTACCCAAGGATCTAATTGAAAAAAACAACAAAAACCGATTCAGAGAAGAATAAAATATCTACTTAATCAAGGCCATGAATACCACTGGTGCATTATTCAAATGAAACGGAATCACTACAAACTCATACAATCCATACATTCCCCTCAAAGAATCTTGAGGTATGTCTGATGGTCTCACCATCAACTGGTGGTATCCGGATCTCAAATCAATCTTGGAGAAAATATTAGCACCACTCCACTGATCGAATAGAGCGTTAATATGTGGAAGGGGATGCCGATTATTGACTTTAATCTAGTTCAATAACTGATAATACACACATAAGTGCAGATACGCATCATCCTTTTTGAAGAAAAGAAATGGAGAGCCCCAAGAATATTTAATAGGATACATGAAAATTTTAGTTTCTAGATCTTCGAATTGAACTTTCAATTCCCAAATCATTACTGGCGCCATAATCTATGGTGGGATAGAAACTAGATGTTCTCTAAGCATGAACTTGATATGATATAAGTCCCTTTTTCAAGAGGTATTCTATATGACTAGTCAATAAAGAAATCCTAAAATGGTCTACAACTAGAGGAAAATAATCCTACTGCATCCATTATCTAGAGAAAGAATGAATATATGGGTCATGAGACAATCCAATCAGGATAGAATTTGTCCTGAAGGACTATCATTAAGATCCCACTCATCTTAGTGAGAATATCTATGTAACCCCCCCCCCCCTAAAATCAAAAGTGGGAACATTATATTCGATAGCTTATATGGAACTCAACACCAAGCATGTAAGGAAATATAATATCCCAAGAATTTATAATATATTTACTTTTTTAAATAAATTAAAAATATTATATATCTTAAAATTAAATTTATATTGAGTTGTAATGTGACATATTCAGCAATGATTCTCTTCAATGGCTTGCGTTAAATGCAAGACTGGGATTTACCAAATAATAATATATTATTACACTATTATTATTTAATATAATAATTTAAAACCCAGACAATAAATTAGAGGTTATAAATATTATTTACTAACACATGAAAACATATGGTTTAAAAAATATAATATGAATTAATAGGTTATCAATTCATTGGAAATGAAAATATAAACCAATTGAATATAAAGGAAATATTTTTATTTTTTTGCTCACAAAGTAATTTTTTATTAATAAATTAAATTAATTACAATTAGTGAATGATATTAATGAAATATATATGTTATATATTCAATAAAATATTTTTTATATTTATCCTATATATTTGAAAAGCATATGAAAAGAACAATCCCAATTTTACACATAAAAACCTATATTTTTATTAAACCGCTTTTACTGCCTTTTAATGTCGAACCTATTTTAAATCCAATTTTGGAACCTTTAATAAATTTAATATTTCAAAATAAAATTAATCACTGAAATAGAAACAAATAAAGATATTTTATGGTATATTTTTCGTATTTTTCAGAGAAGATTCATTTTTTGTGCATAGTGAAAACATTGAAATTTAATTCAAAACTAATTTTACATCTAATTTATACATAAGGTTAAATTATGATTTATATTTGTTTTAAAGTTTAATTATATCATATTTTAATCAATTAATCCCATTCATGTCATTGGAATAAATTTCAATTTTAAATTAACTATAAAAACATAGAAAACTTTCAAATGTTTTTACTTTAAAACTCCAAATTATAGTCCCGTCTGCAAGATTAAATTTAAATTAATTTATGCTTATTCTGTCATTTAAATTTGGAAAAATGGTTTCTATATTTTGAACCAAAAAAATTATAATCTATAATAAGCTCAATATAATTTTTTAATAAAAAGATCAGTGAAAGTAACTTAAATTAATTAAAATGATTAAGGTAAAATTAAGATTAATAAGGGACTAAAACATAATCTTAAGGAAAAAATGACCAAGACACTTGTCCAAAATCCATTTTATGGCTATATTTATACATTATAATCCCTTTTTTATAAGATGGCCCATTATTGATCCACTTTCAATAAAATAATGTTGGTGAAGTTCCTTTCTTTTAAAATATTACAAGAGTGTCACTCCTCCATTATAATAGGCCACATTTCCTCCCAATTCCTCACACATCTCCATCCACTTAGGTTCAGAAAATATATGAAAAATTCAATCCCCAAAATAATTCCCTTAAAAAATTAATCCTTCATTTGGGTAGAAATAAATCTACGGAATCCTTTTGGTACAAAGCAAAAGGAGTTACCCGATTAAGAGGTAACCTCTTTCCTAAGGCTCTTTAATTTTATTTCGTTTCTCCACTCCCTCAATTCTCATTATTCCATGTTTATATTGAAATTATATTATCATAAATATACTAGTATTTTTTATTAATAGGGGTATACTTAAAATTAAACACACCACCATCTAATGGGTAACGAACATACTATTTATGTGTAATGTGAACTACCGCCTCACGAAACGATGATTGTTCATTTTTCCCTTACCACCAATCATGGTGGCCATTATGATGGACACACTATTTATATATTTTATATATAATATTTATTATTTCTTTAATATTCTGTAACTATTTTAATACATGTATCTTTAAACATTCCATTTTGTGTAAAAATAGTAACAACGTTTCTGGAAGTGTTGATTGTTGCCCCATCGAAGTGATGTGATTCGTTCAGATGATACATGGAATGTATAAAGGGTGGTTTCAATTAAATCTATGTGACATAAAAAATATATATGATATTAATGAAATAATTACCTTTATAGAAATAATATATATATATATATGATTTTATTTATTACCCTTTCACACACACTTAAAAAGTGATAACGTCGTTCGTGGATGTGTGGACTACTGCCTCCCTAACATGATTTTATTTATTTTTACATCAAAATAATTATATATATAAGTATATATTATTAAATAATATTATATTTATTATATAATTATTTTTATGGAAATATATATTTTTACTTACCTTCTTTATATAATGATCATTGAAAAATGATAATGTTACTCATGCATAGGTACGACCTACCGTCTCCATGATGATAATGTTGATTAATTTTTCATACACATATTTAGTGATTAATTTTAAAAGTATAATTAATATATAAAAATGATAATAATTTCCCGATTATTAGCATTTATATGTTATATAATGAACCATTTTACCATACTTGACATACCAAGGTTGTTTTTGACACATAAATCGAATTTGGTCAAAACACCCGATGTAAATTTAATTGTTTAAGTATTTGTACACAACATGGTAATAAGTGAAATAAAAGTAATTATAAACATGGAAAAGGTCCTGAATTATTTATAAAAATAACATAATTTTTTATACAATAAGTTAAAGGATGTTCCCCTGAAAAGAAACTCAAAGTAAAGGATTCTTCTCTCACTTTTCTTTCATTGAGGCAATATTTTTTATTGTGCACCAAATCACTTATATATGGTGTAAATATTTCAACATTTACATGTAATATCATGATTTATATTATCTTCATGGTATTTAAAATTTTCATTTGATGATTACTATCTTATTGCCTTCCAATTCATATATTACCAAAGTGGTAAGGGATTTTTATCTTACTTTATACATCAGTGAGATAAATGTCTTATCCACCATTTACATCTTTTGTGTGGTGTATATACTAACCATTTGGATATATTATATCATGAATTTTTTCATGTTAATGGTATTTAACACTTTCATTTATCATTATTCCTTCATGAGTCTAATGAAATAAAATGTTTCAAAGTGGTTTGGGACACTTTGGGGTGTTTAGAGATTATTTTTCTCTAGAATAATTCTAATGATCTTTCAATGGTTTTTATACTCAAGGAAATTATATGACCAGTGTTCAATAAAACCTTAAATTTTATTCTACTCTGGTTATTCAGGACCCTTTTAAGTATTGGTACCCTTTTTCCACTCATTGGCACTCAAATTGTTTTAGAAAATGTTTTTTTAAGAAAACTCGACTTTATTTATCTATTTAGTCAGAGAACCTATTTTCTTATAAAAACCATGTTTTATTAAAATGTTCTCAAAAATTATTTTAAAATGATTTGTTAAATAATATTCTACCCATTTTTCCTCTTACCAATGTTTTCAAAAGAAAATGCATGTCTCTTTCCCAACAAGGTATTTTTCAAAACTTTTTAATATCAAAAAAGAATATTCTTTTACCTTGTATGGAATATAGGGATTTAATTTCCATCATTTATTTGAAGCATTATTTTCATGTTTAAAATATTAATTTTTAAAGAAAATGTTTCCAAAAATGAATTTAAAAGAGAAGGTTTTTCAAATAGAAGTATATTTTTCTAAATAATGTTTTTATAATATGTTTTTATAGTATTTATATTCATCGACAAAAACAAATCCTTATTTTTACTCCACTTGGGATTTTTGGTATTGATACCATCCTTATTCTTCCTCTAGAAAGTTTATTATTGACTTGTCCAAGGATAGTATTCACATTCACTTCCTTGATTCATTTTTTAGTCCTATTAAAATATTAAATTTCATATGATTACAAAATATAGAATTTCCCTTAATTATTAATTTCATTTTTCAGGGATATTGCGATTTCAAAAACCATATACCATTTTACTTATGGTGCCTACTTTTATATTTATTTAATTTTTCAGAGAAATATTGATAATTATGTATTATTTATTTAATATGGATATTTAATAAGGCGTATTTTTTTGTTTGGCTATTCGATATGAGGAATGATTTGGACATACAATGGCAGGTGGAGCCCAGAATTTATAAAGCTCCTTGATGAATCGACAGGTTCTCATGAGACAAATAATTAGGCCAAATGAAACTACTTTCTATCTATAGTATTAACAATCTTTTCAAAGGTATTGATGGTACAGGTTTTCATATGTCTCAAACATGAAATCCATTAAGAAATAATTTCCCTCATATAGTTTCATTTATTATTCATCCATGAGATTTTGTGTTGATGTATCTATGGATACACTTATTTTCAGTTCATTGATTATTTGGAAAAAAATGTAGTGTCTTACCCTAACATATTAATTTTCCCTTATCTAGTTATTTGAATGCCATGTGTTATCAGTTATTTACCTTATCATGTAATTTATTGATTAATTGTTTCTTTCTTTTTACATACCCTTACTGATCATTTTAGATTACCTTTATTATGTTTCATTTCCCCAAATAATGAAGAAGAAGTATTGGAATTATAATCCAACGACATAGTTTATTTTTTTTTATCATTTTTGTATTTTTCTATTTCCCAATATACTATGGGTATCATGTATGTAATCTAAATTTCCAAGACAATTAAACTGATCAGTCCTTTGGGGTTTTATCCCCTATAATAATGCCAATGTAATTAAATAATGCACCACTTTAGGCTTTTAAGGTTGAGGCATTACAGTTGTTCCAAACCTAAATCGGGGTAACCTGATATATGACAAAGGGCCTTACATTGCACCTGGTTTGACACTCCTATGGGATATGCTTAGGATAATTTAAATTTTATTTACAAACCATTATTAAAGATTTTAACAATGAATAACATTGGTTAAACCTATAGATTTTTAGATTGAATATAAGGTATCATGATTAGAAATCATACAAATGATATTATAGATAAAGCCTGGACCAAGGGAGAAAATTTGTTGAAATAAAATAGATGAAGTATTTATGTGTTTAGGTTGTATTGAAAACATTTGTTACAAGTCTATTTAATGATTTACCAAATTTCAAAGATGTACATCATAATTATTTATTAAATATTTATTTGATTTCAAAAAAGGAAAACCCCTATGTTGGGTGCAACCCATCAAGTTCGTCAAGTTTTTGGGGCTCAAACCCGTTATGAAGGACGTTAAAGTTTTTGTTAATACCAATGGATTATGATATGTCATAGTTAATGTGTAATTATTTAAATAATTTGATGAATAAATATGAATTATGAACCCATAGAGTTACTTTTTAGGATTATATATTAATATATAAACCATATTAACTTTGGAGAGTAGTTAGAGACAAATAGTTAGAGTTGATACACTTTAATGGGTCTTATGATCCATTAAATTTTTTAGTGCTTTAGGGATCAAAGTAAATTTTAGAATACCCATTTCATGAGGTAAGGGATGAAATAGAAGTTGTTTGAAGCACAAAAAAAGATGAAAATGTTCTTATGAAATTGAAATATATCAAGAACTTATATTTCATTATATTCTTAGGTAGTAAAATAATTACTTGAAATTAATAAAATGATAAAAAAAATGTGTTATTATAATAATTTAAATTCTATTGAATCGATGGTCTACTAAATCATCGCAGATTTATGGCTTTGAGGCCCTAAACTTTACATTGATCACTCACTTGTTTGTGATTGATGACCTCAATCACTCTTTATAAATATTTATTCTTTTCCACCAAGTATATATCTCAACTTTCCACTAATTCTCTCGTATTTATATTCCTAGTTATACATTAGTCCACGTGACCATTTTAATTTATGCCCTATCTTTTATAGAGGATTTCTTATGAATCATTCTTGTGATGTGGGATTTTAACATAGGAAATATCATACAATATATTATCAATATTGAGTTTAAATTTCAAGGACCCAATTTAATTAAGGTGGGGGAATGTAACTCCCTCAAAATATAAGTAGTAACATTTTATTTGATAACATGTATGATACACAACAACAAGAGAATAAGAGAATATAATATGCCAAGAATTTATAATATATTTACTATTTAAAATAAATTCAATACATTATATATCTCAAAATTCACTTGATATTGATTTAGCATACAATATAGGCAATAATCATTTTCTTCAATGACTTGCTTTAAACACAATACCGAGTTTTACCAAAAAATAAAATATTATTAAAATATTATTATTTAATATAATAATACTTAACCTAGCCATTAAAATATCAGTTATTAATAGTAATAACTAACTTATAAAAATATATGTTTTATAAAAATATAAAACCCATTAATTGGTTATCAGTTGATTAGAAATGTAAATACAAACCAATTGAATATAATGGAAATATTATTATTTTTATGCTCAGAAAGGCCTTTTGTCTTAATAAATTTTATTAATTAAAATTAGTGAATTATATTAATGAAATATATATTCTATATTTTTAATAGCGTATTTTTTATATTCATCCAATATATTTTAAAATTATAAAATAAGAACAAACCAAATTTTACACATAAAAACCTATATTTTTATTAAGGCACTTTTAATGTCTTTTAATGGAGAACCTATTTAAAGTAAAATTTTAGACTATTTTATAAATTTAATATGTCAAAATAAACATAATATCTAAAAGTAAAACTTAAAAATAGTTTATATTAAATTTTGTGTATTTTTCTGAGAAGTTTCATTTTTTAATGAATAGTGAAAATATTGAAATTTAATTCAAAACTGATTTTTCCTAAAATTTATTCACAAGGTTAAATTATTTTTTATATTGGTTTTTAATTTTAATTAGATAATATTTTTATCAATTAATACAATTTATTACAATTGAATCAATTTTAATTTGAAATTAAGAATAAAAATACTTCAAACTTTCGAACATTTTTAATTTAAAACCCGCATTTTAATCCCATCATCGGGATTAAATTTATCTAAAATTAAACAAAATATTTCATTTTAATTAGTAAAAATGGACACCATATTTTGAATAATAATAATTTATAGTTTATAATAAGTTCAACTTAGTTTTTTTCCAAAACTATTATTGAAAGTTATTAAAATTAATTACAACGATTAAGCTAAAATTAATCTTAACAAGGCACTAAACCTTAATCCTAAAGGACCAAATGACATAGAAACTTTCCAAAATACATTTTATGGATATATATTGAACTAATAATCCCTTTTATCTATTTTTTACAATTATGGAACCACCTTTAATAAAAAATGTTAGTGGAGTTCCTTTCTTTTAAAATAATACAAGAGTGTCACTCCTCCTCCATTATAAAAGGCCTCCTTTCCTCCCATTTCCTCACACCAATAAAGGCACGAAGGTTCATCCAAGATATGAAAAATTAATTCCCAAATATCCCTCCCTTACTCCTTGAATCCATAATTTTTGAAGAAAGCAATCCAAGTAATCTTTTTGGTGCAAACCAAAAAGAGTTACCTGATTAAGAGGTAACGTTTTTCCTTAGGCACTTTAATTTTATTTCCATTCTCCACTCCCTCAATTATACATATTCCATGTTTATATAGAAACTAAAGTATCCTAAATATAATATGATGTTTTTATGCTCATTTTTCAACCTACACTTACACACACCTCCATCTATTGGGTAAAAAACATATTGTTTACCTGTATGATGAACTACCACCTCACGAAAAGATTATTATTCATTTTTACCTTACCACCTTTCATGGAGGCCATTATGATGGAAAATCAATTTATATATGTTATATGTAATTATTATTATTTATTTAATCTTAATTAATTATTTTAAAACACATATATTTATACTTTCCAATTTGTGTAAAAACAATAACACCATTTGTGGAAGTGTGGACTATCACCCCTAAAAGCGACGTGATTCATTCACACGATACATGGAATTAATGAAGGATTATTTTAACAAAATATATGTGAAAAAAACAACTATATGATATTAATTCATTAATTAAATTTCTATAAATATAATATATATATATATATATCATTTAATTTGTTAACCTTTCATACACGCTTAAAAAGTGATAAAGTCATTCGTGGATGTGTGGATTACCGCCTCCTCGACACGATGTGATTCATTTTACATCCAAAGAATTATATATATGTGTGTATATTATTAAATAATATTTTATTTATTTTATAATGATAATTATGGTAATATATAGTGTTTCTTACCTTCATTCCACAATAATCATTGAAAAATGAGAACGTTACTCATGCGTACGTATAGCATGTCATCTCTATGATTGTAACGTTGATTCATTTTTCATAACCATATTTAATGAAAATTTTTAAAATTATATTTAATTTTTAAAAATGATAATTATGTAAGGATTATAATTATTTAGTTGTTTCATAATTACTAATTTGATGATATTTGAACTACTAAAGTTGTTTTTGACACATAAATCGAATTTGGTCAAAACACGTGATGTAAGTTTAATTGTTTAATTAGTTATACACAACATGGTAATAAGTGAAATAAAAGTAATAATAAATATGAAAAAATTTATGAATCAAGTATAAAATTAATGTAAGTTTATGATATAGGATGTTAAGGGGTGTTCACCAGAAAGGAAACTCAAGGTTATAGATTCTTATATAACTTTTCTTTCTAGGAGGAATATCTTATTAATGGGACCAAATTTCTTATGTTTGGTGTAAATATTTCCACATTGACCGATAATTTCATGATTTATATTATCTTCATGGTATTTAAATTTTTCATTTTATGATTACTACCTTTGGTTTTTCGAATTCATATATTACAACAGTGGTAAGGGATTTTAATCTCACTTTTTACTTCTATGAGATAAATTTCATGTTCACTATTTACTTATTTTTTGTGGTGTATGTACTGATTATTTTAATATATTATATCCTGAATTATTTCATCTTAATTAAATTTAACTCTTTCATTTAAGATTATTCCTTCATGAAGCTTATGATTTAAAATGTTTCCATGTGATTTGTGACACTTTGGGATATTTATAGATTATTTTCCTCAATAATAATTCTAATGATCTATTAATGGTATTTACAGTCATGGAAATTATATGAGCATTTTTTCCTAAAACCTTTAATTTTCTTCTACTCTAGTTATTCAAGACCTTTTTCTGGTATTTATATCATTTTTTCACTCATTGGTACTGAAATAGTTTTAGAATTTCTTTAAAGAAATTCTGACTTTATCTATCTCTTTAGTTGAAGAACCTATTTTCTTATAAAAACCTTTTTTTATTAAAATGTTCTAAAAATTTATTTTAAAATAATTTGGAAAAGTAATTTTTACTCTTCTTTTGTTTTACCAATTTTTTAAAAGTAATCTTTTTTTCATTCTCCCCACAATGTATTTTTCAAAACTTTTTACTATGCCAAAGGAATAGCCTTTTACCTTGTATGGGATGTAGGGATTTACTTTCTGTCATTTATTTGAAACTTCTTTTTCATGTTTAAAAGCTTGTGTTTTAAATAAAATGTTTTCCAAAGTAAATTTTAAATAGATTGGTTTCCAAAATGTTTTTCAAACGAAAGGATATTTTTCTCAAGAATGTTTTTACAAGGACTTTTTGTAGTATTTCTATTCATTAATGACCACAACCCATTATTTTTACTCCACTTGGGATTTTTTTTGTATTGATACCATCCTTATTCCTCGTATATATGGTTTATTATTGATTTGGACATGGATAGTATTCACATTAACTTCATTGATTCGTTTTATAGACTACTTGAAATATTCAGTCTCATATGATCATTGAACATTGAATTTACCCTAATTATCCATTTCATTTTTCATGTATATTACTATTGCCTAAACCATATACCATTTTACATACGGTGCCTAATTTTACAGTTATTTGATTTTTTGGGGGGAATATTTATAATTTCGTATTATTTATTTAATTTGGATATTTGACACAGCATATTATATATTTTGTCTATTCGATATGAGGAATGCTTTAGATAGGAAATGATGGGTGGAGCTAAGGCTTTATATAGCTTCTCGATGCATCGATAGGTTCTCATGAGAATATTAAGTTGGCCAAATGTAACAGGTTTCTATATGTAGTATTAACTATCTTGTGAATGACCTTTATTGTTTAGGTTTTCATGTGCTTCAGACATAACTCCCTTTAAGAAAGCATTTCCCTTATTTAATTTAAGTTATAATTCATCAATTAGATTTTGCGTCATAAAATCTATAGATACATTCATTTTCAATTCATTGATTTGTTATCATTTGTTTTAGTTTCTTACCATGCCATATTAATTTTTCACTATCTAGTTATTTTAATGTCAGGTGTTATCAGTAATTTACCTTGCCATTCAATTTATTGATTCATTATTGCTTCCACTTTAATTAACCTTACTGAGCATTTGTGCTCACCCTTATTATATTTCATTTACCTTGGTTGTGAAGAAGAAATATTTGAATAAGCTTTCAGGGACACAGTTTTCTTCATTTTATTATATATCATGTCAATATTTTATACTTTTCAATATATGATGGGTATCATGTATATAATCTAGCTTTCCAAGACTGCTAAACTAGTCAGTCCTTCGGGATTTTATTCCTTGTAATCATAAAAAAAGAAACAAAATAATGCATCGACTATGGGCTTCTAGGGCCGGGGCATTACAAGCTACCTCCTTATGGAGATAGAAAGGTAACTCTCCTCCAGTAATAGTCTATATGAGAATTGTACAAAACTATCCAATTCATACCAAAAATGAAATTGAAACATATCATTACCTGGAAAAATTGTTCCCAAAAGAAATGGTAACCACCAATCTCTATAGAACATGCCTTACAATTTTTTTGTATTCTATGAACACACTCCCAATGGTGTGTTAATATTCAAATAACCATCCAATATATCCACATCTAAGACCAAAATGTTTTCAATAATTGAATAATAAAAATAAATATAATTCCCTTGTATAAAAACAAGCAAGGGTAGATGATACAAGAATCATATCATTGATAGTAGATAGTCAGGCATCCACACTAGCCGGAGTAGTCAGAATAACATGTAGTGTACTAGACCATCTACCCAGGGCTCTAGTCTGACTCCCCTAATCTATTCCCACTATATGGTACTACAAATCCAACATTAGGGTACCATATCCCCTGCCTTGACTATAATGTTTTGTGGAACTCTAGCTACCTTCATGCTGAGGAGTAGCTGAGTAGTTCCAAGAAAATGGTACCTATCATGATATCACTACAACAAAACCGCTATTTAGCGGCGGTTCTAGGAACTGCCACTAAACCTTTTGTAAAAAAGGTTTCGTGGAGGTTTATAATAAATCGCCACGAAACATTGTTTTTTTTTAACACCCGACCCTTCCCCCCACCCCGACCCTCCTTCCCCCATGACCCCAGCCCCCTGCTTCCACCGTGACCCTGGACCCCCGCTTCCCCCGTGACCCCGGCCCCCCGTGACCCCGACGACCCCGCGACCCCGACCCCGGCCCCCCGCGACCCCGACGACCCCGCGACCCCAACCCCGGTGACCCCAGTGAATCATTTTGATTTTGATCTTTTTGTTTTTGGGTAAATTTATCTTTCTTTGATTTTGATTTTTCCGTGAATCATTCTAATTCGTGTTTCATTTTCGTTTTTTTTTTACCGAAGACAACTACATCGGTTTCTTCATCTACTACACAAATATATAGATGGATAAAAGTCTACGCACCTGTGTTTTTCTTGGTGACCTTCCTCTCTCTGGTTTGATTTAATTTCACGAGCATGACATCCTCAACGGTTCTTTTCTCTTTTATTTTTATTTTTCCCACCATTATTATCTTATTTCAATAAACAACGGGTCATGGATTTCTAATATGGTAGTCATGGGGTTGATTAAGGGGAATTTATGGGTGTGTGCTGGTAGTCTTGTTTAGATTCAATTTGGTTGCAACTACATACCCATTAGCATTGAGTTTTCTTGGAATTAAAACAATAAATGAAGAAAAATATGGGTTTGAACTTGAAAACTACAACATCATTCCAGGACGGAGACCAAGAATTCATCCTGGTTTCTTCCATTTAAACATAAAAATCTACGAATTTTACTCTTAATGAACCAAGAAGAGTTGTACCTAGCTTTATTTTGAATCATTCTGTACTTGGAATAGTTGATTTTAGGCATAATAGCATGTAAGGAAAATTTCCTGCATGAATATTCACAAATATTACAAGATTAGAAGTCTTGAACCTGGGTAGTTCTGATGCAAAAAGAAACCACTTGTATTGGCGTGACATCTCCATCAACTCTGTCAATGTTCAGCTTCCATTGAACATTGGTTTCATTAGTGTGTTCCTTGTTTAAATTATACTTTTTTTGTATTTTATTCTTACTTTCATATAGAATAATTAGGCTTTATTTTTAGTATTTAATTGATATAGTTCATTTTGGATGTTATTATTGTCCACTGTAATTTTCAAAAAGGATTATTTAGTTCTTATTATGACCTAGAATACGTGTTGATTTGTTGATGTTAAATAATTTTCAATCTCGGACATCATCATAGGATTCCTGAATCACTATCTTCCTTCATTTAAGTGTTTTTCAAGGGTCAGTGGAAGCAATTAGGTAGTTGGAACAAATTGAGGTGATCCTCAATTATCTTAGAGAACCTGATACTTTGTGTGTGAGAATTTTTTAGAACTGGATTTATAGTTTCAGTAGAGTCTTGTGGGAGTCAGTGGTACCTTCTTAACTTCATGAATGTATGAATTGTAATCTCATCAAGATTTATTTTTTAATGGTTATTTCCTAAGGGAATGAATGTAGAGAAATAGACTGAGCTCATGAGACTTTTTATTGGTGATAGATCAGTATGGGAGTATATCAATAACCTTTCAAGGTTTGTTATATACTCTAAAAAGATAGGGGTCATAAATTATGAGAGAGATCATTTCATTGGTGATGGTCTTCACCCAGACCTTGGTACATCTCTACTTTCTTTGGGCATAACATCCATTTTGGAGGTTGTCACTAGGGACATGTGAATAGAAGCTAAATATTCTTGGAAATCGATGGTTGTTCATTCCTTAGTTTTATCAGGTATAAAACAAATTAATAGTGGGAATGAAGAGAATCCAATGTGCAAGGAGTAGAGGCAGGATGAACCATAACATGATGAAAAGTCCCATTCTTATAGAAAGCGTTCGTCCATTTTGTGCTTCCAGTTTAGGGACTTTGAGGAATTTTGAGATCCATTTCTTGATATATCCTTGAATTTTTCTCTATTATAGAAATTTTGTTCATCATTATTTGTTTTTGATGATGGGGTTATAGAAGATGTCTCATGTTTTATTCCTTGTTTTTTGTGTAGGCACATTGTGATATACATGGATAAAAGCTGGATCACATTACCGAGGAACACACCTCAGTATGTTAAGGGTTTGAATGAGTTTTTATATTTTTCAATTTCTAATCGATCCGTTGAAGGGAGAATAAAATTTACATGTCCAAAATGTAAATTTAGAACTTGGTTGAAGAGAGATGAGGTTTATGAACATTTAATACTGAAGCAATTATCTGCTCAATATTTGTGTTGGATTTTCCATGGATAATCGAACGTTACATAAATATTGAGCACTGATGTTAATCCGCATAATGAGGTCCCAAGTTCATCGACAATGGAAAATGAAATGAAAAACCTAATAAATGATGCATTTGGAACTGCAAGACACCACTATCAGCATCAAAACATATTAGAACAACCAGAAGAGGGTGCTACAAATTGCAACGTGACAAGTGATATTTTTGAGACTGTAACACAGACAGATCAAGATTGTCACATATCATTGGATCCTCCTCTTGATTCTGTGGAGCCAAATGTAAGAGAAAACTTCATTGAGGAAAATGTGTTTCATGATTTAGTTGATGAAGGAAATCAAGAGTTGTATAGTGGGTGTTTTAAATATTCAAAGCTTTCATTTTTTCTGAATTTATACCATATCAAATGTCTATGTGGAATTACAAATAAGGCAATGTCCATGATATTGGAATTGATTCGTGATGCATTTCCTGAAGCAAAAATCTCAGAATCTTTTTATGATATGAAAAAAGTTGTTAAAAAGCTTGGTCTGAATTATACAAAAATACATGTGTGTCCCAATGATTGTATGCTTTATTAGGGAGAGGATTCAAGTAGACAGAATTGCAAGAAATTTTCTTCTTCTAGATGGCAGGCAAAGGGTGATGTTGGAAGTATGAATGAACATAATTTCATGGAGAAGAAGAAAAGGATCACACTTGCAAAGGTTTTGCGTTACTTTCCTTTGAAGCCTCGATTGCAAATATTATTCATGTCATCGAAAACCGCCGAACACATGAAGTGGCATTCTGTAGATAATAACAATGATGGGTTAATGAGACATCCACGAGATTCCCAATCATGGAAGAAATTTGATTCATTACATATCGATTTCTCAGCTGATCCTAGGAATGTTCGATTGGGATTGGCTGCCGATGGATTCAACCCATTTGGGACTTTGAGTACCAATTATAGCATTTGGCTAGTTGTTTTGATCCCTTATAATCTGCCTTCATGGATGTGTATGCAACAAACATATTTTATCCTTTCAATGATTATTCCTAGAAAACAAATGCCTGGAAATGATATTGATGTATACTTGCAGCCTTTGATTGAAGAATTGCAGGAGTTATGGAGCAACAGTGTTGAGACATGTGATGCTTCTTCTAAAACAATGTTCAAAATGCATGCTTCTTTAATGTGGACCATTAGTGACTTCCCTGGGCTTGGGAATTTATCTGGTTGGAACACTTACACGGGTTTGGCTTTTCCCATTTGTAACTTTGATTTTGAGCCCAAACAGCTACCTCACAGTAGAAAATAGTTCTTCTTGTGTCATCGAAGATTTCTCGATGCATCTCATAGATTTCGGCTGAACAGATCAAAATTTAATGGTTCCATTGATCGTAGACCACCTCCAAAGTTGTTAAATGGTTTTGAAATATTGGCACAGCTTGAAAATTTTGAAACAAAATTTGGGAAGGTTCATCATTTGAATGATAGCGGAAAACGGGTCCGAAGTGCATCGTCAAGCGAAACCGGAACGCAACAATGGAAGAAAAAAAGTATATTCTTCAAACTTCCATATTGGGAATTTAATTTGTTGTGGAATTATCTTGATGTGATGCATATTGAGAAGAATGTCTGTGACAATTTGATTTTCACATTGCTTAATTAGCATGGAAAGTCAAAGGATCATCTCAATGCTCACAAAGACTTACAAGCAATGAACATAAAACACGATCTCTGTCCAGATGAGAATGGAAAGTATCCTCTGGAAATTTTTACAATGAAAAATAGGGATAAAGATACATTCCTTCAAATTTTAAAGAATGTTAAGGTATCTGATGGGTATTCAAGTAACATCTCGAGGTGTGTTGACTTGAAGAATCGTAAGTTACATGAATTGAAAAGCCACAATTCACATATTTTGTTTCAATAGTTACTACCATTAGCATTGCGTACATTATTACCTGAAAAAATTACTGTTGTTGTACTCCAGTTCTGCACATTTTTCAGAAAACTATGTGAGAAATCTCTACATCTATTTCAGCTTGACAACCTCTAGGAGAGGTTTGTATTGACCATTTGTGCAATGGAGATGATCTTTCCTCTGTCCTTTTTTACTGTAATGATGCATTTAACTGTGCATTTGGTTGAGGAAGCTAAATTAGGAGGCCCCATTCATTATCGATGGATGTATCCAATTGAGAGGTACTTTATTTATACGTTTTCTAGTTAAGTAAACAATTTTTGGTACTTAATTAAATGCATAATTATGTTTATTTTATTTCACAGTTATCTTGGGCATTTGAAATCATACGTGAGAAATAAAGTTAAACCAGAAGGCTCAATTGTTGAAGGCTATGTGGCTGAGGAGTGTCTTACCTTTTATTCTCGGTACTTGGATGACATTGAGACAAGATTTAATCGAGTTGGACGTGTTGACGACACATCGACTCAATCTCAAATACATCAGAAATCCAAAATATTTCCTGTTATTGGCCGATCAGTTGGGAGGACCTCAAATGTAACACTGACTGAATTGGAATTATTACAGGCACATAGATACGTGCTTCTGAATAGTGAAATTGCATATCCATTTATTGAAGAGTTGAGGATACAAACAAAGAGATGAATGAGAGGCCGAACACGAAATGAGAAAGATATAATGAAAGCTGTTAATAAAGAGCTTGTAGAATGGTTTTCATGATGTGTAAGTTCATAAATATTGAAATAAATACGAATATTAGTTTGACACATACATTTTGTAAATCTAATAAAGTATATTTCTTTTTTCAGATCATGAATACTGATACTCAAGCAGAGGTGTCAAAATATTTGAAGTTTCTTTCTAGAGGTCCTCTAAAAGAAGTTAGAAAGTTTGACGCTTATAATGTGAATGGATTTAGATTTCGTACAGCCGATCAAGAAGTGGGTTTGAGAACATATAATAGTGTTATATTTACATTTTTTGAAGTGGAATACTATGGAAAGCTACATGATATTATTGAATTAAACTACCGTGGACATTTTTCGGTTGTTTTATTCAAATGCAAATGGGTTGATATTATCAGAGGCGTTAAAAGAGATTCCTTGCAATTTACTTCTGTGAACTTCTCTTGCTTGATGGATATTGGTGATTGTGAACTACATGATCCATATATCTTAGCATCGTAAGTAAAAATGGTATATTATGTGAATGATGTTGCCGATGAAGGGTGGAGTGTAATTGATCATGTAATACAAAGAGATTTGTATGATATGGGTGATGGAGTGGAAAATTTGACCTCTAAAATTGAATTTAATCAGCAACAGGAAGCAGAATTATTTGTCCATCATGATATTGAAAATATTAGTCTAGCAAGGATGAATGAAGTGGATGAAGCAATGGAGCAGGAAAACGACATGATTGAAGGGGAAAATGATTGTATGTACAATTATTTATTTATTCAACAACCACTTGTTTCATTTCTGCAGTCATTCATTATCATTGTTATATATATTTTGTCTGTTAGTACTCCATTTGTTATCATTTTTAATTTTTTTTCTGCATAACTTTTTTGAAATATATATTCTGAACTTAATTTTATTTTATTAAATGACAGGAATGCCAAGGAAGAAGCGTTACATTATTTCATCCAGTTCTGTGACAGATGACTATCCATCTGACTCCCTCCCCACAACATATGATGCACCAGCTGCCGACACCCCTGCACTATCTCCCCCTGAACCATCTCTCACACCATCTGTGGATTGGTGGTATGCATGTAAATCACAGAAAATCAAAATCATTTAGTTTTTTAACTTTCATTTGTTTTAAGTTTTAATATAAATATGTAACCGTATTTAATTTTCAATATAATGTTCTTATAGGTGACAGCATAAAGTGGAAATGAAGGTGGAGAGGGTGATGATACATCATCGGACCCTGAGTAGTTGTACTATTGACGTGTTGAACAAAAATGGAAATAGTTGGTTTGTATATGTAACATTTGTGGCACATAGTTTCCACCACACATTTTCTTGTCCTAAAATTTCCTTGATTTCTCATGTTTATTTTTATGCATTTTATTGATTTTTGATGTTTCTTTTTATGTCTTCATTTCTCGAGTGTGGTATACATCATTCCATTTAGGTCTATGTTTGAATTGGTATTCAAGATTTTGGATGACTAGGAGTTAAACCCATTGTTGATGTGTAGAACAAATTGGGTTATTTCATGGTGATCAAGGGGATAGTGTTTTGGACACTTTGGTGAGGCCCATTGTTGAAAATGTATGATTTAAGCGTCAAAAGTATCTAAACATGCTCTAGATCTTCTAAAATGTCATGAGAATATTCTAAATCAAGGGTGGTTCACTAAGATATAGGTGTGACTGAGGGGTGATAAATTATCATAAGTCCATGAATATAGGCAAGAATACTTTATAAATTAAAATATAATCTCGAAGATGGATTTCGACTTGATGCACAGACTTCTGAAAGTCATTTTGACCATTCATGACTTGAATTTTATAGCTCACAGACTTCTGAAAGTCATTTTGACCATTCATGACTATTCTTTCTACAACCACTCTCCCAAAGGTTACATTTTCCATGACCTGTGTGATTCTCCCCACCATAGGATTTTAATATTCATCATTTTAATAAAAATAGGAATCTAATTCCCATGAAAAACACTTTTTCCACCACTAAACATGGTTTCTGGATGTGAGTCAACATAATTATACCATGTTTCATCACGACAATTAATCCTTGGCATACGCTGAAGACTCATCTGGAACTAATATTCCATCCTTGAACAACCTGTGGTTCACTTCCTACCACATAGATTTACATCATCCACTTAATAATAAATAGAAATGTTCTATTCATAATCACATGCATTATGCAATCCTCATTCCATGCGCACACATTCAATCAACATCAATAACTACTTCTTGAACTTTAACCCAGATTGATGATGTTATAAAACTCGATCCTCTTACATAGTCATCCATAGAACTAGGATAACTTAGCTTTTCTACTAAAAACTCTGGTCTACATCACTCACCACAACATAGTTAATACCTAGGTAACCTCACTCAAGGAGTGATCGGTTAACACAACCTTTTTAGATCCCACAACCCTAAACCAAGTAGTTATGTGATAATACCCCTCAAGGTGTTACCTGGGATTTCATCCCTCAAATTCTCAGAGAATAGAAATTTTTTAACAAAACACCACACAACTCTCTCCACCAAACCTTAGTTAAATAGGAAATTTATATGATAATGAATACTAAATTGATGTTACATCAATGAAATGGGAACACCCATTTCACATAATTCATAGGACCAATGACACTGTGCATTCTTGGTATTTTCTAGCCTACTTAAAAAATCAAACCCAAGGGTCACGTTATCCTACATAACCATTTAACATGGATGATGACTTCTTGAGTCATACACCTTTGAAATTAAACTCACACAACTAACTAAACTAAATAAAATTAGACTGGCATGTCAGTCCCACTAATCTCAAGCATTAAAGATACTCATAACACCTAGAAGTTTTACTTATCTCATGATCGCCTACCAACTTGGGGAATCATTCCACAACTAGTGTCACAACCCATCCTTGGGGCCCGTGTCGTGACTACCCCAAACCCGCCTTCCATAGGCCAGGGCTGGCGACTAGCACCAAGGCATATTTCCCGGTAAAAAGGGAAGGCATTGCCTTTGTAAAGTAAACAACACCACAGAGCAAGAAAGAAGAAGTAATCATTAAGTAAGAACTGGTTACAAGTGTAAGTGCGGAAAAGTAAGTGGGCTAGAATACAAACCCAAACTAAAAGTAAAGTACAACTGGAAAGGGAAAACAGCAACTGAAAGTAAAGCCGCAATGTCGAGTCGTCCACTGGAAGTCTCACCTGAAGGGTGGGTACATATAGCCTCCACAGCTCCTCGGGTCCAGCCGTCCACTCCGAGTACATTCCGCCTAGTGGTCCACCTCCACGTACCGTCCTGTTCCGTAAGCCTCAACCGCGATCAGTGTTATCCATCGTCTGCAACCAACACAACGTAGTGCGGGCATAGCCCGTGCAGGGGTGAGTATAAGCTACTCAGTAGGGACCCTGATACCCCCTAAGGTCTCCCAAAATCCACAAAGGAAAGATACAATCATGAAGTAACATCCGACATTACTTAGGTATATGCCCATACATATACCTAAGTCACCAATTCTTGTTCGGCTCCAACATCTGAGCTCAAGTACAACCCAGTCCACACAGGAAAAAAAACGTAATCCACATAGGATAGCACAACACAATCCACATAGGAAAGCAAACAAGATTCAGCTCACACAGGTATACTTCTTCGTAAGACGATAGAGACGATCAGAGGTAGCCACTGGTTCATCTAAGCCGTCAGACCCACACATGATCGATAGGTACTAACCCCCGCAATGACCCACAAAGGATCGATAGGTAACTAACCCCCGCAATAACTCACAAAGGATCGATAGGTAACTAACCCCCGCAATGACCCACACAGGATCGGACCCACACAGGATCTATAGGCGCTGGCCCACACAGGACCGTTGAGCGCTGACCCACAGAGGATCGGACCCACATAGGACCGGTAGCACTGATCCACGTAGTATCGCTGAGTGTTTTAGTCGTCATTGTCGAATCCATGGAGGATTTCTGCACAGTCGTCATCGTCGTCGTCGTCGTAGTCGCAGCCAGCTCTAGGGTTCCCGCACACAGAAAGCTCGTTCGGGAGGGTCCGCTCCACGAGCCAAGGGGAAGATACATCAACTGACATGTAGTCCGAAGTTGATGTATCCAAAAGTTTTGTCTCGTCAACAGGAACTCAAAATCATAGACGGCGCGTCAATCGGACGCCCAATCTGAGAGTTATTGGCTTTTTCGTCCCATGGGCCCGGTTGGTTTTTAAGTCAAAACCAACCCGACCGTACTCCAACTACGTCCAAACCTCAAGAGGAGTAATCCAAAAGGTCCGTCTCACTTAGAGGAAACCAACAAAGTCGACGGCATGTCAATCGGACGTCCGGAGCTCAAGTTATGAGTGTTTCTGCTCTGAGGGCCCGGTTGGTTTCGTATACGAACCAACCCATCCGAACCCAAAGTACTCCAAAACATTGAGTGTAATATACCTAAACGAATTTCTCATTCCAAGGATCACATCGCCACTGATGGTGCGTCGATCGGAGGTCTTCAGCCCAAGATATGGGCAAAAGACCGAAAGAGGTCCGGAAGTGGGGTTTTCGGGCCCGGCCCGAGACCCCCCCCTGGGTCGGCCCGGCGCGCTGGCCAGGTGGCTCGGCCGAATGGCCGAGCCATTCGGGATGCGGGGGGGGGGGGGGGGGGGGGTGGCGCTGCCCCCCGCTTGTTGTAACCGCGGCCCCATAATGGGGGCCACTCACGTCCGGCCAGCCGGGGGTTTTGAACCCCCGACTCTTCCCCTGTCCGGTCGGCCGGCTTCTACCACCACGGGACCGGCAAGGCTGGTCTCCCCCTGCTCCGATGTCGGTGGCCCGATTCCGGCCGCCAGTTCCCCTGCTCCTCCACGGCTTATGCTGTGGCCTTGGACCGTCCAGCGCGGCGCGGCGGCGCCGCGCCCCTCTGCCACGGCCTCGCTCCGGCCGCGGTGTTTTTCGGGGTTCTCTGGGGTGGCGCAACGGCACCGCGTTCTTGTTTGATTCAAAGGTGCGACGCGATGGTGCCGCACATACCCTTGCTGCATGACCCCGCGCGGTGCGACGACATCGCGCCATCCTCGTTCCATTCCACCACAAGGAAGACAAGATAAAAGGGGAGGAGGGTCGGTCGTGTTTGTGCGGTCCGGCCCCCTCCTGTTAACTGGTAACATGTGGTCCAAAAGTACGAGAAAAGATGACGGATGAAAACAAGAATATCATCAACAATTAAAGAATTCCCTACCTCGAGCGTATCTTGAATGGAGGTTCATCACGGAAATAACCGACGCGGAAGGAGGCGTCATGAAAGGAGAATCGTCGCAGAAGAAGGCGTCGTTGGCGTCGCGGTACACGGTGTCATGTAATCGATCTCCGAGGATTCAGCGTTTCATCGGAGATCAGTGCGTTCATCGCGTTCTTCATGTTCTTCGATGAAGAAGATGAAGATCTTCAAGCCTCCCTTAGCTTTTCTCCCAAACCTCTCAAGCAACAAGTCCCCACCAAAAATAAAATAAGTCCCTCACTTATTTTATTAACATAACTTAAGATTGAAATTCAAAAGTTGAATTAATCCACTCAATTAATTAACTCAAGTTGTCAAATTAAATGAAGGGTTATGGAAGGTTAGGGAAGATGAAGGGGTAGGGTTCTTGTGGGCCCCACCACCCTCATAACCTCCAATGGGAAGTTGGGTGGTTTCCCCCAACTTCCACCCAAAGCTTTAAACCACTTAGTGAAAATAAAATTGATGCTCAATTTTATTTTACCTTCCACAAATTTTTAACAACTTCTCTCGTGTAAACGCAACTCCAGAAAAGGTGTTACTAAGAAATTACCAGTGCAGCAAATCCATCAGTGCCCTCAGAATTCGATTCCAAGCACTGGTTCAAAAGTTAGAAAAACCTGCTCGTTCGATCACTGAACGTACCCGAGCTAAACTTCGAATAGAAATTCCAGGCACACCGGGCCTCGGAATCAAGTGCCGTCAGAAACCACGTTCTTGTAAAATCCCAAAGAAAATTAAGAAAAAAATTCCTTTGAATTTTAAGGGTCTTTACAACTTGAGTCCTACTCAATCCCAAAATACATAAAAACACATTCTATGACCAAAAACTAAAAATATGCATCCAATGATGCTTAATATCTCCAAGTATGCTAGAAAAACTAGGTTAACCCCTCACATAACACGAGGAATCAACTCTAATTCTAGGTTTATTCCTAAAATGTCACTAGAATCTCCCACCTAACCTATATTCCAACATAAAAAGATGTCAACTAAGACTCACTGGAAATATCCAAATTCCTATAAAAGCTATATCCCAATGTAACTCTAAAACTATTCCCACAATAGGATTTTTTATAACAATATATTTCTAATGTTTTATTTAAGCTATTTCATTAGTTCAAATTTATTATAAGTATTAAGGATGGTTTCTAGGCCACAAAACCAAAAAAAATCATTATATAAATGGGTTGGTACTAATATAACTACTAATTCACCAATTATCAATTTTTATAAGTAGAGTGGAATCTCTATGGATGATATATCCTAAGAAAGTGAAGTTATAAGATTTAGTGGAATCCAGTTTGGGATGTTACAATGTTGTATCAATGGAGTTTTATCTTCCTAGTATTTACTATTTAGGATATTGTATACATGAGTATGAGGAATTTGTTGGAACCTTTGATGGATATCTGAATGCTGTGTTAATAATACTTTCTCTAATAGGAAGTCTTATTTTCCAGAGTTTCAGATTTTTGTTCTATTTTTAAATATTAAATTTGTATATTATTTCTCATTGAGAGAAAAACATGTTTTTTGGATGTTGTGATTTATTCTGGATATTCAGCTCTTGGTCATTGGTAGGAGGCCAGGGATGGTTTTTTCTGGTTTTATTTGTTTTTTAGGGAAGTGGTGCAGCAGAAGCAAAGAATTATTAATTTTGATTCTGGGCATCTTTTCACGACGGTTAAAACCGCCACGAAATGTATACTGGAGGTGGTTTAAACCGCCGTTAAACGTAAAATAAAATTTACTTTTAGCAGCAGTTATAACCGCTGCTAAATAGGAGCATCATGGCTGCCTCATTCCATGGAGGTTCTCGTGACTTTAGCGGCGGTTTTACGGCCACTGGAATTTGATTTTATTCGCAGCGGTTATAACCGCAGTGAATAAAGTGATATCCAGGGCTCGTAAAACCGCCGCTAAATTCAGGAAAACCGCCGTGAAATGAGGCACCTACGACGCTTTCCTGAAACCGTCGTGAAACGTTAAAAATCGCCGCTAATATATTGTCGACACCCTATTAGGCGGCGGTTTTTGTAAACCGCCGCTAAACAGCGGTTCTGTTGTAGTGTATGCTGCCACTTCTCTATTGCAGCATGCCCCTACAAAACCTCTTATGGTTTCCCACCTTACCACAATATCAGCAATCCAAAGAGGGGTACAGACACTGAGGTTGTCTATGGTCCATCTTTCAACATTGAAAACACTACAACGGAACATGTTCCTAAGATGGCTACCCACAACCCTGACTACTTTGACCACTATTTCCTTAGAGAAAACAGTCATAGAGGCACTTCTTGCCTCCATAATAAGAGCTCCCATTTCACATTACTGAAATGTTCTGACCTCTACTTGAGGCCTTTCTCATATTCCATTCATTGATAAATTTGTGATTTATCAGATCCATACAACTTCTCATATAGAACATGCTCACCTACGACCAAATCTGATAGTGGTGACCATCAAAAAATTATCTCCCTAGAGATCTCATGAGTATCTAAACATAGTGCAAAGAACTGCAGGTTTGTGAAACATTCAGTGTAGTCTATCTGTGACATGTGTTACAGTGTCAGGAGCATGAACTCATGATCCATCTCATTCCTCGATATATGAGGATAGAAATGGCTCAGTAAAATCATCTCAAAGTCCATCCAAGGAAACTTCTATTGGTACCCTTATTGCTCCAGAATGTCCCAATAATTCTTGGAAGGTTTATGAAGCATATATGTAGAAAGCTTCACCCTCATATCTATGGGTGTCTCAAGATGCATAAAGATCATATGAAGTGACTCAATCTATAACTTTTCTAAATGGGGGCCTCCCTCCACAGTGAATGTAGGTGGACGCTTTATCCAGAACTCTCTCATATTCTCATACATCGGCCCAGTGCAAGAAGTATCCCTTTATTTGGATCGCATTACCCTCTAGATGTTGTCATGAAGTTAAACATCCTTCTGATCCTTAGGAGCTACATGAATCTCCAGTTCAACTATGGTATGATTGTTCTGATTTCCACTCTCCTGAAACACATGTTGAACACAAAGAGGATGTATTTTCTGTAAAAGAGAAACATAATCCTTAAAACACTGGATACAATGACAAGTTCAACCTCAACAGGTGACAACAATAGAGAACTACTACTCAAGGTCTCTCTGAACATGGAATACATGTGTTTTATCATGAAATTATAATTCATTTATTTCCATTTATAAAATATAATAGGTATCTCATACCACAGTTCATATAGCCAAGCATGTAAAACAAGCAATAAATATGTCCCAATCATGAACAATGAATTTCAATATATATCTCTATGTGCCTATCATGATGCGCGAATGAACATCTCACGCCATACCGGGCCATGAGTGTAAATCTCAATAAAGTATAACATCATAAAATGATATCACCACAAAACATGAGAATCAATTAGGGTTAAATCACTTCAACGGTAATAAGAAGAAAGCATAAATGGTAAGCCCATACCTAGGAACTTGGATTTCCCCACATACATGTGTTAGCGACTCCCTTGCACAATCTCATTACCAAGTCCTGACACATCATAGTCTCCTTTATACCTTTCCCAAATAGTAATGAAACCTAAGATAAAACCTTCTCCACTGATACTACATTATAACATCCCTCAATTTTTCACTCTATCACATGGAAAGAAAGGGTTGGTTACGATACCTCAAGTATCCCTCCCCATACAGTTGAGGCTTCCAACTTGTAGTAGGCTGTGTGATCAAAATAGTGGGAAGACCATACCCCTAGGTATAGAGTTACATAGAAATGGAAATAAATCTTATAAATAACATAATTAGGGAAACAGAAAAGTACAAACAATATCTCACATCATTGGGAAATTAAAGGATGACAAAATAAGACGGTAGTAATGAATCAAGTAATGATAGGATGAAATCTAACTAAATGTCATGCTAGATGTAATAAAAATAAAATACTATCATACTCAAATAATGTCTCAAAATTCCCCAGTCTCGAGCCCCATGTCAGTCAGGTATTCAATCTTTATCCCATCCAGGAAGCAATAATCAACAACAAGGTCTCTTTCCCTTGTAAAATCCTACATCCATGTAATTTTCTCAAGTTCCAAATGGTGGCATGAGTCTGGTGTGAGTACAACTTAGTAGGTCAATACCATTGTGTCTAAATATTACTAGTCTGATAATAAGTTTATGAAATAAATTGTTCAATTGGTGTATTAATTACTTAATTAATACAATATATAAAAATAGCCTGCTTCGACACCTTGCCAGAATATCTCTATGTAGGTAGTGCAATGATGCCTACCAACAACCATATAACCACAGTAAAACATGAACTTCTTTGGAACCATTCTGGAGTGTCTTTAGGAAAGTCTCACAAAATTCCAACCAACAACCATATAACCATGGTAAATGCACACAAATCTAAGTCGAAACCTTGTATATAAGTCTTTAAATGTGGGATTGGGTAGGGCCGACTCAATATAGAAATTTCATCATGGGACTGGGTAGAGGTCGTTCAATATAAGCATTTCAGCCTGTGGCTAGTTATAGCCCACTCAATATAATTATTATAGTATGGTTCTAGGAATAGACCGCCCATTATAAGAATGACATCATTAGTCTATGAATAACCTGCACAATATAAGAATTATAACATGGTACTAGGAAAAGCTCGCTCAATATAAGCATTAGAGCAAGGGACTGGGCCTATCCCCTCAATTAATGCATTATAGTATGGGACTAGACCTATCCCACTCAATATAATAATTATTCAATGATAATATAACAAGTCACAACAACATGGATATCACAACAACGCTTCATATATCTTATTGGTTAATTTTGAAAATTTCCATTTATCATTGAATTAAACTTCATCTATATCCAAAATGGTCAACAATCATATCAAATAGAAATAATCCATCACCTAGGGATTCTATATCAATCAATCACCTAAGGTATCATGTCATGTTAAAACTACTTTAAACCGTTATCCAATTCATACTAATCAAGTATTTTCTCACCTAATGGGTATCCAAAAGCTGAGTCACAATAATTAGATCCAAAGGGATTCAGTCACACCTTGACCTCATATGCTTGTTTATTTTATTCTACTCATGGTCTAACATCGTTTAGGTAACATTAGATTCAGGGTCCCAGTTTTAAATTATTTATGTTTAATAATATTGATGTGTTTCAGATCGGTGTGTGGGCACTACATAGTTGGCGGTAACCGTACGGTTGGGCCGGGTGCCCTTGTGGTTTCCCACTTTTTAAAATAATAAAATTTTATGAGAATAAAATGAGGTGATTATTCAAACCATGATAATAATGATAAAAATATTATTGTGTAGATAATATTATCATTATCATTAAGAGAATTGTTCATAATATTATTATTATTAAAATTATGGTTAATATAATTATTATTGAATTGTTATTAATTTCATGATGATTTAAAATGAAATGAAAAAAAATTATTATATTATTGTATTATTATTGTCATTGGGAAAATTAATGATGTTATGATTATATAATTAGTATTATTAATCATTAAGAATAGAATTATTATTATTATGATTATTATTATTAGAATTTTTTTCATTATTAATATTACTACTGTTATTATTATAAAAATCTGTATTAACATTTTTATTAAGTTTTTATTTTAATTTTGTTTAAATTATTTTTTTTGTTGAGAAAAACCTTGGGGAATCATTCCACAACTAGTGTCACAACCCATCCTTGGGGCCCGTGTCGTGACTACCCCAAACCCGCCTTCCATAGGCCAGGGCTGGCGACTAGCACCAAGGCATATTTCCCGGTAAAAAGGGAAGGCATTGCCTTTGTAAAGTAAACAACACCACAGAGCAAGAAAGAAGAAGTAATCATTAAGTAAGAACTGGTTACAAGTGTAAGTGCGGAAAAGTAAGTGGGCTAGAATACAAACCCAAACTAAAAGTAAAGTACAACTGGAAAGGGAAAACAGCAACTGAAAGTAAAGCCGCAATGTCGAGTCGTCCACTGGAAGTCTCACCTGAAGGGTGGGTACATATAGCCTCCACAGCTCCTCGGGTCTAGCCGTCCACTCCGAGTACATCCCGCCTAGTGGTCCACCTCCACGTACCGTCCTGTTCCGCAAGCCTCAACCGCGATCAGTGTTATCCATCGTCTGCAACCAACACAACGTAGTGCGGGCATAGCCCGTGCAGGGGTGAGTATAAGCTACTCAGTAGGGACCCCGATACCCCCTAAGGTCTCCCAAAATACACAAAGGAAAGATACAATCATGAAGTAACATCCGACATTACTTAGGTATATGCCCATACATATACCTAAGTCACCAATTCTTGTTCGGCTCCAACATTTGAGCTCAAGTACAACCTAGTCCACACAGGAAAACAAAACGTAATCCACATAGGATAGCACAACACAATCCACATAGGAAAGCAAACAAGATTCAGCTCACACAGGCATACTTCTTCGTAAGACGATAGAGACGATCAGAGGTAGCCACTGGTTCATCTAAGCCGTCAGACCCACACAGGATCGATAGGTACTAACCCCCGCAATGACCCACAAAGGATCGATAGGTAACTAACCCCCGCAATAACCCACAAAGGATCGATAGGTAACTAACCCCCGCAATGACCCACACAGGATCGGACCCACACAGGATCTATAGGCGTTGGCCCACACGGGACCGTTGAGCGCTGACCCACAGAGGATCGGACCCACACAGTGTAACACCCCAAGATTTCATAGTGTGTTATTTCTTCAAAATAATTCAATAACTTGCACTACACGCAACACTGAGTTCAATCACACCATGACTTACAAAAAAAATCCATTCAAAAGAGGTTATGAATAGTATTATCTAAATTTTAAACTTTATATAATCCTTATAATTTTAGAATCCATATTATGAGTTTCTTAGATATAATGCAAGAACAAATTCATTTTCAGTATTGCACTTTTATCAACTTTTAATAGTGAACCCTTTTTAAATAGAATATTTTAAACTTTTTGACTAAATGGGGACATCAAAAATTTAAAATGAAACATCCCAAGCTTCCACGTTACACTTTCTTTTAATAATACAGTAGCGTGTGTTGTACGCAACCTTGAGTTTTAACACACACCACAACCAATCAAACTAGCCGTTATGAATAGTAATACCTACTTTTTAAAATTATATATATTTTATATTTGAAAATGGACTTCATTTTTGGATTCGGAATATCGAATGTAGCCTAAGGTGAAATTTTGGTACATTTCGGATAACTTTCATATTTTGATGAATAGTGAAAATTACTAAGTTTTAATTAAAAACAACTTTTTTAATCAAAATAATTAATAGTGATAAATTATGAATTTGAGTGGTTTTAAAGTATATTTAGAATATATTTTTACAATTTAATATAATGTTGGTCATTGGACATAATTTTACAATTAAACCGAACATAAACGAGTGTCAATCTTTTGATAGTTATTATCTCTTAAAAACACGCTTTTTGTTTTGACAGCGGGAATTAATTTTAAATTAATTTCTGCCACTTCTGTGTTTTGAATTTAGGAAAATGGATTCCATATTTGGAATCAGGATGTTCAAATTGTGTAAATAGGTAACTTTTATTTTTAGACATTTTGAATAATTACTGCGGTAAATATTTTATTTACCATGGTTAAGGGTAAATCCGGTAAATAAGGGTTAAAAAATAATATTATAATAATAATAAATTACCCTAAAACGTGTCTTAACCCTATTGGTTGATACATGGTCGACCATGGGAATCTTTGGGTCTATTTTGGGACCCCATGGATCCACTTGTAAGTGATAATGACACTTTATTTTAATTAAGTTAAAATGAATACAAAAATGACACAAGCATATATCTTTTAGAAAAACAATTGTTACATAGGGTTATATATGTTGGATTTTAGATTATAAATATTCATTATAAAGCTAAAAAGATTTCATAAATAATTATATTTTATTTATAATTTTTAGACATTAAATAATTTATTTTATTTATGACACAATGATGATGCAGTAATTACTATAATAGTGAAAAATTAAAATAATTGATATTATAAATACCCAAATAAATATAATATGAAACTTTTAATGAATTAAACTAATTTTCTAGGATAATATTATATTTAGGATTGATTTAATTGACTTTGTTCGAAGTAATCAATCTGTTATGAGTTTCACAAAAATCAACTATTGAATAGTGTCAAAATTGACATAAAAGAGTTCTTAAAACAAATATTATATTATTAATTGATATTAAATTCCTAAAAATATAAGGCTCGGCCAAGAAACTTATATTATGATAGGTTCATCATTAATGTACCACTTGGGGGTTTCTTGGATGTATATAGTAAGTTTATTAACCATATTATATAAAAATACAAAGAGACATTGTAAAAGTGAAACTAATTAACTTAGAGTTAATACTTAAAGATAAGGTTAATATAAGTACCCAAACCTGTCTAAATTCTATTGGTTGAGTGTTTTTCGACCTATACCCACCTTAACCTTTGAATAATAAGCTTTGGAGCCATTAGAAACCGAATATGAATTTATTATAAATTAATATTTCTAGCTTTTCCAAAGGTGCCCCTCACCCCTCTTATAAAAGGGCACTCCTCCTTCTCATTTCTTCACACCTTCAAAGCCTTTTGGTTCGGCCAAACTCTGCCCAAATACTCTCCCAACATCCCTCACTACAACCTAGAGGCCTTAGTTTGATCAGAAAGCCAACCTAAGGAGCCCTTTTGATCAAATCAAAAGGAAGAACCCGAAGAAGAGGTAATGATTTCACCACCCTTCTCCAAATTCATTTCTTCTTCCACTTCTTCTTCCTTTGTTCTTACCATTATAAAATAATAACTCCAGTATCTCACATATACTGTGATTTTATTATAAATGTGGTACAACCATATTCAGTATTCTATCCACCCTTTGAATAACATGTCACCATACGTGCGTACGTATGGACTACCGTCTCCACGTCGTGGTGTAATTGTTATTCAATATAATATTATTTGGATGGGTATAATAATGATGTGTAACTCATGTAAATAATAAATATAACATGTTAATGATTCTGTATATATGATATACCATCCATTTATATATTATTTTAATATCAAAAGAATGATATTGTCGCTCGTGCGTACGTACGGACTACCGTCTCCACGAACGCGATGAGATTCATTCTCCATCGTATCCATTCAAGTATAATTATCATTTGATGATTTAAAAATGATGTTTAAGGACTAGATATCATTATGGATATGAATAAGATACAACAACCATGGCTTATGTAACAAAACATATAAAAGAAAATGAGTAAGTTAACTCCCGAAACGACGATAATTCTAAGATATTATTAACAAATCAATGTTAAAAGATCATATATGATATCATATTAATATATATGATTCTTGTATAATTTAATAACAACTATTTCACCATTATACAGGAGGTTAACCTACCCCAACCAAGGAAAAGTACAAGGTAAGGGTTTACTTTACAACCTCTTCATTATCCAAGGTTGTTTATACGTAATAATCTACTGGGATCTCTTTATCATCCACATCCATGTTTCTTAAAAATGCATTTCAAAACATTTTTACTATTTACTAGAATATGAGTTAAAGTCATTTATACCCTTTTTGACTTTTATAAGTGGTTTATAAAGGAATATTTCGGTCGTTTTCAAAACAAGGTCATTTTTAACCTTTTCGACAGAATTAAGGTAAGAATGTTTTTTTTAACTTATACGGCGGGTGCGGCTATTTTCCGCCGTTATAAAATCTTCAAAGCTTCCCTTACAAGATTATAAGAATATTTTCAAAGAAAATGTTTTATTTTATATGGATCTTAAATTATTTCAAAATAAAAGGAGATATTTCTTTAAAAAGAATTTTGATTTCATCTATGTCAACATCCTTTGATGGATTTTAAGATTATTTGAAGTTGATTTATTATGATACAAAACTTCTATATTGTATTGAAGGTTTTGTGATATGTTTGACTGTGGATGTGCTATTTTTATACCATTCATAGTTTATGGTGAAAGTATTGACATTTCGTATGCTAGTTTTAATACGAATGTTTATGTTATGTTTAAACCTTTTCATATGGGAATGCATTGGACTTAATATGTGACGGGTGGAGCCCGCTATAGCTCCTCGATGCATCGGTAGGTCTCATGAGACAAACTAGTGTCTTGGCACAAGGCCTTGACAAAATCTTATTTGTAGTCTTGGCACGAGGCCTTGGCTATGTGGTTATGATAGTCTGGCATTATGCATTCCAACATTATGAAAGTGGTTATTGATTTTTGCATGTGATTATTCGATTAGTAGAATATCCATGTGAATAAGTAAATGGCATTATTTCATTTTATTTATGCCATACCATGTTGAAAGTTCATATTTAAAAGGCTTTTGTTTTAGTTATACATTGCCTTAAATGTTTATTCTTATTTATGAAAGTTTCCGCTATATTGTTATCCTTACTGGGCATTTGAGCTCACCCCTTTTCTATGTTTTATTTTTCCCAGGAAGTGAAGAAGTAAATTATGAATGACCTGCAGGGATATTATGTGGGGATATGAGTGTGGATTATGGAGACATTATGTTATTGTAGTAGTTTTTCATTTTATGATGTAATGTAAAACTTATGAATATATCTAGTGTTTCCAAGGCTACTAAACCAATCGGTCTTTCGAGATTTGATCTTTCTTGTGATCATGCCAATGTAATGTAATAATGCACCGACTCTGGGTAACTGGGGTCGGGGCGTTACAGTTGGTATCAGAGGAGGTTTAGTACAAACCTTGGAAACTAGATTTAGATAAACTCTGATTAGAGCACGTAGACCTAAGATGAACTTTGAGGATTAGTATAGAAGAACTTCCTAGAATTTTGGTATTGTAGAGATTTTGTGAGTTTTCCGAGCAATACATCCCTGTCTGGATACGAGCAGGTAGAGGCGACTCTGGCACAGATGTACCTAGGGGTAAAACCCGAAAACACCGCTTTGAGCTAGACTCGAACGGGAACTGGTGCACGACAACGGGCCTTGCTGCACTCTTGGTTACGACACTCCCGGGGGATATGCTTAGGATAACTCTCATTTTCTTTACATATCATTTTGAAGGGATTATGAGTATATACATCCTCAAAGAAAACATTCTTATGATTATGGATTATATCCATAAATAGTTCAATTTATGTTAAGTGTTTTATAAGTATGGGATTATGTGTTTTGATTCATAAACTGATCTAGTTTATGCCATGGTATAGAAATGGCGCCCAGTAGAAGGAATGAGAACTCCAGAAATACACATGATTCAAAGAGAAGGAAGGATCATATCTTTCATGGTCTTAAGCTAGAATTTATAAGAGAAATAGTCTCCCATGTATTATCATCATATGAAGAAATAATATCATGTGTTGATAAGATATGTAAAGAGTTTACTGAGTCCTATGGCTTTGAAGGGAAGCAAGAGAAGAAAAGGATGGAAGAGAGAAAGATGGATAAAGGGAAGAGGGAAAAGAAGAATTTTCCCATATGTGGTAACTGTGGAAAGAAACACCCTGGAACTTGCCTGAAAGGAATGGGAGTTTATTATAAGTGTGGAGGAAAAGGGCACAAAGTACGTGACTGCAAGGGTAAGAAAATGGTTTTAAATGTACAATGATTCATTTGCAAGGAGTTTGGACACTACGCGAACCTATGTCCCAGTCATCAGACTATGCCGCAAATGATGTTATTGGATAATAACCAAGTTATGATACTACCACAGATGAAGAGGAATGATTAGAGTTCTTATGTTGATTATGTCAATTGAGTGTTGTATCAACAATGTACTTGTTATAATAATTATGGAGTATATAAGGATTTTACTGCAGTACTATTTCATTAAGGACTTGAGATTATGTGGAACAAAGAAAAGTGACTCAATAGCAGGATAAATTTTTGGAAAATATATGGTTGAGAGAATGATAAATCATAATATAGTTCTGATACTGAGGTAGTTATTTTGGAATAATATGTGATTGTTTTGGATAAATTATATTGGATATTCTTGACTACCTTGGAACTAATTAATGATTTTTATATTCCATCATTGTTGGGGTTTAAAACATTTTTGGATTAATGAAGTATATCCAGAATTCTATATGGAATAGGGGAGCATGAATGTAATCAATAAGGAATATGGTAATTCAAGATGTTTCAGTTTATTAAAAGAATACAAGATGAAGGTATTCATATGCTATTGCGGGGTAAAAAGGATCTATATTATGTTTACCTTCCTTATAAATGTTGGA
This sequence comes from Viscum album, assembly GCA_963277665.1. Taxonomy (NCBI): domain Eukaryota; kingdom Viridiplantae; phylum Streptophyta; class Magnoliopsida; order Santalales; family Viscaceae; genus Viscum; species Viscum album. The sequence continues at coordinate 1,328,860,319 of OY728127.1, read as the reverse complement.
CTGTGAGTTTGGACAGAATTATTTTGGATAGTTCTAGTTTGGATTATTTTGGATTACCATAAAAGGAAAGCCCGGAGGTTGGGCAGTAACCCGTCGTGTCCGGCAAGGCTGCGAGACTTGAACCCGCAACTGAAGGGAGACAAGGGTGTATCACCTACCACTGGCCCATGAGATGTCCTGGATTAAATAATGTTGTTTTTTTAAATATCTGGTAGATGAATTATAAATTCATTTATTTTGGAACCCTGTACGAATAGTATAAATAAATAAAAAATTACATTTTATTATCTTTTAGAGTGAAAGATGAGTTGGTGGTATAAACTTATTAATGGATAAAACTCTGATTATAAAGTAAGTATATCTCCTTATGATCTTAGCCAATCTCATAAATAAATTCCTCAACATTAATAAAAGGAACTTAGAACAAAAATGTTTCCCTAGATGGTACCTTAAATCATCACTAATTTATGGCTTTGGGATTGTTGGCCTTTTCATAGCCATGTTCTCTACCACTCTCCATCAGATAATTGATGGTTAGATTTCTCCTCGATATCCATATTTTCCTACATGGAACCCTAGTATGTGTTATTTTCGGTAATCTTCATACTTTCCACTCTTTATTTTAAATAGAGGCCTCATTAATTCATTTTTCGATGTGGGATTTCAACTAAGATATTTTGAAACGTCAAAAATGTGTTATCCCAATACCCTATATTTTGTTGAACCGATGGTACTTCAAATCATCATAGATTGATGAGTTTAAGGACCTCAATTTTATACTTTTTTGTGATTGATGAACTCAATCACTACCTATAAATATTTACGTTTTTCCTCCAATTATATGTCTCTAATTGCCACCAATGTTCTCCTAATCAAGATCATAATTTGGTGGTGACCCTTTCATTTCTCTTTTCCTCATATTAAGACTAAATTTTAGTAACCCAATTTCCGATGTGGGTTTTCCCACAAATATATTTTCTATTTTCAACCTTTTATTTTCGAAGAACAATTTCAAATTGCGAGGACGCAATTTATTGAAGGAGGAGAGAATGTAAAACCCCAAGATTTCATAGTGTGTTATTTCTTCAAAATAATTCAATAACTTGCACTACACGCAACACTGAGTTCAATCACACCATGACTTACAAAAAAAAAGCCATTCAAAAGAGGTTATGAATAGTATTATCTAAATTTTAAACTTTATATAATCCTTATAATTTTAGAATCCATATTATGAGTTTCTTAGATATAATGCAAGAACAAATTCATTTTCAGTATTGCACTTTTATCAACTTTTAATAGTGAACCCTTTTTAAATACAATATTTTAAACTTTTTGACTAAATGGGGACATCAAAAATTTAAAATGAAACATCCCAAACTTCCACGGTACACTTTCTTTGAATAATACAGTAGTGTGTGTTGTACGCAACCTTGAGTTTTAACACACACCACAACCAATCAAACTAGCCGTTATGAATAGTAATACCTACTTTTTAAAATTATATATATTTTATATTTGAAAATGGACTTCATTTTTGGATTCGGAATATCGAATTTAGCCTAAGGTGAAATTTTGGTACATTTCGGATAACTTTCATATTTTGATGAATAGTGAAAATTACTAAGTTTTAATTAAAAACAACTTTTTTAATCAAAATAATTAATAGTGATAAATTATGAATTTGAGTGGTTTTAAAGTATATTTAGAATATATTTTTACCATTTAATATAATGTTGGTCATTGGACATAATTTTACAATTAAACCGAACATAAACGAGTGTCAATCTTTTGATAGTTATTATCTCTTAAAAACACGCTTTTTGTTTTGACAGCGGGAATTAATTTTAAATTAATTTCTGCCACTTATGTGTTTTGAATTTAGGAAAATGGATTCCATATTTGGAATCAGGATGTTCAAATTGTGTAAATAGGTAACTTTTATTTTTAGACATTTTGAATAATTACTGCGGTAAATATTTTATTTACCATGGTTAAGGGTAAATCCGGTAAATAAGGGTTAAAAAATAATATTATAATAATACTAAATTACCCTAAAACGTGTCTTAACCCTATTGGTTGATACATGGTCGACCATGGGAATCTTTGGGTCTATTTTGGGACCCCATGGATCCACTTGTAAGTGATAATGACACTTTATTTTAATTAAGTTAAAATGAATACAAAAATGACACAAGCATATATCTTTTAGAAAAAAAATTGTTACATAGGGTTATATATGTTGGATTTTAGATTATAAATATTCATTAGAAATCTAAAAAGATTTCATACATAATGATATTTTATTTATAATTTTTAGACATTAAATAATTTATTTTATTTATGACACAATGATGATGCAGTAATTACTATAATAGTGAAAAATTAAAATAATTGATATTATAAATACCCAAATAAATATAATATGAAACTTTTAATGAATTAAACTAATTTTCTAGGATAATATGATATTTAGGATTGATTTAATTGACTTTGTTCGAAGTAATCAATCTGTTATGAGTTTCACAAAAATCAACTATTGAATAGTGTCAAAATTGACATAAAAGAGTTCTTAAAACAAATATTATATTATTAATTGATATTAAATTCCTAAAAATCTAAGGTTCGGCCAAGAAACTTATATTATGATAGGTTCATCATTAATGTACCACTTGGGGGTCGCTTGGATGTATATAGTAAGTTTATTAACCATATTATATAAAAATACAAAGAGACATTGTAAAAGTGAAACTAATTAACTTAGAGTTAATACTTAAATATAAGGTTAATATAAGTACCCAAACCTGTCTAAATTCTATTGGTTGAGTGTTTTTCGACCTATATCCACCTTAAACTTTGAATAATAAGCTTTGGAGCCATTAGAAACCGAATATGAATTTATTATAAATTAATATTTCTAGCTTTTCCAAAGGTGCCTCTCACCCCTCTTATAAAAGGGAACTCCTCCTTCTCATTTATTCACACCTTCAAAGCCTTTTGGTTCGGCCAAACTCTGCCCAAATACTCTCCCAACATCCCTCACTACAACCTATAGGCCTTAGTTTGATCAGAAATCCAACCTAAGGAGCCCTTTTGATCAAATCAAAAGGAAGAACCCGAAGAAGAGGTAATGATTTCACCACCCTTCTCCAAATTCATTTCTTCTTCCACTTCTTCTTCCTTTGTTCTTACCATTCTAAAATAATAACTCCAGTATCTCACATATACTGTGATGTTATTATAAATATGGTACAACCATATTCAGTATTCTATCCACCCTTTGAATAACATGTCACCATACGTGCGTACGTACGGACTACCGTCTCCACGTCGTGGTGTAATTGTTATTCAATATAATATTATTTGGATCGGTATAATAATGATGTGTAACTCATGTAAATAATAAATATAACATGTTAATGATTCTGTATATATGATATACCATCCATTTATATATTATTTTAATATCAAAAGAATGATATTGTCGCTCGTGCGTACGTACGGACTACCGTCTCCACGAACGCGATGAGATTCATTCTCCATCGTATCCATTCAAGTATAATTATCATTTGATGATTTAAAAATGATGTTTAAGGACTAGATATCATTCTGGATATGAATAAGATACAACAACCATGGCTTATGTAACAAAACATATAAAAGAAAATGAGTAAGTTAACTCCCGAAACGAAGATAATTCTAAGATATTATTAACAAATCAATGTTAAAAGATCATATATGATATCATATTAATATATATGATTCTTGTATAATTTAATAACAAATATTTCACCATTATACAGGAGGTTAACCTACCCCAACCAAGTAAAAGTACAAGGTAAGGGTTTACTTTACAACCTCTTCATTATCCAAGGTTGTTTATACGTAATAATCTACTGGGATCTCTTTATCATCCACATCCATGTTTCTTAAAAATGCATTCCAAAACATTTTTACTATTTACTAGAATATGAGTTAAAGTCATTTATACCCTTTTTGACTTTTATAAGTGGTTTATAAAGGAATCTTTCGGTCGTTTTCAAAACAAGGTCCTTTTTAACCTTTTCGACAGAATTAAGGTAAGAATGTTTTTTTTAACTTATACGGCGGGTGCGGCTATTTTTCGCCGTTATAAAATCTTCAAAGCTTCCCTTACAAGCTTATAAGAATATTTTCAAAGAAAATGTTTTATTTTATATGTATCTTAAATTATTTCAAAATAAAAGGAGATATTTCTTTAAAAAGAATTTTGATTTCATCTATGTCAACATCCTTTGATGGATTTTAAGATTATTTGAAGTTGATTTATTATGATACAAAACTTCTATATTGTATTGAAGGTTTTGTGATATGTTTGACTGTGGATGTGCTATTTTTATACCATTCATAGTTTATGGTGAAAGTATTGACATTTCGTATGCTAGTTTTAATACGAATGTTTATGTTATGTTTAAACCTTTTCATATGGGAATGCATTGGACTTAATATGTGACGGGTGGAGCCCGCTATAGCTCCTCGATGCATCGGTAGGTCTCATGAGACAAACTAGTGTCTTGGCACAAGGCCTTGACAAAATCTTATTTGTAGTCTTGGCACGAGGCCTTGGCTATGTGGTTATGATAGTCTGGCATTATGCATTCCAACATTATGAAAGTGGTTATTGATTTTTGCATGTGATTATTCGATTAGTAGAATATCCATGTGAATAAGTAAATGACATTATTTCATTTTATTTATGCCATACCATGTTGAAAGTTCATATTTAAAAGGCTTTTGTTTTAGTTATACATTGCCTTAAATGTTTATTCTTATTTATGAAAGTTTCCGCTATATTGTTATCCTTACTGGGCATTTGAGCTCACCCCTTTTCTATGTTTTATTTTTCCCAGGAAGTGAAGAAGTAAATTATGAATGACCTGCAGGGATATTATGTGGGGATATGAGTGTGGATTATGGAGACATTATGTTATTGTAGTAGTTTTTCATTTTATGATGTAATGTAAAACTTATGAATATATCTAGTGTTTCCAAGGCTACTAAACCAATCGGTCTTTCGAGATTTGATCTTTCTTGTGATCATGCCAATGTAATGTAATAATGCACCGACTCTGGGTAACTGGGGTCGGGGCGTTACACACAGGACCGGTAGCACTGATCCACGTAGGATCGCTGAGTGTTGTAGTCGTCATTGTCGAATCCATGGAGGATTTCTGCACAGTCGTCATCGTCGTCGTCGTCGTAGTCGCAGCCAGCTCTAGGGTTCCCGCACACAGAAAGCTCGTTCGGGAGGGTCCGCTCCACGAGCCAAGGGGATGATACATCAACTGACATGTAGTCCGAAGTTGATGTATCCAAAAGTTTTGTCTCGTCAACAGGAACTCAACATCATAGACGGCGCGTCAATCGGACGCCCAATCTGAGAGTTATTGGCTTTTTCGTCCCATGGGCCCGGTTGGTTTTTAAGTCAAAACCAACCCGACCGTACTCTAACTACGTCCAAACCTCAAGAGGAGTAATCCAAAAGGTCCGTCTCACTTAGAGGAAACCAACAAAGTCGACGGCATGTCAATCGGACGTCCGGAGCTCAAGTTATGAGTGTTTCTGCTCTGAGGGCCCGGTTGGTTTCGTATACGAACCAACCCATCTGAACCCAATGTACTCCAAAACATTGAGTGTAATATACCTAAACGAATGTCTCATTCCAAGGATCACATCGCCACTGATGGTGCGTCGATCGGAGGTCTGCAGCCCAAGATATGGGCAAAAGACCGAAAAAGGTCCGGAAGTGGGGTTTTCGGGCCCGGCCCGAGACCCCCCCCCTGGGCCGGCCCGGCGCGCTGGCCAGGTGGCTCGGCCGAACGGCCGAGCCGTTCGGGATGCGGGGGGGGGGGGGGGGGGGGGGTTGGCGCTGCCCCCCGCTTGTTGTAACCGCGGCCCCATAATGGGGGCCACTCACGTCCGGCCAGCCGGGGGTTTTGAACCCCCGGCTCTTCCCCTGTCCGGTCGGCCGGCTTCTACCACCACGGGACCGGCAAGGCTGGTCCCCCCCTGCTCCGATGTCGGTGGCCCGATTCCGGCCGCCGATTCCTCTGCTCCGCCGCGGCTTATGTCATGGCCTTGGACCGTCCAGCGCGGCGCGACGGCGCCGCGCCCCTCTGCCACGGCCTCGCTCCGGCCGCGGTGTTTTTCGGGGTTCTCTGGGGTGGCGCAACGGCACCGCGTTCTTGTTTGATTCAAAGGTGCGACGCGATGGTGCCGCACATACCCTTGCCGCATGACCCCGCGCAGTGCGACGACATCGCGCCATCCTCGTTCCATTCCACCACAAGGAAGACAAGATAAAAGGGGAGGAGGGTCGGTCGTGTTTGTGCGGTCCAGCCCCCTCCTGTTAACTGGTAACAGGTGGTCCAAAAGTACGAGAAAAGATGACGGATGAAAACAAGAATATCATCAACAATTAAAGAATTCCCTACCTCGAGCGTATCTTGAATGGAGGTTCGTCACGGAAATAATCGACGCGGAAGGAGGCGTCATGAAAGGAGAATCGTCGCAGAAGAAGGCGTCGTTGGCGTCGCGGTACACGGTGTCATGTAATCGATCTACGAGGAGTCAGCGTTTCATCGGAGATCAGTGCGTTCATCGCGTTCTTCGTGTTCTTCGACGAAGAAGATGAAGATCTTCAAGCCTCCCTTAGCTTTTCTCCCAAACCTCTCAAGCAACAAGTCCCCACCAAAAATAAAATAAGTCCCTCACTTATTTTATTAACATAACTTAAGATTGAAATTCAAAAGTTGAATTAATCCACTCAATTAATTAACTCAAGTTGTCAAATTAAATTAAGGGTTATGGAAGGTTAGGGAAGATGAAGGGGTAGGGTTCTTGTGGGCCCCACCACCCTCATAACCTCCAATGGGAAGTTGGGTGGTTTCCCCCAACTTCCACCCAAAGCTTTAAACCACTTAGTGAAAATAAAATTGATGCTCAATTTTATTTTACCTTCCACAAATTTTTAACAACTTCTCTCGTGTAAACGCAACTCTAGAAAAGGTGTTACTAAGAAATTACCAGTGCTGCAAATCCATCAGTGCCCTCAGAATTCGATTCTAAGCACTGGTTCAAAAGTTAGAAAAACCTGCTCGTTCGATCACTGAACGTACCCGAGCTAAACTTCGGATAGAAATTCCAGGCACACCGGGCCTCGGAATCAAGTGCCGTCAGAAACCATGTTCTTGTAAAATCCCAAAGAAAATTAAGAAAAAAATTCCTTTGAATTTTAAGGGTCTTTACAACTTGAGTCCTACTCAATCCCAAAATACATAAAAACACATTCTATGACCAAAAACTAAAAATATGCATCCAATGATGCTTAATATCTCCAAGTATGCTAGAAAAACTAGGTTAACCCCTCACATAACACGAGGAATCAACTCTAATTCTAGGTTTATTCCTAAAAGGTCACTACAATCTCCCACCTAACCTATATTCCAACATAAAAAGATGTCAACTAAGACTCACTGGAAATATCCACATTCCTATAAAAGCTATATCCCAATGTTACTCTAAAACTATTCCCACAATAGGATTTTTTATAACAATATATTTCTAATGTTTTATTTAAGCTATTTCATTAGTTCAAATTTATTATAAGTATTAAGGATGGTTTCTAGGCCACAAAACCAAAAAAAATCATTATATAAATGGGTTGGTACTAATATAACTACTAATTCACCAAATTATCAATTTTTATAAGTAGAGTGGAATCTCTATGGATGATATATCCTAAGAAAGTGAATTTATAAGATTTAGTGGAATCCAGTTTGGGATGTTACAATGTTGTATCAATGGAGTTTTATCTTCCTAGTATTTACTATTTAGGATATTGTATACATGAGTATGAGGAATGTGTTGGAACCTTTGATGGATATCTGACTGCTGTGTTAATAATACTTTCTCTAATAGGAAGTCTTATTTTCCAGAGTTTCAGATTTTTGTTCTATTTTTAAATATTAAATTTGTATATTATTTCTCATTGAGAGAAAAACATGTTTTTTGGATGTTGCGATTTATTCTGGATATTCAGCTCTTGGTCATTGGTAGGAGGCCAGGGATGGTTTTTTCTGGTTTTATTTGTTTTTTAGGGAAGTGGTGCAGCAGAAGAAAAGAATTATTATTTTTTATTCTGGGCATCTTTTCACGACGGTTAAAACCGCCACGAAATGTATACTGGAGGTGGTTTAAACCGCCGTTAAACGTAAAATAAAATTTACTTTTAGCAGCAGTTATAACCGCTGCTAAATAGGAGCATCATGGCTGCCTCATTCCATGGAGGTTCTCGTGACTTTAGCGGCGGTTTTACGGCCACTGGAATTTGATTTTATTCGCAGCGGTTATAACCGCCGTGAATAAAGTGATATCCAGGGCTCGTAAAACCGCCGCTAAATTCAGGAAAACCGCCGTGAAATGAGGCACCTACGACGCTTTCCTGAAACCGTCGTGAAACGTTAAAAATCGCCGCTAATATATTGTCGACACCCTATTAGGCGGCGGTTTTTGTAAACTGCCGCTAAACAACGGTTCTGTTGTAGTGTATGCTGCCACTTCTCTATTGCAGCATGCCCCTACAAAACCTCTTATGGTGTCCCATCTTACCACAATATCAGCAATCCAAAGAGGGGTACAGACACTGAGGTTGTCTATGGTCCATCTTTCAACATTGAAAACACTACAACGGAACATGTTCCTAAGATGGCTACCCACAACCCTGACTACTTTGACCACTATTTCCTTAGAGAAAACAGTCATAGAGGCACTTCTTGCCTCCATAATAAGAGCTCCCATTTCACATTACTGAAATGTTCTGACCTCTACTTGAGGCCTTTCTCATATTCCATTCATTGATAAATTTGTGATTTATCAAATCCATACAACTTCTCATATAGAACATGCTCACCTACGACCAAATCTGATAGTGGCGACCATCAAAAAATTATCTCCCTAGAGATCTCATGAGTATCTAAACATAGTGCAAAGAACTGCAGGTTTGTGAAACATTCAGTGTAGTCTATCTGTGACATGTGTTACAGTGTCAGGAGCATGAACTCATGATCCATCTCATTCCTCGATATATGAGGATAGAAATGGCTCAGTAAAATCATCTCAAAGTCCATCCAAGGAAACTTCTATTGGTACCCTTATTGCTCCAGAATGTCCCAATAATTCTTGGAAGGTTTATGAAGCATATATGTAGAAAGCTTCACCCTCATATCTATGGGTGTCTCAAGATGCATAAAGATCATCTGAAGTGACTCAATCTATAACTTTTCTAAATGGGGGCCTCCCTCCACGGTGAATGTAGGTGGACACTTTATCCAGAACTCTCTCATATTCTCATACATCGGCCCAGTGCAAGAAGTATCCCTTTATTTGGATCGCATTACCCTCTAGATGTTGTCATGAAGTTAAACATCCTTCTGATCCTTAGGAGCTACATGAATCTCCAGTTCAACTATGGTATGATTGTTCTGATTTCCACTCTCCTGAAACACATGTTGAACACAAAGAGGATGCATTTTCTGTAAAAGAGAAACACAATCCTTAAAACACTGGATACAATGACAAGTTCAACCTCAACAGGTGACAACAATAGAGAACTACTACTCAAGGTCTCTCTGAACATGGAATACATGTGTTTTATCATGAAATTATAATTCATTTATTTCCATTTATAAAATATAATAGGTATCTCATACCACAGTTCATATAGCCAAGCATGTAAAACAAGCAATAAATATGTCCCAATCATGAACAATGAATTTCAATATATATCTCTATGTGCCTATCATGATGCGCGAATGAACATCTCACGCCATACCGGGCCATGAGTGTAAATCTCAATAAAGTATAACATCATAAAATGATATCACCACAAAACATGAGAATCAATTAGGGTTAAATCACTTCAACGGTAATAAGAAGAAAGCATAAATGGTAATCCCATACCTAGGAACTTGGATTTCCCCACATACATGTGTTAGCGACTCCCTTGCACAATCTCATTACCAAGTCCTGACACATCATAGTCTCCTTTATACCTTTCCCAAATAGTAATGAAACCTAAGATAAAACCTTCTCCACTGATACTACATTATAACATCCCTCAATTTTTAACTCTATCACATGGAAAGAAAGGGTTGGTTACGATACCTCAAGTATCCCTCCCCATACAGTTGAGGCTTCCAACTTGTAGTAGGCTGTGTGATCAAAATAGTGGGAAGACCATACCCCTAGGTATAGAGTTACATAGAAATGGAAATAAATCTTATAAATAACATAATTAGGGAAACAGAAAAGTACAAACAATATCTCACATCATTGGGAAATTAAAGGATGACAAAATAAGACGGTAGTAATGAATCAAGTAATGATAGGATGAAATCTAACTAAATGTCATGCTAGATGTAATAAAAATAAAATACTATCATACTCAAATAATGTCTCAAAATTCCCCAGTCTCGAGCCCCATGTCAGTCAGGTATTCAATCTTTATCCCATCCAGGAAGCAATAATCAACAACAAGGTCTCTTTCCCTTGTAAAATCCTACATCCATGTAATTTTCTCAAGTGCCAAATGGTGGCATGAGTCTGGTGTGAGTACAACTTAGTAGGTCAATACCATTGTGTCTAAATATTACTAGTCTGATAATAAGTTTATGAAATAAATTGCTCAATTGGTGTATTAATTACTTAATTAATACAATATATAAAAATAGCCTGCTTCGACACCTTGCCAGAATATCTCTATGTAGGTAGTGCAATGATGCCTACCAACAACCATATAACCACAGTAAAACATGAACTTCTTTGGAACCATTCTGGAGTGTCTCTAGGAACGTCTCACAAAATTCCAACCAACAACCATATAACCATGGTAAATGCACACAAATCTAAGTCGAAACCCTGTATATAAGTCTTTAAATGTGGGATTGGGTAGGGCCGACTCAATATAGAAATTTCATCATGGGACTGGGTAGAGGTCGTTCAATATAAGCATTTCAGCCTGGGACTAGTTATAGCCCACTCAATATAATTATTATAGTATGGTTCTAGGAATAGACCGCCCATTATAAGAATGACATCATTAGTCTATGAATAACCTGCACAATATAAGAATTATAACATGGTACTAGGAAAAGCTCGCTCAATATAAGCATTAGAGCAAGGGACTGGGCCTATCCCCTCAATTAATGCATTATAGTATGGGACTAGACCTATCCCACTCAATATAATAATTATTCAATGATAATATAACAAGTCACAACAACATGGATATCACAACAACGCTTCATATATCTTATTGGTTAATTTTGAAAATTTCCATTTATCATTGAATTAAACTTCATCTATATCCAAAATGGTCAACAATCATATCAAATAGAAATAATCCATCACCTAGGGATTCTATATCAATCAATCACCTAAGGTATCATGTCATGTTAAAACTACTTTAAACTGTTATCCAATTCATACTAATCAAGTATTTTCTCACCTAATGGGTATCCAAAAGCTGAGTCACAATAATTAGATCCAAAGGGATTCAGTCACACCTTGACCTCATATGCTTGTTTATTTTATTCTACTCATGGTCTAACATCGTTTAGGTAACATTAGATTCGGGGTCCCAGTTTTAAATTATTTATGTTTAATAATATTGATGTGTTTCAGATCGGTGTGTGGGCACTACATAGTTGGCGGTAACCGTACGGTTGGGTCGGGTGCCCTTGTGGTTTCCCACTTTTTAAAATAATAAAATTTTATGAGAATAAAATGAGGTGATTATTCAAACCATGATAATAATGATAAAAATATTATTGTGTAGATAATATTATCATTATCATTAAGAGAATTGTTCATAATATTATTATTATTAAAATTATGGTTAATATAATTATTATTGAATTGTTATTAATTTCATGATGATTTAAAATGAAATGAAAAAAAATTATTATATTATTGTATTATTATTGTCATTGGGAAAATTAATGATGTTATGATTATATAATTAGTATTATTAATCATTAAGAATAGAATTATTATTATTATGATTATTATTATTAGAATTTTTTTCATTATTAATATTACTACTGTTATTATTATAAAAATCTGTATTAACATTTTTATTAAGTTTTTATTTTAATTTTGTTTAAATTATTTTTTTTGTTGAGAAAAACCTTGGGGTGTCGCCCCCCCCCCCCCCAACCATGGATCGTGCCCCTTCTCCCTGGTCTTCTACCCCTCACACCAACCCTCTTCGGCCTCCCCTTCACCAGCATTCCATACAGCTCCCCGTCTGGCGCCCTCCTCTTCGCACCTCCCTCCTTGCGACGCAACTTCCCCCATCGACCTGACCCCCTTGCACACACCCTATTCGGCACGCGATCCGCACCAGCCTCCTCCCATGGTGAGGCATGACGGCCACCTTCCAGATCCTTCTTCGCAGGCTGGTTCCTCCCAATTCCTTCACGGATTCTCTTCAGTTCGTCAATGTAAGGCCTTCTCCCTCAATTTACATCTTTACTTTGGCATTTTCATCGCTCTATGGATCGGCCAAACCCTAGGTTTAGGGTTAACCGATTTTTTTCTTGGTTTTTTCAAATGTTATGTTGTTCTGAAGGCCCATTGGGTTTTTTTTTTGTGAGTTTCGGTGTTCGCTGCAGAAGGTGAGCAGTTTCGAGTGGTTTTGGTTTGCCGCCGCCATCCAAGGTGAGGTCTTATTCCTGTTTTATGGCTTTACACCATCCAATTTAGTGTCTTATGGAGTATATGAGTCTGTATTAAATTAATTAGAGGTGAGATGGTCTTTTCAGCCTTAATTTTGGGTTCAATTTGATGTTATAGTGAGTTTTTGGTCAACAATAGGGTGTGTGCATGCATATACTTATGGTGTGTATAATATATATGTATATCCTCCATGTATGTATTCTCTCAGGGTGGGGGGAATATGTTAATTGGATTATGGATATTTGCATATATATAGGTGTGTGTGCGCGAGTGTGGGCCGGTTACGAGTGGTCGCTGCCTTTTTCTTTAAGTTCCAAAGTGTTCGGTATGACCCGATTCCTCTTTGAGGTAGGTGTCTCCATGACATTTCTTCCAATTTCACTCCAATTGATGCTTGGGTTTGGTTTATAAATTCTTAAATCATGGTCCTCACCCTTATTATAATGTTAGTTAATCCTTGATGGTGTTTTCTTGTTAGTAGATCTGATTAAAAATAAGTTTTAAACTGTTTATCTATTTATGCCCACGCGTGTGCCTTGCCTTTGGATTTGGATCGTTATCATTTTCCTTCAAAGTGGTTATGTTGGACATGCTTGGTTTGGTTGGTTTTATGAAACTTGGTGTTTTAGTGTAAATGGTTATTTGTGCTAATAAATGGTGTGTGTGTGGTTTCTTTAAAAATGGTTAGGAGAAGACCACTTGTACTATGCCATTGGATGGGAGCACATCCATGGATGCAGGGAGTGCTCCCATGGATGGGCCTACAAATAATGATGACATTTGGAGTAACTCTTCTCTCGAGCCTTGGTTTTCTAAAAAGGACCTCTATCTTCTCTCTCCCTATCCTTTTGATAAATGCCTCAATGGTTTTCAAAGTGACTTAAGGTTGTTTCATGAATTGGGTGAAAGGTTTTATGACACATTTGGTGTTTGATGACAAGGAAATTGTTTCTTAAAATGGTTGACATCCTGTTTGGAACCTTTGTGTGCGTTGTTCATATTTCAAACTTTTTTTTATAGTAAAGTGGATTTGAGGTAAGGACATATTTGGAAAATATGACATGTTTGGGTGTGCGTTTGAAATTTAAAGGCTGAATGGAAAGGGCATAGTGGAAATTAGATCTCTATTTGTTGGAAATGTTTTTTTATTAAAGTGTTTTGGTAAATGTACTTTGGATGGTAAAAGCTAAAGGTCTGGATGGAACTTTCTGTATGGTCACTTAGAAAGGGTTTAACGTGCAAAAACTGGATGAGGCCCATTTGGAATATTTGAAATGGTTTTTAGAAAACCCCTCTTGAGTTAACTCTTTTTCCTCATTGGTTGATTGTGAGATGGAACGTTCCTCGGTATGGGACTTCATTGAATTGTAATTATTTTTAGGCAAGGGGCATACCCTTAAGGTGGATGAGACAATGTCAGACTGTGTGGTGTGTTTGATTATATATATGTGTCTTGTTGTTTGAATTGCATGGCACACCCCCTTATAACATATACTGGGGAACCCAGTATATCAAAGTTGTTTACCGAAAACGATTACTACACTAGTTAGATTGCACACCGCTAATGGCCCATAGTAGGTGGATACTTGAGTTTATTGCTATGGGGTTGGGCCCCATGGTCTATCCTGGATTAGGGTGGTCAGGTGTTTGGATGTTACGGCCCCATAGGGTAGGGCATGCCTTCGGGATGAGTAACATGTATTAGTATGTTACGTTCTTCCTCTAAGATCCTAGGATTTCCCTTATTTCACTATTACAAGTACTACTAGTGTCATTGCCCTCGTCATGTAGAGTCCTTTTCCAAGTACCTGGTTTTGGTTTTTATTTGGAAAATTGTGAATGTTTGGTTAGTTTAAAAATATTTCTAAGAGTATGTTCAAAAAATAAAGCATGATTCCCCATTTTCCTTCTTTTTCCTTATTTTAAAATATGAGGGAAATGGATCGTGTGGCTTATTTATTTTTAAAATGCAAGGTATGTATAGAAATATATTTTTTTATAAATGTATTTCAAAGTAGTGTCAATTGAATGTTTTTGGGAAATGAATGGCATGGATTCTATGATGATTTTACTACTAAGAATTTTGGTTCTCACTCCTACTACATTTCAATTTTAGGTTCCTTTAGTGTTGGATCACTCTCAGAGTGAGCTTCGTTCGGTGTTGGTTGGTGACCTAGGAGGTCACACGAAGGTATATGCAGTTTAATTTCTTTATGCTGCTAGTTTTCAATTTTTTTGTCAGTATTTATTTATTTACTTGTCTTTTATTTATGGGCTGAATTGTTCTATATTATATGTTTTGATTCTTGACATTAGTTTCCAGCCCATGGGGATCAGGAACTCCCTTTGGGCCTTACTGTGGATTAGCTCAGGTGACCGGTTCGAGGTCGACCTGGGCTGGTTAGTGACAGATTCCAAATAATAATCCAATTCCTCATTTAGGAAATTTAGTCTCAAGTAAGGTTAGTGAAATTACAATATAGAACATATTTTCCAATTAAAAGAGATCATATATTTAAGATTTGGACCCCCTACCATTTACTAGCAATCATACAATGCTTCCAGTAAGATTTTACAATGATAATAAAGGCATAGATGATCGCAAGGAGGATCTTGGATTGTAATCAACCATGATCAAAACCAATGATGCCCACAATCAATATATTACACAGAAAAGACCGAAGAACAAAGGGAGTGGAGGTAAAACAAAAAAAAAAAGACTTACGTGAGATTGATTACTAAAAAGCGATGTCCATAATGGGTGGAAAGGATCTAAGATTTCCTAGAATGTATTCTAGGACAAGAGATGTAAGTATTCATCAAAGGAGTGAGGAAATATCAAATTCATGTCACCTTTAAGAATGCTTCTTGGGAAAATAAATTGCATGCAAGACATTTACACATCATGTATTCCTTTTAAAAGGGATACTCTGAAAACCCATCACCTAAAATTATAGCTTAATTTTCCTAAATATTACACGATGTGATCTTCTTATGCAACATTTAACTACTTCCATCCAAGTATTGGTTTCACAACATGTGTATAGAAGAATCTACACTCAGTCTAATACATTTACATGGTGTTTAAATGTACTGTAAACAGATTTTTAGCCCAAAACCAACAAAATGACCCAAACCACCTCCAAATCCTTCCAAATCAAGGAAAAACCCATGTAAAAACATTTAAAATGGTTATATCCATACTCTATCAATTCAAAAATTCATACATCCCCAGAATTTAAATAATTTTTCCCGATAAAGTCTCTATGTCTCCAAATAAGATAGTCCACCCATGATCAAAAGAAAAATACTCATGAGGTACACTATTTTATCCATATCACATATGTTATACTAAATGTTTGGAGATTTTTTTTTGAAAAAGAAGACTTTATTCATTAAAATAAGTCATGGATGATGGTGCAGAAATATCTCTGATATCTTAACAAATTTCTTGGATTAACTCATTTATCATTTATAAATTATTTTTAACCTTATCTTCTTCTCCAGTATGTTATAAAATATGATGAATAATAAACTATTTTTAGCATAGCATATTATTCAAAACAGCCCTTTGTTAATAAAAATTTTCTTCCATTATATAAGACAAATAAGACTACTTATCCTTTACTAATATCTATCTAATCTTGATATATTCCTTTTCATTTAATTTTATGATTTATAAACCACTTCCTAATCATTTGAATATAGGAAACAAGAACTATTAATTCATCACTCGATTTTAAAATCTTATATACTCAAAAATTTGGTAAATTATATATTTTATATCTCACACCCTTCAAAATGGATGAATTAATTTATATAACACTGACACCTAACATGGAAATTCATTGGAGTTTCACAAGCCCCTTCAAGCATTTTAGACAATTCCACTATATAGAAACATTACTCCTTTTTGGTAACACTTGGTTTTAGTGATCTTGGATAACTATTTAAAGAAACATTAATGGACTCTTTAACTAACTTTTCTTCTCCCAATTTCAAATTTTAGACACTTGTATTGTTAACATATCACCTGATCAATGACAACACATTCAAAGTTCATCGATCCTCAAAAAATTGAGAATATTGAATAAAACATCCTTAATCCCAATCACATTATCATAACTTTTCTATTGAGGAAAACACAATTAACTCATTGTTTAAAATAAACATTTTGGAAACCTTGATTGAATGATTATATCATTATCCTAATAATTTATTTAATCAACCTATACAACTACTTTAACATTATTTTTTAGGATGTTTTCTCCTTTAACTCATAGAATTTTCATTTTCTTAAGAATGATTCTGAATTTTTTATATGAGTCTAAGAAATTGATTACAATAAGCTTCTCTTTTTAATAATATTGATTTTAAATTTAAGATGGATGATGATGATGCAATAAATCTAAAATGGAAGATTTTATCAAATAAGAATCAAGTTTTACAATCATTTGATAAGGAATTCTATTAAATGTATTCTTACTAAAATGATGAGCCCTTTTAAAACCCATCATATCCATTTGTGGGAAAAGATCCATATTTCACTATGAAACGAGTTTGTTGTGTAATTTCTCTCACCATAATGTTATTTAGGTGTAGAATCATCTCAATCATATCATATATGATTGTTGGATATTTTATTGAAAAAATATCTTTCCAATCAATCCTATAGATACACTCAAATCTCTTCCTCTAGTAACCCAATCCTATTAGGGTCTCTCGACTAATTGTAACCCAAGGTAAGAACCAAGAATGAGAACCCAACCCTATTATAGTCTTCCATTACTTTATTTTTTTACATGATAATTCAGTGGCACCCAACTTTGGAATAATGTACTATGTTAGATAATCACGTTCTTAACAAGTGTTCACTTTAGAAGGAATCTAACATTAACTATTTTTTGAACATGATTTAATCTCACCATCTTATCTCATGTATTCCATTTATATGTGAATTCTTCTAATGATATAGTTTGGAATATTATTCCCTCCACCAAATCAATATGATCAAATCATATTGATGTTTAACTCTTTACACAACTCACGAACAAGCAAAATTTAAGGTAGGAGAAAACTTAATCAATTATCATACCCAATAGGTAATTCCTTAGATGAATGTATGAAAATTAGAAGTAGTTTAACTTTTTAAATTAAATCATACAACCATTCAAAAAATAACAATATTATTCATGAATAATAAAAAATAGAAAATTTAAATAAATGAACAATTCATATATTTAATCATGAGATAAACATTTATAAACTACTCATAAACAAAACATTTATAAACACTTCATAATTGTTTTATTTATTATGGACATTATAAAATTAAATATAAAAATTTATATTTTTTTATAATATGAACATTGTTTTGTTTTTCATTAAATGGAATTCAATTTTAAAAATATTATATTATATGAAATATAAGCATTTTATATTTAAAATCTTTTAGGAGTACAATGTACATAATCAAAATATCACTTATATAATATTTTTTAAACCCTGAATATATCAATTATCAAAGAACCTTTTGATACAGTTTAAATAATTTCCTAAATAAGACCCTTAATTTGAACAATTCATAATTTTAAATGTAAACTATTTTATATTTTTTGCATTATTTTTTTATTTATAAAAAATAAATAAATTATACATATAAGTTACATATAAACCATTAATTTATAAATTATAATTCATTCCATATAACTTGAAATATGTATTTTAATATTAATAATTACTATAAAGGTATATTTATATTTATTAATGTTTAATAAACATTTATTTATTTAATTATAAACAATTTGTAATAAATTACTCAATAAACAACATTATAAATTTAAAAATATCCAATAATACCCTTTTCCATCATTTTTAACATTTTATAAAATATTTAAATCAATGAATAATTGACATTTAAGAAAGAAAATTTCTCTTATATCATTATTAACGATATAAATTTAATAGTAATATATGATTGATAGCACCGTGTGTGAAAACCTCTCAATTTCTTTATTAATAATAAATTATGGTTGATAAAATGGTTTGTGTGATATAACTTTAAAAAACAAGTATCCTACGTATGGATAATATAATGCAGGGATTTTATTGGGAATAACACAGTTCATGGTGGGTTGAGTATGAATAACCCACATGGAACTTATCAATCACGCCCAATGACCAACACATATGTGTGATTAAATCAATGTGAATGATCATCTATGTCATATTAGTTTCACGATCAATGGCATGTCATGACCCGGCCCATATTGTGGCTCGGTCCGCAACAACCCCATGCCCACCTCTATATTATAGGGATGACGACAAACGTCAAAGGAAAAACTAACTCGAGGAGGCCTTTTCCTAAATACCTACACGCACACACAACCAATTTAATGCAAAAGTGCATGGGGAAAGAATTAAAAGAGGAAAAAATATTATAAATAAACTAAACATGCATGAAGCCCTAAATAGTAAAAAAGTACGGTACTGTAAACTGAAAAGAAAATGGGAAAAATACATGCACAACCAGAAATGTGTCCCAAACTACCAGAAAACTGGAAAAGTAAACATCTAAGAGATCACATCTCCTGAATCCCAAGCTACGACCATTATAAGCGGTCCAAGAACCTAGTATCCCTAAGCTCCTCTATATTCACGATAAACCTGTCTTTCATCTGTATAAGACACAACACACATAGCCAAATCCCATTAAGGGGTGAGTGTAAACATACCTAGTATGATTCCCTAAAATATGAAGAGGGGGGGGGGGTAGTAAGAGATACAATAGAAAAGAAAGACAGTAGATGCACAAGGTATAGTGAAAGAGAATATCTCAACCCTACAAAGAGTTGAAGTTATCTCATCCAAACAAAAGGGGATAAACACAATGAGTAGATGAACTACCCATCAAGCCTTCACCACCTATAGCAGGAGAGTAGACTCATCCAACCATGAGAAGCATGACACGAAAGGAATGTGGCATACCCCATACATTTTCACCTCTCCTATAAGGAGTGTAATCAAATCCAAGGGGTGGATACAGAAGAAGGGTATATATATGCTCAGTCAAAGAAGCCTAAAAGAGAGGGTAATGGGATATTCATCTCACAATTCAACCCAAGAAGAAGAGTAGCCAACAGTTCTACAATTCCCAAAATGATGCCCAACATCCCACGCATCTTCCCTGAACACAAAAGTCTAAGGAACTCATTCACCACTATGGTTTGAGGTAACTTTGGACTCACGAGGAAGAGGACCCATGACCTGGTACAATAGGAGGGTTCCACTCTAAAGGTTGATGGAGAAACCATGCCCTACCCAGAAATAGGGTTCCACTCCAATATTCAAGGACTCATCCCCTACCTTGTTGGAGGGTTCCACTCTAAGAAAGAAATGACCCAGGGACGGATTCCTCAGGAGGGTTCCACTCAAGAAGTTGGGGGCCCATGAACTGCCCAGGTGGAGGGTTCCACTCAATAGTCATCGAGGACCCATGCACAACCCAACAAGAGGGTTCCACTCTTGAAGTAATCAAGGACACATGCCCCACCCTGCATGAGGGTTCCACTCGGGAATAGGCCTCTGGGGATCCTTCCTAACCACTTCTATCAATGGGTATCACCACAACAGGTTCTGTTCATTGAGCATTTCAAAACATATCTCATAATCCACAATCAATGTTACCATCATGTTCTACATGGAACAATACTTTGGATAGGTTACTCGCTGGCCAAAATTTGAGTTCAAACAACAGATATTTGGAACTTAGTAGTTTCCTAAAAGGAACCAATGGGTACATAGCATGTGAGAGGACCCACATGGTGTGTAGCCCCACTTCATAGAATGTCCATGTCCCAAGCCAGCACACATGTTCCTATCTGTGTAGCAGTACATGCAGTGTATGTGGACTACATGGCATGTCCTGGCTAACTAGTACTAGAACCCTATATTGCTCGTCGTGTCCATATACCAGAGTACACAGCCATGTACATGAAACTGTATACCCCCATAGGGGTTTTCATCCATATGAACCATCACATGGGATTTATAACTAGGTAAGGGGTACACATCATGTTAGGGGGAATACACGTCATGTCCTCCATATGATTTTTCAATCCCAAGCCACCAACGCGGGAGGGGATACGCACCATGTGTTCTTCATTAAACACAACGTGTAGTTGGGTTTTTGCTCATTTTTCTATTACCTCTTTTGTGCACCAATAAGATAAATTAGGCTTAAATTTCAGTCTTATCTCTGGCTGAAAATGATGGATCTATCTGAAAAAACATGGATCCCCTTTATTGTTCACCAGAAAATAGATATGGTCATCATCGAGCATTTCATTGCTCATTCCGCATGCTTCCATTGCTTCCAAGTTCAATTACCTAAACATAAATCACCAAATCAAGCATCCTCATCATACAAGCTATCTAGATCTATCCTCAGTTCATCAAACCATTGTCTTTTCATCAATTCACCGCAAACTCAAGGTTCAATCGAGCTTGGTACCACCACGAAAAGTTGATCCCGGACATTGGGGATCTAACTAAAGTAAAACATGAAGAATCGAGATATAAAAGCACCAAAAACAAAAGATTAAATCTCATTCACCATGAGTTCTATTCAAATGTCCAAGAACTAAGATTTTTTATTAGAAAACAGTCAGAAAATGGTTATTTTAGTACCTAGGTGCATTTAGAGGTTGAAACAGAGGCGTAGGTCAATGAACAACTAATGATCAACTTAATCCTTTAATAAAGGATGTAAAAACACTAATTTACAAGTCCTACCTAAGATATGTATCGATCGCTGCTGAAGAATGCATTCACCAATGATTTTTAAGGCGCTACTGTGTTCGTTCCATCATGATCTACTCGATTATGGAGTTTCTTCATCATTTTCCAAAGGGAGGAGGAAGGAGCTCTCCCTAGTGAATCCTAGAAATTATGATCCAACACAAGAAAGATTTTCGAGGGTTATATACATATAATCTTATCTATTGCACTAAAAAAGAAACTAATTAATTAATTAATTAATTACTTCATTCATTTAATGCGCCACCAATGAGTGAGGGGTCTTAATGTCCCACACTGACTCATTTTATATTTCGCCTAGGGTAAATGCCACGTCCGAACACAACTATGGTCTCATATTTTTTATCCAAAAAATCATTTAAGAGTTGTCCTATTTTCTTTGAGAATCTACATCCGTTCAATATAAAATATAATTAACATTTTTATAAAATTATTTTCGGCCACATCGGGCCTTGGAATCGCAAATCATATCAACGCCTAACTCTGGAAATATATATAGAAATATTTCAACTTATTACAAGGGAAAAAATGGGTCTCTACATCATTCACTCCTTCAGTATTTTCATCCTTAGAAAGAAAAACTTGGAAAACAAATTGGGATACTTAGCATTCACTTGACTCTCTCACTCCCAGGAACTCTCTTACATGTTTTTTTTGATACCATAGCACATGATACAAAGAGATTTTCCATCAATGTAGGGTCTCTCCAGCCGATCCACAATCACCATCACATGCTCCCCAAAGGTGCTTCCATCCTTGATGTTTAGCACTCCCCAGTCAATGATGTGTGTGGGGTCATTCAAATATCTCCTCAACCACGACATGTGGAAGAATCGATGCACCTGCTCCAGCTATGGGGGTAGGTTTAGATGGAAGACAACCTCTACAATCCTCTGCATGATCTCAAATGGCATGATGAACCTTGGGGATTTCTTGACTCCCCAGCCAAACATCTGCAATTCTCATAATGGAGAGACTCATAAGAAATTGTGATCCCCCTACTCAAACTCTAAGTGTCTACAATGATAATCTGTATAATATTTCTTTCTAATCTAGGCCATCCTCATCCACTCATGGATGACATGGACTTTTTCTGTTGTCTCCTACACCAACTCTGATCCCAAAAGAGATTACTCACCAATATCTTTCCTACATAATGGTGACCTTTAGTATCTCCCGTATAGGGCCTACAAAGATGTCATGTCAATGTTGAGGTGGTAGTTGTTGTTGTATGAAAACTCTACCAAGGAAAGATGATCCTCCCGGCTCTGTATGAAGTCTAACACACAAGCCCCCCACATATCCTCTAACACCAAGATAGTGTGCTTTGTCTACCCATTAGTCTCAAGGTGAAATTTTGTACTCATCCGCAATTGAGTCTCAAATTCCTCATGCAAGCCCAACCACAATCGTGACATAAATCCTGCATCATTATCAGAGACAATCATCGAGGGTACCCCATGAAGGAAAATGATCTCTCATACATATAACTACCCTAGAATCTTTATCGAACTTTGATACCTGATGGAAAGAAAGTGTGTCGAATTCGGCGGTCATTCAAAGATCAATTAGATGGTATTTATGCTCTTCATTGTGAATAGAAGCCCTGAGACAAAGTTCATGGATATGTTGTCCCATTTTCACTCCGGGATATCAAGTGGTTGCAATAATCCTACCGGAACTTGGTGCTCATCTTTTTCCTACTGAGAGGTGGGGCACCGATAAATGAACTCACCTACACTTCATCACTAGTTGTCCCACCAAAACTTCTGTTGAAGGTCTATGTACATATTCCCCATTCCAAAATGAATATATCTGGGGGAGTTGTGGATTCCCCACATCACCTCCTCCAGCAACTTGACTATATAACCATTGTTCACCCCTGGAACAAGATTACATGATCCCCTCTTTTAGAATATCCATCTGAGCACATAGATATCTGATCATGTCAGACCTTGTTGTCGATGTCTCCCAGCATGGACTCTCTCACTCACTCGAGAAATAGAGGAGTCAACACCATCAACTAAAGAAAAGTTGTACCATCCTACTCCACTAGGATCAGCTACAGGAAACCCAACTACTCTGAAGAATCCTACACTGAGCAAGATTAGGACTTCCTGCTAAGGGAAAATGTTACAATGTTTCCCTTCCCTAGAGTATTGACTATCTCAAATTCATAGTTCTGTAGGAACTCCAATAAGAATCATTGTCTCAAGTTTAGGTCTCTAT
Source organism: Viscum album (assembly GCA_963277665.1). Classification (NCBI taxonomy): domain Eukaryota; kingdom Viridiplantae; phylum Streptophyta; class Magnoliopsida; order Santalales; family Viscaceae; genus Viscum; species Viscum album. The sequence continues at coordinate 1,328,836,496 of OY728127.1, read as the reverse complement.
GTGTGAAGAATTACCTGACACCCTGGTGGTCTGAGTAAAATAAAATGCACTCTCCCATAAGGTAGTTCCTCCACATACTTAGGGAGAAGACTATAGCTACTAGATCTAGGTCATGAGTTTCATAGTTCTTCATATGGGGTCTAAAGTGCCTCAACCCATATGTGATATCTTCTTGAAGCTGCATCAACACGCAACTGAGCCCTGCTCCTAGGGCATCACAATACACTATGAACTCTACACCCTCCTCTAGTTGTCTCAACATTAGAGCACCAATCATCCTCTACCTCAACGCCTCAAAGGCCCTCTAGATCTTCTCAAACGAGATAAACGAATGTCATTTCCACATTAGGGTGGTCAAAGGGGATACAATTATAGATAATCCTTCCATAAATCTCATGTATTACACCGCCATGCCAAGGAATATCCACACCTCTAACACATTCTTAGGTGGATCCCAAGATAGTATTGCTTCAATATTAAATGGATCCATGGATAAACCTTGTTTAGAAATAAAATTCCCCATAAATTGAACCTCTTGTATCTAGAACTTACACTTCGATAGCTTTCTGTAAAGTTGGTTTTCTTGAAGTAAATCGAGAATCATACTCAAGTGCTATGCATTACAGTCCACTGATGTAGAGTAGAAGAGTATGTCATCGATAAATACAACAAAAAACTTGTACAGGTATGGATGGAAGACCTAGTTCATCAAATCCATGAACACTATAGGGTAATTCCTCACACCAAAGAGCATCACTAGAAACTCATAGTGTCTCTAGTAACATCAGAATGTCAACTTTGGAATATCAGCCTAGTGAACCTTCAACTTATGGTAACTGAACCTAAGAACGATCATGGAGAACCATATCTCACCTCGTAACTAATCAAATATGTGGCCAGTACTCTGAAAGGTGTACTTTTTCTTTATCATAGCATGGTTCATGTGATGATAATCCACACAAATCCATAAGCTATCATTTTCTATTTTAGTGAACATGACTAGAGCTGCCTAGGGAGACACACTGGTTCTGATGAAATCTTTCTCACAAAGGTCCTCCAACTAAAACCTCACCTCAAAGGTAGTCCTAGAATGTATTCAAGGAGGATATACATATAATCCTCCACAACATAAGGAACCCAGATTCCTAAACATCTTGTTGGGCCAAGGGCTACACTCGCTACCTAATCATACCACAATTCACAATTTTATTTATTGCTTACACCACTTTATCAAACTTATTTTTTATTATAAATTCCAATTATTATAACAAATTACACTTAATTTTTTATTCAATAATTTAATTTTTATCACTATTAAAAAGGTTGATTTCACTTTTTTTGAGGTTTTCATTGTATTTGGAGGTGATTTGGAAGTCCCATGACAAAGTTGAAGAAAATGGGCCAAATTACTCAGGAATCCAAGAAAATATTTGGACTCAACTGAACAATTTTAATAATACATATATCTGATTGGTCTATTATTTTTTTACATGATCCAAAATTCAGTGGTATACAACTTTACTAAAGACACACACGCCTAATTATTCTATCTGGTGGCATAGTCAGACTGATCTTTCCAAGGAAATGAATATGGATGAATTCTATATTTGTGTTCTCTATTTAATCCTTATATAAAGATGTGGGCCTGTAAATGATTCCAAATTTTCAATGAATATAGTAAATACTTAGGTAAATTTTTATTTTTTATTTTTTTCAAAAGTGATAAAACAATTTAATGTGGTTGAAAACCATGATTCAATAGGTTTTATGAAATCAGGGTTCCCAAAACCACCTTCCACTTTGCCTATAAATTAGATGCTTGGGCACCCCATTTGAAATTTTGACCACAAGAAAATATTCTACCCTATTGGAGACCTAAAGGTGTCTTATACGCATTCCCATCAGTTCTATAGGCGATGGGAAGTTCTACTTCAACATCTACGGCTTCCTCCCTTTCAATGCAATTCTAAAGTCCTTATGATCACCCGGGGATGGACATGGTGTAAATCCCAAGCTTCTTGTTTGTAATATTTGGATGATATTTTTCATTATAGTTTTTATGTTGTTTTTAATCATCCTATATTCTTATTTAATTGATTTATGTACTGGTATTTCATACTCAACTCATATGATCATGTTTGGGGGTACCCATTCATGTGATGCTTCGCACACCATTCATCGCTTCTTCTTCCCCCTTTCAATTGTAGTGTTTGTGTGGTTCATATTGGTCAATTAAACTCTCATGAACATTGTCATGTCCATGTAATTTAATTTAAAGTAACACATAGAAAAAATATGCAAACTCAAATAGCACATCAAGTTCTTCATGAGTTGCATTGGTGAGATTTGGTTATTAAGTTGAACACAATTTACTCAATCATCAGTGGTAATCAATGAATCATTTTGTGTTTCCAACTGAACCCTAGGAGGTACCCTAGTATAAACTTAATAAAATTATAGTTAAAGGTGATAAAACTAGTTATTAGAAGATCTAAACCCTATCTCGTGAAGTGATGAAGGATGTGCATCATGATATTTACCTGGGTTGATCATGCTTAATTAATTTTTTTAATTTCTACTTTGTTTAATCACTTTCCTTTTTCTATAGGTTTATTAAATCATCAATCCATAAATTTTCCAAATACCATTCCCCTTTAATTTTCATAATCAAAACCGTATTTTTGAATTAACGATCTAAGGCTCCATCGAGAGCTGACCTAGGGTTCCTTCTATACTGCATAAATTCTAGTAAAAACTAAACAACTTATTTAACACGCTCAACAACATGATCAAATTTTGGTGTCTTTGATGGGGAGAAAATATTATTTTTCTTTATTTCCTTTTATTTATTTATTTTTCTTTTTTTATCACTCTTTTCAATATCCACCTTCCTTTTGGTTATTTTTGTATTTGTTTTTTTATATGTGTGTTTCTCTCTCTCTCCTTATTCCCTCTATTTTTATCTAATTATATAGTATCACATTACCATTCATTTTCTCCATTAATTATTATTAATTAATTTTATTTTATCTATACTCCATTATAAAAAGAAGAAAAATAACACTCAAAAAAGTGATCTTCACTACATATTTGCATGGCCCAGTAAGAACGAGAAAAACTGCTTGAATTTGACTCAGAGATTGAAAAGACACTTCACTCCCAAATTAGGTCATATAGAGTAGGTAAATTAACACTGGGGAATAAATTTTGGAACCCCAAGTGTTCCCAAACCAATCAAAAATTATACCAAATCAAAACCCAGAAATAATGGCGACAAATAATCAAAATTAAAAAGAACCGGCCCCCGAAGATGTGGAGTACCAACCTACGTACATCCAATATCTTGCAGAAGTTGAAAACATTGAGTTGAGATCAGGCCTCATCCACATCCTTCCAAAATTGAATGGTCTTCCTAGTGAGGACCCTAAAAAATATCTCAAGGAGTTTCACAAAGTGTACTCCACTATGAAACCCCAAAATGTGTCTGAGGACCTCATTAAGTTTGGTCCCTTCCATTTCTCTATTAATGGTGTACCCAAAGACTAGATATACTCTCTACCAACTATAATTAGGGATGGAATGACCTTAAAAAACTCTTTCTATTGATGTATTCCCTGCCTCCTGAGCTGCATCAATTAGGAAATAAATATGTGGAATTTGGAAATCCCAAGGAGAGACCCTTCATGAATATTGGGAGTGATTCAAAAGTATTTGTTCAAGTTTCCCCCACCACCAGATTAGTGAAAATTTTATAATTCAATACTTATATTAGGGAATTTTCCTTATAAATCATGGAATGATAGATGTTGGTGGTGGTGGCTCTCTTGTTGATAAAACCCACACCGCCACTCATGACATAATAGCAAATATGGCTTAAAATGCACAATATTTTGGAACACAAGCAATTACACCCACTTGAGGTATTCATGATGTAAGTAATTCATCCCTAGAACAAAAGGTAGATAATAAACATGATTAGATTCATAAAATTCTGAGGTAATTAGCTCAAGGACAAGGTAATCCACACACCCCTTCTGTTCCATTAATTTGTTGTATTGGTTCTGATATCACTCATTTTTCAATTCAGTTCCCACAACATTAGGATTTTTTGGTGTCTTGTGCTGCAGTATTCCCTAGGAATTAATTACAATAAGCACTTAACTTCAAGAAAGAACTATTTAGGCCAAATATAAACCCATGGTGGAAATCACAACCATAATACTAATAAAGAGGAAACTCGAGCTACCCTAAATAGAACTGTGATCAACATGGCCAATGTATGAAACCTTCTTATTATTTACCATCTCAAAACAATCATCCTTCCACATATATAAACCAATATTCAAAGCCATGGTGAAGAAAATGGAAACCCAAAACTTCTAGTTCCAACAAACCATAGAATCGGTTGTTCAAGACCTACGAACTCAAGTGGGACAATTGGAAAACACCATTAGTGAGATAAAGATGCAAGGTTCTAGAAAATGACCATCCTAACCTAATTATAATCTAAAGGATAAATATAATGTATTCAAAATCACACTTTATAGTGGTAATGAAATTTATTCTTCGAATGATTATACCCAATAGGTATGTTCCCCTCTTGAAAAATCTCTTTCCCTACTCGCAAAATATTCTAAGGAAGAAAAACAAAATAAAAATGGAAGGAAAATTATTATTAAGGATTCTCCTAGACAATCCACTCCTACTCCATTACCCCAAATAATCTATAAATATAAAAATAGATTTATAATGATATTGATAAAGAAACAATGGATACATTAAAAAAGGTGCAAGTTAACATTCCTTTGTTGGATGAAGTTAAAAAAATCCCTCACAATTAAAAATTTCATAAAGAGAATTATAGCAATAGAAAATCACTAAAGGGGGATGAGAGAGTCAACCTGGGAAGGAATTGGTCATCTTTCATACAACCATAAATGCTACCCAAATGCAAGGATCCGGGTACATTCACGATATATTGCACCATAGGGGAGACTGTCATTTCTAATGTAATTATATATTTTGGTTCTTCAAATAATGTAATTCCTTACTCTGTACAATACTCTTCAGGTTGTAGATCTTCAACCTATGAGAATCATCTTACAACTCTCCATCTGAAGCACAACACACACATAAGGAGTAATCGAGGACGTCCTTATAAGAGTGCAGAATCTCTTCATCCCTGTCGAATTCTACATTATTGAGATAGAAGATACCTGAACCCATGTACATTCTCCTCTCATACTTGGGAGGCCATTCCTAAAACAAAAAATAAGATAATCAACATTCAAAATGGTATGTTGTCCATGGAGTTCAGTAGAGAAAAGGAATGTTTTGATATCCATCATTCCATGAAAATCCCCATTGAAGAGCACTCCACTCTTCCTATATATTCTATGGAAGTGCTCTTTAACAGACAAACACACCATTTTCTCCTTGGACCATATAGTGATTCATTTTCATCTTCTTCACAATTGGATCATTTTAGTTTTGGTTCAGGTTTTGAGTGTTGTGTGGGTTCAAAAAAGAATAAATTTCATTCTTTAATTGATGAGTTTATTCATTATAAGGTACCCATGACCGTCATGGATTCTTCAAATATCATTTACATATATTATCTTTCCGTAGAGAATAAACATGAGCAGATAGATAGTTTCATGTATCTCACTTCCCCAAAATCCCCACCCTCAATCCAAAGACCACCAATGTTAGAATTAAAACCAAATACATCTAATTAAAAATATGCCTATATTGAGGGTAGAACATGAATCAAAATTGCTTAATCTTTTAAGAGTGTAAAAAAGGTGATAGGATGGACATTGTCTGATATTCCCAAGATTACCCCATCTATTTGTATGCACCATATACATATATATGATGATTCTAAGCCCACAAGAAAAGATCAATTCCTTTTAAAAACCACTCTCCTTAAAGTGGAAAAATTGGAATTCAGTAAATTACTTGTGTTGGGATCATTTATCCTATATCTGAAAGTAAATGGGTTAGCTCAGAGAAAATTCTTCCTAAAAAATTAGAATAAATATAGTTTCAAATGAACTGAAGGGATTGGTTCCAACACTTATCCAAAATATTTGGTTATTTTGTATTGACTACCAACGACTAAACCAGACCACATGAAATGACTACTTTCTTACAGGATTCATTTACCAAATGTTATAAATACTGGTTGTTATGTCCCATTATTGTTTCCTTCATGGATATTTAGGTTATTTAAAATCAATATATCCCTTGAGGATTAAGAAAAAGATAACATTTACCTATCCATTTCTATACATTTGAATACAGAAGGATTCCTTTTGGTCAATGTAATTCTCCAGGTACTTTTCATCAATGTATGTTGAGTATTTTTTTGAGTAGCTTGAGAATTTTATGGAAGTTTTTATGGATGATTTAATGATTTATGGAACTTCCTTTGGTGAAAATTTGGAACAACTAAGTTCAATCCTCTGTTGTTACATTGAAAATTATATCATATTAAATTATTATAAATTTCATTTCATAGTTTAGTGGGAGATTGTTCTTGGTAATGTTATTTCAAATTAGGGAATTCATGTGGATAAATCAAAAATTGAATTAATTTCACCCCTTCAATATCCAAAATCTATTCGGGATGTACGATCTTTCATGGGTCATGCTGGTTTTTACTTTTGATTCATTAAATACATTGGTAAGATTTCACTTCCCTTGTCTCGATTGTTGCAAAATGGTTATGATTTTTTTTAAAAGTTGTGAGGATGCATTCAATTTACTAAAAATGAGTCTCACATCACCTCCCATAATCTAACCACCAAGGTGGGATATCTCCTTATAACTTATGTGTGATTCCTCTAACTTTGTAGTGGGGGTAGTTTTATCGCAAAGGGTTGAACCTAACCAAGAAAACTACACAACCACTGAAAATTAACTTCTTTCTATTGTTTTTTTTCCTTATAGAAATTCAATTCAAATCTTATTTGGTCAAGAATCATTGTCTTTTCTAATCATGTTGCCCTTTATTTACTACTAAAGAATCCTTAAGTTAAACCCTCCCTCATTCGGTGGATGCTCCTCCTCCAAGAATTTGACCTTGAGATTCGAGATAAGAAAAGAGTGGAAATGTGGTAGATGAACACATTATTAGGATTTCCCCAACATTGGACCACCATATTGATTCATCACTTAACATTATAGAATTATTTCTTCATTATAATCTTGGTGATGTTTTGGACCTTACCCATTGGTATGTGAACATTGTGATTTTTCTATTAACATATTGGGTCTCTGCTAATTTCAGTACTTCAAAATCCTAGAGGCTCAAGCACGATTCACGATGGGACATTTGGGATGACCCTTTCTTTTGGATAATGTTTTGTGGCCAATTTGTTTGTCGGTGTGTCCCGAAAAATGAAATCACTTCAATTTTGAATTTATACAACACTTTGTCTTATGGGGGGGCACTTTGGCTCTCAATGCACTACTCGAAAGGTCCCTAACTCGGGACTCTATTTTCCAACATTGTGTAGAGATACCCATCATTTTTTGTATCTCATGCACACAATGTCAATTCATAGGGAATATATCCAAGAGGAATGTAATTCACTAACAACCCATGTTATTAATAGAAATCTTAGATGCATGGGTCATTGACTTAATAGGACCCTTTCCAAATTCATTTGGATTTTTTTTAATATTATTGGCTATAGACTATGTCTCTGAATGGGAGGAAGAAAAGTCCACTAGGACCAATGAATTTTGAGTAGTTTTTTATTTTGTGAGGTACCAGATTTTCAGTAGGTTTGGTTTGCCAGGATTCATCATTAGTGAACAAGGTTCACATTTTTTCAGTTTTAAAATGAAAAGGTTTCTTCGTAAGTATGTGTTTGTTCATAAAGTCACCACCACATATCACCCTAAAACTATCGGAAAATCTGAAATCTCAAGTTAGAAATTTAATCAAATCTTGGAAAAAATTGTATAACCCCACAGTAAATATTGGTTTTTTCACTTGGATGATGCACTTTGGGCGTGCTGTATAGATTTTAAAACCCCATTCAGGATGTCACCATATATGATTGTATTTGGAAAGGATTTTCACCTCCTGGTAGAGGAATATCACCATGCATTTTGGGATTCTACACAATGTAACTTGATTCTTTCAGATGTAGGTGAGAATAGGAAGCTATGGATTCTGGAGATGGAATAAATTCTATGGGATGCATATGTGAACTCCCGAATCTATAATAAGAAGAAAAATGTTAAAATAACATATATTTACTAAATAGAAAGTGGAAAGAATATCATGGAATGGTTTTCATACACACATGTGAAAAGTTAGTGGCATTATTTACTTTTTACTTAATTGATCATATTGGTATCATGCATCTCTTTGAATTTCATTATAATACAAATTATGAGACATTTTTTCCATGATCACTGGAAATAACTCATTGGTGTGGTTTGTGATTTGAGGATATTTTTTAATGAATTAAAATTTAATTGAATGCTAAATCTTCATGATGTTGGGAATATCTACATTCATCATTTTTTGAAAATGTGACTTTGCTCAGGTGTGCAAATGTTTAGGTGTGGGGGTGTGATTGAACAGTGATTCACTATTTTATTTTATGCTTACACCACTATATTGAACTATTTTTGAATTATAAAATCTAATTATTATAAAAATAATAATTTCATGTATGATTCAATAATTTATTTTTTATCACTGTTAAAAAGGATTATTTCACTTATTTTGATACTTTCATTGTAGTTGGAGGTGATTTGGAGGGCCTAGGAAAAATTTGAATAAAATGGGACAAATTGCACTGGAATCCACGAACATATGTGGAATCAACCTTGTACTGCTAATTAGTGAATCAATTTTGGTTGATATTTTGTATATGATTAGAAATTTAGTGGGATAAAACTTTAATGAAGACTCCTAAGCCTAATGCTTCCATCCGTTGGCCCAAATGCACTAATTTGTCCCAGGAACCGAATCTACACAAAGTCAAAATTTATTTTCTATATTTCATCCATATCTAGAGTTTTTGGCCTCCAAATGATGAAAAATTTTAGTTGGAGATATTAAATAGGTGGTTAAACATGTTTTTAGTTTTTTCAAAATCTATATAATAATTTATTAGGGCCTAAAACCATGTTCCATTTGGTTTTATGAAATCAGGGTCCCTGAAACCACCATCCACTTTACCTATAAATTGGAACCTTTGAAACCCCATTTGGAAGTTCAACCAAGAGGAAATATTCTTCCATTTTGAAGACCCAAAGGAGTCCTCTACTCATTCTTAGCAACTCTTTATGATATGGTAAGTTCTATATAAACATCTATGTCATCCTCCCTTTCAATGGATTTCTAAACTCCTCATGATCGCCCAAGGAAGAGCATGATATAAATACTGAGATTTCAATTTGTAATATTTGAATTATATTTTAAATTATAGTCTTTTATGTTGTTTTATATCATTCTCTCTTCTTATTTAATTTATGTATTTATAGTTATGTCATACTCAACTCATATGATCATGTATATGGGTACCCATTTATATGATGTTTCACACACTATTCACCACTTCTTCTTCCCCCTTTCAATTGTAATGTTTTTATGGTTCATATTGGTCAATTTAACTCTCATTAACACTATCATGGCCATGTAAATTAATTTCATGGTAACACATTAAAATAATATACAATCCTGACCATCACATCAGGTTCTTCGTGTGTTCCCTTGGCGAGTTTCAGTTATGAAGTCGAACACAATTTACTCAATCATTGATGGTAATCAGTGAATCATTTTGTGTTTACAACTAATCCCTAGGATGTATTCAAGTATAAAATCAGTAAAATTTTGGTTATAGATGTTACAAAACAAGGATTAAAAGATCTAAACACTATCTCTTTAAGTGATGAAAGATGAGCATCATGAGATTTCCCTGGGTGGGTCAATCTTAATTAATTATGTTAATTTCTGTTTTGTTTTATTGATTTCCTTTTTCTATTGGTTTATTAAATCATCAAAACCCATATTTTTTGAATCTCATTCCCCTTTTATTTTCATAATCAAAACCTTATTTATAAATTAATGATCTAAGGCTATGTCGGAAGACGACCTAGGGTTCCAGCTATACTGTAGAAATTATATTAAAAACTAAACTGATAATTTTACATGTTGGACAACCCAATCACTAACTGGTGGTTGATAGGCTGAAGCCACCTACCTGTAGCATCCACATATCCTTCCATGAGATCTCTCTCACTAGAAAAGGAGAATCTCTTCCCATCATCACATAAGCATCTGACATGTCTATGATGATAATCAATCTAGGATCAGATCATGGAAAGCCAATCCATACCCAAGATGATTTCATAGGGTTCCACAGTGATGACCGAAAGGTCCCCTGAGAACCTATCTCCACCAAAAGTTGTCTCTCACTACCAAAAGATAAAAGATACAAAATAATTGTTCACTATTGGAACCTCCAGATGAAGATGTTGTGATAACATCTCAACTTGGATCTCTGGATCTCGCATAAGGAGTTGAGAGATAAAGGAATGACTCGAACCTATGTATACTAATACTGAGGTAACAGTAGAATAAACACAATTCATAACTCGAATCATATTGTTTGTTTCATGATTGTAGACATCCAAAGCTTGCAGCTGTCTGCGACCCCGGCCGCCAGCTGCATGAGCCTGACGCGGGATGCCTGGTGGTGGTGGGGGAAGGATCTCATGATGGTTTCCACCACCAAGGGCTCCTCATACTTTTCTTATACCACATCCTACCTAGGGACCACCTTTAATATTCATGGGATATCCCTGATCACCATATTGCCACTATAATGGTGGTCCAACAGTTATCTGTCTGGGTTGCTCTGCACGTCTAGTCGGGAAGTCTCATGCCATGTGACCTCACTCATCACAAGTAAATCACCACGCCTCTCTAGACTGCTCTAGTTCTCCACACTAGCTCTAACCATGTACTTGAATATGATCACATAAGGATCTCCTGCACTGAGATCCTATCTCCCAGAATCTAATAGCTGTTATTGATGACTCATCTCTTGGGATCCCACTCCCATCTCAAGGCATCTGGCTTCCCTCTGATAAGAATCTCTCTATCATCGGTTCCCTATCCAGCACCCCGTCATAGGTGGGGATGCACATGGGTACAATGCGGGCTCGGTTCTCTTTGCATAGTCACTGCTCAAACTTCCATGCTCTGAAGTAGCCATCTCGTATCATGTCAAGGGACTAAAGCGTAAGATATGTGAACCTCACTACATACATAGCCACTATTATCCCTCACTAGTGTAACTCTATAAGCTCCTAGATCTGAACTCAGTGCACGAATGATGGTTTTTACTCCTCACAGAATAGCTTTTGGAAGTTGTCCCATGGGAGTGTCGACTCATAGTGCATCTGCGTAATGAGGCACCACCAACACCCTAATGCTCCCCAAAAAGGTTGGCTGTCAGTTCCGCCACCTGATCTATCAGGGTCTGAATAAGCCTAAATATATGGACAACCAACTCTATCCAATCCTCTACTACCTGAGGATATATCTAATTGAATGAGCTCAGTGGTCTCTGATGCTGGAACTCACAGAGTGCGCTAAGCTTGTGCACATCCTCAGCCTACTATGCTGTGATGATCTATTACTCAATAGTTGGAGGTAATGCTACCTACCCAACAGGAGGAAGGGGGTTGTGGGATGGGCCCTGAACTAAGATCACATTGCTAATAGGATCTACATCAAGAATTGGAGCTGGTATACTGGCAAGCTGGTGTTGTGAAGGGATCATGAAATTTATCAAGGGGCATCGTGGTTTGATGAGCATACATATATATCAAGAACAATAGTGAGCTGACTCAAGAAGGACAGTCAAAGTCTCAATCCAATATGTTGCATGTACTATTAATCCCTGCAATAAATATCTCATCATTCCAAGAAGACAAATAGGTAATTAGGGTCTTAGTGAATGACTACTTCGGCTACAACACCATGACTAGATTCCCCAGCCTAAGAGCCGCACTCGAGACACTTTGGATTTATTTCCCTAAACCCAACCAATCATATTAATGGGATATGTTTGAAAAACATCCCAAGGAATGAAATTTATTTGATTCCAATATTCCATGACTTGAACCATACTGGGGCTTGATCCGTAACTACCCCAATCCCGCCTCCAGAGGCTCAGATTGGAGACAATCACTGAATCCATAACTAACTCTCTAATGCCTTTGCCTATATACATGTATATACACACATCCAACTCAATGAAAAAGTGGAAAGGGAAATAAATAAATGATTTAACACTACTATTAATAAAAAACATGCATAGAACACTAAACTATAAAAGAGTACAATGTTTTAACTTAAAAACAAAAGGGAAAAAATACACGCCTTACCAGAAATGTGTCCCAACTTGATAGAAATTTGGAAAATTAAATAGCTGGGAGAGCCATGCCCTTGAATCCCCAGTTATGACCACCATACAAGGTCAAAGCACTCAGTATCCCTAACACCCTCTATAGTCACGATCAATATTACAACCCTACCATTTATTAAATATTTACACGTGATTTATTACATAAAAACTAACTTAAGACAACTTCTAGGATCGATATGTCTAGTGTCTTGGGAAATTAGGAATATTACATGAAAACATAAGACATAAAATGAATCGTATTTATTGAAAACTTATTTTACATGACCACATAATTCCTTAATACTTAGCATTGCATGTGATAACCTGAGGACATACAAAAAAAATTGTGAGCTATAAATCCCATTAAGGGAGTAAACAAGGCCTAACATGAAGAATACAATACTTGTTAGGAAATAGACATATCAATGAAGCATAAGAGAAACATGAACATAAAGGAATGATATACCATGATTATCATAACATGTAAATGTGTCAATGACATACAACATGATATTATCATGAACCAAGGATCCTTACACATGGATTAGCAATATAAAACCCTCATTGCACATGAATTCACATCAGTAAACCCTCATTTTACATGGATTAGCATGAGTAAACTCTCAATGACCATGGATTAGCCTGAGTAAACCCTCATTGCACATGAATTAGAATGATTAAACCCTCATTGTACATAGTGTATCATGATACTAAACATTACCCAATGCATTGGAGCACTATTAGGCCAAACCCTTTTTAAAAATTTCATTTCATGCATAAGTGTGCCACATAGATCATATAACATGAAATCATTCAACATCATAAGTTATTCCTAGATTAAGTAATGTGGAATACATACATGTAAGTACCATTCAATAACTATATGTTCAAAAAGTTTAATACCCTTTATAGAGAAATGGGTGTGGTATTCAATACATGATGATTTTGTCTTGGAAAATTGCGGTGCAATTTCAGCAGCATAACGTCTTCATATAGAAATTCATAATTTAGTTGGATGAGAGAGAAAGGGGTATCTCATCATTTATAAATGAAATATAAAGGGGACCATGGAACATAATATATCCACAAGTGAAATGAAATTTACATGCATAATATGGTAGAAATACTTGAAAGAAAATAAGAAGAGAGAAATCCCTTACTGAATTTTGGCATGGTAACCAGTGTATATAGAAGGCTTTAATGAGAGAGAAAGTGGTATCTCATTATTAAAACATAAGGAGGGAAGTATGAGAGAGTGTTGAATCCAAACCCCAAAAATTGTAATTGAAAATGTAAGGGTATAACAACATGAAGAAACATAGATAAAAATGGAAAAGGAAGGAATCCATTACCAAAATTTAGCATGGCAACGAGTATACATAAGGGTTCATACGAGGGATAAATGAGAGTGAAAGGGGCTCTAATAACTGAAATATAAAATGGGAAGTAATGAGGATATATAATAAAATATCCCAAAATAGGAATAAAATAAATTAAAAGACATAACATGAAATTAATTCTTGATAAAAGAGGAGGGTGGAAGATCCCTAACTGAATTTCGGCATAGTAACAGATGTGATTGAAGGATAATAGGGGGGATTGATGAGAGTGAAAGGAATATATCATCATATATACATCAAATGGACAGTATGGGGGCCATGTAACATCATAACCCAACATATAAATATGGACCTTAAGAAGCATAATGTAACATACTAGCTTGAATGGAAATGAAAAGAGTGAAATCCCTTACGAAAATTTGACATAGTAACAGCTTAGGTAAGGGTCAAAATGAGGGAGGATAAATAATACCTCATTATAATAACATAAAATGGATATTAATATAATTATTATAAAATAATCACATTATAACCATTCAAAATTACAAGAACTACTTTCAAATAAGATGTTTGAATTTGAAAGGAGGATAGGAAAGTGAGGAGTCCTTACTTGGAAATGTGATACCGAAGGCTTGGTAGAGGATTATTGGGAGCATAGAGGTGACTTTTTAGGACTCTAGGGAGTATGTTTATAAGTTTTTTCGAGCTCCAAATGGTTTAGGAGAAGATTAATGGGAGGATGGGTGGGTTTATATAGGAAATTAGAGGGAATTTTTTACTATTTTGGTTTTGGACACTACACATTAAAAAAATCAAAACCACAAACCATATCATGGATTTTTCCATATTTTCTGCCAAATGGGAGTGGTATAAAATATTTTATAAGTATAAGGTCCTAAAATATTAAAATATTAAACTTCTTATGTGGAGGTGAGTCACACTCTCAAGGAAATCATTTTAAAATGTTAAAATATTTTATAAGTCTTGGAGCGTCCACTAAGCCATTATAAAATTAATAAAACAAATATAAAATCACAATAATTTAAAGTTAAAACATATATTTGATGAATATACCTTTTATAATATTTTATTATATCACTATTGGGTCATTATGATGTCATAAAACACAATATATATTTATACGGTATTTAATTTTTACCCAAAAATTTGATTGCCGTAGAAAATTATGAAAAAAACCACCATTGGATAATTTTGACATCCTGATTTCAAAAATAATATTTATTTTATATAAATAATTTTTTAAATATGTGAATTTTCCCTTTTAAAATAAATACTTACATTTACTAAAAATTAACGGGTTTTGAAAAAAAAAGTTTTTAACCTTAATAAAAATTACATTTTACTTCATAAAAATTATATACTCATTTATTTTTCATAAAATAAATTGGATAATAATATTTTATTAAACTATTTATTATTTCAAATATTCATTAAATCATCAAAATAAACTCTTTAATTAAAAATAGAAGTTCTGTTTTATCGTGTAAAAATATTATTCTTATCAAATTGAATACTTAATCATTTGTAGATTAAAAACAATAAATATAATCATAGTTTATAATTACAATGAGTATTTTTATAACACTATTATAATAACATTATTAATAAAAACTTAGTTTAATATAAAAATTTATATATTTTTGAAATGTACCATTTTACTTGAAAAGTAAATTTATCTAATTCATTATATTTTTAAGAAAAGCTATTCTCATAAAGGATTTGACGGAATAAGAATTTTATTTATAAAAGGTATTACACAAAAAGTAACTAATACCTTGTTACATAACCCCTTATAACACCTGCATAAGACTGTGTGATAAGGTGTGTTGTGGTGACAAACGCTTAAGGCAACTTGGATAACATCGCTCAGGTGGTAATCTCTATAACATTACACTTCTCCTATGGGAAATTCTATTCAAACTTAACATGATGAATCTATGTTTGTAATTGGTAAAGAGATAAAACTAGTGACACTACCTCTATTCTGAGTGTCACGACCCATCCTCGGGGCCCGTGCCGTGACTACCCCAAACCCGCCTTCCATGTGTCAGGGGCTGACGACTAGCACCAAAGGCGTAAATCCCTAAGCTGGGAAGACATTGTCTTTATAAAAGTAAGCAAACACAACATAGTACGCAATAGGAAGTAAACACTAAGTAAAACTGAATACAAAAGAGTGTGCTGGAAAGTAAATGAGCCAGTATACAAACCCAACTGAAAAACAAGTACAAGTAAAAAAGGGAAAAATAGCTGAAAGTAAACAGAAGCTCATGGACCGTCCTCCGGGGTTCCTACCTAAAGGGTAGGTACATATGGCCACCTCAACACACACGTCCATCAGTCTCCTTCATGTGTCGACTCGTCGCAAGGTCCACCTCCGGGTACTGTCCAGTCGTGGCGCTCTCGGCCTCCGTCAGCGCCATCCGTCATCTGCATCCAACACAACGAGGTGCAGGTATAGCCCGTGCAGGGGTGAGTATAATGATACTCAGTAGGGACCCCGAGACCCGCAAGTCTCACAATATCCACTAAGGATAAACAAAAGAAGAAAGATACAATCAAGAAGTATCAACCAACCCTACTTAGGTTATGCCCATACATATACCTAAGTTACCAATCTCAGTTCGGCTCCTACTCTCGAGGCCATGGACAAACCAATTCCACAAGGAAGTAAAGTCAATCCTCACGGTGATAATGGTTGAAAGACATGACTCATCTCACATATGTATGCCACAATAGTAGAGAGATATCGATGATCAGATGTAGCCACTGGATCATCTAAGCTGTCGGACCCACACATGATACTGGACCAGCTAAGCTATCGGACCCACACAGGATACATGACCAGCTAAGCTGTCGGACCCACACAGGATACATGACCAGGTATCTCGTCTAAGCTGTCGGACCAACACAGGATACTGGACCAGCTATAATTCATCTGAGCTATCGGACCCACACAGGATACAGGACCAGCTATTCTGTCGGACCCAAACAAGATACAAGAACAGAAGTCAAAACTGTCGAACCCACACAGGATTTCGGTACAGTGGTCGTCGTCGTCGAACCCATGGAAGATTCCAGTACAGTAGTCATCGCAGTCGCAGCTAGCTCTAGGGTTCCCGCACACAGCACGCTCGATTCCGGGAGGGTCTGCTCCTCGATCCAAGGGGTTCGATACATAAACTATCACGAAGTCCTGAGTTGATGTATCCCGAAATTCCGTCTCATCAAAAGAAACCCAACGCGACAGACAACGCGTCAATCGGGCGCCCGGTTTGAGAGTTATTGGCTTTTCCGTTCCAGGGGCCCGGTTGGATTTACGCTCAATCCAAACCCGGCCATTTCCCAAAGTCATCCAAAACTCACTTAGAGTATCGCAAAAGGACCACCTCGTTGCAAGGGTTCCAGTGCCGCAGACGGCGCGTCGTTCGAATGCGCGGTCTTGAAGATATTCGCAATTAATCGAAGTCGGGCCCGGCCCGTCAAGCCCAGTGGGCTAGCGGGTCGGCCCGACCTGGCTTGGCGGGTCCGACCTGGCTGGGGGGTCGGCCCGACCCGGTGTGGCGCGGCCCACCTGCGGACCTGGCCCTCGGAGCGGGCCGGTTCGGTTTTCCCGGCGGCGCTGGGCGGTGCCCCCACTCTCCTGCCCAGCCGGTCGTAGCCGGCCGGTTCTGCCCGACGCACGTGGCCTGCTCAGCGGGCCGCGGTTCTCCTCTGCACGGCCCCTGTGGGCGCCGCGTTCCTCCAGCCCGATCGGTTCGCCCGGCAGAGCGGCCCGCGGAAGCGGGCTGCGGTTCCTCCGTGCCGCGCCTGCGGGCGCCGCGATTCTCCAGCCCGGCCGGCCGTAGCTGGCCAATTCTTCCAGCCCGACCGGCTTGAGGCCGGCTGGTTCTTCTCCGTCTGAGCGGCCCACAGATGCAGGCCGCTGTCCTTCTCCACGTGGCGGCTTCGGGCTCCGCGGTCTTCCAAGGGACTGGTTTGTCGGCCGACCGGTCGTCCTGCTGCCCAGCTCCACGGCGGCCGACTTAGCCGGTCGCCTCCGCACCTTCGCTGTAGTGTGACGGCGCGACAGACCTGCTACCCTTTGCGCGGTGCGACGACGTCGTTCCCCCACCGCCTCCGATGTTAACCAACATAAACCAACAGAGGGACGTCGAGCCGTGTTTGTTCATCCCGCGCCATCCGCGTTAAATTATAAAAATTGGCCACTGTCGATCAAGGTAAACGTCGAAGAGCGTGGATATAATTTAAAGTAATCAAATCCCCCTACCTCGTATCTGATGTTACACTTTGACGAGCCACGGAAGACGGTTGTTGCGGAAGACGGACGTCGTTCCGTCAACGTTGGAGGGAAGTGACGTCGTCGTTGGTGACGCTCTTCGCGGTCGACATCTTCTCCTTTGACGCGGAGGAAGAGAAAAGGAAGGAGATGTGTCGTCGTTCTTCGGTGGAAACGACGTTCTTCGTCGAGAGGATATTGTTCCTTGTGTTCTTCGCTGGAGAGGGTGATGTCCTCCAAAAGTTGTCCTCCTTTCCTTAGTTCTCCCCAGAGTTCTTCTCAACGAAAGTTAAGCCAAAATAATAGAGATAGCTCTCTATTATTTTTATGGCACAATAACTCAAGAGCTGTATTTCATTAATTGTGACAACACATAGATTAAATGCGGAGATATGGATTCAAAAATTAAACAAGGGAGGTGGAGAGTTTCAACAATAAATTGAGAGAGTTAGAATTTCAAGAGACTCTCCCAATTAAATGTGAGTTACTAGGAGGTTAAAGGGGAGTTGAAGTTCGTGTGGGACTCACCACACTATATCCTCACATGGGAGGTTATGTGGGGGGTGGGCCCCACCTCCAACTTCCCTTTGGAGGAAATAACCACCACCTAAAACAAAATTATGTAACCCATAAATTTTATTTAATTTATTAAGAATCCCCCAAAAAATAACTTTTGTTCTCGACCAAACGCAACTGCGGTAGAGGTCTCCTTAAGTGAATACCGGCGCTGCGAGTTCATTGGTGTCCTCAGATTTCAATTCCGAGCACCAGTTCAAAAGATAGAAAAACCCACACGTACGTTTACAAAATGTACCCGAACAAAACTTCAGAAATTGATTCCGGGCACACCGGGCCTTGGAATCAGGCACCGTCAGAAACTGCGGACTCGTAAAATTCCAAAGAATTTAAGAAAAAAATTTCCTTGAAATTTTTGAGTCTTTACATTACCCCCACCTCAGGGCTTTACATCCCCGTAAAGCTACAACACACACTAGGGAAACAAATGGGGGTTCTGAGCATGCATCTGAGCCTCCTGCTCCCACGTGCTCTCCTAGAGGTTCCCGTGCTACCAGTGAACGTGCACCAGAAGAATCGACCGTCCACGCAGGACCCGCTCCTGTCGATCCTCAATCTCCACTGGAACCTCCGTGAAAGTCACCCTGTCATCGATGTCCATCTCCCCGTGGTCGATGATGTGGGACGAGTCGTGCACGTATCCTCTCAGCTGAGATACGTGGAAGACGCTGTGCACCCGGTGCAACTGAGGTGGAAGGCCCAGGCAGTAAGCCACCTCGCCTACTCTCCTGAGGACCTGGAATGGCCAGATAAATCACGGAGATAACTTTCCACCTCGGCTAAATATCCGTAGACCTCATCTAGGTGAGACCCATAGGAAGACGTGGTTGCCATCCTCAAACTCCAGTGGTCTCCGTCTCCAATCAGCATAGGACTTCTGTCTGCTCTGTGCAATCTTCATCCGCTCCTGGATGATCTGCACCTACTCCGTCGTAGCCTGCACCATCTCTGGTCCTATAAGTGCTGACTCCCCTGGGTCAGTCCAGCACAGAGGTTATTTGCAAGGTCGACCGTACAATGCCTCGTAAGGGGCCATCCCGATGGTGGAGTGGTAGCTGTTGTTGTATGCAAACTCCACCAAGGGTAAGTGATCCTCCCAATTGCGACCAAAGTCGAGGACACATGCACGGAGCATGTCCTCAAGAGTTCGAATGGTCCTATTAGTCTGACCATCCGTCTGAGGATGGAAGGCAGTGCTCAAGTGAAGCTGCGTCCCAAATACCTCATGTAACCCCTTCCATAGTCGGGAAGTGAAATGAGCATCTTGATCGGAGATGATAGTCGATGACACACCATGAAGCTATATGATCTCCTGAACGTAGAGGCGTCCCAAGCTCTCTACTGAGCCTTGCTCTCTGATCGGTAGGAAGTGAGCCGACTTGGTGAGTCGGTCTACGATGACCCAGATAGATTTGTGTCCTCTGGATGTACGTGGAAGTCCCGTCAAGAAATCCATGGATATCCTGTCCCACTTCCACTCTGGAACCTCTAAGGGCTGAACCAAGTCTGATGGAACATGGTGCTCCGCCTTCACTTGCTGACAAGTGAGGTATCGAGAAACAAACTCTGCTAATGCTTTCTTCATACCTGGCCACCAGTGTTGTCGTCTGAGGTCCTGATACATCTTCGCCACTCCTGGATGTACCGCTAGAGGGGAAGTTTGGAACTCCCTCAACACCTCCTCATGTAGTGCAACTGGTACCATGGTCCGTCCTCTGAAGAGTATGATGTGTTCCCCACCTTTAGAAAATCCATCAGATGCCTGCCCTGAGGATATATGAGCATGTCTAGCCTCACAGTCAATGTCCACATGCTGCGTCTCTCTGACTTGCTGAAGAAGTGGAGGAGTGACTGTGAGAGACTGCAGAAAGGCTGCTCCATTTCTATCCACAAAGGATATCTGCAACGTGGCCAACTTCTCTGTCGCCTCTCCTAGCAGCTGAATGCCTGATCTCCTACTGAGAGAATCTGCTACAACGTTTCCCTTCCCAGGAGTATAGAATATCTCGAAGTCATAGTCCTGGAGGAACTCAAGCCATCGCCGCTATCTCATGTTCAGGTCCTTCTACGAGAAGATATACCTGAGATTCTGGTGGTCAGAGTAGACTGTAAAACGCTCGCCCATCAGATAGTGCCACCACATCTTCAAGGCGAAGACCACTGCTGCTAACTCCAGGTCATGGGTAGCGTTGTTCTGCTCGTGTTGTCTCAACTGCCATGAACCATACACGATCACTGCTCGCTCATGCATCAAGACACACCCGAGTCCGGTCCCTGATGCGTCGCAGTAAACTACGTACCCAACACCCTCCTCCGGTAGCCTCAAGATGGGCGCACTGGTCAACCTCTGCCTCAGCTCTTAAAATCTCTGCTTGCATCTCTCTGAACACATGAAGGGTTTCCCCTTCTTCATCAATGCTGAAAGTGGTGCTGCAACTCTGGAGAAGTCTGACACAAATCTCTGATAGTACCTAGCCAGTCCCAGAAAACTCCGCACCTCCATCACACTCCAGGGTGGATCCCAAGCAAGTACTGCCTCAATATTCGCTGGATCCACTACAACTCCAACCTCCGAGATGACGTGTCCCAGAATGTGATACTCTCAAATCCAGAGCTGACACTTCGAGAGTTTACCATATAGCTGGTGCTCTCAGAGTGTATCCATTACTACCCGCAAATGGTAGGTGTGCTCCTCCTCAGTAATCGAGTAAATCAGTATGTCGTCGATGAAGACTACGACAAAGCGATCGAGGTAAGGCTGGAAGATCCTATTCATGAGACTCATGAACACTGCTGGAGCATTGGTTACGCTGAAGTATATCATCCTGCCTTTTTATAACATAGCTTTTCATTACATTTTACAAAACCGAGGATCTTTAAGGTTTAGTGTCTTGGAAACCAGGAACTTAAAACATGAAAACATAAAACATTCTTCTTAAACACTTGAAATGTTTCTCCTTATGTTCATCCTAGGTTCATTACTGCATCTCATAACCTGGGGACATACATCAAAAGAAAGGATGAGCAGAAGGCCCAGTAAGGGAAACGAGGGAAACATTTAACATGTGAACTTGAGATACATCAATAAAGTCATGAAAAAGAACTTTAAGGCATGAGAAAGAAATCATGAGGCATATCGTAATAAAAATAATGTATTTCATAACTTGTAGATGTGGCTACAACATTTAACATAGACAATCATTTCTGTTTCACCAAGGTCCATCCTCAAGGTGTCATTAAAAATTACCAAGGTTATTTATCAAGGCGTCGTTAAAAATGGTCATCTCTAGAGATTAAGTCTTTACCCAATGTATTGGAGCGCTATCAGGGCACACCCTTAAATTTGTCTTTATCATCATGTGAGCCACATATATCATCATTAAACATTTCATAAATAACCCATATAGAATAAAAGAAATGAGTTTCATTTCATAATCATAACATTTTAAAAACTGCTTTTAAGACATGATCTTTATGTCATTTTAAACCCACGGAAAAGGAAAGCGGGTCTCATGTATGTAAATCCCAGAATTTAAAATAAAACATTTTGATATATATGTGAATACCCCTGTAGAAGAAAGATCTTTGAGTAATCACTTAATAAAATAAAAGAATTTGAGAAAAAGAGAGAGACATTTTGAGACGAAAATTATACAGCATAACGACTATGTTATAGGGTTTTAGAAAACATTGAAAAGAGAGGGGAAATGAGTCATCCACTCATAAATGATCCATAAAAAGTAGAGGGAAAAAATATAAAGGATATAAGAACATGGTAATGAAATTTGATAGACATACCATATGAAATGAAAAACATGGAAGAAAGACGAAAATAAGATTTCTCTTATGAAAATTCGGCAGCCTAACGGCGTCACTTAAAACAAAAAAAAAATTGAATTGATGAGATAAAATAAGGTCTCTCATTATATCAACATAAAAGATCAGTATGATAGATATATAGATCATACCCCAACATAATAAAAAGGAACTTGAAAGACTTGACAAGAAAATAGAACTTGAAAATGAGAAGGGTGGAAGAATCTCTTAAAAATTCGTCAGCCTAACGACGTCACTTAAAACTTCAAAATACTGAATTGACGAGATACAATGGGGTCTCTCATCATATGAACATAAAATATCAGTATGATAGATATAGAGATCATACCCCAACATAATAAAAAGGGACATGAAATACTTGACATGAAAATAGAACTTGAAAAATGAGAAGGGTGGAAGAATCTCTTAAAAATTCGGCAGCCTAACGGCGCCACATAAACATTCTTAAAACGAATTGATGAGAGCAAGAGGGTGTCTCTCATCATATGACCATGAATAGGACAGTAGAATGAATATAAAAGAACATCCTCCAACATAGGAACATGGAGAATAAAAGAAATAACATAAAAGAGAGTACTTTGAAAGAAAGAGAGAGGTTGGATCCCTTACCTTAAAACGTATCTCTTAAAACTTGAAGGTTGGGACCTTGAGGGCTTGGGGGAACCTTGGGAGGACTCTTTGGGAGGTAATGAGACCAGATCTGCATTAGGGAAGATTTGGGAGTGAAAACTAAAGGAGGAAAGGGTGGGTATTTATAGTGAACGTGAGGGGACAAGACATTAATGGTCAATGGACACCTCATTGGTGGTTTTGGAAAAACCATGGGCTTGCCCATGGTATTTGCCCATGGTATTGACCACTTGGGACACCTCATACCTTATCTTACTATTCATAAGTCGACCATATTGATTACATACTTAATACATCTTTTAATGATGTCATTAAACACCCGTAACTTAAAAACTGTATTTTCACTATTCACCGAAAATTCAACTTTCTCAGAAAAAACCCAAAATTTCACCTTAAACAAATATCGATGCTCTGATTTCAAAAATGAACTCCATTTTATAAAAATAAATTTCTAAATAATTTTAATTTAATTTTTAAATAAATACACTATTCACCGAAAATTCATTTTTTTCTGAAAAATCCCCAAAAATTACCTTAACATAATATAAATGCTCTGAGATCAAAAATGAAATCCATTTTATAAAAATAATTTTCTAATAATTTTTAATTAAATTTTTAATTAAAAAACACTATTCACCTAAAAAAACTAATACTTGACTAATAATTTATAAAACCGTTATTTGACCATTTTATTGAATCACATTACTTAATCAAGGTGCCTAAATTATATTAATACTTTCTTTAAGTGAGATTACTAATCCATTTGGTCACATTACTAATCCTAAGCGTAAATCACTATTCATAATTTTCTATTCATCAAAAATTAAGTTGATCTTATTAGACTCTAAATTTCGTACTGAACATAATTGTAGAAGACCATTTTTTAAAAATCATTACACATTTTTAATTATTTAAGGTTTACATAAACATTTTTAAAAAATAACATTTCTCTAAAATTCATCAAAAATAAGCATACTATATTTATCCGGACATTTGAAAATTCACAAACTTCATCATAAGAAGAAATCACAATTTTTATTTAAAATAAAGGATTACAAAAGGCAGTTATGGTCTCCTTACATAGCCCCTTATAACCCCAGCATAGGACCTAAGTGTAAGGTGTGCTAAGGTGAGAGAATCCGAGGGCGGCTCGGCCAACATTGCACGAGTAGTGATTTTTATCAGCTTGAACTTCTCACGAATGCGGTTCCATTCTAGCTTCACACGATGAAGTTCGGCTTGGGTTTGGTCTAGAGCAAAGCCCAGTGGTGCTACTCCTTCCCAAGTTCAGTTAGATGGGCTTTGATTGGCCCGAGACTACTGGATGAGGCCATCAAATCTTCTTTCATATTAATTAACCAATATCACTTGTATTTAGAGACAATAATCGAAACGTTTAGTTTCCAACGGTCATATTGACCAATGGTCATATAACAGTTGAAACCCAACAGTCTCAATTTAATTATACTCATGTTATCAAATGAAAAAGTTTTGTTGAGTATAAAGATAAAATAACACACAAAATTAGGAAACAAGATTTATTCAAAATTTCGGGTCGTTACATGAAGGGCATAACCAAGAACTCGTAATGGCCATATCGACACCCGAAGGTCGTCTTCTGCACATCCTTGTCTCGAACTCAGAGCTGGTGATAGCCTGACCTAAGGTCTATCTTTGAGAACCATCGTGCTCCCTTGAGCTGATCAAAGAGGTCGTCAATCCTCAGGAGTGGGTACTTGTTCTTCACGGTCACCTGATTCAGGCGACGATAGTCGACACACAGTCTCAATCTCTCATCCGCCTTCTTAGCGATCAAAATCGGGGATGCCCAGGGTGAAACACTGGTTCAGATAAATCCCTTCCCCTGCAAGTCCTCCAGCTGTACCCGCAGCTCAAGAAGCTCAGCGAGAGTCATCCAATATGCTGGACTAGATATCGGTGCTGTCCCGGGGTACAGGTCAATGTATAAGTCTACCTCTCTACGAGGAGGTAGTCTTGGAACATCGTTAGGGAAAACATCTGAGTCCTGATCCACCAAAACAGGAAAACTCAGACTCCGCACATCAACCGCTCCAAGGATGAGACTAGTCAACTGATGTGTGATCGGCTGCCCCCACCTCTGCGTAAGTCCATCCTGCGCTGCAAAGGCTCACTTCTCGCTAGTGAAGGTGAACCTAGTCCCATTCGTGCGGACACACCGCACTTTGTGCCTAATACAGTCGATCTGAGCATGGACTGTAGATAACCAGTCCATACCCAAGATGACGTTGTAAGGCCTCAACGCCACTACATGAAAATCCCAGCCGAAGCTCTCGCCTCCTAGAGTAAGCTCACATTACCGGCACCAGTGCGTAATCGTCGAGTCTGCTCCCATATGAGTCTATAGCTGTAAGGATCGAGACAACGGCTCCGTCGGAATCTCCGAGCCCCGAAAAAGGGCAGCGACAATAAAAGAATGACTCACACTTGTGTCTATAAGTACTGCAATAAGGGTGGAGTAGACACAGATGGTACCTTGAATCATCTCAGGTGTGTCGTGGTCATCGGCCTTGACTGTCTGGAGCTGAGTCCGCCTTTGTTTGCCAGCTCTTTGTGGTCGGGGTGGACCTCCTGGTGGTGGTGGTGGTAGAGGCTCGAAATGTCATCCACCACCTGCTGCTCGGCCAGCTCCTCTGCCACGTCCGCCTGCTCTCGGCGGACCAACACAGTCGAACCTCTGCCTCTGCCTGGGAGGTCCCTCTATTGTCTGCTACTCATCTGAATGGAGGGTCGGGCATTCACGAGCCATGTGGCCCTGCCTGCCGCATGTATAACACTGTCTACTCCTTGTATAGCTGACTCTGTCTCATGTTCCCTACACAACCGAACCTGTATTCTGGGATCACCCACCTGATGGCCTGGTCCGCTTGGACCTCTGCGACATCTGTCTACTGCTGGCTGCAGAAGACTCCGCTATGTGTCACCATGTGGTGGGTCTCTCTAATGGTGATTGTTCAGCAAGAAAACTCTTCACTAGAAGGGCTCACTCCAGTACCCCCGCCTGCGTCAGAATGATGAGGAGAATCGTCGAAGCCCTGATCTCATGCCTGAGTCCTTGCTCGAAGGTCCGGGCCATGAAGAACGGGTCCCACACCATATCCGTGGAGTAGCGTGAGAGGTCAGTGAACCTCACTGAGTACTGAGCTACTGTCATGCTGTCCTGTTGCAGATGTAGTAACTCCTGAATCCGCACTGCACGAAGGGTGACTGGAACAAACTCTTCCCGGAACAGGCTCTCGAACTCTTCCCAGAGTAGTGATGCCTCGTCATGCACCTCGAGCATCAGGCTCCACCATCTACCTGCTGCTGTGTGCAGGAGACTCGCATCAAGGATCACCATAAGGTCGATTGGTGTCCCTACCAATCTGAAAACTCTCACGATAGCCTCCAGCCAATCCTCAGCTGCCTGTGGGTCCGTCTCTCCCCGGAACCTGTGTGGCCTCTGGTGCTAGAACTCGTGCAGCGCACTCAGGCAGCGTGCACTCTCTGCTGCTGGATCTGATGGTATCGGTGGCCCTGCGGGTAGTGGTACCACTGGTTCCTCCACTGTGATGGGGCCCTGTACCGAGGCCTCGTCGCTCGGTGGGCTACCATCTCGTACGTAACTCAGAACCCTAGATGACTGCCTTCGTGGGGCCATCCTGAAAAGAAACAGGTGCGCCATGGTCAAAACAGTATACCTGGTGAGCTGACACAAAGTAATCACAAAGAAAACTTTTTCAAGGGAAACACACACGTAATCAGTGTTTTTGTGCACTGAGTCGATAATCAGAAGTCAGGGTCCTAGTGTATGGATACGTCGGCCGCCGCACCATCACTGGTTTCCCTAAACTGATAACCACTCCCAAAACACTTAACACTATTGTCGTTAAAATAATCAGAGTCTAAAATCTGTGGTAGAACCAACCACCTCTGATACCAATTTGTCACGACCCATCCTCGGGGCACGTGTCGTGACTACCCCAAGCCCGCCTTCCATAGGCCAGAGGCTGACGACTAGCACCAAAGGCGTAAATCCCTAAGCTGGGAAGTCATTGCCTTTATAAAAGTAAACAAACACAACAGAGTACACAACAGGAAGTAAAAACTAAGTAAAACTGAATACAAAATAGTGTGCTGGAAAGTAAATGGGTTAGTATACAAACCCAACTGAACAGCAAGTACAAGTAAAAAGGGACAAATAGCTAAAAGTAAAGAGCAGCTTCTGAATCTTCCTCTGGGGTTTTTACTTGAAGGGTAGGTACAAATGGCCACCTCAGCACTCACGTCCGTCAGTCTCCTCCGTGTGCTGACTCATCGCAAGGTCCACCTCCGGGTACCGTCCAGTCGTGGCGCTCTCGGCCTCTGTTAGCGCTGTCCGTCGTCTGCATCCAACACAACGAGGTGCGGGCATAGCCCGTGCAGGGGTGAGTATAACGATACTCAGTAGGGACCCCGAGACCCGCAAGTCTCACAATATCCACTAAGGATAAACAAAAGAATAAAGATACAATCATGAAGTATCAACAAACCCTACTTAGGTATATGCCCATACATATACCTAAGTTACCAATCTCAGTCCGACTCCTACTCTTGATTCCAAGCACAAACCAATTCCACAAGGAAGTAAAGTCAATCACCACAGTGATAATGGTCGAAAGACATGACTCAGATCACATAGGTATGCCACAATAGTATAGATATATAGATGATCAGATGTAGCCACTGGATCATCTAAGCTGTCGGACCTACGCAGGATACATGACTAGTTAAGCTGTCGGACCCACACAGGATACAGGACCTGCTAACTCGTCTAAGCTGTCGGGCACGCACATGATACTGGACCAGCTATAATTCATCTGAGCTGTCAGACCTACACAGGATACAAGACCAACTATTCTGTCAGACCCACACAGGATACAAGAATAGAAGTCAGAACTATCGAACCCACATAGGATTCCGATATAGTAGTCATCATCGTCGAACCCACGAAGGATTCCAGTACAGTAGTCGTCGTAGTCGCAGCCAGCTCCAGGGTTCCCGCACACAACACGCTTGATTCCGGGAGGGTCCGCTCCTCGAGCAAAGGGGGTCGATACATCAACTATCACGAAGTCCTGATTTGATGTATCCCGAAGTTCCGTCTCATCAAAATAAACCCAACGCGACAGACAACACGTCAATCGGACGCCCGGTCTGAGAGTTATTGGCTTTTCCGTTCCAGGGACCCGGTTGGATTTACACTCGATCCAAACCCGTCTGTTTTCCAAAGTCATCTAAAAATCACATAGAGTATCACAAAAGGACCACCTCGTTGCAAGGGTTCCGTGCTACAGACGGCGCGTCATTCGCACGTGCGGTCTTGAAGATATTCACAGTTAAGCGAAGTCGGGCCCGACCCATCAAGCCCAGTGGGCTGGCGGGTCGGCCCGACCCGGCTCGACAGGTCCGACCCGGCTGGGGGGTCGGCCCAACTCGGTTTGGAGGGTCCGACCCGGCTGGGGGGTCGGCCCGACCCGGTGGGGCGCGGCCCACCTGCGGACCCGACCCTCGGAGCGGGCCGATCCGGTTTTCCCGGCGGTGCCGAGCGATGCCGCCGCTCTCCTGCCAAGCCGGCCGTAGCCGGCTGGTTCTGCCGGCGCACGCGGCCTGCTCAGCGGGCCACAATTATCCTTCGTTCCGCGCCTGCGGGCGTCGTGGTCCACCAGCCTGGCCGGCTGGCGGCCGACCGGTTCGCCCGAAAGAGCGGCCCGCGGAAGCGGGCTGCGGCTCCTACGCACGGCGCCTGCGGGCGCCACGATTCTCCAGTCCAGCCAGCCGTAGCCGACCGGTTCTTCCATCCCGGTCGGACTCAGCCGGCCGGTTCTTCTCCGGCCGAGCGACCCATGGATGCGGGCCGCTGTCCTTCTCCACGCGGCGCCATCGGGCGCCACGGTCTTTCAGCGGGCCGGCCGGTCGGCCGGCTGGTCATCCCGCTGCCCGGCTCCATGGCGGCTGGCTCTCTCGGTCACCTCCGCACCTTCACCATGGTGCGACAGCGCCGCGAACCTGCTACCCTTTGCGCGGTGCGACGACGCCGGCCACCTCCGCCTCCGATGTTAACCAACATAAACCAATAGAGGGACATCAAGCCGTGTTTTTTCGGACCGCACCCTCCGCGTTAAATTATAACAATTGGCCACCGTCGATCAAGGTAAACGTCGAAGAGCGTGGATATAATTTAAAGTAATCAAATCCCCATACCTCGTATCTGACGTTGCACATTGACGAGCCGCGAAAGACGGTTGTCGGGGAACACGGACGTCATTCCGTCAACGTTGGAGGGAAGTGACGTCATCATTGGCGACATTCTTTGCGGTCGACATCTTCTCCTTTGACGCGGAGGAAGATAAAAGGAAGGAGACGTGTCATCGTTCTTCAGTGGAAACAACGTTCTTCGTCGAGAGGATATTGTTCCTCGTGTTCTTCGCTGGAGAGGGTGATGTCCTCCAAAAGTTCTCCTCCTCTCCTCCGTTCTCCCTATAGTTCTTCCCAATGAAAGTTAAGACAAAATAATAGAGATAGATCTCTATTATTTTTATGGCACAACAACTCAAGAGTTGTCTTTCATTAATTGTGACAACACATATATTAAATGCGGAGGGATGGATTCAAAAATTAAACAAGGGAGGTGGTGAGTTTCAACAATAAATTGAGAGAGTTAGAATTTCAAGAGACTCTCCCAATTAAATGTGAGTTACATGGGGTTTAAAGGGGAGTTGAAGTTCATGTGGGCCCCACCACACTATATCCTCACATGGGAGGTTATGTGGGGGGTGGGACCCATCTCCAACTTCCCTTTGGAGGAAATAACCACCACCTAAAATAAAATTATATAACCCATAAATTTTATTCAATTTATTAAGAATCTCCAAAAAAATAACTTCCGCTCTTGACCAAACACAACTACAGTAGAGGTCTTCTTAAGAGAATACCAGCGCGACGAGTTCATAGGTGTCCTCAGATTTCAATTTCAAGCATCGGTTTAAAAGATAGAAAAACTCGCACGTACGTTTACTGAACGTACCCGGACAAAACTTCATAAATTGATTCCGGGCACATCGGGCCTCGGAATCAAGCGCCGTCATAAACTGAAGACTCATAAAATTCCAAAGAATTTAAGAAAAAAATTTCCTTGAAATTTCCGGTTCTTTACACCGAGATCCAATAAATGAGCTTTGTATAGCTCGAGTCTACTGGATGAGGCCATCTTCTCCTTTGTGTGTGTCAAAAAAATTATTTTTTAGAACCATAAATTTATTTCAGTCGAGTGATCATTCTTATGTGGTTATATTATCAATGGTAATGATACTTAATGGTTATTTAAACAAAATTGTATAAAAAAATGAAATTGATTTCAACATCCTTAAGAAATTTAATTAAATAAAAGAAATGGAATTTTATTCATGAATGTTCGGGTCGTTACAACCTTCCCCCTTAAGAAATTTCACCCCCAAAATTTCATTTTCCCACACTAAAACAAATGAGGGTAACTCTTCCTTATCACATCCTCTAGTTCCCAAGTTTCTTCTTCAAACTTGTGGTTTTTCCACAATACTTTGATGAGGGGCATTATCTTATTTCGTATAACTTTTTCCCTACGATCTAAGTTCTTCATCAGATTCTCTTAATAGGAAAGTTCATTCTCTAATGGAACCACCTTGGGATTGAGTACATGGGATGGGTTAGGTATATACTTCCTCAAGAGTGATACATGGAATACATCATGAACATGAGACAGGTTCAGTGGGAGTGCTAGTCGATAGGCCGCTGCTCCAATGCGATCAAGGATCTCAAAAGGGCCGATGAACCTTAAACTAAGATTTCCCTTATTCCCAAATCTCATAACTCTATTCCACGGTGATATGATGATGAATACCTTGTCACCAACATCAAACTCTAGGTCTCATCGAAGATTATCAGTATAGCTCTCTTTTCAACTCCAGGAAACTTTGATGTGTTGTTGAATGGTCTTGAAATTCTACACCATTTCTTCAACCATTTCTAGACCTAGAAATTTTCAATCACCCAACTTCATCCCAACAGGTGGGTGTTCTGAACCTCTTCTCATAAAGGGCTTCATAAAGTGATGTTTGGATTCTTGAGAGGAAAATGTTATTGTAAGAGAACTCAACCAGAGGAATATGTTGATCCCATCCTCTTTTGAAGTCCATTGAGCATGCTCCCAAAAAGTAATCAAATGTTTTGTATAGTCTTCTCAAATTGACCATCAGTTTGTGGATGATAAGCCATACTAAAGTTCAGCTCAATATTCAGAGCATGTTGGGGACTCTTTCTAAACATAGAGGTGAACCTTGGATCTCGATCGAATATAATCAATTGTGGTACTACATGCATCCTTACCACTTCTTTGATGCATATTAGTTGCAGTTGATTCAATGAGAAATCCACCCAAATTTGCAATGAATTGTGCAGTATTTGTAAGATGATCCACAACAACCCAAATAGCATAGTTTCCTTTGGATGTATTAGGAAGTCCAGTAACAAATTCCATGGTGATGTTCTCCCATTTCCATGTTGGTATGTGTAATGGTTGCATCATCCCCTTAGACTTCTGCCTCTCAGCCTTCACTTTCATACATACCAAGCACTTGGATGTATACTCAGTGATATCCTTCTTCATGTTATCCCACAAATAATTCTCTTGGAGATCTCGATAGATCTTTGTGTTTCCTGGGTGAATGGAGAAATTTGAGCTATGTGCATCATCCAAAAGTTTATTCTTTAACTCCGTATTTGATGGAACACATAGTCTTGACAAAAATCTGACAATTCCTTCTTCATTAACATTTAAATCTAAGTATTTACCTTTTCTAATAGTTTCATCTTAATTCTAAATTCCTACATCATCTTTTTTATCATCCTTTAACCTTCCTAAAAGAGTCATTTGGGAAATTATTTGTGAAAGGTTTGATTATGTTCCCTTATTTTTGATTCCCATGTCTATATTTATCAAATCTAAGAATATTGGATCCTTTTAAATCCGCATCAATGATATAATTGTTGGGTCCTTTCTACTTAGAGCATCTTCCACCTTGTTCTCTTTCATAGTGTGGTAATGGATTGATATATCATACTATTTGATCAGCTGTAACCATCTTTGTTTGTGCATATTCAACTTTCTGTGTGTATATTTACTTGAGGATTTTTTGATCCGTATATATTTCACACTTCTCCCCAAAGAGATAATGTTGCCTGATTTTTAACGTAAAGATCACTGCCGCCAACTCCAGATCATGTGTGAGATAGTTTTTCTCATGAGTTTTAAACTTCCTTGAGGCATAGGAAATGAATTTTTCTTTAAGCCACAAATTCCATCAAAGGGAGACTTATAAAAATTTCAAGAACATTCCCACAAACTTCAACACATGATACAACACTTATAGAAGTTTTTCCCTAATGATTTAATATCATTTCTACTAGGAACTCAATGTTCTTAAAAAACATAAAAGATATATTAATAGGACATGAATTGAAATACATTATAACATAAACTAGTTTTAATTAGTGGTTACAAATAATTCATTCATTATTATCCATCTTATCATAGGAATTCCCATTCATCCTTGATTATGGAGACTGCTAATGCGCATCATGCTTCTCAACCCATGCAACAAAGCTTTGTCTTGGGTAATTCCCAACTTATCCCCATTTATAGCATAGAATTGTGTAACATGCCTTAGATGGAACTTTGTTTCCATCCATCACATTATCCATTCTTTCATAGAAATTGGATACTTCTTCCCTTATTTTCCAGACTTAAAACATCCCATATTCCCTTTGTGAATTTTCCCTTGGTGCCTCTTTCCACACTGGTGGCATAAAAGAAATTGGGTCTTCTTCCCTATATCAACTTTAGCAGATGGACTTTCATGAGATGTCATCTTCCTCTTTCTTAATTTCCTTAGGCATTCAATAAAGATCCAATTGTTAATCGTGATTGTTGATATATTTTTGGCATAATCATGATATGTCCTACTTGAGCTCCCATTTGATTGTGAATCTCCCTGGGACCTTCATCACGTTGCCCTTCGCATCGGTTGTTAGCCATATTCCTCATATTAATGGTCATTAGCTAGAATAAAAGGAAAATTAGAGATGAATATATTAAACATTTTAACACATAAAGGGGAATCCAATTCCACTAAAGGGATAACTTATAAATTACAATTATCTTCTTAACTTATGAATTTCTAGGGTTCAATCTATAGTATCCATCATCTATATCCTAATGTATATTCTTATTGGATTTTTTCTTTTGTTCCCTTAATAATGGTTCGTACTAAGCTTATTAATTTACCGAAACATATCCCCTGATAGTATCGAACCAAGAGTGTATCAAGTCTCGTTATTATGCACCAGTTCCCGTTCAAGTATAGCTCAAAGCGGTGTTTTCAGGTTTTACCCATAGATACATCTTTTCCACAACCACCTCTACTTGTTCTTATCCAGATATGAATGTATTTTCTTTTTAAACCACTTACTCTTTACTCACATAAATTCAAGGATATTTTTCTTATACTTAGTCTTATCCCTAAGGCTTTCACTAGGGGCTTTCTAATCCTAATCCCAAAAATAACTAAACCTATCCTTTGATACCAACTATAACAACTAGGATCTTTATTACATATTAACACATGATTTATTACATAAACCTATACATAAGAAAACTCCAAATATCGAGAGGTCCAGAGTCTTGGGAAATTAGGAACATTACATGAAAACTTAATCCATAAAATACAACAAATTTATTGAAAACTTCTTTTACATGACCACAACATTCCTTCATACTTAGTGTTTCATGGGATAACCTAAGGAAATACATAAAAAAATGGTGAGCTATAAAGTCCATTAAGGTATTAAACAATTTCTAACAAGAAGAATACAATACACGTTAGGCAATAGGCATGTCAATGAATCACAAGACAAACATGAACATAAAGGCATGATAAAGAATGATTATTATAACATGGAATTGTGGAAATGACAAACAACATGATATTAGCATGAGCCAAGTCTCATTTCACATGGATTAGCATGATTAAACCCTCATTGCCCATCAATTAGCGTGAGTAAACCCTCATTGCACATGGATTAGCACGAGTAAACCCTCAATGCACATGAATTAGCATGAGTAAACCCTCATTTAACATGAATTATCATGAGTAAACCCTCATTTCACATGGAGTATCATGATAATAAATATTACCCATTGCATAGGAGCGCTATCAGGGTGCACCCTTTATTAACATTTCATTTCATGCATAAGTGTGTCACGTGGATCATATAAAATGAAATCATTCAAAATCATAAGTTATTCCATGATTAAGGAATTTGGAATACATATTTGTAAGTACAATTCAATGAGTATATGTTCATAAATTTTAATACCCTCTATAGATAAATGGTTACAATATTCACTACATGATGATTTTGGCTTGGAAAATCACGGTGCAATTTCAGCAGCATAACGTCATCATATAGAAATTCATATGTTGGGTTGATGAGAGACAAAGGGGTCTTTCATAATTTATACATGAAATAGACAGTAAGGGGACCAAGGAACATAATATACCCACATATTAAATGGAATTTATATGCATAATATGGGAGAAATACTTGAATGAAAATAAGAAGAGAGAAATCTCTTACAGAATTTTGGCATGGAAACAGGTGTACATGAAAGGCTTTAATGAGAGAGAAAGTGGAATTTCATCATTCAATCTTAAGTAGGGATGTATCGGGGAGATTAAGAATCATACCCAAACAACTTTAATAGAAAATAAAAGGGTATAAATACATGAAGAAACTTGGATAAAAATGAAAAAGAAAGGAATCCCTTACGAAAATTTGGCATGGTGACGAGTATACATAAGGGTTCATAAGAGGGATAAATGTGAGTGGAAGGGGATCTAATAATTTACATATAAAATGGTATTTAAGGAAGATATTTAATAACATATCCCAATATAGGAATAAAATAAATTAAAATATATAACATGAAAAGAATGCTTGATAAAAGAAGAGGGTGGAAGATCCCTTATGGAATTTCGGCCTAGTAACGGGTGTGATTAAAGGATCATAGGGTGGATTGGCTAGAGTGAAAGGAAGATATTATCATATATACATCAAATGGGTTATATTGGGGTCATAGAACATCATAAACCAACATATAAATATGAAAGTTAATAAACATAATGTAAAATAGTAGATTGAATGGAAATGAGAAGAGTGAAATCCCTTATGAAAGTTTGGAATATTAACGGCTTAAGTTAGGATTAAAATGAAGGAGGATAAATAATTACTCATTAAAATAACATAAAATGGACAGTAATATAATTATTATAAAATAATCACATTATAACCATTGTAAATTACAAGAACTACTTTTTAATAAGATGCTTGAATTTGAAAGGAGGAGAGGAAAGTGAGGATCCCTTACTTGGAAGTGTGATCCCAAAGGCTTGGGAGAGGACTCTTGGGATCTTTGGGGAGACTTTTTTGGACTCTAGGGAGTATTTTTAATTGTTTGGTCGAGCTCCAAATGGTTTGAGTGAGTAGAAATGGGAGATTTGATGAGTTTATATAGAAAATGAGAGGGAATTCTTTATTATTTAGGTTTTGGACACTACACATTAAACTAATTAAAACCACAAACCATCCCATGGTTTTCCAATGGTTTCACCCAAAGGGGAGTGTTATACAATATTTTATAAGGAAAAAGTTTGAACATATTAAAATATTAGGCTTTCTTATGTAGAGTTGAGTCACGCTCTCAAGGAAATCATTTTAAAATTTTAAAATATTTTATAAGTCATATTGGGTAAACTAAGGCATTATAAAATTAATAAAACAAATATAAAATCACAATATTTTAATGGTAAACATACATTGGCCGAATATACCTTTTATAGTATTTTATTGCATTACCATTGGGTCATTATGATGTCATTAAACACATTATATATTTATATGGTATTTAATTTTTACCCAAAAAATTGTCTGTCTCTGAAAATTATGAAAAATTCATCGTTGGACAATTTCAATGACCAAATTTCAAAAATAATATTTATTTTATCTGAATAATTTTATAAATATGTTAATTTTAACTTTTAAAATAAAAACTGATATTTACTGAAAATTGACAGGTTTTGAAAAAAAAATAGTTTTTAACCTTAATTAAAATTAAATTTTACTTCATCAAAATTATATAGTCATTTATTATTCATAAAAGTAATTTGATAATAATAAGTTATTAAAATAATAATTACTTAAAAAATTAATTCATTCATTAAAATAAATTCTTTAATTAAAAATACAATTTTTGTCTCATCGTATAAAAATATAATTCTTATCAAACTGAATACTTAATCAATTATAGAGTAAAAACAATAAATATAATCATCATTTATAATTGGAGGGTATTTTATTATAACAATATTATAATAACAATATTAATTAGAACTTAGATTAATATAATAATTTATATATTTCTGAAAAGTACCATTTTACCTGAAAAGTCAATTTGTCTAATTCATTATATTTTTAAGAAAAACTGTTCTCATAAAGGAATTGATGGAATAAGAATCTTATTTGTAAAAGTTATTACCCAAAAAGTAACTGATTCCTTGTTACATAACCCCTTATAGAACCTGTATAAGACCTTAGGGAAAGGTTTTCGATGGTGATAGACTCTTGGGGCGACACAGATAACATCGCTCAGGTGGTAATCTCTATTAACTTCCACTTCTCTCATAGTAGATTTTGTTCAAACTTGAAGTGTTGAATCTTAGCTTGGGATTGGTCAAAAGCAAAGCCTAATGAAGCTACCTCCTTTCCGAGACCTAAAAAATGAGCTTCGTACGTATTGAGTCTACTAGATGATGTCATCCTCTCCTTTGTCTATGTCAAAAAAAATCTTTTTAAAAACCTTAAATATATATCAGTCAAGTGATCACTCTTCAATGACTATATTATCAATGGTAATGATATTTAATAGTCATTTAAACCCAATTGGATAAAATAAAAAAAATTCTTGGGTTTTTTATATCAATAAAACATTTAATAAAATAAAAGAAAGGGAATTTTATTCATGAATGTTCTGGTCGTTACAACCTTCCCCCCTTAAGAAATTTTTCACCTGAAACCTCCTTTTCCCACTCTAAAATCGATGAGGGTAACTCTGCCTCATCACTTCCTATGGTTCCCATGCTGCTTCTCAGAACTTGTGGTTTCTCTATAAAACTTTGACGAGGGACATTGTCTTATTTCATAGAACTTTTTCCCTATGATCTAATATATTCACTGGATTCTCTTCATAGGAGAGGTCATTCTCAAATGGTGCCACCTTTTGATTGAGTACATTTGATGGGTCAGGTATGTACTTCCTCATGAGTGATACATGGAATACATCATCTAATTGATATCAGTTCAGTGGAAGTGCTAGTCGATAGGCCACTACTTCAATGCAATCAAATATCTCAAAAGGGCTGATGTAACTTGGACTAAGCTTTCCATTATTCCCAAATCTCATAACTCACTTCCATGGTGATATGCGGTGGAATACCATGTCTCCAATATCAAACTCTATGTATCTTCAATGATTATTAG
Organism: Viscum album; assembly: GCA_963277665.1. Classification (NCBI taxonomy): domain Eukaryota; kingdom Viridiplantae; phylum Streptophyta; class Magnoliopsida; order Santalales; family Viscaceae; genus Viscum; species Viscum album. The sequence goes on along the minus strand of OY728127.1, from coordinate 1,328,798,679 downwards.
AATATATCTTTTTTTGACTCTCACTAGCTTTGATGTGTTGATGAATGATCTTAACCTTCTCCACCATTTCTTTGACCATTTTTGGACCTAGAAGTTTTAGATCTCCAACTTTATCCCAACATGCAGGTGTTCTGCACCTCTTCCCATAAAGGGCTCCAAAAGGATACATTTTTATGCTTGAGTGGAAACTGTTATTGTAATAGAACTCAACCATATGAACATTTTGATCCCATCCTCCTTTGAAGTCCACTGAGAAGACTCTCAACATTTCCTTAAATGTTTGGATAGTCTACTCAGACTAGCCATCAATTTGAGGATGATAAGTCATACTGAAGTTTAGCTCAGTATTCAGAGAATGTTAGGGACTCTTCCAGAACATAAAGATGAATCTTGGATGTCGATTAGATATAATTGATAGTGTTACTGCATGTATCCTTACCACTTCTTTGATATATATCTATGCCAGTTGATCCAATGATAAATCCTCCCAAATTGCAATGAAGTGTACAGTCTATGTAAGCCGATCCACTACAACCCAGATAGAATTGTTTCCTTTGGATGTATTTAGAAGTCCAATGAAAACTTCCAGGGTAATGTTATCTCATTTCCATGTTGGTATGGGTAATGGCTATTTCATAACCTTAGAATTCATCCACTTAGCCTTCACTTTCAGACATACCAAGCACTTTGATATATACTTAGTGATATCCTTTTTCATGTTATCCCACCAATAATTCTCTTGGATATCTTGATAAATCTTTGTGTTTCTTGGGTTAATGGAGAAATTCGAAATATGTGTATCATCCAAAAGTTCATTATTTAACTCCATATTTGATGAAACACATAGTCTTGACCAAAATCTCACAATTCTTTCTTCATTAACATTGAACTTTGAGGATTTCCCTTTTCTGATAATTTCCAATTTCTCCTCAATCCCCACATCATCTTTTTTGTTGTCCTCTAACCATTTCAAATGAGACGGTTGATCAATCATTTGTGAAAGAATTGATGATGTCCCCCTCTTTATGATTAGAAAGTCCATATTTATCAAATATAAGAAGATTGTATCCTTGTTCATTCCCATCAATGATATAATTGATGGTTATTTTCTACTTAGAGCATCAGCCACCTTGTTCACTTTCATTGGGTGGTAATGGATTGAGCAGTCATAATATTTGGTCAGCTCTAACCTTCTTCATTGGTGCATATTCAAGTCTTTCTGTGTGAATATTTACTTGAGGGTTTTTTTGATCTGTATATATTTAACACTTCTCCCCAATGAGATAATACCGCCTGATTTTTAATGCAAAGATCACTGCTACCAACTCCAGATTATGCGTGAGATTTTTTTGCTAATTAACTTTCTACTTCTTTAAGGCATAGGCAATGAATTTGTTTTTTTCCTCAAATTCCATCAAAGGGAGACATATAAAATTTTCAATATGTACATTCCAGCAAACTTTAACATGTGATACAACACTCATAGAAGTTTTTCTCAAATGATTTAATATCATTTATGCTAGGAACTAAATGTTCTTAGAAAACATAAAAGATATACTAATAGGACATTAATTGAAATACATTACGACATACACTACTTTGAAGTAGTAGTTATATATAATTCATTATTTACTATCCATCTTAGCGTAATACTTATTGTGATCCCTATATCGTGGTGACTATTGATGCTCATCATGCTTCTCATCCCTTGTAATAGAGCATTGTCTTGGGTAATGCTTGACTTCTACAAATTTATAGCATAGAACTGTGTAAGCTGCCTTAGATGGAACTTTGTTTCATTTCACCACATTATCCATTATTTCATGGAAATTGGATACTTTGTGCCCTTCCTTTTCACACTTAAAACAACTCCTGGTCCCTTTGTGACCTTTCCCTTGGAGCCTCTTTCCACACTTGTCGCACAAAGGAAATTGGGTCTTCTTCCCCTTATCAACTTTAGCGGATAGAATTTCATGAGATGCCATCTTCCTCTTCCTTGATTTCCTTGGGAATTCAACAAAGTTCCAATTGTTGATCATGATTTTTGATAGCTGGTTTGGTATAATTACAATATGTCCTACTTGATCTCCAATTTGATTGGTAATCTCACTCGGATGTTTATCATGTTTCCCTTCACATCAGTTGTTATCCATATTTCTCATATTACCATCCATTGGCTAGAATAAAAAGAAAATTAGGGATGAATATCTTAAACATTTTAACACATAAAGGGGAATCCAATGACATTAAAGGGATAACATGTAAATTATAATTATCCCCTTAACTTATAAATTTTGAGGCTTCAATCAATGTTATTCATGATCTATCTCCTAACATATATTCTTATGTGATTTGTTTCCCTTAATAATGGTTCTTTCTATGCTTATGAATTTACTGAAGCATATTCATTGGGAGTTTCAAACCATGATTATAGCAAGACTCATTGTCATGCACCAGTTCACGTTCGAGTTTAGCTCAAAGTAGTGTTTTCAGGTTTTACCTCTAGATACTTCTATTCCAGATCCACCTCTACTTGTTCGTATCCAGACAGAGATGTATTTTCTTGATAAACCACTTACTCTATACTCACCAAAATTTTGGGATATTTTTCTTTTACTTAGTCTTATCCCTAAGGATTTCACTAGGGTTTTCTAATCCTAGTCCCAAAATAACAAAACCTATCCTTTGATACCAACTATAATAACCATAATCTTTATTACATATTTACACGTGATTTATTACATAAACTTTCACTTAAGACAACTGCTAGGATCAAGAGGTCTAGTGTCTTGGTAAATTAGGAACATTACATGAAAAATTAAGCCTTAAAATACAACATATTTACTGAAAACTTAATTTACATGACCATAACATTCCTTCATAGTTAGAGTTGCATAGGATAACCTGATGACATATATAAAAAATTTTGATCTATAAATTCCATTAAGGGAGTAAACAATGCTTAACAGGAAGAATACAATACATGTTAGGAAATAGGCATATCAATGGAGAACAAGAGAAACGTGAACATAAAGGCATGATATAACATGATTATCATAATATGGAAATGTGTAAATGACATACAATATGATATCATCATGATCCATGGCTCATTTCACATGGATTATCATGAGTAAACCCTCATTCCACATGAATTAGCATGAGTAAACCCTTAATGCACATGTATTAGCATGAGTAAACCCTCAATGCGCATGGATCAACATGAGTAAAAACTCATTGCACATGAATTATCAGGAGTAAACCCTCATTGCACATTGCGTATCATGATACTAAACATTACCCAGTGCATTGGAGCACTATCAGGGTGCACCCTTTATAAACATTTCATTTCATGCATAAGTATGTCACATGGATCATATAATATGAAATCATTCAACATCATAAGTTATTCTGCGATTATAGAATTTGGAATACATACATGAAATTACCCTTAAATAAGTATATGTTCATAAATTTGAATACCCTTGATAGATAAATGGTTATGGTATTCACTATGTGGTGATTTTGTCTTGGAAAATCACAGTGCAATTTCGTCTGTATAACGTCATCATATAGAAATTCATATTTTGGGTTGATGAGAGGGAAAGGGTTATGTCATAATTTATAAATGAAATAGACAGTAAGGGGACTAAGGAACATAATATCCCCACATATGAAATGGAATTTATATGCATAATATGGCAGAAATACTTGAATGATAATAAGAAAAGAGAAATCCCTTATAGAATTTTGGCATGGTAATGAGTGTACATGGAAGGAATTAATGAGAGAGAAAGTGTTATATCATCATTAAAAAATAAGGATGAAAGTATGGGAGATGTTTTAAATCATACCCCAACAATTATAATTGAAAATAAAACGTTATAACCATATGATGAAACTTGGATAAAAATGAAAAATGATCTGCATGGTAATGAGTATACAAAGGGTTCATAAGAGAGATAAATGAGTGTTAAAGGGGATATAATCATTTAAATATCAAATTGGAAGTAAGGAATATATTTAAAAATATATCCCAACATAATAATAAAAGAAATTAAAAGACATAACATGAAAATAATGCTTGATAAAAGAGGAGGCTAGAAGATCCTTTATGAAATTTTGGCATAATAGCAGGTGTGCTTAAAGGACCATAGGGGGATTGATGAGAGTTAATGGAATAAATCATCATATATAAATAAAATGGATAGTATGGGGTTTTGGAACATCATAATCGAAAATATAAATATGGAACTTAAGAAGCATAATGTAAAAGAGTAGCTTGAATGGAAATGAGAAGAGTGAAATCCCTTACAAAATTTTGGCATAGTAACGACTTAGGTAAGGATAAAAATGAGGGAGGATAAATAATACCTCATTAAAATAACATCAAATGGACATTAATAAAATTATTATAAAATAACCACATTATAACCATTCAAATTTACAAGTACTTATTTCAAATAAGATGCTTGAATTTGAAAGGAGGAGAGGAAAGTGAGGATCCCTTACTTTGAAGTGAGATCCCAAAGGCTTAGAATAGGCTTCTTGGGTGATTGGGGTGCCTTTTTAGGACTCTAGGGAATATGGGGAAGATATTGTTAGAGATCCGAATGGTTTGAGTGAAGAGGAATGGTAGGTTGGGTGGGTTTATATTGGTAATGAGAGGGAATTCTTTATTATTTAGGTTTTGAAAACAACACATTAAACTAATCAATAACACAAACCATACCATGGTTTTTTCCAATGTTTTATGCCAAATGGGAGTGGTATAAAATATTTTATAATTCCAAGGTCCGAACATATTAAAATATTAGGCGTTCTTATGTGGAGTTGAGTCACACTCTCAAAGAAATCATTTTAAAATGTTAAAATATTTTATAAGTCTTGGTGGGTCCACTAAGGCATTATAAAATTAATTAAACAAATATAAAATCACAATATTTTAAAGTTAAAACATATATTAGCCAAATAAACCATTTATAGTCTTTTATTACATCACTATTGGGTCATTATGATGTCATAAAACACATTATATATTTATACGGTTTTTAATTTTTACCAAAAAATACAATTATCTCATAAAATTATGAAAAATTCACCATTGGATAATTTCGAAATTCCGATTACAAAAATAATATTTATTTTATCTAAATAATTTTCTAAATATGTGAATTTTCACTTTTTAAATAAAAACTGACATTTACTGAAAATTGACAGGTTTTGAAAAAAAAAACAATTGTTAACCTTAATAAAAATTACATATGAATTCATAAAAATTATATACTCATTTATTATTCATAAAAGTAATTTTAGAATAATATTTTATTAAAATATTAATTATTTCAAAAATCCATTAATTCATCAAAATAAATTCATTAATTAAATATACAATTTATGTTTTATCATATAAAAATATAATTATTATGAAACTGAATACTTAATCATTTATAGAGTAAAAAAATATATATATAATCATCATTTATAAATAAAAGGAGTGTTCTTATAACACTATTATAATAAAATTATTATTAAAAACTTAGTTTAATATAATAATTTATATATTTTCAAAAATTACCATTTGTACCCAAAAAGCCAATTTATCTTATTCATTATATTTTTAAGAAAAACTGTTCTCATAAAGGAATTGATGGAATAAGAATTTTATTTTTAAAATGGATTACATAAAAATTAACTAATACCTTGTTACGTAATCCCTTATAACACCCGCATAAGACCTTAGTATAATGTGTGCGATGGTGACAGACTCTTGGGGCAGCTCGGATGACAAATCTCATGTGGTAATCTCTATTAACTTCCACTTCTCCTGTAGGAAATTCTGTTCAAGATTAACGTTATGAAGCTCAACTTGGGCTTGGTTAAGATTAAAGCCCAATGATACTACCTCCTTTCTGAGCTCAGACAAATGAGCTTCGTAAAACTCAAGTCTATTTAATGAGGCCATTCTCTCCTTTGTCTGTGTTGAAAAAATTCTTTTTAAAAACCATAAATTTATATCAGTCATGTGATCACTGTTTAACGGCTATATTATCAATCGTAATGATAATTAATGATCATTTAAACCAAATTGGTTAAAATAAAAAAATGAATGTGTTCTCTATATCAATAAGACATTTAATTAAATAAAATAAAGGGAATTTTATTCATGAATGTGATGGTCATTACAATCAACATGTTCATCGTCTTAATTAGACACTACACGTCCAGGAAAATCCTATGCAGGGGTAAGTATAAACATACATAGTAGGATGATCTGAAAGATGAAGTGGGAGAAGTAAGAGATACAATAGAATAGAATAGAAATAAAAATGATGCACACAATATAGTGAAGGAGTACAGCTCAACCAAACAAAGAGTGAAAGTAAGTTCTTCCAAACACAAGGGGCCAAACACAGCGAGTAGATAAACTACCTGTCAAGCCTTCTCTACCTTTATTAAGAGATTATAATCATCTACCACAAGAAGATATACATGTAAAGCATGTGGAATACCCCATGTGTATTTACCTATACGGGAAGGATACTACACAAATCCAAGGAGTTGATAGAGAATAAGGGTATATATATATATATATATGCTGAGTCAAAGAATCCCAAATGAGAGGATAAGGGGATCTCCATCTAACATCTCATCCCAAGAAGAAGAGTATCCTATAGTTCTAGAATTCCAACAATGATACCCAACAAACCACACATCTACCATGAACACACAAGTCTAAGGAACTCATTCCCCACACCTTGATATTATCCCCTTTGGGTGGCACTAACTCACCATCATGATTTTAGACCACGTCAAAAAACGTGTCTCAGTGGGTAAAGTGTTCCTCTTCCCCGCGAGTCCAAAGCTACATCAAACCACATCTATTAAATGCGTGTCAATGTGATCGGGTCCCAAAATCAATGTAGAGTACCCATTGCCTGGTACAACAGGAGGTTTCCAATCAGTAGGATGATGGAGGACCCATGCCCTACCCAGTAGTAGTGTACCACTCCGATGGTCGAGGACCCATGCATAGCCCAGCTGGAGGGTTCCACTTGAAGACCTTGAGGACCCATGCCCTAATTTTGTAGGAGGGTTACACTCGGGAAGTCAAGAAACCAGGCCCAGTATAGATAGAGGATTCCACACTAATAGGCATTGAGGACCCATGCCCATCCCAGATAGAGGGTTCCACTCAATAGTCATTAGAGGACTGATGCCCAACCAAGCTGGAGGGTTACACTCTATAAGGCATCGAGGACTCATGCCCTATCACCCAGGAGGGTTCCACTAAGTAAAATTCCTCTAGTTATCCTACCTAACAACCACAATCATCATTCATAACCTCATAATGTGTCGTTCCCATAATATTTCACATCATATCTCAAAAACCACAACCTAGGGCACCATTTCATTCTATACAAAAAAACCCTTATGATAGGTTACTCGCGGGCCAAAATATGAGTTCAAATAAAGGAGATACAGAACATTTAAGTTTACTTAAAGGAACAAAGGCGGTACACAACATGTGAGGGGGTCCCCATGGCATGAAGACCCACTTTATATCCTATTTTGGTTCCTAGCCGGCACACAGGTTCCTATATGTGCAGTAGTACAAAACATTTAGGTGGACTACACAACATGTCCTGGCTATCTAGGACCAGGATCGTGTGATACTCGTCATGTCTATGTACCATAGTACATGGGTGTATACCTACCCCCATGTACCCCCACACAGGTTCTGGTCTATGTGACCTAGAAAATGGGTTTTCCAATAGAGGAAGGGATAAATAGAGTGTTATGGGGACTACACGCTATATACACCTTATGATTTTTCAAAACCTAGCTGCTGATACCGGAGGGGATACGTGTCGTGTGTTCTACCATGAAAAGGGAATGTAGTCAGATCTCCACCAATTTTTTATATATCCACTTCTTCACACTAATATGATCGATCTAGATTCAATTTTGGCCCTAATACTGACCAAAATTGATGGATCTATCTGAAATACTTTGATCTTCTCCTCTGTTCTCTGGATAATGGATCTAGTCGTGGTCGAGGGTTTCACCACTCATTCTCTACACCACCATTACTTCTAGGTTTGATTCCATGAACATAAATCACTAAATCGATCAGCTTCATCCCTCAAGATTCCTAGATCAATGCTTGATTTTTCCAACTGTTTTGGTTTCATCAATTCATCATGAATCCAGGATCCGATTGAGCTCGGTTCCTCCGAAAAAATTTGAACTGAGACTATGGGGATCCAATCAGAGATGAATGAGAATAATAGAGTGAGGAAAGAACCATAAAAATAATTTTAAACATAATTTTCTATGAATTATTGACCAACAAACAAGAACATGCATTTTGGAATATATAACAACTAACAAAAATTGATATTTCTGTACTTAGTCGCATGTAGAGGTTTCAACAGAGGCGTAGATCAAAAAACAACTAATGATCTACACAATAATTTAATCAAGGGAATAAAAACAAAAATTAAAGAGTCATAACTTATCTTAGGACTGATCACAGATGAAGAATGTGTTTGACAATGATTTGGAATGAGCTTCTGGTTTTGTTGCTTCATGATCTGTACGATTAGAGTTTTGTCATCTTTTAGGGTCATATACTTATAATATTATCCTTTATACAGAAATATCAACTAATTAATTAATTTATTCATTCATTAATTCAATAATTTAACACATTTCCAATGATAGTGGGGTCCATACATCCCACGTCGACTAATTTTATATTTTTCCTAGAGTAAACACCACATTCTGGACATAGTCGTGATCTTAGATTTCTGATCTGAATAACCGTTTAAGATTTATCCTATTTTCTTTGAGAATATATGAATGCTCAATATAAAATATATTTAATAATTTTATTAAATTAATTTTGGGAACACCGTACCTTTGAATCGCACGTCATCTCAACGTCTAGATCAGGAAATATATATAGAAATATTTCAAAGTCTTATAAGGAAAAAAACAGGTCTCTATATGGCCTATGCGTGATATGATCATGTGGAACTATATATTGTTTTTTTTATAAGGATAGAATATGACTAACCCCATGTTGTATATCATTAATTCGGTTCCTGGAAGTCTCATATTATGATAATTTGATGTGTTAGAAAACTCAAGCTTGTGAAAACACAAATATATTGTTTTATGATATCACTTATATCATATATTCAATAAATATATATTTTGTGAATTCCCTTTGACTCCATCCTAAATTTTGATAGGCTTGATCATACCCTACGATATTTGAAAAATAGAATTATTTAAACTAATTTTCAACCTATGATATTCTATATCATATGGCACAACCCAATAATGACCTACATCAAATTTTATCATAAAGATTACCAAATAAAAAATATATATCCTATTTAATGATAGATGTTATGATATCAAAAATGATATCCAAATTACCCATTTCAAATATGATTTTGAGAATAAAATAAGATAGTTAGTCTCTGATACCACTATTAGGTTTCAAAGGATGGATTAACACTTAATCTAAGTAATAAAATCTATAAGAAACCAATCAATCGAAGATATTCATGAAAGAAACTGAAAATAATGTTTTATCTAAAATGAGGGAATTGTTTGGTTTTCCTTACACCAATTAATGTTTTTCAATCATTCTTCAATCACATGTATGATTAAGATCCATAATGAGAAGCAAACATACTCCTCCCTATATGGTGTATCCATGGATTAAACCAGATCACTTAATATTTGAGAGGGACCCTCTCATAATCCATTACATTTTATCACCTATTAGAAGATAAGGAAGAATTGTAAGATGGAATCATTATAAGAAGATAATCATCCTAGAGTTTCCAAGGTTTAACCACAATAAATATAGCCTTCAAACTCTTTAGTATAAGCACCCAAAGACACTCCAGGTGCCTGATCATTTACTCATGCATTGAAAAATGAATGAGTAAATCCTTAGTCATTCATGCATTAATTAAATGAATTATTGATCCTATCATTTCTTTAAACTCATGAAGTATCCATAATAATGATATGTATTTGTGGAATAAGTTTGAATGTTAACAATTCTATCTCTATTTTAATCATAGGTATTGGTATAGTATCATATACCATGCATTATAATATAGGAATGAGGCACACGATATGTCATTAAAACAATTCATGTCATACCAAACAAAATACTGATATGTTATGATATGATATCGAATTTTGGGCATATCTTCTTCACTTTATTCAGATACTTGAGATATATAGACCACTATAACTTTCATTTTTTCTTTTTCAAAACAATAATGGTTAAATCACATTAATATGACTGAGTCCATTGTTAAATAAAGAATATATAAACCCAGTGAGACGACCTTTACATTATACCCTCTATTAAAGCCTTTATAAACCATATACACCCTATTATGTGAAAAACAATTAAACAAAATAACTCATTGTATATATGTATCTTAGTATATTGCATGATTACAATTATTAGGAGGTAGTACATTATAAGGACGAGATTGTGAGGATTTTTCACTGGTTATTAGAGGAGAGGGACACAATTCAATTAACCATCATAATAAATATCCATGTTATTTTATAAATTGAAAATAATATGTATATAAAAAAATTAAATATAAAAACTAAAAAAACCTGAAAATTAAGAATAGAGAATCATTCATTGTTTTTTCATTGACTTAACTTGTAAAACATTAATAAAAAAAGAGAAATATTATTATTAGGTCCTTTTACAATGAAGTGAGTGATATATTTTCATTTGGTCTGAATTGTTTATCATGCATTGTACTTTAAGTGAAAACCTTCTCATTTTTTATTTTAAATTTTTACATCATTAACCTGCTACCCTTAGCTTCAGAGTTACCCTTTCAAAATTCCACATGATTAGTGTTTACATTTTTAATAACTTAGTGAATTTATATTTTTTAAATATTATTAATATAATTTATGTATAGGAGGATTGAATATAGTTTTACATAAATGATTATTAAGTTATAATATTGGTGAGTTTATATAAGGTAAGTCACAAGTGATCATGAATGTAAATGAGAAGTTGAAAAATATGAGTGAAATGGAATACAAGTTGGGAGGATTGGTACATAATGGAAGCATGATAAAATTCTTGATTATGGAGTTAGAATATTTCTCTCATTAGGGATCATGTATTAAAATTTTATAGGTTATTTAATTTTTCTTGATGATATTTTCCTAGGAGTTTAAATAATAAGTGTGAGTTAATTGATAGAGCTCAGAATTTTCCCATTTTATTCTTTATTTCATGTCATTAAATTCATTTAATATTAAAATTTATTGGTAATTTATCATATTTTTTGTATTTTGGCACTTTCGTGGGATTTATTCATATATTCAACCCTTATTTGGATTTAAAGGAATTAAAAATATTTTAGAATTATATTGAATATCATCAAACCTTATTTCTATAGTTTTAATATATTTGGGTGAATTGGAAGTTAATACAATATATGTGTTTAATGAAAATCAAACAGGAAGATCCATGTTATAGAAGTCGATATATAGATGTTTCCACTATTGATAGGCTGTGTGTAAAGAACATATGCATATTTTAATTAAATACATATGAATTATTAAGCATATCATTCCAACATACATGTAGAAAGTTGATATTAAGAGTGCCGAAAATAGAATTTCATTTCCCATGAATCAATTTGTGATTGTGAAAATAATTTATCTTCCAATAAAATTGACCTACATCTTACAATAGCTTGATGTATAAAATCTCAATTGTCAAAATTGATATAAAATTAGATATTTTGATTGTTGATAGTGAGGTATCAGTGGCTATGATGGAATCACTAAATCTAATATCACTATATCATAAAAAAATCCACATATATTTTTTTACTAAATAGTACCATGCATGTTTATTTCTGATTATAATATTAATATTATCATTAGGACACATTGAAATGGTAATAAATAATCAAATTAAATAAGGATTTTTTTAGTTAGAATATGTTATATCATCAAAAGAAACCCATCAATAGGAAATAACATTGGTATATTTTTTGAAATGATATAGAAGAACTCCATTTCACCAATTAATATATCCTAAAATTAGTGATAATGGATTGGCTACTACTAAAGAAGTTCACATCACCAAATAAAACTTCCCATGTAGTAACACTATGAATTTAATCCTAAATAAATCTATGTATACTAAAACATATAAAATGGAGATCTATTATAATACATATCTTATATTAATGAAAAATCTATAATATTTAGGAAAACTCATGCCATGGAGATCCAAGGAAATTGATAAAAAAATAATTACACAGGACACTCATGTAAATTCCTAGTAGAGAAAATAATATTCACTATAATGATTGACTATCCAAATCAGGGAATATTTTTTATAGAATGAAACAGTGGTCCCCACAAGTATAAGGGAGATTATAAGAAAATATCATTAGATTTGAAATCCATGCTATGGTGGAGAGAAGTATTTGACCTTAAAGGAAAGTATAAAATGTTCAAATTTCATGTGGAAACATATTAAGCCTCTCAAGAACATGTGTTTGTATTCCAAAGATGCTATATATGAAATGAGCATGCTATTGTAGTGTCCATAAATAGAAGAATATGATACTAATAGTAACCCATCCCTAATAGGGGAGCCAGGTTCTCTTCTAGCAGGATTAATTTGTAGTTTTCTTTTCTTATTTTTTCACAATACTAGGTTCTTCCCCTATATTCAGTTTTACATTACCATGGGGAGGTAACCATAAGTGGATGGTTAGAGGGTTAAGAACCTATGTAATTCTTGTTGTGTTTCTAAAGATATATTAATAGTTAATCTGTTAAATGGGGTAAATAAGAAACCAAAAACCTAATATCAAAATGTTTGAACCCAGAAATATTGAAAATAATAAAATGAATAAATTTTTGTGTAAACCATACACTAATGAGTTATCAAATCTTATTCAATTATATTAGATTGATGAAGATCACAAGATACATTCAAATCAAATCATTCCTCTGAGGTTTATCCATGGGCTGATACAACATAATATATCTTTTGGATAGTGAGAGTCTTAGGGGATTTTACATCCACCTTGAGAGGGAGGTAAATTAGTGGTGACTAATTTTTTATCAAATAATTTTAACAAATATTTCTTACTTCCATTAATTTGATTGAACCTATATTATCACTTGGGATGTATATATATTTTTAATTATCCCATCCCACTTTCACTAATATTAAATGTAGATATTAAAAGTAAATAATAGTACACAAATATGTTTACAAGATTCGTTCCCAATGTAGGTACCTACTCCTTCTCATTTCGACACTCTACATGTCATTAATTTTATACCAATATATTATTATCCATAAAAGTGATGTGGGAATCTTTTATCCTCAAACCATAGTTTGAATCCCATATACTATGTCTCCCAAATTCATACAATATTAAATCCTATTATTTTATAACATTCCTCTAATGTTTAATAGGGATTAAACCATAACTTCTTCTTCCACTAGAGTACTTTCATGTCAACATTTTTATACTTTTTTCTAAAAATTATTTTGGTTCCCTTAACATATTTCCCCGGAACAAAACATTTTTATCTTCTCAAACTTCTTCAAAACTTGATGTTCTGTTCTTCACAAACATCAATCCAAATGAATATTTCATCAAATCTCAAGTCATCTACTTACCCTCAAAAATATATCTTTTCTAAATATCTCTATCAATGATCATAAATTTATGTACCCAGTCAATATTTTACCTAAATGATCTCAGACACTTATATAGACACACATTTCCTTAATAAATTTAGCGATTTAAAATCATCAAACTCTGATATTTTATAAACTTCAAATTTTGGTTTAAAACCTTTTAGAAATATTATAATTTTGGACTTAAAAATATTTTAGGAACTTAACATTCATTTTGAGAATATTGGACTTTATCATACAACTTAGCATCATTATAATTATTTAGATTTCACATGAATGTGAAGTTCATCAATATTTTATAGCATACTTACCCCTAAAGTCTTCATTAAATATATCATAAAGATTATTTTTCATATTGAATTGTAAAAATATTTCCTCAAAACAAAATTTATATAGGAATATCCTCCTTATGATTCTTGCTTAATCTCTAATGTTCTCACTTCCTTATGCCTAAAAAATTCTATAATATATTCAATATAATGTATCACAAAAACTTCTACATGTATGGATTTAAATTTTTCTTTATCTAGTATAATTTCAGGACACTCAGACCTTATTTCATCCAAATCAACTTTAATAGTGATAAATATATGATCATGATGTTTTTTACAGTGAAGGATTAGCATAATCTATCATCAAAATTCTTCTGGATATCTCACTTGAATTATCCTCAATTATCACTGCATGTTCTTCTGGTGAAATCAATTTTTAAACTGCACTGTATAAACCATCTATTAAAATCATTCTGAAATAAAAAGTTCACATACTCACCTCAATTTTACGTTCTATTTATTCATTTTACATTGAATATCCTTCTGAGGTCTCCAAAAATCATTTCCTATGACAATGGTGGTATCTGATAGTAGTGCTTTTGGTCATTATATATGTGCTCCTACCCACATCCACTTAGCTTTCTTCCAAAAATCTCAAAATTTTCCACATGATATATAGCACAATTATACATTTGTAATTTCATCAACTCACTCATTTAATCCATCTTTGATGTGTCCTAATATTCAACAATCCTTATGCTACATTACTTTCTAGTTTCCATACTAGTAATTTTATTATTATCATGTTTGGAATTAATCCACTACATCCATTAATTGTTTCTTATGATCATATTTGATATCATCAAGTTCAGAAATAAATTTACATCCTCAACTACAACTCATAATATTTTTGTGACTTTAAAATAAACTTCAGCTTGAATGATCAACATCTAGGGATTCAACTTTTATTAACAACATACAATATTGAAACTCACTACCTTTCTTTGTCCAACAATACAAGTGAAGCATACTCAAGATCTATCTTAGTATTAAGCTTATTGTATATTCTCCTTCGTTATAATAGTTTTGACATGAAAACTCATCCATCCATATCACTATTTCTATCTTGGTTTGTGTGTATATAATTATTCCCATCTATATCCTTAGATCATTAGTTTTTCCAAAATTCATTGTTAAGTATGAGTAAAATCTCTAAGGAAAGAATGAGTTCATCAACATTAATTTTGATTTTAGACAACTCACTCATTTCTTTACTTCTTCATACATTCATTGGATACATTATTTATACACTCACTTGCATATGAATGTGGCTGGTTTATGCATGATATCATCCTTCCATAATTTTATGTCTTCTTTATAGTTTCTTAGTGTTTTTTATATATTTTTTTATGTATTATCAGTACACTCATATGTCGATAATATTCTTACTTAGTATGGAATTATACATCTCATGGAGAGATTCACTGCCTCTGGTAGACTCAGGGTATTAGCACAATGATATTATATCCCAGATTATCTTCCAGATAATACTCATAGAATCTATATATCATTGTCGAATGTTTTTATATAACCAATTATCACTTCACTTATACAAAACATTTTATCATCACTGATCTAAAATCATTCCACACCTTCTAGTATTCCTGATAATAAACTTCAAAATATTTTCATGCATGTTCTTTTACATTTCAACAATTCTCTTATCATTTGGTAGCTTGATTCCCATTACAATTAAAGTGTAGTTCAGTAATTTTCATTTTAACTATATATAAAATCTCTTAGAAAAATATCATTGTAACTCCACTAATTATATATCACACTAATTTCTATTTTTTTCTATCAATATTATGCAACTCTTTTGAGTACATTTTTTTCACTCTTTAGTACTCAACTAATAATAGCCAGTGCTTCTAGTAAGCTCCAAAAACATTATCCTTGGAACATAAAAGTATTCTTTTGGTTGAAATTTCTCAATTGATCTTTTAAATATCCAAATATATAAATCTTTTTTTACTTAAAATGGAGTTTTTATTGCCTCGTTATCTTTTAGCACTTGTAATATGTATAACAATGTTTAGTGGAAACAATCATTAGTTTATTATGGATTCTTCCAGATAATATAATTTTTATTAATTCCTCCATTATCCTTAATCATAATTCACGCCAATTTACTTCATGTCTTATAGTGATAAGTCTTTTACATTTTATAGATAAATCAATCACTAGTTTTCACTGTCATATTTTAGTGGTAGAATATTCTTCTTTGGTATTCCTATATCCAATGGCTTCATCATTAAGAGTATGTACTTCAAGTATAATAATTTCTATAACCCTCATAAGAAACTTTATTTTACTACAACTTACTCATCAACTTTTCCATAATCCATTAAAAAAATATAACACTTTCTTAATCAAATGTGGGGTACAAAAATCTCAACCTTTGGTTTTTTAATCAATATAAAATTATACGTAAAGTCAATGATTTTTTCCAACCCCTTATTGACAATAAATTAAAATTATTATATGTCAATGATATTCTTCAGCAATTTTCTATCCCACTTAAGAAACTAAATTTAAATTCCCCTTATTTACATCTTAGGGTGAGGAAAGATCATTCATCATTATTTTTATTCTTCTCTCATTTTCATCAGTTGAATTGAATATAAAACTTGAATTTATTGAGCAGAGGATAAAATCACTTCTTTTAAAGTAATAAGACACAAATCAACCATCTCTAAGTTTATGTGATTCCTAATTGGTGTAGAAAACAGGAGTGATTAAATCCAACATTAAAGATGTCCATTAAATTTACAAACTTATTCTAATGTTTATAAAAACTTCTTTTAGGGGTAGTTTCATTGGATTTTCATTCAATGTAATTTCCTACTTCAATCTCAACAAGCAGATAAAAAATATTCAATCATAAAATAGTAGTTTTCTTCCCCTTTGTAAAAATATTTTTTTCATCAAGAATTCATTTTCCCCCTTTTCATGTAAACTTTATTTTTCATATAAGAATGGGTGATTATGTATGAAATACCTCATAGTTGATAAAAACATTAATTCTACAGTTTCTTTATATCCAAAACATATTTATCATCATCTAAGGTTTTATCCACTAGGTACTTAAAAATTCTCTTTTTTAGAAATTGAGAATTTAGTTTCATAAACTACAGGTTTCAAGAATTTTTATCTTTATTTCAGATTATTTATATCTTTGGAATCACCAACTTATTTTTTAGGGAAAAAATCCCCCTGGATTTCATCACCTTCAATTCCATTTTTTTAGCCTCATCGCAAATTATTTGGGAATAAGGTGGTTCATTATTTTCTAATTAGTTATTGAAACAAGTTTGAGAAGATTTTCTTAACATAGAAACTCCCTACATTTCCTCTCCCTTTTTATTCATACAATCAACTTTAGTTTTCCATATACCAACTCCATGGAACTATTTTCCTACCATTTACTTTTTATTTTTGAATGGTTTTCTTCTTTAGTTTCTCTAGCATGAAACATATATTCATATTTTCTTCTTTTTTTATATTCCTTGTAGCATCTAACTATTTTTCCCATATAATCATGAAAACCTTAAGAATATGTTCAATGTTTACCTCATGTTGAGTCTTCTTCCTCACAAATACCTTTCTAATTTCAAAATATTGAATTTTTTTCTTCACCAACTTCTCCTTTCCAATTACCCATGTCAGGTATTTTTTAGGAGTGTGTCTATTCAACTTACACCATCCATGTAGTTTCTTGTCTTTGGAAAATTTATTCTTCATTAGTAACTTCTAGTGAACCACAACTTCTCCAGTAGAGATGTCTTCCACTATTCCAATATAATTGTGTAATTCTCTTATTGATTGAATTTTTCTTTAAAATTGATTTCTCAATCTTCAATATTCATGAATTTATTTCATTTTTCCATGAAGTTCCATTTTATTTCCAAATTAGAATAATCTTCCATTTACTATGGAATTTTTAACTACTTAAGTCTTGGTTGAATTTTGTGAAACGTATTTTACATTACACGTCAAGGAGGAATTACTCCCCATCTCCATTTTATTTACCTTCAACTTTTATTGCCTCTTTCTATTGGCTATAATTGAACCTTTACTAGTATTTATAAACCAACACTCATCATAATCGTGACCACTTCTTCCGCAACATAAAAAATTATTTTCAATATATTCAAATCTATTGGAAAAAAAATTTTACATCTTCTATAAACCATGGTAACACTTACTTTTTTTAATTTACCTTCTATTTTATCCCACTAAATATGTCCCTTTCTACATTTTCTTGTAGTAAACAAATTTTTACAGCAATACCTGTCTTGGTGTTCAAAATTTCAATAAAACCAGTAGTTTCTAAGAAAAATTCTCTTCTTCAATCGAGTGTAATTTTGGATAGTGGATGTTTCTTTAGGAAATTGTTTCTTACAAACACCTTGTGGGAGACTTTATCTTTTACACATTTCTAACACCTTCACTTAAGTAGGGGATTTATCCATATCTTTCTTCATAAAGATTCATTTGGAACTACAATCTACACTATTCAAAGTATCAAAATTAGTTCATAGATATTCATCATAACATGGATTTACATATTTCTTTAGACTAATAGAATATATAACTTTCGATTAATTCAATATTCTTCTACAACTATATTGAGTCTCCCATGAAGAAGAAAATTCATTAGAAACTTCAAAAGTGTATCTTTACTCAACTTAATGTGAAGATGGAACTTGATTATCTTCTAAATTTCTTAATTAATTTTCTAACTTAATACACTTTAATATAAAAGTTTTTTTATAATATTAAAAAAACAAATAATCTTTCCATTTTGTTTTTAAGTTGTGAATTATTTCTTCATGATTATTCCTTTCATTATTTTGTGATTTTCAAAGAACATTTATTCCTTTAGATTTAATCTACAACTAAAAGTACTTGACATCAATGGTGGTTTTCACTTCATGGATTTCTTATTCTAAAACATTATATCTTATATCTTTCTTATAAACCATCCTTTTAAAATCCACTAAAATAAGGAAAAATATTTTAGTGAAAATTATGATAATTTATTCCTTTACTTCAATGAGTTTTTAAAAAGTATCAAACTTATGAGTCTTCTTAACCAATTCACTCTCCATTTCTTCAAAATCCAATTCATGTTGTGAGTTTTCCTATAAAGATACCCATGAAAAATGAATGTTTGAATGTTGAAACATTAGAAGGGAAATTTTTCATGTAAGCCTCGACATTAGAGTAAAAAATATTAAATAATTTTAACTAATTCATACTTATCAAAGCTTTAGAAAGATTATTCTTTAATGGAATTAATTATAACAGATTTTTCAATAATTTTTCCATTAATAGTAACTTCTATTAGTGGTGGATTCTCCTTTTTCTGATTCTGAGAGATTAATTTTCACTACTTATAATCTTTTTTCTTTTTCTGATTTTTCAATGTATTTTATAAAACCTCCTTGTTTCTACAACTAGAGATAACTTCCATTTGATATATCTCATGTAACACCCCTTGTTTCATATACTTGACCCTTTGACTATGTATTTTAAGTATATATAATGTATAAGTTATGTTATAGGAGGTTTGGAGGAGTTTTGGAATACTTTGGAGGGTTTTCTAGAGGTGATCGGTTTGAACAATGCTTGTAGAAACCATGAAGCACATCTTGGAAATTATTAAACTAAAACAGTGGACATTGGGTAGGCAAGTAGTTTGGTTCACAATTTATCCAAATAGTGAAACTGCCCATGAGAAACTATGAAATACGGGATATAATATAATATCATAGTATTTTTAACGATACAATACAACTGTGAGAGGTGTTTTTATAGGTAGAGGATCATGCAATTTTATTGTACAGTTTCCTAACCATGCACCATGAAAATTTATATCCAATTTTTTTGGATCTCAATCTAATTTCCTCATAAATTAATTTTTTCCATAAACAGTAATTCAAACGAATTCCAAACCCTACCAAGGTTGTGGATACCATTACTTTTGATTCGAGAGTGATTTTGAGTCAAATCTAAGTGCATTAGAGGCCCAGATTCATCAGTAAGTGATTGTTCTTCATCATTTTCTATAGATTTATTCTTCTTCCCTCTTTTGGAATCCTTGATCTATTCTTCTAGTGATATATTCATGTTTAATGATGTCAATAATGATGAGATATTTTTGTTTTTTATTTAATTGAATGAGATATAAGGATGTTTTTAGGAGTTTCGATCTGGGTTTTTGAGGTTTTGTATAGTTATTTGTTTTCACCTATGTTTGAGAGGTAGGTGGATTCCCTCTCAACTACTATTTATTTGAAGATGAAGTATAAGTTTAAAATTTATTTAATTTATTTAATTTTTTATAAAATTGATGTGTGATTCTTTAGGTAAACCTCTTTAGTGATGTCTTCGTGAAATGGTGCAAATTTGGTGGTTTTGTGCAAAACATTGTGCTGTTAATTTTAAAATAGTGATTTTAAAACTATGCATTTTTTTTGGTCTCATGGAAAATTTCTATAGAAATATTTTCAATAAAATATACTTTTTATTGAAATGTATTGGAATGTTTGGCTTCGAATGGGTTTTGGAATACATTTCTGGTGTGAGTTTATTTGCACTAGACTTGACCCTGTGGAAGGGGCGTCTCCCATTAGGGAACCTGGTATTGGTTAACTTGTGATAAATTGGTAGATCAATGAGAGACCACTCATGAGTATTTAAGTTTCACTTGGATGTGCATGAGTGGATGTGGGGAATTATGTGTTGGTTATTACATGTGAAATGTGAAATGTTTTCAAGACTTGTTTCATGTCTTTCTATGGAAAACTATTTTGGTTTGGAAAAATATTTTTGATTTTCTATAAACTGATTTAAATTGTTTTAAACAGTTTTTTATAAATGTTATAAAAAAATTTATCCTAGTAGAATGAATTCGGAAGTCATCTAGAAAATCCTATCGAGTTTTACACTCACCCCCTACTTGGGAAATTTGTTGCATTTATAGATGTTATGTATTGAGACACAAGTAATGGGAATCTATCTGAGTTATTTAGTAGTGCTTCTTGATACCTTAGGATGGGTATATTTTCATGGATCATGGAGGAGATAAGGAGTTCTTGAGTTGGTGTTTTTTAGTGTCTTTAGGTTTTTTTGGATTTTTTTCCTCTTATAATCTGATATTGTTATTTTTTTATTACACATTGAGTTGTAGTTCTCTTGTACTCGAGCATCATATAGTGGTTTGTTTGTTTTTTTTATTATGGTTTTGCTTTTTATAATAAAAGGAAAAATAGTCCCCTAACTATTTATAAGGCCCTTGGAATTAATTTCCAGCCTTTTGTGTCTTGGGTATGTCACATAAGTCCTAGTAACACACACCTTTCACTTCTCAAGACAATGAGGATGGGATGATATGTTACAAATGGTATCAGATTTTTCAGTCCTTCGCTTACAAAGGGTTTAAGTTTTTCAATCAATGAGTTGGTTTGGTAGAAAAGATTAGTATTGTCAGAACTTGAAGTTGAGATCATAAAAGGTGTAGCTAACCTATTTCTTTTGAACATCAAGTTACTAGGGAGTTTGGGAAAATGATACTTTTTAGACACTTCTGGGAGTTGTAGCCTCATTGTGATGGGTTTAGATGATGATAATATAATTACTTGCATTGATAGAAGTTAATTCACACTAGTATTTTATAATTCATTTTGAGTAAATGATTTTTTATTTTTTGGAAAAATTGTTTATTTTGAAAATAGTTGAAAATGGTATGAATTTCAAAAGCATGGTGAAATTTTAAAAAATGGTTTGAAAATGGAAAGTATTGAATTTTTGAATGACTTTTTGTAATATATTTGATTTGGTAAATTTGACATCAAAAATACTTTAACTGGTTGAGATTCAGAATAAATGAAATTTTCTTTTGGTTATAGAAAATGGCACAAGCAAGGCACTATAGAAACCAATCAGAAGTGGCTACTGAGAAACTGGTTGCTCTTAAGCCACAAGTGAAACAATATTTGTTTTAGGGTATTGTCTAGGATTTTTAGGCTCTAGATATATGGAACATATGGGATGAACCAAGGAAAGTGGATCATTCAGTTTAGTTCTAGAAGCAAAATCCATCCATCTTCTGAGGTGATTCTGAATAAGAAAAGGAAGAAGTGTGGATAAAAAGTATGAACCCGACCTTTTATTTCCTTGACACACCAGTTATGATAAATGTGATGTTAGTGGCATATATGATATAGGATCAAGCACACAAGTGGTAATATTTAAAATTTCAATATAAATTGGACAAATGCATGGAATAGGAGGATTTTGAATAATTGATCAACAAAAAATTATATCCTCAAACATTCAAATTTGTTAGAACAATTGACTTGTTCCATTTAAATAAGGGGAATCTCACATTAATAGAGTACACAACTAAATTTAGGAATTTAGTATGATTTTCACCAGAAGCTGTTGCAAGTGCATCCTTAAAGGCATGCATTTTTAATCGATGTTGGGGATAAAGATTAAATCGATTATTTTGTTCTTTCTGTATCGTATTATATAGAGACAGTCAATAGGGTTATGTTGGTATAAAGATACATATTAGGTAATGTGGGTGGAGGAAGCATGTTGATGCCTATGGGAAATGGTGGGAACTCTATTGGCGGGAAAAAGAAAAATAGGGACCCATTTTTCCAAGGTTGTGGTATGACTCAAAATTAGATGGTGGGATTAGAAAATCATCCCCCAAGACCAAATAGTAAGATGTGATGCTTTCAGTGTAGTTCTCTTTAGCTTATGGAAGAATATTGTACAACACCATCGATATCATGTCCCAATAGTAACCAGATGGGATATCTTTAATGATATTATTGCAATGCTCTATGATCTAGTGCAAGGGACACATCTCATGCTTATAAGGATATTATGCTTTGATGAGACGAGTGTATAAGAATATCCATAATCAAAAGAACTGATCAAGACATGGTCATTCTAGGAATACCATGACTCCCCAAACTAGGCAATCTCAATAGGGTAATAAAGAGAAAAGTTCATCGAGTAAGAAATTATATGGAGCTAAGAATATGAATATGGATGATCAATATAAACCTTCAATGAGAGGTATAATTCTTTTGAATTATACCAATATGGAATATTTATTTGATACCGTTTTTTCTCATTAATATATTTCTTATATGTCTATTAATCTTTTAGGTTTTCATGTGGAGATGATTCCCTCTGTTTTTGAAACATAAAAAACCTCTTGGTCAAATAGAATGTCGAGCCTTTATGTGAAAAGAATGTTATTTAACGATTTATGGGGATGAATTGATTTGGGATTTCTCAATAGTGGAAATAGATGACTATTACTTAATCCTGGTTATGGATTGGTTGAAAATTATCAAATCTCAAATAAACTATTATTACTGAAGGGTTAATTTTACAATTGATAATGGCAATGAGCATCTCTTTTGAGGGGATCGAAATGTTAAGCCAAGTGGAGAAGGATTTTTGGCACCAGTGATTGGAACTATCTCGTACTAGTTGGCAGCTTTGACCTTGGCTTCTATAGATGTGATCTAGAATAGTAGTTTTACAATAATTTTTTATTAGGTTCATGATTTTTTTCCCAATAAGTTCTCAGGTTTTCCACCCAAAAGAGAAGCGGAGTTTATGACAGATATCCTACCAGGGAGTAGTCATATCTCAATCTCCTCTTATTGAATAGACCCAATATAATTAATGTAATTGAAAATAGAATTAGTATACTTTTAAAGAAAACATTTCATTCGGCCTCATACTTCATTGTGGGTAGTGCCAATTTTGTTTGTGAAAAAGGTAGATGGAACTCTTCGGCTATGTCTGAATTATCATAATCTTAATCAAGTTACGATAAAGAATTAGTATCCTCTTCCACGGATTGATGATCTATTTGATCAATTTAAGGGTACCTAGTGGTTCCTAAAAATTTAATTTCGTTTAGTATATCACCAATTGTGAGTAAGAAATAAGGATATTCTGAAGACATCATTCAGGTGTAGATATGGCCATTACGATTATGTGGTTATGCCTTTGAGTATTATGACTGCACCAACTATCATTATGGGACTGATTAATTGGATATTTAAAAGGTATTTGGATTATTTTATGGTGTTTTTTGTGGATTACATACTAGTGTATTCTATAAAAAAAGGCTGAGCATGATAAGCACATAGAAATAGTGTCGGGTATCTTATGGGATCATCATCTATTTTCCAAACTATAAAAGTTTGATTTTTGGATAAAAGGGATACAATTATTTGGAGATTATATTTCTGAAAAATGTTTCTCTATGGATCCAGAAAAAATAGAGGTTGTGATCTCTTGGAGACTGCCAAATAATTTCTTTGAGATATACAATTTCCTTATCTTGTCTGGTTATTACCAAAATTTTGTTCTTGACTTTTGATGAATATCTTCACCAATGACATATTTTTTAAGGAAAGATGTTCCATTTCAATGGAATGATATATTTGAGAATAATTCTCAATATCTTAAAGTTTACCTTACTTAAGAACTAATCTTGATATTACTAGAATTAGAACAAGGGTATGTGGTATATTATGATGCTTTGGGATCAGGGTTGGGGTGCCTTGTCATGCAAGGGGATCATGATGTTTCTTATGGTTCACGACAGTTAGGAATTCATGAGAAAAACTACTCAAACACAATTTTAAATTAGATATTGTAGTCCAGGGTTTGAAGAGATGGATTCATTGCATATTTGGTGATAAATTGTGGCTTTTATGAATCATAAGTGATTGAAACACATTTTTCCATAAAGAGATTTGAATCTAAGGTAGATAAGATGGATATAATAACTTAAAATGTTCGACTTAGACTTGATGTATATATAGAGTAAAGGTAATTCGATGGTGGATTCATTAAAAAGAAACCAAATAATCATTTGGTTAAAGAATCTTTGGATCAATGGCCATTGATGTAAGTGATAGAAGATATGCACTTGGATTTATAATACCAAGGTAGTGTTTCTATTTTCTTTCAAGTTTCTTTTCCTCCCAATTTTCAATAAAATGTTAAACAAGAACAAAATTCTAATTTTGAATGTGTAGTGATTAGTAAAAAACTCAATGGTTGGGAAACCTTTTAGTGATGGATGTCTTATAGAAGATCTGTTTTCTAGTTTCAATATCGATTGGTCATACCTTTATCTAATTAGAAAGATCTTCTTCGTGCTTGCCACCATTCAGTATTGCTAGTTCATCCTGCAATAATATATATATATATAAGGCACTAAAAGCACAATTTCAGTGGGAATGCGTGAAAATAAGGGTGGATGAGTTTTTTTAAGATACCTCACATATCAATAGGTAAAGGCTGAGATTTAGTGTCTAGTGGGAATGTCACTGTCTTTACTGATTCTAGTGTATAAATAGAAGCTGATAGCTATGGATTTTGAAATAGGCACTCCAATAATATATTGGAAACACAGTTCTATATGGGTGATAGTAAATGAAATCACAAAGTCAGATAATTTAATCCTGATTCATGAATCCAGTGCGGTGGAAAACTTTTCAAAAATAGAGATCCAAAAAAGGTAAAAAATTATGGAGTACCAATTTCGATAGTATCAGACCGAGATTTGAGGTTTACGTCTCATTTTTGGAAATCCATATAGCAATCCATTAGGAATCAAATAACTATAATCATGGTTTATCATCCTCAAATGGAACAAAAATCCAAAAGGATGATACAAGAAATGGAAGATATTCTTAGGGCTTGTGTAATGTAGTCTGGGGATCAAGAGAGAAGAACATATCGTTAGTGGAGTTCTCATACTACAACATTTATCAGGACTCGATACATATGTGTCCTTTTAAATAATTTTATGGGTTTCCTTGTTATTATCCACTTGGTAGGATAGAAACATGTGAGACTTTACTGATTGGACCAAGATTTTTCCAATATACAATAGAGAAGATTCAGTTGATCAAGAAGAGTATGAAGACGACTCAAAGTCATAAAAAATAGTACATTGATCATCATTGAAGATTGTTTCCATTTGATATGAGTGATCATGTATTCTTGAGAATATCTCCAAGTATTGGAAATTTTCATTTCTGGAATTAAGGAATGTTAACTCCATGACACACAGGCCCTTTTGAGATACTTGAATGGGTGGGTGAGGTGGAACATCGGTTGGTCTTTTCCTCAAGGTTCAGTTCAGTGCATAATTTGTTTCATTTATCTTAATTTAAGAAGTATAAAATTGATCCTGACCATGTGATTTTATGGGATCACATTGACCTAGAGTCGAATGCTACATCGGTTCATGTGCTAGGGTAGATTGTGGATAGGAAAGAGAAAGTATTTCATGGGAAAAGAATCATTCTAGTGTGGGTTTTATGGAAATGTGGTCATATTCATGATGAAATGTGAGAGCATGAGAAGGAAGTGATATTGTAATGGACCAAACTCTTTCAGGACAATGGTGGTTTCTACTTTTAGGGATGTAAATACAAATGGTAGGGAGAATTTAGCACCCATGGGTTCAGGTACTTGGCCCTTTATTTATATATTTTAAGTATATATAATTTTTGGGTTATGCTTCAGGAAGTTCAGTGGTGTTTTGGAATAATTTGAAGGGATTTTTGAAGGTTCTTGGTTTGAGCATAGTTATTAGAAACTGTGAAACACATCCAAGAATCTGTGAAACTAAAATTATGGACACTGGGTAGTTGTTAGCTTAGGAGTATGATTTTTTCAAACCGTGTGGCTATGTAGGTGAAACCAAAAATTTTTGGAATGAGAGGAATATTACAGTTGGTGCATGGTTTTTTAACCGTGTGAGCCAACTATGTGAGGTGTTTTTGAAGGTAGTAGATCATGCATGGTTAGCATATGGTTTTCCACATGGTGTTCTCTAACCATGCATCGTGAAAAATTAGATCTAATGATGGTTGAACTCATTCGAATTTCCTCCTAAACCACTCATTTTTTCCCAAACAATCCATAACATGAATTTTTATCTCACCCAAGGCTATAGAAACTATTCCTTTCGATCTGGGAGAGATTTCATGGTGAATATAAGTGTGTTAGAGGCCCAGATTCATCGTTAAGTGATCATTCTTCATCATTTTCCTTAGATTTATTCTTATTCCCTATCTTGGAATCATTTATCTTGTCTATTTGTGATATATCCTTATTTTATGGTGTCAATCATAGTGAGATATGTTTACATTGATTGAAGGGAATGAGATCTAAAGATTTTTTTAGAAGTTTCTAGCTAGGTTTTTGAATTTTTGTATTATCCTTCATTTTCACCTATGTTTGAGAGGTAGGGGGCTTCTCTCTCGACTCCTCTTGATAATAACTTGAAGATTTAGTTTTAAATTTATTGAATTTATTAAATTTATTGTGAAATTGAAGTGTAATTCTTAATGAAAAACTTCTTTAGAGGTGTTTTTTTAAATGACAGAAATTGAGTGGTTTTTTTGAAAATGTGATGATGTTAATTTTAAAATGGTAATTTTAAAATTATGGATTTTTTTTGGTATCATAGAAAATGGTTTCAGAAATTTTTTCAATAAAATAAATCTTTTATTAAAAAGTATTTTTCATGTTTTTCTTAGAATGGGTTTTGGTATACATGGTTCATGTGAGTTCATTTTCATTATATGTGACCTTGCAGAAGGGGTATATACCATTGGGGCACTAGGTATTGGTTACCATATGATGACTTGGTAGATTCATGAGAGACTGCTCAGGAGTATAGAACTTTCACCTAGTTAGGAATGTTTGGATGTGTGGAATTATGTGTTTGTTATGTCAAATGAAATGTGAAATGTTTTAAAGACTTCTTTGGTTTCTTTCCATGGAAAACTATTTTTTCATTCATATAAACTATTTTAAATTGTTTTAAACTATTTTATATAAATGTGATGACATGTTCCATCTTAGTTGAATGAGTTGGAAAGTCACTGGGGAAATCCTACTGATCCTTATACTCACCCATTCCTTGGGAACATCGGTACATTTACAAATATTATACATTGAGATATTAGCAAAAGAAATATATCTCAACTATTTAGTGATGATTCTTTATACCTTGGAATGGGAAATTTCTCACAGATCTTGGAGGTGGTTGACAGTTTCTAAATTAGTGCTTTTTGGAGTCTTTAATTTTTTTTGTTTTGGTTTCCACTTTTACTCTGGTATGGTTATTGTTTTGGTTTCTCTTTGAGTTGTATTTATTTTGTACTAATGCATCATATAGTGGCTTTTTTGGCTTTGTATTGAAGTTTGGTTGTTTTATCATCAAAGGTAAAATTTTACCCCAAATTTTTATAAGTACCTTGGTTTCTATTTTTAGGATTTTGTGTCTTGGGAATGTCACCTTTGGCCTAGTAACACACACCCATCACTTCTCATGCCATTGAGGAAGGGCAAGATGTTATAGCTTGGGATTAACATCCTTATCTTTTGGAGGAAATATTTCATTAAATTACATAAATATATACATCATATAGATTAGTGAAAATAAATTGATAAAAAAACTTATAGATCCAATTCTAGGGAACCTAGGCTCTAAAACTAATTAAGAGTCCCAAGGGATCATGCAGTCACACTAAGAGGGTGGTTGAGTTATTGGTGACCAATAATGTATGGATTAAGTTTAACTTAAATTTTTTCCTTCCTATAAGTTTCCCAAAATAATTTCATCAGTTAGGCTATAAATATCATTATAATTCACCCCCACCACTTTCTATGATATGCAATACACAAACTGAAAGTAATTAATAGCACACATACATTTTCGTAAGGTTAGATACCAATGTGGGTACCTACTCATTGTAATTCCAACTCCCATCAAGCCATATATTTTACACTAATATATTATTATCAATAGAAATGTGTTGGATCATAATATTTTATGATTTTAACAAGATGGGGTGAATTATAGTCTAAGAAAATTAAACTAAAAAAACAAAATTCCTCTTATGTAAAAAGGATCAGAGCCACAGATCATCTGATGATCAGAGTGCCAAAATCAGAATAAAAAATAGTCTAATTATATCATAGTGTCATTGGTCATAGAGTTAAACTGATAAAAATTTTGTAATAAAGGTAATTACATAACCAAATTTCTAAAAACAAGCATAACAGAAATTAAAAATTCTATAAACAACAAATACAAAATCTTATGTTAGTAAGATTGAATCACAAGCTTATAAAATAATATACTCTATAACATAAATAGTTAAGGTATTCAAAAATACTAACTAAAGATATCCCCAATTTTATTTTAACTTTTTGGTCTATATTTCCTTACCATGAAAACTCTTGATACGAGGATTGATATGGCTTTGTCTTTGGATCCTCATAAGCCCTTGATATAATGACCAGTCTTTGTCTTCCTATCCCTAGAATCCCTCGATCTGATTATAACACTCAAATAATTTTTTTAATAATTTAAAATAATTTAAAATTAATTGTTTTAATTAATAGTAATACTTATATATAATTATAATTTATAGATTTCAATTTAATTAATTAATGTTCTAAAAAATACTATTATTTTTCATAAAAGAATATTATAATATGAATATATGTATTTGATCAATAGATTATTTAATTAAATATTATAAATAATAATACATATATAGAATATTATAGTTAATGTGATAAAAACTAAATTATGTTAAGAATATATTAACTATTAATATGACACCCTAAGATTTTATGGAATGTTCTTAAATAATTTCAATTCATTAAATAGAATATATGCACAAAACATTGAATTAATATGAAACCAAATATTGTTATCACCTAGACAATGAATAGTAATGTACCCTTATGAAAAGTAACCTCACCCCTATAAGTCTGAAAAAAATTTAGTCACCTTATAAATGAAAGAGAATATTTTAAACATTAATAATTAATGTTGGTATTTCTGTGAGAAATAAATATTTAATTAAAATTTTAAAATTAATAAATTAATTTAAAACATGATGCACAAAATGTATTCATAAATCAATATTTTTTCCTATGATTTTGGTATAATTTAATGAGACCATAGTTAATTTTTTATGTTATTATAAAAATAGTTATTATTGTAAAAACTGTATTTTTCGAGTAAATGGTGATTGTGATTAAAAATTAAATTTCTCTTATCTAAAAAATTATTTTAACAAAATGGATATTATTTTTGAATTCTACACATATAAAAATAGTTAGGTTCAATTTTTTGGATTTTTCTGAAATACTTGAATTTTTGGTGAATAGTGGAAATATGATAATTTATGAAATATAATAAATAAATTAATTTCTACATCATGCTTGAGTCATGGATTATGTAAATGGATATGGGTTATAACTTACATTCACTTATTAATATTATTAATCACAATAATCAATACTATTCATAGTCTTGAGCCAAAATAATTAAATAATGGTTGAAATAATAGAAAGACTCCCCTCTCCTCCGCTATAAAAACCACCCCCTCACCCCCTCTTCCTCTCACACCACTCAAGATTTGATCCTTGCCTATGTTCTGTAAAATAATCTTCCAAATCCCCTTCCTCGATTCCAAGACCTTTGGTCTCACCAAAAGGCCAAAACCAGAGGCCTTAAGGAGGTTCTCAAGGAGTACTCAAGAGGTAAACCTCTTTCCCTATTTATTTCAATTTCTTTTAAAAGTTTCATTCTATTGTTTCCCTCTCCAAAACTCCCCTCATAAAAATTCGATGAAAATTACAGAACCATAAATGTACTTGAATGATATTGTTCTAAAGGAATATTTCATCATCATCTCTCTTTTCCCCTTCTCTTATACTCAAAATGGAAACACCGTCCAAGATGTGTTAATTTATCACACTTAAGGACGATGAGTTTTCAATTTCTATTACCATATTAAATTCCAGTCATGAAACCATTTTTATGGTTTAAATAGATCATAATATATTTAATATATCCTATTTAATATTTTGGAATCAGTTTTTACACTTGGTATTAAATTATAAAACAAAATGAGTTTATGGTGATAAAAAAATCACCAAATTAATCCAAGTGTTAATCATTAAAATTTTATCTAATGATTCATCCTCTAAAAAATAAAAAAGGGTTTATAAGATCACTTATCCTTTTTTATGGTTAATAATAACTCATAACTTCAATTCTTTGTTTTAATTTACATTATACATGAACTTGCATACTCTTATAACAGTGAACTGACCATGAAAACTACGAAAGTGTGCACTCCCAAACGATGAAATTGAATCTCTTAACCCAACTAAAATTCCATAAATGAACTTAATAAAGATAAAATAAATCAATTATATGTATATAAATAATGTAATTATTAATTAATGAATCTAATTTGATTATTCATGACATTAAGATCAATTGTATAATACATTCGGAAATAAAGTAAGGGTTTCCTCATCTCACTTCCATTTTTTTGAGATACTCCTTATTCACCACTATTTATTGTGTATAGTGTATTTATAATACCCATTAATGTATCATATAATTAATATATTTATATTCATGGTATTAAATGTATAATTTTATGATTATTTATTTTGGGGCATATAATTTCATTGATTACAATGTGGAAAGGTTTTTCTACACAAACCTCCATTTTCATTCAGGATACTCTTATCCTATACTTAACTCAATTAAATTATTATTTATTATTATGTACTCCTCATAATTTTTTTTTCGTTTTCTATATATGTGTACCAATGAGAATCCTTCTTTATTTTGTGGGTAGTCACATGATTTAAAAGGATATTTCAAAAATTCTTCCCAAAATACATGCTCGTTTCAAGGGAACTTCTTAGACTCTTACCTATGTTCAACTACACTCTATAATATGTTTTAAAAAATAATTAATTTTATTAAATCACAATTTCTATCATGAAAAGCTACCTTGGTTCATTTCTGGTTTTATGAAAAAAACATGCCTTTTCATTCTAAAATCTATTCCTTAAACCACACTAAAATGTTTTAGTTCTAAAGCTTCTTAAAAACTATTTTCACATGATTTAACTTTAGTGGAACCACATTTATGACCCAAATATAATTTCAATGTACTTCACTATTCTTTTATATGATATACATGTTTACAATCTGATTTTAAGACAAATATAAATTATTTTCTAAAAGAACTCTTCTTTCTAAAGTAAAAATGAATTTTCTCATCTCACTATAAATTTTATGAGATACATGCCTTGTTCGCCACCTATTAATTTCATGTGGTGTATGTAATTCCCTTTGATATATCATATCAAGAGTATAAATATTCTCATTATATTCTTTGAGATTATGATTTGAATGATTCAAAGTGGTATGAGACACTTTGGAATGTTTATGGATTATTTCCTCAATAATTTCGCAATGTCTCATTTAAAAGTTTATTCATCTATGTCAACATTCTTTGTAGAATCTTGTACTTATTTAAGGGTTATATTATATGCTATCATCTACAATAGGTTGTTTAAGGGTTTCTTATTTGTTTAACTTTGGATGTGCTATCTTTATTTCTATTCACCTATTACTCTGAATGGTTAGTAATTTTGTTTACAGATTGGGGAAAGTTATATATATTCCATATGTATATAATGTTTATGTATAACCCCATTTATATTTGGAATGAGTTGTACTTATAAAGTGATTGGTGGGGCTCACTATATCCCCTCGATACATTGGTAGGTCTCATGAGATAAATAGATATGGACTTGGTTGATGCCTTGACCAATTTTAGATAGGGTTTTGGCCGAGACCTTAATCTTTTTTCGATGTCTTGGCCAAGGCCTTGAAGTTTTGTTTTTGAATTTTCGGCATATGTATTTCCCTCATTATGATATTAGTAATCGATAAATCATGTGATTATTCAACTAGTATAATATTCATGGTAAAGTTTCATGTGATATGTTATAGGTCATTATTTACTCAACTTTCATTCATGTCAAATTATGCTCAAGTTTATTTTTAAAGGCATGTGTTTTCAGTTATTCATCATGCCTAATGTTTATGTCTTTGATAACTTCCATTGGATTACTTACCCTTACTAAGCATCTAATATTACCCCTTTTTTATGTTTCCCTTCCCAAGGTTATGAATATGAAAACTTTGAATATGATTTCAAGGATACAATTTATTTCATATTGTATCATGTTTTATTTTCTTTTTCTAATGTATTATTGGTATCATGATGGTAATATAGTCTTCCATGACTGATAAACTAATTGGTTATTCAGAATTTTATTCCTTGTAATGATTTCAATTTATTAAAATAATACATCGACTCTAGACTTCTAGGGTCGGGCTGTTACACTGATGGATCAAATTCATTGTCTTCCAATCCCTGGAATCCCTTGATCAGTACCATGATCAGATAACAAATAAAAATCAAATCATTCTATGGAAAATACAATCCGTAAAATGATTCCTTATAACATAAACTCCCTAAAGAATTAAAACGACTAGGAATGATGGGTTCACATAAAACATTATTTAGATTATTTGAGTTGTGAATTCATAAGCTCCCAACTCTTTAAATGACATTCTATTTATAGGCAAACCTCCAAGGGTCATATTTCTGATTTAATTGCAATGGCTTTGGATAGATTCAAATTTGATATCTCACAATGATATGAATCATGAACCTAAAAGATAAATATTTAAGGGTCTGACATCATTCATTCTAGAAAAATTATAATTCTATTTAGTATTCAATCTTATAGAAACAAAACTATATAATCTTTTTAAAAATATTGGATAGTCAGATGGACTTCCTTTTTGTTTTCCAATATGATAAACTGAATAAGGGTTAATGAGATATATAGATACCATGTTTAGACAAATGGTCAAGACATTGGTCAGTCTAATAGATATTATATAAGTCTAACTACTGGTCCGAACCATAGTTGGTCAAATGTATTGGACATACCTTCAGTTAGATTGGTCGGATTAAATAATGAAATTTTATATCCATATTATATTAGAACTATTTTTATGTTTGGAATAAAATAATTCTTTCTATAAAAACTAACAAAAACACTTAGGAAATATAAAATTAGTGAAATAGTGTTTTAATAAAGTGTTTTTGATTTCCAAAAATAAGGAAGGAAGAAGTATAATGTAAAAAATTTAAACTCAACAATCACCCCCTTTTTGGAAATCACAAAACAAAACACATAAAATGAAAAATAATAACTTTAAAAAACTTACATACCTTTGTTCTTTTAATAACATCAAAGATATTATTCAAAAAGATATTTCTCATCTCATAATAACTCCCACTATGTTTATTCCTCCTTTATGATCCCATTGAAATAATTGAATCTTTGGATTCTCCCCATTTATAAAATTATTTCTTATAAATTTATCCCCTATTTAAAAATCACCCCATTAAATAAATATTCTTAAAAAATATCCCCCTTTTTATACTTATAAACTTATCCCCATTTATAAAATTTTCCCCTTTGTGATTAACAAAAAAAAAGGTAAGGAACTTATAATTTCCTAAAATGTTAGCCCCCAACGGTCGACTGGGGTGGTGAGGGTGGGTAGGGGTTTGGGGAGTGGTCGTAGGGTCGTGTACCCAGGCCAGTGGTTTATTACTTTGTTGCATCGTGTGCCACTTTCGTGGTTGTACCAATATTTAATTAATATCTCATGAACCAATTATATGTGAATATATTATTCATATAATAATTAAAATAAATAAAATAAATCCAAAAAATAGGAAGACATTCAGGCATAATGAATTTGGATAAATAGTTATCCACACACAATATACATTCAAAAAAATTTATAATTTTAAATCAAGAGTTGAAAAGAAAATGTTCATTATTTATTAATTAACTTTTTCACAATCACCTTCATTTTCTTGAACTCATAATGATCCTTACGAGCCAATGTGACTGAAGACTGAAGCTTCACAATCTCATCCTCCATCATTGTCGTCTTCTGAACTTCTCACTTTATCCTTTCAACATTCTTAGTGATATTTTTATTTTACTCCTTCATAGATAAAATCTCATCATTACATGTTCTGAGTATACTATTTTCTAACTCCATATTGTGAAACTTTTATTTGAAAACCTTTATTTCCTCATTACATTCATCAATCATATCTCTAAATTCTTCCACAAAATTCCCTTGGTCTAAAATATAGATATATAACATTTCAAAAGATTCAACCATTTCCATGGAAAGTTTCCTGACTTCTAAAAATTGATCATCATGATCCTTGAGTTCACATTGAACTTGGTTCAATAATTTAACCATATGATTGTGAGATATTTTTTGATCCTTGTTCTTTTAATTAAAACTTTTCATATCTATCTCAATATTAACTAATCATTCTATCAAAACTTTTAGAGACTATAACTTTTCATTAGGATTGTTTTTAATTACTTTTAATCTTTAAAATAAGTTTGTAATATATGGAACTAAATCACTTAACCTATTCAGTGTTTGGAAAATGTAATCAAAACCTATCTGAAAATTTTTCCCTATAGAGTCTGCTGAATCTAAAAAAATTAGGAGCATTTTGTATGGATGTTTCAGCTTCTAGTTTTTCTTTTATCTCAAATTTTTCTATAACTTTTTCAGAAACATTCTTATCTTTTAAAACTTTTATAATTTCTACTTATTCCTTAACATATTCACGATTTTATGACACTTTAGTGTGGTATTTATGATCCTATTCTTCTACCTTTTAAAATGACTATACATCCACTTTTGATGATGCTTTTTTTCTTCTGATACTTCTATGTTTGGATCCTTATCTCATTAGGAATATAAAGGAGTCAGTGATATAGAATATTCCAATTAAATCACCTTTTCTTTTGTCTCTTGATCAAACTCTGTTCCCTCCTAACCTTTCTATTCCTCTTATTCTTCCTTAACTTTTTATTATTATTCTTACTCTAGTTCTTTATCTAAATTTCATGTAGTTATAATAATCCATTTTCTAATTTTTTTAGAAATTTATTTTTTTCCTACTCAACTAATTTTTGTACTTTTTCTAGGACAGATTCCATAACAACTTAATCTATTTATTTCCCTTTACCATTATCAGTAACTGGTGTAACAACAGATGGAATTGTTGAGGTTTCAACAAACTCTATACTATCATCTGGAATAATATAATTGGTGTGAGGTATTTATAACGATTATTTAGGTGGTTTCATCACTAAAAAATTATATATTTCTTGAAATGGATTCTAAAAATCATTTTCCTCGTTATTAAAAAATATTTCTATTATAATTGTCTCTAATAAACTCTTTTTTTATTTTTTTTTATTTTATACATACTTTAATTCATCTTCAATACAAATCTTAGAGGCTATTTACTTAGCCTTATCTAGCCAAAACTATGGATCTCTTTGTTTCTTATTTTCCTTCTGTTCCATGAACTCTTTGAATTTTTTATCATTAATTTTATTTTCTATTTTATTGATTTTTTAGTGCGTATAAATCTACCATAATTTTTCCATTATAAACTTGTTTCTATTTCAGATTTTCTTTTTATTTTAAAGGACCTACATTAGATATAGTCCTCTCAACCCTATCGAAAAACTCTTCAACTTCCAATCAAAAACCAATTTCATCTAAGAAATTATTTCTTCACTAATGAAGGAAATTTTTTCCATTATGGCATAATTTTGATTCTTAATCTTAAAAATTTTCATAATATTTATAATCAACTTGTTGATAAGACATGAAAACATCAAAATATTAGATTTCATAGAAGCTTTCTTAATCTCTTATACCATACTGAACACAAACATCATTGGGTTAATTTTCTTATTGTTCATCAAACAATCCAAAAATATATATGAAACTTTTAGGGTGTCTCTATCACCCTTTCTTAGTATGAGATATCTCTGTATCCACAAAGTAACCACCCCTATATCTGGTGTTAGATGAAAAACATTCCTGACATTCTTATATGAAGGAAATTATAAGGCCCCATCTTTTGACCTAAATATTATCGGGTAACTTGTGAGAAGGAAGATAAGACTCTCCCAAATAAGGAACTTCCACAATATCTGAAACTTTTTGATAGGATAGTTTGTGTTATTAACCAAAAACAGTGAAAAAAAATTCTTCCTTATAATAATCTGAAGGAAATTTTATAGAATCATAAAATCCTCAAAAAATTTCTGCGTAATAAATATTGAAATCTTTATATGTATTTTCTAAAAAACATTCTTCCATTTTTGAAAAATAATTATATTTTTAAGAATTGAATCATGATTTTCATACCAACATCTCTCAATAAGTATTTCTCTGAAGACTTTCCTCTTCAAGAAATCTTCTAAAGTTTCCATATGACTGAGTGTTGTATTGTTGATTATATGAATGCCTAACAATCAGGGTAATCACTAAAACGGGTGGTGAGATTTGGGGTCAAAATTTCTGAAAACCGAAGTGGGACACTATAATGACCAAGAATTTTATCAATGGACATACCATTATTATAATTATGTTATATAGTATAAGTCACAAACATCACATAGAGAAACCAACATAATATTATTCTCATAAATGAACAATGATAAACCAATAAGAATTCAAAATATTATAGTGAGATCATAAATAGAAAATAAGATAATAAGAATATGATAATTTGGATCTGCTCGATCCACAAGAATGACCCCACTCATGAAAATTTATAGAAATAAAACAAAATGTTAAAAATAAAATATTCATTTGAAAGATGAAAGTATTTTTATAACCTTAATAGAAAATATAAGTGAATGAAGAATGAATGAAATAAGTTGTAGGTATATAAATTAAGGAATTACTAAAATTGGAATAGTTACTTGGCTTTTGGAATAATATTGTGACCATTAGAAATAGTAATATGGATATTTGAATAGTGACCTCACCAATGAAATTATAAATAAAATTTATCTATATTAAAAATGAAAATATGATATATTTATATCATGGTATAAGTAAATAAATATTTTAAAAATGATAAATTAAGTGTTTTTATTTTTATAAAACATAAATGATTATTTACAATTTTTTAATTATTATAATGATTTAAAATAAATTTAATTTTCATAAAATAGATCCATAAATTAATAATATATTGTATTATAATTATAAGATAAATTTATGAGATTGTAATTAATTTTTCAAAGGGTTGTAAAATTGATTATAATATTAAAATTTATAACATCCCAGGTAAATAAAGAACACAACATTTTTCATATTTATTAATATTTGTGAACTAAATATTAATTCTACTTTAAAGGGGACACTATGTTCGATGGCATACCCGATACGCAACAATGAGTTTCTTTGAAATCTTAAGTTGCACACTAATAATATAATATTATTATTTTAAATGGTAGTTAACACCTAGTCGTTGTAATGGAGGGAATAAACAGAACTAACTACAAAATGACTATATATGTTTGTTAAATGTTTTTACATTTATCTAATAAAAGTTAGAGGCTTAAAATGTAAATGAATCTAATTTTAAAAATAATTTACTTTAAAAGGTTGATTTACTTCTTTTTAATGGAGAATCTAGTTTTGGCCACTTTTATATGTTCCATTTGACAAAATAATATTCTTCTTTAGAATCAGGATATAAAAATTTACTTTGGGTAAATTATTGGTATTTTTCTGTTAAAATTCATTATTTTATAAATAGTGAAAGTACTATATTTTAATTCAAAAGCGTCTTTTAATATAATTTATTAATATGATTATATTATCTTTTTATCTGGTTTTAAATTGTAATTAGATTATATTTTTACCTTTTAATCTAATGGCATTCATTGGAATTAATTTCACTTTGAAATTGGACATAAACAAATGTTAATCTTTTGATAGATTTTGTTTTCTAAAAACACGCTATTTATTTTGACAGTGAGAATTAATTTTAATTTAATTAATGAAAATTCAATGTTTTGAATTTGCTAAAATATATATCATTTTTTAATTTGGAATACTAAATATAGATTAAGCTGAATTTTTGGTATTTTTCTGAAAAACTTCAATTTTTGATAAATAGTGAAACCACTTAGTAGTAGTTAAAAAATCTAACTTTTTCATTTAAATGAAATTTTACAGCTTCTGTGAATTGAATTTCAAAAATCTGTCATACATGGTTTTTATTAATAAGTGAAATGTGTTTTAATAAGATGAAAATAATTTTTGATGAATAGTAACTTTTTACTTTTATTTAATGCAGTTAAAGGTAAATAGGGCAATTCAAGGTAAAAATAATATTATAATAATTCAAAATTACCTTAACACTTGTCCTAACCTTATTGGTTGAGTCATTTACGACCTTTGGCATCTTTGGGTCAATTTTGGGACCCCATTGAGCCACTTGGGAGTGATAATGACACTTTAAATTAATTAACTTAAAGTAAAGGCAAAAATAACATAAACATATATCTTTTAGTAAACTAATTTTTACAAGAGGTTATATAAATTATCTTTTATACTATCAATATTAATTGTAAAGGTAAAAATATTTCCTACATCATGGTATTTTTTTATAATTTTTAGACATCAAGTAAATTATATTATTTATGACACAATAATGATGTGGTGTTTACCTCATTAATAAATGATTTAAATAAATAAGATTATAAATATTAAAACAATATCAAAAACCTTTTAAATTATTACTGGATGATTTTATTTTGACCATTAGTCATCTTATCTTCAAATTTAATTAGTTTTGGACATTAAGAAACCGAATATCATTATATAATAAAATAATATTTTGACATTTTCATAAAGAGCCCCTCCTCCCCCTTATAAAATGCCCTCACTTATAACCAATTCCACACACCTCTCAAACCTATGGTCTCATCCAAACCCTGCCCAAATAATCTCTCAATATCCCTGTCCTCCTCCTAGAAGCCTTACCATAGGCAGAAGGCACTTCAAGAAGTCCTTTTGGTTCAAAACAAAGGGAGTTACCCAAATTAAAGGTAACTATTTCTCTTAAATTCTTTTATTTTATTTTACTTCTCAAACCCATAAACTCTTTTTATTACTTTATTTTATAACAACATCAGTATCCTCAATATAATAGGATGTTGTTATCAGAAGTATTCGAACTAAACTTACACACACCTCCATCTAATGGGTGATGAACATACTGTTTCTGTGGATGGTAAACTAACGCCTCACAAAACGATGATTGTTCGATTATCTCCTACCGCCTATCATGGTGGCCATTAATATGGAACTGTATTTATATATGATATGTATTATGTTTATGTTTTCTTTATGCTTCTTTATTTTTCTTTTAAATCATACATTTGGGGTTTCTATTATGGGTAAACGCGACAATTTCAATTGAGGAAGTGCGGACTACCGCCCCCTCAAAGTGATATGACTCGTTCATACTATACGTGGGACATATAAAGGATATATTTATTGAAATTATATATTATATTATACTTGAATTATAATATATCTATGTATCATTATGTTTTAATTCCATTAAAATACAAAATAGAAACGAAAGTAGCGTTCATGCGTACGTACAACTTACCATCTCCATGAACGGTGCATTTCATTTCTTATCTCCAAATGTTATGTACTATTATAAATACATATATATACTGGATGTATAATATATATATATGATATCTAAATCATTTATATCATTATGGAGATAATGGACTTCTGACCACATGGAAAAGTTGTAATTATAACAAGTTCATTTTTTACTCAAGTTCCAAATAGTGATAAAATATCCAATATGAACTCAAATAATTAACTAATTGTTATAGAAAAGTAATAAGTGATATAAAAGGAATACTAAACTTTAAAAATGTTCTTAATCAATTAGAAATTAACTTAAGTTTATTATTCAGGAAGAACAAGTAACATACAAGACAAGTCGGACTTGAGGTAAGGGGTTTCTTATCTCACATTTAATTCCGTGAGATTTCCATTGTTCGCCACTTATTTATTGCATGTGGTGTATTGTGTACTGCCATTTGATATATATTATCATTATTATCTTTATATTCATTGTATTATGTGATTCATTTGGTGGTTATTAACTTTTTTTTCTTACGACCCAATTGATTACAAAGAAGTAAGGGTTCTCATCTCACTTTTATTCCCGTGCGATTCATGTTATATTGGAAACTATTTCCTTTTGTGTGGAGTATGTACTACCCTAATTGTATTCTTCTTGTAATATACTTTAATTTATGGGTATTTACATCTTCATTGTATGATACTTCTTTCATGGGGTGTATGTTTCATAAGTTACCAAATTGGTAAGGGAATTTCAAATTTCAATTTCCACTCATTGGGCTTTACGCATACTTCATTGATTATTTTACTCCATGATTATGTGTGTAATCACTATTTATTATTTATATAGTAATTTCCACTCCCCTTTTTTTGGATATACTTTTGATACACATAATCACTCCATTGATAAATTCTCAAGTCATCGATATGAACATGATAAGAGTAATTTTATCTCAATCTCCATTTATTGAGTTAAACATCCAACTCATTGGTGTTGTTTTTACAAGAATATGTGTGAATTTCCTATGATTGATTTACACTAAATACCCAATCATATTGAGTGTATTTATATTTTTGATACATTATTATGTTGTTGATTTATCCTTAACCTATGGATATGGTCTTTATATGAGATTTCATCTCAATTTACATTCCATTGAGACTTCTTTGTTGTTATACACAAATTTACTTTTATATGGTGTATATAATGTACTTTGACATAGTATATCATGAATCCCTTTATTCTCATGATATTATAAAGTTTTGATTACCTCAATTATTTGTATTCAAGTGTCTCTCTTTTGGTTAGGAACTCTAACTAAAATATCATTTTAAGTTTTTTATAGATTTATTATTCTAAATCTTTCTCATTAATGCCCATGTTTTAAAAATGGTTTTAAGGATTTTTTATATGGACATTATAGTTTTGAAATTAAAATTACTTTTAAAAGTCTCAATGTGGTATGGGACAATTTGATTCAAAAATCTATTTTTAAACGGCTTCCTGACAAATAGTGTGACTTTTAAATGTTTTCAAGAAAAAGGGGGATATTTCTCTCAAATAGTTTTGATGATTATTTTCATCTATGTTAATATCCTTCATTATTCTCGATTGAGGTTTATCTGTTACAATAAAATCTTCCATATTGTATTGTATGAGTTATGTTTGACTGTGGATGTGCTATTTTTATACCATTCATGGTTTGTGGATAAAGTATTGAAATTTCATATGTTAGTTTTAATACAAATTTTTATGTTATGTTTCAAACTTTTCATATGAGAAATGCATTGGACATAGTAAGTGACGGGTGGAGCTCGCTATAGCTCCTCGATGCATCAGTAGGTCTCATGAGACAAACTAGTGTCCTGGCACAAGGCCTTGACAAAATCTTATTTGTCTTGGAACAAGGCCTTGACTATGTCATTATGATGTCCGACATTAGGAATTCCATAATTATGAGATTAGCTATTGATATTTCATGTGGTTATTAGACTAGTAGAATACCCATGATTATGTTTTATTATGAAATTATTTACTCAGCTCATATTCCTTCCATAAAGTGTTCTTTTTTATTATTTTTAAAGGTATGTGTTATCAATTTTTCACCATGCCTAATTTT
The DNA here is from genome assembly GCA_963277665.1 of Viscum album. Taxonomy (NCBI): domain Eukaryota; kingdom Viridiplantae; phylum Streptophyta; class Magnoliopsida; order Santalales; family Viscaceae; genus Viscum; species Viscum album. Next base: position 1,328,755,941 of record OY728127.1, on the reverse strand, counting down.
TATGTTAACTTCCACTGTATTTCTTACTCTTATTGAGAGTTTGAGCTAACCCCTTTCTCATGTTTCATTTTCCCAGGATATGAAGAAGTTAGTTATGAGTGACATAAAGGAATAATCTTAGAAGCTTGGATATTTTTAATGGAATAAATTAGTGTTGTTTTTATTTCCAAGTTGTAATGTTGAACATATGTATGTATATTATTTACAAGACTACTAAACTAATCAGTCCTTCGGGACATGATTCCTTATAATCATTCCAATGTATTAAAATAATTCACCGGCTCCTGAATTCTGGGTTCAGGGCGTTACAGTTGGTATCAAAGGATGTTTTTTACAAACCTTGGAAACTAGATATAGATAAACTATGATTAGAGTACATTACCCTAAGATAGACCTTGATTATTAGTATAGAAGAACTTTCTTAAGTTTTGGTAATGTAGATGTTTTGTTTATTTTCCAAGAAATACATCCCTGTCAGGATACGAGCAGGAAGAGGCGGCTCTGGCACAGATGTACCTAGGAGTGAAAACTCTGACAAGGAGTTTTGGGCTTGACCCGGGGTATCCTGGTATATGACAACGGGCCTTGCTGCACTCTTGGTTACGACACTCACGAGGGATATGCTTAGGATAATTTGCATCTTCTTTACAAACCGATTTGAAGGATTTTAATATAATATGAGCATAAATGACCTTGGTTAATCCTAAGGTGTTTTAAATTGAAAATAAGGTGTCATGGTATTCTCTAAATTATTTCATAACTATTGTTACTCACACAATTCTTTCTGGTTTTAGTCAATGGTTGGATTCCAAGGAATTCAAAGTAACATTGAGCATGATGTACAAGGTGGGAATAGTTGTGGAAATGAGAAACATAATGGAATGTAGATAGGAATAAAAGATATCGTGTTCATGCCGATTGAGTTTTCCAAAAATATGATCAACAACATATAAATTAACTAACTCTCGGACACAACAAAGAAGAGAAAGGCAATGAATGATAAGAGCTCCAGCAGTGGAGAGCATGGTTAAAATAAACCTCAACTTGCATCATGCATGAAATGTGGAAGGAGACACCCCGGAAAGTGTCTCAATGGAACAAATAAATGCTTTATGTGTGGGAAAGAAGGACATAAAGTAAAGAATAACCGAGGAAAAAGGAAGAGTACTATAGAAGAAAATAAAAATAGTCCCAAGAATCCATTTACAGTCATTTTCCATAAATGTAGGGGACCTAGCCATTTCTCGAGTGAATTCCCTATTCTATAGGATATCCTCTTGTTCAAGGAAGAAGCTATGTGGAAATAAATGGATGAAAAAATGTTTAAAAGTATTAGTGCTCTTGTTGATGGGATTATTTTGGAAGACTTGTCTCTTGTATTTGTAACCCTACATTTTGTCATGTGAAAATGATATTTGAGGAAGAATTATCTTTTCTCATGTGGATATAGTTATAAATAACCATTGGGTTTTAAATGATCATTGAGTTTGAGGCAATTACAAGTTATTATATTTTGGGATGAAAATACGAGGTATGAGATAACATTTTTGGTTAAATTATGTTATGGTTATTTTGAGGAATTTATCTCATTTTGTTAATTTAATAAAATATAGTTTAAAAAAAAAGGAAAACATGCATACCGTGTGAAAACTCATCGCGTCAGAAAAATATGTGGGAATCGAACCCACAAACAGAGTGCGATTGGGATTTATCGCCTACCACTGGACTACGTGAAGTCCCTGGTTAGTGTGGAAAATTCTTTTTAGTTAAATGATTTTATTATGTTGATTTGAGATCTTATGTATTATCAAATAGATATCCTTAGTATTGGAAAACAATTTGGTGAATCTGTGATAAATGTTATTTTGGAAGACGTTCTCTCTATTGGGAACACTATATACCTAAGGAAAATAGAATACTATGGGATTTTATTTGAGGAGTAATGGTGTATTTTATCTATATTTTGGGTTATTTATGGAAATGATTAACATATAATAGACAATATGTGACTAGGTTAATTACTTTTGAGTATGTGACTTTTAAGGGTAGTCGATGTCATTTGGAGATACAATTTAATGTGGAAGACTACATAACCAAATTCTTCTATGTTTTGAGTTTCAATATTAGTTTTGATTATATTGATGGATTTTAAGGACAATTGTTTATTGAATGGTATTTATTTAACTTAGGGGTATTGTTGGTCTAATTTTAGAAATTAAGATTAGTATTTATTTCTCTAAAGGATTATCCTTTTTGGGGATCATCTGATCTTGTACTAACCATTTTGATGGTGTTAAATCTCTAAAGACAAGGTAAATATATTTTTTATCCTTTGTGGATCAAGTGATTCTCTAGAAGTTGATTCTAGCTCTTCCAGTGTGACCTAGTCATCTTGAATACTCATCATTTGAAAAAAAGATGAGTTAGTGGTAGAAATTTATTAAAGAATGAAACTCTACTTAAAAAGTAAGTATATATCTTTATCTTCTTATTCAATATCATAAATAAATTCCTCAACTTTATGAAATGGAACTTAAAACAAAAAAAAACGTTATCCGTTTACTTTTTTTCTAGGAAACTAATGACTGTTTATCCCATCACAAGTGTGTGGTTTTCTTGTTGTTAAATTTCTCCTGATCATGTTTTCTATCTCTCTCCATCAGAACTTGACACTTAGTTTATCTTCCATATCCATGTTTTCCTATATGTAATCCTAGTTTGGGTTATCTCGAGTGACCTTTTTACTTTTCTTTCTTTCTTTTAAAGTGATAGTTTTATTGACTCTTTTCTAATGTGGGACTTTTAATAAAGTTTCCAAGCCCAGTTTTAAAATTGCGAGGACGCAATTCCCAAAAGGAGGGAAGGATGTAACATCCCAGGTAAATAAATAATACAACATTTTTCATATTAATTAATATTTGTGAACTAAATATTAATTCTACTTTAAAGGGGACACTATTTATGATGACATACCTGATACGCAATAATGTGTTTCTTTCAAATCTTTCGTTGCACACTCCTAATATAATAATATTATTTTAAATGGTAGTTAAAACCTAGCTCTTGTAATGGCAGGAATGAACATAACTAACTAAAAATGATTATATATGTTTTTTAAATGTTTTTAAATTTATCCAATAAAAGTTAGAGGCTTAAAATATGAATGAATCTCATTTTAAACATAATTTACTTTAAAAGGTTGATTTACCGCATTTTAATGGAGAATATAGTTTTGGTTACTTTTATATGTTCCATTTAAAAAAAATAAAATTCTTCTTTAGAATTAGGACATCAAAACTTACTTTGGGAAAATTTTTGGTATTTTTCTGTTAAAATTCATTATTTTATGAATAGTGAAAATACTATATTTTAATTCAAAAATGACTTTTAATAAAATTTATTTATATGGTTATATTATCTATTTAATTGGTTTTAAAGTTTAATTAGATTATATTTTTACCAATTAAAATAATGGTGGTCATTGGAATTAATTTCACTTTGAAATTGGACATAAACACGTGTCAATCTTTTGATAGATATTGTTTCCTAAAAACATGCTATTTGTTTTGACAATTGGAATTAATTTTAAATTAATTAATGAAAATTCAATTTTTTTAATTTGGTAAAATAGATATCATTTTTGAATTTGGAATACCAAATATTACTTAGGCTGATTTTTTGGTATTTTTCTGAAAAACATCAATTTTTGATGAATAGTGAAACCACTTAGTAGTAGTAAAAAAATGAATTTTTTATTTAAATGAAATTTTACTGCTTCTGTGAATTGAATTTCAAAAATCCGACATATATGGTTGTTATTAATATGTAAAATTTGGTTCAATATGATGAAAATAATTTTTGGTAAATAGTAACTATTTACTTTTATTTACCACGGTTAAAGGTAAATAGGGTAATTCAAGGTAAAAATAATATTATAATAATACAAAATTACCTTAACACTTATCCTAACCATATTGGTTGAGTCATTTACGACCATTGGCATCTTTGGGTAGATTTTGGGACCCCATTGAGCCACTTGAGAGTGATAATGACACTTTAGATTAATTAATTTAAAGTAAAGGCAAAAATGACATAAACATATATCTTTTAGTAAATTTATTTTTACAAGGGGTTATATGAATTATCTTTTAGACTATGAATATTCATTGGAAAGGTAAACAAATTTCCTACTTCATGGTATTTTTTTATAATTTTTAGACATCAAGTAAATTATATTATTTATGACACAATAATGATGTAGTCTTTACCTCATTAATAAATGATTTAAATAAATAAGATTATAAATATTAAAACAATATAAAAAACATGTCCAATTCTTATTGGATGATTTTATTTCTACCATTAGTCATCTTATATTTGACTTTAATTAGTTTTGGACATTTATAAATCGAATATCATCATATAATAAAATAATATTTTAACATTTTCCTAAAGAGCCCCTCCTCCCCCTTATAAAAATCCTTCAATTCTAACCAATTACACACACCTCTCAAGCCTCTTGGATCATCCAAACCCTACCAAAATAAGCTCTCAAGATCCCTCTCCTCCTCCTATAAGCCTTACTTTAGGCATAAGGCACCTCAAGAAGTCTTTTTTGTTCAAAACAAAGGGAATTACCCAAATTAAAGGTAACAATTTCTATTAAATTATTTTCTTTTATTTTACTTCTCTAACCCCTAAAATCTTTTTATTACTTTATTTTATAACAATTATAGTATCCTAAATATACTAGGATGTTTTTATGAGAAGTATTTGAACTAAACTTACACACACCTCCATCTAACGGGTGATGAACATATTGTTTCTGTGGATGACAAACTAACACCTCACGAAATGATGATTGTTCGATTATCAGCTACGGCCTATCATGGTGGCCATTAAGATGGAACTTTATTTATATATGATATATATTAGGTTTATTTTTTCTTTATGCTTCTGTATTTTTCTTTTAAATCGTACCTTTAGGGTTTCCATTATGGTTAAACGCGAAAATTTCATTTGAGAAAGTGCGGACTACCGCCCCCTCAAAGTGATATGACTTGTTCATACCATACATGGAACATATAAAGGATGGTGTTATTGAAATTATATATGATATTATACTGGAATTATAATATACTTATGTGTCATTATTTTTTAATTCCATTAAAATAGAAAATAGAAATGAAAGTAGCGTTCATGCGTACGTATGACTTACCGTCTCCATGAACGGTGCATTTCATTTCTTATCTCCAAATGTTATGTACTGTTATAAATACATATATATACTGGATATATATTATATATGTATATGATATCTAAATCATGTATATCATTTTTGAGATAATGGACTTCTGACCACATGGAAAAGTTGTAATTATAGCAAGTTCATTTTTGACTCAAGTTCTGAACACCGATAAAATATCCAATATGAACTAAAATAATTAACTAATTGTTATAGCAAGGTAATAAGTGATATAAAAGGAATAATAAACTTGAAAAATGTTCTTAATCAAGTAGAAATTAGCTTAAGTTTATTATTCCGGAATAACAAGGAACATACAAGACAAGTCGGACTTGAGGTAAGGGGTTTCTTATCTCACATTTAATTCCATGAGATTTCCATTGTTCGCCACTTATTTATTGCATGTGGTGTATTGTGTACTTCCATTTGATATATATTATCATGATTATCTTTATATTAATTGTATTATGGGATTAATTTGGTGGTTATTAACTTGTTTTCATACGACCCAATTGATTACAACGAAGTAAGGGTTTTTCATCCCACTTTTATTCCCATGAGATTCATGCTATATTAGCCACTATTTCCTTTTGTGTGGAGTATGTCCTACCCTGATTGAATTATTTTTGTAATATAATTTAATGTATGGGTATTTACATCTTCATTGTATGACACTTCTTTCATGGGGTGTATGCTTCATAAGCTACCAAATCGGTAAGGGAATTTCAAATTTCAATTTCCACTCATTGGGCTTTATGCATACTTCATTGATTATTTTACTCCATGATTATGTGTGGAATCACTATTTATTATTTGTGTAGTAATTTCCACTCCCCTTTATGTGGATATACTTTTGATACACATAATCACTCCATTGATAAATTCTCAAGTCATCGATATGAACTTGATAAGAGTAATTTTAACTCAATCTCCATTTATTGAGTTAAACATCCAATTCATTGGTGTTGTTTTTACAAGAATATGTGTGAATGTAATTTTATTGATTTACAATGAATACCCAATAATATTGAGTGTGTTTATATTTTTCACACATTATTATGTTGTTTATTTATCCTTAACCTAAGGATACAGTCTTTATAAGAGATTTCATCTCAATTTACATTCCATTGAGACTTCTTTGCTGTTATACATCAATTTACTTTTATATGGTGCATATAATGTACTTTGACATAGTATATCATGAATCCCTTTATTCTCATGTTATTATAAAGTTTTGATTACCTCAATTATTTGTATTCAAGTGTCTCTCTTTGGGTTTGGAACTCTAACTAAAATATCATTTTAAATGTTTTAAAGATTTATTATTCTAAATATTTCTCATTAAGGTCCATGTTTTAAAAATGGTTTAAAGTAGTTATTTATATGGAAATTAAAGTTTTAAAATTAAAATTCCTTTTAAAAGTTTCAAAGTGGTCTAGGACACTTCGATTCAAAAATCTATTTTTAAACGGCTTCCTGACAAATAATGTGACTTTTAAATGTTTTCAAGAAAAAGGGGGATATTTCTATCAAATAGTTTTGATGATTATTTTCATCTATGTCAATATCCTTCATTATTATCAATTGAGATTAATGAGTTACAATACAATCTTCCATATTGTATTGAATAAGTTATGTTTGACTGTGGATGTTCTATTTTCATACCATTCATGGTTTGTGGATAAAGTATTGACATTTTGTATGCTAGTTTTAATACGAATGTTTATGTTATGTTTCAAAATTTTCATTTTAGGAATGAATTTGACTTAGTAAGTGATGGGTGGAGCCTACTTTAGCTCCTCGATGCATCGATAGGTCTCATGAGACAAACTAGTGTCTTGACATAAGGCCTTGAAAAAATCTTATTTGTCTTGGAACAATGCCTTGACTATGTGGTTATGATGTCTGAAATTATTCATTTTATCATTTTGAGATTATATTATGATATTTCATGTGGTTATTCAACAAGTAGAATACCCATGACTATGTTTTATTATGACATTATTTACTCAACTCATATTCCTAGAACAAAGTGTTCTTGTTTATTATTTTTAAAGGCATGTGTTTTCAATTATTCACCATGCCTAATGTTTATGTTATCTTCCACTATATTTCTTACTCTTACTGAGTGTTTGATCTCACCCCTTTCTCATGTTTCATTTTCCCATGATATAAAGAAGTTAGTTAAGAGTGACTTGCATGAATAATCTTGGAAGCTTGGTGTTTTTAATGGAATAAATTAGTGTTTTTTTATTTTCAAGTTGTAATGTTGAACTTATGTATGTATATTGTTTCCAATACTACTAAACTAATCGGTCCTTCAGGACATGATTCCTTGTAATCATGCCAATGTATTAAAATAATGCACCGGCTCCTGGATTCTAGGGTTGGGGCACTACAAAATCGGTATTTTTTGAATAAATGATCATTATAAATAAAAATTAAATTTATCATATTTAGAAAATTATTTTCAAAAGGTGGATTCCATTTTTGAAATCTACACATCTAAAAATGTCTACGGTGAATTTTTGGGATTTTTCTAAAATTGTGGAATTTTTTGTGAATAGAGAAATATGATAATATATAGTATTTAACAAATTCTTAAATTTTTGAGTCCTGGATGATGTATGGATGAGGTAATCTCCCACTGGTTTGAAATATCCTGAAACATTTATTATATTTAGTCATAATAATCAATGCTATTTATAGTATTTATCCAAAATAATGGATTATTGAATATAATTGTCAAAAATAACCCACTTCTCCCCAATAAATATCACCCCTTCTCCTCAAACCTCCTAATATTTGAAACATGCCTAAATCCTACCCAATTTCTTTCCCCCAACTCTTACCCACGTCCAATACCTTCTGGTATCAACAAAATTCCAAACCATATACCTTATGGAGGTTTTCAAGGAGATGACATTCAAGAGGTAAAATCCCCCGTCTTTCTCTTTTAAAGTCTTACTTTCTTCTACCTTATCATCACCTTCCCTATAAAAAAGGCATTATAACTCCAATAAAATATATATACTAAAATTTTATTATGTTAATGTAATTTATTTCATAAAATATCTTCCATTCTCCATTCATTTTAAAAATGAATGCATTGTCTATAATGTGTCAATTTATTGCCTTCGTGCATGACGAGTTTTCATTTTTCATTACTGCCTTCAAGGCAAGTCGTAAAAACATTTTTATGATAAAATAATATTATAATATGTATATTATAACATATTTAATGTTCTCATACCAATATATATAAATATGATATTGAATAAAATTATACTAGTTTGTGATGGTCGTAAAAACTACCAAAGTAGACTAATCATTTTTTCATTAATGTTTAATCTAATGAATAATTTTCATATTTGAAAACAAAATGACATATGGGACCTATTATAATTATATAAATATATAAATACCATTTCATTACACTTATGGATTTTTTCTTCCATTTTATAGGAACTCCCATAATTATACTCAAAGGATCCAACCATAAAACTATGAAATCAACACTCTTAGAACAACAAAATTAAACCTTACAACCCATTTAAATGGAAATAAATTAACTTAATAAAATTGTAATAAATAAAATTTAGGGTTATAAGGTTATTAATTAAGTAATTAATGGATCTAATTTTATTATCTAGGACATTAAGTGAAAGTGCATAACACATTCAGACATAAGGTAAGGGATATCTCTGAAACTCCAAATTATCTTTATATTACACTTTATCTCCATTTAAATGAATATATTTCATCATTATTCATATATAATGATTAAAAATTTTATTTATATTATCCAAAATTATGTATCCAAATCAATTCATCCTTTTTATGGGGAAATACATGTTTTAAAATGGGTCTCTTCTCAATTCTTCTCGATATGCAATTCTAATTAATGGGAACTTATTTGTTTCCCACCCCTTTTCAAGTACACTCCATAAAATGTTTTAATCCACCTATATTTTCTGAAATAAAATCATTTATAATGAAAACCCCATTTTTAGTTCACTTATGGATTTATGTAAAATATTATAATTTGACCCCATTTTAAATACTCTTAATCTTTTTTAAAAAAATCTACTTAAGTAGCACATTTCTTAAGCAACCTAATCACCCTTTCCCATGATTACAAATAATTTAGACATAATTTATCATAATATATGATTATTATTTTTATTAATGTCCAAGAATTATTTTTTTCCTTCATTCATGTAAACCATTATGATACTACCTTTGGTTATGTCTTATGAAATGATAATGATACACAACTATTTACATGGGTAACTCTTATGTTTTTTCCCAATGTTTGTTTATTTATGTCGAAAACATATACATGAACATGTTTTGATGGGTTAATCCATATAGTTCTCTAATGAATTGCGTAATGTTTCATCTCATGATACATAATGTATGGGATTAGGGAGTAAACCTAATCCATCATGGGACATTGTCCACCATGTGATATACTCATGGAAATTTTCCAAGACTCATGTTTATGTCACAATTCTATTTTTCCTCCACATTTCTATGTTTCCATGGTCATATTATTCCATTTTTTATGTGATATACTTCCATATTCTTGTTCATGTTCCATGCCTTTTATGTTATCATGGCTTTTAACTCATGTATCATGCATTATTCCAATGTTTATTCCATTACTAGTATTTCTAGCTCATCTTTTTTGTCTGTATTTTCCCTAGGTTATCCTATATAGTTATAGGATCTCAAAGAGAATTAAGATCTCATTATGGAGATTAATAATGTGATTTTTTTTTCTATTTACTTTTTTTTAGTTTTATTTTTCCAATCTTCCAAAGACACTAGACTTTATGATCATTGGTTTGTATTTTATTAAAAATTATGCTTAAAAACATGTAATAATATGTTTTAAAGTATAGGGTTTCCATATTTGGTATCATACCACAGTCTAGTTATTTTTCAATATTTGGACTAGAAACTTTTAGTAAGAACCCTTGGGATGATTCTATCACCATGGATACCATATATTGAAACATAGGTAATCACAAGTTAGGATATACTGTAAATTTCTAATTTTATCCTTATATGTTCAATGTTTTAATTTTATATACCTATTAACTAAGTATTAAAACCCACATATTTTTATTTTGTTACTTTTTCTTAGAAAATAGCGAGAAATAGGAGAAATTGTTCAAAAAATCATTATGATAGTCCATGTGATAATTTCCATAATTAGATGCCAAATCTGATGGAAACGTGAGCCCAAATATCCATGAAAGTACTAGATTAATTGGATCAAGTTATGAATAATAAATTGAATCATTTGGAACACCCTCATTCTCCTAAGAAAGAGAAAGTTGTGGTCAAATTATTTATGTGAAAAAAGGACTCATATATTTAGTTGATCTTATGATCCCATTGTAACACCCCAAGCTTTCACGGTACGCTTCTCTTTCAATAATACAATAGCTTGCATTGTACGCAACTTCGAGATTCTAACACACCACAACCAATCAAACTAGCCATTATGAATAGTAATACCTACTTTTTGAAATTTTATAAATTTTTTCTTTCAAAATGAACTTTATTTTTGGATTTGGAATATCGAATTTAGCCTAGGGTGAAATTTTGGAACTTTTCAGATAACTTTTATATTTTGATGAATAGTTAAAATTACTAAATTTTAATTAAAAACAACTTTTTTAATAAAAATAATTAATAGTGATAAATTATACTATTGAGTGGTTTTAAAGTATAATTAGAATATAATTTTACCATTTTATCCAATGGTGGTCATTATAATTAATTTCACTTTGAAATTAGACATAAACAATTGTCAATCTTTTGATTGATATTGTTTCTTAAAAACACGCTATTTGTTTTGACAACGGGAATTAATTATTAAATTAATATATTTTGAATTTTGTAAAATAGACATCATTTTTAAATTATGAATATCAAATATAAATTAGGGTTAATTTTTGGTATTTTTCTGAAAAACTTCAATTTTTGATGAATAGTGAAACCACTAAGTGGTAGTTAAAAAACAAATTTTTCGTTTAAATGAAACTTTACCACTTCTGTGAATTGAATTTCAAAAATACGACATACATGGTTGTCATTAGTAAGTAAAATGTGGTTCAATGAGATGAAAATAATTTTTGGTGAATAGTAACTTTTAAGTTTTATTAATCGCGATTAAAGGTAATTAGTGTAATTTAAGGTAAATATAATGTTATAATAATATGAAATTACCTTTAAACTTGTCCTACCCTTATTGGATGAGTCATGGCCAACCAAGACAATCCATGGGTCAACTTGGGGACCCCATGGAGCCACTTGGGTAAGAAAATGACATTAATAACTTTTTATTTAAAGTAAAAATAAAATTGTCACAAACATGTGTTGTTTTAATAAAACAATTATTACATGGGGTTATATAAGTTAACTTTTCAATTATAAATATTAATTGGAAAGCTAAAAAGATTTCCTACATCATGATAGTTTTTTTTTATAATTTTTGGACATTAAATAAATTAAATTGTTTTATGACACCATGATGATGCAGCGATTACCTCATTAATTAACGATTTAAATAAAATGAAAAGATAATGTAAAATCTAAGACTTACACTTGTCAAAAACCTATTGGATTAGTATATTTCAAACCCTTATCACCTTATACTCGAAATATATAATTGTGGGACCTTTAAAATCTGAAACTCATTATATAATAAAGTAACATTTCTTGACTTTCCAAGAGTGCCCCTCCACTCCTCTTATAAAAGGCCCCCACCTCTACCACCTTATTCACACCTTCAAGCCATTTGTATCAGCCAACCTCTACCCAAAAAATCTCCCAACATCCCTCTCTTACTCCTAGAAACCTCACTTTGGGCAGAAGTCTTCCCAAGGAAGCCTTTGTCTCAAATCAAAAAGAGTTACCCGGTTTTAAGGTAATGTCTTCTCTTATGTTCTTTTGTTTTATTTTGCTTCTCCAACCCTTTAAAATCTTTTAATTCCTTTCTTTTTTAACAACGCCAGTATCTTCAATATACTAGGATGTTGTTATGATAAATATTTTATTTACACTTACACACACATTCGTCTAATGGTTAAAGAACATACTGTTTCTATGGATGGCGAATTACTGCCTCATGAAGCGATGATTGTTCAACCTTCTTTTAACACATCTCATGGTGGCCATTAAGATGTCACTATATTTATATATGATATATATTATTTTTATGTTTTCCTTATTCTTCTATATTTTTCATTTATGGCATACCTTTATGATTTCCATTATGGGTAAACGTGATAATTTCATTTTAGGAAGTGCGGACTACCGCCCCCTCAAAGTGATTTGAATCGTTAATGTCATATGTGGGACATATAAAGGATGGAGTTAATGATATTATATATGATATTATACTGGAATTATAATATACCTTTATATCATTATGATTTAATTCCATTAAATACTAAATAAAAATGAAAGTAGCGTTCATGCGTACGTACGACTTACCGTCTCCATGAACGGTGCATTTCATTTCTTACCTCTAAATGTTATGTAATATTATAAATACATGTATCTACTAGATATATATGATATATATGATATCTACATCATTAATATAATTCTGGAGATAATGGATATTCTACCACATAAAAAACTTGTAATTATAAGAAGTTTATTGTTGACTCAAGTACCAACGATCGAAAAAACGACCGTTATTAACTTAAATGACTACATAATGTTCATAACATGATAATAAGTGATATAAAAGGAATAATGAACTTGAAAAATGTTCTTAAGAAAGAATAAATTAACTCTAGTTTATTATTCAGGAGATTAAAGAACGATCGAGTCAAGTCAGACACAAGGTAAGGGACTTCGTCTCAATCTCCTTTCATTGAGGCATATTTTGTTTTATACATAGCTTTACTTTATACGGTGTATAAAACCATTTGACTTTTATGTTTATTCAAAAGGAATCTTTTTTATAAAAAGAATTTTACTAAAAGACAAAAGGTAATGTTTTTTTGTCGTAGGTATGCAGTGACGACGACTTCTCCGCCGCTGTGACCATTATTTGAGTTCCGGCTTCCTCTACAAGACATAACTTTTTTTAAATGAAAAATAAATACCTTGTTTTACTTTTATTTTATTTTGGTATTGAAAATGGTTTTGATAATGTTTTTATTATATCAATGTTTTGTATTTATATATTGTGATTTAAATTTGGGAATGTTATGTTTCCTTTATGCATGTTTTATGTGATACGATTATGTTATAGTTTATGATATGTTTAAACATTTTCATATAAGGAATGCATTGGACTTAATAAGTGACGGGTGGAGCCCTCTATAGCTCCTTGATGCATCGGTAGGTCTCATGAGACAAACTAGTGTCTTGGCATGAGGCCTTGACAAAATCTTATTTGTAGTCTTGGCACGAGGCCTTGGCTATGTGGTTATGATAGTCTCGCATTATGCATTACATCATTATGAAAGTGGTTATTGATATTTCATGTGATTATTCGACTTGTAGAATATCCATGTGAATAAGTAAATGGCATTATTTCATTTTATTTTTTCCATATTATGCTGAAGTTCAATTTTAAAAGGCTTTTGTTTTAGTTATACATTGCCTTAAATGTTTATATTTATTTATGAAAGTTTTTGCTGTATTGTTATCCTTACTGAACATCTGAGCTCACCCCTTTCTATGTTTTATTTTCCCAGGATGTGAAGAAATATTTTATGACTGACCTAAAGGGATAGTCTGAAGGAAATAAAAGTGTGGACTATGGAGACTATGTTATTGTGAACTTTCACCTTATGATGTAATGTAACATTTATGAATGTATCTAGTGTTTCCAAGGCTAATAAACTAATCGGTCTTTTGAGACTTGATATTTTGTGATCATGCCAATGTTATTCAATAATGCACCGACTCTGGGTAACTGGGGTTGGGGCGTTACACCCATTTTCATTGAAAAATTGATTAAATACATTGAGAAGATAATATTTACCCATTAATGCTCAGAAGAAGAGAAAATTGTATTGGTGGTTTGTCTAGAAGGAGAAGTATAATTGTGGTGGACCCTGATAAAAAATACAACGTTAGAGGAAAATGATTCCATAGATTATAAAGGATTCAAGAAAACATTTTTTAATAAATATTTTCCCCAAACTCTCCATCTTAAGATGGATAGTGTGTTTCTCAGAATAAAGAAAAAGGAAAATAAGTCTATCAGTTCATATGAGGAAAACATCAAAAGACTTTTATGATAAACCTCCTACATTATCATGATCACTAAAACTAAGGTAGATAACTTATTTAGTGGATTAAAGACGAGTCTATGAAAATCCTTGGAAATATGAGACATTGAAAGTCATGAGGAAATTGATCGTTGTTCCCCAATGGTTGTGATAGAAATTAGAGACTCTTAGTGATCATGTGGGATCATAGATAAAAAGAGTAAAATAGAGTTTAATATGGGAGGATGAATAGATAAATATCAATAAGGAAGGAAAACCCAACATCCCACATGTCAAAAGTGTGGGAAGAATCATCCTGGAAACTAGGTCATGAGAACCACGAGATGCTTCAAATGTGGAAGATAGGATCATCGGGATAATTTTTTTCCAAAGGTATTTGAAGAATTCCAAAAATTTGGAAGAAGAAAGGAAGTTTCAGACTGACACTCAACCTATAGTTTTTTTTCAACTGCAAGGAACTTGGTAGTTTTTCAAGACAATTCCTTAATCAAAGGATTGTCATAGGAAATCAACAGTAACACCTCCAACATATAAAGGAAGGGTATATGCTATCACTATATCTAATTTGTAACCCAGAAATGATGCGGCGGTATATATGAAAGTTATTCATTAAATAACATAGAATGGACTTTTTATTCCGGTTCTACAAATTCTTTTATATCCTATAAGTTTAATAGGACTATTCAAAAACCATCTCAAAATATGAAGGTTGAGTTATCTATGAGAATATTGAATGATGAAAATACTAAATCTAATGTATATAACTCCTCCCTAGTTAATGTTTATGTACTAATCCTCCCAAAAAAATATCATCTTACTTTATTTGGTGGAGTTTTATGCTATATTGGGAATGGATTTTCTATCTTTATACAAATCCAAAAATAACTATCAAGAAACAAAGATTACTCTTCATATCCTGAGGCATCCAAAAATTATGTAAAATTGTTAGGGGGATGATGAATATCCTTCAGAATCATCATCTCAATTGAAGATATTTTTGCCTTATGAGAAATAATATCTAGCTCAAATGATTAACACAAATGAGAGGATCATGCTCAAAGACTTTCCCATTGTGAGTGACTACACCAATGTGTTCCCTATGCAATTTCATGGCATTCCACATGATCTAGAGGTTGAGTTCTCAATGGATCTCATACCTAGATCTATGCCTATATAAAATAATCTTTATAGGATGGTCACCATTGAGTTAGAGTAACTGGAGAATAAGTTACTAGAGAATCCATACAAGGGTTTTATATGCCTGAGTACGTCACCATGGGGTGTGCTAGCCATCTTTATCAAGATGGATAGATCAATGAGCCATTGAATTTATTATCGTTTTCTCAACAAAATCATGATAAAGAAAGATTATCCCCTACCACTAATAGATGAATTATTCAACCAGCTATGTGAGGCCATGTATTTCTCCAATGTGGACCTTTTTCAATATATCAAGAATTAAATGTGAGGAAGGAACATATTCCCTATAATTCAAATCGAATGAGGTATGGAAACAATGCATTCATAGTAATTCCCTTCAAACTCACTAATTCTCCATCAATTTTCATCAACTTATTGAATATAGTCTTTACATATTTTCTCAATAAATTTATTTTATTCCTTATCAATGATATTCAAAAATACTATAAGAGTAATGAGTAACATAAGTAGCATTTCAAAACTATGCTAAAGACTTTATGAAGGGATAAAATTTATAAAAATTATAGTAAATGTGATTTATGGATAGAGGAAGTATCATTCTTGGGGAACATTATCTACAGTAAAGGAAAACATGTGGACCCTTCCAATACAAAGGAAATAAAGTAGTGGATCAGGCCAATATCTATAATGGATATCCATAGTTTCCATGGTCTAGTTGGGTATTACCAATGATTTTTTAAGAACTTATCATGATTGTTAAACCCACTAACCAAGATATCTTACAAGGGAGTAATGTTTTTTTGTACCAATGAATGTAAAGAATTCTTTAAAGAGTTAAATAACTAGTTTATCACTACTCCAGTACTTATATTTCCCACAAGATGATAACTCTTTGTGGTATATAGTGATGCTTCAATGAATGGATTGGGATGTGTACTGATTAAAAATGAAAAAGTGTTAGACTATTCCTCAAGGAAGCATAAAGATCATGTCACAAACTGACCCAGAAAAACTTATACCCTAATACCCAAGCCTATCCTCACATGGCCCAAAGGGTGTTCCCAATCCCCAAGGGTTGGTGATAGGCACCTGGAATCAATCAATATTAAATTTGGAAAATCATTTCCACAAACACAGTGGAAGAAAGAGGTACAATTCAGTATGCACAAAATAAAACTCAAGGTAGAGAACTATACTAGAATACAAATAGGTAATCAAACCCAAAGTACAATAAAAAAGTACTAGAAAAGTGGATAAAACACAATTCTCAATGGTCATAACTCTCTAATCCCCAGTATCAAAAACTAAAACCATCTCCAAGTAAGCTTTTACCTTTTTTAAACCTTGAAGAAGATAATATACAAACACCTAAATTCATAGGAAGGGAGTAATATATAAGTCTAGTAGAGTCTCACCAAAGATTCCATAAAATGATACCAAACTGATTAAAAAAATAAGTTTCAATTTTAAAAAAATAGGAATGGCAGTTCAAAATCATGTTTAAAACAAATCATGCTTTATATTTCAATTGATGTAAATACTTATAAAAATGGACTAAATTTTTTTTTATATAAATTGGTTCATATAAATTCACAAGCCATATGTAAAATACTATAAAAATGGAATATATATCAAAATAATCACAAAGGATCAACACATCCATCTTCCATGAGGTGTGATAGTTTCAGGTTATGTGATCCTCAAACACTCACATGATGACAATGGAAATGTGCACACATATATCTCAAAAACTGGAAAGAATAAACTAACTAATATCCCACTGGGGATAATATTTTCCAATATAGTTATGTTAGAGTTGTAGAGAATATCTCTATTACTTGGTAATTCCCATCCTGACACGTTTATCCCTAATAACCCACTAAATACCTGGGCTATCATGTGCTCAGACAATAATAAAAAATGATAAAAAGAATTCAAAACTATTTAAAATACAATTAACCTATTTTTTCCCATTTCAATATGAAAATTTTAAATTTAAAAAAACAAAATGGGTTTTAATCAAATTGTGCCATCTTTTTGGATAAAACCATAGGTTATCTATCAAAACAATTTAATCCATTTTTCTAAAATACAAATTTTAAATCAATTACTCAATTCAATGTCACAATTAAATTTTTCAATTTAAATTCCAAAATTTAAATTTCACATTTAAATTCAAAAACATTTAATCAAGTTCTACAAACAGACGCTAAATCATTAGAATTGGGGGTTTTCATAATTTCATGAAAAAACAAAACCAAATCCAAATTTATAAAGAAATTGTGTTTTTAAAATATAATTAAAGGAAATTTAATTTAAATAAAACAATTTAGGGTCAAATAAATTGGCATTGTTAAATGGAACCACCTACCATATATCAAAAAATTTGGTAACACAACTTCTGTAATGGGAAACTCCAAAAAAGAATTTCAGCAATAAAGATTGTATTATTAAACCCAAATTAAAGATCTAAAACAATAGGTATTAGATAATAAAACCACATTTTGATCTAATAAACCCTAGGTAGGATAGAATTAGAGAGTGGTGGAAAAGTAATGACGAATTAACTCTTACTGGGGAAGGTTCAAAGATGGATTTCCATTATTTTATCTTCTTTGGAAGGGGTTTGGAGGAGCCAAAATTGGACCTTAAGATCTCTAAAAACCTAGGAGGACATTCTAGGTTGAGTTAGTTCTGAGCAGTGGAATAAATTAGGATTTGGGAAATTTTAAAATAATTTTAGGATTAATTAAAAGTTGCACGCTGGGTTTCCTAGAGTGGGGCCCATGGTTTTTCAAACTGTGCACCTTAGTCATGAACCCCTACATGTGGGGTTTCACAATTTCTTCTTTGTGGGTGGATAGTTTTTCAAACAATTATCTAACTATCCAAACCCACAATTCCTGTTTTTTCACGGTTATCACTAGTAGGGCGCACTATTTGGGAAAACTATACACCAACTATGAAAACCCCAAAATCCTTTCAAAATTTTAATAATTTCAACCGAAGCACCCCTAAATGATACCCAAAAAATGAATGATCAAAATATGGGTTAAGCAGTACTTGAAAACAATACCAGGATGTTACAACATTTCCACACTAAAAATTTTGTGTTCCCAGAGTGCTTGTTAAGAAGCTTACAAGTCAAAAATTTGGGGCAACTAGTCTCTCATCAGTGTGCCCATATATCACACTGAATCAATAATAGAACTGTGTTTCCATAACACTAAAACCAAAGGGATCATACTTCCACAAAGTACCTTGGTTTTAGGATGAACTATCCTAACTGATTGTTTAGTCATGGATAAATCTGTCTTGATTTCAAGATCACTCCATCTTAGAACATGAGATGGATCAGCTGGATACCTTCGGATTTATGATACATGGAACAGGTTATGTATAGATGTTATATTTGGAGGAAATGATAATAGATAAGCAAATTTCCCCACTAATGGAAAACTCCAACTCTCTATGATGATAATCAACATAATATTTATACTATATTTTTTTTCAAAAACATTCTCGAATGGAATCAACTAAATTGTTTTTGTCATCTCTTGGACCAACCTTGGTCCAACCAAGGAACTTTCATAGATCTCTAACCAAAAGAATGGAGACTTACAAGGCTGATCATACAATTCCTCAAAATGATCCATCCTCCTTGAAAACTGGTAAATATTGTCATAATCAAGCTCAACCACCCATAAATGGTCATAAAAATATTCAAAAAAGTTAAGAATGTAGGATATAATCATTTCTTAAAGAATATATATAGTTCCCTATATCTTTCCATCTGACTACAGATAGTATTTCGTACTCAAAAGGACCTAAGATCCTAGTGCCTCTTAAAGGCTTCTCCAAAAGTGAACGTAAAATGGGGATCTCTATTATAGAGTATAGTATATATAACTCTATAAAAATGAACAATCTATTTTACATAGATATTTCCAAACTCCTCAAATTTGGTTGTATCATTAATTGGTATAAAGGGAACTGATTTGGTCAGCCTATCTATCACAACCCGTATTGCATTCTTCATTCTCTGGATATGTGAAAACCCAACCAAAAATTCCATAGAGATTTCATCCCACTGCCATGTTAGAATTATAATTGGTTTAAGGAAACCCTAAGGTCTTTAGACATAATCCTTGACTAATTAAAAATTATAACAATGAGAGAAAAAATCATCAATGCCTCATCTCAGAACTGGACACTAGAATATAAATCGTATATTATAGAACATCTTCACAGTTCATGGGTACACTGCCCACTGGGAATTATGGAAGCCCCCATAAAATCTTTCCTAACTAATAATGGTGAAACAAAATAATTCTGCTAACATGGAATTCCCTTCGTGGAGAATGACCAGTCATCAATGGCATCCCCACCAAAAAGAGAGCCTATAATGTTATGGTATTCATCATCAAGTTGCTATTCCTGAAGAATCGTCTCAAGAAGAGTGGAGGTAAACTGAACACTAGCCAAAACAACTTCATCCCCTGATTCCCAAACTACTATATGAAACTATGCAAAGAGATCCATCAAGTTCCACTCTTTCGAAGATTCTTTCAAATCCTGGGTTGGAAGTTTCGTACTTAAAGAATTTACAATTACATACCCTTTTCTTGGGGCACAGGCAATTTCAAATTCAAAATATTGTAGTTATTCCCCCATACATCTTTTTGAAATACATATCTTTTTTGGAGAGGATATAACTCAAGATATTATAATCGGAATACAAGGTAAACCATTCTATGATATGTTAATGTCGTCACCTCTTAAGTGTATGCATCCCAGCTACAAGTTCAAGGTCCTGGGTTAGGTAATTCTTATCATGTGGCCAAAGCCATCAAGATCCATAGGAAATTACATGACCACCTTACATGAGAACGTATCCTAAATTGGAACCCAATGCATCAAATAAGACCACATAGCCCTGACTGACCTTTGGAAGAGTAAACACCATTGCAGTTATCAAAAGGATTTTCATATGAAAAAAAATAATTCTATCATTTTTCATCCTAAGAAAAATTTACTCCCATTTGAGTTAGATCATTCATTGGAGAATCCAACTTCTATAAATCCTTTAAAACCAGTGATAATACCCATACAAACCCAAGAATATCTGAATATTGAAAAAATGTGGTTGTTCTAATTTCATAATAGATTTCACCTTTTGAAGATCAAATGAAATACCAAGTTTCAACATCACATGTCCCAAGAACATCACTTCCCAAATCTAGAAATCACATTTTGATAGCTTGGAATAAATTTGGTGATTTCTCAATAATTATAGAACACCTCTTATATAATGTTGATGATCTTCCTCATACTTAGAGTAAATAAGGATTTCATTCAAAAATACCACCATGAAGGCATCAACATATTCATGGAAAATCCAATTCATTAAATCCAAAAACCTCAAAAAATAGCATTAGTTAGACTAGATGGCATGAAAAGGTACTAATAATAGATATACCAACTCTAGAAGGTAGTTTTATTAATGTCGGATTGTTTTATTCTTAGTATATGGTAAGCAGGCCAAAGACAAATCTTTGAGAACCACTTAGACCCCTTAGACTATTCAAATAGATCACCAATTTGTGGACATGGATACTTGTTCTATACCTTAACTCGATTGAGTTTTTGGTAGTAAAAACCTTGGAAAAGTGAACCATAAAATTTCTTAGCAAAGAGAACTAGTGTAGCACATGGTGACACACACGGGCGTACAAATACCTTCTCTAGAATATCATCCAACTAAGTCTTCAACACTTTTTTATATTAGTTGGTTACATACAATAATAATGAATAGTAATAGGTTGAGTACCATGATCTAAATCAATAGAAACCTCTACCTCCCTTACTATTGGAAAAACAGAGAATTCCAAAGGGAAAACATCAGGAAACTCAATAAAAACTGGAGGTATATAATCACTCAATGAATCTCACCCTAGATCAAAAGTGAACACTGATATTACATTACCTAAATCTAGATAAGAAGTTCTATCTCTACTCAACCATATATCCTATTCTCCTTGAAATATATGGAACACCCAATCAAGTGTAGTAAAGGAGACCCGTCAAAGATAACAGTCAACTCAGGACTTATTGGAAACAATCCAATATATCCCAAAAATTATATCAAATGGTTTCATGTTGAGAACCATAAAATCTTAATAAAAATCAAAATATGATAATAAGAAATCATAAGCAGGACTATAGGGACCATTATCTATATTTGTTTCAAGGAGGGTAGTAATATCCATCACATAAGATAAAATATCTATAAAAAGATTTAGTAGATTGAAAATACGAGTTGAAATAAATGAATTAGATGAACTACTATCAAATGAATAAGTCACTAATGAAGAATCTATAGTGATGGTACCTCCCACAGTCACATGACTCATATCTTATTCATCTAGAGAATATTCCACTACGTGGAGAAGCTTCATTTCAGAGGCTTTTGGCTGGAATCACTTTGGTTAGGAAGCATTTGATTTCACCATTGTTTTATTCGGATTTGATGATATCGTGACATTGGGAAAAGTGAAATAGACATAGATTTACATCTTTAAGTGACATGATCATCCACAGGAACCACATATCTTGGGTGCCTCACTGAAAAACCATTTTAAAATCCCTATTTTTCCATGATTTTAAAAAATCAAAGTGACACTATTAGGAACTATAAGATGTTTAGAAGAAACCTACTATCGAGAAACACCATGAGAATCAGCACACTTTCTCTTCCCTTTAAAGGAACTCACATTGTCATTAGGAGATAAATGAACTCCCTTCAACCCTGACTTACCAACCTGGTCCATTTAAACCATCAATGCTCTATCCAACACATCAGAATAAGGCAGAATATTTATCAAGAAAACCTGAGAAAAAATAACTAATCGAATTCCCATATCGAACCATAAATTTTTCATCTTCTCATTCGATAATATCTTAGGTGCAAACTGCACTAGCTCAGCAAAGAGATTTTCATATTTTGTCACTATCCTATCAGCTTGTTTTAGTTTTAAAAACTCTAAATCCTTGGACAAAACCATCATCTTTGGATATTAGTTGTTAGTGAAAAAAATTTAAACTCTTTACACTCTAATCCCCCATGCTTCTTTGAAGTCACCATCATATCCCACCATCACCAGCTAGGTACCTCAATCTTGAAGGTGGAACATTTCACCTTGATTTCATCCAATGTTTTCATGAACTAAAATAGAAGCTCAATATTCCTCAACCAATCCACAACAATATGAGGATCATTAGAGCCATGGAATTATTTTTCCTTTTGGTGAAGGAAACCCTAATACTAAATCATGAAGTTATCCCTCTTAGGTTCTTCAGGTGGAGCCTGAATGGGAACAGGTTCAGTTTCATATCCCATAGCTTGTATATCCTATAAAATAACTCCATCTACATTCTAGTTCATGAGAGGATTTTCATGATGTGCTTCATTAGAAGCTTCCTCCAAGATCTGATTCACACATATTCTAAGATTCATGATGCTACACAACATCAGCAAACAACATTTAAGACATAAAACTAACACTAAAATAGAGAAACAAGTGAAATTAATCACCTCAGAAAGATAAATAATATTTGGATTTCAATCTATGTTAATCAAAATCCTATAAAATACTAGAAAAATTCCTCCAGTCATTTTTTCAAAACAGCCTCTGATAATTTAAGGTTAATTATGGTGAGACATGTCCATGAACTCAATAGAAACTACCTCTAATGTCTTAACAAAGTTACTCAACAGCATACTAACATCAAGGCATGATAATTAACCTCCACCTCGGATACCAATTTTTTCCAAACTATCTAGGACACCCTAGTACACTGATACCTAATCTGATCTAAACATGGCCCGAAGGGTGTTCTTGATCCCCACAAGTTAGAAAAAAGTAGTTAGAATCATACAATATAAAAGTGGGAATGAATTGTTGAGAAACACTATAGAATAAAGAGATAAAATTCAGTAGGAACAAAAGAAAACTATAGTGGGAGAAGTATGAAAATATTTTAAATAGGTAAAAACACAAATTA
The DNA here is from genome assembly GCA_963277665.1 of Viscum album. Lineage (NCBI taxonomy): Eukaryota > Viridiplantae > Streptophyta > Magnoliopsida > Santalales > Viscaceae > Viscum > Viscum album. The sequence goes on along the minus strand of OY728127.1, from coordinate 1,328,732,199 downwards.
CAACCACAAAGAACTAGGAAACATGATAAAAACACATGTCCCAATGGAAAAAACTCTCCATGTCCAAGGATAAACAACCAAAACCACCTCCAAGTGGTGCCCAACCCTTGATCAAACATAAAAGAATATAATCTATGAACATTCAAAGAAACATGTATCATGTGAGCTAAAATCCCAATAGGTCCTCACTAGGTATTCCATAAAAATATTCCAAATCTATAAACTAAATAATCTTTTAATTGTAAATAAACAGACATGGCAGTTCAAAATAATTTTTAAAAAAATCATGCTTTACATTTCAATTGATGGAAATAATTTTAAAAAATGTATTAATAATTTTTTTATATAAAACAGTTTATATAAATTCACATGGCATGTGTAAAACAGTTTACAACAATGAAATGTATATCAAAATAATCACATAGAAGAAACATGGTCATCTTCTAAGAGGTAAAATAGTTTCAGGTTATGGGATCCTCACACACTCATATGATGATAATAGAAATGTGAATACACATATCTATGATAATGGCTAAATGATACTAACTAACATTCCACTGGGGATGAGATCTGTAATGAGTTTATGTTAGAGTTTTAAATCATAAATTCATATTTAGAATATTCTCATCCTTGTATTTTTGTCCCTAATAACTCACTAAATACCCAAGCTTGACTGTGCTAAAAAAAAATCAATAATGGAAAATTTATTTCAAAACTATTTAAAAATAACCCATTTTTCCCATTTCAATATGTCAATTTTCCATTAAATTACAAAAATTTGTTTTTGATCAAATCATGCCTTTTCCATGACAAAACCACCCGGTTTATATAAAAAAAGTTTAATCCATTTTTTTTCAAATTAAAATTTTAAATCGATTTCACAATTCAATTTATCAATTACAATTACACAATTTCAATTTCAAAATTCAATTCCACACAATTCCATCATATTCCACAAATACACTCCAATTACTTGGAATTAGTGGTTTTTCACAAATTCATGCCAAAACAATTCCAAATCCCAATTTACAAAAAATTAGGTTTTCAAAATATAATTGAAATCAATTTAATTTAAATCAACCAATTTGGGGTTAAATAAATTGGCAATCATAAATGGAACCATCTATCATAGATCATGATGTAACGTAACACAACTTCCACAATGGGAAACTCTAATGAAGAACATCAGCATAAAATATTTGATAATCAAACCAAGATTATAGAACTAAAACAAAGGGTATTGAGTCCTCTAATGACACAAATATCTAACAAAACTAAGGGAGGAGAGAAGGAGTGCGCGGGACATAAGGAATGGGGAAGGAACTCCTACCGGGAAAGGACTGAACAATGATCACCATGCTATGATTTATGTCAGAAGTGGTTTGAAGGATCCAAAATTGGACCTTGAGAGTTCCAATGAACTAATATGATTCTCTAGGTTGATTTAAGCCTATGTAGGGGAAGTGATAGGGTTTTAGGGTATTTTAAAAGAATTTTAGGATTAATTAAAAGTTGTGTTCATGGTTTCCAGAAGGGAGACACATGGTTTTTCAAACTGTGCACCCAATTCATCCACCCCTTTTGGTATGGATACATGGTTTCTCCTTGGTGTGATCATGGTTTTTTAAACCATGCACTAACCATGAAAACCCTCACTAACTGGTTTTTCACAGTTTGTGCTAGAAGAGCGCATGGTTTGGGAAAACCATGTTCCAACCGTGCACAACCTAAAAGCCCTTCAAATTTTCCAAAACTTCACCTGAAGCACCCTTAAATGAGACCCAACCAAATAATGATAAAAATATGGGTTTAGGAGTACCAAAAAATTTGAACATGATGTTATAGTTCATGAGAAAAACTATCCCACGCATGATCTAGAGTTAGAAACTATGATCTTTGAATTGAAAATTTGGTGGCGGTAACTCAATGGGGAGAACTATAAGATATAAATTGATCACAAGAACATCAAATATATATTCACACATAAGGATATTAATTTTTTCTATGGAAGATGGTTATATATTATCAAGTATTATGACTACACAATCCACTACCATCAAGGTAAATAAATTAATATGGAGGATACTCTAAGTATAAAGTATTCTTCAACTTTATCAATGGGGAGAATTAAGAAGGATCCAATGTTCTTAGAAATGAAAAGTATTGACATGGAAATCATTAAGGAAATAACATCCTTGATCCTTTCATAGATTATTTCTCAACAATACCTTTTAGAAAAGAAAAAATATGCTCAAAGAGATGATGTGTTAATTCAGAATAAGGTGGAAGCTATCAGAAAATAGAAATCCTCATAGTTCAAAATTGATGCAGAAGGAGTATTAAGATTTCATTCAGGACTATGTGTACTATAAAATCCTATAATAAAGAGAGATATTTTGAATGAGTCACATAGATCTACCTTCTATTTACACCCAGGGATCTCAAAGAAGTATTGAGATCTTTGAGAGCACTATTGGTGGGATAATATAAAGGAGATCACTGAAAATACATCAAAGTTTTCGGTAAGTCATAAAGTGAAGGATGAAATGAAAAATTATAAGGTTATAATGTAACAATTACCTGTACCTACATGGGAATGAGAAAAACACCATGGACTTTGTCATTAGACTTCTGAAGACATCCGAATGGGATAATTCTATATGGGTTGATATGGATTGTCTTACAAATAAATCTCACTTTATTGTGATCTGAGAGGATTTCTCACTCAACAAACTTACTTGGATATACATAAAAAAAGTCGTGAGGATTCATGGAGTTACATTAAGGATTATATTCGATCGTGATCCTAGATTTTCATCTATGTTCTAGAGGATTCCCAAACATGATCTAGATACTGAGTTGAAATTCAGTAAAACTTATCGTTGTCAAACTGATGGCCAATCTGAGAAGACTATTCAGATTATGGAAGACATATTGATAGCATGTTCTATGGTATTTAAAAGAGGTTGGGATCAATATATTCCACTGTTATACTTCTATTACAACAATAACCTCCACTAAAGCATCCAAATGGCCCTATATGAAGCACTTTATGGGAAAAGATACAGAAAATAAGTATGTTGTGATGAAGTTGGTGAATTTAAGCTTCTGGGACCTGAAATGGTTAAAGAAATGCTTAAAATGATGGAAACCATTTTTCAACACATCTGCATAGCCCAAAGTCAATAGAAGAGAAATAAAGATAATCATCGATGGTACTTAAAGTTTGAGGTTGGTGATATGGTATTCCTATAAATATTTTCAGAGAAGAGATTCATGATATTTGGGAAGAAAGAAAACCTAAGTCTTGGGTACATCATCCCATTTTAGATTTTTGATCACATCAGAGTTGTGTCATATCAACTATAACTCCTACCAACCATTTATCAAGTACATGATGTATTCAATGTATCATTCTTGAGGAAGTTCATAAAAAATTCCTCGCATGTGATGAATTCAAAAGTGTCATAGTTGGAGAATGATCTCTCTTACGAGGAGAAGCTAATGAAGATCTTGGACCGCATAGATAAAGTCCTACGCAACAAGACTACACACCTTTTCCAAGTATTTTAGTGAAACCATAAGTATGAAGAGATGAAATGGGAAATAGAGTAATCAATGAAGGATAAATACTAATACTCTCACCCCTAGGTTGATACTACTACTCTAACCCCTAGGTGTACAGATGATTGGAAAGTTGACAAGGGCATTGTTCCTAGAGAGCCTGTGTATCCTTCTCTAAGTTTGGGTAGTGGCATTCAGTAGGCTAACATCACAGTATTTGGTCCTTTGGTTGATGCTCATAGCAATAAGGGTGTGGCTAGATATAATGAAACCAATCCCCTTTTGGTTTTGGACAATTATGAAAATGAAGAAAACCCTACACAAAAAAATCAGGTAACTCAACTCCTTTAGCTCTTGACATGCACATTGTAGTTGGTACTGGCAAAAAGGTTTTCACTATTTTTTCCTCAAAATCTAAAAATCTAAATGTTGTGCATAATGAGAATCTCTGGATTAGTATTTCAATGATCACACCTATTAAAGATTCTATGCAAGAATGATTAAAATATTCTGTGAATGTAGGTACTTCTATTATTACTTACACTACTATTAAGAGTAATAATGAGAAAAACTCTATCCCAAACACATCCAAAAATTTCAGAATATCATCTAAAAAAATGGATTAGAGGGTAAGAAAAAGGGGATTTCAAACTCCAAATGTGGGTATAAATGAATATCCTTTTCTAGAATTGTCAGGGTATTTCTAACCCCAACAATTTTATTTTCTAAAGAAGAAAGATAAACATTAATTTTCCTTTTATTTTTCTCTATTACTAAACCCAAGAAAAATTTCTCTTCTATTTTACTACATCTCATTCAGCTTTGATATAATTTTATAGGTGGGAGTCAAAATAGACCCACGGTTGAAACTACATTGATTTTACTGAAACCACATTTGAAAAATGTTAAAATTTCCTATGTCTCTTATCAAATACTTACCTATTATTTTACTCTATATAGTACACATATATTCAGCTCCTCTGTTTATGCAAAGAACAGATATCAAGATAGGAGGTCTCCCTGGACTAACCTCACCTATCTGAGTTCCAATATACATAACATCTGGTTTTTTATTGGGCCCATCCCACTCTTATATCTCTATGAGAGAATTTAAGTCTACAATTGAGGATAGTAACCTTATTGAAATTAATCTCACCGGTTTCAAATAAACCTAGTACAAAAGACACTACAATATGGTGGTATCCAACAAATTGGATAGAGCATTCACAAATGATAATTCTCTAGATAAATGGGACACCATTTCTAGCACCACTCTCCCCAAGATTCAGTCTGACCATCATCCAATTATTGTCACTATTTCTTTTAAAACTGTGAAACTCCCTTTACCCTTTAGATTCAAAAAAATCATGGTTCTTGAAACCTGAATGTGATAATATTATTAAAAACTATTGGTACTCTATGACTCATTAAAATGATGCATTTTCCTATTCTTTTAAATTAAAAAATCTTAAAAAAATATTAAGGGTTGGTGAATCTCATAATCCAAACAAATTGACAATGACATCCTACTTATTGATAATGAACTACATTAACTTCAAAACAAAAACACCAACTCTAATTTCACTACTGATCAGAATTATGAAATTAACATTTTTGGGAAGCTTAACTCACTTCTCACCTTTAAGGATAACATGCATAAATAATCTTTCAAAATCAAGTGGTTAAATAAAGGTGATAGAAACATAAAGTTCTATAACTCTCTTCAAGGAATAAGAAAAGATTGTGGGATTTTAACATTTATAAAATATGGGGACAAAATTTTGGATAATGAGGATGATATTTATAGTCATGTTGCCTCCTATTTTGAATGAATTTTTAATGGCCCTGCCATCAACAAGGATCTATTACACTATGTCATTCTGGTTTTTGTCAATGAGGAAGATAACTCTTTTCTTTTAAGCATTCCTCTTGAGAATGAAATCAAAGACACAGTTTTTAGCTTGAACCCTGATAGTGACATGGGTAATGATGGCTTTTATAATTCTTTCTACAAGAAATATTGGGTGTTACTCAAGATGATGTTTGAAAACTCTTCAAATCCTTTATTTATAGGGTTTATCTACCCCATGGGATGAATGTGCAATTCCTCTCTTTGATCCCAAAGGTTGATAATGCCTATGAGATTCATCTTTTCCTAACCATAGCTCTAATTAACACTCTATAAAAAATCATCACTAAACATATTTCAAATAGGATTATAACCATGACTGACGAAATTATCTCATGGAATCAATTTGGTTTCCATAAGGGAAGATCCATTCAGGACTGCATTTTTCTTTCCTCTGAATGCACTAACATGTTAAACAACACCAACATAGGTGGTAATACTTCCATAAAACTTGACACTAGAAAATATTTCAATACCATGGATTGGAATTTCATATTTAAACTTCTTTAATGATTTGGCTTCAATTATTCCATTATAACTATAATCAAAACCATGTTCAACTCAGTCTCCATTTATATCATGGTCAATGGTTCTCCAAGAGGCTATTTTAAATGCACCAAAGTTGTAAGACAAGGTGATCCCATTTCTTCCATTATCTTATCCATTGAAGATGACTACTTTAGTAGATTCCTCACTTGACTAGTCAATCAAGGTAAACTTAAAACCCCTTGTGCTTGGGGGATGTGAATTCCCCCACGCATCTTTTATATGTGGATGACATCATTATTTTCTTACAAGGTGATAAGAAAACATTTGAACCCTCAAAAATTATCTCTCTCATTATGAGGAGGTCTTGGGTTAGATAATTAGCTAGAAAAATCCTCTATCTTTTTTGGGATGAATTTTATAGATAATATAAAACAAAGTTTTACCAATGAATTAGGCATTCAAGAAGGCTCTTTTCCTTTTATGTACCTTGGTGTACCCATATTTTGTGTTATACCAAAATCTAACTATTTCTTCAAAAATGTTGATTAAGTCCTTAATCAGATCTCCACTTGGAAGGGTAAAACTCTATATATGGTGGGTAGAATCTGTCTTGTCAAATCTGTCATTGTCACCAAAATGGTTTACTCTGTGATGGTTTATAAATGGCCCCCCAAACTCATTAAAAAATGATTGTATCCATAAAAACAAATTGGTCTGATAGCACTCTGGATAGAAAATTGGTGACTACACCTTGGTATTCTTGTTGCAAACCTTTGGACAAGGGTAGCCTCAACATTAAATTTTTAAATATTTTTAAAAGGAAAGAGGGTCACACAAGTATTGGTTCGGTCGTGCAAGTTAGTAGCGTGATAGAGGCTAGGGCGGTTGGTGTTGCACGCTGGAACTTGCGCACCAAGAGGAGGCTTGCGCGCCACCGCGCAAGGTGTCCAGTATGCCTATAAATAGAGGACCACCCCTCCTCATTTGGAATGAAGTTCGAGACATTAGAGAAATTCAGTGCTCCCATCTCGTAGGTGTAGTGGTCGTGCAAGTGGTTATGGGTCGCGCAAGTATAAGTTGCGTGACAGTTATCCTTTGTGTGCCAAAACCAGTTTGGGTGAAGAGTAATGTGAGTCGCGCAAGTTTGAAGTTGAAGAAGTCAGTGTCGCGCAAGTGGTTGAGGTGGAATTGCATGCCATTTATAACTTGCACGCCGTCTTTGAAACTTGTGCATTGGCTTCGAGAAATGTTCCATGTTTTGTTGAAGTACACTGGTTTTTTGGAGCTGTAAGAAAGCTAGAAGATTGCTCGATACCTTCGGTGCAAAGTGAGATTAGTCTACTGGTGAGAGTTGGACTTCAACAGAGCATCTAAATACAACAGAGGAAGCATTATTTCTCAATGATGAAGAGACCTCCATGTCTATAAACTTAGTGTGACTTCACCAAAGGCAGTGAGCCAGGGGGAGTCAACAGGAGTGACCAGAGGGACGTAGTGAGCTACCTCTGAACCTTTTGTAAAGGCAGTGAGCCTGGGACAGAGTGACTATGCCCGAACCTTTGTAATCCACATCTAGTGAAGAATAGTGGAATTTGGTATGACTGGAAACTTGTCGGTGTATGCTCTTTGGACATAGCCCTTAGCGGTGAACCAAGTAAAAATTGTTGTGTCATCTCTTTGCATGTGAATGTTTCATTGCTGATCATATCCATCATACAAGTTTAACTAGTTCCTACCAACATGGGAACAAGATCCTTGTTTTTAAAAGATAAAGTTTTCACCCTAATTCACCCCTCCCCTCTTAGGGTGTCCCGGGGTCCTACAAGTTGTATCAGAGGGAAGGATACTAGTGTTAGATCTATCCTTTGCCCTCATGGAAAATTCAGCCAGTGTTAGGGGAGTCCCCCACTTTGATGGAAGTAATTTTCAGATTTGGATGAACAGAATGAGATCTCATCTAAGATCCCATGGAATGGAAGTTCTGTTTTCCATTGTGCATGGTATTAATGTTTCTGATCCAACAGGACTGGATATGACTGATGCAGATAGGAAAATTCTCGATGCAGATGCTAAAGTATAGAATTCTCTCACCGCAGCCCTTTCTGATCAGATCTATCTAAAAGTGATGAGTTGCACCTCAGCAAAGTCCATGTGGGATAAAATTAAAAATATTTATGAAGGAGATTAAAAAGTGAAGGAGGAAAAACTACAAGTGCTGCACAATAGATTTGATGATCTGAAGATGCATCCTGATGAGAATTCAGACTCCTTCCTCAATTGAATTACTTAAGTGGTTGGATCAATTCGGGGCCTATGAGAAGAAATCAAAGATGTTGACATTGTGAAGAAAATACTGAGAAGACTTCCACCCATATACAATGCAAAGGTGTCAGCCCTTGAGGAAAGAGATCTTTCCAAACTTTCTCTGGATGATATACTGAGTAGCCTGGTGGCATATGAAATGAGAGTCAAACCAGAAGATGATACGACTCGAGTGAGCAAGGAAATGGAGTTCAAATCCATTGAGAAACTAAAAATCTCAAAAGATAGTAGTGGTGAAGATGATGATGAAAATGAAATTCCTTCTCTCATTGCAAAGAAGTTCTAGAAGGGAAAAGTGAAATTCAAAGGGAAGTTACCTCTAGCTTGCTTTAGTTGTGGAAAAGTTGGTCACATTGCCTCTCAGTGCTTAAGAAAGTCCAATTATGAGAATAGTGATGCTAAAAACATTTAGAAGCCTCAGAAAAGGTTTTTCAAAAAGGGAAACTTCAAATCAATAAGGAAAGTACCAAATAATAGATTTGTCTATAAAGAGGAAGATGGTGATAATGAATTCTATGATGAAGAAGAACCAGAATTTAAAACTTGAAAACATGCTTCAATGATGGCTACTGTTGAAAAATCAGAAGATATTGGTGGAGAAAATTAGTTGAAAACTAGTGCAGATCTCGAGTTGAAACTTAAGGATGATGTTAGTAAGCTTAAGATTAAATGTAAGAGTTGCAATAAGTGGAAATCAATTGTAGAAGAATCAACTAAATATGTTGATCAACTTGAAGATGAAATTGAACGACTAGAATAATTGGTGAAAGTACAGTCTAAAATTCCTAAAAGCAATGATGATGTAGTGGATCTGAAGCTGAGAATTGAAGAGAACGCAAAGGTCATCAATGAACTCATCTCTAGACTAGAGTAAAAGACCAATACTACTAAGCGTCTTGAGGAGGAATTCATTACTATTAGGAGTAAACTTGAAAAAGATTCAGTTTCAAAAGAATCAAGTAAGAAAATACAGTTTGGAAGGTTCTCAGATGCTGAGCTGTTGGAGAGAGAAAAACATGGCTCTAATGGAGTTGAAAAGATTTTAAATGACCAAATACCAGCCTGGATGGGAAATTTTGGAATTGGTTGTGGGGCAGAGTCGTTAAATGCTACAAATAAAAGTGACCAAAATAAAGGCAAGCTGAAAGTGGGTAATGTGGGAAATTCTATTGAAGTAATGAAATAGAAACCCCGAATTCAATCTGAAAGAAGAAAAGAAGATTATCCTAGAGCCTCGTGAAAAAAGGAGCCCTCATATCATTATCCCATAGAAGAAGTAATGAGGACAAATAGAAACGAGAAGACATTTCCTCTCATGAAGTGTCAGTTCTGTGGATATTTGGGACATACCATGTCCTTTTGCGAAGAGTCAAGAAGATATCTGAATGTAGAAGATACAGGAGTTCAACAGAGGAGAACAAATTCATATCCTAATTATTTTAGAAGAAACAATTTCTATGGATATTGTTTTCGTTGTTCTAACTTTGGTCATAAGGCTATTAATTGCAGGCAGAGAAGGGACATGGACACCTCATACCGAAGTTCGATACAAGTCAAGTCTCGTCAACAATACAATGTTTCTCTTTCAAACAAGTTTTCTCCTCTAATAGAGGATTTCAACTATGATGAACCTAGGTACACTGAAGAGATAATTGAAAGGCCATCAGTGCTCTATACTCAATCCAATGTCTCATGGAAAGAAAGGAAGAAAATTGAGAAATCCAACCTTGTAGAGGTGGCCCTCAAAGCTACAAAAAGAAATAGTACCTAGATTCTGGATAGAGGTTGTTCATCTCATATGATAGGTAATGCCAACATGTTAATGGATATCAAAAGGAAGGTTGATGGTACAATACGATTTGGTAATGATGGAGCTCTAAAAATCAAAGGCAGTGGAAGTACTAAATTAGCTAATGGAGATCTAAAGAAGACTAAAGTCCTTTATATAGATGGCCTACATCATAATCTACTTAGCATAAGTCAACTCTATGACTTGGGACTTATAGTTTCTTTTAATCAGAATGGATGCACTATCAAGGGAAAGACAAGAAATTCACTTATGAAGGGATGCAGAACAGAAGGAAACTTGTATCAGGTTGATAGTAAAGAAAATTTTTATTACATGACTGTTGAAGAAGAAAAAAATTTGTCGCATCGGAGACTGGGACACATAAATCAACAAGACATGGAGAAAATATCAAAATTGAATATTGTCTTGGAAATTCCCAACCTGATGTCACGACCCGTCCTCGGGGCCCGTGCCATGACTACCCCAAGCCTGCCTTCCATAGGCCAGGGGCTGGTGACTAGCACCAAAGGCGTAAATCCCGATAAAAGGGAAGGCATTTCCATTAAATAAGTAAACAAACACCACAGAGTACACAAGTTGAAGTAAACAATAAGTAAACTGAGTAAAAAAGCAAATGCTGGAAAGTAAATGGGCCAGTATACAAACCCAACTAAAAGTACAGTACAACTGAGAAAAGAAAGTACAACAGCTGAAAAGTAGAGTAGCAACCACCAAGATGTCCTCCGGAACTCCCACCTGAAGGGTGAGTATAGATAGTCTCGTCGGATCCTCGAGTTCGGTTGTCCACTCCGTGTACGTCCCGCCTGATAGTCCACCTCCAGGTACTGTCCCGCTCTATAAGCCTCATCCACGATCAGCGCTGTCCGTCATCTGCAACCAACACAATGTAGTGCGGTCATATCCCGTGCATGGGTGAGTATAAGATACTCAGTAGGGACCCCGAGACTCCCAAAGGTCTCCCTGAATCCACAAAGGATAAACCACAAAGGAAAGATAGAAATACGAAGTATCAACCAACACTACTTAGGTATATGCCCATACATATACCTAAGTCATAAATTCCAGTTCAGCTCCAACTACCGAGCCCAAGTTCAAACCAGTCTACACAGGAAGATACAACCCAATCCACACAAGAAATCACAACCCAATCCACACAGGAAAGCAAGTCAATCATATCGAAGATAATGATTGAAAGTCAAGACTCAGCTCACACAGGTATACTATTCATGAAGAGAGGTAGAGATGATTGATGTAGCCTCTGAATCATCTCCTCTACTAAACCCTCGTAGGATCCAAGTATAGATTTCATCGCTGCTGAACCCTCGGAGGATCCAAGTATAGTAGTCATCGCTGCCGAACCCACGGAGGAACCAAGTACAGAAGTCATCGTCGTCGAACCCACGGAGGATCCCAGTACGGTAGACGTCGTCATCGAACCCATGGAAGATCCTAGTATAGTAGATTTCGTCGTCGAACCCACGGAGGATCCTGGTATGGTAGCCATCCTCGTCGAACCCATTGAGGATCCTTGTATGAAATTCGTCTTCATCGAACCCACTGAGGATCCTTGTACGGAAGTCGTCATCTTCGTCGCAGCCAGCTCTAGGGTTCCCGCACACAGCACGCTCGATTCCAGGAGGGTCCGCTCCACGAGCCAAGGGAGTCGATTCATCAACTGTCACGAAGTCCAGAGTTGATATATCACAAAGTTCCGTCTCATCAATAGGAACTCAACGCGACAGATGGCGCGTCAATCGGACGCCCGGTCTGAGAGATATTGGCCTTTTCGTCCCAGGGGCCCGGTTGGTTTTTAAGCTAAAACCAACCCTACCATCCTCCATCTATGTCCAAACCTCGATTGGAGTAATCCAAAAGAACCGTATCACGAATAGGAATCCAACAAAGTCGACGGCACGTCAATCGGACGTCCGGAGCTCAAGTTATAAGTCTTTTCGCTCCGAGGGCCCGATTGGTTTCGTGTTCGAACCAACCCGTCCGTACACAAAGTTCCCCAAAACCTTGAGAGTAATATACCGAAACTACTGTCTTTATCCAAGGATCCCAACGCAACTGACGGTGCATCGATCGAAGGTCTGTAGTCCAAGTTATGGGCGTTTGAACGGAACTTTCCGAAAGTATGGGGGTTTGGGCCTGGTTCGACTCGGCCCAATACCCCCTGGGTCAGCCCGAACTGGGTCGACCCGACCCGGGTCCGGGTCAGGCCCAACCCAGCCGGCGTGGACCGACCCCACCGGCGCTGCCCGACCACGCTGGCGCGGCGCGGCCCGACTCGAGGGTCCGGCCCAGCGCGGACGGCCCGACCCGCGCAGCCGGCAGCTCGGCTCTCGGTTGAGCAGGATGAGGGGGGCGCTGTCCCCCTTGATTGAAGAATCACCCCCCCTTTCCGGTGGGGTCCTCCCTAGTAAAACCGGGGGGTTACGGCCCCCAGTTATTTGGAAACGGCTGACCATTTGGCCGGCCAGTGAGCTGCCACAGGACCCCCACGGGTCCTACCTCCTGATGCGCTGGTGGCCGACTGAGTCCAACCGCCCCCTTGCTGAACCACTGCAGCCCAAGGCTGCGGCCCTTGCCCATCCGGAGTGGCGCGACGGCGCCACGCACCTTCACCGCGGCCCACTCCGGTCAGGGTTCTCTCGTTCCTGCGCGGTGCAACGACACCGCGTCGCCTCCGTTCCAAACCACAACGATGATCAACAACAAAAAGGGGAGGAGGATCGACCGTGTTTATGCAGTCTGATCTCCTCCCATGATATCGATAGCAAGTGGCGAATTAAATTAACGAATAACGTTAAATAATACTTGAATGATGAAACAACCACTACCTCAAAGAAATCCGTGGAAGCTAGCGTCGCGGAAAATGGTATAACAGGGTGAGGCTCCGTATACGTCGACGAAGAACGTCCAAGGAGGAAGCAATATCTCCCTTTCTTTGATGCGGAGAGAAGATGGAACGATGTGACAGCGTTCTTCGTCGAAGTAGGGATGTTCTTCGCCAGAGAAAATGAAGTTTCTCAAGAAAAGAAGATCTCTCCCTCTCTCAATTCTCAACAAAACAACTAACCCCAAAATAAAATAAGACTTGTCTTATTTTATTACTTCAAGCCATGCATTTTAATTTTTAAAATTCAAACAAAAATCCCACTTAATTAATTATGTGTTTTGTCTTGAATAAAGAGGAGAGTGGGGAGAGTTACAAATTAATGGGAGTTGTCAACTTAAAGAGGAGTTAGAGGAATTTGAGGGGGTGGGGCTCGTGTGGTCCCCAACTCACTAATATCTTATCAAGAGGAGTTAGGATTTTAGTGGGTCCCACCCCAACTCCCATACCTAGGAATAAACAACCTAGAAAAGAGAAATAAAATTGTGACACAACTTTATTTCACTTTACACTTAATCCATTTTTAAACAACTCCTCCCGAGCAAACACAACTCCAATAAAGGTCTTCCTAAGCAATTACCGGAGCTGCGGTTTCATCGGTGCCCTCAGATTTCGATTCCGAGTACCGGTTCAAAAGTTAGAAAAACCCACTCGTTCGTTCACTGAACGTACCCGAGCTAAACTTCAGAAATTGATTCCAGGCACACCGGGCCTCGGAATCAGGTTCCATCAGAAACTACGTACTCATAAAATCCCAAAGAATTTAAGAAAAATTTTCCTTGAAATTTATGGGTTTTTACATTACTCCCACCTCAGGGCTTTACGTCGCCATAAAGATACATCACAAACTAGGGGAACAAATAAGGGTACTGAGCATGCGTTTGAGCCTCCCGCTCCCATGTGCTCTCCTGGAGATTTTCGTGCTGCCACCTGATGTGCACTAGATGTATCGACCATCCACGTAGGACCCGCTCCTGTCGATCCTCGATCTCCACCGGGACCTCCAAAAAAGTCGCCCCGTCATCGATGTCCAGCTCCCCATGATCGATGATATGCATCGGGTCGTGCACGTACCTCCTCAGCTGAGATACATAAAAGACATCGTGCACCCGGTGCAACTGAGGTGGTAGGGCTAGGTGATAAGCCACCTCGCCTATCCTTCTGAGAACCTGGAATGGTCCGATGAAGCATGGAGATAACTTGCCGCCCCAGCCAAATCTCCGTAATCCACGTCGAGGTGAGACCCGTAAGAAAAACATGGTCGCCATCCTCAAACTCTAGTGGTCCCCGCCTCCTATCATCATATGACTTCTATTGGCTCTGAGCAGTCCTCATCCACTCCTGGATGATCTGCACCTTCTCCATCGTAGCCTGAACCATCTCTGGTTCTACACGTAATCACTCCAACACTATCCAAAAAGAATATCTGTAAACGTGGCCAGCTGTTGTCTCGCCACTCCTAACAGCTGAATGCCCGATCTCCTACTAAGATAATTTTCTATAATGTTCCCCTCCTCAGGAGTATAAACTGTCTCGATGTCATAGTCCTGGAGGAACTCAAGAAATGGCCACTATATCAGGTTCATATCCTTCTAAGAAAAGATACACCTGAGAATATTGAGTTGGTGATAACCGTAAACCGTTTGCTCGGTGAACAATGGTTGAGACTAGCCATTTGTAAGAACTCAACTCCATCCTTCTTCATCTACGATCTACAAGATCTACTGAGATTCCTCCTTTTCTAAAAAGAGAAATCTGGTCTCATCCCCTTGATGAACCACTTCCTTTGCCTAATACAGTCAATCCTGACATGAATGGTACTATTTCATGCCACGGACGACGTCGTAAGTCCTTGACGCTACTACCAAGAGATCCAACCGTTACTCTCACCTCCAAGGGTGGAGTCACACTGTCGACAGCAGTGTGTGGTCACTAGGTCTCCTCTAGTAGGAATATTGAAAATGAGGGTCAAGTAAACGGTTTTAACCAGAACCTCTCAGTATCAACTACATAAAAAGGACAGGGAAGAAAACGTCACAATAATAAGTTTCTTTTATTACTGCAGCTCAAGGTACAAAGACACAAAGCATCCATAGACAAAACATCAACAAACCTAGAAGCATCTTGAACAAAAGCCTCCATGTCTGGAGCTAGTCCCGATCTTGTCTGTCTTCTCCCGGAGCTCCATGGTCATAGGCCTCAGCTGCCTGAAGATGAGCTCTCCCCTATCCACCTGTTCCCTGTGGCTGGGGTGGTCTTCCTGGTGGTGGTGGTGGTGGTAGGGCCTCAAAGCGTCGTCCACCACCCGTTGCTCGGCCAGCTCCTCTACCTCGTCCGCCTGTTCCCTTCAGACCGCCATAACCAAATCTCTACCTGGGAGGTCCCTATACCACCTACTGATCATCTGCAGGGCAGGTCGGGCAGTCTCGAGCCATGTGACCATGCCCGCAGCATGCATAGCACTATCTGATCCTCGAGTGGCTGGCTCTGTTTCGTGTGCCCCGCACAACTGAACCTATTTCCTGTGATTGCTCATCTGATGGTCTAGCCTGCTTGGTCCTCTGCATCATTTGTGTACTGCCAGCTGTAGAAGACTCCGCTGCGGGTCGTCCTATAGAGGGTCTCACCGCTGGTGACTACTCAGCGAGAAAACTTTCCACTAGAAGGGCTCTCTCCAGCACCTCCGCCTGCGTCGGGATGTTGAGGGAGATCATCGAAGCCCTGATCTCATTCCTGAGTCCCTACTCGAAGGTCCGATCCCTGAATAATGGGTCCCATACCATATCTGTGGAGTAGCGTGAGAGGTCAGTAAATCTCACCGAGTACTGGGCTAGCGTCATGCTACCCTGCCGCAGCTGCAGTAACTCCTGAATGCGCACCACACGGAGGGTGGTTGGAATGAACTCCGAGTGGAAGAGGCTCTCGAAGTCTGACCAAAGGAGAGATGCCTCATCGTGCACCTAGAGCATCAGGCTCCACCATCTACCTACTGCCGCATGCAGGAGACTCTCCGTAAGGATTACCATGAGGTCACATGGTGTCCCTACCAATCTAAAGACTCGAACAACAGCCTCCAGCCAATCCTCGGCTACCTGAGGGTCCATCTCCCCATGGAACCTGGGCGGTCTCTGATGCTAAAACTCGTGCAGTGCACTCAGGCGACGTGCACTCTCAGCTGTTGGGGCAGGTGGCATCGGTGGCTCAACGGGTAGAGGTACCGCGGGTGCCTCCGCTGTAATGGGGCCCTGCACCAAGGCCTCGTCACTCGGTGGGCTTCCGTCTCACACAAAGCTCGAAACCCTAGTTGGCTATCGTCATGAGGCCATATTGAAAAGAAACAGGTGTGCCATGGTCAATACAGTATACCTGGTGAGCTGACATAAAGTAATCACAAAGAAAAATTTTGAAACACACATACAATCAATATTTTCGTGTATTGAGTCAGAAATCAGAAGTCAGGGTCCTGGTGTATGGATACGTCGGCCTCCGCACCAACACTGGGCTCCCTATACTGATAACCACACTCAATACCCTTAACACTATTGCTTCACATAAAAGAAAGATCAGAGTCCTGAGTTCTGCAGTAGAACCGACTCCTCTGATACCAATTTTTCACGACCCGTCCTCGGGGACCGTGCCGTGACTACCCCAAGCCCGCCTTCCATAGTCCAGGGGCTGACGACTAGCACCAAAGGCGTAAATCCCGATAAAAGGGAAGTAATTTCCTTTAAATAAGTAAACAAACACCACAGAGTACACAAGATGAAGTAAACACTAAGTAAACTAAGTACAAAAGTATGTGCTGGAAAGTAAATGGGCTAGTATACAAACCCAACTGAAAGTACAGTACAACTGAGAAAAGAAAGTACAACAGTTGAAAATTAGAGCAGAAACCACCAAGACGTCCTCTGGAACTCCCACCTGAAGGGTGAGTACAGATAGTCTCGTTGGCTCCTTGATTCCGGCCGTCCACTCCATGCACGTCCTGCCTGATTGTCCACCTCCGGGTACCGTCCCGCTCCACAAGCCTCATCCACAATCAGCGTTGTCCGTCGTCTGCAACCAACACAATGTAGTGCGGGCATAGCCCATACAGGGGTGAGTATACGATACTCAGTAGGGACCCCGAGACTCCCAAAGGTCTCCATGAATCCTCAAAGGATAAACCACAATGGAAAGATAGAAATACGAAGTATCAACCAACACTACATAGGTATATGCCCACACATATACCTAAGTCATCAATTCCAGTTCGGCTCCAACAACCGAGCCCAAGTTCAACCCAGTCCACATAGGAAGATACAACCCAATACACAAAGGAAAGCACAACCCAATACACATAGGAAAACAAGTCAATCATATTGAAGATAATGATTAAAAGTCAAGACTCAGCTCACACGGGTATACTATTCATGAAGAGAGGTGGAGATGATTGATGTAGCCTCTGAATCATCTCCTCTGCCGAACACTCGTAGGATCCAAGTATAGATTTCGTCGCTGCCGAACCCACGGAGGATCCAAGTATAGTAGTCATCACTGCCAAACCCACGGAGGATCCAAGTAGAGAAGTCATCGTCGTTGAACCCACAGAGGATCCCAGTACGGTAGATGTCGTCGTCAATCCCACAAAGGATCCCAGTACGGTAGAAGTCATCGTCAAACCCACAGAGGATCCCGGTACGGTAGTCCTCCTCGTCGAACCCACTGAGGATCCTTGTACGGAAGTCATCCTTGTCGAACCCACTGAGAATCCTTGTACGAAAGTCGTCATCTTCGTCGTAGCCAGCTCTAGGGTTCTCGTACACAGCATGCTCGATTCCAGGAGGGTCCGCTCCACAAGCCAAGGGGGTCGATACATCAACTGTCACAAAGTCCAGAGTTGATGTATCACAATGTTCCGTCTCATCAATAGAAACTCAATGCGATAGACGACACGCCAATCAGACGCCATGTCTGAGAGATATTGGATTTTTTGTCCGAGGGGACCAGTTGGTTTTTAAGCTAAAACCAACCCGAACGTACTCCAGCTATGTCCAAACCTCGAGCGTAGTAATCCAAAAGAACCGTCTCACTAAGAGGAATCCAAAAAAGTCAACAACACGTCAATCGGACATCTAGAGCTCAAGTTATAAGTGTTTCCACTCCGAGGGCCCGGTTGGTTTCATGTTCGAACCAACCCGGCCATACCCAAAGTTCTAAAAAACCTGGAGTTTAATATACCGAAACGACCGTCTTGATCCAAGGATCCCAACACAACTTATGGTGCGTCGATCGGAGGTCTGTAGCCCAAGTTATGGGTGTTTGAACAGAACTGTCTGAAAGTAGGGGGTTTGGGCCCTGTCCGTCCCAGCCCAATACCCCCTGGGTTGGCCCGAACCGGGTCGACCATACCCGGGTCCGGGTCTGGTGTGGGCGGCCCAGCCCGCGTGGCCGGCAGCTCGGCTCTCAGCCGAGCGGGATGCGGGGGGCGCTACCCCCCTTCATTGAAGAAACGGTACCCCCCCCCCCTTTCAGGTGGGGTCTGCCCTAGTAAAACCTGGGGTTACGCCCCCCGATTATTCGGAAATGGCCGACCATTTGGCCAACCGGTGAGCTGTCGTGGGACCCCCCCGGGTCCCTCCTCCTGATGCGCCGACGGCCGGCTGAGTCCATCCACCCCCTTGCTGAACAGCCACGTCCAAAGGCCGCGGCTCTTGCCCGTCTGGCGCGGCGCGACAGCGCCGCGCCCCTCCACTGCGACCCGCTCTTGGCCGCGGTCTCCTTCGGCCTCACTGGCGCAGTGCGACGGCGCCGTGCACCTTCGACACGGCCCGTTCCGACTGCGGTTCTCTGGTTCCTGTGTGGTTCAACGGCACCGCATCACCTCCGTTCCAAGCCACAATGATGATCAACAACAAAAAGGGGGGGGGTGGATCGGCTGTGTTTGTGCGGTCTGATCTCCTCCCGTGATATTGATAGCAAGTGGTGAATTAAATTAACAAAGAACATTAAATAATACTTGAACGATGAAACAACCCCTACCTCAAAGAAATTCGTGGACGCTAGCATCGCGGAAAACGACATCGCGAGGTGAGGCTCCGTATACGTCGACGGAGAACGTCTGAGGAGGAAGCAGCGTCTCCCTTTCTTTGATGCGAAGAGAAGATGGAACGATGTGACGACATTCTTCATCGAAGTAGGGATGTTCTTCACCGGAGAATATGAAGTTCCTCAAGAGAAGAAGAGCTCTCCCTCTCTCAATTCTAAACTCAACAACTAACCCCCAAAAAAAATAAGACTTGTCTTATTTTATTACTTCAAGCCATGCATTTTAATTTTTAAAATTCAAACACAAATCCCACTTAATTGATTATGTGTGTTGGCTTGAATAAATAGGAGAGAGGGTAGAGTTACAAATTAATGGGATTTATCAACTTAAAGAAGAGTTAGAGGAATTTGAAGGGGTGGGGCTCATGTGTAACCCACCTCACTAATATCCTATCAAGAGGAGTTAGGATTATAGTGGGTCCCACCCCAACTCCCATACCTAGGAATAAAACACCTAGAAAAGAGAAATAAAATTGTGACACAACTTTATTTCACTTTACACTTAATCCATTTTTAAACAACTCCTCTTGAGCAAACACAACACCAATAAAGGTCTTCCTAAGCAATTATCGGTGCTGTGGTTTCATCGGTGCACTTAGATTTCAATTCCGATCACCAGTTCAAAAGTTAGAAAAACCCTCTCATTCGTTCACTGAACGTACCTGAGTTAAACTTCGGAAATTTATTCCAGGAACACCGGGACTCGGAATAAGGTGTTGTCAGAAATTGCGTACTCGTAAAATCCAAAAGAATTTAAGAAAAATTTTCCTTGAAATTTATGGGTCTTTACACCTGAAGAGTGAGCGTGAAAAGTCTTGTGATGCTTGAATTCATGGGAATCTGATCTGTAGTTCATATCAGCCAAAGAAGAAACGGGCATCCCATATTCTTGATCTAATTACTACAGATGTATGCGATCCGATAAAATTTGATGGAGATCATTGAGAAAGGTACTTTGTGCTTTTCATTGATGATTATAGTAGAATGGCTTGTGTAATGTTGATTCACAGGAAGCAACAAGTTCTTGATCGCATGAAAACTTATCGCCAGATTGCCGAGAATGATACTGGACGGACAATAAAAGTCCTGCGATCTGATAATGGAGGGGAATACACATCCATTGAGTTTGATAATTACCTAAAAAAACATGGAATATAGAATGAGGTAGCTGTTGTGAGAACTCCACAACAAAATGGGGTTATTGAGCGCCAGAATCGACAGGTCAACAATATGACTAGGACTATGCTGATTGAGAGTGGTATCTCTCGCCATTACTGGAAGGAAGATATTTAAGTTGCAGTGCACATTCAGAATCGAACATGGCTTTATATGGGAGAAACTAAGACACCATATGAATTATGGCATGGAAGGAATCCTTTGTTGAAATAATTTCGTGTTTTCAAAAGCAAATGTTTCATCCAGAAAAAAGAAGGAAATCAAGTGAAGTTTAGTGAAAATGTTGATGAAGGATTTTTTCTTGGTTATCCAATGAACAGAAAATCCTACAAGTGTTTCAACAAGCGATTAGGAAAGATTGTGGAAAGCAGTGATGTTAAGATAATCGAAGAGAAAACCACAAATGATTCAAGGACTTCATATGATGATGTGATAGAAAGTGAGGATGAAAGTGAACGTGGAGAAAATACAAATACAGAAATAGAGGAAGCTGTAGAAAACACTCAGAAGTCACATCATGATGTTGACTCAGAAGAATAATCTGAAGAAGAAACTGTGGCTGGAGAGAATGAAACTGAACCACACAGGAGAAATCGTAGAGCTGAGATTGATCCATATAACATAATTGGGGATAAGAGTGCACCCACTCAATCAAGGAGGATGATAAATAACACACAATATGCATTTTTGTCAGTTGTGGAGCCATCCTCATTCGAATAAGCTGCAAAGGATGAATCTTGGGTGAAAGCCATGAATGAAGAGTTAGATCAGATTGACAAGAATCAGACATGGGATCTTGTCCAGATACCCGAAGGTCACAATGTGATTCGTACAAAATGGATTTTCAAGAACAAGTTTGATGAGCATGGAAGTGTTATTAGAAACAAGGCTCAACTAGTATGTAAGGGATATTCCCAGATTGAAGGTGTTGATGTTGAAGAAACCTTTGCTCCAGTGGCTAGACTAGATTCAATTAGGCTATTACTTGCCATGGCTCTCCAAATAGGATATAAAGTATATCAAAAGGATGTCAAGACAACATTATTAAATGGTGTACTTGAATAAGAAGTCCACATTGAACAACCAGTGGGTTTTCTTCTTGGAACTGATGAAACAAAGGTCTGCAAACTAAAGAAATCACTTTATGGATTGAAATAGGCACCACGGGCGTGGTACTCCCAGTTGAACTCTTATCTCAAGAAGTTGGAATTCAAAAGAGGATGAGTAGATCACAATTTATATGTGAAGAATTCTCCAAAAGATCAATCCATGGTTCTAGTCTACATTGATGATATCATATTCGGTGGCAACAGGCATAAATCAGTGGATGAATTTTACAATCACATGAAATTAGAATTTGAAATGTCTATGATTGGGGAGCTCACATATTTCTTGCGGCTGCAGGCGATTCAAAACAAGGATTAAACTTTCATTTCTCAAGAAAATTATGCAAGAGAGCTTCTAAAGAAGTTTAATATGAAAGACTTCAAACCAATGTCAACTCTGATTGCAGTTGGAACTAAACTTGGAAATCATGAATATAGGACCTCTGTGGATCCCACCATGTACAGGAGGACCATTGGGAGTCTACTATACTTGACAGTGACACGAACAGATATTGTCTTTCCCACATGTCTTGCATCCCACTTTCAGAGTATTCCAAAGGAGGAACATATGGCAGCAGTAAAAAGAATCATGAGGTATATTCAAGGTACTCACAATTGTGTCTTATACTTTTTTGTAGGAACGAACAGTGAATTATCAACATTTTATGATACTGACTGGGCTGGTGATGTTGTGTACAGAAAGTCCACCAGTGGTGGAGCATTCTATATTGGGAATAAATGTGTTGGCTGGTTGAGCAAGAAACAAGAAAGTAATTCTCTTAGTACTGCTGAAGCTGAGTATATCTACACCACAAAGGAATGCACTCAACTGCTATGGATGAAGCAACAATTAACAGATATTGGTGATGAGGTGAAGCAACCAATGGTGATTTACTGTGATAACAAGAGGGAAACTGATCTTACGAATAATCCAGTACAACATTCTCGTACAAAACATATTGAAATTAGGTATCATTTTATCAAAGATAAAGTTGAAAACGGCGTGATTAGAATGGATAATGTGGGAACTGATGAGGAAGTGGCTGATATCCTGATCAAGCCACTGTCAATAACTATGTTTGAGAAGCATCGGTTGAAACTCGGTGTTTAGCCACCTCCTAATGCATAAGGAGGTTACAAAAATACCCTCTCCCCAGTTATGTTAATTGTTTTTAATCTGTTTATGGATGCGATGCAGGTTTTTGGGGGAGATACTATCCAGGGGGAGTGTGGTTTGAGCTGAACAATGAACAATTACTGGTCTTTGGGTTTATTGTCAATGGGGGAGAAAGGAATAAATTCAGGCATGTAATGCTTTTATGACACATTAATAATTCTGTGTAGGTGATAGGATTGGAAGGAATTTATTGGACGAGAACCTAATTCATGCTTTCTCTCTTGTTTTCTACACCAAGCATTGCTCACGTAGACTTAGAGTGTTGGCTGAGTTGATTCTTGTGTTTTTGGTTTTCATGTGGATGGTGATCTATTGAATTTATTTACTAATTGCCAAAAAACCCAAAGGGGGAGATTGTTGGAACCATGGTCATCTATGAAAGAATTGGAGTATGGTTTGTGTTTTTTGTCAATCCTCAGAGGAAGTTCAGTATGTGTGCCAACAAAGTACTCGTATAAGTCAAGCAGATAATAGTATTGAAGGTGGCACCATTTTCTAGGGTTTTCCAAATTTCTAGACCTCAAAACTGACAAAAGGGGAAAATAGTGCTTTTTGGGAAAGGGACTTGCGCACCAGATATGTGTCGCGCAAGTGACTTGTGCACCGAGAAAGGACTTGCACGCCAGTGACTAAGATGATTGGAAAGTTTTTGTACCATATGTTTTTCAATATCATAACTTCAAAATATGGAAAAGGAAAGAGGTTCGTTCAAGTATTGGTTTGGTTGTGCAAGTGAGTAGAGCGACAGAGGCTAGGGAAGTTGGAGTTTCACGCCGGAACTTGCACGTCGAGAGGAGGCTTGCACGCCACCACACAGGGTTTCCAATATTCCTATAAATAGAGGACCACCCCTCCTCATTTGGAATGAAGTTCAAGACTTAGAGAAATTCAGTGCCCCTGTCTCGCAGGTGTAGTGGTCGCGCAAGTAGTTGTGGGTCGCGCAAGTATAATTTGCGCAATAATTGTCCTTTGCATGCCAAAACCTGTTTGGGTGAAAAGGAATGTGAGTCACAAAAGTTTGAAGTTGAAGAAGTGAGTGTCGTGCAAGTGGTTGAGGTGGACTTGCGCACCAGTTATAACTTGTGCACCATTTTTGAAACTTTCACGCCGGCTTGGAGAAGCACGCCAGGTGTTTTTTAAGTACTCCGTTCTTTTTGGAGCTGTATGAAAGCTAGAATATTTCCCGATACCTTCGGTAAAAAGTGAGATTAGTCTACTGGTGAGAGTTGGACTTCAACAGAGCATCTACATACAACAGAGGATGCATTCTTTTGCAATGATGAAGAGACCTTCATGTATATAAACTGAGTGTGACTTCACCAAAGGCAGTGAGTGAGGGGGAGTCAATGGGAGTGACCCGAGGGACGCAGTGAGCTACCCCTGAAACTTTTGTAAAGGCAGTGAGCCTAGGACAGAGTGACTGTGCCCGAACCTTTGTAATCCACATCTAGTGAAGAATAGTGGAATTTGGTATGACCGGAAACTTGTCAGTGTATGCTCCTTGGACGTAGCCATTAGCAGTGAACCAAGTAAAAATTATTGTGTCATCTCTTTTCATGTGAATGTTTCATTGTTGATCATATCCATTATATAGGTTTAACTAGTTCCTACCAACGTGGGAACAAGATCCTTGTTTTTAAAAGAAAAAGTTGTCACCTTGATTCACCCCTCCCCTATCAGGGTGTCCCGGGGTCCTATATTACTATTATATGGAATATTGTTTACAATAGGATCCTCACAAATACTTTTCTGCAATATTTTTGGATCCACACATGCTCAAGATGTTGTCTCTGTAATCAACATAGAGAAGATGCTAACCATTTACTTCTATCTTGTTCCACTGCAACTACCATTTGGAAGAATATTTTTGACATTTTGGAATGCAGATGGTCGATTCTTGACTCTATCAATGCTCATCTAAAGCATTGTGTTGATATATATAACTCCCAATAAATTAAGAACTTATTATTTCTGTAGGTTCTAAGTGTTATCATGTGATCCGGTATGATATAAATGCAACTCTATACAATAATTTCTCACTTAACATTAATGTAGGTCGAATGTGGATCCTCATTACTATTTGTGAAGTTTCTTTGATTTAGAAGTGATTCTACAACAATATAGTTAAACACTTTATGATTCTGGAGTGGCTTTAGGTTGATGGTATTTATCACCAACTACGACACACCTTTGACGGTTTCTAGAAACATCCATCCTCTAGATGGATTAAATTGAATATGGACCATGCTTCTAAAGGAAATTTGGGCCCTATGGGATGTGGTGGAATCTATAGGGATCACCTTAGTTTGATCCTAGGGTTCTTCTTTAGAAGCTGTGGGATTTCCTCATCTTTGGAATCTAAAATGATTAGTGTGATTCATGTTATTTCTTTCGCTAAGTATCAGGGTTGGAACAACATATATATTTAAAGTTATTTGACTACCATATTCAAAGAGATTTATAATGGTGTGATTCTTATGGCTTAGTCAAATACTATACATTGTATGGATTGTTTCTACTTTCTTCAAGACATCAATCATATTACCACTCATATCTCTCAGGAAGAGAATACGGTTGAGTATATCCTAGACAGTCAAGGAGTAAATCAAGAAATTATCTGGCTAGGTGATCTACCTGATGAATTACTCCCCCTTTATGTGAAATATTTTAATATGATCCCCTATTTTAGACTCATGTAACCTCTTTTTATATAATAAATTCTGCTTTGATCTTTCTTCTAAGGTACCAATTTCTTCAAAAAAAACCCGAGAGGTAAAATCCTCCTTCTTTCTATATTAAATACTTTATTTATTCAACCTTACCCTCACCTTCCCTACTCAAAACATCATGATAACTCCAATACTATATATATACTATAATTTTATTGAGTTAATGAAATATTATTTCATCAAATATTGTCTCTTATCCTTTTATCCTAAAAATGAAAACATCATCAGTGATGTGTCGATTCACCACCTTTGTGGATGTTGAGTTTGGATTTTTCGTTACCATATTCTAGGTTGGTAATAAACCCATTATTATTGATAAATAATATTATAATATTTATATTATAACATTTTTCATGTTTTTAAACCATGATATATAAACATAATAAGAAATAAGATGATACTAGTTTGTGATGGTCATAAAAATGCCAAAATAAACTATTCATTATTCATTAACATTTTATCTCATTGTAATATCTAAAAATAATAATATATAGGACCATTTCAAATTATGGAATTATATTAATACCATTTCATTCCACTTATATATTTTTTTCTTCCATTTGACAACAACTCATGTCACTATACTCAAGAAAACCGACCATAGAACCATGAAATAAATGCTCCTCGAAAAATATAATTAAACATTATAACCTATTGAAATGACCATAAATAAACTTACCAAAATTATAATAAAAAATTATTGGGAGAAGGTTATGAATTATGTAATTAATGGATCTAATTTTATTATCTAGGACATTAAGTTCAAGAGTAGAACACATTTCAACATAATATAAGGGATCTCTTCGAGACTCCAAGTTACCTTTGGGTTATGCTTCATCTCTATTTACCCCAATTTATTTCTACATTATTCTTATATAATTCTTATAAATTCTATTTATTTGATCCAAAATTTAATATCAAGAACAATTCATCCTTTTTCATGGGGAAATACTTGTTTTGAAAGGGTCCCTTCATAATTTTTATTGATAAGAAAGTATGATTAAAGGGAACCTCTTCATTTATTACCCCCTTTCAAGTAAACTACCTAAATTGTTTTCAAACATTTATATTTTATAAAATAAATCATTTTCTCATGAAAAAACAATTTTTATTTCACTTCAGGATTTATGTAATTTGTTATTCTCTGACCCCCATTTAAAGGCTCTTTATCTTATTCCCTTAAAACTCTGCTTAAGTGGCACACTTCCAAAGAAACCTAATCATTATATTCTCATTATTACTCTTAATTTGCACATAAGTTTTCATAATATATTCTTATACATCATGAATTTCCAATAATTATTTCACCTTTTTTTTTCTTGAAAATCATTATGATACACCCTTTGGTTATGTATTAGGATATGCTTACAATAACCATTTATTTCCATGGGTAACCCTTATGTTTTTTCCTTATTTTTGATTCATTATATGGAACACATATGAATGAACGTGTTACAATGGGTGCACCTAGATACTTCTAAAATTAATTTGGAAATTTTGTATCTCATGAGATGTCATGTATGTGATTAGGGAGTAAACCTAATCCATTATGGGACTTTCTCCACCATGTGATATAGTCTTGGCAGTTTTCCTTGACTCATGTTTATGTCATGTTATATGTTGTTTACACATTCCTAGAGTTCCATGAACATATAATTCCATGTACAATGTGATATCTTTTCATATTGTTATTTATGAATCATTCATTTTATTTAATCATGCATTCTAACTCATTTTTTATGCTTTATTCCATTGTTTATTCACTTATTGGGATTTTTTTCAGATCCCTTTTTTCAATGTATTTCCAAGGTTATCTTAGGAAATTATAGGATTTAAAAGGGATTTAGGAGCTCATTATGGAGAATAATAATGAGAACATTTATTCTAGTTCCATTTTTTCAGTTTTATTTATCCAATCTTACATATACAATAGACATTAAAATCCTTTGTTTTTATTTGATGTATAATTATACTTAAAATCATGTAATAATATGTGTAAAATGATAGGTTCACTATAGATATAGGGTTCCCCAAATTTATATAGGAAATAGAAAGATCAGTTTATATTCTTGAAAATATTCAATAGATCAGATTGCAACTCTTTATAATATTATGATTGAGATTTATATGAATAAAGTTCAAAAAAATTGAACTCGTAAAGTTTTTATGAAAACATTTAATTGAGTGATATTTATTCTGATTAGAAGGATTTTAATTTTGAAATATACTTTATCAAAACTAAAAGAACTAATATAAAAACATTGATAATTTAATGAAATGGATAAGTCAAAAGTATTTTTGAAAAAACAATGTTTAATAAAAATAAAAGTTATAGCGAAACCAAAGGATTTTAGAGATATAAAAACATAAGTACTCACCCTTTAATATGGATTTTATTAATTTAAGGATATTGGTAAAAAAATAATTAGATACAGATAATCACTTAATATTGATAATTCCAAGCTCCTGTTTAATGTATTCAAATCTATATATATGTGTTTATTATGTGATTGATGTTGTGGGTTTTTACTTAGGGAAATGGATCTTGTATTGTCACACAAAATTTTATTTTTAGTAAAACTCATGTCATAGTTAGTGTGTGTGTGTGAGTGTTTCATCCATAGCATGTGAGCACAACAACTGCCAGCTACCATAGATTCATCTTCAGTAGTTTAAAGTGCTATTGTTTATTACATGACCAAGAAACTAAATCTTCTCCTAAAAATTGATATGTATCATATATTCTTTTTTCTTTCCATTTTACATCCACCAAAGTCAGTATCTAAAAATCAAATTAGTTAAAAATAATTTCCAAAAGAGTAAAATGAACCTAAATCCATAATTCCCCTAAGATAACAAAAAATTTTTTTTTATTTATTTAATATGAGACTCTTTTGTATTGGATTTATATCTTGCACATAATCTGTAAACATTAAATCTGGAAGACTGGTTGTCAAGTAAATTAAACTTCAAATAATATCTCTA
The DNA here is from genome assembly GCA_963277665.1 of Viscum album. Lineage (NCBI taxonomy): Eukaryota > Viridiplantae > Streptophyta > Magnoliopsida > Santalales > Viscaceae > Viscum > Viscum album. Next base: position 1,328,703,946 of record OY728127.1, on the reverse strand, counting down.
AAATTTTTCTGATCAACCGGTTTACTAACTTCATCAAGATCTAAAATATTTTTGGTTCAAATAGGATTAAAAATAAATTTAGGGTTACCCAAATTACATAAGAATATATTTTATATACTTATATTAATATATAAAAGTTTCTTTTAGTTCTTTTGAAATTTGAAAGCTAAGAAAGTAAGTTAACTCACCAATCATACACATTTCTAACTCAGATATCATAAGATCTGTAAATGAATTTGTTAAAGATTTTTTATTTTAACCAAAAATAATTTAATCAATGTAGAATTGTACAATCATAATATTTTTATAAATTTATTTTTTTAAAATAGTTGGATATCAATCTCCCTTAGCAAATTTTTTTGTTGCAAAAATCTTTTTAAAGTATCATACCAAGCTCAATGGTCTTATTTAAGTCTATAAAGTGCCCTAGTATGTTTATAAACATGTTATAGATATTTTTTATATTCAAATATAGGGATTTTTCCATATAAACATCCTCATAAATATATAACTTAAGGAAATTACACTTCACATCTATTTGAAATAGTTTTAATTTTATGAACATTGCATATGCTAAAAGTATGCGAATAGATTCAAGTATTGCTACTAGAGAATAGGTTTCTTCATAGTATTTCCCCATTTTTTTGGTTATAACCCTTAATAGAGTTCATCTTGAATTTACTTTATCCAATCCTCATCACCTAAAGCCTCATCAGGATTCTTAGTTTAAAATTGAGTTTAGAAGCTAGATGTTCAATTTAATTTCTAAAAGAACTTCTTGACCTAACTAGTTGATCTACATCACCATTAATATTATCACTAGGATTATTCCTAAGAAACAACTACTTTATTGGGTTTTTTAAAGTTTTTTCTTCAATAATAGGTAGGAAATATTCTAGATAAATAAATTTAGAAACATATTCTAGGATTATTTCCTTATGAAAAGAAATTTCTAACATAGGTTGAAAATTAGTTTTAGAAATAACATCTGAGGATGTAGGTTGGGTTTGTTTGAAAACAAAGGCATCAGTTTCATCAAACATAACATGTATTGTTTCATCGATAGTATTCACATTTTTATTATAAAAACTCTAAAATCCTTACTAGTTTTTTAATAATATAGAAATATTCATTCATCTTATTTTAGTTAAAACTTATGTAAATTATCTTTAGTATTCAGGATGAATAATTTTCTTCCAAAAACATTTATGTAATAAACTTTGGGTTTTATTCCAATCTACCACACATAAGGATTTTTTTTAATAAAAGGTCAAATTAAAGATCAATTTATAGCATATCAAGCATTACTAACTATTTCATCCCAAAAATATCTAGCAACTGAGTATTCACTCAACATTGTTCTTGTAATCACTTGAAGAACTCTTTTACTTATTTAAACTACATAATTTTACTATGGAGCTATAGGTTTTGAAAAGCTATGTATAATACCTTTCTTACTACAAAAAATGTGGAGATCAAAATTTACAAATTCTCTACCATGATCACTATGAATAGTAATCAAAGAGATGTTTTTCTCATTTTTAACTCTGGATAAAAAAGTTTTAAAATAAATAAAGACTTCATATTTTCTTTTTAGAAAATAGACCCACGTATATCTAGTGTAGTCATCAACAAAAATATAAAAAAAGTATTTTCCACCAATACTTCCAGTTTATGTAGGAAAAAATAAATCCTTGTGCACTAAATATAAAGAATCATAAGTTTAAACTTCACTAATATATTTAAAACTTGACTTATTTTGATTTCTAAATTAATAAGTATCATAAAATTTTGAATAATCAAACCTATGTTCTGATAAATTCTTCACAAGTACTTTATTTTTCAATATAATTAAATTTTTAAGGTTATAGTGTCCTTCAATTCTATGAATTAACCAATATCAATATTTAATTTCACTAAGAAAATGTAGATCTTGGCTCCTAATGCCTTCAATGTTTAATGTGTAAACATTCTAATGCCTATTTGAAGAAAGAATCAACTCATCTTTTAATGTTTTTATAGTACATTTTTCATTACTAAAGTTCAAAAAATACCGTTCATCACATAATTGAATTATTATTATGATTTTTTGCTTAATTATTACAAAAAATAAAACATTTGAAATTAAGGATTTTCCAAAGAGAAAAATATTACCTATAACAATAATATCTCCTTGAGAATTATCTATTAAAGTTACTTTTTCATATATCATCTTAAGGATATTCTTAAAGAAGTCTCAATTTCCAATTATATATCTGATCAAACCATTATCAATGTAAAAAATGTTTTTTTGTCAATACTTTCCCTTTTTTTCTGATAATAAAAATATTAGTTTTTTTAACCCCAACCTTCTTGGTTCTGGTATTATCTGGTAATAAAATCTTTTGTAACCACATTTTCCAAATATTACTACATTGAGAAAATATAATTTCCTTTAATAATTAAAATTTATAAAAAACAAATGATTGGAATCTATTTAAAAAACATGTATTTTCCAATTTCCACCACCTTTTCACATTGTACACAATGTATCACTTTTTGGTAAAAAATAGTTATTAAAAAAATAGGTTTTTGGTTCGTAAAAATAATTCTATAAATACAAGTTTGTAGAATAATTTAATTATACATCTTATCAAATTTTTACCTACCTGAGGTAAACTAAGATAAATGTTACTTCAAACTAGATATTTTGGATTATAGTTTTGTAACCATGTTCTTATCCACGTTAGTAGAAATATTAAAACTAAGTTTTACTTGTAAACTATATTTCTAAAAAATTGGTTTTTCAAGATCTTTAGAAAGATTTTATTTTTCAAAATTATTTTTATAAACATATTTAGAAATATATTATATTTTATTAGTAAGAGTATTTTTTCTTTAATTTTCTTCTACAAGTTTTTCTTGGGAATTATCATGTTTGTTAGAGACTTTACAATTTTTTCTATAGAAGTTTAGTTAACCTAGATACCACTTCATAACTAGGTAGAGTATTAAAATATTCAAATGAGAAAGTTTTTTCACTATAAGATATAAAATTATTTTCATCATTACAATCAGGATAGTTTTCATTTAAATTAACATTTGTAAGGGATTCATCAATTTGTACCTCTTCTATAAGTTATTTATTTACTAAAGGTATTTTTGAAAATAAGTCAATGTTCCTCTATCTAGAAAAATTTTCGTCAGAATTATTCACTTAAGAAATATCTCTACCACTAGAACTCCAAGTGTCTAAAGCTTTAAAAATCTTATTTCTCTTATGATTGTAATATTTTTCTTTTTTATCTGAATTTGTCTCTTTCTTATCTTTTCTCTTTAGATTATGATAATCTTTTTGAATATGCCTTGTATTCTTACATTCAAAACATATAACTTTAAAATATTCCTCCTTATCATTATTATCCACATTAATTTTATCATAACTATATTGAAATTATTTATTTCCTATGATTTTATTCTCCTTTTAGCAAGATTTTCCAACTCATTTCTAGTTTATTTAGATTAACTACTATAAGACAAGATAAAAACATTCTTTTTCTTATAACATTTCACTACATTCTCATGTGACGAAACATTAGTAGGAAAATTTGAATATTGATTCAAAAATAACTCTTTAATTCTTCTTTTTCATTTTTTCATCATCACTTTTCAATATTACTTCATATTGTAGGAGATTTCTAATAAGTTCATCAACAGTTAAATTTTTAATCATCCTTGTATCATCCAAGACTATCCTTTTTTATTCATATTCATTAGGCATTATTTATATAATATTTTCAACCAATATTCCATATATAAGATCTATCTCCCAGAGATAATGTAAACTATTAACAAAAGTTATAAATCTTTCACGTGTTTTTCCTACTGATTATCTAAGTATGAAATCAAAGGATTGACAGTTTGATGTTTGCCGATGACTCCATCTTGTTCTACAATGGTAGTAGGAGATCGGTGCAGGGCTTATACAACATTATTGAGGAGTACTGTCAGTGGAGTGGACAGAAGTTTAACAGGGAGAAAATCTTATATTAAACTACCAAGAAGATCTCTGGCAGGAGGGAACTTAATCTTGATGTTGGTCTGAACATGAAGAGTTGGAAATTACCCATGGAGTATCTTAGAGCTCTGGTCAGTACATACTCTCCTAGAGTCCATCATTTTGATAAGTTTTCCAACAAGATCATGGGTCGTATCTTCAACTAGAAGAATAGAATTATTTCCTTTGGTGGTCATATTGCACTTGTGAATCATGTTCTTGTTTCCATCCCCATGCATGTGCTCTCCACCCTGAGGGTTCCTAAAGCCATTATTTCCAATCTGGAAAGAATCATGGTATCCTTTGTTTGGGATGGGAAAATGGAGGGTCATTTCCACTAGGCTTCAGGGGACCGCATGTCAAGATCTATCCTGGAAGGCGGCATCAACTCGAGGAGTGTTCACATCACAATGTATGGGCTTCATGCCAAGTTCGCATGGGATGCTTTGGTTGGCCGTTCTTTATGGGGAAGGTCCATGCATGCTCGTTACGGGTGTGACTTGAATTTTCAGAGACCTCACCCCTCCACGCTTTGGAAGTTGGTTCACCCTCACATTGATCTGTTGCATTTCCACTCAAAGTGGATTGTGGGTAGAGGTAATTTAAACTTCTGGCTCCATGATTGGGGTGTCGGCCGGCTGTGGTTCCCAGGTTGCCCTACTCCTTTAATTTCTTTCTGAGAGGCAGCTCGTTACCCTATTTTTCTCCAGGAAGTTCTGAATGAAATCCAGTGTGTTTCCTTCAATAACATCGTGCCCAGTGAGGAGCCTGACGACCTGATCTTCTCTGCCTCTCCTTATGGATCATTTTCTATTAAGGAATTCTGGCGGCTGAGAGCGGCTCCAACCAGGGGTGATCAATTGGGGGAGATGCTGTGGTGTAAGGAGGTTCCATCAAAGATCGATTTTTTTACTTTGGTGGGTGCCTCACAATGCCTTGCCCACTGAAGACAGGATTCAGCACCTCAGCACTAGCCTCGCCTCGTGGTGTTGGTGCTACAACCATCCTCAACCTGAATCGGTCAGTCATCTTTTTCTGGGCAGTGACCGGGCATGGAAAATCTGGCTTTTTTCTGGGCTCCCCTCTAGCGAACAACATGACAATGTTGTGCTCGACAACACTCTCTCCTCTTGGCTCATGGGTTCGGGTGTGCAAGGGTCCGAGATGCTTGGATGTGTGCTAATTATCTTGGCAGGGTGTTGGACAATTTGGAAGGCAAGGAATGATGCTCGTCACTAAAACTCTCTAGGCACGCTCACCAGCATTGTCTTCAAGATGAGGAACACCCTTATGGACTTGGTTAGACCGTGTAAGGGTTGCACGGATGCACCTTCAATCAGGATGTTTAGGATGGCTCCAGTCGTTTCCAAATAGGTGAGCACGCAGGGGCAGGGGAATTGGGTGTGATGGATTCCTCCAAACGAAGGCTTGAAACTCAACAAGGATGGCTCTCTTCTTAACTGTGTGATGCGAGAAGGAGGGGTTGTTCGGGACCAGAGGGGCTTCATCATTGCTGCATTTTTGGCCTGCTTTGGCGAGGGTGACATTCTTTTAGCAGAAACAATGGCCATGGTCACTGGGCTCGAATTATGTGAACAAAGGCACATCGTCCTGGTCGAGGTGGAGACAGACTCCCTTACTATTTATAATTTTCTTTTAAGGAAGGTCAAGGGCCCATGGAATATTAATTATTGCATCAGAAAATGCAACCTTTTCTTGAGCACAAGGACCAACATTTCCCACACGTGGTGGCGGACTTCTTGGCCTCTAAGGCTCCTTCGGATCGAGGTACTGCCTACTTCTTGATCCTGGGTTCCTTTCCCCTTGAGGGGGTCCATTTCGTTGTTAATGATGCTCTCAGACTCCATTACTTTCAGCCTCCATGACTCTTCTTTTGTTTGGCCTTTTGGTCTCTTGATAATCAATAAAAATTTTATTTTCAGGTCAAGTTCCAAATTGAGTAATTTATATCTTTTTTCATATTCTGCTAGTAGCTTCAGATGAGGATATCTGACTGTATATCTTCCTTTTCAAATAACACCAAAGAGTATTCCTTACTACATAATTATTTGATACTCTTTCTTTTCTTGATGAGTAATGGTAGTAACTTCCTTCTGAAGAATTTTTTAATCCCTAGTTAACATAAAAATTTTATCCACACTAGTATTGATAATGAAAGTATTCATCTTATCTCTCCAGTACTCATAATCATCCCCATCAAAGATAGGTGGTTGAATCAGATTCAGATTTTCTAGGGTTCTGAAAGTTTACCCTGTCATCTTTAATAGACTAGAAACTCTTTTCTACAATGACACATTAGTGTAATAAAAATTTAAAAACAAGTATTTTATAAATATTTCAATATGTTAGGAAATTAAAAAATACTACAAGTATTCAATAGTACTATCTTTGATACCAATTGTTGGATCATAAGTGTTTATGATGGCTATAGGAGGGGGATTAATTTAAGTTTTAAAAAATAATAAAAAACAAAACTCAATTCCTCTTAAGTAAAAATTATCAAATTCATATACTTTCTGAATATGAAATTGTTAGAATCCAAAATAGAAATCATCTGATTATATTAGAGTGTTATCAGTCTCATAGTCACACTAATAAATAGTTTTTCAAAAAGGTAAGTATAGAACCAACCTTCTAAACACATGCACAGTAGAAAGTAAAAATTGTATAAAACGGAAATAAAAAAGTATATATTAGTAAGAATATATTTCAAGATTATAAAATAATTTAATCTTTAAAATTATTAGTTATGGTATTTATAAATTCAGATTAAATATATCCACAGTTTTATACCTAGTGTAAGGTCTGCCCTTCCTTACCAAGAAATCCCTCAATAAAATGATCGGTATCGATCTATCATCTTATCAATGGAATCCCATTATATGATGATCATTCTATATATTCCAAGCCCCAAAATCCCTTGATCAGATGGATCAGATACATGATATTCATATCCCCATAATCCCTCAATCGGTAACATGATCAGATAGTGAACACCAAAGAAAATTATTCTAAGGAATATACAATCATTACAAGGATTCATTAGAACTTAAACTCTCCAAATAATTATAAAGACTTCTAATGATGTGTTCATGCATAACAGTCTTTATATAATTTGATTTTCTAATGTATCAGCTCCCAACTCTTCAAATAAACTACTATTTATAGGAAAACCTCCAAAGGACATATTTTAATGATAAATGCAATGGATTTTGATAGATTTCACTTTGATAGATAATTATAATCTGGATCTTGAACTTGATAGCTAAGAATTTCATGGTCTTACATCATTTAGTTTATCACCATTATAATTCAATTTATTATTTCTCCTGATAGAAACAAAACTATATAATATGATTATAAACATTGGACTGTTCGATATAATTCCTTATTATATTTCAATCTGATAAACTGAATAATGGTTAATCTCACATATCCATACCATGTTTAGTATGATGTTCATGAATTCTTTCAGTCTAATAAACAAGACAAAAGTCTAAACACTAGTTAGGACCATGGTTAGTCACATATAGCTAAAATACCTATAGTTTGATGGATCACATGAAATAATAAAATTTTATATTCATATAATGTTATAACTATTTATATGTTTGGTATAAAATATTTTTTTCTACAAAAAACACACTAAAACAATTTAAAAATATAAATTTAGTGAAAAAGTGTTTTAATAAAGTATTTATGATTTCTAAAACTAAGGAAAGTAAACATCGAAATTAAAACTTTTGACTCAATAATGTGAAGTGGGGAGTTTTTATCCTTAACCCATAATGTGAATCTCACACACCAATTATCCAGAATTTAGATTATACTTAATACAATTATTTTATAATGTACCTATAATCTTGAACTATTCTTCAACTATAAATTATTCTTCTAGTAAAGTACTTGCATGTTGTCCTTATTATACTTTTGGTCAACACAATTCAAGATCTATCACTTTTGAATATATGGCATACATAACTTCTACAAATTGATTCTTCACATTGGTATGAATCACATCCCTTTACTCTTCTAAATCTGAAGGACTCAATCAATTCAGTGGAACATTAATTTTTGATCTTCTAAATAATTAATCCCTATCAGGTCTTCTAGAATGTTCTAGAACATATTCTTACTCTCCTTTTGTTCTTCTCAATAATGTTGTCATCTCTCTTAGTACTTTCTCATCTGGATATCATACTCAAATGATTTCACCCTTTATATAGCTAATCTTCCTATGTTGAATTTGGGGAATGCAAGGGATTCAATTAAAAATTATTCTCTTTTCAACTCTTTAATTGAGTGCCTTCAATATCTTTTGAAGATATCAGGATCTGACTCCATCAGATCTCCCACAAAACTTGTTGTGTCAATATGTTCCTTAAAAATTGACCAGAATCACAAACATTATTTCAAAAATGTTTGACTTGATCATTGTAATAATTAGAATAATTATAAACTAAATTCCATAGTTTTTAATAAAAAATGCCTTATCAAGTAATCTAGTCATATGAAACACATGAAATACTTTTGTTATTTTTTATAGTTATATCCTGTTGTATATAAAAGTATATTATGCATTATAATCCTCTAAATAATTTTTTTTTATTTTAAAATAATCCATTTTTAGGGATAAATGGGATCCCTTACAGCAAGAACCATCCATGAAATTACAAACCTTAAAAACAAAGAAAACTACAAAACCAACCCAGAATTTCAAATTAAAACTCCAAACTGCATAGTGAAAGATAAAAAAATGATCCTAGTTACCTCTTTCAACTCATTGGGTTTTGTGAAACCTAGGGTCACAAACCCTACATATCTTCACCTCAACACCATACTCACATCATATTATCTTCAAACCCAACCTCATCTGAAAGAATATAATCGAACAAAACCATAAATACCATCCTCAATCAACCTTGAAACAAAACAAATCCAACCAAAAAATACGTAAATAAATAAAAAGGGACAAGAACCCAGCCAAAAATACCACCAAACTCCATCACCAACACACCCAAAACCCTTGGAGCATTGTTTTCCTCACCGCGCATCAATCTGATACTACCACTCATCATCGGAAAAATCATCATCACTGGAAGCCTGTACAATATAACCAGAAGAAAAAATATAATAATAATTGAGGGAAAAACCATGAACCTCCTTCACTGGACCAAATACATCACCAAAAAAAATTCCTCCAAATGAATCACTAGAAAAAAACACATTCCTGATCGAAATATCCACCCAGATGAACAACAGTCATCTAAAGCCACATGATGGATAAATTCCAATGGATACGTATAGAATAAGTAATAGCCTAAACCAGTAGCATCATACCCTATGAAGCTAATTTATCATAGATTAAAATGGAGATATAATCATTTGTATTTTCCCTTAATCAATCCCAAGATAATAATAAATAAATAAATCATGAATGAAACCATTTCAAGTTAATTTCAAACTCATTGAGTTCACGGGCCATACCATGTATGCCGAACCACCCCAAGAAAATCTCACCATCACACACCTTATGCTTAGGGAATTTTTGGGTGTAACAAAGGGTTATATATCTAGATCCTAATAGTATTAATTGTTATATTTTTTTCATAATATAAGAAGGATTATATTTATTCCTTTTAAATATTACTTTTAAATTTATTAAATAATATGTTTGATAAAAATTAAATTCTGATATGGTGAAACACAAATTGTATTTTTGTGAGATGTATAGTTCCAATCAAGACACTATATTTTAATGAATTCATAAAATTTTTAAATAAATAAAATTGAAAAAAAATATTATTATTAAAAAAATATATTAAATATAAATGATATTATAAATTTTTGCAGTCAAAAAATAATTTCTATAAGGGTCAAAAAAGTGTTATTGTAAAAAAATAGTATTTTTCAATAAATATAGATTTTTTTTTCTAAGATTAAATTATTATACTTAGTAAATTATTTGGATAAAATAAATATTATTTTTGGAATCATCATGTCAAAATTATCCAAGAGTTATTTTTTATAATTTTTGGAGACAGTTGAACTTTTGGGTCAAAATTAAATACAGTATAAATATATGTTGTGTATTATGACATTGATTATCCACTAAATGAGGCTAATTTTCATTGTTAATATACATAATATTCATGTTCTTTAATATTAATAAACACCATTTTAGTGCATTTTACACTTTGAACATCATTTCACATTATGATTGTAATACCTTCTTAAAATGCACTATTATGTGGTACATTTTTTAACATCATTTAAAGTACCCAATGATTCATATAATTTTAAGGAATCTAATTATAAATGTTTTAATTTGATATTATTTTGAACTATATATTCACTTCAAGGATCAATGAAAGATTCCTAAAGGATGATGGAGATATTTGGCAATGAAAGGAAGCAATTCTGGAGAAGGCAGATTGGACACCATCCCACTGATGAGAATGTGGGGCCCAACATAAAATCCCAATGAATCCAAAATTTCTTAGGATTATATAAGACATGTATAGTAACAAATAACTATTCACGATACAATGCTAATTTTTCCTCCATGGTGTCCATTTAGGCAGCCCAAGTTTGAGATAAAATTCTGGGCCAGATTCTGCGGCCCAGAAAAACAGTCCACTAATATGATCATATCTCGGAATCCACAACTCCAAATGGGCCCAAATTTACAGATGGTTAGAAGAAATATAGAGATAAATTTTCTTCTTCTATTTCCCACTCTGATTCGGTAATCTAGAAGGACTTACAAGTGCGTCTGTTCGGTGAAGGAAAGCTGGCTGCCACCTCGGGTCAAGGGTGGAAAAATCAACTCTCCCTTAATTTCGACCCACCTATGGCCTACCACAATTAATTGATGAGACTTGGACTATTGGAGGCTCGACCCAAGGGCTCAAAAATTCCTATTTAAGGTAGTGGTGTTGGAGTATTGAAGGATCTTTGGGTGCTTTGTTCAATTGTAATGTTATGCTGCAATTTTGTTGTCTCAAATTTGTCTTTCACATGTAAGTTATTCAATTCACATTAGTTTCTTAATAAAAGTTCTTCTTCAACTCTTATTCTGTTTTTCTTCATATCACTTTGATATAGTTGGATAAAGGTGTGAATTTATTCACACCAAACCTTTTGAAATTATTCACACAATGGTGGAGTGATCATTTTATTTTTATTGTTTTCTTTACTTCTCCATTTCCTCCCTCATGAGTCTACTTTCCACTTCCATTGAAACCATGGGATCAATGGAGGAATAAAACACTTATGGGTTGATCCATGGGAGTAGAAAGGGGATGTATTGGATGTTATTTATCACCCCATTAATGTATAATCACTTCTTTAATTGATATTTTTATTTGATGATTTTTAAACTCCATCATCCTTGTTGAATTTAGGACCACACACTTCAAGTGCTAATACGAACCTTTACCTTGAAGTGCTCAAAACATTGATCCTTCAAGTGTATAGTTGATTAGTATTAAAGGGTGTAGGCATTAAACTAGTAAGTGATGATGTTGTTTTATCTCCTTAAATGAACCCATCTCAAATATAATAAATTGAAATCATTAAAAAGGAAATATGTCCAATCCACACCGAGCAATAACCTAGGATCAACCCATTATTTTAAATTTAATTCACTTAAGTCTCTTAGAGTTCCTTTAAACCAATCTAAAATCAACCCAAGTTGGCCACTTCATATCCAAAAACAGTCCATATAATGTACATGCCTATAGGTTACTTCTTAGGTCTCTGAGGATTCGATAACCCAAGCTAAACTACAAGGACCGTCCTACCTTCTTCTCTTGGGTAAATTTGAGCAAGAATCAAATTTTGGTGCCATTGATGGGGACCCAATTAAGTCATCTAAACACCCATTCTATTCTCCCCCATTTCTTATTTTCTCATCCAAATTCTCTTATCTTGTCCCTTTCTCATTTTTTTTCTTTTGGCGCATGTCCGCCTACACCCGCGATCAATCAAACCATCTAGTTAGGGTGGATAGCCCTGGGGTTGGGGAGTAAAGTACACCAAGAGAACTCATTCCATTAGATCCAAATCTTCCTAATACTCTAGAGTCTAAAATTGAGCTCATTTAAATTGAAGGTCTTCAAAGAAACCAACTCATAAACCCTGGTGGAAACCAAAATGGAAACCCAAATGAGGCAACCCCAAACTTGGGGAATGCGGTCGATCAAACCATGAATGACTACCTCACACCTTCTTGGACCAATTACCCTAATGAATTAGAAACAATTCCATAGGAGATTCCAACTACATATTTAAACCCCATGTCCTAAACCATCTTCCCACATTCCATGGAATGGAGTCTGAGATGCCCTACCTTCACATTAAAGAGTTCAATGACATTGTAGAAACCATGTGTCCCCCACATCAACTAGAATCAGCTAAGATGAGGCTATTTCCTTTTTATTTAAAGGATCGAGCTAAAAATTGGCTAAACAATTTGAGACCATCAACCATCAACTCTTGGTTCCAACTACAAAGAGAATTCTACAAAAAATACTTTCCCCGCCATAAAACAATTACACTTAAAAAGAGTATCCACAATTTTTTTGAAAAAGAGGGAGAGTCATTCTATGAAACATGGGAGAGGTTCAAAGACACTCTAAACATGGTCACACACCATGGTTTTTCTATTCCTGAACAAGTGAGAATTTTCTATGAAGGGTTGGGTCTGGGGAACAAACAATTCATTGACATGATGTGTAATGGAACCTTTAAAAAAAAATCCCCAAATGATGCTTACGAGTATCTAGAAATCCTTTCTAAACAAAACCAAACATGGTGAACTTCACCTTATTCTAAAAATCCACAAAGAACTACTGGAATTCATACACTTAGAGAAGAGGAAAGCCGTAGGGCTAAACTCGCATCACTCTCTAGGAAGGTTGAAGAGATAGACCTTAGGAAAGTCCATGAAATCCAAACTGTTGAACCTATTTGCACAATTTGTGACAAACATGACCATAAGACAGATAACTACCCAACCATTCCATCCATCAAGGATGTTCTTTTAGGAGGACCCTCAGTGGAATTAAATGCCTTGAACTTTCAAAATCCTCAATACCAAAACAACTTCAACCCAAGGTATAATGACCACCCAGGCTTCCGCTGGAAAGATAACCAACAACCTAGTCAACCACAGGAACAAAATCCTAACCCCCATCAGAACTACCAAACCCATAACCAGTTCCAAACCCAACCTATCCAATACCAACAGCCACCAGTCCATTTTCAACAAAACATCACACCTCCAAAATATCCCCCTGGGATAAACCAATCTTCTCAAGCACCAACCCAAACTATTCCACAAAGCCTACTAGAAAAACTGTGCAAACAAATGGAGAGGATGAACTCAGAAGTCTCTTCCCTAAAACAAGAACTTCAAACCATCAAAACTTGAAAGACACCCATGCCTACTCTGGAGGTTCCATCCTCAACTTCAAGGGAAGAGTCAAGTTGTGCTCAAACAACTCACGAACAACTAAAGGCTGTGAATGTTTTGAGAAGTGGGAAATCAATTGAGAAACCTAAACAACTAATTCAGAACCCACATGAAGATTCAAAATTAGATGAAAATTCAAATGAACCCCAAGATCAAACTGAGGAAACTGATAATAATGTGAAAGAAACAACTCTTCAACAAACAACCCCACAACCTGCACCATTTCCTCAACGCATGAGGGGGAAACCCAAGCCCGAACTGAGTGAAAAATTGAGGTAAATCTTTTCACAAGTCAAGTTGAACATACCCCTTCTCAATGCAATCCAAACCATACCTTCCTACTCAAAGTACCTTAAGGACTTGTGCACTTTTAAAAGAAAAATTTCACATAAAAACCAAGTCCTTTTGGCTGCTAATGTGATTACCACCATTCAAGGGACAATTCCTCCTAAGTTGAAAGACCCGGGTTTCCCTTACATCAATGTTGAACTAGGAGAGAGCAAAGTATTCAAGGCCTTGTGTGACCTAGGTGCTAGTGTCAATCTCATCCCATATGATGTGTACTGCCAGTTAGGCCTAGAAGACCTCCAACCCATATCTGTCACACCTCAGCTTGCTGATCATAGCATTAGGGTTCTAAAGGGGATTTTGAAGGACTTTCTGGTAAAGGTTGAAAACTTCATCTACCCTGCTGATTTCATTATCCTTGACAACCATCCAAACTTAGGAAATAAGGAACAAACCCAAATCATCCTTGGTCGTCCTTTCCTTGTAACAATCAACTCTATTATCCGAGTTCAAAATGGGAACATGACCATCACATTTGGGAACATGAGTCTAGACTTGAACATCTATAATGAAAGCTCAAAAATAGGGGATGATGAGGAAATTCATGAAGTAAACATGATAGGAAGCATTGATAATGAATCCATGGAACATCAAGGAATATTTGATGAATGTTTAATTCAGGATGAGATTGATTTCCTTTGTTCATATGAAGGAAGTTTATCTCCTTATCTTGAATCATTTTCAAATTGATCTTATGATTAAGTATTAGTTCCAACAATCAGTGAAACCTTTAAAGAAACCACTTTCATGGAGACCACTCCAAATTCCTTCCCTAAATCTGATCAAGCCAATCTAGTAGCTGAAACTTCTACATGTGGGGAATCAATCCTATCTGAAACTCTAAAAAATGAAAATGAAATTGATCAAATGTCTCAATCTTCTGTTGAAATTCTGAACCAACCTAATATTGAATTGAAGGAACTTCCCGCTACACTCAAGTATGCTTTTCTAGGGGAAAATCAAACACATCCTATTGTCATTTCTTCTTCTCTTGAATCAAATCACGAAAGGATGATTTTAGATGTCCTTAGGAAGTATAATAAAGCCATTGGTTGGACCCTTTCTGATATTCCTGGGATTAGCCCACTTATCGGGACTCATAGGATTGTTCTAGAATCTGATTCAAAACCATGTCGTCAACCTCAATGGAAACTCAATCCTAATATCATGGAGGTAGTAAGGAAAGAACTTATGAAATTGTTAAAAGCTGGTATCATATATCCCATAGATGAGAGTGAATGGGTGAGCCCAATCCAAGTGGTTCCAAAAAAGGCTGGAATCACAGTGATAACCAATGAGGATGGAGAGATTCTTACAACAAGGGTGAGTAGTGGATGGAGGGTATGCATTGACTATAGGAAGTTAAACTCATTCAACAAGAAGGGCCATTTCCCCTTACCATTCATTGACCAAGTCCTTGAGAGAGTGGCAGGTCATGCCTTCTACTGTTTCTTAGATGGGTACTCATGGTATAATAAAATTGAGGTCTCCCTAGAGGATCAAGGGAAGAATACATTCACATTTCAATTCAAAACCTTTGCCTTCAAACGCATGCCCTTTGGTTTATGCAATGCTCCTGGAACCTTCCAGCGGTGCATGATGGGAATCTTCTCAGACATGATAGGGGATTTTCTAGAGGTCTTCATGGATGACTTCTCTGTGTTTGGGGATACATTTGAGGGATGTATGAGGAATGTATAGAGACTCTTGTTAAGATGTGAAGAAAATAATCTAGTCCTAAACTGGGAAAAATTTCATTTCATGGTTAAAGAGGGACTAGTTCTAGGCCATCTGGTCTCAGGTAGGGGGATTGAAGTTGATAAAGCCAAGGTTGACATCATTTATCACTTTCTATCACCCAGAACTATCAAGGAAGTGAGGTCTTTCTTAGGACATGCTGGTTTCTATAGAGGATTCATCAAGGAATTTAGTTCAATATACCGTCCCCTTTGTGCTCTCCTAGTAAAGGATGCTCCATTTGTTTGGACAGAAAGCTACGAGGGTTCATTCTCAACCCTCAAATCCTCTCTCACCTATCCTCCCATTATGAAATCTCTAAATTGGAACCTTCCTTTTGAACTTATGTGTGATTCCAGTGACTTTTCTGTTGGAGCTGTGTTAGGAAAATGCTGTGATAAAACTCTTTATGTCATTGCTTATGCAAGAAAATCCTTAAATGATGCCCAAATAAACTACACCACTACTGAAAAGGAGTTACTTGATATTGTGTTTTCTTTAGAGAAGTTTAGGTCCTACCTCTTAGGATCCCCCATCACTGTGTTCACTGACCATTCTGCACTAAAATACCTCTTCCAAAAACAAGATTCTAAGGCTAGAATGATTAGGTGGGTCTTTCTCTTACAAGAATTTGACCTCACAATCAAAGATAAAAAGGGTGTTGAAAATGTTATAGCTGATCACCTCTCTAGGATGGAATTGAAAGACAACTCAAATCACCTTTCTGTGTCTGATTCATTTCCTGATGAAAACCTATACTCTGTGAGTGACTGACCTTGGTATGCCGACATATCCAATTTCTTAGTTACAGGAGTCATTCCAAAATTCTTATGGACTCAAGATCGAAGGAAATTCCTTTATAATGTTAGACACTATGTGTTTAATGATCCATACCTCTATAAGTTTTTCCCTGACCAAGTCATTAGGAGGTGTGTTCCAGAATCTGAACAAGAGTCCATCCTTAAATTCTGTCATAGTGAGGCATGTGGAGGTCATTTTTCCTCTAAGAAAACATCTACTAAGATTCTTCAATGTGGTCTCTTATGGCCCACCATCTCAAGGGACTCCTACACATTTTTTCAAAGCTGTCCTAGGTGTCAGTAAGTAGGGTCCATCACAAAAAGGAATCAAATGCCACTCACTCCCATCTTAGTGGTTGAAATCTTTGACTGTTGGGGAATTGATTTCATGGGTCCCTTCCCAAACTCTAGGGGATATATTTACATTCTCTTAGCTATCGATTATGTCTCTAAATGGGTTGAGGCCATTCCTACAAAATCCAATGATCATCAAACTATGATTATATTTCTCAAGAAAAACATCTTCTTTAGATTTGGAATTCCTAGGGCTATCATTAGTGATCGTGGAACTCATTTTTGAAATCATCCATTCTCATCACTCATGGAAAAATATGGAATTTCTCACAAAATGTTCACTGCTTACCACCCACAGACCAATGGTCAAGCTGAGTTAGCCAATCGTGAAATCAAACAAATTCTTGAGAAAACTGTCAATCCTTCTAGGAAAGATTGGTCCGAGAAACTCTTAGATGCTCTTTGGGACTATTGAACCGCATATAAAACCATTTTAGTAATGTACCCATATAGGTTGGTATATGTAAAAGCATGCCATTTACCTGTTGAAATTGAGCATAAGGCCTTTTGGGCAATTAAGAAAATGGATTATGACCTCGCATTGGCTAGAACAAAAAGGAAATTAGATCTCAATGAACTGGAGGAACTAAGGATGGAGGCTTATGAAAATTCAAGGATAAAAAAATCTAGAGTTCAAGCCTACCAATCTAGGAATATCAAGGTAAAACATTTTGAACCGGGAAAACTTGTGCTCTTGTATAGTTCGAAACTTCATTTACACCCAGGAAAGTTAAGGTCTAGATGGTCGGGACCTTTTATAGTGCATCATGTGTACCCCCATGGGGCAGTAGAGATTCAAGATCCCAAAAGTGGTTACATTTTCAAGGTAAATGGTCAAAGGTTAAAACCATTCATTGAATCATTCAATAAACAGGAAATAAAGGTTGAGTTAACTGAGCCAACCTATGAAATAGGAAAAAAATGATAGATTTAGGGTCTATGTCGGGCTAACGACGTTAAACAAAGTGCTGCATGGGAGGTAACCCATGGTTTTCAAGTTTCCTATCATTTTTTTGTTTTAATAAAATTTATATTTTAAATAGGATTAATTAATCACTTTTATATTTTAAAAAACGATTGTTGACCTGTTCTTCTATTATGAGTATGGATGGGTATAAAAGGGGAGCACCATATTCATCTGTGTCACGCGGTGTGATCCCTGAGTAATACCTTACCCATAAAATTAAAAGAAGACAATGTATCATTAGTTTTATTTAAAAAAAACAGAAAAATAGGAAAAACCATAAAAATGATGATACTTGGAATTAAATAAGTCGTTGTGTTGTTTGTTTTGTCTGGTTTGTTCTTCTTTTGGTTCAGGTACTATTTTGGGTGATACATGTTCAATCAAGGAGGTGCCTACATCCCCCAAGAGATCAAAGGACTAATTTTGAGCATAAATAACTTCAACTTCAACCACCAGGTGATTTTATTCTGTGATCCTCAATTTCAATTTCCTTTTTGAACTTCCATTATCTGCCTTTACTCCTTCTAAATTTTCATTTATTCAAACACTGGGGACAGTGTTGTTTTAAGTTCGGGGGAGATAAAATAAAAAAAATTCTTTTTTGTCAAAAAAATGAATGATTTGAAAAAAAATGTATAAATGGAAGGAAAAATTCCTTTAACTTTGAACATGGTAATACACATTGCACACTTTGAAACTGAATATCAAATAATTTAGCATACCCTGATTCTGATTTTAATCCTTGTATAATTTCATGATCATAGATTTTGGAAAGTGTGGCTATCCAATGTGATATTTCATCATTTATATTTTCATCCAAATAAAAAAAATCACAATGCATGTCCTTTGGATAGTGGGCTATTAGTTTAAGTTCATGGGGTCCCCTAAATAAATAGCATAGGTTTGGTGATCATTTTAGTTTAATATGAGTATTCAAAAAAAAATTAAAAAAAAATTGCGCGTAGAGCAATGAAATGACCTAATGCGTGGCTTTCAGCACTTGGGGATCGTGACTCTATAGTTGTCTGGCCTAGAGTTAGTAATTTTATCTCTATTTTTGGTAATTTGAATTTGTTTTTGACTGAGTTAACTCAAGATGATGCCCGAGTATGTGGGCTTCACTTGGTGCCCTCAGGTCTTTGAGCCTGGGAGTCATCGGCAAAGTCTCGCTATAGGGGTTGACTCTTTTGAGTGCAACTTAAATTACCATGGAAAAATTTCAAAAAAACAAAAAAAAAACAAAAAAAAAACAAAAAAAAATAATACAATAAAAAAATGAATACTCATCTTATTATTGAAATGTTATTCCACCTAGCGCTTCCATCATTCCCCCCTTGAATAAAAATGAACCCCCATGTCTATTGTGATGCACAACACATCCTCATACTTAATTGATATTGGATGAAATATGGCAATGAATTTGAACAAAAGAATGGGCTTGGGATTGGGATATTCTTATGAAACTATCTTGTATTAAAATATTTTTATGGGTTTCATGATTGTTTGGTATAAGGGTTTCTGGTGATCATTGTGTATTAAAATGTTTTTGGAAAAGGGAATTCGAATTTCATATTGTTGAGATATATTTTACTCGGGACTAGAAAAACTCAAGTTGGGGGTGTGATTAGCCACTAAATGAGGCTAATATTCATTGTTAATATACATAATATTCATGTTCTTTATTATTTATAAACACCATTTTAGTGCATTTTATACTTTGAACATCATTTCACATTATGTTTGCAATACCTTCTTAAAATGCACTATTATGTGGTACATTTTTTAACATCATTTAAAGTAACCAATGATTCATATAATTTTAAGGAATATAATTATAAATGTATTAATTTGATATTATTTTGAACTTTATATTCATTTGAAGGATCAATGAAAGATTCATAAAGGATGATGGAGATATTTGGCAATGAAAGGAAGCAATTCTGGAGAAGGCAAATTGGACACCAGCCCACTGATGAGAATGTGGGGCCCAAAATAAAATCCCAATGAATCCAAAATTTCTTGGGATGATAGAAGACATTTATAGGAACAAATCACTATTCAGGATCAAATGCTAATTCTTCCTCCATGGTATCAATTTAGGCATCCCAATTTAGAGATAAAATTCTGGGCCAGATTCTGCGGCCCGAAAAAACATCCCACCAATATGATCATATCTCGGAATAAAAAACTCCAAATGGATCCAAATTTTACAGAAGGTCATAATACATCCTGATATAAATTTTATTCTTCTATGGACCACTCTGATTAGGCCATATAGAAGGACTTCCAAGCATGTCTGTTCGGTGAAGGAAAGCTGGCTGCCACCTCGGGTCAAGGGTGGAAAAATCAACTCTCCCTTACTTTCCACCCACCTATGGCCTACCATAATTAATTGAGGAGACCTGGACTATTGGATGCTTGAACCAAGGGCTCAAAAATGACTATTTAAGGCAGTGGTTTTGGAGGATTTAAGGATCTTTGGGTGCTTTGTTCAATTGTAATGTTATGCTGCAATTTTGTTGTCTCAAATTTGTTTTTCTCATGTAAGTTGTTCAATTGACTTTAGTTTCTTAATAAAAGTTCTTCTTCTACTATTATTCTGTTATTCTTCATATCACTTTGATACCGTTGGATCAAGGTGTGAATTTATTCACACCAAACCTTGTGAAATTATTCACACAATGGTGGAGTGATCATTTTGTTGTTGTTGTTTTCTTTAATTCTCCATTTCCTCCCTCATGAGTCTACTATCCGCTTCCATTGAAACCATGGGATCAATGGAGGGCTAACCCACTTATGGGTTGATCAAAGAGAGTATCAAGGGTCTGGATTGGATGTTATTTATCACCCCATTAATGTATAATCACTTATTTAATTGAGATTTTTATTTGATTATTTTTAAACTTCATCATCCTTGTTGAATTTAAGGCCACACACTTCAAGTGCTAATACGAACCTTTACCTTGAAGTGATCAAAACATTGATCCTTAAAGTGTATAGGTGATTAGTATTAAAGGGTCAAAGCATTAAACCAGTAAGTGATGATGTTGTTTTATCTCCTTAAATGAACCCATCTCAAATATAAGAAATTGAAATCATTAAAAAGGTAATACGTCCAATCCACCCCGAGCAATAACCTAGGATCAACTCATTATTTTAAATTGAATTCACTTAAGTCTCTTAGAGTTCCTTTAAACCCATCTAAAATAAACCCAAGTTGTCCACTTCATATCCAAAAACATTCCATAGAATGTATGTGTCAATAGGTTACTTCTTAGGTCTCTGAGGATTTGACAACCCAAGCTAAACTACAAGGACTGTCCTACCTTCTTCTCTTGGGTAAATTTGAGCGAGAACCAGACATCATAATGACCCAAAATTTATGTAATATATTCCATAAAATGTATCCAATATATATATATATATTATTTTTAAGATTATTTTATTTATTTTACAATCCATTAATGAATCCTCCAAACCCTATATTTTAAGGTTTCAAAATCAATTCTTTGTAAACATGACACACTTTCACATAAATCAGTGTATTTTTTAATTAAATGTATTATTAAACATGTAAAGTAATGAAAGAAATTCCACTTTATTATAAACCATTGGGAAAACTATGGAATTATTTTTTTGATTACTTTATCATATAGAGTCCAAAACCTA
The DNA here is from genome assembly GCA_963277665.1 of Viscum album. Classification (NCBI taxonomy): domain Eukaryota; kingdom Viridiplantae; phylum Streptophyta; class Magnoliopsida; order Santalales; family Viscaceae; genus Viscum; species Viscum album. The sequence goes on along the minus strand of OY728127.1, from coordinate 1,328,682,536 downwards.
TGTTTTGAAATTAATAAAGAACTTTGCTCCCTTTTGCAATATAAACCCACCAAACTAGCCAATTATCTTCACTCAAAACTCTTAGATTTTAAAATTACTCTACCATTATATATATATATCACTCCCAAGGTTCCCCCAATCCATCAAGAATTTCATCCCAAGCTTCTACAAGCACCCCCTCAATGTAAGGGATCCTCTACTTCCCCCTTTATTCGAGCACCTCTTTCATATTATTCCATTTTTCTTCCAATTTTTCATGTTGTTATATGATTTAAAAAATCAATTTTACATCACTTATGATTTAAATATGATTATATACCCTCTATCACTCTCATTAAACCCTTACATGAAGCTTTATGTACCCCTGTTATGCTGTCGAAATTATCTTGTAACTTTTCCATAACAAATATTATTATTGCGAATACCCATCATTATTTCCACTCAAGAGTATTCAAATAGATTTATCTATCATTAATTTATTTGGGACTTATATTTATATAAACCACACTCCTTTATCATGGGAATAAAATTTATAAATGGAATATTTATTTTTTAAGAATCATGTGGCACACTTATTCATGTACATGATATGAAATTAGTGCATGCGCCCAAATAGCACTCCAATGCATTAAGTAATTTTTTAGTCTCACAATACATAATATATGGGATCAGGTAGTAAAATTAATCCATTATATGACTTTTTCTACCATTTTATGATTTCTTTTTAGTTATCCTTGACCTAATTTTATGATGTATTGTTTAATGTTGTTGTTAGATTCTCATGTTTCCTTCATTCTATCATGTTATATCAAGCCTTATTATTCAATATTATGATTATATCCCCCATTATGTTACCTTTATACACTATGGGAAAAACAATTATTGCGACGGGGTATTTGCGATAGGTCTTATTCCCGTCGCAACAACTCCGATTAAAAGGTTTTTTGCGACGGGAATATATTCCCTTCGCAAATGGTCAGTTATTTGCGATGGAAATACAGGGCCCGTCTCAATTCCAATGGCGCGGTTTGTACGCCAAAACATGGGAAGGATATTTGCGATGGGTAGAAGGCTACCCATCGCAAGTACCCGGTGGTGGTAAATCATATTTTCAATGGGGGAATTTCCCTATCGCAAACAAATATTCACCCGATATTATTTGTGACGGGCCCCGTTTCCAATACTGGCCACTGTATAACCTATTTGCGACGGTCACCTACAACCCGTCACAAAATACCCCACGGTCGTAAATACGTTTTTGCAATGGGACTATTTACCCGTCGCAACAGATAATCCAACGTGGGGTATTTGCGATGGGTCCCGTCGCAAAAACCGGCGGCGGTAAATAGGAAGTTGCGATGGGGATATCCACCCTTCGCAAATACCGGTGGCGGTAAATAGTAATTTGCGACAGGGATATCCCCCCGTCGCTAATGGTGTGGCATTTGCAATGGGCCTGTCGCAACAACCCTTTTACCCACCGCCCGTAATTAAAGTGGGTGAAGGTATTTGCGACGGTCCCCGTCGTGAATACCGGCGGAGGTAAATCGAAATTTGTGACGGGGATAACTGCTCATCGCTAATGGTGGCTATTTGCGACGGGCCCGTCACAAAAGTCCTTTTACTCGCCGCCTGTATTTAATGCAGGCGAAAGCATTTCCGACGGTATCCCGTCGCAATACCTGGTATTTGCGATGGTCTCCCGTCACAAATACGACCGTCGCAAATAATCTAACCTATATATACACCCCATCTGTTTTTTTCCATAACATTCAGATCTCCATTCTTCTCTCTCTCTCATTTTCAGTTTTGAGTAGAATTGTTTTTTGTTTTAATTTTTTTTTCGAGAAGAGGAAGGAAGGAGTTAGAAGGTGCAAATTAGTAAAGGTATTTATATTTTTTTAGTTGTTAAATTATTTTTAATTGTTAATTTTATTTTTAATTGTTAATTTTATTTTTTTAATAGAATGTTTAGCTATATATTATAATTATTTTATGTTCTTATACCAAATAATCCTTGTATGGGTATGAACAAGTAGAGGCAGCTCTGGCACAGATGTAACTAGGAGTGGAAACTCTGACAAGGTGTTTCGAACTTGACTCGGGGTGACCTGGTACACGACAACGGGCCTTGCTGCACTCTTGGTTCGACACTCTGGAGGGATTTTTTGGTAATATTTAGAAATAAATATATAATTATCAAATAATTATGAAATAATTAGATTTAATTAAAAAAATTATCAAAAAATTAGGAAATAATTAGATTTAATTGATTAGAAATAATTAGGAAACAATTAAAATAATTAAGAAACAATTAAAATAATTAGGAAACAATTAAAATAATTAGAAAATAATTAAAATAATTAGGAAACAATTAAAATAATTATAAAATAATTAATAAGAAATAATTAGATTTAATTAAAATAATTATCAAATAATTAGATTTAATTGATTAGAAATAATTAGGAAACAATTAAAATAATTTGGAAACAATTAAAATAATTAGGAAACAATTAGATTTAATTAGGAAACAATTATATTTAATTAGAAAAAAATTAGTATAATTAGGAAATAATTAGTATAATTAGGAAACAATTAGTATAATTAGGAAACAATTAGTATAATTAGGAAACAATTAGTATAATTAGGAAAAAACTAGTATAATTAGGAAACAATTAGTATAATTAGGGAACAATTAGTATAATTAGGAATCAATTAGTATAATTAGGAAACAATTAGTATAATTAGGAAACGTGATTGACTGCTCATCTACCTCAATTTTCTTTTCATTTGTGTGTTGAGGCTTGACAGGAAACTTCTGCCTCCACATGTAATATCTGCTTTTACTGTCAAAATTATCAACCTCCTCACCAATATAGAGGTGAGGAGGTTTATAATTTTGACAGTAAAAGCACATATTAAATGTGGAGGTAGAAGTTTCGTGTCAACCTCAACACACAAATGAAAAGAAAATTGAGGTAGATGAACAGTCAATAATGTTTGTTTTTCAATTCATTGATTGATTAACCACCCGACGTATATGTATATCTTCGCATTTCTAATTAATAACATAATTAGTAACATAATTAGTAACATAATTAGTAACATAATTAGTAATATAATTAGTAACATAAATAGTAACATAATATAAAATATTATATTACTCTAATATTAATAGTTAAATAATACTTATAATATAATTATTTTATTATTATATGTTTAATATTTATAAAAAAATATTAATATTATTAAAATTATAAAAAAATTTATAAAATATTACAATTATCAATATTTTCAACAAGTTTTGATTTATTCTTAACAGGTCAAATCTTAAAGGGTGGCCAATTTTCAGGTCATTCCCAATAAAAAGTTTGCGTCAACCGTGTCCAATGTAAACTCTATAATTGTTCTTGCTGGGTGGATCACCTCGCAAGTAGTGTTGCAATAGGACAACCCAAGTCATGTATTTCTCATTACTTGTGTCGTCCTATTGCAACACTACTTGTGAGATGATCAACCATGTAAGGACAATTATAGAGTTTAAATTGGTCAAGGTTGACCCAAACTTTTTATTGGGCATGACCTGAAAATTGAAGACCCTTTAAGATTTGAACATTTTAAGAATAAAGCAAAATCTGTTGGAAATATTGAGATTTTTAATAATTAGTAATAATTACTAATAAAATTAATCAAAAATCAAATAAATTCAAGTACATGGTTATAAATTGGCACAATTTCCAGCAGATTGACGGCCACCTTTTGTTCAACATCTCATATCTTTGCTACTTTCTCCCACTGAAATCAGTATGAAAAATTTGCTCTAACGTATGTCAGAGAAAGTTTTTCATACTGATTTCAGTCAGGAGAAAGTTAAAAAGAGATGAGCCATCGGACAAATCAGAATAATTAGTAATATAATCTTCACAACAATGATTACAAAATTTAATTTCATTATTCAAGCATATTTCATTTTTCCAAGTATTGCTAAGTATTTCTAAATTAATAATAATTAGTGGGTATGATTAAAAACTAATTGTGTCGCCTATAATTATTGGTAATTACTAATAAATAACTGTAATTATGTATCTTATCTTTTTAGGATATTGTTTCTTATATCAAATTATTTAACAAGAGTAATGGTTTTAAATTTTGTAGAAACATATATATGAATATGGGATAAGGAAATCGACATCAATCATTATTAGATGATCGTGCTTGGATAAATCAGCGCAGAAATCAAAACGGTTCTAGTTTAAATCCTGTATATGTTGATGGTGTTGAAGCATTCTTATCATTTGCATCATCAAACCCGGAATTTGTTTCAGAAGGGACAATTAAGTGTCCTTGTAAAAAATGTTCTCTGAGAACATTTGAGACATTTGACATCGTTGGGCAACATCTCTTGCGTTATGGTTTTTAATCAGATTATATTTTTTGGTATCAACACGATGAACGTAGTTCCAGAGAAGATACTAATAATTTGATTTCGGATCCAACACGGTTTCAGAATTTAGTACATGATGTTGTAGGGTCATCCGTTCAACAAACAGAAATTGAGGATGATGTTGATTTACCTCCCGAGTTGGCACCATCTAAATTTTCAGAGTTGTTCAGGTCTGCTGAGGATGCATTATATCCTGGTAGAAAGATAAGCAAATTTGAAGTTGTTGAAAAATTTATGGCTATTAAATCAGATAATGGAATGTCAAATAAATATTTTGATCAGATATTTTCTTTGGTTAAAGCACTGTTACCTGAAGGAAATGTACTGCCTGCTAATTATTATGAGAGAAAAAGACTTATTCGTAATCTAGGCCTTAGTTATCAGAAGATCCATGCATGTTCAAATGATTGCATCTTATATTCTGGTGAAAATGAGTTGTTGGATAGTTGTCCCACATGTGGACAATCGAGGTATAAATAAGCTCAATCAGGGAAGTCTGGATTGATTCCTGTAAAACAGTTGATATATTTCCCACTTACACCCAGGTTGCAGCGTTTATTTATGTCTCAGAACACAGCGACAATGATGTCATGGCACAAAACCAATATTTCAAACGGTAAAATCTTGATTCATCCATCTGATGGCAATTCATGGAAACATTTTGATCAAGTGAATCTGTCTTTTGCTTTAGAATCCCGTAACGTGCGATTGGGTCTTTCTACTGACGGTTTTTGTCCATTTGGATCTTTTGGTAGTCAGTATTCCTATTGGTCTGTCTTTATAACTCCGTACAATTTGCCTCCATGGATGTTGATGAAAGAGCCTTATATCTTTTTGACATTATTAATCCCAGGACATCCGAAAAAGAATATTGATGTTTATTTGAAACCACTGATTGATGAGTTAAATTTATTGTGGAGTCATGGTGTTGTTACATATGATCCTGCTGCGAAACAGAATTTTGTAATGAAAGCTGCTTTTATGTGGAAAATTAGTGACTTCCCGACATATGGTATGTTATCTGGCTAGAGTATACATGGTCTAAAATCATGTCCTTACTGTATGGGAGACAACAAAGCATTTATGCTCATGAATGAAAAAAAACCTTGCTATTTTGACTGTCATCGTAGATTTCTTCCAATCGATCATCCTTTTTAGAGGAATAAATCTCATTTCAGAAAAGGAAGAATTGAAAGAGATGAACCTCAAAAAATTATCTCAGGTACAGAGTTACAATCAGTTGTATTTTCATTACCTTCCATCACTTTTGGACCGACAATAAACCAACAGAAAATTCATGGTTTTGGGAAAGAACACAATTGGACAAAATGGAAATTTTTTTAGAATCTGCCATATTGGTCTGATTTTTTGGTCCGACTAATGTTGGATGTCATGCATATTGAGAAGAACTATTTTGATAATTTATTTCATACAATTTTGGATACACCGGGTAAAACCAAAGATAATGTAAAGGCACGATTAGATCTTTCCCAAATTTGCAGGCGATCAGAACTTGAATTGTTTGAAAATGTCAGATCACGGAGATTAATGAAGCCAAAAGCAGCTTATATACTGACCAAAGAGAGTCACTTATTATTTTGTCAGTGGATTGTAGATTTGAGACTTCCAGATGGCTATGCTTCCAACTTGGGCAGATGTGTTAAAAATGGTCATATTACCGGATTAAAAAGTCATGACTGTCATTTTATAATGGAAAGACTTATGCCTATTGGATTAAGAGGTTTGTTGAATTCTAAGATTTGGGATTCGATAACAGATATATCATTTTTTTCTGAGACATGTGTGCGGAGACAACAGACTATGATACACTAAGAAAACTGGAAGAAGCTGTTGTTATAATTATATGCAAATTAGAAAAAATCTTTCTGCTGGCTTTGTTTGACTTGATGGAACATTTGATATTACATTTTCCACATGAAGAAAAATGTGGAGGTCCAGTTCAGTTTTGATGGATGTACCCATTTGAGAGATGCATGCAGAAATTGAAGAAAAAAGTCTGTAACAAAGCATCAGTTGAAGGCTCAACTACTGAAGCTTATTTGCAAGAAGAAATTGCTTTATTCTGCTCTCATTATTTTGAATCTGAATATCCCTTAAAATTTAACTGCATGGGCCGGAACGAGGGGAATGTTGATGATGATATGAACAATCAATTATCAGTTTTCAATCAGCCCGAACTTGGCTTTGGTGGAGTTCATGATAGATGGATTTCAGATGATGAACGTCATAGAGCTCATACATATGTTCTACTCAACTGTGAAGAAATGTCACCAATTGTACATTAAGTGCTCTTATCCCTTATTCTATAGATTCTGTTACAGTAAATTAATCATATTGTATTTGTAGGTTATATGATAATCATATCAAGAAACAATTTCCACAAATTACAGCAGCTGGCTTAGAAGAACATCGGCAAAAAAATGTTGCCTACTGGTTTCAAAAACTGGTAACATACATTATTTTTTGGTTTTACATATAAAATCAATTTATTACTTATAATAGTGATAAATGTTTTACAAATTTTCAGGTATCTGTACATGCTGATAAGATTGATAGTCGATTGCGTATTTTGAGTAGCCCACTATCCAAAATGGTTAAATCTTATAATGCATATGTGGTGAATGGTTATCGCTTTCATACATGTGCATATGGGGAATCAAAGAAAACAATTAATAGTGGTGTTTTTTGAAGGGATCACATCATAGAGATATTGAAGTTGACTTTTACGGCATGCTTGAAGAAATTATTGAACTGTGTTATTTGGGACAGAATTATGTAACAATGCTTAAATGTCGATGGCTGGATACTGAGAGAGGCTTGCATATTCATTCGACTCATGTAATTGTTGATATTAAACATAAAAGTCTTCTTGTAGTAAATGAACCGTTTTTATTGGCTCATCAGGCACATCAAATTTATTATGCAAAATACTATGCTACTGCAAAAGAGTTGAATGATTGGTGGAGTATAATAAAAGTTAAATCTCGATAAAATCAGTTTACTCAAACTGAATGTGGTTCCACTGAAGTGCAAGGAAATGAAATTTTTCAGGACACTCCTCAAAACACGTATTTTTTACAAAGAGACATTAATATTGAGGATGACACCCCACAGTTAAGGGTCGATGATGACGATGTTGTCAATGATGTTACAACTGAATTTGAAATGACAAGAGATGATGATAGTGAAACTAATATGGAAATTGATGATGTTGATGAGGAAGATGAAGACATTGAAATTGACAACTATGAAGATGATGATGAAGATGAACATTGACACAATAAAATGCTGGTTTGAATCATAACAATATATATCTATACATAATAGTTATTTTCAATCGTTTTCTAATAACAATCATTTCAGGTTTCAGATGAACTCGGAAACATTTCTCCAGTTTCCGGAGGTTGATCTATTTATGGATGATGAGGTTCTTGAGTCATCTGACCCTCAGGAAGTTGGCACTACAGGGAGCACTCGGAGGGGGTGTGGTCTTTCCAGACTGATGATTCCAGATCCTATCCCAGAGCAACGTCCACCTCTTGGATTTGATGCGCACACGCGGTGGTATGGCAACCTGTGTATTTTAGTTATCTTTCATTATAATTTATTAATATTCTAATTGTTTTATTATTTGTTCTTTTTCCACAGTTTAACGCATATAGCTATTGGACAGGGGAGCGCTATTTTGCAAAATTATTTTTCTCAGCCCTGGCTCACATGGGATCAGATTCCCGCTGATGTGCAGGCCGCCATGTTTGATCATTGGATGGTACGTAATTAAATATTATTTATTTTTAAATTTAATTCGTCAATAACTTTATATTAGGGTTTATGGTATCCCATCGACGAGAGCATGCATGCCACTATCCACGTGGCATGGGTGGTGTCTATGCGTGACAGTTTCCGTCAGTTTTTGCATAATTTGAGAAAGACGGCTGTGAAGAAAGCCGGAGTGACAGAATTTGATGAGTCCTGTAGATCCCACCGACAAGATTACAATTAATCTCATGTTTGGGATGTATTATGTACACACTGGTTGGGTGGTGGGTTTCAAAGGAGATCTGCATTGGGTCGACAGAATCGGGGGAGACAAGAGGTGACGCATCGAGCCAGTAGTCGTACATTAAGTGCGCATAGAGAGCATATGGTAAGTACTTTTTTTTTAATATTTTATACAACTTTAAATATAAACAGTTTATTTTAGGTTCATATAGGAAGCCGAGCAGCCTGGTATTTCGGCGTACGGTGTTTATCGTAGGATGTACACTGACCCAGCTACTGGAGAGATTAGAGGTGACCGCCAGCGTCAGATTGTGGTCAGTATTATTTTCTTTTTAGTTTGCAAATTAAATGCATATAATCTTTTCATTATTTTAATTTCTAATTAAAATTTAAGGAGTCATATGAGGTCGCGACCTCTCAGACATAGGCTGAGAGTCAAGACGAGACAGGTGATCAGACTAGTGCCCACCATTTTGATGAGACGACATGGATGCATGCGACCCAATATGGCTTCGAAAAAGGCCGAGTAGTTGGTATCGGCTCTCATTTGACTCCTGCAGCTTATTATGGTACTGCTGTGATGTCGGCGTCCAGCTCGAGAGGAGCTCATGGAGAGACATCATCTTCTGCCTCACAGTATCAGGAGCAACTGCGTGCTCAGAATCATCTTATAGAGGATTTGCATCCGGGGCAGGAGCAGATGCGTCAGCAGCACGATGAGGAGATGCGTCGATGGTAGGAGCAGATGCGTCAGCAGTAGGATGAGGAGAGATGTAGATATGAGGAGCAACATCAGGAGAATATGGAGTATATGCGTCGTCTGACTCGTAGTTTAGGGATGGAGTTTCCTCCACCACCTCCTCCAAGTCCTCCAGGTCCTCCAGATTATCCACCCCCCAGTGATTTTTTTAGATGTAATAAACATTTGAGTTCGTAGTTTATTGTCATATTAACTATTTACAATTCCTCTTTCATATTGGTACGAATAGTACGTGATTTAATTTGTTTTTATTTTTTTAATATATTATTACTTATTAGTATTATTTTTAATGTCTGCTTATTTTAGTAATATTACTTTTAATATTTTATATTTATTGTTAATATTGAGAAGTTTATAATTTTATAATTTTATTAATATTAATAATATTAATATTATTCTTTCATAAATATGTATGTTTATTTTAATAATAATATTATTATATTAATTTTTTATATTAATAATATTAGTACTATTATTATTATTTTTTGATATTAATATTTCATAATATATAATATTATATTATTTATATTCATATTATTATTATTTTTTAATATTAATATTTCATAATTATATTATATATATTTTTTATTATTAATATTATAATAATATAATTTATTTATATTATTAATATTAATATTATTATTATATAGATAGTTTAATAATAATAATATTATATTAATTATTTATATTATTAATATTAATATTATTATATTATATTATATTATTTATATTCATATTATTATTATTATTTTATATTAATATTTCATAATTATATTTTATATATTTTTTTATTTATATTATAATAATATAATTTTTTTACATTATTAATATTATTATTATTTTTATATAATATTATACAATTTGTAATAATTATTTTTTTTAAAATATTTGCGACGGGATGAATACCCGTCGGGAAAACCTTTCTGCGACGGTCCGTCGCAAATACCTTCGTCGCAAGTATTTTTTAAAATTTCGCATTTACGATGGGATTATGACCCGTCGCAACTAATATATCTGCAAAGACCCGTCGTAAATACCTTTTTTATATATAAACAAAAACTCATTTGCGACGGGGGAAAAATATCGTTGCAAATAAACTTTTTGCGACGGGACTGCCGCAAAAACACCTATTTGCGACGCTGTTTTCGGCAACGAGTGATTTGCGACGGGGCTCCGTCGCAAAAGACCTTTTGCGACAGGATCCCTTCACAAATATTCAGTTTTCCTGTAGTGATATTACTCTTGTATCACATGTACTATTTTAACTTATGTTATTCTTTTTTTATTCCACTACTGGCCTTTATAACTCACCCCTTACATATGTGTGTCCCTAGTTTATCCCATTTTTTAAAAAGATAAATGGAATTTTAGGATCATGTTAAAGAAATTATCATTAATTTTTTTATCCATGTATCAAATTGATGTGATATATACCTATATCGCATAGAAACTAGGCTACAAGAATGTTTGGTATTTTATGATGTGTACATTTATGTAATAAATCATGAAGTAAAGTGAATTAGAATATTGGTTTTCATAGTTGATATCAAAGTAAAGTCTCTTTATTTTTTGCTTAAGATTAGAAAACTCTAGTCAATTCCTTTGGGATAAGTATAAAAATAATAAAAAGTATCTAAATTTAGGAAGTATTGAGTAATTATTTTACTAGAAAATACATCCATATTCAGAAACAACAAGCATATGTGGCTCTGGCACACAAGTACCTAGTGGTAATAAACCTGAAAAGGGAACATTGAAATGGATTGGATAGACACATGGTACATGAAAACAAACCTTGTTGCACACCTGTTTTAACACTCCTAGGATATATGCTTTGGTAAATTCATAATATACTTACTAACCATTATTTAGGGAAAAAATTACAAAATATTTTATATTAGGAAATGGATCATGGAAATATAGATTGAAACCTAGATGTTCATAGGTTAAAAATCATTTATGAATTATCACTTCAATGTTCACGGTGTCCATTTCATGTGTTTAATAGTTTAAAAATACTTATCATAAAATCTTCTTATTTTCTAGTCAAATGGTTAGAAATAGGAGAAACTGATTTAATAACCAATGTGATGATAAACATAATGGATGCCCAAATGAGATTCCCAACCCGATGAGAGAATAATTTGGGAACTATAGGAAAATAATTTCTCAATCAACTGAAGTTTTTATCAAAAACATGAATCATGAGGAATACCCAAATCCCCTTAAGAAAGACAAAGTTTCAATTGAGGCCTTTATGGGTAAAAGGTCTCTAACTTTCATTGTATCTTCTAATCCCATAATCATTTAGAAATTGATCAACCATTGAGATCATCTCCATATTTCAATACTTTAAAAAAGAGAAGGTACTACAAATAGTTTATCATAAGGAATGAGAAGATGATCAATGGTGGAAATTGGTAAAAAATAAAAAACTTGAGGAGGATATATAAGTGATGAATTAGAAGGAATTAAAAAAAATTGAAAATATTTTACTTTTATTCTATTACTAAAAAATGGGGAAGGACTTATTTATCCCCAAGAAAAATGATGAGGAATACATCTAGGAATATGAGGAAAAATTTACAAGACTTTCATGATATGTTATTTTCTTTGTAGTTACCCCTAAATTTAATGTTTACCACTTCATTGGTGGTATGAATCCAAGTCTATGAAAACCCTTATCCCCTAGGTACTTTGGCATCTATGAGGAAATTTTCTAATGTACCTCCAAATTCAAAATGGAGATAAAAAATATCAAGTTTTCAAAGAGATAATAAGCGTAAAATGGAGTTCCCTTATATCAATTCAATGGAGAAATATTAGTGTGGAAAGAATTACCAACATCCTACATCTTAAATCTGTGGGATGATGTATCCTTGAAATTTCCTAAGGGGGTGAGTAATTCTTTAGGTGGAGGAAGGAAGGGAACCTAACTAGAAATTTTTTGGGGTAAAAAACCATAAATGTTATGGAAGAAATGAATTCTCCAATAAACCATCTTCCTATAGTATAGTATTTCAATTGTAATGAACATGGTCCTTATGCAAGCTAATTCTCAAATCCAAGGTTTCTCATAGATAATCAATTCTAACAACCTCTAAGGAAACAAGGGTGAACTTATTCCATTCCATGTGCTAATGTGGAACACTATAACGAAATGGTGATAGGTATGCTAGTTTTTCATTCAAGAATAGTGAAACTATTTTTTGATTCTAGTTTTATGAATTATTTCATATTATGAATATTTAGTATAAATATTCAAAAACAACCTCAAAACATAGAAGTTGTGTTATCGATAGAGAAAGTGAATGGTTCAATTATTGCATCCCAAGCATATAACTCATCACCTATACAAATTTGTGGGTCGAACTTCAAGTGAACCTTTTGATAAATCATTTAGTGGAAATAAATGTTATTTTGGGAATGTATTATATTTCCATATATAGACACAATATAAATTTCTAAGAGAATGAAATAACCCTCCGTATTGCGAATTTCCATATGACTCAATATAAGTTTAAGGATGTATATGAATCATATTTGGTACCAACATCTCTAGTAATAATATTATCACATTTTCAGCAAGTTTATCTAGATAAAATGAAGTAAACTAAAGAAAATATCATCCATGAAGACATTCCAATTGTGAGGGAGTAATCTAATGTGTTTCTAAAAGAATTTTAGAGTCTTACTCCTAGCTGAGAGGTTGAATTTTCAATCAAACTAATACCTATATCTTTACCAATATCAAATAATCTATATAAAATGGTTTTTGTTGAACTTTAGGATATAATGAAGAAAATGTAGGATAATTGGGGTAAATGAATCACATGCCCAAGTGATTCATAGTGGGGTGAATCAATCTTCTTCATCAAGAAGAATGATGGGTCAATGCACCTCTAAATTGATTATCATGAGTTAAACAAGATTAGGATAAAGAACAAGTATCCTATAGCATGAATTGGTTACTTATTTGATCAGATACATGGGGACCATTATTTCACTAATTTGAATATTTAATCAGGATACTATTAAGTAAATGTGAAGAAAGGGGATATCCCAAAAACCATTTTTCATACAAGGTACGGGCATTATGACTTCATAGTGGTGTAATTTGAACTCAATAATTCTCCCACAATATTCATGTAAATGATTAATAGAGAATTTTGGGATTAACTTGAAAAAAAATTGTAATCTCTATATATGATATTATTATCTACTAAAAAATCAAGGAGGAATATTAGGAGCATTAAAATACTGTATAGAATAAACTATGAAAATAAAACTTGTACACAAATTAAAAAAAATAAAAATTATTTTTAAATAATGTAATATTAATGGGGAATATTATCACTTGTAAAGTGATATCTATATACCCTTTAAAAATAGAGGCAATTGTAGTATGGCCCAAACTAACCTCTGTGATGGATATCCATAGTTTACTTAGATTAACTGGATATTATCATTGATTTTTTAGAAAATTCTCATGATTTAAAAGACCATAAACCATGCTAACTCATAAGGGGGTAATGTTATTTTGGAATAAATAATGTGAGCACACATTTAAGTAGATTAAAAATAATCATATCTCGATACCTATGATCACATTACCCACACGGGTGGATGGATCTGTGATCTATAGTGATGCATCCAAAAAAGGATTGGTTTTTGTAAACGTTGAAGATGAGAAAGTGATATCCTACACCTCCCACAAACTAAATATCCACAAGTAGGACTACCTAATGCATGATCTATAATCGGTTGTGGTGACCGTCTCATTAAATATTTGGTTGTATTATCTCTACAAGGAGAATCATGACATGTATACATATCATAAAATCCTAAAGTATGTATTCCCAAAAGAGGAGTTTAACATACACAAATGATGGTGGTTAGAGATAATCAGGGATTGTGATTTTTTAATCCATTACCATCCAAGTATGGGGTAAAAAGTGGAAGATACTCTAAGTAGAAAAGATCCTACAACCCTGTCGATGATTAGGATTTTGAGGGATCTAATCCTCACAAACATGAATAGGATATACATGGGAATAGAAAAATGATACTCAACCTACCTTTCTAAAATAACTACTCAAAAATTAATTCTTTATAAGATCAAGGGGGCTATAAATATGATGAGGTACTATATAAAAAGGTAGGTAATATTACGAAGTTTCACTTTACTGAAGATGGAGTTAAAAGGTTTGGAACCTAGATATGTGTCCCAAAAAAACCATAACTAAAGAGGGATATTTTGGATGTTGTTAATATCTCATCCTTCTCTATTCATCAAGGAATAACTTATATGTATAGATATTTGAATCCAAACTCCTATTGGGATTACATGAAGAGGGTGATTGTGGAGTTCATATCTCAATGTTTGGTATGCCATAAAGTCAAGGCTAGATGATATAAGTATAAAGGTATGACCCAACCATTTCCCATACCAATATAAAAATGGGAAAACATAACTGTGGATTTTTTTATAGGACTCCCAAGGACACCTAAAATCCATAAAAAAATCTAGATAGTAGTCAATTTCTATAAAAAGTCAGCGCATTTCATGGCTATTAAAGAGGATTTATCTCTTGACCAAATCACCAAGATATAAATAAGGGAATTTTTAAGACTCTATGGAGTTCCACTCTCTATTGTATCTAATAGAGATTTTATATTTACCACGACATTTTTGATAAGCCTTCAACAAGCATTGGATACATAACTGATTTTCAGCACTGCTTATCATCCTTATACATATGGTTAGTCTGAAAGGACCATTAAAACATTGGAGGGCATGTTGAGATCATTATCAGTGGATTTAAAGGATTTTAGGATTAAAACCATCCTCTAGTGGAGTTATCAAATAATAAACTTTTCCTTTCTATCATTAAAATTATACCATAAGAGGATCTATATGGGAAGAGGTGTCAGACTCCAACATTTTGGGATGAAGTTAGAGAGCTAAATTTGATGGGATGATCGTATTCATGAGATGATAGAGAATTTTAAAAACATTCAAAATTATTCAAAATATCCTCAAAGTTTATAGAATATATATGGAGGAAATTATCGATGAGACCTAGAGTTTGAGGTCATGGGTAAATTGTTCCTTAAAATATCACCATGGAATAAAGTCATGAGGTTTGGATAAAGGTAAATTATATTCCAAGATATATATTCCTATATTAGATACTTGATTGCATCATAGTGGTAGCCTATTGGATGGCACTCTATATTAACCCATCTCAAGTACATGATGTGTTCCATGTATCCCTCTTGAGGAACTACATACCAGACTCCTCACATGTACTAAATCTAGAAGTGGTGCCATTGTGAAATTATCTTTCATATAAGGAGTACCCGGTGAATATCGTATAATATAGAGACAAAGTTCTCCAAAACAAGACAACTCACACGGTCAATGTTTTGTAGTAGAACCATATGTTTGAGGAATAGACAAGGGAACTGGAAGAGGAAATGAAATAGAATTACCCTCATCTATTTTATTGTATGAAATGAAAATTTTGAGGCTGAAATTTATAAAGGGGGAATAATGTAAAAAAATATTTTATAAATGAAATTAACTATTTTTTAATAAATAATTTCCATATCAAGTAATCTAGTTATAGAAAACACATGCACTAATTTGGTTGTTTTGGAAAATTAGTCTATTGGATTTAAAGAATATAAATAATCACAACCATTGTTAATATAGAAATTGTATTGTGACCATTAATATTATTATATTAAGGATTTTGATAAATTCTAATCGATATAGACAAAAGAAGCGATGGTCTTGACCTGTAGGATTTTACTATATAAAACCAATTTATCAAAACTTCTGAGAGATATAGAATAACAAGGATTTTTCCTTGATCAAAACCAATCCAAAATTAAATAACTAAAACATGAAAAAAAAACCATTTATGAGAGAATTTCAAATTCATCGAGATCATGGCCCAAACCATGTATGTTGAACCACCCCAAGAAAATCTCACCATTGCCCACATTACCCTCAGGGAATTCACTGGTGTAATTAATGGATATGTATATAGACCCAAAGAGTATTATTTTTTGTATTTTTTTTAATAAAAAAACATTATGCTTATTCCTTTTTAATATTAATTTGAAAATTATTTAATAATGAGTTTGATAAAAATTAGACTCTAAAATGATGAAACGCATATTGTATTTTTGGGAAATATATAGTTTTAATAAAGACATACTATTTTAATTATTTCGTGAATTTTTAAATGCATTAAATTCTCATAAAATATTATTTTTAAATAATTTATATCATATATAAATGATAATGTAATTTTTTTAAGTCAAAAATGTTTTTATAATGGTTGGAAAAACTGTTATTGTCCAAAAAACTAGTAAATTTCAATATATGTGGATTTTGACTTAAAAGTGTAAATTATAATATTTACAGAATTATTTAGATAAAATATATATTATTCTTTAAATTGTCACATTGAAATTATACAATGGTGATTTTTTCATAATTTTTTGATACAGCCGAATTTTTGTGTTGAAATTTAATATTTTATAAATATATGGTGTGTATAATTACATTATAATAACCATAAAGTAATGTAATATTTGGAATAAAAGGTATCCAAGACCAAATATATTTTAACCCTTTAAAATACTATGTTTTTTCATTTTTTGATTAATTTTATATACTTAATGAATCCCCTAAAACCTATTTTATGTTTTATGGTTTTATAATCAATTGTTTATAAAAATGACTCACTTTTTCATAAACTAGGATATTATTTTAATATGATCCATTATAAAATATTTTAAATAATTAAAATCACTCCACTTTGGTACAAAACTTTTCAAAAACCATGGTATGGTTTGTGGTTTTTATTATTTTATCATATATTGTCCAAAACCCATGTTTGGAAATTAATAAAGAACTACCCTCATTTTTCTATATAAAACCACCAAAAATCTCATTTATCTTCAAAAAAGTAATAGGGTTGTGAAATTAATAATTCCATTTCACTCAATATCCTACCTATTCTTCCTCCAATCTCTCAAGAAGCTGCTACCAAGATTTTAGAAGTGCCCTCCCAAGTTAAGTGATCCTCTCCACCTCTTTAGTCAAAAACCTACTTTATATTATTCCCTTTGTATTCAAAATTTTTATATTGGGATATGATTTCACACATCACTCTTACTTATTTTTTAATTTACAAGTGATTAGAGACCCCTTTCACTCCCATTATTCCCCCTTATGATCCTCTACATACCCCTATTATGCAGCAAAAATTATCCTGTGAGTTTTTCATGACAAACATTTTTGTTATGAATTCCCATCATTATTTCCACTCAAGGTTATTCCCCAAGATTCATATATACTTTATGGATTGAATAGTTCCATTTATATAACACACACTCCATTGTCATGTGATTAAAATTTGTTAAAGGAAACATTATGTTGTGTGATTCATGGGGCACACTTATGCATATACATGATATAAAAATAATGGGTTCTCCTTGATAGCGCACCAAGGAATTGGATAATGTTTTGGTCTTATGATACATCATGTATTGGATAAGAGAGTAAACATATTGCCTTGTGGGAATTTTTCCACCATGTAATGATGTTAGGGTGGTTATCCTTGACCTATTTTTATGATTTCATGTTATATCATGCCTTATTGTTTAAGATTATTATTATCAACCCTATTATGTTAACTCAATATGAATCATAGATCAAATATACTTATTTACCTTATGCAATTATTATTTATTCCCTTACTAGGTTTTATAGCTCACCTCTTCCTTACGTATGTTGATCGTTTATCCCATGAAATTTTGAATGAGCAATTGAATTTTAGGATCATGTTAAAGAAATTTCCAATAATTTTGTTTTATCCATGTATCAATTTGATGTGCTACATACCTAATCTCCCAATGATTCTAGGCTTCATGATCTTTTGGGATTGTATAATTTGTACTTTTATGTAATAAAACATGAAATAAAGTACAATAAAATATTGGTTGTCATAATCATGCAACAATGAATCTTCATAATTATTTTGACATTGAATGAATGTGATGTTTCTCAATATAATCTGATGTACTGACTTCTGAAGTATTCAATGAATAAATCATAAACATTATTCTATATCTTGTATCAGACGCATATTTCCTCCACTCAAAATTAATATGGGGATATCCTCCTCATGATTATTCCACATTCTCTCATGTCCTCACTTCTACATGCCCCAACATTTCTATAATATGTCTATTCAGATGTATTATTCTCAGAACCTGAACTAAGGGGGATCAGGCCACTAACCCCCTAATCTCACCTCTAATAGGCTAGGGGTGGTGTCTATCCTCAAGTAGGAATATCACACAAATTTTAGGCCTTATATTATGGTAATTATCCTCTCACACCCACAAACATCTCCATGAAATAGTGCAGAGATAAAATAAATGAAAAAGAAATGAATGCATACATCTATCCCAAAACCAAAGAAAAACAAGATTACTAAAATCATAAAAAGGGAAAACACACAACTTCCAAAAACTGTAAAGTGGCCAAACTATTCAAAATCAGGGCATAGATGTCAAATTAAACCACTAGAAATCTCCTTATCCAAGCTCTGGAAAATACCTCAGTTAGTCTAGCTCACTAATATCCACCTGCCTCTGGTCCTCCTGGGACTCCGTCGAAGGGCATGCGTTCTTCACAATACAAACAAAAGTGTTGTAAAATCCCATTCAGTGGTGAGTATAACAATACCTTGAAAGATCCCAAAAAACCTAATATAAATGGGAAAACATGAAAGGAAACAGTCTGATCGACCCACCTAGAGGGAACCTAAACGATAAACTTCATCTCATACATACTCAATTATACATGACTAGTTAGCTCATACCAAATGGTGTGTCAAACAATAGATGTGACAACAACACAAGGAAACCCATAAAACACCCAGATATACTCACCACATACTCCAAGTATCATGAGGCTATGACATCATTGCCAGCTACATAATTATACTCAAGACTCAAAGGTGACACACACCTAGAAGAAACACACTCCATGAGTCCTCTCATACTAGATGACACTCATCTAAGAGAAAGACACCATCAAAAACAAATCTACTATCCATGTTGGTATACCCAAGACATACCTCTCCATCAAGAATCATAAAGTTGATGGAACATTCCTACCATCCCAAGTGCCATATGTCCGAGAGAATGCACTCGTCAGATCTCGTCACAAAGAAAGTCATACAGGAACCCAACAGATCCTAATACATAGATAGTGGATTTCACCCATCCCTGATAGTGGAACTACTAACCCAAATATAACCTTGAAAGTTTTCATCACTAAAAAAGTGGATCACACCCATAACTGCTAGGGGACAGTATAAACCCAGTTCTAAACCTTGAATACAACATATCCCCGAATAGGGGATCACTCATTGGACTGTTGGGGGACATTAAGAACCCATCCTAAAAACACAAAGATCTTTTAGAAAGGAGACCACTCTCATATATTTTTGGGGATGCCACAAACACAATATGAAATATCATAGATCAAATCACTAAGATATGGGATCACCACCCATGTAGTGTTGGTCATGAAGATTCCACAAACCCAACCTAGTACAACTCATGAAGTAGGGGACTGTAAAAAAAGGATGCCACAAACCCTACTTGAATCATCTAATGAGGAGGGGATTTTATACATGATGATGCCACAAACCCTAATAAAATATACCTCTATAAGGGGATCATATATCAAATGATGCCACAAACCCTACAGGGCTATCCTACTAGATAGGGGATCATTTATCGTGTAGTGTTGGTCATGAAGATATCAAGAACCAGATAAAGGGAAAATGATATGATTGAGAATCTCGCCCTGGCCTCCCCAGAGGGATACTAAAACTCTATTCCAGATCATATTATTTAGAGGATCACAATATTGTATTGAGGATATAATTACACATTGTACCCTCTTAGGGATAGAACAAGAAAAACCAAAAACCACTAATGGTCCAAATATCACTAACCAAAGTGACCCAAAATATCATCTCACATCGCATCTCAAGGGAACAAACCATGGCCACCATCATATTATACATTTAAAAAATGATCAAGACTGGCTAATCACATGACCGAATCTAATCCCCAAAGAAGGATATGTGAATGATGAAAATCTATAATAAGAATAAATGGTGTATACAGGATGTACATGGTGTGTCTCGCCTCACTCGGGACCTGGTCATTTCTTTCCCCTCACAACACATGAAACTATGTAACAAACATAGCATGTACCCCATGGTAAATGGTGTGTCCCAGATAACCATCCACTTGGACTTATCATCTGCTTGTTCCTATTTCTAGCACCCCATGTCCGTATAATTTTTTTGTGTACCTCCACATAGCCATGTCCCATTACACGGATACCCTGGGCATGTCATGAACCATCCTAGAGGGGATAATGCTAGGACTACCCCAAGCTTTCCTCAGATATTCAAGGGTATGGATAATATCACCAAGTAGGTATATCCCACAATTGGGAGGCATTTTTCTGACTACCTGTATACATTCACACATCTCCAAGACCAAAATATTAAAAGGTAAAAACACTAATTAAAAAATGTATGCATACACTAAGTTACCAACCATAGAGTAAAACTTTAGGAAACTATAAGGGAAATAGTTTAATAATACAATCCCACCAAAAGAAAGAGTCTATCAAAGTGAATTCACAAGTTCCTGAAACTCATCCACAAAAAACCATAACTAAAGGGTAGGTATAGGATAGTTATCTGAATCCTTGGGAGCACACCTTGTTAGTCTAATCACTCTAACAACCACCTGGTCCTGGTCCACCAAGAACATATTCAAAGTTTTAGTCATCTTCAAAACACACAACAGGTGTGGGAAAATCCCATGCAGGGGTGAGTAAAATAATACTCAATAGGATACCCTGAAACCATAAAGGAATGCCACAAAGAAACACATGAAGTATACCAAAAATAAATACATTAAGTACATCATAAGAAATACATAAAGTACACCACAATAAATAAATGAAGTATTTTCATCTCACATAAGTATATTTCTATATCAAAAAAGTAGGATTATCATTCATTTTCTCCATAAGACATGAAGTGTCAGTCAAAACACGGAGTGTCGGTAACACATGAAGTGTCAGTAAAACAGGGAGTGTCGGTAACACATAGAGTGTCTATAACATGCGGAGTGTCGATAACACATGGATTTTTGGTAACACATAGATTTTTGCTAACACACGGAGTGTTCATAACACACTGAGTGTCACTAATTCATGTAGCCCCCATGTCATGTATTCACCAAGTCACATAGTCACCAAGTCACAGCCAGCTGTAGGATTTCGCTCATAGCACACTTGTTCCAAAATAATATATTCCTCAATCCATTAGTTCATATTATAACATCCATAGAAACTCACATAGATTATCTCAAAAGGACAGTCTGATCATAGGGGACCCAATGTCATAAATAGATCATCAAACATACACATGGTTTGAATGATATGGCCATTTTTGTAAAACACTCCAACCCAGGTTTGGTCCGGGTCGGACCCGAGCTGCCGAGTAGACCCAAACTGGTCCATCTGACCTGACCTGCCTAGTTTAGCCCAGTTCAGTCTATCCAAAACCTTCCTTTCCCTCTGGGCCTCTGGAGCAGCCCAGCTGCTCAATTTAGGCCTGCTATATGCATGACAGTTTACTCCATTAAATGCAGTCCACCATGGCCACGCCCCTTGGTCCACGTGGTCTATCCCACCCACATGGATTACCCCATATCTCCCAATCAATTTTGTGGTGAGATGCATTTTACAAAGTCACCCTGCCTCCTCTGTATGCCCCATGGCCTCACCATCACAGCTTCCACTGATGCGGCTCTGAGCCACATTGCAGCTCGCAGCTGCGACCTCCTGCCATGAACCCTAGTCACCACTCATGGCTTCTACCACTTTAGGAACCCATGGGTTCCCTCCTAGACCACACCCTAACACCACCATTGTATGCCTTGCTGATGGAACATCACTGCATCACTCTACAACAGGACTGACCCCCCCGGTCATGTCCTCCCATCAACTTTGACTGCCCCAACAATGGCCTACCTCACATCGTGGCCCTGTGTCGCCAATATCTGTCACCTCTCCTACACCATTCCATGATTCCATTTCACCTGTTCTATGTCATCGTGGGTTCAAATACTTTAATATCGGATCATTGCACCATGGATCGGGGACGCAATAGTCGATCATTAAAATAGGGGTTCCAAGGGTGAAGAACGCACGAAGAATGTGATAGATTGAAGGGGGAGAGATAAAGCACAAAAATTCCCAAAGAATGGATCTTGTCCTTGTTTGTGTCGAACTTGATCCATTCATGTTAGAAGGTTTAACGAAGAGTTATCAACAGATAATCACAAAGATAAATCCCCCCTTGCTAAAACTCAAAACAAATATCCATCCAACAATAACGAATGAACCATGGATCATCCTCTTTGTGGGTTGGTCAAAGTTAATCATTTGAATCGAATAAGGGAAAGGAAATCACAAAGAGATCAAACACCCTACTTAGATTTTGGATCTTTTTTTTGATGAATGGTGATGGGGAATCATTGTCACTTGCTGATCTTCCATAATCTGATCCAAGATCTGGTCTCTGATCCATCGTCTCCATCAAGAGAGCCTTCTTTTCTTTAACTCAGGGAAACTCTAGGGTTATGGATACAAACCTAGATTTATGAAAATAGTTCTTATTTAAAATTAACCAATGCAGTGCCATATAGAATATTTTTATTAAATATTTTAATGACCTTTAAGTCTAAAAAATAACTTTCACCCTCAACTTATGTCAGTCGCGGTTAGTCCCCACTTAAGGTAAAATCATTGTTCTGAATAAAAAGGTTCCATTGGATTTATTATTCAAGCACCCATTTACAAGTTATTATAGTTTAAAGAAAATACTCCCACATGCTTTAATAAGAACATAACATTTTTAAATGAATTTTTCCGGGCACACCAACCTCAGAATCTCACATATTTTTAGTAAATGGTCTCTTAATTCACCCAATTAATTTATAAAAATAAAATCGAAGAAAATATGAGTCTTTTAATTCACCCCAACTTATGGATTTATGAACCTAAAATCCAAAACAAGGAATACTCAACAAAAATATAAGTGTACTGAGCATGAATTTGAGACTCCTAGTACTATGTGCTTTCCTGAATATTTTTGAGCTTCCACCGAATGCACGCTATAGGAATCAACTACCCATAAAGCATCCTCTCCTGTTGATCCTTGATCTCTGTCGGGTACTCCACAAAATTCGATCCATCCTCAATGTACAAATCTCCCCTATAGATGACATGCGATGGATCATGAAAGTACCTCCTAATCTGCGACACGTGAAAGACACCATGCACCTGGTGTAACTACATGGGCAGAGTTAGGTGGTACACCACGTCACCAACTCTACTCAGAATCAGAAAAAGGTTGATGTATCCTAGAGATACCTTGCCACCCCAGCCAAATCTTCATAATCCCCATTGAGATGAGACTGGAAGGAAGACCTGATCATCCTCCTAAAACTCCAAGGCCCTCCACCTCCTATCATAATATGAATTATATTGGATTTGTGTAGTCCTCAACCAATCCTGGATGATATGCACCTTCTCAGTGGTATCCCACACCAACTTTAGACCCATGAGTGATGACTCTCCTAGGTCAGTCCAGAAAAGTGGTGACCTACATGTTTGCCTAAATCGGGCCTCATATAGTGTCATACCAATGGTGTAGTGATAGTTGTTGTTGTATGAAAACTTCTCCAGAGGTAGGTGGTCCTCCCAACTATGTCCAAAGTCTAGGATACAATCCCTAGTATGTCCTCAAGAACCTATATGGTCCTCTATGTCTTGCCATCCCTCTAGGGATGAAATGTTGTGATCAATCACAATTGAGTCCCAAACACCTCATTGAATCCCTACCCCATTTGGGATGTGAAGTGAGTATCATGGTCTGAAATAATCATTGATGGCACTCTGTGAAGCTAAATTTTCTACTACACATAGATTCTTCCCAAGCTATCTATTGAACTTTGTTCACATATGGGTAGAAAGTGGGATGAATGGGTGAGTCGGTAAATGATCACCTAGATATTATTGTGACCCCTAGATGTGCATGGTAAAACCATCACGAAGTCCTTTCATATCTCATCCCACTTCTACTCTAGCACCTCAAGTGGTTGGGTCAAGCCTGCTGGAACCTGGTGCTTAGCCTCACTTGCTGACAAGTGAGCCAGATTGAATTGAACTATGTCACTACCTTCTTCATCCTCGGACACCAGAACTGATGTCGAAGGTCCTGGTACATGTTCTCCACACCCAGATGTACCAAAAAGGTGATGTGTGGAACTCCATCAGAAACTCCTCCAGCAATGTCACTATTATAACTATGCACCCTCTGAAAAGAACGATATGTTCCCCACCTATCGAATATCCATCAGGGGCACACCCCATGGAAAAATGAGAATGTCAGGTCTCACATTTAATATCCCTAATCAGTGCCTCCCTAACTCATTTTGTGAGTGGATGGGTGAAAACCATCAACTGGAGGTAAGGATATCTATCTCCATCCACAAATGATATTTACAACATGGCCAACTACTCTGATGCCTCACCAAGAAACTGTAGGCTGAATCTCCTGTTGATATCATCTGCTACTACATTCCCTATCCCAGGAGTGTAGAAAATCTCAAAGTCATAATACTGTAGAAACTCTATCCATCACCTTTGTCTCAAGTTCAGATACTTCTGAGAGAATATACTTGAGAATTTATGGTAGGAGTAGAATATAAACTTCTCACCCATTAGGTAGTGTTGCCACATATTCAATTCAAAGACTACTATTTCTAGCTCAAGATCATGCGTCATGTAGTTTTGCTCATTCTTCCTCAACTAGTGTGAACCATAGGCAATCCACACCCCCCCTACATCAGTACACAACCAATCCCAGTCTTCAATACATAGCATAACACTACATAACCAAGGCCCTCTTCTAGTAGTATCAATATGGGAGCGCTTTTCAAACTCTGCCTCATCTTCTAAAATCCCTCCCAGAACTTCTATGGCTACACAAAAGGATTCCCCTTCTATATCAAGAACATCAAGGGTGATGCTACTCTTCAAAAGTCGAGTAAAAACTTCTGATAGTACCCAGCCAAACCCAAGAAAATTTTCACCCCAAAAACACTCTTAGGTGGATCCCAAGAAAGTACCACCTCAATCATTGCTGGATCCACAGAAAATATAGCCTCTAAAATGATTTTTACAAAAAATTGGACCTCCAAAATCTAGAACTAATGCTTTTAGAGATTATCATAAATTTTGTTCTCTCGGAGTGTGTTCAGTACCATCCTCAAGTACATCGTATGCTCCTCCTCAAACGTCAAGTACACCAGGATGTCATTAAGGAATACCACCACAAATCGGTCTAAGTATGACCAGAATATCCTGTTAATGAGTCCCATGAACACTACTGGGGTGTTTTCTATGCCGAAAAGAATTACCAAGTACTCATAGTGGGCGTACCAACATCTAAAGTTTGTCTTTGGTACATCCCCATCTCATACATGAAACTGGTGATAACCTTATCTGAGGTCTATCTTCAAGAACCACCTCGCTCCCTTCATCTAATCAAAGAGGCCATCAATATTTGGTAGTGGATACTTATTACTCATGGTCACTTAGTTTATGAATCGGAATACCATACAAAATCATAACCTATCATCTTCCTTATTTTCAAAATTAACTGGGACCACCCTGGGTGAAACACTGGGTCTCACAAAACCCTACCTTTATAAATCCTCAAATTTCACCCTCAACTCATGAAGATCTATGATAGAAAACTGATATGTAGGGGTAGATATCAGTGTCATCTAAGGGTATAGTTAATTCATAAATCTACCTCCCTAAGAGAAGATAATCCTGAAACATCCTCAGGAAATATATCCTTGTACTCATCCAATAGAGCATCAAACCATGGACTCATCTCCTCGACTATACCAAGTATTAGGCTAGCCAACTGATGTCGGGTCGGTTGCACCCTACTATGTGTGTGTCCATCCTGCACTGCATGTTTTTCCTTTTTGCCGAAAAAATAAAACACAGTACCATGACTACTAATATACCACACTCTACACCTAAAATAGTCAATATGGGCTTGAACTATAGATAAGAAATCCATACAAAGAATGAAGTTGTAAAGCCTTGGTGCTTCCACCAAGAGATCCCAACCAAAAATCTTACCCCATATTGTAAGGTAACACTGTAGGAACCAGTGTGTGGTCATAAAATATCCCCATGTAGGAGTATCTAAGTGTAGGGATCGAGTCAATAGTTCCACAAGAATCTCCGAGTCTCAAATAAGCGTTGTAGCGAGAAAAGAGTGATTGTCACCAATTTCTATAAAAATTGTAGCTAGGGTGGAAAAGACAGAGATCATACCACTAATTATATCTAGACCACCAAGTTCGTAAGCCTCCATCACCTGAAGCTAGCCTCACCCCTATCCACCTACTCCCTAAGCTTGTGGTGGACCACCTGGGGGTGGTGGTGGTAGTAAGAAAAACCTCCATCCACCTCCTGCTTCCCGACCTACACCTCTTCCATTCCCACTACCCTATGAAAAACCATATTCCTACCTCCTCCTCTAACTAGGTAGTCCCTCAACCATATTATGATCATCTATATGTTGAGTCCGGAAATCTCTATATAGGTATCCTCGACCACCATAAGTGTAAAACAAATCATCTTTCAACTGACTCACTCTTCCTTGGTATCCCCACACCATTAATCCCATTTATTGGGATCATCCCATAGAGTTCTTGGCCTACTTAGGTCCCTACATCTATTTTCGACTACCTACCACTGAAGACTCGACTTCCTAGTGCCTACCGGTATCTCCCATTGTTGGTTTCTGTTCTACTATAAAGCTATCCACTGGCAGGGCTCTCTCCCAGCATATGTAGGAATGCTACATGACATTATAGATGACCTGATCTCCCAAAATAACCCCTGTTTAAAGGTAAAATCCTTGAATAATGGGTCTCATGTCATATCTATTGAGTTGCAAGAAAGATCATTAAACCTCGTCAAGTACTATGCTATAGTCTGACTGCCCTGATGTAGATACGGGACATTTTGTATGCACCCTGAGCATAAAATAGCTAGGAAAAAATCCTCTCTGAAGAGGTTCTCAAAGTCTTCCCAATATGGAGTCATCTCATCATGCATCTTGATGACTAAGATCCATCATTTCCCCACTATGTCCTGAAAAAGACTTGCGGTTATGACTTCCTTCTGGTCATAAAGGGTCCTCATAAGGCGGAATACATGTGTAACTATCTCCATCCAATCCTCAGATACCTAAGAGTCTGGCTCACCCTTAAACCTGAGATTTTTCTACCTATGGAACTCATGTAATGCACTCAGCCTACATGTATCATAAACTAGTTGTGATGGTAGTAACTACTGCTAGATAGGTGGTGGTATCCCTGGTACGCCGCCCGGAGGTGCTATCTCCAGTATTGAGAGTATTTGCTGTATATGCCCCTATAACGATGCCTCAATGCAAGGTGGATCATATTCATGATCATGCAAAGGAATCCTGTCTAGCTATATGTGTGAATTCATCTGAAAATAGATCAATGTATACCACATTCAAAAGATTATACCTGGTGAGATGACTCAATAACGACATGAGAACACACCCAAATAATTTATGATGCATGTACCATTATTTCCCCTAAAGAAATGTTTTCATGTACTGAGTTGAAAAGTATGTGTACAGAGTCCTAGGGTATGTACATGTTAGCCTCTACACCAACACTGGATTCCCTGTCCAGAAATCCAAACTCGGAACACTCAACACAGTTTCCCCAAACCAACCTCATAGACTCCCGGTCCTTAAGAATAACCAACCCACATATGATACCACTCTGTCATGACCCATCATAGAGGGTAAAGTGCCGTGAATACCCCAATAAAACCTTTTATAGGTCTGGGTCTGGCGACTAGCACTGAGTAGGCATATCCACAAAAGGGATTCATTTTCTTAAGTACCTGTACAGACACACATCTCTAAGCCCAAAATATGGAAAGTTAAAAACACTAAGTGAAAAATGAATGAATACACTAAGATATCAAACATAGAGTATGATATTAGGAAACTAGAAAGGAAATAGTGCTAGAATACAAGCCCACCAATAGAAATATTCTTTCAAAGTGAATTCAAAAGTTTCTAAAACTCATCCGCAGAAAACCCTACATGAAGGGTAGGTGTTGGACAACTTTTTCAAGACGTAGGAGCACACCTTGTCAGTATGATTACTCTAAGAACCACCTGGTCTTGGTCCACCTAGAACTCTTTTAAAGCATTGGTCATCTACAAAATACATGACATGGGTGGGAAAATCCCGTGCAAGGGTGAGTAAAACAATACTCAGTAAGATACCCCGAAACCATAATGGAATGACACTAAGAAACACACGAAGCATACCTTGAATAAATACATGAAGTAAAACATAATAAATACACTAACTACACCATATTAAATACATGAAGTATAGTAATCTCATACATGTATATTTCTATAGAAAAAAAATAGGATGATCTGTTGTAGTCCCCATAACACATAGAGTGTTGGTAACACACAGAGTTTCGATAACACCTGGAGTGTCGGTAACACATTGAATGTAGGAAAAACATGGAGTTTCAAAAACACATGGAGTGTGACTAACACACAGATCATCAGTAACACAAGGATTGTTTCTAATTCATGCATCCCCCAAGTCACGTAGTCACCAAGTCACATAGTCTTGAAGTCATGGCTAGCCGCAGGATTCCACTCGTAGCGCGCTTGTACAGGTAGAACCTACTCCAAAAGCCATTATGTCATATGACAACTTCCACAAAAACTAAATTATATTATCTCAAAAGGACCATATCTTCACAAGAATCCCAAATCCACAATCATCTCATCCAACAGACACACGGTTTGAAAGATATGTCCATTTTTGTAAAATGGTCCAACCCGAGTCTAGTCCTAGTCCGACCAGACCCACTGGTCAACCCAAACCATCATATACTACTGGGATTGACCTTATGGGATGCTATAGCATCCTAGATACTCAGGTCTAGCCTGTTTCATGCGGTCCAGTTTACTATGTCAGACAAAGCCCACCCTAGTCACACCCCCTTGTTCCACATGATACACCCCGATCAGGATTCTTCCCCCATGTCGCCTGGTCAACGTGGTTCTGAGCCTCATTTTACATGGCTCGCCCACCTCCTATGCATGCCATGTGGCCTCACTACCATGAGTTCCTCTGTCGCACCTCTAAGCCATGTCCTAGCTCACTGTAGTGGCCTCTTGCAACGGACCACAGTCACCGCCTACGGATTCCACCACTTTAGGTTCCCACATGGTCCCACATAGACCACAACCTGCTATTTCCACTGACTACTCTTCCAGTATCCTATCACTGCCCCACACTCCCCCTAGAATAGCCTATCCTACCATGCACTACCCTCACCGCTGGCTACCCCATCTGTAGTCTGCCTTGCGTCGTGGCCTTGTATCGCCAGAAGACGTCACCTCTCCTAAATCATACCACACTTCCTCTATTCCATCGTGAGGTAAAATCCTTTGATCTCAGATCATTTCCCCATGGATTGTTGGTACAACGGTCTATTGTTTACATGGGGTTTTCAGTATAAAATGATGCATGAATAACGTAACATATTGAGGGGGGAGATAAAGCACATGAATGCCCAAAGAAGGGATCTTATAATTGTTCGTGCCAGACTTGATCTATTCATGTTATAAGGTTTAACGAATAGAGATCAACATATAATCACAAATATTTATCTCCCCTTGTTAAACCCTGCAATAAATATCCATCCATCAAGAATTATTGAACCATGGATAAAACTGTTAGTGAGTTGGTATGCATTCATCATTATAATCTAAGAAGGGAAATGAAGTCACAAAGAGATCAAACACCCTACCTAGAGTTTGGATTGATTTTTGATGAAGGGTGATGTTGCATTGTTTTTTTTCATCGATCTTCCATACTCTGATCCCAGATCTGATTTCTGATCCATCATCACCATCAAGAGAGCCTCCTTTTCTTTGTCTCTGGGAAACTCTAGGGTTGTAGAGATAACCCTAGAATTCTAACTATAGGACTTATTTAAAATAAACCAACATAGCATAAAATAAAATATTTTCATTAAATATTTTAATGACGTTTATGTCCAAAAACTATCTTTCACAGTCAACCTACGCCGGTAGAGGTTAGTCCCCGCATAATGAAAGGCAATGTTATAAACACAATGGTGCCATTGGATTTATGATCCAGGAACCCATTTATAAGTTATTACAATTTAAATAAAAACCACACATGAGTTTTAATAAAAACTTAACATTTTTCAATGAATTGTTCCAAGAACACCGAGCCTTGGAATATCACTCTGTTTCACTTCCTGATCTCATAATTTTACCAATTAATTTATAAAAATAAAACTAGAGAAAATATTAGTCATTATGGGGAATGTCCCTTGGCCACATTTCCTCAAGTCACTACATAGCGTGTAACCCCAGTACACAACATGTAGTCCCAAAAGGTCATTTTCCCTAAATGGTAATAACACATGGTGTATAACCTCGGACTACGCATCGTGTGATTGGGAATTCCATATGAGATGCTTCATTCACCTTGATTCCCCCCAAAACATATAGATTGACCCCCAAGGGATCTCTATCAGTCATAATAGGGCTATAGAAACCAAAAAACAAAAAACAAATAAAGGCTATAGAGAATTAAAACTAAAATATTCCAACCTAGTGGAAAAACATCGAATCTTCAGTTGCATATCCATGTTCCATAGCCACAACACTACGATCTGGTGGGGAAAATTGTCAAGATAAGAGATCAGTAGTGCCACTTCTCCTAAGATCTACCTCGGTATGTCTGTCACTCCAAAGGGGGAGTGTATTTCCTCCTCTCTTATTTCATGTTCACACAAGGGGAAGGGAGGTGTATTGTTTAAATTTTTATTAAAACAATATCTCTCATTCAATGCTCTGCCAACTCACCTCTGACACGACACTTGGTGCTGAAAAATTTTATGTAGGACCTAGGGTAAACACCAAGTTCTGAACCGAACAACGGCCTCAAAATTTTGATCTAAGATTCTTCATGAGAGTTATTCCACATTTCCAAGGAAACATTATGGGTGTTATAAAGTATATTTATTATTTATTATATCACTGCAATGAGGCTCGCCGGTCCCAAAAATGTCACACCAACATAGTACCTAGCTTTAAAAATATTCATAAAAATATTCCAATGTTTTATATGAAAAAACTTGAGTCACTGAATCCTCTCACCTTTAATTATTTTCATCCTTGAAATATGAAATCGCAGTCATAAGGAGAAGAACTGAGATCTCCACCAGGACTTCCACACCAACAATAATGCTCAGGTTTCTCATGATTCCTAATAGTACAAACTCTATGGAACCTTAATGGTAGATATTCACCCATGTAATGCTTGAACCAGGTCAACATCTTACTAAAAGGTGATCACATGTTTCCTCAACTGCGATAGGTGGGAAACAAAAATCACTCATCAAACGGTCCCCAAAGGGTCTCATGGCATGAAATCTTAATAAACCAAACACAAAAAAAGGAAATCATCAACCACACCTTGATGCTATCCACTTTGGGAAGAAATAACCAATTTTCATGGTTTTTAATCACGTATCAAGAATAAATCTTAGATGGGGAAGAATCTCTTATTGTTTTGAGTGCAAAACCACAGTGAACCACACCACATCCTTCTCAATAATTTCACAGAAAATGCTGACACAGAGAACATGAGTGTACCAGGAATTACATAGTGATTCTAAAGTGTAAAGATTGGGTATTATCAGGGCCTCCATGAAAACCACAAACACAACCCCCCCCCCCCAAACACACAAGTTAGATGGAATCATCCACCACACCTCAAAACTATCCTCTTTGGAAGGCACTGACTTTCCCACACAGTTTTACTCAAATCATAAAAATGCACCTCTATGGGGGGAAGAATCCCTCTTCCCCATACACCTAAATCTATATCAAACAACACCAAAACAGGGCTCTACCAATTCCTCATGTCACCCTTGAAAAACCTCAATCCATAAGAGGTAAGAAAATAATACCTCTTGAAAGTGTCCACCAATACTACTATAGAAAGTCTAAAGGACACAAAGTGTACCTATATTCATCCATGGATCATCCGAGACATAGGTCTCTTCAGCCTGCATTTGTCCTCACCCCTATCCTCTAGCTCCATGAGCCTAGCGTGGAACACTAGGTAATTGTGGTGAAAATTCAAACAATTTGGAACCTCCTACAGCCATCATACTCCTTCACCACATTTTCCATCATGATGGACCCCCTTCTCCAAATAATGGCTCTGCTAGGGTTATCCATTGACCACCTCCCTCTCAGCATCTCGGCAGGTCAGAGAATATCACGATAGATGTCCCTACCCATCATAAGTGTAAAAATTCATCTCTTTCATCTAGACAAAACCAGCCTAGAATCCTTGAGCCCCAGACCCTCCATACTAGAATCGCCTCCAAAATCATCTTAAAAAACTAGATCCCAGATCTGGATTTCAGCTACTAAATATTGAGTTCTCACCTCCTATATTCCCAGAACTAATAATTGGAGTCTGTTTAGCCAAAAATCTATCCACCACCAAGACCTACTCAAGAACTTCTAAGTAGGTAAGAATTCAAAATGATGCCACTAACTTCCTAATCTCTTAGATCAATCACCTATCAGTGATCAATGCTCTGAAAAACAAATATTAAACCATATCTAGGGAGTAACTTGATAGATCTATGAACATCGTAGAGTACTCTTCCATTGACATGCTATCATGTCGATGCTATGGAAGCTCCTAGAGATGCACAGATCTCAAAACGGTTGGGTATAACTGTTCCATAAAGAGATTCTCAAACTCTGCCTAAGTGAGAATTTCCTAGACATGGGTCTATGTCACTAGACTCTACCATCTCCCAGTCAAACCCTATAGAAGACTCTCCACTAGGACTACCATATGATCAGGAGGTGTTATCATAAGGTAGAAAATTCACGTGACTTCCTCAATACAATAATCAATTGATTGAGGGTTTGGATCACCCAGATGCCTCAGAGGTTATTTCCTCTAAAACTCTGCAGCGCACTTAGCCTTCAAGCATACTAATCCTAAACTGCTGGAACAACCTACTAATAAAAATTTGGTGTCTCAACTAGTAGACCACATAGAGGTATAACTTAAAAACAAGTGCCCTGAACTAAAGCCTCATCTCTGGGTATAATGTTTTCACATTCCTATTGTGGAACCCTATTTGGATGTCGTCGTGGTGCCATGCTAAAATAGAATCAAGATGCAACATGGTCTAAGATTATATCTGGGGATCTAACTCGAGATGTAAAAGGAAAAACAACAACATAGTCCTATATGTTGTATGTACCAAAATTTTACCTCGGAATAATTTCATAATGTACAGAGTCTAAAAGATAGTTATCAGATTCCTAGTGAATGGATATGAAGACTGTTGCACCAACACTAGAGTCTCCAGCCTAAAATATGACCTTGAAACACCCTAACATTTTCTCTATGAAACCCAAATCAGTCTTGTGACTCTATGGTCCCAAAGTGGAACCAACTCTAATACCAATCAGTCATGACCCGAACCAACAGGGCTCAAGAAAGGACAACCGCAAGTCCACCTCCAATAGTCTAAGGGCTAGCATCTAGCACCGAATTGGCATATCACATAAATTATAGGCCTTATACTATAGAACATGTATGTACACAACCACAAACATATCCATTCAATAGTGAAGAAATAAAATAATCTAAAAAGAAATCCATTCATACATCTATCCCACAACTAGAGTATAATAGGAGTAGTAAAATCGTAGAAAGGAAAAAATACATGCCCAAAAAAACTATAAAACAATATAACCTTCTCAGAAGGAGGGTATCACCGTTAAATTTTACTGCCAGAAAGATCCTTGACCAAGCTCTGGTAAACACCTTAGTCAGTCAAGCTTACTAATCCTCGCCTACCTCAGGTCCCCCTAGGGATCCATTCAAAGCCCTGTAGTCTGCACAAGACACAACAAGTGTAGGAAATTACCATGTAGGGGTGAGTATAACAATAATCGGTAGGAACCCCTTGTATCCAAGATAAAACAGAGAAACTGAAAGGCAAAAATTTGATCAACCCATCCAAAGTGAACCCAAATATGACAGAAACTCCATCTCATGCATCTTTGGCAATACAAGACTTGTTATCTCATACCAAATGATGTGTTAACCAAGATATATGAAAACACCATGAAGAAACCCATAAAAAACCCAGATATAATTGACTCATACTCAAATTCTCATGAAGTTCTGACCTCATGGAAAAATATATAATTCTACACAAGGTTCAAAGGTAATACACGCCAAGGAGAAACACAGTCCATGATCCTTTCCATCCCAGATAGAACTTATCTTTGAAATACACTCCATAAGGAACAATTGTTCCTTCCCTGATGGTACTCCTGATATATTCCACTCCATCAAGTATAATAAATATGATGGAACATTACTTCCATCCCAATGGGAATATATCTGAGAGAATGCACTCATCAGATCTCATCGTAAATGAATCCATGCTAGAACCCAATGGAT
This sequence comes from Viscum album, assembly GCA_963277665.1. Classification (NCBI taxonomy): domain Eukaryota; kingdom Viridiplantae; phylum Streptophyta; class Magnoliopsida; order Santalales; family Viscaceae; genus Viscum; species Viscum album. Next base: position 1,328,647,455 of record OY728127.1, on the reverse strand, counting down.
CTTAATACTCAAATAGGGGATCTCACCCATCTATAATGGGGAATTCTAATAACCCTATTAGAACCAAGAAGGGTCTCAACACTCAGAAAGGGGATCACCCCCAAAACCACTGGGGGACACTACAAACCCATTCCGAATAACTGAATATCACATATCCTCGGATATGGGATCACTCCTAAAATTATTGGTGGTTACTAAAAACCCAACCCTATAACAAAATGATCTCTTAGAAAGGGGATCACTCCTAGATCTATTGGGGGACACCAAAAACCTAATCTGACATCAGGGAGATCATATTGCTTTGATAGGGGATCTCTAACCATGTAGCGGAGGTCATGATGATTCTAAAAACTCCACCTAGTATAACTCCTAACGTAAGGGATCATATTACCAATGATTCCACAAACACTACTTGAAGAGTCTCTTGAGTAGGGGATTGTATACCTGATGATTCCAAAAACCTTACTAAAACCACCCACTACATAGTATATCCAATGATTCCAAAAAACCTAAAGGGATATCCTAATAGATAAGGGATCATTTCCTATGTAGTGTTGGTAACAATGATTCCATGGAATCAATCTAGGGAAATGATACTATAGAGGATCATACCCCAGCCTCCCCAGATGGATGCTACAACTCTATCCAAGCTCATCCAATTGAGGCGATCACAGTCCTATGTTGAGGACATAATGCTACATTATACCCTCATAGGGATAGACCAAGGGAAACACTAAACCAATGTTGGTCCAAACATTTCTATATAAAGTGAACCACAATAACACCTTGCAACTCATATCAGGGGCCCAAACTATGATAACCATTGATTTCTACGAGAAAAACTTCTCAGGATTGGAAACACACAAGCCTAAATTTGAGCCCCAATGAAGTAGATACATAAGAGATGATTCTTCACGAAGACTATAATGTGTGTATGGGATTTACATGGCATGTCTTATCTCACTTGGGCCCCAATTGTGTCTTTCCCCAAATGGCTCGACCAGCCTTGTCACACACATGGCATATACCCCATGGAACACGTTGTGCCCCACATAACCATCCACTTGAACATATCATCTTCAGGTGCCCGTGTCTGTCACCCCATGTCTGTGTAAATTGTCTGTATACTCCCACAGAGCCATATCCCATTACAAAGTTACTCAGGTTGTGTCCCATGGCCACACAACATAGGGTCACTACAAAGTGTATAACCCTAGTACAAGGCATTTAGTCCCCAAAATTAATCTTCATCTAATTGGAAGAACACACTACATGTGACCCTACACTACATGTAGTCTAATAGGTAATTTTGAGCTTAAATTCCTTATGAGCCACCCTATTTTCCCTGGTTTCCCCCTAAACCTACAGATTGACCACCAAAGGATCTCTAGAAGTCATAAAAGGGATATAAAAACCAAAAAAAATTCATATGAAGTGGATTCAGACTAAAAACTCAAATACTCCTACCTCATGGTGAAATGTCGAACCTTTGGTTGTAGATCCACACTTTGAAGTTACTTTACTATGATCCGAAAGTGATCGTCATCATGATTGGAGATCGATGGCTCCTCTCCTCCTTAGATCCACCTTGGTTCGCTTGTCTCCCCATAAGGGGAGGTGATCGGATCCTCTATTCCTTCATGTGCACATAAGGGGAGTGGAGGAGTATTATTTTAATTTTTATAAAACCAATATCCCCCCATTTAATTCCCCACCAACTCACATTTAACCAAGAAATAGATATTGAGAAATTTTATTTTGCACCTAGGGTAAAAACTATTTTAAAAAATCAACTATGGAATTAGATTTATAATATGAGACACCACATATGATTTATTCCACATTTCTAAGGAAAATACATATTCATGATAAAATATTTTTAATATGTTTAATATCACCACATCGAGGCACTATGGGCCCCAGAATCCTACAACAAATCAATTCCTAGATTTAGAAATATTACTAGATATATTCCAAAGTCTTAAAGGACAAAACACAATTTTCAATAATTAGAAACAATTTTTCAAGCCTAGTTTCTCATTTTTCTTAATCTGAGATATTTTCAAAACACTGAAACCTTTTTTTTATCGACTGATATCTCAATAAACATATTATAATGATTTATTTAACATTGAAGGATTAGCATGATGTATCATCACAATTATTCCATATATCTCATACAAATTATCCTCATGTTTTATTATGTGTTCTTCTAGTGAAAACAATTTTCAGACCACAATATATTCACCTTCCCTTATACTCAATATGAAAATAAAATATTCATGATATCTTATCAATTATACATGTTATTTATTCATTTTATATAGTGTATTCACCTAATACCTTCACATAAATCTTGTTATACAATTGGTGGTATCTGATAGAAATGCTTTCGATCACCTTGCATGTGTTGTTGTTCACAACCATTTTCATTGCTTCTGGTAATTTCAAAATTGTCTTTTAGATATATTGAACCATCCTATATTTGGACATACCGTAACTCTCCCAATTTATCCATATTTCAGAAACTGAGTCTTCTATAATCCTTAAAAATAATTATCTATAGGTTTTTATACTGTCACTTCTATTATTTTTGTTTTTTGACTTGATCTAATGAATCCATTAAATTCATCTTTTAATCATTGGTGATATCATCAAGTTAATAAATACATTGGAATCCTCATCTATCATTGTTAATATTCAAATGTCTTTAGAGTATACTTCAACTTGAATGATCAAAATCTAGGGAATTGGATTTTACAAACTTTAGGCCATGAAATAATTCACATATTTTATTATCAAATTAGTACAGGAGTAACTAGTCATGATATCTCCTAGTGTTGAGATTCTGATAAATTCAGTACAGTTTTACAAGGTTAGACATGTGAACCCATCCTACAATATCACCATTTTAGTCATGGTATATGCATATGTCACTATTTCAATCTATGTCTACATGTATTCTATTTTTTTAATTAATGATTCAGTATGAGTGAAACCACTAATACATGAATTAGTTCATCTACAACACCTTTACTTCTGGTGAGGTCACTCGGTGCTTCATTTCTTCGTACATCTAGTGGATAGATTATTACTATACTCGCATGCATGTAAATGTCGTTAGATCATGAATGACCACCTAATTCTATAATTTTACGTCTTCTTAATGGGTTCTTAGTTCTTTTGTATCAATTTTTTATATGTATTAATAGTACACTCATCCATTGATCATTTAATTTTTTGATATGTCATTTTTCATCTCATCGTGATCTCTAATCCTTCTAAAAGACCCATGGTATTAGAAAAGTGATATTCTATCCTAAAATATCTTCCATGTAGTACCCATAGATTCTACATATCATTGAAGAATGTTTTCCTGAAATAAATTATCACTTCTATTCTATGAAACACTATTAATTTTTTGATCATGAATTATGCATCACCTTCCAGTAATCCCAATAATACACTTCATAATATTTCAGGAAGATATTTTTGTGTTATTGTCAGTCTCTCAAAAATGGTAGTTTTTTATCCAATAAAATGAAAGTGTAGTACACGAATCATCTTTTTCATTATCTAGACAATCTCATAGAAAAATCACATAACAACTCCTTTATTGATATATCACACCACTTTTATTTTTATTCTATAAATCATATGAAACTCAGTCGAATAAGTTTTTTCACTACTTCTTTCCCAACTTCTTACAGAGAATTCTTCGAGTAAGCCCCAAACAATATGTTCAGTGAACATACAAATATTATTTTGATCAAAATCACTCAATCGATCTTTTGTATTTCCACATCCAAGTAGTATATTTTTTTAACTAAAAATATAGTTGGCATTATTTCATCATCCTTCAACACTATTTAGGGGTACAATGAAGTTCAATTAAATAAATCATCAAATTCATTTGGCTGCTTATAGATAATATTATTTCAATGAATTACTCCTCCATCCATCATCATCGTTCACTTCACTCTCCTTTATTAATTATGATGACGTGAGTTTCATTTTACAAATAAATCATTCATTATTTACTCAGTTTCATAATAAGGTAGCAGAACATGGATCTATGGAATTCTGACATCCAATGGTTACAACTTTTAGAGTATATACTTCTAGTATACTAACTTCATAAACACATATATGTAGCAACATTTTACTTCAACCTACTCATTATGTTTTCCATAATCCATTAAAAACAAAAAAAACACTTTCATCATAATCATATGATGGGTAATTTAGGTTGGACACCTATCAATCTCACAATATGGTAGTATATAAATCTATAAAGAGAGAAGAAGGTTGATATCTTTGATAAAGATTTATTTAGAATAGGCTTGGGAAATGTCACCTGATACACCATCTCATGGTGAATTCCTTTATATAGTCAGTTTGAGGATACTCTCTGATCTCCATTCATTTAAATATGTGTGTGTAACGTAGGATTAAATGGAATTCCATGAAGTTAATTCATTTTTAAGCTTCATCCAACCCATATTATATCATGCATTTTATTTCATGAAATGATCATATTTTTTGATATCTTACATGGGTGATTATTTGAATACTAACTTATTTAACTTTTCACTGGTAGTAGCATAACATCATATGTAATGATTTATCATATTCCCAGAACCAAGGAATATGATAATACTTGGACTTCATGTATGAAAAACTATAGGAAATAATCTATCATGAACTTTAATATATAGGCTTTAGGTAATATCTCTTTCAATCTCCCACTTTCACTAAATCCACTTAATCTTTATGTCATTTCACCTTATATTATATCTTATACAATAACATTTGAAACCATATCAAAAAATCCATTTGGATATCATCTAAACAAAATTGAAAATTTATCATCAACTTCATCGTGCATCATATCGTATGAAATACCTTGTAAATACCCATCCATAATTCCTTTTGGATAAACTCTAAAATACTTTTAGAGTTGATATCTATGTCAAAATAAATCCACATTCATTAAACCATATATTTTTATCCCATGATACTTTTAAACATTGAAAACAAATATGAATTCCCAAATTCATAAATCTCAGTAAAGAGAAGCCCCTAGAAATGTATTGGGGATACTCAAGAAATAAAGTTATATGGTGTGACCTCTATCAAATGTATATGTATCTAAATTTTTCCACAAACTCTATCATATATGAGAAGCAATTTTCAAATGATACATTTTTTCAGGACATCAAGTGATAATGGGCATTGTGTATATCAATCCTAAATATCCAACTCATAATTTATTAATACCCTAAGTATAAACTAATGAGTTCTCTGAATACAACACATGTTATTCACCTTTATGGATAAGTATATCACATTCCCCTCACCCAAATACATAAGCACGTCATTTTTATTATCTTTTTATAGTTCTATAATTCCTCAGTCCATCAAAATCGTGGGTCTAGATTTCATATTCATCACATTTGAGTAAAAAATACATATTGGTTAATATTTAACTAACAACATGATCATAAATATACCCAACCACCCCTGGTTGGCTAATACTTAATGATTTCATAAGAAATGAATAAAAGTAAGAAGGTTCTCATTCTAGGTATCTCACCAACAATGGGTATTGGGGATTACAAATATGAAAAATACACCCCTTATATACCAAAGACAAGTTATATGACACACCATGTGGTATATACATAGCGAGTCTTCCAACACACAAAACTCATTTTTCCATATAAGTTGTAATGACCTAGAATTATATCATTCAAATTCACCTTATTATAATTATTTAATATAGTATAAATCACATAAAATTACTTAGAGATCACACTAAAAAGTTTATAAATGAAGAATGGATGAAATTAGATATATTTCAATAATTTTAGGATCCTATACCAGTAGAATAGTAAATTGACCTCTAGAATAGTAACTTAACCCTTATGAATAGTAAAATGACCAATAGAATAGTAACCTCACCAATTAAAGTATAAATAAAATTTATAAATACTATAAATGAAAATATGATATAATTATATCATATTTTGAGTCAAAATTATTTTAAAAAAAATAAGATTTATATATTTGTATTTTTGTAAGTTATAAATATTTAATTACAATTTTATAATTAATAATATGATTTAAAAAATTATTTTCATAAAATATATTCGAATATTAATATTTTTCTTTTCTTATTATTAAAGGATAATTTTATTAAACCTCATTTAATTTTTGAAAATGTCATAAAATCCGTTATAATATTTTTATTTTTGAATAAATGATGATTTTAATTAGAAAATAAATTTCTCATATTTAGAAAATTATTTTCATATAATAAATTCCATTTTTTAATTTTACACATTAAAAAATGGTTAGGGTTAGTTTTCTGTATTTTTCTAAAATACTTGAATTTCTTGTGAATAGTAAAATATGATAATTTACAATAAATGCTAAATACATGAATTATTGAGTCGTACAAGATGTATGGATGATATAATCCCATAATCTCAGATATAAATAATTATTTGAATATATTTAGTCATAATTCTCAAACTATTCATAGTCCTGAACCAAAATAATAAACAAATAAATAAAATATTCAAAAAAACACCTCTCTCTCCTCCACTATGACTACCACCTCTTCTCCTGAAAACTATTAAGCCTTAATGATTGTATAGATTATATAAAATACTCTTACCAATACCCTCCTAAACATTTATGAGAACTTTGTATCATCAAAAGACCAAACCCTTATCCTTATGAGGTTCTCAAAGATTATAAAATCAAGAGGTAAAAGCCTCTCTCTTTTTCTTTTAATTATTTTTGAAGTTCTTTTCTTTTATTATTTTATCCCCACCGACCAATACCAATATAAAATGATATCTAAGGTATATTATATATAATGTAATTTTATTTTGGTGAGGGAATAATCCATCATAATGTTTCTTCCCTCTCCTTTTGATCTACCAATTAAAAAATCATCCATGATGTGTTAATTTATCACATTCATGGACAAAGAGTTTTCAATTTTGATTAAAGCCTTAAAGTATGGTCATAAAACCATTTTTATGGTTAAAAAAGATTATAAAATATGTATTACAACCTCTTTAATGTTTTAGAACCATTATATATACATGATGTTAATTAATAAATCAAAACTAGTTTGGATGATCGAAAAACTGCTAAAATAATCTAAACATTTATCACTAACATCTTATCAAATAAGTCATCCTTACCCCAAATAAAAAAACAAACTATATAACCATTTAATATTATATATGTTAATTAATAACATATAACTTCAATTCTGAATATCTATTCCAATTTTATATGAACTTCCATACTTTATATAAGTAAACCCAACATTAAAACCAAGGAAATGAGCACTCCTGAATGAGATAATTGTATCTTATAACTCATAAAAAACCATAAATGAACTCAATAAAATCATAATAAATAAAATACATATCTAAAATGTTCTTAATTAAAAAATTAATTGATTTAATTTTATTATATAGGATATTAAGGTCATTTGTAGAACTCTTTCGGACATATGGTAAGGGTTTCTTCCCGAACCTCTTTTCTCATTAGAGTAATGCTTCCTCCCTCTATACACTAATGTAATTCGAAATTATTTTAAAATACATATTATATATTATGTGTATACTTTCAAAACACATGTGTCTATATCAGTTAATATTTTTTATAGGAAATATATGTTTTATAAGGTTTCATTCTTAATTCTTCCCAATACGTAAGCCTAATTAAAGGGAACATCTCGATTTCTTACCTATTTTCAAGTACCATCCATAATCTATTTTAATAAACTATTATTTTTATAAAATAAATAAATTATTCATTAAAAACAATATTTGTTCATTTCAAGTTTTATACAAACAATTATGACAAATAAAAATGAATTTTTTCCAAAAGAACTCTTATTTTCAAAGTTAAAGTGGTATTTCACTCAAGAATTCCTTGATGATTTTATTAGATTATTTTCAACTATTTCAACAACTATATTTAATTTTACTCTTTATTGAGATTTAATTCTTATGATTATCATCTAATATATTTTATTAAATGGTTTACGATCATTTTGACTATGGATGTTTGATCTTGATACCATTCACCATACTACACAGAATGGTTAGTGATTATGTTTACAGATTGGGTAAAGTAATTTAAATTTCAAATGTATATGATTCTTATGTTTAATAAAATTAATATGAGGAATTAATTGGAATTTTGGACCTTTATATCCCTAAAATTCATTGGTAGGTCTCTTGATACAAAACATAAATGGAATTGGCTAAGGCTTTAACCATTTATTTTTTGATGTGTCGTCCAAGGTCTTGACAGTATGTTTATGATGTCTGGAATTATGAATTACATAAATATGATATTAGTAATTAATAATCCATGTGAATATTTTAATAATATAATATCCATGGTTAATCTTCATTCTTATGTGATTATTTATATGTCATTATTTATTCTGATTTTATTCTTTCCATACTATCCTCATGATTTTGTTCTAATATCATGTGTTATTAGTGATTCACCATTCCTTATTGTTTATATTAGATTCATCTATATTACTTAACCTTAATAAGAATCTAATCTCACCCCTTTATTATGTTTTATCTTTCCCCGAGCTGCAAATATGTATATTATGAATGACTTTTAGGGATAATCTTAGGGTATATGGGTGTTTCCAACAGAGTTTCTATGTTGTATTTCATTTCAAGTAGTAATATAATGTTCATTTATGTAATAACTAGTCAAAAATGGTATTTAACATCATCAATTTGACATCGATTTCTTACAAATCAACATAAAATATGTTCACAGAGACTTTTTGGCATCGTTTTTTTAAAAAAACCAACGCCAAAAACTAAAAAAAATTGTTTTGGCATCTGTTTTTTAAATAACTGACACGAAAAACTAATAAAAAATATTTTTGGTGTTGGTTTTTATTAAAAACAAGGCCAAAAATTAAAAAAAATACAATATTTTAGAGAATTCCTTAATCTTAGATTTGACTGGTCATGGAGCCAAAATTGATTTACGGATTAAAAGTTATGGATGTCGGATGTTAATCTCCTCTAAGAGAAGTCTTAAAGAAGTCCAACATTCAAAGTCCATAAATTTTAATCTGTAACTTATTTTTAGATTCACAAATAGTCAAATCAAAACGTAAGGGATTCTCTAAAACATGGTATTTTTTTTAGTTTTTGGCATCGGTTTTTAAAAAAACTGACGTGAAAAGTTTTTTCTTTTTAAAATTTTTGTGTCAGTTTGTTTAAAAACCGACAATATTTTTTTTACTTATTAGCATTGGTTTATTTAAAAACCAATTCCAAAAATGAGATCGATTGGCATTATAGGCATTTGTTTTCTAAAAAACCAATGTAAATCCTCTTTTTTTCAGTTTCAAACAAAACTGATGCTAAAGCGTATTCGCCAATATGCGGGATCGGAATTTCAATTTTTTTCACAACACACATTTAACTTTTTAAAATTCAGCCTACATTTTCATAAAATTCAATGAAAAATATTTTCATTTACTATATATAAATCAATTTTCTCCTTCGTTCATCATTTTCAACCTCTTTGATTCAATCAAGTTTTCAACACAACTTCAATCGTTAATTTGAACATTGTATCTATTCTATTCATTTATTTTACTTATTATTATTATCCTTAATTTATAAACAACTTTATTATCTTTCTCATAATGATTATTATTTATTATTATCGAGTTAAAAATGTAAAACATTTGGATGATATTTACCAACCATGGTGTAAATTTAATTATCGATCACCGTTTTCATTATCGCTTTAGTTCAACCTTAAATATAATAGATATGATGATAAACAACTTATCATTTCTATGGAAGCTCCTAAAACCATTAAAATATGTTTGAAGTATTATGTTTATTTTATTTCATTTGTTATATATGGTTTTAATAAATGTTTATCATGTTTAATTTGAAATGAGTTGTATCAATCGAAACTTTGACAGGTTCAACTTCTGACGACCATAACTTTTGATCTGTAACTCCGTTTTGGCTCCACGACCAGTAAAATAGAAGCTTAGAAAATTCTCTAAAACATAAAAGAATAAAAAATAATTTTTGGCATAAGTTTTGGTAAAACCCAAAACCCCAATTTTTTTTCATTTATGGCATTGGTTTTTTTCAAGAACCGACGCTCAAACTATTTTTTTAACTTTTTGGACATCGGTTTTTAAGGAAACCGATGCCAAAAAAGATACGGATGAGTTTTTTTTTCATCTGTTTTTTCATAAAACCAATAATAAAAAACAAATTTAAATCATTTTTTGCATCAGTTTACAAAAAACGATGTAAAAAGTCATATTTTTTACATCTGTGACATCAAAGTTGGTAAAAAATCGACGTTAAAGACCATTTTTCTACTAGTGAATCTAGATTAAAAATATTATAATTGATCAGTACATTGGGATTAAAGTCTTTTATTTATTCCAATGTAATAAATTAAGGGACCATATCTAAGCTACTAGGTTTTGGGGTCTTTACAGTTGGTATCAGATAAATTTTATTACAAAACTGGGAAACTAGATTTAGAAAACAAAGATAAGGGAATATAACCCTACGATAGAATTTGACGATAAGCCTAGAAAAACATCGTATAATTTTGGTAAGGTATAGATTATGTGGGTCTTATTTTCAATACAACACTGAGTGGATACTACAAGTGGACTTAGTTCTATCACAGATGTACCTTGGGGTATCAACTCTAACAAGGTTTCCCAGGCCTGACTTGGGGTAAGCTGGTACATGAAAATGGGCCTTAATGTGCACCGGGTTTGACACACCTGGGGTATATTCCTAAGATAATTCACATTTTCTTTAAAAACCATTATTAAGGATTTAAAATTAAATATGTCCCCAAAGAAACTATGTTTATTATTATGAGATTAGTTATGCATAAAATTTCAAAATATGTTAAGTGTTTTTCTAGTTTGAGATTATGCATTATGATACATAACTTAATTTAGTCTATGACATTATTTATAAATGGAACCTAGTGGAAGTAATGGAAATTGTATCAATGTGCATATCCCATGTGGATATTTCCCTCCTATATAAGGAAATGATGTTTGTTTGGGAGCTACGATTGGTGTTGAGAAACTTATAACTATACTGGGATAGCTGAATCAGGTTATGAATAGTAACCTTATCTATATGAAACATCTTGATCCACAATATAGAGGATCAATTGTAGAGAAATTTATGTGACAACAACCTCTATTATTCAATGGGACTATAACCCATTTTTATTGGAGTAGAGGATAAGTTCCTTAGAGAAGATATTTCTCGATTTGGGAAGTAATGAAAGGGATAAGGTTTTCAATGTAGTTTATCATCTCTCAATAGATGTAGATAAATTGTGGTTTTTGCCTCAAAACACAAAGTAGGAGAAAGAAATTGAAAATATTGAATGGAGGAAATTTTCCAAGAAAAATATTTTCCTTGTGAATAGTGAGTGGATATAAGGAGGCAATTATTGAGTCTTAAATAAAAATAGGATGGAAATATTGAAAATAATGATGCCATATTTACAAGGTTATCAAGGAATGTCTCTGACTACATTGGTAATCTGAGGATAAATATTGATTGATTCTTTGAGGGTTTAAAACTATTCCTTCAAAGGGAAATTGTCTCCAGAAATTTCTCATCATATGAAGATATAATATCATGTGCTATCAAGATGGAGAAATAATTCTCTAATTATTATGACTTTAAGGGAAAACAAGAGAATAAAAGGTTGGTGGTTGAAATAATGGATAAATGGAAGAATAAAAAAGTTAATTTTCTAATGTGTGATAATTTTGGAAGCAAACACCCTTGTGCCTACTTAAAAGGAAAAGTATTCTGTTATAAGTGTGAAGAAAAATTCCACCAAGCCCGTGATTATAAGGGAAATAATAAAGCTACCAATGTTCAATGATACAATTTTTTAGAGATGGGACACTATGAAAATGATTTTCCTAAGCATTAAGAAAACTTTCCCAAGAAAAGGATAAGGGCTAAAGACCGTGCTTTTTCGAACACAACTATGGAGGTTTAAGTTCCTAATAATGTGTTGGTAGGTAATTTAATCATTTCCTTAAACCTATTCAATGCTTTATTTCATTCTAGATCATCACATTATTTTAAAACTTTTATTTTTCTAAGAAAATTAGACATTTTCCTTTTGATTTAATAGACAATTTGTCAGTCAAAATTCATAATAAAAGTATCATTGCAACAAAGATGTATCGATCAATACCCTTTATAACACAAAAATGTGTTTTAGTTATGGACCTTGTCATCATACATATGAATTAATTTTGATATAATCATTAGTATTTACTATATTTCAAAATAAAATATGAAAATATGTTGAAAAAAGAAGGAAACTATGATTAGTAAGGAAGATGCATAATCCCTTATCTTTATAGAAGAAACATCATCATATAATTCATATCAAGATCCACCTCCAGTAGCTCTTCTAAATGAAATTCTAGGGGAGGAAGAGAAAACATCATCAATAGATGAGGAAAAAAATCTTCCAATTTTAAGACATACCTATTGTGCATGAATTTATTGATGTATTTATAGAGGATTTAAATAGACAACCTCTAGAATGGGAAGTTGAGTTCTCTATTGATTTAATTTTTAGTACAAGACCTATATCGAATACTCCTTACAGAATAGATACAATAGAATTAGTAGATTTGAAGAAATAACTAAAGGAATTCAGTGATAAGGGATTTATTCTCCCTAGCATTTCTCCATGGGGTGTCCCTATAGTTTTTTTCAAGAATAAATATGCATCCAAGAGGTTGTTCCTTGACTATATAAAAATAAATTATATTATAATAAATAACAAGTATCATTTTCCTCATTTTTATGATTTATTTGATCAACTTCACAGAGCTCAGTATTTTTTAAATATTGATATTTGTTTTGGATATCATCAATTGTGAGTAAAGAAGGAAGATATTCTGAAGACAACTTTTCAAACTAGGTATAGACATTAGGAGTTTATATTAATGCCATTTGTACTAAATAATTCACCCTCAATTTTTATGCATCTAATGATAAGAGGGTTTGAGGAATATCTTGATGAATTTGTTGTGATATTTATTGATGATATCTTGGTATATTCCAAATACTATAAGGACCATGAGAACTACTTGTAGGTTTTTCTAGAGACTCTTATAAGAAAAGAGTTATATGGGATGTTTAAAAATTTTGAATTATAGCTTCAAAAAGTTTATTTGCTTAGCTATATTATCTCTAAAGATGGAATCTTAGTTGATACTGTGAATAAAAAGGAAGTCCGAGAATGTCCTACACCAATGAACATAACCAAGTTTTTTAGTTTCATTGGTTTAGCATGTTACTATCAGCATTTCATTTAGAATGATTCCCAAATAGATGACCCATTGACCAACCTTACTCAGAAAGGGGTTAAGTCTGTATAGGAAACATAATGTGAAGAATATTTTGAATAATTGAAGAAGATATTAGTGAATTCTTCGATATTGAATCTATCCTCAAGAAATGATGGATTCATGATTTATAGTGGTGCATAAAACAAAAGACTGTGTTGTTTCCTTGTACAGAAAGATGGAGTTATTTCATATGCATCAAGGTAGCTAAAAATTCATGAATAGAACTATACATATCATAATCTTGAGTTAGCAATTGTAATATTTTACCTGAAGATATGGAAACACAATCTATATGGAAAAATATGTGAGATATATACAGATAATAATAGGTTGAAATATATCTTTTCATAGAAAGAACTCAACATGAGGCAAAGGCGATTGATTGATCTACTCAATTTTTATGATTATTCAATACACTACCATCCAGAGAAGGTGAATAAGGTAGAAGATGCATTGAGCAGGAAGGGTCATGGAGTTTTGAAAAAAGGAGGATTGACAGGGATCCTATGTATATGAATCTAGAAAATATGGATATGTAAATTATCAAGGAAGGTGAAACATAAATACTTTTTTAATTGGTTTCCCAACCGTATTTATAGTAAATTATTAAAAGTTCTCAGTCTGATGATGAGAATATTCAAAATAAAGTTAAAGCTTTGAATGATGGGAATTTGGCAGACTTCATGTATGAATATGGAATTATAAAATTTGGGAGGAGGATATATGTTCCCTCTATACTCAAGATAAAAAGGGAGTTATTTGATGATTTCCATATCTCAAATTTCTATATACACTTAGGTAGCACTTATATGTGTATAGATTTGAAGGAACATTTTTGGTGGATAACATGAAGCGGAAAATTGCTAATTTTGTATCAAGATGTTTAGTTTATCAACAAGTAAAGGCTGAAAGACATCATCCTATAGGAATTATGAAATCTCTACCTATTCCTATATATAAATGGGATGATATCACCATGTATTTTTTCACTGGATTACCAAAGACTCCAAGAAATAACTATTCAATATGAATAATTTTTGATCGACTTACCAAATTTGCACATTTCCTTGCTATAAGGGAGGATTTTCCAATGGAGCACCTTGAACGACTCAATATTAAGGAAGTTTTAAGGCTTCATGGATAACCTATTTAAATTTTTTCTGATCTTGATCAATGATTTACATATAAATTATATAAAATTCTTTGTAAATAATTGGATACTGAGATTCATTTTAGTAATGATTATCACCCTCAAACTGACGGTAGTCATAAAGGATGATCCAAACTTTAGAATACATGTTGAGATTGTGATCAATTGACTTTAAAGAATGTGTAATAATTATTTACCTTTGGTATAGTTTTCCTACACTAATAGATTCACTTAAAGTATTCAAATGGAACCATATGAAGCATTGTATGGAAAAAAATGTTGTACACCAACTTTTCGGGATGAAGTTGGAGAAAGGAAGCTTATAGGCCCTAAACATGTGGAGGAAACAATAGTAGAGGTTAAGACTATTCAAACACATATCAAAGAATCTTGAGGTAGGAAAAAGATCTACATAGATAATTGAAGGAAGGATTTAGAATTTCATGTGGGAAATCAGGTTTTCTTGAATGTATCTCCCTAGAAGGGTGTTATAAGATTTGGAATGAAAGGAAAAAACAAGCCATAGGTACATTGGTCCTTTTGAAATCCTAGAGAGAATTGTAGTTGTGGCATATCATTTGGATATTACACCAAGCCTTTCCAAAGTTCATGATGTGTTCCACATATCTTTTTTAAGGAAGTACATTCCAGACCCAACACATGTTCTCACTTCTGAAGAAATAGAATTGGAACCCAATTTATCATACTGTGAAGATCCTATCTGGATTTTGGACACTAAAGAGTAGGTGTTGAGTAATTGGAAAACTTGGTTGATAAAGATACTTTAAAAAATCATAAAATTGGGGAGGTAATAACGCAAACCAGTGTATGTTATTATTAATAACTACCCAAGTCCTTTTATGAGTTGACATTCTAGAAATTTTGAAGATTAAATTTTTTGAGGAGAAGGGAATGTAATAGCCTAGAATTCTATCAATGAAATTTCACTTCTTATAATTATTTAATATAGAATAAATCACATAAAATCACTTAGATAACAAAATACAAACTTTATAAATGGAGAATGAATGAAATAAGAGGTATTTCAAGAAGTTAAGGGTCTTATACCTATAGAATAGTAACTTGACTTTTGGAATAGTAATGGGTCCCTTATGAATAGTAAACTAACCAATAGAATAGTAAAATCAACAATGAAATTATATGTAAAATTTAACCATATTATAAATGAAAATATGATATAATTATGTCATAGTTTAAGAAAATAAATGTATTAAAAATGATAGATTAAGTGTTTGTATTTTTATATGTTATAAATATTTAATTACAATTTTATAATTAATATAATGATTAAAAATAAAATTTATTTTCATAAAATAGATTCATATATTAATATTTTGTTTTCTTATGATTATAGTATAAGTTTTTAGACCTTATTTTATTTTTGAAAGTGCCATAAAATTGGTTATAATATTAAAATTGGTATTTGTTGAATAAATGATGATTTTAATAGAAAATTAAAATTTCTCATATTTTGAAAAAAAATTCATAGAATTGATTATATATTATAATTATACACTTTGTAAAATTGTTAGGGGGAATTTTTTTTATTTTTCTAAAATACTTGAATGTTTAGTGAATAGTAAAATATGATAATTTATGATAAATTCTAAATACATGAATTATTAAGTCATAGATGATGTATGGATATTGTAAGCACATAATACATAACCCTCCATCATTATTTTAATATATTTATGGATAATTATCAAACTA
Organism: Viscum album; assembly: GCA_963277665.1. NCBI lineage: Eukaryota > Viridiplantae > Streptophyta > Magnoliopsida > Santalales > Viscaceae > Viscum > Viscum album. The sequence goes on along the minus strand of OY728127.1, from coordinate 1,328,631,097 downwards.
TACAGAGTCTTGATCCAAAATAATAATCAACTGAATAAAATATTCAAAAAATACCCCCTACACTATAAATACCACCTCTTCTCCTCGAACCTATTAATCTTTGAATATTGTTTATATTCTACCAAATAATCTTCACAATACCCTAACGTATGTCTAGGATCCATTGTTCTCACAAAAAGATCAAACCCCTTTCCATAAGGAGGTTCTCAAGGAGGAGAAAATCAAGGGGTAAAAACCTCTCTCTTTTTCTTTTAATTTCTTTTCAAGTTCTTTTCTTTTCTTATATTCTATACACCTACCTATACCAAAGTAAATATAAATATCTAGAATATTATATATTATTTTATTTTATTTTTTTGAGGGAGTAATCAATCATTAATTCTATTCCCTCTCCTTTTGTTCTAGAAAATAAAACATTGTCGGTGATGGGTTGATTTATCTCATTCAAGGATAGAGAGTTTTCAATTTCCAGTAACACCTTCAAGGATTGTCATAAAACTATTTATATAGTTAAAAAAGATTATAAAATATATATTTCATCCTATTTAATGTTCCTTAACCATTATATATATATATATATATATATTATGTTAATTGATAAATCAAACCTAGTTAGTAATGATCGAAAAACAGCCAAAATAATCAAAACGATTGTCACCAGTGTCTTATCTAATGACTCATCCTCACCCAAAATAACCAAATGAATTATATGATCATATATTATTCCAGATTTTTATTAATATCATATAACTTAAATTCAGGATATCTATTCTCATTTTACATGAACTTCCATATTCATATACAAGTAAATCGATCATGAAAACCAAGGAAACGAATGCTCCTAAACGACAACATTGTATCTTATAACTAAAAAAACACCATAAATTAAGTCAATAAAATTATAATAAAAAATAAGTGTATAAAAGGTTCTAAATTAATTAATTATTGGATTTAATTTGATTATATAGGAAATTAAGTTCAAGTTCAGAACACTTTTGGATATAAGGTAAGGGTTTCTTCCTGAACCTCTATTTTCATTCAGGTAATGATTTCTCCCTCTATTCAAAAATTTAATTATTCATTACTATTATATAATTATTATAAATTCTATTTATATGTTCTAAAATCATTTATCCAGATTATTTTATCTTTAATTTATAGTAAATAAATGTTTTACAATGTTCTATTCTTAATTCTTCCCGATATGCGAGCTCTATTAAAGGGAACGTCTCAATTTCTTACCCATTTTCATGGATCATCCATAATATATTTTAAGAAAATATTATTTTTCTAAAATCACTAATATTTTCATTAAAAAATATATTTTTTTATTGATGGTTTTATATAAACAATATTCACAAATAAAAATAATTGTTTTCTAAAAGAACTCTTCTCTCCAAAATAAAAGGTGTATTTCTCCCAAGAATTCCTCGATGATTTTATTAGATTATTTTCTTCTATTTCAAAACCTGTACTTAATTTTATGATTTATTGAGATAGATATCTTATGATTATCATATAATATATTTTATTAAATGGTTTATGATCAGTTTAGTTGTTGATCTGATAACTTGATACCATTCACCATACTACTCAGAATGGTTAGTGGATTTATTTATTGTTTAATGAGAGTTATTTGAAATTAATATATATATGTTGTTTATATTTAACCTCATTCATATTTGGAATTAATTGGACATACTAAGTGATGGGTGGGGTCTTCTATAGCCCCTTGATTAATTAGTAGGTCTCATGAGACAAAATAGAAATGGATTTGGTCAAGGCATTAACAATTTATTTTTAGATGTCTTGGCTAAGGCCTTGATGGTATGTTTATGATGTTTGGAATTATGAATTCTCACATTATGATATTATTAATTGATAATCTATGTGAATATTATACAAGTATAATATTTATGGTTAAGATTTATTCTCAAGTGATTATTTATGTGGGATTATTTATTTAGATTTTATTCTTCCCATATTATGCTCAATATTATGTTCTAATGGATTTATTTTTTATTCATTCACCATGACTTATTATTTATATTATCTTCCACTATATTACTTATGCAATGACCCAAAATATTAAGAATAAAATTACCCTTTTTTATTTAATTAAATGTCTTATAGTTATAGAAAACTCATGCACTTATTTTATTTTATTATATAAAATTGTATTTAAATGAATATTAAGTATCTTAATTATTAATAATATACCTAAAAATAGTGATCACATGACCTATATAAATATAGAGTTTTAACAAATCTAATTATCACAAAAAAAGGAAGTGATGGCCTCAACCAGTAGGATTATACCATATGAAGCCCATTTATCAGAGCTTCCAAGGAATATTGCATTTCTCGGATTTTCCCTAGACTAATCTTCAACCATGATCCAACAACTTAATCATGAGATAAACTATTTTTGGGAGAATTTCAAAATCATTGAGATCACTGCCCAAACCATGTTCACTGAGCGGCCCCATGAAAGCCCAATTATAATACACCTTACAATTAGGGAGAATACTGGCGTGTTAAAGGGATATGTATCAAGAACCCAGAAATAGGTATATGTACATTATTTTTTATAGTGTAATAAATATATTTTCATCCTATTATTTTTATTTTATAAATGATTTTTATTAAATAAACCACAAATTTAATTTTTGGTTAATATTTAAATTCAATTAATGAATTTATGATTTAAGGGATTATTCAAATAAAAAATATTATAATAAAATATTATTATTAAATAAATTTTGTTAAATATTAATGATCATATAATTTTTATGAAGTCAACTGTAATTTTTTTATTAGGGTTTGAAGATTGTAATTGTTAAAAACCCGTAATTTTCAATTAATATCAATTTTTATTTTAAAATTTAAAATTTACCTATTTAGAATATTATTTACATAAAATGAATATTATTTTTGGAATCAAGACATTGAAATTATCTAACAGTGAATTTTTCATAATTTTCTGACAGTTGAATTTTTGGGTAAAAATTAAATACCATATAAATATATAATGTATTTTATAACATCATAATGGATAAATAGGGATGTAATAAATACTATAAAATTTATCCTCATCCAAATATATGGTTTCCCTTTAAAATAATGTGGTTTTAAGTTTGTTTTATTTATTTTTTAAACTCATTATGAATAATCCAAGACTTGTAATATATTTTCAAATTTTAAAATTATTTCTTTAAAAGTGTAACTCGCCTCCATGACACCAAGGGTAATATTTTAATAATTTAGGCCCTTGGACATGTAAAATAATTTAAACCACTTTTATTTAGTAGAAACTATGGGAAAAATCCTGGTATGCTTTATGGTTTTGTATATTTTATTATGTAGTGTCCAAAACCAAAATAACAAAGAAATCCCCCTCTTTTCCTATATAAATACACCCAACTACCCATTTTCTTCACTAAAACTATTTGGATAATAACCACACTATTACCAATACTATATATACTCCTCCCAAGGTGCCCACAAGCATTCAATAATCCCCTCTCAAGCCTTCGGAGTCACACACTCAAGTAAGGGAACCTCATCCTCCACTCACCTATTGTATCAATCACTCATTTTAAAGTTATGTATTTTTAATTTTCATTTTATTATATTGGTATATGTTATTAACAATACCCATTACTATGAATTCTATTAATAAATTATTATATCCCCTTTATCACTCAATTATCCCTCCTATGAACCCATATTTACACCCATTACCATGCCAAAATTCTGAAAGTGTTCTTTTCATTCTCCTCTTTCTTCAAGTTTATTTATTATGTTACTCCTTATATTTCCAATACCTTATGTTATGGTATGTATTTACATTTCCTTATTACTATATATTTCATTTCTAAATTATAATAGACCCTTTTCTCTCTCATCAACCTATTTTATGAATTTCTATATGACGACGTTATGCTGTCGAAATTCCACCATGATTTTCCATGCCAAAATAATTGTGTAGTGAATACCATAACCATTTTTTTATCAAGGGTATTCACCTTTATGTATATATAATTATTTATTGGAGACTTACATGTATTTATTCTATATATTATTATGTTGAATTAGTACGTGTTATATGATCTGTGTGGAGCACTTAATCATGAGAATAAAATAGTTATGAAGGGTGTGACCTAATAGTGCTCCAATGAATTGGGTGATGGTTAGTATAATGATACATCATGTTGGTAAAGGGGTTTAACCTTATTCATTTATGGTATTTTTTCCATAATGATTTCATGGAAGGTTTATCCTTCACCTACATATATGATTCAATGTATTAATTTGTTGCCATATTTCCCATGTTATGATTATCATTCTATATCATGCCTTATTATCCATGTTCCTTTTATGATCCATTTATAAGCCTATTTTCTAATATATATTTCTGTATTCATGTTATTAATTGTTTATTCCATTACTGTTCCTTATAGCTCACCCCTTTCTTATGCATGTCCTCAGGTTATCCCATGCAGTGTTAAGTATGAAGGAACGCTTTGGACATGTTAAGGAAGCTTTCAATAAAGATGTTTATTTTACCTGTTTTAAGTTGATATGTTATATAACTAATTTCCCGAAGACACTAAACCACTATCTGTATTCTGGGTGGTATCAATTGTAATTTTATGTAATAAAACATTTATTAATGAGTATTAAAGAAAAAGGTTTTTATAGTTGGTATCAAAGGATAGGTTTAATTATTTTTGAGATTAGGATTAGAAAACTCTAGAGAAATACTTAGGATTATAGAACTATAGATAATGCCTTATGGATAAGACTATGTATAAGAAAACATCCCAAATATTTGGCATGTATAGATTATGTTTTTTATCAATAAAATACATCCTTGTCTAGATACTACATGAGGATGTGGTTCTGCAACAGATATACCTAGGGGTAACAACTTCATCAAGATGTTTCGGGCCAAACTTGAGGTAATCTAGTACACGACAATGGGCCTTACTACCCATATGGTTTGAGACTACCAGGGGATATGATTTGGTGAATTCATAATCTCAATATAATCCATTATTAAGGGAACAAAATTTTCTATAATAATATATGTTAGGAAATAGATCATGGATAACATATATTGAAGACTAGAAACTCATATGTTAAGGAGATAAATGTAATTTATAAGTTATCCCTTGAATTTTTTTGGATTCCCATTTATGTGTTTAATTGTTTAAGATAATCATACATAATTTTATTTTATTTTTTATTCTAGTCAATGCCCAAATATTGGAGGAATAATGTTAACAACCGATGCGAAGTGTAGTGTGATGGTTGCCCCATCGAGATGCCTAATCCGATGGGAGTGGGAATCAAAAACATTATCATGATACTCTCTTAGATAAATCAAGTTTTTAATACAAACCAGGATTAATAGGGGTTCCCAAACCCCCCTAATAGAGAATAACCCGCAATCGAGAGCTTCATGCAATAAAGGCCTCCAACTTTCAATCAATCATCTGAACCCTTAATCACAGAACAATGGATTAATTGCATTGAGAAGATCTTATCCATCCTTCAAGGATACAAAAATGTGAATGCTCTTCTGGATAATTATCTTATGGAGGTATAATATAATTATTATTGGACATTGATCAATAATACAAAGATTGAAGAAGATATCAAAAAAATAGAGTGGAAGAAATTCCGTAAAATGCTTTTCAAAAAATATTTTCCTCAAACTCTACATCCTAAAATGGAAATGGATTTCTTTTCCCTAAAACAAAAACATGATGAATCTATTTGGGTGTATGAGTAAAACATCACAGGACTTGCATGACACACCTCTGGTTTTTCATTACCCATGATTTCATGGTTGACTTCTTCTTTGGCAGGCTAAAGCATAGTATACGAAAATCCTTTGAGATCTAGGACATTGATAGTTATGAGGAAGTTTTCTAATGTGCCATCAAAGTCAAAATGAATATTGGAGAATCCCAAGGGTATTATAGGGATAAGAAGTGGGAATTGAAGTCTAATTCTAGTGGTCTGATGGATAAATATAATGGTTCTAAGAAATTTCAACATCTCACTTGTCAAAGGCGTGGAAAGAACCACCCTGGAAATTACTTAAGGGGAACAAGGAAATTATTTAGGTGTAGAAGAGAAGTATACCAAGACAATTATTGCAGATAAGAGAAACCTTCCAATGTGATAGAGGAATGGAATATTCCAGTAAACCCTCAATGTGTTGTTCAATGCTAAACTATAAAGGAATTATATCACTTTGTGAATTAGTGCACTAAGCCAAGGGTTTTTAAAGGGAACCAACAACCTACAAGGGAGTAAGGATGATATTTTTTCATCACTAATAATGAAGTGAATCCTAACAATGAATTGGTGATAGTTTTTCTAGTTATTTATTCAATAATATAAAATGTACTTTTTGACTATAGTCCTACGCATTCCTTTATATCATGAAATTTTGGGAGAACTATTCAAACACCACCCCAAAGCATGGAAGTAGAGATGTCAGTGAAAATGGAAAATGGGGAAATTATTGCATCCCAAGTATATAACTCCTCCCCTATCTAAATTTATGGGATGAATTTCCCATAGAACCTTTTGATACATCCCTTGGTGGAATTTGATGCAATTTTGGGCATGGATTGTCTTTCCTTGTATAGAGCCAACATAAAATTCTCCTACAGTTAAATCACTCTCCATATGGAGAATTTATCCACAATTCTATACAAGTGAAAGGAGGATGAATATTCTTTAGTTTAATCATCTCACAAATGGATATTATTACCCAATGAGAAAGCGTATCTAGCTCAAAATACTGATTCTAAGGAAAGAATAATCCCCAAATACATTCCTATTGTGAGGGAATATGCTGATGTGTTTCTAGAGGAACTGTCTGGTCTTCTCCCTAGTTGAGAGGTTGAATTTTCAAACAATATTATACATGGGGACTTAACAATATTAAAGAATACATATATTATAGTTGTTTTTTAATTTGAGGAACTAAAAAAACTACCTGAGAATCTAGATAAGGGGTTCATATGCCCAAGTGTTTCACCATGGGGTGCACCAGTCCTTCTTGTCAAGAAGAAGGATGGGTCAATGAGCCTTTGCATCTATTACCATGATCTCAAAAATATCACCATAAAAAAAGTATCATTTTCCATGGATTTATGACTTGTTATATCAACTACACATATCATAATACTTCTCCATTGTGGATCATTGGTTGCGATATTACTAAGTTAGTGTGAATAAGGAAGATATCCCTAAGACAGCTTTTCCTATGAGGTACGGGCACTATGAGTTCATAGTGACACCATTAAGACTCACTAATGATAAATAAATCTTCATGGAATTGATGAATAGATTCTTTAGATATTATCACAAAAAATATGTGGTAGTCCTTATAGATTATATTTTAATATATTCCAAAACCAAGGAGGATTGTGATGATAATCCAAGAATTATGCAAAAGACCTTGCGAAAGGAGAAGATCTACACATAGCACAGTAAGTGTGAGTTTTTTTTGAAGGAAGTATCATTCATTAGTAATATCATCACAACCAATGGAATATCTATGGATCCTTTAAATACAAATGAAATTGAAGGGTAGGTAAGGAAAACATCTATGACAGATATCCATAGTTTTTCTTGGGTTAGCGGGATATTATCACCAATTTTTGAGAAATTTTTTATGATTGTCAGACCCTCTCAAACATCTAACTTGGAAAGGAGTCAAATTTTCATATAATGATGATTGTGAGGAAAGATTCGTGGAGTTGAAAAATGGGCTTATCACTGCCTCTGTGCTCACACTACCCACAAGTAGGGAATTTTTTGTAACATAAATTGTTGTCTTAAAAAAGGGATTGGGATGTGTGTTGATGTAAAATTAAAAAGTCATAGCCTATGCTTCCAGGTAGCTGAAAATTAATGAACACAACTATCCCATACATGATCTAGATTTGGAAATGGTGATATTTTCTTTGAAAATTTGGAGACAGTATCTCTTTAGGAAGAAGTGTGAAATATATTTGGATCACAAAAGTTTTAAATATATATTTACATAGAAAGAGATGAATATGCACCAATGAAGATGGTTAGAGCTCATAAAGTATTATGACTGCTCAATCCACTAACATCCTAGGAAAGCAAACAAATTGGGGGATTCTCTAAGTATAAAGGATCAAGAAATTATATAATCAATGAGAATTGATAAAGATCCAATATTCATAGATTTGAAGAGTATAGAAATGAGAATCATAAAGGAAGAAAAATAAGCAATCATTTCATATTTTATTTATCAACCATCTCTTTTGGAAAGGTTAAAGGATTCTCAAAAAGATGATGTGGGAATTTAAAATAAATTGGAAACTATAACATAAGTTAAATCCTATAATTTCAATTTTAATGAAGTGGGAATTGTGAGATTTGGGTCAATACTAGGTGTTCTGCAAAATCTTGAGTTAAAGTAGGAACTATTGGATAATGCACATTGTTCCACTTTCTCCATCAATCGAGGAAACCCAAAGATGTATCAAGATATCCAAGATAACTATTAGTGGGAAAAAATGAAGAAAAATATTTCTAAGTATATATCAATATGCCTGGCATGTCATAAAGTGAAGTCTGAAAGAAATAAGTCTAAGTGGATGATGAAACCATTACCCATACAAACATTACTATAGACTTTGTCACTGAACTTTCAGATATATCTAAGAAAAACAATGTTATCTATGTTATAGTGGATCATATTATAAAGACTACACACTTCATTGTGATTTGATAGTATTTATCACAAAATAAACTGGAAAAGATATACATCATATAATTAGTAAGGTTTCATGGAGTACCGCAATCGATTGTGTCTGATCGAGATCCAAGATTCACCTCTATGTTTTAGAAAAGTCTCTAAAATTCTATAAACATTGAGATGAACTTCAGTATGGCTTATCACCCTCATGTTAATGGACAATCTAAGTGAACTATGCAAACACATGAGGAAATGTTGAGAGATTACTCAATTGAATTCAAAGTGGGATGAGACCAACATATCTATTTGGTCAAGTTCTCTTACAGCATCGGTTTCCACTTGATCATCCATATGCCTCCATATGAAGACCCAAATCTGGTCATGGAAGTGCATAAAGAACTTCCTTGATATCCTAAATGTAGAATAGCTAAGTTGAATGGGGTCACTATGCACCTGCCTGCACTATCTTTATACTAGTGGGGTGGATGTTCATCATCTTCATAGGATTATTTGTGACTATCTTACCAGGAAAATGTAGGAGAGTAGTCGACATTTAGGAGTTACCTTGTGCCAAAAGAAGTATGAAAACATCCTGAATCTCGATGAGTCCAAACAGGTTATCCATCTCCTAGAAGAACAAGTGGAGAGTGTTATTCCTTCATTATCAATCAATCAGAACTTGTTAAATGACTGAATTCTTATCTGGAACGATCCCAAGAGTATCTGGAATTGGAGATCCCTTGAGTGACTGAACTCCAAACTCTAGATTTAGTTCCTTAATTTATGAATTATCTTTGATGAAGTTATATTTAATAACAATGTTCTTTGAGCATGAATATTTCATTAGATTATTAATGAGATTTATAGCACTGTTACTATTACAACCTGAGATAAGGTGAAACTTTACACAAGTAATAATGTATTCTAGTTATGTCGACCGCATATTAGTTGTGTTGAATCTTGAGTGGAAACTATGTACACAGATTCTATGGTACATAGAATTACTGAATTTTTTTTCTTTGTATGATAACCCAAACATACTTTTCCCAAAAAGAAAACTCCACCAGTTGTGGATCCTCTCTCATAAACACAACATTCCCAATCATCATATATATAACCAAATAGAAAAATATTTCATATTATATCATATTTTACTATGAAACAAGTTATACCTTTGATATATTTTAGAATTAATTTTCCATCCATAAGATGAGACACCTTTGGAGAAATTTCATACCTATCACACAATTTAATAGTATATAAATTATATGTACTTGAATACATTAGATATAATAAGCTTTCAATTTCGATTCAAAAATCTTTTGGATCAACCTCATTTCCTTGCCCATAATTTTTCAACTTTGTTCCCATTGAAATGGGTGTGAAAATAGGCTTGGAATATTCCATTTCAAACTTGTTTATAAGTTCCTAAGCATACTTATCCTAAGATAGTAAAATGTACTTATCTTAAGAGATTTTTAATTGAAGAAGGTATTTAATTTCTCATAGTATGGAAATTTCAAATAACTTCTTCATATCTTTATAAAACATTTCACACATTTCTTCATCATTCCTTGAAAATATGATATCATCAACATAAACAATCACAGTAAACAAACCCACTTTATTTTTTAATATATATTTTTTTTATAAACTCTTCCTTTTCTAAAATTCAACTAATTCAAGAAGGTATCTAACTTAGAGTACCAAACTCTTGGATCTTGTTTTAATCCATAAAAAATAATCTTTAAAATGGAAACACAGCTTACTTCTTTACCAATTATGAAACCACTTGGTTCCCAATATATAAGTATTCTTCCAACTCCCCATTAAGAAAAAAAGACCTATAATCCAATTTAAATATTTTATATTTTCATTGTGTGGAAATAGAAGGAAATATTGGGATGGTTTCAAGTATTGTGGCTAGAGAAAATGTCTCAGCAAAATAAAATTCTTCAACCTATGAGTAACCTTTACAAACTAGTCTTTATTTGTTTCTTATGTCATGACCATCATCATTTAACTTGTTACAGAACACCCACTTTGTATGAATCATGTTTTTATCTTTTGGTTTGCGTAAAATTTCTCATGTATCATTCTTCTCAATATGATACAGATCTTTATTCATGTAATAAATTCACTCTTGATGCACTAAATCTTCTTCAACATCTCTTGGATCAACCTGTGAATATAAGGAGGTATGTGAAACTAACATTGAATTTATTCTAGTTTGAAACTATTTCCCTTGATTACCAATTATATTTTGGTCCTACACCTATTTTCTCATCTTAGGATGAGATGAATTATATTTTTCATCATCACTTGAAATTGTTGAATCAATATATTTGTCCTTTTCATTTTATTGAATATTAATTCTACCAAAAACTTTTCTCTATTGTTTAACAATAAAAACTTCCCCTTCACTTTCTTCTTTATTTTCATATTCCTGTGTAAAATTTTTATTAGAATGTTCCATCACTTTTTCATATATCAAGTCAAAAATAATTCTAATTTATTTAATATATCACTTTTATCATCTATCATTAAGAAGTTATCCAATAAATATTCCATCAACACCTATTTGATCAAACATTCCTATATTTTCTCATTTGAAATTGATTAAAAAGGGACTTCCAAACACACTTAGGTATTTCAATCATGTGGTTTTTCTATAATATATCTCATAAGAGAAATATTATAGTTTTGTCCATAGAAATAGTGATTCTGAATATGAACTACTAATCTAATAACTTTCCTCAAAAATTATCATGAAGTATCATGTTCAATCAATATAGCTCATGTTATCTCTACTAAACTTCAAATTATTATTTCTGCAACACCATTATTCCATGAGGTGTATGTTAAATTGAATTCATGATGAATACTATTTTTTTAAATATAATCTATAAATTATACATTTTTAAATTCATCACCATTATAAGTTAGAATCTTCTTCACATAATATCCATGAAATTTTTCAAAACCTCTCCAGAATCTCTTAAACATTGAGAAAGACTCTAACTTATGTTTCCAAAATTTAATACATGCAGTTAGAGTAAAATCATCAATAAAGGAAATAATGTACTTATCTCTATTTATTGATCACTTCCTCAAGGGCCTGAATATACTAGAATGTATAAGCTCAAAGGGATGAGTTGAATGTATATCAAAATTCTGATGTAATGAGTTTATAGTATTCTATTTACATCATATGGAACAACACCAATCTCTTATTATTTTTCAGGTTAGGAATATCATGAATACTATTTATCTTTATTGGTTTTCACATATTCATCTAACACATATTTCTGAACCACTTATTCCATAGGTGATTTTCTTTTGTCAATATCAGATATCATGAACCCTGTACATCACTAACATAGAACAAGATTCCATTGGTTAATCTCCCTCTTGTAACAAATTTCTCGTATTTAAGGAATTAGATAACAAATCTATATCTTCTTAAAAAAACTTTTTGTTCCTTTATCATAGTATTGGTAAATACTTAACAAGTTGTTTTTCAATCCATCTACAAATAATGATATTTTGGATTTTAAAAATTTATTTTCCAGATGATAGGAGATCCAACAAATTTGATTCTGAAGGACTCAAAATTTCCAAAAATCATTGTCCCTTACTTTTAATCTTTCATATTATTCAATAACTTATAATCTCATGTCATATATGAAGAAAACCCACTATGAAAATCTAGGGTTTCTCTCCTTTAGTAGATTTCAGTGTAGTTTCAACAACTAAGTCATATTCCTTTCCTTTTTATTTCTTATCTTGTGTCTTTTGAGATTTTTTATAGAAACGTTATTATGACAATGACAAAAAAAAATACATATTTTATCAATATGTATAGGCTAATCGCATCATCCATAAAAAATTTCAAAAGTTTGGAATCTATTTCCAATCTTTAAAGTAATTTTATCTTGTTTTATTCATTGATTAGGTGGCCTCCCCCTCCAAATCTGCCACAAATTCTTCCTAGATTCATTGTAGTGCTGATGATTGAACCAGTAAATCTTCCCCATGTGCTGAAATCATCAATAGGAAAAAAATATCCATAGAAAAAATATTTTTTTCTATAAATTACATGTTTTTCAAGACTATGTACCTACTTCATATCATCTTTCTTATCATACAAATTGGATATTTGATGTGTACAAAATTTTTTATAGCCGCTTGATGTCTTATTCTTCAGAATTGATTTTTTTAGCCTTACTAAGATCTTTGGTAGTATAAGATTTCGATTTAGAATTTAAAATATTATAAATTTTTGGAAGTTAAAATATCATAGTTTTTTCTACAAATATGGTATTCTTAAAATTATTTCTCTTTTAAACATATTCAACCTTGTTGTTGACGACTGAGAATATTGTTTTATCCTTTTGAGGATTAAAATTCTTAAACTTTTTACTTACTTCAAAAACCAAGTTTCGAAAGATTTTTATTCCTCACATAGCTTTAACAAGATTTCATTTAATAAGATAAAATAATTTTTCATTAACCTTTATCTTTTATTCAATGTTGGTGTTGAGGTTTTTATCTAAATGAAGTAACTTATTTAGATCACCAATTTATCTTAGAAACTAAGGTTTTTCTTCAAAAAAATATTCTCGATTGTTTGATAAAGGATTTAATTTTTTAACTTCTTATTCTCCTTTTCAAATCTAAAAATATTTATAATACATTATTTCATCTCTCTTTTAATCAGAAACTCCATTTTAATCTTATTCTTATTCAAATTTATTACTTTCAACAATGGTGAAATTTTCATCATTCACTTTTTCAATGAGTTATTTTTCAGAAACATCAACATTGGAGTTTTAAACTTCCACTTAAATATTTTTATATTCCATTTATATGAATAAAATGATTATATTTTTATATTTAGGTAACATATTATCCTTTCCATTTGGATTGGAATTAGATTTATCCACCTTCTTTCTTTTGGATATTTTTTTACTTTTCATATTCTTTATCACATTCTTCATATTTATTTTCCTCAATAAAATTTTATGTGAAATTTCCAATGGCTCTCCAACTAAATAATTTCATAGGTAACTTTCATTTATATTTACATGTGCTTTTTTCACCTTTTTATAAAACAAAAATAAATATTCATCAATTTCTTTACATATCCCATATTCAGTGTTAGAGCCACTGGGTTTTTCCTTAAGAAATTTCTTAGATTTTACTTTCTTAATAACTTTGAAATCAATTACCGGATCAACATTTTATTTTTTCTTTATAGAAATTTAAATTCTTTATTTTGAAAGTGATGAGAATGTTAAGAAGATCATCAAAAGATAGAGCTTTGAGATCTCTATCTTCAAAGGTAGATACCATATAATCAATTTTTTCTAGAATAATTATTATAATATTTTCAACTATAGTTTAATATTCTAATTTATCACCAAAACATCTTATGGTTCTCAAAATTTCATTAACACTTAAAAATAAGTAACCAATACATTCATCTTCACCAATTTTAAGATCTTTGTACTTTAATCCATATATCTATAAATTTTCATTCTTAACTTTATTATTTTGTTCATAAATGTTCTTCATCTTGTCCTATATACCTTTAGTAGTTACATTAACTTTAACCATCAGAAACCCACTTTCAGAGAGTGATGAAATGATTTAATTTTGGGCATGCTCATAATTATCCAAATTCTTATTTTTAGAAGATTTTAAGTACCACCCTCTGCATGAGGATGGAAACCATCTATAGTATCTTCAAGGAATTATCAACTAATTTATATTTGATAAGTAAATAAGTTTTTCATCTTGATATGATTGTTCTTCACATTGAACATAGGAATTCACTTATGGTTCAAAAAGTTATGAATATCCATGGAAAATTTCCTTTGCATAAAACGTTATTAAAGAGTCAACGAAGGTAACCTTGCCACTCATTCCAATTGAAAGGACCAATCAAGATCTGTGTGATCAATGAGAGGGTGAGTATATCGATAATTCTTTTTCTTACATTACTATTACATAATTTTAAAGATAAACAATATTATACTGTTAAAAAACTAAGATCCAAAGGTTTAGTGTATTGGGAAAATTTGGACCATAACTAGATTTTATATAATAAAACATAAAAATTTAATTAATTTCCTTTTCTCTAGCTTCTTATTAGGAATCATGTTCTCCATAGTATAATTATTCACTTAAGGATATACATTAAAGAAATGGGTGAGATAAAATCCCAATAAGAGGATAGATAAGAACATGAATCAATATAACATGGGGTGAGAATAATCATCATCATCATAACATAATCTTAGGATCATCATCATAATTATGAGAGGAATTATTAGACAAAGGAAAGGAATGTGGAAATCCATAAAAATGAAACATCATGTCTTAGTGGTCAAATACCACACAGAGTTGTGAACAAAGCTAGAATATTGAACATGTATAACATATGTGCATAATCATAACATAGTCATTGTGAAAAAATATAGAATCATGTTCATACGTATTCTATATTATCTCATGAGATATATCACATTACCCAATGCATTGGAATTCTATATAATTTCAGGTGAACCCTTTACATCATAACATTTATATAATCATGCATGCCACATAGAACATATATCAATCTTAGACATAAAAACCCCCATGGAAAGGGATCAGTTAAATTTTATAAAGACAATATTCATGATTAAACTTTGGGTCCATCAAATAAAATGGTAATAACATACATGGTATAAGAAACATAAATCTTTGGTAAAGAAGAAACAATCTCAAGAGAGGTCAAAATGTGTTTGGGAAAGGAGAGTGTTTTGGAAAATATTTGTATTTGTCATAAAACCATATTAGAAATATGTACATACCAAAAAAAAGGAAGAATAATAAAATGATATATAAGGAAAATTACTATAACATCCATACTAAAAATGGAGTGAAATGTGGAAAACCAAAAGAAAGAGAGTTGGGTTTGAGAATTCCCCTTACCTTATATCTGAATTATTTCTTCACTTTAATATCCTTGATAATCAAATTAAATTTATTAATTACAAAATACAGAATATTTATACTTGTATTTGATTCATTATAGTCTTATTAAGTTCAATTATGGTCTTTTTGATGAGTTATAGAGTTTAATTTCATAGCTCAAGAGTGTGTTTTCTTGGTTTTCTTGATTAGTTCACTTGTATATAAGATTTGAAGTTCATGTAAACTTCAAATAGTTATCCAAAATTGAAATTATATGTTATTAATTAAAATTAATAATATTAAATTTTATTATATATCATTTTTTATATGGTATGATGATAATCATTAGATAAATAGTTAATGAAAATGATTTAATTTATTTGGTGGATTTTATGACCATCATGAACTCAGATCATTTTATATAATATCATGTTTATATATTGATTCTAGAATATTATATAACTTATAATATTTATAAAAAATATTATTTAACTATAATTAAGATTTTATGATCATCCTTGAAGGTCATATTGAAAAATGAAAATGCATCATCCCCGGTGACAGTAAATCAACACACCATAGATGATATTTTCATTTTTAGAATAAAATGAAAAGGGAAGATATTAGAAGATGAATTATTCCATTAAAATAATAAAATTGTAGTATATAAAAGATATAGGAGTTATCATGAATCTTTAACAGGTGGAGGTGAAGAGACTAAAAGAAAAGAAATGAAATTTAAAAGAAAAAAAATGAGGATTTTACCTCTTGAATTTATCCTCCTTGAGAACCTACTTAGGGAAAAGGAGTTTTTATTTTGATAAAACCAAGGGTTAAGGAATTTTTGGGAAGGTTATTGGGAATATTATTGGATCAAACTTGTAAAATATTCAAGTATTTGTAGGTTTTAGGAGAAGAGGTGGTGAGGGGAGGTATTTATAGTGGAAGAGAGGGTTCTTTTCTCATTATTTTATTCATTAGTTTATTATTTTTTCTCATGATGGTGAATAGATTAATAATTTTCCCTAAATATATTAAAATAATGAAGTAGAGTTATATATTTTGGGCTTACATCAGCCTTACTTCAACAATGAATCAAAAATTCATGTATTTAGTATTTATCATAAATTATCATATTTTTCTATTCAACAAAAATTCAATTATTTTAGAAAAAACCCAAAACTTCAACCTAACCATTTTTTAATTTTTGGATTTCAAACATGAAATCCATTTTATGAAAATAATTTTTTAAATATAAGAAATTTAATTTTTAATATAAATCATTATTTACTTGGAAAATATAGATTTTAAAATTATAACTGAGTTAATAAAACTTTTAAAAAATTAATTAAGATATCATAAAATTATCTTACCATCATAACAAAAAAAATATAAATTTATGATTATATTTTATGAAAATTAATTTTATTTTAAATAATTTTATTAATTATAAAATTACAAATAAACATTTATGTTTTATAAAAATACCAACACTTAATTAATAATTTTTAAAATATTTATTTACTTATACAATGATATATTTATAACATATTTTCCTTTATAAAATGCCTAAATTTTATTTAAAATTTCATAGATGAGGTTACTATTATATTGGCTGAATTACAATTCCTAATGGTCATGTTACTATTCTAATGGTCAAGTTACTATTCCATCGAGGTAGGTTCCTTAATTTCTTGAAATAACTCTTATTTAATACACTATTCATTTAAAAAGTTTTTATTGTGTTCTCAAAGTGATTTTAGGTGGTTTATATTATATGAAATAATTATAAGAAGTGAATTTCCATTGATAAAATTTTGGTCAGTTACATTTTTCCCCCCTTAGGAATTTTCTCCCTCAAAATTTCAATTTACATACTATGGTTAAAACAAGTGAGGGTAATTCTCCTTCATCGCTTCATCTGGTTCCCATGTTGCCTCTTCTTACATATGGTTCCACCATTGTACTTTAACCAGGTGAGTATTCTTGTTATGTAGAACTTTATCTCTATAGTCCAATATATTCACCAGTTTCTCCTAATAACAGTGACCAGTTTACAAATACACCACATTTGGATTTAGTACATGTGAGGGATATAGTATGTACTTACTCAAGAGGGATAAATGGAATACATCAATTACTTGAGACATGGTCGGTAGAAGTGCCAGTCAATAGACCAAATCTTTGACACAATCTAGGATCTCAAATTAGCTGATGTACCTAGGACTTAGCTTTCTTTTCTTCACAAATAGCATGATCCACTTCCACGAAGATATGTAGAGGAATACTATGTCTCCAGCCTTAAACTCTAGGTCCCCTTAACAATTGTCTACATTTCTCTTCTATCAACTTTGGGATGCCTTTATGTGTTGCTACATGGTTTTCATATTTTACACTATTTCATTGACCATAAGAGGTCCTTTCAGTGTACATTCACTGACTTCATCCCAGCATGCTGGCATTTTTCAACTTTTCCCATAGATGGATTCATATAGACCCATTTGGATGCTCGAGTGGAAACTGTTTTTGTGAGAGAACTCAACATGTGGAAGATGTTGGTCCTATCCTTCATTGAAGAACATAGAACATTCCCTCAATATGTATTATAGTGTCTAATTAGTCTACTAAGATTGGATGACAATTTGAGGATGATAAGTCATACTAAAGTTCAGTTCATTGCTTAGATCTTTTTGCAGACTTTTTCAGATGATGGAGGTGAATCTTGGATCTCGATCGGATATAATCGATAGTGGTAATCCATGTCGCCTTACCACTTCTATGATGTAAAATTATGCAAGTTGATCCAGTGAGAATTCCTTATGAATTGTGATAAAGTGAGATTTCTTTGTAATATGATCCACAAAAACCGATAAACCATTTTTTCCTCTGGATGTCTTCAGAAGTCTGATGATAAATTCCATGGTGTGGTTTTCCCATTTCCATGTTGGTATGGCTAATGGTTGTGTCATCTTCTTATACTTTTTTCTTTCATCCTTCACTTTCTAAAATACTAGACACTTTGATATATATTTAGTTATCTCCTTCTTCATATTGTCCCACCAATAGATCTCATGGAGAACTTGATACATCTTTGTGCTTCTTGGGTGAATGGAGAAGTTTGAGCTATCTGCATCATTCAAATGCTCTATCTTTATTTATAGATTGGATAAAACACATAGTCATGACCCAAATCTTAAAAAATCATACTCATCAACTTTAATCAATAAGTATTTCCTCTTTATCATAGCTTCCACCTTATTCTAAATTTTTAAATCATTTCTTTGAGCATCCTTTATTTTATCCATGAGGGATGATTGAGTAATAATTTGAGAAAGTATTAGTGATGTTCCTTCCTGGAATATTCCTATGTACATCCTTTGAAAATATAAGAATATTTTATCCTTATTAATCCTCCTTATTTATAATTTTGTAGGATCCTTTTTACTTAGAGCATCCACTACTTTATTTTTCTTACCCAGATGGTAGCTGATTAAGCAGTTGTAATTCCTGATGATATATAACCATCATCGTCGACACATATTAATCTGATTCTGTGTGAATATATTTTTGAGGCTCTTATTATCACTATATATTTCACACTTATCTTCAAAGATATAATTCCACCACATTTTCAATGCAAATATCACATCTTATAACTCCATATCATGCGTAGTATAGTTTTTATCATGAATTTTTAACAACCTAAAATCTTAGGCTATCACATTATCATTTTTCATTAGTACAATGCCTAAGACATTATTTGAAGCATCAATTGATATCAAAAATAGTTTGCTACTTGTCAGAATTATGAGTACTAGTGTGGTGATAAACCTCTTTTTAACTCTTTAATGTAATCATCACATTCACTAGTCCAAAAAAACTTTTATCTCTTCTGATTAATCTTGGTTAGTGGGTTTGAAAATCATGATAAGTTCTTCCCAATTTGACAAAAATACCCATCTAGACCAAGGAAACTATGGATATCTATTATAGATGTTGTCATGGGCCACTATTTGATTACCTTGGTCTTAGAAGGGTCCATATATATTCATTTTTGGTGATAACATTCCCCAAGAAAGATACTTCCTCCCTCCATAACTCTCATTTAATATACTTGTCATATAGCTTCTCCCTTCGCAAGTTCATTAGAAATGTATTCAAATGATCCTCATGTTCCTCATATCTCTTGGAATATAATAGAATATCATCAATAAATAATACCATAAATTTTTCAATGTAATCTCTAATTACTCTCTTCATTAAGTCCTTGAATATTTATAGAGCATTAGTGAGTCTCAAGGGAATCACTCTGAACTCATAGTTTTCAAACCTCATTCAAAAGGTATTCTTAGTAATATCATCCTTCCTCACCATAATTGGTGACAACATGACTGAATGTCCACATTAGAGAAATAATTTTCCCCACATAGTTAATCGAAAAAATCATCTATAGGTGGAAGGTGATACTTTTTCTTTATCATGATTTTTCCGAGCTCACAATAATCAATGCAGATGCGCATTTATCCATCCTTCTTATTGATGAAGAGGACTGGTGCATCCCACAGTGAATCACCATGGCATATAAAAACCTTGACCATATTCTCTTGTAATTGATTCTTCAGTTCGTATAACTCAATAGTGACCATTATATATGGTTTCTTTGATATCACGAGAGATCTAGGAATAAGTTCAATTCATAACTCATTCAATAGATGAGGAGGAATACCATGAAACTACTTATGGAATACATAAGTGTAGTCTATTATAATAGGAATTTATGAAAGTATCATTCCATCCTTTGTCTCAATCATTTGAGCTCGATATTCTTTCTCATAAGGAAATAATATCTACACTTGACGCAGTAACTCTGAAGAAGATTCATCCACCTTCTTACACTTGAAAAGAATTAGAGGACACTTAGAAATACAAAGAGTGATCTCCCTTTCCCAAAATTTGATGTTTTATTTGTATAAAGATAATCAATACATGCCTAATATAGCTTCAAACTCCACCAAAGGAAGTAAGATAATATTTTTGGGGAGGTTCAATCCACAAACATTAACCAGGGAGGAGTTATATACTTTGGATTCAATAATTTCCCCATTTTCTATTCTCATAAATAAATCAACCTCCATATTTTGAGTTGGTTCTTGAATATTTCTACTAAACTTATATGATTTGAAAGAATGAGTAGAACCAAAATTAAATAGTAAATTCACTATTCTTGAATTAATAACAAGTGTACCTATCACTACATCATTGTCAGGATCCACATCAGTAGTAGGAATGGAATAAGTTTTCAATTACTACTTTGTCTTTGGTGGATTTTGGCATTAATTAAAATAGATAACTCGAGGTTTAGTGCACTTTCTTGTATAGTTCCCTTGCTCTCAATAGTTGAAAAATTGAACTATAGGTGGTTCTCTCCTCTCTTCCACCACATTTTCCTTCTTCCTTATGTCTCTTTTACATTCTTGAGCTTGGTGGCCTTCTCTCCCACACATGAATCACTTCCTTATCCATTTGAGGAAATTATCATGATGCTTCTTCTAACATTTTTGAATTCTGAGTGGTTGAGTTTTCTTTCCACCTTTTTCATTAGATCCCCAAGAATGAAACTCAATATTTTATTTCTTATCCCCATATGCATGGGACCATTCTCCAAACTTTATCTCCACTTTTAGAACACAACAAACAACTTATACATAACTACCAATGTCTTTAATTTATAAAGAATTTCTAAGGTTTGGTTTTAAACCACTAAATAATCTATCAATTTTTTTATCATTTTTTATAACAAAACCCAAAGTGTACCTTGCAAGACTTTTGAAATTTTCTTTTTAGGTTGTGAAAAATTCACCTTCCTTTTACCTCAGCTCTATGAATTCTCTCTCAATATTTGTATGAAGAGTTGGAGGGAAATACATGTTAAGAAACAATATCATAAAGTCTTACTACTCCATATATTCAATTTAATCCTTTGGATTGGTGTTCTTAATCAACACCCACTATTGGTTTGCCTCTCTATCTAAACGATAAATGGAAGGAGTCACTTTCTCCATCTCAGAACAGTGAAGCACAGAAACTATATTCTCCATTTAGTTGACTCATTGTTACAAAACTAGTGGATTGGAAGATCCACATAACTTCAGTGGTCATTTCTGCATAAAATACTCAATATCTAGTTGCTATATATTATTTTAAGGAGTATGTTCCACATTTTTAGGGAAGAAGAAACAATCTCAAGAGGAGACAAAATGTGTTTTGGAAAAAAGAGTTCTTAATGGAAAATATTGGTATCTTTCATAAAACTATATTAGAAACATCTACGTCCCATAAAAGAAAATTTAAAATAATGAAATGATATATATATTTAACATTAATGGAAAACCCATACTAAAAATGGAGTAAAAGAGGGAAACCCCAAAGAAAGAGATTTGGGTTCAAGAATTCCCCTTACTTTTTGTCTGAATGCTTTCTCCACTTTAATATCTTGGAAAATAAAATAAAATTAATTAATTAAAAAAATTCATAACCATTTTTGCATTAATTCTATTAATTATAGTTTTATTAAGTTCATTTATGGAATTTATTTTGACTTATAGAGTTTAATTTAATCGATCGAGAGTGTTCTTTTTCTTTCTTTCCTGATCGGTTCACTTATATATGAGTTTGGAAGTACATATAACATTATAATAGTTATAAAAATTAAAATTATATGTTATTAATTAACTTTAAGAATATTTAATTATATTACATATCATTTGGTTATATTTTATGTGGATGGATCATTATATAAATAGTTAATGAAAATGATTTAATTTATGAGGTGGATTTTGAGACCATCATGAACTCATATCATTATATTTCATATCATGTTAATATCTTTCCTAAAGAACATTATATAAGTTATAATATGTATAATAAAATATAATTTATCCATAATTATGGTTTCATGACCATCCTTGAAGGCGGTAGTGAAAAATGAAAATGCATAGTCCATGATGGTTTTAAATCGACACACCACAGATGATATTTTCATTTGTAAAATAAAAGGGAAGAGATTAGAAGATGAATTATTCAATTAAAATAATATAATTATAATATATAAAAAATATTGGAGTTATCTTGGCTCTTGTATAGGTGGAGGTGAGGAGAGGGAAAGAAATTAAATGGTATTGAACATAAAATAGAAGAAAAAGAAAGAGGATTTTACCTCTTGAATTTCTCCTCCTTGAGAACCTCCTGAGGGAAAAGGGTTTGGTCTATTGATGAGAATAATGAATACTAGATGTGGGTTAAGGGTATTTGGAATATTAATCAAAATTTCTTGAAATTTATTTAAGGCTTTTGAGTTGTGAGGACTAGAGGTGGTGAGGGGTAGTATTTATAGTGGAGTATAGGGGTGTTTTCTTATTATTTTATTGATTAGTTTATTATTTTGGATTAATAATATGAATATTTTGAGCCATATCACTAAATATATTAAAATAATAAAGTATATTTCAATATTTTTTACTTATATTATCCTTACATCAACAATGACTCAAAAATTCATGTATTCGGTTTTTATCGTAAATTATCATATTTCACTATTCACAAAAAATTCTAGTATTTAAGAAAAATAACAAACAAATTACCCTAATTTTTTTTTTCATGTGTATAATTAAAAAATAAACTCCATTTTATTAAAATAATTCTCTAAATATGAGAATTTCAATTTTCAATTAATATCATCATTTACTTGGAAAATACAGATTTTAAAATTATAACTGATTTCATAACACTTTGAAAAAATAAATTAAGGTATTATAAAATTATCTTATAATAATCAGACAAAAAAATATTAATTTATGACTCTATTTTATATAAAAATATTTTATTTTAAATAATTCTAATAATTATAAAATTATAAATAAACATTTATGTTTTATAAAAATACCCACACTTAATTAATAATTTTTAAAATATTTATTCACTTATACTATGATATAATTATATCATATTGTCATTTATATGATGCCTAAATTTTATTTATACAATCATAGATGAGGTAACTATTCATTTGGATGAATTATAATTCATATTGGTTATGTAACTATTCCAAAGGTCTTATTACTATTCTATCTGCATAGGTTCCTGAATTTCTAGAAATACTTATTATTACATTAATTATTCATTTATAAAGTTTTTACTGTGCTCTAAATCTGATTTTATGTGGTTTATACAATATGACATAATTATAAAAAGGTAATTTTTGTTGATAATGTTTTGGGTCGTTATAGTGAGGGGTAAATTATTCATCTTCACTTTTTATATTTTTTTACTTAAGAAATAACCTCCACATATTGTTAGTGATACGTGAACCTATTGATAAATGAAAATCAATCACAATCACTGTAACATGGGTATTTATAAGTTTTTTTACTCAATAAGAGTAGCTACCCTCAGTATGGTTTGGAAGTAATCTAAGACCACACAATCCACTGGAAAATAATCCATTTATGGTTATAAAAAGAAGGGAATATCCTTTCACATCGATAACACTATATTCAGTTGATATTTCATGTTCTCTTCACATAGATAAATTATATTGTAATTTTTTAATAATATTAAGAACCTTCACCAATAGGATTCAAAGTTTTCACTGTGCTACTTGAACTTTCTTCATACTTTCATTACTAGAAAGTACTTATTGCTCGTCATTTTCTCATACATTAGTGATAAATAAAATATTTATAGACTTTTATAAGAAACTATATGTCTGATCACCTATTTTTATTGAACCCTTGGTCTGATGAAAAACAATACAATACCATATTCTTCCATTCACTTTTTTCTTAATGATCACTTCCTGATTGGCTGATCACTTCTTCACAATATTATTTTGGTGCCTCCCTAACCTATTTATCTAATCTTCTTTTTACACCATTCATATGATACAAACTAATAGGAAACTTCTTTTGGTATTCATTGGGTATATTCTTCTACACAGTATTCATATAATAAACTCTTCACTTTTACATCACATCACCTAGCTACCAAAAAATGATACAATTATCTTGGCACACCGACCCCCTTTATATAATAATTACTTCTCTGAAGCTTAGGGTAGGAGCATGAAATTTTATTTAAAATATCCAACTCAAACAATGAATATCCCACTCGAACATTCTTTGTTTAACCACTATCAAATTCCATAAAGATATTAAACTTCCATAAGTCTTGGCATCAACCAACTTCGTCAAACAGCCTACAAACTTGGAAATAATCATAACCTTTAATTCATTATTGTTGATACATTGAACATATAACATAATATATTCACATTAATGGATTTTTTAAAGCTTCAAAATATATTCATATCATCAATCCAATACAAAATCAAAACACCTATTATATCTATTGAAACATCACAACACCTCTCTTATCTAGTGAAACATTATATGGTTCTCCTTTAAAACCTCTCAGTAACATATTGAAAAAACTATTTCAAGACCCTTCCTTTATCCAATGAATTTCTTTGAACACATTTGTGTGTTTTTTTATCAAGGAAACCTCTATTTGATGAACTTCATTCATAATTTTTTTTCCAATACTCTATATAGAGACTTTTTTCTGATGAATTAAACACTTACATCTGATGGTCATTAGACAAAGTCCCCTATTTGATAATTATTTAAAATTCCTTTGATCATCATACTTAATAAATTTATGACTGATAACACTTTCTACCTCTAAAACCCTATTTATTCATTACTTAATGTCTTAAAATTTTCATAGCCACACTCTTTTCTAAAAACATCTATATTTTGTATATTAAGAATTTTATAACACTAACTTTGTACAATTGTACCTCACACTCCCCATTTTTTTACTTAAGTATGGATCATGATAACTTTCAGTAATCATGATACATGATACTTTGGGAATAGAAAAGCATCACCTAATCTTATTTTCACTGAACATTTTGTTTGATGGAACATCTAAGAATACTTGGATACATTTTTTATCCAACACTTTATCTACTTACTTCAGTTTGATGGACTTTTTATATTACCCTGGAGATTTTGGATTTAGTCTGATCACTTTTGTAACTCAACAATGTTAATTGATTTATGTTCTCAACAATTTTAATTGAATTGTATTAGAAAAATACAATACATTTATAAAATTTTCTTTCTTCTAACCAACCAAATTATTCTTAAATTGTAACCATAAATATTCTTAGAAATGTATAAATAACCTCTTGGTCTCAATAATAATTTCATATCACTATTCAAATAGGCAGTCAAACCAAACCAATCCTATTATACCATGATTATTGAGGATTATAAGGATATTTTTTGTAACCAGTAGAATAATAATATATCTTAGTGTTTATTAGTGTTTGATATCAAAATTATAAAGGAATGGAAGAAAAATTAATAGATATGAAAATATTATATAATATTAATTAATGATTTTCCCCTTAGTATGCTTGTTTTAAATGATTAAACTAACTATAGTCATTTTTTGATCATATCATTAATAGGTTCTCAAATTTTTCAAACCATATCCTTAATAATATTATAAAAATAATATTAATCCTAAAAAACCATTCTCATGACCATCTATTTAAGGTGGTGACAAGATGAAAAATAGAAATCGATCGTTCCATGGAGGTGGTAGTCCATATGTACACATGGTTGATGATTTAATTTTCTATAGAATGGAAAACAAGAGTAATATAGTTTATAATTTCATAATATAAAATATTTCATAAGTATTATAATTATATATTAAATTCTTTATCAGAAATATCCTTATAAGGTGGTGAAGGAAAATGAAACTTGATGTGTTGTGGAGGTGGTATTCCACAAAATGCCCAATTCACATTTCAGTTTTTATTAATGGAAAAGTTGTAGATGGTTAATTCTTGTAAAATAATTATATTGAAATAAAAGTATAATAATTACACTAGTTTTATCATTTTTAGTTGCTATAATTAAATTTTAGGAAGAAGAAAATAACCTTATGAAATAGAAAAGAGAAAGAGAGGTTACGAACTTATACCTCACTTCTGGGATTATATGATTTATTAATGGGGTCAAACCTTTAAGGGATATCCTTTTTAGAATACCATGATCTTATTAAGGATTAAAATAGTGTTTAGAAGAGGTTTGAATAGAATTTATGTTGATCTAAGGGGTTATTGGAGTGCCCCATTTATAAGTGAAAAGGAGAGGCATTTTTTGTAAATACCCAAAACTTTTCAAAAATGGGAAGTCATTATCGAGGAAAGTGGATCAAAATTAGATACATAATAGATATGAGAAGATATAATATCAATAAACACCTCAAAAACTCAATTAAAACATTTTTTAAACATGTTAATCACTTTTCCTATACGGGTGCTCATTTTTACCATTTAGTTTTCATGGCGGTAACTAGTTTTTACCTAGGGGATTTATCCTTTATGACAAAAAAATGAAATGGTCCATATTATATAATTTGGACCTAATTATTATAAATTTAAAATCCATTTTTAAACAATTTTTTTAAGTGAAAAAAAATTAATTGTTAAATAATAAATGTATAATGTATTAAAAACAATTTTTTGAAAAATATGACTTAAGTTCTAAGATGTAAAATATGTGTTTGTAAATTAAACCCAAAATTTTCTTAAAATTATAAATTAAATTATAAAATAAATATTTTTTCTTATAAAAAGTTTTCCTTTAATTTCAATTTATACTTATATATTTATAATGTCATAAAATTTGTTTTATTTGTAAAATCGATATTTTTCACTATTCACCTAACAATCAATTTTTTTAGAAAAATAAAAAAAATCATATTAAGATAGTATTTAAATTTAAAAAAAAATGAATTTATATTTGTAAAACTAAAATTTTGAAATTTATGATTAGATTTTAAATGAAAGTACAATATATTTAGAAAAACAACTTTTAAAAACAGCCTTCTTAAACATCAATTGTTTTTAATATTATTTCATATATATATTTATAAATAATTAAATATTTATATATTAGTTTATAGATATAAATATTAATTATTATGATAAAAATTCAACTATGATCAATTTAATTTATTAAGGTAAAATATAATACTATTTTTAAATGTTTATTTGAATGGAAGCCAACTTAAAATATTTTTCAATGAGAATGAATATATATTTAATTATTTTAATTGATTATTATCCTTTTATCTGCTAATTATTATGTTATTCATTTATTTTAATTTTTCACGGTCCATATAATTTTAGCTTTCTATTAGTTTAGTGTTTTGTGTGACATAACTTATTGAAGATAATATTAATTTAAAGGATCCAAAATCTAGGGTTGTTACATTCTACCCACATTAAATAAATTGCATCCTCATAATTTTAATTAATACTCACCAACTAAACTAGTAGAGGTTATTCTTAAAATATTTATTATTATTGATATGACTTCCAATGGTACATCTAACTTATTATCTTAAGCTTGATCAGCATACTAATCTTTCCTAAAAAACATTTATTGTAATATCCTAATCATATATTCTGTAGAGTATACCTTTCCTAAAATCATTTGAATCATTGGGACTTTAAACCAAAGGGAAATAATATATTCCACCAAAATGAACTCTTATATTCGACCAATATTTCATAAAATCACACACTAGTCAATATAATCCAAAAAATAAAATAAAATTTACCATAAATATCATGAATCAATTATCAATACCTATTTTACCAATACTGTCTAACATGATTTTTCTGAGGAGACTAGTTTGGGATATGCCGAACACTGTGAGGGGGTGAATCGGTGATGGGGACTTTTTAAACCAATTCCAAATTTTAATCTCTGTACCTCTTGACCTATTAGGTTCTTGATTCCCTTGTTATCTTTTCCATGTCGCATGAAATAATATGAAAGCAGTAAAAATAGAGCATGATATTTTTACAAGATTCACCACTCAATAAGAGCATCTACGTCCTTGTTGTGTATGGTAATGACCAGTGCATGGATTCTCCACTATAATGTAGTAATTGTTATAGTGGATTTTCTAGGAAAAAAATCCTCTATCTAGTGTGGCTCCCAACACTTATAGGAGGGAAGGAAATAATCACTTCCCAGTGTTTCTCCCTACACTCAGAGGGGGGGAGGGAAAAAATTCTCTTCCAACTTGCAACGAGTACGATATACCCTTACACTCTATGGTTCTTTATACACCCAGTGTAGACAGTCTCTTGTAGCCTCTAGCTGGTTCTTTATACTTCCGCTGAAGACAGTATTTTCTATGTTAAAAGTGTTTTCAACCCCAAAAGAATCTTCCACCTTTTAAGACCTATTGGATACTACAGTCCTACTTTGTTCTTCCACAAACCTCTTCTTCTCCTTGTTACTTACTTAGAGGAATGAAAGTAACCAACCTATTATTTCTATGCAGAAAACTTGTAAGTTGCACACTCTTCTTCTATTTCTTCAATGCAAAACCTACATCACTAAAACCTTATCTTCTACCCACTTTCTCTTTTAGTGAAAAACCAACTACACTAAACTCTTCTTCTTCTTCTTACTATAATCACTAGTTATCTTTGTGATTGTTAAATCAATGAATTCATGCTCAACTTAGCATCATCACAGTTGACCGGTAGCTGGTAAGAACTTCTAGCCCAAATCACATCTTGTGCGCCAATCCTTACTTGCACACCACCCTTCTTGTGTGCCTCCCTACTAGCGTGCCACCAACTACTTGCATTCCCTAGTTGTTCACAACTCACAACTTTCATACCACTTAGGTATTAGACACAACACACTTTTTTCACTCAACTCCCTACTTGTGCACCTCTTACAAATTGTTCCCCACTTCGGATTGTGCACCACTCTTCTTGCGTGCCACTCTACTTACACGTCACTCTTCTTGTGCACCTTATAAATAAATCCAAAATTGTGCGACACTACATCTTGCATGCCACTTTCTACTACTTGTGCGATCAGAGCTCAAATTTATTCTTAAGTTTTGAGCTTATAAAAATGAGGAGGGTACCCATATATTTATAGGCATTTTGGTGACATGTGCACCTCATACACTTGTGCTCCATTCCAACTTTCACATCACTCCATCACTTGTGCACCACTCCATCACTTGTGTGCTGCTCCATCACTAGCATGTCTCTCCATCACTTGCACGTCACTTTCTTTCCTTTGTCATATTTTGATGTGTTGATGTTGAAATATGACTTATGCGAAACATAAAATTATACACCGCTTATACTTTCATGCCACTTTTTGACTTGCGCAACCCTTTTTACTTGCACACCACTTTATTTCCTTTGTCATATTTTGATGTGATGATTTTTAAAATATGACTTGCACACAACATACACTTGTGCGCCACTTATACTTGCGGGGCACTTTCTTTTCTTAGAAAAAAACACTTATTGACACCCCTTATCCTTCATAAGGCTTGCATCACAAATTATCAAAACTTATCATATTTGTGAAATACAAATCAGAAAATCATCATTATAGTTTTGCCCATTCTTATAGTGCCAATACCATGCACTACTTCCTTCCTTCTCTTAAACTTCAACAATCATCCTTCTTTATTCATATACACTTTGGAATATGAATTCCAAAGTACTTCTTCATCCTCACTTAAAATCATCAATTCCTTTTGGAGTGTTAATTCCAAAGAACTCCAATCATCTCTCTTTATCCAAAAGTGGAGGCTTGAGGCTTCTTAAAACTCCTTCAATGTTTTAGACAATGTATCACCTTTGATACATGTATTTTGAACTTTAATAACAGTTCAATAGTCATCGGATTTCAAGGAAATGTGTAATGCATGACCATATTAGAATTTCAATCCCTTCTACACTCTCTCTTCTTCTTCAACCATCATTCTCTACTTAAAATCCACATTCTTCTTCAATCATCTTCAGATATATGATACGTCACCATTATGCTCCAATCATTCTCAAATGGGTGATACTTCTCTATTCTTTATTGTTGTAATCAATGTGTCACCTTTGACACAAGTTCTTTGAACATAAGATCAGTTCAATAATCATTTGAATTAAATTAATCTTCTTAGACAATTTCTCAAGTATGACATCCAATTCTATGATGCCATAACAATTCTTAACTTTTTAGTCCTTATTCATCTCCTTATTTAGTCTGACCAGTATTGAAAAATATTGAAAACAAATATAATCTTCATACACAAAGTGGTCCTAAAATTTACAAATTCAACCAAATATTAATTACTTAAACGTCAATAATATATTAAACCTAAGATTTTTTTATACCTCAATCATGTTTTCTTCAATATTCATCCCCAAAATACAACCTTGTCAAAAAAATTACTTTTCAAGGTTATTGGTTCCATTTTATATACGTTTCCATGCCTTTACAAAAATACTACTAAATAAAAATCCTAAAATCTTTTGCATAATCCTTATAAATTTTTGAAAATAACATAATATTAGTGATAATTATCAATCACTAATGAAAATATATAAGAGTATCAAGAATTAATTTCTATTGTGATGTCAAGATAACTACCTTAAGTAAGACAAGGAAACAAAACTTTTCCATCATAATAGGAATATTCCAATATTCTCAACCATTTAAGTATGATTCCGTATTCTATTATAATACATAATGTTTTCAAGATATGTACCTTTTCCAGCTTCATTTTCTTGATCATGTTTTAACCAAATAGTAAATCAAAAATGATTATGATAATTTCTAAATTAATTACTATATATGGATATTAAATCTCAATCCTAGGATGTATTTTCCAATGATACCTTTATTTCAACCTATGATACTTTCATTTCAGCTATTACATACATGTTTAATCCTATAACTCTCTAGTTTATACCATGGTTACTTTAATTTATTTTTACAGAATCTTTTTAACCTAATACTTTAAGGTGGTTAGGAAATAAATCCTTCGTAATGGTTCATAAATAGAATGTGATTGACCAAAGAATATATTTCGAGTGTATCAAACTAGGTGTATAGTTAGGTCTCTTTGTTTTTCACCCGGTGATGATTGAGTTAATAATAAATATACTATTTTTGGGCTATTACCCCTTCATACATATCTACAAGAGCCTGTATCTACTAGTACTATCCAAACAGGGATGTTATTTCCTTGAAAACCACACAATATCTACTTTTCCAAAGTTTTAAGATATTATCCTATACATAAATGTAACTCTTAAACTTATATATAGGGTTTTCCTAAATATATTTTATCCTAATTTCCATAATATTGAATATTACCTAAAAAATATAAAGGGTTAACTATAACATTGAAATTATAATCAACTATAACTTATCAACCTTTGAGAACATTTTTAACTCCAGATTTATCATGAACTGATATCATCCTAATCTTCAAAGTTATATAAACCCAGCATATTTGATACCCTCTATGATGACCCATACCATAAATTCCATTAATTACATGACATAAAGAAAATATTTTATTATAATAAATTAATAATACATTTTAGGATTAGTGTTTTAGAGAATTAGTAAAAAAACATTAACTAACAAAACTCATGTTGTTTATAACTAATACACATTTTTTCCACTATATAAGCAACTTCTTAATTAATAAAAAGTATTTAAAATATACCCATAATTCTTCACATAAGGTATTTTTCTATAAATTTCATACTTTTCAGATCTTTATAATATGGTGAAATGTAAATATAAGAAGGGGTGTGATTAAATCCTAGGTAAGTGTAAACATAAATGGTAAAAAAAAATAAGTGATAATAAGATGAATGTATAGGTGTAATCAAGATACATAATAAAATCATACCTAATAAATACTAGGTCTTAAATTATGGATTAAATATTTATATAAATTAATACATGTATCAAAAGTGTGATTTAATAAAAATGATCTAGGAGAGCATAACATAGTCATGTGAATCAGCATAAAACTAAAAAACATCCTTCAAATATGGAACATACATTATAAAATCTTGGGAACAAATCATTCTACACCACTTTCACACAAAAACATTAGAAAAAAATCTTCCCACATCTCATTCACACAAAAAACTTGTGAAAAAATCCTTACGAGTCTCATACACACAAAAAATTTGTGAACAGTGCTTCCCACATCTCATTTACACAAAAAACTTGTAAAAAAATATTCACACATCTCATTAACACAACAAATTTGTGAGTGAAAAGATTACCATATCTATTTCCTGAAACATTTCATTGTATAGTTTAATATAAAACCACAACCAATGCTTTGAAGGTTTACTTAGTGCCTCATCATTCATCATCCATAAAAATGTGTTCCATTTAAAATCAATCATCATCGTATCATAGAGAACCCCTGAAAATGAATTAATTTTATAAAATTTCCAAGCATCACATAAAATTAACTTAAAATATCATATGGTATAAAAAATTTCATTTTTCAAAATAAATCATAGCATCATAACCTACTAAGGGTGAATAAAACATCACTTCATAAAAGATACACCAAGGAGGATAAATAGAAGTTAAAATACAAAAACTTTTTAGAAAACATATTAAAACATTAAAGTATAAAAAAAATTGTGAAGGGAAAGAGATTTTTTTTTGAAAACATTAATATAAATAGTTCCAAATAAAACATTCTTGGAGGTAATTAAATGTTACCAACAAAAATAAAGTGAAAGATAAAATATTTGATTCTGAAGGGATAGGAAACCTTTTAAATAGTTTAAAATTCATTTATTAAAAACCCAAATCATAAAAGAGGTAATAATACTCTAATTATACTATAGAATAATAAAATATTTAGGTCACATGAGTAGACACATATTTGGGTTTCAAAATATGTAAAAAAAATAGAATAATGAACATATAAATGGAGTGAAATCCCTCTTTAAAGGAGATGATATTTTTTTTCTTCAAAGCATCACACCTTTATGAGAGATTATTTCATAGATAAAACATATTTGAGATAAAAAAATATTTCACCAAAGATAAAAATATGAAATATCTTATGAAATAGAAAATATATTGATTTAGAAAACATATAATATTAATACTTTAGAAACAACATTTTATCTCAAAAAAAGGAAATTCAAGTTGACCAAATCCCTTACTAATGTTATAATTCATGAAGTAAGGAAAAATTAAAAAGGATTTTATATGGTATAAATTTAAATCCCTATTAAAAATAGAAATTAACACATAATATAATCATAGGTAATAATGTACCCAAATTATATGAAATAAGTTCAAGTAGAATAATCAAAACTTAATGAATGATAATTGAGTTTCAAAAAAAACTTATGGTAATTGTATATTAAGAATAAGAGATTTATTGTGAAATGGATATTGAAATTATCATTAAATGAGAGATATTAATTTTAATTGAATGTAATAGGAAATTTAAGAAACTATATAAAATAAACAGTGGCACAAAATATCAAAACATGTCTCAATGAGAGGAATTTGTGATGAAAAACTCTAATCTTGTTTTCCTACTTAGTTTGATGAACTCTAAGTACTTGTATAACAAACATAAATATCATCATAATTAATTTTATAACCATATTCATACCTAACTATTTTTAAAAAAAATCATCTATAATTATTATCTACATGTATATTGGTTATTTATTTCTATTTTCATACCACATGTGTTTATTGTTTTGACTATTTATACCGGTTTCTAGGACCAGTGTCTATATTCATTCTACTTCCAAAGTTAGTCATAAAAAAATAATTAAATTTATTATAATTGATCAATTATAACAATTTATAAATTTTTAAATTCCATCCATTAGTATTTTTGTCTTTATCCTAGAAGATGAAATCAATAACAAACATTTTTCTAATATTTTTAACCAATGAAGGGTGATTTCATAATTTGTGAGTTAAACATTGATATAAAAATTTTATAACCAAAAATAGTAATTATTTACATAAATATATATATATCATATTATACCAGCAAATAACTTTTCATAACCATCCAGGATATAATTTTTTTAGTATTTGAAATTGATTTAATATTTATCACTATTATTTGTTTTGATAAATTACCCTCTTTCAAAATTTTATTAAATTATCAAGTCTATTAAATTCTCAAGTTTTTTAATTAATTAAATATTTAATATACAAGTTTTTAAAAAAATTAATTGTTATACATAATTCTTTATTGATTCTAAGGTTATTATATTTTTATTCTCTTTAGTTTAATTTTTTTTAACAAAAATTTCACCATCCTTAATGAGGAACCTCAGAAAACCCTTAACCACATAGGGGAACCATTTGGTGAACCCCATGGGAAGGCTTTCCAAAGAAACCATAGAAGTAGGTTGGATATCGATGTGTATATTTCATTCTTAACATGCATGATACTGTGTATAAAAACCGTAGAACGCGACCATAGGTGAATGGTGGGCTAGGTCACCCTCTAGTCAGAAGGCCCATGTGTTTACAAGTATAAATCGGTGTTAATCCTTGATATCCATCTCAAAATGAGGGTCAGCGCATATTAATTTTTAGAAATTTGTCCCACCACTACTCAAAATCATTATGGGATGGTGATATTTGATTATAGTTGATCCAACTTAAAAACATGAATATAATCTCAGCCATCAGATCTAATCAAAGAAAATCATATGATCTATTTATTCTCTCCCACACATTCTTTTTGAACTCTCATGCATACTTCTTCTTCCTCTATTGTTTTCCTTCTTCAATGATCAATCATCTTCCTCAGTGGTTGGTCACTCTTTATTACACCAGTGGACTTCATAGTATATTTTTTGCTTCTATCTATGTTTCTTCAATACTTTTTTGTCTAGTTTGGTTCCATATTCTCTTTGTGAATCTTCTTTCAACTTTCAATAGTATATTATATTCTCCTTCTTTAAGGTTTTTATTCATATTACTGATCAACTAGTTCAAATAAATCTTCTTTATTGGTTGATCTATGCTGACACATTTGGAAATCAACGGTGATTCACAAGTCATTAATAGATACCAATGGTGAGTCGAGTCACCAATGGAAATAAATAGTGAGTCATTTGTTTACTCATTATTTAAAACCATCGGTGGATCCTTCCATCAACATTTGGTTTTTTTAACAAGTATTTTCCTTCACTTCCTATTATCTGAAAATATTTTTTTAGTCATCATGGGACATATCCAATAGTGAGTCATGATACACCACCCAGATTTCAACAATGAGTCATTTTACTCACCATTGGAGATCAGCAATAAGTCATTTTAGTCATAGTTTGAGGTCAATGGTGGGTTATTTTTTTACCCATAGGTTATTTCTTATTTTCTATAAAAAGACTTGGCATAAGGTTCATCAAGACCCACATGAGCTCCTTATTCTCATTATTTCATTTCTTTAGGTGTTTAATTTTAGTGCTTCATTATTTTGTTAGTATATTCTGTTATCCTTTCTTTCTGGCTGAATTTTCATTGTTATTTAATTTTTAGTAGATTATTTATCTTTAGTTTCATTCTATTGTTTAGAAATATTCTCCTGTGAGGTACCATTGGACACTTCCAATGGTAGTTCATGAGTCACCATTGTACATCTACAATGGTGATTCATAAGTCAAAATTCAACACCCAAAGGTAGTAAAATATTAATTACTCCTCCAAAATCCTTTCATTGCTCTATAGCATGGTATAAGTTTTATTTTTGGTGGGATATTATTATTTTTAATTTTAATTGAAACAGTTGAATATTATCTATTTTAAATGGAAATTTATGAGAAAACACTCTCTATTTTCAATGGTAGTTCATGATTCACCGCTCTCTGTTTTCAATGGTAGTAAAATAATCCACTGTTAGTTGAAATAATTATTCCTAAAATTTATTTCTTATTTATTTAATTGATGTTATTAACATGAATTTAATTGTTAAATTTTTTACTATTTTATGTTTAAATATAGGTATAAATGTCTAAAAATAATTGAAACATTATTTTATGAACATTTATTCATGCAGATTGATGTTTGTGTCATACTCTGTTTTACTACATTTTTCTAGTATATGTATAACAAAAAGATTATATGTGTATTTTAATTTTTTATAATTGTGAATTGTTTAAAAATTCTTTTACATAAAATATTGTTTTTTATATTGATATTTCATACAGAAATATAAATCCCAATTGTATCTATGTATTTCAATGCGGATTTAACAAAAAAAGTAATGGTAATATTATATTATTGTTATTCTATAACAAGTTTCGTGAAGACATTGGACAAAAATCCATTCCTAGTGGATCTTTGTTTTAAGTATCTGGGATATATCTTAAGGGACTAAAAACATATACTTGTGCAGATCATTCCAGAGATAACTGGTCATACGTCTTCGATATTATGTTTCTCTCAAAAATTGTTCATGAACTTCTAAAACTTATAAATTCTTGTTGTGATCATTGAAGGACTCCAACTTCGACATTTGTTCCTTCCAAGTGATCAACGATAATCTATCTTTAAATTTTTTGACAATTCTAATCATCTTTTATTTTCTCTATATTAGTTTTTATTCATGTGATCTGTTACCTTCTATTTGTAATTTATTAAATATGGAGTATGATTTTCCCAATAAAAATAAATTCCTACATTTATCTGGATATTCCTTCACCTAAAATTAAACTTGGGTTGTGACTTATAATAAAAATTCAGGTAATATACTAGGTTAGTCTTGTGTAAAAAGACTTTATTGTATTGCCAAGTTGTTTAAAAGGAAGAGTCTATAAACGAAGTTTTCACACATTTAAAAGGGAGGTTCTTAGTGGGTAGTGATCTCCTCTAGGAGTAAAGGAGGTTGAGGGGTGGGCTAGGATTTTTTGATATGAACCACTATAAATATATTGTTCTTTAAATTTTATTTCCATTTCAACTCATATTCTAACGCTACACTCTCAATTGATTAATATTTTAATACTTTCATTATTTTTGTCTTTAAACATTTAAAATGACTACTCACACCCCCCCTTTAGTCATAGTTTCCATCAATATCGATCCAAAAATTGGTATCATAGGGTTGGACCTTCCTTCAAGGATATTTAGCCTCTCTATTTATTTTTATTTCTTATTTTTAACTTTGTTCTAACATGGTATCCTAGAATTAATAGTGTAAGGAATAAAAGGAAATATTTCTTTTAATATGGAAGGTGTCAATTCAAATGATGTATGGATACCAAAAAAACCCTGATTATTTCATAGGAGTGAATATGGATACTAGAAAGAATGAATAGAATACTACATGAAACAAATGAGTGCCAATCATTGGACTATCCGGGATAAGCTACATGAGCTATCCAAGGTGGATATCGATACACTGGTAGGAAACTACATGGTAACATATGTTTTGAATTATAAATTTATAAATATTTTATACTATTTTATAATTATAAATGTCTATATATATATGTTTTAACTTATAAGACAAACCATGAGATAGGGAGTATACTAAAAGTAACTCATTATGGTACTGAGAGGCTAAAAATACCCAATCTAGGAATGATCTGGGAAGAAAATCAGGACTTCAAGATGGCTGATAAATAATCTATAAACTATATATTCCATCGGTTCACAAGTATAAACAATGGTCTGAGTTCTCTTAGAGAAAACCTAGGCAACACTGCTCAAGAGGAAAGTGTACTGAGAGATCATCCAAATAGATGGCATGTAAAGAAAGTATCCATTAGTGAGAGTAATAATTTTAAGAAGTATACTTTAAATAAACTTGTAGGCTCTCTTCTCTTGTATGAGTTAAAGAGTAAGAACATTGTCGATGAGTAGTCTAATAAAATAAAATTTATTGCATTTAAATCAAATTTTATTGATACCTAAAATTTCTTTGAATCTGAGTTCTAGGAAAGTGACAAGGATATCGATTACTTTAGTTAGAATTTTTTCAAATCCATGAAAAAAAGGTGGGGAGAGGCAGTTCAAAAGGAAGTCCAGAAAGGAAAATAATAAAGGTAACACTACTAAAAAGAATAGTGTTTCATAATTAACTTGTAATGAGTGCAGGAAGAAAGGTTACATAAGGACTGACTACCCTAAAATCAAACATCCAAAGAAATAAAATGATAGAATAAGAAAGAAAAAACAAGTTTTTTTAGAGGTTGGGATTGTTTAGACGGTTTTGACTCAAGTAATGATTATAGAAGTGAATAGAAGATAGGGAATATTTCCCTAGTGGGTATTATATATGTGGTAAATGATTATCTCTTTACTCAGTTAATAAATCCTATAAATATTGATCATAATGAATTTTTTGGAAATGAAACTGAAATTTTTTCTAACTCATGTTCTAATTTTGATTTTAATAATTTCAAAATTAAAAAATTTCTTAAGGAAAATGAATAATTAAAGAATAATGGAGATAGAATAATTAAAAATTATACTAAATTGAAAATTAAGAATAATAATTTGACTAAAGAAAATGACAAAATAAAAAGGGAATCTGAAAATATGAAAATATGTGTTTCCCATAATATATATATATATATATATATATATATATATTAGGTTCTTGGGAGTACAATTACATTCCAAAATAGACACCGTACAAAAAGTCTAGAAAGGAAGGTCATATCCCTTAAGGGATAACCCACCCAACTAGCTATAATATTACATTATAGATTTTGGCCTGAAGGCCCACTGGGTAAGAAGACCATTACATGGTCCAAAGGCCCTTAGTGCGTATCTCATAAGCCCACAGTTGGATAGCCCAAATTCAATTCTTGTATCAATCCAGCATCACCACCTTCCCACATAATGTATGTGTCACCATCCCCTTAATGACCTAAAGTCACAGTGGCCCGAAATCCCATTCAATGTGAATATTTCTAGAGCTACAGTACCCTGTTGTAGTACCTGCACTACTTTAGTGATATAATGATGCTATAGTACCTATGTAATTTCTCTCCCACATGAATTTAAACCTGGTTATGATGTAGGATTGTTGATATCCTTTACCACTCAAGTAATCCACAAACTCCTTTCCTAAAATGATAAATCTAAAGAGGATTATAATTATGAATTGTAAAAACTAAAAGATGAAAATGAAAGGATTAAAAAATTTCTAGTAATAAATGATAAATATTGAGATAAGATATTTAATTTAGTTTTGGAAAATCAAAATAAAGTCAAAAATTAATTTAAGAAATTAAATCAATAAAATAAAAAAATGAAAAACACGGCTTCTAGAACTAATAAAAAAAGTCTATAGATTTAAAAACTGTTCAAAAGGAGAATATGGATTTGAAAAATGAATTTGTAAATCTAAAAGATGATTTATATACTTTTGTAAAAGGTAAAATCTAATATGATAAGATTATGACTTTAAGGAAGCTAATCACCAAAAATAATTGTTTTGGATAAAGTAGTATAACTCCATGTTGAAACAAGACTAACTTTGTTAAAATATAAAATGGAAGCATTTCTAGTGTAACCTTTTTTAAATGTAGAATGAAAGGTCATTATGATAATGAGTATTCACTGAGATTTAAACAATATTTTTGGAATACTATAACATTCATTTCTAATGATTTACTTTCTAATCATCACACTATCAAATTATTTAAATCAATTTGGGTGCTTATGTTTTCTACAACTAATCTAGTGGGACCCAAAATGACATGGGTACCAAAACAGTCTATTTGATTATTTACTTTTATAAAATGTACCATATAAGTCTCAATGACTCAAAGTACTTAGATAGTAGCCACTCTAGGCACATGAAAGGTGATATTTCAAAGTTTCTATAATTTAATTCATGTGATGGTGGCCTTGTCACTTTTT
This sequence comes from Viscum album, assembly GCA_963277665.1. Lineage (NCBI taxonomy): Eukaryota > Viridiplantae > Streptophyta > Magnoliopsida > Santalales > Viscaceae > Viscum > Viscum album. Next base: position 1,328,590,555 of record OY728127.1, on the reverse strand, counting down.
TGGAGACTCTAAAGGTGATATTAAAGGTATAGGTGCACTCAGTTCTTCCAAAAAAAATATTATTTCAAAAGTATTATATGTAATTTTTTTAAAACATAATCTCATAAGCATAACACATTTAGGTGATGATGGATTAAAAGTTATATTTGAAAATTACAAATATATTTTTCACAAATATAAATTAATTTTATTTTACACAAATATAAAAGAAAATATATATACTATTTATTTTTCTAATCTAACCATAAAAAAGGTTAAGTGTCTAAATACTTTATAATAAGATGAAATTTTGTGGAATATGAGGCTTGGATAAGAAAATTTCTAACTGTTTCAGAAATTTTAAAAGAATAAACAGGTTATTAAACAACTTAAGTTACATACAAGTAATTATTTTATGTGTGATTCTTGTTTAAAAGGTAAACAACACAAAGGGATATTTAAAAATATAAATGATTTTATCACTACTAGAAGTTTAGAATTATTACTTCTTTACTTGATTGGACCTATAAAACTAGATATTTTTGTCGGAAAAAAGTATGTTTTGATAATTGTAGATCATTATAGTATATTTTTATGGATTTATTTTTTATCCCATAAAAATTAAACTTTATCCAAATTTTGTGATTTATTTAAGCTTATTCAAAATATAAAAAATGATTCAATCATCTCTATTAGAAGTGAAATAGGTGGTGGATTTGAAAATTTATAATTTGATAAATTTTGTTAATCAAATGGATATAAACATTACATATTATCCCCTAGGATACCACAATATAATGTTGTGGTAGAGATAAATAATATACTTATTCAAGAAATGAATAGGTTTATGATAATGTAATTTAGTGTTCCTAAATATTTTTGGATAGAACATATAAATACAACTTCCTATGTTTTAAATTGAGTTTCAATTATACATTGTCTAAATAAAACCCCTTTTGAACTTTTCAAGGGGTTTAAACCTAAAGTTGTTTATTTTAGGTTCCTTGACAGAAAAGTGTTTATCTAAAATAAAAAAGATAATTTTGATAAATTTAACTCAAAATCAGGTAAAGGGATATTTTTATTATATTACATTACTAGTAAAGCTTTTAGATTTTTCAATAAGAAATATTTTGTTGTTAAAGAATCTGTGCATGTTATGTTTAATGTAAATGGATCTAATAAGGAGGATTGTGAATCTATCAAAAAAATAATGAGTTTAGAGAATTTAAATTTGGTGAAGATAATGACCAAGATAATGAAAATTCATTATTTGAGGGGGAGAATATATCTTCTCAAAAAGATCCAAAGGAATAGAAAACTCTTAAACATCACCCAATTGAAATAGTAATTGGTAATATAGAATCTATAATTAAAACAAGAAAATTTATTTTTCATTTACTGTTCCAAATATATTTTTTTTACTGACTTTGTTCCTGTCAATATAAAAAATGATTTACTTGATTCAAATTGGTTTAATTCAATGCAAGATGAATCAAATAAATTTGAAAATAATTAAGTGTGGTACTTATTTTCTTTTACAAAAGATAAACTAGTTTTTAAAACTAAATAGATTTTTTATAATAAACTTGATGAATATGGAAACATTATTAAAAATAAAAAAGACTAGTAGACCAAGGTTATTCCCAGGAAGAGGGAATTGACTTTCAAGATTATTTCTATCATGTTGGTAGTATGGAGTCCATTAGAATCCTATTATCCATTTATATTTTTAAAAACATCAAATTAATTTAAATGGACATAAAAAGTTCCTTTTTAAATAGAGTTAATTCAGAGAAAGTCTATATTATACAACCCCCTAGATTTGAAAATAAAAATTTTCCAGATCATGTTTTTAAGCTTAATAAAGCCTTATATGGTCTTAAAAAATCTCTAAGAGCATGGTATGAAAGGATTACATAGTTTTTATTACAAATCAATTTAGTTAAAGGCAAGTTTGATCCAACCATTTCCATTTAATGAGTTTTAAATGATGAAAACACCTATGAGTACTAATTCAAAATTTTACTTGGATGAATCAGGTAAGTCAAATTATATTAATCTCTATATAGGCATGATTGGTAGTTTATTTTATCTCAATGCTTCTAGACCAAACATCATGCTATCAGTTCTCTTATGTTCTAGGTTTTAATCAAACCAAAAATAATGTCACCTTAAATCTATTAAAAGAGTAATATGATATATCAAGTTTACTATTTGTATTGGAAAATTCTATTCAATTGAAAAATATTTTGATTTACCTTCTTACTCTGATTTTGACTTCAGAGGTTGCATACTTGACCATAAATCGCTACAAGTATGTATCACTTTTTATGAAAAAGATTTATTTCATGGAGGTAAAAGAAACAACTTTCAATAACATTATCAACAATTGATGAGAAATATGTTGTTACTTCTAGTTGTTGTTCATAGAGTATAAGGATTAAACAATTTTTTTTGATTTTAATATCAATTTTGATAAAATTACTATCTACTGTGATAACTCAAGTGCTATTTCAATTTCTAAAAACCCTCTTGAATTATCTAGAACAAAACACATAGATGTTAGAATTCATTTTCAAAGGGATAACATAAATAAAGGTGATATATGCTTAGAATGTTTTCCTACTGATAAAAAATAGCTGACATTTTCACCAAACCCTTAGATTTTATTAAATTTGAAAAGATGAAATTTGAATTGGTTATGATAGAAACATAGAATCATATTTAGTATAATAAATTTCATCAAATATGTGTTTACATATATTCTATACATGAATATTAATTTCTATTCTGATTAAATGATAATTAGATCATACTATTTAAAAATGATTTTCTAAAATTTAACACTTTATTAATTCCACATTCTTAGAATATTGTATCTACATATTTACTCTCATGATAATAAACCACTCTATTTATTTTAAAGTAGTTGTTTATGATTAAAAGGGAGTATCTTTCATAAATTAATATTAATTTACGTTTTTCTAAATTTCAAAACAAGGGATATTTTTGTGGAAAATTTAATAAATGTTTTGTTTATTAATTTACAAAAAGGGGGATTTTGTTAGTTTTTGAAAGTGATTTGATACTTTAACACTAATATTTGATTTAATAAATTACTCTCTTTTAACATTTTATTAAATTCTCAAGTTTATCAAATTCTCAAGTGTTATAATTAATTAATACTTTTTAAATTTCATGGTTTAATAAATGTTAATTTTTATATTTAGTGTTTTAATGATACTAATGTTATTATTTTTTTATTTTATTAAGTTTAGTTTTTTTAAGAAAAACAAATGTGTGATCTTTAATGAGGTGCCTTGGCTATACCTTAACCATATAGGGGATGCATTAGGTCAACCCCCTAGGAAGTCCCACCTAAGGTACCCCAAAGGAGGCCAGATATTGGTGTGCATAGTGCACTCTTAACATGTGTGGGCCCATATATAAGTCCCATTGAGAATGGTTGTAGGTGTGTGGGTTCGATAGGTGGCACATCATACCATAGGCATGTGTGTGAGAAAGTGAAAACCGGTTCTTATCTCTGATAGCTAGCTCAAACCAAGGGTCAGTATGTCTTTACTTATAGATTGTTCTCCCCATTTTATTCAAAATCAATGTGGGACCCTGTTTTTTTCCTAATGTTCATCCAAGTTAAAAACTAGAACACACTCTTAACTGTTGGATCTGATCAAAGAAAACTTTCCAATATATTTCTTCTCACCCATGCATTCTTTTTAAACTCCCACACATCTTTCTTCCTCCCACACATTTTTCTTTCTTCGATGATTAGTCATCTCCCTAGGTGGTCGATCTCTATCTAGTAAACTAATGAACTTCATAGTATCTCTATTGAATTTATCTAAATTTATTCAATATTTTTTCTTTTCTCTTGATTGGTTTCTTCTTCTCTTTGTGTTTTTTCTTTCAAGTTTCAATAGTATCTTTTCTTCTTCTTCTTCAGGGTATTCCATCATCTCACTATTCAACTAGTTTTAAGAACTCTTTTCTTGTTGCTTGGAGGTGACAATTTTGGACATCAACTGTGAGTCATGACTCATTGTTGGATACCAATTATGAGTCCATTCATCATTGTACATAAAAGAATATTATTTTTTACTCACTATTAAACACCACCGATGGATCCTTCCTTCAACATTTGGTTTTTATTTGAACCTATTTTTTCCTTCACTTCCTGTTATTTGGGAAAACAAATTGAGTCATCTTTGGAACGTAATGGAGAGTTATGAGTTACTATTAGAACCAAATGGTGATTTTGTGAGTCATAGTTGGAAATCTATTAAGGTAAGTCATGATCCACCACCAAAATTTCAATAGTGAGTCATTTTACTCACCATTTGTCCCTAATGGTGGGTTATTTTTTACCCTAAGGTTTTTTCTTCATTATTGTACAAATACTTGGCATAAGGTTCTTCAAGCTCCATAGGAACTTCTCACTATCTCATTACTATGTTTCTACAGTTTTTTATTTTGAATGTTTTCTTATTTTGGTAGTAACTTCCTTTTTCCTTTCATTCTGTTTGAATTTTCTCAGTTATTTAATTTTTAATGGACTATTTATCTATTATTTCATTATTTTGTTTGGAAATATTTGTTTATGAGATGCCTTTTGACACTTCCAATGGTAGGTCATAAGTCATCATTAGAAATCTACAATGTTGATTCATGATTCTCTATTGAACACCCAATGGTGGCTGAAGTTTTATTTATTCTCTTAAAGACTTTGAATTAGTAGTTACATGGAAGAAGTTTTATTTTTGTTGGATGTCATTATTTGTTATTTTAAGTGAAATGGGTTAATATTCTCTATTTTTAGTGGTAGTTCATGAGCCACCACACTCCGTTTTCAGTAGTAGGTCATGATCCAGCGCACTCTATTTTCAGTGGTAGAAAAATAATCCACCATTAGTTAAAATATTGGTTTCTAAAATTTTTATCTATTATTTTCTAATTTATTTTATTAACATGAATTTTCTTATTAAATGTTTTATTATTTTATTTAGAAATATTATTGTTTAGTGTGTAAAATAATTATAACATTTTTTTATGAACATTTATTCATTCAGATTAAAGTTCATGTCATTCTCTATATTAGTAAATTTTACTATTTTATGTATAATATAAAAGATTATATGTGTATTTCAACTTTTTTATATTGGTGAATTTTTTACAAATGATTTTACTTAACATATTAATTATTTTATATTAATATTTAATAAATAAATATAAAGATCAATTATAACTATGTATTTCAGTGTAAATTTAACAAATAAAGGTAACAGTCATATTATATTATTTTTATACTCTAGCAAGTGTCATGAAGATATTGGACGTGAAACCACTCCAAGAGGATCTTTGTTTTAATTATCCAGGGGATATATTCAAGGAATAAAAACATATACATGTGCATAACATTCCAAAAATACATATTAAACCATTTTTGATATTATTCTAATCTCAAAAATTGTTCACAAACATCTACAACTTCTTCATTCTAGTTGTGATCACAAAAAGAATCTAACTTCAACGTTTGTTCTTTCCAAGTGATCAATGATCATCAAGCTTCAAATTATTGGACATTTATAATCATCTGTTATTTTCCTTATATTGGTTTTTATTTGTGTACTCCATTTACTTCTATTTATAATTTATTCAGTTCATTTTATGCTTTTAATAATCAAAATAAAGTCTTGTATTTATCTAGTTATTCCGCAATCTAAACGGAATCTGATCTTGTGACTCCCAATCAAAATACAGGTAAGCAAACTAAGTTGGTTTCCTATAATAAGACTAGGTTGTTACACCAAGTTGTGTAAAAATAAAAGTATATAAATTAGGCTCTCATACTTTTAAAAGTGAGGTTAATAGTGGAATACAATCTCCTCTAGGAGTATAGAAGGTTGATAAGTGGGCTAGGATTTTTTTGATTTCAACCACTATAAATCTTGTGCTCTTTCATTTTAATTTCTACTGCAACTCATATATGAACATTGCACTCACTATAGATTAATATTCTATATACTTAGAGTTTTTTTCTTTAAACATTTAAAAGTACTATTTTCCCCCCTCTAGTCATATTTTCCATCAATATCAATCCAAAAAAAATCATATCATTGCTCAATTAGGCTTTCAAACTGACCCAATCATGAACATATCATTATTATTTATGATTTTGAGGTGATTTAGTTGTAATAAAATTAAACCAGCAGATCAATGATATATTTTAGTTTCTATTAGTGTTATATATCATAATTATAAATGAATTATAATAATAAGTAATGGATATGAAAATATTACATAATTTGAATTAAATTTTTTCCTCTTATTATGATTATTTTAAGTAACTGAATTAATTATAATCATTTATTGATCATATCATTAATAGGTTCTCAAATTTTTCATACTATAAATTAATGATATGATAGAAATCATATTATTACATTTAAATTATTCCCACAACCATCCATGTAATGTGGTGATGAATTTAAAAACAGAAACTGATTGTTCCATGGAGGTAGTAGTCCACATGTATGCATGGTTGATGATTTTGTTTTCTGTAGAATGAGAAGAGTACTATGGTTTTCCATTTAAAAATATAAATATTTAATAAATAAAAAAATTATATATTGAATTGACTATTAGGAATATCATTTTCATCTGGTAAAGGAAAACAAAAAATGTTCCATTAGGGAGGCAGTAGTTCGCACAATACAAGATTCGTGCTTTTGTTTTTCTTAATAGAAAAGGGGTGGGTGGTTAATGAATGTAACATCATTATAATAACATAATATTATAATAATTATACTTATTTTATCATTTTAATATGTTTAAATGATATTTTAGGAAGAATAAAATCCCCTAAGTAAATAGAAAGAGGAAAGTGAAGTTTGGAACTTATACCTCACTTCTTGGATTATCTCCTTTGCAGAGCAGATTAAACCTTTGAGGTATGGTCTTTTGAGAATACAATAACCTAACTAAGGTATATATGAGTGTTTAGGATATGTTTTTTAATATTTTTTTTATAAACTATGGGGTATTTGGAGTGATGGTAAGTGAGGAGAGGAGTGCCCCTTATAAGTGAAAAGTAGTGGAATTTTTTTAAATACTCGAAAAATTTCAATAATGGGAAGTCACCCTCAAGGAAAGTGGATAAAAATAGATAAATAATATATATAATAAGATTTAAGGTATATCTACACCAAAAATAATCAATTTAAAAAAAAATTGGCCCTTTACCTCTAAGGTAACTCATTTTTATCATTTTAGTTTTAACCATATTAACTAGTTTTTACCTTGGTAATTAATAATTTATGACCCAAAATAAAATGCTTCTTATTATATAATTTTTACAAAATTATTAGATATCTTAAATCCATTTTTTTATTGAATTTTAAAAAGTGATAAAAAATAATTTTAAAATACTAAATGTTTAATGTATTAAACACAATTTTTTAAAAAATATAATTTATCTTAAAAAATGTCAAATAAGGGTTTGTAAATTAAAATAATTTTTTTAATTATAAATTAAATTATAAAATATATATATATTTCCTTATAAAAAGGTTTCCTTAATTTTTCAATTCATACTTATATACTAATAGTGTCTTAAAAGTCGTGTTATTTTTAAAAATTTTATTTTCCTTATACACCTAAAAATAAATATCCTTAGAAAAATATAAAAACTCTATATTAAGATAATATTTGCATTTTTAAACCAAAAATGAATTTATTTTTTGAAATTAAAATTTTAAAATTTACAAATTATCTTTTAAATGAAAATGAAATATATTAAGAAAAACTACTTTTGTTAAAAAAAGATGTTTCTAAACGTCAAACATTTTTAATATTATCTCATATATATCTAAAAAATTTAATATTTATATATCAGTTTATTAAAATAAATATTAAATATTATGATAAACTTTTAACAATTATCAATTTAATTTATTGAGCTAAAATACAATAGCCTTTTTTTAATTGGTTCTCGGAAGGGATGCATTTTTAAAATGTTAATCAAAATGAATAATAATATTTAACTATTTTAATTTATTTTTGTCCTTTTATGAACTAAATGTTATATTATTAATATATTTTAAATGTTTCATGGTTTATTTTTTCGAGTGTTTCATTAGTTTGGGGTTTCATGAGACATAATCTATAAAAGATAGAATTAATTTAAAGGATTCAAAATCTCAGATCATTACGCTAATGTATTGGGTGTTTTATCCCTGGGTCAATGGAATAAAAATTTATGTATTATTTGGATAATGTGGATGACAATTATTTATCATAAAAAGGTCTATTATGTATAGGTTACACCATACGTAATGGGCTTCCCATTGAATCTTTTTCTCAGTGACTATATGATGGATATTTACAAATCAGTGTAATGACACTTAGGTATAGGTTATCCAATGATTAATGGTGATTAACTTAATTGGGTCCTTTTTATCTTTTTTATAAAACCTTTAAAAAATTAATTATCCTATTTTAATAATTTTACAAATTAAAAAATCTTCTTTAAGTTCTCCATCTTTCTTATGGACTATTCCCCACTTTCATAAATTGTTCAGCTAGTGGATTTTATGCATTTATTGGGGAACATTTTTGTATTTTCAAGTATACCTTTACATATAATCATAATTTTATAATTATTCACACTTAAAATACTTTCAAAATAATATTATGTATGAGGTCCTCTATTAAATTCAACAATCTTCTCGAAGTTTATCATTTTTTCTTATGAACTTTTTTTGTATGATTCTTAATGTTATATTCCAATGCATAAAGGCATTCAATCCAGACTCCCCTTATGGAAAATTAATATTAAAATTAAAAATAATAAATCCAAGTATTATCTATTTTTCATTCAATTTATTCTATAAATTTATAAAATAAATTAAATTGAAAATTTCATCCATTTAAGAATTATTCACAAAATCCAATGAAATGTACTTTAGATTCAAAAACATCCCAAAACTCAATTAATTAATAAATATGAAGGAGTAAAATTAATTTAATTTCAACAAAATATAATCCAATTATTTCCTCTCTTAACTCCAAACACATAAACATTTTACTCCAAGAGTAAACATCAAAAATGTAACCGAATAAAAATTAAATACACAAGCCAGGGTGAGACCCTTTTCCATTAACCATGACCCTCAAGATTATAAGTCCCCTAACATGTTCATACTTACATTTTCTCCTTGATTTTAATTCAATTAATTTACAAATTTTCTATCATTCCATACTCATTTATACATACCTTATTGGAAATAATTTTCTCAACACACAAAGTAAGTATTTCAAGAAAAACAATCATCCAAAACTCACACGTGGCTAACCATAGGATTTATAGGTATATAATCCTCCATATAAGGATTCAATTACATGTTTTTATCTTGATTTCTTTTCATGGTTGTTCTAGGGATCTGTGTTAGTAGGTTTCGAAGTTAAAATTTTCAAATACGAAAAGAGGAGGTTTTATCACTAAAATGAAGAAAACTTCATGATCTCTAGTTTACACTCAATAATGATATACTCTCACACTCCCCTTTGAAAATATTAATCTCAAATAAATTTTTATTCTTAAGTAATTTCCACACAATAATAACTTCAGCGTCAATAAATTTTTTTCTCTATACTTCATTCAATAACTTAGTTTCTTTTTTCTATTTTTAAATTATATACTAATTTTTAATTTTAATGGTGGAAAATAATATTTTGTTTTTAGAAAATTGTGTGAAGTTCTCACAAAAATTTTAAATGATATTTTTCCTTTTATATTGTAACACCCAAATATTTTATTATATATTTTTCTTTAAATAAATATTATACCTTTGATAGCTAGCAATACACACAACCCCAAGTCCAAATGAACCCTAATATAGTATATTATTATAAGTTATCCATTGAATTGGAAGGGTGAATAGGAATAACCAAATTTTTAAAACAAATATATGTATAAAGGTATTATTTAAGTAAAATATATTCATAAATAATTAATTAATTTTTAGTAAATTTATTATATGCTTTTAAAATACATTTATCCTCAAAAATGGTTTTTATTGATTTTTGTGAGAAAATAATATAATTGATTTCTTTAAATTTTAGAAAATTAATTTTAAATAATTTACTTCATTTTTTAAATAATCATTTAAAAATTCTCTTAGAGTGAATTTTAGAAAATTTTATGAAAAGATTGATTTTTTGATGAATAGTGAAAAATACCAATTTTTATTAAAAATTGTTTTTCATATAAAGGATTTAAAAAGTTTCATTTCAATTTAAAGTGGTTTTAAAGGTAAAATTATTTAATTTATATTATTAATAATCCAAATAATTTTATTATAATTATTTTTATTCTAGTTTTTGGTATAAAATATTTTTATACTTGGGAAAACATTTTTATGGAAAACTATTTTTCATCATGTTTTATGGGTTTAATTTTAAATTAAATTCTAAAACTTAAGTGATTTTAATTTTATAAAATAAAATCCATATTTTTAATTAAAATCTATAAATTTATTAAAAAGTCAACTTTCATTTTTTAATAAATAATAGTAAAAACTGTAAAACTTTATCACCACACTTAAACTTAAAATAGGTTTACTAGGGGTTGAACCAAGATATAATGGTAATTTTTCCATTTAAACTTGTATAAATCCTATTTGAAGGAAATATTTTGACTCATACTATCTTAAATTTGAATATTTTCCCCTTTTGAATTATTTTACTTGAGTGTGACATTATTATATTTTAATCTTTTATAAAATTTCAAGTGTGTCTTCTCCCCCACTTATAAAAGGACACCCCTACATTCTCTTATTTAAACCACTTTGGGCCATATATATCTACCAAAACCTACCAAATTATCTTATAAAAATACCTTTTAATGAATTATAGGTTTTTTTCTTCTTAAAATACCATTACAAGGGTTCATAATAAAGGGTCTAAAGGAGGCCAACTGAAGGAATGGTTATCATCACACCCGACCTCTTTCAACTTATTTTTTCTTTTACCTCCCCTATAACTACGGTATTCATTAAAAAATAATAAATTTAGTTTCATAAATATACTAAAATTTTATTATTATTATGAAACCACCATTATTCACCCTCTTTTACATCAAATGGGTAGTGAAAGTACCGTTTGTGAGTACGTGTTGACTACCACCTCCACATAGCGATACAATTGATTTTCCATCATCATATTTAATATATTATTATTATGATGGGTTTAAAATTTATATATGATATTTATGAAAAAATTATTCTTATTGAGTTATAATATAATTCTTACCTTTTAAATTTATCATCTTCTGGAAGATGATAACATCGTTCATGCGTACATGTGGACTACCACCTCCATGAAGTGATATGATTTATTTTTTATTTCTATTTTACTATGATGGTAAAAATTATAGATTTAATTTATATATATTTTATTTATGATATAATTATAGTTATTGAATTATAAAATAAAATCTATATTTCTTTCCTTCTTTTTTTATAAAATGAAAACTGCATTTATGCATATGTACGGTTTATCGTCTCCATAAACTATGTAAATAATTTTCTATATCAACCTTCCATGGAAGATAATAAATATTTATATAATGAGTATATATGATATTAATATAATAAATAATATTATGTAGATGATGTTACCATGATCAAATTATATGTAACATAACTAAATAACTGAAACTTCCATGAAAAATGAAACATTTTACACCCAAAAATGATGATTTTAATAAAGAATTATTAATAAGTTGGTGTTGAAACAATATAAGTAGATAATATATAATATTATATGTATTTAAATTATTGTTCTATAAAATTATAATAAATTTAAATTTATTGTATATGAGGTTAGAGTTCTTTTGAAGCAAGCCAAACATGGGGTGAGGGATTTATGTTTCAATCTCATTATAATCGGGATTGTCTATCCTTGAATTTACATTGAAGGAAATCATATGATAATTTTTTGATAAACCCATATAATTTTATTCTACTCAAATTATCAAGGAAATTTTCAAGTAATAGTGTTATTTTCTAATCTATGGTACTTAAAATGATCAAGAAAATATTTTTAAGTAAAAAAGCCTTTATTTCCTCTTTGATGTGGAAGCCTTTTCTTCTGTGTATCATTTAAAATGTTTTCAAGAATTTTTTTTCTAATGTCATATGATTTTTTAAAAGTATTATTTTACAGATGATTCAATTATTTAAAAATTTCTCAAAGTAATCTTCTTTTAATTTTCCAAACAAGGTAGTTTTGACTTATTACCAAAAATTTAAAAGGGATATTTGTTTTAACAAACACTGAATGAATTAAATTTCCTAACCTCATGAATACTCAATGATTTAAATATTAATTTACAATTTATTAAGGTTATTTTCAAATAAAATGTTTTCCATAATATTTTTGTAATTTTTTAGATTATAAATAAGTTATTCGTAGTTGAAAATGTGATTTTCCTCGAGAAATGTTCCAGTAATATTTTAAAGACATTTTTCATCTATGATAACATCCTTTGAAATTAATTATTATTATTTTGGAATATTATCCAATGATACCATCCTTATTATTTCCCTATATTTTTTATGATTATGAGGATAAGATGTTTACAAAACTCTTTTATTTTCCATGGCATAAGCTATTATGATACGATAAATATTTTATTATCTTGTGGAATATATATGAATGGATTATGATTATGTGATGGATCATCCCTAAATTATATACGTTTCTAATGAATTGAGTAAAGATTAATGTTTTATGATCTCAAAGGGTATATAGGGGGTTGTCCCAAGCCCAAAACATGGTACACGGGAGGTTATCATAAGCCTGATAGAGGGTACACAAGAGGTTATCCCAAGAATGAAGTAGATATACGAGTGGTTGTCCCAATCCTAACATGGTATAAATGTATTTTTTGGTAGTCTTGACATTGTATTTCTATGATTGTGATTATGTCACGCCTTATAAAACGATTTTATGACATGATCTTATGTTAAAGTTATATTTTTAAAGCACATGATCTTTCATTCCTTTATGATTCAAGAATTATGAACTATAAATATAAATTCCATGACTCATGTAAATGATCTAAGAATATTTTGGTATAGTTTTTAAAGGTAAATCTCAAGTTCACATAACCTTATGCTCGTGTTATGTTTAAATGATCATTTATAACTCCCTTGTTTACCCTTAGTGATCATGTAATGAACCTAACCTCTCTAGAACATTCCTTCATGAAAATCTAGTGTTTGGGGTGTTCTGGGGGCTATTGGTGACTTATTAAGAGAACTTCACCCAAAAAGTCCAGTTTTTTCTGTCGACATTTCATTCTGAACTATTGGTGTCAACATGTTGTTTTGAACTTTCAGGGTTGACGTGTCATTTTGAACTATCATTGTTGGCGTGTCATTTTGTATAGTCTGTGTCGGTGAGTCATTTTTTGTACTATCGATGTTGGTGAGTCATTTTGAAATATCAGTTTCAGTGATTCATTTTTGTATTGTCACTATTAGTGAGTCATTTTTGAACTATCGGTGTTGGTGAGTAATTTTTTGTACTATCAGTGTCAGGAAATCTTTTTTTGTATTTTTGGGGTTAGTGAGTTAGGGAGTCGATATTGGTGAGTCAGGGCGTTGGTGTCGGTGAGTCAGGGCCCTTCGTTGGATCAGTGTCGGTGGATCAGTGTCGGTGACTCAACCATCGGTAACTCATTCCAGTTTTTCCAAGTATTTCAGTTTCACCCCTCTTACATTTTATTTGACGTAAATCTACTTTAAAGCCTTTTTGGGCATTTTTATGGCATTTAAAAAGATATTAATTATATATTTAATATCCTAACTCTCTAGGGACTTTGAAATAGTCTAACCATGTAATATTGACCATGATCCCATGTTAATGACTTTTGAAACTGTTCCCATTTCATTGATATAGGATCTAGATTTATTTTTATAAAGTTAAGGTCCTCTCTTCTCTTTTCTCTTTGTGTGCGGAGAAATTATCTACCCAAATGATTCAGGCATCTTTTCTAGAGCCCTCTTTTATTAATTTTCCTTGGAGTTTCTTTCTTCTCATGCAACCCCCTGTTCGTGGAGAAATGAGGGACTTTGATCATATGTTATTCCAAGTAGGGATTTTCCTTTATCTTTCATTAATTGTGTATCATACGGGGTGGTTATAGTAATGCTTCTTGGGAGAGAACAACTGAATGATTTCTTTAACAAGAGCAATAATTGAGGGGGAGGTGATGATAAAAAGATACTAGGACCCGTTATGATAACGTGAAGGGGATCAAAGATGAATGCATGTTGAGTGTTATTTTATTTTATTATCCTTATTTAACGGTTATAAATTGTTGTGGCTATAATTCCTTCTGAAATCATGGTTTTTGGTGGCCTTTTCTTTCTCAATAGTGATTTTATTGTTCTTTTTGTTGATACTCTATGAATAATCACAAATATCAATCCATTTAATCACATACACTAGGTTAAACAAATGTATGCCCCTGGATCAATTTTTTTTTTGATCACCCCAGTTATTTAAGGTGGAATTAAAGAACCTCTCTTGTTATATATGAATATGATTGGATTAATTGTGTGGCTATGTGTTGTGTTTGGTTGGGTTTTGTACTTCTTAGGGGTTTTGTGAATTTGTTGTTGGTTGCCTTGTTATGGGTACGGGGGTGGATAGAGGGAATGACATTATGTCTGGGGTATAGCCTATTTGTGAAGTGGAGCTACTGTTTGGTTGTGTGATTTGTGTATGGGGTGGTACATGAGGTGTAACAGAATCTCAGGTTGAGAGATTTATTGATTTTGGAATGGATGAAATTGTATGTGGTGTGACTACCTTTTTTTGTGTTGTGGTTGTCGTGAAACATTGTATAGTGGGACTGCAATGTGTTTATGTGTTGTTTGTTCAGTGGGACAACATCTTGACTTTCTTTTTGTGTTGATAATGGTTGTAGATAGTGGTTCCCGAGGTAGTTCTGGAATTAATTATAGTGAACTCCTTAATAAAGAATAACAAGTTGTTAAATGAAAAAGGGGTTGGGTTTATTCTTTGGCAGTGGTTGTTTGTGTGGTAGTGCATATAGGGATAGCATCAAAATTGTTTTTTGTGGGCTGGTTGTTTTTTTGAAACCCATAGGTTGGGTTGAGTGCTTGTTAACCTATATGTATAAATTACAGTTCCTTGTGATTTTCAATATGCACCCCACCCTTGTTTAACACTATGTTTCAAACACCCCCATTTCATGGGGGAGGGTGTCTTCCCCAACATCCAGGTGGTAAGATGGATGGATAGTTACTGACCTTCTTCCTCACACCGCCGTTTGGGTTCTTACTACTTTAGCATATTCGGGCAAGTTTTAATGGATTGAGGTTTACTATTAGCCCAAGATCCTTCTAATAGGTTGTGTTTTGGAGGATGGGTGCTGGTGTTTGCGGGATAGGTTTGTTTCCCATGTGTCTTCGGGATGAGGCCCAAGTGTTTTCGAGAAAGATGTGTGGTTTTTTTGAGCCAGGTGTCTACAGGTGGGGTATGTGTGGTTTGTGGACAAAGTGTGTGGGTAGTTGTCCAGTGGGACTGCATTTGGGGAAGGGTGGTAATATCAAGGTGTTAGCTGTTAGGAATTAGCAATTAACCAGTGGGGAAAAGTGGTGCGGGGTACCCAAATTATCAAGGTCTTTGTATTATTACCATACTTAACTTGTGCAATTTGGGGAGCATTCCTTGGTGAGGTTGGGCTAGTTGGAATTTTTTTTCCTTGGTAGGTGTGTTTAGTTTCTGTTGTTTTCATAGGGTCATTAGTATGCCTCTCCGAAATTGTGCACGAGTAACTTTTGTTTCCCTATTGAGTATACTTATATGCTCACCCTACTTTATAAAACTATTTTCAGGTTTCCAGGATCTCTTTGAGAAACATTATGGACTTTACTAGCTCGGGTGTCAGGATAGTTGTGGGGTTTCTTCTTAGTTTCCTTTCTTTTGGTACTTTTCTTTGTATATTTGGTTGTAATTTTGTGGAAATTTATGTTTAAATCATGCATGGGTTGGATTTTGGTTTCCATTATATAAAATTTTAGTGTTTTTTGGGATTTTTACCATCTTATCTCTAAATCATGTTTTCATTAAAAAGGTTAATGTCTTCCATTTTGTGTGAGATTCTATACCCTTTGCGCAAGTCACCACTCCACGGCCTATTGAAGTCAAGACCTGGGGTTTATTATCTCTCCTTCATCTTGAAGAATGCGGGTCATGACAGAATGGTATCAGGGAGGATGGTTGAGAGATAGGATGGAGTTTGGATTTAGGCACAAGGATTATTACATGGGATGGTAGGGAAATGGTTTTAGGCAATCTTGGTGAGTGAAATAGGCAAGGGAATATAGATAGGACATGGGATTTTAGGTCCCCCACTTTATCAAATTCAAGGACTCTAATCCTACCGAACGACCAAGTGAGGCTACACAGATTGCAGGTTAGAGACCCTAGAGAAGGTACATGCATCATAACGACTTGTGTTATTGTGTGTATTGTGTGTTTTGGGAATTTAAAATAAACTAATAGTTAAATGGATTTAAAATAAAATTTCCATACTACTAGGGCTTCGGAGTTCCTTTTTTACCTTTCCAGCTATTGCACCCAAACATTACCCACATGTGGTACGAGTAGTTGAGGCCCAGTAGGCCAACCTAGTTTATCAACTGGGTGTTGATCGAGAAGAGAGAGATGAATTGTTCCAGAAGACCCTTCTTGCATTCTAGTGTTAGACCCTAGGGAAGTATGAAGGTAGTGTTTCATAACTAGAGATGAAAATATGTCTATAGGGGCTTGTGATCACTTTTACCTTGATTTGGGCTCTGATAGAGTTTTGGGTTCCTCTACAATTGATCCTGATACCAGGAGAATCACGTCAGTGGTGGATGGTTTACCATAGGGAGGTGTCCAACAACCAAGGAGAAGAGGAGATGGGTGTGGGAAGTTGCATGACACTGAGGTAGTAGTTCCATCGGGGTCAGAGGATGTTTGATGTACGATCAGTCTGTTTAAAACTCTTCCTTGTGATTTGATTGTTTTGGGAATATTCACTCCTTTGTTTCCCACTATCTATCCCATGCTCTGGGTCTATATTTAGAGAGAAATCTCTTTCCCCTAGTGTTTATCATGCCAGTTAGAGGCCATAACAGTTTATTTGATATTTTATAGGGATGTAGACTCATGTTAGGGTTGCATCAATCCAGTGGGGATATTCGTCTATCACAGATGTAGTCCTACGATGTCATATTAGGCATAAAATGGTTGTTCTCTAATCATTCTATTATTGACTACTTACAGAGAATAGTAGTGTTCTCATATATGGATGGCCAGCACGTTGATTTCATTAGTGAGCAGAGTTGTCATGTGGGAAACCGGAATGTGGAGCCTCTTCTCTCTATACTGGATGAGTTGTTAATGGAATCAGAAGATACAGAGATGGTGGGGGTTCCAAGGATTTTTGGAGATTTCTTAGATGTATTCTAGGATGAGTTTTTGGCTCTATCCCTTGATATGTTGTTGAGTTCAGAATAGATATTCAACCTAGTGCTCATCCGATTTCGATGTCCCCCTAACGGATGGTGTCTTCTGAGTTGAAGGAGTTTTGGATTCAGATTGAAGACCTAATGAATAAGGGCTTTATCTGGCCGAGTGTTTTATCATGGGGTCCTCCAGTCTGGTTTGGGAACAAGGCAGACAGTGTTTTAAGACTATGCATAGACTATCGAAGACTGAATTAGGTGATGATCAAGAACTGTTACCCCCTCCTGAGGATTGACGATCTTTTTGACCAGTTAAGGGGATCCGGTTAGTCCTCCAAGATCGATCTGCGGTATGGATATCACCATTTAAGAGTGAAGGAGGGTAACATCCTGAAGACTGCTTTCAGGTGTAGGTATGGGCACTTTGATTCTTTGGTCATGTCGTTTGGTGTTACGAATACACCATTCGGGTTCATGGGGATCATGAACTCTATTTTCTATGAATCCTTAGACTGGTTTGTCATCATATTCATCAATGACATCCTGATCTACTCAAGGTCATAGGAGGAGCATTCCAAGAATATGAGGACTGTCTTAGAGGGCCTTTGACACCACCAAATATATGGAAAGTTATCCTAGTGCAAGTTCTGGATGCGAGAGGTTAAATTCCTTGGTCATGTGGTGTCTTAGTAGGGGATAGCAGCGGACCCATCAAATGTCGAAGCCGTTGTTTCTTGTATAGTACCCAAGAATGTGGTGGAGGTTCGTAGCTTCCCGGGTCTGGGGGGCTATTATCAGAGGTTCTTACCTAACTTCTCATGAGTTGAATATCCATTTATAGCCTTGACTAGGAAATACCAGGCCTTTGTGTGGAGTGAGTAGTGTCATGCATCTTTCATCAATTTTAAGGGGAGGTTTTTTAGTGCTCTGATGCTCATTTTTTCAGAGGAAGGGGTGATATTTGTGGTTTTTTGTGACGCCTCTATCTTAGGTTTGGGGTGTGCACTGATGCAACCACAAGTGGTGGTCTCTTATTTGTCTAGGTAGTTATATCCCCATGAACATAACTATTCCACCCATGATATGGAGTTTGTAGAGATCGTATTTGCGCTGAAGCTATGGTAGAATTACCTCATCGAGGAGTGATTTTTGGTCTTCATGGATCACAATAGATTAAGGTATATATTCTCCCAGCAATACTTGAACATGTGGAAGTAGATATGGATAAAGTTTCTCCCGAAATATGACTTCAGTATCTCTTACATCTCAGGAAAGGGGAAAGTGGTGGTCGATGCCTTGAGTAGTAAGTCTCAGAATGATGTAGTTCAGGAATCCACAGATGCTTGGAAGGAAATAAAGGAGTTGGCCGCTTTATGTTTGGATGATGGGATCAATAGTGGCAGATAATATCTTTTTTATATGGTAGTAAAGTCTTACTTGATGTGTTAGATGGAGGAGTCTTAGTAGGGATACTTAGAGACTAAAGTGATTCATGATCGTGTTGACCTGAGCAATACTCTGGAAGGATGGTTGAAGGATGGTCAGAATCAGATGCTCTTCTACAGGAATCTTTTTTCTATGGAGATGCATGAGGGAGTTCTCCATGAGTTCCATATATCACCCCTAGAGGTACCCCCATGAGTTTCTAAAATTTACTGAGGCCGGAGGGAATAGTTTTAGTGCCCTGGGGTGAAGCGGGTAGTGGCAGAGTTTGTGGAAAAGAGCCTAGTGTGTCAGCAGGTGAAGGTTGAACACCATTTTCTCGAAGGTCTGTTGCATCCCATATAAGTCCCTGAGTAGAAATTGTATGACATCTTGATGAATTTTTTCATAGTTCTACCTATTGATCATGAAGGTTGTGATGCTATATTGGTATTGGTAGATCGGCTGACAAAATCGACTCACTTCTTTGCGATCAAGGAGTCGAGCTCAGTGGATGTCTTTGAAATAAGGTATATAGAAGAGGTGGTGCATCTTCATGGGGTTCTAAGATCCATCATCTTGGATTGGGATGCATGGTTTACCTCACGAGTCTGGAGGGGACTACAGAACATTTTTGTCCTCTAGTTACACCTTAGCACTTATTTCCACCCTAAAATGGATGGGAAGATAGAGCAAACCATCTAGACTTTGGAGGATATGTTGTGGGATTGTGTTTTAGACTTCGGGGGGCCTGGGAATGACTTTTTCCTCTGGTAGATTTTGAGTACAATAATATCTATCACTCTACCATTGTCATGGCACTGTTTGAAGCCTTGTATGGGAGACTGTGTCATTCACCCTTTTTCTAGAAAGAGGTTGGAGAATATACTATCCTTGGACAAAACACGGTGCAAATAATGACATAGAAAGATCATCTCATGTGCAAGAGGATGAATGCATCTCAGGATCGATAAAATCCATATGTCAATAACAGGAGGAGTCCGTTGGAGTTCGAGGCTGGGAACCATGTATTCTTAATGACTTCCCCTCGACATGGGCAGTGGAGGTTCGATAGGGGAAGAAATATTTATCCCAAGTTCATTGGACCTTACGAGGTGTTGGGATGAGTTGGTGAGGTGGTATATTAGCTGGAATTTCCACCACGGTTTGGGAGGATCCACAATGTCTTTCATGTCTCACAGATTCCTCAGTATCTACATGATGACTCCCACATCACGGACTGTGGATAGTTGGATATCAAGGAGGACACAACATTTTTGGAGCGGCTGATGGAGATGCAGGACCATCAGTAGAAGGTGCTTCATGGAAGGACCATCCCTTTGGTTTGTGTGTTGTGGAGGCATGGTGTCCTTGAGGAGAGTACTTGGGAGTGAAAGGCATAGATGTGTGCCCAGTACTCAGATATTTTCTGATTTTTACTCTTGTGTTTTAACTTATGCTTTTCTTATTTTGTAATGACTGGCCTTGTTTTTATGAAATGAGTTTTTCATTTTCTCTAATGTGTGAGAAGTCCTGACAAACAGAGAGGGGAGTGTTAGAGTTGGTGTCTTGAGAACCAACTATTTATAGTTTTATTACATGAATGTACACTTATTATATATTTTTCATTGTTCTGCATGACTATAATATAATAATGTCCTGGAATATTTGTTGCATTAATAAAGTCATGGAAGATCCCCGACATGATGAGAACCACTAAATGCTATAACTATATTCTTAAATAAAGTTCTACGGTTGTATGACATACTATGATAGGATACATAGTATACAAATCGTCATGTGCGAGTACTCATAAGAAGACGAGACTCTCTCTCAGATAGTTCACACTTGGTAATCCCCAAGATGGGAGATTATGAGAATAAACCTTCCAGTAGTAATTCTGCATGTCTTGGTGTCATCAGACATTGATATCTATGAGTGTGTGTAATGGTCCTTAGAATGGAATATTATCATTAACTCATGTCCAGACTCGCGAACTTATATTTTCTGATGAAAACTGTCATGAAGATAGTTGGAAGGAAGTAGGGTATGTTGGGTGCGTCACGAATGAAATGTTGTTAATGGATAAGTCAAGGAAGTATTTGTCCCTTCAATATTTATGGAAGTAGATATCTTAGGCCCTTTGATTGAAAAATAATTGTCACCCAAATTCCATGGCCATGGTTTCATGATGAGTTTATTTCTGGAAGTCAAAGAATGACTGATCAAGCATATAGGTTTATGACACTTCCATGAAACCTACTTGATGAGATATTGAGACAAAGGGATTAAATTACACTGTAAGCATTTGTATGAGGTGAAACGTAAATTCGGAGTCAACTTCTTTCTCTTGGGTGTCTTGACTCATTTCTAGATAGTAATATTGGACTTTAGGCAATCCCGCCTAATGCCAATGAGAAAGAGGCCTAGAGGGTCACACACTAATTGTATCCAAGTATCTCAAGTAGAATAAAGATTACTCCCACATGTGGTTTAATAATTATTCAAGGAAGCCTAAATCATTTTAATGTTGTAGGAAGAATAAAATGAAAACAAGACATACCTACCTTGTAAATTGAATATACATGTCATGTAGTTTTCATTTTGGAAAGGAAATGAAAAATAGTACACATCGTATATTAATGATTACACGCCGTGTAGTTTTTCTAGTCAGGATTTTGAGGAAATAATATCATTTTATTAAATGATATTTATTATAATCAGCGTGGGAACATGTTAAGGAATTAATGATTCGACATGGGGTTTTCAAAAAGAGTTAATGAAATAAATAAAACGCGTAATGCGTTTATTTATTGTCATAACTCCATGACCTCAAACCTGATTATAATCAGTGTGGGTGCATGTCAAGGAATTAATGATTCAACATGGGATTTTCAATAAGAGTTAATGAAATAAATAAAATTCATAACACATTTATTTATTATCATAACTCCATAACCTCAAACCCAATTATAATCAGCGTAGGCGTATGTCAAGGAATTAATGATTCGACATGGGGTTTTCAAAAAGAGTTAATGAAATAAATAAAATGCGTAACAATTTTATTTATTTTCATAACTCTATAAACTCAAACCCAATTATAAATATCCTCACAACCCCAACACTTTTCCCTAATCGTTGTGCACAACAATTCTGGAGAATTCTCTCAAGGCTGAAAGAACTCCTTTCTCCAAGAACACTCTCAAGACTGAAAGAGATCCTCCTCCATCGGATCAAGGCAATCTAAGGAGGACAACTCAAGAAAAGTCTTATCCACTCTAGCACCCGGAGATTCCTTTGGCGACATCCATAGATATGTGGTGCACGTTTGGATCACCACTAGAGGAATTCTACACTTGTATTCTGTGATGAAATGATGAATCACATCATAATGTGATCAAAAATATCAATGAAGAAAGAACACCATAAAAGTTACTTCTTGTCAATTAATTATAATCAACCTGTGATGATCCTCCTTTGTGGTTCTATGACTATTCTTCTTCTTTTTCTATTTCTATGATTCGATCCATGGAGTCTGGAGTTTATTATCATGTTGATCCCTGATTGATCATTGCTAATGAGAAAAGGCCAAGTGGTCACATCCACCCATGAGCTTCCGCTGTGCCGGGGACCTTCAATTGGTATCAGAGGGGTCACAATTTTGATTATAGTAATTTAATTTTCATTGATAATTTATGCATTTATATTTGATTCAATTCAAGATAAATTGTTTTATAAAACTGAATGAATGAGATCTGTTCTTTCTCCTTTATTTCTCAATTCACTTCATAGAAACGACCTTTTAATTTTAATTTTGATTAAAATAAAAATGAGGAACTCATCCGGAGGAGCTGCTCATTCTTTCTGTACAACACAAGAATACACAGTGTGTAGTGAAGACTACACGCCATGTACTTAGGTTCAACGAACCAGTACTAGTCTACCAAACCACGCCGTGTGAATTGAGCATACCTAATTTTATAAAACACCGTGTTGACCAGAACTGAACGACACGTGGAAACCGGAATACATGGCGTGTATGTTGAATCAATATGCCATGTAGTCCGATCCAGAAAAGGTGAAACCATGTACAAGGAAAATCCGTGTACTGCGTACACTGGATTACCAGGCCGGTAACCACGTAACAAGGAAGTACACGCTGTGTTAGATTAATCTACATGTCGTGTACTCAAAAATTTCCAAAGTACATAAAACAAGACAAAGCCCCCGGCGTGTTCTTTGGATAAAGTGTGAAAACAAATACACTCCATGTAATATATCCTACACATCGTGTACTTTCCAGAAATTGAATTTCACTAGGTTTCCTCCAAAGTAAAAAGACCCGTACAAGGAATATGGATGAGAAGAATCTCAAGGAAATTTAGAAAGGAATTTAAGATAAATAATTGATTAATTATAAGATCATAATTAGATGATTTCAAGAACGACTTATCAGCAATAAAAGAAGGATTAAAAGAATTCAAATACTAAATATGTGTAAATGTCATTGCATGCTATGGATGATCATGAGCTAGACCAAAGACCCTTTTTGTGTGTATGGTTTCACTTAAATTTATTTAATTTAAATTCGTTAGCCTGCGAGCCTTCTTCCAATAAAATGTAGGGCTTGCGTGCCCATGGTTTCTTTAATGTAAACCCCATGTAATGGAGGATATCCCAAGCCATAGGAGACGGTTCAAAATCCGAAGATGATGTCAAACCAACCCAAGAAGATAAAAACGTGGATATATGGGAGCTTCAAAACACGAACCATCGGTTTCAAAGTGTTTTTCCCTAGGTCAGGGTTAGATTATCAAAACTTCTAGATAATCTAACCAATAGAAGCTCATGATCATTCCATCTTATTTTATTTCTCTCTGATTTCATGGTTTATTTATTATGTATGTGTTGTCCTGATCACATATTTAATGAAATAAACAATCATGAAAAGTTAGAATAAAATAAAAACTGGACTATGTGTAAACATTATCAAAACATTGTTAATCACTTAAGAAATCATCACTTAATATTAACAAGAATGTGATAATGAAAAATTATGCATAAAGGATTAAAATCGCTCAAATACCATATTAAGTTAGACCAAGCCTTCCATTACTTGATTAAGGGAAAGACTCGTTAAAATTATATGTTTGACCAACCCTTGTTGGGACACTTAATTTTATAAAGGAAGATCTTATGAAAGTTTCAGGTTGACTTAAACATTTTACATCAAGAGGAGTAGCCATGGCTATACTTGTTGAAAAATAGAGGCAAGTGTTAAGGAAATATAAGTTAGGATTTCAGGACTGGGGATTCCATTCAACATATCAAGGAACTATATACTCATAGTTGGAAAATACCTTCCTACCAAAATACCTTTAAATATCTTGACCAACCCTTGTTGGGGTTATGCGAATGGGAATATGGATCCTTACAACTAGAATGTCAAAGAAAATAGGCATTATAAGTTCAATGGTGGGGGCCATTGGGACATGATAAAATAGTGGGAGAATTAATAAATTCATTTATTATTTTTCATAAAATATAATCAAAAGGTATTGATATTTCTGCTCTTTTAATTTATAGAATCAATATGAAAAACTCTTCAACCACATTTTCTCTGTGATCAATTCTGGATAAAGAAAATATCCTTACCGGCAGTAAATTTCATGAATGTTTTAGGCATCTTCGGTTTATCATATGCCATGAACGAAATTTTTACGTAATGGAGTCCTCACTTCCAGATTCTCCTACCTAAGGGGTGAGTGATGAATATTTCCAGGTCTATGATCAACATTTGAGTGATGCACTCTATTTTCAATGTTTTATGCTTCCATAAATGTCTAATGAGCTCATGAAGTCTCATGAAGACATAGATGCCTATAGCATGCTCAAGCACCTCCGTGGTCTATACCAGGAGAGAACAAGACAGGAAAGGATTAAGATCTCCAAGGATCTATTTTAGAGCATTCTTAGAGAGGGTGCCCTAGCTGGGCCTCGTGTATTCAAGCTCATTGGCGACATTGAGTGCTTGGAGGTTCTAGGGGTTAAAATCCCTAAATAACTGGGTACCAATCTCATTATTACATCACTCCCCCAGAGCTTTTCTAACTTTTTTGTAAATTTCAATATAAACAACATTGAGAAATCTTTATCTTGTCTTCTTATCCTCAGTCGCCAAGTGGAAAATGATATGAAGTGTGAAAAGCCTTATGTCCTTATGGTGAATAAAAGGAAAGGTAAGGTGAAGATCTTTAAGCCCAAATCTTCTTCAAGGCATTCCAAGAAAAGGCAGATCAAAGGGGGGCAAGAGAATAGGAGGCTTTTTAATTCGCATGTGGCAAGAAGGGCCACTGGAATAAAAACTACACTCAGCTAAGGAAGCAAGGGGAAGCTTTAGGTGTGTTTGTTATCGAATGAAATATATCTATTTTTACCAATTGTGTATTAGATACTACTTTTGGTGATGACGTCTGTATCCAAATACAGGAACCAAGTAGATTTAGAAAGATTGACCAAGGTGAGGTGGATCTGAGAGCAGCCAACAGAGCTAGACTCACTGTTGTAGCTATCGAAGACTACCACCTCACATTGCCTACTGGGATGGTCTTGCAATTAGAATGATGTTATTATGTACCCTCTATAACCAAAAACATTATTTCAGTATTCTAATTAGATATTAATGGATTTATCTTCAATTTTGGAAATGAAAGTTGCTACTTTTTTAAAGATAGTATTTTTTTGGTATGGCACATTTATATAACGGCCTTTATGTGTTAAACTACACAAACCATATAATGGAAATCGATGAAAAAATTAATTCACATGACTCATACCACACCCAACTTTGGAATCACCAGCTACGTCATTTCAATGAGAAATGTTTGACAAAATTACATCAAGATGGGTATTTAGATTCTATCGAACTAAAACCACTTGGTGTATTTCATGCGTGTTTACAAGGTAAAATGACCAAAGCCCCATTTAGTGGGAAAGGTGAAAGGGATAAAGAGATTCTAGAATTAGTTCACATAGATGTGTGTGGACCATTTCTAGTTTGTGAAAGGGGTGGGTTCTTGTACTTCATAACTTTTACTGATAATTTTAGTAGATATGGACATATTTACTTAATGAGGTATAAATCAGATTATTTTGATTGGTTCAAAGAATACAAGAATGAAGTTGAGAGCCATCTTGGTAAGAAGATTAAGAAACTCCGCTTAGACAGATGAGGGGAATATCTTAATCAAGACTTCATTGATTTCTTACGGGAGTTTGGGATTCTATCTCAACTCACTCTTCATTACACGCCTCAGTGGAATGGTGTAAGTAAAAGGAGGAACAATGCCCTGTTGGACATGGTGAGATCAATGATGAGTCATGCGAGTCTTCCATTGTCCTTTTGGGGATATGCATTACAAACAGTAGCACACATACTAAACCAAGTACCAACTAAATCGATAAGTGGTATTCCATATGAGTTATGGATTGGATGCAAAGCCATGTTATCAAATTTACATGTGTGGGGTAGCAAAGCATTTGTTAAGGCCTCTTCAGGTAACAAAATTGGACCCAGAGGCACAAATTGTACCTTTATAGGATATCCCAAGGAAACAAGGGGATATTACCTATACAAACCCATAGATAAAAAGGTTACAGTGGTAATACATGCCATATTCCTTAAGAGGGAGAAAATATCCAAAAGAGATAATGGGAGCGAGATAGAATTCGATGAACTAAAGGCTCAAGATACACAGGAGTTGGTATAATAATATATTCCCTAAAGCCCCGTGGAAGAACAATCTGTTCTAGAGACACAAGAACTACGTAGGATCACAAGAGAAGAGAGAGAACCAGAATGATATGGCTTTCTTGTCACCGAGGATGGTGACTCATTATTGGTTGACAATGATGATCCTCTCACCTACAAGGAATCATTTGAAGGCACAGATGTTGTCAAGTGGCAAGAATCCATGAATTTTGAAATGGATTCCATGTACCAAAACCAAGTTTGGATTTTGGTAGATCCTCCAGTTGATGTAAAACATGTTGGTAATAAATGGGTATTCAAGAAGAAACTGGACATGGAGGTACAAGTCAGCACCTATAAGGCACGACTAGTTACAAAAGGTTTTAGACAGCATCAAGGAATTGACTATGATGAAACCTTTTCACCAGTTGCGATGCTGAAATCCATCAGAATACTATTGGACATTGCCGCTTACCATGACTATGAAATTTGGAAAATAGATTTCAAAACAGCATTCCTTAACGGGAACCTCCAGGAAGATGTCTACATGACAGAACCTGAAGGGTTTGTGACCCCAAAGGATGCCTAAAAGGTATGCAAGTTGAAAAAATCCATTTATGGATTAAAGAAAGCATCAAGGTCATGGAAAATTCATTTTGATGAAGCTGTAATGGAATTTGTCTTTGTTAAGAATGAATGTGAGCCTTGTGTCCATAAAAGGTTTAGTAGAAGTGCAGTCGTTTTCCTAATAGTATATGTTGATGACATATTACTAATTGGAAATGAAGTACCTGTCTTACTGTCAGTTAAGGCACAGTTGGATAAATGATTCTCTATGAAATACTTTTGCGAGGCAACACATATTCTTGGGATCAAGATCCATCGTGATAGATCCAAGAGAATGTTGGGCCTAAGTCAAAGTACATACATTGACAAGATACTAAAGAGATTCAGTATGGAAAAGTCCAAGAGGGGATTGTTTCCAATTTCACATGGCATTCATCTATCCAAGAAAATGTGTCCTCAAACACATGAGGAAAGAAAGAAAATGTCAAGAATCCATTACTCATCCACGATTGGGTTAGTCATGTATGTTATGCTATGTACAATTCTAGATGTTTCTTATGCATTAAGTGCGGTAGGAAGATATCAAGCTGGTCCAGGAGACCTCCATTGGATGGAAGTCAATACTATCCTTAAGTATTTGAGGCGTACTAAGGATATGTTCCTAGTTTATGGAGGAGATGAGGAACTAGTCATCAGAGGACATGTAGATGCTAGTTTCCAGACTGATCAAGATGACATGAAGTCGCAGACTGGATACATATTTAGTTTGAATGGAGGTGCAGTGAGGTCGAAGAGCTCAAAACAAGGTGTGGTAGTAGATTCTATAGTAGAGTCCGAGTATATCACATCTTCTAAAGCAGCTAAATAAGCATCATGGAAGCGAAGCTTCATCCAAGAGTTGTATTTAGTACCTAGCAGTAATGATCCTATCACACTCTATTGTGATAATACTATAATGGTGTCACATGAAAAAGAGTCAAGGTCACTTCAGCGGACAAAGCACATACTTGAGAAGTATCATCTATTGAGGTATTTTTCTCAGAGAGGTGAAGTTGGAGTGAGTAGTATTTCCAAGAAAGACAACATGGAGGGCCCCCTAACTAAAGAATTGACTCATCAGAAACATGATCATCATGTGAGGTCTATCGGACTAAAAGTCATAGGTTGTTGAATCTAGTCCAAGTGGGAGTTTGTTAGAGTTTGTGTCCTGAGAACCAACTATTTATACTTTGATTTCATAAATGTACACTTATTATATATTGTTCATTGTTCTGCATGACTATAACATAATAATGTCCTAGAATATTTGTTGCATTAATAAGGTCATGGAAGATCCCCACCATGATGAGAACCTTGAAATGCTATAATAATATTCTTAAATAAAGTTCTACAGTTGGATGACATACTATGATAGGACACATAGAATACAGACCGTCATGTGTGAGTACTCATAAGAATATGAGACTCTCTCTCATAGAGTTTTCACTTGGTAATCTCCAAGATGAGAGATTATGAGAATAGACCCGCCAGTAGTAATTCTATATGTCATGGTGTCATTGGACATTGCTATCTTCGAGCATGTGTAATGGTCCTTAGACTAGAATATTATCATTAACTCATGTCATGACTCATGCTCTTAGATTTGCTGATGAAAACCATCATGGAGACAGTTGATGGGAAGTAGGGTATGTTGGGTGCATCACGAATGACATGTTGTTAATTGATAAGTCGAGGAAGGATTTTTCCCTTCCATATTAATGGAAGTAGATATCTCGGGCCCCTAAATTGAAATAGAACTTTCGCCCAAATTATTTGGACATGGTGTCACAACGAGTTTATTTCTGGAAGTCAAATAATGACGGATCAAGCATATAGGTTTATAACACTGCCAGGAAACCTGCTTCATGTGATATTGAGACAAAGGGATTAAATTACACAGTAAGAATTCATATGAGGTGACACATCAATGCAGCATTAACTTCTTTCTCTTTGGTGCCTTGACCCGTTTCTAGACAATAATCTTGGACTTTAGGCAAGCCCACCTAATGCCAACGAGAAAGAGGCCTAGAGGGTCACACGCTAAGTTTATCCAAGTATCTCAAGTAGAATAAAGATTATTCCCGCATGTGGTTTAATAATTATTCAAGGAAGCCTAAATCATTTTAAATTTGGTGGAAGAATAAAATGAAAACAGGATATACATGCCATGTACATTGAATGTACACATCATGTAGTTTTTATTTTGGAAAGGAAATGAAAAACGAGTATAGGCCGTATATTAATGATTACACGCTGTGTAGTTTTTTCAGTCATAATTTCAAGGAAATAATATCATTTTATTAAATGATATTTATTATAATAATCATGGGTGCATGTCAAGGAATTAATTATTTTACAAGGGGTTTTCAATAAGATTTGATAAAATAAATAAAATGCATAACGCATTTATTTATTGTCATAACTCCATAACCTCAAATTTGATTATAATCAGTGTGGGAGCATGTCAAGGAATTAATTATTCGACATGGGGTTTTCAATAAGAGTTAATGAAATAAACAAAATGTGTAACACATTTATTTATTTTTATAACTCCATAACCTAAAACCCGATTATAATCAGTGTGGACGTATGTCAATTAATTATTGATTCGACATGGGGTTTTCAATAAGAGTTAATGAAATAAATAAAACATGTAACACATTTATTTATTATCATAACTCGATAACCACAAACCAGATTATAAATATCCTCACAACCCCAACACTTTTCCCGAATTGTTTTTCACAACAGTTCTGGATAATTCTCTCAAGGCTGAAAGAACTCCTTTCTCTAAGAACTCTCTCAAGACCGAGAGAGATCCTCCTCCATCGGATCAAGGTGATCTAAGGTGGACAAAACAAGCAAAGGCTTCTCTACGCTAGCACTTAGATATTCCTTTGGTGACATACAGAGATACGTGGTGCACGTGTTGATCACTACTAGAGAAATTCTACACTTGGATTCTGCGACACAATGACGAATCACATCGGAACATGATCAAAAATATCAATAAATAACGAACTCCATAATAGGTACTTCTTTTAAATTAATTAAATTAATTATAATCAACTTGTGATGATCCTCCTTTGTGGTTCCAAGACTATTCTTATTCTTTGTATATTTCTGTGATTCGATTCGTCGAGACTGGCATTTGTTGTCATATTGATCCCGGATTGATCATTTCTAATAAGAAAAATCCAAGTGGTCACATCCACCCACAAGCTTCTACTATGCCTGGAACCTTCAGGGAAGACCTAATTCTTAATAAAGACACATTAATGAGGATACGATTAAACTTTTTCATGTGTTAGGATAGTTTGAACTTTGAGGATTGCGTGGTTGTTTGGGGTGGTGGCTTTCGGGGAGGCATTCTTGGATGTCAAGGTTTTCACTCCAATTTTGGAATAAAACTGGGTGGTTTGTTCTTTAGAGGTATCTTACGGGGTGGTTGTTGAGAACCCTCATTTCTCTGGTTTGGTTTTGAATTCTTGAGTGCAAGAGTTGTTTTAGAGGTATTTGATGAAATAAACTAGACCTCTCTATGTCATTCCTCTATGAAAATCCAGTGTTTGGGGAGTTTTGGGGGCTATCAGAGACTCATTCTGAAAATTTTACCCAAAAAGTTTAGTTTTTTTGTCAGTGTGTCATTTTGAACAGTCAGTGTCATCATTTCATTTTGAACTGTCGGTGTCAGTGTGTCATTTTGAAAATTTAGTACTGGCGTGTCATTTTGTATTGTTGGTCTCACTGAGTCATTTTTTATATTGTCAATTTTGGGGAGTTATTTTGAATTGTCGATGTCAGTGAGTCATTTTTGTATTATTAGTGTCGACGAGTCATTTTTGTACTACTGGTTTCTGTGAGTCATTTTTTGTACTTTCGGTGTCGGTGAGTCTTTGTTTGTATTGTTATTGTTGGTGAGTCTGGGTGTCGGTGTCGGTGAGTCCGGGTGTAGATGTCGATGAGTCGGTTCGTTGGTGTTGGTGAGTTAGGGCGTCAATGTCGGTGGTTCAGGGCACATCAGTGGCTCAATGTTGGTGACTCACCCATCGGTGACTCATTCTAGTTTTTTCCAGTTCTTCCAGTTTCATCCCTCTTTTTCTTTATTTTATGTAAACCAATTTTAAAGATTTTTTGGGGGTTTTTTAAAGGCATTTCAAGGTATATTAAAATATATCCTTAATATCCTAATGATCTTGGGACTTTAAAATAGTATAACTGTGTAATCTTGACCAACATCCCATGCTAATGACTTTTGAAACTGTTTCTCATTCCATTGATATAGGATCTAGATTTCCTTTTCTAAAGTTGAGGTCTTATCTTCTCTTTTCTCTTAGTGTTTAGGGAACTATTCTTCCCAAAAAAGTCATGTGCCTACTCTAAATCCATCTCCTATTTAGTTTTTCATGGATTTTACTACTACCCACGCGACCCCCTATTCTTCACACAAGGAGGGACTTTGATCGAATGTTGTTCCAAGTAGGGATTTTCCTTTATCTATCTCTAATTGTGTATCATTTTGGGTGGGTATAGTAATGCTTCATGGGATATAATGGATGAATTATTTATTTAAAAAGAGTAATAAATGAGGGGGTGATGATAAAAGATAATAGGACCTATTATTATAACGTCCAGTGGATTGAAGATGAATGAATGTTGAGCACTGTTTTATTTTATTATCCTTGTTTTCCTATTATAAATTGTTATGGTTGTAAGGCCTTAAAAAAATCATGGTCTTTGGTGGAATTTTTTTATGCCCTAGTGATTTTCATGTTCTTACTGTTGATACTCTATGAATAATTTCAAATATCAATCCATTTAATCATGTAAACTTGGTTAAATAAATGGATGCATCGGGATTAAACCTGTTCTATGAACACCCCTGTTATTTAAAGTGGAATTAAAGAACCCATCTTGTTAAATATGAATATGCTTGGATTAATGGTGTGGTTGTGTTCTATGTTTGGTTTGGTTTTTTACTTTATAGGGGTTGTGTGAAGTTGTTGTTTTAGCCTCGTAACAGATATGTGGGTGGAAAGAGGGAAGGACTTTGTGTTTGGGGAATGGAATGTTTGTACAGTGCGGCTGATATTTGGTGGTGTTTTGTTGTGTGATTTGTGTATGGGGTGGTAT
The DNA here is from genome assembly GCA_963277665.1 of Viscum album. Lineage (NCBI taxonomy): Eukaryota > Viridiplantae > Streptophyta > Magnoliopsida > Santalales > Viscaceae > Viscum > Viscum album. The sequence continues at coordinate 1,328,558,092 of OY728127.1, read as the reverse complement.
AGAAGGTGTGACGGAATCCCAGGTTGATAGATTGATTTATTTGGGAATCGATGAACTTGTAGGCAGTGGGACAGACTTTGTTTGTGTTGTGGCCATCGAGCAACGTTGTACAGTGGGACTGCAAAGTGTTTATCTGTTGTTTTGTAGTTGGATTATATCTTTACTTTCTTATTATATTGATAATGGTTACAAATAGCGGTTACATGGGTATTATTGGAATTAATTACAGTGAACTCCTTAATAAATAATGAAAAGAGGTTAAATGTAAAAGGGGTTGGGTTTATTGTTTGGTAGTGGATGTTTATGTGGTTGTTCATATAGGGGTAGTAGAAAAGGGGGTTATGGTGGACTGGTTGTTTGTTTAAAACCCATTTTTTGGGTTGAGTTCTTATTTACCTATATGTATAGATTGTAGTTCCTTGTGATTTTCAATATTAACCCCACCCTTATTGATCACTACGTTCCAAACACCCCAGTTTCATGGGTGAGAGTGTCTTTCCAAAAATCTTGGTGAGAGGATGGATGGCTGGTTACTGACTTTCTTCCTTGTACCCCCTTCCAGGTTCTTACCACTTGAGCATATATAGGCAGGTTGTAACGGATTGAGGTTTACTATTAGTCCAAGATCCCTTGGTCAGGTTGTGTTTTGGATGAGGGGCCCAGGTGTCTGCAGGCCATGCTTGTTTCCCAGGTGTCTTCGAGATGAGGTCTAGGTGTTTTTGGGCAAGATTTGTGGTTTTTGTGACCCAAGTTTTTGTGGGTGGGGTATGTGAGGTTTTTTGGCCTTGGTGTGTGCAGGTAGTTGTGCAATGGGACTGCATTTGGGGAAGGGTGATACTTCCAAGACTTTATCCATTATGAATGAGTATTTAACCAGTGGGAAAAGTGTTTTGGGGTTCCCAAATCACCAATGTTCTTATATTATTACCTTACTTGACTTATGTTATTTGGTGAGCATGCCTTGGTGAGGTTGGGATCATTAGAATTTTTTCCTTGGAGGGTGTGGTTGGTTTTTTTTTGTTTTCACAGCGGAATTAGTGTGCTTCTCCAACTTTTTCATGAGTGACTTTAGTTTCCCTAATGATTATACTTGTATGCTCACCCTATGTTATAAAACTATTTTTAGGTTTCCAAGAGGAATTTTAGAACTGTGTTGGACTTTACTAGCCCGAGCATCAGGATAGTTGTTGTGTTTCTACTTATTTTCCTTTCTTTTGGTACTTTTCTTTGGAGGTTTGGTTGTACTTTTGTGTTAGTTTATATTTAAATCATGCATAGTTTAGATTTTGGTTTTCTTTATATAAAAGTTTGGGGTTTTTTGGTATTTTTACCATCTTATATCCCAATATTGTTTTCATTAAAAAGGTTATTGTATTCCATTTTTTGTGAGATTCTATACCTTTGGTGCTAGTCACCACTCTGAGGCCTATTGAAGGCGGGACTCAGGGGGTCACTTTCTCTCCTTTATCTTGAAGAAGGCAGTTTGTGATAGAGCATTTGATCTCACTCTTTATTAAGTTTTATTTTCCCCAATAAATTAAGATAGGTTTTAAGTATGATGTGTATCAGAAGGGTGATAGTTGTAATATACTAAGTGGTATATGGTGTATATCACTTATGTATCAGTTATTTATGTACCAAATTTTAAAAATACTCAAAACTTTTATGCTTATAGCATGGATCGTAATGTCTTGTTTTGAATATTCATCTAATAAGATGTAATATTAATGTATGAAAATTATGGTTTTCTATACATATTTCCGAGACTTGATGCTTCAACCCATATTAGCTACACAAAATAGCTCATTACAAGATCTTTCTATAAAATATCTTAGCATCCCCCACACTAAATTTCAACTATGATCATGCATTTACTCCTGGAGACAATTTCTTAAGGATTTGGGGATTATAATTTGGATCTCCTAATATGGTTATTTTTCAATTCTAGGGTTTAAAAAGGGTTATATTTCAAGTCAGGATAGAATATATGTTTTTTTATGTGTTTTCAATCCTAATAATTCCTTGATCATTTTCAACAAAAGTTCCTCAATGCTCCAAAGATTTGACTAGATGTCATAGTAAATTTTTCTTATTAAATAATGGATTGGTTATCTTAATAAATGAGAGTATTATCAATAAGATTTCTAAATGGTATAGAAGAGTTTCTAAAATGAAATTTCAATATTAGATAGTATTTCATGGCATGATAATCTAAATTCAGTGATCCTTTAATTAATTTACCAAACATTGAATCTAATAATAAGTTTATTTCAACATTCAAATAAGTTTACTTTCCTTGGTAAAATCACTTTCTCATATTTTTATAGGTTCAAAACATACAAAGGCATTTAATTTTACCTCAATGGGTTTCAAAAAGTTAGAAAATGAAACAAAAAAAACAAAAAAAATGCAATTCCAAAAAACATTAATGGTTTCCCCTCCCCCACACATGAAAAATGAAATGTCCTCAATGTATTTTAATAGAAATAGAACTTTAAGTAGGTTTAATATAATGATAGTAGTAAAAAATTATAAGTAAAGTTATGACCTAGGGGTATATTTTCCAAAGTTTTGGAGGAGTGTGATCTCCACTGGTGCATGTGTAATATTTCTAGGAAATTTCTTTATCCTGTTTCCATTGATAGTTAATGGGTTCTTTTAACCTTCTTTAATTATCTTCATAACACAAAATGGATATAGATTTATTATAGTAAGTATTCCTTACCATATAGATTGAAGTTACCTAGAATAAATTTGAGTATTGAGTTATAAAACAACACTTTATCTCTTAGATGGAAGTCTATTTTTTGAATCATCTTTTCAGGTGTCACTCTTGTTTTCTCTTTATAAATACTGGAATTTAAAAATTATTCTATAATAATCTCTTCTAATTCTTGAATCTAAAGTCTTCTTTCATATACAACTTCTTCCAAATCCATATTAATATTTTTTAATATCCATTAGGCCATGTATTCTAGATCCATAGGTAAATGACAAACTTTACCATAGATCAAATAGCATGGGATCATTCTAAAAAGGTTTTTATAAGTTTTTCTATAATCTCGTATGGTGTAATCCAATTTTTTCTATAATTTTTCTTTTTCTTGAAATTCTTTTCCAAGACTCGTTTAATATATCTATTGGAAACTTTATTTTTTTCATTGTTTTGTGTATGAAGAGTGTTGGTATTTATGATGCACTCCATAATTCCTACTTAAATCCTCTATAATCCTATTTCAAAAGTGGGTTCCTTGGTCACTAATTATTTCTCCTCAAATTCTAAATCTATAAATGATATTAGTTTTAACAAAATAAAAAAAAATAGTTGAATCATCGGTTTTTTAGCTTTATCTTCCACCCATTTTGAAATATAATCCATAGATAAAAATATGTTTGAATATAAAAATGATATAGGAAAGGTACCCATAAAATATATTAACTAAACTTTAAATATTTCACAAAAAAAACCATTGGTTTTCATTTATTTATTTTCTATTTGATATATCTCTAGGGAATTGGTATTAATCACAATTCATGGAAAACTCATAGGAATCTTAAAATAGTGTGGGACAATACATAGAAAATTCCAAAAATTTAATAACAGTTCTTTGATTTCTAAAGTGACCACAAAAAGATAATGTATTTAAAAAATATAGTATATAATATAATTAACTTTCAGGAAAACATTACCATATGAATTAATCATTAAAATATTTCCAAAGATATCGATCATCCTAGATATAAAATTTTAAATCAGTACTGAGTCTAAATATTTGTTATAGATCCATATGTGATGGAACATGAAAAGTTAAAAAAACATTTACCCTATCAACATACCAGGGTACCCCTCCTTTAATTGAATAAAGTTTTTAACATGCAATAAAGTCATTAAATGGAGTAATTTTGGAATCTCTACCTAATTTGTATGTGGAAACTTTCTAAAGTGGTCTAATACTTGATTTTCATCTCATGTTTTGTCCTTAATTTTCAAATCAAACTCATATAGAAACATAATACATTTCTCTATCCTTGTATTTTATTATCTATTTTTTATTAGGTACCAAAGGGATGCATGGTTAGATACAATAATCACCTTAGTACTAAAAAAATATTATTTGAAATTATATAACAAAAAGCAACAATTAAAAACTTCTTTTTAGTGGTTATATATTGGTTTTGTGTGGAATACAATGTTCTAGAAGAATATGAAATAATATATTATCTTCCTCAAATTCTATGACATAACACTATTCCAATATAATCATTTAAATCATCACAAAATTTCTCAAATGGGTGGTACTAATTAATTGGTTTTATGATTGTTAGTGTGGTTAGTTTACATTTTATCTCAACAAAATCATGCCTGAAGTAATCATTTAAAAATTTATAAAGGTTATTGGGAAAGTGGAAAATAAATCATACTAAAATCCTTGATAAATATTTTTTAAAATCCCACATGTCCTAAAAGGGATATAACATGTTTTATACAAGTTGGGTAAGTTAATTCCATGATAAATTAAATTTTACATTTATCTACCTCAATCCCATTTTATGAAACTATATGCCCTTGAACAATGCCTCTCTCAACTGTGAAGTAATTCTTTTAAAAATTCAAGAAAATATTATTTTCAACATGAGTGTTTAGGACATTATCCGAATTTTCTAAATATTGATCAAATTAATATCCAAAGATAGTGAAATACTCAAAAATACTTCAATATATTCCACAATTAGATTAGATAAAATTCCTAACGTGAATCATTTAAATATACCTAGTGTATTACACAATCCAAATGGAATTATCCAGTAATAAAAGGTACCATAAAGTTAGATAAATTTTGTATTTTCCTAGTCCTTTAGTGCAATTAGAATCCATAAATATCTTAAAAATACACCTAAAAGTAGTGATGGGATTTTACTAAGAATATTTCAATCATTTGGTAAAAAAATGATATAGGAAAGTGATATTTTCTTCAGACCTGACTCAATTTTCTATAGTCAATGAAAAATCTAAAACTATTTTAGGCTCTCATCGGAATTAACTAGTGTTTTTAATTCTTCATAATTTTTGGTTTATATATTTTTACGTACTATATTAATTGGGTTGGCCCATTGTGAATTAAAAATTGGTTAAATATTTTCTACTTCTAATAAAAGTTCAAATTTTTTTAACAACAACCACCATTTCTAGGTTAAGTCTCTTATAAAGTTTCCTAATAGGTTTTACCTCACTTTACAATTGAATTATGTGAATTTAGTTTTTAAAAAGTATCCAAAGAATATATCTTAAATTATAGCCTATATCACATTTTCTCAAAAAATATTTATCAACCTTTTTTCTTAATTGGAAGATAAATTTTTGGAAATAATTACAAGAAACTTTTCCTCCTACTTTAAAATACATACTTTAAATTCATAGGAAAAGGATTCAATTCTTGATTTGGGGGTTGGATTAAATATAAAAAAAATGGTTTATATGTCTATAAAGACTAATATTCTTGAAAATGATATGAAGTATCAACTCCTTCCTCATTAAATAAAGAATCAAATAAATCAAAGAAATAAAATGTTTCCTCAACTTCATATGGTTACATAGGATTTACATATTTCTACCAATTTTTTCTTATAAAATTTAAAAATATTAATTAATTTCCTAAGATAATTATTTATTCTAACAAACTACTTTCCACATGTGTATTAGATTCATCAAAATTTAATAGTATAAAAAGTGAGTGATCCTCCTATAAATATTTCAGAAAATCACAAATATTAAAGTGAACAATGTTTTGACCAAAATCCATTTTTAGAGTATGTTTATAGAAATTTATAATTCAATTTTCTATTTTTAGGAATGGTATTCCAAAAATTATGGGTGTTTGAGTTGGTTTCATGAGTTCTTCCATGTTCAAAACATTCAAATTAGTTGGGAAGATCAAATTATGCACTCTAAACAAAAAATATTCAATAAATCCAACTTGGAATTTCATATATATATTGGATAGGTGGACACCATATATTTTTTAGTTATCATATCTAAAAGGAATAAATGAAGGAACGTGGAATTACATAAATAGAAGCTCCTAGATCACATAATTCATCTACAAAATACATGGATCCAATTATACAAGGAATATAAAATTTCTTTGGTTTATGATATTTGGTTGGTAGTTATAGTGTGATCAAGAATGATACATTTCTCCCTAAATTAACACTCATATTTCCTTGAAGTTTTCTTTGTTTAGTGCATTTTTACTTGAGTAACTTATCATATTTGGGAATATGTTTTATAGATTCAATAAAAGTTATATTGATTTCAACATTTTGGAATGTTTCTAAAATTTCCCTATGGATTCCTTCCTCATGAAACTTTTTTGATTGGACCATTATTGAAGTAAATGGTAGTGGAAGGTTTTATTTTTCCCCAATCTATTTTTGATATAGTGATTGTGATTTCTTCTTTCTCCTATCAAATCTAACATTACCTTACATAATGGTCTCCCTTGGTAATTCTAGATCTAGTTTAGGGTCAGTTTCATGAATATTTTGAATCTCATTACCACTCTAGGTTATTACCACACTTACATTTCCCATAATATTTGGAATGGGTTGCATTAGAAATTTCTAATGACTTCTTTTTCCAAATTTTTACAAGTCTTCTTAATTATATTTTAAATTATTTAATCACATTCATCAACTCTTAAATTTTATAATCTATTTAGTTCTATACATTTGCATAAGAACTGTTTCAATATTTTTCATTTGGTATATTTGGTTGAAAGGGTGGTGATTGGAATACTTATTTATTGTATTATTGACTGGATTTTTTTGGAATGGTGGGGGTACAAGTTTCCAGAAAAATGGTTATATTTTTTTTAAGAATTATATCTTAGAGATAAGAGTAGATCTCAATAAGTGTAGAGGGGGAATAGATTGGATGTTTCTTAAGGAATTCCTTAATATTAAGTAGAATAAGAGTTCCCAATAAAGGTAAGAATATGTAATATATAAGGCTTGATTATTTACCTTGAGGATTTAATGTTTTGATGGAGTTATAAAGATTTATGAAAAATATTTGATCATTTGAGATCAATGGATACTTTATAATAATAAATGCTTCACCCTTTTCTAAAATCTTAAAATATATTATTAGAACAAATTTTGATGAAGATTAAAAACAATGTGTTGAAAAATGGGTCTTGGGGTTCTGATTTCAATAGGTTTTTTTATATTTAATACCTACTATTGTTATAGATAAGGAGTTAGAATAAAAAAATATCTCTAATAATTGGCCAGCTCGACCACTCAAGTAGCCTATCTATTAAGAAGACTCAAAACCCAAGCTCAAAGGAGGGATCCAACTAACTGTGGCATGGTAGAAGTATATTTTATGAGAGTCATCAAACAAGAGAAGATATATGGTTAGCCTCACAATTGTGGCTTAGAACATGAGGCCAATGGAGAGAACCAACTCTATATAGGCTTCATTGGTCGATGGATGAAGTGCATGGAGTTATTAAGAACATGCATTCCATGGATAATTCAAATGGGGGTGAACGTTTATGTACACTATTTATTTTTAATATTTGGAGCACTCTATTTTAAATAATTTTTTGTGACTCTATACATTATGGGTCATCATCTTCAATCTCCAACACATGTTGGTCCACCATCTATAAGATCAGTTACACATACGTGAGTGATCATATAGACATTGAGAAAATATTATGGAAAGCTCATTCAATTTTCATCAATAACATTCCATGAAATACTAGTGACATTAATTTGTATCAAAATGAATGAAACTATTGAAGTGTGAAAAATAAATAACACCAAATATCAAGGTAAAGTCTAAATTATATTAGTGTTTATCCAGAAGATAATCTAGATATAAATATGATAATTCAAAGTGAAATGATCCTCAATGATAAATATATCACATTTCTATTTATTATGATCCTTTCCAAATATGAAGGTTTTGAAAATATTGAAGGATTAAAAATGATGAATATAGGGAATAAAGAATATGAAAATATTTCAATATGCTAAACTTTTTAAATATTTTTATCATGCTGGGGATTGTGTCGTGAAACATCGATTCATGCTGCAAAGAAGGATTTTATAAAGGATTTACATGAGTTCTATTCTAAATAACTAAATACCACATCATAAGACACTATGAAAATATTCATCTTAAAGAAATAATACTTAGAAGGAGTTTGATAGATTTTGAAATGATATTATATAGATCTATGTTAAGGTAACTCGCAAATTCATAAGGAAAAATGGATTCTATGTAAAGGTAACTTGATATTTCAAAAGGGGTGATGTGAGTTACATAAATGTAAATAGAGTTTGTAAGGAACATCCTATCAGTTATGTATGTTTGACATTCAATAACATAAGATTAATTATTTTTCCCTTACATTGGATGTTCATAAGGGTAAGGGTATTAAAGCTACCACACTATAATTACATGATAAAAATAAAAAGAGATATATTCAATAACGAAATTTTAGTGGATTTACAGTGGAAGAAAATTAAGGAGAGAAGGCCATTATGTTTTAAATATCATGAAGATAAATTTTTAGTCTTTAAGGGAATAAAAAACAAAAACCAATGAAAATTAAAAATACTAATGGTCTCATGTTTTAAATAACAAGATTATAATGAATAAAAATATTTGATTTTTGGGAGAATCTAATTTTTAATATCATATTCATTCATTACTATATATATGTTTGTGTGTGTGAGAGAGAGAGATAATAGGTAGATAAATTTGTAGATTTACACACTTCTTTTCATTAATATACCTCGTGAAATTTGAAAACTAGATTCGAAAGTTCTTTTCGTAAATAATCAACCTAAATAAGATTCTATAAGTTGAAGTGTAACTGAAAAGATTTTTTGACACTAGTATGGAACATAAGATAATTATTTGTGAATGATTAAAAGAATAGGATAGTATGGTACAATTGTTACATTGTTAGTATCAAAGAATAATAATAATATTTATGAGAAGAGACTATTTTTAAACTTAATGATTACTTTTAGCATTTATAATCTTAAAGATTTAAAACTACCACGATCAAATATCCTAATGAGTTTGAGTGGAGAACGGGGATAACCTGCATTCATATGTGTTGATCATTCTTTGGCAGTTGAAGACATGTTCATTAGTTCCTGGAGGGCCCTTTAGGAATTGGTGGTGATAATATAAATAATGTCATTGAATGATTTCTAGTTCTATCATAAGCAATTTCATGTTAGAGAAGTTGTTGACACCCTCCCAACACTTGTGTGTGACTTAGAAATGCATTTGAAATCACTTCAAACTAAAGTGGTAGTAAAATTATTGTACTCGACAAAGTTGAACAAGGAAAGGTGTTGGAACCCACATCGAGTCTGAAACTTGTAAATATTATGTGATAATGTTCTTTACTAATTTTTTATTACATACATTGGTAAAGGTTAAGAGTGAATTTATTGATTTATTCCTCTTAATCGAGGTAAATATTTGAGTGTAAGTAGGGATAATTAAAAAATAAAGTAAAACTCAGTAAAAAGGTGGGTATATTGATCCCCCCAATGTCTTTGCATGATCAACAGGGCTCTACAAGCAGTATCAATTCATAGGTCAACTTCTTATTAGATCTAACATTTTTTCCAATATATTTCTATCATATTCATATGAATTACATATTTAAAGAAAACTCATAAGTGAATCAGATCAATGACTCGGTATTTATCACTCTTCAAGCAGACTAAAGGTTTCTTCAAAACTCTAGAAAATTGGAATAAAATATAGACAAATAAATTTATAAAAATCTAAAAAATAATAAGGATCTATAACTACTTTAATATTATCGAAGTGATAAGTATTTACATTCTAATTTTGTTGATAATAAAATTTTCAAAGAAGTAAGTTCAAGATGCATGGAGTATAAAGTGGATGAATCTATCAAAATTATTGAATAATTATTCTCTCTATTTGAAAGGGATGTAAAGTACGTCCTTAATGAAGTGGTTTCATATATAAATTTTTTTTTTAAGGAATTTCGAGATGAAAAATCACAGTTAGAAAAATAATTTAATGAAACTGAAGATATATTATGAAATAAATTCCAAAAGTGAAATACTCTCATAAATATTATGGAATATAATGAAAAATCTATGTCTCTTTATAATAAGAAAATTTCATTACTTGAATAATTTTTTAAAAATAATTTTTTGATAAATAATTAATAATAATTGTTCTTGAATAAGTAATTTATTCATTTGAGAAACTTTAAAAAACCTCTATTAATGTCATGGATGATCGGTTAGAGGTTAAGGAAAGGAAAACAAAAGAGCCTCAAAAATTATCTAAAATAATAAAGAAATATGAATTAATATCATATTTAGAAGTTGAAAAAATATTTGGAATTCTAGTTGAGATCTATCAAGGATGAAAAATATTACCTCAACTTGAAGTATCTTGAGCTTGGGATAAAACTGAAAAACATTAAAACAACTCAAGTTGAAACTACAAAATCTTGTAAAATTAGAGATGTATTCACACAAGTTTCTATTTATATACATGGTTATAAAAATTATCATACTTTTGGAAAAATAACTTCATATTATCTAGAGAATCATCTACTTCAAACTCTTTAAAAGTAGTTTCATCCATCTCAAAATCCGTTAATTGTGATAAATCTATTTTCTCAAAAAGTGAAGGTTTCGAAGAAAAATATAAAAGATATGGAAAATGGAAAATGATTATAATTCTACCACTATGTAACTGGAGGATAAAATATTTATTATACGATCTATCTCTACAAAATAAGCCCAAATATACATAAAAACACCCAAAAACAAGAAAATTCCATTTTTAAAAATTATTTATAGAATCCTCATCAAAGAATAAAAATGATGTTTATAGGTTGTTTTTGTTATTACTATAGGTTTTTTAATAGGGAATAATATTTTTGGTATAATATATCAATTGTTGAAGCCTAAATAAGGACATAATTTAGGGGGAATACCTGAATCAAGAAGGGAACCTACTATGAAAGTACAGAATTCACAAAAAAGGAAAAATAAATTTGTTAAAAATATATTTTATTTCTTGATAAATATATTTTATTATTGTTTCATATGTGATCATAGATATTATAAAAGTCTGTACAAACCATTTAAACATGTATCACAAGCATGGGATGGGAAAAGGCCATAGAAGAGACAAAAGAAGGTTGGAAAGAAGGATGAAGTTATTTTGGGTGGGCCACATATAAAGAAATATTTTCAAAAAAATATAATAGTTTTGAAAATAATTCGCAAGAAGTATAATAAGAAGTATTACAAGGATTTAAAACAGAAATTTAAATTATTTTACTATGGAAGGATGGTCCATACCATGGAGTAATGTAAACAAGCCATGGAAATCAAAATTAGAAGAAGTAGACTAAAATCATATGAGGGGTTAATCAAATAAAGAAATAAGAATATTAGATTTATAGAAAAAATAATTTAAGAAGAGGAGAATGTGTTTACTAAGAATGGAAACTATGATAATAAAAATAATCCAAGTGGATATTCCAAACATGCTAAATTAGTTTCATTTGATTGCTTGATAATTTGGCCAACTGATTTAGAAAAGATTATGAAAATGGAGGAAGTATAAAGAGGTGATAAAGGAAAATAATATAATCTTCTTGAAGGAAAATTATAATTCCTTAATATTTTATCCAATAATAATTATATAAGAGTTCTTGTAAATATATTTAGAAGATGTAAGAAATTCAGGTATGGAGAAAATTATTGTGTGACTATGCTTCCATCTCAAGAAGAAATAACTATAAAAATAATTCAAAAGTAAAATCACCATTAGATTAATTATCTTTATTATTAAAGTTTAACAACCCTAATCTACAAAAATGGAAAGTAGAAGAATTCTATGTTTTCTAAAGTAAAAAAATATACTTAAAGATCAAATGTAATAGAATATATAATGGATAGAAAGGAGAAACTTGGATGAGAAAATATTCCCAAACTTGTTGTTAATATTGATGAACAAATAGTTTCACCTTATTCCCAAATTATTTATTTTTTATTTTTTTCTAAACATGCAGGTAATTTAAGGTCAAGTTGATTCTTATGAGGAGAATTATAAAATGCGAGTAATTTTTCATGACTTAATAGAAATATGGAAAGGAGCAAGCTAGATTCACATTTACAAATCTAATAAAAAATTAACTTATTAAAATGAATATATTTAAGTCTATTTGAAAAAATAATCTACCATGATGAATAAGAAGTGAATATTGTTAACATTGGAAAAAAGTAAAGAATAATCCATCCATGATTGATCTCATAGTTGGTATTCTAAAAAATTGTATATTGAGTAAGATCATTATTGATGAATATGGGTAAGAATTAAAGGTTTCATTGAAAAATTATAAGTTTATACTCACTTATCCTTGGTTATAAAAATCATATCCTAATATTAAGAGGGGAAATAGATTTTTAATCGATGATATTAAATGATATTTTGAAGAACATTAATGGTTAATTTCTATAGTTTAAAACCTACCAAATTATGTTTGAATGTTTTAATCTATATGATAAAGAAAGTTCTCTAAATAAGGTTAAAATTCCCATGAAAATAAAAAAAAGTAATATTACCCATTTTTTTAGCTTGAAATGTGGTTAACAGGATTTGAATAACATTTGGGGATTATCCATCATGGAATTCCATAATTTATCTTAGAAGTACAAATATACTTGAAAGAGATTAGCCATTATAAAGAAATGAGTACCCTCTTTAAGAGGGAATTTATATAAAGAAATATGCAATGAAATAAATTTATATTTTAGTGAATTATAAATATACAAATCATCTAGTTTAAGTGGTTAATAAGGTATTCTAATCACAATTTCCAACCTTGAATTATTTATACCAAAAAAAGTTACAAATGGGGATGGTTGGTTGATGAGAAAACAGAGTCAAAGAGAGATTTGTATAAACTGTACTTGAGATTTATAATGTGTTTGTTGAATTTTGTATAAGGTGTATATATATTTATTTCCTAATCTATGAATACATCTCTCAAAAGAGGTTTTTTGAAAAGGTTTCACATGTATAATAAATTAATGGATAAATTTAAATACTTTGGTTACCAAATCCTATTATCTACACTGGGTTAGCCCATAGAGACTTATAGTTTTGTAACTAGAGGATTATAGTTAAGTGAAAATGTGGTGCCAAATACTCTTATAATTAATTCATGTTGGATATAAAATTATAATTGGAAAGATAATTTTGTTATATATAAGTTCTTGCCCTTGTTTTATATTTGTTATTAATAAGGGGGTAAAGGAATGGAGGATAAAACACACATATGGACTTAAATGTTCTTGAGTGTATTAAAAACAAACACAAATGAGTAGATTGAAGTGACCATGCCAATGGTTGTATTTTTTTCAGTAAGTATGTCTTGGTGATAAGGTTGAAGCTAAATATATGTTAAGGAGGAATAAATGGATGCTTCATCAAGAATTCAAGCATATTAATAAGAATAAGATTTCCCAATCAAGGTAGGAATATGTGATATGTAAGTTTTGATGATTTACCTTGTGCATTGGAAGTTTTTATAGAGTCACAACAATTTATGAATAACATTTGACCATTTTGAGATACATGGAAACTTGATAATTATAAGCCCTGTATATATATGATAAAGAATCTTGAGTATCTCCATCCTTATTTAAAATATTGAAACATATTATTGGAACAAATTTGGTTGAAGATTAAAAAATATTTGATAAAAATGGGGTTTGTTTTCTAATTATTATAGGTTATTTAAATATATTGTTTTTGTTATTATAATGGATAAGGAGTTAGAGGAAAAAATATGTCCAAAAGTTTACCAGCTTGACTATCCAAATAGCATAGCTACTAAGAAGACTATAAAACCAAGATCAAAGGAGGTAGTCAACTGAATACGGTGCTGTAGGAACATAGAGCACGTGTGTTGGAATGAAAGAAAAGAGTAGTGATTAGCCTCACAGATTTGGGTCAGCACGTGAGGCCAATGGTGGGAACCGTCTCCATTTAGGATTCATCGGGTGATGGATGAGGTGTGAAGAGCAATTAAGAGCTTCCTTTATATGGCCAAGTCTAATGAGGGATGAGATATTATGTTAATTATTGATTTTTAATACATATAATGCTATATTTTAAATAATTTCATGTGATTACATATGTGAGGGCTTGTTATATTCAACCCCTATCACACATTTATCTATCATCTACATGAGCGGTTATATATCTCTAAGTGATCATATGAAGCTTAAGAAATTATTTTTAGGATATCATACCTTGTTCATTAATATCATGCCATGAACTAATAGCTAAAATCATGTTTATCAAACAACCAAGAACTAATAAAGCATAAAGAATGAATAACACCCATTTATAAGTTGAACTTTGGATGATATAAGATTTTATCCAAAATAAAACCCATATATAAATTTGATTATCCAGAGTGAAATGATCCTCAATGATATATATATATATATCATGATATTATCTATCATGATACTTTTAAACTATAAAGCTTCTCTAAATCTTGAAGTGTCAAAAATGATGAAGATAGAGGATGAACAATACTAGATGATTCCAATATTTTGAACTTAATGAATATTTATATCAGGTTGATGATTCTGTCATGAAACTTTTGTTTAGGTAAAAAATAATGATTTTTATGGATTTTCATGTGTTTTACACTGAAGAACTAAATACCACATCACAAGCCACCATTAGAATATTCATGAAGAAGAAATAATATTCCAAAAGATCTCGATGGATTTTGAATGGATGTTATTGGGAGTTACGTGAAGGTAACTCATAAATTGTTAAGGGTAAATGGTTTCTATGTAAAGATAAATTAATACTATAAGGGTTTATGTGAGTTGTTTTAAGGTAAAAATAGTTCATAAGGGTCATCCTATAGGATATATAAGGGTGATGTTCATTAATATATGGTTCATTACTTTACAATTATGTTTTTGGTTGGTAAGGGTATTGGTGATGTATCAGCTACACTGTAATTGCATGGTAAAAATAAAAGGAGATACATGTAATCATGAAAATTTTATGAAGTTATAATGGAAGAAAATTAAGGACAGAAGTCTGTGATATTTTAAATATCAGGAAGATTGATTCTTAATATTCAGGAGGATAAAAAAGAAAAAACCTATTCAAATTCAAAAAGACTAAAGATCTTGAGTTTTAAATAAAAATATTATAGTGAATTAAAATCTAGGTTTTATGTGAGACTCCAAGTTTGAATATTTTATTAACACATAACTGTGAATATATATGAGTTGAATAAGAGAAATTTTTGAAATTTAGTGCTACTTTTAATTATTGTGCCTCTTATAAGTAGAAAACCCATAGAAAAGAGAACCTTTTTTGTTCATAAAACCTTAAGGATATTTTTAAATTTTAATAGGAAGTGAATAGATCTTTTTACACTAATTTAACATGTAAGAGAACTCATCTGTTAAGGAATAATATAAGAGGATAGTTAGATTATTTGGTTTCCTTACTAGTATCGAACAAGAAGAAGAATATTAAGGAGAAGAGACCAACGTTTCACTTTTTGATTACTTCTTAGAATCAATAATCTGGAATAATAAGAACCATTATGATCAAAAATCATAGTAATTATGAGTGAAGAACAAGTCCATCCAACATTCATATGTATTGATTATTATTTATCAATTGAAGACCTGTTTATTGGTTTATGGAGGACTATTTAAAAACTTTTGGTACTGGTATAAATAATTCCATTAAATAATTGGTGGTTATAGTATAAAAATTTTCATATTATATAGTAGGATGATACCATCATGACACTTTTTTCATATTAGAACTATATTTTTAATCACTTAAAATTAAACTAATAATAGAAACCATATACTTGAAAAGGTTGAGCACGGTGAAGAGTAGGAACTCACATCGAGGTTGTGCCTTGTAAATATCATTTAAATTTTTTCTTTCCTTATTTTCCATTATTAATATTATTGAGAGTTCATTGATTGATTTATTCCTCTTAATCAGGGTATAGGTTCAATTGGAAGTTGGTATAAATTGGAATTGAAGTAAAACTCAATAAAAAGTAGGACAACTAATTCACCCCCCCCCCCAGTATCCCTACTCTATAGGGGGTACATGATATTATTATTTAAAGGGTGGTATTTATTTATTTTATTAGTTTATAAATCCATATTGGACTTGGGAGGTGTCTCTAAATCCATGATTGGGCTATTAAAATTACCTCTATTACTTGGAAGTCATGAAACTTTATATTTATTTTATATAATTACATTGGTTAGTATAATGGTTTTTAGAAGAATAAAGACCATATAAATTCATTGGTTTGAGTTGATTAGTTGATTGATTAAGAACCATATACTTAGCCAAAGTGGTATGTTATTAAAGTTTAGACTATAACAATGGTTATTCTTTTGATCTTACCTCATGCGATCCTCTTCTATCAATTCCTCTTATAACAAATTACTATGAATTTTGAGCTATTTTCTCAATCAGTCTTGTATATTCAACTAGTCTATTTTTGATCAAATATCCTATTTATGATACATATAGTATACTTTAATTATTATCTAGTAGAACTTTAAATAAGGAAACTATTAAATATCACTACTCAATTTCATAGAGTGCATATCTTGCACATATCTTTTTGAATCATTTCCAATACTAATAGAGTCTCACTAGTGGATTTTATTATGGTATAAATTTATTTCATTATACCCATGCTCCTTGAAGTTGGAAATAACCACTAGAGGAAAATAATTTTAAGGTCATCCCAGTCATTAACTTCTCTAGGAATTCGGTAGTATATCCATTCTTCATATGCTCTTTCCAAAAAAAATAGAAAGGATCTCCATTTGATTTCATTTTTAGCTACTACTATTAGATTAAGTGTAGCACACACTAGGGTGATTTCTTAAATATTATTATTTGGATATTTACCTGTTAGGCCATGAAATTTAAGCAATAGTTGAATCTGACTAGTTTCCAATTCAAAATAATCTTTTATTGTAGTTATGGTAATTTTTTTATTTTTATTAATAAAATGATATTCACAGAGATATGTAAGTGTTTGGTTTGGATTTTTACTCGTGGTTTTCAATCAAGTCAGAGGTCATAATGACCATTAAAATTTGATATATAAATCAAAACTATCATAACAGTGAAGGTTTGAACCCAAAAGAAGGAAAGTGAGTTTTCTAAGGGATAATTAAACTCTATGTTTTTTGAAAATATTGAAAAAATGTTTATACTAAGAGGGGAGATTACATAATTATAGATTAAAATAATTAAAAATGTGTGTGTGTGAAGTTAAAGGTGTTAGATAAAGGTTTTTGTAATATGAGACAAGTCAAACAGATAATAAAGGGGGATTTTATTGAAGTATCTTGTTGAAAATATGATTACAGTGGGAAAATATTTCAAAAATACATGAAAATTTGTTTATAAAAATTATTATAGTATCTATCAATATTTATAACTATTACTGCACATTAACATAATATTTATCAAGAATTGTTTTGTATGGAAGTGAAAAAAAGTGCTTAGTGAGTCATTCAACTAGCCTCATACATTCAATCTATTGATGTATTATAGTGGGTAAATTGATTTCAAAATAGACTCGATCTTCATTTTCATCTATTGATACATAAAATAAAATCAAGAACTAGATTTAAATAAATATATCCAAGAAGTATGAATTGTGTACATCAGGGAAGAAATCAAGAAAATGAACGAATTAAAAAAGTATAACAATTGTATCCCCTTAATTAATTACCCACCAAACATATTTACAGATGCAAGAATATCACATGAGAAAAACATATTAGAGATACATAAAAATAAAAATAATGGAAATGGTTTGGTTCATATCTATCAAGTGAGAGGCTCTATCTCACTACTTTACATTTTACTTTCTCTCTCTTTGAATCTCCTACTCATACTTTCCCAAAATCTCATGCATCCCTCTCATTATTTTACTCCCTTCTATCTCATTTTTCCAAAGTCTATATAAAAATCCATCTATTAGTAAATTACACTTTAATTATATTTCTTATTCATAGACTTAATTCTAATGACTATTATAGTCATCATCACTTCAAAATATTTTTAAAGGATTCTAAACACCTATCTATGGGTTAATCAAGTATAACATCTTCAATCTATATTGCTTTAATTGGAATAGCATTCTTCCCTTTAAAATAATTTCATAGACACACATCCTCAACACAACTTCCGTAAGAAATTACAACACTGATAATTCACTATTTTTGGGAATCTATGCTCTTCTAGGTTACAGAGTCAACAAATCAAGAATATATTGTGCATCCATGTCCATCCTCTCAACCACTTCAATCATCCAACTAGGACTCCCAAATGTTATAGTAAACCCGGAAACAAGAAACCAATGATCACAATTTATATCTTCATTATCTTTGGATACAATCTTTAGGATGGTCGATGTAACACTTTGAGTTTTTATATGTATTCCTTTGAAATAAATTTACTGTATTCAATATCTTACATTACACATAACCCTAAGTCTAAATGAACCATGATATAATATAACCTTTATAACCTAGTCATTGGATTTTTGGGTATGAATAGAATTAATAACATTATGAAATATATATATATATATATATATATATATATATTTTTTAAAAAAAATTAAATTTTTTAATTAATTCCTAAGAAATAATTATTAATTTTTTAATAAAATAATTTCATGATTAAAAGACCTATTTTTTGAAGAATTTTATTTTTCTATATATCATGTTTTTTTATGTAGTAAAAATATTTACAAATTATTTTAATGAAATTTATTGATAATGTATTAATAATCATTTATAAAATATTTATCTAAGGTTTAGGAATTAATATTAAATAATTTGAACGTAAAAAGAGTAATTTTTCATAAAACTATTTTCATATACACAATGCATTTTAATCTTAACAAATTACATAAATTTCTATCGATTAAGGATGTAAATTGAATTTATAGAATATATATTCAGCCAAATATTTTAATATTCATATAATAGTTTTTATAAGGCCGTGAATGAAATTAAACTTAGTTTTATGCTTAAAAATTCATTTTTATAAAAAATTGTTTTTATTACGTTTTGTGAATTTATTTTAAAATTAAGTTCTTACATTTATTAAAGTCGAATTTTATAAAATGGATTCGGTATTTGGAAATATTATGTCTACATTTTTTAAGGATCTCATTTTAATTTTTGGTCATAATGAAAATAAAAAAATAAAAAAATACCACAATTGAGGGAAAAGGGGTTTAGAGCGGGGTTAAACTAATAGATATGGGTAATTTAACACCTTTAAATTTTAAAATGTGAACATAATATTCAATATTTTGTATGACATGAAACACCAAGGATTGAAAGGAATATAAATTCCTGAGACTTTATAATATATTTAATATTTTAAAAAAAATCAATATATTATATAGATTTCAATGCACACAAAATTGAGTTTATCTTGTGTTACACACGATAATGAGTTTTTTTTATAGCTTTCATTACACACAATAATGAGTCTTACTGAAAAAAATATACTATTAATATAATAGATTAATATAATAGTTATTACCTAGCCATTGGAATGATGGGTATGAATAAAATTAACTAAATTATGAAAATATGTATTGTACACACATTTATTAGTTATTTATTTATTAGTAATAAAATTATAATCATTTAAAAGAAAAAAATGTTTTATGAAAGACACTATTTTTTCTAAACAGATGATTAGTCGTGCTTTACACGCATAATTTAAAATTAATTTTTACCACTTTTATAAAATTTATTTTAAAAAACAAACTTAATTTTTGAAATTATAATACCAAAATTATTTTAGGTTTATTTTTTGGTATTTTCTAAGATGTTTAATCTTTTGATGAATAGTGAAAAATAATGAATTTTAATTGAAAACTTCCTTTTTTTTTAATAATTTATAAGGATAAATTATATTTCTAATTGATTTAAAAGTATAATTAGATAAATTATATATTAATAAATCCAATTTGGTTTATTGGAATCATTTTTATATTGAAATTTTATATAAAAATATTGCAAACTTTTGAACATTTTCACTTTAAAAACTCGTTTTCTCATCTCGTCTGCTAGATTAAATTTTAAAGCAAATATTTCCATGTTTGTGAATTTAATTTGGAAAAATATATATTATATTGATAATAAAAATAAATTATAATTTATGATAAGTTCAACTAATTTTTTTATCAAAATTAATAGTGAAAATAGTAAAAACTATTTATTGCGGCTAGGGTAAAAATGGATTTACTGGGGGGTTAAACATAAAAGATAAGGGTTAAATATTCCTATAAACTTCTCCAAAAACTATTTTATGGAAATATTATGACCATTAAACCTATAGGGTTTGATAATATTCCATTTTGACCCCTTTTATGTACAAAAAAAGTGGGAGCACTCAACTCTTTTCAACAATACCAAGCTTGTCCTCTCCCCACTTATAAAAGGTCACCTACTCTCCTCCCCACTTCACACCTTCATAACAATTGATTTCATCCAATACCTACCCAAATCACTTCCCAAATTAATTCCCCTCATCCTATATGCCTTATATTTGGGCATAAATCCAACCAGTGAAGGTTTTAGTGCAAACCTAAGGAGGTTGGCTAAATGAGAGGTAATGTTCTTCAACAACCATCTTCATTTTATTTACTTATCCACCTCCTTAAATTCATTTCAAACCAATATGATATAATAACCACATTATATTACATATAATGATATATTTTTATGTAAAGGTAACGAAAAACATCCATAAAAAAATCCATCAAATGTGTTATGAAATCATCGTTCATACGTATAGTGGACTGCTGCCTCGTGAACCGGTGTCGTTTATTTTTACATTACCACCTCTCAATGATAGGTATGATGATAGATATAAATTATATATTAGATTTTTATAAAAAAATTATTTCTCTAGATTAATTTTGTAATATATATATTATCACCTATAATCATGTAGGAGATATGATAATGTCGCTCGTGTGTATGGTGGACTAGCTCCCCGAGAAGTGATGTGATTCGACTTTCACTAATGCTTCTCATAGAAGGTGATAAATATAAATTTAATGATTATATGTGATATAAATGAAATAATTTTTATATTCATGACATATTTATCATTATATAAATATAATATATATATATATATATATTATCATGTTCCCGTATTTTTATTTCAGTCACAAAAAGATGATAACATTGTTCTTGTACGTGGGGACTACAGCCTTCATGAAGTGATTTGACTCTATTTTAAGCACCACACCACACATATAAAATATATAAGTTATTAATATGTTATATATGATATCATTATAATTATAAAAAGTTAATATATTACTTACCTCCATTCCATAATGATCGGTGAAAATGGAAATGTTACCCATGCATATGTATGGCCTACTGTCTTCATGATCATAATGTACTTAATTTTTCATTAAAATCATCAATTAATGGTTTTAAAAGTAAAATTTATTTAAAATTATTATAATTATTTCATTATTACTATTATTTAGATGATATAATAGTATAATATGTGCAATAACTGGATCTTTCATGATGAAACATGCATGAGAAGACAAGGCAATTAACACCTAAAAAGATGAAAATAATGAAATATTATTAACTAATGGGTGATAAGATGTTATAAAAGGATCATATATGATATCATAAATATTAATATTTTCCTAAAATAAGTTAATAACATGTTTAAACCCACTATAAAGGAGGTTAAATCCCATTCAACTAAAAGGAATCATAAGGTGAGAGATTTTATCTCAATTTCATTTCATTAAGGAATATTGTAATGTTATGCACCTAATTTATTTTATATGGTGTATATAATACCTATTTGAAATGTTATAACATGTTTCATTAATAATTCAAGGTATTTTAAGCTTCAATTTGAATAATTACATCCAATGGGATTTGACTTCCAAATTACCAAGTGGTAAATAATTTCAAAACTCAATTAATTTTAATTGGGTTATATTACTTCCTCGTTATTGTTAATATTATAAGATTATATTTATAATTACTTTTGATTATATTATGATGTATTTCAAAAAAAATTATATGTATTTATAGTTGATACATGTAATCGATTCATTGGTTGATTATCACTTCAACATTATGATCCTTCCAAGGGTTTACTTTGCAATCTAATTTTAATCAGGATTGTTTATGATTGAATTTCCTTTGAAGGATGTTATACAATAATTTTTAATAAAATATTTCAATTTATTTTCCTATGTTTATTCACTATCTTTTTCAAATAATAGTATCATATTTCGACTCTTTTGTAATTAAAATAAATGAGAATTGTTTTTAATAAAATTCAACTTCATTTCTATCTTCAGTCAGAAATCTGTTTTATTTTAAAACCATGTTTCCTAAAAAATCAAAAAAAAATTAACCATTCCAAAATAATATATTAAATTCATTTTTACCCATTTTTACTCTTCACAAAAAAAATCAAAGGAATCTTTATATCATTTTCAAAATAGTGCTCATTTGAATTTTACCAAAAATGTGAAAGGAATCTTCTTGTTGTTTTCCGAACAAGGCACTTTCTTAACCTTTTAAGGTAAAAAAGGAATGTTTTTTTAACTTTTAAAATAGGTATATAATTACCAACCATCATAACCATCCTTTATTTGAATCTTCCTTTTCAATTTTATGAGGATCTTTCTAAAGAAAATATTTTAATAAATTATTTTCAAATAAAAGTATTTTTTTAAAAAAATAAAAATGAAAAGGATATTTTCCTCAAGAATATTTTTAAATAAATTTTTATACAATTTCTATTCATCAATTAAAAACCCATTTATTCTCACTCAAGTGGTTATATATTCTATTTATACCTTTCATATTCTTCCTCGAGATGGTTTATGATCATTTTGACTAAGGAAAGTAATAACATTCACTTTATTATTTCATTTTAGTAGTCATTAACTTTCCCTTGAAATATTCACTTTACTCTGATCATTAGAAATTAAATTTACCCTAAATATATATATTATTTATCATGTATATTATTATTTATTAAACTATATCTCATTTCTAAATAGGGTTCTTTACTTTAAAAGTTATTTGATTGACAGGGAAAATATTGATAAATCAGTAGCCTTTACTCTATATAGATATTTGATGTTAAGGAATATTGATTCATGAATTAAATATATTATTAGATATATGAGGAATTATTTAGAACTGAAGTTATAGGTGGGTCCTGGAATTATATATCCCCTTGATGCATCGGTAGGTCTCATGAGACAAATCAAGTTAAGCTAGCATTAAACAGGTTTTTACCTATAGTTTAAATCGTCTTTTCTAAGGTCCTGATAGTATATGAATCATGTACCTGAGACATGATTTCCAATAATTAATAATTTCATTCATTAATAGTTTGTTTATTATTATATAGGATATTTTCACTATGATATAATATATGGATACATTTTGTTTCGGTTTATTGATTAAATGGAATGTGTTCTTAGTTATTTACCTTTATATATTAATTATTTCACATTTAGTTATTTAAATGGAGTGTTTTCACAGTTATTTATCTTTCCATATTTATTATTGCTTATCTAGTTATTTAAAATGAATTTTTTCTCAATTATTTACCTTGCTATATTGATTATTCCTTATCTAGTTATTTAAATGACATGTGTTCTCAGTTATTTATCTTGCCATATTGATTATGCTCTATCTGATTATTGATTAAATGGAATGTGTGATCAGTTATTTATCTTTCCATATTGATTATTTTCCATGATATTTTTACATTTATATTATCTCTATATGTACTTCGTTCTTAGTTTATTGATTATATTTCATGTGTGTTTATTTATTTACCTTTCTATATTGATTGTGATTATTGATAGATTTTGTTGTACTTAACCCTTACTTAGCATTTGAGCTCAACCTTATTTTTTTTCCTTTCCCTGTGATTCCATGAAGAGTACTATGATTGATATGAAAGGATATTCTAGAGGTAAAAATGATATTATCAAAAACAATGTTGTAATTTGTGTATTCAAGTGTAATGCAAGAGTCAAGTATGTATCAAGTTTACCAAGAATACTAAACTATTCGGTCATTTGGGATGTGATTCCATGTATATGGTTCCTACGTAATGTAGTACGGCACCAGATTCAATATACTAGGGTTGGGGTCTCTATAGTTGGTATCCGAGTAAGTTCACTAGAAAACATGGGAACTATATTTAGGATAATAAATATAAGGTAACATAACCCAAAGATAGAATTTGAGGATAAGTATAGAAGAACGTCCCAAATTTTAGTTAAGATAGAGATTGTGTAGAATTTCCTTGAAGTAAATCCTTGTCTAGATACTACTAGTGGATTTTATTATTACAAAGATGTACCTAGGGGTAATAAATATGAAAATTACATCACAATATTGACTTGATCATTACCTAGTACATGATAATAGGCCTTAATACACACCTGGTTTGACACTCTTGGGGGATATTCTTAGGATAACTCACATTTTATTTACAAACAATTATGAAGGATTTTAATAGATAATGAAAATGAATGACCTAGGTTAACCTTTGACCAAGGATGGTCCTACGTTTAAATAAAATATTAGGAGTATTTATTTGGATTCTAGAATTATATTATTGAAAAAAAATAACCAATTGAATATTGTTTATAAGAATCATGAAAATTTTAATGATTTTATTCATTTTAATAAATATGTATGTCTTCATCAACTTA
Organism: Viscum album; assembly: GCA_963277665.1. Taxonomy (NCBI): domain Eukaryota; kingdom Viridiplantae; phylum Streptophyta; class Magnoliopsida; order Santalales; family Viscaceae; genus Viscum; species Viscum album. The sequence continues at coordinate 1,328,533,181 of OY728127.1, read as the reverse complement.
AGATTTATGGATACCATCATGGGTTATGAGTATAAAGTTGATCATAATTTCAAAGTATTAAACACCGCTTTTAAACAATTTGTGGTAGTAATGTCACAAGATTACGGATATTTTTTGAGAAATTTATGGCAAGTATATGTTTTAGTAGAAAATTTGTTTGAGGGATAATACCTTCACATTTTATAGGCATAGGTTTAAAGGTATTGATAACCTCTATGATTGATATAATCGTTAATAACATTGTAATAATAGTCAAATAAGACTATTATAATTTATAAAAAAATAATTTGTATTGAAAACCATAATAAAAATAAATTTAATGATTACTTTTATTTCATGGATGTCCATCATTTTTTGGGGAATATTATAGAAATCACGTTAATATAGTTTTATAAAAAAGAAAAAATTGCATGTCAGGTGATAAACCATCATGTCCAGAAAGGTTGTGGGGCTTGAACCCATGACCGAAAGAGGATAAGGGTTTCACACTAACCACTAGCCTATGCGATTTCCTAGTTAAAATGTCATTGTTTTTAGGTAAACTATTTGAAAAATAAATATTAATAATGAACCAGAGGTGTTGCTTTTTAGGTTCAGAGATTAATTTATTATATTGGATAATTTTTTCTAACCATATTGGTTTGTAAAAATATTTAGAGAGGAATGGAAGGACTTTTCACTCTTTTATGGATCTTCTAATCTTCTAATTGTAAATTTTAGTGCTTCATGGATAAAAAATTCATTTTTTGGATATTCATTTCTTAGAGTAAGGAATGAATTGGAAATAGATCAAAGCACGACAAAAGGATGATATTGTATTTATAAAATATAAATATCTCAAGTAATTATACTTCCTTATATTCTTTGGTAGCAAAATAATTACTCAACATTAGTAAAATGATCTTGAAACAAAAATATTATCCTAATACATTCATTTATATTGAACTGATGGTCTTTTAAATAATCATAGATTTATGGTTTTGAGGCCCTCAGCTTTCCATTGATAATTCACTTTCTTATGATCAATGACCTCAATCACTCTATAAATATTTACACATTTCCTCCATATTCATATCTCCACTTACCACTAATGTTCTCTTACATATAAACTTAGTTATATATTATTCCACATGAACATTTTAATTCCCTTTCTCTCTTATAAAGAGAAAATTTTATTAACTCTTTTATGATGTGGGTTTCTAAATAATCGAATTTCAAAATGTTAAACCCTTGATTATAGAGATCATGTTTAAATTGTGAGTATACAATTTATTTAAGGTTGGTAGAATGTAACACACTGAAATTTTTAATTTTGAACATTATATTTGATAGTGTGTATGACATGCAACACCAAGCATAGAAAAGAATATAACATCATGAAACTTTATGATATATTAACTATTTTAAAAAAAATTAATATATTTTATAGCTTTAAATTCACACAACACTAATATTATCTTGCATTAAATGAAACAACGTGTTTTTTTGATAACATTCATTACATGCAAAACTGAGTCTCATCAAACAACAAAATACTATTAATATTATTATTTAATATAATAGTTATCACATAGTCATTGGGATGGAGGGTATGAATAGGATTAACTAAATTATGAAAATATATAATTTAAACATTTTTATTATTTATATATTGATTAGTAATAAATGAGAATAATTTAAAACCAAAAAAAAGAAATGTTTTCTAAAAATAGTATTTTTCTAAAAAAGGATTAATCGTGCTTTACACACATAATTTAAGATTAATTTACCACTTTTAGAAAATTTATTTGAAAAAATAAACTTCTTTTCTTAAATCAGAATACCAAATTTATCTTAGGGTGAATTTTTTATATTTTTTTGAGAAGTTTCATTTTTTATGAAAAATGAAAAATACTGAATTTTAATTGAAAAAAACCTTTTTCTTTAAATAATTTTAAAGGTTAAATTATATTTTTAATTGTTTTTTAAGTATAATTAGATCAATTTTTTATCAATTAATACAATTTTTAATGGCCTAGACCTTTCCAGTCCATTCCCTTACTGAAATATGGTGTTCGAGGTGTTCTGGGAGGTCAAGGTGACTTATCCCCAACACTTTTACAAATTTCTAGTTTTATGAATAGTGTTTCTAGTTTTCTGAATAGTACCATCAGTGAGTCATTTGTACTGTCGGTGTCGGTGAGTCTTTTGTACTATCAGTGTCGGTGAGTCATTTATATTATCGGATTCTGTAAGTCATTTGTACTGCCAGCATCAGTGAGTCATTTGTACTGTCGACATTGGTGACTCATTTGTACAGTCAACATTGGTGAGCCATTTTTACTTTTGGCATTGGTGAGTCAATTGTACTTTCAGCATCAGTGAGTCATTTGTACTTTCAATTTCGGTGAGTCATTTGTACTGTCAGCATCGGTGATTCATTTGTATTGTCAGCCTTGGTGATTCATTTGTATTGTCGGTGTCAGTGACTCATTTGTATTATTGGTTTCAGTGAGTCATTTGTACTTTTGGCGTTGCTGAGTCATTTGTATTGTTGTGTCGGTGACTCATTTGTACTATCAGCATTGGTGAGTCATTTTTTCTGTCAGCATCGATGAGTCATCTTCATCTATCTAGGTCGATGAGAAAGATGTGAACAATGTTTCGATCTTCCTACAGTTTCACCCCTTTAATTTTTTCTTTGATGAAAAACGCATTCAAGGCCTTGTTTTAAGGGATTTAAGGCTGATTCAAAGCCCATAACTCTTATATTAATTTTCCTAAAGCTCGGTATTCCTTTACTTGGTCAAACTACATGGATTAATTTGATCTGTATTAAGGGAAATTCTAAACCGTTTCAAATCCTATTAGTCTCAAATCTAACCATTAAAAGTTGGGAAACTTCCTTTATTTTATTCCTTCTCCTTTCTCTCAGTATGAAGCGCCCTAATACAATATTCCCATAGGATTGGTGTGATAGAACCTTAATCCTTGGATCATTTCCCCTTTAATTTTCTTCCTTCTGCATGCACACCCCCTACTATGGTGCAAGCAGCATGTGTCGATCAGTCATCAATAGAAGGCATGATCTATCTCCATTCTTGTGATTTCTTCGATCATTCTTCTATCATTTCTCCTTTCCATGTTATGGAATGTGATCTCCAAGTTTCTAATGGAATTTTATAGGGTTTCGGTTGGTGAAGTTGTGTCGTGGTGTCCTCAGGTGGATATAGTTGTCACCGGGTGAGGCAATCGTAGTCCGTTGCATCGATTGTTCTCATGCAAAGAGCATCAGAACCCTTTTGAGGTAGAGGATTCATGGATTCAATATTATTTTACAAGAAACTATAGATTTATCATGTTTTATCCCATTTAATCACAATGAAATTGACATAATAAATATTTGAACCGGATAAATAAATTGGTATCGATCATATGTTATTGCCGCTTTTTTTTCAAGGTAGTGTAATAACTATGATTACCTTTTTTAGCATGTCAGTCTTGATAGAAATTGGTAAATAATGTAAACTAGGATTAATTATAATTATTTTTCAAAGATAAATAGGAATGTAAATGAATCTGGTTGTTGCTATTGTAAATTTATGATAATCAAATTGATGTAGTAAGCATGTTTAATTGATTTATGGTAGCTATGATAGCTTTCTATTCAGGTTACCAATATTTGGAACATACTCATAATGAATTTTTTAATTTAAGATAGTTTAAAGAACTGGTTGTTTGATAAAATATAATTCTTGTTAGAGTTTTGAGTTACCCTTTTTCTTGTAAGGTCGAGTGCCTTGGGATTTGGAGCCATGAGTGCTCATTATGTATGAAGGTTGGATGCCTTGTTTAAGGGCCAAGAGGCCAGTTGATATGATGATTTTTTTCCTACTACTTGTGTCATGATGTGAGTCTGTATGGTTGTTGTGATATGTGGGGGTAAATAGGCCCATTGGTTGTGGTATTAGTTGACGCCTAGAGTGGAAAGATGCATCGGTTTATGCATGTGGGTGTCACGGAGGACACTGGAGATGACGAAATGGGTCAGTAATTGAATTATTGGATTCATTCTAAATCTTTTTGGTTGTTTATCTACTTTACATTTCCCATTGCTCAAGGTAGCTAGTCTTTCTTACCCTCCTTCCAAAAAGGGTGAAGATGTGCTATCACGTTCTTTCCATGTTTATCTTCTCAATATAGGATGGGTTTATGGTCCTACTATAGGTTGAAAATACTTGACTGGTAGTTAATCTACTCACCGTGTTGAGCCTCCTTGTGTTTAGTAGCATATAATGTTTTTCTATAATACCTAGGAATATGTGAAAGTAATAATTTTGTTAATAAATGATTGAATAAATGATGTTAACACATGGGGTTAGAGCTTGTTGGGATGCAATGATGAGGTAATATTTATGAGAAGTTGTGGAGTTGGTTTGGTTATTCCTAGAGGGAATGAAACTTTGGTGTAATGATAATGAAATGTAATGTAGAATTAATAACAATTAATTAATGGTAAAAGAATTAATTAAAATAAACTGAAACTGATAAAAAGGGATAAAGTAATCTAATGTTTCTCTTTAAATGGTTGTGTGCTTATATAATACCTAGTCTTAGTAGTAACGGTCAGGGGTCCGAGAGACGTTAGCTGCAATTGAGTCTAAGACTGGGTTATTCCCATAGTGTGGTTGTGAGATATAGTATATTTTGTACGTTTTTTGTTTCTATATGAATCTCCACCTCGTCAGTTTGGGTAACTGTCACCCTAGGGATTCTGAGCCCTGGGGGTGTTTTCCCCAACGTTCTGGTGGGAGAATGTATAGCTGACTACCCCATTTTTCCCTGCTCTCTTCTCTTGTTAGTTACTTGTGATGGTAGGAACAATGGTTATTTTTACCCATATATGTTTATAGAGGGTTGTAATGTCTTGTGAATATTCACACACATATATTCTGGATATAGTTTTCTATGGACTACTATAGGTGTAACGTGTATAGGCTGTGATGGCTTGAGGATCCTTACTCGGTGTATGGGCTGTAATGGATTGAGGTATAATACCTGAATAATGATACATGTTACGCAAGATCTAGTGGCTCCTAGAAACTACCTGGTTACATTGGTTATGTATATGTAGTGGTTGGGTTGCATGAGGTGTATGTTGTGGTGCTTTACCCAGGTGTCTATCGGAAATACTTTTTTGAGAGATATGCTTAGGACGTGCAACGTTGGGGAAAATTGGAAAACAAGTGGGGAAGTAGTAGCGGGGAACCCTTGATATTCTTTATTATATATTATACTCTTGTATGTGATACTTGGGGAGAGTAGCCATGTTGAGGCTAGGAACATAGTATACATGTTTAGGTGATGAGTTAGTTTCACCTGTTGTTCATTGTAATTTAGCATGATTTCTTTACTTTTCCACGAGTTGCTCTAGGGAGGATCCTACTCAGTATACTATTATACTCACCCTATGTATATATAAACTCTTTTTCAGGTCACTTTGAGTAGGTTGGAGATTAATATGGTTACTAATATCTTGGAGTTTCAAGAGCCATTCAGGCTTCGTGGTCACTGTCCTTTTTACCTTCTTTTGGTATTTGCAATTTTTGTGTTTCAGTTGAAGTAGTTCTTGCATGACATTACATATGTGTACTTGGGATTTATTTTATATTTCAGTATGGGTTGGAGTTTTTTGGTTTATGTCTTATATCTCTCTTCCTCATGTGTTCTCTTAAAGGTTAATTCCTCCCATTTTGTGTGTTTACTATACCCTTCGTGCTAGTCGTCAACCCAGGGCCCACTTGAGGTGGGACTCGGGGGTCACTATCTTCGTTCTCACATTTCCATCCTATAAGGAGTACACCTTGTGGGGAGGGGGTCATGAAAAAGTGGTATTAGAGGCTCTTTATGAGGGATAGGATGGATTTTGGTGTTTGGAACGGGTGAGGATGCATGGGTTGGTAAGGAAATGGTGTTAGTTAAGTTTATCAAGTGATGTAAACACTAGATACCGGCTAAGACATAAGCATTTAGGGCCCCTGTGATCTGATGCATGGACCTTTAAGTTTATAGTGGCTACTAAATGAGGTGGTACTGGTTTTAGGGTAGAGACCTAGGAAAGGATCATGCATCATTCTTCTTTGTTTCTATGTTTGGATGGGTAAACCTTGAGATAGGTTAACCAAAAATGAATAAAAGAAAAAAAAATTAATTAATGTTGAGTCTTCCATATTCCAGGTTTAAGAGCTCTAACTATTTGTTATTTTGTAGGTATAGCTCCAGGTCGATGTCCTCATCGGGTTCATGCGTAATATGTCCAGTAGGATGTTCCAGTAGATCACTTCAGGGTAGAGGTAGATGATGATGAAACTAGGAGGAGTACACTCAGAGAGTTTCAGCACCAGATTCTACAAGTATGAGGGATCCATTTTAGATACAGTCATGGAGGACTGGTTAGAGGAGGTTGAGATAGCCATCATCTATATCTATGCTCGGAAAAAGAACTAGGTGTATTTGGTTATGATGATGTTGTGTAGGGCATAAAGGTAATGGTGGTTCTTGTTCCTCAGGGATCACAAGGATTTAACAATCTCATGGGGAGAGTTTTGAGACAAGTTCAGATCTGTGTTTCTTTCTTCGACCACGAAGGCATCCAGTTGGTAGGAGATGTTTACCCTTCAATAGGGGAGCTCTAGTGTGCAATATTTCAAGATCCATTTTAGGAACCTTCTGCAATATTCTTTGGACCTATTTCTAGATGAGGAGGCTAGGGTGATGAATTTAGAGGAGGATTTGTATCTAGAGATCTAGAGCCCAGTCACCCCATTTATACTGAAGGCATATCTTGAGGTGATGGTGAGGGAAAAGGCCATCAAGAGGACACTAGCTATAATTATATCTTCTTGAGAGGAGAGTCTTCAGGATTCCTCACAAATTAGAGTTGTGGTATGAGGTTCCCATTTTTTAGGGTAGAAGAGTTTTCATTTGGTAGGGGGTAGGTCTCATTCCTCAGCATCTCATTTCTCTAGGGTCAGCGGCTCTCAGGCCTATTCCAAGGGATCATGTGCTTTTTTTTCTTATAGAGGTCGAGGTAATCAGTAGTGAGAGTGCCCAACCTTTCAGAACGTTCAGCATGCACAAGGTATTCTACTCCAAGTTCCTCTGTTGCGGTAGTTCCACCTAAGGCATCAACCTCAGGTTGCACCATATTTAGATCAGTAGAGAGCAGATGGGGCAATAAGAGGATATTCCCATGTCTCTCCCCATTCTCAGAGAGCAAATCATATTTGTGGTGGTGGTGGTCATCAAGGTCAAAGAGGTCGTGGAGTTGGTCATGGTCAGCTTCATGCTTTAGCATTTCCAGTTCCAAGCGATCCATTCATCATTAATGGTACCCTTTTCTTGTTTTCTACTTGGGTGTATTCCTTGTTTGATTCAGTAGAAACTCACTCCTTCATATCGTCTTCCCTTGTCCATTATTTGGGACTTGAGGTAGAGAGGCTTCCAGCACCCTTGGTGTTGACTACACCAGTTGGAGGTTGAGCTGACATGTTTGAGGTATGTATAGACTATGATCTAGTGTTGGGGAAACACAGCTTTGGGGGAGATTTATTATTTTTACGGATATAACCATATGATATCATCCTCAGCATGGATTAGTTGTATTCAGTGTAGGCTATCATGGATTTCCTCAGGAGGCAAGTGGTGTTTTTAGATATTGATGGAGATCCAGCAGTGTTTGTGGGAGAGAGAGACCCTTGAATGGGTCGGAGGCATGTTTTTCCATTTTCATTTTTGATGGTTGATCTGAGGCTAAGTTCTTTAGAGGTTCAGCATTTGGCATTTCCTAGTTTCATAGAAAAGTACCATGATTTCTTTCCAAAAGAGGTTGTAGCATTACCCCCTCGACAAGAGATCATGTTTGGGATCGAACTACAGCCAGTAGCGTCTCATATATCTATATCTACATATAGGATATCCCTTTTTGAGTTACAAGAGTTGTGTATATAGCTTGATAGTCTATTATAGTGTGGTTTTTTTTGGCCAAGTCTATCACCAAGGGTGAACTAGTTTTGTTCATGAAGAAGGCTGACGGAATTTTGTAGTTGTGTATCGATTATCGTCACTTAAACAAAGTGATAGTGAATAATCACTATCCTCTTATGAAAATTGATGATTTATTTGATCAAATTATGGGTGAAAGTTGGTTCTCGAATATTTACTTTTGATCAGGATATCATCATATGTGTGTGAAGGATGAGGATATCCAAAATACTTCTTTCCATTATCATCATGGGAATTACGATTTCATTGTAATTTCATTCGGTATAATGAATTCTCTAGTTGTGTTTATGGGATTGATGAATGCCATGTTTCGTGAGTTCCTAGATAAGTCCGTGTTGGTTTTCATTGATGACATCCTTGTGTACTCCACATCTAAGGAGGAGCATATAGAGCATCTGCATACCGTTTTGGGAGTCTTTTTTCAATAGCAGCTATTTGGGAAGTTGTCGAAGTTTCAATTTTGGGATCAACAAGTTCGTTTCTTGGGGAATTTTTTATCCTAGTAGGGAGTATCTATGGATCTGTTAATGATATAAGAAGTTATGTCTTGGGCATACCCTGAGACATTGGCAGAGCTGTGAAGTTTCCTTGGTCTTGCAGGCTATTACAAGAGGTTCACAGTTGATTTATCTCATGTTTCGACGCCTCTGGCAGCATTGACCAATAAGGATCAAGTGTTCATATGCACTGATCAGTGTCATGAATATTTTGAGTATCTAAAGTAGAATTTGGTCAGTGCTCGGGTTCTTTTTCTTCCAGTAGAGGGAGTTCAGTTTGATTTTCTTGTGATGCTTCACCTATGGCATTAGGTTATGTTCTAATGTAGTAGATATCAATTTTTTATTATTGGTCTCCATTTTTGCATGCCCATGAATGTTATTATTCCATACAGGATCTTGAGTTGGAGGTAGTGGTGTTTTCTCTGAAGTTGTGGAGACTTACCTCATTGGTGCGCGCTTTGTGGTTTTCACTAATCATAAGAGCCCGAGGTATGTTTTCTCCCAGCGTGACTTGAACTTGTGGCAGCATTGGTGGATGGATTTATTACAGTAATAAAACCTTTAAATCTCACATACACTTGTAAAGGGGAATTTTTTAGTTGATGTGCTGAGTTGGAAGTTGTGTAGTGATGTAGTGTATGAATCGGGTGATTCATAGAGAGTAATAAAAGAACATTTAGCATTGAATCTGGATATGGGAGAAGTCAGGGGAAAAGGTTGTTTTTCTATATGACAGTGCAATCATCTCTGGTGTAGTGGGTGGAAGAGTCCCAGTTGGGGGATCTAGAGGTGGAGGTCTGGGGAGACTGATTTGTTTATGGTGAGGCCCATGAGGATTGATCTAAGGATGAACAACATCGAGTGTTGTATCAGGGAAGTCTTTTCCATTCCTTTGGAAATGTGTGAGGTGTTCCTAATAGAGTTCCATAGTTCACCTTTATCAGTGAATCTTGGCATGACAATGATATACCGATCCTTGAGGAGTCGGTTTTGGTGGCATGGGATGGAGCGTGCAGTTGTGGATTTTGTGTCTCGATGTTTGGTCTTCCAAAAGGTGAAGGTCAAGCACCATGTTTCTGGTGGTTTTCTCTAGCTGTTGGATGTTCCTCAGTGGAAGTGGGAGGAAATCTCATTGAACTTTGTTACTGGTTTACCTTGAGCTTATTGAGATCTACTTTTTACCTCCAGGGTGTAGAGAGTTCACTATCATGATTTTGGTTCTTAGTTATTCCTTAGAACTACCTTTCATCCACGTAAAGATGGTCAAAAAGAGCATACCACCTAGACTCTTGAAGAAATGTTTCTCTCTTATGTCCTTGATTTTGGAGGTTTGTGGATGAGGAACTTAACCTTAGTGGAGTTCACTTACAATAATAGTTTTCACCCCACCATCAGTATGGTGCTGTTTCAAGCCTTGTATATCTGAACTTTTCATTCTATGTTGTGCTGGACTAGGGTCAAAGAGTCAGTTCTTGGGTCAAAACTAGTATAGAACACAATAGAGATGGTTCAAGTGATGTGTGATAGGATGAAGGCAGCGCAGGATCCTCAAAATCATGTGTCGATCAAAGGAGGAGACCTTTGGAGTTTGATGTTGGGGATCATGTGTTTCTAAGGTGACTCCTCATCATGGGTAGGGAAGGTTTGGTCATGGGGTTAAGATTTATCCCCAGTTTGTTGGGCCTTTCAAGGTGTTGGCTTGTATTGGAACCATGGCATATCGAGTAGCACTTCCCCGACAAATGATCCAGATACACAATGTTTTTCATGTGTCACAACTCTGATTTTATCTTCATGATGACTCTCATGTCATCGATTAGGGTGAGATTGATGTTGATGATGATGCAACCATTAAGGAGCAGCCTGTAGAGATCCAGTACCGTAAGGAGAAGGTGTTTCATGGGAATTTTATCCCCTTGGTTCATGTCTTGTGGAGACACCAAAGCATGGAGGAGAGTACATGTGAATTTGAGTTGTATATACATGCTTAGTACCCTAAGTTGTGTAATGTTTAGCTTTTTCTTGTAATTTTTTTCATTTGTGGTCATATACCTTTCGTGTTTGTGAGATATCTTTCTTTTGTTGATTTTTTGGATTGCTCTCTTTGAGTGGTATCTCCCTAGGGAGAGTTTTTAGGATCCTTCTATGCTTTCTGTATGGTTTTTATTTTTTTCCTTGGTGGAAGTGGTTGAGCTCTTCTTAGTGGCAGGAGCATTGAGAGGTATCTCGAAGGGTGGTTGTTCAAACCCCTTTTTATGTTTCCTATCTGGGTTTGTTTTGAATTCTCGAAGATGAGAATGTTTTGAGAGGTATCTGGTGTAATGGCTCAGACCTCTCTAGTCGATTCCTTTTCTGAAATATGGTGTTTAGGGTATTCTAGGAGGTCAAGGTGACATATCCCCAGCACTTTTCCAAATTTATAGTTCTATGAATATTGTTTCCAGTTTTGTGACCAGTATCGTCGGTGAGTCATTTGTATTGTCGGCATTGGTGAGTAATTTGTACTATCAGTGTCAGTGAGTCATTTTTACTGTCAGTGTCAGTGATTCATTTTTATTGTTGGTGTTGGTGAGCCATTTGTACTATCATCATCATTGGTTCATTTGTATTGTCGGTGTTAGTGAGTCATTTGTACTGTCGGCATCGGTGATTCATTTGTATTTTTGGCATCGGTGAGTCATTTGTACTATCGGCGTCGGTTAGTCATTTGTAATGTCAGTGTCGGTGATTCATTTTTACTATCGCCGTTGGTGAGTCATTTTTCCTATCAGCGTCAGTGATTCATTGGTACTATTAGTGTTATTGAATCATTTATACTATCAGCATCTGTGAGTCATTTTTGTTGTCGGCATCAATGATTAATTTGTATTGTTAGTTTCGGTGATTCATTTGTACTTTCGGCATCGGTGGTTCATTTGTACTGTCAGTGTCGGTGACTCATTTTTACTATCAGCATCGGTGAATCATTTGTAATATCGGTGTATCTTCATATGTCAGTGTTAGTGAGACAAATTCAAACAGTGTTTCCAGCTTCCTACAGTTTCTCCACTTTAACGTTTTCTTTGACTAAAAATGCATTCAAGGCTTTCTTTTAAGGGATTTAAGGCCGATTCAAATCCCATAACTCGGATCTTAATTTTCCTAAGGATTGGGATTCCTTTACTTGTTCAAACCGCATGGATTCATGCGATGCACATTAATAGAAATTCTAAACCTTTTCAAATCCCGTTAGTCTCGAATCTAATCCTTCAAAGTCGAGCACCTTCCCTTATTTCATTTCTTATCCTTTCTCTTGGTGTGAGGTACCCTAAGAAATTATTCCCATAGAAGTGGTGTGATTAAACCTTAATACTTGGATTATTTCCCCTTCAAGTTTCTTCGTGTTACATACGCACCCCCTATTTTGGTGTATGAAGTAACTATCGATCATTAATCGATAGAAGGTATGATCTACCTTCATTCTTGGGTTTTATTAAATCCTTATTATCTCATTTCTCCTTTCCATGTTATGGCATGTGATCTCCATGTTTCTAATGGAGTTTTCTTGGGTGTAGGTTGGTGCGTTTGTGTCGTAGTGTCCTTGGGTGGATGAAGTTGTCATGGGGGGACTCGATCATGATCTGTTGCGTGGATCATTCTAATGTAATGAGCATCAGAACCATTTTGAGGTAGGGGATTTGTGGATTCACTATTCTTTTATGTGAAACTGTATTGTTATCATGTTTTATCCAACTAGATCCCAATGTAATTAACAAAATAAATATTTGAACCAGATAAATAAATTGGTATCGGTCGTATGTTATTGCCTCTTGTTTTTCTATATAGTGTGATATCTATGATTTCCTTTTATATCATGTTGTTCTTGATGGAAATTGGTAAAGAACATAAACTGAGATTAATTTTAATTATTTTTCAAAGATAACAAGGCATGTAAATGAATCTGGTTGTTTCTGTTGTAAATTGATGATAATCAAATTGATGTAGTAAGAATGTTTAATTAATTTTTGATAGCTATGATAGCTTCCTTTTTAGGTTTCCCATATTTGGAACCTACTAATAATGAATTGGTTAATTCAATACAGATTAAAGAACTATTTTTTGATAAAATATAATACCAGGTAGGGTCCTGAGTTATCCTCTTTCTTGTTAGGCTGAGTGCCTTGTGCTTTGGATCCATGAGTGTTCATTATGTATAAAGGTTGGATGCCATGTTTAAGGGCCAAGATCCTAGTTGATATGATGGTTGTTTTCCTACTACTTGTGTTGTGATGTGAGCCTGTATGGCTATTCTAATATGTGGGGGCAGGGTGACCCATTGGTTGTGGTAGCATTTGATGGCCAGAGTGGCGAGATGCATCTGTTTATCCATGTGGGTGTTTGGGAGGCCACCAGAGATGAAAAAATGGGTCGTTAATTGAATGATTGGATTCTTTCTTAATATTTTTGGTTTTTTATCTACTTTAATTTACCCACTACTCAAGGTAGATGGTTTTACTTACCCTCCATCCAAAAAGGGGTGAAGATGTGTGGGGTATTACATGTGCTTTCCGTGTTTAGCTTCTTGAGGTAGGATGGGTATATTCTCCTGCTATAGGTGGAAAAGACTTGACGGGTAGTTAATCTACTCATTGTGTTGATCCCCCTCATGTTTAGTAGCTTAGAATGTTTTTATGGAATTTCTAGTAATGTGGGAAAGTAAAAATGCTATTAATAAATGATTGAATAAATGATTTTAACCCATGGGATTGGAGCTTGATGGGATGCAATACTAAGGTAATATTTACGAGAAACTCTGGACTTGGTTTGGTTATACCTGGAGGGAATGAAACATTGGTGTGATGATAATGAAATGTTATGTGGAATTAATAATACTTTATAAATGGTTAAATAATTAATTAAGGTAAATTTAAACTGATAAAAAGGTATAAATTACTCTAATGTTTCTATTTAAATGGTTGTGTTCTTATAGGAAACCTAGTCTTAGTAGTGGAAGTCGGGAGTCTGAGAGACATTAGATGCATTTGAGTCTAAGACTAGGTTATGCCCATAGTGTGGTTGCGATATATATTATATTTTGTACTTTTTGTGTTACTATACGCTACTCCACCCCATTATTTAGGGCTACTGACACCCTAGGTATTCTGATCCATGAGGGTGTTTTACCCAACATTCTGGTGGGAGGATCGATGGATGACAACCCCCTTTGGTCGTGCTCTCTTTTCTTGGTAGTTTCTTGTGCAGTTAGGCACAGAGGTTAGTTTTCCCTATATATGTGTGTAGAGGAATGTAATGGCTTGTGGATATTCACACACATATATTCTAGATATATTTTACTATATACTACTATAGGTGTAATGTGTATAGGATTTGATGGCTTGAGGATCCTTACTCAGTGTATGGGCTATAATGGCTTGAGGTATAATGCCCAACTTATGATACACATTACGCGAGCTATGGTGGCTCATGGAAATTACTTGGTTACTTTGGTTATGTGTATATAGTGGTTTTGTTTCATGAGGTTCATGTTGTGGTGCTTTACCCAGGTGTATGTGGAAAATCCTTTTTGGAGAGAGATTCTTAGGTTATGTGATGTTGGGGTAAAGCAGATAATCAGTGGGGAAGTGGTAGCGAGGTTCCCTTGATATTATTTGTTATAGTATATATTATTTTATTCAATACATGGTGAGAGTAGCGATGGTGAGGCTGGGAACATAATATACCTGTTTATGTGATGAGTTAATTTCACTTTTTGTTAACTGTGCTTTAGCATGCCTTTTTTACTTTTGCACGAGAGGCTCTGGGGAAGATTATAAAGAGTATACTATTATAATCACCCTACACATATATAAACACTTTTTAAGGTCACTTGGAGTAGGTTATATATTAGGTTGTTTAATACTATCTTGGGGTTTTAGTATCCATTCAGGCTTCATGGTCACTACTTTTTTTACCTTATTTTAGTACTAGTAGTTTTCCGTTTCAGTTGTAGTAGTTCTTCCATGACATTACATATGTGTACTTGGGATTTATTTTATATTTCAGTATGGGTTGTAGTTTTTTGGGGTATGTCTTGTCTCTCTCTCTTGTATGTGTTCTCTTAGAGGGTAATGCCTCCCATTTCGTGTGTCTACTATACCCTCAGTTCTAGTCGCCAACCCGGGGCCTACTGGAGGTGGGACTTGGGTGGGTCTCTATCTCCACTCTCACATTGCCAGCCCGGGAGGGGTACACCTTGTGGGGAGGGATTCATGACACAATTTATGTAATTTTAATCATTTTCATATTGAAATTTGATATAAAAACTTTGTAAAATATTTGAGCATTTTCACTTTAAAACCATGCTTTCTCGTTACGTCTGCAGCATTAAATTTTAAATAAAATTTTTTCACTTCTATAAATTGAGTTTGTATAAATGGATTCCATATTTTGAATAATCATAATTTCTAATTTCTAATAATTTCAACTTAATTTTTTACCAAAATGAAATTTAAAAAAATAAAAAAAAAATATTTACTATGGTTAAGGTAAAAATGGACTTACTAGGGGTTAAACTAAAGAGATAAGGGTTAAATTTACCTAAAAACTTGTCCAAAGACTATTTTCTAGACATATTTTTATCATTCCATCTATAGTGTTTTATAATTTTCTATTTTGAACCCTTTTTATATATCCAAAATATGGGATCACTTAGTTCTTTTCTAAAATACCAAGTGTAAACTCTCCTGAACTTATAAAAGGCCACCTCATATCCTCTCCACTTCACACATTAAAACTAATTTCGTTCAGAAAATACCTACCCAAATAATTTATACCCCCCCATCCTAGAAAAATTATTTTGGTAAAAAATACAACCTTTGAAGTATTTAGTGCAAACCTAAGGAGGATACCCGAAGGAGAGGTAATGCTCTTCAACAAGAGTCTTCATTTTATTTCCTTCTTCACCTACTTCAATTCCTTTCAAACCATGATAATATAATAACCTAAGTATATTAATTATACAGATATGTTTTTAGGTCAAGGTTTTGATCTAAAACTACACACACTTCTATCAAATGGGTTATGAAATTATCATTCATGCCTCTAACGGACTACCGCCTCGCAAACCGGTGTCATTCATTTTTCCATTATCACCTATCAATGATGCGTATGATGATAGATATAAATAATATATATGATATTTATAAAATAATTATACCTATCATTTATTTTTATTTTCACCTACCATTCCATGGGAGATATGATAACATCACTCATGTGTATGGCAGACCAATGCCTCGTGAAGTGATGTGATTCATCTTTCACTAATGCTTCACATGGAAGGTGATAAAGATAAAGTTAATGATTATATATGATATAAACGAAATAACTATGACATTAATTAAACATTTTTAATTATTTAAATATTATATATAAATATATATTATGTTCCTTTCTTTTCTTTTCACTTGTATAAAGATGATAACATCATTCATGTACGTGTGGACTACCACCTTCACAAAGCGATGTGACTCTCTTTTCATCACCACCCCACATGGATGAAATATATAAGTTTTTAAAATGGTATATATTATATCATGATAATTCTATAAATTTAATATATTACTTACCTCTTTTCCATAATGATCAGTGAAAATTGGAAATGTTACTCATGCATGCGTACAGCCTATCATCTCCATGAACATAACACACTTCATTTTTCCTAACCATCATTAACGATTGGTTTTAAAGTAAAATTGATGTAAAAATATAATAATTATTTCATTATTATTATTATTGATATTAAAAATATATATAATATTCATAAGAACTGAATCTTTCCTGGTGAAACATGTATGAGAAAACAAGTCAATTAAACACCGAATATATAAAAACATGAAAGATTATGAACTAACAGGGGATAAGATTTTATAAAACGATCATATATTATATAATAAATATTAATATGGTTCTATAATAACTTAAAAATGTTTTTAAAACCACTATATAATAGTTTAAATCACATTCAACCAAAATTAAGCATAAGGTAAGGTATTTCATCTCAATTTTATTTCATTGAGGAATATTGTAATTTTATACACCAAATTTATTTTATATGGTGTATAAACTTCCCATTTTACATGTTATTTAAATTTTCACTTTGAATTATTCCATACAAGGGTATTTGACTTGAATTTTACCAATTGGAAAATTATTTCACAACTAAATTTCTTTTCATTAGGTTATATTACTTATTTGTTGTCGTTAATATTTTAAGATTATGTGTATAATAAATTTTGATTAGATTATGTTTTATTTTCACTTTTTTATTTTTATTTACATTTGATACACATAATTAATTCATTTTTAAATTCTCACTTCAACATTATGATCTTTCCAATGGATTATTTCACATTCTCATTTTAGTTGGGATTGTTTGCACTTGAATTTCCATTGAAGGGGGTCATTTAATAATTGTTTAATAAATACTTTAATTTTTTTCCCTTATTTTTATTCATGAACTTTTTTTAGTAATAGTGTCATTTTTCTAATTTTTGGTACTTAAAATAATTAAGAATTTTTTTTTACGAAAATCTGACTTCATTTCCCTCTTCGATCAGAAATCTGTTTTCTTTTAAAACCATGTTTCCCAAAAATGTTTTCAATTTTTTTAAAAAATAATAAAAATGATTTATCAAAGTAATTTTTATCCATTTTTAATCTTTAAAAAATTAAAATAATTCTTTATATTTTTTTCAAAACAATTTCTATTTGGCTTTTACTACAAATGTGAAAGAAATATTCTTAATGGTTTTCGAACAAGGAAATTTCCTAACATTTTATGATAAAAAGGAATATTCTTTTTAACATTTAAATAATGTATGGAATTAACCTCAATCATTATCATCCATTGTTTGAATCTTCCTTTTCAATTTTATGAAGATATTTTTAAATCAAATGTTTTTAGAAAAAATTCTCAAAGAAAAGGATTTTCAAAATTTTCTTCAAAATGAAAAAGATATTTTCTTCAAGAATGTTTTTAAATAAATTTTTATGGTATTTTTATTCATCATTGACAAAAACCCTTTATTCTTACTCTAATTGGTATATATTTTATTAATACCATATTTATTCTTCCTTTGGATGGTTTATGATCATTTTCACTAAGGAAAGTAATAACATTCACTTGTTTAATTTTTTTATTCATTAACTTTCCCTTGAAATATTAATTTTCCTATGATCATTAGACATTAAATTTTTCCTAAATATATTTATTATTTATCATCTATATTCTTATTTCTTAAATTGTATCTCATTTTTACATACCGTTTTTTACATTGAAATTGATTTGATTGATTGGGGAAATATTGATAAATTCATATCTTATACTCAATAAGGATATTTTACATTAAGGCATATTGATTCATAAATTAAATTGATTATTCAATATATGAGGAATGATTTGGACATGAATTGATGGGTGGGGACCAACATTATATAGCCCCTAGATGTATCGGAAGGTCTCATGAGACAAATCAAGTTAAGCTAGTGTTAAACGGGTTTTTACCTATAGTTTAAATTATCCTGTAAAAGGTCTTGATGGTAGAGATATCATGTGTCTGAGACATGACATCCTATTATTAAGTATTTCCTTCATTAATAGTTTAGTAATTATTATCCAGGAGATTTTCACTATGTTATTATCTCTGGATACATTTCATTTTTATTTTATTGATTAAATGTCAAGTGTTCTTAGTTATTTACCTTCCCATATCTATTATGCATTATCTATTTATTTAAATATAATTTGGTCTCAGTTAGTTACCTTTCTATAAAGATTATGCCTTATCTAGTTATTCAAATTAATTTCTTCTCAGTTATTTACTTTTCAATATTGATTATTCCTTATCCGGTTATTAAAATGGTATGTGTTCTCAGTTATATACATTTCCATATTGATTATGAATTATCTAGTTATTGATTAAATGTAATGTGTGCTTATCAATTTACCTTAAAATATTCATTTTTATCCATGATATTTTCACATTGATATTATCTCAGGGTGCACTTCCTTCTTATTTTATTTATTACATGGAATGTGTGTTCAATTATTAAATTTTCAATATTGAATATGCTTATTGATAGCTTCCACTTAACTAAACCCTTAATAATAATTTGATTGTTTCATTTCCCTAGGACTCCATAAAGATTACTATAATTGATATGCAAGTATATGCTAGACGGAATAATGATATTCTTGAAAAAAAATTATGTTGTAGTTTTTGTATTCAGATTTCATGTAAGACTCATGTATTTATCAAGTTTACCTTGACTAATAAACTATTTGGTCCTTTTTGATGTGATTCCTTGTATCATATGTCAATGTAATCTAGTACGGAACCAGCTCTAGGATGTTGGGGTTAGGGTCGCTATAGGTAAAATGTCACTAAAACATTTCTAAATTTTATTGGTTGAAGATATTTTGACCTTAACTTATATTACCTTATAATTATTTAACATTTAGTTCCAATTTTATAAGAAAATGTCTATATTATTTAAATAATTTAAGTAATTCCATGTGTTTTCATCCCCTCACTTATAAAACGGCATCTATTATCATCCATTATTCAAACAAAATTGAGCACTACAGCTCAAATAATCCCTAGATAAATGATTTGATATCTTTTTTACCATAATTATTGATCTCATGGTATTACCCTAACACCATCATAAGAAGGTTTAAGGTCTAAGTCGTTGTAGGTCTCTCAAATAATAAGAAATTATATTACCCTACTCTTTCCAAATTTGTTTCTTCTTATACTTTCTATAAACTTATTTTATCCATCCTAAAATAATTAATTGAAATAATAAATATACTTATATATAATTATGATTATGGAAAAACCATTTTCCACCTTCTTTACATAAACTAAGAAATGAAAGTATCGCCCATGCTTAAGTGCGGATTACCTCCTCCACATAGCAATGTGATTTATTTTCCATCATCGCCTCCCATATCTGGTGATAATGATGTATTTAATCAATATATATCATATCTATGATTTAATAATTATTATAGAATGATAAAATACTATCTAATTTTTTTTTATTTTTCTCATTATAAAATGTAAGTATCATTCATGCATATGTATGGACTATCATCTCTATGAGCGATATATTTCATTTTCAATATCTTCATTTTTTTGAAAAGTTATAAAATATTATATAATGAATATACATAATAATTATGACATGAATAATATTTATTTAATTTTATATTAAGATTATAACTTATAATGTTTTTACTCATTCTATCTTTATAACATGCTCTTGTTTAGGTTGGTTTACCACATAAATCAGTGTTGTTATAAGGTTTATGACATGAATGATTAAGGAAAGTTAAATATTAGTGATATTATGTAATAATATTATATAAATGAAATGATTAAAATTCTAGATGTGATTGAATCATGATCAAGATTCAAGGATTATAACTGTCAAAATGAAACATTTATAAAAGATGAAGTGGTTGACACTTGAAATGATGATGATGATAAAATAATGTTAATGAAAAGATAATAAGATATTAAAATTAAAAAATATATTGTATTATAATTATGAATATTGGTCTATTATAGAATAATAATAAATTTAAATTTATTATATATGAGGTTAGAGATCTTACTAAGCAGGTCATAATTGAGATAAGGGTTTTTTGTTACAATCTGACAATTTACTCGGATTTTTTATGATTAAATTTGTGAAGATTAAATTATATGATCTACCTATCATAAATATCAAGTATTTTATTATCCTCTATTTGTTCTAAGATATTACACATTTTCTTTTCATTTTAATCTCTCTAAGTACTCATAATACCAAAGGAATATTTTTAAGGAAATCCAACTTTATTTCCCTATATGGTCAGAAATATTTTCTCTTCCATATACATATTTTTTTAAATATGTAAAGAATGATTTTAATATTATCTAATGATTTATTAAATTAATTTTTAACCATATTTTAATTTCTATAAAAATTTTAAAAATAATCTTCTTTTCTTTTTTTGAATGAGGTACTTTTTACCAAAGGTGTGAACTAAATCTTTGTTTTAACATTTACTACATGAATGAATTTTCCTATTATAATAACTATTATTTACCTAGAATATTACATTAAAAGTTTCTGTGGTTATTTAAGAATAAATTTTTTCATAATATTCTAGAAATTTTTAGACTTTAAATAAGTGATTTAAAAATGAAAATGGTATTCTCCTCAAGAAATGTTTCAATAATATTTTAATGGTCTTTTCATCTATAAAAAATTCCTATGATGTTTCTTATGTTTTACTGATGATATAATCCAATGTCACCATATTTATTCTTTCTCTAGATGATTATTTATTATAACGATAAAATTTTGGTGAAACCCATTTTCTTTTCCATAGGTTAAACTATAATGAAATGAAATATGTTTTCATAATATTATGGCATACATATGAATGGATTATGATTATGTGATGTGTGGTTCCATTATAGCCCTCCAATGTATTGGGTAATAGTTAATATTTTATGAGATCAAAGGGTAAATGAGTGGCTTGCGTAATCCCAACAAGGGTACATGGGTGGTTATCCCAAGTCCAAAAAAGGTACATGAGTGGTTATACTAAGAATATTATGTGATTAATGACTTGGTGTTTATCCTTGACATATAATTTAAATGATTTTTCCACATTTTTTTCCATTTTATTTTGATATGTTATTATGTTAGTGGTATGTTCTAATGTATTATGATTTCCTTATGATTCATGTCCTATGAACTTCTAACACTTTATTCCATGACTTGTGACTATGATATATTAATTTTTAGGAATTATTTTATCTTATTAGGATAATTTTCTCATACCATTATGATCATCCTTTGCACACTCATGATTATCAACTGATATCTTCCCTGTTTTCACTCACTAAGGATATTAGGACACACTTTTTAATTTTTATTTTTCCCCAAGGGTGAATAAAAGTATTAAGTATGATATTTCTAGGAAGATTATTATGTGTAATGGAACTTATGAGAGATTTTAAAGATCATTTATAAAATAATTTTATTATGTATCTAGTCACCAAATACACTAAACCATTATGTTTCTAAGGTCTATATTATTATGATATGTTTTATATATTCATCTTAAATGATGAAATAATTATATATAAAATACTTGGGTTGCTTCAATTGATATCAGAGCAGGGTTTAGTAATTTTTAGAGATTAATATTTGAAAACTTTAGTGAAAATTCTTAGGAAATTCTGATGTATAGGAGAAAATACTAATTTATAGTAAATAAAGAAGTATGGTTTTACTAGAAAATACATCTCCATTTGAATACAGTTAAGTGAATATAGTTATGGAACAGATGAGCCTATCAGTAACAACTCTGAAAGGGTTGGATTGGGTATTAACACGATCATCCCTAGTTCATGATGAGTGGGCCTATGACTATACACCAACCTTTCCACTCTCGGGGGATATTCATGGGTTAATTCACATTTTATTTATAAACCATTAGAAATGATTTGAATAGGTGATGATAATGGATCACCCAGGTTAAACTTAATGTATCATAGAAAGGTGTCATAAATTAGAACATCTTCAGAGTTATTTTCATGAGTATAGTATTTCTCAGTTTGATTATTTTATCTTAATGCTCATACTATGTTTTTATTTATTTATTCAATGGATGAAAACATAAGGAATCATCCTGACAATGAATTTTATAGACAATGTAATGAGAAATTGAATGAAATGGAAGCTGGAATGTAGAATCTTATTGATATAATCATTTGAATATCTCAAGTGATGAATAAAGCTGAGCTTCGAAATAAGAAAAGGAGGGACCAACGTACTTTTGAATCCTTCATTATGAAACATCCACCTTATTTTATTGGGTATTTTAATCCACTAATTTCCAAGAAATGGATCAGTTCCACTAAAAAGATATTTACTATTCACTAGTTATCAGATCATGAGAAATTTATTCTATATGTTTATTGTTTGGAAGGAAAATTTGATTAATGGTGGTCTCTAATCAAGAATATAAGGCCACAGGAATAAATTGACACCATGGAATGATATGATTTTAAGAATATATTTACCAATAATTATTTTCCGCAAAGTCTCCATATGAAAATAAAGAGGGAATTCCTTGATCTGAAGTAGAAGGATGATAAATCCATTGGTACTTATGAAGCTAAATTTACAAGACTTGCGAGGTATGCTTATAGTTTTATCATAGAACATGAAAATAAGATTAATCAATTATTTATTGGATTTAAGTAGATTATTGGAAATGAATTATCCATACTACACTTTAAAATTAATAAACAAATCATTCAATGTTATCTTAAGGTATAAATGGAGATCAGGGTCACTCATTATTCTCATGGTTTTTATAATAAAATAAAGATAGAATTCATAGGAAATTAAAATAATAAAAACCATATAGGGAAGAATATGATTCATTATTTATTCTATAAGTTTGGGAAAATCATGGTGAAATTTTATTATGTGGACTAAAACATGTTTTAAGTGTGGAAAAGATAACCATAAAGAAAATGAATATCAAATTGATGGGAAGAGGTTCACTAATTATGTGAATAGAGAAAAACATCTATAAAATAAACCAGCTATTATCCAATTTTTTAAATTCAAGGTGTATGGGAATTACACTAACTAGTAGTCAAATCCAAGGGTTGATGATAATTAGTATTAACATCCTATTAAGCTAAGTAACAAATTGAAATATCATGAGATCCTGATTACTGGTGTGAGTAATGAGAATGAAGTGGTGAAAGGTACACTTATCATCCACTCTAGAACTACTAGTATATTATTTAATTCTAGCTCTACCCACTCTTTTATATATAATTATTTCTCTAATGGTATCGCATTACCACCTCAACGATTAGATGTTCCATTAGTAGTGAAAACTCTTAATGGTATAATGATTTCATCTCAAGTCTATGGTTATTATTTGATTGAAGTTTGTGATAATGTGCTTCCTATAAATATTTATATTCTACCAATTTTTGAATTTGAGGTTATTTTGGTCATGGATTGTCTCTCCCTATATAGAGCTCATATCAATTCTCATGGAAGGGAAGTCACATTTCATATTTTTAATGAATCTGTAATTATTTATTAGTGTCACGATGAATACTAGATTTCAATGGAAATTAATTTCATTTTATGGTTTTTTATTCCTTGTAACATCTCATTACCTTATTTTAGGTTTTTTTTTACCTAATATTTGGGAATATATGTTTTTTTGTATTAATGTGGTCTAGTTATAAATGTGTCAAAGGTTTTAGAGGGTGCTCTTTGGGTTAAGGTTGAGTTGGAGGCCATATATGAGTTTTTATGCATGAACTAGTTGTGTGTTACCTACAGGAAAGATTGATACCATGAAATTAATTCATAATGTGAATCCATCACTCAGAAGAATCCATGAAAATATTTCATGACATGAATTATTTTTAAGCTGTGAATTGTTTTCACAACATGAAATGGTTGGGATCTAAATTTTTAACCTAAAGCACCACCTTTTTCAGAGTATATGACACTAATGATATTCAAATAATTAATAGAGGATTAGTGACATGGATTCCTCATACTAAGTGGGTTTTTTTTGCTAAATCCTAAAAATTATTTTATTATTGTGCAGTCTCTTCTCTCGAACCCCTAGGGCTATCCTAGAATTTTTTTGGGTGATTCTTTCCCTTATGGACATCTCGTTTTGGAATTTTATCTCTCGTGAGTTTCCTCACTATGGTATTCTTATTATATGTATGATATCATGTTTTACTATTGAATTATATTTTAATCTTGATGTTTTTATCTAGGATTTCCTTTATGATATCGTTCTTTGTCGTTCTTCATTGGCATTTCCTGTTACGGGTGTTGATCTGATCGTTGAAAAAATGTATGTGGTTCCATATTATTTTTCCTTATAATTAAAACCATTATTTTCTTTATTTATATGAAATGAGTTTTTAAATGATTTAAAAAATGTTATTTGAGATGATGAATGTGTGGTTTTGAAAAGGGCATGGAAATTGTGAAAAAAACACTAATTTTAATGGAATTGAAATTTTTGAGTGAATTTGAGAAAAAAATGATTGCTTGATTTGGAAATTGATTTGATGAATTTATTGGATGTTGAACCTTGAGAAAAATTTCATAAATTTAATGATGCTTTTAAAAGTCATGAATTGATGAAAACCAATGATTTGGTTTTGAAATGAGAAATTCATGTTGAAAACTGAAATTGGACTATTTCATTTTTAATTGTTTTTAAATGATCGATTTTCCCATTATTGATTAATTGATTGAGTGAGGAACATGTGAACCTAGATATTTAGTAGGTAATTAGTAGAATCATGATAGGATCTGATCCCCTGTCAATGGTTTGATGATAAAAACACTAACATAAACTTATTACAACATGATTTCCATGATGGGGAGTTGAGTCCTGATGGCCTGAGTCAAG
The DNA here is from genome assembly GCA_963277665.1 of Viscum album. NCBI lineage: Eukaryota > Viridiplantae > Streptophyta > Magnoliopsida > Santalales > Viscaceae > Viscum > Viscum album. Next base: position 1,328,508,116 of record OY728127.1, on the reverse strand, counting down.
GGACTTGTGAACAAATTGAGATGAGATAACTAATTGATTAGTGTGAAGATGCTATTTCTAGAAACCAATGTACCATGGTGATTATTTCATGGTGCTTTGAGATGTTTCAATTGATGATTACATGTTATTATTATTTTTTTGAAATATTTTATTCAAGACAACTACTTTATATAAATGTTTTATATAAAATGTTATTTTAATCCTATTTTGAAATATTGGCCCACTTTTTTATTATGAAATAATTTTTTGTTGAAAATATGTAAATGTCATTCCATTCCTTGTTTTATTTAAATTCAAATCATAATTAGTTTAATTTTTATTTAATTGATTACGGAACACTTAGTGTGACCCTACTAGGTTGTTTAGCTCACACCCAAACTTTTCCTTTTGGCATTTGTAGATTATTTTATTCCAGGTCCAAGAAAATGAAAATTTCCACTTTGAGGTGGTGTATTTTCTTGACCCTTTGGGCCCAAATTGATAGAGGTGACTAGTGGAGATGTGTTCCACATGTTACATGGGATATGTATGAGATTTTATTTTGGTACATGTTGTGTATTTTGATGATGTACTATTGGGTATTGTTTTTCCTATTTCTTTTCTTGAACTTTCTCCCTTTAGAGTGTTGATTATACTGACCTGTATCTTTCTTCTTCCACTATTTTGTGTGAAAATAATTCCCTTTGGTTTCTTGTTTGATTTTACTTGATAATCTTCAACCCATGGGGATTGGGAACACCCTTCATCCCATGTCACGATTGGTTTGGTATTTAGGTATGAGGGTATCTTGGGTTGGTTCATGATTAAGTGGTGTGAAATGAGGTTATATTTTTCACCTTTCCTTGATGTTAGTAACACTACAAAAAAATGGGCACATTAGAAGGGGTTATTCTTGACTTTATAAGGGGTTATAACCCCTTCTAAAGACAGTAGCGGTGGTTGTGAAGAACCACCGCTAATGTGGCCGCCTACTTCTTTTAGTGGTGGTTTTGAGTAAGTGCTGCTAAATTCATGATGACTTTAGTGGCGGTTACATTAGAGGGGGTTTAAAACCCTTCTAATGGTGCCATAAAATCATCTGCTCCATAACTACCCCTGGTTGAAATGCTTTAGGGGTGGTTTAAATCACCCCTAATAAAGGGGTTACATTAGGGGAGGTTTTGAAAACCACCCCTAATGTTTTTTACATTTTTTTTAATTCTATACCCCCTCTCCACCCCATCACCCTCCTGTTCTCTCCCCCCTCCCCACCCCATCATGCATCCGGCCATGATTCCCTCCTCCTGGAATGCCTCAGCACGCCCCTGGTTCCCCAGCTACAAATCGCCTCCAGTTCCTGCCTCTTGGAATTCCTCCAATCCCGCTCCGAACAGCACCGTAGATTCCCCATAGCTCCAAACCGCACCTCCCACATGCCCATAGGAAAATGAAGGCCGCTGGGGTTCGAACCTGCATCGCCTAACAAATCCTCCGTGGAAATTCACCTACGCACCACTATAGCACTTTTTTTTTGAGATATATGTTACATATTATTGTATTTATATATATTTGACTATTTATTATAATAAATATTATTACATTAATATATTTACATACATTTAAATAAAAATATATATTATTCACTACATTTATTTTTATATGAAATTATATATATTATATATTATATATTTATATATTTATATATTTATATATCACCTAAATATATTACACATGTATATATGTATATATTGTTCTTATATATTTGTGTGTGTGCAGGTGATAAAAATAATATTATTAATTATTATTATTCTTATAAAATCTATTTTTAATCTATAAAAATTATATGCAGGTTTTGTAAATATTGTACATTTATTATATGATTTATATCAAATATATATTATATTAAATACATTTATATAATATATTTATGTAAATTATTTATATACTTAAATATATATATATATATTTAGTTAAATAATATATATATATAAGTATTTACCTAATATATTTATATAAGGTCTTTAAAAATATATTTATATAATGTCTTTCAGTACATATATACTTATTATTATTTATATTAATAAATATATTTATTTTTATAAACTGTATAATATTATATAAAATTAATATATTATTGTTATTATATGAAAAAAATTTATACAAATATTAATATTATATGTAATTAATATTTTATTATATATAATTAATATTCTATTATATATAATTAATATTATATTATATATAATTAATATGTATATTATATATAATCAATATTATATGAAATAAAATTTATAGAAAAATATACTTAATATTATATGATATACAATTTTATATTATATACAATTAATATTACATCAAATACAATTTATAAAATTATTTATATAATGTATTTCAATACATATATTTATTATTATATACATTGATATATATTAGTATTTCAATAAATATTTATTAATATAAATTTATTTGTATAAATTTTATTTCATATAATATTAATTATATATAATATAAAGGCATAAACCTATTAGATAAAAATATATTTATTATTATTATAATATAATTTATGGAAGTTTCTTTTTTTAAATATTGGTGGTTCACAACCCCTTTAATCCCTTAAATTAGAGGGGGTTTTGAACCCCCTCTAAATTAAAGACATTAGAGGGGGGTTTTGAACCCCCTCTAAATTAAAGACATTATAGGGAGTTTTAAACCCCCTCTAATTTAAAGACATTATAGGGGGTTTTTCACCCCCTCTAATTTAAAAACATTAGATGGGGTTTTTAACCCCCTCTAATTTAAGACATTAGAGGGGGTTTTCAACCCCCTCTAATTTAAGATATTAGAGGGTATTTTGATCCCCCTCTAAAATCCAACTAGATATTAAAAAAATATGTTAAAAAATTTAGAGGGGGTTCAAAACCCACTATAATTTAAGAAATTAAGGGGTTTCATAACCCCCCCCCCCCACAAAATTCGATGATTATAGAGGGTTGTACATAATCCCTCTCTAATTTCTATAGAAAAACAAATTTAGAGGGGGTTCATAACCCCCTATAAATTTGATGATTAGAGGGGGTTGTGCAGAACCCCCTCTAATGTTACAGAAATTGAATTTAGAGGGGGTTGTGAATAACCCCCTCTAAATAACCCCCTCTAATGTACTGTTTTTTTGTAGTGTAAGAATTAGGGTTTTCCTAGTAGATAATAGGTATGACAATTAGGAATTATGATCTAGTTATGAGTGAGTTTCTAGACATTTCTCATCGTAACTAGCCTTAATCCACCATGGGTGTTTAGGAAAAGTGTATCTGGGGAATAATTTGATCCAATTTCTAGACTTTTCCCTACTTATAATCTGAGTATATTGAAATACTAATCATGAATTCCTCTTTATGGAATTTATATTCCTTTATTTCTCATTTCTGACTTTGATTTTTTTTATACTTACTTAGGATTTTAGTGTTATTCATTGATGTTTTGTGCCATCATGCCTTCGTAGAGATGTTTGAATATGTTATAGGAGGAATATTCTAGTAAACCATAGTAATTGAATCCTTTAGTTGATTAGAATCTTATTGAGATAGTGGTGTCTGATTTCCAATCTCTAGGATAAGTACTTGCACTCATTCTCGTTCAGGCTTTGGTAGGGGAACCATGAAGGGATGAATTTAAAGATCATGCTCAAGAATTTTGTTATTAGAAACCACTAGATTTACAAGGTTTTTATTATCCTCAAGAGTCTTATACTTGGTTAAAAAATATTTAACTACTTTTTGAGTTTTTGGAAATGTGAGAATCTAAAAAGAAGATAAATATTGCCTTCGAGCTTGAGGGGTCAGCAGGAGATAGTGGGATTCAATAGTGACGATGAATAACCATGAGGGGTCACAGTAAAAGAACTTTAGAGTTATTTTCACTGATCAATTATATAAAAAATATATGTTTTTCTAAAACATTATGGATTTTATCAACCCCTAATAGGGTGAAAGAACCATGACATAGTATACAAACTATTTTTTAGAGCCTGTTCAATTTTTTCTCGAGTTTTATCCAAAATTTAATATGAGGGATAGATATTTAAAGATGGGTAAATGACCTGATATTAGATCATAGTTTTTATTTTTGAAGTTAACTTCTTATTTTTATGTTCTAGATATAGGGTTGATGGTTTTTCTTGAACTTGATGATAATTCAGGGTTGACAGAGGTTCCTTTTTCTACCAATGACAGTTCTATGAGTTCCTTTAAAGGAAATAAGAAGTGTGATGAATCTCATAGTTTTTTTAGACAGTAGGTTTTTTCAAAACCTCTTATAGTTCCTAGTATAGTCCCTTTGACATAGTTTTTGTTTGGGAATTTTATTCATTAAAATGGGTTTGTACTGAGGCACAAAATATCTATAGTTCTTGTGGTCACTTAGGAAACCTACAAAAGTTCTACCATATCTTTTTTGATCCTCACAATGTCATGTGATCATTAACACCAAAAATTAATTTGGTGAAATCAAATAATTAAATAACATAGGGGTTCCAACCACATGCATCTAGAACTAAGCTTCTTCATACAGTGGAAGAGTCTATAGAGGAAGTTGATGCGAGTTTAGTGACTATAAAAGGTACTATCAGTATAGCTTCATCTTTAGTGACTCCTTTATTTTACATCAGTGCATCAGGCTCATTTATATAGACCCATATTTTGAATTTTTTTAATCTTCCAATAGTTATTTTGTTTTAAGTGATGGATATTACTATGACTCTCAAAATGAAGAGATATTACGGTCTTTAGTGTCCTACTTTTGTTTTCTATTTATCAAATATTGAGATTACCTGGAATTTTTTGGTTCTCAACATGAAACCACTTAATGAATTTTTCAAGATGGATTAGTTTATTTCCCATAAGTCTATATTGACTGTTATCTTTAACAAGTATCTTATACTGCGCTCGATAGGGTGTTTCATGTCATTCAGGGAGAATGGGACTTGAGGAAAAGTAGATTTAGATCTTAATTTATAGAGTTGGGTGGGGTAATATTAGTGCTTTATTTTGTCTTGGAGTGAGAATATTTGATTTTTGATCTCCCTCCATTTTTTTTAGAGTTTCCCAACATTTCTCATTATGATTTCTCTAACATCCCAAAGGTAAGAGAGGTTTATTTTTCTATTGATTTAGTACCTTGTACCCATCTAGTGTATATTTCTTCTTACTGTATGGAACTAAAAGAGTTAAAAAGCTGAAATATTAGTTAGATGATCTGCTAGAGAAAGGTTTTATATACTCAGGTGTGTCACCTTGGGCAGAACCTGCTCCCTTTGCAAAAAAAACGTTAATAGAACACTTCACCTATGTGTTGATTACTGGAAACTCAATTGAGTAATGGTAAAGAATAAATATTCATTGTCATGGATTAATGATTTGTTTGATCAGTTTAAAGGTGATAAGTGGTTCTCAAATATTGAACTTTGGTTTAGTTATCACCGGTTGAGAATAAAATAATTTAACATTCAGAAGACTGCCTTCAAGTGTAGGAATGGACATTATGAGTGTCTTGTTATGCTATTTTTTCTAACCAATACTCTTACTATTTTTATAGATTTGAGGAATAGTATGTTTCATGAGTACCATGTCTCATTCATGGTGGTATTTGTAGATGACATCCTAATTTACTCTCAAACCGAGGATATACATGTGATCATTTGAAGAATTTTGGGAAGTCTTGATAAATATTTGACTTTATTTGAATATTTTGAAATGTAATTTATGGATTCAGGAAGTAAAGTTTTGGGGACACATGGTCACAAAACATGGTATTTCATTAGATCCTAATATGGTGAAAATTTTTTGGCATTGGAGAAACTTTGTAATGCTTTCAATATTTAGATTTTATTGGGTTTGGCTTGATATTACCATATATTATTCAGATATTTCATGAAGTTAGACTCTCTGATGACCACAATCACCTGAAAAAGAGTAAATTTCATTTTTAAAGAGAAATTTCATAGTTATTTTCTTTATTTGAAACAAATTTTAAATTATATTCTAGTATTGAATCTTCTAAAGGATAGGAAGGTCTATTTGGTCATTTGTAATGCATCAGGTTTTTTTTGTCTACATCCTTATGTAGAGGGATCACATGGTAGCCAATGGTTCTATAAATCTTAGGCCACATGACAAAGATTATCCAACCCATGACCTAGAACTCACAATAATTATTCATGATCTTTGGATTTGGAATCATTACCTTTTCATAGAAATATTTATCATTTATTCCAACCAAAAAAAGTTTGATTTATATCATATCTCAAAAATATTTGAACCTCCAATAGAGGTATGAAGAAGAGTAGCTACTTTCTTTTAATTTCAACATTGCAGACACCCCTGGTAAGGGGAATTTCATTGTTGATGCTTTGATCAGAAAACTTCAAACCCATTCCAAAAAATAATCATTATAAGAGTGTAATATGATGTCTCTATTTACTTAGTTGAATTTGGGAGTCTGAGACAATGAGTATAAATTTTTTTTGGAGAGTGTGTAGTTAACCTCCTCTCTTCTTGAGATGATTCTTTGGAAACATCCGTTTGATGATGAATACTAATGAATTAAGGAATCTATTTATGTTTGGGAGACTATTAGAGACTCTTCATTCTCTTTAGATAATATCCTATATTTCCAAAACTGGTATTTTATACCTTTTCTGATGATAAAGTATTTAATGGGGGGTTTCCATAATTCTCAATGGACAATATACCTTGGAATCATAAATTTTTTCTATGTTATGCGATAATTATTATGGTGTACAGGTATGAGAAAAGACATCAATGAAATTGTTTCTCATTTTTATACCTTCCAACAGGTCAAATCCAAGCATTAAAGTCCATTGGGTTTTCCCCAGCCACTTCCTGTGCCGACTTGGAAGTGGGACAAGATTTATATGGAATTTTTGCTTGGGTTTCTGCATAACCCTCAAAGGAATAATGTGATCTGGGGTGATCAATAGGCTAACCAAATTGTATCACTATATACCCATATGAGATAAAAAAAAGTATATGATTTTGGAAATCTCTATATAAAAGATATTGTCTAGTTGCATGGATTTCCATCTACTGTAGTCTCTGATAGGGATCCTCATTTTACATCTTGCTTATAGAGAGGCCTCTAGTATGTGATAGGATCCCACATACATTTGATTACAATATATAATCAAAATAAGGATATCTAGAAAAAATGAAATATAAATATCCTTGAAGACATGTTATGTACTTGTGTTCTTGAATTTAGTGAATCTTGGGATGACCATTTGGGACTGATTGAGTTTTTCAACAAAAACAGTTACCAGTATAGTATTATAATGGATACTTTTAAGGCCTTGTATAGTTATACTTTTAGATATCTACTATTTTTGTTGGAGATTGGTGAAATTTCCTTGATTGTACTGAGTTTGGTCCAAGAGATAATGGTGAGGATTCAATTGATTCATCGGATAATGGTGATGGAATAGAGATGGTATAAATCATATGCTTATTATTTTCAGTGACCATTAGAGTTTTATATTGGTGACCATATTTTTTGATAGATTTAACTTGGTTGGTTCACCTACATATTGGATAATAGGTAAATCTTTCACTGAGGTTCGTGAGTCCTTTTGAGATTATTGGTTGAGTGGAAAAGTATCCAACCATTTGGAACTTCCACCACAATTTACTTTGATACACAATATGTTTCATGTATCATAGCTTTGAAAGTATCTTTCTAGGCCTTCCAATGTCCTAATAAAGTAAGATCTTGATGTTTCAATTGATTTATCTATGACTGAGCATCCAATCAGGATTGTTGATTCTGAGACAAAGGTTTTTCATGGGAAGAAGATACCTTTAGTTCATGTACTATGGTAGTATGGTTATGATTCACATGAAACATGGGAGCATGAGGCACTGATGGGAGTAGTGTCCCCATCTCTTTGATATGGAATCTTCTTAACAATATTTTTGGGGACATAAAGTGTTTATGGTGGGGACGCTGTAACATCCTATTAACTTATTTTAGGTATTTCATAACCCTTTTCTATCTAAATTTGAGGTATATAGGTTTATGAATGATTTTTAATTTGTGAATTGTTTTCATGACATGAAATGGTTGGGATCAATATTTTTAACCCAAGGTGATGCCATTTTGTATTAAACATCGCTCAGGACATTTGCGACAGGAATAGAGGACTCACGATGTCAATTCCTCATTCCCGGTGGGATTTTTTGTGATAAAGCATAAAATGTGTTTCATTCATTATGGATCCTCTTCTCTTGAACCCTTATGACTATTGTAGGTGTTTTTTGAGAAATTCCTTCCCTTCTAGATGTCTCGGTTTAGCATTTGATATCTGAAGAGATTCCTCACTGTGGTTTTCTACTTCTCACTACCATCCTTCTTTGGTAGTGGTGTGATCTTGTGTTTTCCAATTGAATCAAAGTTTCACCTTTATGGATTTTGATCTAGGATTTCTTTATTGATCTCCTTCACCTTTTCTCTTTATTAGCATTTACTGTTTAAGTTTGTTGATTTAATCACTAATAAAATGTAGGTGGTTATATAAGATTTTTCCATAAAATAAAAACCTTGATTTGATTTATTGATTTTAATTGAGTTTTTAAATGATTTAAAAACATTAATTTGAGATGATCAATGTGTAATTTGGAAAAGGGCATAGAAATTTTTAAAAAACCCCAATTTCAATAGAATTGAAATTTTTGGGTGGATTTGAGAAAAAATCATGGCTTTATTTGGAAATTGACTTGATTAAATGATTTGAAGTTGAACCTTGAGAAAAATATATTAAATTGAAATATGATTTGAAAAGGCATGAATTAATGAAAATCCATGATTTTTTTGAAATGAGAAAGGCATTTTGAAAAATAAAATTGGAAAATTGTATTTTTAATTGATTTGAAATGATTTATTTTACCATGATTGATTGAATGACTGACTGAATAAAATGTAAACTTGGGTAGTTAGTAGGTAATTAGGACAAGAACATTGGGATCTAACCCCTAGAAATGGTTTTCCAATGACAAAACTAACATAAAATTACTACAGTATGATTTTCCTGATGGGGAATTGAGTCCTGATAGCCTGAGTTGAGGGATGTGTGCACACATTAATCCGAGATCGCTAATTGAGTAGTGTCGAGATCCTATTTACAAATACTAACATACCTTAGAGATTATTGTATGGTTCTATAAGATTTTTTATTTAATTATTACATGTTATTGATTTTTTTTAAAAAAAATTATTCATGCCAACTTCTTTATATAAATGTTTTATAAAAAATCATTTAATCCTATTTTGAAATATCTTCCATATTATTTATTAAGAAATCATGTTTTTCTTTAATAGGTAAATTCAATGCCATGATTTTTTTATTTAAATTTAAATTTCAATTAGTTTAATTGGTATGGAATTGATTATGTAACACTTGGTGAGACCCCACTGGCTTGTTTAGCTCACACCCTACCTTTTTCTTTTGGTGTTTTTAGATTATCTTATTACAGGTCCAAGCAAAGGAAAAGTATCACTTTGAGGTGGTGTATGTTCTTAAACCTTGGGATACGAAGTGATAAAGGAGACTGGTGGAGTTGCAGTCCACCTGTTTCATGGGATTTGTTTAAGCTTTTACCTTAGAATATGTTGTGTCTTTAGATGATGTATTTTTGGGCATTGTTTTACTTATTTATTTTCTGTTACTTCCTCTATTTGGAGTGTTGAGCATATTGACCTATATATTTTGTCTTCATCTATTGTGTAAAAATCATTCCCTTGTGTTTCGTGTATGATTTCAGGTGCTAGTAACCAACCCATGGGGATTGGGAATGCCCTTCGGGCTATGTTTCAGACCATCTCAGTTGTTAGGGTACTGGGAAATCCTGGGCGGGTTCATGACATTCCTATTCATAAGGTGTATTTATCTCAAAAGGTTGGAAATAAACTCAATATTGAATATATTTATATTGTGTACTAATATATCAATGTCTTTTATAAATATTTTCTTAGTCTTCCTATGAATCGTGATGTTGTGGTATCAATAAAATTCATACTTGGTGCTTCACCTATTTAAAACTATCCTTATAGAATAGCCCCAATTGAATTAAAAGAATTAAATAAGAAACTCTATGAGAATATTGAAAATAGATTCATTCATCCTAATTCATCACAATAGGGTGAACCTATTCTTTTTTTAATAAAAAATATGGTCCAATGTATCTTTAAATTGATTATCAAGATATTTAAAAAAACAATTAAGAAAAACTATCATCTACCCAATATCGAATATTTGTTTGATCAATGATGAGGATATCAATATATTTAAAAGATTTATCTTCAAACTAGATATCATCTATTTAGGGTAAAAATGGATTATATACCCAATACATCCTTCCATACAAGGTATGGAAACTATGAATTTATAGTGATTCCATTTGGTATTACTAATGTCCATGTTATCTTCCTGGATCTCATTAATAGATTCTTGAGAGATTACCCTTATTAATTTGTGGTGGTATTTATAGATAAAATTATTATATATTCCATGTGTAAGGAAGATAATTAATATTACATGAGGTTTGTTATAAATAACCTAAGGAATTAGAATTTGTATGAAAAATTTTCCAATTGTGAATTTTGAAAACAAAATGTTTCATTTTTTGGTCATATAATATCAAGAGAGTATATATCAGTGGATCCATAAATGATGGAGGATATTGAAAATTAGCCCTGAGAAACCATGGAAACTAATATCCATAGTTTTCTTGGATTTTATAGATATTATTAATGCTTTGTGATTAATTTCTCATGTCTATTAAATCCACTCACTAAGTTTCTCATAAGTAAATCAAGCTCCTTTGGACTGATGAATGTGAAGAAAATTTCAGAGAACTAAAGAGAAGATTGGTCAATACACCTCTTCTCACACTTCCCTAGAGTGGAGAATGGATTTTTATTTATAGTGATGCATCAAATAAGGTCTTGGGATGTGTTATTATGAAATATGATATGGTGATAGCTTATACCTCATGCTAATTGACGTTTCATAATAAAAATTACCCAACACATGATTTTGAGTTCATTGTAGTAATTTGTGTATTATAGATATAGAGGAATTATCTATATAGTGAAAGGTGTGATATATATACTAATAATAAAATCTTGAATTATATATTAACATGAAAAGAATTTAATATACACTAAATTAAGTGGTTGGAATTTTTTAAAGATTATGACGGCTTAATACATTTCCACCCTGAGAAAACAAACCAGGTGGTTAATGCTTTGATTCTGGAGGACCATGTAATTTTTTTCATGATGATTATTAAAAGAGAACCAATATTTATGGATTTATAGAATATTGACCTTGAGATCTTGAGTAAATGGGAAAAATCATATATCTCTCATATGAATGTTCAACCATCCATCCATGTGAGGATTAAAGAGGCACAAAAGGAGGATTTATAACTATAGAAGAGTGTGAATAATTTTCCTAAGTTCAATCATGATTATAATGGAATGATAAGTTTTAAGAACTTATTATGTGACCTGTAAATACCAAACCTTAAAAGGGGGGAATTGGAAGAAGATCACAGTTCATCATTCTATATTCATCCTAGAAGTAAAAAGTTTTATAGAGATTTGAAAGAGTATTTCTGGTTAGACAACCTAAAGATAGATATTATAGAGTGTGTATATATGTGTTACATATATCAAAAAGTTAAGGATAAGAAACAAAATTTTAATGGGATATTACAACCATTACCCATACTAGAATGGAAATGGGATAACATCGCCATGGATTTCATCATCAAACTCCCCAAACTATCTAAAGGCCATAATTCTATTTGGTTTGTAGTTGATCGGATTATGAAATTAGTGCATTTTATTACCATAAAAGAATATTTATCTCTTAATTATCTTTAAAATATATACATTAAGGAAATGTTAATATTGTATGGATTACCACATTCTATTATATCCAATTAATATTTGTGTTTTACCTCAAATTTATAAAATAATATTCCAAATGATATGGATACAGAGTGTGTTTCAGTACTACATATCATCCTTAGATATATTTTTAGTATGATAGGACTATTAAAACCCTATTGGACGTGATGAGATAATGTTCCATGGATTTAAAAGGTGTTTGGGATCAATATATTCCTCTAGTTTAGTTTTCTTACAATAATAGCTTTCACTTGAGTATTTAGACAGAGCCTAATAAATGCCTCTATATAAGGAAGTGTGGTACTCCAATTTTCTGGGATAAATTTGGAGAAATAAATCTATTGGGACTTAAGCTATCTAATAAAATGGAAAAATGTTTAGATCTATTCAGCAACACATCAGGGAATCTTAGAGTCAACAAAAAAATCTATACTAATAGTCATCGATGATATTTGGAGTTTTAAGTTAGTTATAAGGTGTTTATATGGGTATATACATGGAATAAGACAATGATATTTTGAAATAAAGTAAATTTTAGCCTTAGATTTATTGTCCCATTTGAAATTCTTAATTGGATCAATATAATTTCTTATCACTTGGTGCTTCCACTAAATCTCTCTCAAGTTCATAATGTGTTACATGTATTTCTTTAAAGTAAGTGCATAATTTATCCTTCCCATGTACTAAACTCATAGATTATACTACTGGAGAGTGATCATTCTTATGAGGAACAACCTATGGAGATTCTATAGTGTAGAGATAAAGTTATGTGAAACAAGATCACTCACTAATTTAAAGTTTTGTAGTGAAACTATAAATTTGAGGAAGCTATGATGGAAACTAAGGATGTGATGAGGTATAAGTATCCTAAGTTATCTGTATCAGAGTAATATAATTTCAATATAAAAAATCTTATAAGGGGGGTAGAATGTAACACCCTGATAATTTATATGTATACCTTTGAAATAAATTTTAAGTATTTGATAGCATGTTTTTCACACAACCTTGAGTCTAAATGAACCATTATATATTATAAACATTATAACCTATTAATTAGATTAGTAAGTATGAATAGGATTTAAAATAATATTTAATACATATAGAAATTTTTTCACTAATTCAAATGTATTATTAATGCTTAAGAAATAATCATTAATTTTTTAATAAAATCATTTCATGATTAAAAGACATATTTTTCAATGAATTTTATTTTTATAAATATCATGTATTTTTATATATTAATCACTATTTAAAAATTATTTTAATTAAATTTATTCATAATGTTTGAATAATCATTTTTACATTAGTTATGTAATGGTTAAGAATGAAGATAAAATCATTTGAAGGTAAAAAGTGTTATTTTTTATAAAAAACAATTATGTGAACAATGAGTTTTTATCTTAATAAATTAAATATATCACTATTGATTAATTATATAAATGAAATTTATATAATAAATATTCAATAAAATATTTTTTAACATTTATCTAATTGGTTTTACTAGGAAAGGAATGAAAGTAAACTCATTTTTATGCTTAAAATTTCATTTTTCTAAAACAATAGTTTTCATTATTTTTTGCATGTTTATTTTAAAATTAAAATCATCTAGTTATAGAAATTTAATATGAAAAAATGTATTCAATATTTGTAATTATAATTTCAAAAAAAATTAATGAGTCCACTTTCATTTTTTATTATAATGAATAGGGAAAACAATAAAAATTTGTAACCATAATTAAGATTAAAAGGGTTTTCCATGGGTTAAATTAAGAGATAAGGGTAAAAATGTCACTTAAACTTATATAAATATTATTTAGTAAAGATATATCTACCTTATTTTATCTTACCTATGATTTATGGTCAATTTTTTACCACTTTAATAAGAAAATGACTTTATATTGTTTAAATATTTTAAGTAATTCCATGTGTGTCCCTCCCCTCACTTATAAAAGGGAACCTTTTATCCTCTATTATATTAAAACTTTGAGCACTCTATATCAAGAAATATATACCCAAAAACCATCCTAGATTTATTCCCTTAATTTATGAACTTCTTTTCTAACCCTAATAACATGTTAAGAATGCTTAAGGTGTAAGCCAAACGAGGTATCTCAAAGAAGAGGTGATCATCTTACCTGAATATTTCAAAAAAAAAGTACTTCTTCTACTTCCTATAAATATATTGTATCCATCATTAAATAATTACTTTGGTATCATCAATATACTTATATTTTATTATGATTATGGGAAAACCATTTTCCACCTCTTTTTCATCAACTGGGAAATGAAAGTATCTCTCATGCGTACATACATACTACCACCTCCACATAGCGATGTGATTCATTTTCCATAACCTTCTATCATGGTTGATGATAATGATAGATTTAATGAATATATATGATATTTATTATATAAAAATAATTATTTATTCATAAAATATTGTCTACTTTATTTTCCTTTTTTCTCATTATAAAATGGAGGTATTGTTCATGTGTACTTATGGATTACCGCCACTAGGAGCAATATATTTCATTTTTAATATCTGCCTTTTTTGTATAGTTATAAAATTGTATATAATTAATATATATAATAATTATTACATGAATAATCTTATGTTATTTTTATATTAATATTATACCTTATCATGTTCTTACTTATTCAATCTTTATAACATGCTCTTTTTTAGGTCAGTTTGACCACCTACATGAGTGATGTTATAAAATTTACAATATGAATTATTAAGGAATGTTAAATACTATTTATATTATGTAATAATATGATATAAGTGACATGATTAACATTATGTAGGTTATATAACCACTATCAATATGAAAGGGCTATTCTGAACCAAAACATATATAAAAAGTAAAGCAATTAACACCCAAAATAATTATGATAATGAAAGATTGTTAATGAATGAATAATAAGACATTATAAATAAACCATGTATGATATTATATTTATGAATATGGTAATTTTATATAATTATAACAAATTTAAATTTATTATACATTAGGTTATATTGCTTACAAATTCAGTTGGACTTGGGGTAAGGGTTTTACATTACAATCTCACAATTTCCCGGGATTGTTTATGCCTTAATATTTGATAATAAAATTATATAAAATATCTCTCTTAAAAATCATTAATTTTCTTATCCTAAGATTATTTATAAATATTTCATATTTTTATTTCATTTTCCACTCTCTAAGTACTCATAATGCTGAAATAATTTTTTTAAGGAAACCCAACTTTATTTCTCTCTTCCGTTATATCCCACTAATGAATTGGGTAATGATTAATTTTTTATGAGATCAAAGGCTACATGTGTGGTTAAAAAATCCCAAATAGGGTACATGGGTGGTTATTCTAAACTCAAATAAGGTATATTAGTGGTTAACTAAAGACTATTATGTGATAAATTTCTTAGTAAGTATCCTTGAAATATGATTTATATGATTATGCCACATTTTATTCCACTATATTATATCATGTTATTATACCAATGTTACATTATAATGGATCATGATTTCCTTATGATTCATGACTTATGAACTACCAAATATTTATTCCATGAATCGTGACTACGATCTATGAATTTTTGGGTACAATTTTCTATTTCTAAGTTCAGGTTCTCTTTACCTTAAGCTTGTATTATACTTATAATTATCAATTGATATTTCTCATTTTTACCCTTACTGAGTATCTAATCTCACCCTTTATAATGTTTCCTTTTCCCTGGGATATTAAGAAAGGTATTAATCATGATATTTATAATAATAGTATTATGTGTGAATAAATTTCAAGGATATGTTGAAGATCTTTTATGAAATAAGTTGATTATGCATCTAATCTCTAAATACACTCAACCTTTATAGTCCCAGACATGTATTATTATGAGATGATTTAAATATATATCTTAAATTATGTAATGATTATGTATTAAATTATTGGTTCACCTCATTTTGTATCTTAAGTGATGTTAATAATGACTAGATGGGGTGAATGGTTTTTAAAAAATTTAAATAATAAATCAATTAGAGTTTCAATAATTAAAGATTTTGTAGTGGGTGTTGTGTTCAAGTAATGAGATGTAACAGAAATAAAAAAATTAAGAAAATATTATTTTTATAGTAGTTCAGATAACTAAGATCATACTCTACTCTTTAACCTTCTCTACTCAGTGAGAATATTGGCACTCGCTAAGAAACTCATTTTAGTGGTGTGAGAACCGGTTACAGACTCTACCATTTACAAATACTCAGAGGCATAACCCAAACTTTTTACATGATTTTTTAACCTTATTTGTGAACAAACTTTTCTCCAAGAGTCACAATACAGAACTTCCTTTTGGGTGGTAGAATAACCAAATAGGAAATACCTTTTTTCAATTGGTAAAATCATAAACCAGACATGAACAATTACAAGAAAATAAAGAAAATATAGTATTAAAAAATAAAATGAAACCCATCTAAAAGACCTAATGATGAGAATAATAATTTTTTATGATCTTGATCACTTTAGCATAAAATAATGGTATAGATGAAACTTCTTCATGATCACAGTAAGGAAACAAAAGTTAGATATGGTCTTGATCGAATGTACAGTAAGAATGTGTATCATTAGTAAGTTTCCAAAATTTATTATTGAATAAATTGTATGAACTTTATTTAATCCCTCGATCACATGCCAACAAACTAATCTCACTTCATTAAATCAAAATAACTTCTCAAAGAGTTTAAATAACTAATAACTACATTCCATGAGTTAGCGCATAATAAACATAATATTATCGTTACCTTTATTTAAAAAAAATATGATGAATATTAAATACTTTTTCACACTTTTATTATGCATGAAATAACAAAATAAAACTTCCAACATGATAATTAATACATAAATATACTTTACATGTTAATATTATAGTTAAAATATATGAATTAAATTATATATTATTGAAATATTAAAAAATCAAAAAAAAAAATAGAGTCGTGTATACTACATGTATGTAATTTACTCGATGTGTGTAAATTATACAATATATGCTCCAAATAAATTTTTCACAGTATGTAATTATAATTTTAGAAAAAAAAAATTTAAAAATTAAAAATATATATATCAATTAAAAAAATTAAAATAATAACAATTATATTTTTAGAATAAATATTAACTGATGATAGATAGAAATAGCTAGTGGTAGTAAGATGTCGTTACCATTGACAAAATACCTTCACATTGATCTACCATTGAAGTAGAGGAGTATTACTACCATCCCAGGTGATCTACCATTGAAGGAGATCCACCATGAATGATCAAAATGTGCTACCATCGAGGTTACGAATACTACCACTATGAAGTGCATCAAACAGGTATTTACTATTGTTAAATCAATGCACTCATGTAGGTGGTGGTAGAACAACAGTTGATAGTTGAAGCGTGCTACTTTCATATGAATGTATTTGTGATACCGCTGTGTGAAAGAGACATAATACTATTGGAAAAGGTTGGTGGTGATATTTTTTTAGTATTATATTATCCTACCACTATAAACGGTGATCTTCCATCATAGGGAAGCTAGAGATTCCATCACGGTTGGTGATACAACCATCATTAGGTGCTAGAGCTACAATCATCTTATGTTACTTTTGTGAAGGAGGTTGAATAGTTGATTGTTACAACTACCATTGTCATAAGCTATTATCTATATAGGATGTAGGTTTTTTCATGGATGGTGAATTATAATATTTTTGACTATAGTAGGATCGATCATCAAGAGAAAAATACTATACTACCTTTCACTAAATTATTGGTGATGCTTAGTCATGGTGAATCACGTAGCAGTAAGGGAGATCATATGGAGCACTACTGGTGTGATGCAAGAGAAGAATGATCTATCATGGATGAACAATCCTAGTGAAACTAGATTATCCTACACTGAAAATCTTGCTTCAAATTTTTGTAGGAATGTAAGGAGGTTTGTGGTCTCATCACCTTGGATTCTTGATCATAGGACACCCATGGAGACTTCAAGTTCGATTATCAAATGTTTGAGATAAAATTTTTCAATATCGTTTCACTCCAATAGGGCTTGAGGATAAAGATGATGAAGGCTTGATCAGATGGTATGTATAGATCTGATCAAGTGGTGCTCATTCTATCTGTATATTTTTAAAAGGATGAATAGTGTGTGCAGTGAGTTTGTCCCACATCAAAAGAGTGAATTGTTGAGCCACGCTATATTACTCAAGAAATCCCCACTGAACATTCGATTCGACATCGGAGTCAGCACCCAAAACACTTACACGCATAAAAAATGGGGAGGACCAGCCCACTTTCCCCCAACGCAGCACCGTGAGCACCTAACAGGCTCTATGTACACCTGATGTCCTTCATCCTTCAATGTGTAGGCACTCAACCTCACTCATGCCACCATGGTTGAGTCCCAAGATGTTGTCCCTCCCAGTGGGTTTACCAATGGTCCCCTATGTGGTTGATGGGCTGGACCTTTGGGATTTCCATGGTTGGATAATTTTTTACTATATTCACCAATTAAAATACTTAGTAAAACAAAATAAATAATGTGTTTGAAGAATGACTAACAAATAAAATAAAAAATTACAATTTTAATAAAGTAACATTAATTAATTCAAAAATTAATAAATTCACAAAGTAAATTATTACTTTTAAAACAATTTAAATTTAATAAATGTGAGGTAATAGTAATTTATCAAAACTAAAATATTAAAGTATTAATACACAGGTTCAAACTCTAAAAATATCACCCTTTTTTTTAATTACACATCCAAACATTTCTTAAAACTGAAAACGTTCAAAAACATTCTCCCACTTTTTTGAAATTTATCAAAAATTACATTAAAATTAAATCTTTAAAACATTATTCCTATTAAACAGTATAAACTAATTAGAATTGATAGAGTAGAATTATTTCATAAAAATTAAAATGGGGTTACAGTATACATGTAAACATAATTTTAAAATAGGGAGTATTTATAACAAAGTAGTAATTATACATAATAGAAATATTAAGCTTTAAGAATACCCAGTTCAAACTTCATTTTCTAAAAAAAATTATAGAATCTAAAGGTTTAGGGAAAATTTTATCAAATTTTTTCAATAGAAACAAATTATTAACAAATATCTTTTTTATCTACATGATCCCTCAGAAAAATAAATCTAACATCTATATGTTTTATTCTAGAGTATTTTATTGGGTTTTTAGATATTGAAATTGTACTAGAATTGTCACATAAGATAAGAAATTTATCAAAACAATTATTAAAATCACATAATGTTTGTTTAATCCATATTCTTTGTGAAAAATAGCAAGTATTGGAAACATACTCATCCTCAATAGTAGATATTTCTACTGATATTTGTTTCTTAGAACGACATTAAATTAAATTTTTACCCAAAAAATGACACATTCTTGTGGTTCTTTTCTAGTCAATCCTAATACCTCCAAAGTCAAAATCCAAGTAAAATAATAAATCAAAAAAATTCTAATTCAAATAAAATAAACTAGTACTTATAGTTACCGTAATATATCTAATTAATATTTTTATAATTTTAAGATTACTTTCCTTAGTATTGGATCAAAATATAGTACATAAATAGACTGGTAGAATTATGCCTGGTCTAGATGTAGTGAGATACAATAAAATTCATATCATGCCTCTATATAGTTTAATATAAACTGAATTTCCGGATTCATCTAATTCAAATTTGGAATTGGTACCCATTGGTGCTTTTATAGACTTACTAGAATCAAGGAAAAACCTTTTAACAAGTTCTATATCATATTTTTCTTGATTTAAGAAAATACTATATTTTATTTAATTAATTTATAAACCAAGGAAAATTTGTAATTCTCTCATGAAGATCATATCAAATTCACTTATCATTAGTTTATAAAAATCATTACACAGTAAATTATTTGTTTATCCAAATATTATATCATCAATATAAATCTTTATAATCAATATATCATTTGAAACTCTCTTTATAAACAAGTTAGGAACAACCGTAACTTTAAAAAATCATTTTTGTATTAAAAATTGACTTAGTATTTCATCCCAATCTTTTGGATATTTCTTAAGACTATAAAAATCTTTATAAAGTTTAATAACTTGATTTGGAAATTTTTTATTTTCAAATCTATGGGGTTTTTTAACATAAAATTCCTCAAAAATTATTACATTTAAAAATACACTTTTTACATCCATTTTAAATAATTTTATATTTTGAAAATAAGCAAGGGATAATATAATTCTAATTTATTCCATACTTGCAACAGGATAAAAAGAATATTTAAATTTAATTACCTCTTCCTAGTAATAACCTTGAGCTACTAGTTCTGCTTTATTTTTAACTATGTTTCTAGCTTCAACAAGCTTATTATAAAAATCCATTTAGTTCTTATTATTGGTTTGTCTTTTGGAAAATCAACCAAATTCCACACTTTATTTATTTCAAATTGATTTAATTCATAATGCATATCATTTATCCAATTTGAAACCATTAAATAATTATCAATATTGATGGGAACAAATTAGAAACAAAGGAATAGATTGCACGGAAAAGTAAAATAGATTTTTAGTTTGTATATCAAACTCTACATTTCAAATTAATTTTTTATTTGGATGATCTTTAAGAGTTTTCCACTCTTTAGGGTCATTTTGAGAAGACATATACTCCCCCAAAACTAATGCATTCTCATTTTATTAGTCATTATCTTCACCAAAATTAAATTCCCTAAACACGTTATCATCTTTGTTTAAATCATAATTTTTCTTATTATTACTAATTTCATTAAACATAACATGTAAAGACTCTTCAACAACTAAGGTTATCTTATTAATAACTCTATAATTTTTTATAGTATTTTAATTTCTTAAAAATATTACTTCATCCCTTTTAGAATAAAATTTATTCAAAAAATTATATTTAAGACAAATACATTGTGACCAAATACCCTAAAATATCCAACTTTAGATTTAAACAGCTTAAATAGTTTATAATGGGTATTATTTAAAAATTTTCTATTAGATACTCTATTTAAAACATTACAAGCTTTATATATAGCTTTTTCACATTAAATTTTATAATAATTTATCTAGTTATTTCTTATATAGATTTATTCTTTCTTTTTACCATGACATTTTTTTGTGGTGACCTAAGGACTTTAAAATAATGTTTATATCAATTTTATTTAGAAAATTCATAAAATTATAAATTAGAAAATTCACCACCTATGTCACTTCTGATAGATATGATTAAAATATTTTGGAAGTTTTGAATAATTTTATAAAAATCATAGGATTTAGTTAAAGTTTTATTTTTATGTGAAAAGAAATAAATCTAGATAAATTTGGTGAAATTGTCTACAATTAAAAATACATATTTATTACCAACAAAACTAATATGTTATGTTGGTAAAAATAATTAAATATGTAATAGTTTTAAATATCTATTGATATTAACATAATTTATATATTTGAATATTTCTTTGTGTTGTTTACCCATTAAATAGAAATCGTAAAGAAAATACTTGTATGAAACATTGGAAAATGTATAACATGTTCATACTTTGATAGTTTGTGAAATATCCTAAAGTTTTCATTCTCAATACACATATTCCATATAATTACATCTTCTTATACAACATTTATACATTTAATCTTTTGTTTGGTTAGATCAGAAAAAATCAATAGTATAAACATTCTCTTTTCTATTTGAAGAAAATAAAATGAATTTATTTTTCAAAACTGTATATTTATCATTTTTAAAAAATTACATTTAATCCATCATCATAAATCTATTATATACTTATTAGATTTTTTTAAACCATCTATAAATAATACTTTTTAAATAATAACACTTTTAGAAAAAAACAACTTCACCCATACCATTAATCTGACCTTTAGAGTTGTCTCCAAATGTGACTAGGATTCCATCACAAGAATTGAAATATAGAAATTTAGAAATATCACATGACATGTTTCTAGAGAAACCACTTTCTAAATACCATGATCCTTTTAGGATTTTAAGGAATAATTTTTATAATTAAACAATCAAGCAGAATGTTTTGGTAACCATGCTAACTTGGGTCTAACTAGATTGGTAATATAAAAATTTGGAACTCAAATTGATTTAAAGAATTTATTAATGGGATGTTTAAAAAAATAAATATATAGAAATAAATGTATTTGTATGCCTACAATATTGTGTAAATATCAATGAACATTCATTTTCATAATGACCTTTTGTTCTATATTTAAAACAGGTTACACTAGAAATACATCCTTTTGGAATTTTAACAAAATTGGTTTTATTCAACCTTGGTGATAAATGGTTATAACCAAAACCATTATTATTAGTGTTTAGTACCATTAATGACATAATTTTATTATATTATTATTTAACTTGAAAAATGTAGATAAATTCTATTTAAGGTTGACAACTTCCTTTTTCAAATTCATATTCTCTTTTTGAATAGTCTCTAAATTAGTATAAACTTTCACATTAAAGAAATAAGTTGTATTTCTTAGTTTCTTATTTTATTTTTTAAGTTTCATACAATCATTCTCAACATTAGTTAAATATTCTAGAACAAAATTATATCTTCTTTCTTTATCTTTATCATTAATTTTCAAAAAAAAATAATTCTATCATTTTCTTCTTTTAGTTTAAACATTTCATAATCATAACTCTATTTGGATTTTTTATTCTTGGAAACATATATATTCACGTTATCAAAATCCATTTTCATTTTCTCATTTTATTTAACAAATTTCTTATTTTTAATTTTTATATTTGTATACTTTTCAATTATCCTAACTCCATCATTCCTTAATTCCTCATTTTCTTTAAGAAGTTGTTTGACTTTAGAATTAATAGAATCAAAATCAGAACATGTATACAAATCAGTTTCATTATCATTTTCAAATATAGAATTATATTCTAAATTAGTATAAGTAAATAATTGAGTGAAAATAAAATCAATTACCTCACACTATACACCCATCAAAGTAAGGTTCCCTATCTTCTGTTCACTTCCAGAAGCACTGCTTTAGTCAGAACTGTCTTAGCAGTCCCAACCTCCAAACAAAGATTTTTTTAATTTTATCCTTTTCTATTTTTTTTTCTTTGGATGTTTTATTTTAGGGAATTCTATTCTAATGTTAACTTTCTTCCTTCACTCATAACAGTTTAGTTATAAAACATCATTACTATTATTGGAATTACCTTTCTTATAATCCTATTTTAACACTCTTCTAAACTGTCACTTACCACATTTTTTTTTCATGAACTTGAAAAACTTCTTGCTAAACTGGGCCATCTCTTTTTCACTTTCCTAGAACTTGGATTCATAGGTGTTATATATTTCATTAATATTAGACCTATAAGCTATACCTTTTATCTTTTTAAACTCCTCATAAAACAAATTTAACTCTAACTCATACTACAGAAAATATCCTATTAGTTATTATAAGGTATACTCCTTAAAATTCTTACTCTCATCAATGGACACCTTATTTTCATGTTATATTTTTTTTTATCTCTCAGAATTATTTCAACTTGAGTTATGTTTTCCATTACTTCACCAAGATAACGCGTACCATTTATAATACTTGTAAACTGATGGAACATCTGGTTTACTAAATTTTCATATCCTATCTTGAACTCATGGTATTCTTCTCGAAGCATTCCTAGACTGGTTCTCTAGAGAATTTTAGTCCCATAGTGAGTGAATTGAAGTATTCTTCTAATGTATTTGTTTTTATTACAATCTGAAAAATGAAAATAGACACTTATACTTGTTCTGTAATATAATAAATTTTTAACTTTATAATTCAAAAGATACTTAGTTATATAATTACCTAGAATTTTGTCTACATCAACTCTGAGTAGCTCATATGGTTTCTACATGATAGTCCAATAATCCACACTTAACTATTTTAGGTGGGCTTTCATTCTATCTTTCTAGAATCTATAGTCACTTCCATTGAAGAATGGGGGTTTTGTGGAATCCATCCATCACTGGAATTAACTTCTTCCATATTAAAGAACTAAAATTTTATTCCATAGACTGTTAGGTCAACGATGATTAAGTTATCACAAATTTAAAAATAATCAACATAATTATATCTATAAGGATTATAATAAAAAAATATGATAACTATTATAGAAATATATCTATATACCTAGTTATGATACCAATTATTATATCATGAGTGATGGAAATAATGACTATAGGGGGTGAATGGTTGTTTAAAATTTTAAAGAACAATTCAATAAGAGTTTTATTAATTGAAGATTTTGTAGTGAGTGTTATGTTCAAGTAATGAAATACAGTATAAATAAAAAAGAAGATCATGTTATTTTTAGAGTATTTTGGATCACCGAGATCTTAATATACTCTTAAAACTTCTCTACTTAGTGAGAATATTAGTACCCACTAATAAACTCACTTTTAGAGGTGTGAAAACCTATTATAGACTCTACCTTTTACAAATACATGGAGGAACAACCCAAAATTTTTACATGAGTCTTTAACCTAGTATGTGACCTAACTTTTCTTTGGGAGTTAGAACCTAGAACTTCAATTTGGGTGGTATAATAACCAAATAGAAAATACAATATTTTGATTGGGAAAATAATAAACCAAAAATTAATAGTTACAAACAGATAAATAAAATATAATACAAAGAAAAAAATACAATTAAACCTAGCTAAAAGATCTAATTATGAGGATGATGAAGTTTGATAATCTTGATCACTTCAGTATAAGAGAATTGTATAGATGAAATCACTTTATGATCTCAATAAGGAAATATAATTTGTAGACTTTATTGATTTAATGTATAGTAAGAAAGTGTATCATCAGTAAGTTGTGAAAAGTTTTTATCAAGTAAACTGTATGAAGCTTATTTACTCCATTGATCATGTGCCAACAGACTAATCTCACTTCTTTAAATCAAAATATCTTCTCAAATCATTTAAATAACCAATAAATGTATTCCACAATTCATCACATAACAAATATAATATTACCATTGCCTTTATTTGAAAGAACCACGCTGAATATCAAAGATTTTTTCAGGCACTTTTATTATGCATGAAATAATAAAATAAATCATCTAACACAATCATTAAAACATAAATGTATTTTATACATTAATATTATAGTTAAAATATATGAATTAAAATTCAGTTTTTTGAAATATTAAAAACTCACAAAAAACTGAGTGACGTAGACTTCATGTATGCAATTTACTACATGTGTGTAAAATATACAATATATGGTCAAAATAATTTTTACACAACTTATAATTTTATTTCTATAAATAAATAATAAAATAATAATTAAAAAATTATTTCAGTTATAGAAATTAAAAATAATACCAATTATATTTTTAGAATAAATATTAACTAACGATAGATAGAAATACCTGGCGGTAGAAAGATGTTTCTACTGCTAACAAGATAACATCGCATTAATTTAATGTTGAAGTAGATGAGTGGTATTATCATCCTAGGTGATCTACCATTGAAGGAGATCTGTTGTTTAATTAGAACTACATTGAATGATCAAAAAATTCTACCACTGAGGTTGGTGCTACTGCCACTGTGAAGTGTATCGAATAGGGATCTGTCATTGTTGAAGAAATTCACGACTTCTGGTGTTGGAAAAACTGTCATTTATAGTTAAATCATGCTACTACTATATGAATGAGTTAGTGAAACCATTTCATGAAGATTAAAATCTACTATTGATAAAGGCTGGTGGTGAGACTGTTATTAGCTGTAGATTATCCTACCACTCTAAATGGTGATCTACCTTCATAGGGAAGCTGGAGATACTATTTTGGTCAGTGTTACCACCACTATGAGGAACCGGTGCTACCATCATCTTATGGTACATTCATTAAAGAGTTTGAATGGTATATTTTTGCTTCTATCATCATCAAAAGCTACCATTGATGGAGGATGGTGTTGATTCCGTGTATAATGATGCATATAATCGTCAACTATAGTAAGAGCTACCATTGAGTGAAAAAGATGGTATTACCTTTCACTGAAGTGGTAGTTATGCTTGTTCATGCTGATGTGAGAAGTAGTGAGGGAGATCATATAGAGTTTTGAGGGTGAGATTCAAGTAAGGGAGGATCTATCATGGATGAACAGTCCTAGTGCAACTTGATTATCCTTTACTAAAAACTTGTCTTTAAAAAAATTCATGCATTCAAGGGGGTTCAAGCTCTCATCGCCTTAGATGATTGATCATAGAACACCCATGTAGGATTTGGGTTTGATCATCAAAAATTTGAGATAAACTTCAATGATACTGGTACACTTTGAAAAGGCCTAATAATGAATACAATGAAGGCTTAATCAGATGATCCATATAGATCGGATTAAGTGGTGCTTGTTCTATCTATATTTTTAAATAGATTAAAAATGTGCATGGAGATATTTTTTTCCCATATAAATAGCATGAATTGTTGATCCATGATATATTAAACAAGTGATCTCTACTGAACTTTAGATCCATCACTGAGGTCGGCACTCAAAACACTTACATGCACAAAATATGGGGTGGGCCGACCTGCTTTCCCCTTGTGCACAACTATACACACCTAGCAGGTGCCATGCGCATCTGATGTCCTTCAACCTACCCCATGTTGGTGATCATCCTCACACATTCCACCATGGGTACATCCCTAAAGGATGGATCTCCCAAGGGGTTGACCACCAGTGTAACACCCCAAGAATTTTCAAATAGATATATTATAGAATGCATAGATCACTAATTCTCTACAAACACCACTTTGTTATAACCTAGCCAAGTAAACCTGATTTTGTCACTTCTATGATGTGAATTTTGAAAATCTAACATACATGGTTGTGGTAAGTAAGTTATTTGGAGTCCTATATGAAAAAATCAATTTTCGATGAATAGTAACCTACCCTTATGAATAGTAACCTACCATTATGAATAGTAAATTCCCTTATGAATAGTAATATAACTCTTATGAATGGTATCCATACCCTTGAGTGTATAAATGAATTTAGGCACCTTAAAAATGAAGATGAATATTTTAAGTGTTTATATTCTTCGATTAAATAATGATTTTAATTAAATATTTAATTAATCATATATAGAAAATTATTTTTTAAAAATGGAATTTATTTTTGGATTCTACACATCGAAAAATGGTTAGGGTTAATTTTTGGTATTTTTCTGAAATACTTGAATTTTTGATGAATTAAAAAACCCGATAATTCACAATAAATGCTAAATAATGGATTAATTGAGTCATTGATGATGATCTGCTGATGTAAGCCCAATTAATTCAGATTCACATGATAAAATTACTATTCTTGGTCATTAAAGACTCACTATTCCTTGTCTTATGGAGAAATAAAAAATTAATGAATTTTATATTAAGAAAACTCCTCTCTCCTCCACTATAAAACCCCCCCTTCACTCCTTCTCTTCACTCCTCTGAAGCCTTGTGCCATACCAATATTCTACCCAAATCTCTCCCCAAGATCCTCCCCCACTTCCAAAATCTTCTAGCCTCTTCAAAATACCAAATCCTCTTCCCTTAAGAGGTTCTCAAAGGAGGAAGTCTCAAGAGGTAAACTCCTCTTTCCAATTCCTTCATTTCTTTTAAGTTCTTTACTTTTTGTTTCTTTCCTCACCTCCCTTCAACCAAATAGTATGATAACTATAGTAAAATACAAGTACTGGAATGTTTTTATTCTAATGGGATATTTCATTATCTTCTCTCCTTTCCCCACCCTTTATTTGAAATAAATGAAAGCACCGTTTGAGATGTGCTAATTTAGCACATTCAAGGACAACAGTTTATCAAATTCTATTATAATCTTTAATTCTGGTCATGAAACCATTTGTGTTATGGTTGAACCAGATTATTATATATGTAATATATACTATTTTTAGTTCTGTAATCCTTTAGTATAAATTGTATTAAGTAATAAATAAAAACAAGTTCATTGTAATCAAACCCACCGATTAACCAAAACGGTTGTCACTAAGGTTATATATATAATAATTCAACTTCACTCTAAGTAACCAAATTAAATTTAAAATCTATTGTAAGTTCACTAATGGAATATAAATTCATTTATTTATAACCACTTCCATCTTTCATATTTATCTGAACTTGAATATAAGTGAATCGATCTTTTAAAAACAAGTAATCAAACGAGCCCGAACAATGAAATTGAACATTACAACTAATCAAAAAGGCCTTGAATGAACTAAAAATGGTTATAATAAATAATTTACATATAGAAGAGTTTATGGAATTATGAATTAATAATCCTAATTTGTTTATTCATATCTTTAATAACAATTCAAGAACACCTTCAAGCATAAGGTAAGGGATTGCTTAACTCAATTTTTATTCTTTGAGTTAAACATCTATTTCATTGGTTACATTGTTCCAAGAATATGTTTGAATGAAATATTATTGTTTTGTAATGTATATACAATTATATTTTTTGGATTTTTATTTGTCACACATAAATATTTCATTTATTTATCATCACTCAAATGACACAATCTTTGTAAGGGATATCTTAACTCAATTTCCATTTGTTGAGTTAAACATCAATGTCATTGGTTTTGTATTTTCCCAGAATATGTGTGAATGACCCATGATTGTTTTATTCTGTATATACACTTTTATTATTTGGGTTTATTTTTTTCACACACAATTACGTCATTGATTTTCCTCAATCTAATGATATGTTCTTTGTAAGGGATCATGTCTCTCACTTTTGTTCAAGAATCTCCCCTATGTTGTGCCCTTTTATTTTTAATTCCTAATTATGGGGTATGTTTTCGCACCTCCCCCATACTACCCTTGTGACATATAAATAATGGAATACCCATTTACCTCTCATTAAACCCTCGCAAGATCACTCGTTACCATGCCAAAATGTTTGTAAGGGGTTTCTCATCTCACGTTTAATTCTGTGAGATTTCAATTGCTCACCACTTATTTCTTGCATGTGGTATATGTGTACTTCCATTTGATATATAATAACATTATTCTCTTTATATTCATGTTATTCAATGGTTCGTTTGAGGGTTATTAAGTTCTGGTCATATGATTCGACCGATTACACTGTGGTAAGAGACTTTGTCGCAACTACTATTTTGTTGTGACTAACTTTGTGTGGTTAACCTAATAATCCTTCTGTGGTGTACCTACTGCCCATTTGAGATCAATTATCATTTGAAATTATATTTATATTAAAAATCCATAAACTCAAATCATGGATTTTTTTTTTCTAAACCGTATACCATTTTACACACGGTGTTTATTTGGAAAGTTATTTTAATTATGGAAATATTGATGAATCCATATACTCTATACTATACGGATATTGAAAAGGAATATTTCTATTGTATTTAATCAATGTATAAATAATTATTTGGACATAAAGTGGAAATTGGGGCCCGCTATAGCCTCTCGATGCATCGGTAGGTCCCATGAGACAAATCAGTTGGCGACAAACCCTTCGAGTTTGTTTCAAAAAAATTAGACAGGTTTCTACCCCCATAATTAAACCATTTTAATAGTATTATGGTTTCATGTGATAGATACATGAAATCCAATTAATAATCATTATCTTTATTCATTATCTGTTATTATTATTATCCATGAGTTTTTCACTATGAAAAAATCTATGGATGCAGTTTCATTCTCAGTTTATTAATGGCATTAGTTTTTCATTTATTCACCATGCCATGTTGATTATATCAGATTGATTATGATTCAGTTATTATTTTATTCATGCTTCTGCTATTTGTAACCCTTATTTAGCATTTTATCTCACCCCTTTCATTGTTTTCCATCAACGGGTGATGAAGAGGTGATCGTTTATTGAGTTCATGTGGTTGCAGTTTTTAGTTTTTGTTATGTATTGTATTTTGTAACCTTTTCCAATGTAATTTGAGTTACATCTATGTATCTAGTTTCTTCAAGAATACAAAACTGATCATTCCTTCAGGATTTTCATTCCTTATAACCATGCCAATATCACAAGTAATTCACCGACTCCAGCCTAGAGGGTTCAGGGTGATATAAGCGGTCCCCTATGTGGTTGAAGGGTTGGCCCTTTGGGATAGCTATAGTTGACAAGTTTTTTAAAAAATATTCCAATTAAAATACTTAGTAAATAAATAAATAATTTATTTAAATAATTATTAACAAAGAAAATAAAAATTTAAAATTTTAATAAATTAACATTAATCAATTCAAAAATTAATACATGCACAAAGTAAATGATTACTTTTTAAATAGTTTAAATTTAATAAATGTGAGGAAATAATAATTTATCAGAACTAAATTGTTAAAGTATTAATTCACATGTTCAAACTCTACCACCTCATTCATCACT
This sequence comes from Viscum album, assembly GCA_963277665.1. Lineage (NCBI taxonomy): Eukaryota > Viridiplantae > Streptophyta > Magnoliopsida > Santalales > Viscaceae > Viscum > Viscum album. The sequence continues at coordinate 1,328,477,693 of OY728127.1, read as the reverse complement.
CATTATTTATTATATATCAATTCTCAAACTAGATGAACAAACCCTCAACCATGACACTCGACCCTCCTCCATTCCACATCATTCCTAGGTCATCAACATCAACTTGAATTTAAATCCTTTATTCAATTGTTTCTCATAGGTTCCTCACAAAAACATGGTCGAGTATATCATGTGTGTTGATCCTCAACCACTCAGCTACATAATTAGATAATCGGCACTCAAAAACCCTTCAATAATCTGAACCCACAAATAAAATTAGTCATAAAAAAATTACTTTGCTCTATGTTTTCTCATCCTTGTTGAAATTATTTTTTCTCTTTCAACGTAAGTTCAAAGAAGCTTCTACCCTACATCCTTCACCCCGTTAAAACTGTCAATTCATCATAATCACTTAGTCTTATATTAGAAACTTCTTTGATTAAATTTATTCATTCATCTTTACATTTAATCTAAGTCTCCCTTGCATTCGATCTATTTTTTATTTTCTTATCCAGAGAATTCCTAGAAAATACACTAACCCTGCCTCATCCCTTCATGGAATTTCAACTTCTATTTGTTGAGGACTGCATATGATCATTTTAAGAGGTAGAGAACTAACTTACCCTTACCTTTTACCTCTTGTTATCTCATATGATATCTCTAAAAAATTTATAAAGGATGGCATAACACTTATCTTTAATTTCCCCAGTGGGAATGGCCTTTATGTAGTATTATTTTTACTTTTATTCATTTCCTATTTTATGTTTATGTGTGTAAAATTAACTTTCACATATTCCTCTCTTCTAAAATTCAAAACATGAAGAGTTATACATATAAAATTTTACCTTTTATGATTTCCCTTCATTATTAAATATAAATTTAAATATATGTGAAAATTCGTTGCAATGAAATGAATTTAATATACAAAAAATATCTTATAACCATATTCAATAATGAATTTGCAGAATTTATAAAAATATAATTTTTTTCAGGAACCCTAAACTTGCACTCCTAATTCTAGTGCTAAAAAAATTCATTATGCATATTATTTTATACCAAGTGAGATGACCCAGGCTAAACATATATTTATTTTATATCATTTTCATAAGTTAAAAAACATCTAACAATAAACACAAAATCCCAAAAATGGAAGGTTTCATGTATTTGAGGATCAGCTACATAGGAAAATAATTTTACGATACTTGTGAACATTTATCCATAATAAAACCACACTAGACCCTTTTCTAGACTCCTCATAGGTTATACTCATCTTCATAACCTAAGGAATGGAAACAAATGAAAAAACATGAGTAGGGTATAAATATATTATTAAAAAATAAGGGAATAATAATATTTTTCTATAATTCATGATATAAGGACATGTAATCTCAAATGAACAAATATATACCATGGAAAAATATTTTTAGATAATAAACATGATCTATGGAGAATAATTATAGGAATATAGCATAGAAATTTGGCACAATGATAAGCATATAAATCATAACACAGTGGATGGATCATCACTTCTTATTTCCCTTGGTGGATCAGGCATCACAACCTATTTCTCATGGTTTATAATGAATGAATTCCTATTTACTATAGTGTATCAGGCATTATTTCCTATTTCACATAGTGGATTAGGAATTACTTCTAATTTATCATAGTGTATCAAGAATTACTTTCTAATTCCCATAGTCAATCGAGCATCATTACTCATTTCCCGTTATTATCTCTTAATATATAAATCCATAATCAATGAATTGGAGGTCGATATATGACTCCAACCTTCATAACAATAATCATCCATACATATGTGTACCATTAGAACAATAAAACATTCATACTTCCAACAACACTTAATTAACCCATTTAAAAGAGGCGGGTTTCATGGAAAACATTCCTAGAAACATTCCATAATCCATCAAGAGAATTAATTTTGATATTGGATTAAAAATATACTTGATATAATATAAGGATCATTAATCATGTTAAAATAAATGAAAAATAATGTTTTAAAATCATTGGATAAATCACTTGAAAAATAATATAAAATACCCCTTTTTGAAAGGATTTGAAACTCCTTAAAAAGATTTCTTTAAAATAAAAATACTTTGAACATAATAAAAACTATCCTTTAAAACCAAAAAATATGTTTCAAAAAAAAATAAGAGAAATATTATTTAAAAAACTTTATTTGAGAAGTCATATAAACAAAGAAGAATTATTTTCTAAAAACAAAATCCTTTAAAATCCCTTTTGAAATCAACAATTCATTTTTAAAATCAAACTTTTAATTTTAGAAAATATAAGAACATTTCCTCTTCTTTTCAAAATAATCCAATGTTATAATCATTTTTAAACCCATTTTAAAACATTGAAAGGAAGATTCATAGAGAATAATTCTCATAATAATGAGAGAAACTATAAAAGGAGTTTTTATAAAATGTTTTCACCATGTTTGTAAAGATGAAGTAAAGGGTTACATACACAAGAAATTTTCAAGAAGGTGAAGTAAAAAATTGTGAAAATTTTTAATTTTAAATAAATCCTCAATAATGGATCCTTGAAAAATATATACATTTTTTATAGGAAATTTGTAGTGGAAAATAAAACATATGATCTTGAAGGGAAAAAACATTTGAAGTATTTTAATATACCTTTGTTGAAAACATTCATCATAAAAAAGGGTTTATAAAAATTCCTTTTGAAAAGAGTAAAAGGTGAATATAAAGGTCACATGATATAACACATAATTAGGTTTCCAAATATATATTAGAAAATTGGTGGGAAGATAAAATATAAACATGGTAGAAAAACCTCCGTTAAAGAGGATGGGAATTATTCTTCACAAAAATATACTTTTTGATAAATAAATTCATCAAGTTAAGAGTTTTTAACTACAAATGTCACTTTACCTGGATAGATAATGAATTATAGTATCGTCATATAACATAATAAAATAATATTGTAAAATCATGCTCAAAGAGGAATAATTATGAATCAAGAAAACAAGTTGAGTCAAGAAAACCCCATAACTTTACTCTTGACTTCTAAAAACGTGATTTAATCCCATGTATCATAAACATAAACATATTAATCACATATTTCAAAAAATTATTCATATATATTACCATTTATAATCTTTAATTATAATCATTTATTATACATTTATTATTTAGTTATAGTTTATTTTCATCATCGGATGTTGGTGATTTTGATTGTTTTGTGCATTCCTTAAAGTGTCGGTGTTGATTCTTGTTCATTGATACTAAGTTAATTATTCCTATATTTTCTAAGGTTCTAGAATAGATTCCTTATAATGACTTATAAATTTCCAATTTCATTCCATCAGAGTTTTGATTGTGGTTCTTAGAGATGAAATCAATTGCATGTTTATTTTGATAATATTTAATGAACAAAGGGTGGTATACTGATAATAAGTTAAATGTTAATATAACTATTTAAAAAACCTTAAACCAAATATTATTTTCCCATGTATATCTAATAATACAATTAGTAACATTTCTATAGTCATTCATGATAGAAATTTATATCATTGTTCATGTAGGTGGTTAAACCGATCCAAACAATAACAAGATATAATTTGTGGGTTAATATGGTTAAGAAAGTGATTTTTTGGAATAATATCATTATTATAGATGAACAGTTATATTATTTAGATGTTTATAAGGTTTTGGATCATATTTTAAGATATTTTTATCAAGAATAAAATATTGGATGAAATATGTCACTTTTGTGCATGTGATAGTTCACACATGCACACAAGTGATGCATTCGTTTACATAGAAAGGGAGGAATACAGAAATTGGTTTAAAATTTAATAATCTTAATAATGTTATAAATATCATATTTATTCATTAAATACCCACTTTGTACCATTTATGTAAGGAATTTATGAAAAACGGATCATGTCACTTATGGAGGAAGTGGTATGCACATACTACAATTGATGTTTTCCTTTTTCGAATAGTTGGGAGGAAGGTAGAAAATTTTTATCACATAAAAAAATAAAATTTCAGTATAATTATGATACTTATATAATTATTTCAACATGGGTATATTAGATTCATATATGGTAGAATATGAAAGAAAGGAAAATAAATGAAAAAGGAGTAATTAAGAATTTTACAATACTCTTTGGAAGAGCTCCTTTGAAAATTGGATTGAGGATTTGAGATGTGGAATTTTGAGAATACCATAACCTATAGGACATGTATATTAGTGTTTTATGTGTTATTTGGGTATATTGTGGTTGAATTTAGGTGTCTTGGGGTGTAAAGAGAAGTGGGGCAATGATGGATCCTTTTATACTAGTGAGGAGTGGCATTTTTTAGATAATATAAAAGGTAAAATCACAATTCAAAAAACTACATTTTCACACATGTTTTTAAGTCTTTTTGTCTTAAATTTTTTACTTTTACTATTTTTTGTTTTTATCGTGATAACTAATTTTTACTTAAGTAATTTAATTTTAATGTATAAAAATAAAATGAACCTGATTATATAACTTGGTCCTAATTATTACAAATATAAAATATATTTTTTCAAATAAAATTTTTGAGGGTGATAAAAATTAATTTTAATATAAGCATACATAACCCATAAAAGCCATTTTTAGAAAAAGTGTATTTTTATGCTCGTAAATTATAATTAATATAAAATTATAAATGTTTTTGATTTTTATGAAATTAATTGGTTAATTATTACACAAATTAGAGTTATTTGACTTAAAAAAGCAATCCCAAAACTGAATTACACCTTGATAAAACTTAATTAAAATAAATAGCCCAACATAATTTTTATTACAATAAATATTACTTTAGTTTAAAAAATGTTAAACATGGATTTTATAAATTCAAAATTGGGTTTTTAAAATCATTTATCTTAATTTATAAATATTTATTTTTTATGTGAATTTGTTTCATAAATTTTCAAACCATTCATGTATTTTGATAATGTCATAAAAGTGACAATATTTGTAAAATCATTTTTTTAACTATTCCCCCCAAAATTCAACCATTTCATAAAAATATAAAAAATTCATCATAATCTAATTTTGACGTGATTAATTCAAAAATTAATTTCATTTTATAAAATTAAAATCCTAAAATTTATAAATATAGTTTCTAAATGATAATACAAAATATAAAGAAAAAATACTTTTATTAGAAAATTGTGTTTTAAAGAGTTCTCAATATTATTTCATATAAATTTCTAATTTAATTAATGTTAATATATTATTTCATATATAATAATCTTTTAAAATTGTTTAATTTAATTTATTTTGATAAAATATATAACACTTTAAAAAATAGTTATCTGAGAAAGAACAATCCTTCATAATATTAAATCATATTAATTATTTATCCTCTAAATGTAAGAAATTTTAGTTTAATAATATATTTTTATTTACTAAAACTTTTATTATTCTTATAATTTTCTTAATAATATTCATCTAATATGTTTCGGATCGTTTTAGTTCACAGTTGTGTGTGAAACAAGCTATGGAAAATAGTGTTAATTTAGAGAAGAATATATTTCAAAATATAAGGGTGTTACATGTTCCAATAAATTATATTTAGAATACTAACACAGAATATTGTAAATATTAATTCCATAACCTAAGACAAATAAAAACTCCATAAAACATTATTTCAATTAATATTCCACAAAAAGAAACCAAAATAATTTTTCTAAAATATATGGAAATTAAAACATTGCATTCATCAATTAATCACTAAAAATACACCTTTTCATACAGATATTCAAAGAATAAAATTTCTAATAAAAATGATCAAGAATCAATAATCTTACATTAAAAAAATATAAAACCAATTTATAAAAAATTTATAAAATAGATGTGGAAAACATGTATCAAAATTAAGAAACATCAGTCTCAAATTCATAGAGAACACTGGAAGTTTCACTCAAATATAATAATGAAATTTTTTAAAATTCTGGTTTTACATTTAATTTTATCACTTTAGATATCAAGGTTCTCTCATTATCTAGATGAAGAGAAAAAATATGGTTATTATTAGAGCGGGTCATGAAAATTAATAGAGTTAAATTTGACACCACCGCCCTAACAATGTGGTCAAATTTTTGACACACATAATGTAGGGTAGTGAAAAAATATATTAATTAAATAAGGGTAAACTTTAGTATAATGGGGAACAAAGTAAGTCTCTTAGGAGAGGTGATAATTCATTTGTTCATAATTACTTAAATTAAGGGGGTTGATTTTATTTTATTTCAGAAAACTAAGAATAGTTGGAAAGAAAGCATAAGTGATTTGATCAAGTGATAGAATGGGTAATTGGTGTAGGGGTTGGATTACCAATTAAAAATATATCCTGGTATAAAATTGATTAACCATCCTACTATAATTTGATCAATGAGAGAATCTATACTCACTTCTCTCTCATTAAGGGGTGGTGGTAGTGAGTGTGAGTTTTAAATCAGCGGTTATCACTACTGACCGATACTCCTACCTATTAGTGTGGGATCAAAAATGGAGCCTCCAGAATTACTCAAGTAACCCCAATTAGTTGAAGGTACTCTTGATAAGTCTATAAAGATCCACTATTCTCCATGATCATACCATAAATCACTATATACTTCACCGAAAAAAATATACCCATTCCATTATATATGGGAAATATTAAGTGAAGGGATAAAATAATTTTATCACTCCAAGAATAGTACAGTATATGAAATATAAATAAAAAATGTATTCAATTAAACATCTCAACATTTTAAACCAATATCAAATAATAGAAAAATAATATACTATTTATATTTAGATTCAGTCATTAGAAAAAGATTTTTCTCCCCAATGCCCCAATCACTAAAAGTAATTTAGCCCTCCATGTGTAGGGTTACTGCCATGGAAGAATGAAGATACAACAAAAAAATTGAAAATAAAAAAAAAACTCCCTAAAATCAGTGCTCAATCCTCCTCCTATTATATATTTAAATTTATTATCCCTTCATTCCTTGATTTAGTGATATTCCCACATGTATCCAGCTTCCCAAGATCTATACCATTTGAATTTTTAATATTTCCCTCTAGATTTTAGATGCCCCATAAATTCGCACTTTGAATGTTCTCTTCCTGAGGTCATCTAAAAACTGAACTACAATCCTCATTCTTTCCCGCTTTGGTTAAGTATTCAAGTATAAAGATCTCCTCTTAGTTTCCTCAATATGCATGGGATTTATATGGAATCGAGATGAGAACTACGGAATTAGTTCCTTTTGAGTGTTTCAAAAATATTTATCCTTACATGAAATTTTATTCTCTGTATAGAATGATTTTCACATAAGAAAAGTACTTATATGAGTGGTCTGAGAACTGTGAAAAATCATTATGTATAGTCCACAAAATTTCTATAAGTATAATCCTTATGTGAGTTTCATAGTTTCTTATGTATCAATAATGTAGATTCAAAAAAAACTTACATATCCCACAAATATATTACGTATGGGTATAAAACATTATGTATCCTAGAAAATCTCTAATCCACATCCCCTAGAAAATCCCTCTACTCTTACATATTCTAGAGGAGCTAAAAACCCTTATGTATTAGTTTCTTCATCCTCGTGTAAAAATTAAATTACTCTTATATATCACTCAGGCTGTATAAATGACTCTTATTTATTGGGTGTTTCAAACATACAATGAAGGAATAACCGTTATGTATTACTTAGCCCATAAGAATCTCTCTTATGTATCAACAAAATGACTCTTACGTATAGGTAATATTGTACGTAAGGTTCATCCCTTTGAAACTTTTTCCCAAAGGATATGTGCAGGACCTTTACACATTAGCCTAATGACTCTTATGTATGGGTTATCTTATGTGTGGTTCTTTCACTTAATTGAATCCCTTTTCACTTATTCCTCAACCTTTCAGAAGTCAATCCTCATATTTTCACACTTTTCAAAATTCAAAAATCTTCTATAAGTACATCATTTTGCTTCTGGATTCTTCCCTTCTTCTAAAAATTGTTAAGCTAGTGACTCTTATGCATGTTTTGGGGAACCTTTATGTATTTTCAAGGGGGATTTATTTATGTATGCCCTTAATTTTCTATTTCTTCATACTTCAGTTTCTTTCAAAGGACTCTTATATGTTATTTCCTTTGTTAAATTAAATGCTCTTTAAGAAGTTTATCTATCGTGCTTTTGGAATTTTGTTGCTTACTTCCTGATGTTATCTTTCAAAGCACAAAGTCATTAAATTTAAACTCTCCTTGCTTCTAGAACATTCATCTTTGCCTTCAAAATACCAAATCCAAGGATTATCAATAGTTGGTAATTCCATTTATTCTAGAAATTAATTCAACTAATTAAATTGACATTTTTTTTCATTATAAGAATTATTCACAAAATCCAATAAAATGTTCCTTTAATTCCAAAATATCCTAAAACTCAATTAATTAATTAATGCAAGTAAATAAAATAAATTTAATATTAATCAAATATAATGAATTTTTTCCTTTGTCATATTCCTATCATATAACTCCTTATATGCATGTAAGATAGTTTAAAGAAGTGATTTAGCATTTTGAACAAAAGCGTACAGATATTCATATTTTAAAAAACTTATATCTACTAATAATAAAAAAGGGAATAAATAAATAAATAAATTAAAAAATCATATATTAAGCATGAGATAAAAAATTTATGATCAATTCATAAATAAATTTATTTATAAACACTTTATAATTTAATCATTCATTATATAAATTCAATAATTAAATAAATATAAAAAATTAATATTAACATATAATATGAACCCATTCATATTATTAATTATATATAATATACTTTAAATATATGATATTATGTGAAATATAAACATTTTATATTCTGATTATATTATTAAAATGGTTAATATAATCTAAATATCATATATTTAATATTATTTAGACCTTGATCAAATCAATAATCAAAACCCATTTGATATTGTTTCAATAATTTATCTAATAAGGCCTTTAATTTGAAAAACTCAAATTAAGTATTATGAACAATTCATAATAATAAATTCAAAGTATTTTATATTCATGCCTTATTTTTATAATAATTTTATAAATAAAACTTATAATTTGTAAAAGGTATTTCAATATTTGAAATTAATATTTATGGATATTTATTTACTAAATATTTCATAAACATATAATAAATTATTTATAAACATTTTATAATTAATCAATTTATAAACACTTTTAAAAATTAATAAATGTCAAAAAATGCCTTATATTATGATTTATAAACATCTTATAAACTACATAAATCAATTCATAATTGGAATATAGAAAAATGTTATTTTATTATTATATTGTATGCAATGATATTCTCAAATTGTGACCTATTATTTAGAAGGATGATACGTACAAAACTCCATTGCATTATCGGTCATCTTTTATGATTGATAATAGGGCTTATGTGATATTCAAATCCTCATGTAACATTAAGTTGTTATGGAGTGGTCTTGCATGAAATTGACTAAGTGCACCGAGGTTATCATAGGATTAATACTAAGTGACATCCAATCATTCCATACGATATGACTTTTTGAAGTTCATTGGGATCATAGAACAACTTAGAAGGGGGGTTGAATCAGCTATTATCTTTTTACAAATTTCAAGGTTAAGTAACTTAACCCCTACAACTTGTTAAAGTTATTTACTTATCACCTTTTAGTAAATTGGCATGTATACAAAAGTAAGAAAGTAAAAAAATCACACAAGATTTATAAGGTTAGACCTCGGTTTTGAGAACTTGCATCCTTATCATGACCACTCTTATAGATCCTTGGAAATTCACTATTATAAAGATATGAATATAACTTTGATCCAAAACTCATTGGTATCCTTCTATATCCCAATGGGTATGATTATACTAACTCCTGTCAGTTTACAAACTTTTCTTACAAAACTTGAGCCACAACAAAAATGTAACTTTTTGAATTCTTCTGCAGGAAAGTTCATCCAAAAAGTCTATTTGATTTTGCTATCTGATTTCTCCATTCGTTCTTCCTAGTTAGGTAATCTCTGTCCAATGCACCTTTTCTAAAACTATACCTAATACAAACTTTTGTTCTGTTTTATTTTAAAAAACTCAACACCTTATAAACTTTCTACATTGAAACTTTATCTATTGTACTCTATCTAGTAACTAAACTAATATATGACTGATTCTTCTAATCAAAAAATTTTGTCTGGAACTCTTCTTTAACATAAAACTCAACTTCAGTTGGAAACTCACTCTGACACAAACTCTACAACACTTAAACTTTTTTATGTGTGAACAGTGTCAAGTACGATATATTTTTGCACTCATATTTATAGGTGCTCCTAGAATAGTAATAGCGGGAAGCCGATTTTCTTTTCCCATTCACTAGGATTCATAAATCCAAATTTCATTCTCATTTGAATTTTTATGGGATAGTTCTCAACTCTTCTATAATATTCATGAATCTTTTTTAATTCTCCCACATTTCTAACTTTCTTTGAATTTCCTTAAAATATATGTTTAATAAAAATTTCAATTTTTTAACTTAAAATTTGTACAAATTACAACTTCGAATTTGTAACTTCAACTTTGTACAACTCATAACTTTGTTCATTCAAAGAACTGAAACTTTTTACATCCGGAATATTCAAACTTTGTAACATCATGAAACTTAAACTCTGTAACTCTACACAAACTCTAACATTGTAACTTAATGAAACTTCAAATTTGTAACTCTCTAAAAACTTCAAATTTTTAACTTCATGAAACTTCAAATTTTTAACTCTATAAAACTTAAACTTTTTAACTTCATAAAACATAAAAATTTTAACTTTATAAAACTTTAAATTTTTACCACTATACAAACTTTAACTTTCTAATTTCATGAAACTTCAACTTTGTACATCAGGAAAATTTTGTCTTTGTAACTTCTGGAAAATTCAACTTTGTAATTCTATACAAAATTTGACTTTGTATCATCATGAATCATAAACTTTATAAATCTATAAAAACTTAAACATTTTAACTTCATGAAACTTAAACTTTGTAACTATGTATAAACTTCAACTTTGTAACTTCATGAAACTTCGACTTTGTAACTCTTTACAAACTTCAACTTTTGTATCTTCAGGAAAACAACAACATTGTAACTTTAGGAAAACCAAAACTTTGTATATCTAGAAAAAATTCTATGTCTGATCAAATTTTTCATATGATCATACTATTCATATAATAGACAAAATTTAACCTAATTACAAAAGTCTATTCTATTATATTTAACAAAACATAGTGCCTCACAAACTTTATTCAAGGAAACTCTATTCGTTGTACGATGTCTGGTAATTGAACTAACCTCGTTCGGATTCTTCTGATCAAAAAATTCTATCTATAAATCTTCTTCAACATGAAACTCAACTTGAGTTGGAAACTCACTCTAACACAAACTCTACAACACCTCAACTTTTTGAACATGTGAACAGTTTAAAGTATGATGTACTTTTTCACTCCTATTTATAGCTTCTCCCAGAATAGTAAAGGTGGGAAACCAATTTCATTTTCCTGATAATTTAAATTTATAAATATAAATTTCATTCTCATTTGAATTTTGTTGGGATTCTTCTCAACTCTTCTATAAAATTTCTAAATCTTCTTTAATTCTCTAGTATTTCCAACTTTCTTGGAATTTCCTTAAACTCGATGTTTAATAAACTCTTCAAACTTTATAACTTTATGAAACTTTAACTTTATAACTTGTAAAAACATAAACTTTGTAAATTCATGAAACTTAAAATTTGTAACTCTGTACAAAATTTTACTTTGTGACTCCATGATACTTCAAATTTGTAACATTGTATAAAATCCAACTTTGTATATCTACAAAACATTCTCTATCTGATTACAAAAGTTCTTCTAATTAGAAAATATTATTTGATTGTAAAAGTTAGTTTGATCTACACTTTGTAAAACTTGAAATTTCATACTTTCTTAAAACTCATTGTTTGGAATGTTTTTCTAGAAAACTCACTTTCCTCTATATGATTCTCTTATACCATTTGAAAAATAAAGAAATATGCCTTTGATTGCTTCTCTTGATCCCATGTAGAAACTCATTGAAAATAAACTTAGAAAAGATTACTGTAACATCCCAGGTAAACAAAGAATATGACATTTTCATATTTATTAATATTTGTGAATAAAATTTTAATATTACTTTAAAAGTAATGCTATGTTCGATGGAGTACCCAATACACAACAATGAGTTTTATTGAAATCTTACATTGCACACTAATAATATAATAATATTATTTTAAATGGTAGTTAACGCCTAGCCATTGTAATGGCGGGAATGAACAGAACTAACTAAAAAATGATTATATATGTTTGTTAAATATTTTAACAATTACCCAATAAATGATAGAGGCTTAAAATTCGAATGAATCCAATTTTAATTATAAATATTCTAATGTTCTTTAAAAGGACGATTAACCGCCTTTTGATGGAGAACCCTTTTTAAATCAACTTTTTGACAATTTTATATGTTATATTTGACAAAATAAAATCCTTCTATATAATCGGGACATCAAAAGTTACTTTGTGAAAATTTTTGTTATTTTTCCAATAAAGTTCATTTTTTAATGAATAGTGGAAATGTTGTATTTTAATTCCAACCCTCCTTTTAATAAAATTTATTTATATGGTTAGATTATCTTTTTAATTGGGTTTAAAGTTTAGTTAAAATATATTTTTACCATTTAATCCAATGGTGGTCATTGAAATTAATTTCACTTTGAAATTGGACATAAACAAGTGTCAATCTTTTGATAGATATTGTTTCTTAAAAACACGTTATTTGTCTTGACAGCGGGAATTAATTATAAAATTAATTAATGAAACTTATATTTTTTTAATTTTTTAAAATGGACATAATTTTTGAATTTGGAATATCAAATTTACTTTGGATAAATTTTTGGTATTTTTCTAACAAATGTTCATTTTTAATGAATAGTGAAAAATACTGCATTTTACTTCAAAACTGCTTTTTCATCTAATTTAATTAAATAGTTAAATTTTCATTTTAATTTGTTTTAAAGTGTAATTGAATTATATTTTTATCACTTAATACAATTTTGTTCATTGGAAGTAATTTTACTTTTCAATTGGATGTAAAAACAAGTCAATCTTTTGATAAATTTTACTTCTTAAAAACTCGTCTTTGGTTTTGACAATGAGAATTATTTTTAAATTAATTACTGCAATTTCTGTGTTTGAAATTTGGTAAAATGGATTCCATATTTGGAATCATAAGGTATAAATTATTTAATTAATACTCTTTTGTTTTTGAACATTATGAATAGTAATGACGACAATTATCTTTAATTATCATGATTAATTAGTAATGAGGTAGTTAAGGGTAATAAAATAATATCATAATAATATAAAATGACCCCAAAATGTGTCCACATCCAATTTTTTGAGTCATGTCTGACCATGGGAAGTTTTTTACCGAACTTGAGGGCTCATGGAGTCAAATGGGTGTAATAGTGACATTTATGACTTTATTTTCAAAAAAGAAGAGAAATATAACAAAGGTTTGTATATCCTAAGTAAAACAATTTTAATTTTGTTTAAATAAATGATATCTTAGAATATAAAGAGTCATTGTAAAGCTATAAATATTTCCTACATCATGATATTTTTTTTATAATTTTTATACATTAAATAAATAAATTTATTTATGACACCATGATGATGCAGTAATTACCTCATTAATGAACGATTTAAATAAACTGAAAAGATAAGGTGAAATATAAGACTTACACTTGTCTAAAACCTATTTTATGGGTTTATTTAGAACCCTTATCACCTTATCCTAGAAATATATGATTTTGGGACCTTTAAAATCCGAAAATCATTTTATAATAAAGTAACATTTCAAGACTTTCCAAAAGTGACCCTCCTCCCTCTTATAAAAGGCCCCCACATCTACCCCCTTACCCACACCTCTCAAGCCCTTTTATCATCCAAAATATGCATATATTATCTCTCAACATCCCTCTCTTACTCCTAGAAGCCTCACTTTGGGCAGAAGTCTTTCCAAGGAAGCATTTGGCTCAAATCAAAAAGAGTTACCCGATTTAGAGGTAATGTCTTCTCTCGGGTTTGTTTCTTTTATTTTCCTTCTTCACTCAACACTATCTTCTTATTATTTGATCCCATAATAACACCAATTTCCTCAATATGATAGTATTTTTTTTATGATAAGTATTCTACCTACACTTACACACACCTCCGTCTAATGGTTAAAGAATATGTTGTTTCTGTGGGTGGTGAATTACTGCCTCACGAAATGATGATTGTTCAGTCTTCTTTTAACACCTTTAATAGTGTCCATTATGATGTCAATGTATTTATATATGATATATATGGTATTTCTTTCTTTCTATATGCTTCTGAATTTTATTTTTAAATCACATCGTTATGCTTTTCATGTTGTGGAACTATGATAATTTCATCTGAGGAAGTGTGGACTACCGCCCCCTCAAATAATGTTACTCGTTCATGCCAAACATGGAATTTATAAATAATATAATTAATGAACTTATGTTACCTATATATAATATATATTATACTGTAATTATAATATATATATGTCTCATTTAGTTTTAATTCCTTTAATATGACAAAGAAATGAAAGTAGCATTCATGCGTACGTACGGTCTATCGTCTCCATGAACGGTGCATTTTATTTTTATCTCCAAATGTCATGGAATAGTATAAAATTAATATATAATGAATATATATTATATTTAAATCATTAATACCACTCTGGAGATGATATAGTTACAACTACATGGGCAATTCTTTTCAAACAAGTTCATTTTTTACTCATGTTTTGAACATCGACAAAACGTTTGATATGAACTCACATAATTAACTAATTATTATAACATGATAATTTGTGATATGAATTGAATAATAAACTTTAAATTAATTCCTTAAGAAATTATAAATTGACCAAAGTTTATTATTCAGGAATATAAAGAAACGAACAAGGCAAGTCGGACTTGTGGTAAGGGGATTTCTTATCTCACTTTTAATTCTGTGAGATTTTCATTATTCTCCAATTATTTATTGCATGTGGTATTGTGTACTGCCATTTGATATATATTATCATGATTCTATTTATATTCATTTTATTCTCTGATTGTTTTGGTTCTTATTATCTTTTGGTCATATGACTTGATTGATTACAATGAGGTTGGGGTTTTATCTCACTTTTTATTACAGTGAGATTCATGCTATATTTGCCACGATCTTCTTTGAGTGGTGTATGTACTTCCCATTATTCTAATCTTTGTGTAATATACTTTAATTTATGGGTATTTACATCTTCATTATATAACCCTTCTTTTATGGGGTGTACGTTTTGAATGTTACCCAAATCGGTAAGGGAACCTTTCACCCACCACTTTTTAAAAGAATTTTTTTTGTTAAGTCTTTTAATTTACATCTTCTTATGTTGGTATATGTTCTTATATATCCTTATTGATGTAAATTTTATGTCCAAGTGATGAGATACCATTTTTATCTCTCATCAACTCATTTTCTGAATTTTAAAGTGATTATGTTAGGCTGTCGAATTTCTATAAGGGAACTTCTTAACCCAATTTCAATTCTTTGGGTTAAACCTCTACTTATTGATTATGTTATGCTATGAATATGTTTGGATGACCTATGATTGTTTTACACTTAATATCTACTTATATTGAGTGTATTTATATTTGTCACACATAATTATGTAATTGATTTATCCTTAATCTAAGGATACTGTCTTTGTATGGGACTTCGTCTCAATCTCCTTTCATTGAGGCATCTTTTGATTTCTACACAAATTTATTTTATACGGTGTATAAAACCCTTTTGAATTTTAATTTCATTCAAAAGGAATATTTTTACACGAAGTGTTTCACTAAATTACAAAAGGAATGTTTTTGTCTTACGTATGCGGCGACAACGACTTCTCTGCCGCCGTGACCATTATTTGAGTTTCGGCTTCCTCTACAAGCCATAACTTTTTTTAAAAGAAAAATAAATACCATGTTTTAATTTTCTTTTATTTTGGTATTGAAAATTGTTTTGATAATTTTTTTATTATATCAATGTGTTGTATTGATATCTTGTGATTGAAATGGGGAAATGTTATGTTTCCTTTATGCATGTTTTATGTGATATGATTATGTTATGGTTCTTGGGCATTGTTTATGAAGTCAGGTGGTTCTGTGATAAACTAAGGGAGGGTGAGCCAGAGATAGATCTCTAATTCATTGGGTAACACAAAGGAGTTAAACGCTAAGGTTTCTCTGAAGAGATTTAGGAAATATACTGTGATGGGTTTTCCAAACGTAACTATGAGGGTTACTCCCTACGTAAGGATGTTATGAATGCCTCAAGTTACATTTATGTCTTATGATTTTTATGAGTTATTCATAAATATTATGATTTCATGAGGTATGTTAAAAGGATTATGTTATGTATATATTGATGATCTAATGTTTTCTTTCTTTGTGTATCCCTTACTGAGCTTTTTATGCTCATCCCAAGTTTTTGAAATGTTTTTCACAGGACACAAATTGGAATAGGGTCAAGGATGGGATCAAGGAAATGTCTTGCTGACTAAAACATGGACCTAGACATGACTCTTTTATTCAAGAGTTTTTATTTTGTGTAAAAAATGGAAACTTAGTAGATGTGTCTACTTTGTAATCATTGATATGTAATAGTTATGTCCTAATTCTCTAAAACTCTAAACCTGAAAAGATCCTCAATGTGAATTATTCATTTAATTCATGATTATGTAATGTTTTAAGGTCAGGTACTTATAGTTGGTATCAGAGGTCGGTTTAGATAACTAGAGGTTAGGGTATTCTTTAAGCACAAGTGACATTTCCATAATAGTTAGGATTTTAGAAAGAGTCGTAGTTATTTTTATAAAGTGAATGAGTTTAAGATAACATGAATAAGTATATCTTAGTATTTACCCTCCTCATAAGATATTATATGATGATTTTACTGATATACTCACACTGACCTTTTTGGTTCTAGTAAATGAATGGATCTAGCAGACACCAAAGTAACAGTTGATGTGAAGAAAACTGTGACGGTTTTCCAAACGAGCAACTGAATGATATGGGAGCTACAATGACAACTCTTGTGGTTATTCTCAACCAACTATCTAGAGTCATGATTGACTACCTGATCCTTAGTAATTTTTATAAGGCATCATATATGCGAGAAACGAATCCCTATGGAAGTTCAGGTAATAATAATAAAGGTAAGTGTGTTCAAAAACCTATGTGTCAAAGATGTGGAAAGAAACACCTAGGAAAATGTTTCAAAGGGACAGAAAGATGCTATAGATGTGGAAATGAAGGTCATAAATCAAGAACCTGCCATGGAAAAAGGAATCATCTAGTTGACTCTAGGAAAGGGAGAGAAGTCCTTTCTGAGGGATCAATTGATTTTTTTAAATGTGGTGTTCATGGTCATTATTCAAACACATGTCCTACAGAGAAGTTTCGGGAATGGGATCACAAAGATCATATAAATATTCATCTACCAATACCTAATGTCATTCTGATTGAGGATGAAGAAACTAAAAATAACCAAGGAAAGGTAAGGATTATTTCTTAACATATGTTTTCCTTTTATTGAATCTTAGGATATAATTCATGATTTTGTTTGTAGGAAACAAGTATTTCAGAATAAGTTGGAAAGGAATGGTTAATGGATCATGAAGAATGTTGAATGAGTAAGAAGTCAACATATAAGGGATTCAATAGTTATGGTAGATTTTAGGATTTTGATATGATTAAAATTATTAAGGATCTTTTGATGATGGGATTACATTAGAAGACTTTTTATAGTATGTGTAACCCTGATGTTTGATATATGAAAATTTTATTCAAGTAATAATTATCTTTTCTTTTGTGGATATAGTTATAAAGAACCATTTGGGCTTATATGATCCTTGAATTTGAGGCAATTACCAGTTAATACATTTTGGGATGCAAAACGAAAGTTATTAGATAACCTTTGTGGTTAAAATATGTTATGGTTATTTTTGATGAATTTATCTCTTCTTGGGAATGTTATAAAATTATATAGTTTTTAAAAGGGACAACACACAGACCGTGTGATAACCCATCACGTTAGATGAAACTGTGGGAATCGAACCCACAACCAAACTGCGACTGGTATTTATCGCCTACCACTGGACTACATGAAGTCCCTGGTTAGTATGACTAATTATTTTTAGTTATATGGTCTTATGAATAAGTAATTAGTTTATTTTGGGTTATCTATGGAAATTATTAACCTATCATGGAGGATATGTGATTAGGTTAATTACTTTTCAGTATGAGACTTTAAGAGTAACTAATGTTATTTGGAGATAAATGTTAAGATTTACCCTGGAAGATGATGTGATTAAATCCTTCAGAGATTTGGGTTTCAATCTTAGTTTGGTTTACTTTGAATAATTTTATAGATAGTTGTTTATTTAATGGTCTTTCTTGAACCTTGGGTTCTTTTTGTTGAATTTTGGAGATTAAGAGTAGTATTTCTTTTTATAAAGGATTACCCTTTTGGGGATTATATGATCTTGTACTAACCATTTTTGTTTTAGTTGATGTCTAAATACAAGGGAAATATATAGTTATCCTTTTGTGGATTATGTGATTCTCTAGAAGATGATTATTGTACTTTTTGATGTGACCAAGTCTTTTTGAATGCTCATCGTTTGGAGAAAAGATTAGTTTTGGTAGAAACTTATTAAAGGATGAAACTCTACTTGATGGTAAGTATATTTCCTTATGTTTTAATTCTATGTAGTAAATGAATTCCTCAAAATTATTAAAAGGAACGTAAAAAAACATTGTTGGTTTATGTTTCCTACTGGGTAATCAAAGACCGTTTACACACATCATAAGTTTGTGATTTTCTTATGGTTAAATTTATCCTAATCATGTTTTCTATCACTATCCATCAGAACTTGACCCTTTGTTTTCTCCTCCATATCCATGTTTTCATGGAATCCTGGTATGGGTTATTTCAGGTGACCTTTTCACTTTTCTTTCTTTCTTTTAAAGTGATAGTTTAATTTACTCCTTTTCCAATGTGGGGATTTCAATGAAGTTTTCAAGCCCAATTTTAAAATTATGAGGATGTAATTCCCAAAAGGGAGAAGGATGTAACATCCTAGGTAAATAAAGAATAAGACATTTTCCTATTTATTAATATTTGTGCATAAAATTTTAATATTACTTTAAAGGGAATGCTATGTTCGATGGCGTACCCAATACGTAATAACGAGTTTCTTTGAAATCTTATGTTGCACACTAATAATATAATAATATTATTTTAAATGGTAGTTAACGCCTAGTCGTTGTAATGGCAGGAATGAACAGAACTAATTAAAAAATGATTATATATGTTTATAAAATATTTTAACAGTTACCCAATAAATGATAGAGGCTTAAAATGCGAATGAATCCAATTTTAAGCATAAATATTCTAATATTCTTTAAAAGGTCGATTAACCGCCTTTTCATGGAGAACCCTTTTTAAATCCACTTTTTGAGAATTTTATATGTTATATTTGACAAAATAAAATCCTTCTTTATAATCGAGACATCAAAAGTTACTTTGTGTAAATTTTTGTTATTTTTCCGATAAAGTTCATTTTTTTAATGAATACTGGAAATGTTGTATTTTAATTCAAAATATCCTTTTAATATAATTTATTTATATGGTTAGATTATCTTTTTAATTGGGTTTAAAGTGTATTTAATATATATTTTTACCATTTAATCCAATGGTGGTCATTGGAATTAATTTCACATTGAAATTGGACATAAACAAGTGTCAATCTTTTGATAGATATTCTTTCTTAAAAACGCGCTATTTGTCTTGATAGTGGGAATTAATTATAAAATTAATTAATGAAACTTCTATGTTTTGAATTTGGTAAAATGGACATTATTTTTTAATTTGGAATATCAAATTTACTTTGGATAAATTTTTGGTATTTTTCTGACAAATGTTCATTTTTAATGAATAGTGAAAAATACTGCATTTTACTTCAAAACTGCTTTTTCATCTAATTTAATTATATATTTAGATTGTCCTTTTAACTGGTTTTAAAGTGTAATTGAATTATATTTTTATCACTTAATACAATTTTTTTCATTGGAAGTAATTTCATTATTCAATTGGATGTAAAAACAAGTCAATATTTTGATAAATTTTACTTCTTAAAAACCCGTCTTTGGTTTTGACAACGGGAATTATTTTTAAATTAATTACTACAATTTCTGTGTTTGAAATTTGGTAAAATGGATTCCATATTTGGAATCATAATGTCCAAATTATTCAATTAAGACTCTTGTTTTTTGGACATTATGAATAGTAACGACGGCAAATATCTTTAATTATCATGATTAATTAGTAATCGGGTAGTTAAGGGTAATAAAATAATATCATAATAATATAAAATGACCCCAACATGTGTCCAAATACTCTTTTCTGATTCATGTCCAACCATGGAAAGTTTTTTACCCAACTTGAGGGCCCATGGAGTCACATGGGTGTAATAGTGACATTTATGACTTTATTTTTTTAAAAAAAGAGAAATATAATAAAGGTTTGTATATCCTAAGTGAAACAATTTTAATTTTGTTTACATAAATGATCTCTTAGACTATAAATATTCATTGTAAATATAAAAATATTTCCTAAATTATGATATTTTTTTATAATTTTTAGACATTAAATAAATTTATTTATTTATGACCCCATGATGATGCAGTGATTACCTCATTAATGAACGATTTAAATAAAATGAAAATATAAGGTAAAATATAAGACTTAAACTTGTCTAAAACCTATTGTATGGGTGGATTTATAATCCTTATCACCTTATCCTCTAAATATATCATTGTGGGACCTTTAAAATCCGAAAATCATTTTATAGTAAAGTAACATTTCAAGACCTTCCAAAAGTGACCCTCCTCCCTCTTATAAAAGGTCCCCACCTCTACCCCCTTACCCACACCTCTCAAGCCCTTATCTCATCCAAAATATACTCATATTATCTCTCCACATCACTCTCTTACTCCTAGAAGCCTCACTTAGGGCAAAAGTCTTTCCAAGGAAGCCTTTAGTTTAAATCAAAAAGAGTTACCCGATTTAGAGGTAATGTCTTCTCTCGAGTTTCTTTCTTTTATTTTCCTTCTTCACTCAACACTATATTCATATTATTTGATCCCATAATAACACCATTATCCTTAATATACTATTATTTTGTTATGACAATGATTCTACCTACACTTACACACACCTCCATCTAATGCTTAAAGAACATACTGTTTCTGTGGGTGGCGAATTACTACCTCACGAAATGATGATTGTTCAATCTTATTTTAACACCTTTCATGGTGGACATTATGATGTCACTGTATTTATATATGATATATATGGTATTTATTTCTTTATATATGCTTCTGAATTTTATTTTTAAATCACATCGTTATGCTTTTCATGTTGTGGAACTATGACAATTTCATCTGAGGAAGTGTGGACTACCGCCCCCTCAAGTGATGTTACTCATTCATGCCAAACATGGAATTTATAAAGAATTTAATTAATGAGATTATGTTACCTATATATCATATATATTATACTGGAATTATAATATATATATATGTCTCATTTAGTTTTAATTCCTTTAATATGACAAAGAAATGAAAGTAGTGTTCATGCGTACGTACGGCCTACCGTCTCCATGAACGATGCATTTCATTTTTATATCAAAATGTCATGGAATAATATAAAATTAATATATACTATATATATATGATATTTAAATCATTAATTCCATTTTTTATATGATATACTTACAACTACATGGGCAATTCTTTTCAAACAAGTTCATTTTTTACTCATGTTCCGAACATCGACAAAACGTATGATATGAACTCACAAAATTAACTAATTATTATAACATGATAATTTGTGATATGAATTTAATAATAAACTTTAAATGAATTCCTTAATCAATTATAAATTTACCAAAGTTTATTATTCATGAATATAAATAAATGAACAAGACAAGTCGGACTTGAGGCAAGGGGATTGCTTATCTCACTTTTAATTCCGTGAGATTTCCATTATTCTCCAATTATTTATTTCATGTGGTATTGTGTAATTCCATTTGATATATATTATCATGATTCTATTTATATTCATGGTATTTTGTGATTATTTTTTTTCTTATTATCTTTTGTTCATATTACTTTATTGATTAAAATGAGATAGGGGTTT
Organism: Viscum album; assembly: GCA_963277665.1. NCBI lineage: Eukaryota > Viridiplantae > Streptophyta > Magnoliopsida > Santalales > Viscaceae > Viscum > Viscum album. Next base: position 1,328,455,288 of record OY728127.1, on the reverse strand, counting down.
TATCTTACTTTTTATTCCCGTGAGATTCATGCTATATTTGCCACTATCTCCTTTGAATGGTGTATGTAATGCCCATTATTCTACGCTTTGTGTAATATAATTTAATTTATGGGTATTTAAATCTTTATTTTATGACCCTTATTTCATGGGGTGTACGTTTCGAAAGTTACCCAAATCGGTAAGGAAACCTTTCACCCTCCTCTTTTTAAAAGACTTATTTTTGTTAGGTCTTTTAATTTACATCTTCTTATGTTGGGATATGTTCTTATATATCCTTATTGATGTAAATTTTATGTCCAACTAATTTGATACCCTTTTTATCTCTCATTAACTCATTTTATGAATTTTAAAGTGACGTCGTTAGGCTGTCGAATTTCTGTAAGGGAATTTCTTAACCCAATTTCAATTCTTTGGGTTAAACCTCTACTTCTTGATTATGTCGTGATATGAATATGTTTGGATGAACTCTGATTGTTTTAAACTTAATATCCACTTATATTGAGTGTATTTATATTTTTCACACATAATTATGTAATTGATTTATCCTTAATCTAAGGATACCGTCTTTGTACGGGACTTCGTCTCAATCTCCTTTCATTGAGGCATCTTTTGATTTCTACATGAATTTATTTTATATGGTGTATAAAACCCTTTTGAATTTTAATTTCATTCAAAAGGAATCTTTTTACATGAATCATTTTACTAAATAACAAAAGGAATGTTTTTGTCTTACGTATGCAGCGACAACGACTTCTCTACCGTCGTGACCATTATTTGAGTTTTGGATTCCTCTACAAGCCATAACTTTTTTTAAAGAAAAATAAATACCATGTTTTACTTTTCTTTTATTTTGGTATTGAAAATGTTTTTGATAATGTTTTGATTATATCAATGTGTTTAATTTATATCTTGTGATTGAAATGTGGAAATTTTATGTTTCCTTTATGGATATTTTATATGATACGATTATGTTATGGTTATTGTGCATTATTTATAAAGTCGGGTGGTTCTGTGATAAAATAAGGGCGGGTGATCCCAAGATAGCTATCCAATGCATTGGGTAACATGAAGGAGTTAAACGCTAAGTTTTCTCTGAAGAGATTTAGGGAATATACTATGATGGGTATTCCTAACATAACTATGAGGGTTACTACCTATGTAAGGATGTTATGAATGCCTCAATTTACCTTTATGTCTTATGATTTCTATGAGTTATTCATAAATCTTATGATTTCATGAGGTATGTTAAAAAGCTTATGTTATTTATATATATTGATGATCTAATGTTTTCTTTCTTTGTGTATCCCTTACTGAGGTTTTTATGCTCATCCCAAGTTTTTGAAATGTTTTTCACAGGACATAAATTGGAATAGGGTCAAGGATGGGATCAAGGAAATGTCATGCTGTCTAAAACATGGACCTAGACATGACTCTTTTGTTCAAGAGTTTTAATTTTGTGGAAAAAATGTCAAATGAGTAGATGTGTCTACTTTGTAATCATTGAGACGTAATAGTTATGTCCTAATTCTCTAAAACTCTAAACCTGAAAATATCCTCAATGTGAATTATTCATTTAATTCATGATTATGTAATGTTTTAAGGTCAGGTCCCAATAATTACTCTGTTCATTTCTTTAATATAAATAAATATGGTTTACTAAATTTTTGAAAATTCAAAATACTTCAGACACCTACAACATTCTACACTGCATCAAATTCAATACTTCTTATGCAGCTTCATTTTCATTCCTTTTGTTTTTACCCAAAACGGAACGATTGGTAAAAACTACAAGTTTCTATTTTGGACTTATATTCACCTATTTAAGACTACTCTCCTATATCTAGTTATCTATGTCTGATTACAAAGATGATATCCCCATTTTTATTTTCTTAGATATTCAAATTTGACTTCTTGAACCACTTTTCATTTCTTTCTCATTTTACAAAACTGAAAAAAAAATCAACAATAATAACTTTATAGATTCTTACAATATCTTTGTCTGAGGATCTACATATTGTGCTTATTCTTTATTCCATATGATAGACATCATCTATTTAGGTATCTATTATTATCTTTATTTGATTCTTGTGTATAAAAGTTCCTTTATACAAACTCATACTTTCTAACAGAAACTTTATCTGATGGTATGTTCAATGGATCGTCCGATCAGCAACTTTTCAATTCTTCAAAATTAAAAAAATTCATACTTCTAGTTTTCTTGTTTCTTCTTTATCTGATAATCTATACCCGGAAAACTTGAAATTGTCTTTGTAAAGTTTTGATGTTTTTAACTTTCAAATCATTCTGAATTTATAACTTTCTTCATCTTCAGCAACTCAGTAAACTTTCTAAACACTATTTTTAGAACATTTTTTTCCAATTTTACAAAGCAAAGTTAACAAAATTTTGTTATCAAAAAATAAAAAACTTTGTTAGCAAAAAAGAAAAAAGGATATTTAATCTACACCTTTATATTTGTTGATAACATTCATTAACTACTTTTAATGCACATTATTTTTCATCACTCAGACTTTTTCATAACTTATTTTTTCAACAACTCAAATATTTTTACTTTTACCAAAACACATCATTTCTCAAAAGATAGTGTCTTATCCCCAAACTAATAGATAAAGTAATGTTTTTGAAGTAATTACATAAATCCATGATAATAAAATTTGTGTCCATGTTATGATAAACTCCCCCTCAATTTTATCTTCCCCACTTTTATTACAAATTCTCAACTCAAAAATGTTCACTCTCTATTTTTTGTGTACTCCCCCATTTTATGATAAGCACATATTCATATTCATTACAGAAAAAATTGTAAAAGCTTCTAAAAAAAATTGTTACTTTCTCTAACCATTTTTTAACATGATCCAAAGCACAGTTGGGGACTTCCTTTAAAACTTTAATAAGTCATTATTGGAGGCTAAACAGGAAGTTGTAGCCTCAAATCCACAAATATTTATTTTTTTATAGATTTGGTAAAGATATAAGTAATTTGATACTATGTTGAAATATATTCCAAAAATATATCTCCACCGTCAACTTTTAATTTTATGAAGTGAAACTTAATATCAATGTGATTTTATCTGGAGTGTTGGATCAATTGCATTTTGATTATCATAAAGTATCTTTAATGGTGTAGAAACTTTCACTTTTAAATATACCAGCTGAACTTTCATCCAAAACATTTTAATACAATTATGGGTAGTAGTAACATATTTTTATTTTATTGTTCTCAAATTTACTGAACTCTATCTCTTACTATGCCAACTCACACAATATTATTCAAAAAAAATATTCCTCTTTAAGTTAATTTTCTATTATTGAAATCTTCAACCCAATCAATGTCAGAATAACCATGAATGTTCATATTATGACTTCTTTTATATATTATCATATATGAATTTTTTCATTTAGCATATCTCAGACTTCTCTTTGTAGCTAATATATGATATTCTTTTAGCTCACTCTGAAATCTTGCACAAAAAGTCACAGCATAAACAATATCAAGACTTGAGGCTATAGGGTAAATCAAACTTCCTATCAACTCTAAAAACCTTTCTAATTATGCTTTTTTAGTTTTATCTTTACTCATCTTTCTTCTCAGTAAAAGTTGGGTAGAAACCTTTTTATAATCTATCATACCAAACTTTTTTAACTCCCTTGTGTGCTTTTCTTAAGATAGAAAAATGTATTCTTCCTTTTGTTGAACTGGTAATCCCATAAAGAAAGTTAATTCTCTTAACATTGACAAGTCAAAATTATTCTTCATTTCTTCATAAAATTATTTAAAAGCAATTTCTCTATCCTCACCAAAAATTATATCATCCACATAAACAATTAAAATCAAGGTGCATGAATCTACTTCTTTCGCATACAAGTTGTTGTCAACTTTTACTTTAGAAAAATTCAACTTTTTCAGAAAATTTTCAAGTTTGGAATACTAGGAATGTAGAGATTTTATTAACCCATACAGGTATTTATTCATTTTATAAACCTTGCTTTAATTTTTATCAAGTATAAATCCACAAGTTTTCTAAATGTACATTTCTTCCTCAATCTCCCCATTTAAGAAATTTGACTTTACATCAATCAGATAAACTTTACTACATCAATGTGTAGGTAATTATAAGAACGTTTTGATGGTTTTTAATATTAAAACTATGGAAAAAGTTTCTTCAAAGTCCACACCATTCACCTGTGCATTACCTTTTCAAAAAAGTCATTATTTACTTCTTGAAACTTTTCCATGTTCATTCAACTTGTTTCTATACACCCATTTTGTTCCAATAAAATTTTTAATTAATGGTCATAGAACAAGTTCCCATATTTCATTTTTCTCAATTTGATCCAACTCTTAATTCATTTCATTCACCCATTCATTGTGTTTTACTACTTCTAAAACTAATTTTAGTTCAATATATGAAATGAGTGATGTATGATTTTCAAATCCCAACCTTCTTTGATTCTGCATTAGAGATTTCTGATTTTCAATTATATTTTATGTTTCAACCAATTTTTGTAAGGTATGAAATTTCAAAGTTTCTCCTCCAGATTCACTTTTCTCATCACATGATTCCTATCAGTCTTGATATATCTATTTTGGATCACTTTCACTTTCATTTGAAATATTCAATTTGTCTTCCTCAACATTTTCAACATCCATTGTTAAGGAATTTGGATTTTCAATAACCTTCACATCATTGGAATCCACCAAATTTTGTAAATGTATGTTCCAACATTTATAAATTATTATATTGGGTGAATATCCCATGAAAGTTATTTCCTCAAATATTTTATCAAATTTCCCAATATCTATATTTTTTATTTTTAGTAAACAAGGACTTCCAAAAACCATTAAATATTTCACTAAAGTTTTTTTATTATACCATATTTCATAGGAAGTCTTGTTCAATTATAGCCTTAAAAAACTTTTATTTTATACATGTACAACAATTCTAACAAAATCTCTTTAGTGGAACTTTGAAATTTTGTACTCTACCAACATGTTTCTTCCCATTTCCACTAAAGTTCTATTTTTTATTTCTGAAACTTCATTTTTTAGGGGTTTATAAATTAGTATATTCATGTTTGATTTCATTATTATTTAGATAAGATTCAAAATAATTTCATGAGAATTATTTCCCATTATTAGTTCTTTACATTTATATATAAACCCCATTTCTCTATCAACGTCTCTTCTAAAAGATCTAAACATTTCTACACCCTCTGATTTATGTTTCATAAACATGATGTTGGTCATTTGAGTGATATCATCACTAAAATTGATAAATTATAAATATCCTTTTTTTGATTTATGTCTCATAGGTCCAAAAATATCTGAGTAAATAAGCTCAAGAGTTTTAGAATATTTAATTTCTACTTTCTTATGGCTTTTATTAACCATCTTTCCTTTCTAACAAGTTATACAAACATCATATTATATTCTTCTCAATGATGGAAGATTTTATACAACATTAAATTTAGAAAGTTTTTCATTCTTTTCTTCCTAAGATTCCCAAGTTTTCAATACCACAACTTGTTCTCATATTCAGCACTCAAGTAACATGAGTCACCAAGTTCCCCAATTTGAAAATTATTTTCACTGATTATTTCTCCTCTTATAACAAGTTTTCCATCTTCCACACTTCTGATGAAGAAAGAATATTTTTTGAATGTCACTTATTTTCTATCATCACAAAGTTTATTCACACTAATATGGTTGTGCTTGAACCCATCAATAAATCTAACTTCCTTAGATTTTAGTTTTTAAGGTTCTATCTTAGCAGTTCTTATTCCTCTAATATTCAAGGAACTATCATTTTGAAAAGTAACTTCTCCTATATAATAATTTTCAACATCCTTTAATATTTTTATATCTCTTATCATGTGTGAGTAATAACCACTATCAATAATCCATGGTTTTTTCTTTTTTCTTACTTTTAGAGTTGTCTCAATAACAAAATCCCTTTTGTCAACTTTCTTATTCCAAGCCTCCTTTCTTTTATAGCATAGGAACTTTTCCCTAGAATTATAGTCATACATTCTTTAAAAAAGTGACTCGTTTTATCATATCTTCCACAAACTTCCTCTAGGAAGTCAGACTAATTTTTCATTGAAGATTTTCTAACATCTTGAGATTTCACTTTTCTTGCATCTTGTGTCTTAGTAAAGTTACTCATTCTACTTCCACTATTGTTTAACCTCTATTCATGCCTCTTTCTTGGAAGTGACATATTATTCCAATAGTTGAAAGGTTTGTTCCCATAAATTCTATAACATTAGGAAAAACCATTAAATCTTGTTTTTCTATAGAAGTATGATTCCTATCTATAGAAATTCTATTGAGATCCATAAATTCATTTTGTTCTTACTTTCTCTGGGCATGGGCCATCTTTCCTATAGAGAAATTTCTCAAATTTTGTGGATGTGATAGGTTTATCACATCCCTTATCAACATAAGTTTACCCAAAACTATTATTAACACTTGAAATGTTAGAAAAAAATGGATAAACTTTTACATTTAGTGGGTGAATATTTCTCCTAATTCTTGGAGTAGTTTTTTCTATAGCTTTATATGATTCAGTTTTTACATTTTAAGCCTTGTTGAAATTCATATTCAAATTTATTAAGGTACTTTAATACACAAGGAGTTTTAATTGAGTTTTTTTTACATCATATTCCTTAGCTTCCAACTTCTTACAAAGGTCTTCAACCATCTTTCCTTGTTCAGCAATTCTTAGTTTGTAGTTTATGATTTCTTAGATGTACTCTTTTTCTTGCTTAAGTGCATATTTTCTCCATTCAAAAGCTTTTCCATCTTCTTTATTCATAATTCTAATTTATTTCTTGAGAGTCTAGTTTTTTTCAATACATTCTACAATTTATGATATGAGCGGATACTCTCTGTAATATTCTCCACCTCCTTCTTTATCTTCGATTTTTGACAAATCTCCCTTTTTCTCAACATTTTCAAATAAGGTTATGATTCTTTCCGAACTTTCATATTTTGATAAATCAATTTCAACTAATTAAAATTCCATTTTCTTACTCAACATACTTCTTCTATTTCTAGTTAACCTTTTCTTTCCATCAATGTACTTGTTTTCTTCCTTATAAGTTTTGTTCGACTTCTTCTATCAAGCATTTTCTTTAAGATGCTCTTAAAATTCACTAATTTTCTTCTTAGGGAAATTTGTAGAAAATTTCCTAATTCCACCACACTTAAAACATTTGATAATAATTTTTCCTCCATACTTTCCTCTTACTCTTTGATAATTCTTAGAGATAAGATACATGAATTTTTCATTCAACTCATCATCCACCTTATCTTCATAATCAAAAGGCTCAACATCTTGAATATTCATCTTTATCATAGTTTTAAAATACATTTGATTTTTTATCTCATTTTTTAATGTTTTAGATTTTCTCATTTTATAAGTAATAAGAAAGTTATGCAATTCATCAAGTGATAAATATTCTTTATATTCTAAAGTGTAGATTTTAGAATCAAAATTGTCTAAAAAATTTCTCGTGAGTTTCTTAACAATTGTATAATCTTCCAAGACATCTCTAAAACCTTTGATGTTTCAAAAAAATCCATTCACTCCATTCACTCTAGCAACTATTCTTTTCCTATTTTATAAACACATTCTTTATAAAAAGTTAGTTGTCAAAAAATACACAACTTTGTTAGAAAAACATCATAAAGGATCTTCAATCGCCCCCTTTTGATTTGTTAACAACATTCATTAAAAAAAATTAATGCTAATCATTTTTAATCACTCAGACTTTTTGACAACTCATTTTTGTAATAACTCAAATTTTTCAACTTTAACCAAAACACATTCATTCTTAAAAATAGTGTTTTGAAACCACACTATCGGATAAAGAATTTTTTTTTAAGAAATTTCATTCCTCAGTGTTAAGAATAGTTGTGGCCATATTAAGATAAACTCCCCCTCACATTGATCTTTTCTATTTTTTAAATATCAATTCTTTTACTCTCCCCCATTTTATGATAACCACTGCTTCAAATTCATTATAAAATGAAATATAAAAACTTCTTACAAATTTGTTACCTTCTCTCCCCCTTTGTTGGCATAATTAAAAGCACAACGGGGAATTCCTTAAGATGTTTTTGAAATTATTTGGGGGGGTTGAACATGAAGTTTCATCCTCAAATCTTGAAATCGTTATTTTGTCATAGATTTGGTAAGGATATCATCAATCTGATACTTTATTGAAATATATTCAAGAAAAACATCCCCACTAGTAACTTTCTCTTTTATAAAGTGAAAATTAATATCATTATGATTTGATCTTGAGTGTTGGAAAGGATTTTTAGAAATATCAATTGCACCTAGATTATCACAAAAAATCTTAAATGGTTTAGAAACTTTCACTTTCAAATATTCCAACTAAGCTTTCATCCATAATATTTGAGTACAAGCCTAGGTAGTAGGAACATATTTTGATTCCACGGTGTTCAAAGTTAATGAACTCTATTTCTTATTATGCCAATTCACATAACATTATCTTAAGAAAAAAGTTCCTCTTTAAGTTTATTTTCTATTATTACAATCTCCATCCCAATCAGCATCAGTATAAACATGAAAGTTCATATCCCATCTTATTTTATACATCAGCCCATATAAAGTTATTCCTTTAACATATCTCAAAATTATCTTTACTGCCAGCTTAAGATATTCTTTTAGATCACTCTGATATCTGGAACATAAAGTCACATCTTAAATAATATCAGGTCTTGAGGCTGTAAGGTAAAGAAAAATTCTTATTAGCTACCAAGAATGTTTCTGATTTACACTTTCCAGTTTTATATTTACTCAAATTTGTGCTCACTAAAATTGGGGTAGAATTTTATTTAGAGTCTTCCATGAAAAAATTTTGTAACAACTCCTTGGCATACTTTTCTTGAGATAGTAAAATGTATTTTTCCTTTTATTAAACTTGCAAACCCAAGAAAAAAGTTAATTCTCCTAACATGTACATCCCAGAAATTTTTTTATTTCTTTAAAAAAAATTACAAACATTTTATCTATCCCCAGCAAAAATATACCATCCACATAAACAATTACAATCAAGGTGCATGAATTCACTACTTTCACATACAAGTTACTATCAACTTTTCCTTTAGAAAAATTGAAATTTTTCAAACAACTATCAATTTTGGTGTACCTGGTATGTGGAGATTATTTTAAATCATATAGGGATTTCTTCAATTTAAAAACCTTACTTTCATCATTATCAAGTATAAAACAAAAAGTTTTATCAATGTAAACTTCTTCCTCAATCTCCCCATTTAAGAAAGTTAACTTTTAATCAATCTAATAAACTTAATAACATTGATGTACAGCCACTTCTAAGAACATTCTAATGGTTTTTAATCTTGAAACTAGGGAAAATTTTCCTTCAAAGTCTAAACCCTCCACCAATGCATACCCTTTATAAACAAATATTTCTTTCTTACTTGAAAATTCTCTATATTTATTCAATTTGTTTTTGTATACCCATTTTGCTACAATAACATTTTTATCTACTAGTCATAAAATGAGTTCCCCCATTTTATTTTTTACAATTTGATCCAACTCTCCATTCATTACATTCACCCATTATTTATATTTTTCTAATTTTGAAATTGATTTTGTTTCAATCTATGAAATGAGTGATGATTAATTTTATAATATCAGCCTTCTTCTAGTCTGAATTAGTGCTTTCTGATTTCCAAGTATATTTTCAGTTTCAACTTGTTTCTTTAAGGTATGAAATTTCAAAGTTTCTCTTACAGCTTCACTTTCCTCATCAAACAATTCATTTGAGTTTAAATATATCTATTTTGGATCACTTTCACTTTCGTTGGAAATATTCAATTTATATTCCTAAAAATTTACAACATCCTTTATTAAGGAATTTGGATTTTCAATATATTTCACATCATAGGAATCCACAAACTTTTTTAAATGTTTATTCCAATATTTTTATCTTCCTTTTATTGGGTGAATATCCCATGAAAGTTCCTTCCTCATCTTTTTCATAAAATTTCCCAAGATATGGATTTTTTATTTTTAGTAAATAGGTAATTCCAAAAACCTTTAAATATTTCACTAAAGTTTGTTTGTTATACCAAATTTCATATAAAGTCTTATTTGATTCCATACTTAACAAAATTTTGTTTTGCACATGTACAGCAGTGCAAACAGCTTCTCTCCAGTATAACTTTGAAAGTTTGTACTCTTCCAACATGCTTATTCCCATTTCCATCAAAGTTCTATTTCCCCTTTTTGCAACTCCATTTTTTAAGGGTTGTATAGAGCTATATATTGATGTCTAATTCCATAATTCTTTAAATAATATTCAAATGAATTGCATGTGCATTTTTTACTATTATTATTTCTCATATTTTTTTTATATAAATCTCTATTTCTATCTTAACATATCTTCTAAAAGATATGAACATTTATACAACCTCTGATTTATGTTTCATAAACATGTTACTATTTATATAATTGAAATCATCAATAAAAGTGAAAAAGTAAAAGTATCCTTTTATTGATTGATGTCACATCAGTCCGCAAAGATCTGAGTGGATAAGCTTAAGAGGTCTAGTAGATTGAATTTATACTTTCTTGTGTCTTTTACTAACCATGTTTCATTTTTGAAAAGTTATAAAAACATCATCTTCTGTTCTTGTCAATGTTGGTACATTTCATACACAATTAAATTTAAAAAAAAATCATACTTTTCTACCCAATTTTTTGATGTCACGACTTGTTCTCATCTTAAACACTCAAGTAACATGAGTCTCCAATTTCCCCAATCTGAAAAAGATTTCTGCTAGTTCTTTCTCCTCTTGTAATAAGTTTTCTATATTCTAAACTTCTAATGATGCAGAAATATTTTCTGAATATTACTTATTTTCCATCATCACAAATTTAACCCACACTAAGAACTTTTCTCTTGAGCTCGTCAACAAAAATAACTTCCTTATATTTTATTTTTGGAGGTTTTATCTTAGTGGTTCATATTCCTATGATTTTCAAGGAATTATCATTTCCAAAAGTAACTACTCCTCCATCAAGATTTTTAACATCTTTCAATATTTTTATATCTCTCTCTATTTGTGAGGAACAAACACTATCAATAATACATGGTTTGTTCTTTTTTCTTGATTTTAGAATTATCTCAACAATAAAATCTTTTTCTTCAATTTTCTTATTTCCAGCCTCCTTTTTTATATAATATGAACTTTTCCCTATAAGTGTAGTCATAAATTCTTCAGAAAAGTGACCTAGTTGATCACATCTTCCAAAAAATTTCTCTAGCCAGTCAAAAATACTTGTTGCTGGATAGTTTATAACATCTTGATATTTCACTTTTCTTACTTCCTATAGATTAGGAAAGTTACACATTCTGTTTCCAACATTTCTTCCCCTCTATTCATGACTCTTTCCTAGTAAAATGTTATTCCAATAGTAATAATCTTTGTTCCCATAAATTACACAGCACTAGAGTAAACCATTAAATCTTTATTTTTTGTAGAAGTGTGATTTCTCTCTGTATAAATTTTTTCGAGTTTCATAAATTCTTTCTATTATTAATTTCTCTAGGCATGGCCATATTTCCTATGGAGGTAATTTTCAAATTTAATGTATGTGATAGGTTTGTCACATCCCTTCTCAAAACAAGTTTTCCCAACACTTTTCTTAACACCTAGAATGTTACAAAAATCATATAAACTTTTACATTTAGTGAGTAGATATTTCACCTGATTCTTGGAGTGATTTTTTTATGAGTCTTTTGATGATTCAACTTTTACATATGAAGCCTTGCTGAAATTTTCATTAAACTTTCTTAAGGTTATTTCATCCAAAAGGAGTTTTTATAGAGTTTTTCTAACTTCATCTTCCTTATCTTCCAACTTCTTACTAAGGACTTCAACCATATTTCCCAATTTAGAAATTCTCATTTTGTAATTTAAAATTTACTGGATGTACTATTCTTCTCGATTAAGTACATGTTTTTTCCTTAAACAACTTTTTCATCTTATTTCATAATCATTCTGATTTCTTTCTTGAGATTTTGGTTTTTCTCAAGACATCCTACAAGTTATGATATGAGCTGATAGTCTCTGCAAGATTCTTCACCTTCTTCTTCTTCTTCACTGTTTCATGAATATTTCTTTTTATCAATATTTTTAAAGAAGGTTTTGATTATTTCTAAACTTTCATCTTATGATGAATCAATGTAATCTAAGTTATATTATACTTTCTTACTCATCATGCTTCTTTTATTTCTATTGAACTTTTTCTTTCCATCAGTGTACTTCTTTTATTAGAAGTTTTTTCCATCTTCTTCCATTGATTATTTTCTTTAGGGTGATCTTAAAATTCACTAAATTTATTATTAGGGTAATTCATAGCAAATTGTCTAATTATACCACACTCAAAACATTTTAGAGGAAGTTTTCTTCCACACTTTCTTATTCCTCTTCAATAATTCTTGAATATAAGAGGCATGATTTTTTCATTCAACTCATCATTATCCTTATCTTTAGAATCATAAGGATCAACATCTTCAGCATCTTGAATTTTTATCTTTCTCATAGATTCAAAAGTCATTTCATCTTTGATATTCTTTTTGAATGATGGAGCTTTTCTCATTTCATATTCAACAATAAAGTTATGAAATTAATCAAGTGATAAATCTTTTTTATCCTTTAAGGAAGATATTTTAGAATTAAACTTGTCTGGAAAGTTTCTCATGAGTTTATTAACAATTGTAGAATCTTCCAAGACATCTTTAAAACCTCATATGTTTTAAACAAATTCATTCACTTTGGTGAAATACTCATCAATAGTTTCTCCATCTCTTATTATTATGTCTTCAAACTTGTTAATACAAATTTGTAACTTCACTTCCTTCAATTTAATATTTCCTTCGAAAATAATTTCATACTTGTCTCACATTATCTTTCCAATTTTGAGACTCATCACCTTCATGTAAACATTATCTGATATATATATATAAGAATATAATTTCTATTCTTTCCATCAACTTCAATGTTTCTCTTATCATAAAAAATTCATGGGAATATCTTTCTCAATGGGTGGAAACCCAATAGTTATTGCATCTATAACCTCCAATACAAGAGATAGAACATATGGTAACATTCTATTTTTTATCAATGATAATTTTTTTCCATCAAATGTAGGAATCCCCCTGTTGTTGGTAGAATTGAGATTTTTTATGATAAGGATTTAACTGGGGAACATTTTCTTTTATGCCACTTGAATTTCCTAAGAATCCTAGAACAACTGAGAAGGGGGGTTGAATCAGTTGTTATATTTTTTAAAAATTTGAGATTTAAGAAACTTAACCTTTGTAACTTATTAGAGTTATTTATTTTTCACCTTTTAGTAAACTCATGCGCATGAAATAGTATAAAAGTAAGAAAATCACACAATATTTACAAGTTTCAGTCTCATTTTAAGAATCCACATCCTTGTTATGCCCACTCTTGTGGGTCTATGGAAATTAACTGTTAGAAATAAGTAAATAAAACTTTTGAGATAACTCCTATTGGTCTCATTCTATCTCTTGATAGGTATGATTATACTAAATATCGTCAGTTTACAAATTTGTCTTACAAAACTTGAGCCACAACAAAAATGTATCTTTGTGAATTCTACTATAGGAAAGTTCATTCAGAAATTTTATCTAATTACTCTATCTAATTTCTCTGCCCAATGTTCATGTGTCTAGTAATCTCTATTTGATGCACCTTTTATAAAAACACATGTCATACAAGCTTATGTTCTATCTGATTTAACAAAACTCAATGACTCGCAAACTTTTTACGTGGAAACACTATCTATTGTACTATGTTTGGTAAATGAACTAACCTATGTACAATTATTCTAATCAAATATATCCAGATCTCTTCTTCAATATGAAACTCAACTTCAGTTGGAAACTCACTCTAACACAAACTCTGTAGTACTTTGACTTTTCACAAACATGAATGGTGTTAAGTACAATGTACTTTTGCACTCTTATTTATAGGTCCTCTCAGAATAGTTAAGGTGGGAAACCAATCTCATTTTACCACTCGCTGAAATTCATAAATCTGAATTTCATGCTCATTTGAATTTTGTTGGGATGGTTCTCAACTCTTCTAGAACATTCATGAATCTTATTTAATTCTCTAGTGTTTCCAACTTTCTTTGGATGTCTTTAAACTTGATCTTTAAGAAACTCTTAAATCTTTGTATCTTCAACTTTGTATAACTTGCAACTTTAACTTTGTAACTTCAACTTTGTACAAATCAAAACATTTTACATTTAGAGAATTGCAACTTTGTACATTCAGAAAATTTAAACTTTGTAACTTCATAAAACTTAAAATTTGTAACTCTATACAAACTCTAACTTTTTAACTTAATGAAAATTCAACTTTGTAACTCTGCAAACACTTAAAACTTGTAACTTTTTGAAACTTCAACTTTTTAACTTTGTATAAACTTTAAATTTATAACTTCATAAAACTGCAACTTTGTAACTTTGTACAAACATCAAATTTGTAATTTCATGAAACTTTAACTTTGTACATTTGAAAAACTTCAACTTTATAACTTATGGAAAATTCAACTTTGTAACTCTATACAAACTTCGACTTTGTATATTTGTGAAACTTAAACTTGGTAACTCTATACAAACATCAACTTTATAACTTCATGAAAATTCAACTTTGTAACTATATAAAAACTTTAACTTTGTAACTTCATGAAACTTTAACTTTATAGATCTGTACAAACTTCAAATTTTTAAATTCATGAAACTTCAACTTTGTAACTATGTAAAAACTTCAACTATGTAACTTAAGGAAATAGTAAAACTGTAACTTTAGGAAAACAAAAACTTTGTATATACGGAAAACATTCTATGTTTGACCAAACTGTCTATCTGATCATACTATTTATCTGATGGAAAAAAGTTTGTCCGATTAAAAATGTCTATCTGATTACAAAACTCCATTTGATTACAAACATTCATCCGATTAGAAAAGTTCATTCGATTAGAAAATTTCATATGATATTCACTTTTTAAAACTTGAAATTTTATAATTTCTTACAACTCATTGTTTAGAATGTTTTTCCAAAAAATGTATGTCTGATTCACTGTTCATATGATGAAGTACAAACTTTCGAATAAAAATTTCTTCCGAAAACTTGAACTTTGGAAACTCTAGAAATTTTCACTTCTCTTTTATTCTACTAATTTCATCTCATATCATGGCTTCTTCATGATGTTTTAGGAATGTGAAAGAACAGCATAGAATTGTCTGACTTTAGTAAGAAAGTTTCTTAACAAAGTAAACTTTCTAAAAACCTGACTTTCTAACTTTCTTAATATCAGAAACTTCATAACAAAAGTTTGTAAACTTATAGCAACTCTTATTTTCCTGTTTTAAAAAAACATTCTTTAACAAAAGTTATCTGTAAACAAATAAAAAACTTAGTTATCTAAACAACACAAAGGATGTTCACTTTTGTGTATCATTAATCTTGTGTGGTGCGGCATGCGTAGCATTAAAATGACTTGCAAGGTCCTATATAGGATTAACACTGTGGAAATAGTACCGCAGCCTATAATATGTTTTCCACATATGAATAAACTCAACGGAGATGGTCTGCATTAGATTAATTTTCGAGCCCCTAGCTATCGCCGCCTACGATAGGCACTGTAAGGACCCGACCCCATTTTCCCGAAGGTGATGCCTTATTTTATTATATTGGTATATAAACAAGGAATGCATCCCGAAGGACCAAGTAGTTTAGTAGACTTTGGAAACAAGATACATATATAAGTTCAACATCACATCGTTAAAGGGAAAAAACATTAATTTATTCCATTAGAAACATCCATTCCTCCTAGATTATGCCGGAAAATCACTCATAACTTACTTCTTCATATCTTGGGAAAATGAAACACAAGAAATGGGTGACCTAAAATTATCAGTAAGAGTAATAAATACAGCATAATATATCATAAACATAAACATTAGGCATGGTGAATAATTGAAACACATGCCTTTACAAATAATAAACTTGAGCACATTATGGTAGGAATATGAGATGGGTAAATAATGATATAATAAAACATAATCATGGGCATTATACTAGTCAAATAACCCCATGAACTTTCAATTACTAGAATCATAATGAGGAAAGTGCATTTTCCAGATATTATGAAAAAAAAATTCAAGGCCTCATCCAAGACGTCTAAAAAATAATTAAGGCCTTCGCCAAAACCATATATCAAATTGGGAAAGGCCTCGTCTGATTCCACGTATATTTGTCTCATTATACCTACTGATTCATCGAAGGGATATAGCAGGCTCCACCTGTCACATAATAATTTTAATGAATTCCTCATATGAGCGGGGATAAACATAATCAACATATACATTCATATTGAAACTAACATATGAAATGTATCTAACTTTCCCCAATCATTAAACATAAACCCTAACCATTCAAAACATCAAATCCATAGTAAAACTAGTCATAAACCATCCAATTAAATATGGTAGATGAAATCATAAATGATTAATCCCAATAATACATAAGAATCAACAAGAGTGTTGAAATAGACAAAAATACTCTTATAAAAACATTGAGTAATTTTTGAAATAAATGCTTTTTATTTTGAAAAGATGAGTTCTTTTATAAAAGTATTTGTATAAAACCATAAGTAAAGTAAGATATTGTTTTCAAAATAAAATTAGTGATTTTATAAATATAATGGTTTCCAAAAATAGATTATACAGTGCCCTTGAAAATAGGTAAAAAATTGAGAAACCCCCTTGAAACGGGCTTGTATTTCAGAAATAATTTTGAAAGTTCCTTTTAAAATGTGTAACTCTCCATGAAATAAGGAAGTATTATCATTGGTAAATATATATATAACACTCACACAGAATTTATGAGGAGTAATTAATAATACATAATAATTTCATTTAGGTAATTGGACAATAAAAGTAACTTGAATGAAAATAGAGGTTCGGGTGGAAAAAACCCTTACCTTAAGTCTGAATGTGTTCCTATCTTGAACTTAAGGTCTTGGAAAAATGAAATTAGACTTATTAATAACTTATTTAAGAACCTATTAGACATTTATTTAGTTTATCATAATTATTTTTAGTTCATTTATGCCTGATAAGTTATTATTTTGAATTTTGTCATTTCGTAGTGTTCGTTTTCTTTATTTTCATAATCGGTTCACTTATTCTTAAGTAATGGAGTTCATGTGGAATGAATGTAAATCCCCAAAATTGAAATTAAATATTATTTATAAAAATCCAGAAGTTTTAATGGTCATTTATATCATTTGGTTACATGGAAAGAGGATGAATCATTAGATGAAATATTTATGAAATTCACTTAGATTATTTTAGCGGTGTTTTGATTATTAGAAACTAGTTTGGTATTACGATTTAATAATATGTACATATACTGGTTCAAAAATATAAATTAGGTTATAATACATATATTATATTCTGTTTCAACCATCAAAATGGTTTCATGACCAGTAATGAAGGAGAAATTGAAGAACAAAACTTCATCATCCACAAAGGTTATAAATTGGTACCTCATGGACATTGATTTCGTTTATAAAATAAAATAGAGAGAGAGTAAGGATATTGATGATGGTTATTTCATTAACATGGTATAATTCAAGTATATAAATGATACTGGATATATCATGTTCATTTGGACAGAGGAGGTGAGGAGAGGATAACAAAAGAAGATAAATTAAAATGAAACTAAATGAAAAAGAAAGGTGCTTTACCACTTGAAATAACCTCTTTGAGAACCTCCTTAAGGGAAGGGATTTTGGTCTTTTGGAAATACCAAGAGCTTCTTAGATGTGGGGAGTGACTAAAGAAGGGTATCTAGGCATAAATTTTATGATCATAAAGGATTAAAGGAGTGAAGAGAAGAGGGGGTGATGGGGGGTTTTATAGTGGAGGAGAGGAGGGTTTTCATAATTTTTTAATCATTAGTTTATTTTTTTCCTCAAGACCATAAATAGTGATGATTACATTAACAAGAATAGTAATAAATGAATGTGAGTTATAACCAAGTGGTATTACATCACTTATGATGCCATAAATAGTGTATTTAACTGATAATTTGTTTATAAGGTATTTTACCGTATTTCACTATTCATCAAAAATTCGAGTATTTCAGAAAAATACCAAAAATTCACCCTAACCATTTTTTGATGTTTAGAATCCAAAAATGAGTTCCATTTTTTAAAACTAATTTTCTAAATATGATTAATTTATTATTTAATTAAAATCATAATTTATTCTAAAAAACATTTTTAAAACATTTATTTACTTTTTTCAAAACAAAGGTATATCATACTTCAACTTGAATATTATTTATATACTATCGTAGGTAAGGTTACTATTCATTAGGTTATATCACTATTAATAAGGGTATTTTACTATTCATAAGGTTAGTTTACTATTCACTAAAAATTTAGTTTTCCTTATCGGACTCCAAATAACTTACTGATCGCAATCGTGTATGTTAGATTTTTGAAATTAACATCACAGAAGTGACAAACATATGTTTAAAGGTCACATATCACTTAGTAGTTCATTGTGTTGTGATTTCATGTGATTATGACATATTTATAAAAAAAGAATTTCCATTGAAAAAAATATTGAGTCGTTACATTCTCCCCTCCTTATAAAAAATTCATCCTCGAAATTCACAAAATGTTACCTAAAAAGATTCGGGTATGTCTTCAACAAAAGCTCCTCAAGATCCCATGTTGCTTCCTCCATCTTATGCTTCATCCAAATAACCTTTACCAGAAGATTCATCTTATTTCTCAATACTTGTTCTCTGGTATCAAGAATCTTGATAGGCTCTTCACAATATGACAAATCGGGCTCAAGTTCTATTTTTTTATAGGTGAGTACATGTGTTGGGTATGGCATGTATTTCCTTAACATTGATACATGGAACATATTGTGAACTTTTGAGAGACTTGGCGGCATTGACAAAGAGTAAGATACGGTTCCAATTCAATCTATAATTTCAAAAGGTCTGATGTACCTGGGACTTAATTTTCCTTGCCAAATTATACAATGCCCTTCCATGGAGATACCTTTAAGAAAACGTGATCTCCTTCTTGTAATTTCAAATCCTTGCTTCAGTTATCAGCATAGCTCTTTTTCCTACTTTGAGCTGTTTTGATATGGTTTTGGATAATCTTCACCTTTTACATTGTTTCCTCAATAAGTTCTGGGTCTACGAGCTTTCTTTCACCAAAATCATCCCAGCAAGTTGGTGTACGACATCTCTTTCCATATAACACTTCATATGGTGTCATATGAATACTTGAATGGAAGCTATTGTTATAGGAAAATTCTACGAGAGGTAAATACTGATCCCACATACCTTGAAATTCAAGTGAAAAATACCTCAACATGTCTTCCAAAGTTTGAATAGTCTGTTCTGATTGTCCATCAGTTTGTGGGTGATAGGCAGTGCTCAAACGAAGATCAGTATTTAGGGTATTCTGAATAATTTTCCAGAATTGTGATGTAAAGCAGGGATCACGAACAGAAACAATTGATAAGGGTATACCATGAAGTCTTACAACTTCATTAATATATAGTCTTGCTAAATGTTCAAGTGGTAAATCTTCTCTTGTAGTAAGAAAATGTGTTGATTTTGTAAGATGATCAACAATGACCCATATCATATCATTCTTTCTTGGAGTCTTTGGTAGCCTCATAACAAAGTCCATCGTAATATCATCCCATTTCCACATAGGTATGGGAAGGGGTTTCATGACTCCTCCAATATGTTTTCTTCCAGCCTTTACCTGTTGACAAACCAAACATCTCGATACATAATCAGTAATCTCCCTTTTCATTTTTTCCCACAAAAAATGTTCCTTTAAATCTATATACATCTTTGTAATACCAGGGTGTATAGAGAAATCAAAGCTATGATAATCATCCAATAGTTCCCTTTTAGCTCAGGAATAGCAGGAACATAAAGCCTCTTTCTGAATTTCGAAATGCCACCTTTATATACGAAGTCAATCAACTTCCCATCATTTATAGCTTTAATTTTCTTTTGAAACTCCTCATCATCAGCCTGAGAACTTTTTATCCTTTTCAATAAATAAGGTTTGGAAACCATTTGAAAAAGTAGTGATGTGTTACCTTCTATGATAATTACCATATCCATCTTTACTAGATCCATGAACAAAGGATCCATTTCAACTCTTAGCTGGTTCATAATTTTATGGTCCTTTCTACTCAAAGCATCTGCCGCCTTATTTGCCTTCCTCGGGTGGTAGTGTATTATGGAATCATAATCCTTGAGTATCTCAATCCATCTCCTTTGTCTCATGTTGATCTCTTTATGTGAAAAGATACATTTCAAACTTTTATGATCTGTATATATCTCATATTTTTCACCATAGAGGTAATGTATCCAAATCTTTAGAGCAAAGATTACCGATTCTAACTCAAGATCATGAGTTGGATAGTTTTTTCATTATTTTTAGCTGCCTAGATGCATAGTCAATCACTCTATCATTCTGCATAAGGACACAGCCAAGTCCTTTCTTTGATGCATCGCTAAAGATCACAAATCCATCATTCCCTGGTGGTAGAGTCAAGATTGGAGCATTCACTAATCTTCTCTTCAATTCTTTAAAACATTTTTCACATTCCTTTGTCCATACGAACTTAACCCCTTTTCGTGTAATCTTGGTCATTGGGTTGGCTAAACAGGTGAAGTTTTGAACGAAATGACGATAATAACCTGTTAAACCAATAAAACTATGTACCTCAGTTATGTTCATTAGAGTAGTCCATTCTTGAATAGCCTTTGTCTTCATGGGATCTATAGATATTCCATCATTAGAGATAATGTGGCCCAGAAAGGAAACTGATTGGAGCCAAAAATCACACTTGCTGAACTTCCCATATAATTCATTTCTTCTAAGAGTATTCAGAGTAGTTCGCAAGTGATTTTCATGATCTTAATATATTTTAGAGTATACCAGGATATCATCAATAAACACCACTACAAAGTCATAAAGATATTCCTTGAAAACTCTATTCATTATATCCATGAAAACATATGGTGCATTAGTCAGTCCAAAAGGCATTATTGTAAACTTGTAATGCCCATACCTGGTTTAAAATGCTGTTTTTGGAATGTCTTCCTTCCTCACAAGAAACTGATGATATCCATATCAAAGATCAATCTTTGAAAAATATTGTGCTCCATGAAGTTGATCAAATAAATTTTCAATGCAAGGTAGGGGATACTTATTCTTTATTGTTATAGCATTGATCTCCCTATAGTCAATTCATAACCTCATAGACCCATATTTTTTCTTAACGAAAAGAAAAAGGGCTCCCCATGGAGAAACATTAGGGAGAATAAATCCTTTATCACTCAATTCCTCTAGTTTTTTCTTTAGTTCCACTAACTCCATAGTGTCCATTCTATAAGGGATCTTTGATATGGGCTTTGAACCAGGAATTAAGTCAATGGAAAACTCAATTTCCCGCTCTGTAGGATGTCTAGGTAAATCCTCTGGAAAGATGTCAATATATTCTTGCACAATAGGTACATCTTCTATTTGAACATTCTTTTCCTCACCCATAGTTTTTTCATTCCCTTCCTCCCCGATAATTGAATTCAATAGAGATACTGGGGGTAGATCTAGATGAGAATCAGATGGTGAGGTTTCTTCTCTAAAGATAAGGAATTATACACCATTCTCAAAAATTATAACTTCCTTTTTCTTGCAATAGATCTTCGATCATAATTTGATAGCTAATTCATACTGAGAATTATATCAAAGTCAATCATTGGTATGATGACAAGGCTAGAAACTAAAGCACCATTTATGTGTCATGAGGGGGACTAATCTACACGTCTTTGTTGTAATGATACATCCACTAGGAGTTTTTACTGATAACTCCTTTATTAAATCAAATCAGACATGTCTAATTTTCTTGGAAAACTGGGAAGATATAAATGAATGTGACGATTCATAATTAAATAAAGGATTGGCTAAGTTTGATGAAACAATTAATGTACCTGCCACCACTTCGTTAGAAACTTCAACCTCTATAGTTGTGACTGCATAAGCTTGTCCCTACTCCCTTAGCCTTTTCTATAGCATGTTTCCTTGACGATTTGGACAATCATTAGCATAGTGTCACATCTCCCAATAAGTATAGCATTAAACATTAATGGATTCTTTCTTCCCTTTACAATCACCAACAAGATGGAATTTCTGCCCACATTTGTAGCATACTCTTTTTCCCTTTAAGCAGGCACCAGGGTGTTTCTTTACACAATTATCACAGGGTGTAAATTCAACTCTTCTCTTCTTTTCTATTTCCTTATTCCCTTTCCCAGAGTTTTCAACAGCCCACTTCTTCTCTTTTTTTCCTTAAAGTAATATGACATAGATAATTCCTTTTCTGTCTTGATAGAACATGAAACTATATCCTCATATGATGAAAAACTTTGGGATTTCAGTGCCCACCGGAAGAATGGATTTAGTCTATCAAAGAATCGATCAATTTTTCTCCTTGGATTTCGTATGTAGTCCACAGCATTTCTTTCTAATCTTGTGAAGTTAGCTTCATACTTTGCAACATTCTCATCTTCCTTCTACCTCAGATTCAAGAATTTTCTATCCATATCTTCTCGTTGTTCATGAGGAAAGTATTTCTCTAGGAAGCTTTCCTTAAAGTCTCTTCATTCCATCTCTTCTATTTCTTGCTCCTCCTTTGTGTTTTGGATTAAGACCACCACTGATCTGCATCTCCCGATATATGATAAACTACCATAATGACCTTATCTCTTTCGTTACATCCCGAAGCAAGAAATATCTTCTCTATGGAACTTATCCACTACTCTACTACAGATGGGTTTGTAGTACCATTGAATGATGGAGGTTGTTGTTGTGTAAAGTGATCTAATAAATCTCTTCCATGTGGTGGATCCAGATGATCCATACAAGTAAGGTTATTGTTCATAACCTAAGTAAGTTGTCCCAGTATAGTTATAAGCTGCACTTCACCAGTTGCAGCACTAGAGCCAACATCGTTATCTTGCATCGGAGGGAAATCCCTGCATGGGATACGCGTGTTCATGTGGTTTCCATTTCTTCCACTAGGCACCATTTCTAGATAATGGCATACACGAGATTAGGGTATGAATCATAATCTTAACTTATCAAAATACTTAGAATAAATTGAAATCATATGCATGGCTAACCCCATAATCACAAAAATGGTTTATTTGAGGAAAAATTTACATTTCAATCTTTCATAATGGCTTGTAAAGAAAATGTGAATTATCCTAAGCATATCCCTCGGGAGTGTCAATACCAAGAGTGAAGCAAGGCCCACTATCATGTACTAGGATACCCTGGTTCAAGCCCGAAACTCCTTTTAGGATCTTTCACTCTTAGGTACATCTGTGCCAGAGCCACCTCTAGCTATTTGTATCTAGACAGGGATGTATTTGCTAGAAAGATCCACATAATTCATTCCTTACCAAAATACCAGGATGTTCTTGTATGATTATCCTCAAAGACTATCTTAGTAATTTGTTCTCTAATCTAAGTTTTCTAAATCTAGTTTCTAGGTTTTCTACTAAACTTCCTTAGATACCAACTGTAAGGACCTGACCCCAATTTCCTGGAGTCGGTGCCTTATTTGATTATATTGGCATATAAACAAGAAAGGCATCCCGAAGGACCAATTAGTTTAGTAGCCTTTGGAAACAAGATACATATATAAGTTTAACATTACATCATGAAAGGAAAAAACAACATTAATTTATTCCATTAGAAACATCCATGCCTCCTAGATTATGCCTGCAAATCACTCACAACTTATTTCTTCATATCTTGGGAAAATAAAACACAAGAAAGGGGTGAGTTCAAATGCTCAATAAGAGTAAGAAATATAATGGAAGATATCATAAACATAAACATTAGACATGGTGAATAATTAAAACACATTCATTTATAAATAATAAACTTGAACACATTATGGCAAGAATATGAGATGAGTAAATAATGCTATAATAAAAATAATCATGGGTATTATACTAGTCGAATAACCACATGAACTTTCAATTACTAGCATCATAATGAGGGAAGTGTATATGTCATACATTATGAAACATTTTGTCAAGGCCTCGGCCAAGACGTCTAAAAATGATTAAGGCCTTGGCCAAAACCATATATCAAATTGGGAAAGGCCTTGGCCGATTCTACGTCTATTTGTCTCATGAGACCTACCGATGCATAGAGGGGATATAGGTGGCCCCACCCATCACATAATAAGTCTAATTCATTCCTCATATGAGTGGGGATAAATATAATCAACATATACATTCATATTGAAACTAACATATGAAATGTATCTAACTTTCCCCAATCATTAAACATAAACACTAACAATTCAAAACATCACATCCACAATAAAACTAGTCATAAACCATCCAATTAAATATGGTAGATGAAATCATAAATTATTAAGCCCAATAATACATATGAATCAACAAGAGTGTTGAAACAGACAAAAATATTCTTATAAAACCACTGAGTAATATTTGAGATAAATGCTCTTTTATTTTGAAAGGAAGTGTTCTTTTGGAAAAGTATTTGTATAAAACCAGAAGTGAAGTAAGATATTATTTTCACTATAAAATGATTGATTTTATAAATATAATGGTTTCCAAAAACAGATTATAGAGTGCCCTTGAAAATAGGTATGAATTTGAGAAACTCCCTTGATACGGGCTTGTATTTCGGAAATAATTTTGAAAGTACCTTTTAAAACGTGTAACTCCCCATGAAATAAGGAAGGATTCTGGTTGGTAAACATATATAGAACACTCGCACAGAATTTTTGAGGAGTACATAATAATGCACAAGAATTTCATTGAGGTAATTAGACAATAAAAGTAACCTGAATGAAAATGGAGGTTCGGGTGGAAAAACCCTTACCTTAAGTCTGAATGTGTTCTGCTCTTGAACTTAAGGTCTTGGAATATGAAATTAGACTTATTAATAACTTATTTCATAAACTAGTATACATGTATTTAGTTTATCATAATTCTATTTAGTTCATTTATGCCCTTATTGACAAGTTATTATATTGAATTTCACCGTTCTGGAGTGTTCGTTTTCTTTATTTTTATAATCGGTTCACTTGTTCTTAAGTAATGGAGTTCATGTGGAATGGATGTAAATCCCCAGAATTGAAATTACATATTATTTATGAACATCCAGAAGTGTTAATGGTCATTTATATTATTTGGTTACATGGAAATAGGATGAATCATTTGATGAAATATTTATGACATTCACTTAGATTATTTTAGCGGTATTTTGATTATTAGGAACTAGTTTGGTCATACAATTTAATAATATGTATGTATAGTGGTTCCTGAATATTAATTGGGTTATAATACATATATTATAGTCTGGTTCAACCATCAAAATGGTTTCATGACCAGTAATGAAGGAGAAATTGAAGAACGAAATTTCGTCATCCACAAAAGTTATAAATTGGAACCTCATTGACGTTGATTTCGTTTATAAAATAAGTGTGAGAGAGTACGGATATTAATGATGGTTCTTCCATTCACATGATATAATTACAGTATATAAATGATATTGGATCTATCATGATCATTTGGATAGAGGAGGTGAGGAGAGGATAACAAAATAAGATAAATTAAAATGAAATTGAATGAAAAAAGAAAGGTGTCCTACCTCTTGAAATAACCTCTTTGAGAACCTCCTTAAGGGAGGAGATTTTGGTCTTTTGGCAAGACCAAGAGCTTCTTGGATGTGGAGAGTGACTAAGGAAGGGTATTTGGGCAGAAATTTGAGGAGCTTCAAGGCTTAGAGGAGTGAAGAGAAGAGGGAGTGATGGGGGTTTTTATAGTGGAGGAGATGAGGGTTTTCATAATTTTTTAATCATTAGTTTATTAATTTCCCTCAAGACCAACAACGGTGATGATTTCATGACCAAGAATAGTAATAAATGCATGTGAGTTCAAACCAAATGGGCTTACATCACTTATGATGCATAAATAGTGTATTTAACTGATAATTTGTATATACGGTATTTTACCGTATTTCACTATTCATCAAAAATTCAAGTATTTCAAACAAATACCAAAAATTCACCCTAACTATTTTTTGATGTGTAGAATCCAAAAATGAAGTCCATTTTTCAAAAATAATTTTATAAATATGATTAATTTATTATTTAATTAAAATCATAATTTATTCTAAAAACATTTTTAAAACATTTTTTTACTTATTTCAAAACATAGGTATATCGTACTTCCACTTGAATATTATTTATATATTATCATAGGTAGGGTTACTATTCATTAGGGCATATCACTATTCAGAAGGGTATGTTGCTATTCATAAGGGTAGGTTACTATCACCAAAAAATTAGTTTTTCTTATTGGACTCTAAATAACTTACTGGTCGCAAGCGTGTATGTCAGATTTTTGAAATTCACATCACAGAAGTGACAAACTTATGTTTAAAGGTCACATAGCAATTAGTAGTTCATTATGTTGTAATTTCATGTGATTATGACATATTTATAAGAAAGAAATTTTCATTGAAAAAAATATTGGGTCGTTACAAGCACTACATAGGATTAACCTTGTGTTGTGTGGCATTAAAACAAGCGATGTGTGGCATTAACTCAGTTGATGAACCCCTGCATGGGATTAACTTCACACGGTGTCGACAATCGCGACATATGATATGTCGTTGCGTAATATAAATTGACTGTCTGATAGTTGCGACTTGCGATAAGTCGCTACATATGAGTTCAGCGCCTAGCAATCATATTTAATGATTAACATCAATGTTGTTTTAAGTGATACCGTACTATGTTTTGTGGAATTTATTCGGTGTCATCGTATGCTACACCTAGGCCATACCATACAATACGATACAGAAAAAACCGAAGGTTTGAACTTTGTTGCAGCCTACGATATCCATATCATATGTCGCGACCCAAAAGCCACATAACAAGTTATTATTCATATCTTATGAGTGCCAATACATTATACAAAACAATATCAAATATCTTCATTTTAGAACATGATTTCAAGAATCAAAGATCGCGGTAAACCTCGGATATCACTGTTGGGTTTCTAAGAATGGATCAACACTTAATGTGAGCATTGAAAGCAATAAGAAACCATAAACCCAATATCACAGTGTTTGAAACTTGAAATCGTGTAAACTGTAAAATGAATAAATTGTTGTGTGCCATGCACCGATGTGTTGCCACATCTTCTTCAATTGTATGGGCTTGATAAAGATCAAAAGCGGCATCTAAAGGACATCATTTCTCCATGGCGCATCCATGGGTTGAAACCAAATCACACATCGCATGGGTGAGACTCTTCTCACTCTCACGATATGCTAGTATCTCAAGGTGTCAAAAGAGGAGAGGGTAGAGACCTTCGGGGAGGAGAGATTCGACGGAGGCTTGGGCAAGCTCACATGATACACAATCTCATTATGACTTCCTTTATAAAGGCAGTTTGAGGATACTCTATGATCCCCATGCATTTACTGGTATATTTGTAATGTATGAGTAAATGGCATGGCATGTGGTTGTTACATTAGTTATCATCATCCAATCCATATTCTCCTATGCATTTCATTTCATGAAACAGTCATATTAATGATAGCTTATATGGGTGATTATTTGAATGCTAACTTATTTAACATTTGAATGGCAGTAGCATAACATGAAGTTGAGTGCTCTAGACATATCATACAGGAAATACGAAGCTCGGTTCACTCAAGGATTGTAGTGTTCTCGAACTTACAATAGAGACATTGAGAGGTGGTTGCATGAATCTGCATTGCCACGAGCGAGGATAAAACTTAAAACAGAGAAGAACAATGGTGAGATAAAATGGGGGAATCGCCTAAGAATCAACACTATTCTTTCTAGAATTTTTTATTTATTTTGATTTGATTTTTCTTTCATTCAAAACAATCAAATCTTTACTTGTTTTCAAAAATATTAAAACTCAAAATTATAATGACTAACAGTCGACAAATATTGAGTGTTTTCATTTATTTTTTCGCCGATCTGGTTGTAAATTAGATTATATTTTGAATTTATAGTTAGATTTCTGTAAATATGATAAAATTTTATATATTTGTTGATTATATCCGTAATTCATTTTTTAGTAATTTAATGTGGTAATCAACATAAATTTCATTCTATTTTTTAAGTTTGCTTGAGAAACATTTTAAAGACCATTTAATCAATTATTGGATTTAATGTCTGATGCCAAATATAATATAAAGCGGATCAAAAATAAAATTTCTAAAATCAACCGAAAATAACTATTGGATAATTTTGTGGATTTTCTCTAAAAATAACATATATCCAAAATCTACGGTTAGTAGGCCATGCCGTTTGACGAGGAGTTATGGCGGCGCGGGTAGCCGCGGTGAAGCCCGTGCAACCCGCGTGAGGCGCAGTGAAGGGCCTGGCCACCGGTCACATCCCGTGTCGTCTCATTAAATGACGCCGATTTTACGCCAGCATTTACGTATTAAACTAAATTAAATTCACTCGGTCAAGGAAACATTTGTCAATTAATTAATATTATTATTAGGATCAATGTTCTCATGACCGTAGAGGGGGCGGTTCAGGTAATTCTAACTTTTTTTTGACATACAATTATTTTGATTATATTAAATTAATTAATTTTTTATTTTAAAACACGTTTTAAAGTTTTTAATATTCATATTTTTCTATTTTCATTTTGTTTAATTTATTTTATTTTTCATATTTTAAATATTAGATATTTTGTCACCCCCCTCCCTCCCTCATAATACAATACAATCACTCAAAAAAAAAAAGAACGAATATATCAATGCCTATAATTGATTAGTACTAATTTAGTACTATTTCAGGGTGGTTTTTAGGACTGTCGTTTTTTCACTCTGTAGTAGCGGTCCTAGATAAATAAGTGCGATTTTTTTTTTGGTGGTTTTATTTTTTAAATTTGTTTTGAAAAGAAATCGCCCTAAAGGTTTACCGAGGTTTTTAATCCAACGATGGTTTGACTAAACCGTTGAAAAATATTAAAAAAACCAAAAAAGTATACAACAAAACCTCAATTTAAATTTTCAGAATTCTATTTAAAAGCAGAAACATCATCAATAGCACCCAAACATATTAACCATATTTAAAAGTCAGATGTTTTCATTACCGTTACAAATAACGCTGATAAAAACTCCTTTCACCAACACTAAAAAAAGAGCCGATAAAAAACAATCATCGTAACCATTTTTTTTAGTGTCGATGAAAGACACTTTAATCGACGTTGTTTCTAACACTGATAAAAACTCATTGTACACGGGTTGCACCAATATATTGCTACAATTAAAGCACATTGTATCAACTCATTCAAAATGAAATTACAATTTAATTTCAAATAACAATAAATTAAAACTATAAACAAATCTACATTATAAACATTTCAATATAGAACAATCACATTAGTTTGCACAATTTATTACAAAACATTACACTTTTCAACGAATTCAAAAACACCATGGGTTCTGGTATCTTTGGACCCCCTTTCAAAAGAGCCCAATCACTTTATGAACACACTACCCCAACTCAAGAACAAAAGAAGAGTGCACCTATAATAAAAAAAATAATGATTATGTTAGTAATACTATAAAGAAATAAATGAAACTTAAATATGATACAATGCATTAATAAAATGTCAATTTTAAACTGAAAACACACATTTCGAGTCATATCAAGCATACCATGTGTCGAAATCACATGTGATTGATTCCTACACATCACAAATGATTTATCAATTGTTGTCTTAAAATATCCAAACAATCAAAGCATGTTTGCTTGGTTTTGAATATGTGATACGCGTTTTGAACTAAAGTATCACTTTAAAGCTGAAAAACACATACTTTAAGTCATATCGGGTGCACCGTGTATCGCATTGATGCGTGACTAATTCCTATACGTCACAAATGACATGTGGACTGTTGTCCTACGATATCAAGACAATCTGAGTATGTTTGTTCAGTTTTGAATATATGAAGTGCGTTTTATACTAAAATGCTAATTTAAAATAAAAGCACGCACTTTCAGTCATGGTGGTCACACCGTGTGTCAGATTGATGGGCGGTTGATTCTTATATGTCACAAATGACTCGTGGATCGTTTTCTTAAATTATCAAGACAATCCAAGCATGTTTGATCGATTTTCAATGAATGACACACGTTTTGAACTAAAATGTAGTTTTTTAAATCGAAAACACGCACTTTGAGTCATATCAAACACACCATGTGTCAGATTGAGGTGCGATTAATTTCTACACGCCACAAATGATTCATTGATCATTTTCCTAAAGTATCAAGACAGCATGGGCAGTTTTACTCAGTTTTCAGTAAGTGATGCATGTTTTGAACTAAAATGTCACTTTTAAACTAAAAACAATACTTTGAGTCATACCGAGCACACCGTGAGTTAGATTCAACTGCACCTAATTCTTACACATCACAAATGATTTATGGAATGTTATTCTAAAGTTTCGAGACAATTCAAGCTCATTTTTCTCAATTTTGAGTATATGAAGTGTGTTTTGTACTAAAATATCGATTTTAAATAAAAACCTGCA
Source organism: Viscum album (assembly GCA_963277665.1). Taxonomy (NCBI): domain Eukaryota; kingdom Viridiplantae; phylum Streptophyta; class Magnoliopsida; order Santalales; family Viscaceae; genus Viscum; species Viscum album. The sequence continues at coordinate 1,328,424,454 of OY728127.1, read as the reverse complement.
CTATCAAACATACTGGTCATATCGCGAGTCAGATTAATGTGTGGTTGATTCCTATACATTACAAATGACTAATAAATTAGTGAACTAATTATTAAGACAAACATAGTGTGTTTGATTGGTCTTCAATAAGTGACACACATTTTGAATTAAAATGTTACTTTTAAACTAAAAACACACACTTTGAGTCATGCCAGACACACTGTATGTTCGATTGATGTGCAACATATTCTTACACATCAAAAATGACTTATAGATCCTTATCCTAAAGTATCAAGATAATCAGAGCGCATTTGCTCAATTTTGAGTATGTGAAGCGTGTTTTGTACTAAAATGTCAATTTTAAAAAAACACACCAATTTTCAATCATACCGGCCATACCATGTGTCAGATTGATGTGTGACTGATTCCTATATGTAACGGCCCATTACCTTGATAGTTTTGGTGGTTGGAGTGTTGGGGGTGCTTTGGAGGAAGCTCCTGAGGGATCAGTGGGATTGGAGTTGTAGGAGTGTTGCAAAAGGTGGTTCAAAAAGTGAACCGAGCTCATGTTGTGAATTTATGTTTAACGCCTTATGTAGCCAGCTGGTTTCACGGCATGTATGCAGACTAAGGGGGAGTCCATGAAACGAATTCACATCATGACATGAATTCATGACGTGTAATTAAATCAAGGTGAGGCGACTTAATTTTCGTTGAAAACTGAAAATATAAGAATTCCCATGGAATTCACACCGTGAATGGAATTCACAACGTGAAAGGGGAGGAATCCAGGTTGAAAAAAGGGTTGATCGACTGATTCTTTTTCATTCGGTTGTATCCCTCTTCCTCTCATTTTTGGAGGAACCCTAGGTGTTTTTGAAGGATCTTCTAGCCCTCTTTCCCTCCCCTTGATATGTTGGTTCTGATGGATGTCTGTCGGTGATCGATGGTAAGTTTTTCTCCTTTTCTTAGTGGTTTTCTCTTATTATTCTCTTGGAGATCTGGTACAGTGGTGTAGTTTTTGTTTGGGGTGTGTGTGGGATACTTTTTTGATGATCCTCAGATGCAGTGTAGATTGATTCATTGTTTCCCATGTGCAGCTGTGGTTTGCAAGCTTTTCTTCATCCCACGGTGCATAATGAGTTAGCAAAGCTCCATTTGAGGTAGGGAATTCATCATTTCTCACTTTTGTGTATCATGCGGGAGGGGATTACTTTTGTTTATCTACGAGAGAAGGTTTGTTGTGGCTTAATCAAAATAAATTATATGTTTTAATTGAAATTGAAGAGGAAAGGGGTTTGATTCACATGCTATTACAACTTTGATATTATTGTGATATTATGATTGTATGGACCAAACACACTGCTGTAAATGGTGGCCATTGGGTGCTTTGTTTGCGCCGTGGTTGTTTTAATATAAAAACCTTGTTGTGCGTTGTTACAATATCACCCTAAATGGAAATTGGATAACCACTTATATTTTACTAATAAAATGGTTTCCCTTGGATTATGGCTTGTGTGAGAATGCCCTAAATAAAGAAGTGTAATGTGATCAAAATTCCCCTTGCTATATCTATAAAATGTTTTGTGATGTGTTGCAATGCGTTGATTGGGGCATGTGGGGATAATGGGTTCGTGAGGCTGTGTTGTGGGGTGGTGAGGAGATGGGTTTGTTTGGTCATGTTGTGAGGCAGCGATGTGATGGTTTGTTTGGCCATGCTATGAGGTAGTGGTGATGGAAGGTGGTTTATGATGTGGTTGTGAGATGATGGTGATGTGGGGATGGTTGGCTTGGTAAGGTTGATGTGCTGTTTGTTTGTGATGTGCTGTGATGCGTTGTGCTAGTTTCTCTGGTAGTAATGGAATTGGTAAATAATAATTGAAATAACATGGGTTGGTTTGGTTAATGAGTTGAAAATGGATAATGAATGAATTAAAATGGGAAGTGTGGTTAAATGTGGTTATTGATAAATAATGAAACGAATGGTCCATTTAAATGATTTGGGTTGGTAATGAAAAGTGGAAAGTGGTTTGTGGCTTGCGTTTGTTATGTGTTTTTCTACAAGTAGAGGTGGCAAGGAAAGTAGGGGTGTTGTGAGTTGGTTAGTGCTTTGTTGCGAACCAATTGGTTGGGCTTGTGTGTGTGGCTATATATATACCTTGTATGTTCCTTGTGATTTCTATACTCACCCCACCCGCGTCAAGCACTATGTGTCGACACCCATACTCTTATACGGGGGGGGGGGGGGGTGTTTTTCCCAACATCCTAGTGATGAGGATGTATAGTTGAATACCCGCTCTTTCCCACTCTCTCTTCCAGGCAAGTAGATATGCGCATGCTATGATGATTAGAGGTCTGACAATGCACTAGGTGATGACCAGGTGTCTTCGAGTGAGATGTGATGTGACTGTGCTGTGGGACATCTTATGGCGGGGTCATGCATGGTAGGAGGAGGACACAAGGATGATATCCTTCATGTTCACAATACCCTACTACTCTGGTTATGATTGAGATGCGATGACCCAAGTTTCTTCAAGTGAGATGAGATGTGACCATACTGTGGGGCGACATCCCAGGTGTCTTCAGGCGAGATGTGATGTGACCATGCTATGGGATAGTGGAATATGTTATACAGAAGAGATGGGAGCGACATGACATACGATGTTGGGGGTGTGAAAGTGGAAAATCAGTGGGAAAGGGGTGCATGAAACCCTTTATTGATATGTTTCTTATTATTTTATTATACTTGGCTTGCATTATTTGGTGAGCATGCCCTGGTGAGGGTGAGTTAAAATAGTTGATCTGTTTAGGTGTTATTGGTTCTATTGTTTGCTCATGGGTTCATTAGTATGATTCTTGCATATGTGCATGAGAGACTTTGGTTTCCCTATTGAGTATACTTGTATGCTCACCCTACATATATAAACTGATTTTTAGGTTTCTAGGAAAATTACGTGGACTGTGCTGGACATTACTAGCTCAAACATCTGGATAATTACTGCGTTGTTGCCTTAGATTTTACTTTTGAGTATTTGCTTTTGGTAACTTATTTGTATTAGTTTTATTTATACATGCATTGTGGGATGATTTTGGTTTCCTTTTTATATTATTCCATGGAGTTTATTGCAGTTGATTCATCCTATCTCCCGATCATGTTTTATTATAGAAGGTAATGCCTCCCATTTATGAGATTTTTTATATACCCTCAGTGCTAGTCTTCAACCTGAGGCCTACTGGAGGAGGGACCCGGGGGTCATTATCTCTCTTCCTTTATTGAAATATCTTTAGTGGAAGGGGGTCATGCCAAAGTGGTATCAATGGTTATGGTTGAGGGATAAGATGGAGTTTGGAGTTAGGCACTGTGAGGTTTTCATGAGTTGGTATGGCGATGATGGCAGTTGAACTTGGTATGTGACATAGGCTAGGGATACCAACCATGACATGAGATTTTAACCCCCTGATATGGTGCACAGACTCTGAAATTATTGAAAGACCAAGTGAGGTTGACATGTTTATAGAGTAGAGACCTAGAGAAGGTACATGCATCATGATGACTTGTGTTCTTGTTTGAATTTAGTGATATTTGGTTCTGAGCAGTTAAAATTGAATTAAAATGATTTGAATGAATATTAATAAAATTCCATACTACCCGGGCTTAGGAAATATTTGTCTCCCTTTCAGCTATGTCTCCTGGTCATCATCCGTGTGTGGTTCAGGCATTGGAGGTTCAACTGGCTTGCCCGATGATCACTAGAGGGTTGATCCAGCTGGTGAGGATGATTAGTGACAGAGAACATTACATGATTTTTAGTGACAAGATTTGGGGAAGTATGAGGGTATGTAAAGAAAAGGAGATGGTTAGAGGAGTTTGGGATCACCTTCATTTTGATCTAGGCCCTAATGGAGTACAAGTCCCTTTAGCAATTAGTCAGATGTGGGGAGATGCATGTCAATGGCAGACACTACAACTGGGTGAGCAGAAGTTGGAAAATGTTTCACATATCAACTTTTAGAAAAGTTTTGGGTAGAGTTCTTTTGGTCTACCATGAAGGAAGTGAAGAGGTAGAAGCTTGTTTCTCTTCAGTAGGAGAGTTTTTCAGTGTGAGAGTTGGGAATCAAATTCACAGACCTTCTGAATTTTTTCCAATATCTTTTTCCAGATGAGGAGTCTTGTATGAGACGGGTTGAGGAGGCACTCCATCCTTCGATCTAGTATGCAGTTACTCCCTTTACATTACCAACATATTTGGAGGATTATAAAAAGGTGTAGGTGATCAAGTAGATGCACTAATGATGAGGTTTACTACGAGAGGGGATCCAGTAGGGTTCCTTGAGGAGCATAGTTTTCAAGGACCCTAACCCAAGTGTGGATATGGAGGTGTCCATCAACAGATAGGTAGATGATCTAGACGTGGTTAGTTGCACGCAATGGACACATCAGTGATATATGGGCCATAGATCGTTTGAGGTATGCTCAGATTATCATCAACCCTAATTTGCACCTTGTTTGATTTAAGAGATTCAAATTCCTTTGTTGTACCTGATCTAGTCTGTACTCTAATACTAGACACAGAAAGGATTCCCATGCCCATGGTGTTGACTATTATAGTCATAGGCCATACCAACTTGATTGATGTGTTATAGGGGAGTATAATGACGATGGAACCGTATCAGCCCCGTGGGGATCTTTTCTTACTTCAGATGAAGTCATATGATGTCATCCTTAACACCAACTGGTTTTATTATGTGAATACTATTATCGAATGCTTCTAGAGGAGAGTCTTGTTCTAGAATGTGGATGATTATCATGTGGTTTTCATCAGCGGGAAAGGTTTTTAGGTAAGAAGTGGACTTGTGGAGCCTCTTCTTTCTTCGATGGATGAGTTATCTATAGAATTAGTGTATACTGTTACGATGGAGGTTCCTAGAGTTATTAGAGAGTTTTGGATGTTTTTTCTGAGTAAGTTGTGGCACTACCCCCTCGACATGATGTTGAGTTTGAGATAGACTTACAGCTCAGCGCTTCTCTGATTTCGATGGATCCTTATTGGATGAAACCTATGGAGTTATGGGAGTTGAATATTCAGAAATATTATTTTATGTAGAAGGGTTTCATCCAACCTAGTGTTTCACTGTGGGGTGCTCCGATGTTGTTTTCCAAAAAGGAGGATGGTAGTCTATGGCTGTGTATAGACTATTGGAGGTTGAATCAGACAATGAGCAAGAACCGCTACCCTCTTCTGAGGATAGATGATATTTTCAACCATTTGAGAGGGTCCAGTTGGATTTATAAGATCAATCTAAGGTATGGGTATCACTAGTTAAGGGTGAAGGATGATGATATCTCGAGGAATTCCTTCAGATGTAAGTATGGGAACTTTGAGTTTGTAGTCATTCCATTCAGTTTCATGAACACACTGGATGTGTTCATTGGGATCATGAAATCTATATTCTATGAATTCCTAGACCAGTTCAGAGTCATTAATTAATGAAATATTTATCTACTTGAAGTCAGAGGAAGAGCATGTCGATTGTCTTAGTGCTGTCTTGCAGGTTCTTCGATGCCACCAGCTCTATAATTTTTTTCCAAGTGTAAGTTTTGGACATGAGAGGTGCATTTCCTCATGTATGCAATGTCTCAACAGGGTGTAGTAGTGGAACTGTTGAATGTTGAGGCATTTTTTTCTTGGTAAGTATCTAAGAGGGTGGTAGGGGTTCATAGTTTCCTTGGTATTATAGGCTATTATAAGAGGTTTGCGCCCAATTTCTCTCGAGTTGTAGCCCCATCGATAACATTGACCATGAAGAACCAGGTTTTTGTGTGGAGTGAGTAGTGTTAGGTAACATTTAGTTACCTAAATGGGAAATTGGCCACTGATCCAATTACTAGAGGAGGATATGATGTTTGAGGTGCTTTATGACACTTCCTATCTAGGCGTGGGGTGTGTATTGACACAACAGAGAGCGATAGTATCTTACGGTTCTTGTAAGTTACATCCTCATGAGTGTAACTATTCCACCCATGATCTAGAGATAGCGATGGTTGTGTTTTTGATGAATTTTTGGAAGCATTACCTCATCATGTATTGTTTTTTGGTCTTTATGGATCATAATATCTTGAGGTATATCTATTGTCAGTGTGATATAAATCCACAGAAATGAAGGTAGATGAATCTTCTTCAAGATTATGATTTTCATATCTCCTACACCTCAATAAAGGGGAATTCTATGGATGATGATTTGAGAAATAATTCATGAAAGGATATTATTTAAGAGTCCGAATATTCTTAGAGAGTGATATAGGAGTTAGAATCCCTGTACTTGGATGCAAGGGTGGTTAATGGAAGATACTGTTTGTTTTAGATGATAGAGCAGTCTTCTCTAATGTAGAAGGTGGAGGAATCTTAGTGGGGAGACTCATAAGCATAGGTGATGCGCAATCATGATGGCCATAGTGATGCTCCAGAGATATGTTCGAAGGATGGTCAAAACCAAATTTTGTTTCAGGATAGGTTGTTTGTTCTGGTAGTGATGCATGAAGGATTCCTTCATGAGTTTCATAATTCACCTTTTGCGGTACACCCAAGAGTATCCAATATGTACCATGGCTTGAGGACACAATTTTGGTGGCATAGGATAAAAAGGGTAGTATCAGAGTTTGTTGTGAGGTGTTTAGTTTTCCAGTAGGTAATGGATGAGCATCATGTTCCCAATGGTTTGTTACATCCTTTGGATGTTCCTGAGTGTAAATGGGTTGATATATCAATGTATTTCTTCTCAAGGTTACCCCACTCTTAGGGTGGTTGCGATGTTATCTGGGTAATCATGGATTAGTTAATGAAATCAGCCCACTTTCTAGTGATTAGGGAGTTGAGCACCATGGATTATTTTCCTAGGAGGCATATGGATGAGGTGGCGAGGTTTCATGGAGTCCATAGGTCCATCGTCTTGGATTGGGACATACTTTTTACCTCATGAGTTTGGAGGGGATTGCAACATGCTTTTGGAACTCAGTTATACCTCAACACTACTTTCCACCATCAGATGAATGGGCAGATGAAGATGAATATCCAGAAATTGGATGACATGTTTTGGGTGTGTGTCTTACAATTTAGTAAATCATGGGTAAGACACTTTTCTTTGGTTGAGTTTCCTATGAAAAAAACTATCACTCATCCATTAGCATGACCCCATTTGAGGATTAGTATGAGTGGCCATTTCATTCTTTGTTGTGTTGGATGGAGGTTTGGGAGGATGCAATTCTTGGTCCCGATGTGGTGTAGAGCAGGAAAAATAAGGTTTATCTTGTTCGCGAGAGGATAAAAGAAGCATAGGACCAATAGAAGTCTTATTCCGATCATATGAGGGGGACCTTAGAGTTTTATATTAGAGACCATGTGTTCTTTAAGGTCTCCCCTCGATGTGGTCATTATAGGTTTTTAGGGGGAGTAAGATTTATCCCAGGTTCATTGGGACCTTTGAGGTGTTAGGGAAAGTAGGTGAGGTGGAATATCAGTTGGCGTTTCCATCGTGGCTGGATAGGATCCACAAAATCTTCCATGCATCTCAACTTCATTGGTATCTTCATAATGGATCCCAAATAATCAACTGGGGAGAGTTGGATATTGAGGATGACATGACATTTGTGGAGAATCCGGTAGATATCTGGGATCATTAGGATAATGTTCTACATGGGTGGATCATTCCCTTGGTTCATGTGCTGTGGAGGCATGGTGGCTTAGAGTAGAGTACTTGGGAGTGAGAGATGAAAATGTGTTCCCAGTACTCAGATCTATTTTGAGTTTTCCTTTTCTCTATTCTGTTTTGATGTTGTAATGACGAATCTTTATATTCTATGAGATGTGATGTTTTCTTGATGTGTGATGCATGATAAATCTTACTTCATATGAAGAGGGGATAACCTAAATATTACTTAGGAAATGTTATACTTCGATGTGATTAAAACCATGTGGGAAAGATAGTGCCACCCAGAATGGATAATATATTGATATGCAAGATGAAATTCCTTGATTCATGTGTTCAGGGTAGTGCAGTTTGTTAGTTGCAGCAATTGTTGGTTTGGGATGTGTGAAGGTTGAGATGGTTGTGCAATGGTTGTTTGGGAATGTGGTGGTTTGTGTATGGTACTAGATATTGTGGTGTTTTGTTCAGTGATAGGTGGTAGTGTGGTTGTGTGGTGATGCAATTTCGTGGATAGTTTGTGGGTGTTTTGGTTAGTGAATATTCCAGGTGGTAGAATTTTAGGTATGATGAGAACCTCGAGTGGTATCTCATGAGGTGGTTGTTTGGACCCCTTAATTTCATTGGGTTTGGTTTTGATTCTTTAGGATGGGAATCATTTGAGAGGTATCTGATTTAATGGACCGTGCCTTCTCGACCTGTTACATTTATAGTTTTGGTGGTTGGAGAGTATTGGGGGTGCTTTATAGGAATCCACAGAGGGGTCAGTGGGGTTGGAGCTATAGAAGTGTTGTAACAGGTGGTTCACGATGTGAATCAGGTTCACATTGTGAATTTATGTTTCACAACTTGTGTTGCCAACTGGATTCATGACTTGTATGAGGGATGGGGGGGGGGGGGGGTCCATGAAACAAATTCAAATCATGAAACAAATTCATGACATGCAATTAAATCATGCCAAGGTAACTTATTTTTCAACAAAAACTAAAAATATGGGAATTCCCATGGAATTGATTCCACAAATGGAATTCACGACATGAAAGGGGCGAAATATAGGTTGTAAAAAGGGTTGATTGACTGATTCTTTTTTATTCATTTGTATCCCCCTTCCACTCATTTTTTGGGTGAACCCTATTTGTTTTTGAATTATCTCTAGACCTCCTTCCCTCACCTTGATCCTTTGGTTCCAGTGGATTTCTGTTGGTGATCGGTGGTAAGTTATTATTCTTTTCTTAGTGGTTTTCTCTTATTCTTCTCTTTGTGGATCTGCTTTGGTGGTGAAGTTTTGGTTTGGGGTCTATGTGGGTTGTGTTTTTTATGGTCTTTATGTGTAGTGTAGGTTTATCCGTGGTTTCTCATGTGCGGTTGTGGTTTTTGGGAATTTATTCTTCACCCCACGGTGTGCAATGAGTTGGAAAAGATCTCTTTGAGGCAGGGAATACCTTATTTCTCACTTTTGTGTATCACGTGGGTGGGGATTACTCTTGTTTATCTATGAGAGATGGTTTGTGCTGACCTAATCAAGATATTTTTTTTAATTAAAGTTGAATGGGAAAGGGTTTTCACTAGAATGATTTTACAACTTTGATATTATTGTGATGTTGTGATTGTATGGGCTAAATTCTCCATTGAAAATTATGGCTGCAAGGGGATTTTTTTCAATGTGGTTATCGTGACATGGAAACCTTGTTGCATGTTTTTGTGATATCACCCTAAATGGAAATTAGACAACCAATTATATTTTTATAATAAAATATTTTCCCCTAGATTATGGATTGTGTGAGAATTCCCTAAATAAATAAGTGGAATGTAATCAAAATGAATCTTTCTAAAACTGTAAAATGTTTTATGATGTGTTGTGATGTATGGATTGAGGCATGTGGGGAAGATGGATTCGTGAGACCATGTTGTGGGGCAGTGGGAGATAGGTTAGTTTGGATTTACTTTGGGAAAGTGGTGATGGAAGGTGGTTTGTGATGTGGCCATGAGATAGTGGGGATGTGGGGCTAGTTGGCTTAGTAAGGTTGATGCAATTTTTCTTTATGCCGTGCTATGATTTTTCGTGCTAGTTTCCCAGGTAGTAATGGAATTAGTAAATAATGATTCAAATGACATATGTTTTTTGGGTCAATGGGTTGGAAATGGCTAATGAACAAGTTAAAATGGGAAGTGTGGTAAAATGTGGTTGTTGATAAATAATGAAATGAATGGTCCATTTAAATGATTTGGGTTGTTAATGAAAAGTGGTAAGTGGTTTGTGGATTGAATTTTTTATGTGGTTTTTTTTGCATTTATAGGTGGCAATGAAAGTGGGGATGTTGTGAGTTGGTTTGTGCTTTGTTGCTAAATCATGGGTTGGGCTTGTGTGTGTGTATATATATATACCTTGTATGTTCTTTTTGATTTCTATATGCACCCCATCCACATCGAGCACTATGTGTCAACACCTATACTCTTATATAGGGGTGTTTTTACTAACATCCTGGCGATGAGGATGGATGGATGACTACTCTCTCTTTCCCACTCTTTCTTCCAGGTGAGTATATATGCATAGGCTGTGATGATCAAAGGTCTAATAGTGCATTAGGTGATGACCCACATGTATTTGGGTGAGATGTGATGTGACTGTGATGTGGGGAATCTTATGGTGGGGGTCGTTCATGGTAGGAGGAGGGCACAAAATTGGTGTCCTTCATTTTTATGATACCCTACTACCCTGGTTATGGTTGTGATGTGATAGCCTAGGTTCTTCGGGTGAGATGAGATATGACCATGCTATGGGGTGGTGGCCCAAGTGTCTTCAAATGAAATGTGATGTGATCGTGCTGTGGGGTGGTGGTATATGTTATACAGAATATATGGTAGCATCAGGATGTACGATGTTGGGGCGTGAGAGTGGACAATTAGTGGGAAATTGGTGTGGGGTACCCTTTATAGATATTATTCTTATTATGATATTATACTTGGATTGTGTTATTTAGTGATCATGCCCTGGTGAGGATGAGTTTGGATAGTTGACTTGTTTAGATGTTTTTGGTTATGCGGTTTTCTCACAGGTGCATTAGTATGCTTCTTTCACATGTGCACGAAAGACTTTGGTTTCCCTACTAAGTATACTTGTATACTCAAACTATGTATATAAACTGATTTTCAGGTTTCTGGGAGGATTAAAGGGACCATGATAGACATTACTAGCTCATAATTTTGGACAGTCGATGTTCTGCTGCCATAGCTTTTACTTCTGGGAATTTAAATTTGGAGACATTTATCTGTATTAGTTTTATTTATACATGCATTGTGGTATGGTTTTGGTTACATTTTATATTATTCCATGGAGTTTCCTGTGATTGTTTTATCATATCTCCTGATCTTGTTTTATTATAGAGGGTAATGCTACCCATTTATGAGATTTTTTATATACCATCGGTGCTAGTTTCCAACCCGTGGCCTACTCGAGGCGGGACTCGAGAGTCATCATCTATCTTCCTTCATTATGACATCTTTAGAGGAAGGTAATCCTGAAATTATATTTTAGAAATTTATTATGGATCATTTTACAAAATTATCAAGAAAATTTGAGTGTGTTTGCTCAGTTTTTAGTGAGTTACACATGTTTTGAACCAAAATGTTACTTTTAAACTGAAAACACGCACTTTGAGTCATACCAGGAACACCATGTGTTGGATTAATGTGTGTATGATTCTTACATACCAAAAATTACTTATAGATCATTTTACTAATGTATCAAGAAAATCTAGGTGGGTTTGATCAGTTTTCAGTGAGTGACACATGTTTTGACCTAAAATGTCACTTTTAAATTGAAAACATACACTTTGAGTCATACCAGAAACACTGTATGTTGAATTGACGTGTGCCTAATTTCTACAAATAAAAAATTACTTATGGATCATTTTATTAAAGTATCAATATAATTCAACCTCATTTTCTTAGTTTGGAGTATGTGAATTGTGTTTTGTACTAAAATGTCAATTTTCAATAAAAACATGCTCTTTCAGTCATGCCAGTAACACCATGTGTCATATTGATATGTGATTGTTTCCTATACATAATAAATGAATTATATATCATTTTCCTAAATTATTAAGACATTTTTAGTTTGTTTTCATGGTTTTTATTCAGTGACATGTGTTTCAAACCAAAATGATACTTTTAAAATGAAAACATGAAATTTGAGTCATATTGGGAACACCATGTATCAGATTGATGTACAACTAACTCATACATGTCACAAATGACTTATAGATTGTTTTTATAAAACATCAAGACAATTTTAGAATCTTATCTTAGTTTTGAGTATGTGACACATGTTTTGAACTAAATGGACAATTTTAAATCGAAAACATGCACTTTGAGTTATACCGAGCACACAGTCTATTAGATTAATATGTAGTCAATTCTTATATGTCACAAATGACTTATATATCCTTTGTGAAATTGTAATATCTCGGAAATTCAGTTTATTTTTTAATTATATGAAATTATTTTGAGACTGTGAAATTCAACGACACATGATTCCGAGGCTCGAAGAGCCCAAAAAGAATTTCTTATTTTTTTAAGGTACGTTCAGTAAATGTGTGAGTGGGTTTTTATATCTTTTGAACTGGTTCTTAGATTAAAAATATGAAGCCACCGTTGAACTCGCAGCACCGGGATTCGCCTATAAATGAATTAACTTTGGCCGACAAGGGCCGATTGGAAAAGTTATTTTTTGGAATTTTTAATAAAAATAATAAAATAACTTAAAAAGTTATTTTACATTCTTTCTTATCAATTGAGCGGCAGACGACGACGCTGTAGTGTGGTGACAAAGTGGTGATGGGCGTATTAATGAGGCTCATTAATGGCCCACATCACATAGCATAACGATGCAATAAAGGAAGGGTAATATCGACGCTATTTCATAAATGAAACAGCGTAACAACGTGATGTCGCAACATAACTGAAATACTGCGACATGTTTCCTTTTAATTGATTGGCATTGGAGATGATAAAAGATTAATCAATGGGAATCCTCTGATGCACCTCCATCAGTTCTTTCTCTCCAACGAAGAATGAATTCCAATGAACGCCAAAATCTTCGACGCCTCTTAAAGATTGGAGCCGGGAAGCAACATCGATGCCTTTAATTCTCGAGGATGGACTCTATGACATCAAACATTAAAGAGGTAGGGGTTTGAGTTTTATTTTGATGTTCTTCCCTATTCTTATCTTTCTAGAAATGATGACCACAGATCAACCAATGAACATGTTGATTCGCGATTCGTGCATTTATGTGGGAGGATGGATTTTCTTGGGGATTTATTATCTGGTATTTAAAACTTGGCATGAAATAATTGAACTCCAAATCCCCAAACCTCCCCTTTGATTTAAACCTCTAACACGGAGGGACAAGGCCGACATGAACAAGGCCCGAGCACCTCTGCTCGTACGTTCTCGGTGGCCACATTCTCGAAGTGGTGACAGTTCAATTTCGGGGCCTGAGCAAGGATGGTGGCGACCCGAGGGACCCTTTGGCATAGATGGGTCGGAGAACTGAACACCAGAGCAACTCCGGTGGCCCACAGAAGGGACCGACGGTGCGCCACAGCGGCAGGAAGTTGCGACTGGCTGGCCGAAGCGGCTGGGTGATGCGGCGCCGGGCGTTGCGTGGTAGGGGTGGCCTGCGTTCGGTACACCTGGTCAAACACATGCCATTTTCCATCAATCGCGGCTAGAGGTCCCCCACATCCGTGGGGCCAGATGAAGCCGGACGCGGCTCGGTTGTCGCGTCCCGGCTGGGCGGCGCACCGCTGATCCACCCCCTAGAGGACTAGGCCAAGGCTGGCGGGCTGTGCCCCCTAGCCCAGCGGGCAAGACCTGTGCCGGTGGGCCGGACCCGCACCCTTCAAGCCGAGCCGGACTAGACCGGGTCACCAGGTCACCTGACGGGCTAGACCCTAGGCCAAACCGGGGCCGGGTCCAGCGAGGCCTATTGAGCCTGGCCCACTAGCCTGGACGAACCAGACCGACCCCGAACCGAACCAGGTTAGGTCAAGTCCATCTAATTAAACCAGGATATGTGTGATCCCCAGGCCGGGTTGGTCGGGTCGGTCCGACCGGGTCAGACTAGGCCCTGTCGGAACCGACCCCCTGTTTACTAAAACACCTGTTTCTTGCAAACCGCGCACCCGATTGATGAGTCATTTGCATCGTTGGGACCCTTTTGATGAGGTGAATACTTTGGCATGCTTTGTGGTGACTTTCATGGACACCTAGATGCGATGAATGTCTTGAGGAGCGGTTCTCTGAAGCGCGCTATGTATGGAACCCTGCCGTTGGCTGAGACCTGATGACTGCTCGTCGACGGCCCAGTGGGAAGCGGCTCTGTGTGACCCGACAAGCCCATGGTGGGGAGTGGCCCTGTGTGACCTGGAAAACCCATGATACTCGATAGGAGGATTACCACAGTTCGACCATGGTGGGAAGCAGCTCTATGTGACCCAGTAGGCCCACAGTGGGGAGCGGCTTTGTGTGAGCCTATATCCCCATGGTAATCATCAAGGATGAGTACCAAAGTAGTCCAGGATTATTGGGAAGTTGATCTGTGTGACCCAGTAGGCCCACTGTACTCGTTAGAGTAAGAGTTCTCCAGCAGCCAAGGAGTTCGATGATATGACTGATGATGCTACTACCACTACTCTAGAATATACCTGGTGTGAGATGTCTTGCGCTTCATGCTTATGCTTTGTGCTTTGATTTGAGGATTTATTTGTGGTCTTTCCTTTGTGTTTTGGGGTCCCCTACTGAGTATTTTGTTACTCAACCCTACATGGGCTTCACCCGCACGTGTTGTGTAAAAAAATACTCAGTAGGTGACCCCGAAACATAAAGGAAAGACCACAAAGCAATCCTCAAAGAAAAGCACGAAGCATAAGCACGAAGAAAAAGATAGCTCACACTAAGTATATTCTAGGGTAGTGATAGTAGCATCATCTGTCATATAATTGAACTCCTCGGATGCTGGAGAACTCCTCCTCTAACGAGTACAATGGGATTTCCAGGTCACACAAATCCACCTTCCACTAACCTTAGAATACTATGGTACTCATCCCTAATGAGTACCATGGGTATACTGGGTCACATAGAGCTACTCTCCTCTGTGGGAATGCTGGGTCACACAGAGCTGCTTCCCACCTTGGCCGAATTGAGGTACTCCTCCTATCGAGTACCATGAGTCTGTCAGGTCACACAGAGCTGCTCCCCACCATGGGTCAGCCAGGTCACAACGATCCGCTTACCACTGGGCCGTCGTCGAGCAGTCATCAGGTCTCCGCCAACTTTAGGGTTCTGTATGTAGTGCGCTTGGGATAAATTCTCCTCAAGCCATTCATCGCATCTTGATATCCATGAAAATTGCCACAAATCACCCCAAAAGATCCGCCTCATCAAGAGGGTCCCAATGCCACAAATAGCTCATTAGCGGGTCATGAAAGAGATAATAAGAGTATTCAATGTACTACGGGGGGGGGGGGATGAATTGTAGTTTATAAAAATTTATACGTAGAATTTTTCCCACACCTTGTTTGTAAGAAATCCTATCATAGAAAGAGTTGTTTTGATATACTTTATAAACATCAGAGTTAGAAATTTAATAATACATAGTATTAAATTTATATAAAATGAAAAATGGAAGTGAAAACCTTGTATAAACAATTATAAAAAAGTAAAAAACACTTTTATAAAAGATCATAACAAAACTTATAGAACCTTTCATAAGAAAGGTATTCACTTTCATCCAAAGTGATAAGGAAGTCTATGAACCTAACTTAAGGTATCCACAAATTTAACCTATCATAAGTTCTGTCTTCCAAGACTTGTAATCCTTTTATATATCTAATTGGATAAAATATCTATCACCATATCCCTAGGATCCCTAGATCACATGATTAGAAAAAACTTCCATCTCTATATCCCTGATATCCCTCGATCACATGATCAGAAAAACAATGGTGACAGTGGAAAACATTAAATAATTTATAATGAAATCATTAAAAATGTATGCTTTAATGAAAATATATGAAGATTAAAATTGAAAAGAACTCAACAAAAATACTTTGAAAAACTTAAACAACAAATTTAGATCATATATTGTCAATCACACTTGTTCACCTCTAAGTTACGATCCTATTTATAGACAATATTCCAATAGTCAGATTCTTCACTTCTTAGAATTAGTTACAAAGGCATCAAACAAACTCCTTCTCTTATCTATGAGTTAAACACAACATAACTCTATTAAATGATCATTAAGAAGAACATCATTATAATTATTTTAGATAATTTCGTCTCATAAAAATGACAAGTCTTCATCCGATATACTTTGTACATATTCATCAGATCAAATTAGTAAATCTTAATTCAGTAGATACTTTTTATCTCTATTTGATGGTATCTATCTAATGGAATTTATCGAAATCCATTTGATGGAATTTTTAAGCCTTTCGTCTGATAAAATTTGTATACATCCTTCCATTATACTATGTGCATTTTTGTCTGATGTACTTTGTGTACATTATTCTAATATAGTTTATACAATTCTATTAGATATACTTAGTATATACCTATTCAATAGAATTGGATTTATCTATCTTGTAAAATGGATTAATTTCCTACAAAAACATTATAACTTTGGAAAAGATAAAGATTAAAAATATATATACATTTAAAGAGTTAATTGTGAATTTTAAAATGTTAGAAAAGGTATTTCAACTCAAAAATACTCCCCTTTTTGAAATGAATAATACAAAGAACTTAAGGGTAAAATTTTAAGTGTAAAACTTACCCCCTTACTTACATAACTTTCCAATGATATACATTCTACCCTTTTGTGATTTTCAAAAAAAAAAAAAAATTAAAGAGATATATAAGTAGAAAGAGTTTCCTAAAAAGTTAGAAAAATACTATATAAAAAATTTTAGGTAATAAACATGAATTTAAGAAAAGATAACATTTATCCAAAAATTATATGAAAGTAGTGAACTAAATATTGTAGGTTTAGATATTAAAAACTTTGAAATAATCTTTGTTGATCTTTTTATCCCAACTATCTACTCATCAAAAAACTTAATATCATCCTCAGTGTGGTTCATCCACTTGATGATGCTGTTTAAACTTCTGAAATCAACAAAATATTTTCCTTTAAGATTATTGATCTCTTCTTCATTTAGAATAACTCTTTCAGATAATTTCTTAAGAGAGATCTAACCTTCTATGAAATCCACTTTTCCTAGGATATACTTGCATCGATCTTGAATATTTGGGAATATTTATATTACACCTTCAAGCCTCTTGATTACTTCATTGAAGTAATTTATCTTTATTTCTATCATTTTAGACATTGTGCTTGGAGGGGAGTTTATGGAATCACTAGAATCTTCCGGTAAGAGAGTTTATCTAACTATTTTTAGTGAATATTATTCCCTTTCCACAAATTTTGGCTCAAAGACTTATTTTATTTCTACATATTCATCAGAATGATAATTTTCTAAATCCTTGGTAATTGAGGCTTTATTTTCACTGTCCAAAGATAATTCTTCTGATGAACCAAGGTATTCTTCTTATTATTCATATTGAGAAGTTAAATAGATTGAAGTATACAAAATAGATTCTTAAACATCTAAATATATCTTAAGAGATTTAATATCTTCTTATAACTTTGTTAAAATATTCCTTTTCCTTGGTATTCAATATAAATCTTTGGGAGAATAATTTTCAAAGAATAATTTTCCTTTTTAACAACTTGTTTTGCAAAAAATTGATCAACATTTCGACCAACCTTCTGATAAACATCCTCCACTACTTGTTTTACTTTTTCCTAAATAGAAAACAGAGGAACCACTTCAGATGGAACAGATAAAGGATTAGTCTAGAGAATAGAAAAAGTAGGTTATTGTTCCTTCACAAAAAAATGGATAGATGAGCTAGTTCCTCATGTTTCTAAAATACTTCATGGGTATTTTCTATTTCCATCAGTAAATCTCTATCCACTTTATCCTTATTTTATTTTACACCTTATTTTTTTTCATTTCCTATTATTTTAATATATCAAACACTTCATCTTTCCAGGCTTTTGATTTAGCATCATCAAGCCCAAAAACTTAGATCACCTTCTTTATTTTCCTTCTTCTTCTTCTACATGATCTCTATAAAGGCTTCATCAGACATCACCTTTGTTTTCTTACTTGGTATCTTAGGATATGTTTAATAAGTTTCTAATTTCATATTCTCATGACATTTATTCTTATGGGATTATACTTCTTCATAAGAAGAAAAATTTTTAGATTTATTAATGAACTTCCTTTAAACATGTAAATACATTAATCTCATCTTAGAAACAGTTTCATATCTGAAATAAAATTCTTTATCTCTGATAGAAGCAACTTCATTGTTGATATTTTGAAATTCCATGAACTTCATAAAAAACATATTAATAAACTTATGGTATAACAATATCTTAATCTTTATAGTTCCTATATTGATAGCTTCAATGTAGTTACACAAGAACTTAACTTGGTTAAAATTCCTCATGTTAAAAAGGACATATAGACTACATATATCCTACAACTTCAACGAATCTCTATATCCTTTTATCTATACCAAGTAATTTTGGATCCACAGACAAACAATTGTTGCGTTTGGTGAAAGATGAGTTATTTTCCTTACTTTATCATTAAATGAAAACAATGACTTCTCTGAAAGAGGTCTTTTAAACAAACCAACATTGTTTGGTAACTAATGAGTTACAAAGGAAGCTTCACATTCCAAGGGTATTCCAACAACCTCAACAACCTTTTAATATTAAAACTATAGGTGTTCCCATAAATCTTGAATGAAACATTATTCAATCTATCAAATTCATTAAAATATTTTCTAATATAAAACTCACACACTATACTTGAATAGTGTAGATCAAACTATTCCTTGGTTATGCAAATAGATTCCCAACCTTGAAAGATAATTGTTGTTTTCAATAGAGAATCATACCTTTCAAACCAGTTATGATCAATGAGAATTTCCTTTCCAAATTCCTTGGTTGATAAATCATTGAAATATACCATGGAAACTAAAAAGATGAACTTGATAAGTATCAGATAAATCACTAGGATGAATGTATAGAATAAAATCAAGACAACAAGAGCTCTTTTAAAAATCAGGTAGAGAGGCAAAAGGAACCGAGTTGCCTCTACTATATATAGGCATGAGGAGTGACAATTCAAATTCCAAATGATCCAATGGATGATATTCAATCTTGGAAAATGATTATCTCAAAATTTTAAGAAAGTATAGGTTTATAACTCTTTACTTTTGTAATAAGTTTTTTATAAAGTTTTTAGTATTATTAGAGAAACATAATTTCGATAAAATTTTAAAATATTTACAAAAAATTTATAAAAAAATTCTTCCATAATTTTTTTAATAAAAATAGAAAGTGTACCTCCCAGATAATTAATTAATTAAATTTATTAGGAAACTTTTTCTGATGATTTATAGAATTGGATTCATAAAACTGGTTAGAGGAATAGAGTTAGTTTGATAAAACTTCATATGAACTTCATTTCGATGAAACTAAAAAGTTTCTTAAAAATATCAGTTTGGATATTTTTGTAATAAGATAAAACATAAAAGAAACAAAATATGTAAAATAAGAGAAAAATATCCTCCCCTTTTATTAAGGATTTTTTCAATGTAATTAGATAGGTAAAAAAAGAAATGGATTAATGATAATTTAATATTGATAATACCAAGCCTCTCTTCAATATATTAAAATCTATCAGAATATATAGGTTTTGTAAATATATCATCAAGTTGTTCTTACATTCTGATAAATTATAAAATAATATATCTTTTAGTGTGTGATCCCAAAGGAAATAGTTCCTTATATCTATGTTATTTTCTCATGAGTGATGTTCTAGGTTCTTATAAAAATATATGACACTTGTTTTATCACACAAAATTTAATTTTTACTAAAATTTATGCCATGATCTATGAGTGTGTGTTCCATCCACAACACCTGATCATAACAACTTCTAGTTGCTACATACTCAACTTCAATAGTGGAAAGTGATACCAAGTGATGTTTCTTACAAGACCAAGATGCTAAAGCCTCTATTAAGAAATGATATATTCCAAATGTACTTTACCTATCCATTTTAAATCCACAAAAGTGAGAATCTAGAAAAATAATTTATTATAAAATAATTTATAGAAGAATAAAATATCCCAAGATTTGAAGTTCCTTTAAGATAATAAAAAATTTATTTTATAGATTTAAGATGAGATTTTTTAATATTTTCTTGAAATATTGCACACATGTATATAAAAAAAACTATATATGGTTGACTATATATAAAGATATAATAAAATTACAATCATTCCTATAATTTTTTTAATCAAATAGTTTTTTATATTCATCAAGATCAAGATTTTTTGATGTTCTGATAGGGGTACTTATACTTTTATTATTTTCATAAAAAAATATTTTAAGTAAATATTTTTTATAATTTTGTTGAGACAAGAAGGTTCCTTTTGGTTTTTGATAAATTTGAAAATTATGGAAAAATTTTCTTTCACCCATCATGCTTATCTCAAACTTAGATTTCATAAGTTCTAAAAAAGAATAAGATAGTGATTTTTGAGTTAATCCAAATATAATTTCATTGACATAAATTTGAACAATGATGGTATCTTTAAAAACTTTCTTAATAAAAATTATTGGATTAGTAGCTCCCTTAAAAAAAAGTTGTTTTAAAGTAAAAATCTAGTAAGTCTATCATACTAGGCACTTGGATCTTGTTTAAGTCTATAGATTGCCTTAGTAAGTTTAAAAATGTGATATGGAAATTTTATATTTTCAAAACCAGGTGGTAGTTCAACATAAAATTTCTCTTTTACATATACATTAAGAAAACCACACTTCACATCTATTTGATAAAGATAACAATTTAAATAATGTTGTAAAGGATAGAAGAATATGAATAGATTCATGTCTTGCTACTGGTGAAAAAATTTCTTTATAACTTATGCCTTCTTGTTGATTATAATATTTAACAATAAGACTTGCCTTATTTATGACAATAATTCAATTTTAATCATGTTTATTTTAGAAAACCCATTTCACTCCAATCAAAAGAAGATATTTAGTTCATTCCACCAAAGTCCAGACTATTTTCCTCTCAAATTCATGGAGTTTATCTTGAATTTCCTTTATTGAATCTTCATTACCTAAAGTCTCATCAGGTGTTTTAGGTTA
The DNA here is from genome assembly GCA_963277665.1 of Viscum album. NCBI lineage: Eukaryota > Viridiplantae > Streptophyta > Magnoliopsida > Santalales > Viscaceae > Viscum > Viscum album. Next base: position 1,328,403,464 of record OY728127.1, on the reverse strand, counting down.
AAACCATGATAAAAACTCACAATGTTCACATTCATTTATTTTAGAACCATGACTTTTGATTGGTTGATCTATATATCAATTTGATATAATCAATGGGATGATTCCTTAAGATCGACTGATTTCTTGGATAAGTAAATTTTTTTCCTTCAATAACAGGATGAACTTATTCTAAAGGTACAACTTCTGAATTTATTTCCTCAGTTGTTCTTATATCACCAGTAGAATAAAGGCTTTTAGCGACTACCAAAAGACACCACTAAAGGGCTATAGCGGCCGCCTAGAGTCTTCCAAACGACAGACAGTTTAGGCCCATCGGTGTTGCCTATAGCATCTGCCATTTGGAAGATGCTATAGAGGAGATGGACATGGGCTATAGTGACCGCCGTTTGGCGGTCTCTATAAGTTTTTTTTTTAAAAAAAATTCACAGCAATACAAAAAAACCCACTATATTTTATTAATAATAATAAAATATTTCCAAAATATCTATACTCATGGGCACATAAATCTCTTCATCTTATCATCTTCCAAATTCCACATCCATCAACGAATATAACTAAATGAAAAAATTTAATTAAAAAATTTGTACAAAAAAAACATCCCAACTGATAATTGAAATGCAATAACATATTTCAATTCAATATTAGTACGATAGATCGAAGTAATTTGATTTTGAAAATATATTAATAATTTCCAATAACTTTTAAAAAATTTAAAATCGCTTTTTCTATCATTCTAAGTAGACCACATGTCTGATTGATGTATCCTCTACTCGCACACATCACCAATATATTAAGTCGGCTGTCCTGTGATTTAATGTCATTCCGAGGTTGTCTGTTATGCATTTGATTGTTTAACGCATGTTTTGGTGTTTTATGACACAAAAAGTGCATTTCAAATCACCGTGGTCAAACGACACCTCTGACTGACATACTGTTTGCCTGACCATTTTACAATTCACTCCATATTTGTTTTCGTCTGATTCCGTGGCATTCCAAGGTCATTCGGCTCATTCTGATCACCTGATGCACCTTTTTAAAGGGTACCAAATCTTTTAAAACCACATATTTTGTAACACCCCAGGTAAATAAAGAATATGAAATTTTCATATTTATCCATATTTGTGAATAAAATATTGATATGACTTTAAAGGGGACTCTATGCTCGATGGCGTACCCAACACGCAACAATGAGTTTCTTGGGAATCTTACGTTGCACTCTAATGAAAAATAATATTATTTTAAATGGTAGTTAACATGTAGCCGTTGTAAGGGAGGGAATGGATAGAAATAACTAAAATATGATTATATATGTTTTTAAATGTTTTTACATTTATACAATAAAAGATAAAGGCTTAAAATACGGAAAGAATTCAATTTTAGGCGTATATGCCCTAGTTTTCCCTAAAGGTTCACTTATCGCCTTTTGATGGCGAACCGTCATTAAATATAGTTTTGATAACTCTTATACATTATTTTGGACCAAATAAAACTCTTATTAAGAATCGGGACATCAAATTTTACTTTGTGTAATTTTTTGGTTTTTTCCGATAAAGTTCATTTTTTAATGAATAGTGTAAAATGTTGTGTTTTAATTCAAAACCTCTTTTTAATCAAATTTATTTATATGATTAGATAATATTTTGAATTGGTTTTAAAGTTAAATTAGAAAATATTTTTACCATTAAATCCAATAGTGGTCGTTGGAATTAATTTCACTTTGAAATCAGACTTAAACTAGTGTCAATCTTTTGATACTTATTGTTTCATAAAAACACGCTATTTGTCATGATAGTGGGAATTAATTATTAAATTAATTAATGTGACTTATATGTTTTGAATTTTGTAAAACAGACTTCATTTTTGAATTCAGAATATCAAATATAGCTTAGGGTGAATTTTTGGGATTTTTCTAAAAAACTTCAATTTTTGATGAATAGTGAAACCACTAAGTGGTACTTATAAAAACTGATTTTTCCATTTAAATGAAATTTTGCCATATTTGTGTTTTGAATTTCAAAAATCCGACATACATGGTTGTCATTAAGAAGTAAAATGTGGTTCAATGGGATAAAAATAATTTTTTGGTGAATAGTAACTTATTAAGTTTTTAATCGCGATTAGTGGTAATTAGTGTAGTTTAAGGTAAAAATGATATTATAAGAATGTGAAAACACCATGAAACTTGTCCTACACCTATTGGGTGAGTCATGGCCGACCAGGAAAATCCATGGTCCAACTTGGGGACCCCATGTAGCCACTTTAGTTGGAAAATGAAAATAATATATTTTTATTTAATGTTAAAATTAAATTGACACAAACATGAGTTGTTTTACTAAAATAGTTTTTAAGTAGGGTTAAACAAGTCCAAATTTTGATTATAAATAGTCATTGGAAAGATAAAAATATTTCCTACATCATAGTATTTTTTTATAATTTTTAGACATTAAATAAATTAAATTATTTATGACATAATAATGATGCAGTGATGACATCATTATTTGACGATTTAAATAAAATGGAAAGATAATGTAAAATCAATGAACTACACATGTCCAAAACTTATTGGATGGGTGTATTTCGAACCCTTATCACCTTATCCACGAATTATATCAATGTGGGACCTTTTAAAACCGAAACACATTTTCAAATAAAGTAATATTTCTTACTTTCCAAAAGTGCCCCTCCCCTCCTCTTATAGAAGGCCCCCACCTCTACCTCATTTCACACACTCCTCAAGCCCTTGGCTCGGCCAAACCCTGCCCATTTACTCTCTCCACATCCCTCTACCTATCCTAGATGATTCCCTTTGGGCAGAATCCTTTCAAAGAAAGCCTTTAGGCTCAAATCAAAAGGAGTTACACTTTTAAAGGTAATTCATTCTCTCATGTTCATTTGTTTTATTTTGCTTCTCCAACCCCCTAAACTCTTTTTATTTATTTATTTTGTAACAACACCAGTATCTTCAATATACTAGGATGTTGTTGTAATATTTATTCGAGCTACACTCTCACACAACTACATCAAATGGTTAAAGAACATACGGTTTCCGTGGATGGTGAAATTCTGCCTCCCGAAACGATGATTGTTCAATACTCATCTAACACCTTCAAATGTGGCCATTATGATGTCAATATTTTTATATATGATATATAATATGTTTATTTTTTCCTTAAGCTTCTGTTTTTTTCATTTTGGGCATAAATTTATGGTTTCCATTATGGGTAAACGCGATATCTTCATTTAAGGAAGTGTGGACTACCGCCCCCTCAAAGTGATTTGATTCGTTAAATACCATATGTGGGACGTATAAAGGATGGAACTATGATATTATATATGATATTATACTGGAATTATAATATACCTTTATATAATTATTATTCCATTCTATAAAATACGAAATAGAAATGAAAGTAGCGTTCATGCGTACGTACGGCTTACCGTCTCCATGAACGGTGCATTTCATTTCTTACCTCTAAATGATTATGTAATGTTATAAATGAATTCATGTACTGGATATATATGACATATATTATATCTAAATCATGAATACAATACTGGATATAATAAACATTTGGCCACATGAACAACATGTAATTGTAAGAAGTCCACTTTCAACTTAAGAACCAAATATCGACAAAACAATCATTATTAACTTAATGATTACATATTGTTTATAACATGGTAATAAGTGATATAAAAGGAATAATGAACTTGAAAAAGGTTCTTAAGGAAGTAGAAATTAACTCAAGTTTATTATTCAGGAGATTAAAGAACGATCGAGTCAAGTCGGACCCGAGGTAAGGGATCTTACTCCTCTCTTTCTTTTTAAGTACACTCTTTTATGTCATTCCTTTTAAAGCTCATCTTTCTTGTTATTGGGATGATATTTTATATTAATCCTACTTTAATTTTTATGTTCATGTGATGAGAGACCCTATTCTCTCTCATCAATCCATTTTGGAAGTTTTGATTGGCGCCGTTAGGCTGCCGAACTTTCGTAAGAGATCTAACTTCTCTCTTTCTTTTTAAGTACTCTCCTTTATGTCACTTCTTTTAAGCTCCTATTTGTAATGTTGGGGGATGTTCTTTTATATTCCTCTTTCTGTACATTATATTTTAATGTGATGAGATACCCTATTTGATCTCATCAATCCATATTCGGAAGTTTTATGTGGCGCCGTTAGGCTGCCGAGTTTTCGTGAGGGATTTTTCATCTCACTTTTATTCCCGTGAGATTTATGCTACATTTTCCACAAATTCCATTGAGTGGTGTATGTACTGCCCATTATTCTACTCTTTGTGTAATATACTTTCATTTATGAGTATTTACATCAATGATCTATTGTCCTTCTTTCATGGGGTGTATGTTTTGAAAGATACCCAAGTCGGTAAGGGAACCTTTCACCCTCCTCTTTTTTAAAAGACTTTTTTTGTTGGGTATTTTAATTTGAATATTTTTATGTTGGGATATGTTCTCATATATCCTTATTGATGTAAATTTTATGTCCAAGTGATGAGATACACTTTTTATCTCTCATCAACTCATTTTGATGTGATGCCGTTAGGCTGTCAAGGGAACTTTTTAACCCAATTTCGATTTCTTTGGGTTCAACATGTAGTCATTGAATATGTCATCCATTGAATATGTGTGAATGACCTTTTATTGTTTTACACTTAATATCCACTTATATTGTGTGTATTTATATTTGTCACACATATTTTTGAGATTGATTTGTCCTTAATTTAAGGATACCTTCTTTATAAGGGATTTCATCACATTTGACATTTCTATTGAGGGTTCATTGTTGTTATGCACCAATTCACTCTTATAGGGTGTATATACTGTCCTTTGGAGTATTATATCATGAATCCATTTATTCTCATGATATTATAAAGTTCTGACTAAATGTTATTCCTCAATTATTGTATTCAAGTGTCTCTAATTTTGGTAAAACCCCTTTAACCAAAATATCATTTTAAATGTTTTAATTATTTGTTCTTATTAATATCCATGTTTTAAAAATGGTTTTAAGGATTTATTTATATGGATATTAATGGTTTAAAATTTTAAGCTTCAAGGTGGTATGGGACACTTTGATTCAAAAATATCTTTATTAAATGTTTTAAATGGTTTTGGAAATGGTTTCTTTTTGAATGGATTCAATATTTCAATATACTAAAATGTTATATTGTGATTCAAATGTGGAAATGTTATGTTTCATTTATGCATGTTTTATGTGACACATTTATGTTATGGTTCTTGGGCATTGTTATGAAAACGGGTGGTTCCGTGATAAACTAAGGGCGGGTGAGCCCGTTATAGCTCTCCAATGCATTGGGTAACGCGAAGGAGTGAAACGTTAAGGTTTCTCCGAAGAGATTTAGGGAATATACTGTGATGGGTATTCTAAACGTAACCAAGAGGGTTACTCCCCACGTAAGAATGTTATGAATGCCTCAAGTTACCTTTATGTCTTATGTTTTCTATGATTTATTCATGGTTTGATGAGGTATGTTAAAGTGCCTATGTTTTATGGGTAAAGTATGATTTCATTATTATGTATATATGAACTCATGTTTCCTTTCCATATTTTTATAACCCTTACTGAGATTTTTATGCTCATCCCAAGTTTTTGAAATGTTTTTCACAGGTCAAGGGAAAGGTACATGATGTGATGATAGTGTCAAGGATGTGTCAAGAAAGAATCTGTGTTATATTTTAAATATGTTTCCGTTGATGGGAAGAATGAATACTGTCTTTTATGTAACCACTTTGTTTAAATGTGGAATGTAATGCAAGTTTCATGATCTAATTATTTAAAACTCTAAACCTGAAAAGATCCTCAATGTGTAATCTTGTAATAACTCAAGATTAAGTAAGGTTTAAGGTTGGGGCCTTATAGTTGGTATCAAAGGTCGGTTTAGATAACTTTAGAGGTTAGGGTATTCTTTAAGCATAAGTGGCATTACCATAATGGTTAGGATTTCAGAAAGAGTCCTAGTTTTAGATAAAGTGAATGAGTAAGTATATCTTAGTGTTTATCTTACTCATTAGTACATGATGGTTTTTTGATATATTCACACTGACCTTTTTGGTTTTAGTAAATGGATGGATCTAGCAGGCACCAAAGTAACAGTGGATGTGAAGTAAACTGTGACAGTTTTTTTGAGCAAGCAACTGAATGATATGGGAGCTGCAATGAGAACTCTTGTGATTATCCTCAACCAACTATTTGGAGTCATGATTGACCACCTAATCCTTTGAGATTTCTCTAAGACGTCATATATGCAAGAAACAAATCCCTACGGAAGTACAGGTAATAATCATAAAGGTAAGTGTGTTCAAAAACCTATGTGTCAAAGATGTGGAAAGAAACACCTAGGAAAATGTTTCAAAGGGACAGAAATATGCTATAGATGTGGAAATGAAGGTCATAAAGCAAGAACCTACCATGGAAAAAGGAAGCATCCAGTTGACCTGAGGAAAGGGAAAGAAGTTCTTTCTGAGGGATCAATTGAATGTTTTAAATGTGGTGTGCATGGTCATTATGCAAACACATGTCCTATGAAGAAGTTTCGTGAATGGGGTCACCAAGAGCGTACCAATATTCATTTACCAATACCTAATTCCATTCCGATTGAGGATGAAGAAACTGACAATGACCAATCAAAGGTATGTACTATTTCATGACTATTGTTTTCCTATTTTGGAATCTTAGGATATGATTCATGATTTTGTTTGTAGGAAAGAGGTATTTCGGAATAAGTTGGAAAGGAATGGATAATGGATCATGAAGAATGTTGAATGAGTAAGATGTCAACATATAAGGGCTTCAAGAGTTATGGTGAAATTCTTAAGAGTATTAAGTCTCTTTTGATGATGGGGTTACATTAGAAGACTTTTTATATTATGTGTAACCCTGATGTTTAATATAGGCAAATTTTATTCAAGTAATAGTTATCTTTTCTTTTGTGGACATAGTTATAAAGAACCATTTGGGTTTATATGATCCTTACTTTTGAGGTAATTATGGGTTATTATATGATATGCTGGAAAATGAAAAGCATGAGATAAACTTGAGGTTAAAATATGTTATGATCATTTTTGATGATTTTATCTCTTTTGGGGAATGTTTTAAGAATTATATAGTTTTGGAAAAAGGACAACACGCAGACCGTGTGACAACCCGTCGCGTCGGACAAAGCTGCGGGAATCGAACCCACAACCAAAGTGCGACTGGTATTTATCGCCTACCACTGGACTACGTGAAGTCCCTGGTTAGTTTGACTGATTCTTTTTAGTTATATGATTTTATGAATTAAGAGTAAGTTGATTTTGGGTTATTTATGAAAATTATTAACCTATCATGGAGGATATGTGATTAGGATAATTACTTTTCAATGCGAGACTTTAGGAGCGACTGATGTTGTTTGGAGATAAATGTTACGATTTAACTTGGAAGACTATGTGACTAAATCCTTCAAATATTTGGGTTTCAATCTTAGTTTGGATTACTTTGAAGGATTTTATGGACAAATTGTTTATCTAATGGTCCTCGTTGAACTTTGGGTTTTGTTTGACAAATCTTGGAGATTAAGAATAAATTTTCTTTTTATAAAGGGTTATCCTTTTCTGGATTATCTGATCTTGTACTAACCTTTTGGTTTTGGTTTTGGTTAAAGCCTAAAGAAATGGGAAGTATATAGTTCTCTTTTGTGGATTAGGTGATTCTCTAGAAGTTGATTATAGTACTCTTAATGCGAACAAGTCTCCCTAAATACTCGTCTTTTGGAAAAAATATGAGTTTGATTAAGGAATCTAGTAAAAGTTGAAAGTCAACATGATAAGTGATTATGTTTCCTTATGAATAAATTCCTCAATAAAAATTAACTTAAAACAAAAATGTTATCTATTAACTTTTCCTACTGGGGAACCCAACACCGTTTAACCCATCACAAGTTTGTGATTTTCTCATTGTTAACTTTCTCCTAAACATGTTTTCTATCACTCTCCATCAGAACATGACCCTATGTTTTCTCCTCCATGTCCATGTTTTCCTACATGGAGTCCTAGTATGGGTTAACTCGGGTGACCTTTGTACTTATCTTCCTTTATTTTAAAGTGGTTGTTTTACCGAATCTTGTTCCGATGTGGGACTTTCAAGGATGTTTCCAAGCGCAATTTTAGAATTGCGTGGACGCAATTCCCAAAAGGGGGGAAGGATGTAACACCCCAGGTAAATAAAGAATATGACATTTTCATATTTATCCATATTTGTGAATAAAATATTGATATGACTTTAAATGGGACTCTATGCTCGATGGCGTACCCAACACGCAACAACGAGTTTCTTGGGAATCTTACGTTGCACTCTAATGATAAAATAATATTATTTTAAATGGTAGTTAACATGTAGCCATTGTAATGGCGAGAATGGATAGAAATAACTAAAATATGATTATATATGTTTTTAAATGTTTTTACATTTATATAATAAAAGATAAAGGCTTAAAATACGGAAAGAATTCAATTTTAGGCGTATATGCCCTAGTTTTCCCTAAAGGTTCACTTGTCGCCTTTTGATGGCGAACCGTCATTAAATATAGTTTTGATCACTCTTATACATTATTTTGGACCAAATAAAACTCTTATTAAGAATCGGGACATCAAATTTTACTTTGTGTAATTTTTTGGTTTTTTTCCGATAAAGTTCATTTTTTAATGAATAGTGTAAAATGTTGTGTTTTAATTCAAAACCTCTTTTTAATCTAATTTATTTATATGATTAGATAATATTTTGAATTGGTTTTAAAGTGAAATTAGAAAATATTTTTACCATTAAATCCAATAGTGGTCGTTGGAATTAATTTCACTTTGAAATCGGACTTAAACTAGTGTCAATCTTTTGATACTTATTGTTTCATAAAAACACGCTATTTGTCATGATAGTGGGAATTGATTATTAAATTAATTAATGTGACTTATATGTTTTGAATTTTGTAAAACGGACTTCATTTTTGAATTCATAATATCAAATATAGCTTAGAGTGAATTTTTGGGATTTTTCTAAAAAACTTCAATTTTTGATGAATAGTGAAACCACTAAGTGGTACTTATAAAAACTGATTTTTCCATTTAAATGAAATTTTGCCATCTTTGTGTTTTGAATTTCAAAAATCCGACATACATGGTTGTCATTAAGAAGTAAAATGTGGTTCAATGGGATAAAAATAATTTTTTGGTGAATAGTAACTTATTAAGTTTTTAATCGCGATTAGTGGTAATTAGTGTAGTTTAAGGTAAAAATGATATTATAAGAATGTGAAAACACCATGAAACTTGTCCTACACCTATTGGGTGAGTCATGGCCGACCAGGAAAATCCATGGGCCAACTTGGGGACCCCATGTAGCCACTTTAGTTGGAAAATGAAAATAATATATTTTTATTTAATGTTAAAATTAAATTGACACAAACATGAGTTGTTTTACTAAAATAGTTTTTAAGTAGGGTTAAACAAGTCCAAATTTTGATTATAAATAGTCATTGGAAAGATAAAAAGATTTCCTATATCATAGTATTTTTTTATAATTTTTATACATTAAATAAATTAAATTATTTATGACATAATAATGATGCAGTGATGACATCATTATTTGACGATTTAAATAAAATGGAAAGATAATGTAAAATCAATGAACTAAACATGTCCAAAACTTATTGGATGGGTGTATTTCGAACCCTTATCACCTTATCCACGAATTATATCAATGTGGGACCTTTTAAAACCGAAACACATTTTCAAATAATGTAATATTTCTTACTTTCCAAAAGTGCCCCTCCCCTCCTCTTATAGAAGGCCCCCACCTCTAACTCATTTCACACACTCCTCAAGCCCTTGGCTCGGCCAAACCCTACCCATTTACTCTCTCCACATCCCTCTACTCATCCTATATGATTCCATTTGCGTAGAATCCTTTCAAAAAAAGCCTTTAGGCTCAAATCAAAAGGAGTTACACTTTTAAAGGTAATTCATTCTCTCATGTTCATTTGTTTTATTTTGCTTCTCCAACCCCCTAAACTATTTTTATTTATTTCTTTTGTAACAACAACAGTATCTTCAATATACTAGGATGTTGTTATAATATTTATTCGAGCTACACTCTCACACAACTACATCAAATGGTTAAAGAACATACGGTTTCCGTGGATGGCGAAATTCTGCCTCCCGAAACGATGATTGTTCAATACTCATATAACACCTTCAAATGTGGACATTATGATGTCACTATTTTTATATATGATATATAATATGTTTATGTTTTCCTTAATCTTCTGTTTTTTTCATTTTGGGCATAACTTTATGGTTTCCATTATGGGTAAACGCGATATCTTCATTTAAGGAAGTGCGGACTACCGCACCCTCAAAGTGATTTGATTCGTTAAATACCATATGTGGGACGTATAAAGGATGGAACTATGATATTATATATGATATTATACTGGAATTATAATATACCTTTATATAATTATTATTCCATTCTATAAAATACGAAATAGAAATGAAAGTAGCGTTCATGCGTACGTACGGCTTACCGTCTCCATGAACGGTGCATTTCATTTCTTACCTCTAAATGATTATGTAATGTTATAAATGCATTCATGTACTGGATATATATGACATATATTATATCTAAATCATGAATACAATACTGGATATAATAAACATTTGGCCACACGAACAACATGTAATTGTAAGAAGTCCACTTTCGACTTAAGAACCAAATATCGACAAAACAATCATTATTAAATTAATGATTACATATTGTTTATAACATGGTAATAAGTGATATAAAAGGAATAATGAACTTGAAAAAGGTTCTTAAGGAAGTAGAAATTAACTCAAGTTTATTATTCAGGAGATTAAAGAACGATCGAGTCAAGTCGGACCCGAGGTAAGGGATCTTACTCCTCTCTTTCTTTTTAAGTACACTCTTTTATGTCATTCCTTTTAAAGCTCATCTTTATTGTTATTGGGATGATATTTTATATTAATCCTACTGTAATTTTTATGTTCATGTGATGAGATACCCTATTCTCTCTCATCAATCCATTTTGGAAGTTTTGATTGGCGCCGTTAGGCTGCCGAACTTTCGTAAGAGATCTAACTTCTCTCTTTCTTTTTAAGTACTCTCCTTTATGTCACTTCTTTTAAGCTCCTATTTGTAATGTTGGGGGATGTTCTTTTATATTCCTCTTTCTGTAAATTATATTGTAATGTGATGAGATACCCTATTTGATCTCATCAATCCATATTTGGAAGTTTTATGTGGCGCCGTTAGGCTGCCGAGTTTTCGTGAGGGATTTTTCATCTCACTTTTATTCCCGTGAGATTTATGCTACATTTGCCACAAATTCCATTGAGTGGTGTATGTACTGCCAATTATTCTACTCTTTGTGTAATATAATTTCATTTATGAGTATTTACATCAATGATCTATTGTCCTTCTTTCATGGGGTGTATGTTTTGAAAGATACCCAAGTCGGTAAGGGAACCTTTCACCCTCCTCTTTTTTAAAAGACTTTTTTTGTTGGGTCTTTTAATTTGCATATTTTTATGTTGGGATATGTTCTCATATATCCTTATTGATGTAAATTTTATGTCCAAGTGATGAGATACACTTTTTATCTCTCATCAACTCATTTTGATGTGATGCTGTTAGGCTGTCAAGGGAACTTTTTAACCCAATTTCGATTTCTTTGGGTTCAACATGTGGTCATTGAATATGTCATCCATTGAATATGTGTGAATGACCTTTTATTGTTTTACACTTAATATCCACTTATATTGTGTGTATTTATATTTGTCACACATATTTTTGAGATTGATTTGTCCTTAATTTAAGGATACCTTCTTTATAAGGGATTTCATCACATTTGACATTTCTATTGAGGGTTCATTGTTGTTATGAACCAATTCACTCTTATATGGTGTATATACTGTCCTTTGGAGTATTATATCATGAATCCATTTATTCTCATGATATTATAAAGTTATGACTAAATGTTATTCCTCAATTATTGTATTCAAGTGTCTCTAATTTTGGTAAAACCCCTTTAACCAAAATATCGTTTTAAATGTTTTAATTATTTGTTCTTATTAATATCCATGTTTTCAAAATGGTTTTAAGGATTTATTTATATGGATATTAATGGTTTAAAATTTTAAGCTTCAAGGTGGTATGGGACACTTTGATTCAAAAATCTCTTTATTAAATGTTTTAAATGGTTTTGGAAATGGTTTCTTTTTGAATGGATTCAATATTTCAATATACTAAAATGTTATATTGTGATTGAAATGTGGAAATGTTATGTTTCCTTTATGCATGTTTTATGTGACACATTTATGTTATGGTTCTTGGGCATTGTTATGAAAACGGGTGGTTCCGTGATAAACTAAGGGCGGGTGAGCCCGTTATAGCTCTCCAATGCACTGGGTAACGCGAAGGAGTGAAACGTTAAGGTTTCTCCGAAGAGATTTAGGGAATATACTGTGATGGGTATTCCAAACGTAACCAAGAGGGTTACTCCCCACGTAAGAATGTTATGAATGCCTCAAGTTACCTTTATGTCTTATGTTTTCTATGATTTATTCATGGTTTGATGAGGTATGTTAAAGTGCCTATGTTTTATGGGTAAAGTATGATTTCATTCTTATGTATATATGAACTCATGTTTCCTTTCCATATTTTTATAACCCTTACTGAGCTTTTTATGCTCATCCCAAGTTTTTGAAATGTTTTTCACAGGTCAAGGGAAAGGTACATGATGTGATGATAGTGTCAAGGATGTGTCAAGAAAGAATCTGTGTTATATTTTAAATATGTTTCCGTTGATGGGAAGAATGAATACTGTCTTTTATGTAACCACTTTGTTTAAATGTGGAATGTAATGCAAGTTTCATGGTCTAATTCTCTAAAACTATAAACCTGAAAAGATCCTCAATGTGTAATCTTGTAATAACTCAAGATTAAGTAAGGTTTAAGGTTGGGGCCTTATAGTTGGTATCAAAGGTCGGTTTAGATAACTTTAGAGGTTAGGGTATTCTTTAAGCATAAGTGGCATTACCATAATGGTTAGGATTTCAGAAAGAGTCCTAGTTTTAGATAAAGTGAATGAGTAAGTATATCTTAGTGTTTATCTTACTCATTAGTACATGATGGTTTTTTGATATACTCACACTGACCTTTTTGGTTTTAGTAAATGGCTGGATCTAGCAGGCACCAAAGTAACAGTGGATGTGAAGGAAACTGTGACAGTTTTTTTGAGCAAGCAACTGAATGATATGGGAGCTGCAATGAGAACTCTTGTGATTATCCTCAACCAACTATCTGGAGTCATGATTGACCACCTAAACCTTGGAGATTTCTCTAAGACGTCATATATGCAAGAAACAAATCCCTACGGAAGTACATGTAATAATCATAAAGGTAAGTGTGTTCAAAAACCTATGTGTCAACGATGTGGAAAGAAACACCTAGGAAAATGTTTCAAAGGGACAGAAATATGCTATAGATGTGGAAATGAAGGTCATAAAGCAAGAACCTTCCATGGAAAAAGGAAGCATCCAGTTGACTCGAGGAAAGGGAAAGAAGTTCTTTTTGAGGGATCAATTGAATGTTTTAAATGTGGTGTGCATGGTCATTATGCAAACACATGTCCTATGAAGAAGTTTCGTGAATGGGGTCACCAAGAGCGTACCAATATTCGTTTACCAATACCTAATTCCATTCCGATTGAGGATGAAGAAACTGACAATGACCAATCAAAGGTATGTACTATTTCATGACTATTGTTTTCCTATTTTGGAATCTTAGGATATGATTCATGATTTTGTTTGTAGGAAAGAGGTATTTCGGAATAAGTTGGAAAGGAATGGATAATGGATCATGAAGAATGTTGAATGAGTAAGATGTCAACATATAAGGGCTTCAAGAGATATGGTGAAATTATTAAGAGTATTAAGTCTCTTTTGATGATGGGGTTACATTAGAAGACTTTTTATATTATGTGTAACCCTGATGTTTAATATAGGCAAATTTTATTCAAGTAATAGTTATCTTTTCTTTTGTGGACATAGTTATAAAGAACCATTTGGGTTTATATGATCCTTACTTTTTAGGTAATTATGGGTTATTATATGATATGCTGGAAAATGAAAAGCATGAGATAAACTTGAGGTTAAAATATGTTATGATCATTTTTGATGATTTTATCTCTTTTGGGGAATGTTTTAAGAATTATATAGTTTTGGAAAAAGGACAACACGCAGACCGTGTGACAACCCGTCGCGTCGGACAAAGCTGCGGGAATCGAACCCACAACCAAAGTGCGACTGGTATTTATCGCCTACCACTGGACTACGTGAAGTCCCTGGTTAGTTTGACTGATTCTTTTTAGTTATATGACTTTATGAATTAAGATTAAGTTGATTTTGGGTTATTTATGAAAATTATTAACCTATCATGGAGGATATGTGATTAGGATAATTACTTTTCAATGCGAGACTTTAGGAGCGACTGATGTTGTTTGGAGATAAATGTTACGATTTAACTTGGAAGACTATGTGACTAAATCCTTCAAATATTTGGGTTTCAATCTTAGTTTGGATTACTTTGAAGGATTTTATGGACAAATTGTTTATCTAATGGTCCTCGTTGAACTTTGGGTTTTGTTTGACAAATCTTGGAGATTAAGAATAGATTTTCTTTTTATAAAGGGTTATCCTTTTCTGGATTATCTGATCTTGTACTAACCTTTTGGTTTTGGTTTTGGTTAAAGCCTAAATAAATGGGAAGTATATAGTTATCTTTTGTGGATTAGGTTATTCTCTAGAAGTTGATTATAGTACTCTTAATGCGAACAAGTCTCCCTAAATACTCGTCTTTTGGAAAAAATATGAGTTTGATTAAGGAATCTAGTAAAAGTTGAAAGTCAACATGATAAGTGATTATGTTTCCTTATGAATAAATTCCTCAATAAAAATTAACTTAAAACAAAAATGTTATCTATTAACTTTTCCTACTGGGGAACCCAACACCGTTTAACCCATCACAAGTTTGTGATTTTCTCATTGTTAACTTTCTCCTAAACATGTTTTCTATCACTCTCCATCAGAACATGACCCTATGTTTTCTCCTCCATGTCCATGTTTTCCTACATGGAGTCCTAGTATGGGTTAACTCGGGTGACCTTTGTACTTATCTTCCTTTATTTTAAAGTGGTTGTTTTACCGACTCTTGTTCCGATGTGGGACTTTCAAGGATGTTTCCAAGCGCAATTTTAGAATTGCGAGGACGCAATTCCCAAAAGGGGGGAAGGATGTAACACCCCAGGTAAATAAAGAATATGACATTTTCATATTTATCCATATTTGTGAATAAAATATTGATATGACTTTAAAGGGGACTCTATGCTCGATGGCGTACCCAACACGCAACAACGAGTTTCTTGGGAATCTTACGTTGCACTCTAATGATAAAATAATATTATTTTAAATGGTAGTTAACATGTAGCCGTTGTAATGGAGGGAATGGATAGAAATAACTAAAATATGATTATATATGTTTTTAAATGTTTTTACATTTATACAATAAAAGATAAAGGCTTAAAATACGGAAAGAATTCAATTTTAGGCGTATATGCCCTAGTTTTCCCTAAAGGTTCACTTGTCGCCTTTTGATGGTGAACCGTCATTAAATATAGTTTTGATCACTCTTATACATTATTTTGGACCAAATAAAACTCTTATTAAGAATCAGGACATCAAATTTTACATTGTGTAATTTTTTGGTTTTTTTCCGATAAAGTTCATTTTTTAATGAATAGTGTAAAATGTTGTGTTTTAATTCAAAACCTCTTTTTAATCTAATTTATTTATATGATTAGATAATATTTTGAATTGGTTTTAAAGTGAAATTATAAAATATTTTTACCATTAAATCCAATAGTGGTCGTTGGAATTAATTTCACTTTGAAATCGGACTTAAACTAGTGTCAATCTTTTGATACTTATTGTTTCATAAAAACACGCTATTTGTCATGATAGTGGGAATTAATTATTAAATTAATTAATGTGACTTATATATTTTGAATTTTGTAAAACGGAATTCATTTTTGAATTCAGAATATCAAATATAGCTTAGGGTGAATTTTTGGGATTTTTCTAAAAAACTTCAATTTTTGATGAATAGTGAAACCACTAAGTGGTACTTATAAAAACTGATTTTTCCATTTAAATGAAATTTTGCCATCTTTGTGTTTTGAATTTCAAAAATCCGACATACATGGTTGTCATTAAGAAGTAAAATGTGGTTCAATGGGATAAAAATAATTTTTTGGTGATTAGTAACTTATTAAGTTTTTAATCGCGATTAGTGGTAATTAGTGTAGTTTAAGGTAAAAATGATATTATAAGAATGTGAAAACACCATGAAACTTGTCCTACACCTATTGGGTGAGTCATGGCCGACCAGGACAAGCCATGTGCCAACTTGGGGACCCCATGTAGCCACTTTAGTTGGAAAATAAAAATAATATATTTTTATTTAGTGTTAAAATTAAATTGACACAAACATGAGTTGTTTTACTAAAATAGTTTTTAAGTAGGGTTACACAAGTCGAAATTTTGATTATAAATAGTCATTGGAAAGATAAAAAGATTTCCTAAATCATAGTATTTTTTTATAATTTTTAGACATTAAATAAATTAAATTCTTTATGACATAATAATGATGCAGTGATGACATTATTATTTGATGATTTAAATAAAATGGAAAGATAATGTAAAATCAATGAACTACACATGTCCAAAACTTATTGGATGGGTGTATTTCGAAACCTTATCACCTTATCCACGAATTTTATCAATGTGGGACCTTTTAAAACCGAAACACATTTTCAAATAAAGTAATATTTCTTACTTTCCAAAAGTGCCCCTCCCCACCTCTTATAGAAGGCCCCCACCTCTACCTCATTTCACACACTCCTCAAGCCCTTGGCTCGGCCAAACCCTGCCCATTTACTCTCTCGACATCCCTCTACTCATCCTAGATGATTCCCTTTGGGCATAATTCTTTCAAAGAAAGCCTTTAGGCTCAAATCAAAAGGAGTTACACTTTTAAAGGTAATTCATTCTCTCATGTTCATTTGTTTTATTTTGCTTCTCCAACCCCCAAAACTCTTTTTATTTATTTATTTTGTAAAAACACCAGTATATTCAATATACTAGGATGTTGTTATAATATTTATTCGAGCTACACTCTCACACAACTACATCAAATGGTTAAAGAACATACGGTTTCCGTGGATGGCGAAATTCTGCCTCCCGAAACGATGATTGTTCAATACTCATCTAACACCTTCAAATGTGGCCATTATGATGTCACTATTTTTATATATGATATATAATATGTTTATGTTTTCCTTAAGCTTCTGTTTTTTTCATTTTGGGCATAAATTTATGGTTTCCATTATGGGTAAACGCGATATCTTCATTTAAGGAAGTGCGGACTACCGCCCCCTCAAAGTGATTTGATTCGTTAAATACCATATGTGGGATGTATAGAGGATGGAACTATGATATTATATATGATATTATACTGGAATTATAATATACCTTTATATCATTATTATTCCATTCTATAAAATACGAAATAGAAATGAAAGTAGCATTCATGCGTACGTACGGCTTACCGTCTCCATGAACGGTGCATTTCATTTCTTACCTCTAAATGATTATGTAATGTTATAAATGCATTCATGTACTGGATATATATGACATATATTATATCTAAATCATGAATACAATACTGGATATAATAAACATTTGTCCACACGAACAACATGTAATTGTAAGAAGTCCACTTTCGACTTAAGAACCAAATATCGACAAAACAATCATTATTAACTTAATGATTACATATTGTTTATAACATGGTAATAAGTGATATAAAAGGAATAATGAACTTGAAAAAGGTTCTTAAGGAAGTATAAATTAACTCAAGTTTATTATTCAGGAGATTAAAGAACGATCGAGTCAAGTCGGACCCGAGGTAAGGGATCTTACTCCTCTCTTTCTTTTTAAGTACACTCTTTTATGTCATTCCTTTTAAAGCTCATCTTTCTTGTTATTGGGATGTTATTTTATATTAATCATACTTTAATTTTTATGTTCATGTGATGAGAGACCCTATTCTCTCTCATCAATCCATTTTGGAAGTTTTGATTGGCGCCGTTAGGCTGCCGAACTTTCTTAAGAGATCTAACTTCTCTCTTTCTTTTTAAGTACTCTCCTTTATGTCACTTCTTTTAAGATCCTATTTGTAATGTTGGGGGATGTTATTTTATATTCCTCTTGCTTTAAATTATATTTTAATGTGATGAGATACCATATTTGATCTCATCAATCCATATTCGGAAGTTTTATGTGGCGCCGTTAGGCTGCCGAGTTTTCGTGAGGGATTTTTCATCTCACTTTTATTCCCGTGAGATTTATGATACATTTGCCACAAATTCCATTGAGTGGTGTATGTACTGCCCATTATTCTACTCTTTGTGTAATATACTTTCATTTATGAGTATTTACATCAATGATCTATTTTCCTTCTTTCATGGGGTGTATGTTTTGAAAGATACCCAAGTCGGTAAGGGAACCTTTCACCCTCCTCTTTTTTAAAAGACTTTTTTTGTTGGGTCTTTTAATTTGCATATTTTTATGTTGGGATATGTTCTAATATATCCTTATTGATGTAAATTTTATGTCTAAGTGATGATATACACTTTTTATCTCTCATCAACTCATTTTGATGTGATGCCGTTAGGCTGTCAAGGGAACTTTTTAACCCAATTTCGATTTCTTTGGGTTCAACATGTAGTCATTGAATATGTCATCCATTGAATATGTGTGAATGACCTTTTATTGTTTTACACTTAATATCCACTTATATTGTGTGTATTTATATTTGTCACACATATTTTTGAGATTGATTTGTCCTTAATTTAAGGATGCCTTCTTTATAAGGGATTTCATCACATTTGACATTTCTATTGAGGGTTCATTGTTGTTATGCACCAATTCACTCTTATATGGTGTATATACTGTCCTTTGGAGTATTATATCATGAATCCATTTATTCTCATGATATTATAAAGTTCTGACTAAATTTTATTCCTCAATTATTGTATTCAAGTGTCTCTAATTTTGGTAAAACCCCTTTAACCAAAATATCGTTTTAAATGTTTTAATTATTTTTTCTTATTAATATCCATGTTTTCAAAATGGTTTTAAGGATTTATTTATATGGATATTAATGGTTTAAAATTTTAAGCTTCAAGGTGGTATGGGACACTTTGATTCAAAAATCTTTTTATTAAATGTTTTAAATGGTTTTGGAAATGGTTTCTTTTTGAATGGATTCAATATTTCAATATACTAAAATGTTATATTGTGATTGAAATGTGGAAATGTTATGTTTCCTTTATGCATGTTTTATGTGACACATTTATGTTATGGTTCTTGGGCATTGTTATGAAAACGGGTGGTTCCGTGATAAACTAAGGGCGGGTGAGCCCGTTATAGCTCTCCAATGCATTGGGTAACGCGAAGGAGTGAAACGTTAAGGTTTCTCCGAAGAGATTTAGGGAATATACTGTGATGGGTATTCCAAACGTAACCAAGAGGGTTACTCCCCATGTAAGAATGTTATTAATGCCTCAAGTTACCTTTATGTCTTATGTTTTCTATGATTTATTCATGGTTTGATGAGGTATGTTAAAGTGCCTATGTTTTATGGGTAAAGTATGATTTCATTATTATGTATATATGAACTCATGTTTCCTTTCCATATTTTTATAACCCTTACTGAGCTTTTTATGCTCATCCCAAGTTTTTGAAATGTTTTTCACAGGTCAAGGGAAAGGTACATGATGTGATGATAGTGTCAAGGATGTGTCAAGAAAGAATCTGTGTTATATTTTAAATATGTTTCCGTTGATGGGAAGAATGAATACTGTCTTTTATGTAACCACTTTGTTTAAATGTGGAATGTAATGAAAGTTTCATGATCTAATTCTCTAAAACTCTAAACCTGAAAAGACCCTCAATGTGTAATCTTGTAATAACTCAAGATTAAGTAAGGTTTAAGGTTGGGGCCTTATAGTTGGTATCAAAGGTCGGTTTAGATAACTTTAGAGGTTAGGGTATTCTTTAAGCATAAGTGGCATTACCATAATGGTTAGGATTTCAGAAAGAGTCCTAGTTTTAGATAAAGTGAATGAGTAAGTATATCTTAGTGTTTATCTTACTCATTAG
The DNA here is from genome assembly GCA_963277665.1 of Viscum album. Classification (NCBI taxonomy): domain Eukaryota; kingdom Viridiplantae; phylum Streptophyta; class Magnoliopsida; order Santalales; family Viscaceae; genus Viscum; species Viscum album. The sequence goes on along the minus strand of OY728127.1, from coordinate 1,328,383,093 downwards.
TACATGATGGTTTTTTGATATACTCACACTGACCTTTTTAAAGGGCTCCAAACCCTTAAAAAACACATATCCAGTCATACCATACACACCGCATGTTTGATAAATGTGTCCTATATTTTTACACATCACCAATAGTAATAAGTCAGTTTTACTATGATTTCATGTTATTCCAAGTTCATTTTCTATACATTCGATTGTTAAACACATGTTTTGATGTTTTATGTCATGAAAAGTGTGTTTTCCATCACCACAATCAACTAACACCTTCGATTGACGTACCATCTGCCCAAGCATTTCAAAATTCACTCCACCTTTTTTTGATCTAATTTCATGGAATTCCTAGGTCGTTTGGCTCGTTTTGATCACTCGATGCACCTTTTTAAAGGGCGTCAAATCTTTAAAAACCACAGATTCAGTTGTACCACATAGACCGCACATCTGATTGACATGACATATCCTCATACACATCAAAAATAAAAATTAAAATATTTTATTGTGATTTCAAGTCATTACAAGGTCGTTTGCTATGGATCTGACCGTTAAACGTCCGTTTTGGGGTTTTATGACACCAAAATTGCATTTTATGTCATGGAGGTCAAATGACACATTCGATTGATGTACCGTCTGCCCAACCATTTTAAAATTTACTCAAAAGTTGTTTTCATCCGATTTAATGGAATTTTGAGGTCATTCGACTAGTTTTGACCACCCGACCGACCTTTTTAAAGGGCGTCAAACCGTTAAAAACCACATATTTAGTCGTACCGTGCACACCACATGTCTGATTGACATTCTATATCCTCGTACACATCAATAATAATAATTAAATATTTATCCTATGATTTAAACTCATTTAGAAGAATTTTCTATGGATTTGACTATTAATTGTCTGTTTTGGTGTTTTATGACACTAGAATTGTGTTTTCTGTCACCACAGTTAAACAACACCTTTGATTGACAAACTATCTGCTAGACCATTTCAAAATTCTCTCCATGGATATTGTCGTCTTATTTCATGGTATTCTTAGATTTTTCGGCTAGTTTTGACCACCCAACACACATTTTTAAATGGCTCAAACCCTTAAAAGCCACATATTTAGTCATACCACACAAACCTCATGTACGATTGAAATTTTGTCTCCTCATACACATCATGAATAATAACTATATGGTTTTTCTATGATTTCAAGTCATTCTGAGGTCATTTTCTTTGGATCTGACCTTTAAATGTTTGTTTTGATGTTTTATGACACTAAAATTATGTTTTCCATCATCGTGGTCAAACAAAACCTCCGATTGATGTACCATCTACCTGACCATTTCATAATTCACTCAACAGTTGTTGTTGTATGATTTGATGGAATTACGAGGTTATTCAGATGGTTTTGACCACCCAACACACCTTTTTAAAGGGCTTCAAACTATTTAAAAACAAATATTCAATCGTACCACACACATCGCACATCTGATTGACATTACATCTCCTCATACACATCACATATAATAATTAGATGGTTGTCCTATGATTTCATCCCATTCAGGAAGAACCTATGCTTGAGCAGGCTTTGTGTCCCAAGAATCATGGGCAACATCAATCTTATCTTAGTATGTTAGTAATATTAATGGGACTTGGGTTGATTTTGTGGATGAGGGGTTGGATTCTAAAAGGGATTCTACAATCATAGTATTTGAAGTTTATGAGGGTATTTATCATCTCTTTTATTTTCAATCTAAATTTTAACATACTATGCATTAGTAAACAAGAAATTAATTTTTAATGATTTCTATCTAAAACTGTTACTTCTATTTCCATGGTTCTTCTAAAATTTCTCAAATCAGTAGCATGACACCAATGGAAAATGTCTCTTAGAAAAATAAATACAAGACAAAAAACCATTCTATAAATAAGTATGTGATGAAAATTTATTGTGGTGGATCTGGAAACCTTTATTCAGCTATGAAAAAAGGGATGTGAGTCCTGATATACAAAATTCCTACACTTGAAAGTGGTGAGTTTAAAAAAACATAAACAAAAAAGAACCTGAAAGGAGGGTGAAAAAATGGGGCCATATACTCATTCAAGTCATATTAAATAGCTATAAAATAAGGAAAAGAGGAAATAAGTACATGGAAAACACAAATAGTTCCAAAATACACCAAAATGGGGGAGCAGGAAAATCCCAAGACTCTGGATTTCCATCCCCATGCCCCTCTTAGTGTCCTTCACATGAGTGTGCTTCTCATCGAAAGTGGGCTGATCAATCTGGCCAGCAGTATCAATGGACTGAATAATAATCTAATTTATAAGAGGTATAACCAAGGCATTAACCAACTACTCATTTTTAATGGGCTGCTCCAAAACCAGAAAATTAAACTTAAAAGAAAAATAAATCTTAATAAATTGAAGTGTTATGTAATATATCATGATTAATAATAAAGTAAACTTTAAAAGAATGAATTAAATCACAAGAATTAAAACAATAAAACACAAATGTGTAAATATAACTAAAGGTTTGAGAATAATTATTAACTCCTAATTTATGCATGATATTAAAATGGTAATGTAAATTACCTCATGCATGAGGTTCATCCTCATATGGATCACCAATCTCACTGTGATGTCCACTAGCTATATCTAGATCCTACAATATATATAAATATTATGTATCTTAAACTTATCAATAAAAGTCAATATGAGTATGGTTTGTTTTATTTTTTACCTATGGCACCACTTCTGTACCATCAACAGGATGTTGCGTCATCACTTAATCGATACGTGCTGACATCTATGATAATCTCTCCTTATACTTTGCACATAACTACTGAAACCGCTCATCCGTATTGCACTACATAGACTTCATGGAAGTATCTATCTTAGTCTGTGTGTGAATCCCTACATCTCTGCATGAACCCATCATCTCTTCTATAACAACTAAATGTCATGGGACCCCACTACCATAAGTCAAAGAATAACCATGACCATCACGCCCACGACACACTAAAATATCTCATCTCTGCGCACAGTACTACAATGTTTCTCCTTTGGAAACTCTACTAAATGAGCATAAAATTGAGAATGTAGCATATACATAATGAATTAATGAACAAATATGAATAATTTATATGAAATAAAAATACAATTGTTACTAAATAATTTTTTTACTATAACACCGTCAACATTAGGATCACCTGCCCTATGAGTCCTCACCCATATTGACATCCGATCGATCGACTCACCTTTTTGGTGTAATTATAATAAAGGGGTCCACAAAATACATATTTATATTCATGTTATACTAGAATATTTTTAATATATAAATTAATAGTGAATTATAAACTTACACCATGTCTGAGTTGTGACACATGTCGAGTACTAAGTCTAGAAGGCGTGCCTGCATCATCAGATTATGTGAATGATGATCAGAATCAGTATACATTCAACTTATTTAGTTAATAGATATATGAAAAATTAGTCATTTATAAATTAAAAGTAATAAATTTTACCATCATCACCTCACTCGACCAAAATGAAACAAAATCATGCCACTGCACGGGAAGAATGCCTGGAGGGACTCGCTATAGAATGTCTGGCACACCCACAAATGGTATCCAATGATCTCTCTTCACTCTCCCTTATAATCCTTCCATAATTTTTGGAATTTGGTGATACATACTACCTGAATTTACATGAACCTCCCTCCATAATCTGTCAATCGTATCATGGGAGAAATAATTCCAATCATGAGTTGTCAGAGGGAATCTGTTTGGTTCTTGTATCATATGCCCAAACTGACGAATCAATACAATTTCACCTTCTCTAACTTGATGAAATGTGTCATTAAATAACACATCCAATCGGGCTCCAGAGTTTTAGGATCAAAACCCTCTACCAGGACCCCTGTGTCTTCTAGAAGATACACCAAATCCCGATAAATAGAAATTCATAATTCCATTACAATATAACTTAATTTTTAATTAAAAATTTGAAATAGTTATGAAAATATACATAGAAAATTGAAATAAATTAATTTATAAAAATGTAAACATACTTATAGATAACATCCAGTGAACCACTCTGACCACCCTATGACATACCTACATTAATAAAAAAATTATAGTTAAATCAATCAATTTTTATTCATATAACTCATAAATATTTTTACAAATATTAACTGGGAAAATAATTTCAATCTTTCAATAATCATGAAATTCTATCACATCTCCTTCAATTGTATCTCTGTCCCATTGTATATCTTCATCTCATAAAACTACTGTTTTTTGGTCAATTGTTTGATCAGGAAAGGTGACAACATGAGGTTCCTCTCGTTCAATCATAAAAACCCCTCTTCTAGACATTTTCACCACAAATTTCCAATCAGAATCAATGTCGACAAAGTAAATGTGCTCTTCCTGGGATGTCAGTATGAAGGGATCGTTGCTTACCCAGTCATCTTTATATAGAATATTGTTAAAGTTTACTAACGTAAATTGTAAGTTATCAACATTCGTTTCATGAATCAGATTGACCCAATCACACCTTAACAATATTTGTTTTAAGAAAAAACCATAAATAACCTCAATAATATCTATCAACAATACATAATAATAACCCACATCAACAAATTAACAACCAACACCACTATTTTTCATGGCTCGGTTCACAATAACATTTCTAATACAGAATCAAAATTCATTAGCATCCAAAGAGTTGTAGTGATGAGCTGTAATAAATGGGCCATTGACTTATTGGTTGCGTTATTTTCTTACAGTATAGGTACTTAAATCACACATCTTTTGAATCTATAAATTTCACATAGTTCAATGGATAAAGGATTATGAAAATACAACTAAGTTTCACTATAAAATATTAAATCAATTATTTATATGTACATGAGTCTTGAACCACTCATGAAATGTGTTGAAATGATATTTTTGGATTTGATAGTCAGTTTCACGGGGCCTTTCACGTTTCAACTCAGTGATATGTGTCCTAAATCACAACACAATAAAAGGTAAGTAATAAAATAAATATAGAAACATAAGACATATCAACTATGAAACTTACTATATCAATGAAATAACTGATGGATTTTTGAACAACACATATCAATGAGCTTGAACCCATTCATTGTTGTGCACATCAAACATTATCCCTTATCTAATTGGACCCTCATCATTCTGGGAGAGTTTATCTAACTTTTTTTAACCCCATAAATATATGAAACAAAAAAATTTGTACACTCATCCATTAAATATCCCTTGTAAATTGAAGCTTCCAGATGAGATTTGTTGTACACATACCATTTCAATGTATTTAAGTATCACTCTATTGGATACATCCACCTGAATTACATGAGACCACCAAAAATGAATTCACCAGTTAAATGCATAGTCAAGTGAACCATGACATCAAGAAAGATAGTAGAAATAGTTTCTCTAGGTGACATAGTGCAAGTCAATATTATCCTATTGCTTTTTCAAATCACTCATGCGATGATTCCTTAAAGAGAGTTGTCTAAAAAAATTAGAAACATCAATCAAAGACTCAACAACCTGGGTAGGTAAGCAATAACTAATTGCTATAGGAATTAAATATTGAAGTAGAATATGATTATCATGACTTTTCAACCCCTATAATGTCATGATCATCATATTGACATGCTTGGAAATATTAGAGCAATAACAATCTGAAACCTTGACGGTCTTCAAAATTGATAGAAATGTTTTTTTCTCTTTTTTACTCATTGTGTACTGTACATCAGGAATGTATTCCCGATTACCATCACAAAACTATAAATGTAAAGGTTTTATCAATCCCATTTATTGAAAATCACATTGATCATTGGCACTATCATTTGATTTCCCCTTGAAGCCTAAAATGTTGTACAATATATTATCACATACATTTTTTTCAATGTGCATCACATCCAAATTATGTCTTAAAATATTATTATTCCAATAAATAAATTCAAAAAAAAATACTCTGTTTCTTTCAATTATGATTACATTGTTTATTTACAGTAGGAATATAAGGAAATTCAAGAGCCAATTAATCCTAAAAATCATACATTGTATGGATGTTTTCTTGATCAATTTGTGCATGAATTTAAACCCCGGGCATTATTTGTGGTGATGGTTCATGCTCTATATTCCCATCAAACGATACACAATATTTTCTGAACTTGTGCAATGGAGGAAGAAAGAATCTATGACCAAGATATTCCCACTTTCTACAGTGATTAATCCATATAAATTTCTTACTTTTATTACAATAAGGGTAGGCGAATTATCCTTTTATACTTCAACCTGATAAGTTAACATATGTTGGGAAGTCATTAATTGTCCATAACAAAGTGGTTGAGAGTCTAAACATTTCATTAGATTTCGAGTCAAAATTCATTACACCATCCACCCAAAATTCATGCAGTTCATCAGTAAAATGTTTCATATAAACATCAATTTTATCTCTAGGTCCTCATGGTCCATCAATTAGAGTCGAAAGAAAAAAAAGGTTTCTTCATACATAACCACGGGGGAAGGTTGTATGGAACCGATACAACTGGCCATGTACTATGTGTCTCACCAACCATGGATCTTAACGGGTTAAAACCATCTGTTTCCAAACCCAGTCAAACATTATGATCATCATAAGAAAAGTCTGGGTGTCTTTGATCAAACTCTCTCTATGCCAAAGAATTTGTCGTATGATTTAATTTATCAACCTCTTTGTTTCTCTCTGAATGAAAAGTCACCAATTTAGAAATTTTATCTAACATGAATATTCTCTTTAGTCTTGGTTTCTATGAGAAATAATGCATCTACTTAATGGAAACTTGTTTCCCTTGATTCAATACCCTACCATGAAGAATCTGACTACCTTGATTAATCTCATTAGCCTTCCACCTAGATGTATAGAAAACAATACAAGTATTTATTTGCGAATTATATTTTATGAACATCATACAATTATTATGGCATGCATCAATGGTATCATATGTAAAACCAAGGTCATCGGTAAACTTGTGAGCTTGATAGAATGACTCTAGAATATTTTCTCCAGCAGGGAGTACCTTCTTCAAAAATACCAAAAACATATTGAATGAGGTGTCTGACCACTAATTCAAGGCCTTCAGGTGTAACAATTCAAAGATTAATGATAATTTACTAAATTTAGTGAATCCATGATATAATTTGGTACATGAATCATAAAGAATTTCAAATAATTTCAATGCTTCTCCATTTGCAGAATGAGGATTACTCCATCCAACATTGTCATTTACGACATTACTATCTTCATTTTGAAACTGATGCATCATATCATTAAGCATTATGTTCATCAGATCAACTATTCTTAAATCAACATCCATATGAATACTTTTTGATTGGTGACATGAAATGGACTCTTCTCCATGATGTGTCCATGTCTTATAGTTTTTCAGAAACCCATTCAAAAATAGATGTTCTCTAACACTGTCTCATTTTAAGAGATATCTATTTGCACATTTTCTGCATGGACAACTAATCAAATATCTTTTAAATCTATTGGTGAAATCCATAAATAACTTAATCCTTTCATAATATTCATAATAAAACCTATCTTGCAGATAAATTCATCTATTATCCATATATGTATTTAATAGAAAGAAAATAATTAAAATATATTATTTAAATTTTAAAAAAACTCATATCATTAAAACTTACAGACCAATGAGTTAAAACCCATTTTAAGGGAAAATAACTGAAAGAAAATAAAGGTATATTGGAAAATATATTTGGATAGAAATTGTGTACATTTCAAGAAGATATTAGTTTCTATATTTTAATATTGGATATGAAAATATTTATTGGAAGATATTTAACCTGCATTGAATGAAGATCTCAAAACCGAAATTTATATGCTTTCCAATTTTCAAAAATAGAAATTATCCCATATTATGTTATTTGAGAATATTTAAATGATGTTTATTTGAAGATGATATAATAATGAGGGATTGGAAGATACCAACCATTAATAACTTCTAAATAATAATGAATTGGTAATATTAAAGGAGAGTATACTTGGTTAGATGAATATGAATGATCATGATATACATTATGATCAAGAGTTATTTTATACAAGACATATATAGAATTATCTATGATTAGAATCTAGACTAGATGATAATATCAATATATTAATGACGAACCATATTGGAGATTCATTAAGATCTTTTTCATTGGGTTTTAACACCAATGTGTACAAGACAGATCCAGTATAATTAACGATTCCCCCATTATCCTCACATCTATTGATAAATATTGTACCGTTATATTTATTTAGAAAAATAATATTGAATTTGATAAAAAGTAATGGAATTCTATCATGGTTACCCTATGAATAAAATAATTATAACAAAGTGAATTTATTAAATTCTATAAAAGATATTTAGGATAATCTTGAGAATATCCATGAAACAAATGTTTATGTAAAAAAATACAAACTAAAAAAGGAGTGATGGGTTTGAAGATGTTAAAAAGGCTAATGATGAAACCATTTATGAATTTTTAAAATATTTTCATTGAAATTACATAAAACATCAACAGATTTGGAGAAGAATTAGAGGACTCCACCATGTTGAAAAATATATTATGCTTTGTTCTTAATATATTTGATACCAAGGTTTCTCATTTAAAGAAACAGATTTATGTCTAATATATCAAGATGAACTACAAAGTACACATGGTACATATGAGATAATAAATCCTCTTCGTTTAATAAGATGTTCAAATAAGATAATTTAATTTCATTCAAGATAATTAGAAAACCCAAATTGAAGTATAAGAAATAATATTTTACTAGTAACTCTAAATATGATGAAGAACAAGATAAAGAGTGTTAAAAAACCATGTCTCTCATATAAAAAAATTTCAAAAAAAGAAGGATGAAGATAAAAAGGTAAATGTTCTTTAAAATTATTCAATTTTTCTTTAAAATATAGATGAAGAGAAAGAACGTGGAATGATTGAGAAAGGATTAATATATAGATTTGTTGGAAAAGGAACCATTCTTCTTGCAGAACACACACTATATGCAGGAAAGTTTAGCACTGTTGTCATTCAATGCTTGTAGAAGCTACCTTCAAACACCAGAAAGTGTACATATTAATGTGATGGCCATAAATTTAACTTTTTTATTGATAATGGATCTATTTTCCTTGTTTTTGTGGATGAGTCAGTTGGAAGAAGTGTTCCCTTTGTGTTTCTTGAGCGATTAAAAGATGATTTCAAACGCTATTATCCTAACAGTATTAAGAGTGAAGGACCACACCCTTTTAGAATTGATTATGATGCGATGATGATTTATTCGAATACTGATTTATCATTGAATACAATAAATATAGAGAATTTGGACCAATAATTTAAGATCATATGCATTATTACGGAACCATCTATAAGAAATGAGTAAGCTGTCCAAATTAAAAACTCAGACTGCGGAAGTCAAAGAACAAATTACCTGTAGGGGACTCAACCGCAGGTAAATGGGGGAGATTGGATTGCAGATCCATGACAGTGTAGGGGATTGATGATATGGGTTCTACAGTTGGTATTGATTGGAGAGGGATGGCTTGACGGGGGCAAGACAGATTGACGGGGGCAGGACGACTCAACAGGGGCAGGACGACTCGACGGGGTCGAGACAACTCGATAGAGGTAGGAGGGTTCTACGGCAGGGTGCAATGGGATTGGAGGGTTCAATAGAGGTAGGACAGGAGGTTTTGATGGCGGTAGGACTATCTGAAGGCGCTTCACGGAGGCAAGGGGGTGGGGGTCGTGGGGTTTCAGGGGTGTCTTGGGGTCATAGGAGTGTGAATGAGGGGAGAGCGTCATGGGGTCGGGAATGGGTGAATGAGGGGGAGAGGGAAAATTAGAGTGGGGGGGGGGTAAAATACAGTGACCACCAAATGGAATTCACTAATAATATCAATAACAACCGCCAAATAGAGGTTTCCTGAACTCCACCTCCATGAATGCTAAAATTTCTACTAGTGTATCGATAGAATTTTACAACATGGGCTGAAAACTAGTTTTGAAAACATCATCTAAAAATATAATTTTTGGATGTTTGAAAACATAAGGATAAGTTTCATTAAACTTAACATACACTATTTTCTCAGCAATATTTGTTTGTATGTTAAAAACTTTATAAGACTTACTTTTTGTAGAGTAACCAAGAAATATTCCTTCATTATCTTTTTGATCAAACTTATATAAATTATATTTAGTATTCATAATGAAAAATTTAAATCCAAAAACTCTGAAGTAATTTTTTTGGATTTATTCCTATTCACAAATCATAAAGAGTTTTATTAAGAGAAGGTCATAGTAAAACTTGATTTATAGTATAAAAAGTAGTACTAATAGATCCATCCCAAAATTTTTTAGAAATTGAGTATTTACTCAACATGGTTGTAGTAATTTCCTAAATAATTCTATTTATTCATTCAACTAAATGATTTTCCAAAGGGTATTGGAAACAGAAAAGCTTCATGTAATGCTTTTCTTACTAAAAAAAGTTTCAAAATAAAATTTTAAAACTATCCACCATGATCACTATGAATAATTATCAAAGGTAGATTTTTATATTTTTAACAGGAGATACAAAATTTTTAAAACAAAAAAAGTTTCTGATTTTTTTTGTTAGAAAATAACCCATGTATATCTAGTGTAATAATCAACTAAGACACACACATAGGGTTTGCCTATAATACTTCTAGTTTTTGTTAAACCAAATAAATCCAAATGCACTAACTAAAAAGATTCATAATTTGAGATTCCACTAATAGATTCAAACCTTTACTTATTTTTCTCACCATATTTACAAGGGTCACATATTTTAGAAGAATTAAACTTAAGCTCTGGTAAGTCTCTCATAATTTCTTTCTTAGAAATTTTAGCTTAAGTTATTACATTATAGTGTTCTAATGTTCTATTACATAACCAAGACTGATCTTCCATTTCACTTAAACAAGGTAGATATTGGTTTTTATGGTCTTTAAAGTTTAAAGTGTAAAAATTCTCATGCCTATTAGAAAAAAGAATAAATTTACATTCTAAACCTTAAATAGTACATTTATAATTTATGAAGTTTACAAGATAACCTTCATCAAATGATTGACTTATGATGATGAGATTTTGATTAATTCCTACAATATATAAAACATTATAAATTAAAAATTTACCAAGAAATTCAATATCATCAATTCTATAGATTTCTCCTTGAGCATTGTCACCAAAATTTACCATTCCAACTTTCATATTTATAATCTTCTGAAAGAACTTCTTATTACTTGTCATGTTCCTTGAACAACCACCATCCATGTACTATATATTTTTTCTACTGATACTCAACCATTCTCCATAAAATATAATAACTAATATTTTCATAACCATAATTTCTTAGGTCCATAATTATTAGTAAACAAAACGTCCAGAATCTATATTTTTCCAACATTATTATATTGTACAACTATCAATTCTTTAGAAATATAAGTTCTATGAAAGCCAAATGTCTGAACTTTAATTAAATAAAATTTATTTTTCCAATTCCCCCCTCTTTAACATTTCATACAAAAGGGTTAATTTTTTAGAATAAAATAATTATACTGATAGTGAGGTTTTTACAAAGTAAAATAAATTTTAAAAGTATTTTTATAATCTCTCAACTGTTTGTATAGATTATCAAAAAATTTCTTCCCAATAGAAAAATCTGATAATAGTTTCTTCAAACTAAGAAATTCAAAATCAAGTTTTACGAAAAAATCATCATCATCATTAGTTTAGCTGTCATTAGTTTTTTTAATAAACTCTAAAGTAATTTTATAAATCCATAAAGTAAATTGAAAAATTATGGTATTGGATTTAGTAAGTTTTTCTTTAGTGTAATCATAGTCTTTCATAACTTTAGTATTCTTTTCTCTAGTAAAGTAACATATCTAGTAATTTCTTCAAAAATAGGTAAACTATCCTAACCAATTGATGTAATAATTTATAAATAAGTAGAACTATATTCATAATTAGAATTGGGATAATTAGCAATTACTGTTAATTTTGTAATAGATTTATTGGATACATTATCCATAAAACATTGATTGTTCTTTGGAATTACAACATAAAATCCCATAACTTTATGATCATAACTAATTTCATCAGAATAACTTTTTGAAGAAGTATCTCTACCAATAGAACTCCACATAAATGAATCTTTATGCATTTTCTTATCCTTTATCTTATAAAATGTTTTCGAGCCTTTCTCCTTTCTTTTCAACCTTTGAAAATTAGTCTGATCTGCCCTATTTTATTTATTTATAAAATATCAGATCAGAATTGTATTTATTCTCACTTTTATCCTTTTGATTTTTCTTGTAATTATAATGAAAATATTTATTATCAACTATCTTATTCATTTTATTAGATTTCTGAAAAATATCATTTTTTACTTTACTATGAAGAAATTGAATCTTATTAAACCTTGAATTTATTTTTCTTGTTTAATGGTTTAGAAACATTATCACTAGATATAGATTTCATAGCTGTTACTGTAGATGTTTAAGAAAATATACACCAGTCCTTTTCTTTTCTTTCTTAGAATATCTTTTCAATCTACTCAAATACTATATAAGAGTTCAAATCAAATCATATAAACTTAGATTTATTAGATGTTTCATATCATCTATTACTGTCCTTTTAGATTCTCATTCCTTGGGAATAATATCAATAACTCTTCCTCTCCAAGAGATTGTAAACTATTCACAATAGTCATAAAATGTTTATTCATTTGAGTAACTAATTTACTTCGTATGAAATAAAAATATTGATAGTCTGCAAAAATCATAGATCTTCTAGTTTACAAAACTTTAGATGTTCCAAAAAAAGTTACTTCCAACCTTCTCCTAATATTGTTGTATTTATCACAAGAAGATATCTAACTATAAATATTCCTTATTATATAACATAACAAAGTATTTCGAACTCTATACTTCAACTGATATTCTGACTTTTCTTCTCTAGTGAAAGTTATCACTTCCTTATTAGGAATTTTATAGTTTCTAGTCATTATGAAAAAATTATAAACAACGATATTTATAAAAAAATAATTGTTCAATCTCTCCAATATTCACAGTCAGCACCATAAAAAAATCAGTGGGATTGAAATTTTATAAAGAGCCAATGAAAAAACCTGTAGAGAACTAAACCCAGGACGATATGAAATGTCACTCGATCCGGCTCACCAAAATCTTTTAGTGTGCCTCCCCATATTCCATAGGCCACCGACTCGTGGTGAGGGTCTAAAAGATATGGTCAGGAGATTAAAAACTTTAGAAAGAGTGCAATAAAAATGAAAAATAAACCAAACCCATACACATTAATAAATATTAGAGCATGCGTAAAAAAAGATGAAACAAAAACATGTTATAATAAATGAAATTTAGTATATAACTATATTTTCTCGAAGAATTATAAAAAAACAACAACATATTGCCCATTGGTCTGATCATATACAAAAAATAAAATAACTGAAAATAAAATGTATAAGTCTCCTCTACCAACTCTGGGCTGTACCACATACCCAATCTCCATGAATCTCGAGCTGCACCAGCATGATCTTGAGACTCAATATGATTGGCTTCTCTCGATCAAGAAACATTGGGATTCTACCTGATCCATTACATAACCTTTTCTCCAACCTGGAAGTAGACATATGATCTGCACACACACTAAGGTTCATGTATAGGGGTTGATAAAAAAATCTCAGTAGGCTACCCCTAATGGTGAACCTATAATCTTCAATCATAATAAGTTCTTGCACATGTGATATGCCCAGTCTAGATAAAAAATAATAACAGATAGCATAAAAGAAAAAATAAACCTGGGGATAATAAAAAATAAATAAAATAGCCAACCATGGGTTCTAGTATGACACATGAGGTAAATTTGTTCCCACTTTGGCTCATAGTAGAGGATTTATAGCACATGGATCACCCAACCACATGACATTAGGTGCATCTGATAAGATCTACAAAAGAGATCCCAGATGTCTAAAACACAACAAGAATGAAATATGGACCCCTGGGTGAAATCTTAGGAATCCAAATGACAACACACATCTATCAGGCTCTAGGACTCCAATGGCTTGGTCTGAACTGGTGACATGTCTCCACACCAAACCCTAGATAACCTGTAATGTCCTGAAGGTTCTGCAGAAACAATTGGGATTAAAATGAGATCTCGACAGTGTATACTATGATAAGAGTCCCTCCATCCATGGACCTAATGGATACACTATTACAAGGGTCCCATATAAGTAGTTGGGAGTGATCAATATCAATGTTAGGTAACCTATAGTGAGTGTGTGGCTCTCAACTAGAGGGGAACACTCATCCTGATCATACATTAGCTCCATAATACAATCTAACCATATCTATCTGATAGAGGAGAGAACAAGGTCAAATATCAGGGACAATGCCTGGTCCAAGATATCCAAAGGGTCTCCTCCTTAAACCATGTCTTGAGTAGAAACTGGATCAAACATCTTGTCCAATAGCCACTAGAACATGGGTCAATACAAATATCAAATCCAAGATCCAAACAACTAAACTAACAGTGGTAATCAACACTCAACTAACAATGCATGGGGATAACTCAGTCCACTAGATCATATCATCCATCAAATAGCCACTACAGGATCTCATGGACCCTCCTCAGAGTCAAACAAAACTCTGGCCTCCCATGATCCCTGAGGGTCATAGCAAAAAGGGACTTCCTAATAGGGGCTCCCCTACCGTACCCAAACTCTTGGGCCACACCCATTAAATGATCCCCAACCAACCATAAGGCTATAATAGGAAAATGACACCATATTAGGGACTCCTCTATCTCATCCAAAATACTCAGTTCAAGCCCACTATGAGATGTTATCTCCATGTATATGTCAATGGTCTCCAACCAATCCTAGATCAACAATGCACCCAAAAGGGAATCCAAAACTTGACCACAACATCTATTAATCACTTGATTAAAAAATTTTACATGAGGAAAACCTCAAGAGTACCTCATAATCTTATAAAAACTATGATTGATCCAAGTCTCAATTATCAATGACACCATCCCCACTAAGGGAATCCATGAGAGTCCCTCATACTCTCCTCAACATCACCTAAATGGTTCTCATCAATAACCACCATCCCATGATGTCAACCCAGTTCAAAGGCTCCAATAGTTTTGAACCTCAAACACCAAATCTAATCCTCAACTGCTCCAACATTGAGTAACCACCCATGATATCCATGGATCATCCAAGATCTCATTAGTGATACTTCTGAATATCACCTTCCGGGTTTCATACAAATAATTTTGAAAAAAATTGAATGGAAATCCACAATACAAGTCATCTAATGATCTCA
The DNA here is from genome assembly GCA_963277665.1 of Viscum album. Lineage (NCBI taxonomy): Eukaryota > Viridiplantae > Streptophyta > Magnoliopsida > Santalales > Viscaceae > Viscum > Viscum album. The sequence continues at coordinate 1,328,367,653 of OY728127.1, read as the reverse complement.
AAACCCTTAATCAAGTCTCTCATCGTACATTCCAACCACTAGAGAATTTTAAATCCAAAAATCAAACAAATACTCATGAAATTGATCACCCAATCCAAAAATCCATCCATACAGCTTCTAAATACCAAAAGGATTCCATCATTTTTATTTACATGTAAAAAAACTCAGAATGGAATAATCACTACTACAACTATTACTATAGTGAAAGGAAAGAAGAAAATTTCCTAAAATGGAAAAATATATGGAATGTAACTTGTGTACACAACATGTTCTCCCAAAAGTCAATCCAGGTTTTGTAATTATGACTAATATTACATGTACTCCCCAAAGTACATGGCATGTTCATATTGTACACAGTGTGTACCCCCCACACAGGTTCCTTGTAAGTGTACCATACCATGTCCTCCCACATGGGGTCAGAAAAAATATAGTACATTTCCATTTTCCATATACGTTGTATGGGATCTATCCATGTTCCCCACATGACCATGTGCCCGACATGGGGTGTCTGGCTGAATACTCAACCACCCCACAAGCCATCCCTACATGGAATGTACACCAGAACTACACGTTTTGTATTCTCTTCTTCCTCACCTCACGAGAAAATAATAACACATGATGTGTGTTTTATGATCTACATGATGTGTACATGGTTTCTATCAAATAGAAAACCCCTAAAACGGTATGAAACCATGAATTTCTCCCAAAAACCCAGAGATCGACCGCCATGGGGTCCCCAATAACCCATATAAGTATTTAAAAACTTAAAAAAACTATGGTATGGGGATTTGTGGCAAAAAAATTAAAATGATCCTACCATTGGGTATAAAACACTGAAACTTCACACCAGATCCATGCCACACACCTGATGACGCCCGATCTACCTCCCAAACAAGCTCCCCAATGGCATCTCCTCCTCCCTCTCCCTCTTATCTCCCTCTCCCTCTCTTGAACACATAACACAGGATCCCCAAGGGGGAACATACATGAGAAGAAAAGGAAGGATAAGATAAAATAAAAGGAAAAAGGAAAAAAATAAAAAAGAAAAAAAGAAAAAGAAAACATAAAGAAAAAGGGCCCCAGGCCTGACCCTTGTGCCTATGATGGTATTATGTCTTGATTAGGGAAAACCCCCCAATTTAGAATCAACCAGAGAGTTGAAATGTCAATTTTATGCTCCATTCAAATGATATTACTATTCAAATAGATGTGAATAAATTAATATTTAATCAATTAAATATTTTTTACTAATTATTCCATACAAATTCGAATGGCTTGAATTTCTACCAAACTCCTATCCCAGGGTAAACACTATAATATGGGACCAACAAAGTGGTAAAAAAAATACACATACACATGTGTTGAATAATTTATTTTTATTTGTACAATTTTTAATTATTTATTTATTCTCATTGTTTATGATATTAAATTTATAAATGAATTTAAACCAAAATATAATTAAAGTTATTATTATTATTTCTTTGATTGTTTTTATTCAAATGATTATAAATTATAAAAATATAATCATTTAATTTGATATCTATTTATTCTATATTTATATTTTTTTTATAAATTTAAAATTATAAATGATTATTTAAACTAGTTATGGTAGTTAAAGGGTATTTCAAAATGTAAAAGAATAGAGTTAGGATAATACAGTTAAAAAGTTGAATATTTACAAATAAAATAGGATTTTGAAAATTAAACATGTAAGAATTAAGATATGGTGATTATATTGATGAAATCATTCCATGGGTTCCCATACAAAAAAAACATACAAAGGAATCTAAAAATAACTCAACCAACATATTAAAGTCCACCATTCATGAACAACTGTCTTGTTAAAAGTTAATTTTTATCATGTATAGTGACATGCATAGTAAAAATTATATTTATAACATATTAATATATCTGGATAATAGCCTCTTTTGACCTCCATCCCCACTATTAATATCCTCTTCATTTTCCATAAGTTAATCTATTCTAGTATGAATAACAACATATATAAATGTCAAAAAATGATTAGCATCAATTTAGTTCTATTTAATGATGATTTTTAGGATTTTTTTTATTATTTAGTAGAAACTCTTGATATTTAGGTGGAATTTTTTTGGTGGTTTTATTTTTTAATTTTTTTTGAAAGGAAATTGACACTAAAGGGTTACTGATAGTTTTTAATCCAATAAGGTTTTGTCTAAACCATTACAAAATATAAAAAAACCAAAAAAACCAAAAAGTATACATTAAAACCTTAATTTAAATTTTTTAAAATTTGATTAAAAAAAAAACATCAATAGTACCCAAATATATTTTTCATATTTAAAATTAATATGTTTTTATCCTAGATAGAAATAAATTTGATAAAATCTCATTTTACCAACACTAAAAAAATAACTGACAAAAAATAACCTTTGTCAGCACTTTTTTTTAGTTTCAATGAAGGGTGATTTTATCATAACTATTTATAATGCTGATAAATATTCATTATACTAGTGTTGATAAAATCCACAGGTTGCAATGATGTACTAATACATTTATAACACATTGTATCAACCAAATCAAAATAAAATTACAATTTAATTTCAATTAAGAAATAAATTAAAACTATAAACAAATCCACATTACAAAAATTTAAATACAAAACAACCAAATTAGTTTGTACAATTTATTACACACATTAAACTTTACAATGAATTTAAAAACACCATGGGTTTCAGTGTCTTTGGGACCCCATTTCAAAAGGGCCCAATCACATTATCAGTTTCTGAAAACACCACCCTAGATCAAGAAAAAAAGAAGAGTATAACTATAATAAAAAATAATTCTTATGTTAGTATTACTACAAAGAAATAAATGAAACATAAATATGATACCATGCATTAATAAAATGCCACTTTTAAAGTGAAAACATACACTTGGAGTCATATCAAGCATACCATGTGTCGAAATCACATGTGGTTGATTCCTATAAATCAAAAATGATTTATGGATAATTTTCCTAAAGTATCAAGGAAATAAAAGTGTGTTTTCTCAACTTTGAATATGTGATATGTATTTTGAAATAATATATTACTTTTAAACTGAAAACATGCACTTTGAGTCATATCAGACACACCGTGAATCACATTGATGTGAGGCTGATTCCTATATGTCACAAATAACTTATGGATTATTTTACTAAATTATAAAAATAATTAAAGTACATTTTATTATTTTTGAGTATATAGAGTGTGTTTTGTACTAAAATGTCAATTTAAAATAAATGTACACACTTTTAGTCATATCGGCCACACCATGTGTCAGATTGAGATGTGGTTAATTCCTATATCTCAAAAATGACTTATGGATCATTTTGAAAAATTATCATGAAAATACAAGTGTGTTTGATCAATTTTCAATGAGTGACACACGTTTTGAACTAAAATGTTTCTTTTAAACTGAAAACAGGCACTTTGATCCATATTAGGCACAACATGTGTCAGATTGATGTGTGGCTAATTTCTACATGTTAAAAATGACTCGTTGATCATTTTCCAAAATTATCAAGATAATTCAAGTGGGTTTTCTCACTTTTCAGTGAGTGCTACATGTTTTGAACTAAAATGTCACTTTTAAACTAAAAGCACATGCTTTGAGTCATAACAAGCACACCATGAGTTAGATTGATGTGCACCTGATTCTTACAGATAAAAAATAATTTATGGATTAGTATTATAAAGAATCAAGATAATTCAAGATATTTTTCTCAGTTTTGAGCATGTTAAGTGAGTTTTGTACTAAAATATCAATTTTAAATAAAAATACACACATTCAAACATACCAGCCACATAATGTGTAAAATTGATGTGCAAATGATTTTTATACATTAAAAATGACTTATGAATTATTTTATTAATTATTAAGACAATAAGATTGTGTTTTCTTGGTCTTTAGTAAGTTATGTGCATTTTGTGCTAAAATGTTACTTTTAAACTGAAAACACGCACTTTGAGTCATGTTGGGAAACTTTTATGTCTGATTAATCTGTGACTAATTCTTACACATCAAAAATTACATCTATATCTTTTTCATAAAGTATCAGTATAATAAGATAGTGTCTTCTCAGTTTTGAGTATGTGAAATGTGTTTTGTACTAAAATGTAAATTTTAAATAAAAACACGCACTTTCAGTCATATTGTCCACACCATGCGTCATATTGATATGTGATCGATTAATATATGTAACGTCCCAATATGTTACTGGTGTTGGTGGTTGGAGAGTATTGGGGGTGATTTAGAAGAATCCCCAAAGTGTTTAGTGGGGTTGGAGTTATAGGAGTACTGTAGTAGGTGGTTCACAAGGTGAACCAGGTTTATGTCATGAATTTATGTTTTACAGATTATGTAGCCAGTTTATTTCATAGCCTGTATGAGAGATAAGGGGGAGTCTATGAAACAAATTCACATTATGAAATGAATTTATGACGTGTAATTAAATTAGGTCGATGTGACTTAATTTTTGACGAAAACTGAAAATATAAGAATTATCATGGAATTCACGCCGTGAATGGAATTCATGACGTGAAAGGGTAGGGATCCAGGTTAAAAAAAGGGTTTATTGGACACTTATTTTTCATTCATCTATATCCCACTTCATATCATTTTTGGAGGAACCCTAATCATTTTTAATGGTTCTTCTAGCCCTCTTTCCCTTGCCTTAATCTGTTGGTTCTGGTGGATGTCTGTTGTAGATCAGTGGTAAGTTTTTCTTGTTTTCTTAGCGGTTTTCTCTTATTATTCTCTTGAAGATCAACTGTAGTGGTGAAATTTTGGATTGGGTGTGGGTGTGGGTTGCCTTTTTGATGATCCTCATATGTAGTGTAGGTTGATCTGTAGTTTCCTGTGTGTAGTTGTGGTTTTTTAGGCATTTCTTCTTCATCCTACAGTGTGTAGAGAGTTAGAAAAGCTCTATTTAAGGTAGGGAATCCATAATTTCTCACTTTTTTTCATCATGTGGGAGGGAATTACTTTTTTATCTAAAATATAAGGTTTTCACTAGCATAATCAAGATAAATTAATCAGTTTAATTGAAATTGAAGAGGAAAGGGGTCTGATTCACATGATATTACTACTTTGATATTATTATGATGTTGTGATTGTAAGGACCAAATGCCCTACTATAAATGGTGGTCTTTGTGTGCTTTGTTTGATATGTGGTTGTTTTGATATGATTTTTTTTTAACGATATCACCCTAAATGGAAATTGGATAACCACTTATATTTGGATAATAAAATGGTTTCCCATGGATTATGGCCTGTATGAGAATTTACTAAATAAATAAGTAGAATTTGATCAAAATTCCCCTTGATAAATCTATTAAATGTTTTGTGGTTTGTTGCAATGTGTTGATTGGGCCATGTGGGGATAATGGGTTCATGAGGCTGTGTTGAGGGTGGTGTGGAGATATGTTTTTTTAGTCATGTTATGAGGCGGCGATATAATGGTTTGTTTGGCTGTGCTCTGGGGTGGTAGTGATAGAAGGAGGTTTGTGATGTGGATATGAGATGGTGGTGATGTGGAGATAGTTGGATTGGTAAGGTTGATGTGCTATTTTTTTTTGTGATGTGGTGTGATTAATTGTTCTAGTTTCTATGGTAGTAATGGAATTGGTAAATAATGATTGAAACGACATGGATTGGTTTGGTTAATGAGTTAGAAATGAATATTTAATGAATTAAAATGGGAAGTGTGGTTAAATGTGGTTATTGATAAATAATGAAATGAATGGGACATTTAAATGATTTGGGTTGGTAATGAAAAGTTGGATGTGGTCTGTAGCTTACATTTGTTATGTGGTTTTTTGCAAGTAGAGGTGGTAGTGAAAGTAGGGATGTTGTGAGTTGGTTATTTCTTTTTTTCGAACCCATAGGTTGGTTTTGTGTGTGTGGCTATATATATACTGTAGATTTTCCTTGTGATTTCTATATGCACCCCACCCACATCGATCACTATGTGATGAAACCAGTACTCTTATATGAAGGGTGTTCTTCCTAAAATCCCAGTGACGAGGATGGATAACTGACTACTTTCTATTTCCCACTCTCTCTTATAAGCAAGTAGATATGAACATGATATGATGATTGGAGGTCTTATAATGCACTAGGTGATGACCCAGGTGTCTTCGAGCGAGATGTGATGTTACTGTGCTATGGGGAATCTTATGGTGGGGGCCATTCATATTAGGAGTAGGGAATGAGGTTGATGTCTTTCATGTTATTTATAACCTAATACTCTAGTTATGGTTGTGATGTTATGTCCCAGAAATCTTCGAATGAGATGAGATGTGACTGTTCTGTGGGGTGGTAACCCAAGTTTCTTTAGGCAATATGTGATGTGACCATGCTATGAGGTGGTGGTATATGTTATATGGAATATATGGGAGTTCTAGGATACATGGTGTTGGGGTGTGAAAGTGTAAAATTAGTGGGAAAGGCATGCATGGTACCATTTATCGACATGCTTCTTATTTTTTTATACTTGGCTTTCATTATTTGGTGAGCATGACCTAGTGAGGATGGGTTAAGATAGTTGGCCTTTGTAGGTGCTATTGGTTATACTATTTTCTCATGGGTGTATTAGTATGATTCTTCCACATGTGCATGAGATACTTTGATTTTCCTACTGAGTTTACTTGTATTCTCACCCTAAATATATATTAACTTATTTATTTAGGTTTCCAGGAGTATTATGTGTACTGTGATGAACATTAATTGTTCAAAATTTTGTACAGTTTCTATGTTACTGACTTAAATTTAATTTTTAGTACTTTCGTTTAGATATTTTTATCTATATTAGTTTTATTTATACATGCATTATGGGATGATTTTTGTTTCATTTTTATATTATGACATGGAGTTTCTTATGGTTGATTCATCCTATATCTTGATCATGTTTTATTATAGAGGGAAATGCCACCCATTTATCAGATTTTTTTTATACGCCCTCAGTGTTATTCACCAACCAAGGGCTTACTAGATGTGGGACTTAGGGGTCATTATCTCACTTCCTTCATTGAAATATATTTAGAGGGAGGGGGTCATGACAGAGTCGTATCAAAGGTGATGCTTGATGGATAAGATGTATTTTGGAGTTAGGTACTCTGAGGTTTGCATGAGTTAGAATGGAAATGGTTCCAGTTGACCTTGGTACGTGACATAGTCCAGGGAGACCAGCTACAATAAGAGATTTTATCCCCCCATAATCTAGTGCATGGACTCTCAGATTATTGAATGACCAAGTGAGGTTGGCCTATTTATAGGGTAGACCTCGGGGAGGCACATGCATCATGATGACTTGTGTTCTTGTTTTAATTGGTTTTTTAGTTCTAATAAGTTAAAAAAATAATTAAAAATAATTGAATAAATTTTAATAAAATTCCATACAACCTAATCTTAGGAAATATTCTCCTTGATTTTATCTATGGTGCTCGGTAATCATCAGTGTATATTTTAAGAAGTGGAGGTTTAGTAGGATGACCCGGTTGATCACTGGAGGGTTGATCCATCTGGGGAGTATGATTAGTGGCATGGAGAGTTATGTGTTTTTTAGTGACCAGATTTGGGGAAGTATGAGGGTAGAGTTTACAATGAAGAGACAAAGAGATGGTTAGAGGATTTTGGGATCAAATTTAGTTTGATCTAGGCCCTGGTGGAGTACTAAGTCCCTTTTTCAATTAGTGAGATGCATGGAGATGAATTTCAATGGCAGATACCACATCTGGGTGAGTGAAAGGAAGTAGAATTTTCATAGATCAACTTTCAGAAAGAGTTCTGGGTGGTGTTGCTTTTGTCTACCATGAAGTCGGTGAAGAGGAAAAATATTCTTTCTCTTAAGTAGGAGAGTTTTTCAATGTGGGAGTTGAGAATCAAATTCAAGGACCTTCTAAATTTTCCCAGATATTTTTCCAGATGAGGAGTCTCATACGAGATGGAATGAGGAGGCACTTTTTCTTTCGATATAGTATATAGTTACTACCTTTATGTTACAAATATATCTGTAGGTTTATAAAAAGATGGAGGTGATAAAGTGTATTGAATCATGAGGAGGTTTACTATGATGGGGGATCCAACAGGGTTCCTTGATGAGCATAGTTTTTAGTGGTAGGTCTCAGATGTCAGAACCATCAAGGTTTTGACTAGCAGGGAGTCAACATCAACATCTTAATTTCCAGCCTCTTATGGCCAGTTGTTTCTATGATTTTATTGGGGAATTGAGGCCAGTGTGTTTTGTTTGTGGAGTTCATGAACATCACCAGAACCATTTCTAAGTAGTTTTTCAAGATTATATTAGTGGATTTTATCATGTTAAGAACCATCCAAAACAATAGTTTCCAGTGAGGTCGTTTCAGCAGTAGGAGCTACAGGCTTATGCTATGCTGATAGGGGATGAAGTAGGTGAAGGTTGACCTAAAGATGTTCCTTGTTTTTAGGTACCCAAACCTAAGTGTGTTTATATAGGTTTATATTAATATATAGGTAGAGGAGCTAAAATTGTTTAGTTACATGAAATGGAGACATCAACACCATAGGGGCTATAGATCATTGGAGGTGCACTCAGCTTTTAGTCTACCCTAAGTTGTTCCTTGTTTGATTTGGGAGATTTAAAATATATTGTTGTACCTACTCTAGTATGACCTATAGGACTAGACATAGAAAGACTTATAATTCCCTTGGTGTTGACTATGTCTATCTGTAGAGACCCGAAGCTTATCGTACATGGACATTACATTACTTTTGCGGAATACTTAGTACATAACAAAAACACACACACAAGGATCGTAATAGTTTAGTGTCTTTGGAAACTCGAAACGTAATCTTCTAAACGTGGTGAAAGATATTCAATATATCCCATAAAGATCTTCCCCTTTTTTTACCTAAAACCTTTCTTTATATCCTGGGGAAAAGAAAACATAAAAGGGTGAGCTAAAATGCTCAGTAAGGGTAAACAAAAGAAATATCAATCACATCATATACATAAGAACATAGCTTTTGGAAATCTTAACCTGCAAAAGAGCTCATAATATCACAACCTGGGATAAATCATAGAAGTGAAAATGAAATCATAACTTAAAACATTACTCATTGTGGCATACACACATAATCATAGAGAATCATTTCTTGTTAGTCAAGACTCATTGCCAAGACTATCTTAGTGGACAAAGTCCCTTTCTGAATCGAGTAATCCTCGTTTCAGTCCTGTTTCACTGAACCGGTATAACCTACCATTCCAGCCATGTCTATCTCATGAGATATAAAATCTTTACCCAATGCATTGGAGGGAGATATAGGTCCCACCCATCTCTTAATGAATCCTTTCTTATGTGTGCCACAAAATCATAAATCATACATCATTGCATAACCCATGTAATAAAAATGGGATTCTTAAACAACATGACATCATAAAACCATTCATATAAGATAAAGGAATTCATAAACATAATTCCATCACAACATAGTCAAATCAATGTAAAAATATGGATAGAAACAGAACCCTTTATTATCTTATATGGAAAATAATTTTGATAAAACACTTGAATTGAATTCTTGAGGAAAATATCCTTTCTTCTTCAAAATCAATTTCTTTTCACAAAACAACATGCAATTTTAAAAGAAAGAGATTTTATTGAAAATAGTCATGAAATCTTTTAGAGGAAGCTTCATGAAGATAAGGCTTTATAAAACAGTATAAATCCGTTCGTGCCGTATAAGTTAAAAAAAACATTCTTCTCGTACTTTTGTCGGAAAAGTCAAAAAGTACCTCGTACAAAAAAACGATAAAAGATTCCTTTCATATCTTTTACTAAAAACTCACCGAAGGGTAAATTTGGATTTAAACAATTGTAGGTGGATGGAGATAACATTACATATTGAGGAAACAAGGATTTTGATGATAAAATACACCCCAGTAACATTCAAAGTACAAACAATCTCGGATAAAAATGAGATTGTGATATTTCCCTTACCTTAGGTCCGACTTGCTTTGTAAGTGTCCGAACCTCCTGTATAATGATTTAAATCATGTTATTGACTTATTACAGAATCATATTCATTGTTATGATATCATATATGGTTCACTTATGACATTATATTACCCGTTCTTTTGTAAATTCCATGTTAAAGAAGCGTTTTGGGTAAAATCGTTTCATTTATCTTAGGTGTTTTGACTTGTTGTTCTTGACATCACTATTACTTATATCATGATTTACTTACTTACAGAATATAAAATATGATTTATATATCATATATATTCAGTATATATATATATAATAGATAGATAAATAAAATGAAAAACACCGTTCATGGAGACGGTAGTCCGTACGTACGCATGAACGCTGTTTTACTTTCCTTATTGTCTTGAAATGGAAGTAAGTAGATGACATACATATATATTTATACATAAATACAGTAGCTTTAAAATGTCATATATTTCATTATTATTTCTTATATATACTTTATAATCATTCTTAAATGGTTAACATGGAGAATGAATCTCATCGCGTCGTGGAGACGGTAGTCCGTACGTACGCACGAGCGATGATATCATTTCTATAAATATTGAATTGGAGTGGAGTGGATTATACAATATATCAGAATCAATATGATGTTGTAATAACTATGTATAGTTATTATTTACACCATTATACCCATCCATGTAAGGTGGTGGTGGAAAATAGATTACACCACGACGTGGAGACGGTATTCCGTACGTACGCACGCGCGGTGATTTCTTTTTCCGTAGGATGGATAGATGGTGAAATAGGGTTGTTTCATACTTATAATAACATATCAGTATATGAGTGATACTGATGTTATTACTTCATAATGAAACAACCTAAGAAGAATAAGTGGAAGAAGAAATAAAGATGAAAGAATTGGTAACGGTAATTACCTCTTCTTTGAAGCGCCTTTTGGAGACCTCCTCTTAGGGAACTAAAATTGGTCTTTGAGTAAGACCAGAACCTCTAGGATGTTTCTAGGGAAGTGGAGAAGAGATTTTGGCAGGGGTTGGCCGAGCTTGAGTGCTCAAATTGGTGTGAGGAGAAGGGGGAGGAGGTGTCCTTTTATAAGGGAGGAGAGGGGCACCTTAGGAATATCTCAAAATATTATTTTATATTAAAGTCAAAATCGGTTTATAATGGTTCCAAAGGGTCTTATTTCGAAGCTAAAGTGGGGATGGGTCTAAATCCTATCAACCAATAAAATTTAGACAAGTTTAGGATATTATTTTAACCTTATCAATTAGATTTAACTCTAAGTTAAATAATTTAACTTTTACCATGTCTTTTTGTTTTCTTTCACAATATGGTTAATACACTTACTATAACATGCCAAACGAACCCCAAATTGTTTATTATTAATATATATACCCTTATCTAAGTCATTTGGCCGAACCTTAGATTTTTAGGAATAAAATAACAATTAATAATATAATATTTGATTTAAAAACTATTTTGTGTCAATTTTGACACTATTTGATATATGATTTTTGTGAGAGTCATAACAGAATTAAATGTTCGAACCAAGTTAATTAAATCAACATTAATATATCATAGTAACCTATAAAATTAGTGGAATTCATAAAAAGTCTTAAATTACATTTATTTTGGTATTTATATTATCAATTATGTCAATATTTCATTAATAAGATAATTACTGCATCATTTTTGTGTCATAAATAAATTATATTATTTGATGTCTAAAAATTACAAATAAAATACCATCATGTAGGAAATCTTTTTAGCTTTCTAATGAATATTTATAGTCGAATTTATCTTATGTATAACCCCATATTAAAAATGATTTACTTATTAAACTTTGATTTTAACTATTTTAACCCTCCTTTAAATAAATTAATAATAAATGTCCTAATCTAATCCAAGTGGGCCTAAATGGTCATATTTTATTCCTAAGTTTGTTTTTGGTCGAATTACACTTGTCCAATAGAATTAGGACATGTGTTAGGGTAATATTAATATCATATTTACCCTTAGTTACCCTATTTACTATTAACCGTGGTAAAAAAAGTAAAAAGTTACTATTCACCAAAAAATTATTTTCATCTCATTGAACCACATTTTAGTCCTTGATATTAACCGTGTCTCTCGGATTTTTGAAATTCCATTCACAGAAGCGGTAAAATTAAGTTTTATGCAAAATTCAGTTTTTAACCTACCACTTAGTAGTTTCACTATTCATCAAAAATTGATGTTTTTCAGAACAATGCCAAAATTTCATCCCAAGCTATATTTCATATTCCGAATTCAAAAATGAAGTCTATTTTACCAAATTCATAACATAAAAGTTGCATTAATTAATTTTATAATTAAATCCCGCTGTTAAAACAAATAGCGTGTTTTTAAGAAACAATATCTATCAAAAGATTGACACTTGTTTATGTCTAGTTTAAATGTGAAATTACATCCAATGTCCAACATTGTATTAAATTGTAAAAATATATTCTAAATATACTTTAAAACCACTCAAATTAATAATTTATAACTATTAATTATTTCGATTGAAAAAGTTGTTTTTAATTAAAATTTAGTAATTTCCACTATTCATCAAAATATGAAAGTTATCCGAAAATTACCAAAATTTCACCTTAGGCTAAATTCGATACTCCTAATCCATAAATGAAGTCCATTTTGAAAAATAAAATTTACAAAATTTCAAAAAGTGGTTATTACTATTCATAACGGCTAGTTTTAATAATATCTTAATAGCATATCGTTGTTTAGCGAAACTTGGTGTTGTGTACGACACACGCTATCGTGGAAGGTCGCGATTGTGTGTAATGGAAGGAAAGTCAAGGATGCTTGTTGTGAAAGCTTCTTTTGGTGTAGCGTACAACACAAGACATTAATGAAATTAAAAAAAATATTTTTCATAAAATCTCGGGGTGTTACATTCTACCCCCCTTAAAATGAATTTCGCCCTCGAAATTTGTCGGGGTTATAAATGGTTTACTACTCGAAAGTTTATTTAATAGAAACCCACATCGTAAAAAGGAATACCAAAACCAATCTTTAAAAACAAAAGTATGAAACGTAACGGTTACCCAAATAAACTAATCACTGGGTTTCCACATAGGTGAAAATATGGATATGGAAGAGAAATCTAACAATCATGTTCTGATGGAGAGTGGTAGAGAACATGGCTATGGAAAAGCCAACAATCACAAATCCATAAATTTGTGACGATCTAAGGTACCATCTGATTAATCAGATATAAGAGCGCTAGGACAACATTTTTGGTTTTCAAGATCTTTTCCCTAAAGTTGAAGAATTTGAATTAGAATAAATACTTACTTTATTTTTGTACAATCTCACTATTGTTCGTGCCTTGAACAATTTCCACTTCATCTCTTAAATAAATGAAGTTGAATTTGTTATTCGTGAAGTGTTAGCAGATCATGTGATAGAATGACGGGTCATTCCATCTGTCTCAAAAGATTAGCAAAATTTATATACATAAGTCGATCTATAGTGGGATTAATCATATATGGTTCCTAAAATGGGCTTATACTTCATATATCATACTGCTTAATATAATAACACTAGTTTCTACTAAACAGGGACTTCCTGTAGGTCAGTGGTAGGCGATAAAGGCCAGTCGCACTTCGGTTGTGGGTTCGATTCCTACAGCCTTGTCCGAAGCGATGGGCTGTCGCCCGTCCTGCAGGTTGTCCTTTTTCTAAAACTACGTTAATATAACATCCCATAAATAATATCGAAAATCTTCTATCCTTAAACAATACTAACTTATGTCCAACATAATCCAGTCTAATCTTTAGGCTTATACATAATACTGCAGTCCACTCTCATAATATAGTGACAACGATTACCAGAGATTTAATACTGTCGTTGATCCACACATATCATAAGATATGTCTTGTTGGTCACATTCCAAACATTCAAAGTCCTTAATCATGTATTCTCTTGAATACCATAGTGAAAACATGAGTGCAGTTAAAAGTTAACACTTTCCACATACCAAAATCCTCAAAATTCTATATACTCAAACCATGATATCACTTAGTCCTTATATCAATCATGAGCTCATGAATACTATTAAACATTTCATTTTCTCATCTTCATTATGTGCATATCATCTTATTTCCAAAAAAATATCTCAATCACTTTGAATACCACATCAATAAATATTGCAATACTCAATGATATTATTTTGGAATCCCATTACATAAACACTTAATCATTCCACCACATCGTTGTCATATTCAACATTGCCAATAGTGAACGCATGTGATTTCCCTTTGTCCTTTGCCTTCAGTGGTTGCTCATGTTGATCATCACTAACCCTTGGATTAGGGAAATTATTAGCATAATGCCCCATTTCCTTGCACTTGAAGCATTGAAGTGTTGGCGGTGCGTTCTCTGCAGTGTTTGCTTTATTCACATCATTAGAAACCCTTTTTCCATTACTTCGACACTCAGCTGCTCGATGACCTTCTTTTCCACACTTAAAACATTTTCTAGTCCCTTTAAGACAATCTCCACCATGCTTCTTTCCACACTTTGTGCATAAGGAAACATTCATCTTCTTTTCACCATTATTCTGAGATTTCTCCTTGAACTCCATCTTTCGTTTCTTGTCAAAACCATGAGATGGATATGTAACACCAACTTCCATTTCTACCTTGATAGCACAACGCACAATTTCTTCATAGCTACTGAAGTCTCTTATAGCTAATGCCCTTCGAAGACTTGGTTTTAAGCCACTGAAAAATCGATCAACTTTACTTTCAGGTTGGATGATAATTCCAGAAGCATACCTTGCAAGTCTTGTAAAATTTGCTTCATAGGTACCAACAGATTCATCGTCCCTTTGCTTCAGTTCAAGAAACTCTTTCTCCATCTTTGTTCTAAGAATATGAGGGAAGTACTTACTGAAAAACAGGTTCTTGAACTCGTCCCATTCCATGGACTCAATTTCATCTCTTGGCCTCGTATTCTTGATAAGATTCCACCATTGATCAGCTTCACCTTCCAAACGATATACTGCTAAGATGACTTTATCATGTTCAGAACATTGAAGAACTGAAAATATCTTTTCAGTAGTACTAATCCATTGTTCAGCAACTAATGGATCAGTAGACCCACTGAAAGGAGGTGGACGTTGCCTCATGAAGGACTCAATAGAATATTGTTCCCTTCTCTGCTCATTTGGAAGTCCAGAATGATTCATAGCTTGTGTAAGTATAGCAATAAGATTTTGCACTCCATCTCCCATAACATTTGTTTGTTCAGGAGGGCAATCATTGCATTGTCCATTGCATTGATCAACACGGTTCCTTCGGGTTCCAGCCATCGTCTAAAACCCAAAAAGAATAGTGTGAGAGGCAAAAATCATGCTAGAGAAACCAATCTAGTAAAGGGGAAGTATCCTCAATATCTAACTTCTTAGGTTAAATTCTATGATCGTTAGCGTAATTCTATTACTATAACCTATACGTATTCTTATCCCTAGGGACATCCCTAGACATACCTTAGAAATATCTCTAGGGATCTCACTAACGTTTTCGCATCCTAGTTTCCAAAGGTTGACTAAACCTTTCCTCTGATACCAACTGTAGAGACCCGAAGCTTATCGTACATGGACATTACATTACTTTTGCGGAATACTTAGTACATAACAAAAACACACACACAAGGATCGTAATAGTTTAGTGTCTTTGGAAACTCGGAACGTAATCTTCTAAACGTGGTGAAAGATCTTCAATATATCCCATAAAGATCTTCCCCTTTTTTTACCTAAAACCTTTCTTTATATCCTGGGGAAAAGAAAACATAAAAGGGTGAGCTCAAATGCTCAGTAAGGGTAAACAAAAGAAATATCAATCACATCATATACATAAGAACATAGCTTTTGGAAATCTTAACCTGCAAAAGAGCTCATAATATCATAACCTGGGATAAATCATAGAAGTGAAAATGAAATCATAACTTAAAACATTACTCATTGTGGCATACACACATAATCATAGAGAATCATTTCTTGTTAGTAAAGACTCATTGCCAAGACTATCTTAGTGGACAAAGTCCCTTTCTGAATCGAGTAATCCTCGTTTCAGTCCTGTTTCACTGAACCGGTATAACCTACCATTCCAGCCATTTCTATCTCATGAGATATAAAATCTTTACCCAATGCATTGGAGGGAGATATAGGTCCCACCCATCTCTTAATGAATCCTTTCTTATGTGTGCCACAAAATCATAAATCATACATCATTGCATAACCCATGTAATAAAAATGGGATTCTTAAACAACATGACATCATAAAACCATTCATATAAGATAAAGGAATTCATAAACATAATTCCATCACAACATAGTCAAATCAATGTAAAAATATGGATAGAAACAGAACCCTTTATTATCTTATATGGAAAATAATTTTGATAAAACACTTGAATTGAATTCTTGAGGAAAATATCCTTTCTTCTTCAAAATCAATTTCTTTTCACAAAACAACATGCAATTTTAAAAGAAAGAGATTTTATTGAAAATAGTCATGAAATCTTTTAGAGGAAGCTTCATGAAGATAAGGCTTTATAAAACAGTATAAATCCATTCGTGCCGTATAAGTTAAAAAAAACATTCTTCTCGTACTTTTGTCGGAAAAGTCAAAAAGTACCTCGTACAAAAAAACGATAAAAGATTCCTTTCATATCTTTTACTAAAAACTCACCGAAGGGTAAATTTGGATTTAAACAATTGTAGGTGGATGGAAATAACATTACATATTGAGGAAACAAGGATTTTGATGATAAAATACACCCCAGTAACATTCAAAGTACAAACAATCTCGGATAAAAATGAGATTGTGATATTTCCCTTACCTTAGGTCCGACTTGCTTTGTAAGTGTCTGAACCTCCTGTATAATGATTTAAATCATGTTATTGACTTATTACAGAATCATATTCATTGTTATGATATCATATATGGTTCACTTATAACATTATATTACCCGTTCTTTTGTAAATTCCATGTTAAAGAAGCGTTTTGGGTAAAATCGTTTCATTTATCTTAGGTGTTTTGACTTGTTGTTCTTGACATCACTATTACTTATATCATGATTTACTTACTTACAGAATATAAAATATGATTTATATATCATATATATTCAGTATATATATATATAATAGATAGATAAATAAAATGAAAAACACCGTTCATGGAGACGGTAGTCCGTACGTACGCATGAACGCTGTTTTACTTTCCTTATTGTCTTGAAATGGAAGTAAGTAGATGACATACATATATATTTATACATAAATCCAGTAGCTTTAAAATGTCATATATTTCATTATTATTTCTTATATATACTTTATAATCATTCTTAAATGGTTAACATGGAGAATGAATCTCATCGCGTCGTGGAGACGGTAGTCCGTACGTACGCACGAGCGATGATATCATTTCTATAAATATTGAATTGGATTGGAGTGGATTATACAATATATCAGAATCAATATGATGTTGTAATAACTATGTATAGTTATTATTTACACCATTATACCCATCCATGTAAGGTGGTGGTGGAAAATAGATTACACCACGGCGTGGAGACGGTATTCCGTACGTACGCACGCGCGGTGATTTCTTTTTCCGTAGGATGGATAGATGGTGAAATAGGGTTGTTTCATACTTATAATAAAATATCAGTATATGAGTGATACTGATGTTATTACTTCATAATGAAACAACCTAAGAAGAAGAAGTGGAAGAAGAAATAAAGATGAAAGAATTGGTAACGGTAATTACCTCTTCTTTGAAGCGCCTTTTGGAGAACTCCTCTTAGGGAACTAAAATTGGTCTTTGAGTAAGACCAGAACCTCTAGGATGTTTCTAGGGAAGTGGAGAAGAGATTTTGGCAGGGGTTGGCCGAGCTTGAGTGCTCAAATTGGTGTGAGGAGAAGGGGGAGGAGGTGTCCTTTTATAAGGGAGGAGAGGGGCACCTTAGGAATATCTCAAAATATTATTTTATATTAAAGTCAAAATCGGTTTATAATGGTTCCAAAGGGTCTTATTTCGAAGCTAAAGTGGGGATGGGTCGAAATCCTATCAACCAATAAAATTTAGACAAGTTTAGGATATTATTTTAACCTTATCAATTAGATTTAACTCTAAGTTAAATAATTTAACTTTTACCATGTCTTTTTGTTTTCTTTCACAATATGGTTAATACACTTACTATAACATGCCAAACGAACCCCAAATTGTTTATTATTAATATATATATCCTTATCTAAGTCATTTGGCCGAACCTTAGATTTTTAAGAATAAAATAACAATTAATAATATAATATTTGATTTAAAAACTATTTTGTGTCAATTTTGACACTATTTGATATATGATTTTTGTGAGAGTCATAACAGAATTAAATGTTCGAACCAAGTTAATTAAATCAACATTAATATATCATAGTAACCTATAAAATTAGTGGAATTCATAAAAAGTCTTAAATTACATTTATTTTGGTATTTATATTATCAATTATGTCAATATTTCATTAATAAGATAATTACTGCATCATTTGTGTGTCATAAATAAATTATATTATTTGATGTCTAAAAATTACAAATAAAATACCATCATGTAGGAAATCTTTTTAGCTTTCTAATGAATATTTATAGTCGAATTTATCTTATGTATAACCCCATATTAAAAATGATTTACTTATTAAACTTTGATTTTAACTATTTTAACCCTCCTTTAAATAAATTAATAATAAATGTCCTAATCTAATCCAAGTGGGACTAAATGGTCATATTTTATTCCTAAGTTTGTTTTTGGTCGAATTACACTTGTCCAATAGAATTAGGACATGTGTTAGGGTAATATTAATATCATATTTACCCTTAGTTACCCTATTTACTATTAACCGTGGTAAAAAAAGTAAAAAGTTACTATTCACCAAAAAATTATTTTCATCTCATTGAACCACATTTTAGTCCTTGATATTAACCGTGTCTCTCGGATTTTTGAAATTCCATTCACAGAAGCGGTAAAATTAAGTTTTATGCAAAATTCAGTTTTTAACCTACCACTTAGTAGTTTCACTATTCATCAAAAATTGATGTTTTTCAGAACAATGCCAAAATTTCATCCCAAGCTATATTTCATATTCCGAATTCAAAAATGAAGTATATTTTACCAAATTCATAACATAAAAGTTGCATTAATTAATTTTATAATTAAATCCCGCTGTTAAAACAAATAGCGTGTTCTTAAGAAACAATATCTATCAAAAGATTGACACTTGTTTATGTCTAGTTTAAATGTGAAATTACATCCAATGTCCAACATTGTATTAAATTGTAAAAATATATTCTAAATATACTTTAAAACCACTCAAATTAATAATTTATAACTATTAATTATTTCGATTGAAAAAGTTGTTTTTAATTAAAATTTAGTAATTTCCACTATTCATCAAAATATGAAAGTTATCCGAAAATTACCAAAATTTCACCTTAGGCTAAATTCGATACTCCTAATCCATAAATGAAGTCCATTTTGAAAAATAAAATTTACAAAATTTCAAAAAGTGGTTATTACTATTCATAACGGCTAGTTTTAATAATATCTTAATAGCATATCGTTGTTTAGCGAAACTTGGTGTTGCGTACGACACACGCTATCGTGGAAGGTCGCGATTGTGTGTAATGGAAGGAAAGTCAAGGATGCTTGTTGTGAAAGCTTCTTTTGGTGTAGCGTACAACACAAGACATTAATGAAATTAAAAAAAATATTTTTCATAAAATCTCGGGGTGTTACACTATCGGAGTCTAGACCAACTTGATTGATGTGTTCCAAGGGTGTAGACTTATTATTGGACTGCATTAGTCCCGTGGGGATATTTTGTTGCTTTAGATGCAGTTGAATGATGTCATCCTTGGCATCAACTAGTTTTATTATTTGCATTCCATTATAAAATACTTATAAAGGAGAGTTACGTTCTTGTATGTGGATGATTAGAGTGTTGTTTTCATTGGAAAGAGAGGTTGTTTAGTGGGAAGTATAATTGTTGATACCCTTCTTTATATGATGGATGAGTTATCTATATGGAATCAGTGGATGTTGGGAGGGTGGAGGTTCCTAGGGTTGTTAGGGATTTTGGATGTTTTTTCTGAGGAAGTTGTGACACTACCCCTTCAAAATGATGTTGAGTTTGATATAGACTTCCAACCCAGTACTTTTTTGAAACTATGGAACCTTATCAGATGAAACCTATGGAGTTGTGGGAGTTGAGGATTTAGATAGATTATTTCATGTAGAAGGGTTTCAATTGAGATAGCGTGTCACTGTGGGGTGCTCCATTATTATTTTACAAAATCCGAATGGTAGTATAAAGATATGTATAGACTATTGGAGGTTGAATTAGAAAATGATCAATAACCATTACCCTCTTTTGAGGATATATGATCTTTTCGACCATTTGAGAGGGGCTAGTAGGAATTATAAGATCAATCTAAGTTCTAGGTATTAATAGTTGATGGTGAAGGAGGAATATATCTTGAAGACTTCCTTTAGATATAAGTATGGACACTTTGAGTTTGTATTCATTCTATTTGGTGTCAAGAACACACTGGCCATGTTCATGGGAACCATGAACTCTATATTCAGTAAATTTCCAGACCAGTTCATAGTCATGTTCATTGATGAAATATTGGTCTGCTCGAAGTCATAGGAGGAGCATGATGATCACCTCAAAGATGTATTGTAGGTTCTTACATTCCACCATATCTATAGAAATTTGTCAAAGTGTAAGTTTTTGATAGTATAGGTGCATTTCCTCACGCATGTGGTGTCTCAATAGGGTGTGGCAGTGGAACCATTAAAGGTTGAGACATTTGCTTCTTGGAAAGAAACTAAGAGGGTGGTAGGGGTTTATAGTTTACTTGGTATTTCAGGACATTATCATAGGTTTATTCCCGATTTATCTTGAGTTGTATCCCCATTGAAAACATTGACTAGGAAGGACTAGGATTTTATGTGGAGTGACTAGTTTCAGGAAACATTTAGTTACTTAAAGGGAAAATTGGTGAGTGCTCCGGTTGCTATAGGAGGATATGATGTTTGAGGTGTTTTGTGAAACTTCTCATATAGGCTTGGAATTCATGTTGATGAAGTAGAGATATAAAATCTTTCATAGTTCTAGGAAATTATTTCCCCATGAGTGTAACTATTACACCCATAATCTAGAGCTAGTAGTGGTCGTATTTATGACATTTTTTTGGTGACATTCCCTAATTAGGGTTGTTTTGTGGTCTTGATGAATCACAAGATCTTGAGGTATATCTATTTTTAGTGTGATATGAATCTATATAAATGAAGGTGGATGGAGTTTCTTTAGGATTATGATTTTGAGATCTCCTACACCTTAGGAAAGTAGAATGTTGTGGATGATGATTTGAGTAAGAAGTCACAAATGGATATTGTTCAAGAGTTGGAATATTGTTGGTTATATCACAAGAAGATATATAACTATAAATATTCCTTATTATAGAATATAAAAAATTATTTTGAACTATATACTTCAAATGATATTCTTAATTTTCTTCTCTAGTGAAATATTTCACTTACTTATCAAGAATTTTATAATTTCTAGTCATCATGAAAAAATTATAAACACTAATATATATAACAAAATTATTTATTTTATCTCACCAATATTCATATTCAACACCATAAAAAAATAATGGTATGCTAGTGTTGATACTTTCTAAAGTCCCAATGAAAATACTTATAGAAAACTAAACAATGTTGATCTAACATGTCATCCCATCCCGCTCACCATAAGGCCCCAAGTACCCCTCCCCATATGGAATAGTCCTTTGACTAATGGTGAGGGTATAAAACATATAGTGGGGAGAATATAACCTTTGGAAAGAGTGAAATTATAGTGGAAAATAAAAAAGGAATACAAATAAATAAATATTAGATTACACATAGAAAATTAGCTGAAACAACAACATTCTATAATAAATGAAATGTTCCATATAGTTGTACAGTCTCAAAGCATGATATAAAAAAAAACTGATCTCCCATTACGCCGATCATATATACAAAATAAAAAAACTGAAAATTAATTTTTCAAGGATCCTTTACTAACTACAGGACACACTACATACATGGTCTCCATGACTCTCATACCTCACAATCCCGATACTGAGAGTCCACATGAGTGGATTTTCTTGATCAAGGAAATATGGCTGAAGACCTCAGTAATAATTTGACAACTAAGGAAGATAAAGATAAAAAAATTAAATCAAAACTCTTTGAGGATGAATGTACTTTAATAAAGTAAAATTAAAATTTCTGCAAGGATTTGGAAGTAAAAGAATAATCATCTAAACATTTGGAGAAATCACACTCTAAGAATCAGGTTAATTATCTTCCATCCAAAAATAACATTTTATATGATTTTTCTAACATTTTAGGTGGTAAGAAATTTTTTGGGAAAAC
This sequence comes from Viscum album, assembly GCA_963277665.1. NCBI lineage: Eukaryota > Viridiplantae > Streptophyta > Magnoliopsida > Santalales > Viscaceae > Viscum > Viscum album. The sequence goes on along the minus strand of OY728127.1, from coordinate 1,328,345,121 downwards.
ATGGGTTGAGAAGGGACGTGTTAAATCTATAACACCCACAAAAATTAAAAATTTCCTCTATAAGAAAGATTGAAAATGCCTAGGTAATGTTAGAGTAGGAAGAACTTATGGATCTCAACAAAACTTCTATAAATAAAGATTATACTTCTACATAAAACCAATATTCAGTGATTTTTGCTGGTGCTATGGAATCTATGGGCATAGGGAATATAATTGTTGGTATAATTTATCACTTTTCAAAAGAAGATATGAATAGAGGGGAATCGACAGTGGAAGAAGAGTCAGTAAATTTTCTAAAATATAGAAAGTTGGAAAATTAAAATCTCAAGATGTTAGAAAACTTCCAATGGAAACAAAATTTGAATGTTTGACAGAAGTATGTGGAATATATGACTAGGTTGGACACCATGTCAAAGAATTTATGAAAACTCTTCCAGGGGAAAATTCTTATTTGAGAAAAGAAAAGGAAGCTGGAAAGAGAAAAGTTTAAGAAAGAGCATTTGTTATTGAGATGACCTTAAAATAAACTAAATAAAAAAAACCATGGATTATTGATAGTGGTTGTTCTTCGCACATGATGAGATATTTTAAAATCTTAAAAGATGTTGAAAATTGAGATGGAGGACTAGTTACCTTTTGTAATGATATTTCCTTATAATACAGAAGAATTGGAATGGTTGAGATTGAAGCAAAAAAGTTAAAATCTAAGGAAGTTATATTTGTCAATGCACTAAAACAAAACTTACATAATATATGTCAAATTATTAATGATGGGAAATAATTTATATTTAGAAAAGATTATTATATCCTAAAAAGTGTGAAATATGGTAAAGTTGTTACTAAAGGAGAAATAACCAATGAAAGTCTTTTCCATATTGGAGAACATTGTGACTCATGTTATTTAAGTGCTGAAGATGAAAATAAATTGTGGAATCATAGAGTTGGGCATCTTAGGTAAAAAATCACGAATAAAATTTATAAAGTTGATGCTATATGAAATATTATTTCTTTGAAAATAAGAGAAGATGATATTTGAATAACTTTTAAAAAGAAAAAATGACTAGTAAAAGTCATAAGAAAGTTGAGATTCAGTTTACCAGAACCCTTGAACTTATTCATTCAGATATTTGTTAAATGATGAGACATTAATAAAAAAATGATGTTTTTTACTTTATCACTTTTATTTATTATTTTACTCATATGACCAACATAAAGTTTATGAAAAACAAGTAATAGGTTGTATAAATATTTAGATTTTTCAGAAAATGTGTTGAGAAAAAAATGTGGGTTTATATAAAGAATTTGACAATAGATAATGATAAAATGTTTACATGCATTTACTTTGAATATTATCTGATAAATAATGGAATCAAACATTAGTATAGTGATCTATACACCCCAGAACAAAATGGAGTAGCAAAGAGAAAAAATAGAAGTCTTGTGGAAATGGAAAGGAGAATGTTAGAAGAATAAAAACATTCAATGTTCTACTATAGAGAAGTTGTGTTTATTTCTATTCATATAAAAAATAGATTTTTTTTAAGGTTGAAATCCAACATGACTTACTATGGTATGTATTAAAACAAAAACCTCCATTTAAATACTTCATGGTTTTTGGAATTCCCTATTTTATAAAAATAAAAAATCTAGATCCTGAAAATTTTGATGAGAAAGTTGAAGAAGGAATTTTCATGAGATATTCACCCAATAGAAGAAGCTAGAAATATAGGAAAGAATGTTTAAAAAATTTGTTTGATTCTAATGATGTGAAATGTTTTGAAAATCAAAATTCATTAACAAGGAATGTTGAAAATATTGAACAAGATAAAATAAAGATTTCCAATGAAAGTTAAAGTGATCCAAAATAGACATATTAAGATTCAGAGGAATCATGTTATAAGGAAAGTGAAACTGGAAGATAAAATTTGAAATGTAATAACTTACAAAAATATATTGAAACTGAAAATTTACTTGGAAATAAAAAATATATGATTCATATTAGAATAAGATTGATGTTAGAAAATTATACATCGCCCATTTAATAGATTGAAGCATAATTAGATTCAGAAGTAGTTGAACAAAATGAATGGGTTGATACAATGAATGATGAATTGGATTAAATTGAGAAAAAACGCTTGGGAACTTGTTCCATGCACATCAACAAAAAATATTATTGAAAAAACGTGTGTTTACATAAAAAAATTGAATGAACATGGGGAAATTTCAAGAAACAAAGAAATACTTATTTGTAAAGGCTATGCACTGGTGGAAGGTGTGGAATTTTGAAGAAACCATTACTACCATTTCCAGTAGTGGTTGCACATATAAGTTACAAAGTTTGTCATATAGATTTAAAGTCATCTTTTCTTAGTGGTGACATTTAAGAATAAGTTTATATTGATAAAACTTGTGGGTTTCTACTTGATAAAAATGGAATAATAGTTTGTAAATTAAAGAAACCCTTTTATGGATTGAAATAATCCCTATATGATTGGTTTTACAAAATTGATAATTGTTTGATAATGTTTAATTTTTCTAATGGAAAAGATGATAGAAACTTATAAATTAAATAAGTTAACTATAACACCCTTATTGTAATTATGCGCATAAATGATCTTTTTTATAGAGATAATGAAAATGTTTGTAAAGAATTTTATGAGGAAAGGAAGAAGAATTTTTAGATGTCAATTTTGAGATAATTAACCCTCCTCCTAGTTGTAAAAGTTCAAAAAAAAAAAAATGAAAAATACAATTTTCTAACTCAAGAAAGGTTTTCCAGAGAATTTTTATAAAAGTTTTGTATGGTAGAATCTAAAGATGTTTCTACTCTTATTTTTTTTGGTATGAAAATGAGTAAAGATGAAGATGGAAAAAGTGTGAATAAGAAATAATTTTAAAAATTTAAAGGATGTTTTCTTTATCTAATATATTAAAAAACTGGTATTTTTTATATTGTGAGTTTGTGTGCCAGATATCATAGTGATCCTAAAGAATCTCATATATTAGAAGTAAAGATAATACCGAGATATGTTAAAGGAACAACTTCACATGATATGTTATATAAAAGAAGTTGTTTTATGAACTTTCATGGTTATACTATTTCTGATTGATCTAGATATTGTAATGATAGAAAATATACTTTAAGAGGAACATTTTACTTGGGATAATGTTGTGTGAGTTAGAATAGTAAGGAACAGAGGTCAGTAACTTTGAGCAAAATAGAATCAAAATATGTTACAACTACCTGGGCTTGTACTCAAATTTTGTGGATGAGAATTCAGTTGGAAGATTTGAAATTTGAAGTTTTCAAACTATTGAAGATACTTCGTGATAATACAAGTGTAATTTATATTTATAAAAACACCATCTGAAACTTAAGATCAAATCACATTGATATCATGATTCACTTTATAAAAGAGAAATTTGATGGTGGAGATGTTTTTATGGAATATATTTTAACAAAGTATCATATTTATAACATATATGAAAGCTATGACAAAAGAAATATTTCTAGAATTGAGTCTGTAACTTCATGTTGAACCTCCACGTTTGACTTCCTAAAATATGGATGAATGCGGCCCCATCATGATTTGGATTATGTTGAAAAAGGGGGAGAATATGTTCAAATTTTTCCTACAAAGGGGAGATAAGTACTTTTCTTACTTAAATGAATCTGAAGCATTGGCTATTATAAAATGGGGGAGAAAAATAAAAGTGAGATAAAAAGTAAAAGTGAGGATGTGTTTATCTTAACATGGCTGAAAATTTTCTTGTCTCTGAGGTATGTAACTCCTTCAAAAAAATTACTTTATCTAGTAGTGTGGTGTTAGGAAACTCTCTTTGAAGAAAGGCTGTGTTTTGATAAAAGTTGTAAAAGTATGAGTTGTGGAAAAACTGATGAGTTGAAAAGTTTTTAATGAGGATTATCAACAAATCCAAAGGGGGAGATTGAAGATCCTTGGTGATTTGTTGTTTTAAAAAAGTTTTTTTTGTTGAAAAAACTTTTTCTAAGGAATACATTTTTTTAATTAAGTGAAAGTTATTAAATGAGTTTACTGAGTTGCGGGAAAAGAAAAAAGTTGTAAATTTTGGAAGATTGGAAAGCAGGGAAGTTGTAAAACTTTCTAAAAAACTTAGATGGTGATTTACTAATATCAAAGTTATCAACATCATGGAAAAACATAATATTAAATATTTTTATAATAGGGAGAAGTTGAAGTTTTTTTAGACATAGATTATTATATTGAGAAGCTCTAGCCATATTTTTTCCTGATGTAATTTTTCAAGACATAAAGAATTGGATGAAGCTCCTGATGCAGTTACCAGACATAGTTGCAATGGAAGATTTTCTATAAAATTTTGAAGTTTATGGACTCTGATTTATAAATACATTTATTTGGACTAATAAACTACAATAGTTATAGAAGTTTGAATTTTCTAAAGTTTAACTAAGTACTAACAAACTACTATTTAGACACACTTTCTAGATATAAGTTTTAGACAATTTTTTTCTTAGAAATCCCTAGTTTGTGAAAATGATTTAGTTCAAGAAAAATTTAATAAGGGAAAGATATTGGTTTTTATTTAGGCTGATAAGGAATATATTTTTTATAATAAGCTTTGACATCGAAAAGTTTTTTATTGGAAATACCTGATCAGACTGATATAGTGGTCCGACCAGATCAGATAATATAGAGTTGATGTTTGTGAAAAGTGAAAAGTTTAGTTGTTGTAGAGTTTTTATGGTTATGAAAAATATTGAATAAATGAAAAGTGACTCAAGAAGTCAGTTCTGAATATCTATTCAAAGAAAAAGGGAGATATCATCTTTGTAACCATACATAGAGATCCAGACACATACCACTGGAAAAACTCTTTTCAGATAGAGATATGTGATTTTTTTTGAATTTTCTTCATCATACATAAGTTGATCAGATTTAGAGAGTTGATAAGAGAATTATAAATAAATATGTTGAAGAATTAAAAGTTTGAAATCAAACAAAAATTTACAAATATATAAGAATGGATGCATTGGAATGGACAAAGTATCAATTTAGAGATATGTTAGAAATGTTGAAGTTGCTACCAGATAGAGAAGGCATAGGAAAAAAATTCTTTAGAAGTTGAAACAATGCAGTCAACATTTTTTAGTTCTCTTGGAGAAAAAAAAAGATAAAAGTTTTTATATTTTGTTTTGATATAGTTTTTACTTTATTGGGTTAAGAACATATTTCAGATAAAGATATAAGTTCAAATTTTGAATGGAGATACAATGACCAGACCAAGTCAAAGTTTTGTATTTCAAGTGGTTTAAGAGAATAAATCACATGAAGGGGGTTTCAAATAAAGTTCTAGATGGTTATGTTCTAGATGATCAATTTTTGGAAAAATGTTTCATAGAAATTTGTAAAGTTCTTATTTGAGTAAGGTTGAGAATTCTGAAATTCTGATGAATTCAATAATATTTGAGAAGACTCTAGAAGAGTTGAGAAGGTTTGAAAATAACTCAAATGAAGTTCAAATTAACATGAAATCCAGAGTTATGAAATTTTAGTGAGTGGGAAAAAGAAATTGGCTTATTACCCTTTCCTTTCCTAGATCACCAATAAATAGAAGTGCACAATAAATTTGTACTCAACACTATTTATATATACAAAAGATGAAACATTGAAAGTTTTTTGTTAGAAGATAGTTTTCTAAACAAAGTTTTTTTTTCATGTTGCTGAAGAGTTTCTAGATATAGGTTTTGGTTAGAATATTGAACAAAAGATAGTTCAGATTATCAGACTGAGTTTTAATAGATAGTGAAGATCATATAAAGTTTCAATCAAAAGTTAGTGAGGCATTGAGTTTTCTAATCTGATAGAAAAAAGGTTTTTAAAAGGAATAGGTTAAGAAAAGGTATATAAGACAGAGACCATCAGACATAGTCCCATTGAACTTAGTCTCATTAGATAGATTTTCTGGATAAACCTTTCATAGAGAAAATTGAAAAAAGTTACATATTTAATTGTGGATCTAATTTTTTAATCTAAATTTGTAAACTGATGGGAGTTGGTATAATCATTCCTATTGAGAGATAGAATAAGTCTAATGGGATTTAGTTAAAAGTTATATTCACTTCTTTACTATAGTGAATTTTCATAGACCCGTGAGTGTATCTATGGAAAGGATTTATGTTCTCACATTGAGGCATAACCTTGTAAATCTAGTGTTCTTTATTTACTTTCCAACATTTTTATGCATTTTATTTTACTAAAAGTTGATAAGGAATAAACTCTAACAAGGTTCATGGGTAAAGTTTCTTAAATTTAATATTTATAAAAAGACAATCACGGAATCAACCACCCTTCTCAGTGATTCAAAAATACTTAGGAACTCTAAGAAGAAAATTATTGAGTTTATTGAGATATATTTCATAATATTTCATCATCGGAATCAAAAACATAAACTGTCCCGATAAACGATGTGATTGTATTATAAAATCCTTACCACTTTGGTAACTTTGAATTATAAGCCCCAATGAAAAAATAACATTAAATGAAAGTTAAAATATCACAAGAATAAATAAATTCATTATATAACATGTCAATGGGGCTGTATATACACCTCAGAAAAGAATATAGATTTATAACATAACATATGTCTCAAAGAAGAAAAATTGAGACAAAAATAACTTACTAATTTGATAAATTTTGAATCATAAACCACATGAAAGTGATATCCTAAATTTTTTATATAAATATAAATAATTTTTATGAGAATAAACATAAAAATACCTTAATGGTAATTATATACACTATAAAAAATAGGTGGTGAATTTGAAAGTGTCTCATAGAAGTAAAATGTGAGGCATAAATCCCTTACCTTAAGTCCTGACTTCCTTCACATACCTTAAAATATTCTATATAATAAATAAAATTTTATTATAAATATAATATAAAACCATAATTATATATATCATACTATATATTATTTATTTGTGACCATTTTATTATTCATTTATTAATAATTCCCTGTTAAGTCACGTTTTAGGCAATAACAAATTTATTTCCATGTATGTTTTGATTTGTTATTTTTTTGGTCCTATTATCTTGATAATGGTTATATAATCTCCATAATGTTAAAATTTATATTAATATCATATATATTCAATATATATATATTTAGAGTTGTCTGTAAAAGTTAGAGATAGAAAATGAAATACACTGTTTATGGAGACGGTAGGCCATACATCCGCATGAACGTTGTTTCCTTTTCCTGATGGATTGAAAGAAAAAAAGGTAAATAATATATTATAATAAAAAAATAATTTTTATGTTATATATATCACATATTTTCATTAAACCCATCCTTATTACCTTCCATGTAAAGAGTGAATGAATCACAACACTTCATCAGGTGATAGTCCTTTGTACACACAAGCGACGTTATGATATTACCACAGAATGAAAAGTAAGATGGTATATGTGATATAATGAATCATAATCATAATAATATCATATATAAATGTTTAATACATAATTATATATATCCTTGAGAGGTGTTAATGGAAAGATTAATGACATTGGTTTATGAGGTAGTAATCTGCCGTACCTACGAAGGATGATTTCGTAACCCCTTTTATTGAAGATGAGAAGGATTAATGTTATTAAATTAAAAATAAAACATATAAGTATATATAATATACTAAGGTTATTATATAAACATGTTTTATCAATAATTTAAGGAGGTGGATGAAGAAATAAAATAAAAATCTCGGTTAGGGACATTACCACTTTTTCAGAAAAATTATTTTGGTTTGCACCAAAATGATTCTTAGGTTAGATTTATGACCAAAATAAGTCTTATAGGATGAGAGGAGGGAATCAAGGAAGTAAGTTTTTAGGTATTTTCTAAATTAATGGGTTTTTAAAGTGTGAATAAGAGATGATAGGGGGTGTCATTTTATAAGTGAGGTGAGTGGCACACTTATAATTTTTGAAAAGAAAAAGGTGTACCTAGTTTTTTCACTTGAAAAAAGGATAAAAAGGGTCCATTATCGAACGTAGAAGAGATAAGGTCTAAATATGGAAATGAAAAGGGGTTTGGACAATTTTTGGTTCATTTTTAACTGTTATCTTTTTATTTTAACCTCCGGTAAACTCATTTATACCTTAACCATGGTAATTAATTTTTAATGATTTTACTATTCATAATGATAAAAAATTTAGTTGAATTTATTATAAAATATAAATTATTATGATTCCAAATAAGAAATCCATTTTTAAAAATTATATTCATAGAATTGGAAAATTTAATTTAAAATTAATCCCATAGACGCGATGAGATATTAGTTTTCCAAAGGGAAAATGGTCAAAAACTTTAAAAAGTTTTTATATCAAAATTAATTAGAAAATTGATTAAAATGACTTGAATTGAATTAATAGATATATAATTAATCTAATTTAACTTTTAAAACAATTTTAAAAATTTTATGTGTTTAAATTTTTTAAAAGAAATGACTATTTTTAATAAAAACCAGTATTTTCCACTATTCATAAAAAAATTTATCTTTTCAACAAATTATCAAAAATTCAATAGAAGATAATTTTGACATTATGATTTAAAAATTTAACTTTATATTTAAAATAAATTTTTAGTGTAAAAAATTAATTTTAAAATAAGTGTGCAAAAGGAGATAAAACTGTTTTTTAGAAAAATATAGTTTTTAAGCATAAAATTGGATTTATTCTTATATCTTGTTTAGAAAAAACATAAGATTAATGTTAAAAATTTTATTAAATATATATTATATAAATTTCATTAAAATTAATCACCAAAAAATGTTATTTTATTTTATTGATGTAAAACACATTTTTTTTCATAAAAATTGTTTTTAAGAAAAATATTTCCCTTATTTTCAAATAGTTTTTATTTTTATTTCTAATTAATAAATCACGAAATAATTCATTTGATATACATGTTTAAACTGTATATTTTCATAAATTTTTAATCTTATTTATACCCATCATTCCAACAACTAGGTGACAACTATTATATTAAATAATAATATTTTAATAGTATGTCACATTTCGTTTAAACTCAGTGTTGCATGTAATGCAAGATAAACTTAGTGTTTCATATGACACAAGATAAAAAAAATATTCTATATGATGCAGGATAAACTCGATGTTGTGTTTAATGAATAATATTGAAAAGATTAAATTTATTTGAAAAAAATATTTCAATATATCTTGAGTTGTTACATTATACTCCCCTTAAATAAATTGCGTTCTCACATTTTAAACTTATACTCGGTAAACAAGGGTTTAACATTTGGAAATCCCTTTGTGGGAAACCCATATAGTAACAAGGGTTAATAAAAATTCCTCTTTAAAATAGGGAGATGGATTTATAAAGGTCAGTTAGAATAACACATAATAGGTTTCTAAATAGGAGAACATAGTTGGGAAGTGAAGATTTGTACATGGAAGAAAAGTATAATGTCTAAATAATGATGGTGAGTAAATATGATCATTGATCACAAGAAAGTGAATGATCATGTGAAAATCAATAACCACACAACCATAAACTAAAGAGTTTTTAAATAGATCATTGATATCATAAAAAATGATAGTAACATGACATAATTTTATTGTATGATCATTTTACAATAGTTGTGGAATTTTCATGAAAATATATGATTACTTGATTCCATTCCATTTTATAAGCACAATATCATCCTTTGATTATACCTTGATCAATTTCCACTTTATCTCTTACTCTAAGAGATGATTTTTTTCACGTCTAAAGCACTAATGGATAATAATATTCATAAAATAATGATAATTTATTCCTTCTATCTCTAGTTATTATAAAAAAATGGTTAGTACATATTTTAAAATATGCATAAATCTTCATATGGTGAAATAATACATTAATATCTAAAATATCATCCAAAGTTCAACTTAAACCATTCCATAAATGGTTAACCTTATGACCCTTATAAAATTCAAAATTTATAATGAAGATCACTAAATTTCCCAAAACCATCTTATCATTAATCCCCCAAATATCAATAGGTAACTCTCAATGGTCACATAACGAATATATGAATACCTTGGTCATAATTCTCCCGAATCATAGTAATAACCAAAATTACCATAAAAACTCAATGAAAACATTCATTCTTCCCCATTATATAAATAAAACCATAGATTATTGAATATATTCCATAAATCCAACAATGATATAAACTCCATCAATGATAACATAAACCACTTTTTCCAAAAATCATTAATCAGTTCCAAAGGAATCAATACTATTCAATTTACTTTATTCATATAAACCGTATCTTTTTCCAAACTAAACACCATTTTTTGAACATCAGGATAATATTAAGGGTTATATTCCCTTAATCAAATTATCACATTTTCATTTAATCCATTTTTTAGTCTATCAATACCATTTAACATATTATTTCAACTCATTAACACAAAAATACTATGTAATAATCCATTGATGTTTCATGATTATAATATCCAAAATATCACTGATAAAAATATAATTATTTTAATTCCAATAAATAAACAAATCAACCATCCCACATCCTTCATGCACCATTAACTAGGTTCACTAAATTATTCCTTAACACTTATTTCCTTTTATATGTATTTTTTAGTCTATTCAACATCAAAAATATAACCATTAATAATACAACCTTTCTTATTATCTTAATTAGATTTTCCTTTATAACATCAATTTACATAATTCCCATACTTTCTACATTTGAAACATTTAACTATCGATGATATCTTGGAGAGGACATTATTCTCATCCATTGTGTCAACTAAACCTTTTGTTTTTCCTCTATAATTACTTGCTTTGTGTCCTTCTTTTACACACTAAAAACATATTATTGTTCCTTTGAGACATTCCATGGAGTGCTTCTTCCGAAATTCTTGACATATAGTAAATTGAATATTCTTTCCTCTATGGTCTCCCCTAACCAAACTCTCAACAAACTCTATCCTTGTCTTCTTTGATGAGTCCCAGAGTTGGTTAATGTGGAAGTTGTTAATCATATATCATGATAACTTATTAGGAATAACCATAATATCTTTCAATCATGTCATTATTCCATTTGGTTACTCATCAAAACATTTTATATCAGAATCAACATTATTCTAGTTCCTTTTGGTTCCCTATATTGATTAAAACAAAAAATCATAGTGTGAGTAACAATATTCAAAGTGGGAAACCAAATAATCCTAAAAACTAACTTATAGGATGTCTAAATCATGACACCTTCTTTTAAATCTATGACACCTTAATATTAACCTAGTTCATTCATGGTCATTACTTAAATCTCTCATGATGGTTCAGAAGGAGTTTGTAAATTTCTAAAGAATATCCCCTAGGAGTGTCAAACCAAGTGTGTAGTAAGGCCCATTGTCATGCACTAGGTGATGATAAAGTCTAGCTAAAATCACCCTTTTTGGAGTTATTACCCCTTTGTACCTCTGTTCCAGATCCACATGCACTTTTAGTGTCTAGACATAGATGTAATCTTTTGGAAACCACTTTCTCTATACTTTACCAAAATTCTAGGACATTTTCATATACTTTGTCTGATCCTTAGACTTATACTTAGGCGTATCCTTAGAAATATACTTAGAAATATCCCTAGGCATTTCACTAAAGTTTTCTCATCCTAGTATCCAATGGTTAGAAAAACCTATCATCTAATACTAACTATAGTGACCTAGTATTTTCATACATATATATCACATCTTTTAGATGAATATTCATTACATTACACAAAAACATTATTGAGGATCAAAATGGTGTAGTGACTTTGGATGCTATGTACATAATATTAATATCTAGTGAAATATATTCAATGATTCCCACAAAGGGATTCCCATTTATTAATCTTCATATAAATACCCTACTTAAAACCTTTCTTTATAACATAGGGAAAGGAAATATAAGAATAGACGAGCTTATATGCTTATTAAGGGTAAACAAGGGAAATTATGTAAACATAACATGATCATAAGTGTATGAGAATGTGATCATATCATATAAAAACCATACCCTGCATATAAAAGATCAAAATATTTAGTCATGGAATAAATATTGGAAGTTTATAATACATTAATCATAAGAAAATAAAAGAACACGATCCATAAGAGAATAACATTTACAAAAGGCATGGATCTTTGGAATAAAAATAAGCATATAAAATCATTTACAAAGTAGTAAAGGATCACTTCCAAGGTTATCATAGTAGAATGGGTTCACTCCCAAAACCATCATAGTAGTCAAGGTTCACTTCTAAGACTTTCATAGCCGAAAACTTCCCTTACTAAACAAAGTTCACTCCCCTTTATAGTACTTTGTATCTCATGAGATATAAATCTTTACCCAATTAATTGGAGGAAGTTATTGGTACCACCCATCACATAATTAAAATCATACTTGTGTGTAACATAATATCATAAAATATTTATCATATCATAACATATGAAATGGAATGGGTTTCATAAACATTTTATCATATCATAACCTATGGAAAATAGATAGGTTTTATAATAATTTCATCATTTAATCATTGTAGAACCCAAGAAAAGAAGTGGGTTTCATAATAATTTCCTCATGGTATAACCCATGGAAGAGGAAATGGTTTCATAAAAATCATGCCATCATAAAGATAAACCATTCAGAGAATGAATAATAATGGTTTACACACTGATATTTCATGCATATTTTTATACATAAATTAAGGATTTTGAAGGAATTTGATGAATAATTCCTATGAAATTTATTTTTTTATTAAGTTGTTGGAATTTGATGATAAATAATGAAAGTAAATTTAAATGATGGTTTTAAATGATCTATCTTATTAAAAATTATTTAATGAAATTCTATGATGTTATTTTAAAATGTTTATATCCTATAATATTTTCATATTATTTTTTAGTGTTTACCCAAAATTTAGGCCAAGGGAAAGCCATCAAACTAGGAAGCCTTAAGCCATATCTAGTTTTAAAGAGAGGATGACTAGCCAAGAGGGACATGAGGAGAGAATGCACAAGGCACACTTGGTCATGTGATCCCATGAGGATCCTTGGGAGCATAGTGGGAGTGAAGGCCCATGTAGTCCAGGTGGTGCAGCCTGACCCATGTGAGTGTTTTCGAGAGCCCACCTTAGTGTAGGATTTTGAGCTGCATCAATCACATATTTTCTTATAAGCAAGAGTGCCTCACCTATTCTATTTTGATGTGGGAAAATTCCTATGGGTTACTGTTCATTCAATTTAAAAAATCCCACACCCTACCTCATTTATAACCCTACACCACTATCTCCTCTCAAAATCTCTCCTCAATGACTCTGGCCGCCACCTCTTCACCTCAAATACCTCCATGAAATCTGCTGAAGGGTCTCGGCTGAAGCACATCCCCCACCACCAATGCTTGGGATTTCCATAAAAGGCCTCAAGGACCTTGAGCCATCACCATGGAGATCCATCTATCCACTGTGAAGGACGAATGTGATTAATGAAGGCACTAAAAATAAACCCCACTACTTTCCATTGCTATGTCACAATCCTTACATCCCATGAAATCCACGTCCCCATATGACCTTGCATAAACAAAAGAGGCTGGATCTTTCTAAGTCTATAGTCCACAGTTCATTTAAAACACACGATACACTTGGGTGTATCATTGAAGATACATCGAGAATATCTCAAGTATATCTTGATTGGATATCCCCTCTGATTTGAGTAATGAGTCAAGAGCTCCACCTTTTCCTATAAATGAAGACCCTCATCCACTATCGAGGGGATTTCTACACCCCGAAGGAAGGTTAAATGCTGGAAAGGATGTATTTTCTTCTTTTATTTTTATTTTATTCCTTTTAGTTTAGTTTTATTTTAAATGTAACTTTAATTTATTTTATTTTTAATAAAATTAATCCATGAATTTTTATCAAGTGTTTTTCCCACCCATTCCTCTTTCCTACTTCTTCTAAATTCTTCTTGTTATCCTTCTTATTATTATTTCATTATTTTTATTTTTAATTTCTTAATTTATTTCTTATATTTTTTTATATTCTTATTTAATTTTAATTTTTAATTTTATTATATTTTCTTCCACCCCAATCTCTCTCCCCCTCTCTTCTATTCTTTTTATTATTTTCCATAGTGACATATTACCCTAAAAAACTAGGGGCTAACATGAGGCATAGCCTAGGGGAGGTAAGTGGTATTTCCATTATTTTTTCATGTAAATTATTATGTTTTGTTAAGTTTGTGGGGATAAAGTGTGGATTTTATGAGTTTGGAGATTTACCACTACAACAATAAACTCAAAATCATTTATAGTATTTGTTTAAATCTTTTCACTCCCTTCTACTGGATACAAGATCTTTATACAATGGAGTTGATCCATTCAGTGGATGAAATGATATAAGACAGAGCTAGATCCTATAATATGTCACACTCTCGATTGAGGTGTGCCATCAACCTTTATTATAGGAGGAGGTAAAATTAATATTTCTAAAATCATTTGATATTCCACACCACTAAATAAAAGAATAGAAATTCATGCATGGGATCACAAAATTGAATTATCTAACTAAATTTAAACACCAATAATAAGAATGATGGAACCCATAAACCAAACCATAAAGGCGATGTTATTTATTCCTAGTCACATTCTATTTATCATTGTATATTATTATAAATTTTATCATTTTATCTATCTTTTAAAGTTACATTTCTATCATAAAATAATAAAAACAAACAAAAAGAATTATTTTATGTGAATTAGATTAATTAAGTAAGAAACATTGAATCACCTCAAGTGGGATGGCCCTGGTCAGCCTCTGTGTTTCTCTTGTAAAATAAATTTTCTTTTTTTCACAACCAATGATAGGTGTGTGACAAAACTGGGGCCTTTTTAGGGGATCCAATTAGTGTTTGCATATATTTTTCTATTTTCACATTACAGATGGATTTTCATTGTTTTTATAAAAAACCATAAAAAAATTATTTTTCCTTGATGTTTTCAAATGATTATTTTTTCAACGCATGGAAAAATTACTCATAGGTGCAGGAGAAGAAATTAAAAGAGACTGGATATGAAAAAGGCTGGGTTCAATAACTTTGCAGAGACACAGAACAAATAGAGGAAAAAATGTAGAGAACATTTGACTATGTTCGTACATTGATGAAGAATCCAGAAACTGAGCTACATATAAGATATCAACAAGATTTGGATGAATTCTATAAAAAGTGTGAAGAACAACTTGATCTCCCCAAAGAAGAAGAGACAAAACCAATGAAGGAAGACACCACCCAAGTGGTGGAATTTGAAGAAAATATGAAGCATCCCAACAACCCACCTCTTTCAACTGATATCTAACTTAAAGAGGCACTCATCACTGAAAAATAGATTAAACTATAACCAACTAAGGGCGTTGATCTTATCTCAAACTCTATTTCATTTTATTTTATTCAATTTGAATTGAGTATTACTTTTAACTACTTTGAATGTTTATATTTGGTCAATCCTTTCCATGCCTTAGAGGAAGATGAAGAAACAACACTTGTACATGATGAGGAAAAAAAAGAGCTCCTTGATTTTTAGGAGAATTCATATGAGGAATACCATGAGGGATTCTAAGTAGCTGATCATAAGGAAATCAAGACATAGGCTACTCATTATGAAGGGGGGATTATTTATGATTATTTATGTTTAAATTTTATTCAAGTAAAAATACATCTTTAATTTAATTTTGATCATTCAATTCATGCATCCCATAATGACCCAACACTAGACTAGAAGGAGAAGGTTTCAAAATTATCAACCAAGAAGAAGGATGATCCATACTTCATCCTACCCCTTCCATGCAAGATATAACAAATTGTGAAGAGGATGGTTCTAGTATACTATATCCCTAGATCATTCCTTAACCACCAATAAAGAAGCACAAGCTAAAAAAATCCACATGTGGTGGTTAAAATCTAAGAATATTCACTCTCCATAAGACTATGGATAATAGCTGGTAATTCCCTCTAGAGGTAGTAAAAATTCAGGGCTCACTTGAGGAATCATACCAAGACTTATCCTTTTATTTTCCTTCTATGAAATTATATTTCAATTTTACTCTTAGGATTAGTCCAATATTCAGCCCACTCCCTCTTATATTTTAACCTTAAATGACATGATATTTGTGTGTAATTGAGTAATTTTATTTTGTAAGATCATGATGGAACAAGGAATCCTACAAAAAGTCAAGGGAAAAAGAGGATTAAGCTTCATTATAAAGGGAGTTCACTTTTAAATGTTTATATTTTAAACTCCCAATGTTTTTTATTAAAACATGTTTTGAGATTCAAACTATAAATTGTAAGCCCGTGCTTGAATTTATGCTTTACTAGACTTATCTAGGAGAAATTAGTTTCTTGGGAATCCTATGATTCCATGTTTTAGATTTCAATTTTAATTGAATTAGATGATTAAAATAGAAAATTTATTTATTAATATAAATCATGGATATTAAAATGGGGACTCATGATTTGAGGAATTTTATTAATTCATGTAAATAAAATTTACCCATTATTTTTCATGATTTAAAATTTTGAAATTCATTTGAATCGATTTATTATTATCAGTCATGCCTTGAGTGATTGTCCCAAATAAAATTTCTCATTCCTGAGAGGATTTCTAGACAAATTACTTCCCATTTTATCTTGATAATATTACTTGAGCGATCTTAGTACTTGCCTCCTAGCAGAACTTGCATTGAATCTTATCAAATCTATGACTGTAAAAAAATAAAATTTAAAATGATTGAGGCATATTTTAAAAACAAATTGTCCTTAAGACCAACTTTACATCAATCCTTGTTTTAACCATATAAACCATGAATGATTTTGGTAGGAATGAACCACATTTCAATACATTTTTATCTATTCTAACCCTACTCTTAGTATTTTTATGATTTTTAAAGTTGAAGCGTAGGGGAAAAAGGAGTCATGAAAAAATGGATGATTTAAATTTTAATAAAGAAGTGTGGGGGTGATACATATGGATATTAATATAGGTTTATATTCATTTAATTATTTATTGTTTTACCCTATTGAATAAAAAAATTAAAGTGATAAAAAGAACCAAAAAATGAAAAAATAGATGTGGGTTGTGACATGTAAGAATAAAAAATCACCATTACTATACTAATGATTTTTATCATATGTGGTTATGTGGTGCATGTGAGGTTTATTCTAAGAATAAATTTTGTAAAATAAAAAAATTAAAAATTAATTTGAAAAAGAAAAAAAGAGTACAAT
The DNA here is from genome assembly GCA_963277665.1 of Viscum album. Classification (NCBI taxonomy): domain Eukaryota; kingdom Viridiplantae; phylum Streptophyta; class Magnoliopsida; order Santalales; family Viscaceae; genus Viscum; species Viscum album. The sequence continues at coordinate 1,328,327,779 of OY728127.1, read as the reverse complement.
AGTGGAGAAAAATTAAAGTGGGTGCACAAATCATTCATTATGATTTACTTTAATCATGACCTTATGTTTAGTTTTGGGGGGAATAGGGGTTTCTACTTTGAAGGGGATAATTTCATTAAACTTTTACTTTTTATATGATTATTTATACTTTAAGAGATAAACCTCCTATCTAAGACTTAATTATTAAATATAAATCCCTACAAACCTTAAACCTCAGAGTCAAATAAACCTTGATTGAAAAATACTCATGATTTTATGTGTCTTTTATCTTTACAAAGTATAGAAATTAGTTCCTTTAAAAGACTATGGATAATGAGAATGAATTCATGATATGAGTATAAATCTTCTTGAATTAATATAATGAGTTATGAGTGAAAAGATTAAAAATAGAGGTAAATAATGATTTTAAATGTTTAATAATAATGATTTAAGGATCTTGAATTGATGAAAGAATAATTTTCATCATTTTCAAAAGGAGAAAAGTAAAATAATTGAGTTTATTATCTCTTTTAAAATTGAGAAATTTAATTGATATTTTATGTATAATTTGAAAGTTTGATTTAATATTGACAATTTTATTATTTTATTTCTTTGAAATTTGAATAATGGTAACATTTGTGCCCTCTGATATTCCATTTAGAGATTTTATGATTTAGGATATGCATGGTTTAAGTGTGGGGGTACTCAAAAAAACTGACATTTCATTCACATTTTAAGCATAAATTAAGGATTTTTGATGGAATTTAATGAACAATTCCCATGTCATTGATTGGTTTATTAAGTTTTGGGAATTTAGTGATAAAGAATAAAAGTAAATTTAAATTATGATTTTTAATGATTTATCTGATTAAAAATTATTCATGAAATTATAAAATTTTATTTTCAAATGTTTGAATCTTATAATTTTTTTATATTCTTTTTCATTGTTTACCAAAAAATTGGGTCAAGGGCTGGCCCACAAACCAGGGAGCCTCAAGCCACACAACTATCCTCAAGGAGAGGTTGGTTAGCAAAGAGGGCCATTGGGATAGCTCACCCAAGGCACAGGTGGGTGTGTGAGCCCACAAGGAGTCGTTGGGGCATAATGGGCCCAAAGGTCCTCACAATCCAAGTGGTGTGGCCTAGACCATGTGTGTGTGTGTTTCTGGGATCCTACCTTGGTGCAGGCTTATGAGCCACATCAGTCATGGATTTTATTATAAGTGATAGTGCCTCACATCTTCTGTTTTGGTGTTGGATAAGTCCCACATGTTATTATTCATTTTCTTTAAAAAATACCGTGCCCCACCTCGATTATAACCCTCCACCACTGTATTTACTCACCTCTACCCCTTGACAACTTCAACCACTACTGCTTCACCCCGGAGACCACCATGAATGCCACTGAAGGAGCTCGACTTGAGAACATCTCCCACTGCTAACACCCGAGACCACCATGAAAGACCTCCAAGATCTCGAGAAATCTCCATAGAGATCCATCAGGCCACTGTGAAGGCTAGATGTGATTCATCAAGCCATGAAGAAGAAGATCCACCACTTTCCACTACCTCATCGACAAGTGCCACATCCCATTCAAGGAATATCCCCACGATCTCATGCTTGAATGATGGAGGTTGTCCATTTCCAAGTTTTTAGTCCATGATTCATATAAAATACCTGATATGCTCGGGTATATATTTTAAGATACACTCAGTGTATCTTGAGGAGATCTTTAAGGGAGATCCTCACTGATTTGAAGACTGAGTTGGGGGATCCTCTTTTACCTATAAATGAAGACCCTTGGCCACTACAGAGGGGAGTTCCACACCTTGAAGGGAGGCTGTATGCTGGATAGACCAAATCTGCATTCTTTTTTCTTCTTTTATTTTATTTTTATTATTTTTATTTTAGTTTTATTTTAAAGGGAATTTTTATTTTGTTTCTTTTAATATAATTAATCCATGCATTTTTTCTCAAGTGTTTTTTCCACCCATTATTCTTTTCTTATTATTCTTTTTCATCTTCTCCATTTTCTCCTTTCATTATTTTTATTTTTAATTTATTAATTTATTTCTTATATTTTTATTTTATTTTTTAGGTTATTATTTTATTTTAATTCTCTGTTTTATTCTATTTTCTTCCATTTTTCTCTCTCTCTCCCTCCCTCTATCTCTTATATTATTTTTATACTTTTACATAGTTAACTCTTAACCTAAAAAAATAGGGGATAAATTGAGGCTTGTACTGTGGGAGTTAAGTGGTGTTTCTATTCATTTTTCACGTAAATTCTTATGTTTTATTAAGTTTTTGGTGAGAAATTGTGATGTTCATGGGTGTTGTAAGATACTGGGTTAACTACATGATATAAATTCTTTTTCTTTTAGCTTAAATGATTTTTATGGCCTAAGGTGAGTACTCAATGTGATCATGGGTGTACCAGGGTTTTTTGGGTCATGTTCAGAGCTTGGAGACTGTATTTTTGTAAAAATAAGGTAGGGCACACAGTTAGGTGAAAATATACAGGACATGCCACACATTTTGTCTAACCATGCAAGGAATAGGAAGTGGGATAAAGGAGGATGCATAGTTTTAGGAAACTATACAGATATAAGTGCACACTCGTGTGTTTTTATTCATACCCTTGAAAGTGGGATGAGACATGGTTTTCACATTGTGTGGAAAATTGTGTGTGCTAACCGTGTGGGGTGCCCCTTGAATTAGTGAAGGGTGCAAGGTTGGAGAACATTTTAGACAACTATGAAACCCAGTTAAAAAGAAGAAAATGAATTATTTTCCAATAAAATATATTGAAACCTAAAACTTAATTCTATTATTCATATACTAGTATTATATCACCCTTGGGATCTCTCTTTTAAGACAAAGTGTAGGCTTGGGTGTGGTTTGTCCATCCGAACTCAGAATCAAATGTCATTGGTCTCTTTGGATTTTCACCAGTAAGTTTATCGATCATCTTATGCCCTTTATTCATTTGAATTCATATAGGCAGAGTTATTTAGGTGAAAGATAATATGCCCTATTTTTAGGTTCTTTATCTATTCTTTGTTTTTATTCCAATCTAGATCAAATCATAAGTTGATACTATATGATCACTCTACTATATTCCTAAGGTAGGTGGTCTATACCTTTCCCTTAGAATTTGGGGATTTACATGCCTAGTTATCATTGTGTCATGCACTGAAATTTCCTCCTTCCCCTGATAATTAATTGAATAATTGAATTTTACAAATTGAAACCTATTTAAGTTTACCTTGAGTACATTTGATATAGTTGGAGGTTGTTTCCCCAACCTAGGCCACCCTTGGGGTGTACCCTTTCCTTTTCCAATTGTTGTACCACCGAGGGGCATGTTTAAGTTTTCCTAGTTAGAGGAAGCCCAGTTATAAATGAAATGAAATGAATTGATTTATTAGAATATTTTTTGCCTCCTTTTTTATGTGATAGCATGATGTGAAATATTTAATTATTTAAATTTTAATTGTTATATGATTGGGTAAACTCATGGATTGTGAAAGCTCATGAATTGATGAATGAAATATAATGAATTGAAATGGTAGTGTATTCCTTTATTGGTATACCTTGCATCTTTATTCCATTATATGACATGGATGTTACCTCCATGGATCTTGATAGTGGTTGTGGAAGCCTCATATGAGATTGCTCCTTGGGTCTTGATTATATGGGATGCCTTGAAAATTTCTACCCCTTGGATCTGTCTTGATTGGGGAAGTGGACATGGTTTGTTGACATGCTCATTGGACCCCATTCCATGTCTAACCGAGTTTCTATCAAGATTCTCCTGGGACTCGATGAGGATGCCTTGGTCTTCTATACCTTGGATCTAGCATTTTGGGGTCTGACACTTCTAATTATATGACTTTGTAATGGTTTATATAAAAATTCTAGTTATGTGGTGTCCCCATGGTTGATATGATATACTTTTTATATAGCGTTCCCATGGATGATATGATATATTGTGTATACGATATAGTCATGGTGATTTTTTCTATTTGGATTACAATTACTTTTTTATAGGATCTTGACCATTGTTTTGAAATGAGCCTTGATTGGATAGATAATTTCTCTTTCCTTACTTCACATATTCCTTGGTCACTTGTTTCATTTCCATTATACCTATGATATACATTGTACACTTCTTAGATTGTATTTCAAAACCTAAATTTTTTATAGACACCATTGGTGGTGGACTACTAGGATTTTATCTCACACACTGTTCAGGTAGCCATTGGGTACCTAAACAAACTATATGGATGCAGGTAGGGATTGGGGCAAGCACACATAGTTCAATTCTTGACTTTGTTCCATGATTAAAAGAAGGTGAGCATAGGACTGAGCGGAGGATCATGATGCAAGACGGGGTAAATATTTTTGGTATTTTTGGTATTTTGATACATTTATTGTAATGGTTATCTATATACCTATTTTGGATTATTTTTAGAGACATGACATGTATCATCATCATTTTTATATGAGATTACTTTTAGGAATTTTTTATTATTACTATCTTGGATGTCTGTTTTTTATCTAGATGATTTATTTTTTCCACTATTTATTTATATGTTTACTACCATTGTGCTACACTATGACATGAGGGAATATTCTCCCCACAGACACACCCTAGGACCTCATTTCTTGTTAGCAGCCTATGGAATTCAAGGAGATGTGCTTGAGGCCATGTGACCAACCGGCTCGGGGAACTGGATAGTGGCACTCGACCCAGGATGTTACAAAGTAGTATCAAAGGATGTTTCCCTTTTTAGGTTACTTTAATATTTTGAGATAATAGGCAAATAATATTAAGATATAAGAATTTGGTAATGAGCTATTCTTGGGAGTAACTAACCCACATAGAGTAAAAAGCCAAATTACCTAGAACATGAATTATTGTTTTCTAGATTTTGACTATTATTGTTGATTTCGATTCCAACATTGGGTGATGCACTTGAGTTGTGATGTTATTACTGATATTATTGGGGATTTTCTATTATCATTTCCTAATGAAATGAGGGTATGTATATCATGTTTTATTTTAGGCACTTTACAGGATTCACATTCCATGCATTATTCCATGCCATATAGGATGCATTTCTTGACTGCACGAAGATGTGATATGTTCCTTGTGTGATATAACTATTGTTTGATAAATGATTTGTACAGGAAATTGAGAAATATGGTTGGTACATAGAGTGATTTTCATAACCAAAGTAGTGTTTTCCTAATTTTTCTACAAAGAAACCCTAAGCAACCAATTGTGGCACATTGAGTCATGGACCATTGGTCACATGGGCTAAAAAATGTTACGGTGTTGATTAAGTGGATGCCATATTTTAGTTCATGAGGTGTATGTTACCTTATGTATTGGAAGTGACACACCATTTGGTTCAACCATTTAAAATAGAAATGTGAAATGAATATGAATTCGAATGGAAATTTGAACTGTGAAATAGAGAACTTGACCTTGACCTGAATTTTGAGTGGGCATTAGGCAATGTCTTTAGTGATGTTATGATTATTTATTTTTACCCAGTACTGTATTTAAAAGTAGTGATAGGGGAATGATGTGTTTATAGGAAGGTTTTGAGATGTTCTACATTTTAAGCTGTGATCCTTTCATTATTAAACTTTTATGAGGTGTATGTTTGGCATTATAGTGGCATGAAGTCATGATGACCTCCAATCATACACTAGGAGGGTAATGATGAACATGATCTGGTGGTGAGGGGCCATGGGATACCAGTATATCCTCCTATCATGCCAGCTGAGGCACCAATAGTTTTAATAGGCACAATTGCGGAGGCAATGTTCCGCAAGGGGTTATTATGCTATATGCATACTTTCCAGGGATCACCGTAGCCTGTCCTGTCCATGAAAGAGCTGACACATGTGTTCTAGTAACAAAATACTCCCAAATTTTTGGCTTATGGAGCTCCATAGAATACTAAGATGTAGATTGAGACTAAATTTTTGATATTTTATCATCTGGAGACACCTTTTGAGAGAAGAGTGAAACTAATGAGATACATGATTCAGTGAGCAGTAAAGTGCTGGTGGGGTGTTTTGAACAAGGATTATAGGCCATGAGATATGGTTTGGTATGATTTATAAACCATATTTTATGACTAATTTTACCCCGAGGCTCTGAGAGTAGAGCATACCAGTGAGTTCATGAATCTAGATCAGGGTGTAATAACTATTATGGAGTATTCAATACACTATAGAGATGTAGCATTTTGCATTGATATATCTTGATAATGAGGCATCAATGATGAGATGCTTCAAGGAAGGTATCATACATACCATTTGATCTTATGTCAACATGTTCAGATTGTCCTCTATTACTAAAATAGTGAATCAAACACTAATTACAAAGAATAACTTGAGGGAATCTGGGGGCATAGAGTAGAGTAGTGTAGTCTCTTAGACCATTGGCTCCACTTCCAGTGATAAGAAGTGACATTTTGAGGCTTTCTATGAGATGTGTACCAATTAGACTGTTAGTTCTAGTAGTATAGTTTTCTATCATCAATGTGAAATATGGGGAAAAACGAGGAATCAGTGCAATTAGGACCCATTCGAGAGCCAAGATGTTGACGGGATGGGTCACGTACAATGTTTTATAGGAAATTCCCTCTAGAAGTTAGAGGAAGGGGGTCAGATATGACTTCATGTTTGGGAGTGGGTTTCACATATCTTTATTTGGCTGGAAGCTTGAGTAGTACCAGTCGGTCAGGTCGTGGTGGTGGGTGTGGTCGAGGAATCCAAACACCAATTGTACCTAGACAACAGAGTGGGATTGCACTAAGTAGTGAGGTTGTGTCATAGGGCTACAGTTCATGCTAGATATATTTTTGTACAACCTACACTTGTGGAGAATAACACTAGATTATATATGGTGAGAGGTATTATTTTAGTAACCTTTACTCTTGTATCTTCTCTTTTCAATATAGGTGCATCACATAGTTTTATATATGTACCTATAGTGGAAATCCTTGGGATTTTTGTTCAGTTTTTTGAGGGTGTCATGATGCTAGAAACTCTATTGGGGATCAGAACAAAGATTTTACACTAGTATAGGGAGTGTCCCATTGAGATTGGTGGGTGTCACTTCATATTGAATATTTTTTTCCACTAGATGACCAAGTTCGACATCATACTTGGGATGGAATGAATAGTTTCTTATCAAGACCATGTTTATTTCTATCACTGAAGGGTGAACTTCACATCACCATAGGGTGAAGTTTTTATTCACAAGGATGAATGGTATGTCAAGGAATGTTGAGATGGAATAGAGATAATGGGTTGGGTGGGATGACAACCCAAATTTCTAGTTTATATCTGAATGATCAGGTAGAACATCAAGAAGTTTTCCCTCCAATGGTTGATCATTTTTGGGATGTTTCCCTGAACAAATTTTTTAGTTTACCTCTTGAGAATGAGTTTGAGTTATCTATCGAGCTAGTTCTAGGAGATACAATAGTATCCATTCCTCCTTATAGGATGTCTATGATAGAGTTGTAGGAGTTAAAGAGGAAGTTCGAGGATTTGGAAGAAAAGGGGTTTATTCAACCTAGTACTTCTCTATGGGGTTTGCTAGTCCTTTTTTTTAAAAAGGTGGATAAAACCCTTAGTCTATGAGTGGATTTTTTAAAATTTAATTAGTTTATGGAAAAGAATTGGTATAATTTTCTATAGATATATTACCATTTTGATCAGCTCTAAGGAGCTAGGGTGTTCTTGAACAATGATTTGAGATCTGGATATCATCAGGTGCATGTTCGACCTGCAGACATACCTCATATGAATTTTCATAGAAGGTATGGTCTATATGAGTATTTAGTAATGGAATCCAGTCTCATGAACATGCTAGTAGTTTTCATGGTGCTGATGAACTGAGTTTTACATCCTTATCTAGATTCATTTGTGGTAGATTTCATGGATGATATCTTGGTGTATTCTCACAATCAACATGACCAAGATAAATATCTTGATATCAGTTGAAATACATAGATAGAGTATCAGTTATATGCCAAGATCACAAATTTCCACTTATTGATGGGTAAGATTCAATTCTTGGGTCATATTATGTTAGAGAAATGAGTACCAGTTGACCTAGAGAAAGTGGGAGCTATAGTTTCCTAGAAAAAATATAATAATTTATTTTACATATGGAGTTTCTTATGGCTAGATGGATATTATTGGTGTTTCATACAAGAATTATAATGCTTAACAACATAATTTATAGGATTTACTAATAAGGGTGTGATATTTTTATAGAATTATACCTATAAGGAAACCTTTTAGGAGCTGAAAGGGAGATTAAATTTAGTTCTTCCAAAACTGGGTAGGAACTACACTATGTATTATGATGCATCAGGTATCATGATATGGGTAGTTCTGATGAAAGGGGTTAGATTCATGGCATATGGGTCTTAGTAATTGAGGCCACATGAGAGTAATTACCAATTCATGATCTTTAGTTGGATACAATTGTTCATGATTTGAACTGTTTGAGACACTATTTACCAAGAGATCATTTTTTAGTGTACACAGATGATAAAATACTCAAGTATATATTTAAAAATCATGATCTGAATTTGAGGAAACGAAGGTGGGTTGAGTACCTATAGTATTCCGACTTCAAGATTTCTTATATGCATGAGAAAGGAAATGTATTATCTGATGATCCAAGTAGGAGGACTCAGATATTGGTAGTTTATAAGGCCAGTAGTGAGTGGTAGCTTATATATCTATTTCCAAAGATAGACTAAGAGGTGCAGGATAATTGAGGGAAAATGTTTCTTTCATGCTTATCTATGACCTATACCTTACTGGATATAGTAAGGGTGAGTACACTATCATATTATGAGGTCCTAGTCCTATGGGAGAGTGTGGAAGGTGAGGATCTTCTTCATGGTTGAACTATGGGTGAGGATGAGATCCTGTGTATACATAGCAACGTGTGGGTTTTATTGGACATACTCGAGGAGTTCATGTGGGAGTTTCATGCCTCAATTTGGGAAGTACACCCCATCATCACCAAGATGTATCACGACTTACATCATTAGTACTAGTGGTTGGGTATGAAATGTGAGGTAGCTGGTTTTACTATGAGGAATTCCACCTATCAACAGGTGAAAGAGGAACATCAAAGACTAGCCATAATTTTATAGTAGTTACCCATTCTTGAGTGAATGTGGGATGATATTGTTATGGATTTTGTTACTAGTTTTCTGAGGTCACCTCGATGTAGTGATTCTGTTTGGGTTGTTTTGGATATGATCATGAAGTTTACTCATTTCATACCAATTAGGGAGGCCTTCTTAGTAGACGATCTTGAGAGGCTGTATATCCATGAGATAGTATGAATTTCTGTGGTCCCTCAAACTATCATTTCAGATAGGGATGCCAATTTTATATCTCATTTCTGGAATAGTTTGAAGAGGGTGTTGGGAACATAGGTGATTCTAAGAATAAAATACCAACCTTATATTGATGTCCAGTTAGAGCGTATGATATAGGTGATAGAGGGCATGTTTTAGGCATGAGTCCTAAATTTTAGGGGCAATTGGGAGAGGCATATACCCCATTTTGAGTTCACCAAAAATAATAGTTATCAGGTGACTTTATAGATGTCACATTATGAGGATTTATATGATAGTCCATTTAGATATCCCCTATGATGGTTATATGATAGTTATGAAACTTTACTAGGACCAATTATCATGAAAGAGACTTATGAGTATCTCCAGTTGATAATAAATCATATGGATACTACACTATCTCATCAGTAATCTCTCCATAATTTCAGACGGTCTGATAGCCTATTGGTTGTAGTTACATCAAAGGTACTAGCCATGAATAACATATTACATGTTTCTCAGCTACCTCATTATCACTTAGACCCATATCGTAGTCTATAACCTGAGTAGGTAGAGTTGCAGGTAGATGTGTCCTTTGAGAGCATCCTATTCGTAATGTTTATAAGAGCACGAAGGTTCTCCAAGGTTGGTCAGTTCATCTAGTATGGGTTATATGGAAATATAGTAATTTATAGGTTGATACATGGGAGTGGGAGGCCGATGTACGTGCTTATTGGCCAGAGTTATTCTCATAAAATTCATGACTACTCTTGATAGGGAAGTTTAGGGATGAATTTCTTTAATGAGGGAAGTTGGTAAGATCCTGAGTTTTCCTATGAGGTATGGATATTTTTTTTTCAACTTAAATGATTTTTTATGGCATAATGTGAGTACCCAATGTGATCATGGGTGTATTGGGGGTTTTTGGGTCTTATTTAAAGTCTAAAACCCAGATTTTTTGGAAAATAAGGTAGGCCGCACTGCTAGGAGAAACTGCGTGGGACATGATGCACAATTTGTCTAATCATGAAAGGCCCGAGAAGTGGCCTGTTGGAGAACACATGATTTTAGAAAACCATGCGTATGGAGGCACCCACCCATAAGTTTTTTTATAGACCTTTGATAGTGGTACGAGACATGGTTTGCGTACGGTTAGGAAAACTATGCACACTAACCATGTAAGGTGCCCCTTGAAACAGTGAAGGGTGTATGGTTGGGGCATGGTTTGTCCAAATGTGTGGTTAAACCACGATACCTAGTTAAAAATATATAAATGACCAATTTACCCTTACAATCTATTAAAACCTAAGACACATTTCTATTCTTCATCTATTCACAGTGGATCACCCTTGAGAGCTCTCTTTGATGAAAAAGTGTAGGATTTGTGTGGTTTCTCCATAAGAACTTGGAATCGAATGCTGTCAATCTCGTTTTATTTGTGTCAGTTTTTCTTCAATCATATTTTATTGTTCTTTGTTTGACTTCACAGTGACAAATTTATTTAGGTTTAAGATAATATGATCTATTTCTAGGTTCTTTGTCTATTATTTGTTTTTATTCTAATATGGATCAATTCAGAAGCTGATACTAGATAATAAATTTACTACATGCCTATGGTAGGTGTTATATACATTTCTCTTGGGTTTTTATGCTTTATATTATTAATTATCAATTTTCAGTGTGCCAAAATTTCTTACGGCACCCCGATAATTAATTGAATAATTGAATTGAACGATTTGGAACCTGTTTATGTTTCCCTTCAGTACCTTTGAGATAGTTTGTGTTTGTTTCCTCAAACTAGGCCACCCATGGGGTGTTACCATTCCTTTTCCTATTTTTATACTATCCATGGGTGTTTTTGAGTTTTCCTAGTTAGAGGAAGCTTGTAATGACCCAAACTTTCATTAATGAAAATTCCCCTTGATATAATTAAATGTCTTATTATGGTTATATAAAATGTGAACTTAATTGGTTTTATGTTTCTAGATTCTAAAATACCGTTATGAATTGTGACTGTTGCTAATATAGCCATTGAACAGTGATAACATGATTAGTATAAATATAGGGCTTTAACAAATCCAATTTACTCAGACAAAAGAAGCGATGGCCTCATCCGGTTGACTTTCCCTGTATGAATCCCATTTTTAGAAGCTCGTAAAGGAGGTAGCATCACTGGGATTCTCTCTTTACCAAGCCCAAGCTGAGATTGAACATGTTAAGCTTGAGCCGAACCGACTATGAGAGAAGTGGAAGTTAATAGATATTACCACCCGAGCAATGTTATCCGAGCCACCCCAAGAGTCTATCACCATTGCACAACTTACCCTTCCATCTTATGTGGGTGTTATAAGGGGTTATGTAACAATAACCTAGAACTATGACAATGTACATTATTTTTTGTATAAAGAATGTGCATTCATTTTATTATTGTTACTTTGTAAATAGTTTTTAAAGCAAAATAGTATTTTTAGTTAATAATCAACTAAGAAATATATTTTTATGAATTAATGGATTTTTTAATTAAATAATATTTTAATAAAATATTATTATTAAATTAATTTTTATTAAATATAAATTATCATATAATTTTATGAATGCAATTGTAATTTTTATTAAGGTTTGAAAAATATTTTTGTCAAAACCCATGAATTTTCAGTAAATGTAGGTTTTTATATTAAAATTAAAAATTCACATATTTATAAAATTATTTATATAAAATGAATATTATTTTTTTAATCAGGATTTTTAAATTATCAAACAGTGAATTTTTCATAATTTTCTAAGACATTCGAATTTTTGGGTAAAAATTAAATACCGTTTAAATATATAATATGTTTTATGACATCATAATGAATCAATAGAGTGGTAATAAAATACTATAAACATTATGTTCGGCCAATATATGTTTTATCCTTAAAATAATGTGATTTTAGATTTTTTTTATTTATTTTACAAAGCTTTTGTGGACCCTCCAAGACTTATATAACATTTTGTCTTTTCAAATTGTTTTCCTTGAGAGAGTGACTCACCTACACATAAGAAAACCTATTATTTTAAGAATTTCAGCCATTTTACTTATAAAATATTTTTTTCCACTCCCATTTGGAAGAAACCATGGGCAAAAACTATGGTATGGTTTGTGGTATTGATTAGTTTAATGTGAGGTGTCCCAAACCTAAATAATAAATAATTCTCTCTCCTTTCCTATATAAACCCACCCAAGATCCCACTTCCTATTAACTCAAAGCCTTTGGAGTTCGACCAAACCCTACCCTCCTCTCTCTAGAATCCTCCAAAGTTTCCCCAAGCTCCCAATAATCCACTCTCAAGCCTCTCCCAAGCCTTTGGGATCACACTTCCAAGTAAGGGATTTCTTCCTTTCTCATTTTTGTCTAATTTTCTTTAAGTTTTTATGCCCTTTTGTTTTCAATTAAAAATGTTTGGGTATAATTTCTCGCCTCTACCATACTGTCTTATTTATGTTTGGATGATGGGAGACCCCTTTCTCTATCATTAAATCCTCCCATGAACACCTGTTACCATGCTGAAATTCCATGAGGGATTTCTCTCACCTCTTTTACATCCAAGTAATTATTTTGCATTATACATCTAAATTCCATTAAGTTTGTTGGGAAATGTATCCATATGATCCCCTTACTGTCCATTTCATGTACATATGATGAGACACCCTTTTCTATCTCATAAACTATTTTCACGAATCCTTATCTCACGCCGTTATGCTGTCGAAATTGCACCGCATTTTTCCAAGCTAAGATCATTGTGTAGTGAATACCATACCCATGTCTCTATCAAGGGTATTCACATTTATGAACATATACCTATTTAATGGTAATTTCATGTATTTATTCCACATTAATTAATCATGTAATAACTTATGATGTTGATTGATTCCATGTTATATGATCCATGTGGCACACTTATGCATTAAATGAAATGTTTAAGAAGGGTGCGCCCTGATAGTGATCCAATGCATTGGGTAAAGTACAGTATCATGATACTTCATGTTAAATGGGTGTTGACTCCTGATAATTCAAGTGCAATGAGGTTTTACTCGTACTTCATGTGCAATGAGGGTTTACTCATGCTCCATGTGCAATGATCCTTGGCTCATGCTAATTCCATGTTAAGTGTTGTTGTCACATTTCCATGTTATTATTATCATGCTTTATCATGCCTTTATATTCGTGTTTCTCTTGTGCCCCATTGATATTAAAATTGTATAACATTTATTGTATTCCTCATGTTATTCCATGTTTATTCCCTTGATGGGATTTATAGCTCCCCCTTTTCTTATGCATGTCCTCAGGTTATCCCATGCAATGCTAAGTACGGGGTAATGTAGTGGTCATGTAATGGAAGTTTTGAATAAAGATGTTGTGTGTTTTATGATATAAGTAGTTATGTATTGTTACTAATCCCCAAAGACACTAGACCACTCGATCTTCTATGTTGCATCAAGTGAATATTTTATGTAATAAATCCGGTTTAAGTGTGTAATAAAAAGCAAGGTTATTATAAAGACCATTTATAAATGAAATGAAATTAATTTGTTAACTAAGATATGGTTTGTATCCATCTTCATGTGATAGCCTAATGTGAATTGTTTAATTGTTTAAATTTGAATTTTTATATGAGTGGGTAAACTCAGGGATTATGAATGCTCATGAATTGATGAATTAAATTTGATGAATTGAAATGGTAATGGATTCCTTGGTTGGTATACTTTGGATCATGACTCCATTAGATTCCATGGACGTTACCTACATGGATCTAGATAGTGTTAGTTGATTCCTTGGATGATATTTCTACTTTAGTATTTATCTTTTGGGATTCCTTGGGTCTTGCTACCTCTTGGATTCAGCTTACTTGATATCACAATAGTCTTGGTCTATTAACATGATCTATAGACCCCATTCCAAGTGTAATCGAGTTTCCATAAAAATAATCTCGTGGCTCGATAAGGATTCCTTGGTCTTCTATACCTTATATTAGGCCTTGTGGGTTTTGACACTTCTAATTATACAGCTTGGCCATGGGTGATATGAAAATTTTGGTTATACAGCATAACCATGGTTGATATGATATACAAGTTATATGGCATGGCCATGGATGACATGATATATTTTATATATTTCATGACCATGGTGTTTGTTTCTATTTGGATTATAGGTGACTTGTTTTAGGAGCTTGAACCTTTTTTTGTAGGGAGCCATGTTTGGATAGACAATTTCTCTTTACTGCTTCACATATTCTTTAGGCACTTGTTTCATTTCTGATATACCTATGACATACATTTCACAATTCTTAGCTTGTATTATATTGCCTGGATTTGTTATAGACACCATTTTTGGTGGTCTATTGGGATTTTATCTAACACCCTCTTCAAGCCACCATTGGGTACCCAAACCTACTATATGGATACTGGTAGGGATCGGGGAAAGTTCCCATAGTTCAATGGTTGACTTTGTGCTATGATTAGGAGCATGGGAGAATAGGACTGAGCCAAGGCTTGTGATGCCATATGGGATAGTTATTTTTGATATTTTTAGTATTTTAAAACATGTATTGTACCATATTTCTGTACACTTGTTTTGGATTCTTTGTAATGACATGAAATGTGTTATAATCATTTTTATATGAGATTAATTTTGGGAATTGTTTATTATTACTATATTGGATGTTTATATTGTATATGGATGATTTTTTACTTTTGATATTGACTAATATGTTTATTAACACTATAATACACTCTAACATTAGGGAATAGTCTCCATACAGACACACCATAGTCCCTCTTTGCTAGTCAGCAGCCTCTGGAATTCAGGGAGATGCGCTTGAGGCCATGTAACCAACCGGCTCAGGGTACCAAATATTGGCACCCGGGTCGGGGCTTACAAGTATGGTGATTTACCACTACGACACTGAAATAAAACTCATTTACATTCTTTTTTTAAATATTTTACCTCCATTATGCTGTATATAAGCTCTTCATATGACGGAGTTGATCCATTCAGTGGATGAAATGGAATACGATAAAGCCAGTTCCTTGAAGATGTCATAATCTCAATTGAGGTGTTCCATCAACCATCATTATAGGAGTCGGTGTAATGACAATTGCTAAAGTTATTCAAGATTTCACACAACTAAATAAAAGAATGGTAATTCATGCATGTGATCTTAGAATTGAATTATCGAACTAAATATAAACACTAACAAGG
The DNA here is from genome assembly GCA_963277665.1 of Viscum album. NCBI lineage: Eukaryota > Viridiplantae > Streptophyta > Magnoliopsida > Santalales > Viscaceae > Viscum > Viscum album. Next base: position 1,328,312,163 of record OY728127.1, on the reverse strand, counting down.
AGAATGATGAAACCCATAAACTAAACCACAAATAATAAGTTCCTTCTTCCTAATAACAATTTTTTGTTATTGAATATTTTTATATATTTAACAATTTCATTTCTCTTCTAAAATTAAATTTCTTACATAAAATAATAAAAAAACAAAAATAAGTAGTTTAGGTGAATTAGATTAAGTAACTAAGCCACTATGAAGCTCCTCAAGTGAGACAACACTCGTTAGCCTCTGTGCTGTATTTGGTAAATAAATTTTCTTTTTTCCATGCCCTATGACAGGCGTGTGTCAATGGTATCCTTGGATCATATCCCTAATAAGGCATAGGTATCATCAACAGATGTCATCTTACATGGAAAATGATTTTGAAAATACACTTGGAACATTTCTAGAAGAAAATTTATTTTCTCTGAAAATCTATTTTTTAAAATAAAAATTCATAAAAATTTTTGGAATCCATTTTCTTTAAAAATAAAATTTGAAACTTATAAAATAATATTTAAAAATCATTTAAAACTTTTTGTGGGGAAAATAAATTTTCTTTTAAAAACACTTCTTAAACCTAATTTTTTTTAAAATATTTTGGAAATCCTTTTCTTTGAAAATAATCTTTGAGACTTATAAAGGAAGTTTTAAAAATAATTTAAAACATATCATAAGTAAAATTTACTTTCTTATTTGATAAAAATATTTTAAAATATAAAACATTTTGAAAATCATTTTCTTTAAAAATAACATTGAAAACTTATAAATGATTCTTTTAAAATCATTAAAAAAATTTATTAAGGAAAATATCCTTTCTATTTTGAAAAACACTTTAATTTTTTTTAAAAATCATTTTCTTTAAAAATAACCTTTAAAAATTATAAAGGAATATTAAATTAAAATAATGAATATGAGAGCAGGAAATTATTTTCATGCTGTACACATTAAAACAAAGACCCCTTTCACATTTTTGGTAAAATTCAAATGAGAATTATTTAGAAAAGGACACAAGCATTCCTTTAAAATTTCTTTGTAAAATAGTAAAAAATGAGTAAAAATGTCTTTAATAAATCATTTTTATAATAAAAAAACATTTTCAAAAAAAAATTTAGAAAAAAAGGTTTGGGAAGAAAAACGGGGTTTCAACCAAAGAGAGAAATAAATTTTATTTTTCTTAAAAACATTATTTTGAATTCTTCAGTGAATAAAGAGAGGATAATGAATAGAAAAAATATATTATCAATAAATAAATAGTGGATAAAAAAATTCATTAGTATCTTAAGATATAATTCATAATATTTCATCAATGAAATCATAAACAAAAAAAATCCCAATAAATAATGAGATTGTATTATAAAACCCATATGACTTTGGTAACTTGGAATCGTCAGACCCAATGAAAAAAATAACATTAAATAAAACTTAAAAAAAATGATAATAAATATATAAATGATATTACATGTTAATGGGTCTATATATACATGTGAGAACCTAGATCTTCATTTCAAGTATGGATCTTGTTTTCTAAAAGTTTTGAGAGAAAGAGGAGAATTTGGAAATTTAAGGAGTACACGCCGTGTAATTAGGAGTACACGTCATGTATCTGGTTTCCATGGGTGGCTGTGTACTGACTGTGCATGTACAAGTACACAACAGTGTGTGGGGAGTTAGAGACCACTTAAAGCGAGGACTGGTAAAGTCATATACACGTCATGTATCTTTAAAGAACACGATATGTATTTTTTTACTTTTAATTGTTATATCAGACTGGGGTCACATATCATTTACAGAAGCATCTTCTTTTGGCTCCGTCTCATCCAAGAGAGATTAGAGATCGTCGATTCTTCTATGAGCCCCTAATCGACCATTTGTGCTCTGAATCGAACACCGTCGATTGTGTTGGAATCGCATCAGGGAGTTCTTTCTTCTTCAAGAGCATCTTCTCTAGATTTCTACTCTTTCGTGAGATATCTGTGGTTGAATGTTTTAGATGTTTTTTTAGATATATGGAATTGAAGTTTAATTCAGAGGATGAGGTTTAACTATATTGATCGTACAACGTCAAGTTAGGTGGTTTGTGCCTTTCTATAGATGTCTTTGAGTTATATGTGCAAAAAGTGCCCAATACCCTAGATTATGGTATTGAGTGTTTTGTGAATTTTATCCTTTTAATTACTTCTATGCTTTGTATGATTGAGTAAGGGTTTTTGTTTATAAATAGGTTATATTAACTTTCTATGGATGTGTTTTCCCATATTTTCTTGTTATTGTCCATTTGGTCTAGAACTGCATGTTAGTCTACTTTTCATTCCATGACTAGTGCTGTTAGGATGGAGTTGTTATTATATGACATGATTGTGTTATTATTTGGATATTTTTATCCAAGTAGTATTTTCTATTTACTTTGGGCTGCTGGATATAGTTGTGTACGATTGTATTACACAGGGCTATGGGAACCGGGTGTAGTTAGACCATAGGGGGAATGGATGATGAGGGATTCTGTAGAGTTTCTGGTACTTTTCATGTTGCAATACCATAGGGGGGATGGATGTGAGTTCTCCCTTAGAGTGTCTGTAGTCCTATGTTGTGAGACTATAGGGGGAATTGGATGTTGAGTGCTTCCTCAAAGAGTCTGTAGTTTACCGTTACGAGACCACATGAGTAATTGACGGTGAGTGCTTCCTCAGAGATTCTCTTTCTAAGATGAAACAGAGGAGTTAGACTGTGATAAATTCCCAGAGGGTTTCTTGTGATTGTTGGTTTATAAGTTAATAAATTTAAATGAATGTAGTTGAAACTATAGGATTGTTTACTTTGAGTACTTCCTTGTTTATTACTTCATTTTTCATATTTTCCTACTATATATATTCACTGACAGTTAGGCACAAGTCTTTTGGTGGTTTCCTACATGGATTCATCTTACACATGTTTGGGTCATGGTTTTGGGCCCAAAAAGATTATATTGTTGCAGGGATAGATAAGGGAAAGTTCCCTTCTACTTTAGGTACTTGATTGCTGTGGAACTGGAGAGCATGAGACCAAGTTGAGGCTTGCGATACTGTTGGAGTTGTTTACTTGTTTTATTTTTTACTTTTGTTTAGAAATATTTTTTTTCCATCATTGTGACTTCTTTGGATTCTTTCCTAAAAATATGTGACATGAATCATTTATCTATGTTCTCATGTTTCTTATTTACTTTTAGTCTATTGCTGTTACTTATTGTATGGTATTACTGCTTACATTATTGTATATTATTTCTATTCTGCTGTGTTACTCTTCAAATGTGGGAATAGTTTCCCCACTATCACACCCATGGCCCTCACTTCTAGTTTGAAACCTCTAGCATTCGGGGAAATGCGTTTGAGGCCATGTGACCAAACGGGTACGGGGCACCTTTGGGTGGAACCCGGAATCGGGACGTTAAAAAGTGGTATCAAAGGGATTATTTTCTTCTTGACATACTATTTGGTTGGGACCTATATACAAGGATAGGAAAGAATAGGTTGTTGGTAATAAGATGTGACTAGGAGTAGCTAACCTCTGTATAGGGAAAAGCTAATTTACCTCGATTATTGAATTTTTTTTGGTTTTTCAATTATTAAAGTTGATTTGATTTCACCATTAGGCAATTCACATGTTTTGTGATGTTATAATTAAAATTATTGAGGTTCTATTTCTATTTCAACCTGATGAGATGAGGGTCTACCATTTCATGCACCATATAGGCACCTTCTAGAGATCACATGTCATGCGTTCTTGTCTTGCCATTTAGGGTGCATTACTGATTGCATGTTGTTGTGATAGATGTTGTGTTAGATATTCATACTGTTTTGATATATTCCTTGATAGAATACCTGCTGTTTAATAGGGTATTGATAATATGCAGAGTTTCTTTTGGATGAACGCCAAACTTTGGTCCCTGAGGTGTTATGGGCCCTCATGGATCAAAATTTGGTGGATTATTTAATTGATTGCACTTTTATTACTTGTAATATACATGAATAAGATGCCCAGATTTGATTTTCGGGGAGTATGGGCCCCCAAAAATTGGAATCTGGCACTTTACTATTTGTTTCAGTGTTTTTATGGGATTCTAGAGTAGTTTCTAAGGCCTAATATCTAGAGAAACCCAGAATACACGGTGTGTATTGATGAATACACAATGTTTATTGATGAATACACATCATATATCCTTCTGTTCGGGAAGGAAAAATTTTTCTTAAGTACACACCGTGTATTGTATGTACACACCATGTAATATTTATCCATGTGACTGGCTGTGTGGGCAGAGACATGGGGTTGGAAAATGTTTGGTGGAACACTCCGTGTACTTGGAGTACACGTCGTGTTGTGTGGATTGTGTACCTAGTCGTGTGACTAAAAACACAGGTGGAGGAATATTAGGTAGTTCATGCCGTGTCCATATTGAACATGCCGTGTGGATTCGACCATGTAACCGGCCGTGTGACTAACAAAACGGGTTAGTGGATTCCTTCTAGTACACACCGTATCTGACACAAACACACCATGTAGTTCTGTTCTAGGATAACTGTGTGTCTTAGACGTGTAAAGGAAATCAGGTAAGGGAAATCAATCCAAGTACACACCGTGTCCTTTGGAGGAACACACCATGTGTAGGGGTGTTACACAAGTAGTTTTGGAAGAAGTACACACCCATGTAAAGGCTTAAGTGAACACACCGTGTAGGGGTAATACATGTCATGTATCCATGTTTTGTAAAACTTGAATGTTTTATTTCTCCTATTCCTTTCTTTCACTTGTATGTTTTAGTCTTTGAAAATCTTGAACTAAGTCATGCACTTGACTTGCAGAGTCATGCCATCGAGACATCCTTTGGTTGTACGCCAGATATAGGGAAACGATCAGACACCGGACATGGAAGATCGGGGACTACCAGCAGATGCTCCCATTATGTCCATATTGGAACCATCTATCATTCCTGATACTGGTGCCAATGCACAATTCTGAGAAGGATGCATGAGTATTATGCAGACCTTCAGGGGAGAACCACATCCTGCCCCATCTATGGCAGAGTTGAAGCAAGTTTTTCAGTAGAAACATCCTCCCACATTCTCAAGGGATGGAGGACCTTAGGCTATAGAGTCACGGTTAGAAGCCATGCCATCGATCTTTAAGAATCTGGAGATACCTTTAGAGAGGAGGGTGAAGCTCGCTACATATATGATTTGGGATTCCTCTAAGAGATGGTGGGATGTGATATCATAGGCAGGGCACCCGTAGGGTATGGCTTGGGATGAGTTCCAGTGTGCCTTCTATGATTACTTCTACCAGGAGACTTTGATAGCTAACCGAGTTTGAGAGTTCATGATTTTGGAGCAGGGTACTCTCTCGGTCATGGAATATTCTTCTCTCTTTAAAGAGATGCAGCACTTCACAACCATTCTAGGGGGTGATGAGTTATTTCTGGAAAGGAATATTGAGGATGGTTTCAGGCATAAAATCCGATATCAGGTGAACATATTCAGGTTGACTTCTATAACTTATATAGTCAACCAGGTGCTGATCATGGAGTGAAACCTGAGAGATTCTGGGGTTGTGATCCAGGGCGGGTCGACATCTGGAGTTGGTACCCCTTCGACTAACAGCATAAAGCAATGCAGGGAGTCTACGCACAGAGATCTGAGTAGGCAAGATACTTCTTCATGTAGCTAGGTGGTATTCTACCAGTTCTAGAAGAGTGGGAATACAAGGCCACATTTCCAGAGATACTCAGTTGAGTGATGATGTTGTGGCGAGATGGGTCATCTTTAGTGTTTTTTTTCAATATTTATTATCATCAGCTTTTGATAGGGGTTATTTTATGACTCCTCATACTAGAGCAGGACCACCAGTACCACATCAGATTGGGGACTGGAGTTCTATAAGCTATTCAGGATGAGGTGGAGGTTGTGGTCACAATGGTCAGACACAAGGTTTTTGAAATCCACAGGGTGGATCAGCTTAGGGACCTTAGACAACTTCACAGGGCTGTGGTGCTGGTCAGACTTTTGTTGTGGAGCAGTACCAGTAGGAGAAGGATCCTGAACCCTATACAGTTAGAGGTATGATTCTAGTTGCATCAGTTTTATCTTATTCACTTTTCAATACAGGGACTTCCCATAGTTTCATATATATTTACTTTTTGGAGAGGCTTGGGCTCTGTATCTTACTTCTGCTGATATGTTGACACTAGACATACCGTTGGGGACTAGAACAGATAGTGAACGTTAGTTAAAGGAGTTCCCTCTTGGGGTTGGTGGGTGTCACTTCTTATGGAACCTTTATTTCTTAGAGATGACGGGCTATGACAACATTCTCAGAATGGACTGGTCAGTTTCCTTCTAGGTTTTTTTCAACTATTATCACCATAGGGTGAGTTTCATGTCACTAGAGGGTAGTGTATTTTACATAAGGGCGAATGGGATGTCTAGGAAAGTAGAGCAGGACCCGAGCATCATGGGTTGGGAGGATTTATAGACTAGATTGATAGTCTGTATCTTGATGACCAGGGGAATTTACAAATGGACTTTCCTCCAGTGGTCGATCAATTTAGCGATGTCTTTCCAGCTGACTTTTCAGGTTTTCCAGTGGATCAAGAGGTAGACTTTTCTATTGAGCTTGTGCCAGGGGCAGCACCAGTGTCCATTCCTCCTTATATCATAGCTACAATAGAGTTGCAGGAGCTCAAGAAGTAGTTATAGGAGTTGCAGGAAAAGGGTTTTATCTGACCCATTACTTCTCCTTGGAGTTCACCTATCATGTTTATAAAGAAGGTATATGGTACCCTAATACTTTTTGTGGATTATCGGAAGCTGAACCAGTTGTCGATCAAGAACTGATATACTTTTCTGAAGATTGATGATCTATTTGATTAACGTCGAGGATCTCGGGTGTTCTCGAATATTGACTTGAGATCCGATTATCATCACTTGCATGTTAGACCATCTGATATACCTCTTATATACTTTAAGAGAAGTTATGGTATATACAAGTATGTGGTTATGCCGTTCGGGCTCACGAACGCACCTGCAATTTTATGGAACTGATGAACTGAGTGTTCCATCCATACTTAGATTCCTTCATGGTGGTTTTTGTGGATGATATCTTGGTGTACTCTCACACTTGACACGACCATGATATCCATCTTGAGATCGTTTTGAGTACACCGGGAGAGCATTAGTTATATGCTAATCTCTCAAAATCCCACTTTTGGATAAACCAGATTCACTACTTGGGTCATGTTATATTAGAGACAAAAGTATCAGTAGACCCAGGGAAGGTGAGAGAAGTAGTTTCCTGGGAGAATCCAAAGAACTTCTTTGAGGTACAGAGTTTTCTAGAGCTATCTGGTTACTACATATGTTTTATATAGGACTTTTCACGCTTAGTGGCACCACTGATAAGCCTGATTAAGAAGGGAATTAAGTACTTGTTGATAGAATCCTACGATTTAGACTTTCAAGAGATGAAAGGGAGGTTGAATTTAGCACTGATTTTAGTTTTAATAGAGCCAGGAAAGAGCTATACTGTTTACTATGATGCATCTGGTATTGGGCTGGGAGCAGTGCTTATGTAGGGGGAAGGAGTCATTGCGTATGGGTCTCAAAAGTTGAGGCAACATGAGAAGAATTAACTGACACACATTCTTGAGTTGGATTTATTTGTTCATGCCTTACGCTGTTGGGGACATTATTTGTTGGGTGAGCATTTTGTTGTGTAAAATGACCAAAAAAGTCTCAAGTATATCTTTACCCAGTGTGATCTGAAGTTGAGATAGTGAAGGTGGGTTGAGTAACTTCATTCCCTTGACTTTGAGCTTTCCTACACACCAGAGAAAGGAAACACGGTGGCTGATGCATTGAGTAGGAGGACTCAGATACATGTTGTTTTGGAGTCCATTAGTGAGTGGCAGCTTATGGATTTTTTCTCTAAGAAGCATTTGGAGGTGAACGAAAAACATGGGTAGATGTTCCTTTGTTATATAGTTTTCACCTCTACTCTTCTTGATCGAGTGCAAATAAGGCCATTATCAGATTCTTAAGGCCTAGTTCTATGAGAGAGTGTGTCAGGAGAGGACCCTATACCTGGATGGACCATAAGAGAGGATGAGATCTTGCATTTTCATGGGTGCGTATGGGTGTAGGAAAATATACGCAAGGCGATGATGCATGATTTTCATTATTCTGTTTGGGAAGTTCATCCTGGTGTCACCAAGATGTATCGAGATCTACACTGTCAGTATTGGTGCCAGGTATGAAGAGATATGTTGTAGGTTTTTTCATGATATGTTCTACCTGTCATTAGGTGAAGGTAGAGTATCAGTGGCCAACAAGGCTTTTGCAATAGTTACCCATTCCTGAGTGGAAGTGGAATGACATCATGATGGACTTAATTATAGTCTTATTGAGGTCACCTAGAGGGAACTATGTAGTTTGGGTTGTCATTGATAGACTCACAAAGGTTTCACACTTCTTACCGATCAAGGAGTCCTTCAGTGTTGATGAGCTGGGAAGGTTGTACATCTGAGAGATTGTATGGTTACATGGGGCTCCGTAATCCATTGTTTCAGATAGGGATGCATGTTTTACTTCTCGGGTCTGGAAGCGAATACATAGGGCTTTGGGTATACAGGTACTTCTGAGTACAGATTACCATCCCCAGACAAATGGCCAATCCGAGCATATGATTCTGGTGCTGGAGGACATGCTTCGAACATGCGTCTTAGATTTTGGGGGTTCTTGGGAGAAGAACATACCTCTGGTGGAGTTTTCCTACAATAATAGTTTTCAAACAACTATTCAGATGACACCTTATAAGGCTTTGTAATGTAGTCCATACCGATCACCCCTATGTTGGCTGGAGGCAGGAGAGGTAGCTATTCTAGGACTTCGTCTTGTCCAGGAGACCATGAAGTAGATAGAGTTGATTCAGAGGATGATGACTACTGTACAGTCATGAAATAAGTATTATTCTGATCGAAGAAGATGACCTATAAAGTTATTGGTCAGATATCATGTTTTTCTACATGTCACACTGAGGTTTGGACACAGGAGGATTAAGAGATAAGGTAAGCTTTCACCGAGATACGTCGGGCCATTTGAGGTTTTGGAGTGAGTCGGGCCAGTAGCCTATCGATTGCAGTTACCACAGAGGTATCGAGATATGCACGATGTATTCCAAAATTTTCAGCTTTGAGATTACTTCTCAAACCCATCTAATGTTCTTCAACCTGAGGAGGTTGAGTTAGAGGTGGATGCTTTGTTTGAGGAGCATCCTATCCGAATTATTGACCGCATCACGCAGGTTCTCTATAGAAGGTCTATTCCTCTGGTACGAGTGCTATGATAGCTCAAGCAAGTAAAAGATGAGACATGGGAGAGGGAGAACAACGTATGATCATAGTGGCTGAAGCTGTTCGAGGATTTTTCTTTGCCTCCTTTTGAGGGAAATTCAAGGACAAATTTCTCTAAATGGAGGAAGTTTGTAAGAACACAGATCTCCATTTCAGGTATGGATATGGTTTTTTGACGTTTTTGAGAGAAAGAAGAGATTTTGGAAATTTAAGGAGTACATGCCATGTACTTAGGAGTACACGCCATGTATCCGGTTGCCGCGGGTGGCCATGTATTGGCTGTGTATAGCTGAGTACATGACCATTTATAGTGATCTAGAGACCACTTAAAGTGGGGATCAATAAAGTCATATACACGCCGTGTATATTGAATAAACATTCCATGAATTTTTTTTACATTTAATTGTTATATTAGACCAGGGTCGCATAGCATTTACAGAAACATCTTCTTTTGGCTCAGTCTTGTCTAGGAGAGACTGAATATCACCGATTCTTCTCTGAGCCCCCGATCGACCGTCTGTACTCTAAATTGAACACCATTGATTACATTGGAATTGAATCGGTGAGTTCTTCTTTCTTCTAGAGCCTCTTATATTGATTTATCCTCTTTCATGAGTTATGCATGGTTGAATGTTTTAGATGTTTTTGTAGATATATAGAATCCTAGGTCGATTCAAAGGATGAGGTTCAACTATATCAATCATACAACGTCAAGGTATGTGGTTTGTGACTTTTTGTAGATGTCTTTGAGTTATATCTGCAAAAAGTTCCCAATACCCTAGATTAGGGTTTTTAGTGTTTTTGGAATTTAACCATATTAATGCCTACTATGATTTTTATACTTGAGTAAGGTTTTTTGTTTATAAATTGGGTTTATTACCTTGATATGGATGTGTTTTACCATGTTTTCTTGATATTGGCCATTTGGTCTAGAACTGCCTATTAGGCTATTTTTCTTTCCATGCCTATTGCTGTTAGGATGGGGTTGTTATTATATGACATGCTTGTGGGATGATTTATAGCTGTTTAGCCAAGTAGTATTTGAGATTTACTTCGGGTTGCTGGATATCATTGTGCACGATTGTATTACATAGGGATATGGGAACGTGGTGTAGTTAGAACATAGGGGAAATGGAAGATGAGGGATTTCCTAGAGTGTTTTTTACTTTTCATGTTGCGAGATCATAGGGGGTATGGATGTGAGTTCTCTCTCAGAGTGTCTGTAGTTCCACGATGTGAGAGAATAGGAGGAATTGGATGTTGAGTGCTTCCTCATAGAGTCTGTAGTTTTCTATTATGAGACCACAATAGGAATTGACAGTGAGTACTTCCTCAGAGAGTCCATGTATAATCTAAACCATAGGGGTTAGACTGTGAGAACTTCCGAGAGGGTTGCTTGTGATTGGTGGTTGATTATTTAATAAATGTAAATGAATGTAGTTGAAACTGTATGATTGGTTACTTTGAGAACTTCCATGTTTATTACTTCATTTTTCATATTTTCCTACTATATATATTCACTAATGGTTAGGCATAGGTCTTTTGGTGGTTACCTACTGGGATTCGTCTCACACCTATTTGGGTTATGATTTTGGTCTCAAACAGATTATATTGTTGCAAGGATAGATAAGGGAAAACACCTTTTTAGTTCAGTTACTTGAAAGTTGTGGAGATAGAGAGAATGGAACCAACCTTAGGCTTGTGATGCTATTGGAGTTTTTTACTTATTTTCTTTGTACTTTGGTTTAGCACTATATTTTCCAGCATTATGACTTGTTTGGATTCTTTCCTATACATATGCGACATGCATCATTTATCTATGTGCTATAGTTTCTTATTTACTTTTAGTATTCTACTATTACTAATTTTATGGTATTACTGCTTTCATTGTTGTATATTATTTCTATTCCGTTGTGTTACTCTATGAATGAGGGCATAGTTTCCCCACTATCACACCCAAGCCCCTCGCTGCTGGTCGATAGCTTCTAGCATTTGGGGAAATGCGCTTGAGGCCATGTGACCAACCGGGTACGGGGAACCTTTGGGAGGCACCCAAAACTGGGATGTTATAATACACCTCACAAAATTATATAGGTTCATAACATAACATATGTCTCAAAGAAGGAAAATTGAGACAAAAATCCATTACCAATTTGGTAACTTTTGAAATGTAAACCCCATAAAAAATATATCATAAAATGGATACATAAATACTAATAAATTTCATAAGAATAATAATAAAATACATTCATGGTTATTATATAAACCACATAAAATAAATAGGTAGTGAATATGACATGTGTCTCATTGAAGTAAAAAGTGAGATCGAAATCCATTACCTTAAGTCTCAATTTACTCCATACACATTTAAATACCCTGTATAATAAATATAAATATATTATAAATCTATTAAATAACCATAATTATATATATCTTACCATCTATGATTTACATATTCCTTTTTAATACTTATTTATTAACAATTCCATATTAAAGTCACGTTTTAGGCAATAACTACTTTGTTTTTCTTGTATGTTTTGATTTGTTATTATTTTGATCATCTTAATTTTATCATGGTTAAATCATATTAATAATTTTTAAAGTGATATAAATATCATATATATTCAGTATATATGTATTTATAGTAGTCCATAAAAGTTATATATGAAAAACAAAATACACCGTTCATGGAAACGGTAGGTCATACGTATGCATGAACATTGTTTCTATTTTATTGATGGATTTAAATAAAGAAATATAAATAATATATTATCATTATAGAATAATTTTTATGTTATATATATATCACATATTTTCATTAAAATCATCCTTACTATCATCCACGTAAAATGTAAACGAATCACATTGCTTAGCGAGGTGGTAGTCCGCCGTACATATGAGCGACGTTATCGTATTCCCATACAATGGAAAATAAGAAGGTATAAAAAATATAATAATTACATAGGTATGATAATATCATAAATATCATATATAAACATTTAATATATTATTATATCCATTTGTGAGAGGTGTTAATGGAAAAAGGAATTATATCGGTCCGTAAGGCGGTAGTCCACCGTACACACAATTGATGATTTTGTAACCCATTTGATGGAAGAGGATAAGGATTTAGGTTATAACATTAACATAATAAAATATTAGTATATTTAATATAATTTTATTTTTATATTAATATGGTTTAATAATAATTGAGTGGGGTGTAGGTAGAAATAAAATAAAACGCTCGGTTTGGGACGTCACCTCTTCTTCAGACAACTTCTTTTGGTTTGCACCAAAAGGATTATTTGGTTGGATTTATGAACATAATAAGGATTATAGTATGATATAAATGAATTAATTATTTTATGTGGGTAGGTATTGTCTTAACCAATGTTTTTAATGTGTGAATAGAAGAGGAGAGTGGGTGGCCTTTTATAAGTGAGGTGAGTGACACACTTGTAATTTTTGAAAAGAAAATGGTTTACCAACATTTTTCACATGAACAATGGCTCAAAAATGATCCATGATTGAAAATAGGAGATAAAATATATATATACAACCATAAAATACATTTTTATAGCTTTTGGGTCATTTTTAACCCTTTTCATTTTAGTTTAACACCCCGATAAACCCATTTTTACCTTAACCATAATAATTAATTTTTACTATTTTTATGATTCATAATGGTAAAAAAAATATATTTACCTTATTATAAAATATTAGTCATTAATATTTCAAATATATAATCTATTTTTTCAAATTATATTCACATAAGTGTTAACATTTTATTTAAAATTAATTTCATAGATGCAACGAGAAAACAGTTTTGAAAAGAGAAAATGTTCAAAAGTTTTTATATGAAAATTTAGTATTAAAAAAAATAAAATAAAATTTTTAAATCATAATTTAAAAAAAAATCTAAAATTGGAAAAAATTAATTTTAAAATAAGTGCGTAAAAGGATACAAATATTTTTTAGAAAAATAATGTTTTTAAGCGTAAAATTGAAGTTTTTAATATCTCTTATCTAGAAAACACATAAGATGAATGTTAAAATTGTTATTGAATATTTAATTTATAAATTTAATTAAAATAATTAACTTTTTTTATTTAATTTATTACGGCAAAACAATTTTTTTTCATAAAAAGAGCTTTTTAGATAAATATTTCCTTTATTTTCAAATAGTCTTTATTTTCATTTCTAATTAATTGGTCAGCAATGAATTAATTATATATATATATATGTGTAAAACATATATTTTTATAATTTAGTTAATCCTATTAATACCTACCTTTACAATTTAAATTTTATAACTATCATATCAAATAATAGTGTTTTAATTATATGTCACATTTCATTTAAACTTGGTGTTTCATGCAACACAAGTTAAAATCAATATTGCATGGAAAGTAAGATAAACTCATTGTTTCATATGATATAATCTAAACTCAATGTTGATTGTAATGTAAAGTATCAAAAATTTTAAATTTATTTGAAAAACTATTTCATAAAATATCGGGGGTGTTATATACCTTCTTTTCATGCCTATGTCAAAAATTTAAAGATAATAAAACAAAGAGAATGAAATTTTTGACTTTTATTTACATAAAATACTATAATTATCAAAATCATTGGGATATGGAAAGAAAAGATCATATATTTTAATTTTTATTGACTATAGATGAAATATAATCATCCAATAAAATTAATTCAAGTATTAGGGTTACTTTATAGTTCTTATCACATTATTTTTACCCATAATTAAACCATTTTAAATTTACTATGGTAATTTTTTTACTATGGTTACTATTCATAATGATTACAAATAAAAGGGATATATTTAAAAAATTTGGACCTCCTGATTCCAAATATGGAATATATTTTTTGAATATTCAAAACACATATGGGTTATATTTTAATTTAAAATTAAACCCATAAAACATGACTAAGCACATTTTTTTCGAAAAATGTATTTTTTAAGTAAAAAATGTTTTTATACTAAATCTAAGTATAAAAGTAATTCTAAAGATAATAATTAGATTATTTTTAATTAAAACTAACTAATTAAATTTTAAAAATAATCAAAAATCGAATTTTAATTTATAAATACTATAAAAGGAAAGACAATTTTTAACAAAAATAAATGTATTTAACTATTCATTGAAAAATAAAAATTCCCAAAAAATTATTAGAATTTCATTTTAGAATAATTTTGAAATGATAAATTAATTTTTTTTAAATTCAATTTCATTAATTTGAAAATCAAAATTTTAAATGAAACCTTATAATAAAAGTGTTTAATAAAACTATTTCCTTTTTGATTTAAAAATTAATTAATGTTTTTATAGTGAATATAAATACCTATCTCATGAATACTAATAAATCTGAAAATTATTTATTTTATCATTACCCAGGTTGTTATATTCTTTCCCCCTTTTGGAAATTGAATCCTCGTAATTTTATTCACCACTTAATCAACTAGGGATATTTTCCCTCATTTCATTTTATAATTCCCATATTTCTTATTCAAACATATGTTTTTTCCAAAAAATATTAACATGATGAATTAATTTATTCCAAAACAATTACACTCTATAGTTAAGAATCCAAACTAACTATTGTTCATATGATTAGTCTTCTTCCTACTGAACTACTTCAGGGATCAAAACATGATTTGAATCAAACACATATTTTTCTAACATATAAAATAAGAAATATGTTATGTATCTAAGAAAAACTCAGAGGCAAGGCTAATAGATAGAAAATGATCCAAATTTATATAGGATTTTATAATTTCTAATGAAATAAGAACTTAGATTACCTTTTTAAGAAAAATTGATAACACTTTTCTGTGGAGATACGTGATCACCTTCCTCGACAAAGTCATTTCCTATGGTTATCTGTATAACTTTTCTACCTACTCCAAGACATCCTCATATGTTGTTGAATCATATTTACTTTCTCAACCATTTCGTATACCAACTCTAGTCCCATAAAATTTATTTATCCTACTTTATCCAAAAATCATTGAGTTTGACATGACTTTCTAGATAATGACTCAAAAGGTTCTATCTATATATCGAAATAGAATAAATATGATAAGAAAAGTCAACTAATGAAATATGATTATCCAAGATTTCATAGTAATACATTGAATAATAAAAAATCATTATTTCAAGGTATGAATAATTCACTAGGACTGTCCATCAGATCGAGGATGAAAAGTTTTACTGAAATTTAATCTAGTACCCAATATATTCTGAATTCATTTCCAATAAATTAAAGTGATCTTGGAATCATGGTTAGATACAATGGAGAGAAGAAATCTATGTAACTTTAAAATATCCTTGAGGCACCATCAGGAAAGTTGATCTAAATATATAGTATTTGAAATGGGAAGGGAATGTATAGATTTAGTCAATCTATCAAAAATAACCCAAATCACATTATTACCCTAAGATGTATTTGTAAATACTAGTACAAAATATATGGATATATTTTACTCTTTACACTCAAGAATTAGAAAAGGTTTAAGAATCTTCTTAGGTAATTGTAATTCTAAATTAACCAGTAAAAATTCAAATATTTATGGTAAATTTAGAAATATCTATTTTCATTCCATCCCACTAATAATACTCCTGAAGTTCTTTTTAAATTTTAGTGATTACAAGATTATTGAAAAATGGGGAATAATGAGATTGACTCAAAGATTCTCTCTTAAAATAAAAATCACAAGTCATACATAATATTTTTCCAAATATGATAAAAACATCTTCATCAACATTAAACTATGGAAACTTACCCTTAATATATTTTAACTTTTCCTCAAAAACATAATCCTCTTTCTGAGCTTGATCAATTATTTTTGATAAATATGATTATAATGATACCTAAAAAAATAGAGGAAGTTCATGCATGCACAATTTCTAGGATAAAATTCCTGAAATAATTAACCAAAGGGACATGTTCCAAACATAACATGGTTAATATATCAATATTTTTCTGAATCAAATCACCAGTTACTTTTTTTTATTTTATATGATGATAACGAATCAAGTATTCAAAATCCTTAATCAGTTCCAGCAATCTTCTCTACCTCATTTTCAACTATTTCTGAGTAAATATATACTTCAAATATTTTTGATCAGTATATATTTCACATTTTAATCTATATAAATGATGCCACTAATTTTTTAAAGAAAAAACCACATCATCTAATTCCAGATCATGTGTAGGATAATTTAACTATTGATGTTTTAGTTTCCTTGAATCATAACTAATTACCTAATCATTATGAATTAGGAAAAAACTAAGACCCTTCAAACACGTATCATTGTAGATGAAAAATTCACCATTTGTATAGGCAAAGGAAAAAACTGGATCATAAACCTATCTTCTTTTTAGTTCTAGAAAAAAATTATCAAATTATATTTTCTAGATTAATTTAAGTCCTTTTTGAGTTAAATTAGTCAGTTGGATAGAAAAATGAATTTTATTTTCATCAAAATGTCGATAGTAACCTAATAATATAAGAAAAATATGAATATATATGAAAGTTTTAGGACTTATGTACTCTTAAAAAACTTTATTTTTAGTGGGGTTAATAGTTATTCCATCTTTAGAAATAATATTCTCAAGGAAAGAAATTTGCTGTAACCATAATCCACACTTACTAAATTTTCTATATAGTTTCTTCTATTTTAAGGTTTGAAAATCAATATTTAGGTTTGTTTCATGATCCTCATTAATTTTAGAATATACCAATATACAATTAGTAAACAAAACCAAAAAATTATCTAAATATTCATGGAAAAATATATTAACAAGATCCACAAATATAACTGGTGAATTAGACAACCCAAATAGAATAACTATAAGTTCATAATTCCCATATCTCATTTGAAATTAAGTCATCAGGATATATTCCTTCTTGACCTTGAATTGATGGTATCCTGATATGAGATCATTCTTAAAAAAATACTACACTCCCAGGATCTAGTCAAAAAAATAATTTATATGAGGTATAGGATACTTATTATTGATAGTGATGTTTTTCAAAGATTTAAAATCTTTGAAAATCCTTATAGAACTATATTTTTTTTAAAAAATAAAATAGGAGTAACCCATGGTGAATTTATAGGATGAATGAAAAATTTATCAAGAAATTATTACAATTGATTTTTCAATTTCACAAGTCCCACTTGATCCATTCGATAAAGGGGTTTTTAAATAGGCATAACATCAGACACTAATTCAATAGTAAACTCAACCTCTCATTTAGAAAGAAAACAAGGTAAATCATCAAGTAATACATCTATATATTCATTCACTACTGGTATATCATTAATTTTAAAATTTTCTTTCTTCTAAACAAAATGATCTAGGTAACTTTCACTGACATAAGTAATAAATTTCTCAGCTTCTTGATATGTTATCAAAGGTTTAATTTTTTTGAATATAACTTCCTCATATTTGTAATATATCTTATATAGATAAGCACAAGAGCCTCAACCTAGTAAGTGAGGAATTAGAAAGTGCATCCATGAGACGTGAGTTCAAATCTGGGTGGAGACATAATTTTTTGGTTACTATAGAAGTATTTTGGCAGGTACTGTTTGATACTATATTAGTTATAACTATTAATCTATTTGGGAATTTGGGCAACTGGTTTGGTCCTTTGGTCCTTCAAGGACTTCGAGCCACCCAAAAACATCAGGCCAATATTCCTTTCAGGCCACATCAAGGCCCTTAGGCCACCTTAAGGATTTCAATCCACCTAAAATTGTAATTAAATGGACTAGTAAGACTCTACAAGGAGCCTAATCCAAATGAGGATTTAGAGTATGTACAATCACCGTAGCAGAATCTAACGAATTTGGAAGAAATAAAGGGTATAAAATCCCCATCGGGACTATCTTGTGCATGAACATGAAGCCTAGATGAACATCCATGCGAAGGTGGAGCGATGACATCACGATGTAGAAGCAGGGGAGGAGCATTTCTATGTAGTTATAGTCTCAATATATTTCTCTAAGACCTACAGGTCATGTAATCTCAAAGCCTATGGTCATTTTAAGGGTTCCTCTCATTCCTTGAAATGGGGATTATAAAAAAATAAATAAAATTAGTTCTTCGGGCCATTTGGGGCTATTTTATATCAATAAATTGAAATCCAATCCATACCAAGAATAACATCAAACTCTATTATGGGATATTCAACTAGATTTGTAGGAAAAACCATCCAAAAAATAACAATAAGAATATTCCTATAAATCTTGGTTACTTTAATATTTCCACATGATTTTTTCACCAAAAGTTTTATCTTCTTTTCATGAGATGATATCTCCATTTTACTTGTAATTTTTTCACAAATGAGGGAATGTAAAGATCCAGAGTCAAACACGGTATTAAAATATTTCAAATAAATAAGTAACATACCTATGAAAACTTTATTAGATAGACCAACATCTACCTTAGTAGTAGAAAATTATTTTTCCACCACTTTTATTATTTTGATCTTGTTTATTTCCACCCAAAGTAACTAAATTCATACACACATTTTTATAATTCCACAAATCACTATAACTAAAACATCACATTATTTAATGGATATATATTTCAAAATTCTTGGATTGTTCAAGAATATTTTCTTTGCTGTAATGATTCATATGACCAAACATACCACATTGAGATACCTTCCCAGATTTTATAAGAAATTCCCTTTGGTTCTTTTTACCACACCCATCACAAACTAGAAACTTCATTTTCTTATCTTTAAATTTCTTTGATGGATTCTTTCCCATTTCCGGCCACTAGGACCTCTTTTTTTTCTTATTGTCATAGAATACCTAATTATTAGTAAACTCTATTTCTACCTTCTCATCACATAAAAAATGTTTCTGATAACTATTTAATTCCTAGTAATATAATGACCTTCGATATCTTACTTTCAATCCTGAGTAAAACGGATTAATTTTACTATAAAGATCCCTAGTAAAATTTGGGATGTACCTTTCCAATTGTGTAAAGTTTTCTTCATACACGGATAAAAAATCTTCTTCTTTTTGTCTCAATTCAATGAATTATTTTTATATCCTAATTTAAACAAATTTAGGAAATTATTCCTTAATGGAAAAATTATTAAATTCATCCCATTCCATGGAATCAATCTATTCTATTTCTTTGATATTCTTAATCATTGACTACCGCTGGTTGGGTTCAGCTTAAAAATAATAATTTGAAATGGTTACCTTTTGATGATATGAACAAACCATAACTTCAAATATATTCTCCAAGTATTTAATCTATACTTTATATATCATAGGGTCAGTTGATCCACTAAATTCTGGAGGGTGTTGTTTTGTGAAATGATCCACTATAGATATGTTCCTCTATAGTGAACAAGGTTGTTCTATCGCATGGGTACCATTACTATTTATTTCCTATATCAATTGATCCATCACTATGAAAAAAATACCTTGTTCCAATTATAACCATTCTAGGTTGCTTATTCAGAAGGATATCACCCCTCTATACCTTTCTACTTTAGTAAACTTGTTTCCTCTGCAGAAAAACATTCAGAATATACATAGTTTTGAGGAAGAAACATGAAAATATTCAAATTCTATATAATTATAACCACACATTATATTCTCATAAGGTTATTTGAATTCCTTACCCTAACCTCTAAAATTATCTAAACCTAGTTTTGATACCAACTATAAGTACATAACCTTAAATATTACATACTATAGAAACTTTAGACTAGAATTGACTTTATTACATCCCCAAAGATCTTTTAAGTTTACAATTTTAGAGAATTATGCCACAAATATTATATAACACACCCAGAAATTACAAGGTGGACACTTCTACCATGTATGTATTCTTCACAAAATATAAAACTTTTAAATTGAAACATGTTTTCTTTGAATGACTAATCTTCATAACTTTTACATTGACTTCTTATTTGTTCCTACTCATCTTTAAAATTCCTGAAAAACATTTTAAAATTTAGGATAAGTACAATAAGCTCAGTATGTGATATAATGGAAAAAATAAATAAGCCAGTTTGTTTTTGAATACTTATAAATTTTTTACTTTTTGAAAATAATATTTGGGCCCAAAATAAACATTTTATTACTCTAGAAATAAAATTTCCTACCCAAATCATTTTATAAAATATTTCATAAGAAGTATTTAAATAAAAATAAAACTCATAAACATTTCTTTAAAGTCATGAAAAAAAATGAAATGTTTTTTTTATAAATTTAGACTTTCCATCGTTAAAAAGTAGCTTATACTTCCCTTTAAACATAAGATAATCAACTTACCTTGTGAAATCATTAGATTTATGAAACAATTCATCAAAATATTAGATTAATCATATAGGTACCACGAGACATCATTTTATATATCACTTTTTGAAATGGAATAACTAATATGGTTGAATTATATACCCAATGCATTAGATGGATATCATGGACCCACTCATCCTTAGTTTATAAGAGAACCACCCATCCATGGTTTATAACGGAACCAACTGTCCTTGGTTTATTAAAAAATAAATATTTATTGTAACAATTCATAAAAACTGTAACATAATCATAAACCATAAAAACCTACAATTTCCAATATTACACTCATAAAAATATTCTTTTCACACATAAGAAAACATTTTTGGATATTGAAATATCTATTCAATTTTAAATACATTTTTTGAAAATAACTATAACATATGGAATGAGGGGTTTTATTTAAAGAAAAAATGTAAGATTATAAATTAATTAAAATATCTAATAATAGTTATGGTGATGGGAAAATTAATTATCACTATATATTCTAAAATATAACATTTCTTTTTTTTCTTTTTTAAATAAATTCAAAAAATTGCATATAAAATATGTGAAAAGATTCCTTTTAATAAACATTGAAAAATAAATAATATTTAATTTTTAATTCATTTATGTTTGTATAAATACATCCATAAAATAACTTTTAAAATATGGTCATATAAGAAAAATAATTGGAAGGAAAACATAAAAGATGATTTTTTAAAGAAAGTCTCTTACCTTGAGTATGACTCATCACAAATGTTCTATATCTTCCAGAATAATAAACTTATGTTAATTATTTACTTTATTAAGAAACTTTTTCAAGTTTATTATTTGTTTTATTTTATTTATTATCATGTTATATTTAATTAATTAATTTATTAAGTTCACATCAAATGTTTTGATGATATTCAACCCATTTGTCCAAAATAAATTCAGTAGGTTGTCTATGGTAAAAAAGTAAATTATTCCATCATAAAAAAATACTCATAAAATAATTATAATTTTTATACCACAATTATAATTTTAAAACCAATCATGAAATATGGTTATGAAAAATGAACTACGTTACAATCATGAAGAAGGTTGGTCATACATACGTACGAGTAACGTTTCCATTTTTCAACGATCATTATAGAAAGATGGTAAGTATTATTTTATCATTAAATAATAGTTATAAAATAATAAATACCATATTATTTATTTAAATATAATTACATATATATCATCAAAGAAATATGGTGATGAAAAACTCATCACATTGCTTCATGGAGGTGGTAGTCGACACATATGCACAGATGAAATTATAAATTTTCTATGTATGGAAAGGTAATAAATTAAATGATATGTTGTTTTTTTATAATTATAAATATGTCATGAATATTGTGAGAACCCGTTTATTATTCTTGAGGTACGGGTTTCTTATTTTCCTTTTTTCCTCAAGTGTTTTTGAGAAAATAAGGGAAATGTGGGAAAAATCCCAAATTTATGGGTACACACCGTGTACTTTTCCACACACTGTGTACTTTGGCCATGTGGGATTAGTATACAGGGTGTGTAGGCATGTCGGTGATTAAGGGTGTAAAAAATAACTACACTCCGTGTAATCAGTCAGAAGGTGAACAGTAAGGCGATGGAAGTAGCTGCCAGAGGAACGATGGTACACACTGTGTACTTAGTAATATACAACGTGTAATAAGTCGGAAAATGAACAGTAAGGTGATGAAGAGTAGCTGCCTATGAACAGTTAAAAAGAAATTACATGCCGTGTAATTGACAGTACATGCTATGTAGTCATGTTTTTTCATTAAAAACTGGTAGTATCCTCCTCATTCGACAGAGGATGCAGGGAACTCACTTGGAGCGCTGGGAGAGGAGGCCGAGGCTTAGAGGAGCTCCCGATCGCACACCAGGATTCTGATTCTTCCACCGTTGATCTCATTTGAACCACGCGGGTGAGATATTCTTTCTTCTTGAACCTCTCCTTCCAATTATTTTCCTAAGGGGTTTGAATGGGTAATCGTTTATCTCAGTTTTACGTCGTTCTTGGTTATTTCAGAAGGCACCCTTCACGTATATCGATCAGAGTAGATTGAGGTAGGTGGTTTTATGTTTAATTCCAACTGTCGAGTTGTTTTTGTGTACCGTTGTGCCACGCTCCCATGTTTGGGGTGTTTTATGGATGAGACTTTGACTGTAGTGATACCTATAATTTCTTAGTTAATATAATGAATAAGTATAAACTTCTGTTTGGGATCATTGCTTTGATCCAGGGCCACTCCGAGGGTGCGGTTCCCTTGTTTAGCCTTTTAGCTAGGATATATGTGGGTATGCCATGATTATAGCATGTTTTGAGTTTTCTTGAGAGGAAACATATATGAATTGCTTGTTTGTGCATTGGTCTCGGCCCGGTTACTTGTTTTTCCTATAGAATGCATGAGGGAAGTGTTTTTTTTAGCCTAAGGGAAACGTTCCTTATGTCTGAGGACAATATATTCCATGCCTAAGGGCAATATCTCGTATGCCTAAGGGAGATATTCTTTATGCTTGAGGGCAGTCACCTGAGGGTTTTGTTTCTGCTTGCCTTAGGGTAAGGATTTGTATGTTTGAGGACAATTTTTACTTGAACATTCACTGTGGTGATTTCTTATATTGTACCTTCCAAGCTATAGCATAGGCTTGGAATTGATAAACAATTATTAAAATGGAAATGTTTCTTTACTTAGAGTACTTCCTAGTTTACTGCATTTTATTAATGCACACTGCTGTTGCACATTTTCACTGATAGTTGGGCATAGGCCTTTGGTGGTTGCCTACTGGGATTTATTTCTCACACCCTATTTGGGTCATGTCTTGGGCCCAAACAGATTATATTGCTGCAGGTGTCGATAAGGGAAAGGGTTCCTACCCAGGTATATGATTGTTGCAGAGGAGTAGGAGAGCATGAAACCGAGCTTAGTCTTGCAATGCTGCTGTGTTCCTATTTCACTGTTTTGGTTTAGTTTTAGTGTACTTTGTACCTTGTGCTGTATTGTATCAGATTGCAGTGTATCCTGTTTTGGCTGCTTTCTTAGAATTAGAGACATACCGCATCATCATCTGTATGACTGCTGGTTTTTTTTAATTTAGTTTAGTCGTCCATTTCAGGTCCATATTATTTACTGTTTTCAATTTTGTATGTTTATATTTATTTCCGCTTCACTACACTTTGACAAATGATGGCATAGTTTCCCCACTATCAGTCCTAGGCCCTTGTTGCTAGTCGGCAACCTCTGGCGGTTGGGGAAATGCGCTTGAGGTCATGTGACCAACCGAGTCCAGGGCACCCATTATATGGAACCTAGATCCAGAAAGTTACAAATATCATATATATATATATATATTAAATAAATCATTATAACTACTTGTAATAGGTGGATATGGAAAATGAATTACATCGGTTCATGAAGCGGTAGTCTTCCATACACAAGAATGATGGTTTAGTTTCCCATTTTATCTAATAATAGATTGATATAGCTTATAAAATTTACATAATAACATATAAAAATATAGAAGATACTTTTTTTATTATTTAATTATTTTTGAAGAATATTTCAAGGAGGTATAAAAAGAAACAAAATGAAAACGCTTGGTTAAGAACTATACAACTTCTTTAGACAAATCTTAAGGTTTAAGCCAAAATATTTCTGATTTTAGTTTTATGAAAGTCATCTAGGATATGGGGAGGGATGTATGGATGGGATATGGTCAGTTATGGGTAAAAAAAAGCTTTTTAATCATGAAGAAAAGGTGAGAGGAGGTGCACTTTTATAAGATAAGGGAGGGGCACTCTTAAATTTTCTTAAAATATTAAATTAATATTAATTAATCTTCAAATTAAAATGGATCCAAACTGATAGAATTCATAGATAATATGGAAGTGAGTCTAAATAATCTCATACAATAAATTTTTTACAAATTTAGGTGAGTTTTTCACCCATATATTTTTGTTTCAAGTTGTTTTAACCATTTTTGACAATTACGACCATACTAAAGATTTTAATCTTTAGGAGTTAATAAGGTTACTATAAAAGGAAAATTGGACCATAAATGGAACATGGTTTTATTTTCTAACGTATAAAAATAAATTGGTCGATAATAGGATTTTTTTGGAGTTTTAAATCATTTAATAAAATATTATTTATTATAACATTAATCTTAATTTTGGAACTATTCATTTAATTTAACTTTTTAAAATACAAGAAAATAGTTGAATTTGAATCTAATGAATTAAAAAATACATAATATATAATTTTTATCTTCAAAAAAGTATGTAATAAAATAATTTATTCAAATAATATTACTTTTAATATTTTTAAAATCATTTATTTTAATTTTCTATTAATTGAATAAATGCTATATCAGCATTGCATAAACATTTAAGGTTATTATTTAATAACTAAAACTAGATAGAAATTACCATGTAAATAAAAATTAATTATCTTTATATGAATATTTATAACAGAACATACCTTCTTTTTATCCCTATGTGAAAAATTTATAGATAATAAAACAAAGAGAATGATATTTATGACTTTTCTTTACATAAAATATTATAAAGGTAAAAATCATGGACATATAGAAACAAAAGGTCATATATTAGAAATTTGGATGATTATGGATGTAATATACTCATCCCATAAAATTAATGAAAGTGTTATGGTTTCTTTCTAGACCTTATCAAATTATTTTTACCCTAAATTTACCCATTTTACCTTTATCATTGTAAAAGTTTTTTCTATGATTACTTTTCATGAAGCCTAAAAGTAAAAGGGACATATTTACTGAATTTAGAAATTATTATTCCAAATAGAGAATAACTTTTTAATATTGAAAATATATTATTGGAATATTTTAATTTAAATGAAATCCAAAAAAGGCGATGGAAAATAAATTTTCAGAAAAATGTCTTTTTAATTATAAAAAATGTCTTTATACTAAATTCAAATTTAAAAATCATTCCAAACACTATAATTGGATTATTTTTAATCAAAATAAAATAATTAAAATTTAAATCTAATAAAAAATAGAATATTATTTTATAAATACTATAAATGAAAATAACGTTTTCAATAAAAATCTATATTTTTTACAATTCATTGAAAAATCATTTTTTTAGAAAATTCTAAAAAATTCATTTTAGGATAACTTTGAAATGATGAATTAAAAAATAAAATTCATTTTCTCAGATCAAAATTTTATAATTTGAAAATTAAACTTTTAAAAAAAATCTTATATGAAAAGAGTTTAATAAAATTATTTCATTTTTGATTTAAAAATTAATTAATGTTTTTATAATGAATATTACTATCTATATCATGAATAATAATAAATATGAAAATTATTTGTTCTATAATTACTTGGGATATTACACATTCCCATTACTCAATATTATTTTCATCATCGTTTACACCTATAATCATATCCTCGATATGATATTTATCATAGTTCACACTAATAATCATATCAGATGATCCATAAAATGCAATGTTATCCCATACACTAGCTACATTCAGTTCTTCCTCGTTTTTAGTATAATATTTATAACTTTGAACTATTCCATGAAAAATCAAGTGTTCTTTCCAATCATTTGGACTAATTAGTCATGAATAACATCAATGAATACATGTATAAGTGATTTGAGAATGGTCATATGCATGATATTTTGTAAACTTGATGAACTTTTTAGCCCCATCCTAATAGTATTTTTGTTATATGATTGATATAAACCCCTTTTAGATTCATATTCATTAGATTTGATTTATTAATATTCGTATTTAACAAAAAAATACACATAAGGTATGATTTTGTAGTCATAAAATGCTATTCTTTACACACACACCTAGAGTCATCATATTTGATAAAAATGTTCATTGCCTCAATAACTTGTTGGAATATATAAAGACAAAGAATTATATGAATATAAAGTATTATAACACTTAATTTTTTTACAAGAAGTATCATATCATAAATTATTCTATTTTTTTAAATGGGTTTATCAAGGGAGAAAATTCATTCCCTATCACTATCAATGTTGACTAGAAACCCATGGATTTCTACTACTAGATAAGTATTAGGGTATATATAATAATATTTCACTATAAAAACACATATAAAAAAATACTTAATTTTCACAATGTTTCTACAGTGTTCAAAACAAAGTAATCACATCGATTATGGTTAATAATTTTTGTAAATTTATGAAATATATCATATTTGAATTCTTCATTTGGTAATAATAAAAAGAAAAATTTAATATTCTATGAGATTTTAGAAATAATTAATATTGTGGGAAGAATGTGAAAAATGAATGCTTTCACCAAAATAAACTAAAATTTCAAAATTCAAAATTATGAATGTATTTAATAAAAAAAATAATTTTAATGAGTAATGGAATTTATAAAATAAATATCCTTGTTTTTAAAATTAGAAAAAGTTATGTTTTTAAAATTTTCATTTCGATTTTTTTTGAATTTATAAATTTTTATTCAACTCTTACTGAAAATAATTTTAAATTTTAAAAGGAATTTTAAAACAATTGGGTGAGTTATATTTAATATAATGGGAACAAAAATTTTGTATGAATTTTTCCAAAATTTTAAATTGAATGATCAATGAAATAGTTATCATTCTTTATTTTCCCAAGAAAATTATGAAATTGATATTAAATAATTTTAGAGTATTTTTCATTGTTCAAATAAAATTATAGATCAAATTAAAATAACAATTATCAAAAGAAATCATAACCTCAAAAAAATGTTTTTAAATTAAAGGAAAAAACGATTAGAAATAGTAAAATGTTAATGAGAAGAAGGACAATGAAAAATAATCCGAGGAAGGGGCCCAACATCGATCATAAGAGAAGAATCACGGAAAAGAACCAAAATCATGAAAACAATGCCAAAAACATCGAGCATACAAGAAGAAACCAATGAGAAGAACAAAAAATTCACAAAAAAGGACGGGAGATTGATTAAAAATGAGTAAGTAATAACAAAGCTTCGATATATGGTTTGACGCATCTAAAAGATTCAAAGGAGGAAATAGAAGGACTAAACTTCCACAAGATTCTGAAAAGTGCAGTAGGGATAATCTAAATTAGGGTTCTTTTAAAATAGGAGAAGTGGTTTATCATAGCTAGTAAAAAGTTCTAATAAAATTTATATTTATCGACCCTAAAATAGAAGGCATTGATAAAAGTTTGATTTATTAGCGCTAAAAAGGAACTAATAAATCATATAATTATTAGTGATAATTGATAAGTGCTGATAAATGAATATTTTATTAGTGCTTAATATATCAGTGATAAATGTTTTTTATCATCCCTTAAAATAGCATTGAGAAATACTTGTGTTAAATAAAAATTAAAAATTAAAAGAAAAATTACTATAAATTACTTTTTATATAAAAATGAATATTAAAAATTACTTTATAATAAAAAATAAAAAATATTAAAAATAACTAAATCACAAAAATAGTAAAAATAAATAAGCAATATTACTTATATTAGTTGCATTAATGAATGTGATAATATTATGATAAATGTATTAATATTATGATAAATGAATAAATAATATAAATTATGGTAGTCAAATTTGTTTTAAAAAATAAGTAAAAAATATAAATAATAAATATTATAAAAACAATATAAATGAATAAATATAAAAATAAAAAATAAAAAATAGTAAAAATTGATTTTAAATTAAAAATATTTAAAATAAATTCCTGATTATAAACGAATATATAGTAACTATATAGATATTCAAATAAA
This sequence comes from Viscum album, assembly GCA_963277665.1. Classification (NCBI taxonomy): domain Eukaryota; kingdom Viridiplantae; phylum Streptophyta; class Magnoliopsida; order Santalales; family Viscaceae; genus Viscum; species Viscum album. Next base: position 1,328,283,668 of record OY728127.1, on the reverse strand, counting down.
AATTATTAAAATAGAAAATAATAAATATTAATTATATAAATTAAAAAAATGTTAAAACTTGCAAATATTTATACATAAAAATGTATAAATAAGTATTAAAACTGAATAAATTGTAGAAATATTAAATGAAAAAATATGAAAAAGGAATAAATTATAAATATATTAAAAGTGATTAACTATTAAAAATGAATAGATTATAATAAATGAATAAATATTATAAATGAATAAAATAAAATAATTAAAAATGAATAAATTGAAAAAAATATTAGAAATTGAAATAATAATTTTAATTATATAAATTAATGAAATATTAAAAATGAATAATTTTTTTAAAAAAATAATATTTAAAATTGAATTTAAATATTAGTCATTTATAATGAATTACTAATTAGTAGTGAATAAATAATAATTATATAAAGATTAAATAAAAAAAATATGAAAATAAAAAATGAATAAATATTATATATATACATTACATACATATTAAAATTATGGAATATTAATATCTAAAAATGCATAAATATCTATAATAATTGAATATATTATTAAAATATAAAATGAATAAATTACAAAAAATATTAAAAATGGATAAATATTAAAAATGAAGAAATAATATTTAACAAATAAATATTAAAAATGAATAAAATTTAATAATTAAAATTAATTAAATTAAAAAATATTTAAAAATAAATAAATAATGTTAATTATACCAGTTACAAAAATATAAAAATAAAATTTATATTAAATTTAAAATGAATAAATATTAAAAAATTCAATTAAATATAAGATATTCATAGTAAATTTCTACTTAAAAATGAATAAATAATAATTGTATACATATTTAAATACAAAAAAGTAATAAAATAAAAATTAATAAAAAATAATTTTATAAATTACAAACATCTTATAAATATTAATTATTAACAATTGAAAATGTATAAGTAAATATTAAAAATTTAAAAAATTGGAAAAAATATTAATTGTATGTATATATATATATTCCTATATTAAATTGCATTAATTACATTTGAAAAACTAAATGACCTTTTCTGTGATTGTGTGTATGTATATGCTTGTTTTTTTATGTATATATACACGTATACTATAATGAGATATGTCATATTGAAGAAAATGGATTTCCTTATTATGTAAAGATATATTCAAATACATATACATAGACATACACATTACACACACACACATGTAGACACACATAAACACATACATACATACATACACACATACACATAAACATACAAATACACACATAAATACACATACACAAAGACATAAACATACACTAACACGCACACATACACATAAATACACATACATGCACATACATGCATATACATGCATATACATGCACATACATGAATATACATGCATATACACATACATACACATAATCATACACATACACAAATGATTACATACACATACATACAAATACATACAAATACATACACATACTACATAAACACACACACACACACATACATCCACATATATACACAACCGTATATACATATGTATATACACATACATGGACACACACAGAAAAACATACACATAAACATACACATACACAATACATACATCTATTTACATACACATAAACACACAAACACACATAAAACACATATAAACAAACAAAACATACGAACACATACATACTAATACACATACGCACAAACACACACACACACACATACATCCACATAAATTTATATACATACACATATATTCAAATATATGTGTATATTTTTAATTATTTAACATGAATATAAATATATAAATTCAAAAAATATATTTAATTAAATATATATTCATTTATATATTTATACAATTGTTTAAATAAAATATTAATATATTATATTCATATATAATTTTTTTAATTAATGTATATAAATATACATTTAAACATTTTAATTGATTAATATGAATTTGATAATTATTTATATATAGAATTTTTAAAATAAGATTTTAATAATAATAATATTATTATAAGTTATATAAATCATATTTATTTATTATATATGCACATATATACTTATTAATATATAAATCATATTTAAAAATATATAAATAAATATAAATAAATTAAATGATTCATGACTCCCTTTATTAGCGCTAACAAAAAAACGTTGAGAAATGGAACCCTTATCAGCACTAAAAAAATCACTAATAAAGGGTCACCCTTCATCAGTGCTTATTTTATCAGTAATAATAGTTATACTTATCAATGATTTTGTTAGTATTGATAAATATCACCCTTTTTTCATTGTTTTGCTAATGTCGATAAAGGGTATCGCTAAATAAAGTGGGATCTGTAGCAGTGACATCACTTATATTCATAAAAAAAATTCTATCATTAGTAATACATAAACATGTTCATGATAACACAAACATTTTTATGGGGTTTAATGGATCTAAATTAACTTATAAAATATAGTATAATAAATAAAGAAACTCAAATTCAAGATCAAAAATAAAAAATAATTAAAATCACACATAAGATGGAAATGAAGAAACTGTGATTTTGTACCATACACTGTTGATCGCATTAACAACAATATTAATCCATACTTCATAATGACTACTATAAAGGTAGAAAAATTTCATCCCTCCCTTATAGGTTTCCAGAGGCTAGTGAATCCCTTGATGCACAAGTGAGATCCTCCTTCCTCCACAACATTCTATCACCTCGTGATGTAAAAAAGGTAAGAGAAGATAGCCAGAAGTAGCAGAGTTTCAGCCGAGGCTTAGGAAATATTTCTTACACTATCACATTTTAGTAGAACCCTTTAAATATCATTGAAGCATGATCCTCAGGTGATCTTTAATTTACTTTTGTGTTATAATAAATTAATAAATGGCTCAAATAATTTATGAAACCATTGCATGAATATAATGAACTCCCAACTATTTGATCATATGAAACATTTCATTTATGATAGAAAACATGGAAGAGTTCCATGAATGTCATCTTATATCATTCTAACTCCAAAAAAATCAAAGTTAGTAGTATGGTATATTTCATATTATATAAAACTTTGTACAAAATGATTGACATGGGTAGTATCACCTTATGATATCCTTATATAATATTAACAATATACCCCAAAATGTTGGCACTATATCATGTTCATGAAATTCTTATTCAATTTTTTTATATCATACCATATGAAATAGATTATATATATATCATATATATAAATCCTTTAGAGCATATCTTCTTCAATCTTCCATTGCCACTGAATCCTAAAATGCTTTGTTCCATTTCACTTTATATCTTATCATATATGATAACTTGTAAAATCATATACAAAAATCCTTCTGGGTATCTTATAAAATACTTTTGGAAAGAAATCATTTCCCAAATGGACCGAAGGACTTTTTTTTATTTTATTATGGATAATACCCCTTTTAAGGGTTGAAGGGGAACCCTTACATGACTCGTAGGCCCAATCCACAAGGCTCGACATGACCCAAAGGCCAATACATGACTCGAAGGCTCATAGGAATACTATTCCCATTACATGACCCATAGGCCCAACCCACTAGAACTGCCCCTCCCCAGCTTCTGCATCATTGATCACCTATCTCCCCACCTTGCCTTGCTGATTGGCTAGTAATGCCCCGTACAAAGCTGCACGATGCCTGGTCTCGATGGCGGTTTCCATAACCTCTTATTCTTCTAGTCTGGTTAGCTCTACTTCTGGTGACTTCTACTCTTTGCTGTGATCCTCTTTTGGGGCCTACTCTATGTGAAATTGGATACTCTATGGTCTTTGTGGCCCAAAGTCCCTGAGGCCCGAAGGCCCTGAGGCCCGAAGTCCTTTGATGACCTGAAGGCCCTGAGACCCGTAGGCCCAAACCGGTGGCCCGAAGGCCCATGTTAGATGAATAGCTCCAGCTACTACAGTACCAAATAGTTCCTTCTATATTACTACTACAGTACCTACTACATTACTTCTACAGTACCTGAAAATTCTCCTCCACCTGGTTTCAAACCTTGGTCTCATGGTTTCCAAGCAGGAGCCCTTACATTATATGAAATTACTTAGGAATAATCATCTAAAATATTTGTAGTTGGGGTTTGGATTATTGGTAATCTCCCTGTAATATTACATGAAAAATGGGGGTACAAAACCCATTGGGCATAGGCTACTATAGCAATACTGTAGTGGTACTATAGAAATACTGTAGCGGTACTGTAGCAGAGGTGGCACTGTAGCAACGACTTGCACTATAGCAGCCGCAGGACACTGTAGCGATGGTTGGAAATTGTAGCAGTGGTAGGTACTATGTTGGTACTATAGAAGGCGGGGACTTTAGCAGTTCTATTCACAAATTGGGTCTTGGGCCAAAAAATTTGGGCCTACGGGTACTATATGCCCACTAGCCCTTTGGGCTATGTAATGAGTCTCCCTCTACCCAGTTTAAAAAGGAATTTTCTTTGCCTTAATAATAAAATGAGTCTTCAACCCTAACCTTTAAAAAAACCATCTAAAATATTTCATAAAAACTCTAAATCACTTTTAGTGTAGCTATCCAAGTCAAATTAAATCCATATTTAGTTAACCACAAAGTGTAACCTAATAGGAATTTGTAGAATTGATAACAAATATGAATCTTCAAATCCATAAATATAAGCCATGGGTAGCCCCTAGAAAATCATAAATTCTTCTCAAGATAAAAAGGTATTTTTAATGATCTACATCAAAAACATGTATCTCTATACCCATGTCTACCAATCACATCAAATGCTATCATGAATTCTCAAATGTTCCCTTACTTGGAGGTTCTGGGTGCAATGGAAGCTCCTATTGGTCTATAAGAAAATCTATTTTTTTTATAATCAATGAATAATTTGAGATGATCAAGATGAATAACTTCATGACCAATGAAATTAATTCAAAGATTAATTGACACAAACTTCAAAAACAAGAACACATGATCATCACATATAATTTATAATTAATTTATGTAAATAAATAATTACCTTATGTCCAAATTGTTTATCCATTTATGTTTTAGTAGGCCACTTACTGTCATACTGTCATTATGGTGAGAGGATTCAAGGAAAAAATCCCTCTAGTCATGATCTATAAGTGCATCACAAACCTTCGAACGTCATTTTAGAAATCATTGTGTGTTAGCACAAAATATAACAATGCTTATGTCATTTATTGATGATCACTATAAGAATCTATTTGAGGTTAAAACAATTCTTCTTATTATCTCTAGAGTTGATAGGGTAGAGGAGGAGTATCTCTCTCAATTAATAAAAGTGTTTTAGGAGAATAGTTCTCTAGGTCATGTGACAATATTCTCTAGAATTTAGTTTCATATAATGAATAATAGGTTTAATAATAATATAATCAAGTTTAAATACAACCAGGGTTAGAGAAAAATAATTTCACATAGGTCCTTATTATTCTCTTAATGCCTAGTAAGATAAATAAATATCATTTATGGAATAAATAAATTATCATTTATTCAAATAATATTATTTCTCACTAGACTATTCAACTCAGTTCATCAATGCTCCTTAATATTTATCAAACATTGAATAATGAATATTTATTTGAATAAATAAATTTTTCTTCATTACTCACCAAAAAATAAATTAATATTATATTCACTAAAATTGAGAATAAATACTTATTTAATATTCCACTCACATTATTATCTCAAATAACTAGTGATTGAATATTTGAGATCAATTAAGACATTAATAATTATTAATCCATAAATGAGAATATTATTTTTTCAACATGTTAAATTCATATGTAATTTAACTGAGGTTCTGGATACACTTAGTACGGTCCCTCTAGGACCCTTTCTTAATATAATTAGGCATAAAAACCTAAATACCAATGTTAACAGCATGAAACATGAAAATAAAACCATATGGAAATAATTTAATTCTCCAATAACATATAAACTTATATGAATGTATAATGTGTAATACAGTCCCCCTATCGTGACATCTATAATAAAAAAGGTTGCACATTGGTGTCATCAACCTAGATTCTCAATTTATCTTTCTTTGACTTTTTAGAAATGAACTATCTCACAGAATTCCATGGACTTGGACTTAATAAGTTAGTTCTATTCCCATAAAATAGCTTGAGATATTAACTTTCATTAAATAAAATATAGGAGAAATCATTTATCATGTTATTCATTAATTCCATATCAGTCATGGTGCACCCAACCCACCCAATTTTACTATGAAAATATATTTTCATGGATTATTACAATGAATCAAAGAATGCGACACAAGATATGCATTAATAATATCCTTTAATTCTACAGAAAATTACACATGTCCAAAGATAGGACCATCCAATAAGACATATAAATAGGGATTTCCTTCTGACAGGTTAATTTTCCATAACTTCCTTTCCTGAGATTACAAAGGATGATATTCATGATAATAATTCTTAATGTCTTATGAGAACTCTCCCACTAAAAATATATATTATTTGTGCCACATTAAATGATATCATCAATCCATAGAACATATATTTAAAAATACTATCATTTCACTTTTAGGTTATCATCATAGCGAGGAAGGGACATGACTTTTTAGTATTTAGGTACCCCTAGGACATTATCAGACACAACCTCACGAAGAATACCAATCATGATGTGATAATAATTTTATTAATATTCAAATACCATAAATACAAGTAATCATTTGGTATATAGAAGTTGATTCTAGGGAACTAACTGCAAAAAAATCCCACTTGCAATAAATCCAATTTCTAAAAACCTTTAGTTCAATAGATCTCACATGATATTCATACTTCTACTAAGATAAGGATTTAGTTAAGTGATACTATATGTTCTCTTTCATGGAAACTATTCTCCCCATGACCTCACTCTTTTGAGAAAAATCTCTCAAAAGGTGATACTTTGAAAGTATGTACATCATCTGTTGATGTGACACTGTCTCCCTTGTGAGAGCCAATACTAAAGTATTATAATAATTAAATTTGACAACATATTTATTTTCGGGTACCAGAAAAAGATATTTTTTGAAGTTTTGTTTTCAAACTGCTTCCTTGGATATATCAAAAGGTGCTATATACTTAGATTCCACTGTAGAATCAATGACAACTAGCTACTTTGAACTCTTCCAGCTCATGAATTTTCCATTGAGATATAAGACATATCTTGAGTGAGACTTCATATTGTTATAATATACTTGGAAACTAGGATATGTATATCCATTGATGACTAGCTATCACAAACCAACCCATATAAATCACTAAAAATGGTACTAGAATCAATACTAACATGGAATGAAGGGAGTTTTGGATCCCCAGGGGTGGGAGACTAGAGAATAGCCATCAAGAAAAAAATGGAATGATATCACAACCATAATATCTCAAGAAGACAAAAAAGTGGAAATAATACACAAATAGTCAATATTCCAGGCACTCAATAATAGAAAGGCACCACAAGTAGAAAAGTACAAGTCCCAAAATGGAATGCAAACTCAACTCATCACATAAAACATCCAAGACATCATTAAAATATCTCCACATAAAAATTGGATCACATTCTCCACTAGTCACTGCTAACACCCAATGTTCTGCTAATCCAGAACACCCACCACCTGCAAGTGGAAATTCCCATTTTCCTAGTCCTGGAATAATAAAGTCTACAAATTCCCAAAGGAAAAATTGGGGTGTGAGAAACAATATCCCAGTAGGATCCCACCAAGAATTACAAAAGAAACATATATTAAGTAAACCAAATATGACTAATTTTAAATAAAACATGGAATGGTAATATTTTCACATTTCATAATAAAAATGATGTTAAAAAACATTCCAATGGTGTGTATAATGTGGTTGTAAATATGCATTTCCATTGAAACAATAAAGTATTTGAATTTTATATCAAAACAACCATGAATGAGAATTACTATAAAAAATTAAAATGTATGAGTCATTCACAATCCTAGAACCATGGTTAAGAGTCATGGGGTTTGGTTAGTATAGGAATTCTCATGCATATTAGAGAAATACGGATCCAGGTGCACACACATCCCGAGTTCTTAGTCCTAGGGAAAATATTAGAATACCCCAAGGAATGAACTCCCTACCCTCCTCATAGTCTAGTTAGTTTTTTCATTTTCAATTCATTTCCATGTATATCTAATAGATTCCTATCACATGTCCTTCACACATAACCAATTAGGCTCACATTTTCATCAAGTAAATCAATCATACAAGGGTTTATCTTTTATTTCAATCATCATTTAAAATAATCCCCACATTTAAGTCTCAAAACATGACATTTTATTTTAAAAACCAACATCAAATGCTTTTCATCAAACCTAATTCATTTCAAAGAAACAATTAATTTCATCTCAAACCATAAATCATTTCATGCCCATTTTCTCAAGGAATCATAATTAAAGTATTTCATCAAACCATTCATTATTTTAGAATCCATTTTATAGAAATCATCATATTAGTTGAATATACATGACCAATAGGTTGAATATACACACACCATTCTTTTTATAAAACCTTAAATAAGAAAATAAAATCATTATTTGGAAATCAATTATAAATCCAGTTAAAAATAAACAAGAATCAAAGGTTTAAATTGATTTATATTACCTCATAAGACCACCTACCTCAATCAAAATATCGAAAAATATCAAATGATGGATCCTAAAATAGAAAGGATGAGTAAACTAGAGAAAAAAAATAAGATCAATTCATAAAGATCAATGAAAAAACCTCCAATCTCCTTCGAGTGATCTCCTGTAATAAAGAATAAGAACTGTGTTGAGAGGAACCCAATCACCAAGCATAGCAGTTCAAACGCCCAAAACCTCTTCAAAAACATACCCAATATAAAATTTAAGAAAAAGGATGGAGAAAATTCAGTTTTATATAGGAAAATAAAGTTAATATACTCATTAAAACCATCATTTAATTTTTCAAATATCTAGATTAACCATCCTGAGAGATCAACCAGTTGTTCTAACATTTCAAAATTGAATCCCCCATCACCATGCCTTTGTCCACGCCCTGGTGAAAAAGACCAGGAAATTTTTCTATGTCCATTAATTCCCCCTTTTTTGGTGGATCATTATTAGTTATGGTGGATAGGGAAACTCCCAGTAGTCCACACCTAGTAAAACTCCCAAATCTAGGTGTTTTTGGCCTGATCATTTCACACAAGGAACACACAGGTGAAAAACAGCTTAGATCAGGGTGTGGTCTATCCCATTTTGCACTGTAAAATAATAGAAACATATTTTAATCATATTATCAACAAAAAATAAATTTTAACCAAAAATAATAAATCAAGGATCAATGAAAAACATATAAAATTCCTGAAAGAAAAGCTTGGGATGTAATAATTCTCCCCGCTATAAATGCTTTATGCCCCTAGAAAGCCTCTTCAAGAAGACTAGTCCAAAAAGTTATGAGGCCAATGATCTATCATAACTGTTTCATGTTTCCAATTCTCATGATAGTTAGAACCATATTTCCATAGAACCTAAACCAAAGGTATAAACCTCCCATGAATAACCTTCATCTATGAATAAATAATACGAATGAAATTCTTGGTTATGGTCATATCTAGCTCCACATCATGGTCATAAGAATTCAAGGTATGAGATGTTTTTGAAATATATTTTCTGAGTTTCAACCCATGTAAAACATCATGGATCAATTTCATCATAGGTGAAAATCCCAAATAGTAATACACCTTCCCAATCTTCTCAACAACATAAAACAATTCCACATATCTTGGTGCCAACATCCCTTGTTTATCAAGTTGTTTGTGACCCAATCGAGGAGAGACTCTTAAAAACATATGGTCTCTAACTAATAACTCCAAAGGATATTGACAATGCTCAAAATAATATTTGTACCTTCTCTATTCCATTTCCATTCCATGATGAATCATTTGGATCTTATCCATCATCTCTTAGATGATGTTTGGTCCCACAATGGAGGCTTCAATAGTTTCCAAACAATAGAGTATAGATTTACAAGGCTGAAAATAGAAGGCCTCAATAGGTTCCATTTTAATTTATGGATAATATATATTTTTATAGGAAAACTCAATTGACCCCAAATGGAAATCCCAAGCTGCACCAAAGTCAAATACACAATCCTGAATAATGCCCTCAATAATCTCTCTATACCATTATCTATAACCATCTGTTTGAGGGTGGTACATCATGAACAGTTTTAACTGGGATCTCATAACCTCCTAAATACCACTATAGAAATGATAATTGGACCAGATATCTTTATTTTAGTTAATGGAAAATAGAAAACATTGTAATATGATGATCTCCTGTATATATAGATTTCCAAAATCCTCAACTTTTGTCATATCATGAATGAGAATAAAGTGAGTTGATTTGTTCAATCTATCTATCACTACCCAAATTTCATTATTTAATTGATATATATATGGAAAACCAACCAAAAAGACCATTTATATATCGAACCACTTCTATGTTAGCACCATAAGGGGCTAAGTAAACTCGAAGGCCTCTTATGTTTGGCCTCGATCTGTTTACAAGTATAACAATTATAAAAAAATAGTTCCGTACTATTTCATACCTAGATACCATAATCAATAACTCACATAATAAAAAACCTCCTTCATTCCTAAGTGTATCACTCACTAGTAATGATGATAATCTCTCATCACAACCTTTCTCATAGGTGACAGAATGACATAACAATTCACAATGAAAAGGATACACTCTAAAGATAAAGACCACTCACAAATAGTCTCACCACCATATAAAGAACACTTAATTCCTTATAACTCATCATCGAGCTAATAATCATTGGGTACCATCTCAAGAACAGAGTACATCAAATGAACACTCTCTTAAACAACCTTGGTCTCATCCTCTCAGATTCCAAATGCATGTGATCAAAGAGATCCATGTGGTTTAACTCCTTAGAAGAATATTTCATGGCTTGAGATGGTAGTTTTATAATCATACCATCAACAAAAACATTCCCATTACCAGGGTATTGGTGATGTTAAATTAAATTTATTACAGGTAGTCCACCCATTATCTCTGATGGGGATTAAAATATTTTTGTGAGAAGATATAATTGAATATTTTTTTGTGATCAAAGTAAATGGTAAACCTTTCTATGAAAATGTAATACCACCAAATCTTTATAGAATTCATCAAAAATATGAGTTTGAGATCATAAGTGGGATACTTATTTTCCGGAGCCCAAAAATGACGATAAACTTAAGCCACCACATGATTAACCTTCTTAAGAACATTTCCTAAAACTAAACTAGACACATAAAAAAAGAGCACATATCCTTGTCCTGCCTCAGGAAGATTCAAAACTAGAGATGAATTCAAAAGGTGCTTAAAAAAATCAAAGTAATCTATTAATTTTGAATCTAATATTAACTTAAATCCATTTAGAGTGAGAGCAGTCAATAGAGAACCCAAATTTTAGAAATCATTAACAAACAGACTAAAATACCCCATTAATACTAAGAATCAAAAAATATCAATGAATTTATATGATTCTTCCCATGAAATAATAAAATTCACATTCCCAGGATCAATTGAGATAAAATGTTCTTAGACCAAGTCCCTCAAGAACCTCACTCCCTGAATCTAGAATTGGCATTTTGAAATCTTGGAATAAAGATGAGGATTTCTAAAGATGTCTAGAACTACTCTCAAATGAAATACTTTATCCTCCTAAGTTTTAAACTAAACCATGATTTCATCCATAAATACAACAATGAATGAATCGAGATATTGGTAGAAAATATTGTTATTAAATTCCATAAACATAGTAGTTGAATTGTTAAATCAAATTTCATAACAAGACACACTTAGTGGTCGTACCTACGCTTGAAATAAATCTTTGGGATATTAGACTTCTTGATTCTAAGATGGTGGTAACCATACCAAAGATCAATCATAGAGAACCACTTCACCACATTCAGATGATCAAATAAATTTTCTATTCAGGGTAACAAATAAAGTTTCTTTATCATAACCTTATTAGGTTTTAGGTAATCAATACAAAAGTGAAGGGTTCCATTATTATTCTTGGAAAAAAGAACTGACCCTACCTAATGTGACACATTGGTTCAAATAAAGCCTTTGGATATAAAGTAATACAACTGATATTTTAACTCCACCAATTTAGATAGTTTCATATGGTTGGAAGGAATAGATATGTGATAAGTATTAGTCACCAAATTTATAGATAAATATAACTCCCTCACCAGTGTAAAACTGGAAAAGGTTGAAGGAAACCCATCTAAAACTCAAAAACTACTAGAGGAAAGTCACCAAATGAATATTACTTCCCTTATTAAAAAAAATATAAGGATATCATCCTACCCAACTCTAGAATAGGATATCTGGCTCAGTTAGACCTCAGGTCCCATTCTCCCGAAAAAACATAGTACTCCTCATTTGGGGTAGTAAAGGATACCTACCGAAGATAACTGTCAATCTAGGATGTATGAGAATAAGCAAGTCCATACCAAGAATTTCATCAAGAGGGTTTATATTAAGAACTTAAAATTACCAAACAAGATCTATTTATGATAAATAAAATGCATAATAGGTTCATTAAAGATCCTTATCTCTCTTTTTCTCAATAGGCATAACAATTTCCATCACATAAGGCATGAGATTTGTATGAATATTTAACAAGTACAAAATATGGGTTGATATGAAATAATGAGAGGAACATGTATAAAATAAATCATTTGCTAAATATGAAATAATAGTAATGATACCTTTCATGGTTTCATGACCCACATCATCTCACAGTGGATACTCATACACTGTGTGAAAAATATTCATTCTTAATGCCTATGGAGGGAACCCCATTGTTCTTGAAGCATATAACTATTCCGTGTATCCTTTCAATACTTATGATCCTATATCACTACACAAAGTGGAAAAAATATTGAAAAATATTTTAAAGTGACAAGATAATGTGAAGTATCTGAAGATATTTGGTGCCTCCATGCAAGCATGCTTTGGAAACATAACTTTTCCACATTGGAAACATGTCAGTGGTCTTTTACGAGACACTACAACAAATATATTGGAAGACTACTTTCATTGACCACCACCACTATTTAAACTATGATTTTTATCCCATTTCCTCTTTCCTTTAAAGGGACCACTAAAACTACCACTAAGAGTTAGATTAACTACCTTCAACCCTGACTTACCAACCATGTCAAGCTCCACCATCAACAACCTATCTAGAACATCAGAATTATATATAATCTTCATCATTAAGACCTAATATATGGAATCAGATATAATACCCATCTAAAAGCTCCAGGTCTTCAGCTTCTAGATCAACATGAATTTAGGTGAAAATTAAGAGTGTTTATCAAAATTATTGGAATATAGATTCACTCTATGATCACCATGATAAAGATTTAAAAACCCCATGGACTTAGAATACACCATAAAATCTAGATAGAATTACTCTGTGAAAAGGATTATGTTACACTATATGACCTCATTATTATTTTATAAAACTATAGTATCCCACCATATCTTACCAAGAACTTTAAGTTTGAATATGAAACATTTTACCTTAATAGAATCTAACATCTCCAAATGTTTTAAGAGATGCTTAATCTTTCCCATCTAATCCACTACCTCATGATGATCATTCATTCCTATGAATTATGGTGGGTTATAATGAAGAAACTACTCAAAATGATCTCTAATATCATACCTTTTAGTTTTTAGCCTATGGGGATAGGTTTGACTCTTTAGCCCAAATCCTGGACTAAATGACCCCCGAACTCCATGAGGTTTGGTTAAAATGGTGGGTTTTCTTATTGTTGTTCATTAGTAGCTCCCTTGTGAAGTATGATAAGACGACTTCTTAGGGGAATGGTACTAAACAACATCAACTAATAATAAGAAATCATTAGTCAAGATACATAATAATTTAAAGTCTTTCAAATAGAAATTAATTCATGGTTTAAAAATTATAGATCAAATTTTGTGGAAATTATAGAATCAGATCAAGTAAATTCCTTAAAGACACCTTTTTTTTCCAATAGCCCATGGTAAACTAAGGTCCTCCATGATGAGAGATAGCTAAGATATCACTAATAAGACACTCCTTAAGTTCTAAAAATCATACCTCTTATCTACAAAGACATCCCAAACTATATACCAACTTTTAAGAAGTGACTCAACCCACCTTTGATACTAATTTTTTAGGAACTGACCCTGATAACCCTCCAAAAATGGTACCTAAATCAATCCTGACACGAATCAACGATAATTATTGATCCCCATTGGATATATAATATCACCTTGGATTCTATAATAAATAAGGGAGAATGATTTCACTACAATAATTTCTCAATAATAAAAAACAATTAAAAGAATACATAAATAGTAGGTATGTAAGACACTCAATAAGATAAAGGTACCACAAGTAGACATGTACAAGTTCCAAAATAGTAGGTAAAATTGATTCATAAAATAAACCATAAAAAAATAATCAAAATATCTTTTCATAACAAGTAGACCATAATCTCCACCAATCCCAACCAACTCCCATGGTCCCACTAATTTAGAACACCCATTGTTACCAAATAGTGCTTTCCCTTTTCCTAGTTTTAGCATAAAAAATTATAAAAATGCCAAAGGAAAACATAAAATGTGAGAAACAATATCCAAGTATGATACCACTAATAATCCCATAATAAACCGATATAAAATTAACCAAATATGATCTGTTTTAAATAAAACATATCATGGTAATATTTTTACATTTCATAATAAAACATGTTTTTCAAAAACATTCCAATAGAGAGTATATGGTAGGTACACAAATGAATTTCTATCAAAACATGGATGGATTAGAATTTTTTTTCAAAATAAGATTTAATAAGAATTATTTAAAAATTAGAATTCATAAATCATTTATAACCATAAAACCATAGTTAAGAGCCCCAGGGTTAGGTTAGTATAGAGATTATCACACATATTAGTGAAATATGGATCTCGTTTTGAACACATCGCTAGTTATCAAGTTTAAGGGGAGTAAGAGAACACCCAAAAGAATGAACTACAAACCCGTATCATATTTTAGTTAGTGTTTTCATCATTAATACATTTCTAGGAAGAGATAATACATGACTAGGATGTGTTCATCCCAAATAACCACCTAGGATACCATATTCTTCAAGGAAATCAATCATATAAGGGGATTTATTTCATTTAAATTATCATTTGAAATCTTTCACATGATAAAGTTATAAAAAATATATTTTTTTCCAATACCATCATATAATGTCTTTCATTAAAACTCATTATTTTTTAAGAAAAAAAATTCATTTTTATCTCAAATAATAAATAATTTCATTCCATCTTTTCTTAAGGAATCATCATGAATGTATTTAATAAAATAATTTATTCATTTCAAATCAATTTTCTAGAAATCATCATTTTATTTGAAAATACATACCCAAGAGGTTTTATATACCTTCATTCCATTTTGAAAACCTTAAATAAGAAACTAAAATAAATATTTAGAAATCAATTGGAAATCCAATTTAAATAAATAGGAATAAAAGGTTTCATTTGATAGATATTGTATTAAAAAGAAAGCTACCTAAATTACAATATCATGAAATACCAAGGGAGGGGTCCACCACTAGAAGGAAAGAGGAACCTATAGTAGTAAGATAAGTCCTACAAAAAATGATAAAGGAATATACTTATAATACCCTTACAGTGATCTCTAGTAAGAAAGAATAATAATTGAGTTGAGAAAAATTGAATCACCATGAATAGAAGCATGAGTTCCCAAAAACACTTCAAGAAAACACCAAATTTAAAATTCAAGTTAAATGAGAGAGAAGGTTTAGTATAATTGAGGAAAAGAGAGTTAATTGGATTATTAAAACCATATATTATTTTTTCACTTTGATGTAGTAAACATATCATTAGATTGAATAGATGTTTGGGATTTTTTAAAATTGAAACCCCCATCACCATACCCTAGAAAACATCTTGGTGTAAAATTCTAAGCTGTTTTGGCCTGACCATGGCCTTTACCATGCCGTAGTAGATCCTTATTATCTATTGAATCTAGGGAAAAACCCAGCATGACACACCCAATTTTGAGTGTTTTGGCATGGTTGTTTCACATAGGGAACACCCATGTGAATAACGACTTAGTATAGGGTGTGGTATGGTCTATTTTACACAGGAAAATCCAAAGAAACCTCTTTTAAGCCTCCAAACACCACCAAAGATTTTGAAACCAAAATAAACAACTTGAGGTTACAAATAAAATAAATAATATACCTGAAATAAAAGGTTGGGATATTACACTTCCTCATTAACTCCTCCATATACCGGGATCATATCCTTAGTATGTCTGAGATACTTAAGGAAATCCATAATAGAAATCCAGTTATATTCACTTGGACCAACTTGATATCAACATAAAATTAAAAAGTAATAGACAATATAAAACCCATTATATAACTTATCAAACATGATAAAATCTATCAAGAATGTTTAAGGAATCCCACTCATCCTCCCACATTCCTATTGTGTACAAGGAAAAATTTTCTTTGAAACATTTATACCATGTGATAGTGGAACCAATCTTGTATTAGATTTTTATATATTAAATCTCTTTTATATGTGGTCAATGATTGTGTCTCTAATTATTCCAAGAATCCTCTTAAATATATCTTGAATGATCTTGACCCTAATAATGTAGGTTGATTCACCTAATTCCCTTATAGAGAAGTACTTTTTTAAATAGTCCTTAATTAACTATATGAATGGTCTTCCATTTCCAATAAGTAATATGTCATGAATATATACTACTACTAAAATGACCACACTCCACTAAAATGATTGTAAACACATGGATCACCTTCATTCTTTATGAAAACAAATTATTTTTTGGATTTATCAAACTGAATTTTGCATGAACCAGTTGCTTAATTTAATCCATAAATGGATCTCTGATACTTGTACTTTATTTGATTTACCTAGAGTCACAAACCCTTTTTGTTGTTTCATATAGACATTTCCTAAAGGTTCCCATTATTGAAAGATGTTTTGACATCCATCTTACAAATATTATGGTCCTATAAAGCTGCTATAGAAATTATAATTCTAATTAATTTATACAAGGAATCCGGAGAAAGGTTTTCATTTCAGTCAATTCGTTGACGTCGTTTAAATAGTTCAACCACTAGTCATTATTTATAGGTACTAAATTTAACTTTCATTTCTATTATTCTCTTGAATATCCTTTTAACCCAATTATATTTACATAAATTGGAGGATTAACTAAAACCCATACTTCATTATGATACATGGAATCTATATTAGAATCCATGGATTATTGAAAACTTATAGATTCTGAGTTATTTTCCACCTCCTTATAAGAAATAGGATCTTTAGTAATAACTAATAATAAGTCAACATCCTTTGAGACTATAAAACTACATCTCTGTAGTTCTCTAGCCTCTCCAGTGCTCCTACATAGTAATTATGTTTGTGGAACAACCACTTTCATGGGGACCTATGGAATCTGTTCCTATACTGACTCTTGTGTATCTTGAGTATCAACTTTATTAAATTAAATCATGCTCCCCATATCCTTGTTGAGGATGTGTTCCCTCTCCAGAAACGTAGGACATCAATCAACTAAAATTATTTTATTTGAAGGGTTTTATAGGTAACATCCTTTATTTTCCTTAGGATATAATATAAATATACACATCATCCATCAGGGTTTAAGTTTTCTTCTTTTTAAGGCCTTAACAAATTCCTCACTTACCCAAGTACACAAATTTGACAACACGGATTCCTTCCCAGTATACAACTAGTATGGGATATTATTACCTACTTTAGTTCTTACACGATTTAGTGTGTATATTGATGTTTTTAGTGAATATCCCTAAAATGATACATAAATATCTTCATGACTCATTATCAACCATACCATTTTAAGAAATATGTGGTTCCTATATTCACTAACAACATTCCACTGGGATGTATAACAACGAATGAGTTGTGATAGAATCCCAAAATCGTATAGAAAGTTGATGAAATCATGGTCAAGATACTCAAAATCTCAATCAAATTGAATCTTCTTTGTCTTTCTATCAAGTTGTTTCTCTAATTTATTCATTAATTCATTTAATTTATCTAATTATTAATAATTATACCTTATTAATAACACATATCCATATCTACATAAGTATTCAGAAAAATTAATTAAGTAATAATACCCACCTTTAGACTCTATTAGAAAAGGTCTACACATGTTAGTGTCTAATAATCCTAGAAGTTCTATGGACCTTTCACCTTTTCCACCAAATAATATCTTGTTCATCTTTCTTTGTAAACAAGAGTGACGTCTGTTAAGTGGTTTTAGCTCAAATGGGTCTAAAAAACATCATTATAAATCTTTTTCATGCACTTATCCTTTATATATCCAATTTGGTGATGCCACAACAAGGTGAGAAATGTGTCATGTGAACTCAATTCATTATCAATTTATAATACATAGATTTCATATTTTAATACACAATACCATTATTTTATTGTGAAATACCATAAAAAAAATCCATTATTGTGAAATTAGCATTCTATATTTCTAAATTTGAAAATAAATCCATATATTACAAGGAAATAAACATAGATTATGTTATTTTGAATGCTTAGAACGTAATAATTTTTCTTTAAAACCTGGATTAACCCTATTTTAAATGTGATATGATAGTCTCTAATAGCTAGAGAAGAAAATATGACTCTATTAGCAGCTTGTAAATCCACATCTCCTTGTGTAACCTTTTGAAATCTACTTGGTTCCTGTATTTGAATATAGATATAACCACCAAAAGTGGTATTTAATACCCTATGTGTAGATATAAAGTGATTGAAATTGATAATGAACACACATATACCCTCCCCATTCTTATTTAAATGGATTCAATTATTCTTCTAGTGGCCCATCTTGCAACATTAAAAGCATACTCCTTCCATTTCCTTTTCTTATCATTAGATCTTTATATTGGAAGGTTGATGCTTAAGCGCCTTAGATTGGAGTGATTCATGGGTCCCTTTCCCTTATTCTTCATTTTATTCACTATATGGACAATAGGTTTTTTACACCTCATATCCTTGTTAACCAGGTGAATCATGGAAATGAGTTCTGAGAGAGACTTCTCACAATTTATCATATTATAATTAATAATAAAACTGAAGAAGTTGTTAGGTAGTGAGAATAAAATTAGATCTATGGAAAAATAATTAAGGATATTAATTCCCAAAATATCCAATAACTATATATATCCAATCCAATTGATTTCATAAGGCCTATCAAACTCTTACACTCCATGATTACCCATGAATAGTGCATTGGAGATCTCGTATCTCTCATGTATTTCCTTTTCTTGATAAAGATCATGAAGGTTAGACATGATTTTATACACATTCATATCGCTATATTGATTTATAATCTCACTTTACATGAACGATATCATGAAAAATTGGACATATGTGGAATCATCCAACTGTTTTACGTAGAGAGAAAATTTATCCACACTAGCCTCTTTTCTGGGTGCTTTAGGAATAAGACTATCAAACACCTATAATTTACGATCATGGAGTAGTATAATAGTTAAGAGTCTATACAATTCCAATAATTTTGAGTTAGTGATAAGGTTATCCTTCTCAAATATTGATCATAATGATATGGTCAAAGTTGTATGGATTTTTATTTTTATAATAAATAAGATCATATTTTTAATACTTAATCCAGATTACAAAATTAGATAAAAAATTTATTTTATTAATCTCCCAATATTTTATCAAAACCCAATAACCCTCACCAATGGTTTCAAAATATCTATTTCATGTATATTATAGTGGAAAGGATCTATCCAATCCTTTTTATAACTTAAAAATTCTCCATATAGATTACTCTATGGATTTTACGTAGGCATAGTTTTCCAACTGCATTAACTTATATATCCTTGATCTATTGAGTGGAATCCCCAATATTGAAATCATGAACTTGTATTTCCTTAAAACTAACCTATAAAAATGAAATTGAATATAATTTTTCCATTACATTTAATACCAATTTGGTTAATTTTACCCAAAAACTTCATAAGAATTCCATGATAAAAGAAAATTTCAAGACTTTGGCAATGAAAAAAATTAGTTCTATGGTTTAATTCTTATTCATGTAATGGAAAGATCATTTAACTTAATATTTTATTAAGGTATTTTAAAATTTTCTTTATTTTTAAATTACTCATATTTGTAATTTTCTGGACCTGGTTCACTCATAAGTAACAGAACTCGGTTGACCACATGGCCTTAAGTGGACCTCCCTGTATACCAGAGGCTTACGAATAGTAGAGATGATCTATGGTGGTATAGTGGGAAGAATATATGCTCATAATCAGAGTCACACATTGGTAAAATTAGTAGATACATGATAGAATCATAATATCAACTAACATTATAAGATAAATCATCCAGATAAAAGAAACAATCTTCAGTAGAAATATCTAGTTCCATATAAAAAATGATGTAATGTCATGTATCTAAAAAAAATAAAAAGAAAAAATGGAATAAGTCATACATACGTACAGGTATATCAAAAGAACAAAAAAGAGAAAAATACTATCTCCATATAGAATCATGATCTATATCTTATCCCTGTACTCCCCCGATCCCATGATATAATCAATTAAGGATTGACAAACAAATGCTTTCCCCTATCCTTACTTGAATCTATGAAGTCTATCCAGGTACTAATAGACATCTCTAAAAGGGTGTGAGATATACTCATAAGGACCCCACAAATGGTGTCTACACAAATCCTGACTGTGAATATAAATCTAATAGTGTGAAGGTATAATAATTGTTAGTGATGTAAAATGTTTAAGGTAACCACCATGTCGGACTAGGCTCCTCATGGGACGCCAGGCCGACCGTACCTGCTTCGGTCTAAGCTTAAAATGTCTCTGTACCCCTACCATCATGTATATATATTCATATGAAAGAAAATAATATGCATAGATATACATTCTCCAACATGGAACCATGTCTTAGTTCCCTGGTTTCCACATAGTATATTAATGTGTCATGAGTTTTAAATCTCTAAATAGACCATCATAATAAAGAAAATAAAATAAAAGGATCCGAGGTGAGACTAAGGAACCCATTTCCTTAGGGGTCGAGCCAACTCATAGTAATAAGTCATATAGATTGGATATAAGGGTCTAAAAATAATCCAAGGGGTACAACCAATTCATTCTAGTGAATAAGAGTCAATCCGAGTTCATGGATCTCATCCACAATAATCCCGAGATAAGAATGATTGGGCCCAATGGGGTCAATCCATGGAACCATGTGTCCATATACATCAATTTGAATCCAAGGAGTGCATAAAAGGAATTGTAATATCCATACGTTAAATGAGTGAATCATTAGTACAATGATAAGGAATTCATGTAATACGACAACGACTAGATTCCGTGGTGGGTATCTCCCATGTAAATCAAATCAATGAATTAGGGTAGTGTTCTCTGAGTGCTCAAGGAATTACCTCAAGAATTCAAAGTGATCTCAAGTTTGACCACTTCTATAACATGAAAAAAGTTCATAATAAAGGCGTAAAAAATATATACCTAATGTGTAACACTAACCATGTAATAATCATGCCAATTTACTTATTCAATTTAATTCATCTAATTAACTTTTATCTATTGATGACAAGGTTTAAGGTCTATAATAAAAGGTACCAAGTATATGTACTTGAAGTGTAACATTGGCTATATAATAATCATGCCAATTTACTACTTCCATTTAATTCATATTGTTACCTTTAATTTATTGATGATAAGGTTTAAGGGTGGAAGGGTAACATTTACCATGTGCAATTCATGAAAATTCACTGAGTCTATTTCTAAATTTAATTATTAATTCAATAATATAGGTAAGTGTGTTGGACATTATACAACACTATAAATCATCCATTTTCATTAATGATATCACATTTTAGAAATCAAACCAAACACACTGATGGGTATTTTGGTTATAAAACCATGGAATTAAAATAGGAAGATAATGGGAACACCCATAGGGGTGGCTCATGTTGAGGTTAATGACCTCAAATGTCATTTGGGATCTAGAAGAGTCATTTGGTTCAAAAATAGGGAAACCAATTCAAGGAGGATTAATTTTAGGGGAAACCCTCGTTGGAACTAGTGTACAATACAAAAAAATCATCAAGAAATTGAGAGAAAAGTCATAGAACACCTATCTTATTCCTGTGGAGGAACACTCATCTAGTATTATCCTTTGTTTTGGTCTATATTAGATGAAAACGAAAAATATAAAAACACCCTAAAAATATGGTATATGAGTTCACACCAAAATAACTTTTTCAAAAGGAATATGAATGAATAAAGGAGGTAAATGAATGGAGAGCTTACCAGTGGCTATCCAAGGTGATAGAATGTTTCTCAATCGAAGTTCAGATAGAATATAACACAAGGAACCTAGATTTAGGAAATGGGAAGATCTTAGAGGGAGGAGAAGCTACTATGTGGTCTACTGGAAACAAGGGAGGAAGAAAAGTGTTGGACCTTTTAAATGAATAGAGGAAATAAGGTAATTCACCAAATTTTATAGGGGCACATGGTTTGGCCACCCGGTTGGCCAAACCATGCACTAACCATTCACCAACTACTGTCCATAGAAAGTTCCCCACATAGTTTGGGATCATGGATTTTTTAACCATGATCTGCCCATGGGCCCCTCTCTGTAGAGCCCTATAACACCCCTCATGGTTTCTCCAAACTATGTGGCCTCTAGCACATGGTTTTTTCAAACTAGTGCACTTGCTATTTCCCCAAAAAATTGGAGTTTCTGGATTTGAACAATCCCTATACACTCATGATTCCTTCCTAAAGTGATTAAGAATGTTTATAAGGGTAAAAAGAAGGATTCAAACAAAAATTTAAAGGATCCAAACTGGTAAGAAAAACTTAGGTTTTTACATGATTCCCACCTTAAAAAAATCATCCCTAAGTTTCCCTTCCATGGTTGGAAAGGATTATTTTGAGAATAACTATATCCTTTGAGCATGTATATCATCCCCTCTCCCTAAAATCTTTTCCTGAACTCTTCCATACTACAATAACACCCATACAAGAGGGACTAACCTAACTTGGAGAGACTTCGTGTTATGGTCTAAAATAAGAATAATATGGTCTTTAAAGGACACGTCCACCTCTAACTCAATATCATCAGGTTGAAAGATGAGAGTCGGGTCTAAATAATTCCAATAAAGTTGTGAAATATGGACGATATTGTGCATAGACCAGTACCTCTAAGGTAACTACAACTAATAGGCTACCAACCCAACTCTCTATATAACCTCAAAATGTATGATGAACTGAGGAAAAATATTCCCTTGACATCTAAACCATTGATGTACCAGTCTAGTCAAGACAAGTAGGAAAACTAAATCTTCGACCATGAACTATAGAGGGAATCTATGGTGATTAGCAGAAAATTTCTTCCTAGACTGTGCTATTTCCATAAGTTTCCTGATCCGCTTAACCTACTCTGATGTCTCCTACATGAGGTGAGGTACTAGAAGGTTTTCCTCCCCCACCTTTATCCCACCCAAAGGTGATCAACATAACCTACCATATAAGGCCTCATAAGGATCCATATGAATATTTACCTGAAAGATTTTGTTATAATAAAATTTGGCGATTGATAGGTTCTTTTCCGAAGAACCTCCAATGTCTTGGACACATACTCAATGCATTCCATATAACTCCAGAATAGTATGCTTAGACTTCCCATCAATATGAGGGTGTTATGTTGTGCTTAGAACCACATTTGTACCCAATTACTATGAAAACATTTCCATAACCATGAAGTAAAATGAGTTTCCTTGTCTGATATAATAGTTCATGGGATTCCCTGAAGCCATATAATCTCCCAAACATAGATACTCACAAGATCATCCACTAAAAAAGTATTCTTGATATGAAATAAGTGAGAGAGATTCATGATCCTATCAATGATCAACCAAACTACATCATTTCCTCATGGGGATATCGGTAAACTAGTCACAAATTCCATGATGACATCATCCCATTTTCACTCAGAAATGGAAAATGGCTATAAAATCCCTACTGACTGTTGGTGTTTTATCTTCACCAGCTAACAGGTGGAACACCAAGTAAAAAATCCTGATATCTCCATTTTTATACTAATCTATCGTTATTGGTGACACAAATCATGATACAACTTTGTAATTATAGGGTGTACCACCAAATTAGAAGCATGAGACACTCATATAAACTCCTCCTGAATATCTATAGGAACCTAGATATGTCAAATATTTTCAATTCCTTATCCTATTTAATGATCCATCTTGGTTGTGGGTCCTCACCTAAAACACTCTACAATAGGACTAGGCCCTCAGGATATGATAACTGCCTCATCTTCACTCTCTCTAGAATTGAATAGTTCACTGCTAAAGCTTTAAGGGTAGGCTTTCCATGATGGTCCTATACCTCTAAGTACATCTCAGAGAAAAGATCCATAATCTTTCACTCACTACTAGACTCCTGCACTGCATGTACCTGAGTCCTTCAACTCAAGGATTCCGATATAACATTACCCTTCCCAAGATTATAAGAAAAATAAAAATAAATGGACTATAGGTATTCAATCTATCTTCTCTATTTAAGATTCAAGTCACAATGTGTAAAGATATACTTGAGGATTTTTTGATATGTATACACCAAAAAATTCTCTCCAAGAAAATGATTCCTCCAACAACTTAAGGTGTGAACTAAAAATTCCAACTTGATATCATACAATGGTAAATTCCTCTCATGTTTCTTAAACTAATGAGACTTTTTTCTATGACTCGATCTTCATACATCATAAATTATTGTAGTATGATGCCTGATGCATCAAAATAAACACCATTTCTTCTTGAAAACTCTAGAATAATCAGGATCAGTACTAAAGTAAGTCCCCCTTTCATCTCTTGAAATGATTTCTTACAAGATTCCAGCCATATGAATTTCAGACCCTTCTTATTCAATCCCATAATAGGTGCTTAATTTCATGAGAAGTTATGAATAAAGCACCTGTAAAATTCTTACAACCCTAAAAAACTCAATATGTCAAAAACGTTCTTGGGCTTCTCCCAGGAAACTTCAACACTTACCCTCTATAGGTTAACAAACAATTCTACCTATGATATTATGTTACCCAAGAAGTGTTTCTTGTCAATGAAAAAGTGGAATTTACTAAGCTTAGCATATAGTTGGTTCTATATTAGCGTATTCAATATGATCTTAATATGTTTGACATGGTTGTGTAGAGTGTGAGAATACACTAAGAAATTGTCCACAAAGGCTACCATAAATTAATCTAGATATAGTTGGAAAAAATAATTCATCAAAACCTTGTAAATAGTTTGTGTGTTTGTAAGAATAAACAACATAACTAGATACACATAAAGAATGCAACTTCTATAAAATGTTGTGTGTGTTATTTCTGAAGGACTAACAGAAACATGATGACAATGATATGAGGTCATTGATATGAGGCAATGGATAACGATTCTTGATTTTAAGTTGGTTCAACCAATGGTAATCCATTCAAAGATTGATGTTACTATCCTTATTATTGAAAAAAAGAATAGGTGAACCACACAATGAAGAAATGGATCATATAAAACTATTAGCTTCAAAGTCCTCTAGATACCTCTTGAGCTACTAAAACTTAGTAGTAGCCATCCTGTAAGGAGTAATGAATACCAGTGATGCTCCTGACACTATCTTTATATATTAATCCACCTATCTCTTAGGAGGTAACCCAAAAAATTCTTCAATGAATACACCCCTAAAATAATATATGACATGAAGGAAATAATCCCAATGCATTCCATGATCCTCCATATAAATCCTAGCAATATGGGCAGTCACAACACCCATCCTATGATGCTTTGGTCTAGATCTACATTCTGGGACATCCCATTAACCCTTGTGAAGATTACTTTCTCCCTATGGTGATGTAAACAATACCCTATGATGATAGTAGTCCACATAAGTGTGGTAAGATACTAAAAAATCCATCATAATAATGAAATTGAATCCCTTCATCTCATGGACAAAGAGGTCCCATAAGAAGCAATGGCTACCTACCTCAAGGGGGAATTCCTTTCACTAGTGTACACTCACTAATAAAATTCTCAACAGAGTATCAGGTGTCATCATGCCAAAGAAATATTGAATATCAAGCACATGTGTTTACACAATAGCCACATATATGAAGGAATGAGAGAACCTGTATCAAAAATAGAAGATACTAAGGTAGAGGGTACTAAGATTGTACCTCTAATGGTAGATAGTCCAACACCCTGATCCTCGGGTATAGGCTACACTGAATAAATTTGGCCTGATCCATGGCCCTATACTACAACCTAACTATCCTGAGTGGGTCTACTTTACTGGAACTGTGTATATTGAGTATGAACTCCTCAACCAAATCCACCTCCACATCATATATGATGAGTGGCAGTCTAGCAACTAGAATTACATGGAGATATTTATCCTAATCTAGAAGGTGAAGATGGTGTGGATTCTATCCCACTAGGAACTGATGGGAAGGTCTGATGAAATCCTTGAAGATTACCCATCTTAATGCAAGATCAACACTAAACTCCTCCAATGTCCTGGAGGCCTTCATTTTTCTTTATTGATTTTTGATAATCCACCTTTCAAGGGGTGAGGTGGAACCCTTACAAGGCTCGTAGGCATAAGTATTACATGGCCCATAGGCCTTAGAGGAATTCATTGCCCGTAGGCTTCAAACATTACATACAACCTAGACTAACTACTTGGAACTGCTTCTCCCCAGCATTTTCATCGTGAAATTAGCTCTCCACCTTTGCATGGCTGTTCAGCTAGGCTTTCCCATGCATGCACAGGCTTGTCCTGATGGCAGGTGCCATACCCTCTCATTATTGCAATCCGTTTAGCTTCTTCTTTGGTGAAAGATCCTTGCTCCTCATCCTTCTGAAGTTTGTTCCTTATAGGTTGTCTGGTTTACATCTGTACTTATAGTGTCCTAAAGGCCTTGAGGGGGCCCGAAGGCCTTACTGACCCAAAGGCTTGGGTGGCCCGAAGGCCTTAAAGGACTCAGGGACCAAATCGGTGTCCCGAAGGCCCAAATGGGGGCATATGCCCGGCTGCTACAGTGACAAATAGAGCCTACTACAGTTCCTGCTATAGTACCTGCTACATTTATGCATAGTTTCTACTACAATACGTGCTACAGTTCCTGCTACAGTACTGCTACAGTATCACTACAGTTCTTGCTACATTACCAGAGATTATCCCCCACCTGGATTTGATCTCAGGTCTCTTGGATGCACTTAAGGAGTCCTCACCAACTGGTATGAGGCTCATGTGAAGCTTGACACTAAACTGGGTCTCGATCACACTAATATTTTACATGGCCATGCCTACCACATTGATGGTATATTTCCGAGCTACCTAAATGGGTACTCTGGCTTCCACTTCTCTATCGAGATTCCTCTATATGACATTTCCTACCCCTGGATGGACTACTACCACGATTCATCACTGAACCACCATGTCCTATAATTCTAGATTCCATTAATTTACCCTTAATAATAATGTTTTGGTTCATAATTTCAGATACATTAGTCAAATAGAAAACATTTTCATAAGACCAAATGGCATACCTCATCCCATCCTCGAACCTTCTCACTCACAAAATATTATTAGCAATGAAGGAATGTGAAAAATTATAAATCTTAGTAAAAAAGTAGAATATTCTATAACTAATAAGGATCATTGTTCTAGATTTAAGAAATCCCTATCTCTATCATCTCTTGGTGTCTCTAAAAATAAATAGTCGTAGAAAGAAGCATAGAAATCTCTCGAGACCATATCTCGATGTTGGTTATCCTAAGTAATAACATCCCACCAATTCTTGGTAGAACCATGAAGAATACAAGGGGAGATACTAGACCTCCACTTTAGAGGTGTCTCCAGGTGATCAAATATAGATAGAATAGCCTCTATCCACCTGTGGACTGCCATCCCCCAAAAACATGGGTGGATGCTGCTTATGAAACTACCACATAAGCTCTTCCATAGTAGGGGTAGGATGTGGATATCTCTAAAAAATATGTACAAGTCAAAGGAAACCCTCAATAAATTGGGCATCAGTGCCCACTTTAGGTATAAATGGTGGTTCCTCAAGTGAAATTGCTATGGGGTTAGGTCCCACCACCTTAGGAGAATGGTTGTTTCCACCTTCCTATAAATCCACTCAAGGATTCCGTGGTCGCACAAACCTACAATTTCCAAACACACTCCTAATATAATATTAAATAATGATAACATTTATGATAAAAGAATAGGATAATCCTTCCTATATAAGAACCACAACCCTATGATTTCTCATAAATCCAATTATGGGCATCGTGTTAGATAGTGATAAATCACTAGAGATATTTCTTACTTCGCACTATTACAGACGGGTCTGAGCTAAGTTCTCTATTTTATATCAGGTTTCTAGTATATAGTGTGTTAATTTCAACTTACATAGGAAAACACCCTTTAAGTTACAATTGGCATCATTATTTAATGGAAACTATTTCCATTTAAATTATGAACTCAATAGTTCATAAATATGTCATTACGTATATCCATATATATAACAAGGTCTAGTTAAATGCATATATCATTCCCAAGTTATAAAGTACCATGATTTATGAATTTAAAATATCACTACTTGTAATCAAATCTAAGCTTTTAAGATGGTTCAAATAGATGGATTACCATTCCCAATTTATAGATGAACACAAACTCTTAAAATTTCAATTAACATACATGTTATTGAAACTAACTAATATTTTAGCTTATGAAACCAATGGTTCATGGATCAAACTGAATATAATTGGATAATTAGAGTTTCATCATCAAATTACATGGGAAAATACCAATTAGGTTGATTCATACACTTTAATTATTCTAATTATTTATCCCTACAAGAAACTTAAGAACAAACTCAAATATAACTATCAAGGAACAAGGATCCTGAAACAACAATTCATATAGTAAGTAAATGTAAAATGGAATAATGAATGAAATATAAATCCAAAATTTCCTATAATTATGTATGGGACACTACCTCCATGTTGTACCAAGCTGAGGATAAAAATCATTTCTATAAATTTAATAAAAGATAAAATCCATGCACATCACCCAATGGTGAAATAAGCATAACCCTAACATGCATAATCTTGAACAACAAATACCATCATTGTAAATAAGAATTTTCTCATAGACATAGGTTATCTATTCCCATTCACAAGATAATTACCAAATTTTTATACTTCCTAGTATCCTATTTAATAACCCAAATAGTAAGAAAAAATAAAAAAAACTCTATGATACCAAATTGTAATGTCGCAAGCACAGTTTACTCATAAGTAACTGAACCTAGTTGGCCATAAGGCCTCAAGAAAACCTCCCTGTACACGATAGGTTATCAAATAGATATGTGGGTCTAAGGTGGTACAATGGGGATACTAAACCTTCTCAATCAAAGTAAAATAGTGATAAAATCAGTGGATAAATAACAAAGTCATAATATCAACTAACAATAGAAGATAAATAATATAGATAAAAGAAAAAATATCAAGTAGAAATATCAAAAACCATATTAAAAATTATCTAATTTCTAGTATATAAAAAAAACTAGAAAACATGGCACCAGTCTCACATAAATATAGGTATATCAAAATATCTAAAAATACTAAAAGGCTATCTCTTTAAGCATCATAAGCCATAGCTCGGTCTTGTGCTCCCTTACTCCCATGCTAAAATCAATCAAGCATTGACAACTAGAAAATTTCCACTATCCTTACATGAATCCATGAAGTCTATCTAGGTATAAATTAGAGGCCCAAAAAGGGTGTGAGATATACTCAGTAGGCCACCACTAATGGTGTCTATAGAAATCCAACATGTGAATATAAATGTAATAGTGTGTAGGTATAATAATCACCAGTGATGTAAAATTTGTAATGTAACAACCAGGTTATACCAGGATCCAGATGGGATGATAGGCCGACCATAACTGATTTATTCTAAGTTCGAAATGTATCTGCACCCAAGATATCATATATATGTATATATATATATATGCATATATAAGACAATCATATTCATAGATATGCATGCTCCAGTGTGGACCCATGGATTAGTACCTATGAGTCCACATAGTTTGTCAAAGTTTCATGAGTCTCATATATCTAAATAGAGAATTTTAATAAAGAAAACATAAATAAAATGATCTAAGATGAGAAAAGGGAATCCATGACCTCCGGGGTCAATTCAACTCATAGAAATAACTCATGCAGTCTACTAATAAGGGTCTGAGTGTAATACAAGGGGTATACCCACAACATTCCACTGTAAAAGTTTTTAAATGAGTCCATGAAGTTCATCCAAAATAATCCCAGGATAAGAATTACTAGGTCCAATGGGATGAATCCATGGAACCTTGTGTCCATATATGTTTATCAGAATCCATGGAGTGTATCCAAGGTAGTCTAATATCCAGATGATAAATGACTGAGTGGTTGGTATAACTCCAAGGCATTCACATAATAAGATGAAGAACAGATTACATAGTTGTTATATCCCATTACAATTATCTTAATGAATTAGGGTGGAATACTTTAAGTGATGAAGTAATTCCCTCAAGTATCCAAGGTGATCTCAAGTATGAACAATCCTATAATAGAAAAAATGTGCATAATAAAGGAACCAAAAATATGTACATGAAGTGTAAAATTGGCCATGTAATAATCATTCCAATTTACAACTTCAATTTAATTCATATCATTAACTTTCATTTATTGATGACAAGGTTTAATGTCCATAATAATAGGTACCAAGTATATGTACATGAAGTGAAAAATTGTCCATTTAATAATCATATATATTTATTACTTCCATTTAATTCATATAGTTACCTTTTGTTTATTGATGACAAGGTTTAAGGGTGGAAGGGTAACATTGGCCATGTGAAATTCATGTCAATTTACAGAGACCATTTACAAATTTAATTTTTAATTCAATAATCCAGTTTAGTGTGTTAGCAATGCTACACCACTATAATTCATCCCTTTTCATTAATGGTATCACATTTTAAAAGTCAATCCAAAACATTGATGGGTGTTTTGGTTATAAAACTGTGGAAGTTAAATAAGAATATAATGGTCACACCCAAAGGGATAGATCATATTGAGGTTGATGACCTCCAATGTCATTATGGATCTAAAAGATTCATTAGGTTCCAAAATAGGGAACCCAATTCAAGGAATATTAATTTTAGGGGTAACGCTTGGTGAAACCGGTATGCAACACAATGAAAAAATGTAATCATCAAGACTTTGAGGGAAAATTTATATACCACCTACCTTATTCCTATTTAGGAACAATCATACAGTATCTGCCTTTAGTTTGGTCTAGATCAGAATAAAATGGAAAAAAAAATAAACACATTGAAAATAAGTAATATGATCTCACACTAAAAATAACTCCATCGATAAGAAGATGAACGATGAAAGGAGATAAAGGAATGGAACATTTACTAGTGGATATCCAACATGAAATATGGTGGCTTGATATAAGTAAATACATAATAGAACAGAAAGAACTTAGATTTTGGACAAGGTATTAGCTTCAATGTAGGATAGAATGCTATACAGTCCCTTAGAAACAAGCGAAGAAGAAAAGGGTTAGCCCCTTTTAAATGAATGGAGTGCAAAAAGGTAATTGCACTCACTTTTTAAGAGGCACACAGTTTGGCCACAAGTTTTTCCAAACCGTGTGCTTTCTAATGTCCATGGATAGTTCCCCATGTGGTTGGGGAGCACCATTTTTCTAACCATTCTATACCCATGTGCTCACCTCTA
This sequence comes from Viscum album, assembly GCA_963277665.1. Classification (NCBI taxonomy): domain Eukaryota; kingdom Viridiplantae; phylum Streptophyta; class Magnoliopsida; order Santalales; family Viscaceae; genus Viscum; species Viscum album. Next base: position 1,328,251,551 of record OY728127.1, on the reverse strand, counting down.
TGGAGACCTATAGCACCCCACACAGTTTTTCCAAACTGTGCAGCCTCTAGGGAATGATTTGGTCAAACCATGCATCTTCTGTTTCCTCCCTAAATTCAAGTTTCAGGCTTTGAATAATCCCTGAACTCTACTGATTCCTTCCTTAATTGATTGAGAACCATTAAAAGGGTAAAAATAATTATTTAAAATAATCTTCAATGGATCCATACTTGTATGAAAAACCTAGGCTGTTACAATTTTATATTATTATAAACTTGTTAATATAAGTATATTTTAACATAAGTGATTAACCATGTATTAGAGTAAACTTATGCATAGTTCAATTTATTTTAATGACATATTTAATCCTTATTAATTAATTTATTAGGTGATAGCGATAAAGCATCCATAAATAATTATCCATGAAACTAATAGAAATAATATAATAAAGTTGTATGATCATGAGATTTTTTATTTGTTGGTTTATCTAGCATATGAAAAATAGACCCTTGAATCTAGGGAATAAGCTTCTAGAACCATGCCTATTTTAGGTTACACAATTCCACCTATGCTTCTATGTATCTATTAGATTGGATTCTTATTGGTTTCAAACATGAACTACCACCTCTTGAATTGTAGGACCAACCATTACATATGTATTACTCATGCACATGTGATAGGAACCAAAGTATTTATTAAGAGTTTATATTAATGAAACCACAAGCACACATACCATTACATAATGAGAAGGAAGGATGATATGAATACCATCAATTTATTTTAATAAATTATTAAAAAATATATGCAATAATAATAAATTAATAGAAACCAACAACATACACATGTTAGTCTAAGATCATGACCATCCACACACATGCAACAAATATACATTTAATAATATAGAATTCATTTCAACCATTATAAATTAAGATAAAATGAACTCGAACCAATTAATTATATTTATTAATTTATCAATTAATTTATCTAAATTTATATCCAAAATTTCTTCAATATTCTAATCCATTTTATTTTTTAAAAAAGTAAACAAAATTAATTTTATTTAAAATTAACTACGCATAAATTATATACTTGGAAGAAACACAAGCATCACCCATTCAAACTTCCTAGGATGTATTTTGGTTATATAAAATAATATCATATGGCATGTACAATACATTTCTCTTCACTAAATTACATGTCATGTACTTTTAATAAATTACACCCAAACACATGTTATTTACATTGCATGTAATTGTTTTAATGTGAATAGCATAGTCGGCGTATTACTACTATGAAAAATATGTAGTTCTAAATATTACATTATTATTAATTATGAATTTAATATATATAAAAACTATCACACAACATTTAATATTAATAAATGACACGTTGAATTATTTTCATTAGGTTAAAATGAATTAATTAATTATTTTTACTTTCTATAGAAATAGGTAGTATACACAGTTTGTACAGTTCGACGTTAAACTATGTATATTTCTTTTCTATCTATTAGTGACACACACCTGGGTACTGGGTGTGTGAGATGGACATTGATATTAATGAGGAAAATGGTTTTTTATTGGAGTTACACACTGTGTGACCTCCAAGTTGTGTGGTTGTAAGTCACACAAGTCATGTAATAAATACACACCACAACTTTTACTCATGGGCAACACAATGTTTAAGTGCGTTAGATTTCATGTAGTTTGGATAACTGTGTGGTAGGATAACCCGGTCAATACATGGTGTGTATTTAATGAACTTCGAATGGTAATATCTACTCAACGACTTGAATTTCTCAAAACTCTTCCTGGTGCAGTGAACATGAGTACATGATGTGTACCATTGGGCTATACATCAGACACTCATGTGTTATCCAACTAGAGTCCTCAACACCTATGGATGGGTTCTTTGAATATTATTCATTTATAATTAATCTAGTTTTATTACATTAATGAGAACTATGAAGGTGAAAAGAAGATCTCAACATTCAAGTTTAAATAATGATCAAACAGAAAATGAAAAACTAACCATAAATTCATAGACTAATAAATAATTATAAATTAGTACATTATATCTATGATATTACTTAAAGGTTCTAAGAGTAGTGGAATCTTCTATTGGGTAGTATAGAAATCATTTTTTTGTATTAATCAACGAATAATATGAGATATAAAAAATGAAGAACCACATGACCAATGAAATTAATTATAAGATTAATTAAAATAGACCTAAAACCAAGAATATAGGATCAGTGGATATAATTTATAATTAATTTATATAAATGAATAATTACCTTGTGTTTGAATTATTTCTTTATTGAATATCTAGTATACCACTTCTTATCAAAAATACCATTATGACAAGAGTATTTAAGGGTAAAATATCTCTAGTGGTGATCTACACATACACTATGAACTTCTGAATGTCACTATATAAATCCTTGGTTTCTTGCATGAAATATTCTGTTGCTTGTGTCATCCATTGATGATCCCCATAAGAATCCCTTTAAGGTAGGAATGATTCTTCTTGTTCTCTCTGTAGTCTAAAGGGTAGAGGTGTAGGATCTCTCTCAATTCTTTAGAGTGTTATAGGAGAAGATCTCTATAGGTCTTGGGAGAATTATCTCTATACTTTTATTATGAACAATGACAATTCGGTTTGAGAATTATATAATCGGGTTTAAAGATATCTTGTTTTAGATAATAATAATTGCATATAAGCCCTTAAAAATAGCTTGTGTTAGATAATAATAATTGCACATGGGTCCTTATTATTCTCTAATCCCTAATGAAACCCATGTTAAAATAATAATAATAATAATAATAATAATAATAATAATAGGTAGCAGGGATCACCACAAACCAAACACACATGCACGCATGAACCTCAGTGGATCATACCTCATCCCTCCCCACAATGAATGGTGTGCACCCAACTGAACCAACTTTATTATATCAAATGGATCAAAGACCCTAAGATTAGAGGCATTGAAATAATCCTATAATAATCCTGATTTTTTTTCTTCCACAATCAATCCAACCACCACTTGTCAGTATCAACACATACCCCATACCTAGATACTTCCCGATCCTCATTATGTTTTAAAACTAAGGTTTCCTCCCCTACCAATCATATTTACCTCCATGTCACATTTAGGCTGACATGAGACAACCTCACATACACATTACTGCCTACGACAGAGCAAACCATCACATGTCCTACTGTCGAGTAGAGGCCCTCATTGTCTTGGGTGCCCTATCAACACCAATGAGGGACAACCACCACCTCTATCTAGGATGAAACAGTGATCCACCATCACCAAAACCGTACATTGGGAATTCATTATCACCCACACCTATCATTGATAAGGGATCATCTTCACCTCCTGTGCTACTGCATGGGCCAACCAACACTGCCCCTAGCCAATTTAATCGGCGAAGTAGAACAAAGGTGCAATTGGGGATCAAAATCATAAATTGGTGTATCTAGAAAAACACTTGTTCTAGATAAAATAACACATAATTTCAATAACAACAACAACAAAAACAAAAAAAACAACAAGAACTTGGCATGCACTAGACTTATGGATAAATAAATATTATTTCTAAAATAAGTAAATTAAAATTTATTCAAATAATATTATTTGTCACCAGACCATTAAAATAAATATATCAATCCTCCAAAATATTTATCAAACCTTAAATAATGAATATTTAATTAAATAAATAAATATCACTTTATTACTTGATGATAAATAAATTAACATCATATTCACTAAAATAGAGAATAAATATTTATTAAATATTCAAATTGAATTTATTCTCTTTAATATCTGTTGACTAAATATTTTTGATCAATCCAAACATGAATAATTATTGAACCATATATGGGAATAATTTTTTATTCAACATTTTAAATTTATATATAATTTAATTGTTGTTTTGTATACCCTTTGCTTGTGTAACACCCTGAATTTTTAGAATATATTTATCCTTAATAAATTTGATGTGTCCAACAATAGGTGATGGAAATAACCCCAGACTCATGTGAATAATAATTTATTATATTAGAAAATGAAATATATTACAGAAAAACCAAATAAAACTTAATTAGTAACATCAATTATGTAATTATAATAATTTACATATTAATTATTCATGGTTATTTTTTATAGACTTTTTTATTATATATATTTTATTTAAAAGAAAAATTTATAATTTATAATTTATAATTTGAAAAAATAAACTACATTTTTGGAATCGGTATAAAGTTAGCATATTTTAGTGAATTTTTGGTATTTTTATGAAAGTGTTGTTCTTTGTATGAATAATACAAAATATAGTTTTAATAATTACCATGTCTTTTATAAAGTCATTAGGATATAACCATGAATTATAAATTTATGAAATATTTTTCTTGAAAAAATATGTATTTTATAATTAAAAAAACATTTAAAAATGTTAAGATTAATTTTTCAAACCTATATTTTTTATTTTAAATCATAAGTTTCATATTTTTATATAACTGTTTTTATGCATTATACATTTATTATTTCAAAAAAATATTTGTATCACTTTTATAAAATTTATAAAATAAAATGGATTCCATATTTTAATTCCTAAGGACCAAATTATATAATAAGGTCCATTATAATTTTATGAATAAAAATAAAACTACTTAGGTGAAAATTAGTTACAAGGGTAAATTTTTTTTCCATTGTAGAAGTAAATACTAAAACTAAAGATAAAAAGAATAAAATCCCAAAACTCTTGTGTTAAAATAATTGTTGGATAGGATAATAAACCTAGAATATTCCCCTATACATTATTTTCCATTATCGGATCCACTTGACCATTTAATAGTGAATTTTCATTTTATATTGTTATAAAAATACAAATCACCTCATTTATAAAAGGAGACTTCCACCACCCCTTTACATAGACTCTGAAATTAAAATTCCTCTTGAAACTATACCCCTTTTAATTCCCCTTGTATCCTCTCCAAAATTTGGTATCCCCTTCATCCTTGAAGAATCCCTAATTCTTATATTTCCAAATGATATTTCAAAAGAATATTTTGAATCCCAATGTAAGTATCACCCACTCTCTAACTTTATTTTTTATACATTTATCATCCATCCTGATAAAAACCTATTAAAAAAATTAAAATAATGACATTAGTATATTTGGTATACTAATTGTTATTATATTTATGGTACAATCATTATCAACCTTCCCCTGTTCTCCTTAGAATAATGAACACAACATCCGTTTGTACATGTGGACTATCACCTCCTTGAACGACGTACTTTTATTTTCATAACCACCTTATATTGATGATTAAAAGGGGTTATTTTTTTATTATATAGGATATATATAATTTGATTAATATTTTCAAAGGATAAATTATTTTCTACCTTCCTTCCGTTTTAAATAAAATGAAAATGTTACCCATGTTACATGTGGGCGACCGCCTCCATGGGTGACATGTACTATTTTTCATCACTGCCCTATATGCATGGTTCTAAAATATTTTTATGAATGTATATAATATTATGGTGTAATTTTTTCCATGTGTTTTGTTTTGAGATGATGGAACAAAAATTAATAATCATTATAATTTAGTCCATTAGTATCAGTAAATTACTTGAAAAAAGTTTATCATGGAACCCATTATTATTAACCGTGCACATAGTTTCCATCATGTGAACATGAGGATGAATAAATCATTTAAACAAAATGATTTAAATATTTTTTGTATATAAGAATGATGAATTTGGTATCAAATAAATGGGTTTGACATATCTATTACAAACATACATGACACAATAAAAAATACCTACATCCTATAATGAAAATAAGAGGTGAATAACTAATGAATGTATAATAAATAACTATAACCAAAAAGTAGAAAATATTATAGATATTTAGAATTTTATGGAATAGGTTTTTAATATGTTTTTTATTATACAAGTGTTTAAATATATTTTAATAATTATAGAGAAAAAGGGTAAGGGGATTCCCGTCTCATTTTTGTTCTTTGAGTCTTATGCCATATCCAACATTTGTTTTCTTTTATGTGGTGTATATTATACCAATGGATGTATTTTTAGAATAATTTTAATTAATATAAACGAGATTAGGGTTCCATATAATGTATTTTATTTCAATGTCTTTTGGTTCATGTTTTACTAGAGTCGTAAGGGTTTCATCACTAATCTCAATTTTAAATCGAGATTGATTTTAAATGATAATCCATTTGGGGAATTTGTATGATATTACTTTCAATTTTTTAAAATGGTTTAGAAAATGTTTTTCAGACTTAAGTATTTTGAAAATAAAATGAAATAATGTTATATTTTTTAAAATTAAATGTTTAATTTTAAAATGAATTATTTTTTTAAAAGGGATTATAAAGGCTTTTGTTTTTAAGAAATAAGACTCTAGTATTTTCATTTCTTCTCAATGAAATTTTTTAAAATAAAAATTCCCATATATATATATTTTTGTCTTAAATGGTAACTTTTAAAATGTTTTATCAGGATTAATGATTTTATTTTAAATAAATTTTTTTAAGGAATTTTCAAACACATAAAAAAGGGAAATTTCATATTTTATTTCAAAGTGATTAATCTAATAATGTAAAAATTTAAATTTTATTCTATTTCAATATCTATTTATGATTATGATGTCACACTTTGGATATATTCTAATGATATAATCCAAATTCTTTCTATTTATGGTTTATAATGATACTTTTTTAAATAAGTCTTCATGAAACCCATTTCTTTCCTAGGATTTAATTATGTTATAATGAAATGATAAATGTTTTTATGACTTTTTGGCATGATTATGTATCATTTTAATTATATGAAAGTTTGGTTATGTTAAATCCCTCTAATGAATTTTAATATAAATATATCATGAGTCCAAAAGTGTACACGAGATGTTATCCCAGGATCTAGGGTATTTCGGAGGTAAACACAAGACCAAGGGTACATGAGTGTTAAACCAAAGCACAAGGGTACACAAGTTGTTTCACTGCAAAAAGTACTAATTATTTATGGTTATAAACATCAGTAATTCATTTAAAAGCGTTTTAGAGCAATGCCAATAATTAAGGTGTTTCTAATTTAGAGATGTTAATAAACATGCTAATTTAGGTATGTCTATAAATGTCTCTATTTAGTGACACCTCATTTACCAACATTTTTGAGAAAAATCGGTAAATAAACATTGATAATTTAATGATGTTTGTAAATATATCAATTTAGTGACATCTCATATAATGAAATTTTTAGAAACATTGATAAATAAACATCGATAAATGTTATTTAATTCTCCGATGTTTGCAAAAAACATTGGTATATTGTTTGAAATTTATTATTTTTATTTTTTAAATTATAATTTTCATTTTTTGAAATTTATTATTAGTGTTTTTGAAATTTATTTTCAAAATGGAAAAATATTACAACGAATTTCTAGTTCCTCTACATGACCCCCCAAAATCCCCCATTCCCATCTCGTACCCTCTCTAACCACACCTGTGACCCCCCATCCAATTGCTCTAACTGATCCCCGCCCCCCACAAGCCCTCACACCCACCCCATTCCAACCTCTCTACCTGCACCTGCACCCGCATCCCATTCCTTTTTCTCCACAAGAATAACCCCTGTAGCACAAGAACATGTATCCAATTCTTTTTACCTACCATAAAAATCCTCCAGTACAAGAACCCATCCCGCATTCCTTCCTACTTCCCGAAAACAACCACCCCACCTCCCCTTTAATACCATCATCCATATCCCATTCCTCAACCCTACCACAACCCATATAACAACCCTGATGTTTATTACACACATAAACATGATTTATTACATAAAATTTCACTTAGGACAACTTTTAGGATCAAGAGGTCTAGTGTCTTGGGAAATTAGGAACATTATATAATAACTTAGAACATAAAACACAACATCTTTATTGAAAAATTCTTTTACATGACCACAACATTCCTTCATACTTAGCATTACATGAGATAACCCGAGGACATGCATAAGAGAAGGGTGAGATATAAATCCCAGTAAGGAAGTAAAAAAGACATAACAGGAAGAATAAAATACATGTTAGGAAATAGGCATATCAATGGATCACAAGAGAAACATGAACATAAAGGAATGATATAGCATGATTATCATAACATGGAAATGTGGAAACAACATTTTACAAGTTATTAGCATGATCCAAGGGTCATTGCACATGGATAATGAGTAAAACCTCATTTAACTTGACTTATAATGAGTAAAAACTCATTTAACTTGATGTATCATGATACTAATATTTACCCAATGCATTGGAGTGCTATTAGGGTGCACGCTTCTTAATCATTTCATTTCATGCATAAGTGTGCCACATAGATCATATAACATGGATTCATTAAACATAATCATTTATTACAGGATAAAGGAATGTGAAATTAATACATGAAAATACATAATAAATAAGTAAATTTGCATAAAGGTGAATACCCTTTATATAAAAATGGACATGGTATTCACTACACAATGACTTTGGCTTGGAAAATTGCAGTGCAATTTCGGAAGGATAACGTCGTGACATAAGAACTAATAAAAATGGTTGATGAGAGAGAAAGGGGTTTCTAATAATATGTACACAAAATGTAAATTAATGGGGTCATATAGATACATGTTCCAACATATGTATTGGAATTTATATTCATAATACAAAATAATTTCTTGAATGTAAACGAGAAGAGAGAAATTCCTTACAGAATTTCGGCATGGTAACGAGTGTACATGGGAAGAATTAATAAGAGAGAAAGGGGTATATCATCATTCAAACATAAGTAAGTAAGTATGGGGGAGGTGAAAAATAATACCCCATAATTTTTAATTGAAAATAAAAGGGCATAACAATATAAGGAAACTTGGACATAAATAAGGAAGGAAGGAATGTGAGGATCCCTTACTTGGAAGTGTGATCCCAAAGGCTTGGGATGGGCTTGAGAGAGGATTATAGGGAGATTGGGGCACCTTGGTAGGATTTTATAGATAGGAGGTAAGGTCAGAGACGTGCTGAAAGGGTTTTTAGTGAATAGAAGTGGGATATTGGGTTTTTTTATATAGGAAAAGTGATGGAATTCTTCATTATTTAGGTTTTGGACACCACACATTAAACTAATCAAAACCACAAACAAAACCATGATTTATCCCATGGTTTTTTCCAAAGGGGAGTGGAAAAAATTATTTTATAAGGCCAATGTCCTAAATTCTTAAAATATTAGTCTTGCTTATGTTGAGGTGAGTCACACTCTCAAGAAAATCATTTTAAAAGTTAAAATGTTTTATAAGTCTTAGAGGGTCCACTAAGCACCATAAAATTAATCAAAAAAAATCTAAAATCACATTATTTTAAAGGTAAAACATATATTGGCCGAAAATACCATTTATTGTATTTTATTACATCACTGTTGGGTCATTATGATGTCATATAACACATTATATAATTAAACAATATTTATTTTCTACCCAAAAATTTGAATGTCTCAGAAAATTATGAAACATTCACCGTTAGATAATTCAAAAATCCTAAATAAAAAAATGATATTTATTTTATCTAAATAATTTTCTAAATATGTTAATTTTTACTTTTAAAATAAAAACGACATTTAAAAAAAATTCACGGGTTTTGACAAAAACAACTTTTAAAACTTAATAAAAATTAAAATTGTATTAATAAAAATTATACGATAATTTAATAAGAAGTAATTTAGTTATAATATTTTATTAAAATATTATTTTATTAAAAAATCCATTAATTCATCAAAATATATTTCTTAATTAAAAATTAACTAAAAAATACCATTTTTTCTTTAAAATCTATTTACAAAGTAACAATAATAAAATAAATGTATATTATTTATTCTATAAAAAAATAATGCACATAATAATAGTTCTAGGGTATTGTTACATAACCCCTTATAACACCCACATAATATTGAAGGGTAAGGTGTGCGATGGTGACCGACTCTTGGGGAGGCTCATATAACATCGCTCGGGTGATAATCTCTATTAACATCCACTTCTCCTGTAGGTGGTTCTGCTCAAGCTTAAAGTGTTGAAGATTAGCTTGGTCTTGGTCAAGAGCGAAGCCCAGTGACATCAACTCCTTTCTGAGATATGAAAAATGGGCTTCGAAAGGAGCAATTATACTAGATGGGGCCATCACTTCCTTTTTCTGAGTAAATTGGATTTGTTAAATTCCAATATTTATAATAATTATGTGATCACTATACAATTACTATATTATAAATGGTAACAATTCTTAACTATATTTTGAAATATAGAAACATAAAACCAAGGAAGTTCATATGTTTTATATAAACATTTTACATAATAAGACATTTAATTAGATCAAGATGAATTTTCGTTAATAAAAGTTTTGTTCATTACAATCTTCCCCACTTAAGAAATTTCACCCTCAAATTTTCCTTTTACCATAAAAAAACAGATGAGGGTAATTATGAATCATCACTTCCTCTGATTCCCATGATTCTTCTTCAAACTTGTGGTTTTTCCACAACACCTTGATGAGGGGCACTGTCTTATTTCCTAGAACTTTTTCCCTAATATCTAAGATCTTCATCAGATTATCTTTATAGGAGAGGTCATTCTCCAATGGTACCTTGGACTATGATTTTCCTTATTCTAAAATATCATAACTCTCTTCCACAGTGATATGCGGAGGAATACCATGTCTCCAACATCAAATTATAGGTCTCGTCTATGATTATCACCTTAGCTCTTTTTTCGACTCTGATAATATTTAATGCGCTGCTGGATGGTCTTAACCTTCTCCACCATTTCTTTGACCATTTTTGGGCCTAGGAGTTTTCACTCCCCAACTTCATCCCAACATACCGGTGTTCTACACCTCTTCCCATAAAGGGCTTCATAAGGAGCCATTTGTATTCTTGAGTGGAAACTGTTAATGTAAGAGAACTAAACCCGAGGAAGATATTGATCACATCCAACTTTGAAGTCCATTGAGAATTCCCTCAACATGTACTTAAGTGTTTGGATAGTCCGCTCAGATTGGCTATCAGTTTGAGGATGATAAGCCGTACTGAAGTTCATCTCAGTATTCAGAGCATGTTGGAGACTCTTCCAAAACTTAGAGGTGAATATTGGATCTCGATTGGATACAACAGATAGTGGTACTCCATGAAGGCTGACCAATTCTATGTTATATATTCGTTCCAATTGATCCAATGAGAAATCCTCTGGAATTTCAATGAACTGTGCAGTCCTTGTAAGAAGATCCATAATGATCTAGATATCTTTGTTCCCTTTGGATGCCTTTGGAATTCCAGTGGAAAATTCCATGGTGATGTTCTACCATTTCCGTGTTAGTATGGGTAATGGTTGCATCGTACCCTTGGTCTTCTACCTCTCAGCCTTCACTTGATAACATACCAGGAACTTTAATGTATACTCAATGATCTACTTATTCTTGTTATCCCACCAATAATTCTATCAGAGATCTCGATACATCTTTGTGTTCCCTAAGTGAATAGAGAAATTATAACTATGTGCATCATCCGAAAGTTCATTATTTGACTTCAGATTTGATGGAACACATAGTCTTGTACCAAATCTCACAATTTCTTCTTCATTAACATTTAACTCCGAGGATTTTTCTTTTCTGATAGTTTCCACTTTATTCTGAATTCCCACATCATACTTTTGAGAATCCTTTATCCTTTCCAAAAGAGATGGTTGATCAAGTATTTGTGACAGGATTGATGATGTTCCCTTATTTATGATTCTGATGTCCATATTCATAAAATATAAGAATATTTAATCCTTTTCAATTCTCATAAATGATATAGTTTCTAGGTCCTTTCTACTTAGAGAATCTTCCACTTTGTTCGCTTTCCCAGGGTGGTAATGGATTGAGCTGTCATAGTATTTTATTAGCTCTAACCATCTTCGTTGGTAGATATTCAACTCTTTCTATGTCAATATATACTTGAGACTTTTGTGATCCGTATATATTTCAAACTTCTCCCCAAATAAGTAATTCTACCAAATTTTCAAAGCGAATATTAATGAATCCAACTCCAGATGAACATTAATTTCCTTGAAGCATAGGCAATGACTTTTTCATTTTTAATCAATGTACAACCCATGCCCTTCTTCGAAGAATAACTAAATACCACAAAAAGTTCTCCACTTGTTGGTAGTGTGATCATGGGCACAGTTATAATCCTCCTTTTCAAATCCTTGATTCTCTCTTCATATTCATCATTCCTAGAAAACTTTACTCCATTTCGAGTTAGTTTGGTAAGAGGGTTGGACAGTCATGATAAATTTCTCACAAATCGGTGAAAATATCCAGCTAACCCCAGGAAGCTTTGGATATCCACTATTGATGTTAGCCTCAGCCATCCCTCAATTTCAACTGTTTTGGAGGGATCCACAGATAACCCATTTCTTTTGATGATATGACTGAAGAATGGGACCTCCTTCAAATATAACTCACACTTTCTGTAATTTTCATAGATCTTCTCCTTTCACAAGGTCTCTAGTATAATTCTTAGATTCTTTTGATACTCCTCCTTGGTTTTGGAGTATATTAGAATATCATCTATAAATACAACTACAAATTTGTTGAGGTAATCTATAAAGGATCAATTTAACAGGTCCATGAAGATTTCCAGAGCATTAGTTAGTCTGAAATACATTACTATGAATTCATAGTTCTCGTACCTTGTATGAAAAACAATCTTGGGGATATCCTCCTTCTTCACCCTAACTTGGTAATAACCCGACTGTAAATCCACCTTGGAGAAGTATTGTGCTCCACATAGCTGATCGAATAAGTCATTAATTCGTGGTAGAGGATACTTGTTCTTTATCGTGTTTTTTTGAGATCATGATAATCAATGCAAAGGCACATTGACCCAACCTTCTTCTTAACGAAGAGGATAAGTGTACTCCATGGTGAAGCACTTGGTGTATAAACCCTTTATCTTGATTCTCCTATAGTTATTTATTTAGCTCCTAAATCTCTACAACAACCATTATATATAGAGTGTTGGATATTTAAAATTAACTTGGTATAATATCAATTGATAATTCTACGTCTATTCTTGGAGGAAGGACATACAATTACTCGGGAAACACTTCAATGAATTCCCTCACAATAGGCGAGTCTTCAAGGATGGTTGCTTCCTCAGTCTCAATCATCTGAGCAAGATATGCAGGCTCGTAGGTTAGTGATATCCACATTTGAGATGATGGTTCTAAGGAAGATTCATCCTTCTCCTTGCACTGTTACAGAATTGGGGGTCGATTCTCCATATAAAGAGTGATTTTCCTCTCATGGAAATTTATGTTGACTCTATATAGGGAAATCCAATCAATGTCAATAATAGAATCAAATTACACTAGAGGAAGTATGACATGGTTCTCTGGGAATTTCAATCCACAAATTATGATAGGAGAGGAGTTATATTCATGGGATGCAATGATTTCCCCATTTTTCGTTCTCACTGACATCCTTACTTGTATGATTTGTGGCGGTGTTGAGATTGTTCTACTAAAATTTTGGGATATAAAAGAATGAATAGAACCAGAATCAGAAAGTACATTCTCTATTCTTAAATGAATAACTAGGGTACCTACCACCACTTTGTTGTTGGGGTTCACTTCGGTGGTAGTGATGGAAAAAGATCTCCCTTTCTACCTTGGAGGTTGCTGGTTGACTCCAAAAACCCTTGGATTAGGGAACTGGTTTGCAGTGTGCCCTAGTTCTTTATAGACGAAGAAATGAACAATGCATTGAGGGTCAAATAGAGTGTTCCTATGCTCTATCATAGCTGTGAATTTTTCTTATCGGTAGTTAATGGCTAGGTGACCTTCTCTTCCACACATAAAGCATTTTCTTGTCCCCTTCAGGCAATTTATAGGGTGCTTCTTTCCACAAGTTTGGAAAGTGGGGTGATGGATTTTCTTAGCACCATTGGATTTATCCATCAGATCACCAGAATTAAAGTCCACCTTACGCTTCTTATCCCCATGATATCCCTGATATTTTCCGATCTCCATTTAAACCTCATGGGCACATCAGACAATTTCCTCATCGCTCTCGAAGTCAAGGATCACTAGGGATTTCCATAGGCTAGGTTTAAGCCCACCAATGAAGTGGGAAACCATTCATTTGGGGGTAATGAAAAAGCCGAAGGCATATCTTTCAAGCCTTGTGAAGTTTTCCTTGTACGCTCTGAGTGATTCGTTGTCTTTTTTCTTGAGGGCAAGTAATTACCATTCCATATTAAGTGCGAGGGTGCAAGGAAAATATTTATTGAACAACATTTTCCATAAATCATTCCATTCCAATGCCTCAATATCCTCCTCAAGCATCGTTTTTTTGATCAATGTCCACCATTGATCAGTTTCACCCTCCATACGATAAGCATCCATAGGAACCTTCTATTGTTCGGAACTTTGAAGGATGGATAAGATCTTTTCCATGGATTTGATCCGTTGTTCGAAAATTCAGTGATCAAATGATCCATTAAAAGTATGAGGTATTTGTCTCAGAAATATCTCAATTTCAAGTTGTTATTTCTTGGGGGGGGGGGTTGAACATTCCTCTTGACCTATGATTCTATTCAAAACTTGAGTTAACTGAGAGAGTATCATGATAACGTTCGTGATTCCCACTCCCATCAGATTGGGCATCTTATTAGAACAGTCATCACATTGATCTTGATATTTTTTGTTAGACCAATTCATCCTATTATCATCCATTGTATTGAATAAAAGGAAAGTTAGGGGTAATACATAAAGGGCAATCCACTGAAGAAAATGAGTGACTTATAAATTACTTTTATTTCCTTAACTTATGAATTTATAGGCTTCAATAAATGTCATCCATGATCTACTTCCCAACAAATATTCTTAGGGGCATTTTCCCCTTAATAATGGTTCATACTAAGCTTGTGAATTTAGAAAATACTATCCCATGGGAATTTCGTAACCAAGTGTGTAGCAAGGACCGTTGTCGAGCACCATTTCCCATTCACATCTATCTCAAAGTGACGTTTTTGGGTTTTAACCCAAGATATATTTTTCCAGAGCTCCCTCTACCTACTCATATCCAGACAGGGATATATTTTCTTAATAAACAACTTACTCATTACTAATCGAAATTTAGGTATGTTTTTATTATACTTAGTCTTATCCCTAAGGCTTTCACTAGAGTTTTCTAATCCTAATCCCAAAAATAAAAAACCTATCCTTTGATACCAAATATAAAAACCCTGCACTTTATTACACACACAAACCAGATTTATTACATAAAATTGCAATTAAGACAACTTTAAGGATCAAGAGGTATAGTGTCTTGGGAAATTAGGAACATTACATTACAAATTATAATATAAAACACAACATCTTTTTTGAAAATTTTCTTTACATGACCACAACATTCCTTCGTAGTTAGCATTGTATGGGATAACCTGAGGACATGCATAAGAAAAGGGTAAGCTATAAATCCCAGTAAGGGAGTAAACAAGGCATAACACGAAGTATACAATACATGTTAGGCAATATGCATATCAATGTATCACAAGATAAACATGAACATAAAGGCATGATATAGCATGATTATCGTAACATGTAAATGTGGGAACAACATTTAACATGATATTAGCACGAGACAAGGATCATTGCACATGGATCATGAGTAAACACTCATTGAACATGAATTAGCATGAGTAAACCCTCATTTCACTTGATGTATCATGATACTAATCTTTACCCAATGCATTGGAGTGCTATCAGGGCACACCCTTCTTAATCATTTATTTCATGCATAAGTGTGCCACATGGATCATATAACATGGATTCATTAAACATCATCATTTATTCCAAAATAAAGGAATGTAGAATTTATACATGAAACTCCATAATCAATAATTAAATGTGCATAAGTGTGAATACCCTTGATATAGAAATGGACATGGTATTCAATACACAATGACTTTGTCTTGGAAAATTGCGTTGTAATTTCAGCAACATAACGACGTGACATAAGAATTCAAAAAAATGGTTGATGAGAGGGAAAGGGGTGTCTCATAATATGTACAAGAAATGAAAAGTTAGGGGGTTATATAGATACATGTCCCAACATATTTAATGGAATTTAAATTCACAATAAAAAATAATTTCTTGAATGTAAATGAGAAGAGGGAAATTCCTTACAGAATTTTGGCATGGTAATGGGTGTACATGGGTAGCATTAATGAGAGAGAAAGGGGTCTATCATCATTAAAACATAAGGAGGGAATTATGGGGGAGGTTCAAAATCATACCTAAACATTTTTAATGGAAAATAAAAGGGAACAACAATATAAGGAAACTTGGACATAAATAGGGAAGGAAGGAAAGTGAAGTTCCCTTACATGGAAGTGTGATCCCAACGGCTTGTGAGGGGCTTGAGAGAGGCTTCTTGGGAGCTTGGGGCGCCTTGCAAGGATTTTTGAGAGAGGAGGAAAAGGTAAGGACGTGTTCCAAGGGTTTTTAGTGAAGAGAAGTGGGATCTTGGGTGGGATTATATAGGAAAAGAGAGGGAATTATTTATTATTTAGGTTTTAGACACCACACATTTAACTAATTAAAACCAAAAAACAACCCATGGTTGTTACCCATGGTTTTTTCCAAAGGGGAGTAGAAGACATTATTTTATAAGGCCAATGGCTGAAATTCTTAAACTATTAGGTTTGATTATGTAGAGGTGAGTCACACTCTCAAGGAAATCATTTTAAAAGTTAAAATGTTTTATAAGTCTCGGAGGGTCCACTAAGGCACTATAAAATCAATCAAACAAATCTAAAATCACATTATTTTAAATGTAAAACCAATATTGGAAAATTCATGGGCTTGGACAAAAACATCTTTCAAACCTTAATAAAAATTACAATTGTATTCATAAAAATTATATAATAATTTAATAAAAAGTAATTTATTAATAATATTTTATTAAAATATTATTTAATTAAAAAATCCATTAATTCATCAAAATATATTTCTTAATTGAATATTAACTAAAAAAATACTATTTGTGCTTTAAAAACATTTTACAAAGTAACAATAATAAAATGAATGTATATTATTTATTCTATACAAAAGGTAATGCACATAATACTAGTTCTAGGGTCTTGTTACATAACCCCTTATGACACCTGCATAAGACTGAATGGTAGGGTGTGCGATGATAACAGACTCTTTTGGAGGCTTAGATGAAATCGCTCCGGTGGAAATATCTATTAACTTCCACTTCTCCCATAGGCAGTTCCGCTCAAGCTTAATGTGTTGAAGCTAGAATTGGGCTTGGTCAAGAGAGAATCCCAACGACGCCACCTTCTTTTCGAGCTTCGACAAATGGGCTTCGAATAGAGGAATTATACTAGATGTGGCCATCGCTTCCTTTGTCAGAGTAAATTGGATTTGTTAAAGCCCTATATTTATACTAATCATGTGATCACTGTGCGATAGATATACTAGCAATAGTAACAATTCTTAACAGTATTTTGAAATCTAAAAACATAAAACAAAGGAAGTTCATATGTTATATATAATAATTTTATATAATAATAAATTTAATTAGATCAAGAGGAATTTTCATTAATAAATGTTTGGGTCATTACAACCCCCCTCCAGTACAAGCATCCATCCCGCCTTCCTTCTTCCCTACAAAAATCATCCCACCACCCCTCTAGTACAAGCACCCACATCCCATTCCTCTACCCTACCACAAGCCCCCTCCAGTGCAAGCTCCCATCCCATGTTCCTACGACCTACCCCACCGTTCATCCCACTCACAGACGTCTAGCCACACCAAAATGAACCACGTGTATGGTGAAATATCCCCTATGGTGGGATTAGAATACCGAACGCCTAAATTTAGGTCGAAAGAACAAACCAACTCACCGATTTTTATTTTTTATATTTAATTGTATTATATTTTATTTATATATATGAATTCATTTCGAAATTTTAAAAATTAACATTATATATATATATGTTTATATTTTATATTTTATGGTTATATTATATTTTTTATATATATGTTTATATTTTATATTATATATATATATTTTCATGTTTTATATTATATATATGTGTTTATATTTTATGTTTATTTATATGTTTATATTATATATATATATGTGTGTGTGTGTGTTTATATATATGTATATATTATATATGTGTATATATTATATGTTATATATATATTTATATATATATTTTTATATATATTTATATATATGCATGTTTTTGTATAAATATATACGTGTTTGTATAATTATATATAATTATCCACGTTTTAAAACATTGATAAAAATTTCACTAAAATAGCCACGTTTTCTAAAAAACATGACTAAATTTAAGATATATCTATTATATATATAGAAATATATATATTTTTATATATATATGCTTATATATATGTGCCTGTTTTTATATATATTCACACACACTTATATATATATATATCTAAATATTTGTGTCAATATTTAAAAAATTAACATTATATATATTTATATATATAATTCTATATATAATTCTATATATTATTATACATATATTAATTTATATATCTCTATATGTTACATATATGTTTATATTTTACAGTATATATATGTTTATATTTTATATTATATAGATTTTTATATTTTATGTTTATATATATGTTAATATTATATATATGTTTATATTAATATCTATATTTTTATATTATATATATATGTGTTTATATATATATGTGTGTTTATATATATATAATTATATATATGTGTGTGTTTAAATATATACGTGTATGTATACATATATATTATTAAAATTATATATATATGTAATTATCCACATTTTAAAACACTGGTAAAAATGCCAGTAAACTATCCATATTTTCATAAAATCATGACTAAATTTAAAATATATACTTGTTTATATATATTTATATATATATATATATATGAGTGTGTGTGTTTATATATATATAATTATATATATTTCTATATATATATTTATATATATGTGTATGTGTTTTTATATATATATATATCTAAATATATATTTACATCAATGTAGGTAAATGAGCTATATATATATATATATATTTTAGCAACGTTTCTTAAAAAACATTGCTAATTTAGAGAGGTTTTCTTAAAAACATTGCTAAATTAGCAACTTTCCTAAAAAATGTTGCTAAATTTGCAATGTTTCCTGAAAGAAAACCAAATCAATCAATTCTTTTCAGGAAACATTGCTAATTTAGAGATGTTTTAAGAAAACATCATTATTTTAGTGAAGTTTTCACGAAACATTTCAAAATTAATGACATTTGCAGGAAACATCGCTAAATTAGATTAATTTTTCATGAAACATTGAAAAATTAGCAACATTTTTCATGAAGCATCACTAAGTTATGGAATTTTTTAGGAAACCTCACTAAATTAGATACATGTCCTAAAAAACATCCCTAAGTTTAAAAATTATCTATTTTTTTAAAAAAATCATCACAAAAAATGTCGCTAAAATACATTTTTTTAGTGTTAACCCAAGACCAAGAATTTACATGGGTAGTTAAGACAAGAATATTATGTAATGAATGTATTAGTGGGTATCCTTAACATATTATTTTTGTGGTTATTTTTATTCCACACTCATATGTCATATTATTTTTCTTATGTTATTCTCTCATATATCATATTTGATTATTAATGATTCTACACTCATATGAATCTTGTTTTTTATGACAAAGCTTTGTTCCATGACTCATGATTTATGATCTATGACTTGTTGGGTATGAGTTTTATAAGTTATTGTAATGTTTTTGTACCATTTTTTTTCTCTTATTCTCAGTTATGGTCATAAATTATTATCACTTATGTTTACCCTTACTAAGCATCCGAGCTCACCCCTTTATTATGTTTCTATTATTCTAGGGTTTAAAGAAAATTACTATGTATGATATTTATAGGAAGGGTAATATGTGATAAGATTGTTTTTGATAAATTTTTAATATTGGTCTTAAAAAATTTAGTTAGGTATCTAATCTCCAAAAAAACTAAACCTTTATAGTTATGAGGATTTATTATTGTGATATCTGTTTAACAATCATCTAAAAAGATGTAATATTTACATAAAGGATATTTCGGTTTCCTTAGTGTGTGATCCTATGGGTTAATTTCTCAGTAGTTTTAGGTATAATTTACTAAAGTCTAAGGTTAGTGTCTAGAAACATGCTAAGGAACTCACAAGGAAAGAAGATAATATCATAATGGCACACAACCTCATAAAAACATACAACATGTAATATAATTTTTTTCCATGAAATCTCTAGTCAAGAAATTTGATCACTAGTGTTATCAACCAAGATTATTATTTTCTCTTTCTTGAAATTTCTAGAAATTAATCTAATGAAATAATTCCATAAACATGGAATTAATAATGCAGTTCCATTAAAGTCCCTTATATATCAACTTCAATTAAATAACAAAAGGTAAAGATCATTACTTTCATTATTTGTCAATTACATATCAATAGTAATACACCTGCTTCACACAACTTCTCTATGAACATATTCCATAATGTATTGTTTCAATACATCAAAGCACATGAATCATGACATGAATTAAAAAAACCTTAAAATCTAACAACCATTACACACATCCATAGATAAGAACATCCAATGATGAAAATAAATATGGATTCCCTACTGGAAAGTCATGTTCTCATAACCTTATTTCTTGAGATTACCAAGGTTGAAATTCATGATAGGAAGTATCAATGGCCTCTGAACCCCTACTACTAATAACTGATATCTTTTTATGTCCCATGAAATGATATAATTCTACCATAAATCATATATTTAAGAATACTTTCATTAGACTTCTAGGTTTTTATCATAGGGGGAACTACTATGACCTTTTAGTATGAAATGTACCCTTAGGACATTATCACATAAAATATCATGCAGAAGAAATCATGATGTGAAAATTACTTTATTAATATTTAAAAACTATGAATACAAGTAATTATAAAGTACATAGAAGTTGGTTTTCTAGCTCCAACTATAACACCCTTTGTCTATGATGTCAAGTGATCATGGGAAATGAAGTATGGAAATCACATATAAAAAACTCATATATTTTCAAATCTATGAGTATTGACTACACAAGTCAATGAATACATCACATGTCATTCACTATTTTGGTCAAACTTTTCACATTTCCTTTACTTGAATATATAAAAACATCATATGTACTCTTTATGTGTGATCGTTCACTCCCCAATCCATCTCAATCAAGGGCCCATGTTTCATACTCATTATATGAGTGGATAAATCCCATATTATTTAACATTAAACTAATGACATGATCATCCACATACCCAACCACTCCTGATTTGCCAAACCTAAAGGTTTGTGTATGAATTTTTTCAATGTATAAAAGTTCTCGTGATAGGTATCTCACAAACCATTGGTAGTGGGGACTCAAACTATGTTCCATGCACCCCTAGTATACCAATATATAGTATATAAAACTCAATGTGGTATACTTAGTGGATCATCCAGTGCACAAAAACTCCATTTTCTTCTTTAGAATATTCTGTATCTTCATAAAACAATCCTTCTCACACTAACCTTTACATTTCACCACAACCTATAATAATCCATAACAAACATCGGTTAAGAATAATGTAAATTTATAATTTGGGAGGTTAATTATCATCACACTTCCAAAAATCTATATCAATATATAAATATATTCAACCAATGAAAAATAATTATAAAGATTATATTTCCTTTTATATGATACATTTTATATTATTAAACACTATAATTATCTTTCTTTACATGCACCACTATGTTTGTCTTGTGTTACACGCAACACCAAGTTTAAATGAAACATGACATACTATTAAAATATTATTATTATTATTTAATATGATAGTTATCACCTAACTATTGGAATGGTGGGTAAAAATAATATTAACTAAATTATGAAAATATATGGTTTACAAATGTATATATAATTAATTCCCCAATGAAAAATTAATTATAAATTAAAATAAAAACTTTTTTTAAATGACGAAAATCATTTTTTGAAAAACTATTTCTCTGAATAGAGAGATATTTTACCATAATAAACTTAAATAATGTATTTTTATGAATAATTTTAATGGAATATATATATATATATATTATATTCATTAAAAATTTTAACATTCATCTTATGTGTTTTCTAGACAAGAGATAATAATAAATCCAATTTTATGTTGATGGTCTAGGTAGTTAACCTTGAAACATGAAATTTTTTTCTATATTTATGATTATTCCACAATTTTATGACATGAGGATATGGTTCATGATTTATTTATGATGATTTATCACTATTATGGACCATGTTTTCAAAAATTATAAAGCTTTATACCATGAATATTGTTCATGATCCATGAAAGGTTGGGTAAGAATTTTGTAAGTTATGTTTATGATCACATACCCTTATTATTATCTTTTTATTTCATATGATCACATATTTATATCTCTTATATTTACCCTCAATGAGCATCTTAACTCACCCTTTTTTATATTTCCTTACCAAGGTTATGAATAAAGGTTTATGTATGGTATGCCTAAGAGGAGTAATATGTGAGAAGATTATTATGTGAGATGCTGAAGATCATTTTCCAAATTTGAATATTATATTCCATGTTTAAAAAGTCACTAAAATAATATGGCCCTTAGGTGTGTAATTTTATAATGTATTGAATATTCATAAAAAAGATATAATATCCATATATAAGAAGCTTGGGTCGTTGTAGTTGGTATTAGAGGAAATATTTAGTTAACCTTTGGAAACTAGAAAGGGAAAAATTTAGAGAGATCCCTAGGGATATTTCTAAGAATATTTATAGGGATTCCTTTAAGGATTAGTATATGGATTAGTTAAGGTAAAATAAAGTGTTTTATAATTTTGGTAAAGGATATAATGAGTGGTTTCTAAGAAATTACATCCCTATCTGGGTACTACAAGTGGTTATAGATATAGAAGAAATGTATCAAGGAGTAACATACCCAAAAATTCATATTTATCTAGACACAATCATAAACTGATGTAAAACAACGGGCCTTACTGCACACTTGGTTTGAAACTCCTGAAAGTTATTCTTTAGAAATTTAAAAACTCTTTATGAACCATCATGAAGTGTTTAAATAGATGATGAAAATGAATAAGCTACTATAATACTAAGGTGCCATAGATTAAAAATAAGGTATCCTGATTTTGACATCCTATAATTGTTTTTTAATGATTATGTGGTTTCCCACTATGTGAATTGTTACTCACACTATGTTTTTTAGTTTTAGTCAATGGTAGGGACTAAAAGGAACTAGGTAAAATTGAATGTGATAGATGATTTAATGATGATAAGTCAAATGGGATGATTACTTGAGTAAAGGATATTGTGATAATGCCTAACGATTTATCCAAAAACATGATTAACGATATGCACCTTAACCAACTCTCGGACTAACCAAAGAATATAAGGATAGAGTTCTCTAAGATTTAGGGTAGTATAGACCATAGAGGAAAGAAGATTTAGTTTCCTATATGTCAAGAATGTGTGAAGAATCACCTAAGGTAATATCTTAGAGGAATGAAAAGATGTTTTGAGTATAGAAAATAAGTACCCAAAGTAAGTAATTTCCAAGGAAAAAGGAAAAGTTAATTTAACACAACGGATAGGAATATTGTCCTCCCAAAAGTATTATAAAAGGGTGAATGTTCAAAATGTATAAAGTTTGGGCATTATGAAAATTGATGTCCTAATGGGAAATCTCATGAAGAAAATCATATATTTTATATGATTAATGGTTATATTACATGAAGAGACTATAAATGACATACGAAAAGAAAGAGGAATTAAGAAATAAGATGATAAAGTCTAGTTATTGGATTAAGGATGTGGTGGAATAACTGATGTGTTTATGTATTTTGAATTCAAGAATTATAAAATATATAAGAATTGTTCAGTGTAAGTTTTTCATTAAGGATTTGAAAGAATATGTTGAACAGTGCTAATGACCGAGAAAAGTCATTTAATGGAAAGGTTATATTTTATGATTAAGGGAGGATAATCCCTAACATATTACTGAGGATGATAAAAATATGTTTAGGTTAGATAAAGTGAAGATTTATATAGATAAATAAAATTGTATAGTATTACTGACGTCATAAATGATAAAGGATTATTAGAAAAAGTTGTTTGTGTTATTATTTTTATATTGAATAAAATTATTGGATTTATGTAATATGTTAATTAGTATATAGATTTTTTCAAGTAATGAAGAATTATTCATGTTTTAGTTGACTTTTTATGCTAATTCTTGTAATTACCAAGCTTTATGAGAATATATATTTAAGGTAATAACATGTTTGGTATGCTATAATTAAGGGTAACTTCATGTTTTTTTGGGGAATTAATAATAATATTATTTTGTAAATTTATTGACCTTATTTATAAAGTGATGGATTTTATTCTTTTGGAAGGGTCTTGAGGTAAAATATTTATGAAATGGTTTAAGCTGATCTTTGTATGAGGTTTTAGAGATTACAGTATTACTTCACCATATGAATATTTATACATATTGGATAACCCGTGTTTAATTTTTTTTATAATGATAACTAAAGATAGATAGACTAACTTATCATTATATTTATAGATATTATGATCCATTGGTGATTCATACATAAAAAATTCAACTTAATTTATTAGATTAAGAGATTAAGTGGGAGTTGATCAATAGAAAACCTAAGGGTGTGATTATACTAATGAAGTGAAATGAAATCAAGAAATAATATATTCTTTCAAAAAAATATTCAAATTTAGTTAAAGGATATTGAAATAAAATGTTGTCCTTTTATCATCATTTTAGATGATATAAATGAAAATGTTCACACCTATTTGGTTTATGGTTTTCTGGTCATTAACCATCCCCAGATCACACACTTTCTTGTGATCAATGTTCTCCATCACTCTCTATCAGTATTTGTGTGTTAGTTTTCTCTTCTATGTCTTTTTTTTTTCACTTCCCATCTATGTTCTGCTATTTATAAACCCAGTATGTGTTATTACAGATGACCTTCACACACCCCTTTATATTTTTCCATAGGATTGTTTATTAATGATTTTTATGATGAGGATTTCTATAAAAGAATTTTTAAATGTTAGGACTTTGATGGGTGAGATGAACTTTGAGGAAAAAATTCATTTTAAGGGGGGTAGAATATAACACCTTGAGATTTTGTGAAATAAAAATTTTAAAATATATTTATTCCATTTAAAATTTTATGTTACATGGAACACTATGTTTATCTTTCTTTACATGTGACACTATTTTTAGATTGTATTATATGAAACACCGAGTTTAAATGAAACGTGTCATAATATTAAAATATTATCATTTAATTTTATAGTTATCACTTAGACTTTGGAATGGAGAATATGAATAGGGTTAACTAAAATTTGAAATTAATTGGTTTGAAAATGTAAATATAATTAATTAGTTGGTGACCAAATAATTAAAAATGAAAATATAAACTTTTTTTTAAAATGAACAACATAATTTTTTAAAAAACTATTTTTATGCACATAAATATGTATTACCCTAATAAATTAAACAAATTAATTTTGTTTAATTATTTTAATGAAATATATAATTTATATTAAATAAAATATTTAACATTAATCTTATGTGTTTTCAAGAAAATATATAATAATAAATAAAATTTTACACTTAAAAACTCTATTTCTCTAAAAAATAGTTTTGTAACCTTTTTATGGTGTACTTATTTAAAATTAAATTATGAAACTTTTATAAAATTGTTTTGAAGAAGAATATTCATTTTTAAATCATTATATCCAAATTATTTTATGGATTTTTTTGGGTTTAATTTTATAAAAAGATTCATTTTTTGATTAATGGTGAAAAATACATAATTTTAATTGAAAACTGTCTTTTCACCTAAATTATCTAAAAATTTAAATTATAAATATATTAATACAATTTAGTTTATTATAATTAATTTCATATTAAAATTGTATATAAAATCTTTTTAAATGTTTGAACATTTACACTTTAAAAACACACTTTCTTGTCGCGTCTACGGTATTAATTTTAAATTAAATTTTGTAACATTTGTTTGTAAAATTTGGAGAAATAGATTCCATATTTTTAATAATCATAATTTATGTTATATAATAAGTAAAAATTAAGTTTTTATAATAATTATTAGTGAAAAAAAGTTAAAATTAATTACCATTATTAAGGTTAAAATAGAGTTTTACGCATTACATGCATTTGTGTAATAATTTATTTTCCAAACACATAGAATTTTTTATTTAATAAGTTGGATTTAATATCTAGAGTCATTAAGTTTAACTAATTTAATAAATATATTTTAATATTATTATAAAAGGATAAATTACCTAGGTAAATTAAATGATACAAGTTTCTATGGTAAAAACTATAAGGATAATATTGATTAAACTTAATGAATAAGGAATAATGTGATAATTTTTTTTATTTTGTGTGGTGGAGTTGTGTGTAGAAATATTAATCTTTCACCTCCATTATTATTCACTTTTGTTTCCACATGAGGTAAGTTCAACCTCCCAATAGTGAATAATTTTGGGTATTTACAAAAATGCCACTCCTCAACTATAAAAAGACACTCACTCCCCTCACTTCTTCATAGATCTCAAGGAATTTTTATCAACAAAATAATAAAAAAATAACTTTAAAAAATCATTCCTATCATCCTATAATATTTAGTTTCAGAATAAATCCTTTGAAGTAATAATATTAGTGCAAACCTAAAGAGGATACCCGAAGAAGAGGTAACACTCACCGACAAGCATTTTTGTTTTGTTTCTTCCTCCAACCCATTCAATTAATGTTATATCATTATAATATAATAACCTAAGTACATAAAATATAATAATATTTTTTATGTTGTGTTTATAACCTAAAACCATCTCCACTTCCACCAAATGGGTTACCAAATCATCATTCGTGTGTACGAAGGACTACCGCCTCACGAACCTATGCCATTTATTTTTCGATTACCTATTATCAAGGATGATCATAGTGATTTATTTATTGTTTATATATGATATATATTATATTAATGATGTTAGTATTATTCTATAATTTTTAAATCACACATACGTTAATGTTTTCCATTTTGTGGGAATATGATAATGTCGTTAGTGTGTATATCGGACTACCGCCTCACAAAACAATGTCAGACGTTCATTGTTTTCATGGAATTTAAGGATGGTTTTAATAAATATATGTTATATATATGAAATAAAAATTATTATTGAATTTAATATATCATCTATTTTTTTAGTTTCAATTAGACAATAAAATGAAAACAATGTTCATGCATACATATGACCTAACATCTCTATTAATAGTGTATTTAATTTTCCATCACTAAATTTTATGGATTTATATAAATAAATATATAATAAATATATATTATATTTATATAATGGTTAAAATTATTCTTATTATTAAATTACAATTGAAGTATGAGGACCATGAAATAACAAGTCAAAACATACATGAAAAACAAAGTAGTTATTTTCCAAAACATGACATTAACATTAAATTGTTAATAAATGGGTAATCAAAATGAAATAAATATATCATATGTGGTATGATATATATTAATATGGTTCTATATAATATTTATAATAAACTTATATTTATTACACATGACTTTGTATGAGTACGACTGATATCAAGACTTATGGTAAGGGATTTCCATCTCACTTTTTACTTCCACGAGACATATGTCATATTAACAGCATAGTTATTTTATGTGGAGTATATAATTACCATGAATGTATAATATTATCATTATCCTAAAAGATATTTTAATTTATATATTTATTTGAGGATCTCTCTTTCCTGGGTTTATGGTACATAATTTTACAAATTAGTAAGGTATTTTTGCCTCAATTTCACTTCTTTTAGACACACTTTATGTTATGCACCTATATTATTTCATGATATATATATACACACCCTTTGACATGTAATATCATGAATATATTCGTCCTAATTAAATTTTAGGTTTTATTTTATTTTATTCCTTCATGGATCTTATGATTCAATGTTATCAAATTGGTAAAGATTTATGTTACAATATCACTGTTTATTAGGGTTGTTTATGATTCAGTCTCCAACATTGAAACCACATGATCTAACTCTGAAAAATTATTATGAATTTTATTATCCTATGGTTATTCATGATATATTTAAATTATGGTACTATTTTTCCACTATTTGGTACTTAATATAATTAAGAATTTTTTTTAAGAAAATATTACTTTATTTCTCCCTTCAGTTAGAAATCTATTTTATTCCAAAACTAGGTTTTCTAAAAATATTTTAAAAAATGTTTTTAAATGATATTTTAAAATCATTCTCAAGTAAAAGGATATCAATTTTTTTTATTTTTTATATGATTTTCAAATCTTCCTTTATAATTTTTAATGGTTATTTTCAAAGAAAATGGTATTGAAAACATTTTATATTTTAAAAAGAGTTTTTTAAAGAGGAGAGGATATTTTACTCAAGAAATGTTATAAATTATCCTTTAAAAATTATTCTACATATAATATCTTATCCATTAATTCTACCTATTCCATAATAGAGATATGATCCTAATATACCAATCTTATTCTTTCTTTGATTGGTTTATGTTTATAATGAAAATTTGTGTATAAAACCAGTTTTCTTCCCTAGGTTATACCGTGATTAAATAATTATGAAACCAAATTCCTTTCATGGGTTATTCTATGATGAAATTATTATGAAACCTGTATCTTTTTCTTATGTTATGATTTGATGAAATATTTATGATACCAATTTCATTTCATGGGTTATGATATGATGAATGTTTATGATCTTATGTCACAGATATTTATGATTTAATTTTTTAATGGGTGGGACCTATAACTCCCTCTAATGCATTGGGTAAAGATTTATATATCATGAGATGAAAATGTGAAACAAGTTGAAGAGCTTGATCCAATATAGGAAATAGGTGTTCCCTAATCAACAATTTGAAATTAGTACTATAATGACCCTAGAATTTTAAACATATTATCACATGATTTTAAGTAGAATTAAACATCAAATTACAAGCCAAAGATTGTAAATTATGGTGTCTTTTGATGATTAGGTACATAAAATTGAAAACATGGAAATATAATAAAAAATATTTATTTTAATCATCCATAAAGATGTACTAACTTCCACTGAGTTTCTATATCACTAAAGGATGTCCTGGGGAATACATGAACAAAAGGGATGAGCTAAAAATCCCAGTAAGGAAATAAGAATAGGAATAAAACATAGAAAATTGGTTAGAATATGTAACATGATGGTATAAACGACATGAAACATGAATAAACATAAGTAATAATAACATGTTTGACATGGGAACATATAACCATGTAGTCATAGGAATTTGGAAAAAATATATAACATGATATAAACATGAGTCAAGGCTGGATTCCAAGACATGGTTGAAAAAGTACCATAAAGGAATCATGCTATCCCAACATGACATCTCAAGAGAGTAAACATTGACAAATGCATTGAAGCGCTATCTAGGGGCACCCATAATAACATGTTCATGAATATGTTTTACACATGTATATTCATACAAAAACAATCAAACTTAATATAAGGGTTACCAATGGAAAAAAATGGGTATCATAATCATGTTATAAGGTATTACAAATAGACGTATCATAAAAGTTTCCATAAAATAATGGATTTAGAACAAACATGTACATTAATAAAGAAAAAATAGGTATAGATAATGAAAAGTGATGTCAAACTAGAGTGAAAACATGTAAAAATATTGTTTAAGACACTTTAGAAATAAAACATTTTAGTGCGGTTTTAAGGAAAATATTAATGATTCATTAAAATGGAAAAGGAATAATTGTTTGTATAAAAAAAATGAACAAAAATATTTTTTCATTATGAAATTACTGATTTTATAAAAATAATTGTGGCTTGAAATAAATTGTGGAGTGCACTTGGAAATGGGTGAGAAATCAGGAAGTTCCCTTTAATCGGGCTTACTTATCAAGAATAATTGAGAAGAGAAGCTTTTTAAAACATGTATTTCACAATAAAATAAGGATGATATGATATAGATGATTGATTTTGTAACATATAAAAATAATTTTTAATAATTACACAAAATTAAAAATAATAACGTTGGGATAAAGAGAGAGAACGGGTAACCCGAAGGAAAAATGAGGGTTTGGGTAGAATCCTTTTACTTATGTTTGAAATGGTTGTACACTTGATATTAATGTACGCGATAATAAAATTAAATCCATTAATTAATTAATTCAAAAAAAACATCTACATATATTTGGTTTATCATAATTTTATTAAGTTCTTTTCTGACATTTTTGATGGGTTATGAGATTCAATTTCGTCGTTTGGGAGCGTTGGTTTCCTTGGTTTTCATGATCGGTTACTTGTATACATGTATTGGAAATCATGTAAAAGGAGAGTGGTTGTCCAGAATTGAAGTTATATGTTATTTATTAACATATATAATATTAAATGGTTATATAATTCATTTGGTAAATTTAGGTGAGGATTAATCATTAAATATGATGTTAATGATAAATGTTTTTATTATTTTGGTGTTTTTGCGATCATCAAAAACTAGTTTTGTTTATTAAATAACATCATGGGTATATAATGGTTCCATAACATTAAATAGTATGTAATACATATATTATAATTTTTTTGACAATAAATATTATATTATGACCATACATCAAGGAGTTTATGGAAAATGGAAAATTTTCATCCTTGAATTTGATAAATTAACACCTCACGAACAATGTTTTCATTTCTAGAATAAAAGTGAGAGGATTAGGGGGTTTGATGGTATAATATTCTAATAGAATAATAAAATTATAGTATATGTAATTTTTTGGAGTTATCATTTCTTTTTTATGAGGGTAGGTGAGGAGAGAATAAGAAAAGAAAAGAACTTGAAAAGAAAATAAAAGTAAAGGAAAGAGGAATTTACCTCTCGAATTCCTCCTCATTGAGAGACTCCTTTGGGAAAAGTTTTTCATATTTTGATGAGACTAAGAGCTCCTGGAAATGGGGGAGAGGTTTGGGAAGAGTATTGGGAATAATATGAAAAATTATCAAATATTGAGAGGAGTGAGGAAAAGCAGTGGTGAGGGGTGGTATTTATAGGGGAGGAGAGGGGTGTTTTCTCATTATTTTATTCATTACTTTATTTTTTTGCCTCAAGACTATTAATAGTTTGATAATTATCACTAAATATATTAAAATAATTGGGGTGAGTTCTAGGTTATGGTTCTCATATCATCCATGAATCAAGGAATAGTGTATTTAAATTATAATATATATATATCATAAATTACCACATTTTACTATTCAAAAACATTCAAGTATTTCAGAAAAATATCAAAAATTAATACTAAACATTTTTTAACATGTAGAATTAAAAAATGAAGTCCATTTTACAAAAATAATTTTCTAATTATGATAAATGTAACATCCTGACCCAAAATCCACTAATTGGGGCTCCGAGCTGGTTCTCCATCTGGCCTCAAGCGTGCCTCCCCGTATGCTAGAGGCTGCCGACTAGTTGTGAGGGCCTAGGGTGTGATAGTGGTGGGAATATTCCCTCATACCAGAGTAAAAAATCAGTGGAAATAACTATGTATAATACACATTGAAAAGTAATTAGAGTGAGGAACCAATAAACAACTGAAATATAACAAGTTGTAATAGTAAACATACTGTAAAATCCTAAAAAGCTATAAAATACAATACAAAACTGGTCACCCACTCAACCTACCATATAGATACAAGTACAAAAGAAACTAAAAGTAAAAGTACAGTGCTCAAATACTAGCTCCGAGCTGGCCCACGTACCCGATCTCCAGACACTGTCGAATTGCACCAACACAATCAGTAGAACCACTCGAGTAGCACCACTTGATTATAAAACACTAGGCCTCATCCCTATCAACCAAGAAACTCATGATCAACCTGAAAAGCACGCATAAGTTCTACACGTACACTGAGGTGCACATACAGGGGTGAGAAATAATCTCAGTAGGGAACCCTGACAAGCAACCTATAACTGTGCTACTAAAAGTGTATGCAACAACAATGTGATCAGCCTAGATGGAACAAAACAAAAGGAAGTAAACCAAACATACAACCACAGTCAAACTTAGGGACTATAATCCCTATCAACTAGGAAAGTGCCACCATGTATGTCCATATCTATATACGTAAACATGTATAGTCCCATACCTATACACATATACATAAATATGAATATCCATGAGTATGTGAATAAGACCATAATAAACCACATCAACTGTCGATCCTTAGGTCCATAAGCCTGATTGACTAGACATCACGTGCAAGGGCATTGAGCTGGATGTCGTGCCACTCAAGTCGTGTATCATTAAGTCGATCTCTGGGTCTGTAATCTCATTAACATGTACCTGCTTCAGAAAACTCCAGAAGTATATCTCTAAGAAAGATACATCCCCTGGGGAAACTAATACTACACCTGGGTTCACTTATACTTGCCTCCAATCACAACAGGATTTCCATATACTGATGGTCAACTCTGTAAAGAAGGAAACTGTATACTGACAGTCAATCTTGACTGATATGGAAGATCATAATAATTCTGATCATATAACATCCAGCCTATGAGCCTATCCATGGAATTCTTACATGGGAATCCAAATATCACTCAAGGCATAGGAGTAATCGACCCACTGAGCCAGTACAAGGCATCCCTCAACTGGATCCTAGTATCACTCAGGGTACATAAGGTAATTACCCACTCATCCCGTTCATGGAATCCCTCAACTGGATCCAAGTATCACTCAGGGTACATAAGTCTATCACCAATTGATCCCATTCATGGCATCCCCCAACTGGATCGATGTATCACTCAGGTTATATAAACATATCTAACCAATGAGCCCGTTCATGGAATTCCTACAACGGGAATCCATGTATCACTCAAGGTATAACCATATCTAACCAATGAGCCCACTCATGGCATTCTTACAATGGGAATCCATGTATCACTCAAGGTTTAATTACATTCAATATTGCACTGAGCCCATACCAGGAATTCCTACAACGGGAATCCAAGTGTCACTCAGAGTAAACAAATAAACAACCCAATGAGTCCATCCAAGGAATTCCTACAATGGGAATCCATGTATCACTCGGGACATAAAAGTCAACACATAAGGCTCAATAATTGAGTCCCAGGTAATACCTATGGTACCTGTAAAATATCAAAAAAAAAACATGTATTAGAAGCCTGATAGCAGGAGATCACATCCGGGAATCCCAAAAAACAAGAAAGATGCCTCGTGTTAGGCTCAACGAACACCATCCAGGAAGAACCTCTGGTAAACATTGCTGCATTATCAAAGTAATTCAGATATAAAAAATGAGTGGGGGTGGCCCGAACACCCAACCCAACACTACATACACAACCCCATGGGCTTACAAGTTTGGAACGGGTTCTAGGAGACACCGGTACACCATCTCTACCCAAACCCCAAGTAACAACTCAGGGTCGGTCAAACAAGGGGTACCCACTGGGTCACTCAAGTCAAACATTGAGGAGGCATCCTACTCGGAGTCCTCCAGGTAAACACATGTGAAGGCACCCCACACGGGATCCTTAGTGAAGAGTAAGGGAGGAACCCTACATGGTATCCTCAAATGAATAAAAATAGTGTCATCCTAAAACATGTATCCTCTCAAAGGAAAAGAGGAGAGAGATCCTACAAGGGACTCCCAAGGTCCGCACATAAGTAAAGGCATCCCTCAGGGGATCCTGGGATGCATCCTATCTCTCGGCCTCCTAGTCCAGAAGAGAACATCTCACAGAAGGATAATCCACAAAATCATTGGCCACATGAGATATATCATAGATCATATTAGATTAAAGGTCTCAACTAAGTTAATCCAAACAACCAACCCATCATCCACTCAAATTCTCACTCTCGGGTAACAAAAAAACTCAATAACTTGAGGAAGATCCTCTCCATTTAGATAAAAACCCCCAAACACCATTTTTATGACCTATAAATTTCAAAAGGATTCAACCATTGAAATATAGGTAGAAAATGATCATAATGGAATACTCACATGCCCAATTTTGACTTCTAGGGAATAAGATAAGCCAAAACTACTAAGATGGAGAAGTACATGAGCAGAACACATGGCCAGAACACACGGGGTGTACTTGTGTAGTAGTACACGACATGTAATTTATTGTAAAAAGTGTGTAATGTTCACAAAATTTCACCCCATGTGTGTTTTAACCCAAACACATGCCCATGTACCACTACATGGTTTGTACACCAAGAACACGACGTGTACTTCTTAAAATGCACTATTCCGTGTCTTATTTCACACGGCCGGTCACATGACCATCCACTACACAGCATTACTCACAGTAAACGACATGTAATCAAATAAAACTAACTATACATAAAATTTTTTTGTCTTCCCAAATGGGAAGAACACCCGACATGTTCCCCTGGAACACACGTTGTGTAATCTGGGTTTCCCGATGGAAAATACCTCAGATCGCCCGAAACCCCCATTTTCACCCCAGAAATAACATATTGAGCCTCATGGGGACATAATAAAGAAATATAAGGCTTTAAAAAAATAAAAAACATGTTTAAATAAAATCTATGGAGAAAACATAAACTACCCTACCTTCGGGTGAAAATCATCGAAGCTTCGGGTGATTTCATGGCTCACGGTTGCCCTTTGTTGAATCAACACGTCGAGGGCTTTGAATCAGTACCCCTCTTGAATCCCAAATCTCTATATTTCTCAATATACAATTTATCCCATGGAATACGGCCAAAGAGGATCCACTCATGGATGTTTCACAAGAAGTAGGAGGAAAGAAGATAAAATAAAGAAAATAAAAGAAAAGGAAAAGTAGAAAAAGGGTCCCGGGCCGGCCACGATTCTAGACATGAGTTTATGCCTTCCCTAGGTTAAACTCCCCATTCCGGACTCAAAGACACAGAAAAGATCTCAATAATATGCTTCGTTTAATTTTTATTTCTAAATGAACCAATGCAAATAAATTAATATTTAATTTAATAATAATAAATATTAAATATTCCGCCAAAATTCGAACATCTCAGATTTCTACCAAACTCTTGTACAAGAGTAAACTCCAAATTTCGGGACCCAAGGAGTTATTAGAAAAATTATATGAGATTATATGGTAGGATAAAATGACAATTTTACCCCTCAGAAGCATCGAACAACAAAAAATCAAATTTATGCTACAAAAGATGGTCACGAAAAACAAGGGTTCTTAAAAACTCCCCACCATAAACATTCTCATCCCTGAGAAGTCCAGTGAAAGGACCAAAAACCATGCACCCATCCCGATCATATGAAAAACCAAGCTATTTAGACTTCCCAACAACTAGTCACATAGCATTAACAACCACCTTCAACATGGAAGATATTTATTTGCGACTGATCTAGTACTCCCCACCATAGGAATACCCCTATCATCATCTTAAAAAGAAAACTCTTAGATTAAAAGCTCATGGAAAACAATGAAGTTTTTCCAAAATGGGGAAAAAACCCTCAAACGGCCAATGGTTCACTCCCCACCATATGTATTTCCTTACACCACTCCTAGAGCACAACCCCAATAGGTTACCTTCTCAATAGAGAAGAACATTAAGAAAGAAAATTGAGCATGGGGTAGGACAAAATCTCTATCAGCGTACTCAAGACGAATGAAGAGAGTGCATGATCACCTCTTACAGGAGTTCCCTAAGATTATACAAAATGGTGTGTCCAAATCCCTCCAAGACACACTAACCATCTTATCAAAACCTGACTAGGATTATCCACGGATCAACCGTCTTATAGTAACCTGAAATTTCCATGATGTCACCTCTACAACGGATTCAACAGAACTCTCAGGGTCCAAAGCCATAAGAAGTCTTAAAACATCAGTACTTGGATCTTAACTGGCTATTTAATGATTTAGATTCAAGAAATGCCAAGTGCAATAGTGGAAACACTGTTCAACCAATCCAGGCACCCAAACTAGTCTAAAAAAAACAAGAACCCGAGGTGCCTCAATAAAAAGTTGAAGGAATCAACATTCCTTTCATGAAGACTCAAGAACCTACCACGACTTGATCAAAAAAGACCGTAAAATAAAGATCACTACCTGAAGGAATTGTAAAACATGGGCCAACCTCTCTCACACAGGTTTCCCTAGAACAAAACAAACATCGACCTACAAGGGTCTGAGTCAAAACCAAGGGTCTCTAGGTCTTCCACCTAGCCTTGCAGAAAAAACTCACAACTAGGTCACAAGGTCTGACCACCTCTCCCAAAATATCCAAAACCTCTCAGAAGAAGGTGAAGATCACAGTGACCAACAGATGTCAAAACTGAAAACATAGTCTACAAGGGCCCTAATCCTTTCCGAGCAACCTTAGAAGGAACTGCTCCTTGGAGGTCACAACCAAAGAAAAAGATAAAAGTTGAACTAAAACTCATCAAGTATTTGTATATGAAAATACCCCAAGGAGGTTTAGTTCACAAGAAAAGGATTGTTATCTATCGACACCGTACACATCGATCTAACTAGATAACCATAGGCCCAAAATACAACAACCAACAAGGTGTTAAATAAAAAAAGCATCATGTGCCATATCGACTTACTAGGTTCACTACACCACATGTGCATGAGGATTGAGTCACCATCCTCATAACAAAAATTCCTCAACGTAGATCCACATAACCTAAAATTAGAGTAAAAGTATGTGTAAGCAGACCTAATGGTCTCAGTCGATAGTAAATACACACATTAGTAGGCCTATTTGCTGTGAATCCTACGTACCTTGTATGAGGCATGAGATGCCTCTTGCCTTTTTTGACCAAGATTCAAAATCCATCTCTGGAATATTATCGATGGCCAAGATCCAAAATCCATATTAAATCAAAACACTCATATAACACATGTGCGTCTCTCAAAGTGAAAATCATATACAACCAGAACATCGCAAAATCAAAACAGTAATCCCAAACCCTGGAAACCAAGACTTTGTACCAGAATGAGTGTTCTCGATGCACCAATCCAATATCTGTCATAGGTTCCGACACATTAATAATAATCTTTTCTACCATATCCAAAAATAGTAAAGACCAGGAAAAGAAACACCTCTGATACCACTCTGTAACATCCGAAACCGGAATCCACTAACTAGTTCTCCAAGATGGTTCACCATAAGGCCTCAAGCGCGCCTCCCCGTACACCAGAGGGTGCTGACTAGCAGCGAGGGCCTAGGGTGTGATAGAGGGGAGACTATTCCCTCATACTCGAGTAGGAAAACAGCTGAAATAACTAAGTATCATACACATCAGAAAGTAAACAGAGTGCATAAGTAATAAACAACTAAAATAGAAAAAGATGTAAAAGTAAAAATGCTGTAAAATCCAAAACAACTATGCAATACAATACAACACTGGTCACCCACTAGGGAAACCATTCAGATACAAGTAAAAAAGAAAATGTAATTAAAAGTACAGGGCTCAACTAATAGCTTTGAGCTGACCCACGTACCTGATCTCCAGACACTGTCAAACTGTATCAGCCAGATCAGTAGAACCACTCGAGCAGCTCCGCTTGATCATGCAACACTGGGCCTCAACCCTATCCACCATGCAACTTGTTATCAACCTAAAAAAGAAAACATAAGGTCTATACGTACACCGAGGTGCACATGCAATGTTGAGAAATAATCTCAATAGGGAACCCTGAAAAGAAACCTTTAACTATGATACTAAAAGTGTATGTAATAGTAACATGCTCAACCTAGATGGAACAAAACAAAAGGAAGTAAACCAAATGTGCATCCACAGTCAAATTTAGGGTCCATAATCTCTATCAACTAGGAAAGTTCCACCATGGATGTCCATATCTATATAAATAATCATGTATAGTCCCATAACTATACACATATACATAAATATGAATATTCATGAGTATGTGAATCAAACCAAAACAAGCCACATCATCATTCGATCCTTGGGTCCATAAGCCTGATCGCCTGGACATCATGTGCAAGGGCATTGAGGTGGACATCGTGCCACTCAAGCCATGTATAATTAAGTCAATATCTGGGTCTATAATCCCATATAAATGTACCTAATTCAGCCAATTCCAGAAGTATATCTCTGAGCAAGCTATGTCACCATAGGGGAAACTAATCCTACAGCCTTCGCTGAATCAGCACATCGAGGGATTCAAATCGGTACCCCTCTTGACTACAAACTCTATCTATTTCTCAATCTCCAATTTCTCCCATGATACATGGACAAGGAGGAACCACACATGGATTGTGCTCCAGAGGGAGGAATGAAGATAAAATAAAGAATATAAAAGAAAATGAAAAGAAGAAAAAGGGGCCCGAGCCGACCCTGACGCCCGACATGAGTTTATAACATCCCTAGGATAAAATCCCCACTAAGGACTCAACAACATAGACAAAATCTCAATATAAAGCTCCGTTTAAATTTTATTGATAAATGAACCTAGGAAAATAAATTAATATTTAATTTAATAATAATAAATATTTAATATTCAGCCAAAATTTGAACATCTCATATTTCCACCAAACACCTATCCTAGGGTAAACTCCCTATTTTGGGACAAACAGAGTTCTCAAAAAAATATCTGAGATCATATGGTAGGGGAAAATGAACATTTTACCCCTCATAAGCATCCAACAACCAAAATTTAAATTTCTTCTCAAAAAGACAGTCTAGAAAAATATGGGTTCTTACAAACTCCCCACCATAAACCTTCTCGTCCCCGAGAATCCCAGTGAAAGGACCTGCAACCATGCTCCCATCCCGATCATCTACACAACCAAGCTATTTAGACTGCCCAATGACCAGTCACATAGTATTAATAACCACCTTATACATTGAATATATTTTAGATGTGACTGATCTGGTATTCCCCACTATAGGAATACCCATATCGCCATCTTAAAAAGAAAACTCTAAGATCACAAGCTCATGGAAAACACCGAAGTTTTACCGAAATGAGGAAAACCACCCTCAAATGGCCAATGATGCACTCCCCACCATATGGATTTCCTTACACCGCTCCAAGAGCACAACCACAACTGGTTACCTCCTCAACTGGGAAGAACATTAAGAAAGAAAAAGGAGCTAGGCTTTGGGAGAAAGCTATCTCAACATACTCAAGAAGAATGAAGACAACACATAATCATATCTTACAGGATTACACTTAGATTTTAAAAAATGGTGAGACCGAATCCCTCTGAGACACACTCACCATCTTATCAAGACCTGACTAGGATTATCCATGGGTGAACCATCTTACTATAACCTGACATTTACACGATGTCACCTCTACCATGGAGGGACATTTCAACACAACTCCCAGGGTCCAAACCCATTAAAACATCGGTCCTTGTCTTGTACCTGGCCACTTAGTGATTTAGATTCAAACTATACCAAGAAAAATAGTGGAAACACTGGTCAACCCATCCAGACACCAGAATGGTCCTGCCCGTCGAATCCAGTCTCAAAAAACAAGCACCTGAGGTGCCTTGATCCAAAGTTGAAGGCATCAACATTCATTTAATAAAAACTCAAGCACATACCATGACTCAATCACAAAACAAGTGTAAAACAATGCTCACTACCTAAAGGAATTGAAAAAAATGATCCAACCTCTCTCACACAGGTTGCCCTGGAACAAAACAAACACCGACTTACAATGATCTGAGTTAAAACCAAGGGTCTCTAGGTATTCCACCTATCCCTGCAAAAAAAATGTCACAAATGGATCACAAGGTTTGGCCACCTAGCCCAAAATATCCAAAACCTATTAGAAGAATGTGAAGATCATAGTGACCAACAATTTTCAAAACTAAAAACATAGTCTACAAGGGCCTTGATTCTTTCCGAGCATCTTCGAAAGGAACTGATCCTTGGAGGTCACAACCAATGAAAAAGATAAAAGCTGAAATAACACTCATCGAGTATACATTTACGAAAATACCAAAAGGAGGTTTAGTTCATAAGAAATTTCTTGTTATCTATCAGCATAATACTCATCGATCTGACTAGATAACCACATGCCCAAGAAACAACACCCAACAGGGTGTTAAATAAAAAAAGCGTCACGTGCCATATTGACCTACTAGGGTCACTGCACCACATATGAATGAGGACTGAGTCATTATACTCATAAAAAAATATCCTCAACATAGATCCACATAACCTTCCATTATAGTAAAAGTACGTGTAAGAAGACCTAAAGGTCTCAGTCATTAGTTAAAAAACACACTAGCAGACCTATATGTTGTGAATCCTATGTACCTAGTATAATGTATGAGACAACTCTTGCCATTTCTGGCCAAGATTCAAAATCCATCTCTAGACTCTTATCTATGACCATGATCTAGAGATACATATTAAATCAACACACTCACACACAAAATGTGGGTCACTCAAGGTGAAAATCATATACAATTGTAACATCACAAAATTATAATAGCAATCCCAAACCCTGGAAACTAGGACTTCCTACTAGAACAAATGTTCTCGACGCACCAGTCCGATATCGCTCATAGGTTCCAACACATTCCAAATAATCCTATCTACCATAAACCCAAATAGTAAATACCAGGAAAAGAAACACCTCTGATACCACTTTGTAACATCCCGACCTTGAAGCCACTAACCGGTCCTCCGAGCCGGTTCTCCACAAGGCCTCAAACGCACCTCCCCATACGCTAGAGGCTACCGAATAGTATCGAGGGACTAGGGTGTGATAGTGAGGAGATTATGACCTCATAACAGAGTAATAAAATAGAAGAAATAAATATGTATCATACACAACAGAAATTAAACAAAGTACAGAAACAATAAACAACTAAAATAGAACAAGCTATAATAGTAAAAATGATGTAAAATCCAGAACAAATATGCAATAAAATACAACACTGGTCACCCAATGGTCCAACCATATAGGTACAAGTACAAAAGAAATTGAAAGAAAAAGTACAGTGCTCAACTCTTAACTCTGAGCCGAACCACATATCCGATCTCCCGACACTGTCGAACTACACTAGCCCGATCAGTAGAAGCACTCGACCAGCTCCTCTCAATCATGAAACACTAGGCCTCAGCCCTATCCACCATGAAACTCATGATCAAACTAAAAGGTAGACATAAGGTCTAAACATACACTGAGGTTCACATGCATGGGTGATAAATAATATCAGTAGGGCACCCCGACAAGAAACCTATAACTGTGATGCTAAAATTGTATGCAACAACAACATGCTCAGACTAGATGTAACACATGAAAAAGAAGTAAACCAAATATGAAACCACAGTCAAAATCAAGGTCCGTAATCCCTATCAACTGGGAAAGTGCCACCATGGATGTCCATATCTATATATGTAAACATATATAGTCCCATATCTATACACATATACATAAATATGAATATTCGTGAGTATGTGAATCAAACCATAAGAAACAACATCAGTAGTCGATCCTTGGGTCCATA
Organism: Viscum album; assembly: GCA_963277665.1. Taxonomy (NCBI): domain Eukaryota; kingdom Viridiplantae; phylum Streptophyta; class Magnoliopsida; order Santalales; family Viscaceae; genus Viscum; species Viscum album. Next base: position 1,328,209,709 of record OY728127.1, on the reverse strand, counting down.
ATCCCGATCGTATGGACATCCTCTGCAAGGGTATTGAGTTGGATGTCATTAAACTCAAGCCGTGTATCATTAAGTCAATCTCTAGCTCTGTAATCCCATCGACATGTACCTGCTTCGACCAACACAGAAAGTATATCTCTGATCAAGCTACATCACCATAGGGGAAACTAATCCTACACCTGGTTTCTCTCATAATCACCACCAATCACAATTAGATTGCTGTATACTAACAGTCAACTCTGTAAAGAAGGATACCATATACCGATGGTCAATGCTGACTGACCTGGGAGAGCATAATAATGCCGATCATATAACATCCAGCCTATGATCCCATCCAAGGTATTCCTACATGGTAATCCAAATATCTCCCAATTCTTAGGATTAATCAACCCACTAAGCCTATATAAGGCATCCCTCAACTAGATCCAAGTATCACTCAGGGTAAATAAGTTAATTACCCATTGAGCCTGTTCATGTCATCCTTCAACTGGATCCATGTATCACTTAGGGTACATAAGTATATCACCCATTGAGCCCATTGATGGAATCCCTCAACTGGATCCATGTGTCACTCATGGTATATAAACATATCCAACCCATGAGCCCGTTCATGGCATTCCTACAACATAAATCCATGTATCACTCAAGGTTTAATTACATTCAATAGTCCACTGAGCCCGTCTAAGGAATTCCTACAATGAGAATCCATGTATCACTCAGGGTACATAAATAAACATCCCAATGAGTCCGTCCAAGGAATTACTACAATGGGAATCCATGTATCATTCATGGCATACAAGTCAATACATAAGGCTCAATAGCCGAGTCTTAGGTAATACCTCTAGTACCTGTAAAATATCAAAAATAACATGGCTCAGAAGACAGATCCCAGGATATCACATCCATATATCCCAAAAAACAATAAAGACAACATGCGTCAGGCTCAACGACCACCATCCAGGAAGCACCTCTGGTAAACACTGCTGCATCATCAAACCAAGTCAGATATTAAAAAATGAGTGTGGGTGGCCCAAATGAACAAACCAACACTACATCCACAACCGCATGGGATTAAAAGTTTGGCATGGGTTCTAGGTGAAAAACATATGACATCTCTACCCAAACCCAACATAACAACTTAGGTTCGGTCAAATAACAGGCACCCGTTGGGTCCCTCTAGTCAAACACTAAGGAGGCGTCCTACTCATAATCCTCTAGGTAAACACGAGCAAAGGAATCATACAAAAAATCCTTTGCGAGTGTAAGGGAGGAATCCTACATGGTATCCTAAAATTAGGAACAAAAGATTAATCCTACAACATTGTTCATTTCAAAGGAAAATAGGAGAGATATCCTACAATGGACTCTCTAGGTCAGTAGATAAGTAAAGGCATCCCTCAGGGGATCCTTGGAAGTATCTGGTCTCTCAATCTTGTAGGACAAAATGGCACATATCACAAGAGGATAATCCCGAAAATCATAGTCCACAAGATATATCTCAAAGCTAATATTTTATTAAAATTATCATCTAAGTTGGTCCGAACACCCAACTAAACATCCAGGCCACGTCTACCTCTCAGGTGACTAATGAACTCAATAACTGGAGGAAGATCCTATCAATTTAGATAGAAACCCCAAAACACAGTATTTATGACCTTTAAATGTCAAAAGGATTCAAATATTACAATATATGCAAAAAAAATTCTCAGAATGGACTACTCACACGCCCAATTCTGATTTCCAGGGCCCAATATACGCCAAAACTACTAAGCTGGAGAAGTACATGGACAAAACACATAGCCAGAACACATGGGGTCTGCCTGTGTAGTAGTAAAGGATGTGTAATTTACTATACGTGGCATTTAATGTTCAAAAAATTTCATCCTGTGTGCATTTTCACTTGAACACGTTCACATGTACTACTATAAGGTTCGAACACCTAGTACACGACGTGTACTCCTTAAAATCCACTATTTTGTGTCTTATTTCACACGACCAGTCACACAAACATCCACTACATGACACATACTCAATATAAGAGAAGTTTAATCAAGAAAAATTTATCATCTATAATGGTAAGAACACACGGTGTGTTCCCCTAGAACACACGCCATGTAATCTGGGTTTCCGATGGGAATTCCCTCGGATCGCACGAAACCCCCATTTTTGCCCCCGAAACAACAGATCTAGACTCATGGGGACACAATAAAAAAATATAAGGCTTTAAAAACATAAAAAAACATGTTTATTGGGGATATATGTTGAAAAAATAAACATCCCTTCCTTTGGGCGGAAACTGCCGAAGCTTCGGTTGATTTCACGGCTCACGATTGCTCTTCACTGAATCAGCACGTCGAGGGATTCGAATCAGTAACCCTCTTGAATACCAAATCTATCTATTTATCGATTTCCAATTTATCCCATGGGACAAGGAAAAGGAGGATCCACATGTGGAGTATACACAAGGAGGAGGAAAGAAGAGAAATTAAAGGAAAGAAAATAAAAGGTAAAGAAGAAAAAGGGGCCCAGGCCGGCCCTGACGCTCGACATGAGTTTATACCTTCCTTAGAATAAAATCCCCATTACAGACTCAACGGTGCCAATGGAATCTCAATATGATGCTCCATTTAAAAGTTATTTCCAAATGAACCTGCACTTATAAATTAATATTTAATTTAATAATAATAAATATTAAATATTCTTCCAAAAATCTAACAGCTCAGATTTCCCCCAAACTCCTATCCTAGGGTAAAATCCTTATTTTGGGACCAACAGAGTGGTCAGAAAAATTAACCAAGATCATCTAGTAAGGTAAAATGACCATTTTACCCCTAAAAAGAATCCAAGAGCAAAAATTCAAATTTCTGCTAAAAAGAGAGTATGAAAAAACAAGTGTTCTTATAATAAATTTAATTTTTAATTAAAATCATTGTTCACTTAGAAAATACCAAATTTAAAATTATGACTCATTTTTGACACTTTGAAAAGTAAATTAAGGTCTCGTAAAATTATATTATAGTCATAAGATAACAAAATATTAATTTATGAATACATTTTATGAAAATATATATATTTTTAAAAAATTATATTAATTATAAAATTTAAAATAAAAACTTATGTTTTATAAAAATATAAACACTTAATTAATAATTTATAAAAAATTTATTTCCTTATACTATGAAATAATTATATCATATTTCCATTTATAAGATGGATAAATTTTATTTATACTTTCATGGTTGAGGTTACTATTCTATTCTCTAGTTTACTATTTATAAGGGTCACATTACTATTGCAAAGGTAAAGTTATTATTCCATCAGTATATGTTTCTCAACTTCTAGAAATATCTCTTATTTGATTATTTCTTCATTTATAAAGTTTTTATTGTGTTCTTTATGTCATTTTATGTGATTTATACTATATGACATAATTTTAATATGGAAATTTCCATTGATTAAAATATTGGGTCATTACATTATTCACCCTTATGAAATTTCTCCCTAGAAATTTAATTTTATATTCTATGTTTAAAACTAGAGTGGGTACTTGTCCTTCATCACTTCCTCAGGTTCTCAGGTTTCCACTTCATACTTATGGTTCTTCCATAGTACTTTGAATAAGTGAGTATTTTTGTTGCACAGAAATTTATCTCCATGATCCAAGATCTTCACTGGCTCCTCCTCGTATGAGATATCATTTTCCAACTATACCACCTCTGAATTCAATAAATATGAAGGATTTTTTATTTATATCCTCAAGAGGGATACATGGAAAACATCATGTACTTGAGACATGGTAGGTGGAAGTACTAGTCGATAGAAAATAACTCCGACACGATGAAGAATCTTTAAGGGGATGATATACCTAGGACATATAATTCCTTTTTCCCAAATATCATGATTCTCTTCCATGGAGATATGTGAAGGAATACAATTTATCTATCCTTAAAGTTGAGTTATCATAGATTATTTTCTACAAAGCTATTTTTTAAACTTTGGTCTGCCTTGAAATGTTGCTGAATGGTTTTCACATTTTAAACTGTAAGAACTGAGACATTCTTTTCAGGTATGTTTTCCCTTTTTCTGGAGTTTTTGAGAAAAGAGGAGTTTCTAGAGATTTTTGAAGTACAAGCCATGTACTTCTTGAGTACACGCAGTGTATTTCATTACTGCTTGAGGCCATGTGCTGGCCGTGTCATGGTCACACGGACGACCATGTAGGGGTGACATGGAGGCTGCCTAAAGTAGAGTACAGAAAAGCCTAGTACATGCTGTGTACTCCAAAAGTACATGCTATGTACTTTATTTTTTTTCACTAAACGCATCGGGGTTGCATCTTAACCCTAGAACCATCTTCTTCTCCAGCTTCTTTGACCGAGAGAATTCTGTACGACCGCGTATCTTCGACGAACCCTCAATCCTCCGTCCATTCTTCGAATTGACCGTTGTCGATTGCGTTGGAACCACAACAATAAGCTCTTCCTTCTCCTAGAGCTTCTTTTCCCAATTCCCCCTCTTTCTCAAGCTATCGTGGGTTGAGCGTTTTGGGTGTTTTCTTAGATCTACGACATTCCAAGGAGATTCAAGCTTCAAGGTTTGAGTATATCAAACTCCTAACATCATGATAGGTGGTTTGTGCCTTTCTATAGGAAGTATTTGAGAATTTGTGCAAAATCCACCAATACCCTTGAACGGGGTATTGCGTATTTCCTATTTTTCCCTTGTTGTTTGCCTATTTTTCTTATATGATTGAGTAGAGGTTATTGTTTGTGAATAGGGTAATTTACTATCCTTTGGATACTTTTACCTTGCATGTTTTCCTGTTTATGACCGTTTGGTCTAGTTTTTACTATTAGGATATTGCCAGTTCCATGCCTATATTGTAGGATGGTATAAATGCTATTCCATACTGATATGCCATATAATTCTAGCCAAGTATTTCTTTAGGTTACTTTGGCCGTTATGCGATGCGATACTTGCTGATTTTACACAGGGATGTGAGAACCTAGTATAATAGACCATATGGAGAATGGACGTAAGGGATTCTCCAGAGAGTCTTTATAATACGATGCGAGACCACAGGGGGAATTGATGTTGAGTGCTTCCCCAGAGTGTCTGTAGTTCCTCGACACGGGTCACAGGGGGAATGAGACGTTGAGTGCTTCCCTAGAGTGCCTTTAGTACGATAAGAGACTATAGGGGGAATTGACGATGAGTTCGTCCCTAGTGAGTCTATTCTTTAGCTGATCCAGAGGGGTGAGACTGTGTGTGCTTCCCAGTGGGTTGATAGTACTTATAGGTTGAACCATAGGGGTCAGGATGTGAGAACTACCCAGAGGTTACCTGTTTGTTCTACTTGATTGAGTGACTGCTTACTTGTTTGTAAATTATATGCTAGAGACTATGGATTGTTTGCTGCTGAGTACTTTCCTGTTTACTGTTTCTATACTTTTACGTACCATATATTCACTGACTGTTTGGAATAGATCTTCGGGTGGTTTCCTAATGGATTTTTTTTATCTCACACCCTGTTTGGGTCATGCTTTTGGACCCAAATATATTATGTTGTTGCAGGTATAGATAAGGGAATTCACCCTTCTACTTCAGGTTCTTGATTGCACTGGAGTTGGAGAGCATGGGACCAAGCTGAGGCTTGCGATGTAGAGAATTTTCTCATCTGTTGTTTTTATTTTGTACTTTGGTTTAGTGCTGTATTCAGAATTGTGACTTGTTTGGCTGTTTTCCTAGACATATATGTATCATGCATCATTTACATATATTTTTTCTCTAGTTTTTTATTTATCAGTCTTCCACTGTTATTGTTGTTGGATATTTTCTGCTTCCGCTATTGTATGTGTTGTGACTTCCGTTGTGTACTCTACCAATGAGGGAATAGTTTCCACACTATCACACCCAAGGCCCTCACTTCTAGTTAGCAGCCTCTAGAATTTGGGGAAATGCACTTGTGGCCATGTGACCAACTAGGTATGGGGCACCCTTGGGTGGTTTCCGGAACCGGGGCATTACAAAGTTGTATCAGAGGATTTTCTTTTACTTGTTTTACTGTTTGGAGACTGTAGCCAGGGATAGGAAGGAACGATTACTTGGTATTAAGCTGTGCCCAGGAGTAGCTAACCCATGTAAAGGGAAAAACCATACTACCTCATTTATTGTAATTTTACTGGTTTACAATTTTACAGTTGATTTGATTTCATCATTGGGTGATTCACATACTTTGTGATGTTACCGTTGTTTTTATTGTGGTTCTATTTCTATCACAACCCTATGAGATGAGGGTATTCCATCTCATGAATCATATAGTCTCTTGCTAGAAATCACATGTCATGAATTCTTGCCATGTCATCTAGGATGAATTAGAAATTTCATGTTGTTGTGATAGATGTTGTGTAGAATATGCATGCTGTTGTGATAGATGCTTTGATAGAATCCCTTCTATTTGATAGGGAGATTGTTTGTATAGTGCTTTGCTTATATGGATGCCAAATTTGGTTCTTGAGGTGTTATGAGCCCTCATGGACCGGAATTTGGTGGATCATTGACCTTTTTACCTTGTTTATAACTTTTATAAGATGCCAAAATTTGATTCGTGGGGAGTATGGGCCATCACGGACCGAAATTTGGAACCTTAAAGCTGGTTTTCTGGGCTTCAGAGCAGTTCTGAGGCAACTATCCAAAAAAACCCAGAATACACCATGTGTACTTTATGGTTACACGCCATGTAGTCTATAACCGTGTCGTTGACTATGTGAGAAAGGACATGGGGTTGTGAAAAATCTTGTAGGAACACGCTGTGTAGTATGAAATAGGTACCCCGACCATGTCACGAACAACACGGGTCATGTGATCTTTTAACATACATGCCGTGTCTGTATTTTACACACTGTGTAGTCTGATCTAGGATCCCGTCCGTGTCACGGACAACACGGGTCGGTGTTATCCTTTCTCATATATGCTGTGTCCGCCTGAAACACGCCGTGTAGTGTCAGCCATGTAGCCTACCATGTAGCTAACCACACGGTCTGTTAGTAATTCTTAGTACATGCACTATCCTTCTGGAACATGCCATGTAGTGTGAAATGGGTACACAAGCTATGTCCCTAACCACACGGGCAAGGTGGAACTTGATAAGTGCATGCCGTGTATACCTTGAACACGCTGTGTAGTTTTGTCTTAGGAGAGCCGTGTGGCTTAACCGTGTAGAAGGACTCGGGAAGGGAAAGAGGATTCAGGTACAATCCATGTGTAGGGATAACACGCCGTGTGTTTTGGGTGTTACATTACTAGTTTTGGAAAAAAGTACACGCCCATGTAAATGACTTAAGGGAACACGCCGTGTAGTTTTTATACACGTCGTGTAGTCATGCTTGGTAAATTTTGAATTCTTTCTTTCCCCTGTTCCCTTCTCACACTCCTAGTTTCAGTCCCTGGTAATGTGATATAAAGTTTGATTTTGACCTTGCAGAGTCATGGCACCGATACGTCCTCCGGTTGCATGTTAGTTTCCAAATGGTGATCAGACACCAGCTATTGCTGATCAGGGACTTCCCACAGATTCTCTTATTGTGCCAGTCTTGGAACCAGCAGTGATACCGATTATAGGTGCTGATGCACAGTTTAGGAAAGGATTTCTGAGGATGATGTAGACCTTATAGGGAGAACTGCCTTCTGCCACGTCTATGGAAGACTTGACGCGGGTTTTCCAGCAGCAATATCCTCCCAACTTTTCAGGGGAAGGAGGACCTCAAGTTGGAGAGTCATGGCTAGAAGCCATGATGATGATCTTCAAGCATATAGATATGCCTCCAGAAATGCGGGTCAAGATTTCTACCTACATGCTATGAGACTCCTCCAATAGGTGGTGTGACGTGATCTCACAAGAGGGTCATTAGAAGGTTATGGCATGGGAGGAGTTTCAATGCTTCTTTTACGACTACTTCTATTCGGAGAACCTGAGGGCCGACAGATCCCAGGAGTTCATGAGCCTAGAGAAGGGAAATCTTTCTATCATGGAGTATTCCTCTCATTTCACCGAGCTTCAGCATTTCACGCCCCACTAGAGCACAGATGGGTTGTTCTTGGCAAGGAATTTTGAGGATGGCCTTAGACGGGAGATCCGCTCATAGGTGAATATCTTCAGGCTGACTTCCATCGCCTCTAATGTCAACCAAGAACTGATTGAAGAGTGCAATCTGAGAGATTCTGGAGTTCAAAGCCAGGGCGTTTCCACTTCCAGGGTTAGTGCTTCACCATCAGATAACAGGAAGCACCGTAGGGAGTCTACACACAGTGATTCGAGGCAGTGAGACCTATCTTCAGGTAGGCAGGTGGTATGCTACCAGTGTGGAAGGGCTGGGTATACGAGGCCGCAGTGCCAGAGAGACCCAGTGGAGTGCCGATCTTGTGGAAAGATGGGTCACCTTCAGCACTTCTGTCAGGTTTTCTCCTCAGTAGCTGGTGACAGAGGTTCTTCCATGACTCCTCATTTAGGAGCAGTGCCACCAGTTTCTCACCAGTCTGGGAACTGGAGTTCTTCCAGCCGTTCGGGCCGAGGTGGTGGTCGAGGACATGGTGGTCAGTCACCAGTCTTTCAGAGAAAACAAGGTGGATCATCTCAAATCGGTCATGCAGAGTTACAGGGCCGTGGTACAGGTCAAGCCTTTGTAGTAGAGCAGACCCAACAGGAGCAGGATCTGAGACCCTCTATAGTTTGAGGTACGATATTAGTAGCCTCAGTTCTATCTTATGCTCTTTTCAATACAATGGCTTCCCATAGAGTTATCTCTATTGATGTTTTGGAGAGCCTTGGGGTATGCTTATTTTTATCTACCAATACCTTGAATCTAGACACACCATTGGGGACTAGGACGGTTAGTGTACGCCAGTGCAGAGAGTTCCCTCTTGAGGTTGAGGGGTGTCACTTCTTATGGGACCTCTATGTCCTAGAGATGAAAAGATATTATGTCATTCTTGGAATGGACTGGATAGTTCCTTATCTGGTAGTCATTGACTGTTATCACCGCATGGTGAGTTTCATATCACCAGAAGGTGGATCTTTTCTCCATTGGGGAAAGTGGGAGGTCCTGGCGAGTAGAGCAGGACCCAAGCACCATGGGCTAGGTGGAGTTACAGCTCAGATTTCCATTCTATATCTGGATGACCAGGGGACTTCGCAGTTAGAGTTTCCTCCCATGGTGGATTGTTTCAATGATGTCTTCCCAGAGGAATTTTCAGGATTGCCTTTGGAGCGTGAGGTAGAATTTTCGATTGATCTCGTGCCAGGAGCAGCACTGGTGTCCATTCCTCTGTATAGGATGGCTACGCCTGAGTTGCAAGAGCTCAAGAAGTAGTTGGAGGAGTTGCAGGCGAAGGCTTTCATCTGACCCAGTACTTCTCCTTGGGGTTTTCCTGTCTTGTTAATGAAAAAGGCAGACGACACCCTTAGGCTTTATGTGGATTATCGGAAGTTGAACCAGTTGACGGTCAAGAACCGATATCCCTTGCCGAGGATCGATGATCTATTTGATCAGCTTCGAGGAGCCCGATTGCTCTCGAAGATTGATTTGAGATCCAGTTATCATAAGTTGCATGTTAGACCATCTAATATACCTCTTACATCATTCAAGAGTAGGTATGGTCTATACGAGTATATGGTTATGTCGTTCGTCCTCACGAACGCGCCTGTAGTTTTCATGGAACTGATGAACCGAGTGTTCCATCCTTACTTAGACTCTTTCTTGGTGGTCTTCGTGGACGATATCTTGGTGTACTCTCACACTCAACACAACCATGCTACCCATCTTGAGACCATTTTGAGTAAACTGAGGGAGAATCAGTTATATGCTAAGCTCTCAAAGTGCCACTTTTGGATGGACCAGATTCACTTTTTGGGTCACGTTATCTCATAGACAAGAGTATCCGTAGACCTAGAGAAAGCGAGAAAAGTAGTTTCCTAAGAGCAGCCAAAGAATGTCTTTGAGGTACAGAGTTTTCTAGGTTAGGTTGGATACTACTGAAACTTCATATGAGACTTTTCACGCCTAGCAGCACCACTAATGAGTCTGACTAAGAAGGGTGTGAAGTTCTTATGGTCAGATTCTTGTGAGTTAGTCTTTCAGGAGCTGAAAGGGAGGTTGACTTCAGCACCGATACTAGTATTTCTAGAACCAGGCAAGAGATATATTGTCTATTATGATGCATATGGTATCGGGCTGGGAGATGTACTTATACAGGGAGATGGAGTCGTTGAGTACGGGTCTCGACAGTTGAGGCCACATGAGAGGAAGTACCCAATGTATGATCTCGAGCTGGCGGTAGTTGTTCATGCCTTACGCTATTGGAGATATTATCTTCTGGGAGAGAAATCTGTGGTTTTCACTGACCATAAGAGTCTCAGGTAAATCTTCACTCAGTGTGATCTGAATTTGAGACAGTGAAGGTGGGTTGAGTACCTTCAGTCTTTTAACTTTGAGCTTGCCTACATGCTTGGGAAAGGCAATGCAGTGGCTGATGTGTTGAGTAGGAGGACTCAGATACAGGCAGTTCAGGAGGAAAAAAGTGAGTGGAAGCTTATGACTATGATCTCTAAGATGCATTTAGAGGTGAACGATAGACAAGGGTAGACTTTTCTATCTTCTATAGTTGTTACATATACACTTCTTGATCAGGTACAGATGAGAGAACTATCAAAATCAGAAGGCCTAGTCCTGTGGGAGATTGTGTCAGGAGAGGACCCTCTTTCTAGATGGATAGTGGGTGAGGATGAGATCTTGCATTTTCAGGGACGCGTTTGGTTGCCATCAGACATACGCGAGGAGCTGATGCGGGACTTTCATTCCTCAGTTTGGGAAGTTCATCCTAGTGTCACCAAGATGTATCGTGATCTACACCGCTAGTATTGGTGGCCAGGTATGTAGAGATATATTGCTGGTTTTGTCATGATGTGTTCCACTTGTCAGTAGGTGAAGGCAGAATATCAACGACCTGTAGGTCTTTTACAGCAGTTATCCATTTCTGAGTGGAAGTGGAATGACGTCGTGATGGACTTCGTGACCGGTTTTCCAAGATTGCCTCGAGGGAATGACACATTATGAGTTGTCATTGACAGAATCAAGAAGGTTGCTCACTTCTTGCCAATCAAGGAGACCTTCAGTGTTGATGAGCTGGGAAAATTGTACATTCGAGAGATTTTATGTCTTTATGGAGTTCCGTACTCCATCGTATTAGACAGGGATGCACGTTTTATTTATCGGTTCTGGCAGGGGATTCAGAAGGCTTTGGGTACATAGTTACTTTTGAGTACAACATACCATCACAAGAAAGATGGACAGTCTGAGCGTACAATTAAAGTGATTGAGGACATGCTCCGAGCTTGTATTCTGGACTTTGGAGGTTCTTGGGAGAAGCATATACCTCGTGTGTAGTCCTCCTACAACAACAGTTTTCAGGCAACGGTTCAGATGACACCTTACGAGGCTCTCTACGGTAGGCCATACCGATCAACTTTATGTTGGCTAGAGGTGGGAGAGGCAGCTTTGCTAAGACCTCATCTTGTTCAAGAGAACTCAGAGCAGATAGAGTTTATTCAGAAGAGGATGACTATAGCGCAGTCTCAACAGAAGTCTTATGCTGATCAGTGGAGACCACCTCTAGAGTTCGAGGCCAGGGATCAGGTTTTCCTGCGTATCGCACCGAGGTTGGTACATAAGAGGATTCAGAGACATGGTAAGCTTTCACGACGGTACGTCGGGCCATTTGTGGTGTTGGAGAGAGTTGGGCCGGTTGCCTATCCGCTGCAGTTACCTCAGAGGTACCAGTCTATGCCTGACATCTTCCATGTTTCTTAGCTCCGGCATTACTTTTCAGACCCGTCTCATGTCCTTCAACCTGATGAGGTTGAGCACGAAGCTGATGCATCGTTTGAGGAGAATCCTATCCGGATTGTCGATCCCAGTACGGAGGTTCTCCGTGACTGGTCTGTTCCTCTGGTATGGGTTCTATGGCAGCATGGGCAAGTACAAAATGAGACTTGGGAGGGGGAGGCTGATGTACGATCACAGTGGCCGGAGCTGTTTAGGGTTTCTTATTCTACGTCTCGCTTGGGAAATTCAGGGATGAATTTCTTTAAGGGGGGAAGTTTGTAAGAACCTGGACCTTCTTTTCAGGTATGTTATTCCTTTTTCTAGTGTTTTTGAGAAAAGAGGAGTTTCTGGAAATTTTTGAAGTACATGCCGTGTAATTTCTGAGTACACGCCATGTACTTCATTGCCGCTTGAGGCCATGTTCTGGCCATGTCGTGGCCACACAAACGACCATGTAGGGGTGACATGGAGGCCGCTTAAAGCGGAGTACAAGAAAGCTTAGTACACGCCGTGTACTCCAAAAGTACATGCTGTGTACTTCTTTTTTTTCACTAAATCCACCGGGGTTGAGTCTTAACCCCAAAACCATCTCATTCTCCAACTTCTTTGACCGAGAGCATTCCATACGACCATAGATCTTCAAAGAATGATCAAGCCTCTGTCCGTTCTCTGAATCGACCTCTGTCGATGGCGTTGGAACCGCAGTAGTAAGCTCTTCTTTCTCATAGAGTTTCATTTCCCAATTCCCCATATTTCTCAAGTTATCATGGGTTGATAATTTTGGGTGTTTTCTTAGATCTATGATGTTCTAAGGAGATTCAATCTTCGAGGTTCGAGTATATCAAAATCCTAATGTCAAGGTAGGTGGTTTGTGCCTTTTTTAGGAAGTCTTTGAGTATATGTGAAAATTACACCAATACCCTTGAACGGGGTATTGTGTGTTTCCTATTTTGCCCTTGTTGTTTTCCTGTTTTTATTATATGCTTGAGTAGAGGTTATTGTTTGTGAATAGGGTAATTTAATGTGCTTTTGATGCTTTTCCCATGAATGTTTGCCTATTTATGACCGTTTGGTATGGTTTTTTCTATTAGGCTATTGACAGTTCCATGCCTAGATTGTAGGTTGGTATGACTGTTCTTCCATGCTGATATGCCATAGAATGATAGCCAAGTAGTTCTTTAGGTTACGTTGGCATTTACGCGATGCGATACTTATTGATTTTACATAGGAATGTGAGAACCTAGTGTAGTAGACCATAGAGAGAATGGACTTAAGGGCTTATCTAGAGTGTCTTTATAATACGATGCAATACCACAGGGGGAATTGACGTTGAGTGCTTCCCCAAAGTGTCTATAGTTCCTAGATGTGGGCCACTGGGAGAATGAGATGTTGAGTGCCTCCCCAGAGTGCCTTTTGTACGATACGAGACTATAGGGGGGATTGGCAGTGATTTCTTCCCCAAAGAGTATATTCTTTAGCTGAACCAGAGGGGTGAGACTGTGTGTGCTTCCCAGAGGGTTTCTAGTACTTGTAAGTTGATCCATAGGGTTCTGGCTTTGATAACTACCCAAAGGTTACCTGTTTGATCTACTTGATTGAGTGGATGCTTACTTATTTATAAATTATATGCTAGAGACTATGGAATGTTTCCTGCTGAGTACTTTCCTCTTTACTATTTCTATACTTTTACCTACTATATATTTACTAACTGTTAGACACAGATCTTCGGGTGGTTGCCGACTGGGATTATTATCTCACACCCTGTTTGGGTTATGATTTTGGGCCCAAACAGATTATGTTGTTGTAGGTATATATAAGGGAAATCACCCTTCTACTTCAGGTTCTTAATTGAACTAAAGCTAGAGAGCATGGGACCAAGATGAGTCTTGCGATGCTAAAGAGTTTCTCATCTGTTTTTTTTATTTTGTACTTTGGTTTAGTACTGTATTCAGCATTGTGACTTGTTTGGCTGTTTTCATATACATATATGTATCATGCATCATTTATATATACTTCTACTCCAGTTGTTTATTTATCAGTCTTCCACTGTTATTGTTGTTGGATATTTACTGCTTCCAATATTTTATGTGTTGTTACTTTCGCAGTGTACTCTGCCAATGAGGGCATAGTTTCCCCACTACCACACCCAAGGCCCTCGCTGCTAGTCATTAGCCACTGGCGTTTGGGGAAATGTGCTTGAGGGTGTGTGACCAACTGGGTACGTGGTGCCCCTGGGTGGCTTCCAGAACCGGAATTTTACATAAACCATTGACCATTTCAGGTCCTAGGAGCTTATGTTCACCAAAATCATCCTATAATTCTAGTGTTCTAAATCTTTTTCCACAATGTGCTTCATAAAGATCCATTTAGATGGTTGAGTGTGAAATGTTATTGTCAGAGAACTCAACTAGAGGGAAATGATGGTATCATCCTCCCTTGAAGTACATAGAACATTCTCTCAACATGTCTTCTTATGTATGAATAGTTTATTCAGATAATCCATTATATTGGGGATGATAAGCTGTACTGAAATTCATCTTAGTTCTTAGAGTATGTTAGAGACTTTTCACTAACTTGGATTTGAATCTCAGAACTTGACCAGATACAATTGATAATGTTAATATATACAACCCTACCACTTCTCCGATATATATATCCATGCAAGTTTATCTAGTCATAAATCCTCTTGAATTACAATAAAGTTAGACGTCCTTGTAAGAAGATCCACAACAAACCATATAGCAGTGTTTCCTCTTGATTTCTTCAAAAGTCTAGTGATAAAGTCCATGGTAATGTTCTCCCATTTCCATGTTGGAATGGGTAGTTTTTTCATCATCCCCTTGGAATTTTTTCTTTCAGCCTTCACTTGTTGACATACCATGCACTTTGATGTATACTCAAAGATCTCCTTTGACATATTTTCCTACCAATAGTTCACTCGGAGATCTCGATACATCTTTGCACTCCCTAGGTGAATAGGGAATGCTGAGTAATGTGAATCATTCAGAATCTCAATATTTATCTTTAGATTGGATGGTACACATAGTCATGACCCAAATCTCATGATTCCTTCCTCATCCATTTCATACTATGAGGATTTACCTTTTGTTATGGCTTCCCCCTTCTTCTGATTTTCTTTATCAGTTCTCTGAGGATCCTTTATTTTCTCCATAAGGGATGGTTGAGAAATCATTTGATAAAGGATTGATGACATTACTCCTTTAATTATTCTAATGTAAATCCTTTGGAGTTCTAAGAATATTGGATCCATATTTATTCTCATCGTTGATAATGTTGCATGATATTTTCTACTTAGAGCATCTGCCGCCTTATTTTATCTTTCGAGATGATAGTGGATTGAGCATTTATAATTCTTGATGATCTCTAACTATCTTCCATGGATCATATTAACCGACTTATGTGTGAATATTTATTTGAGACTCTTGTGATCAGTATATATCTCACACTTATACCTATAGAGATAATGCCTCCAGATTTTCAATACAAAGATCAAAGCTTCCAACTCCGGATCATGCATGGGAAAATTTTTCTCATAGATTTTCAACTTCATTGAGGCATAGGATATCACTTTATAAATTTTCATCTACACACAACCTAATACCTTCTTTGAGGCATCACTATAAACCCCAAAAAGTTCCCCACTTATTGGTAGTGTGGGAACTAGTGTAATGATAATCCTCTTTTTCAACTCTTTAAAGAAGTCTTCACATTCACTAGTCCAGAAAAACTTTTCTCCTTTTTGAGTTAGATGGTTAGTGGGTTTGATAATCATGATAAGTTCTTCAAAAAATCCCCAGTAATACCCAGATTGACCAAGTATACTAGGAATATCTGTTATAGATGTTTTCCTAGGCCACTCTTTGATTTCTTTTATCTCATAAGGGTCCAAAGATATCCCTTTTTTGGTGATTAAATTCCACAAGAATGACAGTTCTTCTATATAAAACTCACATTTTCTATAATTTTTATATATTTTATCCCTATGAAAAGTCTTTAGCATAGTATTCAAATGATCCTCATGCTCATATGTGCTTTTGTAGTATATCAGAATATAATATTTAAAGAGTACCCCAAATTTGTTGAGGTGATCTCTAAATACTCTATTCATCATGTCCATGAAAATTTCTAGAGAATTAGTGTGTCTGAAGGGAATCACTATGAACTCATAGTTTTAATTCATTTTTTGAAAGGAAGTATTTGTAATATCTTACTTTCTGACCCTTAATTGGTGATATCCCGATCAAAGGTGCATCTTACGAAAATAAATGGCCCCATGTAGCTGATCAAATAGGTCATCTATCAATGTACGAGGATACTTATTTTTTATCAATATTTAGTTGAGCTCATTATAATCAATGCATGGCCGTATTGATCCATCCTTCTTTTTGATTAAGAGTACTAGCGCACCCCATGGTGAAGCACTTGGGAATATAAAACCCTTGTCCAAATTCTCTTAAACCTATTTAGTTCTTACAACTCAATAGTGTCCATTCTATAAGGTTCCTTTGATATTGTCATAGATCTTAGAATAAGTTCAATTGATAACTCAACCTCTTGATTTGGAGGTATAGCAGATAATTCTTTTCGGAATACATTAGTGTATTCCCCTATAATGGGAATGTATTCGAGCATGATCCTCTCTATTATCTCAATAATTTGAGCAAGAAATGATTTCTCATAAGGCAATAATATCCACAATTGATCCAATGAATCTGAAGGAGATTCATCCTCATTCCTACACTTGTACAGAATTGGAGGATGCTTTGAGATGTGAAGAGTGATCTCCCTTTCCTAACAGTCGATGTTGGACTTATATAAAGATAGATAATCTATTATCAATATAGCATCAATATATATCAAAGGGAGTATGATATGATTTTTTGGGAGGTTCAGTCAACAAAAATTAACTAGTAAGGATTTGTAAACATTGTATCCAATAATTGCCACATTTTATATTCTCATAGATAACTAATCCTCTAAATTTTGAGGTGGTGATTGAGTATTTCATTTAAACTTTCCAGATATAAAAGATTACATAGAACAAGAATCAAATAGTATATTTTCTATTCTAGAATGAATAACTAATTTACCTGTTACCACATCATTATCAGGTTCCACCTCATCAGTTGTGATAACATATGTCCCCCTGTTTCCTCAAATTTGTTTTTGTTGATTGCCTCTAAAAACCCAAGGCTTAGAGAAATGATTTTCATAATATCCATATTAATTTCAGTTGAAACACTACACTATAAGATGAATGTTGATTTAAACCTTCATTTTTTCTTCCGCATTAATGGGATTCTCCATATCCCTTCAGCAGTTATTATCCATATTCACTTATCTTCTACATTTGAAGTATCTCTTGGATCCCTTTAAGAAGTTTCCCGGATACTTCTTCCCATAATTTTGACACGTGGTATATAGGGTCCTCATTCCATCAGGGGTTTTATCACCCATATTAAACATCATTTTCCTCCTTTTTTCACCAGGACCATGAGACCACTGAGAGACTCTTATCACCATTTCAACCTTGAGGGCACACTAGACAATATCCTCATAATTTTTGAAAAATCAAATCACCAATTACTTTCATAAAATCAGATTTAGTCTACTAAATAAGCGATCCAAATTTCTTTCGGTGTTTGTAAAAAATTTAGAGGCGATTTTTGAGATCCTTGTGATGTTTTTCTCATATGCCCCGATCGACTCATCTTTCTTCTGCTTGATTCTAAGGAATTCCCTTTTCATATTGAGATTGAGGGTTCAAGGAAAATATTTATTAAATAATATTTTCCAGAATTCCTCCCAATCCATGGAATCAATTTCTTATTTGGACTTTGTATTCTTGATTAGTTTCCACTACTGATCAACTTCCCCATCAAAACGATAGACAACCAACATAAATTTATCTTATATTTAGAACTAGAGGATAAAGAATATCTTCTCATTGGAGTTAATCTATTTTTCTATGAGGATGGGATCTAAATATCCACTAAACATGGTTGGCATTTTCAACATGAAGGATTCTATGGCGACTTAATCTTTCTTTGGGTAAGAAGGGAGTTCCACATGATTCAAGTTATTATTCAAAATTTGATACAAAAAATAAAGTATTGTAATAAAGTTTTGAGCACTCATTCCCATCATATTTGGAATATCGTTAGGGAAATCATCACATTTCATATTATATTAATTTTTGGAACAAGTTATTATATTCTCGACCATTAAATAAGAAAAATAAAGTAAAATTATAGGTATTGAATACTTAGATAATAATAATATAAAAATAACACATTGAACATAGAAGGATAAACTAGTAAATGAAAATTATATCCAAACTTGTGATTACATAGGTTTCAATATATGTTATCCATGATCTATTTCCTAACTTATATTCTTATGGTACTTTTTAGTCCCTCAATAATGGGTTTTAAGGAGCTTATAGATTTCCAAAAGAATATCTATAAAGTGTGTTAAATCATGTGAATAGTAAGGTCTGTTGTCATGTACTAGGTTACCCTAGGTCAGGCCCAGAACTCCTTGTCAGATTGGTTACTCCTAGGTAGATCTATGCAAGAACCACATCTAATTATAGTAAATAGACAAAGATGTATTTTCTTGATAAACCACTTACTCTATACTATCCAAAATTTAGGGATGTTTTCTCATTCATAGTCTTATAACTAAGGCTTTCACGAGAGTTTTCTAATACTAATCCCAAAAATAACTAGACCTTTTTTGATACCAACTATAGAGACACTAGCCTTTTACATATATTATTACATCATTTTAGGAATAATTAAACATCAAATTAAAAGATAAGGATTGTAAAGTCTAGTTTCTTTGGATGATTAGGTACACAAGACTAAAAACATAGAAATATAATAAAAAATATTTATTTTTATCATTCATAAAGAGATCCTAACTTACATTGAGCTCTTATATATGAATAGGATAACCTCGGGAATAAATGAACAAAAGGGATGAGTTTAAAATCCCAGTAAAGAAATAATCATAGGAATAAAACATTACACATGGGTTATATGGCATACCATGATGGTATAAAAGGCATGGAACACAAATAAACACAAGGAAGAATAAAATGTATAACAGTGTAATAAATAATTATTGAATCATAGGAATGTGGGTGTAATATATAATATGAAATAAAAATTATTCAAGGCTAGCGCTAAGACATGGTATTCAAAGTCCCATAAAGGAATTAGGTTCACTCCCTCTCCCAACATGACATCTCAAGATACTAAACATTACCAAATGCATTGAATTGATATATGGGTGTACCAATCATAAAATGTTCATGAATATGTATTCCATATGATGAATCATATATAAGTAATCAAATATAACATAAGGGTTACCCATATTAGGAATTGGGTAGCGTAATCATGTCACAAGGCATTACAAATGGGAGTATCATAAAAGTGTTAATGAAATAATGGATTTATAATATAAAAATATATTCATAAAGGAAAAATAGTCATAGATTATGAAAATTTATTTGAAACTGGAGTGAAAACATGGAAAAATATTGTTTAAGAGACTTTAGAAACAAAATAGTTTAGTGCGGTTTTATGGAAAATATTAGTGACTATTTAAAAAGGGAAATGAATAATTGTTTTTATAAAAACATGAATGAACCAAGATAGGTTTTCATGATAAAATGAGTGAGTTTTGAAAAATAATGGTGGATTTAAATAGATTATTTAGTGCACCTAGAAATGTGTGGGAAATCAGGAATTTCCCTTTAATCGGGCTTGATTATCAGGAAGAATTGAGAATGGAACCCTTTTAAAACTTGTATTTACATACCAAATAAGGATGATATGATACCGATACATGAGTTTGGAACGCATACACGTAATTTTTAAGAATTAAACAAAAATAAATAATTATTAAATTGAGGTAAATAGAGAGAATGAGTAACATGAAGGAAAAATGAGGGTTCAGGTAGAATCTCTTACCTTATGTTTAAAACAGTTATGCACTTAGTCTTAATGTCTTGGATAATAAAATTAAATCCATTAATTAATTAATTAATAAATTTTTATACATTTATTTTTTTTATTATAATTCAATGAATTTATTTTAGGGCCTTTTTATGGTTTATGAGATTTAATTTCATCGTTTAGAAGAGTTGGTTTCCTTGGTTTTCAGGATCAATTACTTGCATACATTAATGAAAAATCATGTAAAATGAGAATGGTTGACCAGAATTGAAGTTATATGTTATTAATTAACATCCACAATATTAAATAGTTATATAATTAATTTGGTAATTTTAGGTGAGGATGAATCATTAGATAAGAAATTAATGATAATCGTTTAGATTATTTTAGCGTTTTTTCGATCATCACAAAATAGTTTTGTTTTATTAATTAACATCATGTGTATATAATGGTTAAAAAACATTAAATAGGCTATAATACAAATATTATAATTCAGTTTAACCAATAAAATGGTTTTATGACCATCCTTGAAGGTGTTAATGGAAAATGAAAAATTTTCCTCCTTGAAGGTGATAAATTAACTTCTCAAAAACAACATTTTCATTTCTAGAATAAAAGGAAGAGGAGAAGGGGGTTTGTTGATGGATTATATAATAGGCATAATAAAATTACATTATAATTAAGGTATTGGATTTATCATCAAATTTTGATGAGGGGAGGTGAGGATAAAATAATAAAAGAATATAAATTGAAAATAAAATAAACAAAAAGGAAAGTGGGATTTACCATTTAAATCTCTCCTCCTTTAGAGCCTCCTTTGGGAAAATGCTTTGGAATTTTAATGAGACGAAGAGATCTTGGACATGGTGGAGAGGTTTGGTATGAGTAATGAGTAAAATTTGGAAAAGGATAAAAGCTTAAAAGTTGTGAGGAGAAGAGGCGGTGAGGAGTGGTAATTATAGGGTAGATGAGGGGAGTTTTCTCATTTTTTATTTATTAGTTAATTATTTTGCCTGAAGACTATGAATAGTTAAAAAATTATCACTAAATATTTTAAATTAATTAATGGGAGTTATATATTGTGGTTCTTACATCATCCATGACTCAAGGAATAATTTATTTAATTTATAATGTATATATACATTAAATTACCATATTTTACTATTCACAAAAATTAAACTATTTCAAAAAAATATCAAAAATTCACTCTAATAATTTTTCAATGTGTAGAATTAAAAAATTAACTAAATTTTATGAAAATAATTTTTTAAATATGAGAAATTTTATTTTTAATTAAAACCATCATTTATTTATGAAATATCAATTTTAAAATTATGACTCATTTTATAATACTTTGAAAAATTAATTAAGTTCTCATAAAATTATATTATAATCATAAGATAAGAAAATAAGAAAATATAAATACATTTTATAAAAATAAATTCTCTTTTAAAAAATTATATTATTTATAAAATTTTAAATAAACACTTTTGTTTTATAAAAATATCAACGCTTTATTAATAATATATTGAACATTTATTTCCTTATACTATGGTATAATTGTATGTTATTTTCATTTATATGATGGATAAATTTTATTTATACTTTAATGGGTGAGTTTACTATTTTAATGTCCAATTTACTATTCATAAGGGTTACATTACTATTCAAAAAATCAAATTATTATTTCATCGGTGTATGTTTCATAACTTCTAGAAATAGCGCTTATTTCATTCTTTATTAATTTATTAAGTTTATGTTGTGTTATTTATGTTATTTAATGTATTTTATACGATATTACATAATTATAATAAGGTTATTTCTATTTATAAAAAATTTAGGTTGTTACTAGTGCATCATAGTCCGTAATGGGAAACAGTTGCGTCCTTATCCACAATGGGAAACTGGTACGTCTTGAACAACTATAGTAAATAGGTGTGTCCTGATCCTCTATGTTTATGGTCTTAGTAGATAAACGTGACACTTGAAATTGGTTTATATATTTAGGATTGAGCCACACTTTTATAACATAAGTTTATGGTTGATGATTTATTTATGATGATTTCTCAGTCTTATGAACCATGTTTTTTGAAATTATAATGTTTTATGCCATTAATCATGTTTTTGATCCACAATATGTTGTGAATGAAATTTTTAATTTATGATCATTATCAAAAAACCTTATGCTTGTCTTATTATTTCATATGATCATGGCTTTATATCTCTTATGTTTACACTTATTGAGTATTTGAGATTACAATTTCTTATGTTTCTTTCCCCAGGTTATAAATAAATGTCTAGGTAGGGTATTCCTAAGAGGATAAATATGTGATAATATCATTGATTGATATGTTTAATAACTTCCATTAAATTATAAGATTATGTTCCAAGTTTCCAAATCCACTGTACTATTACTATCCTTAGGCATGTATTTGTGTAACGTATTGAATATTCATCTAAAAAGATTTAATATCCTTGTATGAGAAGATTGAATCACTATAATAGACCTCTATATCATACTTATGTTTTCTAAAATTTCTATAGTTTTGTTAACTTGTTACATTTTTATTTAATTCCTGATACATCAATATGGGACCATTTTATAAAAACCTCCCACTAAATCTTTTAGTGAGTAACATCTATGAAGATTTTTTTTAATAATGGTGTGATTTTAAAATCATTTTTCTGATGTTCAACTCCTTGACCATATTCAATCCAATTAACACCACAACATCAAATGTTATTATATCAACTTTTATTTTATACTTTGAACTCTTTCTATTCTTAATTTCTTCATAATTGGAACACTTTATATCAAAAATTTCCATTGATATATTATGATAATTAATATAACTTTTTAAATTATTATTTACCAGAACATCATAAAATAATTTATGTTAAAGTGTCATTTACTTTGTTATGATAACTAAATGAAATATTTTATTTTCTCCTTACTTATATACCCTAAAACTCTATTTGGATATTATGTTTAATTCACTTTAAATGTTGTCTGGGATAATCCTTTAAGATATAGTGATACTCACTTTCCCATAGTAACTAAATGTAACTGTTTACATTTCTCTTTATGATCACATATCCTAAATTATTTATGATATTAAGTGAAAACCATTTTAATTTTTTACTAGTACAATATTTTATTTTCCAACTTTGAACTTCTCTTAGTTTAAATATACTATAACTATACACATAAAAACATTATTCTCATAAAAAATATCATGGTAAGATACAAAAACTCTTATAAGTTTAAGAAAAATTTTTTATTTCCTTTTAGTATGAATATCTAACAAATAAACTATTATTTTAATCACATATACGGTATTCTATGTGTTTATAGAATTTTAATCTCATAAGAAGACTTATTATTTGAAATATACCAATGATTTTAGGCTAGAAAACCTCCCCAAATATCCTAACAAACATATAAATAAATAGTTTATCCGTGATAAAACATTTTTATCCTTGTATATTTTTCAAAACATGTGAAACGACTAACATAATTTAGAAGAACTAGGAGATTACTCATTTTAGAACATACAAGGTTCTTAAAATCAAAATATCCATGTTAAGAGTAGATTATCTAGCATTATATTTTCCAAGAGGAGAGTTTGTTAATCAGATGCATCAGTGATTCATGACCATTATGAAAGGTCTGCAATCACTTGGTGAGAAGGATCTTTTAGATCATCAAATTGTGGAAAAATTGATTGAAACAATTCTAAAAGAGATAGAGCCCAACTTTACAACTATTGATGATAAAAATAACATTAATAAGAATAATATTTATGATTTGGTTGGAAATATCATGAAATATGTTATTAATTTAAAAAGAGATACGTAGAAAAATAAAAAAATGGTGTAACATTCATGTCTGCTTCTGGTAATATTTCTTCTAAAGATTTAAATACTATATCTAATATTATGAAGATCAAATATAAATAACCAATTTATGTCTGTAATGATAAATATAGTGAAGTTGAACTTTATCAATTAGTAAGTTGAATGTATAAGAGGTTTAAAAATAAGAACCCATGATATGATTATCATAAATATAGAAGAGAAAAACTTGAGAGGAAAGAATCATTAGATGTTGTCTATTAAAAACATAATATGACATGTCATATAATACATGATGACCAAGATTAAATAGAAAATATTGAAAGTTGATAATTATTTCTCAAACTAGAGGGTTGAAAATTCTAAAATCCCTAGATAAGTTGAGTTCTAGTAGAGTTGACACAACTTTTTATAGTTCATTATAAGAAAGTGGAATTGATAGTTAAAAGATAATAAAATTATATTCCAATATCCTTAAATATGAGAAGTGTCTCGTGTAAAATGTAATTCATTAATCTATTACCAATTTAATTTTGAATTCTAAATTTTATTATAAATTTGATGGTTATTATTAAACTTCATTAGATAATGAAAAAGTTAGATCATAAAATGCTGAGTAATATTCAAATACATATAAAAAGTGGTTAGATAAGTAACAGTTATTGAAATATAGAATAAAAAATTGAAGAGTTAATATGATAATGTTGTGGGTGATGTTACTATAGATTATAATATAATTTTAATACTTACTACTAAAATTTCAAAACTTTCCTTAGAATTTGAATCTTAATCTAGTTATATCTCAACTTATAATGATCATAATTTAGTTATAAAACTTATATACAAAATTATACTTTAGAAGATGAAATTTTATAAATTTACTTAATCTAGAGAAAATTATGATAATATTTATAAACAAATAAAACCTTATAGAACATTAAATATATTTGGTTATACTTTTGAAAAATTTAATTTTAGTCAAACTATTACGTTACTAGAAGTGAACACTTTTTTAAAAAATATAAAAGGAAATGATACTGTAGATGGTTTTTTTATTAAGTCATATTTAATATTTTAGTTTTTAAAAATATTTAATTTTCAAATAATTATTATTTTTTCAATATATGAGAGTTAAAAAGATGCAGGTTTGAAATTTCTTATTTGCTATCCTTAAGTGACCTAAGGAAGCTTGGGAACCAAGGATTTAGTTTTTTATATTTTTAGGGAAAGAGGATGAGTAACAACAGTCAGAACAAGTGGTATATAGAAAATGGTTGTTATTTTTATATTACTAGATACAAGTATAAATTTAATAACTTGAAAATTTTGAAAGTTATATGAGTCACTTTTGGAGACAACACACAAGGAGAAAACATTAGAATCAGGGATTTTTTATATCTTGGAAAATACTTAATTTATAATTTTTTATATGTATTAAGAGTTAAGCTCAACCTTATTATCATAATCCAATAATGTGATGGGGTATTACTTGTGAAATTTAGGGATGATAAATATACTATTCAAAATTGTAAGGGTAATTTCATTCTATATGTTGATATGAATGAGAATGTTTACACACATAATCTAGAAAAACATAGGAATCATATTTTTCTTTCCTTATGTGTTTTTGATGATTTTTATTAGATATGGAATATAAGGTTAGATTACTATAACTTTCATACTTTAGATAAAGCTTCCAGGAACGGTCTTATTGGGGATCTAATGGAATATATGTTTAACTAAATAAAATCCAATGATACGTATCAATAAATTAAGAAATACAAGCCTTGTTTTAAGGCTATTAGTGAATTCTCAAATTTTGAAGCTTTATTGTTTGTGTATATGGACTTATTTTGTCCTATAAAAACTGGGAGAATTTGGGGAAATGACTATGTATAAATCATTGTTGATGATTACAATTGATATACTATATCCAATTTTCTCACTAAAAAATATAAATATTTATTTTAATTTAAATATTATCATACTTTCATTAAAAAAGAGAAAGTATAACTTTAATTACTATATGGTGTGATCTTATTAGTGATTTAAATAAATTTATTTGAAAATTTATTTAGTAGAAAATAATACTCATAATTTTTCAACACAAAGAACAATTCAATAAAATATAGTAGTTGAATAAATAAATATAATTCTCCAGAAAATGACCCTAACATTTTTGAGTGAATATTATATTGTTATAAATTCTTCTGATGAGGAAATAATTATTGATTTATATAATATAAATCTCATTTTACTTCAAAACTTTATTAATAAAACATCTAATGATTTTTAAAATACAAGAAAACCAAAATTTTAATACTTCAGAGTCATTTGGTGTAAAGTATTAATTATTAATACATAAGATAAACTTTATAAATTTAAGCCTAAAGATAAAGAAATAAATTTTCATGGTTACTCTAGGATTAATAAGGGATATAGAGTTTTTAACAAACAAAATAATATTGTGGATGAAATAATTCATTTAAAATTTGATGAATCTGATCCTTTTATTTCTATAAATTGTTCGAAAGTTGTTACTCTAGATGATGTTTTGGAAAATATTTTTATTATCTTACCTGAATTTAATCCATAATCGACAATAAGGAATCCTATAGAAATTAGATCAATGGATTTTTAATATCTATAAACTATTCCAAAGAAAGATAAATGACATAAATTTGGGTAAAAAATTACTTTTTTACCCAATAACTAATCAATCTTAAAGGATAATCCCATAGAAAATATCATTAGAGATGCGATTCAACTGGTCAAATCTAAAAATTCATTCAGAAATCAATGCGATCATCAAGCTTTATTTTTTCAATTTAAACCTAAAAATATAGATGATTACCTTGGTGATAAAAAACTGATTAAGGCTATGAAAGTATATCTTTATCAATTCAAATGAATTTTTTACTCTGTATGAATTACCTAATGAACTTTCATTTATTAATGTAAAATTTGTTTTCAGAAACAAATTTTATGAGAACGGAATAATCTTAATGAATAGGGTTAGACTTCTTACTAAATGTTAGTGTTAAGAATAATGTGTTGATTATGGAGATTATTTTACACTTACATCTAGGCTCAAGTTTATCCAAATATTTTTATCCTTCAAAACACATCTGAATTTTAATTTTTTTAGATGGGTGTGAAAAATTATTTTATTAATGGTTACATTAAAGAGGAAGTTTACATTGAACAAACTACTGGTTTTGATGGTACATTTTTTTCAGAACATGTATTAAAAAATAACCAAATATGTAACACCAAAAAACTTTAAAATATTTTCATTTTTAATAAATTTTATTTTGTTTCTAGATTTCTTTATACACAACACCATGTTATGATTACGCTACACACAACATTGAGTTATCTTCTATTACATGCAAGACTGAGTTTTACGGAATTTTAATGGTGCATCTATTTTAAAAGTAATATTTCACACTTTTTTAGATTTTATTTTTAAAAATAAAATTTATTTTTGAATTCATAATTTCAAAATTAGCTTAGGGTGATTTTTTGGTATTTTTCTGAGAAGTTTCATTTTTTGATGAATAGAAAAAATACTATATTTTAGTTAAAAACTAACTTTTTATTTACATAATTATTAATATTAAATTATATTTTAAAAATTATTGAAAATAAAAATAGATAAATTATATATTTATTAATATGATTTAGTTTATTTGAATCATTTATATATTTAATTTATATATAAAGTCTTAATGAACTTTTGAATATTTTCACTTTAAAAACCTGTTTTCTCAATATGTTTGCAGGATTAAATTTAAATTTTATTTTTCTACTTATGAGACTTTAATTTGGAGAAATGGGAATAAAGAGTTATAATCAGTATAATAATTATAGTCTAATAATATGAATTAGTTTTTGAGAAAAATATATTAGTAAAAGTAATTAAAATTAATTAGAGATATTAAGGTAAAATTAAGTTGAAGAAGGGACTAAACCTTACACTTAAGGTCCAAGATGACCTAGAAAATTGTCAAAAAGACATTTAATGACAATATTTATACCATATACCATATTTTTTATAATTGTATTATTTAGTGGGACACATGTTCTTGAAAGTGACCGATATAATAATTTAAGTAAGGAAAAAGTCAAAAATTAAACCTTCCTCATCATTTACATTTATAGAGCTTTAGATTATGAAATAAGATACATAGTTTTAGTTATAAAAATTATTTTTAAAGTTAAATGATTTTATTTATCAGGATAATTTAACTATAATTATTATATATGATATAATTACATTCAACCCTTAACAAACTCTAACACATGGATTTTTTAGTTAATAATTAAATAGGATAAATGATACTGAAAACATTAAAAGTAAATTAAATTTAATGAGTTATTATGTTTAATTATTTTTGTAGATAAATATATCATGTTAAAGATATTTTAAAATAATATATTTTAATTACAATAATGTTTTTATATTTTTAAGATAAAATTAAATAAATAATGTCAAAATTGAGATTAATGTTATTTTAAAATAAATGATATTTTATTAAATGATTTAATAATATTAAAATTATATATTTTAAAATTGAAATTTAAGTGTTAATAAATATCAAATATGGTTCAATAATTTACCAATTTATCTTTTATAATTAACATATTGACCCATAGATAGTAAAAACATTGTTTGCAGGATCCAAGTTAAAGCAGTGTTTTTGCGCTTTATGTGCGCTTATTTTAAAATTAATTTCCAAAACACATGGGATTTATATTTTTTAAATTAATTATAATATTTATAATTAATTGGGTCCCTATTTTAAAATAAATCTCAATTTAATTAATTATTAATTATTAAATTACTTAGGTTAGAAAACCAATTACTTTAAAAAAACCAAAACGATAAAATTGGGGAAAATTAGAAGTTTTGGAACAAAATTATATGATGGAAATTATTTCTTTATAGTGGAGGGTTTTAAAAACCATAATTACCCTTTAATACATTATTTTTCCACTTTGGAGGCACATGAAGTAAGTGATACCTCCCAATCGTGTATACCTTTTGGTATTTACAAGATTGTTACTCCCCCTCCACTGTAAGAAGCATTCACTCTTCCCCTTAATAACACCTATCAAGTCATTTTTGGAACATCAAGACTCTTGAAAAATATTATCCCGAAATACCTAACCTAAACTTAAAATATTCTCCTTAGGAATATAGAAAACCAAGGAAGACCTTTGGTGCAAACCAAAGGAAGTTACCAGAAAATAGGTAACATTATTCAATTTGCATTTATCTTTTATTTGTTTATCCACCCATTAATTTATTATTATTACATGATTATATAATAAAATAAATATCCTAAATATACTGAATTTTTATTTTAATGTTTTTACTACACCAACACACATTTTTAGAAAATGTTTAATGAACTTACCGTTTGTGTAGGTGAACTACCGCCTCACAAAACGGCGTCGTACGTTTTTCCTTTACCACATTTTATGGGTGGGAATTATGATGGAAAATTTATTTATATATGATATATATTATTTATTTATTCTTATGTAATTTTTATATAATACACACCTTTATGTGTTCTATTTGTGTAAATACGATAACTTCGTTTGTGGACGTGTGGACTACCACCTTTTCAAAGCGATGTGACATGTTCACACATTACATTGAATGAATTAAGGATGGTTTTAATTAAAAAAATGTGACATAAAATAAATATATATGATATTAGTGAAATAATTAAAAAAATTTAAATATAAAATATCAATTTCTTTATTACCATTTTCACACACTAAAAAGTGATAACGTCATTCGTGGACGTGTGGACTACCGCCTCCTCGACGTGATGTGATTACATTACAAATAAAGAATTATATATATAAGTATATATGATTAAATAGTATTATATTTATAATATAATGATAATTATGTAAATATATAATGTTAATTACTATATTTATATAACGATCAATGAAAAATGGGAACGTTACTCATGTATATGTATGACCTACCGTCTTGATGACTCTAACATTGGTTCATTTTTTATAACCATATTGAATGATTGGTTTTGAAAGTATAATTTATTTCTAATTATAATAATTATTTAATTATTATTATTCTATATATGTTTATATAATGACCCCTTTGACTATAGTAGCCCTACCAAAGTCGTTTTTGACACATGAATCGAATTTGGTGAAAATACCCAATGCAAACATAATTGTTTATAAAATTTTATACAAAATTTTTATACATGAAGTAAAAGTAATAATAAACTTTAAAAAGGTTCTGAAGAATGTAAATTGTTAATATAAGTTTATTATTCAGGAATATAAATACACCGGTGATAAGTTGGACTCAAGGTAATGGATTTTCATCTCACTTTTTACATACATGAGATAAATTTCATATTCACCACTTAATTATTTTATGTGGTGAATATATGATCCCTTTTGATATATTATATCATGAATTATTTTATATAAAATGTATTTAAATGTTTCATTTTATGACTATAATTTTTGGTGTTTTCGATTCAAAAGTTACCAAGTAGTAATGGATTCTTATCTCACTTTCTCTTCAGTGAGACATACACCATTTTCACCACTTATTTATTTTGTATAATGTATATTATAACCCTTTATAATTTAATATAATGATTAAAAAATATTTCATTATATTCAAAATTTCAATTTTAATTATCTCATCTAAGGGGATTTGAATTAAAAATTACCAAGTGGTAAAAACTATATTTGCAATATCACTTTCATTTATGATTGTTAACTTTCTCTTGAAATAATAACTTCCTTATTCTAATTTTTGTTGTAAATTAATTTTATTTTAAAGATCCATTTTCTCATGCAATTTAAATTAATATTTCATATATCGTAAACCGTTGTTACATACAAAGTTCACTTTAAACGTTATTTGAGTAATCTGAGAAATATTGATAAATCTGTATCTTCTTTTTAATACAGATATTTGTATTGATCAATTAAAAAAAATATTTGAAATATAAGGAATTAATTGAATTTCTTATGTGGCAGACGAGTCCTGCTATAGCCCCTCGATGCATTTTTAGGTTTCATGAGATAAACTAGATCAGGTTTTTTCTAAGTCCTTACCCATTTATTAGATTCTTTTCATAAAGACTTTGTAGTATTAGATCTTCAGCATAAAGCCTTGACAGTGTTAGATTCATAGCACGAAGCCTTGATAGTATTTTATTCATGGAATTAAGCCTCTATATTTTGATTTAAAAATCCATCTCTATGTATTCTATCTTTATGAATTCAGTTATTATTATTTCATGTTATCATTTGATTAGTTAGAATATACATGGTTAAGTTTCATTCTCAGATTATCGATTAATTGGCATGTGTTTCAGTTATCTATGTCACCATATTTCTTTTTTACTTATCCAGTTGTTTAAATGGAAAGTGTGTTTTGTTTATTTTACACTAAAATATTGATTATTATTA
This sequence comes from Viscum album, assembly GCA_963277665.1. Lineage (NCBI taxonomy): Eukaryota > Viridiplantae > Streptophyta > Magnoliopsida > Santalales > Viscaceae > Viscum > Viscum album. The sequence goes on along the minus strand of OY728127.1, from coordinate 1,328,178,505 downwards.
TTTATTCATGATTAATTTCACTATAATTATCCCTACTCAGCATTTTAGATCACCTTTATTATATTTATTTTCCCCAGAATATGAAGAAGAATTCTTGGAGTGATTTTCAAGGATCCAGTTTATTAGTATTTTTTATGTATTATGTTTTATTTTCTTTTCCCATTGTAAAATGGGTCCCTTTTATGTGATATGGATTTCCAAAACTACTAAAATAATCAGTTTTTTAGGATTTCATCCCTTGTAGTCATGCTAATGTTATGGTATTAGACACTAACTCTAGTCTTACTGGGTTCAGGTCATTAAAAAATATTTGTACGACCTTAAAACCGACTAAAAATCCTAGTATGCTTAGAATTAATGGATATTTACTTCAAAATAAAATTTTAAGGGAATTGATGATAAAAACCTTTTTATAATTAATGTTTTCAAAGACACTATCATTGTTTAAATGTATATAGATAAAATTATTTTTGGCTTAACTTGAAAATCCCTTTATGATGAATTTTAAGAACTTGTGAAGTGTAAGTTTAAAATGATCATGATGGTTAAAATAAAATTTTTCATGGGTTTTTAAATTTCCAAAAAAAAAGAAAACTTTTTAACTCAATATAAATATATTAGAGGTTTATTTAAATATTTTGGTTTTGATAATATCTCAAGTATTAGTACTCTAATAGGTACCTCTATCAAACTTGATCTCGCTGAAATTGAGAAACCAATGGATCAAAAACATTATAGAGGTATGATCATAATTTTATTATATATTATTCATATTCATATTTGCATTATTTTTTTGTATGATTATATAATTTTTGTAAGAAAATAAAAAAGAAGATTTTAATCTCAAAAGTTACTCAGATACTGATTTTTGGGGGCTATAATTTAGATAGGATGAGTACTTATGAAACACACTACTTCCTAGGAGAATATTTAGTTTAATGGCTTAGAAAGAAGAAACAATTGATTTCACTATCCAATATAGAAGTGGAATATGTGGTAGTTGGAAGGTGTTTCACTCAAGTGTTATCGATACAGTACACATTCAAGGATTTCAATTCGAAATTTCCTCAAACTCTAATCTTATATGATAATACTAGTTCAATTTAATTATTTAGAAACTCAGAAAATGCATCACAAGAAAAGAACATAGATGTTAAAAACCATTTCCTTAGGGATCACACACAAAAGGAAATATCTTTCTTGAATTTATCATAATAGAAAATTAGTTTGATGATAATTTTACCGAACCAATTTCTTGAAAAAATTAAAATTAATCAAATAGATGTTGAAACTGATCAGTCTAACATGATCAAAAATTTACTTATTATTTATCCCATCTCCTAACATTGAAAAACTCCAAAAAAAGGGTATGTGGATTTTTTTTTAATTTTTTTCTGTTTTTATATATATATTTCTATTTTCTATTTCCAAAAATTTTATAATTTGAAGATTATGTAATAAAAATATATACTTAATGAAAATAATTAATTTTTTTCAAACATTTTTTTTAAATATGTTTCATGATGAGATTTAATAATATATTTTTTATGTTATAAAAAAACAATTAATTTTCATGTATTCTATAAAAGGTCTAACATTAAGAAACCCAAACATAAGTTCTCATTTGAATTCTCATGAGATTTATATTCAAAATAATTAGATCATCTAAAGGCATACCAAGATAACTTTAGAGAGGAGGTTAAATTTTATTCATGTTTCTGTGAATTTTTTACCATACGTGTACTTATCTATAAAAGTATAGAAAGGTTCTATTAATAAAAAATGTATTATATAATAGGGAGATTTATCTTAGTTCAACATAAGGTTAATTTAAATGATTTAAAGAGAACTATATCTCTAAAGAATAAAAATTTTCAGTAAGTTTCCTTGTTATCTTTTTTGACTATGATTAAAATCTTATGAATTTCTTATCATGAGGTGTGATATATTAGAAAAGATAATTTTCGAAACATCTTTTATGCTTTTAAGAAAGGGGAGTTTCTTTAAATTTTGAAAATTACTTTGAAAATATATTTTTATAAAATCAATGGTAGAGGAGATTCTATTATAGAAAGGGTGATTATTTAAACCTTTACTTAATATAAATGGGGGGGGGGATCTTAAAAAATAAAAGGGGGAGAGATTCCTTTTTTTTCTTGGAAATTTTATTTTATAAATCAGAAAGAGGGAGAAGTTTTCTAAATTTTAGGTTTTCTAGAATCTCCATAAAGCGTTGAAGTGATAATTTTTGTAAAATGGAGAGAAGTTTTGAAAAATTAATTTTTCTGTAGAATGATTACCAATGAATTTCATTTTGTATTTTATAATCTATTGAAATCAATAAGTTTTCTATTTTATATTTTAGTTAAAATCATACATTGGATTAGTGGTAAGAATCCCATAATCCTACATGAAAAATGGGGGTTCCAAAACCATTGGGCGCAAGGTAACGTAGCAGTACTGTAGCGTACTATAGTAACGATGGGAACTGTAGCCGCGATAGGCACTATAGCACGGCGGGCACTGTAGCGGCGATAGGGACTGTAGCAGTGGCAGATACTGTGCAGTACTGTAGCAGGTGGAGTACTATAGCAGTACTATTCACAGAATGGGCCTTAGGTAAAAAATTAGGCCTACGGGCAATGTAATGGTCTAAATGCCCCCTGGGCCTTCTGGCTATGTAATGGGTCTCCCTCTACCAAGTTAAAATAGGTCTTTTCTTTGGTTTGAATAATAAATGAGGCTTCGACCCTAGTTTTTTTAAAAAAAACATGACTTATAAATGAGGTAGATTATTACTGAACTTTTAGGGAGATTATCAATGACTTCCTTAAAAAATTTCATTTTTGAAATCATAATATTATTTTTATGAAAATTTAAACTAAATTAAAATATCATTTTTAGTTGTTTTTTAGTTGAATGATGAAAATATGATAAAATGAGCTTCCCATCTAGATTTAAACTTAGCAAATATATTATTAGTATATCAGTTCATGAATAATTCTATTAGAGGATGTGTGTTATGTTAGTTTCATTAGAAAATGAAAAATATGCTTCCAATATAGTTACAACTGACCAAAAAGATTTCAAATTCTAGTAATTAAATGTTTTCCTATAAATAGAACTATTTATTTGAAGATTAAAAAGGAGAACAATGATTGAAATATCAAAAATAACTTCCAGGTCTTTTTGAAGCTAGTATTGTCTTGTTGATGAGAGAGCATCCAATAGTCATTGTTTTTATTTCATAGTGTTTCACTTAGAGAATACACTTATAATGTCACGACCCGTCCGCCGGGGCCCATGCCATGACTACCCCAAGCCTGCCTTCCTTATGCTAGGGGTTGGAGACTAGCACCGGAAAGGCACATCCCTAAAACGGGAAGACATTGCCTTTAAACCTATAGAAACACACAGTCCAAGAACACAACAAGATGTAACCAAGAAATAAAAAAACAGTAGTATAAGTGTGTATTGAAAGTAATGGGGCCATAATACAAGCCCAACTAAAAATATACAGCAACAATTAAAAATAGAAAACAACTCCTGAGACCGTCCACTAAGTATCCTACCTATAGGGTAGGTACATCTCATCTCCACAGCTCTGCACGTCAACCAGTCAACTTCGTGTACCGCTTGGTCCTAGATCCTATAGTCTCAGCCGAGTTGCTCATTATCTACACAGGACACAACAAGGTGCGGGTTAATCCCATGCAGGGGTGAGTATAACAATACACAGTAGGGAACCTAAGACCCCAGAAGGTATCTCAGAATTCCACAAAGGAAAACTAGAAAGCTTGATCTCAATCACAAAGCACAAAGGAAAATTCTCAGCTCAAACTAGGTATACAACTCATAGAGATAAGAAATAAGACGCTGATCCATGATGAGACGCTCCAAGGATGGTCATCACCAGGTCTCTATGATGTTAATCCATACATGGTCTCTATGATGCTGATCCATGACGAGATTCTCTAAGGATGGTCATCGCCAGGTCTCTATGATGATGATCCATACAGGGTCTCTATGATGCTGATCCACACAGAGTCTCTATGAATGTTGATCCACACAGGGCCGCTATGATGCTGATCCACGACAGGCCGCACTAAGGCTGGTCCTCGCCGGGTCTCTATAATGCTAATCCACACAGGGTCGCTATGATGGTGATCCACCTAGGGTCTCTATAAAGTGGAAACCGGCCTCATGATTCCACAAAAGAGTAACCCAAAGGTCCACCATGCCTTAAGGGTTCCAACACAATAGACAGCGTTTCAATCGGATGCTTGGTCTGAGAGTTATAGGCATTTTAGTGCCGAGGGACTGGTTAGATTCGGGTATGATCCTTCCCGGACATACTCCAAAATTCTCCAAAAATCAGGTTTAGTATCTCAAAAAGTACCGTCTCTCTCCAAGGATCTCAGTTCCGCAGACTGTTCATCAAACAGACATCTGGTTCACAAGATACGACCTTTTAAGCGTATCTGTGTTCAAAAGGGTCAGGGTCCAACTCAGACAGGCTCGACCCGAACCAGCCTGGACCTAGCCATTTGGGCGGGGCTGCAGCAGGTGTGGCCCTCTAGGCAGCAGACCAACCTGGCTCACCCCATCAGGGCTGGGCCGCGACGGCTCTTCCCACCGGTAGGTGTGACCCATGTGAGGGTTGCGCGTTCCGCCTCCCGAATGGATCAAAGATCTGTTCAACTCTTAATTGGATGTGCCAAGTGGAACCACCTGAATGTATGTGGGACCCACATAGAGTGGGTCCCCTCCCTTTGCTGTGGATTTGAATCCATAGCTTTCCTCACTATGATGCATGACGGCGCACCTTCTCCCACCTCCGCAGCTGGCCGAGGGCCGGCCGCCTCTTCGTCTCTCGCGGCACCGAGCGGCGCCACCCCCTTTTGCGGCCAGTGAGAGTCGACCACCTCCTTCACCGGTGGTTCCGATATCTAGTACCACTCCTAAGGTTTTTCCGTGGGCCACTAGGTGTGCTCTGGTTGTCCGTTTTCCTTTACGCTTGTGTTTACGGGCCTCCCGGGATGCCACCGTCACTGCGCGGCTCCCAGATTCAAGGTTCTGTCGAATTTGTAAATTCATCCCCTGAAGAACATCGCAAGAACAAAGTAGCGGAGGGTCCAGGAATTGTTCATTTTTCCCGCGCCCTCCATGTTAACATCATAACAATTGGGAAGAAATTTAATTCATCAAAGATAAACTTTAATAATAAACCCCCTACCCCGAGAATTATTGGAGGTGTCACCGTTATGGTGGGAGAAGAGTCCTCATTGTATGGAGTCACCAACATTCATTTATCTTGGATCGTTTCTACCAAATATTCCATTCTTTGTCAGTGGAAGATGTCACAGTACATTTCTACTGGTTCCTCACTTGATGAAGCCTTGTCAAAAACCCAAACCCGAGCTCCATTTAAATAGAGGGGGAGGGTGAGTAACTCATCAAAAGAATTAATGAGATTCATTAGTGAGTTTTTAATTAATGAACCTCTTAATTCCCAATGGTGTGGTTACAATAATAAAGAGTCAATCAATTAATTGTATTGAAAACCCATCGGTCCCACCACCGCCGCTCAACAAGAGGTAGGATAATAAAATATTTTTTTTGTTATTATATTATTTCTTTAAAAGCCCCAAAAACTAACTTTTTTCATTCGAACTACTAAAGTCAAAGTTAATAATCCTTTAATTGAATCCCAACATTGTAGATTCAACGGTTCCCTCAGATTTTTAATCCGAGAACCAGTTTAAAAGATAGAAATCACCACCCGAGCATTTATAGAATACACCTTAAAAAAGTTCAAAAATTATTAACAGTCACCCTCAACCTGTGAAGGTTGAGGTTAGGATTTTATTATGGGAAACAAGCCCCCCAAGCTCAACAATACTCTCAGATTTCCAATCTGAGTTATTGTTTAGGAGTTATAAAATTTAATAATAAAATAATTTTTACTTAATTATTTTATTTGCGGCCAAAAACTAACTTCCACTACTGGCCCACACCAGCCAAAGTTAGGATCTAAATAAAGAAATAATACCCCCACGAGTTCAGTGGTGGTATAATATATTTAATCCAAGTCACCGTTCATGAGTTATATGTATTTGAAAAATAAAATAATTTTATTTAATTAATTTATTTATGTTTATTCTATTTTTGGGTCTTCTCCCTAGAGGCCTGCGCCAATAAAACTTAAATCACACCTAGGGTAAACCCGCCACCCTGAACGCAACAATGTCCTCATATTTCTGATTCGAACACTCATTTAAGAGTTATTCCACTTTTTCAGAAAAACTACTCACATGCACTATTTTAAGCTTAACACTTTTTCTATGAATCATTCTGAGCACTCTAGGACTTGAAATCACATTTAGTGAGATAAAAAAGTCTTTTAAAAAATCTATATAATTTTAAAAAAAATTATACGGAAATTCCGGGTCTTTTTATTCTCCCCAAATTATGGCTTTATGTCCCCAAAAGAAAAAACAAAGGAAAATTAAACAGGTGGGGGTACTGAGCATGTATCTGAGCCTCCCACTCCCATGTTCTCTCCTAGAGATTCCCATGCTACAAAAAAAATCACACCAGAGTAATCGACCACCCACAAATGACCTGCTCCTGTCGATCCTTTATCTCCACTGGGAACTCCGTAAATGTCACCCCATCATTGATGTCTAGCTCGCCTCAGTCGATAACATGCAATAGATCATGCACGTACCTCCTTAGTTGTGACACATGAAAAACATTATGCACTCAGTGCATCTGTTGGGGAAGAGTTAGATAGTACACGACCTCGTCTACTCTGCTGTGGATCTGGAAAGGTCCTATGAACCTCAGAGATAGCTTGCTGCCATGACCAAACCTCCATAATCCTCATCACGGTGATATCTGATGGAAGACATGGTATCCCTCCTCAAACTACAAGGTCTATGTATCCTATCGGCATAAGACTTCTGCCGGATCTTTGTAGTCTTCATCCGCTTTTGGATGATCTATATGTTCCCTGTGGTAGCTTGTACCAACTCTGGACCCATAAGTGTAGACTCCCCTGGGTCTGTCCTGCATATAGGTGATCTGCAAGGTTGCCCGTACATTTCCTCCAATGGATCCATTCTGATGGTGGTGTGATAAATTTTATTGTATGGAAACCCCATCAATGATAGGTGGTCGTCCCAACTATGGCCAAAATCAATGATACAAGCATGAAACATGTCCTCGATTGTCAGTATGGTCCGCTCTATCTGACCATCTGTATGAGGGTGAAGTGTGGTGCTCTAGCATAACAGGGTCCCAAACGCCTCCTACAATCCCTTTCACGAGCGAGATTTAAAACGAGCGTCGTGATCCGAGAGGATTGTCGATGACACCCTGTGAAGCCATACAATCTCCTGTACGTAGAGACATCCCAATCCCCCTGCTGATCCCTACTCTCTAATGGGTAGGATGTGGGCCAACATGGTGAGTCAGTCAATGATCACTTAGATGGAGTCATGGCCCCTGGAATCATGTGGTAGTCCCGTCACGAAGTCCATGGATACACTATCCCACTTCCATTATGGAACCTCAAGTGGCTGAGCTAAGCCTGCTGGTACTTGATGCTTGGCTTTCACTTGCTGAAAAGTAAGAGAACGTGATACGAACCCTACCATTGATTTCTTCATCCCTGGTAACCAGTACTAACGTTCAAGGTCTTGGTACATCTTCGCCACACTAGGATGTACCACTTAAGGGGATGTGTGAAACTCCCTCACAACCTCCTCTCGTAGCATCAATGGTACTACAATGCATCCTCTAAAGAGTACTACGTGATCCACACCTTCAGAAAATCCTTCGAGAGACTATCCTGAGGATATCTGAGCACATCAGTCCTCACAGTCAACATCCCCAAGTTGTGCCTCCCAAACTCGCTGACGAATTGGGGGAGTGACAATCATTTATTGAAGGTAAGATGCTCTATCACTATCCACAAAGTATAGTTGCAATGCAGCTAGCTGCTCTGTCACCTCACTCAGTAACTGTAACCCAGACCTCCTACTAAGCGCGTCTTCTACAACTTTCCCCTTCATAGGAGTGTAGAATATCTCAAAGTCATTGTCCTAGAGGAAATCCTGCCATCACCATTATCTCAGCTGCTAAAAATCCTATGTGAACCTTTCCATCCACGCGAAAGGCTACCCCTTTTAACTGATTGATGTTCCCATTGACCTTTTAGTGGTGGGTTCTCATTCTCCATGGGCTCTTGGTTAAAGTGTTGGTAATTCACACATAACCCCGAACACCGTGTCTTACTAAGACCTTCCTCTGCAAGTCCCTCAACTATATTCTCAGCTCTCAGAGCTATGTGGGAGCCATCCGATATGCAGTTGTAGATATCTGTGCCATCCCTATGTACAAGGCAATGCAGAATTACCTCTCCCAACAAGGAGGTATTTCTAGAAACATATTTATAAATGATGTTCCCACACTCTTCTACTACTGTTGGGAACTGAAAATTCAAAACACCTTCTGTCACAAGGATAAGGTTGGACAACTCAAGAGTGATCGACTACACCCTTCTATGCACGAGTTTAACCCATACTTCCTGATTTTCCTTTTTACAGACCAAGTAAAACCCCATTCCAACACTGTAGATATAAGACAACCTTTTTTCCCAAAACATTCAATATGAGCATGAACTATGGATGACTAGTCCATACCCAAACTAACGTCGTAAGTCCATGGAGCTACCACTAATAGGTTCCAATTGAAACTATCACCACAAGTGTCATATCACACTGTCGGAATAAGTGTGATTATAGAGTCTCCTCCCAAAGGGATCTTTAGAAGTAAGGGTCAAGTCGATGGTTTAACTAGAAACTCTAGGTCTTGAACAAGATTCAAGACAAGAAGGAATGATTAATACCTATGTCTATTAATATGAAAGCTAGTAGTAGACAAATTCCGTACTTCGAATCATTTCTGAAGACCTTGGGTCACACTCCTTGACTGCATGCAACTCTTCCCTTCCCCTATACTCTAGCTCCTTGAGCCTGGTGGGGGCCACATTGGGGTGGTAGTTGTAACATGTCGAAATTTATACTACCTCTTACTACTATGATAGCTCCTCTTCCATGTCTGATGACATTCACTTGTTTTATTTACTCATCCAAATAATTCTCAACCACAAAGGTTCTCTCTAGCACCCTATCATAAGTAGGAATGCATAGAGGAATAGTGATATCTTGGATGTCCCTAAATGCATCTCACTCGGAGGTCTGAGACCTGAAGCACTGGTAGTATCGTATTCATCGAGTACCAAGAATGGTCGGTACACCTCGACGAATACTTTGGTACTGACATGTGGTCCTGCCAATGCCGTAGAAGCTCTTAGGAACAAACACCCCTTATCTTTTTATTTAAAGAGACCAATTCTCTTAGGAATGTTATCAAGATCTTTCTATAGAAAATTCACCTCTTTTTAAGATAGGGGTAATCTAAACCCTTCCGTTTCCTTGTTGAGACAGATAGAATGCTCACTACCAGGACCACCATCTGATCTAATGGTTCCCCTAGCTAGATGGAAACTCAGTCACCACCTCAAGCCAGTCCTTAGCTGCCTGTGAGTTGGTCTCACCTGGGAAATTGAGGGGTATTTGTCACTAAAACTCATGCAAGGAACTAAGCCTATATGTGTCCTATACTGGTAGCGCCAATAGTAACTATTGACCAACTGCAGTGGTATCACTGGGACACCACCCGAAGGTTCCATCTTAGGAAACAATCCTTGTACTGAAGCCTCATCACTCTGTGGACCATCTTCATGGTCACGCATTGGAATCCTGGCTGGCTAGCTCTATGGAGGCATCTTGAAATAGAATCAAGATGAACCATGGTCAACAAGTTATACCTAGTGAGCTTACTCAAAATAGATCAAAAGTAAAACATTTCAAAAACACACGCAATTAGTGTTTTTATGCACCGAGTTGGAAACAAGAATTCAGTGTCCTGGTGTATGGATACATCAGCCATCACCCGAACCTTGGACTTCCCAATCTGAAAAACATACTCAAAACACTTAACACTATTTCTCCGTTGGAAAGATCAGAGTCCCAGTTCTTCGGTATAACTGACTACTTTGATACAACTTTTTCATGACCCGTACCCCAGGGCCCGTACCATAACTACCCCAAGCCTGCCTTCCTTAGGCTAAGGGTTGAAGAATATCCCTGAAAAGGAATATCCCTAAAATGGGAAGACAAATACTTTAAAACTATACAAACACATAGTCTAAGAACACAAAAAGATGTAACCATGAAGTAAAACTGCAGTAGTAAAAGTGTGTATTGAAAGTAATGGGGCCAGGATACAAGACCAAATGAAAAGATACAACTATAATAGAAAATTGAAAATATCTCCTGAGATTGTACACCAAGGATCCTACTTGAAGGGTAGGTACAACTCCTCTCTACAGCTCTCCACATCAACCATTCACCTTTGTGTACCACCTGGTCTTGGATCCTATAGTCTCAGCCGAGATGATCGTCATCTGCACAAGACACAAAAAGGTGTAGGCGAAGCCCGTGTAGTGGTGAGTATAAAAATACACAGTAAGGACCCCGAGACCCCTGAATTACTCTTAGAATTCCACAAAGGAAGACCACAAAGCTTGATCTTAATCACAAATGACAAAGAAAAACACTCAGCTCAAACCAGGTATAAAACTCAGAGAAACAGAAAATAAGATACTGGTCTAGGACGGGCCGCTTTAAGGATGGTCCTCACCGGGTAGCTATGATACTAATCCACGCAGGGTCACTATGATGCTGATCCACACAGGGTCTCTATGATGCTGATCCACAATGGGACGATCTAAGGCTGGTCATTCCCGGGTCGCTATGATGCTGATCCACACATGGTCCCTATGATGCTGATCCAAACAAGGTCACTATGATGTGACATCTAACCCAAGGATTCCAAAAACGAGTAACCAAAAGGTCTTCCATATCGTAAGGGTTCCAACACAACAGACGAAAAGTCAATCGGACGCCCGGTCTGAGAGTTATTGGAATTTTAGTGCAGAGGGACCGGTTAGATTCAGGTACGATCCAACCCGGCCATACTCCAACTTTCCCCAATTCCCAAGTGGAGTATCTCAAAAGGAACATATCACTTCAAGGATCCTAGTGTTACAAACGGTATGTCAAACATACATCTTATTCACATGATACATCCTTTTAAGTGTATCTATGCCCGAAAAGTTCCAGGTCCGGTCTCACCTGGCCGAACTGACCCAGCAAGGGCCGACCCAGCCCAAACCAGCCTGGGATGGGCCACGGTGGGCTCGACCAACTGAGCCATGGCAGCTCGGCCTGCCGGCCGGTGTGACTCGGGCGAGGGTCATGCGGTCTGCCTCCCAAACGGCTCAAAGAGCCATTCAGCCTTTAATTGACAGTGCTAGTTGGCGCCGCCTGGCTGTCCGTGAGGCCTGTAGGGAGCGGGTCCCCTCCCTTCGATGTAGCTTAGAAGCCGCAGCCTGACTCACCGTGGCGTGTGACGACACGCCGCCTCCCGCCTCTACGGCAGGCCGAGAGCTGGCCACCTGTCCATCCGCCGCTGTTCCACCAACTTCCACAGCCGGTGAGCGCCGACCACCGTCTTCACCACTGGTGCCGATCGTTGGTGCCACCACACCGGTGTCATGCCGTTGGATCTTCCATAGGCCACTGGGTGAGCTCTGGTGGGCCGTTTTCCCTTCCACTCGCACCTAGAGGCCTCCTGGGATGGCTCCATCGCTGCGCAACTCCCAAATTCAAGGTTATGTAGAATTTTTAAATTCATCCCCCAAAGAATGAAACCAGAACCAAGCGGTGGAGGGTCCGAGGCTTGATCGATTGGACCATACCCTCTCGGTTAACATCATAACAAGCAGGAATCAATTTAATTCATCAAAGATAAAATTTATTAGTAATACCCCTACCTCGAGAATCGTTGGATGTGTCATGGTTATGGTGGGAGAAGAGTCCTCGTTGGATGGAGTCACCGCCGTTTGTTGATTCCGGATCATTGCTACTCAAGCTTCCATTCTTCATCAGTGGAAGATACTGCTGTACTTTTCCAGAGGTTCCTGGCTTGATGAAGTTGTGTCAAAAACCCCAACTCGAGCACCATTTAAATAGAGGGGGGAAGGTGAGTAACACATAGAAAGAATTAGTGAGGTTCATTAATGAGTTTTTAATTAATGAACCTCTTAATTCTTAATGGTTTGGTTAGACAACTGAAAAGTCAAGACATTAAATGGCTTGACAACCCATCATTCCCACCACCACCACTCAACAAGAGGTAGGATAATAAAGTAACAATTTTTGATATTTTATTATTTCTTTAAAAGTATCAAAAACTAAATTTTCCACCTTATCTACTACGGTCAAAGTTAATCCTCCCTTATGCAAATCCTGACAGTATTTATTCAATGGTTCCCCCAGATTTTTAATTCGAGCACCGGTTCAAACGATAGAAATCATCGCCCGCATGTTTACTGAACGTACCTTAATAAAATGTTAAAAAATTATTAATAGTCACCCTCAACCCGTGTCGGTCGAGGTTAGGCTCGGCCTACGGGGAACACTCCATCACGAGCTCAACTGTGCTCTCAGATTTCCAATACGAGTTACCATTTTGAAGTTATAGAATTTAATAATAAAATAATTGTTACTTAATTATTTTATTTTCGGCTAAAAACTAACTTCCACAACTTGCCCGCGCTGGCCAAAGTTAGGATATACCTAAGGAAATAATACCCTCACGAGTTCAGTGGTGGTCTCATATTTTTAATCCAAGTCATTGTTTGTGAGTTATAAGTATTAGAAAAATAAAATAATTTTATTTAATTATTTTATTTACCATTATGCCATTTTCTAGTTTTCTAACTAGGGGCCTACACCGATTAAACTTAAGTCACTACTAGGGTAAAACCACAATTATAAACACAACGCTGCCCACATATTTATAATCTAGACACCCATTTATGATTTTCAACATTTTCAGAAAAAATACTCACAAACGCTATTTTATGCTTAACAATTTTTCAACAGATCATTTTGGGAACTCTGGGCCTCAGAATCACATGCCGTCAGATAGGACGGTCTCCTAAAAATTTCATATAATTTTTTTAAAAAATTATATGGAAATTACGGGTCTTTACAAATAAGTTTCTCATTGTAAATACTCTAATTTCTCTTAATATATATTTTTTTGTTTCTATTATTCTTGATCGAGGGATTTCATAGATAATATGATATAACTATTTCTAATCATATTGATCTAGGGATTCTAGGAATTGGAATACTAAAACCTTATAATAGGTTTAGGTTGAGGGATTCTTAGGATAGGAAGACACGTACCTTGTATTTTGTTAAAACATCTTCCTAGAACATTGTGTAAAAGTGAAACTTTATAAAATACTTTATAGGAGTATTTGGATAGTAATACGACACTATATGTTTTGTTTTTTTGTGTTTACATTTTTTATTTTTACATTTTTATGATTTTACTGAACATACAATAAAATTAACTTCCACTATGATTATAATTTTTAAGATTGTTTATATTTCTGCGGTATTTATGTCAATTCTAGCTATTATTTTACTTTTTCTATTTTTACTTTGATAAATTATGGTTCATTTGGTGATCATAACTTCTGGTAGTCTGACACTTTAATGTGGATAAAAACTACAAGTCAAATTTTAGAATATAATTCACCCTCCTCTTGTATGTTACCTACCCTATCATAGCTAGGGAAACATATAATGACCATCAAACCCTATGTGAATTATTATATTATTCTCATTAGAATCTAGTTGAACAAATTCAACACTTGGTTAATCAGTAATATTCTTATCTAAAATATAAAATTTATCCTCACTTACAAAATCTTCTTAAGTTACTAGTAATAAAAGTTTCTTACATGGAGACACTATTTGTTAGGTATTGATAGCAAATTTAATTTCAATGGTGATGATGATATTTATCAATAATATATTCTTTTATTAGATGTGTATCATGTTTTACAAACATTTAATAAGGAATTATATTATATGCGATCCAATGGAAATGATGAACCATTGAGAATTCATCGGACCTATTAATAGTCAAAGATTCATATTTCATAAAGAAATGATTTTTATGGAGTTTCCCTCACCAATTATTTATTTTGGAAGAGAGGCATCCTATTTATATCATATATGAATCTTGGATTCTTTAGTGGACAACCCTTTACCTAGTCCATTAAATAGATAAAATTAATTATATTCCTCCTATAACCTAATCCTATCAGGGTCACCCAGCTATGTGCAACATAATGAAAATTATAAGAAATATACCCAATACTATTAGGTTCAGCCATTACATGCTTTCCATACAAAAGATAATCCATTGGAACTCAGCTTTGGCATGAACCACCTTGTTGGATGTTCTTGATATTGACAAGTACTACTTTGGAAGGAATACAACACTTGTTATTTTGAAGGGGACTTAATTTCTCCATCTTATCTCATGTTATCCCCTTTATATATGCATGATTATTATGATTCATTTGGGAATATTATTCCTCACACCAAAACAATATATTAGAACTATATTGATGTGTAACTCTTTACACAACCCATAGTTTGTGTTACTCACACAAAAATATAATCCAAATATATTTACACACATCCTAATATATCAACTGCATAAGGTATGTGAACCATTCATGTAAATATTTAGAATTATATGAAATTAAAAATACCAATTGAGTAAGACTTGAGCCATAGACAACCAACCAACAACTTTCTAGAAAAGGAATTAATTTCCAGTCTAGTGTGATGATAAACCCAAATTTCAACACCCTGTGTTACTATTGTGTCTCTATATTTATTTAATTTTGGGATATATGAAAATTATAAGTTTTTGGATTTTTTCTTAATTTTTTTAAGTTTTAGGGTTTTAAAATGTCAATAAATAGTTTGCTTAAATCATATAATGATCATGCAACATATGTGGAAGACTTGGTTATTTAATTTTTAATTGTTGGTACATGGTTCACCATGCCATGTGGTATCTTATAAAAAACAATAAAACAATTTGTTTTTCTTGCAAGAGAATTTCATGGTTGGTTGAAGATCTTTAGTAACCATATGACCAAATAGTGCAAGTTCTAGGTGTTTATCCAATGGATGCTTCATGGCTGGTTCATAGTTTTCCAAACTGTGTGGCCTAACCATGTGAGATTCCAATGTTGGTAAAATTTTAAAATTCCATCATTCTCACTCTCGTTTTAGGAAATTTTGGCCTTCTTTCCTCCAATCATGATTTTTAAACCCCTTGGCCTGTGAAGGGACTCTCTTATTTACTCCCTTTTTTTCTCCTCCACCTTTGTTTTTTAGAGATTTATTCAAGGTAACCCCTCAATTATTCCTATAATATTTTCTACTGTCTTTATTTCCTTCTTCTAGATTTCACTTACCTCCGAGAAACTTAAATCACTGTTTAAGCTATATATTGCACTCATATTGATTCTAGCCTATGGATTTCATTATTTAAAGCCTATAGAGAGGGATTCATTGCTTTATTAGGAGCTCTCCATTGATGATGAAACATTGCATCTTGATTTCGACTAGTTTTAAGTAGGTGTTTCTATAAAATTCCTTTATTTTTCAAATCATAGAGTTCTCAGACTATATAACTTCATTTCACGTTAAATTATAACTTTTTTATGGATTGTGAAATGAAATTATTAATTTTTTATTTGAATTTTAAGCATGAAATGAATGGTTTTTGTGATGTATTTCAGTTTTTTTATTTAATTAAAGCATCATGTATGAAAAGTGTTTATGAAATTTTATGATGGGATTATTTAAACATTTATTAATAAGTGCTATTGGACTGGGGCTTTTGTTTAGTTCTTCAATGAAATTCATCATTTTTTAAAAGTATATTCTTAGTTTTAAAAAGCTGTGTTTTCTTTGGAATATTCAAATTGTTTTATGTGGTAATATTTTAAAGAAGAGGAAAGGATATGGTATCCTGATTTAGCTTTCATATAAAGGACCATTTAGTAGTTTATAAGTAAAGGGTTTACCAATTCTGAGGACCTCATTTATTTTACCTTATATTTGTTTTCCATTAAGGGGTTCTTATATTTTATTTTATAGATATATGATATGAAAGGGACATTTGAATGAATGGTATTGAAGATGAGGTGTGATGCATTGCTTATGTTTTATTTTTTAATTATCTCAATTGATGGATCACCTCCTTGATTTTTTGGTCATCAAAATTCTAGGTAACTAAGTGGAGATTTGGATCAGTGCAAACTCTTATTTAGCTTGAATATTAGTTAGATTTGGAACTGTGGTAGCTATACACCAATGAATGGTTGGGCTCTTGATTTCTTCAAAATCCTGGTATGGTTTAGGGTTTGACTAGTTCAAAAGGACTACTAGGATGATCTTGTTCTTATAGTCCGACCTAGGGTACCATTATCTAGTTCAAGACTATATTACTTTCTTATTAAGGGTATAATCCATGATATTTTTGCATGGATTGATGGTTCCTTAGGGGATTTCCATTCACGATTATTTTTTCCTCTTACTTTGGTTTCTTGTGGAACAAAAACCTTTACTTATTTTATGACTCTCTATTGATGTTTTGGTACCATTTTTATTATTTTTCTTCTATATTTTATTGATTTTATTTTCAAAATAGGTTGATAGATGATTTTTAACTATTTTTAAATAGTTTTAAAGGTAGTTTTTAAAGATGTTTTAAAAAATAAGGATTTTTTTCTTATGAATTATTTGTTGGGAAAGGTAATTAAATGGTTTTAAAAATATATATTCTCAGTTTTCATAAAATTGTAAATATTTGTGCCTTGGTTTTAAAGCGTTTTTATCTTATTGGGGTTTAAAGGGAACATTTTTATTATTTATTGAAAAAATGATATTTTCTTTAATTATGGAGTTATGGGATGTAAATAAATATTTTCTTTAATGTATTTAAAACATCAATCTATGGAATTTTTAATTAAATTAATTTCATTGGATCCTTTGTGGTATCCTTTTGGTATGTTTTTCTTACACCATGCATACATAAAACTATGTGTGTATATGCAATACCTATTATTTCATAAAGGTTCTATGTTTCCTTTGGATTTAATATTGTTCTCTTGGATTGATGTTGGTGAGTTGGGATATAGATTAAAATATTGAGTTTTATAGAGATGGTTTTAGGGAGTGGTTTAGGTTGGGTTTTGTATTATTTTGGAATATTGGTATACTTTAACCTGATTACCTTTAAATTTTTTATTAAGTATTTATTTTATTTATTTTGTTATTTTTTTCATGGATATTGAATGTGTGATGTATTATTTGGATAAAAAATATTTATAAAATGGGTTAAATAATTATTGGTTGTGACACGTTTGGTTTATATGGATTTTTATCTAGATTTTTTTATTTGTTTATATTTCCTAGACTTCCAATTCAAGGATGGTTCATGATAGAATTCCAGTAAAAATTCTATTGTGTGTGTTAACACTAATTTGAGGGAAAATCATTCATAAAGTGTTACCTTAATGCATAGGCACTATTTTCCAGCCCATGGGTATTAGGAATGCCTGTTAGGCCTTTTGAAAGATTATGTCAGGTATCAGTTTAATGGAAGTCCATGTTGGTTCATTACAAAATGGTAACTTAGATTAGGTTCTTGGTAATGTCTATGATTCTTGATAAAATCATGTTTCTTTTTGGGATGTGTCACGGAAATTTAGAGATAGGGGTATCGGGACTTGGGTGGAGTGTATGGGGGGGTGTGTTCCTGGCCATTATATACTCATGAGAAACCCTATGATACTATTTGTCATTGGGGTTGAGTGTGACACCCTGAAATTCTAAAATTATAATATTTTATATGATTGTGTTTATGACACCCAACACCAAGCATATAAGAGATTATAACAATGTGAGACTTTATGATATATTTAATATTAAATAAATATAATCTATTAAATATATTTTATTATATAAAAAACTTATTTTATATTTAATTATAAACAAAAACTTGTTTCTTTGATAGTTTGTGTTAATGCAAGACTGAGTTTTACTAAACAACAATATACTATTAATATTATCATTTAATATAATAGTTATTTTCTAGTCATCAGAATAGTGGTTAAGAATTGGAATAAATAACTTCTTAAAATATATAATTTACTCATTTTAATAATCTATCTATTTGTTAAAAATGGAATAAAAACAATTTAAAATAAAATGAAATGTTTTCTAAAAAATAATATTTTTTTCTAAAAGATGGTTTAATCGTGCTTTGTAAACTTAATTTCAAATTATTTTTTATAATTTTTTTAAAAAATATATGAAAAAATAAATTTGATTTTTTAAATCTAAGTAACAAAATTATCTTAGGGTTATTGTCATTGATGTTTTTGAGAAGTTTCATTTTTTTGATGAATAGTGAAAAAGACTGAATTTTAATTTAAAACTGCATTTTAATTTAAATAATTTATAATGTTAAGTTATATTTTTAATTAATGTTAAAGTTAAATTTATTTAATTTTATATCAATTATTTGAATTTAGGCCCTTTTAATAATTTTAATATTGAATTTAGATATAAAAATATTATAAACTTTGTACATTTTCATTTTAAAAACCCACTTTCTCATTGCGTCTGCGGGATCAATTTTAAATTAAATTATAACTCTTTATTGAGTTTAATTTGGAAAAATGGATTCCATATTTTTAATCAAAATAATTTATATTCTTTTATAAGTTCAAATCAATTTCTTAGCATAATTATTCTTGAAAACAGTTAAAATTAATTACCATGATTAAGGTTAAAACGAAGTTTTGCGCAATACATGAGTTTGTAATAAAATTAGTTTTGGAAACACATTTGATTTTAATTTAATAAATTTTATTTTATATGTAGAATTATTTGTTATAAATTATTTAATAAAACTCATATTAATTATATTATTATAGGATAAATTACCAAGGTAAATAAAATGATATAGGTTTCCGTGGTAAAAACTAAAAGGGTAAAATTGACTAAACTTAAATTCTAATAAATAACATGATAAAAATGTGATTAATTTTGTATGGTGAAGGTGTTTATCAAGAAAATGAAACATATATCTCTATTATTGATCTATTTTGGAGCCACTTGTGGAAAGATTGAACTCTCAATAGTGAATACTTTTGAGTTTGTACAAAAATGAAACTCCTCCTCCATTATAAAAGAGAACTCACTACACTCACTTCTACAAACCTATAAATGAAATTTTATCATCCAAAACATGAAAAATTAATTCAAAAAATTTCTAACCTCATTAAATAAGCATTAATTTGGACATAAATCCATCTTAGGAAGGATTTAGTGTAAAAATAAGGAGGATATGCGAAGACAAGATAATGGTCTTCAATGAGCATCATTATTTTACTTCATTCTCCACTATATTAGATTTTTATTAAACCATATTGATATAATAAAATCAGTTTATTCCATATAATTTTATTTTTTTTATAAAATTTTCTTGTCCTAAACTACCTCCACTTCTATCAAATGGGTTGTTAAATCATTTTTTGTGTGTATGAAAAACTACCGTCTCACGAACCGATGTCATTTGTTTTTTCCATAACCACCTCTCGAGGTCTGGAATTATGATGGATATAGAGTATATTTATATATAATAAAACATAATTATACCTATGGATTAATTATATCATATATAACCTTTTAATTTCCATTATGTAGGAGACACGATAACATCACTCGTGTGTACGACGAACTACCATATCATGAAGCGATGTGATTCATCTTTCACTAACGCTTTACATAGAAGGTGATAGGGAATAATGTTAATAGTTATATTTGATATACATGACATAATTATTAGATTCATTAAATATTCATAATTATTAAATTTTAATATATCATTTTATTTTTTTACACTTACAGATAATAATATCATTCTTGTACGTGTAGACTACCGCCTTCACGAAGCGATGTGGCTCTATTTTTATCACCACAAAATGTGGATAATGTATATATGTATATTGAAATAAATAATATTATATTTGTGATATTATTATAATTTTTAAACAGAAAATATTACTTACACTCTTTTTATAATGATCATTGAAAAATGGAAACCTTAATCATGCGTATGTATGACCTACTTTCTCCATGACCGTAATGCAATTCATTTATCAAAAACATCAATCATGATTGGAAATAAAAGAATAATTTATGTATAGATATTATAATTATTTCATGATTATTATTTTGTATATTATTAAACTATATAATATTTGTGAGAACTGGATCTTTAATGACAAAGCGCGCATGAGAAAAGAAGAAAATTAGCACCGAAAACAATGAAAATAGTGAAATATTATTAATGAATGGGAGATGTTATGTTATAAAATGATCATATATGATATCATAAATATTAATATTATTATTTAATAACTTAATAAAATGTTTAAAACCACTATATATTAGGTCAAGGCATGTTCCACTAAAGGGAACTGTGAGGTAAGAGATTTCATCTCAATTTACATTCCATTGAGTCTTATTTGTTTTATAAACCAAATCACTTTTATGTGGTGTATATATTACCCCTTTTACACGTAATATCATTTTTAATTCATAATTCAGAGTATTTTAAGTCTCACTTTAAATTATCACATCCAAGGGTATTTGAATTGAATATTACCAAGTGGTAAAACTTATCGTACAATCTGACTTTATTTTGTGATTGTTTACTTTCTCTTGAAAAAAAAAACTATTTCTTGTATTAATTTTTCATTGAAAATTAAATTTATCAAAAATATTAATATTTTTGGTCGATATAAATGAATATTTCCTAAACTATACACCATTTTTTACATACGATGTTTACTTTTAATGTTATTTTATTAACTGGGGAAATATTAATAAATTCGCATCCTTTACTTAATATGAATATTTGTTAATGCACATTGTTAATGAATAAAAATGATTATTTTATATACAAGGAATTATTTGAAAATTATGTACAAAGTTGGGGAATGGTTAATGAAATCCCAATGATGCATCAGTAGTCTCTTGATATTAATCAGTTTTCCAAATCAGATAGGTTTTTACCCACATACGTAAACTCTCTTGAGGATAAATTTTGACAATAACTCCCTTGAGGAAATATATTGATATTTTAGATGTCCAAAATTATGTATTCCATCATTATTATTATTCCATGTGATTATTCTATTAGTTGGAATATGTATGGTTAAGTTTCAATCTCATCTGATTATTTATATAGAATTATTTGTTCATATTTTATTCCAAAAATATATGTTCAAGTTATTGATTAATTATAATGTGTTTCATTAATTTACCTTTCCATGTTGATAATTCTTTATTGATTCATGATATATTCCATTATAACTAAACCATACTAGTCATTTTAGGTCACCCTTATTTTTTTCCATTTCCTTAGGATTCACTAAACTTTAATATGATTGATATGCAGTGATATGATAGATGGAATAAAGATATTCTCAAAAAAATATTTATTAATTTTAGTATTCATATTTAATGTAAGGATTAAGTATTTATCTATTTTACTTATAATAATTAACTATTCAGTCCTTCAATATGAAATTTATTGTATATTATGCCAATGTAATGTAGTAAGTCACTGACTTTGGGTTGTTGGGGGTCAGGGTCTCTATAAATGGTATTAGAGGATGTTTATTAGAAACCATGAGAAATAGATTTATAAAAACATAGATTAGGGATCATAAACCTATGATAGAATTTGGGGATATGTATAGAATAGCATCCTATGGTTTTTTTGAGGTAGAGATTTTGTATTTTTTAGTTGAAATACATCTCCATCTAGAAACTACAAGTGGACGTGATTCTGAAATAGATGCACCTAGGGGTAATAACTCCAAAAAGTGTACTTTAGTCTTGGACCAATTTTCACACATTTGTTGACAACATGGATTAATATTCTCTTGGTTTGACACTCCTAAGGGATATCTTTAGGATAATTAAAATCATATTTACAAACCATTATAAGGGATTTGAAAATAAATATATTCTTGATGAAACCAAATCTTATTATTCTGAGTTGAACAATGCATAAATTTAAATTTATGAAAAGTGTTACAAGATTTTTGGAATTATTCATTATGATTTAAAATTCACAATTTTATGAGAAAATACAGTATACTACATTGTTTAGAAATTGATCCTAGAAGTAGGAAGGGTATCAATACTTGGGGAAAATGTAGTGATTTCTCTAGTGAGGAAGCTAATACAACTGGTATTGAAACTGAGAAAGTTATGGCTATATTTTGATAACTTAATATGGTTATGAAAAAATAACCTTTTCCAGATAGAGTAACCTATTCCACAACATGATTATACCTTTTTGGATTATTTTATGTGAGAGTGTCCCCAATTGTTTAGTGGGAGTATTGAGTCGATGGAAGATGAGCTACTAATTAAGTATTTGGAAAATATATATATTTCCTTGGTATGTGGTTAAAAAGAAAAGGTTACACATATAATGTATTGACTCTTAGGTGATGCTGATCATTGGAGGTCTTTAATACAGAATACTATGGAGTAAGAGGAAATAGTAATCATTGAATTGAAATCTTTTAAGGGAATATTATTTTAAAAATATTTCCATCATGATCAAAAAACCAAGATGAATAAAAAGTTCCATAGCTTAAAAAATGAAGAAGAAAGCATTTCAAATTTTGAATATACCTTTAAAAGTTTATCTAGGTATTACATAGATTACATATGCAACACGAAGTACAAGGTTGACTATATATTTGAATGGGTTAAACCAAGTCTCCCATGGGATTTGTTCTATTAAGCATTTTCTTTATACATTGGAGGATCAATGTCAAGATTATTCTTTTGATACAGCCAAAGTGGAATGATTAATGTGATAGTGTATTTGGATCCAAGAAATACATTGTAAAAGTATTTCATTGATGAGATTCTAGTTATAAGACTTATAAAATGAATTAGGATTGTTCTAAAGTACTATTTCATTACAGATTTAAGAGTATATGTTGGATGGTACTGATAACCATGAAAAAAATATTTAGTGGAAATATTAAATTCATTTAAACCACATGATTTAGGGAAATATAACCCTTAATAAGTTTCTATTATTGAGATAATGATGTTGGGGTAAAGTGATTATTTTCATGAGTAAAGTAAATTGGATAGTACTAATGAACTTGGAACTATTTATGATTTTATGAAAAATTGGTTTATGCAATATTTATGGAGTAATAAACATTTTTGGATTTAAGGAATATATAAAATAATCTATGTTCTACTTAATTAATAAGGAATCATGCATGTTTTTAATTATTTTTTTAATAGTAATTCAAATTTTTACCATGTTTTAATAGAGTATAGAATTAAGGTTTTCACATGTTTAATATAATATGATTAATAGGTACATTATTTTCAATGAGAGAATAATGGTAAGTTCATTTTTGAAATTAAGTGACCATCTTTCTAAGGTTTTGAATCTTAATATTTTGTAAGGGAAAAAGTTTAATTATTTAGGAATTTTTTAATTTGAACTTTAAATGAGATTTTAGAGACTAAATTATTACCTCACCATATAGATATTTATACATATTGGATGAACTATGAAAACCATTTTGTCAAAATAATAACTAGAGACCAAAGGAATGATTTATCATCCCATTATGGATATTGGGATCTATTATAGGTAAATTTTTATGCTTCATGATTTTAATTTTATTTTACAATATTGTTTTCTTAGAGTAAGGAATGATTTACAAACATACTAAAGGATTAAATTTCACACATTAAATAGAAACATGCCTAGTAATAAAATTTCCTCTCATTCTTAGACTGTAAAATAATTCCTCAACTTTTTGAAAAAGGATCTTGAAATAAATTTTTATTATATTACCATCATTTATGATGATATCAATGACCATTTTTACACCATTTTGGTTTATAATTTTTTAGTCTCTATCCTTATCTGGATCACCCACTTTCTTATGATCAATGTTCTCTATCACTACCCATATGTATTTGTGTGTTATTTTTCTCTTCAATATCCATGTTTTCTTTTCCCACTTATGTTCTCCTACTTGGATTAATAGTTATTTAATTATTCCAAATGACCTTTATACTTTATTTCTCTCTTATTAAGAGGATGTTTTATTAACCATTTTATGATGTTGATTTCTCAAAAATTGAATATGAAAATATTAATCCCTGCATTTTTGAGATCAATTTAAACCATTAGGATGTACTTTATTTAAGATGGGGAGAATTCCACACTCTAAGATTATAAAATAAGTACATTGTATTTGATAACATAAATGACACAGAACACCAAGATTAGAAGAGAATATAATAACTCGAGGCTTTTTGATATTTTTGTTTTTAAATGAATACTATATCTTCAAATTATTTCATTACATAAAAAACTAATTTTATACTACGTTACACACAACAATGAGTTTTTTCGACAACTTTCATCACACACAAGACTGATTTTTACCGAACAACAATATACTATTTATATTATTGATTAATATGATAGTTATCACCTAGATATTGGAATAAAAGGTAATAATAGTATTAACTAACTAATGAAAATATATAATTTACACAATTTTATTAGATATTTATTTTTTATAAATAGAATAATAATCATTTAAAAGAAAAATAATTCTTTTTTAATAAATAATATTTTTATTTAAAAATGGTTTAATCATGATTTGAGTACTTAATTTAAAATTAATTTTTTCAATTTAAGAAAATTTATTTGAAAAAATAAACATCATTTTTTATATCATAGTACTAAAATTATCTTAGGGTTATTTTATGGGATTTTTCTATGAAGAATCATTTTTTTGTTTAATAGTGAAAAATACTAAATTATAATTGATTTCTACTTTTAAATTTAAATAATTTATAGGCTTAAATTATATTTTGAAAATTTTAAATTTAAATTAACTCAATATTTTGTAAATTAATCAAATTTAGATCATTGGAATCATCTGATATTGAATTTATATATAAACACATTTGTAAAAGTTAAACATTTTCACTTTAAAAACATTCTTTCTCGTCACACCTGAGCGATTAATTTTAAATTAAATTCTTACAATTCTGTATGTTAAATTTTAAAAAATTGATTTAATATTTGTAATAATTATAATTTATATTATCTAACAAGTTAAAATTAATTTTTTACCATAATGATTAGTGAAAATAGTTAAAATTAATAACTGCGATTAATGTTAAAATGAGGTTTTGTGCATTACATGCGTTTTTATTAAAATTAATTGTACAAAGACATTGGTTTTTTATTTAATAAAGTGGATTTTATATATATAATAATTTTTTCTAAATTATCTAATAAAACTGATTTAAATTTATTCTTTATGGATAAATTACCTAGGTAAAAAAAAGATACAAGTTGTCATGGTAAAAAAAAGGGTAAAATAGAGTAAACTTAAATACAAAAAAATAACATGATAAAAATAAGATTATTTTTGTTTGGTGGAGGTTTTTATTAAATAAATAAACCATAAAATCCATTATTGATCTATTTAAGATCCACTTGAGATAATATTGAACCACCAATAGTGAATAGTTTTGAGTATGTAAAAAATGCCACTCCTTCTCCATTATTAAAGGGAACTCACCTCCTTCACTTATCCACACCTCTAAAGCATAAGTCTCATAAAAAAAGAACAAATAACTTACATAAATCCCTATCCTCATCCTATATTCATTATTTTGATCATAAATCCAACCTAGGAATGATTCAGTTTAAACCTAAGGAGCATACACGAAGAAGAGATGCCGTTCTTCAACGAACGTCTTTATTTTACTTGTTTCTCAAACCCCATAAAGTTTTATTAAACCATGATGATATAATAATCTCTATATATTAAATATATTTTGATGTTTTTATAATAATTTAATTACTTACAACTTCCTCCACTTTCAACAAATGGGTTATGAAATCTTTATTCATGTGTTTGGTGAACAATCACCTCGCGAACTGATGTCGTTCGTTTTTCCATCACCACCTCTCAACGCTGGGTATTATGATGGATATAAAGCATATATTTTTATATATAAAATATATAACATAATTATACCTTGTGATTCATTATATAATATATAAATTATTTCTTTCCATTCTATAAGAAACACTAAAACCTCACTTATGTGTACGATGAACAACGACCTCACAAAGTGATGTGATTATTATTTCACTAACGCTTTACATTGAAGGTAATAAGGAATAATTCTAATGATTATATGTGATATAAATTAAATAATTATGATATTAATGAAATATTCATCATTCTAAAAAGATAATATTTCATTTTATTTTTTTAAACTTAAATACGATAACATCATTAGTGTATGCATGAACTGCCGCCTTTACGAAGCTATATGACTCTCTTTTCATCACCACATCACATGGGTGATATATATATATGCATATTTAAATAAAAAATATGGTATTTTTGATATTATTGTCAATATGTAAATATAAAATATTACTTAACATCTTTCTATAATGATCATTGAAAAATTGAAGGGTTGCTCATGCGTACGTATAACCTATCATCTCCATGATCATAATGTTCTTTATTTATATAAAAGATCTTTCATGATTTTTTATAAAAGTATAAATGATGTATAAATAAGATAATTATTTCATGATTATTATTCTTTATATGATTAAACAATATAATATGTTCATGAAATGAATCTTTAATGACACAACACACATGAGAAGACAAGACAATTAACACCTAAAACAATGAAAATAGTGAAAGATTATTAATGAAAAACAGATGATTTGTTATAATAAGATAATATATGAAATTATAAATATTAATATGGTTATTTAATAGGTTAATTATATTTTTAAAACCACTATATAGAAGGTTAAGGGATGTTCTACAAAAAAATGTGAGGTAGATGATTTCGTCTCAATTTATATTTTATTGAGAATTATTTATTTTATGTACCAATTCACTTTTATGTGGTATATGAACTTTAAATTTTACATTTAATATCATGATTCATTCATAATTTTTGTTATTTTTAGTTTTACTTTTAATTATCTCATCCAAAGGGTTTTGAATTGAAAATTTCCAAGTGGTAAATGTTATTTTATAATCCCACTTTCTTTTGTGATTGTTTACTTTCTCGCGAAAAAAATCACGTTATTGTAATAATTTTTCATTGTAAATTAAATTTAAATTAAATATAAATATTATTTTTTGATGGATATTATTATTTTATAAACTATATACCATTTTTTATATGACGTTTACTTTGAAGGTTATTTGATTGGCTGGGGAAATATTGATAAATCAATATCCTTTACTCAATATGGATATTTGATAAGGCATGTTTTTTATGAATTAAAAGAATTATTTGATATATATAGAATTATTTGGATAATAATTACTTGGGTTGGGGACCAGTTATTGAAATCCCCTCAATCTTCATGAGATGAATCAGTTGGCCAAATCAGATGTGTTTCTACCCACAAACTTAAACTATCTTGAGGATAGATCTTGATAGTAACTATATTGAGAATAAATATTAATAGTTAACATGTATTAAATTATGTATTCCATCATAATTGATATTCCATGTGATTATTCAATTAGTTAGAATATCCATTTTCAAGTTTCGAGATCATGCAATTTTTTATATTGCATTATTTGATTAACTTTTATTCCTACGACATTATTTTCAAGTTATTGATTAATTTACTTGTGTTTTAGTCATTTACCTTTCCCTGTTAATTATTATGTATTAATTCATGATATATTACACTATAATTAACCATTATTGATCATTTTATATCACCATAATTTTTCCCTTTCCATAGGATTCAATATAGTTTACTATGATTGATATGTAGGGATATGATAGATGAAATAAAGTTATTGTAAGAAAAATGTTGTAATATGTATATTAAAATATAATGTAAGACTCAAGTATATATCTGGTTTACAAAGAATATATAACTATTTGGTCCTTAATGGTGTGATTCCATGTATCTTATTATAATGTAATTTAGCAAGGCACTGACTGCAGGTTCCTGGGGTCGGGTTCGCTACAGTTGGTATCAAAGGAAGTTTATTATAAATCATTGAACTAGATTTAGGAAAAAATATATTAGGGATCATAACCCTATGATAGATTTTGAGGATAAGTATAAAAGATAATAATAATGTTTTATTTAAGTACAGATTATATCCTTTTATAGTATCAATACATCCTTGTCTAGATACTACAAGTGGATGTGGTTATGGAATAGATGACCTAGTGGTAATAAATCTAAAAAGGGTGCATTGGGATTGAACCGATCATAACTTGGTGCATGAAAATAGGACTTACTGCACACCTATTTTGACACTCCAAAGGGATATCCTTAGGGTAATTAACATTTTCTTTAAAAACCATTATAAAAGATTTGGAAATGAAGATATTTTGAAAGAAACCAAATCTTATTATTCTAAGTTAAACAGTCTATAAATTTTAATTTATGCTATGTGTTACAACATTTTTGGAATTGTATATTATGAAATAAAATTCATAATTTTATGAGATACTCCAATATATTCAATTATTTAGAAATGGAACCTGGAAGGAGGAAGGGCATCAATACTTGTGGCCAATGTTGAGATTTCTCTACTCAGTAAGCTAATAAAACTGGTATTAGAACTGATAAAGTTATTGATATATTAGGGAAGATTAATCAGGTTATAAAAAATAACTTTTTTTGGATGGATATACGTATTTCATAGCATGATTCTCATATGTTGGATCAATTTATGTGATAGAGTCCCCTATTGTTTGGTGGGAATATTGATCTAATAGAAGCTGATAAAAGGATTGAGTCTCTATAATATATATGGTATTGGGATATGCTAAAAAGGAAAAGGTTACACTTACACTGTATTTATTCAAATGAGATTCTGATCATTGGTGGTCATTTATCTAGAATACTAGAGTGGAAGAGGAAATATAACTTATAGGATTGAAATAATTTCAGAAAATATTCTTTCAAAAATATTTCCCTTTTGAGCAACAAACTAATCCATATATAAATATCCTTAACATAAAAAAATGGGAAAAAGTGTTGTGGAGTATAAAGATACCTTTATAAGGTTAGCTAGGTATGGTATAGATTACATAAGAAACACAAAGTATAAGGTTGACCATATCTTTATAGTGATTAATAAAAGTCTCCGAAGGGCCCCTATCTCTCAAGAATTTTCTTCATATAATGAAATAGTTTTATTTTCTATCAAGATAGAGAAAAAATATACATGACTTATGGTTTCAAAGGGAAGTAATAGTAGAAGAAGAATATAGATAAAAAATGGGTAGTTGGAAGAAGTGAAAGAAGGATTTTTCCACATGTGATAACTATGGAATGAATCTCCCTAGTAAATACATGAAGGGATTGGGATTTTTTATAAGGGTTGAGAAAAGTTTCACCAAGAAAAAAAATGTAATGGGAAGAAAGAAAGTAATGTTATTCAGTGTTTCAAATTTAAAGAGATGGGGCACTACACAAATGAATGCCCCAAGAGTCCGGGGAATATAACCCAAAAGAGATCAAGGAAAATCTTATGCTAACGACACAATGAAAGTGGAATGATTAATGTGATCATGTAATTGGATCCAAGAAATATGCTGTAAAATTATTTTATTGAGGATATTCTAGTTATAAGTATTATAAAATGTATAAGGATTGTACTAAAATACTATTTCATTACGGATTTGAGTGAATATGTTTAATGGTACCGATGACTATGAAAAATGATTCAACGTAAATTTGAACTTCTTGTATAACACTTGATTTATGGAAATAAAACCTTCAATATGTTCTTAACATTGAGATAATGTTGTTGGGGGTAAATAGATAACTGAAATGGATAAATTTAATTAGATAGTACTGACTGCTTGGGAACTAATTAATGATTTTTTGACAAATTGGTATACGCTATCATTGATAGAGTTATCAATTTTTTTGGATTTAAGTAATATATAAAATAATCTATGTTTTAATTATGTAATAAGGAAACAAGAATGTTTTCAATATTTTTTATGGAAATTCATGTTATTTCCATGTTTTAAGAGATTACAGGATGAAAGTATTCACATGTTTGGTATAAGTCAATAAAGATATAATTCCTAATTTTTGAGATATTAATGGTATGTTAATTTTTGTAAATTAAATGAATTATTTCCTAATGTTTTGTATATTAATATTTTGGAAGGATCATAAGGTTTAAAATTTATTAAATAGTTTAAATTAAACATTGGATGAGTTTTAAGACCCCAATTTATGACCTCACCATATGGATATTTATAAATACTGGTTGATCTGTGCTAACCATTTTTTCATAATAATAACTAGAGATATAAGGAATTACTTGTTATTTTATTATGGATATTATAATATGTCAAAATTGAATTTTATTTCTTCTGGCATAAAAAAAGTTCAATTTTGGATATTTATTTTTTGTGTAAGGAAGGAATTGAGAAACAACCAAAGGATGATATTAATATTATGAATAGAAACTCATAAATTATATTTCCTTATATTATTATACTATAAAATAATTCTTATACTTTTTCAAAAAGCATCTTGAAATAAAATTTTATAGTATTATCATCATTTCTGATGATAACAATGACCTTTTTGACACCTATTTGGTTTGTGGTATAGAAATCGTTAACCTTATATGAATCAACCACTTTAATGTGATAAATGTTCTTTATCACTATCCATCAATATTTGGGCTTTGGTTTTCTCTTCAATTTCTATGTTTTCATTTCCTACCTATGTTCTTCTATATGTAATCCTAGTTATGTAATTATTTAACATGACCTTCATACCTCATTTTTCTATTATTAAGAGGATATTTTATGATCCATTTTACAATGTGGGTTTTTTATAAAATAGAATTTGGAAATATCTGACCCTCGATTAAGGATATTATGTTTAAATCTTAAGGATACAATTATTTTAATGTGGGTAGAATGTAACACCTCAAAAATCTAAAATAAGATCATTATATTGGATAACGTGCGTTGAATGGAACACCAAGCTTATAAGGGAATATAAAAACATGATACTTTATGATATTTTTATTTTAAAATAAATAAAATATCTGAAATAGATTTAAATATATGAAAAAAATATTTTAAGTTGGGCTTCACACATAAATGAGTTTCTTTGATAGTTTGTGTTACACGCAATACTGAGTTTTACCTGAACAACAATATACTATTAATATTATTTTTTAATATAATAGTGATCACATAGCCATCAGAATGATTAGTAAGAATATGAATAAATAAACTATTGAAATATATAAATTTTCCATTTTTATTACCTATCTATTTATTATAAATAAAATAAGAATCATTTAAAATAAAAAGAAATGTATTCTCAAAAATTGTATTTTTTTCTCTAAAAGACGGTTTAATCATGCTTTGAGTACTTAATTTAAAATAATTTGTTACAAATTTAAGAAAATTTATATTTCAAAATAAATTTAATTTTTGAAATCATAGTACCAAAATTATCTTAGGATGAAATTTTTGGTTTTTTCTATGAAGTTTCATTTTTTTGAAGAATAATGAAAAATACTTACTTTTAATTGGAAAACGCCATTTCATTTAAATAATTTATAGTGATAAAATTTTTTAAATTGTTTTTAAAGAAAAATTAGTTCAATTTTATATAAATTAATCCAATTTTTCTCATTTTAATCATTTTCATATTCAATTTTGATATAAAAACATTATAAAAGTTTAAACATTTTCACTTTAAAAACCTGCTTTCTAATCACTTATGCGGGATTAATTTTGAGTTAAATTCTGCCACTTCTATAAGTTGAATTTGAAAAAATGGATTACATATTTGTAATAATAATAATTTATATTATATTATAAGTTAAAATTAATTCTTTTCCATAATATTAGTGAAAATAGTTAAAATTAATTACCGCGATTAAGGTTAAAATGAGGTTTTAAAAATTATATGCGTTTGTATTGAATTAATTTTACACACACATAGGATTTTTATTTAATAAATTTTATTTAATTTTTAGAATAATTAGGTCTAAATTATCTAATAAAACTAATTTTAATTATATTATTAATGGGTAAATTACCTAGGTAAATAAAAAGATACAAGTTATTATGGTAAAAACTAAAAGTGTAAAATTGAGTAAACTTAAAGATTATGGAATATCATGAGAAAAATGTGTTTTATATTGTGTGTGGAAGTATTTTATAGACCAAATAAACCATATAATTAATTATTGATC
Organism: Viscum album; assembly: GCA_963277665.1. Taxonomy (NCBI): domain Eukaryota; kingdom Viridiplantae; phylum Streptophyta; class Magnoliopsida; order Santalales; family Viscaceae; genus Viscum; species Viscum album. The sequence continues at coordinate 1,328,146,056 of OY728127.1, read as the reverse complement.
TATTTTTGAGCCACTTTAGGTAATATTTACCTCCCAATAGTGAATACTTCTGAGTATTTACAAAAATTCCAGGCCTCCTCCATTATAAAAGGAAAGTCACTCTTATCACTTTTACACACCTATAAATCTATGTTATAATACAAAACTTACCAAAATAACATTCCAAAATCCCTAAAATCATACTTGAATCATTATTTTGGGTATAAATCCATCATAGTAAGGATTTAGTGAAAACCAAATGAAGATACCCGAAGAAGAGGTAATATTCTTCGACGAGCGTCTTTATTTTACTTATTTATCCATATTCTTAAATTTTTATTAAAACATGATGATATAATAAATTAGTATCTTACACATAATGGGATATTTTTTTTAGTAAATTCATTACCTACCCCCACCTATACTTCCATCAAATGTGTAACACCCTTAGATTTTGAGAATTATTATTTTTCAAATTAATTTAACTTTTTAATATTTTTTTCATTTCACATGACACTAAAAATAGTTATATATATATATATATTAAAATACTAATTAAAACATTCCTTTCACATTAAATGAAAACTTGGCTTGGGCTATACACAATACCAACTTGGCTTGCACTACAAGCAACACCGACTTAGTGTTCGATGCACGCAACACTGAGTTTCTATAAAACATCTCTTTTTATTATTTTAATTATTTAAATAAGATAATTATAACCTATATATTAAACTTATTAATAAATAATTTTAATTTTTTTCTTTTATATAAATAAATAAAATTGATAATGAAAGATAACATTTTTGGTAGTCTTTTTATGTTAAAAATATTGTTTTCTTAAATGGATCGCTTTTAAAAAGAAAAGTAATTTTTAATTTTTTTTGAAATTTAATGGGATAAAATAAACTTAATTATTTAATTCGTAACATTGAAATTAACCTAGGGTGAATTTTTTGGGATTTTTTCTGAGAAACTTCATTTTCTGATGAATAGTGAAAAATACAACCTTTTAGTTAAAAACAACCTTTTTGTATAATTAATTCTTAATGATAAATGTTATTATAAATATGTCTTAAGGTAAAATTATATAATTATTAAATCTGATAATACAATGAAATTTATTAGGATCAACTTGACTTTGAAACTGAATAAAAAATCTTAACAAAATTTTGAACTTTTTTCTACTTTAAGACCCCATTATTTCATTCAATCTACAGGATTAACACTAATCTTAATTTTTATGCTTCTATGATTGGAGTTTAAAAAATGTGACACAAAAAATTGTATTTAGTATAATATTTTGAGTCTAACAATACCATGTTAATTTTTTTTATCAAAATTATTAATAAAAGTGATTAAAATTAATCACAGTAGTTAAGACCGAATTAAGCTTAATTAGGGACTGAAACTTAAATTTAAGGGCCCAAATGACCTAGAAACTGGTCTAAAACCCATTTTATGTCACTAGTTAGGCCATAAAACTTAAATTATTGGGTTGTATTGGTTTTTTAATACTTTTTTAGGTAATAACATGTGCACACCTAATTTGTTTCTAAAAATTCCATGTGAGTCCTTTTCCTTCCCTATAAAAGTCCACCACCCCTACCCATTCCTCAAACCTCTAAAACCTTTTACGTTCGTCTAATATCTACTAAATTAGCCTCGAAAAAATACTACCTTCAACCTTGATTCCTCCCTTTGGGATGAAACCCTCTCAAGGAAGACTTTTGGCACAAACCAAAAGGAGTTACCCGATTAAGAAAGAGGTAACGTCTTTTCTCAAGCACCTGTCCTTTATTTTCCTTATCCACCCTACACAAAACCTATTACCTTATTTAGTGAAAAAAAACTAGTATCCAACATATACTAGGATGTTTTTATGCAAAGGGTATGACCTACACCTACACATACCTCCATCTAATAGATGTTGAACATACTGTTTCTGTGTATGATGAACTACTGCCTCACGAAGCGATGATTGTTCATTTATCCTTTACCACCAATCATTGTGGACATTATTATGGACACTATATTTATATATTTAATATATTATATTTATTAATTATTTAGTCTTATATATTTATTTTACATCACACATCTTTTTTACTTTCCATTTAGTGTTAATACGTTAATCTCCTTTGGGGAAGTGTTGACTACCGCCCCCTCAAAGTGATGTGATTCATTCACACCACATAGAATGTATTAAGGAAGAGTTTATTGAAATTATATGATATTTATGTAAAATTAATGATACTATAATAATTATATATATATACATATATATATATATATATATATCATTTACATACTTTCTTTCAATACGACACTAAAAACAGAAACAACGTTCATGCTTCCATATGGCTTACAGTCTCCATGAATGGTGTATTCCATTTAATTCTTATATACGATAAAAAATATTATAATATTAATATAATATATATAAATAATATTTATATTCATTAACTATATTATGGAATCGTGATATAAGTATAAGGACCAACGATATTACAAATTAAGACACATGTGAAGAACAAAGTGAATATTACCCGAAGTGAAACTTTAATATAGGTTCTTTAACAAGTTGGTAATATAGGGTTATAATAAAAACATATATGGTAATAGATATAAGAATATTATTCTGTAAAATATGTATAATAAACTTATATTTATTATATTGGAATCTTGTACGAGTATAGAGAGAGTCAAGACAGAGGGTAAGGGGATTTCATCTCACTTTTAATTTCTATGAGATACAAGCTACGTTTTGCACTATTTCATTTTGTGTGATGAATATAATGCATGTTATTGTATTATATGTATATTATACTTAAATTTATGGGTATTCACATTACCATTTTATTATCCTTCATGTCACGACCCACCCTCGGGGTCCTTGCCGTGACTACCCCAAGCCCGCCTTCCATAGGCCAGGGGCTGGCGACTAGCACCAAGGCGTAATTCCCGGTAAAAAGGGAAGGCATTGCCTTTGTAAAGTAAACAAACACCACAGAGTAAGCAAGAGGAAAGTAAACACTAAGTAAAAACAGAGTACAACTGAAAGTGTGGAAATGTAAATGGGCCAGTATACAAACCCAAACTGAAAGTAAAGTACAACTCGAAAGGGAAAACAACAACTGAAAAGTAAAAGCCACTACACCGAGCTGTCCACTAGAAATCCCACCTGAAGGGTGGGTGCAGATAGCTCCACTGCTCCTCGGGTCCCGTCGTCCGCTCCGAACACGTCCCGCCCAGTGGTCCACCTCCAGGTACCGTCCTGCTCTGCATGCCTCAGCCAAGATCAACGCTGTCCGTCGTCTGCAACCAACACAACGTAGTGCGGGCATAGCCCGTGCAAGGGTGAGTATAAACTACTCAGTAGGGACCCCGAGACCCCCTAAGGTCTCCCAAAATCCACAAAGGATAAACCACAAAGGAAGATACAATCACGAAGTGACAACCGACACTGCTTAGGTATATGCCCATACATATACCTAAGTCATCAATTCCAATACGCTCCAACCTCCGAGCCCAAGTAAAACTCAGTCCACACAGGAAAGTAAACGTATTCCACACAGGAAAGCAAAATGAAGTCCACACAGGATAGCTCAACTCAATCCACACAGGAAAGCAACAGGATTCAGCTCACACAGGTATACTTCTTCAAAAGACGATAAAGATGATCTCTGATCCATCTAAGTTGTCGGACCCACGAAGGATCGATAGGTAACTAACCCCCGCAAATACACACACATGATCGGGTCCACACAGGACCTGTAGGTGCTGGTTCACATAGGACCGCTGAGCGCAAAGACCCACACAGGATCGGGCCCACACAGGACCTGTAGCACTGATCCACGTAGGATCGCTGAGTGCTGTAGTCGTCGTCGAATCCACACAGGATCTCAGTACTGTCGTCATCGCAGTCACAGTAGCAGTAGTAGTCAGAGTAACAGTCGAAGTAGTAGTCATAGTAACAGTCGCAGCCAGCACTAGGGTTCCCGCACACAGCAAGCTCGTTCAGGAGGGTCCGCTCCACGAGCCGAGAGGCTGATACATCAACTGTCACAAAGTCCAGAGTTGATGGATCCAAAATTTACGTATCGCCAATAGGAACTCAACGCAACAGACGGCGCGTCGATCGGACGCCCGGTCTGAGAGTTATTGGCTTTTTCGTCCCAGGGGCAGGTTAGTTTTTAAGGAAAAACCAACCCGAACATACTCCACCTGCGTCCAAACCTCAGGCGGAGTATGCCAAAAGATCCGTCTCACTAAGAGGAACACAACAAAGCTGACGACATGTCAATCGGACGTCCGTACCTCAAGATATGAGCGTTTCCGCTCTGAGGGCCCGGTTGGTTTCGTGTACGAACCAACCCGGCCGAACTCAAAGTATTCCGAAACTTTCAGTGTGATATACCGAAACGACCGTCTCGATCCAAGGATCGCATTTCCGCTAACGGTTCGTCAATCGGAGGTCCGTGACTCAAGTTATGGCCAAAAGACCAAAAACGTCTCGAAAACGGGGGGTCCGGGTCCAGGGCGACCCGGCCCGGCCGGCGGCGGTCCTACACGGTGGCGTGGCCCGGCGCGGCGGCGTGGTCCGGCGCGGCGGCGCGGCCCGGCCGACGGCGGTGCGGCCTGGCGCCGCACGGGTGCAGTGCGCGGGGGGGGGGGGGAGGCCCCCGCCTCCTCTCTGGGGGCGACCGGCCCCCCTCGTGGGGGCCTGCTTTGTTGGAAACGGGGGGCCGCCTGCCCCCCTTTTATGAAACCGCCCCCCCTCTTAATGGGGGGGAAATTAACCTGGACGGGGGAATTTAATTCCCCCGGTCTTTCCCCTTCCAGCCGGCCCGACCTGGCCGGCCGGTTCTTCTTCAACGGACCGGCAAAGCCGGTCCCCTTCCGGCTTCCGACACTGGCGGCCCGGCGAGCCTCCGGTCTTCTCGTTCCGCCGCGTCCCGGAACTGGCCGCGGTGTTCGTCGTCCGGCGCGGTGCGACGGCACCGCGCCCCTCCGCCGCGGCCCCGCTCTGGCCGCGGCGCCTTCGATTCCCTTTGACGCGGCGCGACGGCGTTGCGTTCATGATAAACTTTCCGTGGCGCGGCACGATGGCGTCGCGCAATTATAGCCTTGCGATTCCCACGTGGTGTGACGGCACCACGCCTTCTCATTCATCCGTAAGGAAATAATATTCAAGAACAGAGGAGGGGGAATTCGGCCGTGTTTGTGCGGTCCGGCCCCCCTCTCGTTAGTCGATAACACTTAACAATAAACCTCAAAATTGTCAAGATAGAACCAAGAACGAGAATAAATAAATAATCAACAACAACCCCTACCTTGGTTTCAAGATCGATGATCATCAACGACCCGCAGAAGACAACGTCGCGGAGGTCGGGTGTCGCGGTAATCGTTCGACAAATCCATTGACGAAGAGGTATGTCCGAAGAGGTACGTCGTTGGCAAATCTTCGTATGACGACGAAGGAAGTCCGAGGAGGAAGCGGCATTCCCTTTCGTTGACACGGAAGGTGTCGTTGATCTTCGGAAACAACCAGCTACAAAGAAGAGAGGAGCGGCGTTCTTCGTCGGAGCTCGAAGGTTCTTCGTGTTATTCATCAAAGTTCAAGAAGAAGAAGGAGAACCCAAATTCTCTCAAGAAGGCTAGAGAAATCTAACCAAATAAAATAAGCTAGAGTCTTATTTTATTCACACACTTAACAAAATTGAATTTCAAAGGTTTGAAATTCAAATAAAATAACTCCAAATTAAATAACAAGTTGTCATGTCATTTAAAGAGGGTTTAAAGGGAGTTTTGAGAGAATTTGAGGAGATGGGGTTCGTGTGGGCCCCACCACACTTAATCCTCCCAAGGGAGGTTAAGTGGATGTGGGTCCACCTTTAACTCCCTTTGGGAGAAGTTAACCAACAAAATAAAAATAAAAAGTGTTCCACATTTTTATTTAACTTCTTATAATTCTCCCAAAAACTAACTTTCGTCCCGCAATAAACGCAACTTCAGAAAAGGTCTCCTTAAGCGAAAAACGGCGCTGCGAGTTCATCGGTGCCCTTAGATTTCAATTCCGAGCACCGAATCAAAAGTTAGAAAATCCCGCTCGTTCGTTCACTGAACGTACCCGAGCCAAACTTCGGAAATTGATTCCGGGCACTCAGGGCATCGGAATCAGGTGCCGTCAGAAATCGCGCTCTTGTAAAATTCCAAAGAAAATTAAGAAAAAATTTCCCTTGAATTTTACGGGTCTTTACATTACTCCCACCTCAGGGCTTTACGTCCCCGTAAAGATACAATAAAAACTAGGAGAACAAATGAGGGTACTGAGCACGCATCTGAGCCTCCCGCTCCCATGTGCTCTCCTGGAGGTTCCCGTGCTGCCATATGATGCGCACAAGAGGAATCGATCTCCCACGTAGGACCCGATCCTGTCGATCCTCTATCTCCACCGGGACCTCCGTAAAAGTCTCCCCATTGTCGATGTCAAGCTCCCCATGGTCAATGATGTGCGTCGGTTCGTGCACGTACCTCCTCAGCTGAGATACGTGGAAGACGTCGTGCACCCGGTGCAACTGAGGTGGTAGAGCCAGGCGATAAGCCACCTCGCCAATCCTGTTGAGGATCTGGAAGGGTCCGATGAAGCGCGGATATAACTTGCCGCCACGGCCAAATATCTGTATACCACGTCGAGGTGAGACCCGCAAGAAGACGTGGTCACCATCCTCGAACTCTAGTGGCCTCCACCTCCTGTCAGCGTATGACTTCTGCCGGCTCTAAGCTGTCCTCATCTGCTCCTGGATGACCTGGACCTTCTCTGTCGTGGCCTGGACCATCTCCGGTCCCACAAGTGCTGACTCCCCAGGGTCTGTCCAGCACAAAGGAGATCAACAAGGTCGGCCGTACAACGCCTCGTACGGTGCCATCCCGATGGTGGAGTGGTAGCTGTTGTTGTACGAAAACTCCACCAAGGGTAGGTGGTCCTCCCAGCTACGACCAAAGTCGAGGACACATGCGCGGAGCATGTCCTCGAGAGTCTAAATGGTCCTCTCCGTCTGACCATCCGTCTGAGGGTGAAAGGTTGTGCTCAGACGTAGCTGTGTCCCGAACGCCTCCTGTAACCCCTTCCAAAGACGGTAAGTAAAGCGAGCATCTCGATCGGAGACGATAGATGATGGCATGCCATGGAGTCGCACAATCTCCTGAATGTAGAGACGTCCCAAGCTCTCCACTGATCCCTACTCTCTGATGGGTAAGAAGTGTGCCGACTTGGTGAGTCGGTCAAAAATCACCCAGATGGAGTCGTGAGCTCTGGAAGTGCGTGGAAGTCCAGTCGCGAAGTCCATAGATATGCCGTCCCACTTCCACTCCGGAACCTCCAAGGGCTGTACCAAGCCTGCTGGTACCTGATGCTCTGCCTTCACCTGCTGGCAGGTGAGGCATTGAGAAACGAACTCTGCTACAACCTTCTTCATGCCCGGCCACCAGTGCTGTCGTCTGAGGTCCCGGTACATCTTCGCCACTCCAGGATGTACCGCCAAAGGAGAAGTGTGAAACTCTCTCAGCACTTCCTCTCGCAAGGCGACTGGTACCATGGTACGTCCTCTGAAAAGGATGTCGTGCTCTTCACCAAGGGAGAAACCATCAGGTGCATGTCCCGAGGATATCTGTGTACACCGTGTCTCACAGTCAGCGTCCTCACGTTGTGCCCCTCTGACCCGCTGCAGTAGTGGAGGGGTGACTGTGAGAGACTGAAGGAAGGCTGCTCCATCTCTATCCACGAAGGATATCTGTAAAGAGGCTAGCTGCTCCGTTGCCTCCTCAAGTAGCTGAATGCCCATCCTCCTACTGAGGGCATCGACTACCACGTTCCCCTTCCCAGGAGTATAGACTATCTCAAAGTCATAGTCCTGGAGGAACTCGAGCCATCGCCGCTGTCTCAGGTTCAGGTCCTTCTGCGAGAAGATATACCTGATACTCTAATGATCAGAAAAGACTGTAAAGCGCTCGCCCATCAGGTGATGTCGCCATGTCTTCAGAGTGAAGACCACTGCTGCTAACTCCAGGTCATGGGTAGCGTAGTTCTGCTCATGCGGCCTCAACTGACGTGATCCATAGGCGATCACCACCCGCTCCTTCATCCGAACACATCCGAGTCCGGTCCCTGATGCATCACAGTAGACTACGTACCCTACTCCCTCCTCAGGCAACCTCAAGATAGGTGCGCTGGTCAATCTCTGTATCAGCTCCTGGAAGCTCTGCTGACATTTGTCTGACCACACGAAGGGTTTCACCTTCTTCTTCAAAGCTGTGAGTGGTGCCGCAACTCTAGAGAAGTCTGGCACGAATCTCCGATAGTATCCAGCTAGTCCCAAGAAACTCCGAACCTCAGTCACGCTCCTGGGTGGCTCCCATGCTAACACAGCCTCGATCTTCGCTGGATCCACTGCAACTCCCGCCTCAGAGATAAAGTGTCCCAAGAAGTGGACCTCTCGTATCCAGAACTGGCACTTCGAGAGCTTACCATAAAGCTGGTGCTCTCGGAGTGTGTCTAGTACAACTCGCAAGAGGTATGCGTGCTCCTCCTCAGTCGAAGAGTAAATCAGAATGTCGTCAATGAAGACTACGAAGAATCTATCGAGGTATGGCTGAAAGATCCTGTTCATGAGGGCCATGAACACTGCTGGAGCATTGGTTACGCCGAAAGGCATAACCAAGAACTCATAATGGCCATACCGACATCTGAAGGCCGTCTTCTGCACGTCCTCGTCTCTGACTCTGAGCTGATGATAGCCTGACCTGAGGTCTATCTTCGAGAACCACCATGCTCCCTTGAGCTGATCAAAGAGGTCATCAATCCTCGGTAGCGGATACTTGTTCCTCACTCACCTGTTTCAGGCGACGATAGTCAACACAAAGTCGCAAGCTCCCGTCCGCCTTCTTGGCGAACAATATCGGGGAAGCCCAGGGTGAAACACTGGGTCAGATGAACCCCTTGCCCTGCAATCCCTCCAACTGTACCCGTAGCTCTCGAAGCTCGGAGGGGGCCATCCGATATGCTGGAGTCGATATCGGGGCTGTCCCGGGGTACAAGTCAATATAAAAGTCTACCTCTCAATGAGGAGGTAGCCCTGGAACGTCGTCGGGAAAAACGTCCGCAAACTGATCCACCACTGTAGGAAAACCAGGACTCCGCACGTCAACTGCTCAAGGATGAGGCTAGCCAACTGATGAGTAATGGGCTTTCCTCTCCTCCGCGGAAGTCCATCCTGTGCTGCAAAGGCTCCCTTCTCGCCGGTGAAGGTGAACCTGCTCCCGTCGGTGCGTACACATCACACCTTTCGCCTAAAACATTCAATCTGTGCATGGACCGTAGATAGCCAATCCATGCCCAAGATGACGTCGTAAGGCCTCGACGCTGCTACAAGAAGATCCCAGCCGAAGCTCTCGCCTCTTAGAGTAAGCTCGCACTGCCGGCACCAGTGCGTAATCGTCGAGTCTGCTCCCGTAGGAGTATCTAGCCGTAAGGATCGAGCCAACGGCTCTGTCGGAATCTCCGAGCTCCGAATGAGGGCAGCGGCTATGAAAGAGCGACTCGCTCCTGTGTCTATAAGAACTGCAGCAAGGGTGGAATAGAAACATATAGTACCTCGAATCATCTCGGGTGCGCCGTGGTCGTAGGCCTCTGCTGCCTGGAGCTGTGCCTGTCTCTGCCCGCCAGCTCCCTGTGGTCGGGGTGGACCTCCTGGTGGTGGTGGTGGCAGAGCCTCAAAGCATCGCCCACCACCTGCTGCTCGGCTAGCTCCTCTGCCTCGTCCGCCTCCTCTCTGCGGATCGCCACGGTCGACCCTCTGCCTCTGCTTCGGTGGTCCCTCAACCATCTGCTGCTCCTCGGCATGGCGGGTCGGGCAGTCACGAGCCATGTGGCCCTGCCCGCCGCACGAGTAGCACTGTCTACCTCTCGAAAGACTGGCTCAGCGCTGTGTCCCCCGCACTGTTGAGCCAGTGTCCTGAGGTCGTCTGCCTGAAGGTCTGGTCTGCCTGAACCCCTGAGTCATCCGTTGAATGCCTGCTGCAGATGACTCTGCCACGTGCCGCCCTGCGGTGGGTCTCGGTGCTGGTGCAGACTCAACAAGGAAGCTCTCGATCAAAAGGGCCCGCTCTAGTACTCCTGTCTGAGTCGGTATGCTGAGGGAGATCAACGATGCCCTGATCTCGTGTCTCAAACCCTGCTCGAAGGTCCGGGCCTGGAAGAATGGGTCCCGTACCATGTCGGTCGAGTAGCGCGAGAGATCGGTAAATCTCGCCGAGTACTGAGCGACCGTCATGCTGCCCTGCCACAGCTGAAGAAGCTCCTGGATACGCACCGCACGAAGGGTGGCTGGGACGAACTCCGAGCGGAAGAGGTTCTCAAAGTCCGTCCATAGAAGAGATGCCTCATCATGCACCTGGAGCATCAAGCTCCACCATCGTCCTGCTGCTGCGTGTAGTAGGCTCGCAGCGTGGATCACCATGAGGTCTGCTGGTGTCCTCACTAGCCTAAACACACGTACCACTGCCTCCATCCAGTCCTCGGCTGCCTGGGGATCCGTCTCCCCGCGAAACCTGGGTGGTCACTGGCGCTGAAACTCATGCAGTGCGCTGAGGCGACGTGCATCGTCAGCGGCTGGGGCTGGAAGTATCGGTGGCTCGACGGGTAGAGCTACCGCCGGTGCCACTACTGACAAAGGGCCCTGCACCGAGGCCTCGTCGCTCGGTGGGCTGTCGTCACACTCGACTCTCAGAACCCTAGCTGGCTGCCGTCGTGGGGCCATCCTGAAAAGGAAACAGGTGCGCCACGGTCAGAACAGTATACCCGGTGAGCTAATATAAAGTAATCACAAAGAAAACTTTGAAACACACATGCAATCAATGTTTTCGTGCATTAAGTCGGAAATCAGAAGTCAGGGTCCTGGTGTACGGATACGTCGGCCGCCGCACCAACACTGGACTCCCTGGACTGAGAACCACACTCAATACGCTAAACATTATTGCTTCACATAGAAAAGATCAGAGTTCGCGGTAGAACCGAACTCCTCTGATACCAATTTGTCACGACCCGCCCTCGGGGTCCGTGCCGTGACTACCCCAAGCCCGCCTTCCATAGGCCAGGGGATAGTGACTAGCACCAAGGCGTAATTCCCGGTAAAAAGGGAAGGCATTGCCTTTGTAAAGTAAACAAACACCACAGAGTAAGCAAGTGGAAAGTAAACGCTAAGTAAAAACAGAGTACAACTGAAAGTGCGGAAAAGTAAATGGGCCAGTATACAAACCCAAACTGAAAGTAAAGTACAACTCGAAAGGGAAAACAACAACTGAAAAGTAAAAGCTGCTACACCGAGCTGTCCACTGGAAATCCCACCTGAAGGGTGGGTGTAGATAGCTCCACTGCTCCTCGGGTCCCACCGTCCGCTCCGAACACGTCCCGCCCAGTGGTCCACCTCCAGGTACCGTCCTGCTCTGCAAGCCTCAGCCAAGATCAACGCTGTCCGTCGTCTGCAACCAACACAACGTAGTGCAGGCATAGCCCGTGCAGGGGTGAGTATAAACTTCTCAGTAGGGACCCCGAGACCCCCGAAGGTCTCCCAAAATCCACAAAGGATAAACCACAAAGGAAGATACAATCTCGAAGTAACAACCGACACTGCTTAGGTATATGCCCATACATATACCTAAGTCATCAATTCCAATACGCTCCAACCTCCGAGCCCAAGTACAACTCAGTCCACACAGGAAAGTAAACGTATTCCACATAGGAAAGCAAAACAAAGTCCACACAGGATAGCTCAACGCAATCCACACAGGAAAGCAACAGGATTCAGCTCACACAGGTATACTTCTTCAAAAGACGATAAAGATGATCTCTGATCCATCTAAGTCGTCGGACCCACGAAGGATCGATTGGTTTTGTGTACGAACCAACCCGGCCGAACTCAAAGTATTCCGAAACTTTGAGTGTGATATACCGAAACGACCGTCTCGATCCAAGGACCACATTGCCGCTGACGGTTTGTCAATCGGAGGTCCGTGACTCAAGTTATGGCCAAAAGACCGAAAACGTCTCGAAAACGGGGGGTCCGGGTCCGGGGTGACCCAGCCCGACCCCCCTGGGTCGGCCCGAACTGGGTTGACCCGACCCGGCCCGGCCGGCGGCGGTCCGGCGCGGCCTGGCCGGCGGCGGTGCGGCCTGGCGCTGCACGGGTGCAGCGCGCGGGGGGGGGGGGGGGGGGGGGCAAGGCCCCCGCCTCCTCTCTGGGGGCGCGGCTGAAGCCGCGCCTTTTGTGAAAACCGGCCCCCCTCGTGGGGGCCTGCTTTGTGGGAAACATGGGGCCACCTGCCCCCCTTTTATGAAACTGCCCCCCCTCTTAATGGGGGGGGGGGGCAATTAACCTGGCCGGGGGAATTTAATTCCCCCGGTCTTTCCCCTTCCGGCCGGCCCGACTTGGCCGGCCGGTTCTTCTTCAACGGACCGGCCAAGCCGGTCCCCTTCCGGCTTCCGACACCGGCGGCCCAGCGAGCCGCAGGTCTTCTCGTTCCGCCTCGGCCCGGAACCGGCCGCGGTGCGACGGCACCGCGCCCCTCCGCCGCGGCCCCGCTCCAGCCACGGCGCCTTCGATTCCCTTTGACGCGGCGCGACGGCGTCGCGTTCATGATAAACTTTCCGTGGCACAGCGCGACGACGTCGCTCTATTATAGCCTTTCGATTCCCGCGTGGTGCGACGGCACCACGCCATCTCGTTCATCTGCAATGAAATAATATTCAAGAACAGAGGAGGGGGAATTCGGCCGTGTTTGTGCGGTCCGACCCCCCTCTCGTTAGTCGATAACACTTAACAATAAACCTCAAAATTGTCAATCTAGAACCAAGAACGAGAATAAATAAATAATCAACAACAACCCCTAACTTGGTTTCAAGATCGATGATCGTCAACGACCCGCGGAAGACAACGTCGTGGAGGTCGGGTGTCGCGGTAATCGTTCGTCAAATCCGTTGATGAAGAGGTATGTCCGAAGAGGTACGTCGTTGGCGAATCATCGTATGCCGATGAAGGAAGTCCGAGGAGGAATCGACGTTCCCTTTCGTTGACACGGAAGGCGTCGTTGATCTTCGGAAACAACCAGCTAAGAAGAAGAGAGGAGCGGCGTTCTTCGTCGGAGCTCAAAGGTTCTTCGCGTTCTTCATCAAAGTTGAAGAAGAAGAAGGAGAACCCAAATTCTCTCAAGAAGGCTAGAGAAATATAACCAAATAAAATAAGCTAGAGTCTTATTTTATTCACACACTTAACAAAATTGAATTTCAAAGGTTTGAAATTCAAATAAAATAACTCCAAATTAAATAACAAGTTGTCATGTCATTTAAAGAGGGGTTAAAGGGAGTTTTGAGAGAAGTTGAAGAGATGGGGTTCGTGTGGGCCCCACCACACTTAATCCTCCCAAGGGAGGTTAAGTGGATGTGGGTCCACCTTTAACTCCATTTCGGAGAAGTTAACCAACAAAATAAAAATAAAAAGTGTTCCAAATTTTTATTTAACTTCTTATAATTCTCCCAAAAACTAACTTTCGTTCCGCAATAAACGCAACTTCGGAAAAGGTCTTCTTAAGGGAAAAACGGCGCTGTGAGTTCATCGGTGCCCTCAAATTTCAGTTCCGAGCACCGAAACAAAAGTTAGAAAATCCCGCTCATTCGTTCACTAAACGTACCTGAGCCAAACTTCGGAAATTGATTCCGGGCACTCTGGGCCTCGGAATCAGGTGCCTTCAGAAACCGCGTTCTTGTAAAATTTCAAAGAAAATTAAGAAAAAATTTCCCTTGAATTTTACGGGTATTTACACTGCATTCTTGGGTTTTGACTTCCAAAAGTTACCAAATTGGTAAAAATGTTTTTGTCTCAATTCGCCTTCTTTGACACTCATGTTTTGTTATGCTCCTAAACTATTTTTTCGGGTGAATATAATTCCATTTTAAATTCCTTATTATGAATATAAATATTTTAATGACATTTTATGGTTAATTTAATTTCATTTCCTTACATGGAGATCAGGATCCCATGATACCAAGTCACTAGAGTTTATTGAGATAATCTCATTGCTATTCGATATTGTTCATGTTTATGATTACTTTGATGAAACATTTTGGTCCATATATCAATAATATTAATGAGTTTACTTATACTATATTATTTAATTATATAATCATGTATTGGTATCAGTTTCTACTCTTTGGTACATATGTTAGTTAAGAAAGTGTTTTTAGGAATTCCTGACTTTACCCTCACTTCTATTAGAAATCTATGTTTTCTAAAAATAACTTCCAAGAATATTATTCCATTACCATATAATATCCCAAATAAATTTTTACCCATTTTGTATTTTACCAATATCTTAAATGGAATATTATTTTCAATTTACAAACAAGGCTCTTTTCTATCCTTTTTACCGTGTAAAAGGAATATTCTTTTGACCTCGTATGACATTAAGAATTTACTTTCCAGCATTTCTTAAAATCTCCCTTTTCATTTTTAAAAGGGAAATCTTTAAGAAAATGTTTTTTTGAACGTAAAATTTAAGTAAATTTTTTTTCAAAATGGTTTAAAACTTCTTTTAAAAGTTTTAATGTAAAACTATTTTCAAAATTTTTTCAAGTCTTATTTATATGCTTTTAATGTGTCTCCAAAGATATTGATTTCAAAAAAATTTCAATGTTATTTTATAAGTTTCCAAGAAAAATTATTTTCAAAATGTTTTCATGAATTATTTATATGTTTTCAAAGTATTTTCAATGAAATTGTTTTCAAATAATTTTCAATCCTTCTTGAAAAGTTTTCAAGTGTTTTAAAATAAAAAGGTTTTTAAAATGTTTTTAAGATTATTTTAAAAGTTTTCAAGGAAAATGGTTTTAAAAATGATTACATGTATTCTTTATAAAATTTCAATATATTTTCTAAAAAACTATTTTCAAATAGTTTTATGTATAAAAAATATTTTCTCAAATAATAAAATATATTTTTGTCAAGAAATGTTTTTTATAGGACATTTCAAAATTATTTTCCATCTAAGATGAGATCTATTGATGTTACTCACAACTTATAGGAAATTATATAAAGGTTCTATTCATATAATTTTTATGAATGAGTTATTCTTAATGCCATTGTCTTTTTGAAACCCATTTCTCCTTCATGGATAATATTTTTATGAAACCAATTTCTCTTTCAGGGGTTACATGCTTTTGAAACCCACTTCTTTTCAAGGGTTATGTTTATGATGAAATGATTACGAAACCTATATCTTTCTATAGGTTATGATATGTTCTCATGTTTATTATACCCATTTAATTTCATGAGCAATTATATGATTTTTTATGATATTATGACACATGTATGTATGATTTCATTTTGTGACATGTGGGACCTATATCTCCCTCTTATGCATTGGGTAATGATTTATATCTCATGAGAATAAACAGGGCTAGAATCAGGGTTACTCGGTTCAATAATATAGGGATGGAATTTGGGTTACTCAGTTCAGTAATATAGGGATGGAATGAAGGTTACTCAGTTCAGTAATACAGGGACATAATGAGGGTTACTCAGTTCAATAATACAGGGATAGAATAAGGGTCATTCGTTTCATTAATACATAGTTTGAATGGGGGTAACCCGATTCAGTAAAGGACATTATCCACTAAGATGGTCTTATAATTGATACCTGGATACTATGGAAATCAGTATATTCTTATGTGTTTCCAAAATTCCATGTGTTATTCCTATCTTATGATTTCATGACTTATGATATTTATTTCACAGGATTAATGTCTTATGAACTACCAATATTTTTTCCATGATCTATGTTATGATCTTTGATATGTAGGGTATGATCTTGTATTTACAGGATCATGTTCTCATAACTATATAATCATGTTTATGCTTACATTTCTCCCTTATTTACCTTTACTGAGCATTTGAGATTACCCCCTTTAATGTTTCCTTTCCCAAGGCTATGAAGATAGGTATTATGTTTGATGTTTCTAAGAAGGGTACTAGTCGTGAAGAACCTTGTGGGAGATAATGTAGCTCACTTATGTACGAGTAATTATGTTTCCATGCTTCCAAAGGAACTATACCAACAAAGGTCTTTGGGATTATATTTTTATAATTTTTAAGTATTATATAAATTTTATATAATGATTATGTTTTTAAAGAAATGGTCACTATAAAATGGGTTATGAAATCATTATTCATGTGTACGGAAAATTACCGTCTCATGAACTAATGTCATTTTTTTCCAATATCAGTTCTAAAGGATGGGTATTATGATGGATCTAATATATATAATATAACATAATTATACATTTGGAGTAATTATATCATATATACATTATTTATTTCCATTCTATAATAGAAACAATACCATCTCTTGTGTGCATGGAGGACTACCGCCTCGCGAAACGATGTTTTTTGTCTTTCCCCAATGCTTTACATGGAATTTGATTATGAATAATGTTAATTATTATATATGAAATAAATTATATAATTATAATATTCATGGAATATTCATTAATCTTAAAATATAATTTATCATTTTTTTTAGACTTAAAGATGACAACATCGTTCGTGTACATGTGGAATACCACCTTCAAGAAAGGGATGTGACTCTCTTTTCATCACCACACCACATGGATGATATATATAAGTATATTTAATGAAATAATATTATATTTATGATATTATTATGATTATGGAAAGATAAAATATTACTTACGTCCTTTCTATAATGATCATTGAAAAATGGAAATGTTACTCATGCGTACGTACAATCTACCATCTCCGTGATCATAAAATACATAATTTATAAAAACCATAATTAATTATTTGTAATGGGAGTATAATTAATGTATAAATATGATAATTATTTAATTATTACTATTCTGGAGATGTTGAAACTATATAATATGCACAATAACCAAAACTTTAATGACAAAACACACAAGAGACACAAGGCAATTAACTCCCAAAACAATGAAAATAATTAAAGATTATAAATTAACAGGAGAATAAATGTTATAAAGGGATCATATATGATATTATGAATATTAATATGGTCATGGAATATGTTAATAACTTGTTTAAAATCACTAAATAGTAGGTTAATGAAAGTTCAACCAAAAGGTAGCATGAGGTATGTGATTTCGTCTTAATTTCCATTCCATTGAGACTAGTTGTTTTTTTGCACCAATTCACATTTATATTTTGTGTATACTACCCCTTTGAATTTCAATATCATGATTAATTCATATTTTTAATGGTATTTTAATTTTCACTTTTGAATTATGGCATATAAGGGGATTTGACTTGAAAATTTCCAAGTGGTAAATGTTATTGTACAATCCCACTTTCTTTTGTGATTGTTAACATTATCTTGAAAAAATAATTTTATTATAATCATTATTCCTTAGAAATTAAATTTCTATAAATTATTCATATTCTTATGGGAATTATATCATCCAAGGGGATTAATTGTGGAAATATTTTTAAATCCACATTCTTTACTTAAAAAAGATATTTAATAAGTCACATTGTTTATGAATTAAATTTATTATTTGATATATGTTGAATAATTTGGAAATTAAGTATACGGGTTGGGAACTATTTAAATAAATCTCCTCTATGCATCAGTAGTCTCCTGAGACAAACCAGTTGACCAAAATCAGATATATTTCTACCCACAGAATTAAACCATCTTGAGGATAGATCTTGACAGTAACTATCTTGGGGATAGATCTTGACATTTCAGATGTTTAAAATTATTCATTCCATAATTATTAATATTCCATGTTATAATTAAATTAGTTATAATATCCATGGTCCAATTTTAATTCATGTGTCTATTTTATTTAATAGTCTTTTATTCCTACCATATTATGTTCAATTTATTAATTAATTGATTTTTTTTTCATTTATTTACCATTATATATTTAGTTTTACTTATTGATTCAAGATATATTATATTGTACTTAAACTTTAGTAAGAATTTGAGCTCAACATTATTTTTTTCCTTTGTCCGAGATTCCATGATGTTTACTATGACTGATATGTAGAGATACACTAGATGGAATAAATTTATTTTGAAAAATTTATAATTTATGTTTTAAATTGTAATGTAGGACTCAAGAATATATCTATTTTAGCAATAATACTATAATATTATATCCTATGGGATGTGATTCCTTGTATCTTATGCCAATGCAATGCAGTAAGGCACCATCTCCTGGTTGCTAAGGGTCGGGGTCGCAAAATTGAGTCCATATTTTTACTTCTCTTATTGACTAGTTTTTGTTTATTTTGATTTGAGTGAATGATATTTGAATCCCCAATGAGTTTATAATGTGATTTTGGGGGTTCCCTTGAATATTTTCTTGATATAAAAGAAAAACATGGGATAAAGATCTATTCACCATGATCAATAAAATCATAAACATCTTATGTAGATGGTTTTTTTAAAGTCATAGAGTCTGTCGCTTGGTTGGAGTATGGAATGAAAAACTCTATGACCAAACCATGAATGACTCTTTATCCCACCTATTTTTTTTATTTTGACCCCTCTAGTTTCGAATCACTTATAATGTGGTTTCCACTTATTAGAGATGAATTGAGGGGGATTTTTATGGTGTTTAGATATGATTTAAATTTTTTAAGGGGCACATTTTGTTTTATTATTTAGTATTATTGGTTTTAAGATATAGTGTTTATTTTAGAGTGAAAAATGTATAATTTTATAAACTAATGGTTTTAAAACTAGTTTAGGAAATTTTTTTGAATATTATTACCATGTTTTACATGAAATATTTTTCTAAATTTCTCAATTTTATTTTGGTTTTGGAAAACATTTTGGAAATAAAAAAGAGATTTTATATAAATGTCTTGAAATGAAATTATTTTATTGGGAAATATTTTTAAAATTTTAATGAACTTTCAAAATGATTTTGGTTGTATTTAAAAATGAAATAGAGCATGTTTCTAAGGGAGTTTTTTTGAAAGAGGGTGTTTTTTTCCATATTATTCCTCATGAAAATGGATGCTGTGACATATTATTGTTATGTTATATTTTGGAATTTTTTCTCTTTGTTCATATACTTATTATCATGGTATTTCTTTTCGTTAAGTGGAATAAATTGGTTTCATTATGTCATGTGTTAGTTAGATTATTCATCCTAAAAGGTTAAAAAATAATATAAATGAATTATATTCAAGAATTATCCTCACAGTGAATCCTATCATCGCATGAAAAAGATCCTTTTAGTTCTAGAATCAACCTAGTATTTAAATATAGTGGTAGAATCATAACACCATATTATTTTAGACTATGTATTACAAGATCCTCAAGGCGCTGTTCATTTAGTAGTTTTATCTTGAGAATGTAAATGAGAGGAGAGATATTGAGTTTTTAAGCCTTCATCATGGTGAGTGAATGGTAAAGTACTTTATTGACTACTTTATAGAGTTTTTGGAACATTCATTTGGGGTGGTCACCAATTATTTTGAGAAGTATTTCACCATTATAGGAAATATTTTTCAAGACTTATATTTATATTAGGGGTTTCTCTTTCTAGAGTCTTTTTTAGTCTTGTGGGTTAAAAAAATAATTTGGATACATTCAAATGAATATTTTCTCTTGATGTTTTTTGTTTTATTGTTTCCCTATTTTTGGTTTTTGAAATGGTTGGGTGGTGAAAGTTATTGGATGTGTGCTTCCTTGGGTTCCTTATTATCATTATGGCATGTCATTTGTTATGTTCTTGATCATTCATGGTTAGTGTCACGACCCGTCCTTGGGGCCCGTGCCGTGACTACCCCAAGCCTGCCTTCTATAGGACAGGGGCTGGTGACTATCACCAAAGGTGTAAATCCCAATAAAAAGAGAAGGCATTGCCTTTATGAAACAAAAAAAACACACAAACAGAGTACAAGAAGAAGCTACACTAAGTAAAGCAGTAAAACAAATGTGCTAAAAGTACAAGGGGCCGGAAATACAAGCCCAAAAGAAAGGTACAACTACAACTGAAAGTAAATTACAACTCAAAGGACAACAGCTGAAAGGTGACAAGCATCTCATGGATCGTCCTCTGGATTTCTACCTAAAGGGTAGGTACATATGTCCTTCTTATCACTCCACATCCGTCCGTCTCCTCCGGGTACTGACTCGTCGTGAGATCTACCTCCAGGTACCGACTCGTCGTGAGCTCCACCTCCGGGTACCATCCAGCTCTACAAGCCTCAACCACGATCAGTGATGTCCGTTGTCTACATCCAACACAATGAGGTGCGGGCATAGCCCGTGCAGGGGTAAGTATAACGATACTCAGTAGGGACCCTGAGACCCTCAAGGTCTCTCCAAATCCAACAAGAATAACCACAAAAAGGATCTCAATAGATAAACCTTACTTAGGTATAATCCCATACTTATACCTAAGTTATCAAGTAACCCATCTCAATCATGAGGTAAACACAAAGGTCGTTGACTCAGCTCAAACCCGGATTTTATTCATGATGTCGAAACCACAGCTGCTGGAGAACTCCTCCTCTTTCGAGTACAGTGGGCCTACCACTACAACCAAGCGCTTCCCACTAACCTTGTACTGCTGATGTACTCCACCTGTCAAGTACTATGGGCCTGCTGCTACAACCAAGAACTTCCCACCATGGGTTTGCCGCTACAACCAAGCGCACCCCCTCATAGCCTACAGAGGTATTCCTTCGGTCGAGTACCGCGGGTCTGCCGCTAAAACCAAGTGCTCCTCCGCCGTGGGTCTGCCGCTACAACCAAGCGCTCCCCACTGGGCTATCCGAATCACTTTGAGTCGATCGATCAGCAGTCGTCAAGTCTCAGCCAGCTACTAGGTCTCTGCACTCTGCTCGCTCTTCACCAGGAGGGTCCGCTCCATGAGCTACTGGTCGATACTCCAAGTATCACAAAGTCCCACGAAGAAGTATCCCAAGGGTCTTCCACATCATAGGAATCTCAATATAATAGACGACACCTCAATCGGACGCCTGGTCTGTGTGTTATTAGCCTATTCGTCCCGGGGGCCTGATCAGTTTCGTGTACGACCAACCCGTCTGTGTATCAACTGTACCCCAAACTCTCATAGGGTATACTCATAGGGACCGTTTCTCAACATGATTACCAACGCCACTGACGGTTCGCCAAACAGTCGTCCGGTCTGAAAGTTATCAGCTTTTCCGTTCTAGGGGCCCGGTTGGATTTCAGGTAGAATCCAACCCAGACATACTCCATCTGTGTACAAACCTCAGGTGAAGTAGACCAAAAGAACCGTCTCATCAAGAGGAATCCAACAAAGTTGACGGTACGTCAATCGGACGTCCGGAACTCAAGTTATAAGCATTTCTGCTCCGAGGGCCCGGTTGGTTTCAGGTTTGAACAAACCCGGCTGTACCCAAAATTCTCCCAAATATTGAGTGTAATATACCCAAACGACCGTCTCGATCCAAGGATCCCAACACAATAGACCGTGCATCAATCGGAGGTCCGTAGCCCAAGTTATGGTCGTTTTAACGGATCTGTCCGAAAGTAGGGGGTTTGGGCCCGGTCCGACCCGACCTAATCCCCCTAGGTCGACCTGACCCGGGTCCGGGTTCAGTCCGGTTGGGCGTGGCCCGGCCCGGCTGGGCGCGGGCAGTCCGGCCCGACGCGGCCGGTCCGGCCCGGCGCGAGCGGCCCGGTCCAGCGAGGGCGGTCTGGCCCGGCGCGGGCGATCCAGCCCGGCGCGGGTGGCTCGGCCTGCGTGTCCGGCTGATCGGCCTTCGGTTGAGCGGGATGCGGGGGGCGCTGCCCCACTTTATTTAGAGATGGAGGCCCCTCTTGGGGGGACCTCCCTTGCCACCTGCTGGGGGTTACGACCCCCGAACTTCTGAAAAAAATGGTCGGCCGTAATAGCCGGCCAGAGAGCTGCCGCGGGACCTGCTGGTCCCGCCTCCTGGAGTGTCGGGGGCTGGCGGAGTCCGACTACCCTCCTCTGCATCGCTGCGGACCTTGTTCGACCAGCGCGGCGCGACGACGCTGCGCCCCTCCGCCACTACCCGCTCTTGGCCGCGGCTTCCTTCGGCTTCACCGGCACAGCGTGACGGCGCCATGCCCCTTTGCCGCGGCCCGCTCGGGCCGCGGTTCTCCCATTCCCATGAGGTGCCGTTGCACCATGTCGCCACCGTTCCAAACCACAATGGTGATAAAAAAAATAGAGGAGGAGGTTCGGCCGTGTTCATGCGGTTTGACCTCCTCCCGTTATGTTGATAACAGGCGGCCAAAAAAATTAACGAAGAATGTCGAAATAACTCGAATGTAAAATCAACCCCTACCTCAACTCACGAAGGTTGATCACTTGATGAAGAAAGGGGAAGATCCACTGTTCCATTGACGTTGCCGCGGGATGAAGGCGTCCCTTCATCAAGCATTGAGAAAAAGGAAACCGAGGTTGGCACCGGCGTTCTTGGCGTTCTCCAACGAAGAAGATGAGTTCTTTCTCCTCCAAAAACTAGAACTCTCCCTAAAACATAACACCACAAGCTAAACCCAAATAAAATAAGACACCTCTTATTATATTACTCAAGCCATGAATTTCAAAAATCCAAAATTCAAAACCAAACACACTTAATTAATTAATCTTAAGTTGTCATATTAATTAGATGTTTAGTTGACATGAATTAAAGTTGGAGGTGAGGAGGGGAGGAGTCACTTAATTAAGAAGGGGTTTAGAGGAGTTAGTGAAAATTGAAAAGGTGGGGGCTCGTGTGGGCCCCACCTCACCTTTAATCCTCTCATGGGAAGTTATCTACTAGTGGGACCCACTCCAACTCCCACACCTAGGATCTAACACTTAGAAAAGAGAAATAAAATTTGTAACACAATTTTATTTCACTTAAACCACATTTTTAAGCAACACTTCCCGAGAAAACACAACTTTTAAAAAGGTATTCTTAGGAAATTACAGGTACTGCGGTTTCATCGGTGCCCCCAGATTTCAATTCCGAGCACCGGTTCAAAAGTTATAAAAACCCGCTCGTTCGTTCACTGAACGTACCCAAGCTAAACTTCAGAAATTTATTCCGGGCACACTGGGCCTCAGAATCAAGTGCCGTCAGAAACTGCAGACTCGTAAAAATTCCAAAGAAATTAAGAAAAAAATTTCCTTGAAATTTCATGGTCTTTACAGTTAGTGGAATTTTTTTCCTTGAAATGTTCATGGTTTTGGGATTTTGTGCATTTGAGAATGGATTATCATTGGATTGGATATAGGATACCATTGGGTTTATGATAAAGTGATTATGAATAGTGTTTCTTCCTAGTAATCACACGAGGGTACTGATTCTGTTTTATTAACTATTGTGAATCGGTGTTTCATTATTTTGGTTTTAGTTCAACCAAATTGGTTATGGTGACCTGGGTCTAGAACCTATGTTGGTTTTGATGAGGTTTGTTTAGGGTATCTATTTTTGATTTATTTTTGGTCATTTATCATTGAGGTTTTATAGATGTGTTTTTTTTATAGATTTAAGTTGTTTAAGGTTTTATTTTCATGGAGTTTTGATTAGTTTGTCTAAAAATTGTCATTTATGGTTGATAGATGATATACTATTCTTAGGTTCCATATATAGGATGTGGATTATTTTTGGTATTTATTTCTTCTTAAAAGTGTTCCCCCTTTTCACAATTTTAGTAGCATTTTAAAATGGTGGTGTGACCAATAATAGGTCTTTGATTCTTTAGTGCTTTGGAGATTTGTTTCATTTAAGTTGGTTCTTGGAGTTGTTTAGTGTTTTTAGATGATTCAAATTCCATTGCTTGAGAGTATTGGGTAGAGGATTTTTATGATGACTCATACTGAATAATTTTTCCTTCCTAGGAACCTTTCTAGTTTTTTTTTCTGGAACCACCCACCTATTGATTCAGGCCTGTTGGTTTTGTGTCTTGTAACATACTATTTTCGATGAAGGAATTTTTGGGTGTAGAATGTGGCATAATTTAGAGATTGTAAAACCTCATGTTACTATTATGTGTGTGGGTGTATTATTTTGGTAGTTTTGGTTTTTTTAATTTTTCTTATTTTTCTCAATTTTTTTGATGTTTTGGGGTGTTTCATAGTCAACATCGAGTTAGTATAAAATGTGAGATGACCATGTAACTGTAGGACCTCGGGACACCCTGAGAGGGGAGGGGTGAATCAGGGTGGCAACTTTTTCTTCTTTTAGATGTGGATCTTGTTCCCACGTTGGTAGGAACTACTTAAACCTGTATGATGGATATGATCAGCAATTAAACATTTGCATGCAGAGAGATGACACAACTATTTTTACTTGGTTCACCACTAAGGGCTAAGTCCAAGGAGCATACGCCGACAGGTTTTTGGTCGTACCTACATCCACTATGCTTCACTAGCTATAGACTACAAAGGTTCGGGTATAGTCACTCTGTCCCAGGCTCACTGCCTTTACAATTGTTCAGGGATAGCTCACTGCGTCCCTCGGGTCACTCCCGTTGACTCCCCCTGGCTCACTGCCGTAGGTGAAGTCCCAATCAGTTTATAGACATGAATGTCTCTTCAATAAATGTGCATTGATGTTCTTTGTCTCCTATTCCGCATGAGACTTTGCTTGCATCAGGATTCAGAGTTGATGCTCTTTATAGTTCAACCTTTATTCTTTAGTGCAATGACTAAATGCACTAGATCCCCTTCTCTTCGTTTGCCTGAATCACAATCACTGATGTGATTTCTTACTTAATGAATCTCAGCTTACTCGATGTTGTCAGAATCAATTCTCCATGTATGCATGAGATCATTCATGTATCATTTAGATTTCTTCTTCAATCTCGCTTTGCACCGAAAGTATCAGGAAATCATTAGCTCTTGTGTAGCTCCAGAAAGGCAGGCGTGCTTCAAAAATATTTGGCTCTCCTTTTCAAGCCCGGCGCGCAAGTCTCTATCTGGCGCGCAAGTCTTAGGTGCGCAAGTATAACCTGGCATGCAAGTGTCTCCAAAGCACCTGCGCGACTCTGCCTTCTTGAACTTCAAACCTGCGTGACTCACTTCCTTCCTTGCCCAAATCACCTAGGGCGCTCAACCATCAGTCGGCGCGCAACCTCTACTTGGGCGACCAAACTACCACTTGCGCGGTTCAACCACCTGCGCGATGAGAGCTCAAACAATCTCAAAGTCTTGAGCTCCGTAAGAAATGAGGAGGGGTGGTCTGGTATTTATAGGCAAACTGGACCCCCTGCGCGGTGGCGCGCAAGTCATCCATCGACGCGCAAGTCTTGTCTCCAGTAACCTCTGTCGCGCAACTCACTTGCGCGACCCAACCAATACATGCGCGACTTTCTTTACTTAGCCAAATTTTGATGTTCGGATCCTCAAAAACATATGGCGCGCAAGTCTTTTATCCTCCAAGAGTATCGCGCGCAAGTCCCTTTGCCAAAATCACTATTCTTCATTTGTTGATTTTGAGGCCCTGAAATTAGGCAAACACTGGAAAACAGCGCCACTTTGTATCTGCTCTTTTTGTACCGCCTCCAGATCATCCACTCCTCTGTCAATGTTCATGAATCAAACATAGATCGTTGACCACAACTCTTGAACTCGACATGTCACCATGGAATCTCCTTTGTCAACAAATTTGTATGTCGTTTGTTTTCTTTGTCGACAAGCACGATCACCTCAACAACACTTCTTCTTGGTGATCTGTATCCTTCAGCAACTCTTTTTCTTTTATCACAAACTCCACAATTGTGATATGTATTCTTTAAAGGAACATCTTTGAGTACCATAATATTCTATGACAATGTGATGTGCATGGCCATTTCATAAGTCAACTCATTGGCACATTGCCTCCTTCATCAACCATCATGCTCAACTTCATGCAAACCATGTGATTCAATCCATCAAGAAGTCTCTAGCATGGTTCTCACGCAATCAGAAGTAATTGCATGGTCTTCATCAAAACCCATTGTTCTCATGCAATAATGAGGAATTGCATGGTCTGCATCCAGAAACACCATCCTGCTTTAATCATCCTTGGATGGATTATACCTCACATTCTGCATTGTTTTAAACAATGTATCACCTTTGACACATGTTCTTTGAACTTCCGATCAGTACAAAAAGCGTCTGAATCACCACTCCTCTACTTCATCGGAGTATTTCATGATCTCCTTCATTTTGATCTGCATTGATAACTATTGACAACAAATACAACCTTATACACAAAGTGGTTCCAACAATCTCCCCCTTTGTATTTTTTTGGCAATACCTTAAACATCTTCTGAAATGAATTTGTCAATGTCAAAATGAGAATCTTCTTATTCATGAACTTTTCTTTTCAAACGTTCATTTCACTTTCTCTCCCCCTTATTGACAAGAAATACAAAGCACATGGTAGGGAGGGTATCAATCCACACTTAAGAAATGTTTCATTAATCATTTCACTCTACGTCTACTTGAGCAATGCTCGATGTAGAAAAGAAGAGGATTTGATTAAGTAAACAAGGCTGTCCATTATCCACATATCATGATACCAACATGAGATGATAACTCATGTATCTTGTCTTCAAGGGTTTACCACTTTAATTCCAGGTAGAAGAAGATCAACTATGATATATAATAATCAACCTGAAACTCCTGCACTCACTTCAGCAAATAGATCAAAAACATTCAAGTGCAATCGACAGGATAAGTGACCTTGGGGCACTTCCATTCTCTTTATGTCACTGATCAATTCAGTTACTCCCCCTTTGTAAAATAATCTTTGATCTGAGTAACCAAGGGATAGTGATTGAGAAATGACATACCTCATCCATTGGCGTGTTCTTCAAGAAATTCACAGAGAAACTGCTTTTCAGTCCATCTGGAGTTGATATTGATTGAAACAGTGATTATGGAAGCTTCTTCATTCTTCTCCCCCTCAAGGGAAACACTCCTCATCATCTTCATCAAGAGTGATCCTTCATCATCATAATCTTAGAATATCAATTTAAGAATCTACTAAGGATGGAAACTTCTTCAGCTTGGCTATCAAGAGTTGACAACATTCACTACTTCTCAGGTTCTCCCCCTGAGAGCATGCTTCACCTTCAATTCCCTGCATTATTAGCACAAATACAATACACAAATGATTACGGGAATAAGGTGGTTCCATCTTGCTTCATCAAGAAGACTTGCTTGGTTGTGGTTCTTTTCCCAACCAAGTTCCTCTATTCACTCCAGTCTTCATGCCTGCACATTTGAACATGTGTTCTGACATCTGTCGGTGTGGCATGGCTCTGCTCACATTCTCTTCTGCTTTGTGTGGAGAATTTTTCTGCTTAGCAGCCATCATGAATGATACATTCTTACTCCTCTTAAGGACTACTTCTTGATCTGGTATTAAGGTTAGACAACCTTTTGCAATGTGACCAGATTTCTTGCATCTCTCACACAGAACTTCTTTGACACGTGTGTTTCTCTTTGTTTGCAAACTCTCCTGCACTGTGTCTTCATCATGTGAAAGTTTTCTTTTTCCTATGTCACCAGCCATGGCCTTCTCATCTTCAAGTTTCCTCATTATTTGAAAATCTTCTAGCCAGATGACCAATATGTCATTTGGAACTTTTGCAGCTGGTTTAGGTCTTCCACATGGGTTCATCCGAGATTCATCCCACTTACTGTTTCTTTTGGATGAATGACCCTTCAATTTGATGGATCTAAAATCCTGGGTCTTCTCAGCTTCCCTACTTGAGATCTTCTTGGGGAAATGTGTGTTCACAACATTCTTCTGATTTCTCCCCAAGGTAGCTGCTTAATTCTTTGACGGCATCAGAGGTCTTCTTTTCTTTTCAACAGTGAAAGCATGTTGATATGGACATGTGCCTGCATTGTGACCGCTGTCGTTGCATACATCACAAATGTTATCAAGAATTCCAAATCTGTTTGCAGTATACAGATGCTTCTGGACCTGCTGATGTTGCTTCTTTTTCTCTGTCTTCCTTCTCTTTGATATAGGCATTCTCTGTGCTTTTCCATGTAAGGGATTATAAAGACAATCCAGTGCACAGTGCCCAAATCTGTTGCAGCACCAACATTGACCCACAAATCTTTTCTTCTTTGTGTCTTCTGTATTAAGTTGTTGGGACTTCTGCTTAATCTTTTGTGCTCTATTTGAGGAAACCATTTCCTCATTTTTCTTCCCATCCACCCTAGCCATGGTGGTAGGTTTCTTCTTCTCACCTTTCCTCATCCATACTTGTTTAGAACTTTTCTTCCCACCTGCACTGATTGTAGGAGTGTATTTAGAAATATGAGTACAAGATGGTTTGGATGGTACCTTCACTTTCTCAGTTGCTTGTGATAGATCAAAGAGTGAAGTCATGATCTTCTTATCACATGTTGGATGTCTTTTGACAATAGAATCCTCCAGTGAGAATTGAGTACCAGCCGCAACTGATTCTTGATGTGGATAATCAAGAGTTGTCATAATCTTCTTATCACATGTTGGAGGCATTTCAGCTTTAGACTCCTCCAACGAACATTGAGTGCAAGCATCACTCATTTCATTCTTTTGTGTAGTCTCAATATGTGTGTTCTCAATCTTGGTCAATTGAGCTTCCAATTTTTGACCCACAATATCGAGGATGATCTTCTGATCATCAATCGTGATCATCTTCTCTTCACAAGTCTTCTTCAACCTTTCAACCTCATCTTCATGCATCTCAACTTTGTTTTGTAACAAAGAGTCAAGTTCCCTGAATTTAATGGAAGTTTCTTCCGAACAAAAATTCTTGACTTCATTGCTCTTCTTCAGCTTAGATTTAAGTGCATGGATCCTTTCTTTTAAAGTATTATTGACTTCCTCTTCTTCTTCAAAGACTTTCACCCGTTTGATGAGCTTCATACTTTCCATAACTTTTCTTTCCAACCCCTTTTCCATATTGTCAGCTTCCCTTTCTAATCGATTAATCTCAACCTGCATAGATTGGAATAGGCTACAAATAATAGCAACCCTTTCTTCTGGAATATCATGCAGATATGTTCTAATTTTTTCTTGAAATCTTGAATTAGAGGTATCATCCTTTCCTCTGGATGAGTTCTGAGCCACCTGCTTGATACTTTCCAAGCCTAATGTTTCTTCATTATTGGAATGGCATGGAGAACAAGACACTTCATCTTCTTTGGATGTGGGGGACTTCTTCATCATCTTCTTCTCTTTCTTTTTCCTATTTGTCAATGTCTTGGTGGATATAGATTTCTTCTCAGAAATGACTACGTCATTATCAAGACTGCTCTTCATTGTTGACTCTAGGAAAGAAACTCAAATCCTCTTCTCAATAGAATTACTGGAGAATATCCAACATATGTTAACCTTTCCCTCTGATACCACTTGTAGGACCTCGGGACACCCTGAAAGGGGAGGGGTGAATCAGGGTGGAAACTTTTTCTTCTTTTAGTTGTGGATCTTGTTCCCACGTTGGTAGGAACTACTTAAACCTGTATGATGGATATGATCAGCAATTAAACATTCGCATGCAGAGAGATGACACAACTATTTTTACTTGGTTCACCACTAAGGGCTACGTCCAAGGAGCATACGCCAACAGGTTGTCGGTCATACCTAAATCCACTATGCTTCACTAGCTGTAGATTACAAAGGTTTGGGTACAGTCACTCTGTCCCAGGCTCACTGCCTTTACAATTGTTCAGGGATAGCTCACTGCGTCCCTCGGGTCACTCCTGTTGACTCCCCCTAGCTCACTGCCGTAGGTGAAGTCCCACTCAGTTTATAGACATGAAGGTCTCTTCAATAAATGTGCATTGATGTTCTTTGTCTCTTGTTCCGCATGAGACTTTGCTTGCATCAGGATTCAGAGTTGATGCTCTTTATAGTTGAACCTTTATTCTTTAGTGCAATGACTGAATGCACTACATCCCCTTCTCTTCGTTTGCCTGAATCACAATCACTGATGTGATTGCTTACTTAATGAATCTCAGCTTACTCGACGTTGTCAGAATCAGTTCTCCATGTATGCATGAGATCATGCATGTAGCATTTAGATTTCTTCTTCAATATCGCTTTGCACCGAAGGTATCAGGCAATCATTAGCTCTTGTACAGCTCCAGAAAGGCGGGCATGCTTCAAAAATATTTGGCTCTCGTTTTCAAGCCCGGCGCGCAAGTCTCTATCTGGCACGCAAGTCTTAGGTGTGCAAGTATAACCTGGCGCGCAAGTGTCTCCAAATCACCTGCGCGACTCTGCCTTCTTGAACTTCAAACCTGCGCGACTCACTTCCTTCCTTGCCCAAATCACCTAGGGCGCTCAACCATCAGTCGGCGCGCAACCTCTACTTGGGCGACCAAACTACCACTTGCGCGGTTCAACCACCTGCACGACGAGAGCTCGAAAAATCTCAAATTCTTGAGCTCCGTAAGAAATGAGGAGGGGTGGTCCGGTATTTATAGTCAAACTGGACCCCCTGCGCGGCGGCGCACAAGTCATCCATCGGCGCGCAAGTCTTGTCTCCAGTAACCTCTGTCGCGCAACTCACTTGCGCGACCAAACCAATACTTGCGTGACCTTCTTTACTTAGCCAAATTTTGATGTTAGGATCCTCAAAAACATATGGCGCGCCAGTCTTTTATCATCCAAGAGTATCGCGCGCAAGTCCCTTTGCCAAAATCACTATTCTTCATTTGTTGATTTTGAGGCCCTGAAATTTGGCAAACACTGTAAAACGGCGCCACTTTGTATCTGCTCTTTTTGTACCGCCTCCAGATCATCCACTCCTCTGTAGATGTTCATGAATCAAACATAGATCGTTGACCACAACTCTTGAACTCGACATGTCACCATGGAATCTCCTTTGTCAACAAATTTGTATGTCGTTTGTTTTCTTTGTCGACAAGCACGATCACCTCAACAGCACTTCTTCTTGGTGATCTGTATCCTTCAGCAACTCTTTTTCTTTTATCAAAAACTCCAAAATTGTGATATGTATTCTTTGAAGGAACATATTTGAGTACCATAATCTTCTATGACAATGTGATGTGCATGGCCATTTCATAAGTCAACTCATTGGCACATTGCCTCCTTCATCAACTGTCATGCTCAACTTCATGAAAACCATGTAATTAAATCCATCAAGAAGTCTCTAGCATGGTTCTCACGCAATCAGAAGTAATTGTGTGGTCTTCATCAAAACCCATTGTTCTTATGCAATAATGAGGAATTGCATGGTCTGCATCCAAAAACACTATCCTGCTTTAATCATCCTTGGATGGATTATACCTCACATTCTGCATTGTTGTAAACAATGTATCACCTTTGACACATGTTATTTGAACTTCCGATCAGTACAACAATCGTCTGAATCACCACTCCTCTACTTCATCGGAGTATTTCATGATCTCCTTCATTTTGATCTGCATTGACAACTATTGGCAACAAATACAACCTTATACACAAAGTGGTTCCAACAGTAACTTGTTATTTAAATTTGATTGTGTTATTATCCATGGTTGGCATATGGTTCACTAAGCCATAAAGGGTATTTATATAGAATGTGTGATCCATTTTGTTCTCATAGGTAACTTTCATGGTTAGCACACAGTTAAGATTAATTGTGAAACCAAACCATTTGTGTTCGAAGTGCTTATCCAATGGAAGCCACATGGATAATATACAATTTACCAAACCATGCGGCCTAACCATGTGATCTTCATAGGTTTTTAAAAGTTCAAAATTTTATCCATACCACTCTATTTTTAAAGGTATTTTTGAATCCTTTAATTCCACTAATGATCATACAACCTCCATTGAGTGTGAAGGGGATATCTTCCTTCCCCCTTTTAATTTTGATCCCCTGCACTTTTTTTCAAGAGATTTATTCAAGGTAACTCCAATATTCTTCCTTAAATATCTTCTTCTCTCTATATTTACTTAATTATCCTAGGTTTATTCTCCCCTCAAGAACCTTAAATCACTATATAATATATGATTTTGGTTCATATTGATTTCAACCTAGGGTTTTAATTATTTATAGCTTGTATAGAAGCATTCCTTTATTGTTTGGGAGCTCCCCATTGATGATGAAAAATTGTGGATTGATTTCCACCTCTTTAAGGTAAGTGAATCTATGTGATTCCATTATTTTAAAAATCATGGAGTGATTGTATTTTTGATATTAATTTCATGTTAATTTGAAATTCCAAGACTATCATGAATGGTCTCTATCATAGATTTCAATATTTTTCTCATAAATTTAAGGTTCTTGTATTCCAAGTAGTTATGAATTTTTCCAATGGGATCATTTAAATGGGTTTTAATAATAAATATATTATTGGGTACTTTCATTGGTTTATTAAAGAAATAAATCCTATTTTTAAAGAATGTTTTCAGTTTTTAGAAGGTGTGTGTATATTAGTATATTCAAATTGTTTTAAGTGATGATATTTTAAAGAAGTGTAAAGGAATAAACATCCCATGTCAGTTATGATATAAATTCCTATTTATAACTTTAAAGGTAAATGGTTCGTAGCTTATGATACCCTCAATTATGATGAATTATATTTGTTTGTATTTTAATGTCTCTAATATTTTATGTGATTGATGTATGATTTGAAAAGGGTTGTTCTATATGAGGGTTTTTTAGGCCAGGAGTGAAAAATTTCTTATGTTTTATCTTGTTAATTATCATTACTAATGGATCACCTCATGGTTTTTTGGTCATGGGAACGATAAGAATCTAAATATATACCTGTATAAGTAAAAAACTCTAGTTTATCTTATGTTATTGATAGAGTTTGAACCATGGTGACTAAGTGATCCCAAATGATTGTGCCCATGATATATTTTTCTATCCTAGGATAGCTTAGGGTCTAACTATTTCAACAATACTACTGAGATAGACATGTTCTTGTAGTTCAGATTACGTTACTAGTTGACTGTTATGGACTATATTACATTAGGATGAGTGGTGTAACCCTTAAAATTTGTTATTTAATTGGTGGTTCATTAGGGTATTTCCATTTATATTTTTATGTCCTCTTATACTTATTAATTTTGTATTCACACTATTTTCATATTTTATGACACTCCATTGATGATGTGTTTCCCTTATTTAGTGTTCTTCATCTAATCGTGATTGTGTTTTTTTTAAAATAGTTTGAAAGATAATTTTTGGATTTTTTGTGAATTATTTTAAAGGTTGTTTAGGAATCTATTTTAAAAGATAAGGATTTTTTTTCTTATGAATGAATGGTTGGGAAAGGTTTTGAAATGAGTTTAAAATTGGGTTTACCTAGTTTTTATAAAATATTAATGATTTGTACCTTGTTTTAAAAGTGTTCTCATGTTCATAGGTTTTAAAGGGGAAGTTATATTCTTTATGGAAAGAACATGGAATTTGTTTTGGATAAGCATTTATAAGATGAAAATCCTTATTTTTTGTATTTTATATGAAAATATTATTTATGGGATGTATAATTAAAGGAATTGCATGGAATCTATAGTGGGATCCTACTTGGCTATTTTCCTCACAACCTATATATTCCTTACCGTGTGTGTGTGTGTGCAGTCTATCTTGTTTCATATGGGTCATGGGTTTCCTTCCTATTGGATGTATTTCTCTGAGGCCTATGTTGGGGAGTTGGGATGTGGAGAGAAACCTTAGTTTGTGTGGAGATGGATTTAGTTCATGGTTCAAGTTTGGTTTTGTTTAAAATTACCATTTTGGTATATTTATCCAAGATGGACTTACATTGTTCTATTTAGTCTTTAGTTCATTGATTTTTATCATTCATTATTCCTAGATATTTAATGTGTGCTCTATTATTTTGATTTCGATTATTTATCAAATAGTTTAAATCATTGTTGTTTGTGACTCGTTTGGATCATTATGTTTGTTTATCAATGTTCTTATATTTGTAATATATTGCATAGATGTTCTATGTAAGGATAATTCATGACATAATTCTAGGAGGAAGTACATTGTGTGTGTTAAATCTGATTTTAGGGTGAAATAATTTCAAAAGTGTCTCCTTGATTCCCAAACACTAGTTTTCAGCCCATGGGGAATGGTAATGACCTTCTAGCCTTGTGATAGAAATAATTAGGTTCTAGTTTAGTGTCATCCTAGGTTGGTTTACTACACAAAGTCCATATACATAGGGATACATTACACAAGATATATTTTAATTCTTCATCACTCTAACACAAAATTTGTATAAACTATATTCAACTGCTAAATTCAAGCTAATAACATTATTACAACCCAACAACATGCTAGATGGAAAATAAATCCATTATCATACCAACATGTAACTCCTTATATAAATATATGATAATCTCTTGAAGTAGTATATCAATTTAAAATAAATAATACAACTACTCGTAAGATAAATAGTTTATAACGATGAATAAAAAATAAGGGAATAAATTTTAAATAAATGATCAATTCTTATATTTGATCATGACTTAAAAATTTATGAATAATTCATACGTCAAATCTAATCATAAACACTTTATAATTTTTACTACTCACTATAAACATTCAAAAATATTCTATATAAAAACTTTTTATTCATTTCATAATATAAACTTCTTATATTATTCATTATATGTCATTTCACTTTAAATATTTGATATTTCCTGAAATATAAAAATTTTGTATTTCAATTTATATCATGTAAACTATATACATAATCTAAATATCACATACTTAATATTATTTAAACCCTGTTCAAACCAATCATCCAAACATATTTTGATTTCGCTTAAATAATATCCCAAATGAGGCTCTTAATTTGAAAAATTCAAAATTAAGTATTATAAATAATTCATAATATGAAAATATAGACACTTTATATTTAACCTTACATTATAATTTATAAACACTTTATAAATTAACCTTTTGATTTCTAAATAGTCACTATATTTCTAAATCATAAGGCATGCCATATAATTTGGTAAAATCTATTTTAATATGAACATATAATATCATGGAATATTTATTTGTAAATGTTTTATTAATATTTAAATACCTAATTTACAACACTTTATAATTAAAAATTTTATAAACAATTTTATAAATTTATAAATATCTAAAAAACCATTTTATATTAATTTATAATAATTTTATAAACAATATAAATGAATTAATAATTAAATTTACAGTTTTTTTATTTACCAGTCATAATTAATGGTATAATTTTAATAATAGGATACGATAAAAAATATATTTAAAAATTCAGGGGAAATTGTTATCTGTAATTCAAATTCTAGTAATTATTTTATAGTTTAAGGATATAAAAATTATTTTACCAAATATAGTGTAATATATCGCATTTTGGAATTGGTCAAAAACTCTAAAGGAATTTTAATTTTCATTTGGTGGATGGGACAAATTTTGAAACAAGCTTCAGAATGGGATAATAAGGGTTTGACTGCTATAAAATGAATTTTTTCAATGGTGTTTAAGGATAAAAAGGTGTTTCAGTGTCCCATATGAGTTTGGTTGTGTCAGTATTCAAAAATACTCAATTTGGGATTGATAAACATGGGCACATGGTTGGCACACAATTAGTTCTAACTGTGTGGCTCAACAATGAAACCTATTTTTAGAAGGGACACAATTTGGTTAACCATTCAAGGTGGACTTGAAAATCATGTGAAATTGTGTAGATTTTGTTAGATATGTACACGATTGGTGAACATGTTGTTTAATAATGCACTGTAACCATGCAGGGTAGGAGTGCTTTGGCAGAGTAGCTCTTCATGGTTGGAGCACAATTTGTAAATCATGTGTCTTGGGGAAAGGGGGCTTTAGATAGTGTCATGGAACTATTTTAAAATAGTTTTTCTATCCATGATCCTTTTAAAAAGGTTTATAATTACCATTTTCCTCACCTAATTTATATGGATATTTACCCCATTTATTCTCCCATTCACACTAGTAGCCCCCTTCACATGCCTCCTTCCTCCTCCTCTTCCTTAGGTGGTTTCTCCCTCTTTATTGGTTTGAATTGAATGATGTCAAGGGAGTTTGAACTATAATGGTGATTCTAGACCCCCTTATTCATTTTCTTATTTCTTAACCCTTTTAAATTTTATTTTTGTAAGAGGTATTATGCCTTATTTTTAGTCCATTATTTTGATTCTTTTTATTTATCTCATTCCAGCTAGAATCAAAGCTTGATAATGGGCGAGTGTGGCTTCCTAAGCATGATTTAGGTTGTTAACATGTTTTCCCTAAAAGTTTAGTAATTTTTAAAAGGTT
Source organism: Viscum album (assembly GCA_963277665.1). Lineage (NCBI taxonomy): Eukaryota > Viridiplantae > Streptophyta > Magnoliopsida > Santalales > Viscaceae > Viscum > Viscum album. The sequence goes on along the minus strand of OY728127.1, from coordinate 1,328,109,726 downwards.
TTATTTTTACTCACACTATAAATCTCAATGAATTGTATTTAAAATGTTATGTACATTTAATTAAATATTTAGTTTAAAACCATGATATAGAGGCCTGAGTGTTTATAGGCTATGAAATTTGAGCAGAAATTTAATTTTCCTCTTTCAGGTGCTCGTCAGTGGTAAAATGGTTATTTTCCCCCAATAGATGATCTTAGATAGTTTTTCTAACCACTATTTTTGTCCCAAAATAAAGCATTTACCCTAGGATAGGAGTTTGTTAGAATTTCAAGCTATATGAGTTTTTGAAGAATATTTAATATTTATTTAATTAAATATTAAATTATTGAGGTTGGTTTGGGTTGTGATATATTTTGAACAGAGCATCAGATTGGGATTCTGACTCTGTGGTTGGGTCCTAAACAATGGGTTTTTCCAAGGTGAGGTATAAACCCACATTGGATTTCAGGACACAAGATAGTTATTTAAATGGGAAATTAATTAAAATCCCCCCTCATTTTGGATTCCCATTCATGGAAGGGAAGGGGGAGAGGGGCCTCCCTTTAATAATTGCCGGATTAATAGGGGAGGATGAGGAGATGCCTCCAAACTTCATCCATGGTGAATATTGGAACCAGATCAAGGTGAAATGGATTCCGAAAGCATATTTAGACCCGAAGCTTTGGTGTTTACAGCATGACGTAGGAAATGTTTTGAGATTTATAACCCAATCCCCATTGGTTTTCTTTTTTCAAGTTTTAAATCTATTTTATGAATGATAAGGACATCTTGTGGGTTTATATAGGCTTAATCAGGGAAAAAAGGTTTTCAGGAGGTTCACAGGGGTTTCCAGTTCAGAAATCCTGACTACACGACATGTGTTTTTAAGAATGCACACCCTGTGTTCTTCCTCATTTAGGGAAGATGGATATTTCATAAGTACACACTGTGTACTTTAAGTATATTCTGTGTATTATTACATGGATAGGTACCTACACATTTGGTAGAGTACATGGTAAGATGATGTTTGGAAAGTACACACCATATACTCTGGGTACACACTGTGTAGTATGATATGGAATTGTGTCCATGTACTTGAGAAGACACCCCTTGTGAGGGGTATATGGTCATGTATTAGTACATTGATAGACCTCATGTACACCCTGTCTAAGAAGTAGTATATGGGAATACCCCATGTGTAATTTGGACATGTAAAAGTACATGGCTAGGTGGAAATTTGAGATTACATGCCATGTTATCCGAATTAAATGCCACATACTTTTTCCAGTTTGAATGTTTTTGATAATTTTATGCATTAGAGTCAAAATTAAACGCATTTTTAGTCTATTCAGAGAATTGTTTCCACATAGATCACGATGGTGGAATACTTTCAAAATTTAGAGGTGGTATGGATGGTTTTTTGGGCCAAGGTAATTCAGTAGGAGGATTTTCTAAATGATTGGATTCATAATCCTCAAGTGGGTTAGTTGTGAACTACGAGGACCAGGTGAGGGTTGTGATCTTGGTGATCGGCTTGGCCTGAGTATTCCATGGTGATATGTTTACGATTTCTTGGATGGATCCTAGAATGTGGGATCAAATAGTATCCCCAATAAGCTCATGGGTTGAACCTATGTTTCAGGAAAAGTTTCCCGAGGATATAGAGGTCGAGGTTTAGCTCTTGGGTCTGGGGACTAGAATTGTTGGGGCCTTTGGGTTAGGTTTACACCTTTTTTTGGTAGTTATGGATGGGTGCCATTGTACTATTAAAATTAGTGTTAGGGAATCTTGAGGAATCCCCAAGTTGGATAGTTTCTGATTAAGTGATCATTGGATTCCATAGTCAGCTATTAAGAATTCCCATGTGGTATGGTCATGGATTTGGATGCCATTGTTGGCCCATTGTTGATTCATGATCAGTTAGAGGCCACTGAGGGATTCTTTTGGAGGTTTCTTGGACCATTATTGGATCGAGTTCTTGGATGAAATTGATGATCCCCACATAGGGTTCCTTTCTCTTTTTGTTTCATTTGGTCCATTTGAGGATTTTTTGATGGGCATGGCTATTAGACTAGAATTTGTTATATTTTTATTGGTTTTGGATGTTGGGACATGGTTTATCACTATGAGGATCTTATGATATGGTTGGATTACCATATTTTGGAACCCAGTTTACTAGTAAGGTATTTAATGGATGATAGAGCTGGATAGATGATCCATTGGTACTGTTCAAGTTATTTATAATTTAGAAATTTGGATAGGATACTTCATATTGGTAACAATAACTTTTTTATGGTTTGAGTGATGGAATGAGGTTCCAATCATGTTGTGTAATATTGTTAATTATGGTGGATGTGACATCACATGTATGCCGTTAGATTCGAGACTAATATTTCAATTGGTGATAGTATACTCTATATATTAGGTGTCAGACTGGGGCTCTAGACATAGATAATACACTTTGTTGTTTATAATCTAGACTTATGCTTAATGAAATGATGGTATAACTATTGGGATGGATGGGGGAATAATGATCTAAAACTGGGGTTTAGGAGTTGGAATGATGCTCTTGGAATGGTTTATTTGATATATGGTTTTGTATTTGGACTGATTCTCTAGGAATTATTTATTTTATATATGGTATATGTTTTGGTTTTATTCTCTAGGTATTATTTTTTATGACACATGATGTAGATGTAATACTAATGGTCTAGGTTTGGAAGTACTTTGTGGTGTTAGTTGGGATATATGTGTTGAGGTTCCATGTATGAGATAATGTTTGGGTCATGAGGACATGGAAGGGAATGACTTAGATTAATATCATAGATGATAGGACTATCATAGGATGAATCCAAGAATTTTTATGGTTTGGTTTCAAATACCATAGGTATGGAGCCCGTAGGATATTTGGAATGTACAATCATGGAGATAGTCTGAAAGACACCCTGATATTAGTCAATAAAGGTATAGTTGATCTAGGTCTTGGTCCTAAGTATTGATGTTCGTTTATTTTTATTTATTTATAGTTATTTTTAGGCTAGGATGACCACTTTTCATTATCATGCACTTATGAAATCAATTTACAGGTTCACCATCGATTGTGGCCTATTGAGATTTATTTCTCACCCCCTGTACATGCACCACAGTGTGCATATAGTCCTTATGTATTCTTTCAGGTTGAGATTGTATGAATGATGGATTGGGGTGAGGCCCATGATTGTATAGTTGGGTGGGTTGCTCATGTGGAGTCCACTAGTCAGGTTAGAATAGCTCTCTAGGGTATTGGAGACCCGATAAGTGATATATCCCAGAGTTGGAAGTAGGGCCTCATGTATTTATTTTTTAGTTTTTTTGTATATTTTACCATCCTGGAGGGTGGTCGATGTTGTTTTATGGAATTAATGTTTCTTACTTTAAATTATTTCAACTTATTACCTTATGTTTAAGTTTCATTTTATTTATTCTTTTACATTATCTAATTTGTATGATGTTTGATTATTTACTTGAGGTTGTGTACTCTAATATGTGGGTATAGTCTCCTCACTATTCAAACTTTGACCCCATGCTAGTCAATATTCTATGGCATACGAGGAGGCAAGGTTGAGGTATTGTGGAGAACTAGATTAGTAGAATCCATGCTAGGATGTTACACATTATTCTTTTTATACCATTATCGGGTTTAAGGTCAAAAATGTCTCCACAAACAAATTCTTATGGTGAGTTCAATCAAATTATAATGTCTACTATTCTTTCCTCATGATTAAATCACACCTTTGGTGTGTTCTTTATGTGTCTATATGACCAAATGACTTCCTAATGTGGGTTTGGAATGACAATTAAGATTCTAAATGGTTTAATACCATAACTTTACAACCAAAATTAATCCATTCATAAAGGAATTGGTTAATGTAATTAAATTAATTGAATTGGTAATTGAAAAAATACATGAATTTGGATGAATTGAAATATCGAAAGGATTCAACCTTGTACATTATTAAACCATTAAATGGAATATTTATCAACATATACCTATTTATTAATTTTAAATTTAATGGAAATGAAATTATCATGATGCATCATATTGAGTGACTTGTATTTTCTTCACGACCTCTATTATCATATTAAATGTTAAATAGTTGGAAAACCATCCCTTCACTTATGTTAAAGTATTACCTAAAAGGATTTATTATTATTATTATTAGACCATTTTTTTATTATGAAATATTTAAGAGAAGCGTTGGACATGACTCTTCACACTCCCTTGATGTGAGATCTTGGGAATCATGTCCCTTATCATTTATCTGAAACTATTGTTCATGACGTCCCTTATCATTCATCTGAAACTATTGTTCATGAAATACCTTTTTATTCGTCTAAGATTGATGGGAATTATGTCCCATATCATTAAATTGAGGTTGTTGGTCAGATAATTCCTTTTATTTTATCTAATTATTGGGCATGATGTCCCTCATTATTCATTTGGGATCACCGGGAATGAAATCCCTAATTTAAAATATGAGACCCGCATTATATTATCATGTGGATTACTTATCAGTACAAATTGAATACTCACTTACAATTTCATATCTATTCATATATATATATATACATATATTCATATATATACTTGATGAAACATGTTCAAAGACATTCCGGATTAGAAAAAAATAGGTATAGTTGGCCACATGAGTTTTTGAGAAAACCGAGCTAGACTTTATTACATTTATCATTTACTACTTGAATTTTTAGTGTACCAAAATGTTGTTGATTCATTTTATATTAATATATTGTATTTCATTTGACACCATTAGTGTTGTCCTATTTAATTTATCCTACACCCTATTCGGTCCACAATGTGGTACCCAGATTGCTCTCACGACGACAGGTTAGGGCCTAGAATATGGTTCCTTGCTATTACAATTTTTAGGCTTGGACGTTAAATGGAGATGGGGGCCAAGCATGTACTTGGGATGGCTACTAAGTTGGGTTTTTATTTATTCATTTCCTTTTTTATTCTATACCTATTGTATGTATTAGTTATTGTATATGTGACTTCATTTATTTAAGGATAGCATGTTCATGCATGGTCATTAATTTGGAACTTGGCAGTTTATTATTTACCTTCTATTGCCTTTAATTTATTTATGTTTTCAATATATTTAGTAATAACCTTGTGGGTAATGTCTCCCCACTTTAATAACTTTAGACCCTCACTACTAGTTTCCAGCCTCTGGCGTACGGGGAGGCATGCTTTAGTTCATGTGGTGAACCAACTTGGGGCACTAGATTAGTGGTTCCTGAGCCAGGATGTCACAAAATGGAATTAGAGGTTTTTTATATTATATTACTATTTTGGGATTTTAGGTAGATAACTAAGAATTTATCAACACTTGGTATATATCTCATGTTTGGGTGCCACCAACCCACACATGAAGGAATGATCAAGTTAGAAAAGATGTAATTATTCATACTGTTGTTATTATAGTTTATTATTATTTCACCTTAGTTGATTTATGTAATTACAATGGTACTTGATTTATGGATATAAGATATTGGATTCTTGTTATGGTATTCCAAGATATGAGTCATTTCATGCACCATAATAGGCACATAGATATTCACATGCAATTCACATTCCATGCCATGTAGGTTTCATTGTTTGATTTCACGATACTTGATGTATGCACCTTGAGTAACATATCAATATTTTTTTTTCAGGATTAATGAGATAAGTAATTAGTTAATTAAAGTGTATATGTTTATCTAAATGGTGTTTTCCCTCATTCATTGATGGTGGATCCTTAATTTACCAACTATGACACGTTTAATCCTTGGACCTTTGGTTTCATTGGATGAAACATTAGTGGTTTCAATTAAATGGGCACAAAATGAAATTTATAGATCTTAAATGCCTATATAAATTGATTAATATGAACCATATAATTGACCCACCACTTATAGACTTGTTACACTTTGAGACAAAATTTAGAAACCTGGTTATATTTACATGGATGAAAATTGTAACTTATATATGCTAATACCATTATAACCATGGAATATAAAATGTATCTAACTGAATCAGGATATATGTATAATGGTTGAACGAAAATTATATTATAAATATGTTTCCATTTAATTAAGGTGTAAATTTCATCTTATAAAGGATTTTACCTCTATAATTTGGGCTATATAACCCATATAACTAAATCCTTATGCTTGGATTGACAATTGTAGGTGAGTTTTAGAACCGTATATCTATGAGTTTAACTTTCTAAGGGTGTTTTTAAATTTAAACTATTAATGGGTTTCACTTAAATAGGATTCCAATTGTAATTTATAGAGTGTTATATCCATAAATTAGGAATCGATTCCCATGTTACCGAACATTGGTTGGTATGATGGGACCCTCATAATTTTTCTTTATCTATATATGCCTTGGTACTTAACCCCATGGGGGTATGCTGGTGATAAATATAGGATGGTTTTTAACGTGTCAGAAGCCACTTATACGTGTTAGATATAAATTTATGGTGGGATCCTACTAAACTAATCCCCTTTTAAATGATTGTGACCATTTATATACTTTTGAGAATTATTGATATTAGGATTTAGTTAATTAAGATTCTAGTTGCAACCTAAATAGTGTTTTCCTTTACAGCATGTAATTGAATTTTTCTTTAACTAAGCCCTATTATGAGAAGTTAAGGTTAAATTAATGGTTGAAAATAAATTATAAAATAATTTTTCAAGTTATGTATGGTTCCGTCCAAATAAAGTGATTATTACAGTTTTCCTTTATATCTTTTACATTATATCTCTCTTATATAAAATTATTTTAAAGTTATAATAAATTATAATCAACTAAATACCATAAAATGAAACCTTTTAGAGGTGTTGATAGTATTGAACCTCTTATAGGGTTTCGTTTTAAATGATTACTTGATAGTTTCCTTTGAATGGGAATCTGAGCATTGTCAGTAGGATTTTACTATTGTTTCTTAAAATTAAATGATATGGGGTGTAACCTAGTGAGCTTTTAACCATGATTTTTTTAGGTTTGATCCCTTGTGTAAGTAAGGGAATATCCCGATAGAGGTAGTGCCCACATAAATTAATGCATTTCAAAATTATTATAATGAGTTTCAAATGCGAGGTTCTGTTTGGGTGTTGTTTGTCATGAGTATGACTCTTGGTGATGAGATGATAAACCTAGGTTGAAGGGTGGAAATTCAATAAGTTGATCCTTATTGAGGTTGTGATAATTGTGTAATTATCTAGTTTAATGGGCTAGACATTCCTTAGGCTTGGTAGGCCACCTTGATTATCATGTGACAATTTCCCCTTTTTTTAGTTGGTTTAGACGATTATCAGCCTCCTTATAGTCATGTGAGAAAATATGGATTTGGGATATATAGAGTCATTGAGACTATAAATTAAGATATATGGTAGTCCTATTACGCTATTTGACTATCACAGTAGCACATTTTGTACACATGATGACCATTAAGATAATAAGTGTTGTGTTAACTCTGTTTTATTTATACTGACAAGGTCACACAATAATTTGGACTACATGGTTTCATGATTAAGTGGAAAGAGTTGTTAGAATGTGAAGGAAATGTTTATTAGTCATCTCTATAGTAGAGTGTCTTGGGAGTTGATAAGTCATTGTGGGTGTTATATATTTGAACTCATAATTTAGAGATAAGTTAACCCAATAATTTAGGGTGACATTGTAAAAACAGATCGAGTGGGATAAGACTATCGATCCGTATTAGTTTTATACTTTATGCTGGATGATGACGATGTACGGTAATGTGAATTTGGATGAGTGTCACACATGAATCTAGGAGAAAAAATGTTCTATCATAATGATAAGCAACTGGTTCCTCTCTTTTAGTGTTAGCACTTAGCATAAGTTAATTTTCCATATACAAGAGCCCTAATCAGTGGTGGTGGAGTGTGCTCCATGGGATGAGTTCCTGTTTTATGTAAAATGACACCTAGAAAACACATAAGGTGGAGAGTTATGTGGTGTTTATAGAAGGTGTGTCCTTACAAGTAGAGGGAACAAATTCATTATAGAGCAATTGGAAATGGTCAGAACTTCTTTTATATATTAGTGAGTTTCCATATATTAATTTTAGAAACTAGAATGTGATGATGAGTTTTAAAACTCCGGTATGAGTTTAAAAATAGTATTGATGCTAGATATAGTCTTGGGATGAATAAATTATCATGGATATGATTTATCAGTAGCAAATATTTTCTTTCAAGGCAGCATAATTGTGTGGTGGTTGGTTGAGTACACAACTGTTGATGAATGCCAAGAGTCAGGGTTGGACTTTAATGGTTGTTCTTGAATGATCATAGTTACCTTGGTATATAAGGTTATGTGATCAGACCCTTAATTTAAACATTTACTATAAATCTAGGAATCTCTTAAATAGTCTAGGTTGGTGTGGATTGACTGACGCTTCGATGATCACAATTTTAAGGTGTGTTGGGATTGCATTATGTGCATCATGTTAAATATGATGAATACATTTTGGGGAATGAACATTTAAACTATATTATAGAAGTATGATAAGAGTTTTTGGGTGCCCTGTGGTGGTTGAACCATAGTTGGACCTGTGCATACATTGTCATAAGACATGGTTCTTAGGGTTGGTTTGAGGCATGTATAACATTTTTTGATGGAGCATGGATATGGGGAGCTATACATGCCTATTGAAATAATTTTTAATGAATAATTTTTTGTTTATACCTCTGGATCAAGAATAGGTAATGTGAATTATCTTAGTTTACTCCTTGTCTTTTGGTGATCATGCCCAATATTTTGACATCTTCTTGAGTATGCTAAGAGAAAGTCAACTATACCCTGAGTTAAATAATTAAAACCAACACATTTTGGTTAGATAGATGAACTCCTTGGGACTTTCAATAAAAGAAAATATATATAGAAATCCTTATAGTGTGGATTCAAACCTTTTTATATAGGATTGTTCCCCACATTTTAGTGTTAGACAAGTCATTGGATGGTAATTTTAGTTTTGAGAGTATTGATAAATGAAACTGAATACTACTAGACTTCTCAGAAAAAATATGGTAAAATTGTTGTCATATTATTATTGACTATGTTCCTAAAACTGGATCTCTGTATAAGTGTAGTTTTTCCTAAGTGAAACCTTGATTCATTAGTAGGAATCACTTGGATAGAATCATGGACATCAGTTGATTCTTTGACTTGACCACTAGGCGAGACACCACCTTTAGGCACAACTAGTGTTTTTATTTGTGGATGTCTTGGCTATGTAACAAAATTTGACCCATAAACTCTAGAGTATATAATACCTTTGAAGATCTCTAAAAATGGTTATAGTTTTTACTAAGGTTACCCCAAATTTATAATTGAGACTGGTTTATGTTTAGAGTGTGATGATCCTATGATGTTGGATTGGTAATGTACCGATCTTCATGTAGGGATACGGTAACAGAAATAAAAAAGAAATGGTTTCGCTAGGATACCTCACTGGGAGTTGGTTATGAGCTTCAGTGGGTGCGCTCGAGTTTGTTGTAATAGTTGGATAATTATTTTCAAAGAAAAAATGATGTGAAATTTTTAAACATAATTGATAAAAATTTGACCATTAAATCAAACTATGAACCATTTTGATAGTGTTTCTAGGATGATAATGATGGGATTTTATATGAAATTATGATATTGGAGGTACTATGAATTAGAATTATCTATTTAATGTCAGAACCTATGGTGGAAATATCCATATGAATATTGATAAAAGAGATGATAATTTTATTGTTTCTTAGTTTAGATGGGATTGGGTAAGTGTTGTATTATAATTTTGTTATTAGTTACAAGAATTGGATTGAGTTGTAATGACTTATGTAACGTAAAATTAAAATGACTCTAAGAGGTTCCTTAGAAACTTAGAAATGAAACATGACTATTTTAGTGGAAACTCAGGACTTCTAAAGTTCATTTAACATTTCTATGTTAACCAATTTATCTTCAGGATGATAAGGTCTAATGTGGGGAGGTTGTAACATCCCACATTTTGGAATGGGCTAAAAACTCCAAAGGAATTTTAATTTTGATTTAGTGGATTATCCCAATATTGGAACAATATTTGGAATGGTATTTTAAGGATTTGAATACTCTAAGATATTTTTTTCTATAGGGTTTAAGGGATGAGAGGTTTCACTGGGGTTTGGTAGGGTTTTGGGAGAGTCAGGCTTCGAAGAAACACAATTCGGGACATACAACATTGGGAACATGGTTAACACATGATTAGTGTAAACCGTGCATCTCAACCATGAAACCTATTATGAGAAGTCACATGGTTTTATTGACCATGATTTCTGGGATATAGAACCATGTGAAAAGGTGTAGAGGTGTTAAGAGACACACATTGTTGGCACACATTTTTTTAACCATGCAATGCTACCATATTGTGTAAGAGTGCTTTGGGATAGTATCTCTGCATGGTTGGAGCTTGGTATGTATTCTCTATGAGTAAACCATGTATCTTGGTGGGTGATTTGGACTATGGAACCACATTTTTGTCACATGGTGTGCCTAAATTTAATCCTAACCATGTGAATCTTAAAAAGGTAAAAAATTTCCAATTTCCACTCAAACCTTAAATGGGAGTCTACCCGATTTATTCTCCAATTCACGCCCTCAACTCCACATACACAACACTTTCTTCCTACTCTACCGTGGGTGATTTATCCCCCATTCTAGGTTTGAATAAAACACTATTAGGTTTTCTGGAAGTATAACAGGGAGTTTACAACTTCTCTTACTTCCTTTACTCATTTTAATCTCCATAATAAATTATATCTTTGTGAGAGATAATATTACCTATTTTTTGGGTGTTCATTTTATTTTTTTGATTGAACTCATTCTAGATAGAATAAAATCTTGATGATGGACCGGTGAGGCTTCCTCAGCATGAGGTAGGTGGTCAACATGTTTTCCATTAAAGTTTCATTGTTTATAAAATGTGCCGTTGTTTCGCATACCAAACATTTCCACATGTTACTTTTAAAATGGTATATACATTAAATTACATCTTTAGATAAAAACCATGGTACTTCCTTAGAACCTTACATGGTTGGAGGTCAACTAACTTAACCCAAACCAACTTTTAAGGTTAGTTAAATCATATTCTAAGGTATACTATTCTTGCATCATGATTTAACCTTGCCATGGGCACATTCTTTAAATGTCTATATGAACAAACCACCTCCTAAGGTGGGATTATATTGTATATTAAGATGATAAATGGGTTAATTCCATCACCCATACCCTTAATCCTTTCAAAAAGGAACTGGTTAATGGAATTAAATAAACTGAATTTGGAAATGATTGATTACATAAATCATGATGAATTGAAATATGAAAAGGATTCACCATTTTCCATGGTTAAAACATTAAATGGAATTTTTGAATGGAATTTATATGAACATTTCACTCTTTATAACTTGTAAATGTAAGGAAAATTAAATGATCAGGATGTATCTTTTGGTGTGATATGGATTTTACTTGTGGCATTTGTTTTCATCAAAAATGTTAAATAATTGGAAAACCATCCCATATATCATGTTAAAGAATTAAATGAAAGGATTTATTAGTATTATTATTCGGATATATTTTTAATTGTAACATGGTTAAGGGAAGTATTTGTCATGAAACTTCACAATCCCCTTATGTGAGATGTTGGGCATGAAACCCCTTATCATTCGTCTGAAACTATTGGGAACGAAGTCCCTTATCATTAATCTAATCATATTGGACATGACGTCCCTTATTGTTATTATAAGACCGATGGGCATGAAATAACATATTACTTATTTGAGACTAATGGGAATGGTGACCCTTATATTTCATCTAACTATTGGACATGACGTCCCTCATCATTAATTTGAGATCACCGAGTACGGTACCCCTTATTTAAAATATTATACCCTCCTTATATTATAATTATGTTGATTACTTGTAACTATGACTTAGATTCACACTGGTTCATTTATATATTCTCATATATAGGTTTAAATATTCTCACACACACACACACACAGACACATGATGACACATGTTTAGAGACATTCCAGCCTATGAAAAAGAAAGTATGGCCATCCAGGTATCTTTTGAGAAACCTGACCATGACTTGATTACATTTATTATTTAATGATTTCCTTTATTATTTTACATGAACACTATTGTTTCATTTTATATTCACAGACTAGATTCCATTGGACACTATTAGAGGTGTCCTAGTGAGTTTATCTCACACTATCCAAACCCATCCCAGTGGGGCTTGAGCCATGAATCCACAAGCCTTCGTCCAATAGGCTAGGGGATAGAGACTAGTGCTAAGAAGGCATATAAATGACATGGGGGACTTAGAGTAAGTACATGTACACCCCCAAACACATATCTAATCCTATATAATGATGAAATATAAAATCAATTAAACAACCATTCATGCAAACATCTAAATACCAAAACCAGAGTATGATAGGAAGTAAAAGAATGTAAATGAGTCCAAATAAAATCCCACCACAAATAGTCTGAAAACACAAGTCCAACCTAAAAGGTAAGTACTAAGACTGTTATTAGAAAGCTTCAAGAACACACCTCAGTCTTTCTAGTCTCACTAAGCACCATCTGGTCCTAGTTCACCTAGGAATCCGTTAAAAGGTCAATCGTATGCACAAGAAATGACACGTGTGGGAAAAGACTATGTAGGGGTGTTTATAAAAATTCTTAGCAGCACACCCTAAAACCCCAAAGCATACAGAAAAAGTAAATAATGTCATATCCACAAAGGTATATGTCTACAGTATATATAAAAATATTATCCAATTATAATCCACAAAGAAATATAATCTATAGGTAAGACACAATCATAGTACACCAACCTTAGGATTGTAACTCAAATATTCCATAAGGCACTCATATGGGAGAATTTACTCATGAGTATAATATCATTGATGATGTTAATATTAGAGGTACTGCTCATTAGGTCTCGTCATGAAAAATAACACGCATATAGTCCAAAGAGAATATGATACACTGATGAGGATCACTGCTAGGGCCATTGGGTGATACCAATAGAATCAATCTAGATTAACCCACTAAGTAGAGGATCGATGTCCACGTAGTGTTGGTCATGATGATACAAATAAATCCACCTAGGGAATGAAGATGAATAGAGGACCTCACTCCGAGCCACACAGAGGGATTCCATTGACTCTATCCAAGAAGTCCCGCTAATGGGATCATAGTTCTAAGAGTAGGAAATGATTACATACTAACCTTCAAGGAAAGGATAAGTGGAATAAACTATAACAAAAATTGTCTAAGATATGAAGGAAAATAGATCCAAGCAAAGTATAAAAGAGTACCCGATGTGTAGTTGGGGTCACATGTCATGTCCCTTAACCCTGAGTCCTGCTTGTGTAAACGACCCATGTCATCAATCCATGTACATGTATAAGCACATTACATGTAATAATCCCTTTTAATCTACCCATGTGATAGTACATGACTCAGACCATGTACTTGGTCCAACCTGTGTCCATGTGGGGGAGTACACATATTGTAGGCTGTTCATGTACTTCACCCAGTGTTTGTGTAACTTCGAGGTACATGCCAAATCTCCTGAGGGAGGTCACCCTCCAAGTGAAAGGGTTATGCGCTGTGTGATCCTTAACTCCTATAGAAAAACCTAGCCACTGATCAGGGGACCCAAAAGACATGTAGATCCTCTTTACATGACATTTAACACGTGACTTTCCAAAATCCATGATCCAAATTCCATATTCATCCTGGCACCTCTGGCCTCTGATCTCGTGATTGTTTTTCCACAAAAGGACGACAAATACTTTTTAAAGCCTCTTAATCAATGAAGAATGAGTTCCACCATAAGATCTACTTGGAAAATAAATTAAATCTCTGTTCTTCATTATGCCTCAAAGAATGCCGAAGAACGAGAAATTATGAATCCACCATCATTCGAATCACCCCATCTCTATCACTGCAACTCTATCGTGTCATGTCGATCATAGATCTACAATTCAGGATCATTGTTCCAAGAAATGTGTGTGCAACGATTGATCAATCTGGATAAGTCGAGACATGGGCCAAATGAATAATGCTAATGAGAAACGATGAATGAGGGGAGACATACACAAGAACAGATTGGAGGAACAAACCTCAATCAATGTTTATGTTGATCTAGATCCATCACTATTAGACTGATAATCAAAATAATCAAATAAAAAAGATAAATCTCTTGCTAAAACCCCACAAATACTCCCATCCCATAGGACAATTGAATCGCATATCTGTCTATTCGTTGATTTATTAGTGTTCATCAAATAATTCAATCATAGGGAGTAAATAAATCACAACGCCTACCCTACCTTGATTAAGATAAATTTCTGATGAAGAGAGAGGTTGAGTTGATTTTTTTGGTGAGATGCTTTGAATCCAAGGTGTGTTGAATGCCGATCCATGATCTCAACATTGTTTGACTGAGAGGATTCTCTAACATCCTCTCCAAGGGCTCTCCAAAGGTTATAAGGATATGCGACTAACCCAAGTATTTCTCTATAATATAATATTTCAAAATTGCCAATCTCTACATCAAAACAATTGGAATAAAATCATTTTATTCTATAATATTATTCATTTCCATTCCCACAATAACTTTTCTAAAAACAACCTGTGCCGAATAATGTTAAGCCACACTTTGGGTAAAAACCGCATTCAGAACTAAACAATAATCCCTAAGATTTTACAATATTTTTTCCTCTTAGAATAAATTTAACTTTTATTAATATCTTAAAATGAACGCAACACCATGTTAATATTATGCTACAAACAACAATTAGTTGGCTTGCGTTACACACAAGACATAGTTTTACTGAACAATAATATATTATTAATATATTATTTTTTAATAATATAAAATATAACCGAGCTATTAAATTAGAAGTTATGAATAATAATAATGATAATTTATTTTTATATATATTACATATAATTTTTACATTCATCTTATGTGTTTTCTAGAATTTATATTAGAAGAAGTCCAATTTTTTCATATAAAAGAAGTATTTTTAAAAAATGGTAATTTTACAACCATTTAATGGAAAAACCATTTTAAATATAATTTTGACACTTTTAGAATTTTTAGATGACTAAATAATATCTTCTTTGAATTTTTTATATCAAAATTATCTTAGGGTAAATTTTTGATATTTTTCTAGGAAGTTACATTTTTTTATGAATAGTTAAAAATAATGCATTATAGTTAAAAGGTTTAATTTTCATTTAAAACTATTTTAAATTGATTTATAAAGTTAAAATAGATATATAATAAATATATTAATCGAATTTATTTAATTGGAATCATTTTTTTATTAAAATTGGATATAAAAACTTTTTGAACTTTTGGACATCTCTTTTACCTGCCTCTTTGCCACATCTATTGGATTAGTCTTAAAATTAATTTAGAAACTTTTGTTAATTGAATTTGAAAAAACTAACATAAACACCTATAATCATTTAGAAATTTATATTCTTATAGGATCAACTTAATTTTTTGATATTGTAAATTACATATTTACCACTGTTAAGGGTAAATTGGGTAATTAAAGGTAAAAAAATAATGTTATAATATTTTTAAATGACCCTAAAACTTGTACCATTTCCATTAGATATTTTCTTTTTGACAAAAATAAAACTTAGGACAAAATTATAATCTTTTTAAGCTACTGGGGTATGAATATGAAATTTATAATATTTTATTTATGTATAAGTAAAAAAATTCATAATCTTGTCTTTAATATGGAGTACATTTTTAATACGTGGATATACAAAAGATAAATTCGACTATAAATATTTATTTGAAATATAATATATTTATATTTATCATGATAATTTATTTTTTATTTTTAGAAAATAGAAGATTTAATTAAAGGCTTTTGTAATAATGATGGATTAATTTTTTAATTAATATAAATATCAAATATATGATATTAAAAATATTAAAATAAATATAATTTAAATAATTAATGACATACACGAATTTTATTGATAAATTTTATATGTTATTGATATATTATAGGTTTTTTTTCATAGTTATCATTTTTTGGGGATATTTTTAAAAAGAAAAATATTGTATAGTATCTCAATTGACATAAATGATACTTTAAAATAAATAATATTTTATTAAATGATATAAAATACATAAAAATATAATATTATGGAAAATAACTATAATAAAGTTAAATATTTTATCAATAATCCATTTGGGGTTCTTTTGTAATTTTATAGTAACTATATTAACCCAAAAGATTAAAAACCCAAGTTGTCATGGTAAAAGTAAGTGTTTAACTAAGGGTTAATGCTAAGAGATAAGGTTAGTATTGTGACCAAAACATGTCTAAAAATAATTTCTTGAGGTAATTTTGATAAATAATCCTCTTAGATTCTATATAATTTACTTTTTATCTATTTTAAATTGAAAAAGAATTTATATTAATTTAATATTTTAAAGGATTTACAAGAGTGCCCCTCCCCTCTCTTATTAAAAGGCACTGCCTCCCTCACTTCCTCACACCAATTTGTGGAATCTTGATCAAAAAAAACCCGATCATTTACCTTAAAAACTTATCTAGAAGCAACCTGTTGTTTTTTGTCTTCTCAAAAGACCTACCCTAGTGTCCATAAGAGGAGATCCAAAGGATGTTTGGTAAAGAAGAGGTAATCGTGTTTATCGACTCCTTTAAAATTATTTCTTCTTTTACTTATTCTTATCACATTGTTTCTATTATAAAATAATAAATATAGTATCATATATATTATGAGATGTTTTTAATATAATGTTATAATCATATTCCTACTTTTATATATCCTATAAAAAACAATATCACCACGTGTGCGTACGTATGACTTACCATCCCTACACTGTGGTGTAATTTTTTTATCACCACTTTATTTAGATGAGTATAATGATTCATATAATGGATATAAATAACAAATATTTCATGATATTGATTCTTTATAATTAATATTCCATCAAATTACTTACCACTTTACCATTAAGGGAATGATACCATCACTTGTGCATACATACAGCCCACCGTCTCCACGACGTTTTGAGATTAATTATCCTTGTTAAAAATTCAAGAGTGATTATAAAAATGTATAAGATGATTGAATATAATATTTATGAACTTAATATCATTTTATATATGAATAAATTATATACTATGTATAATAAATAAGACTTACATGATAAATCAAACATTAGAAAATGAAACATTTAACACCTGAAACAATGGTAATGATGAAATATTATTAAAAAAACTAAATAATAGGATCGTATATGATATAATAAATATAAATATAGTTTTTAAATAATTTAATTACATTATTTAACCATTACATATGAGGTTAACATAGAATTAACTAAAAGAAATCATGAGGTAAGGGGTTATTTCACTATCTCATTATTATTCTAGATTGTTTATATGGAAGTATCTACTTGTGAATATTTATCATCCATGCCTATGTTTCATAAAAATACTTACCAAAATATTATTATTATTATCATACAAATGTTTAATTTCCCTTTTTACCCATGTTTTACTTTTTATAAAATGGTTTGAATGGAATGCTTTTTCCATTTTCTGAACAAGGTACTTTGTGACTTTTTTGACGGAAGGAATGTTTTTTTAACTTATGCAGCATGAGAATATTTTTACATTGTAAAAAAGGATTTAAATTTTGAAGATTAATTTACATTTTAACATGGTTATTTTCAAATAATATGTTTTCATTTATAATTTTTTGGCTTTTTAAATAAATTATTTCAAATTAAAAAGGGGTATTTCAATCGATATATTTTAAATAATTTTATTAGATTATTTTATTATATCTCAATATATTTTATTAAATCATATTCTGGGTTGTGGTTGTTCTTTTATGATACCATATATCATATTTTATTCAAGGTTTTATGACAATTTTTAATATGGATGTACTATTTTAATACCATTCATGATTTATAGTTGAAGTATTCACATTTCATAAGCTAGTTTTTCAATACGAATGTTTATGTTGATTATGTTTTCATATGGGGAATGAATTAGACTTTGTAAATGATGTTTATGGCCTACTATATCCCATCGATGAATTAGTAGGTCTCATGGGTGAAACTAGTTATGGAATTGGCCACGACCTTTCCCATTTAATTTCAGACATGGTTTTAGATGCGGCCTTAACCATTTATTTTCAGATGTCTTGGGAAAGGCCTCAACAATATGTTTCAGATGTCTAAAATTATGGATTCCCTCATTATAATATTAGTTATTTAAATTATATGTGATTATTTAACAACTGGTATTTAATTGTGAAAGTTTATATGGAATTATTTTTTTCTTCATATTATCCTCAATATCATGTTTAAAGGGATTTTCTTTCATTTATACACCTTTCCTTAAGGTTTATTATTATTTATTCATAATAGATTTCACTGTATTCTTACCCTTACTTAGCATTTGAGCTCACCAATTTATTATGTTTCATTTTTTCTAGGATGTGAATGTGTATATTATGACATATATGTAGGGTTAAACAAGGAGAATCATGATGTTAAGAGGATTATCTATGTTTTAGTTTAGATTTTGAATTATAATGTAAGGATCCTGTATGTAATCTATTTTCTAAAACTACTAAACTAATCGGTCCTTTGGGATTCAAAACATATATCTATGATAGATTAATAAAGTAAAGCACCATATTTGGGTACTTGTGTCGGGATCATTACCATTGGCATCAGTGAAAGTTTAGTAGAAACCTTGGAAACTAGATTTAGAAACTTAGATTAGAGAAAAAACACTAATATTGAATTTGAGGATAAATATATAAAGACATATTAGAATTTTGGTAAGGTATAGATTATGTGGGAATTACTAGAAATACAACCCTTTCTATATACAACAAGTGGACATGATTTTGGCATAGATGTAACTTGGAATAATAATTCTGACAAGGTGTCCTAGGCCTGACTCGGGGTAACTTGGTACACGACTATGAGCCTTACTGCATACCTGGTTGGACAATCCCATGGGATATGCTTAGTATTATTCACATTTTATTTAAAAAACATTATGAATAATTTAAAAGTAAATATGTCTCTAAATAATCCACGTTTATGATTATGCAAATAGATATGCATAAAAGTTTGAATTTATGTTATGTATTTTACAAGTTCAAAATTATGCATTATGATTAATAACCTAATATAGTGTATGCCATTATTTATAAATGGTGCCTAGTGTAATCAATGGAAACCATGTCAATGAACATAATCCATATAGGGATTTTCCTCATATTCAAGATAATGATATTGGAGATAGAGATGCAACTGTTTTCTAGAAAATTATAACTATACTAGGATAGCTGACTCTGGTTACGAACAATAACCTTACCTGTATGAAGCATCTTGATCCACATCATGGGGGAATAATGTTATAACACTACATGATATAAGAAACTCTAATATTCAATGGTACTATAAATCTATTTGTAGCTGAGTAATGGATAATTTCATTATAAAATATATTTATTTCATTGGAAAGTGACGAAAGGGAGAAGGTTTTCATGAAAATTTATCATCTCTTAGTAGATGTAGATCAATGGTGGCCTTTGATTCAACACAATAAGGAGGATGAAGAAATATAAAAATTGTAATTGAGGGAATTTAAAGAACTTTTCTTAGAAAAATAATTTCCTCATGAACATAAAATGAATATAGAGAGGTAATTTCTGAGTTTAAGGAAAAAGGAGGATGAGAATGTTGAAAAGTATGAAGCTGACTTCACAAGGTTAGAAAGTCATGAATGGAATTACATATGTGATCAAAATAGCAAGTTTTATTGATTATTTTATGGTTTAAAACCATTCCTCTGATGGGAACTGGTCTCCCAAAGTTTATCATCATATTAAGATATACTCTCATGTTCTATCAAGATAGAAAAGGAATTATCTATGTCTTATGAATTTAAATGAAATCAAGAGAGGAAAGGGGTAGATAAACAATCAGAAAAAGGAAATAAGGAAGAGTGGAATAAGAGAGAAGTTGAATTTCCATACAATAATAATTGTTTGAAAAAACCCACTAGTAATTACCTAAATAGAATGGGAGTTTATTACAAGTGTGGATAAAAAGGCCAACAAGCCTGTGATGGAAAGGGAGAGAAAGAAGATACCAATGTTCAATGCTACAATTGTAAATAAATTGGAAGTTATGAAAATTATTCACTTAATAGTAAAGTAAATGTTTCCCAAAGAAGGCCAAGGGAGAAAGGCCAAGCTTATATGATCACAACTGCTGAGGTTGAAGTCCCTAATGATGTGGTGCTAGGTAGTTAAATCCCAAAATCACAAGGGAATGTCGTGAGAAGGAAATAAGAGGGTTCTGAGTAGGTTACTTATTTTAAATCTCTCAAAATCACTAATAAATAGAGTTTAATGGTATGAAACACTGGTTTATTCCTTATAAGTAACATGGTAGGAACCTTTAAATGTTTGAAATTATAGGTTCAAGATGTGAGATACAAGTTCACATAGTAAACCTATTTTGTTGCAACCTCCTAAATACAACCCCAAGTATCCTTCCACTGTTTTCCCCTAAAAATCTTATAACCCCTCTAACAACTCAAAACACTTCTAAAAAAATCCTTTAGAAGAATTAAAATCTTTGGAATCTAGACTAGAGTGCTAGTTCTCAAACCAAACCCCTCACTAAAGGAAAAATTCAATGTTCTCCCAATAAGTAATGACCCAAAAATCCATAGGGAATTATAAACTCCTCCAATAATACTTATCATCCATGAGAATCCATGGTGATAATCAAAAACATATACCAACGTGTCTCAGTCAGGAAAATAGTGAAAATTTACTACATACTCCCAATAGAAGAAAAACACTACCATTGTGAAACTCTAAACACTAAGCTCAAATACACTGACCTTCCTCCTAAAAAAATTCCACTCTAATCCAAAAACCACCTAAAGCACATATCAAATGAAAGAATCAATGAGGATCCTATATCACTACATCAAAATCATAAAAAAACATTAGGAAGTTGTTTTTTAATAAAACTATACCCAAAGATATTTGGTCACATCTTCTGAAACATCCTCAAAGAAACAAATACCTCTAACCTGATATTTTTACCAAGACTTCCCACATGTAGTGTCCTAATAATATCCCAAATGATGAAACAAATTTCCATTATGTTTTCCCAATCTTCCCAAATCATTTTTGTCCTAATAGGCATAATCAATACGATTCAACACATGATTCAACCCCAGAATCATGTCATGAATCAGTATCCACACATTGAATCGTGAGACAAATCATGATTCTAAAAATGAATCAACTAAAAAATTATTTGTTTATTTGAAAAATCGCCTGATGAACAGATTAACTCCAAAATCAAGTATCGAATTACCACTAATCTAGATCATACTTTGATCACAAGAAAATGACCACAAGCCTAATTATAATACACCAACTCCAACTAATACCACATCCAAGTTTCAAATCCAGTTTTATAATATGAAAAAATATTAAGGAATCTTATCAGACATGAGTATCACAGTGTCAGATTGACCATCCATCGACCGATCTCACTACCACCACAACCCTTCTGATATAGGGTTATAAAACCATTACTAATATGATTCTCCCACCATAATATTATTATTATCATCATTATTCAATACAGAAACCTAATCTCCATGGATCATGCTCCATCCATTTTTGAATGTAATGATTAGACATGTTTATCCTTATAATACACAAGAACACAAAAAAGACAACAAACTCTTCCCTTTCCTAGTGACCTAGGAACAATATTCACTGACATCAAATGGTGAACTCCCTTCCAGACGACTTATATTACACCACTCCTCAAGTGATGACCAATGTGGGACCTTACATCATGAAACCTGAACAATTCCCTTATTAAGAGGTAAAAACCTATTCCATAATGCTTTCATGAATCTCACAACATAATACTACAACAAAAATAATCAATTTAATCCATAACCTGAACAATTATAAATGGACCAACACACGACCCATTCACCGATCCGCAACACAGCCAAGCACTATGGATTTCCATCACACACCTTCCTTCTCATCTCATGACCTTTACCTAAAAACCATAGTAAGTCTCACTGTCCTCCACCAAAAGAAGTGTCATCCATCTAGAACTATCTCACAGGTTCTCACTATAGTGACCTAGTAAAGACATACCATTATTTTACAATATTTATATATGGTAAACATTACATATCATAAATAATCAAAGAATCCAAATAATGAAATGTTTATTATATTTGAGGACTAAAAATATAAGAAACTAATTTTACAACCCTTGTGAAAATTTCTCAATATTGAGTTACACTAGACTCCCTCATATACTTCATATATATTATAATAATCTTCATAACCTAGGAAAATGTAAATATAAGAAGGGGTTAGCTCAGATTCTTAGTAAGGGTAAACAAAATTAATTAAAATAAAATATCATATGTGAATATAAGATGAGAATATAGGTATAATCATGATTCATTAAGAAATTAATACTAAAAAAATCATAGTTATCAAATTATTAAATATGACTTTGAATAACATAACACATGAATCAAAAGGGAGAGAAAACTTGAGAGAATAAATATTATCAATGAGAGTTTAACAAAATCATGATAAAAAGCATAAAAATATGAAATATCTTTCAACTCTGGAATAAAAATTATTAGGGAGAATATTATATTAATGAGTGACACCTTTAATGATAATTCTTATGAGAAACTAAAATGTACACATGAATACTTATCTTATAAGATATAAACTCTAAAACAATGAATTGGTGGGAGATATAGGGACCCACCCATCACCATCTATACATATGAGTGAAACATATAATCAATGAATTATCACCTCATAAAAAACCCCTGGAAATAAAATGGGTTTTATAAAAGTTTTCCAATGGAAATCAATCACTTTAATAGTATAAAAAATACATATAATGAAAATGGTTTTCATTAAAACCCTGATAATAAAACTATAAAAAATGGGTTTCATATTCTTTTAAAACAGATTCACTTATATAAATCATTAATAATTCCATCAATAATCATTACTTGATGAACCCATAAGAAAGAAATGGGTATACAATGACATCAAGTAACATTGTAGGAAAATACTAGTGTGTATATATATATATATAATGATGCTTATAATATTTACAACATATAGATAAAGGTTATATAGTTAAGAAAATAATTTACCTAGTTAGTTGATGTGTGAAACCTTGGTGAACAACCTTCAATAAAATGAAACAAAATAGGGTATTAATAAAAAAATTCATTGCGTGAAAATTTTGGATCATACATAGTGGATGATTAGGAAAGCTAAAGTAAGAGATAGATTATTACTCCAAAGGAGAAGGAAATTACAAGGGTAATTTAAAGATAAAAAGTGAAAAATTATGTTATAAGAATATCCTTAGTTGATAATAACATATGTTAAAGGATGTTTATTTTAATGAAAACCATATTTAGGAACATTTGGAAAAATCACTTTGAAAATAAGAATCATGCATGATATTTTTGAATTTTTTTGGATAGAAAATATTTATAAATAAATTAGAATAATATTTTATTTTATAAATCAATTAATTATTATAAAGTAAGTATCATAGAAGATTGAAAATATTTATGAAATAGGTTTCACATGGAAAATGTTAAAAAAGTGATTCTTTTAACAGTTTGATGGAAATAATCCACCTATAAAATGTAAAAAATATCTTTAATTTTTTTAATAAGATCATTTTGTTTAAAATTAAATTAATTAATTATTAAAATATATACAAGGAAACTTTCAAATGCATTTAATGGATACAAATATGAAAAATGGATGTTTCCCATCAAGAAGAAGATCTGAGGAAAATTTCACTTACAAGAAAAACTTCATTTAAAATATGAGTGAAGGGGAAAATATATTTTTAGGGGATATATAAAAGTACATGAATATCCAATAAAAATTATGAAGGTTTTTATAAATAATTAAAATTCATAATATGTGTTATATTTCTGAGACAATATTGTTTTGAAGAAAATAAGAACACTTACAGTTTGAGTAACATTTTGATCAAAACCACTTTCAGCTTTGGTATATTTTGAATCAAATGAAATTTAAATAAATAAAATGATATGGATATTCAAACCATATTAATATGATTAAATAATTTTATTATTCAGTAATCACACTGTATTAAATGTATCATGGTGAACATTAGTAAATAAGTATCAATAAATTAAATTTGTGAGATGAACCCCTTTCCATTATTCCTGTTTAGAAGAATGTGTTCTAAAATACAATAACAAATATGAAACTATAATAATATAATTTTTCATAACATTATTCATGAACATTTAACTCTCATATAAATCATTTATTTTTAATATTTTATTTAGTTATCTCTTATTTTTACCATCTTTTATCTGAACTTTAACTTGTTTATTTCATACAAACTTCATGAAGACGAGATTGATTATCAATAATTTGTTTCAATTGTATAAATACAAAATATTTAAATATATAATAATAATTATTTTATAATTATTACTTAAGTCCCATTTTCATTAGTTGAAAGGCATAAATATGTCTTGTGAAAATGGAAGTCAAGATGATCTAGTTTTTAACATGTTTAACTACCAAAAGATGATATATTTATAAATGTCTTAAATATTTACAAAACCTTTATATAATTATTAAAACTTATTAAATATATCATTTTTACATTTTATTAACATTATATTAAATCATATTATCATTTATAACATAATCATAATAACATTATTTACATAGGAAGAAAAATTGACCCAAATGGAAACAAGTATTTAAGATTTAATGAGTAAAAGGATGTATTTAGATAATGATAGTGTGATATATAATGAATCTTAAATATTTCATAAAAACAATATATTATCATTAAATCCATTCTTTGAAACATAAATGATGGGGGGTGATGAAAAATGAATTTCATTTCTCATTGAGACAGTAGTTCGCACGTATGCATGAACAATGATATCAATTTTCTTAATAGAAGGAATAAATGAATATATTTTTGATAATATACTCAATATTATAAAATTAAAGTAGATAAATGATACTTATATTATAATATTAGTGTGGATAGAATGAATTTTAATGATGATAATTAGGAAGAAAATCCATGTAGTTGATAATAATCATGTTAGAGACTTGAATTGTCCTTGAAAATGAAGGTCTTATGATAACTATTGGTGGAAAAAATATTTTTAAAGAGGGAGGGGTTTCTAGGAGGTGTAAATTATCATAGTTTCAAGAGGAAATTGGATATATTGGTTGGTATATACTTTGTGTCAGTGTTAACCTTTTATAAGTGAAGGGAAGGGTAGGTTTTGGAAGTAACAATTACATTTCCAATAATGAAATGTTACTATTTAAATTTAAATGGATAAAGAATGGATAAAGTGTAGAAGAGGTTTGTTTAGGTCTTTATTATCTTTATACACTCATTTTTTAGAGAACCTAGAGTGTTTTTATGATTTTATTTTAATTATTTTTTTACCCTATTTTACTTTTACCTTGGTGATTAATTTTTACCTTAGAAATTAATATTAATAAAAAAATTAATACTGAACCATTTAACTAATTTAAAACCTATTATTTATTTTTTAAATAATCTTAAAAAATATAATTTTAATGTTTTTAAATGTTAATTTTAAAAAAACAAACATATAACCTAAAATAGTTTTTAGTAAAAGTGCATTATTAATTATAAAAATTTATATAATAAATAATATAATCATAGAAAATAATATTATTATATAAATTAGATTATTATAAAATAAATAAATGGTACGTGTCTTTTAAATCAAGCCAAAAACTAATTTCACCATGATAACTTTTAATTAGAAGAAAAGTTTTAAACCAATTTTTATTAATGCAACATTTTAATTTAGTTCTTAAAATGTTGAACGTAGAATTTATAAGTTCAAATAATATTATAAAAATAATAATTATATTCATTAAATAAATATTTTATTTTTTGAAATCTTTTTTAATTTTATAGGATAATCTTACCTAATGATAAAAAAATAAAAATTATAATTTATAAAAAAACCATATTTTGTGACAAAAAATCAACATTTTCAGAAAAAAATCATAAAATGGGACAATTTTTTTTGACATAGGAAATAAAAAAATGAAGTTAGTTTTATTTAATTCAGATTCTTAAATATATAATTTTTTAAAATGAAAATAAAAAATATAAAAAAACATCTTCTATTAAAAAATGACCTTTTTAAAATATCAAGTGTTATTAGAATTATTTCATACGAATTTCTAATTTCAGAAATGTTAATATATTAGTTCATATATAATAATATTTTAGAAGTATTTAATATAATATATTACAAAGATATATATAATACTTAAATAAGAGGCGCTTTGAAAAAAAAAAGAAACATTCTTTTATACTAAATTTGATTTAAAAAATACCATTAAAAATATTTTGTAATATTATATATTTAATTTTTACCACTACATTGATATTAATATCAATATTTTTGTTTTATCATATAATTTTTTAATAATAATACTAATATTTATATGTAACACATAAATATACATATTTATAATATTTTAAAATTATATTTTTATTTAATTATGTGTTAAATTATTTTCAATTTATTACTTATCAATACAATAATTTAGTATACCTATTGTATATTTGAAAAACTTCCATATTTGTAATGAAGATATTCTTTTATATAAATATATATTCTTACTAAATATTTTGTTCACTCCACTCTCAGTTCGAAAGATATAGTTCTTATTTCCTATTCTAGATTTTTCATATTTCTTTCCCCATTCATGGTGATCTTCATAATTATAGGTTTTGTTTGTCTATTGAAGATCCTCAAGGTAGAAGATAATATTTTGGATTTACTATTCTTTATTATTTTATTCTTTTCTATCTATTGTACACTATTAGTTTATTTACTTTTAATGGATGTATTTTAACCATTGAGAGTAATAATACATGGTGTGCAATAATTAATTTTTTGTGCATTTTTTTGTAGTGTTATACTTACGAATGAAAAAAGTGTTGTTCATTTTTATTGATATATTGTATTACTTATTTCATAATCAATTTCAATTCCTTTAACCAAATTTGAAAAAAATATATTTTAGAATTATAAACCTATAGTTTATAAAATGAATATTCTTCTTAAAAACCTGAGGTATCACATTATCCTCCCTAAATAAATTACATAACCATAATTTTATTTACTAATCACTTAATTATTAAGGGATTATAGGACTCTAGATTTAATTTCCCATGAGGTTTCATCCTCTTTGTCATGGTCTTGACTAGTGAACTCATATTTTTCATCATAATAGAAATTTAACTATTATCAAGTATTTCAATAACTATTTGTCCGAAATACATAAATAAAATCTTTTTTTAAATGGAGTTTCTTATTAGAACTATATTAATATGTGACCATGGGTGGAATTTTATATGTGACTTTCCAATCTTGGCATTTATCATTATTAAGAGGGCCATTCCATTACTAATATCTCATTAAATTTAATTAAAAGAAAATTAATATTATTTTATGGGAAACTAACTCATATGAACATATATTGAATAGGTTTTATATACTTGGAAACTAATTTTTTTTATTAATAATACAATATATATCTATCTGGTGTAGATTTTATATCCATAGAAAATAATATAGGTATAAATAAGTTGGGTGAATAATATATTAATAAAAAACTTGACATATCTTGAGTAGAAGGTAAGTGTTCCTCAATACACATTATTTTCAAAAATAACTTCCATGGTTTTGGTTTCAAAGGAATTCCCTTGTCTTGGAATTTTCTAGTTCCTATCATCCTTGTTATCCATTGTATTAGGGAATTGTCTTGGATAATTTTAAATTTCCTCACATTTTAATCAGTAATTTTTCAATGGTATATAGGATTAAGTATTTTTTCTTTTACCTTCTCCATAGAGATATTAACTCACCATCAATAATTAGTTGAACAATTCCCACCTTTTCCACACATAACACATCTCCTAGTTCCATTTGGACATTCCCCATGGTGATCCTTACCCTATTTTGACAAAAAAAAATTGAACTTTCTTTCCTTCATCTTCTTCATCACTTGAACAACCATGATACTCTATCTTCCTCTTTATTGGTGTCTTTAGATGATATAATAATTTTATAGTATTTATTAAAATTCTTAATGGTTGGTTTGGAATAATTGAAAGATTTATCTCTCTAACATTTATCCAATTAGGTTACTCATTGGGAAAATATATGCATTGTCCATGGAATATGATGTTTACTTGGATACCTAAGTCTTCAACCATTACTAAAAAAAAGGAGATAACCATGGGTGATGAAATCCATAAGATAATTTTATAAGAAAATCCCATGGAAAATCCATCCTCAAAATGAGTTAATTTTCAAAATTATTACATTATCATTTAGTTCAACCTAAATAACTCTTGGTTTAATATTGGTTTCTTTTAATTGGGTTCACTTATACCTCTTATCCCAATTAATTAACATAATAAATCCTTTATAATGGATTGTAAAGGGATTGTGATTAACCAAATAATATCCATCAATTGTGTCAAACCAAGTGTGTAGTTAAGTCTCTTTTTTATGCACCAAGTGACAGTTGGGTTAATACAAAACACCCCCTTTTCAGGGTTATTATCCCTAGGAACATCTTCATAGGAGCCTGTATCCAATTTTAGAATCTAAATAGGGATGTTATTGAATGAAAACCACACAATATCTACTTTAGAAAAATTTTATGATGTTATCCAATAATTAGACATATCCCTTAGAATTATACCATGGTTTTCCACTAATGTCCTTTCATCATAATCCCCCAAATACCTAAACCAATCCAAAAAAAAACTAAACCTTTATTTCATACCAACTATAGTGACCTAGGCTAGACTATCCATTGATTGACAAAAATTCTATAAGTTAAACATTATATCTCACAAACATTCACAAAATATCAATAATGGAAGGTTTAGTTTCTTTGAGGACTAGTGATATAAGAAACTTATTTTATATCCCTTATATGAACATTTCTCTAGAATTGAGCCACACTAAAATCACGACTATACTTATTATACGTTATAATCATATTAAAAACCTAAGGAAATGGAAATATAATAAAGGGTTATCTTAGATTGTCACTAATAGTAAACATAATTGATAAAAATTTAATATAGTAAGGGGAAATAAGATTAAAGCATTGGTATATTCAAGATAAATAGTAAAATTCATACAAAAAAAAGAATAGATCATAAATCATATCATATTAACTATCATAACATAAGACATGAATCCAAAGTTTGTGTAAATATGACTCAATAAACATCATCCATGAGATCTTAACACAATCATAATAATAAGAATAAAATTATAATACATATTTTAACTTTGGCATAAAAATTACTATAGGGAACATTACCTCCATGAGCCACACCATCTATTCCCTAAATTATGAGAAATTAAAATTTTCTCATGAATACTGACACATTGAGATTTAATATTTAAACCAATACATTGGAGGGTGATATAGGACCGCACCCATAATCTTACATACTTATGAAATCAATTACTTATAACATCATAAAGAACCTCTAGAAATAAAACGGGTTTTATAAAACATTACCAATGAAAATCATTCACATATATAATATAAATAACTAATAGAATGAAAATGGGGTTTATTTAGTACATAATAAAGTAATCTATCAAATACTTAAAGTTTATTTTAATGGAAAATACATTTAAAATGTTGTGGTGTTACAATATCCTCTTTAAAAAGAATTTCACACTTGAAATTATGTTACAATGAAATAAAAAAATGAGTTTATCTCTCCTTCAACACATCATCGAGTTCCCATGTAGAATCCTTTAATTTTTGATTCCTTTAGAGAACATTTAAAAAGTGAGCAGTCTTGTTCAATTAAAATTTATCTTGATAATACAATACTTCTATTAGTATTTCTTCATAGGAATGATCATGATTCAATGGTACAACCTCTATGTTCAGTACATGTGAAGGAATAGGTTTGTAATTCCTCAGGAGATATACATTGAACAAATCATAAAATCTAAAGAGATTTAGGGAAAGTTCTAATCGATACGAAAACACCCGAATGTGATCAATAATATGAAATGGGATGATATATTTAGGGATCAACATTATCGACCATTTCCTTGGTTATCTTAGGTCCCAATATATTTCATTCTCTAACTTCATCCTAGCATTTTGGAGTGTTGTACTTCCTTCCATAGAGGGAATA
Source organism: Viscum album (assembly GCA_963277665.1). Lineage (NCBI taxonomy): Eukaryota > Viridiplantae > Streptophyta > Magnoliopsida > Santalales > Viscaceae > Viscum > Viscum album. The sequence continues at coordinate 1,328,079,223 of OY728127.1, read as the reverse complement.
AAAAGTATATATCTTAATTCTAGAATGAAAGTTATTATTTTAGGAAAATTAAATCAAAAGAAGGTGTTGATCCCAACCACCTTTTAAATCCTTAGAGAAATATCTCAACATGTCTTATATAGTTTGAATGGTCCTCTGAAATTGACCATTTATCTGTGGATGACATGATTTGTATAAACTAATTTTTTTTTCAATACCAAGAGAAGTTTTCTTCAAAACATCAAGGTAAACCTTGATTCTTGATAAGATACAATAGAATGTGGTATTAAATGATATCATACCACTTACTTCATGTATATCTTGATAAGATGATCAAGAGAGAAATTTAATCAAAAATAAATGATGTGTGATGACTTCTTAAGGCTATAACAAATGACCCAAATTAGATTATTACATTTATATGTATTTGAGAGTCTTGTAATAAAATACATGGTGAGGTTTTACTATTTCTATTCAAGTATGGGTAATGTTTTTCACAAACCATTATAATTTTGTCTCAAAGCCTTAACTTACTAGCATACTAGGCATTGAGATATATAATCATCAATATCCTTTTTCATTTTATCCCGCCAAAAATAATATTTCATATCTATATATATCTACATAAATTTATGGTGAATAGAGAAGTTTGAAATCTGATTTTCCTCTAACAAATCATTCATTAAGTCTCGTATTGACGAGACACATTCTCATTTTCATATCCTTATCATTCCATCATAATCAAATTTTAAATGAGGAATATTTCTCACCATATTATGTATTTCTATATCCTCATCCTGCACCTTCATAATCCTCTCATGGATGTATGGTTAAAAATTTATTTGTGAAAGATAAGTTCTATCTCCTTTCCCTAAGATTTTATGATTCATATTTTAATAAATCTATAAATGTTAGATCTCCCTAAATCCTCATTTTGAAAAAACTAGCATGGTCTTTCCAAATCATAGAACCATCCACCTTGTTCACCTCCCCTAGGTGGTAATGTATTGAGTAGTCATAATCATTAATCAACTCTAACCATCTTATATAGTGATATTTAATTATTTTTGTGTGAATATACACTTTAAGATGTTATAATTTGTATATCAGGCACACCTTTCACTATAATGATAACTCCGTTATATCTTTAATGTAAAAATTAGTACTTATAGCTCCAAATCAGGATTTAGGTAAGTTTTCTCATGTATTTTCAATTAATGAGAGGAATATGATATTACCATATCATTATGTAAAAGGATTAATCACATAACATTATTTTATGAATCAATATAGATAATAAAACCTTCTCTATTAGAGGATTGTGTAAATAAAGGTTTAATAACAAACCTGATTTTCAGCACCTTGAAATTTTCCTCACATTCATATTTCTGAAGTAACTTGGCATGTTTCTGAGTCAACTTGGTTATTGGATAAGATATCCTTGAAAAATACCTCACAATTCACAAGTAGTGTCCAAAAAACCAAAGAAAAAAATAGATCTTCGATACCCTGGTTTTCTTAGGATATTGTTAAGTAACTTATATATTTTAAGGTTCATTTGATATTTTAATGAACTGACCTAATTTATCCCAAATCGTCACCCATGCCAGCAGAACACAAGGGATGAAGTGTGTTCCTAATCAGCATGGGCTAGGGACATGCACCAAGTATACCATAGAACCATTAATAGTTATTTCACCCATGCAGAACCATCATGACCCATCCATGAAATGGGATTTCTATGTAGAAACCATCATATTCAACTTATTCAAGAAAATATATTGAGAAATGGTGCTAAGACTAAGGAATACACCATAAAAATAATCATATACAGAATATGCCATAATATGACATATACATGGTATCTATAGTCAAAATCCCAAAACCAAAAAATGGGAACATGACCAAACATTGACTATACATACATCCAAAGGGTAAAAATCCCCAAAACGACTCCATGCGAGATAACCCAATGAGATCAAGTCCTCTTAATCAAGAAAAAAAAACGATGGTAATCATGAATCACCACCAAATAACATTATTTCCCTACCTTGAATTATGTCCTTAAAAAAATCCTATAAATTAACAAAGGCATATATAGGGTGTGAGGCAGCAACCTAGTAGGATACCACCTTCAAACTATTTAAGACTTTTTGAACAAACTAAACACAAAACTAGTTTGAAAACTAATTTTTTCCAAACTAGACCACTTGAAAGAATTTCAGTTTTAATCAATCCTTTTAAATCCAATTGGTTTTCCCTTAGAGAAACATTTTTCCAAAAAATAGTTACTAACATGGATCAAATAAGAGAATAAGGCCATAATATAAAAAATACTCTAAAGATAGAAACAATAAATAACAAAGGTAAGCATAAGAATCATCATAATATTACCAAATAATTTGAAATGGGCATAAGAGATGAGATCATGTATATCAAGGAACTAATAAAATACATGAAAGAATATAAATCTACCTGAAATGAGTAATATACACCCATGGATATAAACATAAGGGTCTAATGTGAGTGAGTATAAACCAAGTTTTTTATCTTTCCAAAAAATAGAAAATCACATGGTTTTCCATGGATCCAATCACAAGAACTCTCTCAGTATCGGGGTCAACCAGTGGAATCCCACTCAGTCTTCCACCAAAGGATCTCATAGTCACCTTCAAAAAATAGAAGATATAAAATTCTTCCTCATAAAGGCTCTCATAGTGCTTTGTAAAACTCATGATAGAACCTTTATTATCCCATGTGCTTCTCAATTCCAAACATACTCACATCGCATGTTCCATACATGAAAACCCATATCACAAGACATTTTCATAATAAAACATTTCCATTTTAATAATACACCTTCCACATGGTAAAAAAATTTATAAAATCTATTTGTAGATCCATTTAAAACCATGAAACCACTTTGATCCATTTAATAAAACACTTAGAGTGCACACAAGCCACTCCAATTTGGAAAACCACCTTTTAAACACCCAAATTTACAAATCAACATATTAATAACATTAAAAATGGAATAAAAATCAATATAAAATAAATTGAATGGAAATTTGGTAAACACTAAACAAGGGTAATTAATAATTTAATTTTAATCTGTGAAAAAAACCTTAAATAGAGACACATACATATGAAATGATTCTAACCATGTTCCTTTAATGATTACCACCCGATTTAGAAAGAAGAGGTCATCACACACCTTAAAAAAAGAAAAAAAAACCAAAACCACCATTAAAAGCTATAGACTCATCGAATCCACCAACTTGGGTTTCAAACTTACATGGAAGTGGAAAAAAGGTAAGGAATGGATAAAGAGGAATAAAATTGAAATAAAGGGACTTACCTCAATCTCAAACAACATGGATCCAAGGGGAATCCAATAAAAGAAAAGGGAAAATATTTTAAGCTAAGGGAGAAGGGCTTAAAAAGAATGGTGGATGATAAATGAGCCTAAAAAACACTAAAACCCAATAGGGGAATTTTGGTAAATGGAATTTTTTTAATAATTATTTTAAATTGAAATAGTTAGAATGCACAGTTAGACAAACCATGCTCTAATCATGTGGGTGCTATCACCTCCACAAAAACAACCTTCATAGTTACTCCTTGGCGTTGAATGGTTTATAAATCATGCTCAAACCATGGAAAAGAGCACTTTTCATCCTCACCACCGCACATAGTTCGACATGCAACTAGAAAAACCTTGCTTTAACTACGTTCCGTGGTCTGTTTTCTAAAAAAACTTAGTTTTTGACCCCCAACACCAAGGGAATACCGAATGAAAAATGTAAATAAAAGAGAAAATAGACATAAAAGTGACTCATAAGGTGTCCCAAACTACAAAATATTAATGTTTCTTCACCTAGAAAGTCCCAAGGAATCTATAAGAGAAAATAGGTGAGGCCACTGATCTCTCACCAAAGCTCACCACTCCCATGTCTCCATCATCTTCTGGATGAGTCTCATTTCTAACAAGGAACACTCACCCAACTTATCCAAAAAATAGGGATTTTCATGACCCCTTATACTATAGTGACCTAAGATAAACATACATGGATATTACATCATTTTAGATGAATATTCAACACATTACAAAAATAAATTCTAGAGGACTATAATAGTTTGGCTTCTTTGGAAACATGGAAACCAAATCTTATAACTTGGTAAAGGACCTTCAACATCTCCCTTAAAGATATTACCCTATACTACTATTACTTAAAATCATTCTTCATAACATGGGGAAAGGAAACATAAGAAAGGGGTGATCTCATATACTCAGTAAGGGGAAACAACAGAGACATATAAGCATAATATGAGCATAAGGGTATGAAATAATGATCCTAACATTATAAGATCATACCCTACATTCCAATGATCATAATCAAGATTTATAGCATAAATATTTATAGTTCATAAAACATGAATAATTAGAAAATCAGTAGAATAATCGATGAGATCATATTATAAGAATAAGACATGTGATTTTAGTAGACACATAAACATATATAATGATTTCCATAATAGTAAAGGCTTAATTCCAATGCCATTGTAGTGAAATGAGTTTACTCACCAAACTATCTTAGTAGTCAAGGTTCCCTCCCAAGAGCATCTTTGTGAAAAGTCCTTTTCTAAATAGGGTTCACTCCTTATTCCTACACTGTATTACTAAATTGTGTTCACACCTTAATCCAATCCTGAATTACTGATCCAAGTTCACTTCTTGTTCTAGACCTATCACACTGAATTGACTTCACCCCTCATTCTAGCCATGTCATACTGAAAATAGTTCACTACTCATTCTAGCGCTCTCATACTGAGCCGAGTTCACCCCTTGTTCTATCCCTATCATTCTGAACTGATTTTACTCATCATTCCAGGCCTTTATTACTTATGGGATATGAATATTTACCCAATTAATTGGTGGGAGATATATATCCCACCCATCCCATGATAAAATAATAAATACATGTACCAAAAGATAAAAAATTTCATCATATCCTGACCCATAAAAATAGATTACTTTCGTTAACATCATATAAAAACCCATGAAATGAAATAGATATTATAAAAATGTCATCTTATCATATCATTTGGAAAATATATAGGCGTATAAAAAATGTCATCGTAGAATAAACTATGAAAATAAGTGGGTTTTATAAGCATTTTATCATGGTATAACCCATGGAAGAGAAATGGATTCTATAAAAAAATTGTCATCATAAACAAAAAAAATTAAAAGATAGAATAAGAATGGTGTCCTTGTATAGTAACGACAATAATGCATAAAATATATCAATTGATATCATTTTATATGGATAAGTATTTTGAAAGGTCACTTGGAACATAAATTTTCTTTGAAAATAACTTTTAAAATATATAACATTTTCAAAATCCTTTTCCTTAAAATCACATTGAAATCATATAAAAGAATCATGAAATATAATTTCAAATATTTCTTAAGGAAAATATCCTTTCTTCTTTTAAAAATTATTTTTAAAACGTAAAATATTTTGAAAAAATTTTCCTTGAATTTAAACCGATAATCATTTAAAGGAAGCTTTGAAAACCATTTTAAACAGTTTTAAAAAAATAAATAAATTTTGAAAACAATTTTCTTTGAAAAACAATTTAAAATATCAAATTTACAAAATATTAAGAAAAAAATTTATTTTAAAAATTACCTATTAGAATTTCAATGGAATCTTCATGGAAATGATGGTAGGTAAATCCATGTGCCGAGAATTCCTTATGCACTGTAAAAGGTCCAGAAAAGTGCCTTGATCTGAAAATTAAAAGGATATTCTTTTTAATTTTTTTATATTAAAAAAGTAAAGAATAGATAAAAATTTCTTTTACGCATCACAACAACACATTTTAAAAAATATTTTTAGAGAATATGGTTTTTTAAATAATAGAATCTTCTAACCGAAGAGAAAAATAAAGTCGAATTTTCTTAAAAATAATGTATTAATTATATTAAGTACCAAAGAGTTGAAAAATGGGTTTTATACAGTAATATATAATTTATAACCACATGATAAGAAAATTAATGATATTTCTTGAGATATATATCCGTATATTTCATTAATGGTAGCAAAATCATAAATAATATCGATAAACGGTGATATTGTAGCAATAAACCGTTAGCCCTTTCGTAACATTGAATCATAATAATATGGAAATAATAACATTAAAATAATAATAAAATACCATGAGAATAATTATAATCATGATATAACTTGTGAATGGGGAGTATATACACCTTATAGAAAAAATAGGTGCAAAACATTACATCTGTCTCAAAGGAGGCAAATTGAGACAAAATTACTTTACCAATTTTTTAACTTTTGAACCATAAAACACATGAAATAAATATGATGAAATGGATATGTAGATATCCCTATATTTAAGTATAATAATCATATAATATATTCAAGTTAATTATATATGCGACACAAAATAAATGAGAGGTGAATAAGGCACAAATCTCATGAAAATAAAAGTGAGATGAGAACACCCGTACCTTAAGTCTTGACTTTATTCATACACCCTCAAAACTATTATATAATAATTATAAGTTATTATAAATCCAACATAGAACCATATTCTCATATATTATACTATATTATTTTATTATGAATTTATATTACCCCTTTATTAATAATTTTAGGTTAATGTTACGTTTTCATTAATATTCGCTTTATTTTTCGTATATGTTTTTACTTGTTATTCCTAGTCCTCTTAATTAGATCATTATTTAATTATTTAAAAAATGTACAACATGATTTAAATATAATATATATTCATTTTTAAATATTTATAAAAATCTTTAAAATAGAGAAGTATGAAATAGAATACACCATTCATGGATACGATTGGCCATATGTATGCATGTACTCCGTTTCTGTTTTATTGTTGTAGTGAAAGAAAGAAAGTGAATAAAATATAAATATATATATATGTATTATAATTTTGGTATAATTATTATTTAATATATATCTTAAATTTTACTAAACCCATCTATAATACATTCCATGTAATGTGTGAATGAATTACATCGCTTAGATGAGGTGGTAGTCTACACGCCCACAAATGAAGTTATCATATTGACACCAAATGAAAACCCTGAAGGTATGTTTTATTTATTAATTTATGAGAATAAAGACATAATAAATTTCATATATATCTTATACAATAGTATGTACATCATAATTCTCAACCATGATAGGTGGTAATGGAAAAAACGAACGACACCGTTACGTGAGGCGGTAGTCCGCTGTACACACAGAAGATAAGTTCGTTACCCATTTTACGGAATTGTGTGTAGGTGTAGGTCAAACAGTTAGAATAAAAAATATTAGTATATATATAATGTTGAGGTTATTATAATATCATGAAATAAAATGAATTTAGGGGTTAAAAAATGAATATAAATAAAAGATCTTGTGGAAGGATGTAACCTCTTCTTTGGGTATTTTCTTCAGGTTTCCACTAAAAGAATAACTTGGTTTTATTAATGACCAAATAGATGCTTCAAGGTTTATAAGAGGTAACTTGGGAGATTATTTGGGTAGGGTTTATAAGATCTAATTTGTTTTCATAGTTGTGAGTAAGTGAGGGTGGTGAGTTCCCTTTTATAATGGAGGAGGAGTGAAATTATTGAAAATATAAAAAGGTAAACACTATTGAGAGTTCTAACATTCATCATGTTCCTCCAATAATTGAAAAATTATAATAAAATGTAGTATACGGTCGAAATATGCTCGTACAATGGTTTTTGTACATGTTTCCAGTGTATGTTTCCTCTTAAAATAAAGTTTAAACACTAAGTGAACTCTCTTTTACCTTAATCACTGTAATTAATTTTAATTACATTCACTAATATTTTTGGAATATTTTAAACTTAATAGATATTATAAATTATTCTTTTTAAAAATATGGAAACCATTTATCTAAATTATAAACATATAAGTGGCAGAAATTAATTTAAAATTAATCGCATAGACATGTTGCGAAAGCATATTTTTAAAGCGAAAAGTCCAAAACCATGAAATGTATTTATATCCAATTTCAATGTCAAATTAGTTATAATGACCTAAATTGCATTAATTTATATATAATTTATGTAATTATACTTTAAAAATAAATTAATATATAATTTAATTATGTAAATCAATTATTTGAAAATACAGTTTTGAATTAAAATTTAGTATTTCTCACTATTGATCAAAAAGTGAAACTTCTCTAAAAAGTACAGAAAATTTACCCAAAGTAAAATTTTATATTACTCTTTCAAAAATAAAGATTATTTTTTAAATAAAACTTTTAGAAGTTTCAAAATGGATATTTAAATGGGTTCTCTATTAAAATGTGGTAAAATTACCTTTTAGAAAAATTCATTTTTTTATTCATAAAATTAGTTTTATCCTTATCGTATACCTATAAAATCATTTGGATGAGTATAAAAAATATTTATTTAATATATAGTATATATTTTTTTTTGAAAAAATTCATCATAAGTTCTTTTTTTAATTTATTGAGATAAAATTGTGTTTTTACATAGAAAAATAGTCTTAGAAAATTAATTTCATTATTTTCAAATACTTCTTACATTCATTTATAACTAATTGATAAATAATGGATTAATTTTATATACATGTGTAAAAACTATTTTCACAATTTTGTTAGTCTTATTAATAACATCAATTCCAACAGCTATGTGGAAATTAAGGGGAATTTGTCATGCTTGAATTACAAAAAGATCATGATATAGACTGATAAGTCTTTCCACCTATCATTAGTTAAAATCAAATAAAAATTGTTAAAATAGGTTATCCAATATGCATAAATCCTTTTATGGAGAGATAATACTTTAATCTCAAAAATTTCATCTGAAGATTAACTTTAACCATTACATAAATGGACAAACTTGTAACCCTTATAAAAGATGAAAATACGAAACTTTAGAAATAAATTCACTAAATTTCTCAATTTTTTTAGCATTGATCCTCTAGATATCATAAAGTATCTCTTATTTTTCAAAAACCAAACATGTGAATACCTTTATCATGTATTCTCTTGAAACACAGAAATAACCTGAATTACCATAAATCCTTATTGTAATCATGCATGTTCTCTTATTCCATAGTCTATTAGATATACTCCTTAAATCTAAAATGTTTTAAACTTCATCAATTATGAACTTAAGCACTTTTTCAAAATGATATTAATCAGTTCTAAGGTAATCACTACAATCCAATTTACTTATTCATATCCAACATATCTTTATCCGAATATCACTATCTTGATATCAGAAATACATTAAGGGTTACCTTCACTTAATTAAAATATCACCTATCCAATGAATAAATTTTAAAAAGTCATCAGCACCATTGAAAATATACTTTTGAATCATTAATGAAAAAATCATATTGAAAATTCTTATATATTTCATGATTCTTATAACATAATCATTGAATTCTAAAAAATATACACCTCAATAATCCTACTTTATTCTTAAATAATTAGTTAGGATTAATAATCTTATTTCTTAATACCACTTTCCTATAATATGAAAAATGAATTTACTCCTAAGGTTCCTCAACCTCAATTTAATCACATTTCTTTTGTTTAGTGTAAAAATACTGTTAGAACATCCAATACATTTCAAACATAGTTTTTGGTCACATTATGTTCACCTGTATAACCAATACTCACACCACCTTCTTGATTATATTCATAAGTTTTCTCTATAGGAAATCAATTTTTATAATGAACATACTTTCCCCATATCACTAACGTTTTCTCATCCTAGTTTCCAAAGGCTAACCAAACATTTCCTTTGATACTAACTATGGCGATCTAGGCTTAATATATAGGGATATTACAGCATTTTAGATGAATATTTAGCACATTACAAAAATGTATGCATGGGTTCTGTAATAGTTTAATGTATTTGGAAACTTGGAAGCATAATATTCTAATATGGTGAAGGATCATCAACATCTCCCTTAAAGATATTCACCTTTAGTACTCTTACTTAAAACCATTCTCCATAACTGAGATAATGGAAATAAAAGAAAGTGGTGAGCTTAGATTCTTAGTAAGGGTAAAAACGGAATATATGTAAGAATAACATGAGAATAAGGGTACGAGAACATGATATAAATATTATAAGATCATACCCTTGATATAATGATCCTAATAAAGAGTTGTGGAATAAATATTGGATGTACATCAGTCACGAATCATAAGTAAATCAAGAGAAAAATCCCTAAGATCATAACATAAACATAAGACATGTGATTATGGAAGACACATAAATATACAAAACGATTTTGATAATAGTCAAGTAATAATTTAAAGGACATATTAGTGGAATGGGTTCACTCCACAAAACATCTTAGTAGTTATGGTTAACTCTCAAGCCCATTTTATTGGACCAATTATTTTACTGAAATAAGTTGAATCCCAATTTCTACCCTGTATTACTGAAACCAGTTCAAAAATCATTCAAGCCTATATTACTGAACACAGTTCAATGTTCATTAAAACCCTATCATACCGAACTAATTTCACTACTCATTCAAGACCCGTCATATTGAACTGAGTTTACTCTTCATTCCAGCCTTTTCATACTGAACTGAGTTCACTCCTTGTTCCATCCTTATCATACTAAACCGATTTAACTCCTTTTTACCACCTTATCATACTCATGTGATGTAAATATTTACCCAATGCATTGTAAAGACATATAATCCACACTTATCACATAATAAAATTATACATACATGTACCAAAATATAATAAAACTATCATCATATTCTGTCCCATAAGAAGAGTCAGGTTTCATGAACATCATATCATAACCCATGAAATGAAATGGATCTTATAAATACTTCATCCTATCATAACATGTGGAAAAGATATAGGCTACCCAATAATTTCATCATAGAATAACCCATGTAAATAAGTGGTTTTCATAATCATTTTATTACTGTATAACCCTTGGAAGGGAAACAAGTTCCATAAGAAACTTCTCATCATAAATATAAACCAATCAAAGAAAGAATAAGATTGGTGTCATTAGATTATAACCCCAATAAAGCTTAAAATAAATCCAAGTACATCATCTTATATGGAGAATGATTTTTGAATATCACTTGGATCATAACTTTTCTTTAATGATTAATTTCTAAAAAATATAAATTTTTAAAATTCTTTTCTTTTAAACAACATTGAAAACATATAATGGAATCATGAAAAATAATTTAAAACATTTCTTGGAAAAAATATAATTTCCTTTTTGAAAAATCTTTTGAAAACATAAAACATTTTGAAAACATTTTTCTTTAAAAAATAACCTTGAAATCATATAAAAGAAGATTTTTTTTAAAAGTAGGGGAATAACATTAATGTCAAAGATCAGCAGTCGTACATAAGAAAAGCCATGAAGGGAAATTCTCCATCCAGAGCTGGTTGTCATCGAAGGGGCCTAAGGCTGCTAGCTGATGGGACACATTATTTCCCCCCCTTTTGGTAAAGGAGAAGGTACATTGAGAGAAGCCTTGGCGAAGCGAGTGAATTCTCCTGATGATGACGCCAAAAGACTGTACCTCGACGTCATTGTGATTAATAGCATCGATTATAGTGAGGCAGTCAAACTCAATGATGATATCAACCCATCCACGTTCCACAACGAGCATCATACCTACAAGGATGGAAGATGCCTCAGCAACTACAGGTTCTTAGAAGGCATGATGTGATTCATATTTTGATGTAATGATATTCCCCCGATGATGGCGGGCTAGAAGACCGAGACCAACAAGCCCATCCTTGGGGAGAGATATATCCACGTTAATCTTAAGACTCCCTTCCGTTGGTGGGTTCCAATGATGGGGACAGGAGGGGGTTACATCTGGCATAACGTGTCCTTTGTGGTCCTTCTAGCCCTCAATCCATGAAATGGCTCGTTCAATCCAGAATTCGGGAGGTTTATGAACATGGTGAAAATCCGCATCGTTACACCAAACCCAAATGATCCAAGAGAGGGTGCAAAGAGAACCTGAATTAGACGATGAGAGGGGGGAACACCAATGCATCAGAAGATCGGGGATGTCAGTGGTAATATCCAATGAGGAATCTGAGGTCAGGTCCCATTTATTCCAAATTTCCTTAGCTCCTAGGTAGTGAATGATGGCATGCCATGGGGTTGCAGGAATATTCGGGCAGAAAGGGTAGGTCTCAGCACTGACCATATGTCGATAAGCGAGAAGGCTCATGGTAGAGAGGGTTCCTGTGCACACCTGCCACCAAAATTGGTGAATTTTTGGGGGGACATTGAGCTTCCAAATCGCTTTCAATGGTCCCTCATCTCGGTCGATAGAGTGGATTCCAAGAGGCAGTATGTACCGAGATCTCACCGTGTAATCGCCTGAATTATCATTGGTCCAGAAAAGATGGTCGGGGCCAGCATCTAGGACCCATGGGATGCTCAGTATAATTCTTTGGTCTCTTTCATTAAACCATTCTTGAATCCTTTCCACAAACCACCCCGGGCCCTGGTCTGAAAAGAGGCAGTTGACAGTGGTGTCATCGAGCCCTGTTTGGGCGGGGGATGTGGCCCGCAAACCATCCTTATCGACAAGCTAGGGGTTGGTCCAGATGTTGACAGATGAGCCATTCCGAGTCCTCCTGCCTAACCCTTTTTCCAGGAGATTTTGGGCCCCCCAAATTCTTCTCCAGAGAAAGCTAGGGCGGGGGTTGAGAGAGGAAATATGGCAGTCCGCGTGGGGAAAGTACTTAGCTCGGAGTACCCGCGCACAGAGAGATGATGGACGGCTAATAAGGTGCCATCCTTGCTTGGCCAATAGAGCGTCATTGAAAAGAAGGAGATTCCAGAATCCCATCCCTCCCTCTGACTTGGGTTTGTAGAGTTTCTCCAGAGTTTCTCTTTTACAAATCACAATATTTTTTTTTGAAAATATATTTATAAAACATGGTTTTGTGAATAAAATGAATTTCTGACTGAAGAGAGAAATAAAGTTGTGTTTTCTTAAAAACACTTTCTTAATTATCTGAAGTAAAAAAGAGTGTAAAATTGTACCAATACATGAATATATCATGTATAAACATAGTATAAGTAAGGTGATGACATGGCATGTGTCTCAAAGAAGGAAAACTGAGACAAAATTACTCTACAGATTTGGTAACTTTTGACCTATAAATCCCATGAAAGAGATATAAAAAAATGGATTTGTAAATTCCCATAAAATTACTTATAAGAATAAATTAATATAGTTAAGGTAATTATATACACCACAGAAAATAAAAAAGTAGTGAATAAGTCATAAATCTCATGGAAATATAAGTGGGACAAGAAAACCCTTACGTTAAGTATTGACTTTCTTAGTACACATTCAAAACTCTTGTATAATAAATATAAGTTTATTATAAAGCTACCAAAGAACCATATTATCATATATCATACCATATATTATTTTATTATGACTTTATATTACACTTTTATTAACCATTCCATGTTAATGTTATGTTTCAGGTAATATCCTCTATTTTAGTATCTGTTTTGACTAGTTATTCTTGACCCTCTTAGTTATATATTTATTTAATTACTTAAATAATTTAGAAAATGATTTAAATATCATGTATATTATGTTTATAAATATTTATAATAATATATAAAGCATAGAAATATAAAATGAAATACACTGTTCATAGAGACAGTATATTTATTATTTCTTATATATTATATAATTTTACAAAATCCACCCTTAATACATTTCATGTAAATTGTGGACAAATCACATTTCTTTGAGGAGGAAGTAGTCCACATGTCGGCAAACGAAGTTACTGTATTAACCTAAAATGAAAAGCATAAAGGTATGCTTTATGTAATATTTAAAAAATAATAAATACATAATAAATAAGATATATATCAAATAAAAATAGTATTTCCATAATAATTTCCAACAATGAGTGGCGGTAAGTGAAAAATTATTAACATCATTTCGCAAGGTGAAAGTCCAATACACACACGAACTGTAAGTTCATTACCCATTTAATGGAATTGTGTGTAGTTGTAGGTTGAAACCTTAGAATAAAAACATCTCAGTTAATTTAGGATAATACTTTTGTTATATAATCATGTAATATTAATAATTTACTGGGTGGATAATGATAATAAAATAAAATAGCATGCGGAAGAATGTTACCTCTTTTTTGGGTAATTTCTATTGGTTTTCAACAAAGAACTAAATTGGTTTTATTTATTTCCAAATTGAGGCTTATAGGTTGATATAAGGGATTTTGGGAGCTTTTTGTGGTATTATTTTTCAAAGAAAAAATTTCTTTAGTGGTCTGAGGAAGTGAGGGTGTTGGGTTCTTTTTTATTGTGGAGGAGGAGTGACATTCTTGTAAATATAGAAAGGTAAACACTATTGAGAGGCCCCCATTACATCACATGCCTCAAATAATTTTCCATTTTAGATAAAATGTATTATATGGTATAAATATGGCCATTAAAATTATTTTGGAAACATTTCTAGGGTATTTTCCCTTTAAGTTAAAGTTTAACCATGAAGTAAACTCTTTTTTTCCACAATCACTATAATTAATTTTAATTACATTCACTAATATTTTTGGCCAAAAACTATTTTAACTTACTATATATTAAAAATTATTATTATTAAAACTTTTTAATCTATTTTTCAAAATTATAAACACCTAATTAGAACAAAATAATTTAAAAATAATCCTCCCTATGTGTAGTGAAAGTTGGGTTTTAAAGAGAAAATCTCCAAAAGTTTGAAATGTTTTTATATCCAATTTCAATATGAAATTGGTTATGATGAAAAAAATTGTATTAATTGACATATAATTTATATAATTATAATTAAAAACCAAATTAATATATATATATATATATAAATATATATATAAAATAGACTAAAAAGTAGTATTGAATTAAAATTCAGTATTTTTCACTATTCATGAAAAAATGAAACTTCTCAGAGAAATATCAAAAAATCACCCAAAGTAAATTTTGATATTAATATTTCAAAATTAAAGTTTATATTTTCAAATAAAAATTATAAATTTTTCAAAATTTAGATTTAAATGGGATCACTGTTAAAAGGAGGTAAAATTACCATTTAGAAAAATACATCTTTTTATTCATAAAATTGGATTTAACCTTATATTATACCTATAAAATCTATTAGATGAGTATAAAAAATGTTGATTGAATATATAATATTTAAATTTTATTTAAAACATCTATCACAAGTGTTTTTTTTAATTTATTGAGACAAAATTGTGTTTGTCCATTGAAAAATAGTTTTCTTAGAAACAAAATTTCTTTATTTTCAAATAGTTCTTACATTCATTTATGAATAATTGATTACAAAAGGATTCATTTTATATGCATGTGTAAATCATATTTTCACAATATAGTGAATCTTATTTTTAACTTCAATTAAAATTTCTATGTGGTAACTACAACAATATTTTAATTAAAATATTAATTTTATATTGTAGTTTCGTAAAACATGGTCTTGTGTGTAACACAAGCTTTCGAAGGAACTCAAAATTGCGTGTAACTCAAGAAAAAAAATAGTGTTTCATGTACCAAAATATAATCTAAGTGTTTCGTGTTGTAGAAATTCAACTAGGTGTTACATATAATTCAATCCAAGATGAGTGCTTTCATATAAAAAATCTATATTCAATTTTTCTATGAAATGAAAAATATCAAAATGATTAAATTAATTTGATAAAAATATTTCACAAAATATCAGGGTTCTACACAAACAATTCCTCAAAAGATTACATCTTGATTGAGGACTAATAATTTTTGTTATACAAAATATCATCCAACACTAATTTACTTTTTCACGAACCTCTAAAGTGAAACACACATGCTCCCAAAATAAACTCAAGAGTTGGGATGATATACTCAGACTGACTATCCATATTCAAGTGATATGAAGTGATAAAATTTGGCTCAACTGGAAAATATTCCTAGATTTACTTCTAGAACTGAGATGTTAAATGGGTATCTGTGTCTAAAACTATTTCTAAGCCACTGGTTAAAGTTGAAAAACCTCTAAAATAGATAATAATTCGAGGTCTTTAATATTTATAAACTCCCTACTTGGAATAAAATGGGATTATTTCATAAAACGTTTGATAATAAACCATATGAAATATTTCCTACTCATAGTATGAGGTGGTCTGATAATGTAATTGATCGATATATTATCCCACTTTGATATAAAAATGGGTTGAGGTGGTGATATCCTGGCTAGTCTTTGATGTTCGTCTTTTTTTATTTTTCATGTCAAACATTGTGATATAGTGTCCGTAATCACATGTGTCATCCCAGGAAACCAATACCAAAAACTCAAGGTATAAAACTTATTTTCTTCCGCAAGGTGGATAGACCATATCAAATGATGAACCTTATACATCACCTCTTGTATCAAAGTTAATGGAACTACCAGATGCTTCTTGAAAAGGAAATAACCATTAAGATACTGATACCAATCACTCGAGGTCATCACATCATTTAAAATTAAACTAATCTAATTGAATTTGGGGTAGGATAAATACCCTCTCTTATTCCAATAAATATGAGAGGGTGTATATTATACATGGTATAAGAACACCTAACCTCATTTATCTTACACCTCCATACATAAATTTGTAAACAAGAACATCATACCCCAATCATCCTCCAATTATCGAACTTCCTACACTTGAAGTTACCTACCCAATGTGTTAGTGAGTAAGTTTACTTTCCTGAGCGTATAAGAAATATCAAAGTCAAAAGTCTGAAGATATTCTACTAAGTATCTCTATCTGAGGTTGTAGATCCCTCTATTTAAGGATATAATTTTGGATATCATATAATGAGTAGATTTCAAAATTCTCCCTAAATAAGTAATGTCTGCCCCTATTTAGTGCATTTGTCATGACAACCAATTCTAGGCCATGGATATGATAATTCTACTCATGTGGGCTTAGATTTTGAGAGCCATAGGACACCAAATGGTCATCCTGCATCAATAAACACTCTAAAACAGAAATAGTTGAAATATAGTACACAAAATAAGCTCTCATAGGATCTGGAAGGATCATGGAAAGTATGGATGTCCAACAGGAATACATCTATGGAAAAGAGTGTTAGAAATTCTCATCCCACTAAAGATTCACCCCTTTTCTAGTCAATTTATTCATGGGGGAAACTATCATTATGATGTCCCGAATAAATAATCTATAATATCTTCCCAAGCCAAAAAATATATGGATCTTGACCACATTCTTGGGATACTCCCATGAAATTCTTTCTCAAAACATTTCAGGATCCATAGAAACTCCCCTCTCAAAAATCACATGGTCGAAGAACTTCACTTCCTTTATCTAAAATATACAATTGGGAATATTTTCATATAGAATATATTACCACAGAACTTCCAAAACATTATCTTGATATTTTTATTGGCCATCTTCTATCTTGCAATATGCCAAGATTCCATCTGCAAACATGACCATAAAGAAGTCTAAGAAGCGATGGAAGATCGAGTTTATTAAGGCCATAAAGACTGAAAGATTTTTCTTAATCATAAATGTAATAACCAAATACCCATGTTATTAATACCAGATTTGAATGGTGGTCTTTGGAATATCCTTTCTCATAATCTCAAATGGTGATACCTAGATATCAATTCAATATTAAAAAACCAATGAGTTCCTCTTCGCTAATCAAATAAATCATCAGTTTTGGGAAACATGTATTAATCTTATATGGTCACCTAATTTTTCATTCCATAATATATGAAAATTCATAGGATTTCATACACTTTATTTGAAAATATAACTAGCGATGCCCATAGTGACATTCTTGGATCGATAAATGTTTTCCCCTCAAGGTGATATAGTGGAAATTTCATCTTGACTAGAGCCATATGATAAGAAGAAAAGGAAATGGAGATAATCTTGGGGATAATATCAATAGTATACTTGAACTCCCAATGGGGTGAAAACCTAGAAAAAACCTTAAGAAAAATATCAGGTTACCATTACACGACCAATGAAAGTAAACTCTCTAAAATCTACCTAAAGGGATAAAAAAACCTATGCAACTTGAACAAAATAAAATCCAACTCCGAAAAAAAAATCCTTTGCTCCCTGATCACAGGTCCCAATCACACTGAAAAATGTGAATTCTCCCATCAGGTTTAAGGAAGTAGACCTTGTAGAGATAACAGTTGACCAAAATCTTGAAGCTAATCAACTAATCAATTTTGATGATAAGTTAAAAATGTCCATCTATACTATATGTAAATCCCAAAAAACATCAATGTCAATAACCAAACTAGGGAATTATATGCACTTGAAACATTTATCATTATTCTTACCCAGTTGGGTAAGAAAATATATAGTAATGGGTATCAAATCTACTAACATCACCATAGAATCACATGATTTTATTGAGATAAATGAATGGTATGTAAATTAATAAAAAAATAGATTCCAAAGAAGAAGTAATAAACATTGTTCCACTCAAAATTTCCGTCCAAGAATCAAATTCCTTTGGTATATATGGTTTCGTATGAAAATGCCTAAAATCTATCCCACCTTGAGCCTTCCTCTATTAGTGAGAACCTCTATTTCTTTGATGATGAGATCCTTTAACCTAAAAAACATCATACTGCTCATAATAACCCTTCAAAAACATAGAGCCTACACTACTCCCACATGAAAGAAGCTGACACAAGTGCTGAAGATGAACTGGATCCCAACACAAGTGGAATATCCTTAGAGTCTCTATTTAACCAGGCTTATTATGGGCTAATTTCTCATAATGAATGTAGACAGTTATATTATTCACCACAAAATCCAGTAGTGTTATACTCGATATCTATTGATCACTCTTGTTTCTTCTTTGATGACACTCTTTCCGCTTCTGTTTCTTTTCAGACAAAAAACCCTGGCTACCATCCATATAAGGAACACCATTGATACATATCTTTCCAGTATGATCTACCTCTTCTAGATACTCATTTTCACCCACCTCTAAATATTTTGGTAAGAATAGAATAAAAATAACGTTTTTGATTTTTAGCTTTAACCCTATCTCAAAATGATGATCCTTTAGGAAATAATTCGCGAGGTGATCGGGAAAAACATGAACCAACTAGATTAACATGGTGTTATACTCCATCATGGAAGGATCCACTTTCTAAAAATTCAAAAACACTACTGGAAAAGGGACCTTTCCCAACAGTTGTGTACCAACGGTTCAATGAACCGTTGGCATATCTTGTTTTTCCCAACGGTTTATAGAAACCGTTGGGAAAACCCCTCAATGCATAGTTTTCCCAACGGTTTCATACAACCGTTGGGAAAGATAGGTTTTTCCCAACGGTTCCTAAGAACCGTTGGGAAAAGTGGTGAAGGACCCTTGTTTTCCCAACAGTTTATATTGAACCGTTGGGAAAGATAGCTTTGTCCCAACGGTTCTTAGAACCGTTGGGAAAAGTGGTGAAGAAATCTTGTTTTCCCAACGGTTCTAGAACTGTTGGGAAATGTTGGTCATTCCCAACGGTTTTTAATAACCGTTGGGAAAAAAAAGCCCCAAATACCAAATCGAGCCAGTGGCCTCCCCACATTCCAGAAGCATTTAGTTTGTGTCCTCCTGGAGCGATTCCTTGCAGAAGAACCTCCCAATCCCCACATCTTCCATCAGATCAGCACCTACCAGGTTAGACTCCTATATTTTATCAACGATATAGTTCCAGCTCTTATAAATCATATACTTCTATTATTGATTTCGTTATTCCCAATTATTAGGGTTTTTGTAAAAATTTATGATTGTTTCATGGTGGTCATGTGCACCACTATAGGTACATTGATTCACTAATTTATTTTGGTATTTCCATAAAATTAAAATACAATTTATTAATGAATCAATGTTGAGTGTTAACATGACATTCATGTTCTTTATTTAAAGTGTAAACAAATACTTATATAGAATTTCCTTGTAAAACCTGATGGTTTAACTCTAGTTAAATGGAATCATAATTTTGTATGTTATTAATATTTAGTAATTGGTGAGGTGAATCATATATGTACATGAAAAATGGATCAAGATCATTTAGTATTGGATAGAATTATTCCCTAGTAATGTGAGACCCTTATGTTGTGGGGTGAGTATGGAGTAGTGAGATATATTGCTTGTTACTTACCTTTTTTCAATTCTATGAGGTAATGATGGAATGCACTAATTTTTTGAGATCTGTCAATGTTTTTATGGTTTTGATAGTGATCCATGATGTGTATCCTAGTATGTAAGATCCTGTTGGGTATTAGACCCTAGATTGGGTGAATTTGTATGCGGTAGGGTGCTTTCTAGGATGGGTTGTAGTGATGTGATGGTAACTTATGAGAGGGGTGGGTCTTACTAATGTGGATTCATTCTATATCATAAGCATGTAAATATAATTTGTATTATGATAACTCAATGTGAATGATGTGTGATCAAATATTGTCTTATCCTGGAGAATTCCTTATGATATATTGATATGGTGGCATGAGTGATGATGCATGTGGTGACATGACCAACATACATGTGTTTCATGGTTAGTGATCAATTAGGCTAGTGATCCTATGATCATTGGGATGTGACTCTCAATGATTCAAGAAGAGTTATTAATATGATAACATGAGGGTGTGTTCCTATTTGGTTTTATCTAGACTCGTAGTATAGTATTGGAGTTGAGTTATTTTTATATATTATCTGTTTTTATGGATGTTGTCTTTTAGTGGTTGTGTGTTTGGGAACCCCCCTCCTTCCTAGACCCTGGAACCCCCCCCCACCCTCCTCCCTGGACCCTGGACAGCCCCGCCGAATAGCCCCCCAGACAGCCCCCCGGATAGCCCCCCCCACCCTCCTCCCTGGACGTCGGACAACCCCCCAGATAGCCCCCCGGACAGCCCCCCCACCCCCACCCTCTTCCTTGGACCTCGGACAACCCCCCGAATAGCCCCGGACATCCCCCAGACAGCCCCCCGAACAGACCCCCCCACCCTCCTCCCTGGACCCCAGACAGCCCCCCCAACCCTCCTCCTTAGACCCTGGACAGCGCCCCGAACACCCCCCGGACAGCCCCCCACCCTCCTCCCTGGACCCCAGACAGCCCCCCTACCCTCTTCTTTGGACCCCGAACAACCCCCCGAACATCGTTCGGCCAGTTTGGACCCCCCCCACACGCATTTATCAAGCGCGCAGAACGCTTAAAGAACGCATAATGAGCCCTACCGCGCAGACCGCACGTCCGATTGATGTTCTGTCTACGCGTGCACGTCTCGAATAATAATTGGATTGTTTTCCTGTAATTTCAGGTCAATCCGATGTCGTCCGCTATGAGTTTGACCGTTAGACGCCCGTTTTGGCTCTTTATGATACCATAATGGCGTTCCCGGTCACCGCGGGCACACGGCACGTCCGATTGACGTGCCGTGTGCTCGACCACATCACAATTCACTCACCCTTTGATGTCGTCCGATTTCAGGCCATTCGGACTTCGTTCGGCCAGTTTGGACCCCCCACGCGCGTTTATCAAGCACGTGCAACGCTTAAAGAACGCATAATGAGCCCTCCC
The DNA here is from genome assembly GCA_963277665.1 of Viscum album. Taxonomy (NCBI): domain Eukaryota; kingdom Viridiplantae; phylum Streptophyta; class Magnoliopsida; order Santalales; family Viscaceae; genus Viscum; species Viscum album. Next base: position 1,328,057,546 of record OY728127.1, on the reverse strand, counting down.
GCGCAGACCGCACGTCCCATTGACGTTCCGTCTGCATGTGCACGTCACGAATAATAATGGGATTGTTGTCCTGTGATTTCAGGTCAGTCTGATGTTGTCCGCTATGAGTTTGAACGTTAGATGCCCATTTTGGCCGTTTATGACACCAGAAGGGCGTTCCCGGTCACCGCGGGCACACGGCACGTCCGATTGACGTGCCTTCTGCTCGACCACATCACAATTCACTCAACCTTTGATGTCGTCCGATTTCACGCCATTCGGAATTCATTCGGCCAGTTTGGACCCCCCCACGCGCGTTTCTCAAGCGCGCGCAACGCTTAAAGAACGCATAATGAGCCCTCCCACGCAGACCGCATGTCTGATTGATGTTCCTTCTGAGCGTACACGTCGCGAATAATAATGGTATTGTTGTCCTGTGATTTCAGGGCAATCTGATGTCGTCCGCTATGAGTTTGACCGTTAGACGCCCGTTTTGGCCGTTTATGACACCAGAACGGTGTTCCCGGTCACCGCGGGAACACGGCACGTCCGATTGATGTGACGTCTGCTCGACCACATCACAATTCACTCACCCTTTGATGTCGTCCGATTTCAGGCCATTCGGACTTCGTTCGGCCAGTTTGGACCCCCCACGTGCTTTTATCAAGCGCGCGTAGCGCTAAAAGAACGCATAATGAGTCCTCCCGCACAGACCGCACGTCTGATTGACGTTCCGTCTGCGCGTGCACATCGAAAATAACAATGGGATTGTTGTCCTGTGATTTCAGGTCAATCCGATGTCGTCCGCTATGAGTTTGACCGTTAGACGCCCGTTTTGGCCGTTTTTGACACCAGAACGGCGTTCCCGGTCACCGCGGGCACACGGAACGTCCGATTGATGTGCCATCTACTCGAACACATTAAAATTAACTCACCCTTTGATGTCGTCCGATTTCAGGCCATTCAGACATCGTTCGGCCAGTTTGGACCCCCCACCCCCACGCGCGTTTATCAAGCGCGTGCAACGCTTAAAGAACGCATAATGAGCCCTTCCACGCAGACCGCACATCCGATTGATGTGCCGTCTGCGCGTGCACGTCGCGAATAATAATTGTATTCTTATCCTGTGATTTCAGGTCAATCCGATGTCGTCCGCTATGATTTTGGCCGTTAGACGCCCGTTTTGGCCCTTTATGACACCAGAACGGCGTTCCCGGTCACCGCGGGCACACGGCATGTCCGATTGACGTTCCGTCTACTTGACCACATCAAAATTCACTCAACCTTTGATGTCGTCCGATTTCAGGCCATTCGGTCTTCGTTCGGCCAGTTTGGACCCCCCCACCCCCACGCGCGTTTATCAAGCGCGCGCAACGCTTAAAGAACGCATAATGAGCCCTACCGCGCAGACCGCACATCCGATTGACGTGCCGTCTGTGCGTGCACGTCGCGAATAATAATGAGATTTTTGTCATGTGATTTCAGGTCAATCCGATGTCGTCCGCTATGAGTTTGACCGTTAGACGCCCGTTTTGGCCGTTTTTGACACCAGAACGGCGTTCCCGGTCACCGTGGGCACACGGCAGGTCCGATTGACGTGCCGTCTGCTCGACCACATCACAATTCACTCACCCTTTGATGTCGTCTGATTTTAGGCTATTCGGACTTCGTTCGGCTAGTTTGGACCCCCCACGTGCGTTTATCAAGCGCGCGCAACGCTTAAAGAACGCATAATGAGCCCTCCCATGCAGACCGCATGTCCGATTGATGTGCTGTCTACGCGTGCACGTCGCTAATAATAATGGGATTGTTGTCCTGTGATTTTAGGTCAATCCGATGTCATCCGCTATGAGTTTGACCGTTAGACGCCCGTTTTGGCCGTTTATGACACCAGAACGGCGTTCCCGGTCACCGCGGGCACACGGCACGTCTGATTGACGTTCCCTCTGCTCAAACATATCACAATTAACTCACCCTTTGATGTCGTCCGATTTTAGGCCATTCGGACATCGTTCGGCCAGTTTGGACCCCCCCACGCGCGTTTATCAAGCGCGCACAACGCTTAAAGAACGCATAATGAGCCCTTCCGTGCAGACCGCACATCCGATTGATGTGTCGTCTGCGCGTGCACGTCGCGAATAATAATTGTATTCTTGTCCTGTGATTTCAGGTCAATCTGATGTCGTTCGCTATGATTTGGATCGTTAGACGCCCGTTTTGGCCCTTTATGACACCAGAACGGCGTTCCCGATCACCGCGGGCACACGACATGTCCGATTGACGTGCCGTCTGCTCGACCACATCAAAATTCACTCACCCTTTGATGTCGTCCGATTTCAGGCCACTCGGTCTTCGTTCGGCCAGTTTGGACCCCCCACGCGCGTTTATCAAGCGCGCGCAACGCTTAAAGAACGCATAATGAGTCCTCCCGCGCAGACCGCACGTCCGATTGATGTGCCGTCAGCGCGTGCACGTCGAAAATAATAATTAGATTGTTGTCATGTGATTTCAGGTCAATCCGATGTCTTCCTCTATAAGTTTGACCGTTAGACGCCCGTTTTGGCCATTTTTGACACCAGAACGGTGTTCCCGGTCACCGCGGGCAAACGGCACGTCCGATTGACGTGCCGTCTACTCTAACATATCACAATTAACTCACCCTTTTATTTCGTCCGATTTCAGGCCATTCGGACATCGTTCGGCCAGTTTGGACCCCCCCCCCACCCCCACGCGTGTTTATCAAGCGCGCGCAACGCTTAAAAAACGCATAATGAGCCCTACCGCGCAGACCGCATATCCGATTGACATGCCGTCTGCTCGTGCACGTCTCAAATAATAATTGTATTGTTGTCATGTGATTTCAGGTCAATCCGATGTCGCCCGCTATGATTTTGACCGTTAGACGCCCGTTTTGGTCCTTTATGACACCAGAACGGCGTTCCCGGTCACCGCGGGCACACGACACGTCCGATTGACGTTCCGTCTGCTCGACCACATCACAATTCACTCACCCTTTGATGTCGTCCGATTTCAGGCTATTCGGACTTCGTTCGGCTAGTTTGGACCCCCCACGTGCGTTTATCAAGCGCGCGCAACGCTTAAAGAACGCATAATGAGTCCTCCCGCGCAGACCGCACGTCCGATTGACGTGTCGTCTATGCGTGCACGTCGCAAATAATAATGAGATTGTTGTCATGTGATTTCAGGTCAATCCGATGTCTTCCTCTATAAGTTTGACCGTTAGACGCCCGTTTTGGCCATTTTTGACACCAGAACGGCGTTCCCGGTCACCGCGGGCACACAGCACGTCCGATTGACGTGCCGTCTACTCTAACATATCACAATTAACTCACCCTTTTATGTCGTCCGATTTCAGGCCATTCGGACATCATTCGGCCAGTTTGGACCCCCCCCACCCCCACGCGTGTTTATCAAGCGCGCGCAACGCTTAAAAAACACATAATGAGCCCTACCGCGCAGACCGCATATCCGATTGACGTGCCGTCTGCTCGTGCATGTCGCGAATAATAATTTTATTGTTTTCATGTGATTTCAGGTCAATCCGATGTCGCCCGCTATGATTTTGACCGTTAGACGCCTGTTTTGGTCCTTTATGACACCAGAACGGCGTTCCCGGTCACCGCGGGCACACGACACGTCCGATTGACGTGACGTCTGCTCGACCACATCACAATTCACTCACCCTTTGATGTCGTCCGATTTCAGGCTATTCGGACTTCGTTCGGCTAGTTTGGACCCCCCCACGCGCGTTTATCAAGCGCGTGCAACGCTTAAAGAACGCATAATGAGCCCTTCCGCGCAGACCGCACATCCGATTGATGTGCCGTCTACGCGTGCACGTCGAGAATAATAATTGTATTCTTGTCCTGTGATTTCAGGTCAATCCGATGTCGTCCGCTATGATTTTGACCGTTAGACGCCCGTTTTGGCCCTTTATGACACCAGAACGGCGTTCCCGGTCACCGCGGGCACACGACATGTCCGATTGACGTGCCGTCTGCTCGACCACATCACAATTCACTCACCCATTGATGTCGTCCGATTTCAGGCCATTCGGTCTTCGTTCGGCCAGTTTGGACCCCCCACCCCCACACGCGTTTATCAAGCGCGCGCAACGCTTAAAGAACGCATAATGAGCCATACCGCGCAGACCGCACATCTGATTGACGTGCCGTCTGTGCGTGCATGTCGCGAATAATAAATGGATTCTTGTCCTATGATTGCAGGTCAATCCGATGTCGTTCACTATGATTTGACCGTTAGACGCCCGTTTTGGCCCTTTATGACACCAGAACGGCGTTCCCGGTCACCGCGGGCACACGGCACGTCCGATTGACGTTCCATCTACTCGACCACATCACAATTCACTCACCCTTTGATGTCGTCCGATTTCAGGCTATTCGGACTTCATTCGGCGATTTTGGACCCCCCACGTGCATTTATCAAGCGCGTGCAACGCTTAAAGAACGCATAATGAGCCCTCCCATGCAGACCGCACGTCCGATTGATGTGCTGTCTGCGCGTGAACGTCGAGAATAATAATGGAATTGTTGTCCTGTGAGTTGAGGTCAATCTGATGTCGTCCACTATGAGTTTGACCGTTAGACGCCCGTTTTGGCCGTTTATGACACCAGAACGGCGTTCCCGGTCACCGCGGGCACACGGCACGTCCGATTGACGTGCCCTATGCTCGAACATATCACAATTAACTCACCCTTTTATGTCGTCCGATTTCAAGCCATTCGGACATCGTTCGGCCAGTTTGGACCCCCCCCCCCCACGCGCGTTTATCAAGCGCGCGCAACGCTTAAAGAACGCATAATGAGCCCTACCGCGCAGACCGCACATCCGATTGACGTGCCGTCTGCGCGCGCACGTCGCGAATAATAATTGGATTGTCGTCCTGTGATTTCAGGTCAATCCGATGTTGTCCGCTATGATTTTGACCTTTAGACGCCTGTTTTGGCCCTTTATGACACCAGAAGAGCGTTCCCGGTCACCGCGGGCACACGGCACGTTCGATTGACGTTCCGTCTTCTCGACCACATCATTATTCACTCACCCTTTGATCTCGTCCGATTTCAGGCCATTCGGACTTCGTTCGGCCAGTTTGGACCCCCCCACGCGCGTTTATCAAGCGCGCGCAACGCTTAAAGAACGCATAATGAGCCCTCCCGTGCAGACCGCACGTCCGATTGATGTGCCATCTACGCGTGCACGTCGCGAATAATAATGGGATTGTTGTCCTGTGATTTCAGGTCAATACGATGTCGTCCGCTATGAGTTTGACCATTAGATGCCCGTTTTGGCCGTTTATGACACCAGAACGGCGTTCCCGGTCACCGCGGGAACACGGCACGTCCGATTGACGTGTCGTCTGCTCGACCACATCACAATTCATTCACCCTTTGATGTCGTCCGATTTCAGGCCATTCGGACTTCGTTCGGCCAGTTTGGACCCCCCACGCGCGTTTATCAAGCGCGCGCAACGCTTAAAGAACGCATAATGAGCCCTCCCGTGCAGACCGCACGTCCGATTGATGTGTCGTCTACGCGTGCACGTCGAGAATAATAATGGGATTGCTGTCCTGTGATTTCAGGTCAATACGATGTCGTCCACTATGATTTTGACCGTTAGACGCCCGTTTTGGCCGTTTATGACACTAGAACGGCGTTCCCGGTCACCGCAGGAACACGGCACGTCCGATTGACGTGCCGTCTGCTCGAACACATCACAATTCATTCACCCTTTGATGTCCTCTGATTTCAGGCCATTCGGACTTCGTTCGGCCAGTTTGGACCCCCCATGCGCGTTTATCAAGCGCGCGCAACGCTTAAAGAAGGCATAATGAGTCCTCCCGCGAAGACCGCACGTCTGATTGACGTGCCGTCTGTGCGTGCACATCGCGAATAATAATGGGATTGTTTTCCTGTGATTTCAGGTCAATCCGATGTCGTCCGCTAAGTGACTGTATTTTGTTTAAAACAGACACCATTTTAAGTACATACGGAAAACCGACCAAACGGATTCGGTTTCCATTGAAACTTTAGGAGAACGATCCATGGGTCATATGTGACGTGTACGAATCAACCCCGCCTCAATCGAAGACGCGGTGTGGCCGACACCACTCAAAGTGTCCGTCTTTTGTTTCAAAAGGACGTCATTTTAAGTGAAAAACATCAACTGACATACGAAAAACCGACCAAACGCATTTCGAATTTATTGTTAATTTATCCCTACAATCCATGGGGTCATATGTGACGTATACGAGCCAACCTGGGATGAATCCGAGTCGCGGTGTGACCGGGATCAGTCTAAGTGACTCTCTTTTGTTTAAAAGGGACATTTTAAGTACATACGGAAAAATGACCAAACGGATTCAGTTTCCATTGAAACTTTAGGAGAACGATCCATGAGTCATATGTGACATGTACGAATCAACCCCGCCTCAATCGGAGACGCGGTGTGGCCGACACCACTCAATGTGTCTGCCTTTTGTTTCAAAAAGACGTCATTTTAAGTGAAAAGCATCAACTGACATACGAAAAACCGACCAAAGGCATTCAGACTGTGTTGATACTTTAGCACAAGGATCCATCGGTCGTATGTGACGTGTATGAGTCAATCCCACCTCAATCCGAGGAGCGGTGTGGCCGAAACCGCTCTAACTATGTCAATTTTGTTTAAAATGGACAGGATTATAAGTGAAAAGAACAACTGGCATACGGAAAACCGACCAAATGCATTCCGAATCTATTGATAATTTATCCCAACGATCCATGGGTCATATGTGATGTGTACGAGCCAACCCGAGAGGAATCCCAGTCGCGGTGTGGCCGGGATCAGTCTAAGTGGCTCTCTTTTGTTTAAAACGGACACCATGTTAAGTACATACGGAAAATCGACCAAACGGATTCGGTTTCCATTGAAACTTTAGGAGAAATATCCATGGGTCATATGTGACGTGTAAGAATCAACCCCGCCTCAATCTGAGATGCTGTGTGGCTGGCACCACTCAAAGTGTCTGTCTTTTGTTTCAAAAGGACGTCATTTTAAGTGAAAAGCATCAACTGACATACAGAAAACCGACCAAATGCATTCGGATTGTGTCGATACATTAGTAAAATGATCCATGGGTCATATGTGACGCGTACGAGTCAACCCCGCCTTAATATGAGGCACGATGTGGCCAGAATCACTCTATGTGGCTCTCTTTTGCTTAAAATGGACAACAATTTAAGTACATACGGAAAACCGACCAAACGCATTCGGTTTCCATTGAAACTTTAAGAGAACGATCCATAGGTCATATGTGACATGTATGAGTCAACACCGCCTCAATCTGAGGCGCGGTGTGGCCGGAACCACTCAAAGTGTCTGCCTTTTGTTTCAAAAGTACGTCATTTTAATTGAAAAACATCAACTGACATACGGAAAACCGATCAAATGAATTCGGATTGTGTCGATACATTAGCACAACGATCCAGGGGTCATATGTGACGTGTATGAGTCAACCCCGCCTCAATCTGAGGCGCGTTATGGACGGTAGCACTCCAGGTGTATGTATTATGTTTAAAATGGACATTACTTCAGGTAAAAATATATGGTATACAAAAAACAGATCAAATTATGAATTGACTTCCAGATTCCACATATAATTATCATCTAAATTTTAAATTGAATTCTAAATGAATTATGTATGTTTATAATTACGTTATCAATTCTAATTTAATTATGGATGTGTATAGTTATACCATTATATGTTAAACGTGTTTGAATTTGTTCTCTATATGTAAGTGTTAGTTGGTTATTGCAGGTACAATAATTTTATATATGTATGTGTTAGTTTATTGCAGGTACAATAATTGGATTGAAAAATGAGAGGGAACCCACAAAACCAGACCTGGTGGTGGTCAAATTGGAGAGCTGGAGCTGCTGGCCAAATTGGGGAGCTGCTGGCTGATTTGCCCAGCAGAGGCTATGCCAACGGTTCAAAACCGTTGGCATAGAAACTCTAGGATTAGTTTTACCAACGGTTCATAAAACCGTTGGTAAAAAACCTTTCCCAACGGTTTAGAACCGTTGCGAAAGAGTAGAGTTTGGATTTTTCCCAACGGTTTTATAAACCGTTGGGAAAAACATGCTAATTTGAAGCCTATTCCAACGGTTACAAACCGTTGGGAAAAAGGTTTCCCAACGGTTTTGAAGAACCGTTGGCATAGGGTAATCTTTCTCCACCCTATGCCAACGGTTCAGTGTAAACCGTTGGGAAATGTTTTTCCCAACGGCTTACTTCCCTACGGCTGGAAGAACCATTGGTATATGTTATACCAACGGTTGTCCAGCCTTTCCCAACACTTCTCAACCGTTGGTAAATGTTTTATTTCCAGTAGTGAAATTCATCTTCCTTAACAACCCTCAATGTATCTAGGTAGAATTGATAATTTGAAGCCATTTTCAATGTGGCCTATATGAGATCCTCATTCCACCTTTCCAACACCATTGAGTCTCCCCACATTCTATCTAGTACTTCTAACACATATGTGGAAAATACAACATTTGGGGTAGAGTAGATATTTACGAATTCAAAAATTCTATAAACTTTATCCAACCACTCCTCAGGAATATTGGACTACTTATTACCATGTAATATTGGTGTATTTTGCCCAGTGAAATCCTAAGAATGGTATACTATTCATCTTCTCTGCTAAACTCCCACTTGTTCCAAGGATGAGATCCTAAAAATAAATAAATGTAATTGATCTATGTCAACGAGAGGTTATTCCTATAGTGTATTCTCCACAATAGCCTCTCTATGTATGGATGAGTTAATTTTGGGATGCATCATCTACAAGAAATAAAACACAAGATCAATCAACACACAATTCCGTATCAACTACTATCAATAAAACTAAAGGTAATATTTATCATAGTTCTTATCAAGTAACATAATAATAAAAAATAACATTAAATGAAACAAGAGAAAAAATATATAATTTTCAAGCATTTCCCACTATACATGTTTTGGATGCATGGTTAGGTAAACTGTGTGCCAACCATGTGAGTTTCACTATAGGTTGAAAGGAATGTCTGCATGGTATGTTTATGGTTACTACTAACCATGAACCTTACCATGATGCCCTTGCAGACTACCCTGTTTCACATAAAAACTCATAATGACCCACATGCTTTCCCCATGATCCAACAAAAATAGGGAATACTCTGAAACCTCATCAAAACAACCCATAAAAATGATCAAAACAAAACAAAAACATAGACTAACCAGGGAAACTTGAAGTTCGACATAAAGGAGAGTTGGGTAGACACATCTACGCTGTTACCTCCTGAGTCTCAATGGGCCTAGATTTAGTCTACGACTGACTCCCAAATAAATATTCCTCTAATAAAATTCTATAACAAACTGAACTGGGTCATCCCAACCCATCACATGAGCTTTAACTACACAGGGATTGAAGAATTTTGATGATCACCATGGGCTAAAGACATGATCCGGGCATAAAAAATAACCATTTGGGAATAGTTTTATCCAATGAAAACTGGGATGAACCATCCCTAAAATGGGATGTACACACCTACATCATCAAAGTCAACCTATGAAAAAATACATATATAACAACATATAAAATAATAAAGAAGATACCATAAAATACATAATATACATGATATTCCATAACATGAAACATACATAGTATCTCAAGTCAAAACCTAAAAAATAAGAAAATGAAAACAATAAAAAAATATGGCATTTACATATATCTAAAGGGTAAAACTACCCAAAATGACTCTGAATAAGCCAACCCTATGAGAACACATCTCCACCATCAATAAAATGAAATATGGTAATCGAAAGGATCCACTTAAGAACATGGTGTCCTTATCTTTTCCTATATATTGTAAAAAACAATCTTTATACACAAAAAGTTATATATAGGGTGTGAAGAATAACGCCCAGTAGGAAACCATATGAATCTATTTAAGCATTTTTAACCATATAATCAAATGACTAGTTTTAATACTCTTTTTCAAAACTAAACCGCTTGAAAACATTTTTCTTTTTAAAAAATACTTTTAAATCCATTTTGTTTTCCCATTCAAAGATATTTTTACAAAGAAAATTACTAACATGGATTAAATATGGTAATAAGGCCATACAAAAAAACAAACTCATAACACCTAAACAATTCATAACAAGGGTAAACATAATAATAATCATCATACAACCAAATAATTATAAATGTGCATAACACATGATATAAAATCAAAAATGGAACTAATACAATGAATTAAACAATATAAATCACCCACCATAAGTAATGTTCAATGAGGGATCTAATAATAAGGGTCTAATGTGGGTGAGTAAAAAAAACGTTTTCAAACTGGGTAAACAAAATGGAAGCTCCAATGATCATCCCTCAGCCCAAACCCAAGAGATCTCTTTGTATCTTGGGAAATAAGTGGAATCTCTCATTGTCCTACTACATAAGGATCTCATAGTAGCTTTAATAACAAATGGTATCTATTTAGGTCATTCCACCAAAGTCTCTCATGGTCCCCTAGATTAAACATGAAAACACCCTGGTTATCCCATGTGCTACTCAATTCCAAACACAATCACATCATAAGTTCCATACATTAAAAGAAATTTCCATAAATAAACTTGAAAATTTTAATAAAATTATTTACATAAGGTAAAAATATATCTAAAACTTCATTATACATCCATTTTAAACCATTAAACCATTTTGATCCAACTAATTAAACACATGGAGGGAACATAAGCCACCCAATTTAGAAAACCCCCTTTTAAACAACCAAATTTCCAAATAAAAAAATGAGTCATATCAAACATGGAATAAGCATCAATCAACAACCAATTTAAAGGAAAATTGGTAAACATAACCTAAATGAGATTAGAAATGCAGAGGTAATCTATGGAAAACACCCTTAAATAGTAATAACTAACATAAAAATGGTTCAAACCATTTCACCTTCAACGATAACCACCTAATTTTGTAATAAGAGGGCCTCACACACCAAAAAATCCAGAAAAAAAACCAAAAAACCCATTAAAACACTTCGATTCATCCATCCCACTCACTATGGTTTCAGAATTCCATGGAAATGGAAGAATAAAGGTAACGAATATGGAAGGGGGAATAAAACTCAAAGAAAGGGTTTTATCTCAAGCCCAATAACCATGGATCCAAGGGTAATCCACTAAAATTTGAGGGAAAATATTCCAAGACAAGGTAGCGGGGTTTTTTGCAAATTAGGGATGAAAAATGATCTCTAATAAATAAAAAACTAATAGTGGATTTTTTTGTAAAAAATCTATTTTTAATGATTATTTGAATCTTTGTAAATTAGGCTACATGGTTAGAAAAACTATGCTCCAACCATGTAGATGCTACTACCACCTCAAAATTAAGCTACAAAGTCACTCCTTAGCCTCACATGGTTTGAATTTTTTTTATCAAACCATGGAAAAGTGGAATGTATAAACCTATCCACCATCGCATGGTTATCCACACTGTTAGAAAAACCATTTAGTAATTGTGTACCTAGGTATATTTTACAAAAAACCATGTTTTCAACCCCCGACACTGAATAAATCCCAAATAAATCCAAAAGGTAAATGTAATCTATAATTTAACATACCATTGACATGAAAAATTTCACATATATACTCTGAAATGAGATTGTATGACCTAAGAATGAGACTTTCTATTTAGAAAATTCACACAAGGTAAATTTGGTATATTTTTTCTCCTTTTTCTATGTCTTGAATATAATCCTCAAATTTTATTCATTCTCTTCCTTTCTCATAGAATATATAAGAATATAATCTATAAAGAGGTCAAAAAATATTATCAAAGTAATATCTAAAGGATCTATTAATTAAATCCCAAAATATAACAATAGCATTAGTAAGTAAAAATTTAATTAATATAAATTCATAATAACTATGCCTTCTATGGAATGTTGTCTTGGCTATATCCTCTTTATTTACCCTTAGATGATGATATACATATCTAAGGTCAATATTGGAGAAATATTGATCTCCTTTAATTGATCAGAATGATAATTGATATGTAGTAGGGGATACTTGTTTTTTATTAGTGATATTGTTAAGTTCCTGATAATTAATGAAACATCACCTTGAATTATCTTTCTTCAAAACAAAATAAAACAAGTTCACCCCATGATGAACCACTAGGCTGAACAAATCCCTTTTCCTAATTCTCCTAGATTTTCCTTTTCTATTCCCGTTACTCAATTAGGTCTGCTTTATATGGAGTCTTTGAAATTGGTGTAGTACTATGCATGAGTTATGCTAAAAACTAAAATTCAAGATTTAGGAGTATAATAGTAATGTACTCATTAAATACAAAAACATATTCCTAAATAATATAAAGATTTTCAATGTTGATTTTCTCTCCAACCAGTTGTGATAGATATGTCTCATGAATAAGAATGGAAACCCATATAACACAAGTAAATTCCATTGGAAGTTCATATACATTATCACATTAAAGACAATCATATGTTTATTTAGAATATCAAAACTGACATCCCTTACTAAATAATTGATATGGGATCTATATTGAGACAACCAATACCATCCTAACATCACATAAAATTCAATTAGTGGGAGAATCAAATATTTTTTTGGAAGAAAATTCCCATACAATTCTATTAGAGCAGAGCTATGAACTTTCAATGGAATCATCCTACCATTATTATTTATCAGAATTAAATTAACATATAATCATTGATGTGGTAATGTTATACCTTTAAAAAATTAATTTTATATAAAAGAATGGGAATACACACAAGTATCCTTCCTTCAAGCTTGCTTTTTGGGAACTAAAAATAATGGTCCTGAATTAAAGGAGAGGGAAGTTCTCTTTGTAGAAAGTTATTGGAGTATTTTGAGTGTGATAAATAAAATATGGAATGGGGGAATGGGCTACTCAGACTGGGGAATTGTGGTTAAAACCAAGAGTACTGGGGCCAAACTGGTCCCTGTTGTCAATAGTTTAAAGGGTGCAACATCCCTGAGAAAATTCATGGATGGTGTCCCTTATACTAACATTATCTAGAATATTAATAGGTAGGAGAGATGGGTGAGGTGAAATCCTCTAAGTAGTGAATTTAAACTCAATGTGGATGGAAATTTATGTTTGAGATCATTAAGGGGGAGGAGTGGTTCACGACCCTAAAGGACCTGTGTTCTTGGATTTTAATGATGGATTTTGTGTGGGAGATTCCCTCAGGGCTGAGGATTATACGATGTTAATGGTTTTTGGTATAATACACTCACACAACATTAGGTTGTAGTTGGGGGGAACAGACTTGACCATTATATATGGTTTGATGTAAGGGAAGCTTCAAATTCATTGGACCATTTCCTACATCATACACAAATGAAAATGGATTCTTGACTCATAGGTGGTCCCCAGTCATAATTGGTGCGAGGGGAACAAGGATGAAAAATTATTGTCTTGTAGGGTTTCTAATAGTGATCAAATTATTTTTGTTTTATAGGATGGGGCCTCTCACAAAATCATGTGGTAATTTTTCTTGGGAATATGCACTTGGTATCCATTACTTTATAACTCCCTAAATTTATTCCATCTAGGGAACTACCCATGTTGAAATAATAAAAATTTAATGTTGGAAAGAAGAATAAGACATTAAATATTTTAGAGTGGATGATTGGTGTACCATTCACCACGTTATTATCATAATCCACTTCATCAGCCGTGATTTCTTGATATTTCACTTTTTCATATGATTTTAGGGGTTTCTAAGGCTTATTATACTCATTATAAGTTGGATTAGGGTATTTATTGACATAATTCCGAAACTCCTTGAATCCAAATAATTGAGGTGTGTCTAGTGTATTCGGTGGGGATTTATCTCAGTTAATTTCATCAATTGGACTCTTTAAATCACATCATATTTCTTTTTATTGATGGTTATACCTCCTAGACATGAATCATATATTCATTCCTTTCATGAAATTACTTAATTTCTCCTTCCCACATTCTTATCTTAAAGGAGGTTGAAAATTATTCTTCTCTACATGTGATATATTATTGGAGCTCCCATTATAATCCATCATTATTTTCTTATCATCATAACCTTTTAAATATGAGTTTCCACCTTCTATTTATACTTTGAGTATACATAGATTTTTTTCATATCTTTAAAAGTCCTTTATTTCTAATTCCTCTCAAAGACATGGTTTAAAACCACTAAAGAATCAATCATTTATTCCTTTTGGTTTGATGATAAACTTGATGTGTACCTCATATGTCTTGTAATGTTTTATTCATAGGTACCCATGGATTCATCATCCTTCTACTATAACTCTTGAAATTCCATCTCTATTTTAGTATAATTATTTTGGGGAAAGTAATTATTTAGAAATACCCTTTTAAACTCCTCCCATTATATGCAGTTGATTTCTTCCACATTCACTTTATTTTTGATAAGTGTCCATTATTTATTAACTTCACCTTCCATGTGGTAGACTATAAAGATCAATTTATCACGGTATAAGTACTATAGAATAGAAAATATCTTTTCCATAACATTCATCCATTGTTTTGATACCAGGGGATCATAACACCCAAAGAAATAGGGTGTAAATTATCACATAAATGATTTAAGGGAATGTGTCTCCCTCAGGGAATTCATATGCTCAACATGGTCTGCATTACCTACCATATATTGAGAATATTGAGTGAGCATAGTCACAAGGCATTACATCCTAGATCCAAATCCAGTTTTGTTTCTAATTATTATCGTTGTTTCATTAGACATCATATTAATGTTTTACACATTTTTTTGGGTTTTAGCCATTGAATAATACCAAAAACATACCATAACCATCAATCTATAAAAATCTCTGTGAACAATCATATATTCATAAAAATCATTCTAGAGATGTACTAAATTTTAACACCTTCTTATCAACCAATGGAACATTAGGTTTTACCTAGGTCATCCATAGTCATCATATATTCAAATAATTATTAATGGTTGATTAATAGAATTTTGAATTAACCAATTTAAATCCCTCTAGAGTGTCTATCCATGTGGGAATTATTAGAACAAATCATCATGAACTAGTGTTGATTGAGATAATACCCAATCCACCCATTTTAGTGTTGTTACCTTAACATGCATTTGTTCCACAACCATGTCCGTTTTCCAGTATCTAGAGAGGGATATATTTTCTAGGAAAACACACAATTTCAACATTACCAAATATTAGGGATATTATCTTGTAGTTAGACTTATCCGTATGGTTTTTACTAAATTTTTCTAATAATAATATCCAAAAATAATTCAATACTCATATAATACCCACTAACGAGACCCAATAATAACATAAATAAATATTAGATAATTATAGATGAATATTAAATATATTTTACTAAAATACACACCCGAGGTCCATAAAGGTTTAGTGTACTTATAGAATAGATACATAATTATCTTATTTTTTAAAGGATATTTAACATATCACAAAAATTTCTTCAATTATATTACTCTCCTATGACCTAATATATATAAAAAATTTCTTCACAACTCAAGGAAAATTAAGACAAAAGAAAGGGTGATCTTATATACACTGTAAGGGTAAGCATATAAGATAAGAATAAATGATATTATATAAGAATAAGGGTATAAGAACATGATCATAATATAATAAATTCATACCCAATAAATTGAATATTTTAATCATGAGTCATAGAATAAGGATTTTTCATAATAGGAGAAAATATACATAAGATTATGATATCAATAAAAATCAACAATGATCCATGAGAGTATATTATAAACTTAAATATGTGCCACAAGGATAATATGATAACTTTTTTAAAATGTATAAAAGATAATAGGTTCACTAATTAAGTTTAGGACAAGAAATAAAATACTCACATAAAAATATATGCATGAAAATATTTCCACACATAAACTTATGGTTATAAAATCATGTCTACACATATTGTTGCAAACATAAAATCTGGTTAACACAAAACATGTATATCACATGAGTTATTAATATTTATTAAATGGATTGTGGATTCATAAATGACCCTACCATCAGATAAAATTAATTTTTTTTCAAAATTTCATAAAAAAAATTCATAATTTCATCGTAGTATAACCCATGAAAAATAAATTGGTTTAAAAAAGATTTCATATTAACTTCGTTAATTTGTAGGAAAGTAACATGTTTCATAGAATCATCCGCAAAAATTCATTATCATAATCCAAAAAAAGAAAACAAGTGGATTGTATCATTGGATCATATCTTCAGTGAATCATAAGTAAAATATAAGAATGTTATCATAGATGAAATATTCTTTTAAAAGACCATTGGAATATTTCTTGAGGAAAAAGTCTCTTCAATTTGTAATGACTTATTTAAAATAAAAAAATGTAAAAAATATTATGGAAATCCTTATCCTTTAAAATAACTATAGAATCTTGTAATGGATACTTCAATGTAAATAGTATTCATAATGATGGGAAAATCCATTATTGAGTTATACATTAATATAAAGGTTACATTTACACATTTGGTGAAAAGTACCACATTTAGATACAAAAAAATATTATTTTTAAACTATTTTATATAAATTAAAATATTATAAAAATTAATTTAATAAATCATAGGATATTGTAAAAAACATTATCAAATATATTTTTTAAAAAATATGTATATGGATGGAAAATATTCCCAAATAAATAAGAAATAAATTCTCTTTTTATTAAAAATATTTCTTAAACATTTTAAGTACCAAAGAGAGGAGAATGGAACAATTATTTGAAAATTATTTGAATAACCTCATATGAAATAAATATATTGGTTTTAAGGGATAAAATATATATAAATTCCCTTAATGATAATTTATAATTGATCACATCAAAAAGATTTGAGATTGTAACATAATGCCCTTAACTCAAGTATTATTATTATTTTTATGCATTAAAAAATCTAGAATAATATATCTAGATTTATTGTAAATATATTCTAGAACAATATGATTGTATTTAACACCATATATGACTAACTTATAACATCTTATCACCCATTAATTAACAATTATTTATTAAAATCCTTATTTTTGGTGATAACTATTTAGTATTTTCATGCATGTTTCTTTTCAGCAGTTGTGGTCCGTATAATAGGATCATGGTTCCGTAATCTCTAGAATGTAAATGATTAAGTATTTATAATATATAATTTTTATATATAGTTTTATCAATATTCATATAAATTGGTGAAGAAAATTGAATTTCATCACTTCCTGGAGATGATAATCCGTACGTACACATGAGTGATGTTTCCACTTTTTGATGGATGTAAGGAAATAAATTAAAATTAAAATTAAACTTTAAAGAATAATTAATATTTCCTATATATATTATATATTAATTATATCTACACCTATTACCATCTATGTAAATAAAAAAATTAAAAAGGAATCTCATTGCTTTTTGGAGGTGGTAGTTAACATATACGCATGAGAAAAATTATCATATCATAATGGGTGAGAATGTGATAAGGTAGATAAGATATTATAATTCAATATGCATAATTATTTCATAAATATAATATTTTAACCGTATATCCATCATAATAACCAATAATGAATGATAGTGATGGAAAATGAATCATATGACTACGTGGAAGTGGTAGTCCACATATACACATGAGTGATACATTCATTTTCCATATGATAGATAAGGAGGAAAATAAATGTTCCAACATAGACATAATAAAATTTAAATATATAGGATATATATTTTTATTTTATCATCATGGATAACATATAATTTAAAGAGGTATAAGAAGAAATAATTTGAAAACACTCATTGAAGAGCTATACCTCTTCCTTAAACAACCCACTTTGGATTACACTATAAGTATTCTAAGGATTAAATTTTGATTAAAAAAGACTTATAGATCATGGGGTGAGATGATAGGAAGTGATTTGGATAGGGATAGGTAGATCTAGAAGGCCCATTAAGTGTGAGTAAGAGATGTGATGTAGTGTCTATTTATAAGGGAGGGA
Source organism: Viscum album (assembly GCA_963277665.1). NCBI lineage: Eukaryota > Viridiplantae > Streptophyta > Magnoliopsida > Santalales > Viscaceae > Viscum > Viscum album. The sequence continues at coordinate 1,328,039,423 of OY728127.1, read as the reverse complement.
GAGAAAACACAAAGAATTTTTCAAAAGATTAAAATATATTATTATATCACTCAAGAAAAATTGATTTAAATTGGATATATTGATTATATTATATGAGATATAATAGAAATATATTCATATAATAGTATATATACTATTTTTTCAGTTATTTTAACCCCTTATATCTTTAGTTTTACTCCTCATTAACCCTTTTTAACCTTTATTATAGTACTGATTTTTTCCTCAGGAACTATTCATTATGATGGAAAATTATGTCGACCTTATTATGTAACACTAATTACTATGATTAAAAATATAGAATAAATTTTATCTAATTTAATAGCTATAGGTGTAGAGACCCTAACCCAGTAGTCTGGATTTGATGTCCTACTTAAATAAATTGGCAAAAGATATTAGGAATCACATCTAAAAGGACCAATCCATTTAGTATTCTAGGTATACTAGATATATACATTATTATTACATTATATTTGAATAAAAAAATTAATTTTTTTTTGATAATATCACCATTATCACTATCATATTATTGCATATCTTTCTCATTAAACTTCATTGAATCCTGGGGAGAGGAAAAAAAATAAGGGTGATCTCAATTTCACAGTAAGGGTTAAGTACAATAGAAGAATTCATGAATGAATAAGTATAGTAAATATTTCTTAGTAAAAACAAAATACATTTTTCATATAATCAATAAACTAAAAATTATGTGCATGTAGAGATAATATTAATGAAAAAATATTCTAGGTAATACCCAATATGGAAAGGTAAATAATTGAACACACATTCCATTTATATAACATTACTACATGAATTGATAAGACAAAATCAATATGGAAAGGTAAATAATTAGTAATATATTCTATTTAATCTGTAAAATGAAAATTAAATTCATCTATAGATTATATCATAGTGAAAATATCATGGATAATAATAGATGAACACATAAATAAGGTAATTATTAATTATTTGATTTTATGTCTCACACACATGATACCTCTACTGTTAATACCTTTCATAAGATAGTTTAAAATATAGGTAAAAACTCGTTTAATGCAATATTGACTAATTTGTCTAATGAGAGCTACTTATGCATCGAGGGGATATATAATTTTAGTACCTACCAATCATTATAGGCCAAATGAATTCCTCATATATCTTATAATCAATTTAATTCATAAACAATGTTCCTTATCATCAAATATCCATATTGAGTAAAGAATACAGATTTATCAATATTTCCTTAAATAAACCAATAAATTTAAATGTAGAACACTTCATCTAAAAATGATATATATTTTAAGTAATTAACATATCCATGATATATAATATATATATTTAGGCGATATTTAATGTCCAATGATCACAGGAAAGTGAATATTCCAAGGGAAATTTAATGACTCCAAAAATGAATCAAGGAAGTGATTGCTTATAATTTCTATAGTCAAATTGATCATAAACTATATAAAAGAGGATTATGAATGCTATTAATACAATATATACCCATTAGAGTAATAATGAAGGTTTATTTCCCCTGATGAATATAAATGTCATTAAAAATATTTAAAAACATCCTTGAGGAAAATATAATTTTTATTTTGAAAAACATTTAGAAAATATTTTTTTAGAAAATTAATTTTAATTTTTTTAACAATTAATATCATAAAATTTAAAAGGAATATTCAAATAAATGATAGACATGATGGAGGTGAATTCTATAAATTCCTCTAAAGTTATAATATAACATTACTTTTTCAATATAACATGGTTAGTATAGTTCCTTGTTCATAAATAGTCATGAAGATTCCTATAACATTTTTGGTAAATACCAAACAAGAATTATTATTAAAATAGTATAAGTTTAATTTGGGGAAATTTTTTTAAGAGTAAAAATTGGTGAAAATTCCTTTGATAAATAATTTTCAAAATGTTAAAAACATTTTTAGAAAACATGGTTTTGGATGAATACATATTTCCGATCGAAGAGAGAAATATAGTCAAATTTTCTAAAAACATATTCTTAATTAAGTTATGTACCGAAGAGTGAAAAATGTTACTATTACTTTAAAACATTATGAATAAATATATTATAATAAAATTAAAGGGTTTATTATACAATGATAAAATAATTTCACTTAACTGAAATTCACGAATAAATAATCTTGATTGAAATGAGATTGTGATATAAACCCTTGCAAAGATCATAACATTAATGTGAGAATCAAACAATGAGGATATTATGTGTGTCAATGATAAATACATTTAAATTAATTTTAAATAAAATCTAAGATAATAAAAACTCTTTAAACACATGATCTTATAATATTGACAACAATGAATAAGTAATATAAACCAATGATAATAAATTGAGTTATGAAATTCCTTACGACTTGGTAACATTTAATTCAAATACCATTATATTAAATTGTTTAAATAAATACATAAAATAATAGTAATAATTATGTATTTATGATATTACATTTCAATTTTTCATCATTTACACCACATACAGGAAATTAAATTTAGGACATTACAATATGCCTCAATGAAACAAAATTGAGATGAAATACCATAAATAATGGTCACTTTTGTTTAAACATGATTTATCCTCATGTATAGAGGTTTTAAAATTGTTATTAACTTAGTCCAAAACTTTATTAATATTTATGATATCATATATGATCCTTTTATAATATTTTATCACTGATTTTTTTAATAATATTTCATTATTTTTATTGTTTTGGGTGTTAATTGCCTTATTTTATCATGCATATTTCATCAAGAAAGATCCAGTTCTTTTGCATATTACATAGTTATATCACCTATATAATAATAATTATTACATTATTATCAAAATTATACATCAATTTTACTTTTAAAACAAATCATGACTGATGGTTATGAAAATCAAAGTACGTTACGATCATGGAGATGGTAGGTCGTACGTACACATGAGTAATGTTTCCATTTTTCAATGATCATTATGGAAAAGAGATAAGTAATATTTTATATTTATATATTGATAATAATATCATATATTACTTATTTTATACTTATATAAATATATATCATCTATTTGGTGTGGGGATGAACATAGAGTCACATCGCTTCGTGAAGGTGGTAGTACACATGTACACAAACGATGTTATCCTGTTTAAGTGAGTGAAAAGAAAAGAAAAAATTGATATATATTATCTTTCTAGAAAGATAAAAATTTCATCAATATCATAATTATTTCATTTATATCACATATAAGCATTAACATTATCTTTATCACCTTCTATATGAAGCATTAGTGAAAGATGAATCACATCGATTCATGAGGTGGTAGTATATTGTATACACAAGCTGCGTCATCATATCTCCTATGGAATGGAAAGTAAAATAATATATATATATATATATATATATGATATAGTGACTCTATAGGTATAAATATATTATAAATAGCATATTTATACATTAGATCCATCACCATTCCCAATCATGAATAGTTGAAATGTAGAAATGATGACATCAGTTAATGAGGTGGTAGTCCTCCGTACACACAAATAATGATTTTGTAATGCATATTATAGAAGTTTGTATGGTTTAACGGAGTAAATTTAACATTAAAAAATCTCAATATATTTAATACTATATGATTATTATATAATCAGGGTATAATTGGAATTGAAGGAGGTGGATAAGAAAAAAATAAAGGCACTTATGGAAGAACATTACCACTTCTTTGAGTGTCCTCTTTAGGATATCGATTTTTTTTAAAAGGATGAATTTGTTCATAAAATAAAACTTTTTGGATGATTTTAGATATTTTTTAAATCTATTTCATTATTTATTGTCCAAAATAAGTGTTTCTAGGTGTAAAATGTAGAGGATAGGGGGTGGCCTTTCATAATTGGGGGAGAGGACACCCTTGGTATTTTTTAAAATAATTGAGTGCTCCCCTGTTTTGTATATGGAAAAGGGGTGCACAATATACCATTATCTAACCTTAGAGGTTTAATGGTCAAAATATTATTATAAAATAGTTTTTATATGAGTTTTTAGGTCATTTCTACCATTATCTTTTTAGTTTAATCCCACGTAAATCCATTTTTACCTTAACCATAATAATTAATTTTTACGGCATTCACTATTCATTTTCCATAAAAAATTTAGTTTTCCTTATCATACATTATAAATTTTTCTGATTCCAAATATATAGTCCATTTTTCAAAATTCAATTCACATAAGTGGGAAAATTTAATTTTAAATTAATCTCACAGACGTGATGAGAAAGCAGGGTTTTAAAAGGAAAATATTCAAAAGTTGGAAATGTTTTTATATCATAATTCAATATGAAATTGATTAAAATGAACTAAATTGTATTTATTGATATAAAATTTAACTTATAATACTTTAAAACCATTTTAAAATATAATTTAAAATTATAAATAATTTATATGAAAATATAATTTTCAATTTAAATTAATTATTTTTCACTATTCATAAGAAAATTTAACTTCTCATAAAAATAACAAAAAATAAACCAAATATAATTTTGTTATTATGATTTCAAAAATAAATTTTATAAAATAATTAAAAATTAATTTTAAATTATGAGCTCCTAGCGTGACTAACCAATCTTTTAGGAAAATATGGTTTTTATGAAAACATTTTTTTTTCATTTAAATGATTATTATTAATATTTATAATCAATAAATAAACAATAAATTTATGTAAACTATATATTTTCATAATTTAGTTAATCATATTCATTACCACCCCTCCAACAACTAGATGATAACTATCATATTATATAATAATATTAATAATATATTATTGTTTGATAAAACTTGGTCTTGTGTATAACAAACAAAATTTAAGAAAAACATTATGGAATGTAATATAGCTTATATAAGAAACTCGTTGTTTCAAGTAAAAATACTGAACATAGTTTTTTATTCATTTTATGATATATAATGTATTTTTTAAAAATATTAAATATATCGTAAAATCTCAGGATGTTATTTTCATTTGTATGATTAGTGTTGCGTGTCATACACACTATACAATATGTTGTTCATATATTAAAATTTAAAGGTCTTAAATTCTATCCCCCATAAATAAGTAACATCTTTAGAATTTAATATGGGTCTCAATAATCATGGATTTGGTATTTAGAAATACCATTATTGGAAAAACCACATTGTAAAAGGTTTAATGACAAATACTATTAATAAGTGGAGAAAGGAAGTACCAAGTTTATATGGAATAGAACATTACTAGGATCCTATGTAAGAGAACATTAGTTGAATGTGGTGATAAGGACATGAAGGAAAAGCATAAATAATTATATATAATGATATAGGTGCTTAATAAAAAAGAGAATGACCAATAGAAAGCCAACGACCTCAATAAAATAAATATATGTTGATTCAAATGACTATATAATTCCTTATATACTGATGTAATAGGGCAACATTTTTTTTATAATTTCAAGACCATTTTACTAATGTTGTAGAATTATTTTACTATATAAGAATATAATGAAATTTAATTACCTGATATGTTTATATTTCATGAGAAAAATTTTATCCTTTGGTTGTGTCTAGATTTATTACACAAGGAAATGAATATTCAAAAATGAATTTCTTGTCTGAAGTATTAAAAATCACTTTTAATAGATCATAATATCCATAAAAGTGTGACAAGTCTTTCTTTTTTATCTTGAAATATTTTCAAAATCTAATATGGTTACTAAAATTTATCCAATATAATAAATTAATCTCTAAACCTTAAAAGTAACACCATTGGTCCATCATTAAAATTTATTTTACAAATATTTCACCTAAAAACCATAACATCTTTACTATGATATCATGTAGGCCAGTTGTAGGTGAAAAACCCTTATCATTATTCAGTCGTGGATTCACGACCCATGACTTTGACATAATTGATTGGTTTTCACCCAGCTTGAAAGTTGTACTTTTCCTAAATCTATATTAACATAATTCATATAATGTTCCCAAAACAATATGATAGTCATACTTGAAATAAAATTAATCCTATAAATAATCTTTTAAATATGTTTTTAATAAAATTTGTTTACGAAGTATAATAGTATTATTAGACTATCATTACAAAGTAATTAAGTGTAATATTAACCCCAATGGTTTTTAATACCATAAAAATTATTTTTATAAATTCTAAATTCATTATTCCGGTAATTAAATTTTCACTAGAAATATTATATACCAATGTGTTGTATTACCATAAATTACTTCCAAAATATCCTAAATCTTGGTAGAATCTCATGGAATAAAACCTAAAAAGAGGTATTTATAACCCTGAATATATTAGGAATATTAAACTCATTAACCATGATAGTATCTATAACTCTTATGTTAAGAAATACACATGCACTTCAAAAATATAACAAAATCCATATTTGGTTCATAATTATTATAACCAAAATACCACTGGTAAAATACTTCTACAATTAAATTATTATATAATAATAAAAAATACTCCATAAATTTAATTTATAGGTTGGTCCTTCCTTGGTCTAGGGTTTAACCTAGGTCATTCATTATCACCATATATTCAAATACGTCATAATGTATTGTAAAGAAAATGTGAATTATCCCAATTAAATCACATGACAGTGGAAAACTAGATGCACAGTCGGGACAATTGTCGTGCCCCAAGGAATGCTCGAGTCAAGCCTCACACAACCTTTTTAGAGTTATTACCCCTAGGTACATTGTGCAAGAACCACATCCACTTATAGTACCTAGACAAAGGTGTATTTCAAAGAGTAACCACATAATATCTATCTTACCTAAACATTAGGGAATTGTTATATAATTTTCCCCAAATTCTATCATAGATTTATTTTACCTAATCGATGTTTTCAAAAATCAATTTCCCCTGGTTTCTACTAAACTTCCTTTAATTCCAACTACATCAACCCCAACCCTAGTATCCCAGTGCCAATATTGTACTTTAATACATTATAATAAGATTCTTGGAATAACATCTTGATTGAAACATTAGTTAGACAATATATTTAAACTAGATACAAACATGAGTCTTACATTAAATTTGAATACAAAACATAAAACATAGTTTTTTTTTAAAATATCATTACTTCAAAAAGAATATTCTTTCACATTTATCATAGTAATCTTCATGGAATCCTGGGGAATAGAAAAAAATAAAGTGGAGGTCAAATTCCAAATAAGGGTTAAGTACAATATAATAATTTATAAATAAATAAGAAAAATAAATATGGCAAAGTATTGACTAAACACACAAGCCATATAATCAATAAATCAAGAAGGAAGTGGATCCTGAGATAATATCAAGGATAAATCATCATAGACCATAATCAATATGACAAGGTATATAAATAAAAATACATAACTTTTAAATAAATTAAATGCATGAATAGATAAGGCATAATCAATATGGCATGGTTAATAACTAAAAAACATTTCATATAATCAATAAACTATAAATGAAATGAATCCGTAGATAATATCACAGTAAAAATATCATTGTTAATAACAACTGAGCACTTAATGAAGGTAATTATTAATTATTGGACTTCATGACTCAGGAACATGATACTTCTTCCATCAAAACCTTTCACAACATGATTTAAACTAATAGTAAAACCCTTTTTAATTCTAGATTAACTTATTTTTCTAATGAGACCAACCGATGCATTAAGGGGATATATAATATTGTACCTTATCCATCACTGTAGGTCCAAATAATTCTTTATATATCAAATAATGCATTTAATTTATAAACAATTTCCTTTATAATCAAATATCCATATTGAGTAAAGAACACAGATTTATCAGTATTTCCCTATAAAAAAACACAGCTTTCAATAAAACACCGTATATAAAAATAATATATTTTTTTAATAAATTAACATATAAATGATAAATAATATGGATATTTAGGGTAATTTAATATCCAATGATCTTAGGAAAGTGAATATTTAAAGGGAAATATAATGAGTACAAAAAATTAATCAAGGAAGTGAATGTCAATACTTAACTTAGTGAAAGTGATCATAAACCATCCAGAGGAAGATTAAAGGTGTTATCAATAAAATATATACCCATTTGTATAATAATAAAGGGTTATTGTCATTGACGAATACAAATACTATAAAATATATTTATAAACATTTTGGAGAAAACATCCTCTTTTTTTTTTTAAAAAAAATTGTTTTTTTAAAACTCACTTTAAAATAATATTATTTAAAAAGTGTCTCATAAACATACAAAGGAAAATTCAAATAAATTATGGTCATAATTGACGATAATTCCATGCTTGCTATAAAAGTAAAAAATGAACAATCCTTTTTCACTGTAACAAGGTTAAGAAGATGCATTGTTCATTAAATGAAACGAAGATTCCTTTCACATTTTTGGTAAAATCCAAATAATAATTGTTTTTAAAATAACATAAGATTCCCTTGGAAACATTTTATAAAGAGTAAAAATGGGTGAAAATCCATTTTATAAATGAATATAATTTTTCTAAAAAGATATTTTCTATTAATTTAAGTACAAAATAGTGGATTTTTTTTAATATTACTTGAAAAAAATCATGACTAACATGATTATAAGAAAATGAAATGTTTTATTAAACAATGTTCAAATAATTTCCTTCAATTGAAATTCAAGAATAAATAATCTTAATTAAAATGATATTGTGAAGTGAACCCTTGTAGAGATCATAACATTGAAGTGGGAATAAAACAATGAATAAATTATGTGTATCAAATATAAATCAACATAAAACATTTTAAAATATAAAATAAGATAATTAAAATTAATTTTACATATAATCCCATAATATTAGTTACAATTAAGAAGTAATATAACCCAATGATAAGAAATTGTCTTATAAAATTATTAACTACTTTGACAATTTTAACACAAATAAACATTGATGGAATGATTAAAATAAAGACATAAAATACCATGAATAATGAATTATTCATGATATAAAATGTTAAAGGGGCAGTATATACACCACATAAAATAAATTAGGTGCATAACATTACAATATGCCTCAAGGAAAAGTAATTGAGATGAAATTCTATACCTTAAGCACCCTTTTGGTTGAACATGATTTGAACTACATTATAGTGGGTTTAATCACATTTTTAACTTATTAAATAACCATATTAATATTTTTTATATCATATAATATCCTTTTATTAAAACTTATCACTCATTCGTTAGTAATATTTAATTATTCTCATTGTTTCTGGTGTTAATTGTCTTGTTTTCTCATGCTTGTTTTATCATGAAATATATATTTATTACACATATTATATAGTTATAAAATATCCATAATAATAATTAAATAATTTTAAAATTCTTAAAATAATATTTTTAAACAAATAATGAATTAAGGTTATGAAAAAGGAAGTTTGTTACAATCATGGAAATATTAGGCTGTATGTATGCATGAGTAACATTTCCATTTTTCAAAAATCATTATGGAAAGAGGGTAAGTAATATTTTACATTTCCATACTGGTTATAATATCATATATACCAAATTATATACTTATATATATATATATATCAATCATATGGTGTGGTGACTAAAAGTGTGTCACATCCCTTCGTGAAGGCATTAATCCACATGTATAAAAATTGTGTTATTATCTTTATATGAGTGAAAAGGAAAGAAGGAAAATGATATATATTGTATTTCTAGAATTATTAATATTTCATGAATATCATAAAAATTTAATTTATAAAATATATAATTGTTAACATTATCTTTATCACATTCTATATGAATAATTAGTGAAAGACCAATCACATCCCTTCACGTGGTAGTAATTCGGTGTACACACAAGCAATGTTATTGTATCTCCTATATAATGGAAGGTAAAAAGATAAAAATATAAATATAAAAATATATAATATAGTGAATACAAAGTTATAAATATTTTATAATAATATTATATATAATTTAGATTCATCATCATTCCCAATTGGGAATAGTGAAAATGAAAAAACGAATGACATCGGTTCATGAGGGTGTAGTTCACCATACACATTAACAGTGTTTTTATAAACCATTTGATTGAAGTGTATCTGGTTTTTTTCATACCATTAAAGTAAAAAAATATAATTATATGGAATATATCAAGGTTATTAAATATTAATTGTATAATTATAATTTAAGGAGGTTGATATGAAAAAAATAAAGATGCTTGTTGAAGAATATTATCTCTCCTTTAGGCATCCTCCTTAGTTTTTCACAAAAACCATAAAAGGTTTAATTTATTCCCATAATAAATCTTATAGTATTAGTGGAGATATTTTTGGAAGTTATTTGGGAAGTTATTTTACAAAAAGTGGTTTTCTGGTGTGAAGTGGAGAGGAGACGGGGTGGCCTTTTATAATTGGGGGGGGGGGGCACACTTGGTATTTGGAAAATAATTAAGTGATCCCATGATTTTTATATGAGAAAAGGGTTCCAAATTGCCTATTATATAACCTTATAGGTTTTATGGTTTAAATATTTCATAAAATAGTATTTATACATGTTTATAGGTCATTTTTACAGTTATCGTTTTAGTTTAACCGCCTAAAAAACCCATTTTTAACTTCATAACGGTAAATAATTTTTACTGCATTCACTATTCATTTTGGTAAAAAAATAATTTTATGTGATTATAAATTTTAAATTATTATGATTCCAAATATGGAAACCATTTTTGAAAATTCAGTTCACATATGTGTAAAATTTTAATTTAAAATTAATCTTGGATATATAAGGAGATAGTAGGTTTTTAAAGTGAAAATGTTCAGTAGTTTGAAATGTTCTTGTATATTACTTTAATATAAAATTTATTAAAATTACATAAATTAGATTAATTTATATAAAATTGACATAATTTTACTTTAAAACCAATTAAAAATATAATTTATAATTATAAATTATATTGATGAAAAGACAGTTTTCAATTATAATCATGAATATTTCACTATTCATCAAAAAAATGAAACCTGTCAAAAAAATCCCAAAACATCTCACTAATATATTTTTGGTATTATGATTTAAATAATAAAGTTTATTTTTTCAAATATATTTCCTAAAAATGATAAAAATTAAGTTTAAATTATTTGCGCCAAGCGTGACTAAACTTTCTTTTAGGAACATGTAATTTTTTCAAAAAAAAATTTCCTTTTATTTTAAATGATTCTTATTAATTTTATAATAAATATATAAAAATAATTTTTTAGACTAAATATTTTCATAATTTATTTAATCCTATTCATACCTTCCATTTTAACTGGTAGGTGATAACTATCACATTAAACAATAAAATTTATAGTATATTGTATTTCAGTAAATCTCAATCTTTTCTATAATGAAAGATATCAATTTTTTTTGTTGAGTGTAACAAAAGATATAAAATAAACTCATTTTTTCTTGTAACACATGTCAAAATCATTGTTTCATGCATTAAAAGCTATATAATATATTGAATTTATTTAAAATACTAAATATATCATAAATTCACAGGATGTTTTTTCCTTTCTATGATTGAGGTTTCATGTAATACATTATATGAAATATTATCTTCATATTTTAAAATTTTTGGGTGTTATTATATGTTTAAAAAATTAATTTTAAAATAATCCCACAAAATATGATTAAAAATAGGTTTCAGAAATAATAAAATTTTAAGTATAGTAATGTTTTTCTGGGAAAATTAAGCATAATTTCACTTCCCATGAAGTTAATTGAATTATTTTTAATCAGATGGAACTAATGAAATTTTAAAATCAATTCTAGATAAAATTTAACATTTTAAATAGGTGAATGAAAAATTCAGTTTTCCTTAAAATCAGTATTTCCACTATTTACAAAAAAAATAATATTGTGAGAAAATTATCCAAATTTAACATGATGATAATTTTGGTATTATGGTTTCAAAATTGTTATCATTTTTATAAAATACAATTCCAAAAATTGGAGGTAATTAAATTTAATATTTTATAACAAAATGTTATAAAAACCATTTTTGAAGAAAAATTATTTTTGAAGCACAAAATAACTTGATTAAAAATTGTGAACTTAATTCCTTTGAATTAATCAATATATTTGTTTTTATTAATAAACTTATTTGTATTGAGTCAGATATTTATAAATATCTTTCATAATTTTGTTAATTAGATTAATACCCAACAATACAATGGATAGATTATAAAGGTATACTATATCCCTGTTCTTTTAGACTTGGGGTAGCTTGTAATGAATGCTATCGAATACATAAAAAAATTTCAAAAGAATATATTTTTAAAATATTAAGTTGTCATAAATAACTTATAACATCCTAAAGTACCCGTGGAAATAAAATGTTTTTTATAAAATTTTACAAAGGGAAATCATTCACTTTTATAGCATTAAGAACCCATTGAAAAAATGGATTTCTTTCATCACAACATAAAGAACCCATCTAATAAAAATGGGTCTCATATTATTTTAAAATGGATTCACATAAGTAAATAATAAATAATTAAATAAATAATCATAACATGATAAACAATATAAAATTAATAGGTATCCAAAGGCATTAAGTAACTTTCTAGGTAAATAGAATTCAATCAAGATAATAAATCTAACAGTATTTATGAAATATAGATCAAGGGTATATGGATAAGGGAAACATTACCAAAAAAAATAATTGTGTAGAACCTAGGTGAAAACCATTCAATAAAATGAATAAAAATTAGGGTATTCACTAAAGCAATTCATTGAGTTAAGAATTAGGATCATGAATAGTGGATGATTAGGTAAGACAATGGTAGTGATAAATAATTCATACTTAATAAAAGGGTATTACATATGCCATATATAGAAGGAATGAATTTTTTTACTATAATAATATCCTTTATAAAGCATAATGTATTTAAAATTATGTGGATTTATATGAAAATCATTTTTTGTAGTGTTAGGAAAAATCTCTTCGGAAAAAGGAAGCATCCATGATTTTCTTTAAAAAAAATTAGATAAAAATATTTTATAAATAAAATAGAATAAGATTTTATTTTATAAAACCATTATATATAATAAGGTATGTATCATGGAAAATGAAAATGTTAGTGTAAATAGGTGTTCACCTAGAATACATTAAAAATAAAATCTTTTTAAACTTTAATGAAAATGAACCATATATAAATCAATTAGTATTATTAGTATTTTTTTTGAAGAAGATAAAATATTATAAAATAGCATTAATAATTTATTTAAACATAGATAAGGACACTTGAAAAATAATCCAATGAATATAGATAGTGAAAATGTATATTTCCAATCGAAAAGAAGATGAAATATGAGTTTCACTTAAATGAAACACTCCAGGTAAAATTTGAGTTAAGTAGAAATATAAAAAGGCATGAATATACAATGAAAAATATGAGATTTTTTAGAAATAATGTAAATTACCCACATGGATTATCTTTTTGTAAGAATCTTTATTTCAAAATAAGATTGAAAATTGAAACCCTTATTGTATGAGTAACATTTTGACAAAAACCCCTTCCAGATTTGGTATTTATGAATCAAAGTAAATTTAGTGAAATTAAGTGATATGAATCTTTATAACCCATGAATATTAAAAAAGTAATTCATTAGGGAGTAATCACACCATAATAAAGGCATCATGATGCACATTAAGAAATAACTCTCATAAAATTAAATTTGAGAAAAGAACCAATTAACTATATTTCTACTAAGTCAAATATGATATAACATCCTATGGAAAATACATGAATATCGTAAAATAATACATAAAATAATTATTAATTGACATTAAATTCTCATATATTTTATTTATTATAATTTATTATTAATATATTAGACAGTTATCTCTTATTTTTACCATTATTGTTAAACCTTTCAGTTGTTTATTTCATTGAATCTTCATGAAGATGGTATCAATTCTCACCCTGTGGTTTCATGCTAATAATGATTAGATAATTCAAAATAAAATAATATTTTTTACAATGGTTACCTAATACCAAAATTAATTATGTAAAATACATGAATATGTCTTGTTAAATTGGAAATTATGATGAAGTGGTTTTATATGTGTTTAACAATCATTACGTCATATATTAATAAATATTTTTAATATTAACAATACCCTTACATAAAATTAAGAAATATCAAATATATAATTTTTATATGGTATTACCATTTTAAAGAATTCCATAATCATTTATGATACAATCATTATAACATCATTTATGTAAACAATTAAATTGAACCAAATGGTAATGTGTTTTAATGATTTAATGTGTAAGTGGACCTGCTTAGATAATTATAATGTGACATAAAAATAATATTAAAAATTTAATAAAAATGAAATATACTCCTTAAATCCATTCTAGGATCTGACAATGATTGTAGGTGATGAAAAATAAATTTCATTTCTCATGGAGGTGGTATTTTTCACATATGCAAGAATGAAGATTTTGTTATTCTTGTTGGATGAGATATATTAATAGATATTGATAATAAGCTTGATTTGATATCATCAAGGTAGATAAATGATTTTAATATCATAATATTTATGTGTCTATAATAATTTTGGATAATGATAACTAAGAAGAAAAGCTAAGTAGTTGATAATACTCATGTTGGGGAATTACATTTTCCTTGGAGTTCTCTTAGGAAATAAAATAATTATGCTTACTAATGGTGACCAAATGTTATTTAAAAAATGATAGGGTATTATTAGGAATAATGTTTCTATGGTTCATGAAAATATTCTAAGGTTAGTCCAGTCTTTATGTGATTGGAGTGTTACCCATTTATAGGTGAAGGGATTGTTAGTTTTGGAAGTGGCCATTTTATTTTCCATAATGTAATGTTACTATTAAAATATATATGGATAAAAAATGAAAAAAATTATAGGGTAACTATCCTTGAGTATATATTATCCTAATTCACTCATTTTGGATACAACTTAGAGTGTTTTTAGGTGTATTATTTTAACTTTTTACCTTTTACCCTAATTTACTTTTAACACGATAATTATTTTCTAACCTTAGAAATTGATTTTAATAAAAAAATTTAGATTGAAAATTTTAACCAATATTAAAATTATAATTTAATTTTTTCTAAACATTTACTAAATAATTTTTTAAGGGTGTGAAATTTTAATTTTAAAATGGACACACATAATGTGTAAAAACAGTTTTTTATGAAAAGTTCGATATTAATTTTAAAAATTTATGTAAAAGATAATTTTATCATAGATACTAATTTTTATAAAATAAATTATTTTATTATAAAATATAAAAGGCATATGTATTTAAAATGAATCCAAAAATTAATTTCACTATAAAATAAATTTAATTATATGTAAAGACTGAAAACAATTTTTATTAAAGTAACATTATTATTAAACTCTAATTTTTTTAGAAATTGGATCTATATGTTCAATGAATAATTTGAAATTCATAATGAAATACCTTAAATGAATATTTTATTACTTGAATTTTTTTTAATCTTCAGGGTTACACTTTCAATATTATAAAATCATAAAAAATTATAATTTTCAGAAAAATGTAAATTGTTTGATGAAAAATATGATATTTTAGAAAAAACTCATAATTTCATTTTAAGAAATTTTTTAGACCCTCAATAAAGAATTTAAGTTAGTGATATATATTTTGAGATTCTAAAATTTAAAATTTTTTAAAATATAAATATAAAATATAAAGAAAAATTGCACTTACTGAAATAATGTCATTTTTAAACATTAATTATTTATAATATCATTTCTTTTCAATTAATGATTAAGAGATTATAGTATTTTAGTTCATATATAATAATATTTTAAAATTATTCAATTTAATCTTTTAGTATAAAATATACAATATTTAACAAAACGGTTCTTTGAGAAAAATTAATATTATATTAATATTAAATATTATTTTACAAATACCGTCAATTTTTTTTATTTATATTCTATAAATTATTTTTAATAAAACATTTATATTAAAATAATTACTTCAATTTTATCATAAAATATTTTAATAATAATATTAATATTTATATGTAGTGAATAAATATATATTTATAATATTTTAATATCATATTTTTATTTCTTTGGGAGTTATATTATTCCAAATTCAGTACTTATTAATACAGTTCTTAGTATAACTTTTTGATATATGAACCATGAACATATTTATAATATCCATAATTCATTCATATATATATACTTACTAAATCATTCATTCATTCCGTTCTCACTTAGAAATGTATTCTTCTTATTTTATGTTATAGAGTTTTCTCAAGGATTTCTCCATTCGTGGTGACCATCCTCATTAAAGGTTTTTTTGGATGTTGGTGATACTTAAGGATAAAGATTATTCAGGGAGATTGTGAGTCAAAATGATTTGATTATTTTGTATATGTTTTCCCCTATTTATTTACGAACTTTTAATTGATTTATTTTATCCATGGAGAGTAAAAATACATGGAGTGAAATACATAGTTCTATGTCATTTTATTTTAATTTTCCACTTTTGAATGAATAGAGTGTTTCTAGTTTAATTCATATCTTATAGGACTTGTTTCCTAATCAATTTCAATTCCTTAAAAAAAGAAAAAAACTTTTTAGAATTACAAACATATGGGTTATAAAAAGAATATACTTCTTTAAAAACTAGGGTAATATACTTACACCTAATCCTACTCGGTCCCACCTAATGTTAATAGGTTTATTTTACCATAGAAATTTATCACAAAACCCGACTCACAAACCCATGAGTCACATCCCATTAAACCTAGGGTTATGAACCTAACCTGATGACCCTTCCCTACATGCATGTACGTTATATACATCAACCCAAGTTATCTCACTCACGGCAAGGCTAACCACATGATCGCTCACTGGACATGAATTGATCCAGAACCATGAGTGTCTACTCATAGTCTCACCATGATATATGAAATCACATTCAGAGAACTAAAATGAAGAAATAATACTGATCATGCCCATCAAATCTATCATTAATACCGAAAACTCCCCATTTTAATTTCATTCTAAAATCCCTCGATATTTACATTCCTTTTGTCAACTGTCTACTTTGGTTTAGAAAAATTCAACCAAGAAGTTATATGGGTAAATTCCATATATATTTTCATTGAAGCTTTAAATAATCGAACCATTCATAATGACCCATGATGGTACACTTCCTTAGGGAAACTTGTGTCCATCATTAGACCATTCCCCAGGAACACAATGCTTATACCGAACCTACTCGAGGGTATATCACTAAGGAATATAATTCCTACACCAACCCACAAAGGGTTTCCACACATCCCTTGATAAAGGGACTAAAATTACACCATTATATAACCTCTTGTACTAGGATTCACGTGACCTTACATCATAAAATATAACAATAGGTCATTTTAGTATAATTCAACTAATATTTTATATGGAAAGAATCATATAAGTTGTTGTGGACACATTAAAAACCGATCCCTCATTAGAAAATCCAATCACATGTAAGTGTGAACATGTCCTGTGAGTCTTATGTACCGAATCACGATACATGTATGAAACCTATTACAAATAGGAAAAGTTATAAAACTATAAAAAAAATCTTTGATAAACACATTATTTTCAATGGAAATTTTATTCATAATAGAAAAAACCATGAACAGTAATATTTCCACCCTTGTTATCTCGGAATACCCACCAAAAAGGAATTTTTGATCCACTACTCTATGGTTTTTCACAATATCCAACACATTCAAAAAATTACACTCTCCCATCTCCCAAAATATTAAACAACAAAAGGATTTTTTATCACTTTTTAATGCTTCTGCCCTGGGCCACTCAATAGTGCTTGGATTGAGGTCACAACATGGCCTTTGACATGCTTCCCCATATGCTAGGGGATGCTGACAAATATTGATGTCTTAATCTATACAATGGAGATACTATTCCCTCTAATTATTATATACAATAACATAAAATCGCCAAAATATTAGTATCATATATAATCAGATTCCAAATGATTAAAGTAGAACAATACTGTAATAAATTACTTGTGGAATTAACAAAGTCATTAATCAACTAATAAACCATAGATATAATCCCAAGTACAATATGAACTAAAAAACACATAGAAACTAGCTCTACTGCTATCCCCATACCTAAAATCGTATATTCACATACCCATTGATCTAAACTGGCCTGATACATTGCGCATCCTATGTTGGACATGAAAGTTGACATATAGTCTACATGTGCACTGATGATCTCATGTAGGGTTTGAGAAATACATATTTATAGGGTCTTAATAAGTTCCTCTAGTATACACCATCATATTCATGTATGTATGATAGCAAAATAAACATGTTATAAAAGTGACTCGAACATTATGTGCAAACCATGCCACCATGACTCCTTATAAATATAGTCATAGTGTGATGACCAAGTAACCATGACCCATGATGGTACCTATTTTAGTTCCATGCTATAATTTTTCATACTTTCTTCATCTTATGCCATCATACCAATGCACATCCCATACCCAAAGATTCAAAGTGATGCAGCATTCAAAAATTAACTAGTTTCCCATTTAAACTAGTTATGTTCCTGCTTCTATATCTCAATACACTTCCTTATTTATCATTTTATGGTTCATCAGCCTTGTCCCACATTATATCATGACCCAAAACTCATATTTGGTCGACTTAAATGACCCAAAATACCTAGGCCCTGTCTATCATGCACACCGACTAATCCCTACACAGTTAAGGGAGGTCCTAAGTATACCAATTCGGCCCCCAATGTCCAAGGTGGTTGAAATCGCACCAAACCATTCCCAAAAGCTCTAGAGAGGTCGCATCAATCTCATTTAATAACATTGGGCCCAAAAAATATTAGAAATATTTCCATCTAATCCCAGTGTGCTAGTATATCAAGAACTAGACCCTCACCAAACATATCTCACCATACCTGTTATTGAATCCACAAGGTCTAAGACCATTTTCATCCCAATTCCATGCCCCAAACAGAAAATAACGACCCATTCCTGGGTCTAGTCTCATATCTTCTAAGGGATATCTCTCAACCTATCACATGGAGGAAACCCAATTCATTATACCTCGTCCAGTTATGAAGTACTTATCCCACTCACATTTCTCATTTTGCCTTAGACCATCCTCAAGAGGGTGTCATTCATCAAGAGAGAGACTTAAAAACATCTCCAACAAGTTCATTAGGACCAATACACTCATATATACACTATTATACCTAATAAATTGGTCTCTCCCAAATTTACCCAAGTTTTTTGGGTTAAGTAGTCGCTTGTGGTTTAGCTTGGGTTGTCGAATCATCAATGAAATGAGAAGTAACCTACAGACATGTACATTATATGGATTTCTTTTTGGATATTAAGTAGCCAAATTGGGTTGATTTTAGAAGGTTTTAAGTTAACTCTAATATATTTAAGTTAATTTCATTTAAAATAATGAGTTGATCATTTGTTATCACTTGGGGTGGATTGGATGAAATTATTTTTTAATGGTTTCAAATTTATTATATTTGAGATGGGTTTATTCAAGAAGATCAAACAACATCATCACTTTTTGGTTTAATACCATCACACTATAATAATAATCACCTATAAAATTGGAGGATCAAATTTTTGAGCACTCCAAGGAAATGGTTCGTATTAGCACTTGAATTATGTGGCCTTAAAATTCAACAAGGACGATGAAGTTTTAAAATTGTCAAATAAAATTGTCAATTAAAATAAGTGATTAGACATTAATGGGGGTGATAAATAACATCAAATCCACCCCATTTCTAGACCCTCGTATCAACCCACAACAGGGTTATCCCTCCATTGATGTTGTGGTTTCAATAGAAGCATGAAGTAGACTCATGAGGGGAGAAATGGAGAAGTAAAAAAATAACAATGAAATAACGATCACTCTACCATTATGTGATATTTTGTCAAGGTTTGGTGTGAATAAATTCACACCTTTATAATATGATATCAAAATAATAATAATAATAACAAAATAAATGGATAATAATAAATTTTATTAAGAAAATAAGACGAATTGAACAACTTACATGATAATGAAATGCGATTACAAACACAAAGTGGTAGCATAACACTACGATGAAACCAAGAACAAAATATGCATAAATCAACCAACACCACTGCCTTAAATAGTCATTTTATGATACTTGGGTCGAGCCTCCAATAGTGAAAGTCATCCCACTTTAGTATGGTAGGCCTTGGGTGGTTTAAAGTAAGGGAGATGAGACTTTTCCACCTTTGACCCCAAGTGGCTGCCAACTTGCATCCACCGAACAGAGGTGCCAATATTTCCTTTTATATGGCCGAAGTGGAGTGGGACATAGAAGATAAAAATGAATATAAGGATGTATACCAACTCTATGTAGTATGTTAGACTAAAATAATTTATTGTTTCCGATATATGATTAAATTGGGGGGCTGGTTTTTTGGACTGCAGAATCTGGCTCAGAATTTCAACTTCCATCTGGGCCGCCTAGAACTCCATTAAAAAATCTGAATTAGCTCTTTTAACTATTTTATTAACTATTCCCCATAATTTAATCTATCTTAAAATAAAGTTTTATAATAACTGGTCTTATATATTAGCTTCTACAATATCATTATTGGGCTATTGTCCAGTTAGCTTTTCCCAGAATGTGTTGGCATGAAAGCCCATTTTGGTGGTCTTCTAATATGCATATTAAAGTTCTCCAAAAGAATTAATCATTCCTTATAAAATGGAATACTTGAAAATAAAATTTGAAAATAAAACGAAGAGCATTGTGCGTCTTAGGATGTGTTCAAAAATGTACAACCTAATCGTCCATTTAATAAAGAATTACAATCATAATGTGAAATAATGTTCAAATTGTAAAATGCACTAAAAATGGTGTTTATGTATAATGAATAACATGAATATTATAATATATAAAAATTATATTATCCTATTTATGTGGATAATCATAACCCCAAACTTTAGTTTTTATAGACCAGAGAAAAATGTATCTCAAAAATATTAAATTCTAATTCCTTTTCGAAAACATTTTAATACACAACGATCACCAAGAACCCTTATAACAAACAATCGTGAAACCCTTAAAAATAATTTAAAATAGGATAGTTTCATAATAATATCCCTGGCCCAATCCCATTTCTATGTTCAAATTCATCTCCATATTTTATCCAATATCAATTAAACATAAGGATGTGTTGTGTATTACAATAGACGTGAGAGTTCATTTTTATTCAAGGTGGAAATGATGGAAGCGCTAGGTGGAAAAAATTTAAATATTTAGATGAGTATTCATCATGTTTGTATTATATATACATATATATATATATTTTTTTTAAATTTTCCATGTTACTTGAAATTGAAATCAATCAAGTTAACCCATGTTGCAAGACTATGCCGATAACTCACAAGCTCAAAGACCTTTGGGCACCAAGTAATTCCCACACACTTGGACATCATATATAATTAACTCAATCAAAAAAAGTAAAATTACCACAATTAGAGATAAAATTACTAACTCTAGGCCAGAAAACTATAGGGTCATGATCCCCAAGTGCCGAAATCTAGGAATTAGGTCATTTCATTGCTATACGTGCAAATTTATTGGTTTTTTATATTTTTTTTGTTTTTTATTGAATACTCATATTAAAAATAAAATGATCACCAAACCTATGATATTTATTTGGGGGAACCCATGAACTCAATCTAATACCCCCTATCATAAGGACGCGCGTTGTGATTTTTTTTTATTTGGATGAAAATATAAATGATGAAAGATCACATTAGACAGCCATACTTTCAAAAATCTATGCACCTGAAATTATACAAGGATTAAAATCAGAATCAGGGCATTCTAAATTATTTGATATTAAATTTCAAAGTGTGCAATGTGTATCATCATGTTCATAGTTAAAGAAAATTTTCCTTCCATTAAGGCACACTTTTTTTTCAAATCACTTTTTTTCACACAAAAGAAATTTTTTTTTATAAAAAGGAATTTTGTTTCATTTCATCTCCCCACCAAATTAAAATAACACTATACCCAATTAATGAAGAAAAGAAAACTTAGAATGGGGGTAGAGGTAGAAGAGATGATTTCTAAAAGGAATTTTAGTATATAAACATGGAACAAAGTCACCTGGTTTTTGAAGTTGAAGTTCATGCCACTCCAGATTATTCCATTGATCTCCATTATACTCATGAAATCCTAGTGAAGGATGATATAAAATTATGGATGTTCTAGATATAGCTGATTTCCTTATAAAACGTTTTGGCCTCAATAGCCTCTACTTCTCACTCACAAACTAAATTAGAAACCATGGAAACCCCGAGAGGTTCCCTTAATTAAAAACAAACAAAGACAAAAAAACATACATAATTATTTTAGCATGCCAAGGAATAATACTAGTATCACGTAAAAAAATAAATAAAATATAAATATATATATATAATTCAAATATAAGTATATATCAAAAAATTATAAAAGAAGAAAGCCCTATAAGCCGTAGTTCATTGGAAAGAGCATGCCCCTATCTCCCTTTGGTCTCGGTTTTGAGTCCCCTCAGCTTCGTTGGTTGTGACAGGGTTTTCCCCATGACCTATGACATGTCATTTTATTTTTTTAATTATTATTTTTTTGTATTTTTATTTTAACCTAAAAACACATAAAAATAAACTGATGATACATTGTCTTGTTTTTTTTAAATTTATGTGTAAGAAATTACTCAAGGATCACACCACATGACAAGGAAGAATATGGTGCTCCCCTTTCATACCCATCCATAATCATAATAGAAGAATATTTCAAAATTATATGATACTATCATATTAATATTTAAATATTTTTTTAATATAAAATTTATTTATTAATCCTTTTTGAAAAATAAAAATGAATCACAAATATTAGAAACATGAAAACCATGGGTTTCATCCCATGCAATGCTTTTATTTAAGGTTGTTATCCCAACATGGACCCCTAATTGTTTAAGTATTTTCCTCATATAAGGCTGGTTCACACAAGTATTCATCAACATCATGTTTTTGGAATGGTTTAATGAATGTTTTACCTCTATGACCATTAAATTTGAAGGTTTTACCATTAGTGGGATCTTGAATTTCTACAGCCCCATAGGGGTACACCTTATGCACTATGTATGCACCTGACCATCTGGACCTCATATTTCCTGGGTGTAAATAAGTTTTTCAACTATACAAGATAATAGGTTTACCTGGTATAATGTGTTTTATTGTAATATTTTTGAGATTGGTGGGATTTTAACTTATCTTTATTGATCCTTGAATTTTAAAAATCCTCTATTCTAAGTTCCTCAAGTTCATTAAGATCTAATTTCGTTTTTGTTCTGGCCAATGAGAGGTCATAATTCATTTTCTTAATTTCCCAAAAATCCTTATGTTCAATATCCACAAGAAAATGGAACGCTTTTCCATAAACCAACCTATATGGGGACATTTATAAAATGGTTTTAAATGTGGTTTCGGTAGGCCCAAATAGAATCTAAGAGTTTTCTCGACCAATCTTTCCTAGATGGATTGACAATTTTCTGAATAATTTGTTTGATTTCTGGATTGGATAACTCAGCTTGACCATCGGTTTGTGGGTGGTAAGAAGTGGACACTTTTTGAGAAATTTCATACTTTACCATCAATGATATGAATGGAAAATTGCAAAAATGAGTCCTTCAATCACTAATGATATTCCTAATAATTCAAAATCTAGATATGGGGTTTTCCTTGATAAATCTAATCATAGTTTGATGGTCATTGGATTTTTTAGAAATGACTTCAATCTATTTGGAGACATAATCAATAGCTAAAAGGATGTATAGGAATCCCTCTAGAGTTTGGTAAGGGACCCTTGAAATCGATTCCCCATCAGTCAAAGATTTCAATCACTAAGATGTGAGTGACTAGAATTTGATTCCTTTTTGTAATGGACCCTACTTATTGACACCTAGGAAAACTATGAAAAAATTTGTAGGAGTCCCTTGAGAGGGTGGGCCAGAAGATACCACATTGAAGAACCTTAGAAAAAGTTTTCTTAGAGGAAAAGTGACCTCCACATGCCTCACTATGATAGAATTTAAGAATGGAATCTTGTTCATATTCTAGGACACACCTCCTAATGACTTGGTCAGGGAAAAATTATAGAGTTATGAATAATAAAACACATAGTTCCTAGAATTACTTATATATCCCTCAAATGTATCCCCAAACACAAATATTTCATCCATGAAGTCCTCTATAAAATCCCCTACAATGTCCAAGAAGATTCCCATCATGCACCGCTGGATGGTTACAAGGGAAATGCATAACCCTAAGGACAGGCGTTTGAAAGCAAAGATGTCGTATGAAAAAATGAATTTATTCTTCCCTTGATCCTCTTGGGATAACACAATTTTATTGTACCCCGAGTACCCATCTAGGAAACAACAGAAGGCATGATCTATGACTCTCTAAAGGATGTGTTCAATGAATAGTAAGGGGAAATGGTCATTCTTGGTAAAAGAATTTATATTCATATAGTTAATGCATACTCTACAGCCACTACTCACCCTATTTGGAAGAATCTACCCATACTTATTGTTTATCACTGTGATTCAAGGCTTCTTTGGGAAAACATGAATTGGTCTTACCCAATCAGTCTCTGCAACGGGGTAGATTATACCTGATTTCAACAACTTAAGAAGTTCTTTCCTTACCACATCCATAAGATTTGGATTGAGTCTCTGCTGAGGTTGACGATATGGTTTAGATTCAGATTCGAGAACAATTATATGAGTTCTAATGAGTGGGATAATCCTAGTAATATCCGAAATGGCCCATCCAATTGATTTCTTATGATTTCTTTGGATATCCAGTAGCATCATCTATTGGTTGGATTCAAGAGAGGAAGAAAAGACAACATGAAAGGATTAATTGTCCCATAAGAATTCATACTTGAGTGATGAAGGTATGACCTTAAATTTGAGATCATATTGGCTATCACTTTATAATAATGTATGGGACTTTGTATTGAAATCAGTTTCTTGGTTCAGATTTCATGAAAGAATTGGTCCCTTGTGAACAGAATCTTCAGCCACTAAATTATCCAGATTAGTTTCACAAATTGGTATAGACTCAATTTTATTGATTTCAGCAGTGGTATCATTTATTTGTGATTTGATAAAATCATCAATAAAGCTATCTTAAATATATTCAAGCCAAGGAGACAAATTTACCTCATGTGAACAGAGAAAATCAATCTCTTATTTACTTAAACATCCTTCAGTAATTCCTTGATGGTCCTCGAGTTCACTATCAACAATACCAATCCAATTAACCTCATGTATCTCTTCATTATTCTCAATTTGAGAGTTTTCATTGTAGATGTTCAAGTCTAGATTCATGTTTCCAAAGGTGATGGTCATGTTCCCATTTAGGAATCGAATAACATATTTGATTGTTGCAATGAAGGGATAGCCAAGGATTATTGGGGTTTGTTCTTTGTTTCCTATGTTTGGATTGTTGTCAAGGACAATGAAGTCATCCGGGTTGATGGAGTTTTCTACTTTTACCAGAACATACTTTAAAATTCCCTGTGGAACACCAATTCTACGACTCGCAAGTTGATATGTGACAAATGTGGGTTGGAGATCTTCTGTTCCAAACTGGTAGTACACAACATAGGGAGTGAGATTGTCACTAGAACCTAGGTCACACAAGGATTTAACAACTTTTTTCTCTCCTAGTTCAATATTATTGTAAGGGAATTCTGGGTCTTTCATATTTGGTGAAAGGGTTACTTGGATTATTTTGCAAACATTTTCTACCTGAAGGACGTGGTTCTTATGTGAGAATTTCCTTTTCAATGTGCAGAGGTCCTTTAGGTATTTTGAGTGTGTAGGAATGGTTTAAATAACATCAAGGAGTGGAATGTTCAACTTGACTTGTGAGAATATTTATTTCAATTTTTCATTCAATTTAGGCTTGGTTTTCCCCCTCATGTATTGAGAAAATGGTGTAGGTTGTGGGATTGTTTGTTGAAGAGATGTTTCTTTCACATTTTCATTTGGGTTTTCATAATCTGTGGGTGGTTCTATATCATTTTCATGCATTTTTAAAGCTTTTAATGGTTTTCAAATTATTTTTTAGGTCTGTCAATTGATTTCCAACTTCTTAAAACTGTCATAGCCTTTAGTTGTTCATTAGTTGTTTGAGTGAAACTTGACACTACCCTTAAAGATAGGGATGGTACTTCCTGAGTAGTCATGCGTGCCTTCCTAGTTTTTATGGTTTGTAGTTCATGTTTATGGGATGATAATTTTGAGTTCATTTTCTGCATTTGTTTACACACCTATTCAAAGATCAGTAGAGGGAAATATTGGGAGGGGACTTGTGTTGGTTGGTTTATCCCCGAAGGATACTTTGGTCATGGGAAGGGTTGTTGGTATTAGACAAGAGGATGTTGGTATTGTACTGGTTGTGGTTGGAATTGGTTTTGGTTTTGGAAAATTTTTTGTAAGGTAGGGGTTTGGTCCTTGTGGTTGACTAGGTTGTTGGTAATCTTTCTAGTGGAAGCGTGTGTGGTCATTATATATTGGGTTGAATGTGTTTTGGTATTGGAGATTTTGGAAATTTAGGGAATTGACATCAGCAGGTGGTCCTCCTAGTAAAACATTATTGATGGATGGAATGGTAGGGCATTTTTCAGTTTTGTGGTCATGTTTTTAACAAATTGTGCAAACATGGAGTGCAATTTGAATTTCATGGATTTTCCTAATGTCTACCCTTTGACCTTCCCAGTGTGTTCTCCGAGTTTAGCCCTAAGGCTTTCCTCTTCTCTAAGCATATGAATTCCAGTAGTTCTTTGTGGATTTTCAGAATACGGTTATGTTCCCCATGATTATTTTTATTCAGAAAGGGTTTCTAGATACTCGTAATCATTATTTGGGGATTTGTTTTTAAAGGTCCCATTACACAACATGTGAATTAATTGTTTATTCCCCAAGACCAACCCTTCATAGAAAATTCTCACTTGTTCAGGAGTAGAAAAAAAAAGGTGTGGAACCATGTTTGGGGTGTCTTTGATCCTCTCCCATGTTTCATAGAATGACTCTCCCTATTTTTCAAAAATGTTTTGGATGCTCTTTTTATGTGTTTTTTTGGTCGAAAAATTATTTTTTGTAGAGTTATCTTTATAATTGAACCCAATAGTTGATGGATGATGGAATCAAATTGTTTAGCCAATTTTTAGCTTGAAACTTTAAAGAAAAATGAAATATCCTCAACTTAACAGATTCTAGTTGATGTGGGGGACACATCGTTTCTACAATGTCATTAAACTCCTTAACGTGATGGTATGACATTTCCAACTCCATTCCATAGAATGTGGGAAGGTGGTTTAGGGCATGGGGTTTAGATATGTAGTTGGAATCTCCTAGGGAATTATGTCTATTGCATGAGGGGGCATTGGTCTAGGAAGGTGTGCGGTAGTCATTCATGGTTTGATCGATTGCATGCCCCAATTTTGGGGCTACCTCATTTGGAAATCCAATTTGGTTCCCAACCAGGTTTATGGGTAGCTTTCTTTGAAGACCTTACATTGAAATGGGATCAATTTTTGACTATGTAGTATTAGGAATATTAGGATCTAATGGAAATAGTTCCCTTGGTGTACTTGACTCCCCAACCCTAGGACAATCCACCCTAACACGATGGTTTGATTGGTCACGAGTATAGGCGAACATGTGCCAAAAGAAAAAAATGAGAAAGGGAATGTCACGACCCATCCCAGTGGGGCCCGCGCTGTGACTCTCCAAGCCCACCTCCAATAGGCCATGGGCTGGTGAGTAGCACCGAGTAGGCATATTAATTACTTAGGAGGCATTACCTTTGTACCTGTACACACACACACATCTCCAAGACCAAAATGCTGAAATGAAAAACAAACAAAAGAACAAAAATGCATGCAAACAACTAAGCCCAACCAAAAGAGTACAAAAAAAGGTAGAGTACTAAAAAGTAAAATGGATCAGAATACAAGCCCACCAGAAACAAGAGTTTGAAAAAGGAAAATTCCAACCAGTAAACACAAAAGGTATTGGGACTGCTACTCATCACCGTAGGAATGCCTCAAACTGTAGGGAACTTAGAAAGCTCGGTCCTGTCCTAGTCTGCCCTGGACTCTATCAAAAGGCTTATCGTCTGAATAAGACACCAGACGTGCGGGCAAAGCCCGTACATGGGTGAGTATAACAATACTCAGTAGAGGACCGCGAAAACCACAAAGCAGTACACAAAGTAAAGGTACGGTCAACTATGCACAGTATATGTCTATAGAAAATATAGAACACACCAGATATACTCAAAACCCAGACCCATGGTCTAGAGACAAGTCAAACAACTACATACCCCCATTAGGGATTCTGTTCAAAGATTCCATGATGCACTTGTTCCGGGAGAACACACTCCATGAGTCTTACAGCTCTCATGACGTCCGTCCAAGAAGTACCGTTCGTCGGGAACCGTCACGAGAGGGAGTCACAATCATTACGAGATACACAGTTTTGACTGTGAATATTTCCGATAGATAGAAGCACTCATTACAGGAGACACACTCCTGAGTGGGAAAGATCGCGATACACAGATGAGGATCACTGTCAGGGCCATGGCGGATACTGCGACTCATTCGGATTCACTAGTGAGGTGATACACCAGCTAGGTAGAGGATCAACGCCCAGTAGAGTTGGTCACGTCGATACCTGACTCTACATAGGGTCAGGAATGGATAGAGGATCTCGATCCGGGCCTCTCGGATAAATTCCTGACTCTATCACAGAAAGTACTGCTGAAGGGATAATACTCCTATGTGAGGAAATAATGCCTGACCATTAGGGGAACGAGAAGAAGGGGCACTAACCCAAATGAAATATGTCCAAGATACGGTGAACAAGAGGACCATGCCATTTTCCAAAAAGTACATGGCATGTAGAAAAAATAAACGTCGTGTTGTCTGACCCCGGGTACTGCCCGTGTACAACGGCCCGTGTCATAGGCTGGTCGTGTAGAAGAACTAAGTACACGACCTGTAGTATGATGTACATGTCGTGTCCAAGTTAATGGAGTTGGCCCCGTGTGACTGAACATGTGGCCATACATGGTTATCAACCCGTGTACTATAACCTGTGTCTATGTATCCCCAGGATACACGCCAAGTCCCACGTAGCCGCTCCTATCATGCTGTGCACACCATGTTCCAAATCCATGTAGATCATCCCATGTCTGTGTACTTCCCAAAATACATGCCGAGCTTCGAGGATAGTCCAACACACCATGTGAACAGGGTCACATTCCATGTGATTCCTCTCTAACCCCCGAAACCCTAGACGCCTCCAGTACTACATGGCGTGTTCTTCAGAAGTACACGCCGTGTATTCTAGAAATTTCTAGAAACATAGACATCCACCGTCGTGCCACTGGTGATGATCCATTCATCAATTCGGCCATCCAATCGCCACCAAACTTCCAGGTTTTGGTCATCCTGACACCACGAAGCTGCTCTCAATGTTTTCGGACCTCCGATCAGCTTTGAAAACATGATTTGATCTTCCCGTGCGAAGAACGCTCAAAGAATGCCCTTTTCCGATCCAGTCCAATTCATCATCCGCCATCGTTGTCGCACCTCTGAAAGGTCATTTCGATGTCGAACCTTCGATTTGGGATTGTTTCAACTCAGAACAGATACACAATGATCTGTTGTTCGTCTCCCCATAAAGAACATGAAGAATTCACAAGAAAA
Organism: Viscum album; assembly: GCA_963277665.1. Lineage (NCBI taxonomy): Eukaryota > Viridiplantae > Streptophyta > Magnoliopsida > Santalales > Viscaceae > Viscum > Viscum album. The sequence goes on along the minus strand of OY728127.1, from coordinate 1,328,009,507 downwards.
GAAAAAGGGGGAGAAATCCAATAAAAAAAGTGAGGAATGAACCCCCGCCGTCATTCGTCACGGCATTGATCCACTCCCATTAGTAGGCTTAAATGGAGAAATAATTAACAATAACAAAACAACATGGATCAAATCCCCGAATCATCCCGATAAAACCCTCCCGTAAGAACGAACGAATCTACGGATCATCTTGTTCGTGGTTGATACGTGTTCGTCGTTTAAAATCAAAAACGGGGAAAAAAATTCAAATAAAAATCCCCTATCTTTTGAAAGGATCGATCGTTGACGAAGGTGTCACACTGTCATCATCGTTGAGATCCTTGAATTTCATTGGCGCTGCGATTCTCAACTTCAATCCATCTTCGTTCGTTGCCGAGAGTTTTTCTCCAACGTCCCACAGATTCTGCAGTGGTTCTTCTCAATCGTCGCCAACAAGCAGCATTTGATTATTCCCATAAAAAGGGAAAAATGGTTTGTATTTAATTACGCTACAGTATTAATGAGCCAAACATTCCATTTTTGCGTAATCATGATGTGTCATTAATTTAAGAAACAACTGTGCCGTTTACCGCACTGCAACAGATGTTTCCTTAAAAGAAATAAAATAAACTTGTGAATTTATTTTACTTTTATTTTACTTTAAAACGTCCAAAAAACAACTTTCTCCCTCGACCCGCGCCGGTCGGGGATAGACTCGTTCTTATGTAAAGTCATCATCCCGGACGCAACGGTGCCCTAAAATTTTTAATCCGAGCATCCGTTTGGAAACTGCCACAGCCTCAGACAATCGCCGACTCACTTAACTTAAAAAGAGTTCAAACCACCATTACGGGCTCACTGGACCTCAGAATAATGTGCCGTCTTGGTGCCCGGTCTCTAAATAATTCCATATAATATTTAAAAAATATTAAACGAAAAAATCAGAGACATTACATTCTCCCCACCTTGGGGCTTTACGTCCCCGAAAAGCCAAAACAAAGGCTCCTAAAAAAGATGTGGGTACTGCGCACGGATTTGGGAATCCAACTCCCATGTGCTCTCCTGAAGATTCCCATGCTACCACAGGACATGCACCAAGGGAATCAATCTCCCACGAAGGATCCTCTCCTGCCGATCCTCGATCTCCACCAGGTACTTAGAAAAGGTCACTCCACCCTCAATGTCCAGCTCTCCCCAGTCGATGACGTGTGTTGGGTCGTGCATGTACCTCCTCAGCTCTGACACATGGAAAACATCATGTACCCGATGCAACTGTGGCGGTAGAGCTAGGCGGTACGCCACCTCGCCAACTCTGCATAGTATCTGGAAGGGTCTGATGAACCTCGGAGATAGCTTGCCTTTTATGCCAAATCTCCATAACCCACATCGAGGTGAGACTCAAAGAAAGATGTGGTCTCCCTCTTCGAACTCTAGAGGTCTCCATCGTCTATTAGCATAAGACTTCTTCCGGATCTGTGCTGTCTTCACTCACTCCCAATTGATATGCACCTTCTATGTGGTAGCTTGCACCAACTCTGGACCCTTGAGTGCTGACTCTCCGGGATCGGTCCAGCAATGCAGTGGCTGGCTGGGTCTCCCATACAAGGCCTTGAAAGGTTCCATACCAATGGTGGATTGGTAGATTTTTTTTTTCAGGTAAAATCCACCAGTGGTAGGTGGTCCTCCAAACTATGACCAAAGTCCAAGATATAGGCCCACAACATATCCTCCAAAACCTGAATGGTCCTCTCCATCTGACCATCTGTCTGGGGATGAAACGCTGTGCTCAAGCGTAGCTGAGTCCCAAAATCCTCCTAAAATCCCTTCCACAACTGGGTCGTGAAGCAGGCATCTCGATATGAGACTATAGTCAAGGGGACTCCATGAAGCCGAACTATCTCTTGCACATAGAGGTGTCCCAAGATTTCTACGGAACTCTGCTCCCTAATAGATAGGAAGTGGGCTGACTAGGTGAGTCGGTCAATGATCACACAGATGGAATCATTCCCCTTGGACGTCCGTGGTAATCCTATCACGAAGTCCATAGATATTCCATCCCACTTCCACTTGGGAACTTCGAGGGGGTGAGCTAATCCTGCTAGAACCTGGTGCTCAGCCTTCACCTACTGGCAGGTGAGGCATCGAGAAACGTAATCCGTTGCTGCCTTCTTCATGCCTGACAACCAGAACTGTCATCAGATATCCTGGTACATATTTACCACCCCAGGATGTACCTCCAAGAGGGATGTATGAAACTCCCCCAGGATCTCCTCCTGCAACACCACTGGTACAATAGTGCATCCTCTGAAAATAAGTATGTGCTCCCCACATTCTGAATATCCATTAGGATCATGTCCTATGGATAACTGAGCACGTAAATCCACACAGTCGACATACCCAAGCTATGCCTCCCTAACTCGCTGTAAGAGTGGAGGGGTGACCACCATCGACTGTAGGTAAGTTGTATCTTCTCCATCCCCGAAGGATAACTGTAATGCGGCTAACTGCTGTGTTGCCTCACTCAACAGCTGTGAGCTTGACCTTCTGCTAAGAGCATCCGCCACCTTGTTCCCCTTTCCAGGAGTATAGATGATCTAGAAATCATAGTCCTGGAGGAACTATATCCATCGTCTCTGCCGTAGATTCAGATATTTTTGTGAAAAGATGTACTTGAGGCTCTTGTGGTCAGAGTAAACAATAAACCACTCACCCATAAGGTAGTGTCTCCACATCATCAACGCGAAGACTACCATTGAAAACTCAAGATCATGGGTGACATAGTTCTTCTCTTATGGCCTAAGCTGGAATGAACCATAAGTAATCACCACATGCCGCTGCATCAGGACAAAATCGAGCCCAGTCCCTGATGCGTCGCAGAGAAATACGTACTCGACACCCTCCTCTGGAAATCTCAAGACTGGGGTGCTCGTTAAAATCTGTCTCAACTGCTCATAATCCTATTGGCACTTCTTTGTCCACACGAAGGGTTTCCTCTTCTTGGTCAAGGTCGTCATCGGTGCTGATATCCATGAGAAATCAGGAATGAATCTACTGTAATATCCTGCCAACCCAAGGAAGCTTCGTACCTCTGTCACACTCTGAGGTGGCTCCCATGATAACACAACCTCTACCTTGGCTGGATTTACAGCTAATCCATCTGCCAAGATGACATGTCCCAGAAAGTGGACCTCTTGAATCCATAATTGGCACTTCGAGAGCTTCCCATAAAGCTGGTGCTCCCGGAGTACGTCCAGAACCATCCACAGGTGTCTCGCATGATCCTCCTCTGACGCCGAGTACACGAGGATTTCGTCAATGAAGACCACTACGAAACGGTCCTTGTATGGCTGGAAGATCCGGTTCATCAGTTTCATGAACACAGGAGGGGCGTTCATCATGCCTAAAGGCATCACCAAGTACTCATAGTGACCGTAGCGGAATCTAAAAGCCGTCTTCTATATATCCTCGTACCGTACTCATAACTGGTGATAGCCTGATCGAAGGTCAACCTTCGTGAACCACTGTGCCCCTCTTAGATGATAGAAGAGGTCATCGATCCTTGGCAGTGGATACTTGTTCCTTACCATTACCTGGTTCAGGCGCCGGTAATCTAGGCACGGCCTCAGACTCCGGTCTGCCTTCTTGGAAAAAAGGACTGGGTCCGCCCAAGGTGAAACGATGGGTCTCACGAAACCCTTGCTCTGGAAATCCTCCAACTACACCCTCAGCTTGCGAAGCTCTGCGGGAGCCATCCGATATGCCGATGAGGTGATCGGTGCCATCCTGGGGTGTAAGTCGATGCAGAAGTCGATTTACCGGCAGTGAGGTAGTCCTAGAACATCATCAGGAAAGACGTCCTTATAGTCCACCACTATTGCTAGGAACTGGGAGCTCACAACATCTACTACTACGAGGGAAAGGCTAGCCATATCATGAGTGATCAGCTACACCCTCATATGCATGCGCCCATTTTGTGCTGCCTGGGTCTCCCTTCATCCGAAAAAGTAAAACCTCATCCCATCACGGCGGACACACCGCACTCTTCGCCTAAAACAGCCAATCTGGGCATGGACCGAAGATAACTAATCCATACCGAGAATGACGTCGTAAGGCCTCGATGCTATCACCAAGTGGTTTAAACTGAAACTCTCACCTCCAAGGGTAAGATCACACTATCTGCAAAGGTGCGTGATCGTCGAGTCTCCTCCCGTAGGTGTCTCCAAGCGTAAGGATCGAGTCAATGATTCTACTGGAATCTCAAGGTTTTGTACAAGACATGTTACTATAAAATAATGACTAACACCTGTGTCTATGAGTATGGAAGATAAGGTAGAAAAGACACATATCTTACCTCAAATCATCCCTGGAGCCCCTGGGTTGTATGCCTCGACCTCATGCACCTGTCCCTTCAACTGTCCCCTAGATCCCTGAGCCTAGTGCAGACCTCCTAGGGGTGGTGGTGGAAGTAAGTCAAAGCATCTACCACCACCTATAGATCTCCCTGCTCCTCTTCCACATACGCTGCCTGGAAGGTCTTCATGTTCTGTTCTTTGCCTCTTCCTTGGTGGTCCACCCACTACTTCCCTATCAGCAGCTCGACAGGTCGGGAAATCTCTAGCGAGATGTCCCCTACCGTCTCATGCGTAGCATTGCTTCTCCCTAGGCTGACTGGATCCATCCTGAGAGCACTGGACTGTCGATCCCCTATCCTGGGTCGTCCTCTAATGTTTCTCACATCTTGATCCCTGCACAAGACACCGGATCCCTACCGCCGAGGTCTCTGCACCTGTCTACCTGCTACTGACTTCCGTCGGCTGTCTCTTCTCTGCCAAGAAATTCTCGATCACCAAGGCCCACTCGAGCACTCCAGCATAAGTTGATATGCATAGAGGCACGACACTAGCTTTGATGCCATGTCGTAGACCTCACTCGAAGGTCTGATCTCTGAAGTACTGATCTCTGACCATATCTATCGAGTACCTGGGGAGGATGGTGAACCTCGATGAATAGTCCAAAACTGCCATACTACCCTGATGGAGCTGAAGAAGCTCCTAGATGCGTACAAATCTCAGCGTAACCAGAGAGAAATCCTCCCTGAAGAGTCACTCAAACTCCATCCATGAAAGAGTCTCCTCTTCATGAGTCTGTGTGGTCAGACTCCACCATCACCCCACCGAACCCTGAAGAAGGCTCGCTCCTAGGATCACCATCTGGTCTGCCGGTGTCCTCACTGGACAGAAAACTCTGGTCACCTCCTCAAGCCAGTCCTCAACCACCTAAGTGTTGGGATTGCCTCAGAACCTGAGGGGTCTCTGTCTCTGGAACTCATAGAGCGCGCTATGCCTACGATCCTTGCTGGTCAGTACTGCAGGTACCACTGGCTGCTCCACTGGTGGTATAGCAGGTGCGCCACCTAGTGGAAAAGCCTGGGGAACTGGTCCCTCTCATCACTGAGGGGTTCATCCTCATAATCTTTCTGCTGAATCCTAGTGGGTATGTGTCGCGGAGGCATCCTGTAAGGAAACATGATTTACCATGGTCAATGAGTATATCTGGATAGCTGACATAAATGACATGGAAAACAAAACCCAATCCAATATGATGCATGTACCTTTTTTATTTCCCCACAACCAGTGTTTTCATGTACCGAGTCGAAATGCCGGTTATCAGAGTCCTGGTGTATGGATACGTCGGCCGCCGCACCAACACTGGGGTCTCTGGCCTGAAAGCCGAACCCGAAACACTCAACACTCTTTCCCCAAACCAATCCCACAGACTCTTGGTCCTAAGGTATAGCCGACCACCTCTGATACCACTCTGTCATGACCCATCCCAGTGGGGCCCGTGTCGTGAATCCCCAAGCCTGGCTCCAATAGGCCAGGGTATAGTGACTAGCACTGAGTAGGCATATTACTAACATGGTATGCATTGAATATGTACTTGCACAAACACACACATCTCCAATCCCACAATGCTGAAATGAAAAAAAATAAAGGAACAAAAATGCATGCATAAAACTAATCCCAACCAACAGAGTAAGATGAAAGGTAGAGTACTAAAAAGTAAACTGGTCTGGAATACAAGGCCACCAAAAACAAGAGTCTGAAAATTGTAAAGTCCAACCTGTAAACATAAAAGGTATTGGGACTACTACTCATCACCGTAGGAATGCCTCAGCCTGTAGGGAACTCAGAAAGCTCGGTCCTATCCTGGTCTTCCCTGGACTCTGTCAAAAGGATGATCGTCTTCACAGGACACCAGACATGCGGGCAAATCCCATGCAAGGGTGAGTTTAACAATACTCAGTAGAGGACCCCGGAAACCACAAAGCAGTACAAAAAGTAAAGGTACGGTTAGCTATGCACAGTATATGTCTAAAGAACATATAGAACAAACCTGATATACTCAAAACCTATACCCATGGTCTAGAGACAAGTCACAAAACCTCATACCCCTGTTAGGGATTCTGTTCGAAGATTTCGTGATGCACTCGTTCTAGGAGTGCACACTCCACGAGTCTTACAACTCTGATGACGTCTTTCTGAGAAGTGCCGTTCTTCCGGAACTATCTTAAGAGGTAGTCACACTCATTACAGGAGACACAATCCTGGTTGGGAATACTTCTGATAGATAGAACCACTCATTACGGAACACACACTTCTGAGTGGGAAAGATCATGATCCACAGATGAGGATCACTGCCAGGGCCATGGCAGATACTCTAACTCATCTGGATTCACCAGTGAGGTGATAAACCAGCTAGGTAGATGATCAACGCCCGATAGAGTTGGTCAAATTGATACCTGACTCTACATAGGTTTAGGATTGGATAGAGGATCTCGATTCGGGCCTCTTGGATGGATGCCGAACTCTATCACAGAATGTCCTGCTGAAGGGATCATACTACTTTGTGAGGAAATGATACCCGACCTTCATTGGAACGAGAAGAAGGGGCACTAACAAAAATGAAATACGTCCAAGATATGGTGAACAAGAGGACCATGCCATTTTCCAAAAAGTACACGACGTGTAGAAAAAATACACGCCGTGTTGTCTGACCCCGGGTACTGTCCGTGTACAACAGACCATGTCATAGGATGGTCATGGTGAAAAAATGAGTACACGACATGTAGTATGATGTTCACGCCGTGTCCGAGTGACTGGGGTTGGCCCCATGTCACTGGCCATGTGGCCCTACACGGTTATCAACCCATCTACTATAACCCGTGTCCGTGTGTCCCTGGGATACACGCTGAGTCCTGCGTATCCGCTCCTGTCATGTTGTACATGCCGTGTTCTGAATCCGTGTAGATCATCCCGTGTCCATATACTCCCCAAAATACATTCCGAGCTTCGAGGAAAGTCCAACACGTTGTGTGAATAGGGTGACACGCCGTATGATTTCTCTCTAACCTCAGAAACCCTAGTCGCCACCAGTACTACACGACGTGTTATCTGGAAGTACATGTCGTGTATTCCGGAAATTTCCAGAAACACGGACTTCCGCCGTTGTGCCTCTGGTGATGATCCGTTCATCGATCCGGTTGTCCAATGGCCTCGAAACTTCTAGGTTTTGGTCACCCTGACACACGAAGCTACTCCTAATGTTTTTAGACCTCCAATCGGCTCCGAAAACATGATTTGATCTTCCCGCGCGAAGAATTCTCGAAGAACTCCCTTTTTCTATCTGGTCCAATTCGTTGTCTGTAATCATCACCACACCTCTACAAGGTCATTGCGGTGTTGAACCTTCGATTTGGGATCGTTGTGTCACAGAACGGATGTGCAACGATCCATTGTTCATCACCCCGCGAAGAACACGAAGAACGCGCGAGAAAAGAAAAAGGGGGAGAAATCCAATAAACAAAGTGAGGAACAAACCCCCGCCGTCATTCGTCATGGCGTTGATCTGCTCCCGTTTGTTGGAATAAATGGAGCAAGAATAAACAATAACATAACAACATGGATCAAATCCTCAAATCATCCCGATAAAACCCTCCCACAAGAATGAATGAATCCACAGATTATGTTGTTCGTGGTTGATCCGTGTTCGTCGTTTAAAATAAAAAACGAGTAAAATAATTCAAATAAAAAACCCCTACCATTTGAAAGGATCGATCGTTGACGAAGGTGTCGTGCTTCCGTCATCGTTGAGATCCTTGAATTTCGTTGGGGCTGTGATTCTCAACTTCGACCCATCATCGTTCGTCGCTGAGAGTTTTTCTCCAACGTACTATAGGTTCTACAGAGGTTCTTCTCAATCTTCACCAACGAGCAGCATTTGATTATCCCCATAAAAAGGGAAACGTGTTTGGCATTTAATTACGCGACAGCATTAATGAGTCCAACTTTCCATTTTTTGTGTAATCATGACGTGCCATTAATTTAGGAAACAATTGTGCCATTTACTACCTTGCAGCAGATGTTTCCTTAAATTAAATAAAATACACTTGCGAATTTATTTTATTTTATTTTACTTTAAAATGTCCAAAAATCAACTTTTTCCCTCGACCTGCTCCAGTCGTGGTTAGACTTGTTCTTAGGTGAAGTCATCGTCCCGAACGAAATGTTTCCCTCATATTTTCAATCCAAGCATCCGTTTGGAAACTACCACAACCGTGCAAAATCGCCAACTCACTTAACTTAAAAAAAGTTCAAACCACCATTCTGGGATCACTGGACCTCGGAATGATGTGCCGTCTTCACACCCGATCTCTAAATAATTCCATATAATATTTAAAAAATTATAAATGGAAAAATCTGAGACATTACAAGAAAAAGACAAGAGAATTTGGATGAGAATATACGAAATGGGGGAGAATAGAATGAGGGTTAATATGAATTACTTGGGTCCCCAGAAATGGTAGCAAAATTTTGTCTCTCCGAAATTTACCTAAGTTTTTAGGGTTAAGAGGTCACTAGTAGTTTAGCTTGGGTTGTCGAATCCTCAGAGACCTAAGAAGTATCCTACATACACATACATTATATGGATTGTTTTTGGCTATCAAGTGTCTACCTTGGGTTGATTTTAGATGGGTTTAAGTGAAATCTAGGATACTTAAGTGAATTCAGTTTAAAATAATGATTTGATCCTTAGTTATCACTTGGGGTGGATTGGATGAAATTATTTTTTAACAGTTTCAATTTATTATATTTGAGATGGTTTTATTCAAGAAGATCAAAAAACTTCATAACTTACTAGTTTAATTCCAAAAAAAATAATACTAATCACCTATAGACTTGGAGGATCATATTTATTAGCACACCAAGGAAAAGGTTCATATTAACACTTGAAGTATGTGGCCTTAAAATTCAACAAGGACAAAGAATTTTTAAAATAATCAAATAAAAATATAAATTAAAATAAGGGATTAGAAATTTTTGGGGTGATAAATAACATCCAATATATCCCCTTGATACTCCCTTTCATCAACTCATTAGAGGCTTATCCCTCCATTTATTCTATGGTTTCAATTGAAGCGGGAAGTAGACTCATGCGGGAGGAAATGAAGAAGAACAATGAAATAATGATCACTCCACCATTGTGTGATAATTTCAAAAGGTTTGGTTTGAATAAATTCACACCTTGAAACAAAGGTGTCAACATAATAGGAAGAATAATATAATATAATGATAATAAGAACTTTTATTAAGAAACTTAGTTGTATTGAACAACTTACTTGAGAAAGAAATGCCATTACAAACACAAAGCGACAACATAACACTACAATGAAACCAAGAACCAAAAATGCATAAATCATCCAACATAACTGACTTAAATAGGAATTTTAGGAGCCTTGGGTCGAGTGTCCAATATTTAAAGTCATCCCACTTGAGTATGGTAGGCCTAGGGTGGTGGAAAGTAAGGGACAAGAGACTTTTCCACCCTTGACCCGAAGTTACAGCCATCTTTCATCCACCGAATAGAGGCACCTATATGACCTTATTGATGGCCGAATTTAAGTGGTAAATATATGATTACAATGAGGATAAAGATTTATTATAACTCTCTTTAAAATTTCAGCCCAAAATAATTTGTGGTTTCTAAGATATGATTAAACTGGGGGGATGTTTTTCTGAGCCACAGAATCTAGCCCAAAATTTCATCTTCCACTTGGGCCATCTATAACTCTATTAAAAAACCTGAATAAGCTATTGTAACTATTTCATGAAATGATCCCCATGATATTTTCTATCTTTTGATAAATTTTTCATAATCATTGGGCCCTAATCTTGGCCTCTAAAGTCTATTTATTGGACTGTTGTCCAGTTAACTTTTCCTGGAATATGTTGGCATGAAAGCCCATTTTGGTGGTCTTGTAATGTGAATAGTTAAGTTCTCCAAAGCATTAATTTTTCCTTATATAATGGGATTCTTGAAAATAAAATATGAAAACAAAACCAAAACAATTTTTTTTCTTAGAATGTGTTAAAAAATGTACCATCTCTAATAGTACATTTAAGAAAGAATTACAATCATAATGTGAAATAATGTTCAAATTGTAAAATGCACTAAAAATGATGTTTATGAATAATGAATCACATGAATACTATAATATAGAAAATTAATATTATCCTATTTAAATGGCTAATCACAACCACCAAACTTGAGTTTTTCTAGTCCTGAGAAAAATGTATCTCAAAAATATGAAATTTAAATCCCCTTTTCCAAAACATTTTAATACACAATGATCACCAAGAACCCTTATACCAAACATTCATGAAACCCATAAAAATATTTTAATACAAGATATTTTCATAAGAATATACCAATACCAATCCCATTCCTTTGTTCAAATTCATATCTATATTTCATCCAATATCAATTAATCATGAAGATGTGTTGTGTATCACAATAGACACGAGGGTTCATTTTTATTCAAGGGGGGAAATGATGGAAGCACTAGGTGGAATCAAATTTTAATATTAAGATGAGTATTAATAATTTTTTATTATATATATATATATATATTTTCTATTTTTCCATGGTAACTGAAATTGAACTCAATTGAGTCAACCCATGTAGCAAGACTTTCCCAATGACTCACAAACTCAAAGACCTTAGGGAACCATGTGAAGCCCAAATACTCATGGATAATATCAAGTTAACTCAATCAAGAACAAAGTCAACTTACCACAAATAGAGATAAAATTACTAACTCTGGGCCAAAGAACTATATATTCAAGATCCCCACGTTCCGAAAGCCACACATTAGGTCATTTCATTACTCTACGCGCAAATTTATTACTTTTTTTATATTTTTCGATTTTTTTTATTTAATACTCATATTAAAACTAAAATTATCTCCAAACATATGATATTTATTTGAGGTACCCCATGAACTCAAATTAATACCCCACTATCCAAAGGACATGTGTTGTGATTTTTTTTATTTGGATGAAAATATAAATGATGAAAAATCACATTACACCACCAAAATTTCCAAAATCTATGCCCAAGAAATTATACATGGATTAAAATATGAATCAGGGGATGCTAAATTATTTGATATTAAATTTAAAAGTGTGGAATGTGTATTATCATGTCCTAGTTAAAGGAACTTTTCATTTCATTAAGGCACACTTTTTTTCAAATCTTTTTTTTTCACAAGAAATATAATTTTTTTTACACAAAATGAATTTTTTATTTCATCTCCCCCAACGTAAAATAAAAGTGCATAGTTTTTGAAGAAAAGTAAATTTAGAATGGGGGTAGAGGTAGAAGAGAGGAGTTATAAAATTAATTTAATAAATAAACATGTAACAAAGTCACTTAGTTTTTGAATTTGAAGTTTATGATGTTCTTGATTATTCCTTTGATCTGCATTATACTCATGGACTCTTGGTGGAAGATGGTAGAAAATTGTGGATGTTTTGTATAAAATTGATTTACCTATAAAACTCTTTGACCACAATAGCCTCTTCTTCTCACTCCCAAACTAAATTGGAAACCATGAAAACCCTAAGTGGTTCCTTTAATTAAATATATATAAAGAAAAAAAACATACCTATTTATTTTAGAATACCAAGAACCGATACTAGTATCACGTAAAAAAAGAAAATAATAATAATATATATAAGTCAAATATAAGTATATTTAAAAAAATTATAGAAAAATAAATCTCTATAAGCCATAGGTTAGTGGAAATTGTGCACCCATCTCTCCCTTCGGTCCCAAGATCGAGTCCCCACGGCTTCACCGGTTATGATGGGGTTTTACCCATGACCTATGACGTGTCTTTTTAATTTTTTTTTAATTTTTATTATATATTTTTCTTTTATTTTTATTTTAAATTAAAAACACAAAAAAAACTGATTATACATTTTATTCTTTTTTTAAAATTTTGGGAAAGGTATTACTTAAATATCACACCACATGACATGGAAGAATATGGTGATCCCCTTTTATACCCATCCATACTCATAATAGAAGAACATGTCAAAATTCTATGGTAATATCATATTCAGAGATAAATATATTTTTTTAATATAAATTTGTTTTATTAATCAAATTTGAAACATAAAAGAGATGCACAATGATTATAAATATGATAACCATGACTTTCCTCCCATGAAGCGCTTTTGTTTAATGTCATTAGCCTGAAATATACCCCTAATTATTCAATAATTTTCTTCATCTAAGGTTGGTTCACACAATTATTCATCAACTTCATGTTTTTGGAATGGTTCAATGAATGGTTTATCTATATGACCCTTAACATTAAAGGTTTGACCATTAGTGGGATATTGAATTTCTACAAACCCATGGGGGTACACCTTATGCACTACGCATGGACCTGACCATCTGGACCTAAACTTTGCTGGGTGTAGATGAAGTTTTTAACTATATAAGATAATAGGTTTACCTGGTATAATGTTTTTGGTTTTATGATTTCAAGATTTTTAGGCTTGTACTTTAGCTTTATTGATCCTTGAATTTTCAAAAGCCTCCATCCTAAGTTCCTCATGTTCATTGAGATCAAACTTACTTTTTGTTCTGGCCAATGAGAGGTCATAATTCATTTTATTAATTTCCCAAAAATACTTATGTTCAATATCCACTGGAAAATGGCATGATTTTCCATAAACCAGCCTATATGGAGAAATTACTAAAATGGTTTTATATGCGGTTCGATAGACCCAAATAAAATCTAAGAGTTTTCTCGACCAATCTTTCCTATATGGATTAACAGTTTTCTAAAGAATTTGGTTGGTTTCTTGATTGCATAACTCATCTTGAACATTGGTATGTGGGTGGTAATTAGTGGAAACTTTTTGTGAAATTTCATACTTGTCCATCAGTGATGAGAATGGATGATTGCAAAAATGAGTTCCACGAGCACTAATGATAGCCCTAGGAATTCCAAATCTAGAGAGGATGTTTTCATTGAGAAATATAATCAAAGTATGATGATCATTAGATTTTCTTAGGAATGTCCTAAAAACATTTGGGGGAATAATCAACAGATAAATGGATGGACAGATATCCCCTTGAGTTTTGAAAGGGACCCATGAAATCGATTCCCCAACACTCAAAGATTTAAACCACTAAGATAAGAGTGAGTCACATTTGATTACGTTTTGTGATTGAGCCTACATTTTTACACCTAAGATATCTTTGAAATTTTTTTTGGAGTCCCTTGAGGGGGTGGGCCAGAAGAGACCACGCTGAAAAACATTAGAAGAATTTTTCTTAGAAGAAAAGTTACCACTACATGCTTCACTATGACATAATTTAAGGATGGAATCTTGTTCAGATTCTGGGACACACCTTATAATGTCTAGGTCAGGGAACAACTTATATAGGTATGGATCCTCAAACACATTGTGTGTAAAATTAGAATAGAATTTCATTTGAGCTTGAGTCCCCATGAATTTTAGAATGACTTCTGTAACTATGAAGTTGGCTATGTCGGCATAACATGGGCAATCACTCACTGAATAGAGGTGATGATTAGGAAATGAATCATTCACAAAAGGTGATATGAGTTGTATTTGAATTCCATACTAGATATGTGATCATCTATAACATTTTAAACACCATTTTTATCCTTAATGGTTAAATCAAAATCTTGAAGAAGAAGGACCCACCTAATCAATCTTTCCATGGCATCTTGTTTTTGGAAAAGGTATTTCAGGACTGAATGGTCATTCAAGACAATGATGGGTGATCCTAAGAGATAATACCTGATTTTATATAATGAAAAGACAACATCAAGAAACTCTTACTCAGTGGTGGTGTAGTTTATTTGTGAATCATTTATTGATTTTCTTGCTTAAGCAATGACACATGGATTTTTCTCACACCATTGTCCTAAGATTTCTCCTACAACAAATTCACTCGCATCACAAATGATATCAAAAAGATGTTTCCAATTTAGATATTGAATGATAGGTTGAGAGATAAGATATTAATTTAGTGTAGAAAATGATTCCTCGCAGCTTTCTATCTATAAAAATGGAGCATCATTCACCAATAGAGCACAAAGTGGTCAAGAAATAGTGTTGGAATTTTTAATGAACCTTCTATTGAAACAAAAATGTCCTTATAAAGACCTCACATCCTTGATAGTTTTGGGTGATAGATGGTGAATAATGATGTAAACCTTGGATTTATCAACTTCAATCCCCCTACTCGATACTAGATGGACAAGTACTGATCCCTCTTTAACAATGAAACAACATTTTTTCCAGTTTAGGACCAGATTATTTTCTTCAAATCTTGATAAAACACTCTCCAAATTCCTTAGACATCCCTAAAATGTATCCCCAAACATAGAGAAGTCATCCATGAAGACCTCTAGAAAATTCCCTACCATGTCCGAGAAGATTCCCATCATGCACCACTGGAAGGTTTTAGGGGCATTGCATAACCCGGAAGAAATGTGTTTGAAAGAAAAGGTGCTAAATGGATAGATGAATGTTGTCTTTCCTTGATCCTCTAGGGAGACCTCAATTTTATTTTACCCTATGTACCCATATATGAAACATTAGAAGGCATGACCAGGGACTCTCTCAAGGACTTGGTTAATGAATGGTAAGGTGAAATGGTCCTTCTTGGTAAATGAGTTTAGATTTCTATAGTCGATGAAAACTCTCTAGCCACTGCTCACCCTAGTTATAAGAATCTCTCTATAATTATTGGTTATCACTTTTATTCTTTACTTCTTTGGGAAAACTTGAATTGGGATTACCCACTCACTCTCAGCAATGGGGTAGATGATACTTACTTTAAACAACTTAAGAATTTATTTCCTTACCACATCCATAAGATTTGGATTGATTCTCTGATGAGGCTGAAGATATGGTTTGAATTTAGATTCAAGAACAATTATATGAGTTCTAATGAGTGGTATAATCCCAGGAATATCAGACAGAGTCCATCCAATTTCTTTGTTATGCTTTCTTAGGACATCTAGAAGAAAAATCTCTTGATTTACTTCAAGAGAGGAAGAAATGAAAACATGAAAGGATAAATTTTCCCCTAAGAACACATACTTGAGTTATGAAGGTAGGACATTAAATTCGAGATCATATTGGTTATCACTTTCCAATAAAGGATGGGACTTTTTATTGAACTCAGTTTCTTTGTTCAGATTTATTGAGAGAATTTGTTCCTTGTGAACAAAATTTTCATCTACTAAATTATCCATATTAGTGTCACGTATGGGTATAGACTCAATGTTATTTATTTCACCAATGGTATCATTGATAGGTGATTCTAGAAAATTACCAATAGGTCTATCTGAATGACATTCAAGTGAAGGAGACAAAATTCCCTCATTTGAACAAAGAAAATCAATCTCCTCTTGACATAAACAGCCTTTAGTAATTCCATGATGGTCCTTGGGTTCACTATCAACACTACCAATCCAATTAAACTCAAATATCTCTTCATCATCTCCAATTTGGGAGTTTTGATTTTAGATGTTCAAGTCTAGACTCATGTTTCCAAAGGTGAGGATCATGTTCCCATTTCAGACTCGGATAACAGAGTTTATTGTTATAAGGAAAGGATGAAAAGGATGATTGGGGTTTGTTCCATGTTTCCTAAGTTTGTATAGTTGTCAAGGATAATGAAGTTAGCAGGGTAGATTAAGTTTACTACTTTTATAAGAACATCCTTTATAATTCCCTTTAGAACCCTAATGCTACGATCAACATGTTTAAGTGTGACAGATGTGGGTTAGAGCTCCTCCAGTACTAACTGGCAGTACACAACATAGGTAATGATATTGACAATGGAACCTAGGTCACACAACTATTTGAAAAAAATTCTCTCCTAGTTCAATATTGATGTAAGGGAATCATGGGTCTTTTATCTTTGGTGGAAGGGTTCCTTGGATTATTGTGCTAACATTTGCTTCCAGAAGGACTTGGTTCTTATGTGAGAATTTCCTTTTAAATGTGAAGATGTCATTTATGTATTTTGAGTAGGTAGGAATGCTTTGAATAGCATCAAGGAGTGTAACGTTCAACTTTAATTGTGAGAATATTTCCCACAATGTTTCATTCAATTAAGGCTTGGTTTTACCCTCATGCGTTGAGGAAATAGTGCAGGTTGTGGGACTATTTGTTGAAGAGTTGTTTCTCTCACATTCTCATTGGGGTTTTTAGAATCTATGGGTTATTCTTCATCATTTTCATGAATTATTGAATATTTTAATGGTTTTTGAATTATTTTTTCAGGTTTTCAATTGATTTACAACATCTTAAAACCGTCATAACCTTTAGTTGTTCATGAGTTTTTTGATTGAAATTTGAATCTCTCTTTAAATATAGGGATGGTACAACCTGACTAGGCATGAGTGACTTCCCAGTTTTTTTGGTTTGTTGTTCATGTTTAAGGGATGAGACTTCTGAGTTCATTTTCTCCATTTGTTTACACAACTATTCAAGGATTGGTAGAGGGATAGATTGAGAGGGTGATTGTGTTGGTTGGTTTATCCCAGGAGGATACTTTGGTTGTTGGATGGGATGTTGGTATTGGATAAGAGGATGTTAATATTGTACTGGTCATGGATTGAATTGGTTATGGTTTTGGAAATTTGTTGTAGGGTATGGTTTTGGTCCTTTTTGTGCACTAGGTTGTTGGTTATCTTTCGAGAGGAAGCCTGGGTGGTCATTTTAACTTGGGTTGAATATGTTTTGGTATTGGGGATTTTGGATGTTTAGGACATTGAATTCAGTAGGTGTTCCTCCCAGAAGAACATCCTTGATGGATGGAATGGTTAGGTAGTTGTCTGTTTTTTTGTCAAGTTTGTCAAAAATTGTGCTAACTGGGTCTACAGTTTGGATTTCATGAATTTTCCTAAGGTCTATCTCTTCGACCTTCCTATTGAGTACTACGAGTTTATCCCTGAGGATTTCCTCTTCTCTCTGTGTATGAATTCTAGTAGTTATTTGTGGATTTTCAGAATAAGGTATTGTTCCCCATATTTGGTTTTGTTAAACAAGGCTTTCTAGATACTCGTAATCATCATTTGGGGATTTTTTAAAAGGTCCCATTACACATCATATCAATGAATTGTTTGTTCCCTAGGCCCAAACCTTCATAGAAAATTATCACTTGTTATGAAATAGAAAAAACATAGTGTGGAACTATATTTAGGGTGTCTTTGAACCTCTCCCATGTTTCATAGAGTGATTGCACCTCTTTTTCAAAAAAAAATTTGATGCGATTTTTAATTGAAATTGTTTTGTTGTGGGGAAATTATTTTTAGTAGAATTCTCTTTGGAATTGATCCCGAGAGTTGATGTATGATAATCTCAAATTTTTTTGCCAATTTTTATCTTGATTGATTAAAGAAAATGTAAATAGTCTCATCTTAGATGATTCTAGATGATGTGGGGGACACATGGTTTCTAAAATGTCATTGAACTCCTTAACGTGAAGGTATGAAATTTATGACTCCATTTCATGGAATGTGGGAAGGTGGTTTAAGACATGGGGTTTAAAGATTTAGTTGGAATATTACTTGGAATTGTATCTAATTCATGATGGGGAATTGGTCCAGGAAGGTGTGAGGTAGTCATTCATGGTTTGATCGACGACATTCCCTAAGTTTGGGGCTGCCTTATTTGATTTTCCATTTTGGTTCCCACCCAGGTTTATAAGTTGGATTCTTTGAAGAAATTCCAATAAAATGGGCTCAATTTTTTACTCTAGAGTATTATGAAGATTAGGATCTAATGGAAAGAGTTCCCTTGGTGTACTTGACTCCCCAACCTCAGGACTATCCACCCTAACTGGACGGTTTGATTGGTCACAGGTATAGGCGGACATGCACCAAAAGAAAAAAAACATGTAATAGGAAAAGACAAGATAATTTGAATGAGAATATAAAAATGGGGGAGAATATAATGGGCGTTGAGTTTAATTACTTTGGTCCTTGACAAAAATGCAAAATTTTTGTCTCTACAAAATTTACCCATGTTTTTAGGGTATAGAGGTCTTTTGTAGTTTATCTCGAGTTGTCAAATCCTCAGAGACCTAAGAAGTAACCTACAGAACCGTACATTCTATGGATTGTTTTTAGCTATGAAGTAACCAAATTCGGTTTATTTTAGATGAGTTTAAGTGAAATAAAAGATACTTAAGTGAATTCAATTTAAAAGAATGAGTTGATCCTTCTTATCACTTGGGGTGTATTGGATGAAATTATTTTTTAACGGTTTCAATTTCTTATATTAGAGTTGGGATTATTCAAAAGGATTAAACAACTTCATAACTTATTTGTTTAATACCAACAAAATATAATACTAATCAACTATAAACTTGGAGGATCAAAATTATGATCACTCTAAGGTAATGTTTTGTATAAGCACTTGAAGTATGTGGCCTTAAAATTCAACAAGGACGGAGAAGTTCTAAAATCATAAAACAAATATCTCAATTAAAAGAAGTGATTATAAATTAATGGGGTGATAAATAAAATCCAATACATCCCCTTGATAGTCCCTTGTATCAACCCATAACAGGGTTATCCCTCCATTGATGCTATGGTTTCAATGGAAGCAGGAAGTAGATTTATGAGGGGGGGGGGGGGGATGTAGAAGTAAAATAATTATAATGAAATAACGATCACTCCACCATTGTGTGATATTTTCACAAGGTTTGGTGTGAATAAATTCACACCTTAAGAAAATGGTATCAACATGATATGAATAATAACAGAATAAAAGGATAACAAGAAATTTTATTAAGAAACTAAGATGAATTGAACAACTTATATGAGAATGAAATGTGATTACAAACACAAAGCGGTAGCATAACACTAAAATGAATCCAAGAACAAAAGATGCATAAATAATACAACACCTATGACTTAAATAGTCATTTTAGGAGACTTGGGTCGATCCTATAATAGTGAAAGTCATCCCACTTGAGTATGGTAGGCCTAGAGTGGTGAAAAGTAAGGGAGATAAGAATTTTCCACCTTTTAATCGAAGTTGCATCCAACTTGCATCCACCAAACTGAATAGACTAGATGAACTTATAGATGGAAAAATTATAGTGGGATATAGAATAGAAAAATGAAGATATGGATTTATTATAACTCTCAATAAAATTTTATCCCAAAATATTTTTTGGTTTCTGAGATATGATTAAATTGGTGGCATGATTTTATGGACCACAGAATCTGGCCCAGAATTTCATCTTCCACTTGGGCCACCTAGAATGCCATTAAAACATCCAAATTTTCTATTGTAATTATTTTATCAATTATTCCTCATGATGTACTCTATATTAATTTTAATTTTAAGAATCATTGGGAATGTATCAGGGCCTCTACAGTATCATTATTAGGCCGTTGTCCAGTTATCTTTTCCCATAATGTGTTGGCATAAAAACCCATTTGATGGTCTTATAATGTGAATATTCAAGTGATCTGAATGCATTAATTGTTCCTTATAGAGTGGGATACCTGAAAATAAAATATGAAAATAAAACTAAGACCATTGTGTTCCTTAGGATGTGTTAAAAAATGTACCATCTAATAGTGCATTTAAGAAAGAATTACAATCATAATGGGAAATAATGTTTAAATTGTAAAATGCACAAAAAATGGTATTTATGAATAATGAAGCACATGAATATTATAATATATACAATGAATATTAGAATATTTTAATGGATAATTAGAAACCCATTATAGGATACTTGATTCACCGCTCATTCCATGAGACCTACGTAAGGACTCACACTAGATACAATATAATTCCCTCCCATTAGTGACACCGACATTATGATATCTTGATTATCCTAATTTATAAAGAGAACTTATATTGATAATTGTAGGTTGATCTTGATGCTATATATTATTACCAAGGAATATGTGGTCCTTATCCATATATATTTTCCCATGAAAAAGGCATTGATGCATGAAGTCATTCAAAAAAACATAGAAGGCCTTGTATTAAAGGGACTGACTACTACTGTCAATGAGTTACCATCATACCAAGATCCACTGATCCTAAAAACTTCCATCCATTCATCATTCAATCTTGTACATACACCCAAGATCCTTTTTCACATTATAATACATAAATAATTACTTATAAAAAATTATAATAAAATATGTAATTAAAAACGTAGGAGGTATAACAGATAGAATACTCACTGGTCATCTCTATCACACTGAAAACTCAACCAACTACTATTAGAAGGTTCATGAAACACCCCTAACACCATCCTGAACAAATTATGTATCAAATAAAACCCAGTTAGTCACTAATTTCATATGATTTTATAAAAAATTATAAATAAAACTGTACTTCCACTCACTGATAAATAAATAATGACGGAAAATTTTTATAATTTCTTTTGAAACCTCCTTTATCTACGACACACAAAATCCATGTCATCATTGTTTATTCCACCATTATCAGGTAGAATAGACCTGAATAAATATATCAGTTAACAAAATAATATCTATAAACCCAAATAAATGAGGAAGAAGAGATCTATATCTTATATGAGATAATCCCTCTAAAGAGGAGTCCATTCAATTGAATAGTTCTCTAATTTGTTAAGAAATGTGGTTGAAGGAGGTCAATGAATCCAAGACCACATTTTTCCCTAGAATCATGAGTAGATCCTTAGGGGAGGAAATGGGAGGTTTCTAGGTGGGTTCCCTATTTTAAAACACTCAAAAACCCTACTCGAGATCATTTGAAGGCGTGGACCAATAGTTCACTCCCTGAAAGTATTGAGCCATGCGTCTTTCAAGGTTTTAGTAGTTAGGTTCACAATTTAGCATACATGTTTACACTGTGAACTAGATCTTCTATAGCCAACTTGTTATTTTCCCTGGTATCTTTCCATATTTTATCCCCTTAACCTCTTCTACCCCCTCAAAAAACGCAAAAATCTTCTAAAAACATCTTTTTTGAAGTGTTAAAACCCTTAGAATATGAACCCAATCCCTAGTTCCCAAACTAAATCTTTCACCAAATAGAGAAAAATTAAATTTCCATTAAAATACAATGATAAAAATATCAAAGGTTCATTAAAACAAAAAGGTGAGGTTATAAATAATTTAAATGTGAATGAATGAATATTTATCACAAATTAATATGGAGAGGATAAATTTTCTTCCTATTGTGGGTCATACTCTTTAAGGTAATAGATACTTTAGTTGTTCAACTTTTTTATATAGTGTTAGGTCTGAAAGGGTAATTTTTTAAATATCAATAATGTTGTATCGATGAATAACCTAATGTTAAATGGATTAAAATCACATATATCATGATTTGATTCATGATTTTATGCATGTGGAAATAGGATATCTATTATCAATTTTTTTGAAAAACAATTAATAATCAATAATTCTTTTTCAAATCAACATCTAACAATGTTATTTACCTAGAAAGCATGAAAAAAATATAAAACTAATTTTTTCCCACATTATGTGAACTATATTTGTTCTTCTCACCATTATTATTTTATATTTTGGTTCACTTTATGGTTAATTTAGTGATGGAGATTTGAATTTTCAACTACATATATTTCTCAAGGATGAACCCTTACTCTAAATAAATGAAGTATAGTTATGTTTTTATCTACATTTATGGACATATTTAATGTATATACCTAAATTTTTATATAATATTGGTAAATGAAAGGTGGATAAATTAGTTACAGTTATAAAAATCATTAATTATCCATGTTTTGATAAAGAAAACCAATTAGCCATGTTTACAAACATTTAAATTACTAAAATTTATATTTTATAATCTTTTAAAAATTCTAGAATGGGGGTTTTAAAAATGTGGAAATATATATATTATAGTGACCAAAGTATTAAACACATTTTATTTCATGAATTTTAACACATTTTACCAACAAATAAAATGAAAGGATTGATTGGTATAAAATCTCAGGATATTAGACAAAAAGTACATCCTATTAAACATAAATTACCTAAAAATTATTTAAAACTCCATATATTAATCTTAACACGCATATATCTTTTGAAACTACGAAGGATACCTTGGAGACAAAGATACAAGGAAAAGGTTGAGCTTGAAAGCTTAGAAAGGGAATAAACATGATAATGAAGAATAACATGTTATACAGGGGGGATAATAAGATATTATAAAAATATAATGAACATAAGAATGAGAAAATTTTAATAATTAAATGACATCATAAGATCAAGGAATCATTAACATGTGGAATCAATATAAAGCATGATATCATGTGAACAGGTCAAGGTTCACTCCCAAGACGATTATCACATAGTATATAATTTACAGTAGTAGATTAGGTTCAATCTATAATCCCATATATAAAATTTATTTTTATATAATGATTTACCCAACGTATTATAGGGATATATAATTCTAGGACCACCCATCACATAACATAGTATTCCATGGATAACGGCCTATGGACCGTGCATGACATCTCATGAGATGAAAACATTACCAAATTTAATGGAGGATTAAAAAATTCCATTCCCTCCCATCAAATGATAATTTTTATACGAGTATGTGTTCTAAAGGAGGAAAAAACCATACATACAGAATAGAAAAATGATAAAAAATCAGAAATAAGTGTGTTTCGCAATCTTGTCCCAAAGAAATACTGGAGTCTAAATCATAAAGATTCCTAAGAAAAGAAATAATTAAATAATTTTGGATGTTCATATTTTAATGTAGAATATTTTTTATTATTGAGAATTTATTTCCAATGTATTAATATTCATTATAAGTATATGGAGAAGTAAAGATAAAAAATTAACCTCATTGGTGATGATTTTCGAAATGGGTAGTGGGTCTTTTAAGGAAGGAAATGGGTTTTTTATTTTTCTTTAAATAAAAAGTTAACTAGGGGGTTTTTCCATATAATATTTTTGGTTTTTACAAGATATTAATGGTTAATTTTTTTTAGCTAGGTAAAAATGTAATGAAATAAGAAATAATAATGTTCTATTAATTTTGTTTTACATAAAAGTTATAATTTCAAAGTTAACATAAAAAAAATATTATCCACAAATGAAAAGTAGGTTAAACTTGATATATCTATGTAATGATTATATTTAAAAATATAGATTAATTTATTGATAATATATATGAGATAATGGGAGAAAAAGAAATATAGTTCATAATCTAAATGCAATGAGGGTGGTTTGGAAGATTCCTTACCTTAGGTCATAATTTTCTCTACACTTGCACTTAATTAGCCATACCTTTGGACGTTCTCCCTTAGGTGGCTCATTAAATCACCCAATCATTATATTTTTAGAATAATAAGTATTATTGGATGTGGATAGGGATTTTAGGGGTGAATAATTAAGTGTTTTGTTTGGGAAATATATTTAGAATTGATAAATAAATATAGAGTATGTGAGCTCCTTTTATAAGTAAATAGAGTTTCATTTTTGAAAAATATATGTCTTTTTTAAAAATGTAATTTTATTATTGAAGGATAATGGATTCAATAAAGATCACTAATGGATTGGGGAAGAGATAATTCTGAGACTCCCTTCACCACCAATTATCAAATATGTCATTAAGATGCCTTAGCCTTTTAAACTAGGGGAAACCCATTTTTACCCCAATTTTGGTTTTTGTGTTTTTTCATTTTTATGATAGGTAACTGATTCTTATGGAAAAATTTATATTTAAATTAGTTCATAATTTGAATCTAATTATTTTAAAAATAAGAATATTTTTATGAAATGAAATTTCAAAGGATTAGAGAAATTTATTTTAATGTTAATACACATATTGGGAATTTTTTTTTAAAAGTTCATTTTAATCATAAAATTTATTTATGGGATAAGATTATAAATTTTTATTTTATTTTCATGATAGATAATTGATTGTTATAAAAAATAAATTCTTGGTGGATTTAGAAACCAAAATCTAAATTTACTGGAAAAATAATATTTAATTTAAGGAAGAGGCCAAAATAGTTTTTTATTAGAACTAATTCTTATTTAATTTAAAAAATGCTATGTGTATGTTTTATAAGTTAAAAATAATATATAAAATTCATAATTTATTAATTTCTTATGTATTCATATAATTATAAATTTATAATTGAATATTATCTGATGATAATTCCATAAATATTTCAGATTTGGTAAAAACTATAGTTTACCATATTTAACATAAAAATGAACTACTTTGAAAAAATACCAATAATTAATTCTAAGATCTTTTTCGCATGATGAATCCAAAAAATAAAATTCATGTTATTATTTTAAACTTATATGACTAATAAAAATTAGTTATATATATAATTACTCAAAACACAATATAAAATATAATTTTTGAAAATGATTTTTAAAGCATGAAAATTATATATAATATTATATGAAAATTTAGATTTCTATCCCAAAGGTAATATTATAAAATAAAAATTTCCCATATAATAGATAAGGTGATGTTAGTTATTATTATATATATTACATAATGTTATACATAACATTGTCTCTTTGAGTTGTCTTGTTGGACATAAATTTGTCTCTATGGTCCCAATTAATCACCTAGTTCTCTGCATACATAATATAATTCTACAAATATAATTACTATTGATTTAGTACATATGAGTTATTTAGTATATACTTCCTCAATTTGGATACATGAAATGTAAAAATTGGGTCCCCGGTGACAGTACGACCACCCCGCCACAATAAGGCCATCGGGTCCTTGCCCGCCATGTACCACCAGTTGCCATACAGACACATGGTTCCCACCCTAGGGCCCACCCACATTCCTGAATAGGTTATTTAACTAATGACTGTCCACACAGGCCAACACATGTCCTTTCTAGTGTGTTTTTTCTTCACTCACACACACCCTAGGAGACATCCCATAAGGCCATCCATCTCGAACACTACTCTAGGCCAAGCATGCTTAACTGTGGAGTTCTAATTAGGTAGGCTCATGAAAAGGAAGGTTTACCTTATTAACATGAGTCATATCATTTATAAATTTATCCCTTTATCATTCTCGGATGTTACATTCACCCCCCTTTAGAAAACAACGTCCTCTTTGTGGATCCTAAATCTCACCCCAGGCAGTGCACGACTCTTAAGTCTAGGTACCACCTTTGATACCAAATGTAACGACTGGGTCCCCTGTGAAAGCACAACCACCCCACCATAATAAGGCCATCAAGTCCTAGCCTACCATGTACCACCAGTTGCCCTGCAGACATGTGGTCCCCACCCTGGGGCCCACCCATATGCCCAAACGTGTTATCTAACTAGTGACTGTTCCCATAGGCCAACACATGTCCTTTATAGTGTGTTTTTTCCGCACTCACACACACCCTGGGAGACGTCTGAGAAGGTCACCCATCCCGATCACTACTCCAGGACAAGCATGTTTAACTATGGAGTTCTAATCAGGTAGGTTAATGAAAAGGAAGGTGAACCTTGTTGACACTATTCATATCATTTATCCATTTAGACCTTTATCATTCTGGGATGTTACATTCACCCCTTTAGTGCCCAATGTCCTTGTTCTGGACCCTAAATCTCATCCCAGGTCATGCGTGACACTTAAGGCTGGGTACCAACTTTGATACAAAATGTCACTACTGGGTCCCCGGTGACAGCACAACGACCCCGCCTTAATAAGGCCATCAGGTTTTAGCCCTCCAAGTACCACCAGTTGCCCAGTAGACATGTGGTTCCCTCCCTGGGGCCCACCCACGTGCCCGAACATGTTATCTGACTAATGATTGTCCGCACAGGCCAACACATATCCTTTCTAGTGTGTTTTTTCCTCACCCACACACACCCTGGGAGACTTCCCAAAAGGTCACCCATCCTGATCACTACTTCAGGAAAATCATGCTTAACTGTGAATTTCTAATTAGGTAGGCTCCCAAAAAGAAAGGTGCACATTTTTGACATGAGTCATATCATTTTTTCATTTAACCCTTTATCATTTTGGGATGTCTTATGAAACATATCATATACTCTTGACAAGTTT
The DNA here is from genome assembly GCA_963277665.1 of Viscum album. Classification (NCBI taxonomy): domain Eukaryota; kingdom Viridiplantae; phylum Streptophyta; class Magnoliopsida; order Santalales; family Viscaceae; genus Viscum; species Viscum album. The sequence continues at coordinate 1,327,983,072 of OY728127.1, read as the reverse complement.
GGTGGATTCCCCATCTATTAGGCAATTACTCTGAGGTAATCAATAATCTTAAAGGGGACAATGTATCTCAAAATTCACATTTCGTTTTCCCCAAATATCATGAATATATTCCATGGAGATATATAGTGGAACACTTTTTCACCAACCATATAATACATGTATTATTAATGTTTATGAAAATAACAGTTCTACTGTCTCTAATATGACCTGATTGTTTTTTGAACTGGTCTTGAAATTTTCTACATTTCTTTGGTCATTTTGGGTCCTAAAAATGTTTTCTCAATAAATTAATCTTTAAAAAAGCTGTTCTACAACACTTAACATAGAGGTATTTATATAGGGACATTTTTATCCTTTAGTGGAAGCTATTTTTGTAAGAGAACTCTCACAAATGAAGATATTGGTCCCAACCTCCTTTTAAGTCCATATAGCAAGATCTCAACATATCCTCAAGTGTGTGGATAGTTTGTTTACATTTTACTTTATTCTAGGGTGATAGGTCGTATTAATGTTTAAATATATTTTTAATTTATGTTCATGAATTTTATATAACTTTTAATAGAACCTTGAATCTAGATCAGATATAATAGATTTTGGTGTTCCATGTATCCTCACCACTTCTCTAATTAATATCATTACAATATGATCAAGTGAATTTTTTTAACCCAGGATAATAAATTTATTTGTATCTGTAATAATATTTACTACAATCCATATATAATTATACCATGTTTATGTCTTTGGGAGACTTGTGACAAAATCTATAGCGATGTTATCTCATTTCCCAGTGGGTTTGGGAAATGGTTGCATCATTTATTTTGACCTTTTCCAATATTACTTCTCCTAATTATACACCAATTACTTTGATGTATATTCCAAAATCTCCTACATCATATTTTCCATGAAAATGTTTCTCCAAGAACATTATATAGCTTCATACTCCCTGGTCGGATATAGAACAATGATCTATGTGCATAATTTGGTATCTGCTTCATTATCTCCATATCTACTAGAACACATAGACATTTTTTAAATCTTAAAACTCATTTTAATCAATGTTTAAATTTAACTATTTTACCCATCTTAAAATATCCACCATATTATATATCTACAAATAATTACCATGTTCCTTTATAATGTTCTTCAAAAGGGATGGTTGAGTAATCATTTGAGAAAGGTAGGATGATGTTTCATTAATGATTCCCATATTCAACCTTTACATGTATAATATGATTTGAAATTTATCAATACTTATCCTAGATATGGATTTATTATCTTTCTACTTAGATAATCCACCACATTATTCTACTTCACAAAATGGTAGTGGTTGAGAAGTCATAATTCTTGACCATCATTTTATCTCCATTGGTTCATATATAGATACTTTTGTGTGTATATATATTTAAGGATATTGTGGTCTGTATATATATCTCACTTATCATCATAGATATAATGCCTCCATGTGTACTATGTGAATAATAATTTTTCAGCCTTTAAGTAATTAGTTAGGTAATTCTTATCGTTCACCTTCAATTTTCTTAATGAATATGCAATTATTTCATCATCATGTGTGGTTACACAACCCAATCCCTTATTTGAAGTATCACTATCGAGAAAAAAATACTTCCCCACTTGTGGGTATTGTGACTAATATTGTTGTGGTAAAAATATTCTCTAGATCCATGAATATCTATTTAAATTTATATATCCACACATTATTCACTTCATATTATGTTTTTTTGTGGGTTTGATACTCTTGAAATGCTTCTCCCAAATTTTAAATAATACACAACCAATCCAAGGAAAATACGGAAGTCTCTAAAAGATGTTAAGCTCAACCATTCTTCAATCACCTTTATATTTTAATTATCCACATATATCCACTTAATTGTGATAATAATACCCAAGCATATTACTTTCTCTATCTAAAAACACATTTATTGTACTTTGCATATAAATTATCCCTTTTAAAATCATTAACACAATGATTGAATGATCCCAGTGTTCTTAATTCCTTTTGTAATATATAAGGATATCATCTATAAATACAATAAATATTTTTTAAGGTAATATCTAGAGACTATATACATTAATGTTGTAACAGTGGGTTCCCTAGACCCAAATTGAATAGTAATTCTGATTACCATATCATGTATATAGTCAGATTTAAATGATGTATTATTACCATTATATTATAAAAATTTCCTTGTCCACTATTTAAATGGTAATATCCATAGATTAAGTTAGCATATCAAAAGTTTATAGTAGCTCCCAATATGTAATGAGAACCTCAAGATAATATGACATTAGTTATAAATATATCTGTTTCGATCTATATATGTCATACTAACTAGACATAGTTGGTGTTAGACAGTTAGGTGATGGGGGATCATAATAATTGAGAATTATTCTCATGAATTTCAGACTTGGTGATCTATAACAGTTGATATTTGGAGGAAAACCCACTAATAGGAACACTACATATATCAAGTTTCATTGGAAATTCCAATCTATAAACATGTATATTAGTCTCTTGACTTGATATCATTGTAAATGTGTTCCATTTGATCACGTACATAAATGAAATTTAAAAACCATGATAATGAAATCATGGAAAGGTATCTCATTTTGGGTGTTTCATTGGTGATATGGAATTGGTTGAATGATCAAGATATAATTTGTCGCTTCTTAGTTAAGGAAGTAATATATCTTGGGCTTGGTTGATCAGGATGGTTATACCATCATAAAGCCTCAGAAAGGGTAGTCAGATGTGAATCCATCCAAACATATTAAGCAACAATAAAGAAAAAAAGGAAGATGAAACAAGTGTGAATCTTTATTGAGGATATATCTAAAGACAAAGAAAATATATTACCCAGTGTGTGTTCATAGGTTGGTTTTAATTTCTATAACTACTCTATATCTATTTAGGGGTAATGATAGGTTTCTAGAATATGTTCTTGGTCTATGAATACCATTCAGTACTATTGAGATAAGGGCCTAAAGGGTCACACATAATATCATATTCAAGAATCCTCCATATTCTAGTGAATCTGTATGTTGTATGTGGTGAGACCCATAAAAAACTCCGAGTGCTGTCCAAGTCATCAATCATAGATGAATAAATAAATTTCATATTTTTAGAGTAAAAAATAATTGGGTTGAATTTATTTTTTAAATACATTCATGAGGTATTTAGTGAATAAACGAAAAATATTATTCAAATTAATATTATTTTAATTTTCCAGGTTCATTTAATATTAGGGGGAATTAAGGGTCGTGTTAAATGAATCAGTTTTATAAAGTAGACTATTTAATATATATTAAAGTTATGTGATAAAATATAAATAAAATTTATGATTTAATTTAGTTTAACATAAATATATTTTTTCTTATTTAGTGGGAGGTAAATTTATGGGTGCTGGGGAACCCTTTTTGGGTATTTTATCAACCCAATATATAAGAAGAAGATGAGAAGCTCAGTAGGGGGGTTGTTATTACACTGTATGAGAACTTATCTCTCCTCATGCTTTCTAGAGAGATAAATCCTCTCTCTAATAATCCTTTCTAAGGGAACCTTTTATAGATCTAAGGAAATGGATCGAGGGAATTATCATGACACTAAAGGATTCTTTGGAGCCCCACGCTAGCACCAAAATTATGAAAAATGGTGAGCATGCAGATTCTTGGAGGGTGTGATGATGATCTAAAGTGGTTTAGCTTAAGATCCTTTGAGATGTGGTCACTAGTGACTAGATATTTTTGTGTGTGATTTTGTTTAAAATGAGGCACACATTATATTTATTTTTTGTGAATTGTTTAATTCAACTGAGATATTTGGACCGTACCAGGGCTCAGATCATCAGGGACGACAAGTATCATTATCCCGATGATGATTTTTTTAAATACCCCATACCATTGGCTTCCAATATTACCCAAGTACCTTTTATTGGTAATAGAGGGATAAAATGTTTTTTCTGATCCATAGAATATTAAAATTACCTTAAATTGAAGTAAAGGCCTTTAATTCGGTCTCATTGCTGCTGGCAGTGAGTAAATTTGATATTAGATGGCCAAGTTATGCTCAAATGATGTTTTTTAACATGGATTGATTTCATAAGTTAGATTTAAAATTAGATTAATGATTATATATATATATATATCCAAAAATGTTTATTTTTTTTAAGATGATTTTCATGGCTAGTTTGATTAACAGAAGCTATTCTGGCTAGACACAATGGACAAAATTGTGTTTTTAAGCCAAATTTTATTCCATTGGTTTTGTGGATACTTAATTATAATAATAATTAATGATAATGATAATAATAATTATTATTTAATGTTTTTTAAAAATGTTAAGTGGGTAGCAAGATGTTTCTCAGATGAATAAAAAACAAATGTATTTTTAAAAAAAGGGTCAGATTTTATTTTTCCAGAAGAACAAAATAGTGGTGGTCTTGTGTGTTTATTTACACACAAGAATGAAATGGTAGGGGACTTTGATTAGCCCTATCGGTAACCCCTATATATGGATTTTCCTCCCATCACTAGAGGTAACAAGTAGTAGTCATGCAGTCGACCACCATCCTTAAAACCCAAAGCTATCGTGCCTTCACGCCTATAAGTGGAATCTCTTTCATCCAAGTTCATGGAGCCCTTCTACTACATTCACTTGGAGAGAACTACTCACTACCCTAGTTCAAAGACAGAACAATGATGTTGGCACCACACTTCCTCCCTGAAGCATCGAAGCTAGCCAAGTCCCCTGCTAGATACTATAGAGTGCCTCCCTCTCCTATAGTAGTGCCACCTACACCTAAATATGGCCGTCGACCATGATACACCTCATAGATTATAGATCCACTCACATTGTTGAGATCTAGATTAGCCCTCCATCATCTTTGGTGATCCCCAACACCACCATATGACAGTTTCCCTACCACCACCAGATAGATCTCCTACCACTGTTTTCCACTATGACCTCTGGACCTCCAACCACACAGAATCCTATCGTGGTTTACTCTATGTGCTCAGCAACTGGACATCTCTACCAACATGGAATACCAAACCCATATATTCTAGATCCAGCTAGAACCAACACCCTCTCCTCTAAATGGCCCTCCCAATCATCACCTAATAGCCGCGAGCAGTGTGAGATAAGCCATGCCTTGGGATTTCGTGGTTCCATGGTCCATTATTGATCTAAGAATCTCTAAAATGGACCAAGGTTGATCCATCAGACTAGGAACTAGTCAGAGCAGGCCCTCTAAGCCGAAAAAACCACTACATGTCTCTACAATACCCAAAATGGGCCTACATGGGTTTGGCCTGACCTGAATTGGCCCTGCCCAGGGTTTTGGGTTTCGAGAAAAATTTATTTAAAAAAATTTATTAATTTAATTAATTTAATTTTCGTATTAAATAAAATTAATTGAAACAAAATTTAGTTTAAAATATTTTTTTTTTGAATAGATGTGGAAAATTAATTTAATTTTTGGAATTAAAATTAAATTAATATCATACAGAATAGAATTAAATTATTTAAATTTATATAATTCATTTATTTTAATTAATTTCCTCATACTTAATTTATTGAAATATAATTTTTATCATGAATTTATTTTACCTTCTAACCACGTTTTAGCTTCGACCACCAATGTATGCCTACTTTATTTTATTTTCTTAATTGAAAACATTTATTATAATTAAATATAAAGTTTTGCACATAATAATTTTTTCTCATTTTATATGTATAAGGATATGTGTGTCTAATTTACTAGTCTATATTTTATACTCCTGAGACCCCCTTGACTGCATGTGAGTATACTTGTATAGTGGATGAGAACACAATAATCCATAGACCACAAAAAGTCAAGTGAGAATCAAAATGATATGTGGAAACAATGGATAGTGGTTAAGCTGGATCATGAGTCAAGATACGACTCATGTACGATTCCCCTTGGTCATGTTTGATCCGTTAAGTTTAAATGGATCAAAGCCAATATTATATGCTCAATTCCAGTTGGGTATTTTATTTATTTTATTAATTTATTTATTATTTTATGAATTTTAATGAAAGTAGGAAAAACATAAAATAATAAATATGAAAAAATCATAAGGAGGGGATAAATGTTTTTATATTACTGTTTTTTTATATGTATCAAAACACAGAGTGAAAAAGATTAATCAAAATGGATTACATTCCTTTAAAAAATATTAAAACCCTAAATAAATATTAAGCCTCAAATGCCTTCCATCATTCAAATTTAAAAAAAGCAAGACATTCTGGGTGTTCTCCAGCCAAAGTTGATGGTTACTCTTACTACCGGGGAGTACTTATGAGAGTGATGTGTTAAATTAACTGATTTTTTTAGCAAATAAATGCCTAAATCTATCTTTCTTCATATTTAGAGGAAATAATTGAGTAAATAAATTTAATTATTTTAGAATTTGGGACCTCACTCAAATTACGAAGAAGTCAAAAATTAATTGGGTTGGTTAGTCAAAGGCATACCTTGATGTCTTTGTGTAATGGAATAACCAAAAAATATAGAATATGAGGGGAATATAAAGAATCATTTCCACTAGAATACCTAAGGGACATATTTTTATGATTTTAGTAAATAGTGTTCCAAGAATATGATGAAATATTTGGTGATATTTAATGATTTTATTAATTAATAAATATTTTCTAAATTGGTAATCAAGAATAAGTACAAATCTTCTAGTTTTGTTTTTATAGAAAATGGTAAATAATACCATAGGATACACAATGATAATATTAGAAAAATTCAATGTCATATCCATCATGAGTTTAAAAAAGTAGTACTGGTGCTTGTGCACAATACTAAGATATATGAAATTCATGGTTGTGGTGTCCTCAATAACTTTTAAGCCACCTTTGGAAGATAGGGTGTTAAAAATACTTATTGAAGACTCATATTTTGTCCATATAATGGTTTTTTCTTTATTATTTCATCAAATTTTGATGTTATATTTGTATACAACATTGGTACCTAGATGATTACACATGTTGTTTGATCTTCAAGATGATAACATAGAGAAAGTGAAGTGAGATATAATTGAATGATGATTACACTGACTATGTGTATATATTAAAGGAGGATCAAAATCATTCAAAACATATCATTCTTATGTATTTATCATCCATATAATTCATTTTCATTTTATATTACAAAATGAATATTAAATGGAGAAAATGATTCATTACATTTTTGGGTAATGTTCACCAAGAAATATAAACATTAAAGAAAGATTAATATTTAGTTCTTATGGATAACTTCATGAAAGATAAGGTGAAAAGGCCACTGAAATGAGATGTGCTAAACACATTTTTGAAATTTTCTTCAAGGAAAGTGGTATTAAACTAGAGGTTATTAGTTTTGTGTATGATGAAGTAATCTTATGGATGTTTATATATAATGAATTGAATCAAAGAAGAAAGTGGTCAATTATTCTTTAGGCACATTGATCATTCCAGGTAATGTTTTTTATAAACATTGGGTATTAACTACAATATTCTTACAATATAAGTGTTTCCAAATACAGTAACCAAGTAAGTATAGAAACATTACTAGAAGTAAATTGTTTTTTCCATGTAGTTGAAAAGGGTGGTTCCTTAGTCAGCTGTGAGAAGCACACAATTTCTAATTTCCTAGTGAATGATTTTTCAAGATCTTTCTTTGAGTATTACCAAAACATTAATAACATGTTTCCAATGGAAATAAGAATAAATTATTCCTTTTTAGGAATAAATTTTGTTGGTGGTGTATAATACTCAACAACAGTTTAGTGTGACATGTATCACAGTCAATATATGCTGAGTATAAAATGTAAGACTTATATACCTAGTTGTGGAAAGCTAATTATTTTTCATGTAAAAATAAATGTTGACATCAATGATATACCCATTATGGTATTTTGGCTTAGTGGATCTAAACCCATTAGTTATTATCGATGCATATACTTAATTATGTTGAATAAAGAAACCTTTATAAATAATGGTAAGTCCCAAGGATGATCAATGATGAGTCTTACATGTTAGCACTGATAAAAAAATAACCTTCTCTATATCATAGCTATGATTCTAATATGGATGATCAGTGATTAGTATTACATGTTTACACTGATCAAAAAAATTTATCGTAGGGAAATTTCTAAATAGAAAATTTCTTATACACATCAGAGTGGTGATGAAAGTGTAAGGTGGATCAATTTCTTGATATATATGATAGAAAATACATTCATTAATTTTTATGATATTCATTAGAAATACTGGTGTTATCCTATATCCACATTCCAACTGTAATGGAAAATGGATATCTTATGTGTTATAATACGATGGAAATACATTATATCCTAATAACATGTGTTTAGATGCAAAGAGTTTGTTGTGGATATAAACAAACATGCATAAGAAAAACACAATTTGCATATATAGTAATCATCTTAAAAGTTTCTTAAGATATTATAGAAAACCCTATGATAGAAAATAAATAGTTAAATTAATAAACTATAAATCTATAAAAGGTTATACATCACTACATGAGATAGTGGTCGCATTATTAACATGGGTTTAGTCAATATTAGATATGTAAAGTAGTTAGAATAGGAACTAGTTCCACAAGAGGTGTTAAAGAGGGATGTTCTAGAGATAGATACTGTGTAGGAAGGATAAAACCACGGTGATGGTTTTTTTATTCACCATAGTCATGGAAACATTATTCCATGAGAATAATAAAACCAATAATTAAGAGGTACATGGAATTTATCTAAGATTAAAAAGATTAATTAAAATTAAATAATGGATTCCTTGTATCAAAGTGCAATGGATTATTATTTTGAATACTATGGTGGGTATTTAAGTGAGACTATGCATGGATGGTACAAGGGATGTATTAATAAAGCTTGATTGGTAACACCAAGTCGATATACCTAAACCCCTTAGAAATTTTATTATCATAGATAATTTCTATGATCATTTTATTGATAATTATATTTCAAGACCACTAATCCTGAAAGGTGTCTATATGACACAACCATAAAGGGATGAAGACACTAGAGGATGCCAATAATGTTTATAAGTTACATAAATCTAGTTTAGAATTAATGTAATCCAAAAGAACATAGAATATTCTTTTGGAATGAATCGACTCCATGTGTCTACACTATTTTAGTAGAAGAACCATTTTTTTCAATGTAAAATATGTTTTGTAAGATACATAAAACATATATTATTATTAAATTTAGTTAAGAAGAGGATAATTGTAATTTTCTAGATATTGACTTAAATTAGTAACCTATGTTCAAGAGAAAATGATCTACTGAGGTATATCTAGGGGTTTCTTAGACCTAGTAAATTATACATATACTAACATGGTATTTAAAAAAGCCAGTTAGAATAATATGAGAGAGAATTGTTACTAGTGTAACATTGCATAAATCTATACATGTATACATAGGAGGAGATTAAAGTAGTGATTTGAAATCCATGTAGTTTTATGGTAAATTATTCACATATTCCTTGATATGTATAGAAAAATGATAATGGAAATATATAATTTATAGTAAGAATATATCAATTATATCTTGGAGAACTGCAAGGGATGCAGTTTGAAATATATCATAGTACTAGAGAAAGTACAATGGACATATACCTGTTATGTAGATAAAATGTTATACTAATTTTGAGGGAAAAAATAATCTTCCTTGGATCAATATAATCTTATATCACAGTCAATATAAGCTAATGAGTGAGAAAAGGTCATACAAGCTAGTGGTTTCCATACCTACAAATACCAAGTACATTTCATCTTCTGGGGTTGCTAATAATCAGTTATTATTTGCAAAAATTTATTATAGTTCTTGGAATGACACCATGTATCTAAATTTTTTATCATTATGATAATTCTATAATTAGTAATTTCCAATATATCAGGTTATGAATGTGGAAAAGATGGTACACCCTTAGGGTTTACATCACTTATGGTGTTTTACACAAGAATTTGAGGTTTCACAAAGCATAATACCCACAATTTTGAGATGTGGAGGACCCAAACACTAAATCTATGACTTATAAGAAACATGATCTTAATCATGTGAGATCTAACAAGGATGGTTATAAAGTTGGTTTTACTACAAGTGGAAGTTTAGTAACAGTGGGTTCCCTTAACCTAACTTGAGTGGTACATTTGATTATCATATCGTGTATACAATCAGATATACATGATGTATTCTTACTATTATAGTGTAAACATTTCTGCATCCAATATTTAAATGGTAATATCCATAGATTATATTGCTGTATCAAAAGGTTATAGTAGATCTGAGGCTATAATGAGAAGCTCAAGATACTATGACATTAATATTAAATTTATGTCCCATGTTTTAGATACATCATACTATCTAGACACAGTTTATGTTTAACTATTTAGTGTTGTGTTATTATTATAATTGAGGCTTCTTCTCATGAAGTTCTCACTTGGTGATCTCTAGCAGTTGAGATAATGAGGAAAGACCCTTAAATAGAAACATCATATGTTTTATGTTCCATTTCTTGTTACTATATACAGACATGTGTATTGGTCTCTTAACTTGAGGTCATTATAAATCTGTGACATTTTATAAGGTACTTCAATGTATGGAAAAAACAATGACAATAAATTCATGGTGAGATTGATTGTTTTGGGTGTGTCATTGGTGGTATGACATTGGTTTATTGACCGTGATTGAATTTGTCTCTTATGAGACGAGGAATTAATACAAATCTAAACTAGTTGATTAGGATTTTTTTACCTACATAAATCCTTCTCCAAGGTAGATATAGGTAAATCAATCTAGATAGATCAACAATTAATAAAGAAAGGATAATGACACAAGTATGAATCCTTATTTATCATATATATAAAGAGAAAGATTTTATATTTCACAATATGTGTTCATAAGTTGGTTATCGTTTCTATGACTACAAATCATCTATTTAGGGGACTTGATGGGTTTATAGACTCCAATATTGTAAATTTAATACTGTTAACTTCTATCTAGATAAGGGTTTAGAGGGGCATACACAATAGCGTATTCATGAATATTCCCTATTTTGGCGAATAGGTGTATCAGATATGGTAGGTCCCGCCACAGGGTCCAAGAGTTGTTTAAGTCATCGATAATTGATGAATAAATAATTTCATTATTATTTGGTTATAAAATAATTGTGTTGAATTTATTTATTAAGTTAATTCATGAGGTATTTAGAGAAAACAATAAAAATATTATTCAAATATATATTATTTTTATATTTTAGGTCTATTTAATATTAATAGGAATTATGAGTCATGTTAAATGACTCAGTTTTATCATGTAATATATTTAATATATATCATAGGTAAGTGATAAAATATAAATCATATTTATGATATAGTTTAGTTCATTATAATTAATTAATTATTGATTAATTATTGGGCATTAAATTTTCTAGGCCTAGGGAACCCCTTCGGGTTATTATTTCAACCCACTATATTTGTAGGAGAGGATAAACTCATATGTGGCTATTTATTCCAATGAATAAGAGATTATCTCTCATTATAATTTATAGAGAAAGAAATCCTCTATCTGAGAATCCAATCTAAGATCGCTGTTAATAGATTGATGGAAAGGGATCGATATGATAATCGCGATGCTGAAGGATTCATTAGAGTTCCATGATAACACCTAGATTACAATGAATGGTGAGTGCATGGATTAATGGAGTATATATGTATTATCAATAGGTGTTCATATTTGGATCATTTGAGTAACTATCGCTGATAATGAGCTTCTGTTGTGATCCCTTGTATTTAGAATAAGGTACACATTCTATTTATTTTTTTCTTTTTTTAATTCACATGAGATCCCAGGAACATAACAGAGCCCAGTTCATTAGAGATTACAATTCTCTTCATCCTCGATGTTGAAATATTTTATAAACCCAGACTCACTATCTTCCACTTCCACCCTAGTTCCATCAATTAAATCCAGAAATATTTCTAGAGAATTTATGAGTCTAAATGTAATGACTATGAACTCACAGTGCCTATATCTTTTACAAAAGGTAGTCTTAGAAATATCTTTCTTCCTTAACTTTAACTTGTGATATCCCACCGAAGGTCCACATTAAAGAATTATTGAGGCCAACTTATCTAATCGAAAAAATAATCAATCTATGATTGAGGATATATATTATTTATTGCTATTTTTTGGAGACCATGACAATAAATGAAAAGGAATATTTCCGTATCCATATTCTTAACAAAGATAGCTGAGGTACCCCCATGGTGAAGTACTATGGTGAATGAAACCCTTATCTAGATTCTCTTGTAGGTGCTACTTCAGTTATTCCAGTTCAATCAAGGTTATTGTATAAGGAGCTTTGGATATAAGAAGAGATCATGGTATAATTTCAATTGTGAACTCATCCTCTTGATCAAGAGGAAGAATAGGAAACCTTTCAGGTAATACTTCTACATATTCCCTTAAAATGGGAATGTCTACAAGAGTAGTCATCTACTTTATGTAACAATATATAAATTTATAAATAGAATTTAACTTATTATAATTATGTCATAAAATACATACATAACATAGATAACCCAATAAAATAACTTTCTCAGAATTTAATAATGATACATTAGTCATGAAGTAAACTAATAAGAATTCCAAATATTACACTCAGAAAAAAAATAGAAAATATGATAATAAGAAAGGGAAATTTTGGATTTGATCGATCCACTAGAATGACCGCACTAATGAAAAAAGATGTAGAAAAATAAATAAATTTAATAATATAAAATTCATTCTGAAGAAGAAAATATATAATGTCTGGAGAATATATAAGTGAATGAATAATTAATGAAATAAGTGGTATTTATAGAAATTAATTAATCTATATTACCATTATAAATCAGACTATTTCAATAGTAATATGACTATTATGAATAGAAATATGGCTATTAGAATAGTAAATTAACATATAAAAATATAAAATAAAATTTTTCTATCTTATTGATAGAAATGATATATTTATATCATGGTGTAAGTAAATAAATGTTCTAAAAATCGATAATTATGTGTAGGTATTTTTACAAAATGTAAATGTTAATTTATAATTTTAAAATTAATAAAATGATTAAAAATAAAATTTAATTTCATAAAATAGATTCATAAATTAGTATTATGTTGTAATATTATTTTAAGATAATTTCATGTTACCTTATGTAATTTTTCAAAGGGTCAGAAAATCGATTATTGTATTAAAATCGGTATTTTTTGAAAAAATGAAGCTTTTATTTAAAAATTAAAATTCTCATATTTTTATTTTTTAAAATAGATTATTTGTTTGAAATATAGAAAATAAAAAAATATTAGGGTTAATTTTGATGGATTTTTATAAAATAATTGATTTCTTATTGAATAGTGAAATGGAAAAATGTATGGTATTTAGAATTATAATCCAAATACATGAATTTTTTACTCATGGATGATGTAAGAAATCATTGGTTAGAACTATACATAATAATTTACTATATTTGTTATTATGAATCAATATTATTGATATTCTTGATCCAAAATAACAATCAAATGAATATAATAATAAAAAACACCCCTATCCCCCAATAAATACCCCCCTCCTCACCCCTTCTCCTTACACCTTATAAAAATTGTATCTTATAAATATTATAACCAATTGTATTCCCAATAATCTTCCAAAAATATAAGGGCTTCTGGTCACAACAAATAAAAATTACAAGTTCCTTGTGGGGACTTTCATGGCAGTGATATTCAAGTGGTAACTTTCTCAAACCAACTATTTTAATTTCATTTCTTTGTATAGATTTAGCTAACATACTTAATCAATAAAAGTATAATTACTACAGTTTAATGTATATATGAGAATATTATATTTCTAATAAAGTATGTTATTTACACTTTTTTTCTCGGCTGATCTTATTCAAAGAAACAAACTGTTGTCCAAATTATGGATGCTTACCATCACTGTGGATACTGATTTTTTGTTTTCCATTACCAACTTAAAGGCTGGTCATATAACCATTAATATGGTTAAATAAGATTTCAATATTTATATTATAGCTTATATCATGCTCTGAAACAAATATATAAACATAATATTTAATAAAATGAAACTAGTTTGTGATGGTCGGAAAAATAGAAAAAATAATCTGAATAATTATAAAAAACATTTATCAAATAAATCATCCTCATACCAAAAAATGATATATAGTAACATTTACACATATTTAAATTAATTAATATTCTATAATTTTACTTCTATATAATTATTCAAATTTTATAGGAACTTCTACAATTTTACCCAAGAAAACTGACCATTAAACGATGAAACCAACACTCTAGAATGATAAAATTGAACTATATAACTCATTGAAATGGTCATAAATGAATCCAATAAAAGTAAAACATATGAAGTAAATATATAATAGGTTCATAATTAATTATTTATAAATCTAATTTTATTATCTAGTATATTATGTAAAAGTGAAGAACACAATCATACATATGATAAAGGATATCTACGAACCACCATTTTTCCAATGGATTTACACTTTCATTATCTTTACCGAAATATATTTATTATTTATTCTTATATTTTTCTGTTAAATTATATTTTTATGTTCCAAAAATGTTTATATATCCTAATTCATCTTTCTTTGACATGGAAATCCATGTTTTGAAATATTCCCATCTCAATTCGTCTCGATGAGGAAGCCCAATTAAAGGGAACATCTCTATTTCTTACCCAGTTTCAAATACAGTCCACAAAATGTTTTAAGACACTATTTTTTAGAACTCATAATTTTTTTAGGAAAAAATATGTTAGTTTATTTATGTTTTTATAAAAAAAATTATTCCTTTGTCATTTTAATAACTCTTTAATCTTTTCCCTTACACTTCACTAAATTAAATCATTTCTAAAGTTTCCAAAATACTCTTTTTCATGTATTCACTTAAATTAGAAATAATTATTCACAATATATTCTTATTTTCTATTTTATTATTATCCATAAATTATTTAATCTTTTTTTTTCATATCATTTTGATACACCCTTTTGTTATTCCTTATGACATGATTATGATACTTCTTTCATGGGTAACCCTTAGGATCATTCCTTATGTTTGATTTGATTGTGTGGTGAAGATATTCATAAAAATTATATTATAGTCATTATAATAGAGTTCTCCAATTAATTGGTTAATTTTTTGTCTCATGAGATTTCATATACGATATTAGGGAGTAAACTTATTTCATTATGGGATATTGTCCACCATGTGATATAGTCTTTTTAGTTAACCTTTACTCATGTGTATTTATTGTTATATCTAGATTCAACATTCCAAAATTTCCTTGATCATAATATTCAATGTTCAATATGTTATGACTCCATATGTTATTCCAGATCTATGAATTTTATGTTATTATGTTATTCCTTATAACTCATATTCTATTATTTATTCCCATGTTTATTCTCTTAATAGGATTTTTAGCTCATCCCTTTTTTCTATGTATTCCCCAAGTTATCTTATATAGTTATTGAATATCAAAGGGTGTTAGGATATCATTATGGTGATTAATAAAATTATGTTTTATTATAGTTAAATATTATCTAATTATATACCTAGTCCTCTAAATACATTATACTTTTCGATCCTTGGTTTTCATTTCATGGATAATTATACAAAAATCAAGTAATAATACATGTAAAATGATCTGGGTCCCTATAGTTGGTATCAGAGGAATATTTATTATTATTTTTGGGTTAGTTGGAGAAAATGATATTAAGAACCCTAGGGATAATTATATATACATGAAAACCTGATGTTGATATTTTTGTAAACACAATTTAGGATAAAATTTTGTTTTATAAGTTATTCCATTAAAGTTTATTGTTGAGTTTTTTTTATGATCATTAGAAAAGTATTAAAGAAACCTAAATTTATTCTTTTTATCTCTATTTTGTTAATGGTGGGGAATATGAGAACATGTGATAACAACTAATGTGATGGGAAATGTGATCATTCCCCGAGGAAATTCCAAATCTGATGGTAATGGGAGCTCAGAAATTCATGATAGTACAAGGTAAACTAGATCAAGTTATGAACAATAACTTGGATTTTGTGTTACACAATCCTCATAAGAAAGTTAATGTTGTGGTTCAATACTTTTGGTGACAAATAACTCATATATTTATCATGTCTTTTGATTCTCGCATCATGGAATAGAAGATTAAATCCATTGAGAAGATATTATATATTCTTAAATGCTCAAAGAAAGAGAAAGTCATACTGGAGGTCTGCCATTTTGATGGGGTAGCTGATCAGTTGTGGAGACTGATCAAAAAAAGAAAGTAAAAAGATAAAATTGATTCCATGGATTGGGAAGGATTCAATAAGTTATTTTCTAATAAATATTTTCCCCATAATCTCCATATGATTATAGAGAGGGTGTTCCATATACTGAAGAAAAATAAATATGGATCTATTTGGGTGTACAAGGAAATCATTATACGGATTTCAGGATATTACTCCATCTTTTTCATGAACACATGAATTAAGGTGGATCATTTCTTTAGTGCATTAAGGTCATGCCTATGAAAATCCTTAGTGGTTCAAGACTTTGATAGTTGTGAGGAGATTTTATAATATTCCATAATGGTTGATATAAAGATAGGTGACCCCTGGTGGTCATGTGGGTTGAAGATAAAACTAGAAAAATGAATCTTAATATGGGAGGATCAATATATAAGTCCCATTAAGGAAAGAAAACTCAACATATCACATGTTAAATGTCTGGGAAGATGTATCCCAGGAACTATCTAAAAGAAACCATGATATGCTTAAAATGTGGAAGAGAGAGGCACTAAGCAAATTATTGTGGAATGGATTTGATGAAATACCACTAATGTAGAAGAATAAAGGATGGTTCAGATACACACTTATCCATTAGTGGAGTTTTTCAACTACAAGGAACAATTCCATCAACTGATCCCATTCCCTAGGCCAAGGGTTGTCATATCCAATCTGTAATTACCCAAATTATTATAAAAACATTTCCCTTATGATTTAACTAAATTAATTATTATATATTATGTATATAGAAAAAACATTCACTTATTTTGTTTTATTATATACTATTGGATTCAAAAACCTTTAATTTTTATTACCATTGATAATATATCTATTGAATAGTGATCATATGATTTGTTTAAATACATGGTTTTAATTAATCAAATTAACACAGAAAAAGGAAGTAAAGACCTCAACAAGAATGATCATACCCTATGAAACTTATTTCTTAGTGATTATAATGGTGATAGCATCATTGGTCTTTGAACTTCACTATTCCCAAGATGAGATCTAGGAACTTAAACATGATAAAAACAATTTACGAGAGAAGTTCAAGCTCATTAGGTTGAAAACCCAAACTATGTATGCCTAACCACCCTATGAAAGTCTCACCATTATACACCTTACCCTTATGGAATTTTCTAGTGTATTAAAGTGATATGTATCAAGACTATAATAATCTGAATATGTAAATTTTTATTTTCAATAGAAAATTTTTCATATTTTCTTATGATCGTTACTTTCTAAATGATTCTATTTTTACAAAATAAAACAAAAATTGAATTGTTTTAATTATTATTTAATTTCAATTAAGAAATTTATATTTAATATAATGTATTTTTGAAATAAGTAATATTTTAATAAAATATAATTTTTAGATAAATTTTATTAAATATAAATTATCATACAATTTTTATGTAGTCAAATGTAATTTTTATTCGGTTTGGAATAGTGTTACTGTCCAAAAACCACCCAATTATTAACAAATATAAATTCTTATTTTCAAATAGAAAATAAATATATTTATAAAATTACTTTTATAAAATATATATTATTTTTGGAATAATAACATCAAAATTATTCAATGTTGAATTTTATAAATTTTTTGAGACTGTCTTATTTTCATGTTAAAATTAAATATATTATAAATAGAAAGTGTATTAAAAAATAATAATGACCCAAAATTGTAATAAATATTATAAAGGGTATAAAATAAAAAATATATGTTTTAAATTTAAAATAATTTTACTTTATTTTTATTTTATTAGTTTTATAAATCCTTTATGAATCTTCTAAAACCATTAATGAAATTAAAGGTTTTATAGTCATCTCTTTAAGAGCAGGAATCAATTCTAATTTATAAAGGATATTATTTTTTTAAATTCAAAATTTGGAGTAATAAAATAAATAAAACCACTCCCATATTTTGTAAATCATTGGAAAAAACCAAGAGTTGTTTTGTGGGATTGATTACATTATTATATAGAGTCCAAAACCTAATTTTGAGAAATAATAATGAATTCCCCTATGATTTTTTATATAAACCCACCCAATATCCAATTTCACTCTACCTAAAATCCTTGAATAACGTTCATACTCTTCCCTCACCTCTCTAGAGTCCTCCCAAGGTGCCATTAATCTCACAAGTAGCCCCTCCCAAGCATTGGGAGTCACACTCTCAATGTTAGGGATCATTTACTTCTATTATTTATTCATGTTTCCTCATTATCTTATGCCATATATTTCAAATTACTAAGGATGGGATATGTTTTTAAATTTACCTATTACTATCCATTTTATTAAAAAATTATCCGAGACCCCTTTATCTCTCATAAAACCATTTTATGATTTTTTATGTAATTTCATTCTGGTGATAAAATTTCACTGTCCTTGCCAATCAAATGTGTAGTGAATAACCACACCCTTATTCATATCAAGGCTGTTAACCTTTATGAAATTATACTTCTTGATTGGGTAATTACATGTATTTATTCCACACAACTTGATCATGAAATAAAAAATAATGTAAAATTATTCAATGTTTTATGATCTCTGTGGAACTCATAAGAATTAAAATGAAATTAAAGTGAAAGGTGTGGATAGAATTATATAGTTCTCCAATGCGTTGAGAAATGTTTTATTCTCATGAGATGTCATTCATGGGATTATGGAGGGAACATAATCTATCATGGGTCTTCTCCCATCACAATGTATTGGTAGTTCTCCTTGATGTATGTTTATGATGTAGTGTTCCATGTTGTTTCAAAATTTCCCATGTTTCCATTATGATTATATTTAAATATCATGCCTCATTGTTCATGTATATGACTATAAATCCATTTATTCCCCATTTATATGAAAATTTTCTAAATTATATTTATTTCTTCAGTTCACGCCAAATTTATTCTCCTACTGGTCGTTATAGCTCACCCCTTTCTTATGTATGGCCGTAGGCCATCCCATACAATTTTAGTTACTTTGGAATAATATGAACATGTTAAAGAGGTTTTCAATAAGGACAATGTATTATGTGTTCTATGTTGTTATAGAATATATCTAATTACCAAAGATACTAGACTTATCGATCTTCAGGGTTGTATTATGTTTACTTCTATGCAAAAAAAATCTGAATTATTATGTAATAAATAAAAGGTTTTTCATAGTTGATATCAAAGGAAATGTTTAGTTATTTTTGGGATTAAGATTATAAAACACCCAAGAAAACCACAAGTATAAGGATATGTATAAAAAACATCCCAAAATTTTGGTAAGTATAGAGTATTATTTTTATCAAGAATATCGATCTCTTTTTGGATAATACAATTATATGTGTCTTCAACATCAACTTGTATAGGGTTAAAACCAAAAAACAACACATTGAGCTTGACTTGACTGGGAACTGGTGCACAAAAACAGGACGTGTTACACAACTTATTTGACACTTCCGAGGGATAAAATATGGTAAATTCACAATATCATTAGAAACCCTTATGAAGGGAACGATAAAATACCCATAATAATATATGTTTGGAAATAGATCATGGATAACATATATTTAAGCGTATATATCCTTAAGTTAATGAAATATCTATAATTTATAAGTTATCTCGTTATTGCCATTAGATTTTTAAAATTACCCAACATTTTATCAATTGAAATTACCTTCTTATAATTATTTCATATAGTATAAACCACATAAAATCAAATTGATAACACAATAAAAAATTTACAAATGAAGAATGAATGAAATAAGAGGTATTTCTAGAAATTAAAGAACCTATCCCGATGGAATAGTAACATGACCCTTAAAATAATAACATGACCATTAGGAATATTAAATGTCCCAATAGAATAGTAGCATCACCTATGAATGTATAAATAAAATTTTGGAATCTTATAAATGATAATATCATATAATTATATCGTAGTATAAGTAAATAAATGTTTTAAAAATTATTAATTAAGTATTGGCATTTTTTATGTCATAAATATTTAATAACAATTATATATATAATATAACAATTTAAAAGAAAATTTATTTTCATAAAATTAATTTATACATTAATATTTATATTTCATAGTATTATAAGATAATTTAATGCGACCTTAATTAATTTTTTAAAGTGTTATTAAATTAGTGATAATTTTAAAATCAGTATTGTCCACGTAAATGATGATTTTAATTAAAAAAATTATCATATTTAGAAAATTATTTTCATAAAATAGAGTTCATTTTTAAATTCTAAATATTTAAAAATCATTCGTGTGAATTTTTGGGGTTTTTCTAAAATACTATCTTTTTTGATGAATAGTAAAATATAGTAATTTATGGTATTTATACATTATAAGTTAAATAAACCATTCGAAAATTCATCAATGATGTAAGAACCATAATCTAGAACTCCCATTAATTATTTAAATATATTAATTTATAATTTTCAAACTATTCATAGTCTTGGGCCAAAACAATAAACTAGTTAATAAAATAATGATAAGCACCCCTCACCACCTATTCTTTTCACACCTTTCGAGACATGGTATTTTCAATGTTTTACCTAATAATATTACAAGGCCCCAATATTATGTTTAGGAGCTCTTGTTCTCATAAAAAGACTAAACCATTTTACCTAAGGAGGCTCTCAAGGAAGAGAAATTCAAGAGGTAAAACCCTATTTCCTTTCCTTTTAATTTCTTTTCAATTTCATTTATTTCCTTATCATATCCTAAACTCCACCTATCTAAGAGTCATGATAATTACAATATATTTTATACTATCTGATTTTATTATGTTAATGGATTATTTCATCTGTTAATATCTTCCTTTTTCCTTTTATTCTAAAAATGATAATAATTTCTGTGGTGCGTCGATTTACCACCATCATGGAGCATCCATTTAAATTTTTTTACCACTTATTTTAAGATTTTTTATCAAACCATAATTATGGTTAAATATGATTCTATTCTTCATATTATATTTTATTAATGTTTTAGAACCAATATATAATCATTATTTTAAATAAAATGATACAAGATCGTAATGGTTATAAAATCTTCCAAATAAATTAAATCATTTTTATTAACTATTTACCTAAGTATTCATCCTAAAACAATATAAAAAATGACATATAAGTCCAAATAAATTTTTTTATGTTCATTAATAACATATATTTTCAATTCTGGATAATCATTCAATTTTAAAATGAACTTACATTCTCATATGCAAGCGAACCGATCATGAAACCCAAGAAAATGAACACTCCCAAACGATGAAATTGAAATCTATAAATCATCCGAAAGTCCAAAAATTAACTTAATAAAACTATAATGAATAAAATTTATGTATAAAAGATAATTTATTTTAAAACTAACGAATTTAATTGTATTATCTAGCATATTAAACTGAATAAATCATTCATACATAAGGTAATGGAAATTTTGAACCCAACTCTCTTCCTTTGGGTTTTATCTCTTTGATTTCAGTATGTATGTTCCTTTATTTTTTTATAAACATCATTTATTTTATCCCTCCCTTTTCTTTTATGGGATATACATATACCCAATATAGTTTTTGACAAATTAAAATATTTCTCCAAAGTAATTATTCTTTCTAAAAAACCACCTTTTACATCCCATGATATTGTTTCTTCTTCAATAAAGATTGATACCAAGCATATTATTCACTTTTTATCTTGTAAAATCCTATTTTTATTAATTTATAACTTATAAAATGAAACACATTCCTTTATAAGGTTTATTTTATGTCTAAGATTGATATACGTTCTATGTGGAATGCATGATAATGTTAATGTTATGATGTGACATGTGTGCCTAGAATTATATAGCGCATGTAAATGTTATTATGTGATGGAGAATGGGACTATGAGGATTTATTATGTTTATTAAGAAGATGACCGAAGGTGGAAATTGATTAATAACACCAAGATGAAGGCTAAAATTGAATAGATAGAGTGGGAAGATTTTAATATAATGTTTCTTAACAAGATTTTCCCCTAAAGAATTCATACAATGATAGAGGGAAAATTCATAGATTTGAAGAAATGGGAAGGATAATATATCATGTACTATAATGAAAATTTCACAAGGATTTCATAGTATTCTTGAGGTTTTGTTATAAATGATTATTGAATAATCGATATATTCTTTATTAGTTTAAAACTAAACCTTCAAAATGATTTAGAAATTTTAGAATTTGGGAGTTATGAAGAAGTTGTTCATTGTGATATCATATTGGATATATAGTTTGGTGAATGGACACATGGAAATAGTGATAGGATGTGAAATATGGGGGATCTTATAAAAAATGTGTAATGTATACTCAACCATCCACATGTCAAAAGGTAGTAACAAGCATCATATGAATTTCCTCAAAGGGGAGTAAAAATGATATATATGTGGGAGAGAAGGCCACTAAGTTCACGAACATCAAAGAGACATGATGAAGTAGGACAATTTGGTAATGTAAAGGAGAGAACCACCCTTGGTTTAATGATTATACTATAGGGAGTAAGAGATTATGTATGATAGTTCACTAAACCTCGAGTCTTCGAGGGTAATCAGCATCATCAGTCACTAAAGAAAAGGTATAAAGGAAAGGATTATTTCATAACAACTGATGAGGTGGAGAATGATGAGGATGTGGTGATTGGTATACTGGTTCTTCATTCAAGAATAGTGAATGTACTATTTGACTTTGGTTATATTCATTCTTTGGTATCTTGAAATTTTAGTAGAACTATTCTAACACCACATAAAAATATGGTGGTTGAGTAATCTATGAGAATAGAAAATGGAAAAATTATTGCATCCATATTATATAACTCATCCCTAATTAATGTCTATGTACAGAATCTCCAAACAAATATTTACTTACTTTGGTGGAGTTTGATGATATTTTGGGCATAGATTGAAAATCTTTATACAACAACAAAATCAACTATCTAGAAAAGGATATCACTCTTCAAATCCTGAAGTATCATCCAATTATATACAAGTTTAAGGAGGAAAATGGATATTATTTGGATACATCATCTCATGTGTGGATATTATTTCCTTATTAGAAAGAATATCTAGCTCAAACGATATATACAAAGGAGAGAATAATGATCAAATACATTCCCATTGCGAGGGACTAAACTGAAGTGTTCCCGGAAGAATTTCCTAAACTTCCTCTAGACTAAGAGATTGAGTTCTCAATTGAACTTATTCCTAGATCTCTACCTATATCAAAGACACCATATAGAATGGCCACCATTGATTATGAAGAACTGAATAGGTAGTCATAAGAAAATCTAGACAAGGGTTTTGTATGACCGAGTTCTTCACCATGGGGTGAACCAATCCTAATCTTGAAGAAGAAGGATGGATCAATACAAATCTTAATTGATTATCGTGAGCTCAAAAAAAAAGATGTTAAACAAAAAGTATCCTCTTCCATATATAGGTGAATTCTTCAATCAATTACATGGGAACAAGTATTTATCTAAGGTAGAATTTGGTTTGGGATATCACCAATTAAAGGTCTGGAAGGAAGATATTCCAAGTAAAACCTTTCAAATGATGTATGGATACTATGAGTTCATATTTATTCCTTTAGTACACAATTAGGATCCGAAAATATTCATGGAATTAATTAATAAAGACTATAGATATTCCCTACACAAATTTTTGGTAGTATTTATTGATATAATTTATATATTCTACAAGAGAAAGGGGGAACATGAAGATCATTTGAATGATATTCTAAATACTTTTATAATTTTCACACTTAATACATTGTATTGGAAATAAGATTTTTGGGTGGAGGAAGTGTTATTATTGTGTATTTTTATCACTATAAAAGGAATATCTATGGACCCATCTAAGAAAAAAGAAATCCAAGAGTGCCCCAAGATAACATCTGCAATAGAGATTCATAGTTTTTTTTATTACGAATGGGCATTACTGGTATTTTTTGATCAACGTTTCGTGTTTTTCAAGACCACTAACCGACATTAATCTAAAGGGAGAAATTCTTTTATGGACTAGTGAATGTGAAGACTCCTTCAAAGAGTTTAAAAAGAGTCTAATCACTACACTGGTTCTAACACTACAAAAATATGGGGAACTCTTAATTGTATACATCAATGATTCAAAGAAGGTCTTAGGATGTGTGATAATTCAAAATTATAATGTGATAGACTACACCTTAATTTAGTTGAAAATTTATGAGCAAAACTATCCTACACATGATCGTGAGTGGGAATATATGATCTTTCCATTGAAAATATTGTGGCACTATCTCTATGGGGAGAAGTGAGAAATATATACTTATAATAAGACCCTCAAATATATATTCAAAAATATGAGCTCAATATGCACCAGTGAAGATGGTTATATCTCATAAAGGATTATGATTTCACAATCCACACCATCCTAGTAAGGAAAATAAAGTGGCAGATGCTCTAAGTAGAAAAGATACTGCAACATTATCATTGATGAGAATTGGGAAGGATTCAACCATCTTATATTTTCAAAGGATATACATGGGAATAATTATATAATAAACTCCATCATTCCTTTCTCAAATGTTTTCTTAACCATCCCTCATGGATAAAATAAATTATTCTCAAAGAAATGATATAAAAATTCCGAAGAAGGTGGAGGCTATGAGAAAGGGGAAATCCTTAGATTTTAAAATTGACAAGGAAGGATTTGTAAGATTTGGGTCATGATAATGTGTATCATCCAATACAGAGATAAATAAGAAGCTTCTAAATGATCCACACACCTCAAAAATCTCTATTCACCTAGGGATTACAAAGAATTATTGGGATATCTGAGAGAAATATTGGTGGGAAAATATGTAAATGGATATCACTAAATTTAAATCAATGTTATAGGTATGTCAAAAAGTTAAGGATTTGTGAAAAAATTCGAATGGGTTGATGCCAAAATTACCCATACAAATATGGAAATGAAAAAACAACACCATGGGATTTGTCATGATAATTTTGAAGACATCTAGAGGAAACAATGTTTCCTGGGTTGTCGTGGATTTTATTAAAAATACAACCCACTTTATCACAATTTGAGAAGACTTATAACTAGATCAACATGCACTAATATACATCATAGATGTGGTAAGGCTTCATGGAGTACCAATATCAATTATATTCGATCGATATCTGAGATTCACCATCAGGTTCTAGAAAAGTCTCATATATACTCTAAATAATGTGTTGAACTTTAGTACGTCTTATCATCCTCAAACTGATGGTGAATCTGAATAAACTATTAATTCAAGAAAAGAATTCTTGAGGGAATGGTCAATATACATAAAAATAGGCAGGTACCAAAATTATCCAATATTTGAATTATCTTACAATAATAGTTTCCAATCGGGCATCCAAATGGATCCATATTAATCCATTTATGAGAAATGGTAAAGAACACTATCATGTAGGGATGAAGTTAGTGAACACAAGATGTTAGGACCTGCAATGGTTGAAGAAATGGTGGAGAAGTTAGAAAACCTTCTGTAGCACAACAAGGTTGTAAATCCCCAATATTGATGTTCATGGAAATTACTTTAATTTTACATAATTCTTCATACATGGCACAAAAATATTCCCAATGAACATATTACTTTAGTTCCTTTAGAAACTGTAAAACATAAACAACTATTATATAAAGTATCTAAACCATCCCTTACTTTGTTCTTCATAACTAGAACTCCCTTTTGACATATCTTACATAATACCCTTCTTCAAATCCATGGGGAAAAGAAACATTAAAATCGGTGAGGTCAAATGATCAGTAATTGTAGGCATTGAAAATATCCTAAAAAACATAAATATAATAATGTAAAAATATAAACTTAAGATTTAAATATCAAAATATCGAGTCATGAAATAAATCATGGCTGTACGTAAGGCATATATCATAAAAGAACACTAAACATGATAAAATAGAATTGAAATAAAAAATATAATTGTTTAAAATAAATAAGCACATAATATGATTTCCATAGTAGCCAAAACAATTTTTCCAAGACAATCATAGGGAACAATGTCCATTACTGAACCAGGCTTAATTGCTGTTCCAGCCATGTATTACTAAACCGAGTTTAATTTCCGTTCCAACCTTGTATTAGTGAACCAAGTTTACTTTCAGTTCCAAAAATGTCTATCTCAGGAGATATAAATATTTAACTAAGGAATTTTATGGAGATATAGTTCCCACCCATCTCATAATGAAATCATTCTTACATGTTCCATAAAATCAAAAATCATTCATCACAACATAACCCAAGAAATAAAATGGGGTTCTTTAACATCATTTCATCATAACATAATACATATAAAATATAATTCCATCATTAACACAATCAAAGAATATTAATAATATAGATATAAACATAACTATATTTAAATAGAATCATCTTAGATGGAAAATAATTTTGATAAAACACTTGAACTTAACTCTTAAGAAAAATGTCATCCCTTCTTCAAAAACATTTTATTTTCTCAAAATGCCACACAATTTTAAAAGAAAATAATTAAATTCAAAATAAACTTTAAACCATGTAGAGTAATATTCCTTAAAATAAGGGATTATAAAGATGTAAAAATCCGTTCATTCCATATAAGTTAAAAAACATTTTTCTTGTACTCTTGTTAGAAAATCCCAAAAGTTCCGTGTGTGGGAAACAAATGAAATATTATTTCCATACCATTTAATAAAACACCACCAATTGGTAAAATTGAATTTAAAATATATAAAAACAATGTAAATAATATTATATATTTATGAAACATGGATGTGTATGATAAATAAACCCCTATAAATACTTATGTATAATCAATCTCAGATAATAATGAGATTGCAAAATCATCCCTTACTTTAGGTTTAACATGCTTCGTATGCATCTAAACCTTATGTATAGTGATTTAAATAATTTTATTGGCTTATTTCAAGATCATTTTAATTTTTATAACATATTATATGATCATATTATCGTCCGTTTGTTAGTAACATTTCATTATCTCCCGTTATTCAGATATTAACTACTTTATGTTCTTATGCATGTTTTTTTGGATAAGTTCATGTTCCACTTCTTAGGATATAGAAATATAATTAAAAAATGATATTATTATAATATATATCATATTTATTTATTCCATTCATGTATATAATCATGGTTTAATGAAGATCATGTAGAATAAATCGTATCATTTCGTGGAGATGGTAGGTTGTACATACACACGAGCAATGATATCATTCACTTAATGTTTAAACAATATAGAATATGATGGTATATTAATTATGAATAATAATTATCATGTAACAGTAATTGTTTATATCCATTATACTCATCATTATACCCATCCAAATTATATATTTTTGAATAAAAAATTACACCATGGCGTGGAGACGGTAAGTCGTACGTATGGACATATGGTAATTTTATTATTCATAAGATGGATAAAAGGAGGTATAAGGTTATTAAATAATTATAATAACATATAATAATGTAGAATATATTTTATTTATTACTTTAGTATGAAAAACATAAGAAGAGGAGGTATAAGATGAAAAGACTTTTAAAAGAGGTGATAAAAAAATTACCTCATTTTCCAGTATCTCATTTTGATTTGAACAAAAAGTCTCATTATGATGAATTTATGCCCAATGTTTTCCCTCTAGGATTAAGTGAGGGAAGTTGGGAGAGGATATTGGTAGGTCTTGGCTGATAAAATGTCTTTATAGGAGTGATTAAATAAATAGAGGTTCCCTTTTATAAGATAGGAGAGGGGCACCTTTGAAAATACCCAAACTACTAAATTAATATAACTTATTTTTTAAATTAAAATGACTCCAAAGTGGATTATTAGAAGATAAGACAATAATGGTTTGAAATGATCTCAACCAATAAAATTTAGACATGTTTTTATTTTATTTTAATCCTTATAATTTTTAATTATCCTTACATAATCTATTTAATTTTTATTATTGAAATAATATTCTATGTAATAAATGGTTATAAATATTTACTTATGTGTTTTCAATTGCCCATAATTTTATTATTTATGACATTTTGGACCTTATTATTTTCAATTGGTAATTTTTAAATATTTTTGTGATTATTAAATAATTTAATGATATGTTATTTTTATAAAATATCAATAGTGTCAATTTTGACACTATTCATTTATATGACATAAAATAAAATCCACATAGATGATAAATTAGAACAAAAAAAATTTAATACACTCATAATATATCAAATCCAACTAGAAAATTCATGGATAAAATTAATTAGTTCATATTATATTTGTCTTAATATTTTAAAAACCATTTATTTGATATTTCTATTAATAAAATAATTTCTACATCACTATTGTGTCATCATTAATGGTAATTTTATAATCCCTAAAAATTATAAATAAAATGACATGATGTATATAATTTCATTAGTTTTATGGGGACTATTTATGTTCAATGTTTTATTATTTTTATCACTACAGTAAAATTATTATACCTATAAGAGATAAGAGTGTGACATAATGTCACTTTCTTTTGTTTTAATTATAATTACATCAATTTCCTGGAAAAAGTAAATTAAATGAATCAATTAAGACCATTAGGTTATTTTTTTAGAATTTAATTCATGGAATAGTATTTTTAAGGTGTTTGGGTAATTTTATTATCTTTATCATATTGTTTGTTACCCAAATTTATCATTTTTACCTTTAACACTGGTAAATAAAAATTACTATAGTTACTATTCATAATATCTAAAAAACAAACGTAACTGATTAATATAATTTGGACCCACTGATTCCAAATATGGAATCAATTTTTTAAAATTATAACCACATAAATCGAAAAAATTATTTTAAAATTAATTCATGTTGTCAAAACCAGAAAACAGGTTTTTAAGAAATAAAAACTATCAAAAGATTGACATATATTTATGTTCAAATTAAATGTGAAATTACTTAAAATGACCTAAATTGGATTAAATTATAAAAACATAATCTAATTAAACACTATAACTAATTAAAAATATAATCTGACTATATAAATAAATTATATGAAAATGCAGTATTTTTCACTATTCATTAAAATTTGAATTTCAAAAGAAATGTACCAAAATTTCAACTAAGGTATATTTTTTATGTTCCTATTCTAATGAATAAGTATATTATGTCAAATTGAACTTATAGAATTATAAAAAATATTTTTAAAAAGGGTTCTCCATAAAAAGGAAGTAAAAGATTACTTTTTTGAAAAATACTTATTTTATTAGAAAAATTGAATTTTTCATTTGAAAAACCCGTTCATGCCATATAAGTTAAAAAAATTTCTTTATTGTACTATTTCAAGAAAATTCAAAACGTATCCTGTCTAGAAAAGGAAAGAAAGATTACTTCCATACCATTTAATGAAAATTCACCAATGGGTAAAATTGAAATTAAAAAATAGTAGAAGAATAGAAATAATATTATATATTTGGGAAATATAGATATGGATGATACATATACCCCTATAAATACTTACTTATAAACAATCTCAGATTATAATGAGATTTCCAAATTATCTCTTACCATAGGTTTGATATGATTCATATGTATATGAACCTCTTGTATAATGATTTAAATAATGTTATTGAGTTATTAAAGAATCATAGTAAATTTTATTATACCATATATGATCATATTTTCATCTGTTTGTTAGTAATATTTCATTGTCACACGTTATTCGAATATTAACTACTTTATGATCTATGTATGTTTTTCCTGATAAGTCCATGTTCCACTTCTTATAATATATTTATATTATTTAAAAAATGATATTAGTATAATATATATCATATTTATCCATTAAATACATATATATAATCACGTTTTAATGAAGATCATATTAAATGAATCACATCGCGTCGTGGAGATGGTAGGCCGTAAGCATGCACGAGCAACGATATCATCAAAATAATGGTTAAATGGTATATAATTGGACGGTATATTAATTATATAGAATAATTATCATGACTTTTTTAAATATTTAAATCCATTATACTCATCATTATATCCTTCCAAATTAATTATTGTTGAATAAACAATTACACCACGACATGGAGACGGTAAACTGTATGTACGCCCGTATTGTGATATTATTATTCACGGGATGGATAAAAGGAGGTATAAGGTTGTCCAATAATTATAATAATATATCTGCATTTAGAAGATATTGGATTTATTACTTTGTTATAGAAATAACATAATAAGAAGAATTATACGAAGAAAAGAATTTTGAATGAGGTGATGATACAATTACCTCTTTTGGAAGTATCTTCTTTTCATTTGCACAAAGGGTCTCCTTCAGATGGATTTATTCCCATAGTGTGGATTCTAGGATGAAGTGAGGAAAGTTTGAAGTGGAAATGGATAAAGGTTGGTTGATAAAAAGGGCTTTAGAGGTGTGATTAAAAGAGAAGGAGAGCCGCCCTTTTATCAGGGAGGGGAGGGGTTCCTTTGGAAATAAAAAATATTAAGCAAATATAAATGAATTATTAAATTAAAATGAAACCAAAGTGGATTATTTAAAAGATAATTTATTGATGGGTCTAAATCCTCACAACCAATAAAATTTATTTCATTTTATTTTAAACATGATCATTTTGATTTATCCTTATTTAATATATTTAATTTTAATTGTGGTAATAATATTCTATTTAATAAATTGGTGTAAATATTTACTTATGTACTGTTAATTGTCCATAATTGGATACCTTGTGAAATTTTAGACCTTATATTTTTATCTTTGTAATTTTTAATTTTTTTATGATTTCTAAATAATTTAATAATATGTTTTATTTATAAAATATCAATAGTGTTAATTTTGACACTATTCATTGATTTGGGTTTCAATAAAATCCACACAGAATATAAATTAGATCAAAAATATTTAATACACTTATAACATGATATATTCTCTTAGAATATTTATGGAGAATATTAATTTTCCATATTATATTTCTCTTAATATTTTTAATACCATTTATTTGATATTTCTATTAATAAAATAATTTTTATTTCACTATTATGTCATCATTAATTGTAATTATTTAATATATAGAAATTATAAATAAAATCACATGATGTATATAATATCATTAGATTTCTTTATAAATTTTATGTTTGAAGTTTTATCATATTTATCACTACAGTAAAATAATATACTTATAAGAGATAAGAGAGTGACATGTTTTCACTTTCGTTTGTTTTAATTATAATTACATCACTTTCATGGAAAAAAGTTCATTAAATGAATAAATTCAGACCATTAGGTGATATTGGTAAAATTTAATTCTTCCAATATGATTTTTATAGGTTTTTGGGTAATTTTATTATCTTTATCATATTATTTTTTTCCATAATTTACCTGATTTTCCATTATCTGTGGTAAATAAAAATTACTGTTGTTACTTTTCATAATATCCAAAAAAATAAAAGTAACCTATTAAAATAATTTGGAACCAATGATTCAAAATTTATAATCCATTTTTCAGAATTAAAAACAAAGGACTTTCATTAATTAATTTAAAATTAATTCCCATTGTCAAACCAAAAAGGAGGTTTTTAAGAAGTAAAAACTATCAAAAGATTGACATATGTTTATTTACAATTTAAATGTGAAGTTACTTCCAATGAAAAAAATTGAATTAAATGATAAAAAACATCCAATTATAATTTAAAAATAATTAAAAATATAATCTATCTATATAAATAAATTAGACAAAAATGCTGTTGTGAATTAAAATGCAGTATTTTTCACTATTCATTATAATATGAATTTCATGAGAAAAATACCAAAATTTCGACCAAGGTAAATTTTGATGACTTTATTAAAAATAAGAATTTTATTATTTCAAATAAAACATATAAAATTGTCAAAAACATATTTAAAAATGGATCTCCATCAAAAGGTGTTAAAACTGTATTTTTTTAAAAACACTTATTTTTTCTTAAAAATTGAATATGTTCTTATATAATATCTAGAAAACATATAAGATGCATTTAAAACATTAAATTTAATATATTACATATATATTCCACTAATAAAATCCATAAAGTGTGATTTTATTATTTTATTGACTCACTTATTTTTTTGAATAGTTTTTTAGAAGGAAGTTAATACTATTCAAAGCCACCATTATAATGAAATGGTTATGATATTTAGTTATATCTTATATTCAGTTTTGTGTGAAATTAATTCTATCAAAATAACATGAAATTGTGTGTGACACAAACCAATAATAGTGTTGCATATACTGCCATCTAATACAATGTTGCGCATAGCGCAAGCTAATCTTGGTTTAGCGTACAACACAAAGCATCAAAGAAATTAAAAAGAATCTATATTATAAAATATTAGGGTATCACCAAGGTATCACAAATTCAATGAAGTTATATTCATACAATCATTGACATTACCTTGATTTTATGGTTGGAGACATGGTATTCTTCCACATATCTCCATGGAAGAGGATCATGAGATTTGGTAAGAAAGGAAAGCAGAGTCCTAGGTACACCAGACCCTTCGAGATTCTGGATCAAGTTTGATCTATGGACCATAAAATATAACTTTAACAAACCATGTATCAATTACATGATTTATTCCATGTATCCCTATTGAAGAAGTACAAACCATATCCCTCACATGTATTGAATCCAAAGGTGGTACAGTTCAAAAATAATTACATTTATGATGAGAATATAGTGAAGATATTGGATAGTAGATATAAAATTATACATAACAAGAATAATATGTTGGTCAAAGTACTATGGTGGAACCATAAGTATGAAGAGGAAACCTTGGATGTGGAGGAATCAATGAAAGATAAGCATCCTCACTTTTTTCACCAAATTATGTAAAACTAAATCTTGGGGGAGAAATTTTATATGGGGGAAGAATGCAATGAACCAAAATTTTATCAATGGAAATTCAATTTTTATAATTATTTCATGCAGTATAAAACATATAAAATCATTTTTATAACACAATACAATCTTTATAAATGAATCGTTAATGAAATAAGAGGTATTTCTAGAAATTAAAGAACCCATCCTGATGGAATAGTAACTTGACCCTAGTAATAATAACATGACCATTAGGAATAGTAAATTAGAAAACACAATATAATTCTCACCTATGAAAGTATAAATAATTTAGAATCTTATAAATGACAGTATGATATAATTATATCACAGTATAAGTAAATAAATGTTTTAAAAATTATTAATTAAGTGTTGGTATTTTTGTAAGTCATAAATACTTGATTACAATTTTCTAATTATTATAACAATTTAAAGGAAAATTTATTTTCATTAAATGAATTTATAAATTAATATTTTGATTTATTATTATAATAATATAATTTTATGAGACCTCAATTAAAATTTTAAAGTGTTATAAAATTAGTTACAATATTTAAACTGGTAATTTACATGTAAATGATGATTTTAATTAATTTTTTTTTTCATATTTATATATTATTTTCTTAAAATTATGTCCATCTTTTAATTCTACATTTCATAAAATGGTTAGGGTGAGTTTTTGGGTTTTTTTTAAAATACTTGATTTTTTGGTGAATAGTAAAATTCAGTAATTAACGGTATTTATAGATTATAATTTAAATACACTATTACATGTGTCATCTCTAATGTATACACCATAATATAGAATCTCCCAACATTATTTTAATATATTTATTGGTAATTATTAGACTATTCATATTCGTGATCCAAAATAACAAACAAATGAATAAAATAATGAGAAAACACCCCCTCCTCCCCTATATATACGACCCCCACCACCTCTTATCCTCACACCATTCAAGATTTGAAAAATGTCCATGTTCTATCCAATACTCTTACCAAACCCCTAACAAAATTCAAGTAGCCATTGGTCTCATCTAAATTCCAAACCCTTTTCCCTAAGTAGGTTCTCAAGGAAGAGAAATTCAAGGGGTAAAACCCTCTTTGTTTTCCTTTTCATTTTTTTTTCAATTTCATTTATTTTATTATCCAATCCTCAAATCCACCAATCTATGAGGCCTAAAAACTATAGTGTCTTTAATATATTATAATTTTATTATGTTAATGGAATAATTCATCCTCTAATGTCTTCCCTTTTCCTTGTATTATAAAAAAGAAAATATCGCCCGTGGTGTGTCTATTTACCACCACCTTGGAGGAGACGTTTTCATTTTGCACAAGAACATTAAAGGATGGTTATAAAAACATAATTGTAGTTAAGTAAGATTTTATTATACATATTATAAGTTATATAATTTTCTATAAAAAATATATAATCATGATGTTAAATAAATTGATACAACCTCATAATGGTCATAAAATTTGAAAAATAAATCAAATCATTTTAATTAATTATTTATCAAACGATTCATCCTCATACCATATAAATAATTTAAATATAAGGTCTATTATAATTCTTTATTTTAATTAATAACATATAATTTCAATTATGTAGAATCATTCCCATTTTACATGAACTACCATACTCATATGCAAGCGAACCCATCATGAAAACCATGAAAACCAACACTCCTAAATGATGAAATTGAAATCTATAAATCATAAAAAAGAGAATCAATGAAGTTAATAAAACTATATTGAATCAAATTAATATATAAAAGATTATGTTTTTTTATATTAATGATTTTAATTTTATTATTGAGGATATTAAAGTGAAGGAATTATTCATACATAAGGTAGGGGGATTCTCGTACCCAACTCTCTTCTTTTGAGTTTTCTCTCTTTCACCTCATTTTCAGTATGGATGTTCATTTATATTCCTATAAATATCATTTATTTTTTCCTTCCCTTTTCTTTTACTGGGTATACATGATTCCAATTTATTTTTATCATAAAGGAAAATATTTTTTCAAAATAACTCTTCTTTCAAAAAAACACATCTTCTACTTACCAGGAGATAGTTTTTTCTTCAATTAAGATTGATACCAAGAATCTTATTACCTTTTAATCTTTGGAATTACAATATTTATGAATGTATGATTTATGAAACTAAAACCAATCCTTTCCAGGGATTATTTTATGTCCAATATTGATATATTTTCAATGTGGAATGCATGATAATGTAAATGTTATGATGTGACAGGTGTTCCTAGAATTATATACCACATGTTAATGTTATGATGTGATGGATATGTCTAGAATTATATGTTAGTCCAATACATTGGGAAATGTGATTAATCTCATGAGATAAATTCAAATATTTTGGAACATGATTCTAGCTTTGTTCACAACTATGTGTGGTATTTTACCACTAAGACATGATGTTTCATTTTTATGCATTGGAAAAATCCATGACATTATCTAATACTTCTTATAATGACTATGGTTATGATCCTTTTATTATAATATGATGATGCTGATTATTATTACCCATGTTTAATGTCTCTTGTTGATACTCTTACTGGGGTTTTAGATAACCCCTTATTTATATGCATATCTAGAGGTGAATACTTCTACTAAGGAGAACATGAGAGGCAATAAGAATCTAGATAATAATTAATTAAATAAACTTTTATGTTTTATTATGTAAAATTATGTATGGTTCTAATTTTCCGAAGACACTAAACATTTTAATCGTAGTTGTGTAATGATTTTAATTTCTTTATCTTTAAAATGATGTAATATTTTTCTAAGAAAAGTAGGGTCGCTATACTTCCCATTTATGTGTTTAATATTTTAAAAATACTCATCCCAAATTTTCTCTTTATTCTAGAAAATGTCTATAAATAAGAGGAATCATGTAAAAAAACTTTATGATGTGCATTGTGATGACTTCCCTAATGATATTTCCAACATGATGGGTGTGAGAATTGAAAACTTTTTTTGATACTCTCTTAGATGACTAAAGTTCTAAATAGAAACCTAGATTAGAAGGAGCTTCTAAATCCCCCTAATATAAATCTATAATCAATACATTTATGTGAAAAAGGCCTCCGACAAGATATTGATAATCTAATGCCTAAATTATGGAACAATGGATCAAATTCATTGTGAAGATATTTTCTATACATCAATATTTCAAGAAATAAGATGTTATACTAGATGTTTATTATATAGAGGGAGACACTGATTATTGGTGTGAATTTATCCAGAATAAAAAGCCACAGGAAGAGATCAATGTGATGGGGTTGAAAGAATTTTGGAAAATTATTTTCCACAAATATTTTTCTTGCACTCCCCAACAAAAAATTCAAAGTTTTTTCCCTCTCCTTAAGAAAAAAGATGAGAAATCTATCAAGTTATATAAGGGAAAATTAAAAAGACATGAATGATACGCCTCCTTCTTTGTCGTTACGTCCCAATGCAAGGTTGAATACTTCTTTGTTGGGATAAAACCTAATGTATGAAATGACGTGGAAATCAGATACATTGATAACTAAGAGAAAATTATAATATGTTCACTCAATGTTGAGATGGATATCATAGAATCACATAGGAATCACTAGGATAATAATTGAAATATAGAGTTTTATTATTGAGGTCCAATGGATAAATATAATGGTACTAATAAATTTCAACATCCCACTTGTCAAAATTATAGACAAAAGAAGCCCAAAAATTTAATGAGGGTATCGAGGAATTGATTTAGGTGTGGGTTGGAAGGACACCTAGATAGAGATTTACAATAAAAAAACACAGTATTGCATTGGTGGAGTGGAACCATCCAACCAACCCTCAACTCATTGTTTGTTTCGTCAACTACAATGAACTATGGCACTTTGCAAACCAATGACCTATTATGAGGGTTTTCGGAGACAAAAAAACATCCATGGAAGAAAGGGTGATATTTTTCCATGACAACCGCTAAGGTGGATCTTGATAATAAAGAAGTGACAAGTAAACAAGTTACTCATTCAATAATAGAGAAAATATTTTTTGATTCTAGTTCTACAAATTCCTACATATCATGAAATTTTTGTAGAAATATTCAAACACAACCACAAATCATGGAAGTAGAGCATTAAATTAAAATGTAAAATGGGTAAATTATTGCATCAAAAGTATATAACTCCTCCCATATCAAAATTTGTGGGCAAAACTTCCTAGAGAATCTTGTTATACTCCATGTTTTTTAATTTAATTCAAATAT
The DNA here is from genome assembly GCA_963277665.1 of Viscum album. NCBI lineage: Eukaryota > Viridiplantae > Streptophyta > Magnoliopsida > Santalales > Viscaceae > Viscum > Viscum album. The sequence goes on along the minus strand of OY728127.1, from coordinate 1,327,945,428 downwards.
AGGTATGGATTGGCTTTTCTTATATAAAGACAACATAAATTTACAAGATAAGTAAATCACTATCCATATTTTATAATTGAACCCCAATTCTGTGCAAGTTCAAGGAGGAGTATGGATCTTTTTTAGCCCTAACATCCTAAGAATAGATATTATTAACCTATGAGAAAGAGTGTCTAGATAAAATGAACTCAATGGAAGTAGTTATATTTTAAAACATGCCAATTGTGAAGGAATAAATTTATGTGTTTCTTAAAGAATTTTATGGTCTCCCTACTAGAAGAGAGTTTTAATTTTCAATCGATCTTATACCTCAGGCGTTACCATTATCTCAGACTCTATATAGAATAGTTTTTGTGGAACTTGAGGAGATGAAGAACAAACTACATGAGAATCTGGATAAAAAGAGTTCATATTAAAATGTTCTTCACCTTGGGGTGGACCAGTTATCTTTATCAAGAAGAGGGATGGTTCAATGCATGTTTCATTCATTATCGCGAGCTCGATAAGAACAAGATAAAGAACGAGTATCCTACAGCATTGATTTATAACTTGTTCAACTAACTAAATAGAGAGAAATAATTATACAAGGGGGATCTCGGGTCAGGTTATTACCAAGTTATGGTGAAGAAGATGGATACCCCCAAGAAATGTTTTGTATAAGGTATGATAAATATGAGTTCATAGAAATTCCATTCAGACTCACTAATGCATCAACAATCTTTGTGGGCTTCATGAATAGAGTCTTTAGGGATTACGTAGACAAATTTTGATAGTATTTATAGATGATAATATAATATACTCTAAAAGAGAGGAGGGGCACAAGAATAATATCAAAATTGACATAAAGGCTTTACAAAAGTATATTCTTTAGGTCAATTATAATAAATGTGAGTTTGGGTAGAATTAAGACTCATTATTGGGAAATATTATCACTAGAAAGGGAATATCTGTGAACTATTCAATGTTAGAATCAATTTAAGGATGGAAAATTCCAAGATTTGTGACAGATATCCATAGTTTACATGGATTAGATGGGTACTATCATCAATTTGTTAGAAATTTATCACATTTGTTAAACACTCTATGCAATCTAACTGAGAAGGGAGTAAACTTTTCTTAGAATAGTGAATGTGAATAAATCTTTAAAGAGTTGAAAATGAGTCTTATAAATGAACCTATTCTCACACTACCCAAAAGTGGAGAAATTTTGATGGTATTCAATGTTTCTTCAAAGGAGGTATGGGGTTGTTTATTAATGAAAAATTTCAAAGTGATCGCCTATTCTTCAAATAAGTTAAAAGGTCATGAATAGAAATACCTAACACATGATCAAGAGTTGGATATAGTGATCTTATATTTGAAAATATGGTTGAATTATCTCTCTAGGGAGAAGTGTGAAATATATAAGGATAAAAAAACCTCAAGTATATATTCAAACATAAATAGATGAATATTCACCAACGAACATTGTTGGAGTTGATCATAGACTTTTAATACTCAATTAACTTCCATCATTGGAAAATAATTAATGTGGAGTAAACTCTAATTACAAAGGATCCAACAGTTATTTCTTTGATGATAATTGAGAGGGGTTTGAACTTATTATATTTTAAAAGGACGAACATGAGAATCCTAAAGGAAGGAACAACCTAATTCCATTCAAAAATTATTTCTCAACCATCCCTTATGGAGAAGATAAATAATTATCAAAGTGATGATGTAAGATTTCAGAAGAAATCAGAATTAATAAAAATAGGTAAATCAGTGGGGTTCAATGTTAATGAATAAAGAGTTGTGAGATGTGGGTGATGACTATGTGTACCATCAAACCATGAGTTAAAGAAGGAGCTGGTGAACAATAAACATAGTTAAACTTTATTAATCTATCTAAAAAGTATAAAGATGTATCAATATATTTGAGACAAGTATTAGTGGGACAATATGAAGAAGTCTATCAAGTTATATAAATCAAGATGTCTTGTATGTTAGAAATTAAGGATGAAAAAATGAAATTCAAGGGGATGATGAAACCATTTCCCCTACATACATGGAAATGGGATAAAATCACCATAGACATTGTCATTAGTCTTTTGAATAAATCAAGAGGAAATAATGATATACATTTTGCGGTGGATCATTTTATGATGACTACTCACTTAATTTCTTTACACGATGATTTCTAATTTGATCATTTTTCAAGGATATAAATTAGAGAAGTGGTGAGGCTTCATTGAACACCAATATATACTGTATCCAATTGAGATTTGAGATTTACCTCTATGTTATTGAGGAGTATCCAACATGATTTAAATACAGAGTTGGACTTTTTCTTGGATTATAACCCTCAATCAGATTGAAAATCTAAGTGGAAAATCCAGACAGTTGATAGAATATTGAGAGAATTCATAATTGACTTTAGAGGAGGATTTGATCAACATCTTCCTCGAGTAGCGTTATACTACAATGAAGGTTTCCACTCGAGAATAAAAATGGCTCCCTATGATTATATTTATAGAAAGAGTCATAGAACACCTACAAGTTGGGATGAAATTTGGGAACATAGGTTTCTATGTCCCAAAATTGTTGAGGAAATTGTAGAAAAGGTTATGACCATCCTACAACACATCATGGCTGCTCAGAGTTGATAGAAGAGATGTGATGAAAATCATTGATGAGGCCTAGGGTTTAATGTTGGAGGCATGGTATTCCATCATATATCTCCACGGAAGGAAGTCATTAGATTTAGGAATAAGGGAAATCTTATTCCCAAATACATCGATCCCTTTGAGTTCCTTGAACGCATTGGGGTGATGGCGTATCGACTAGCACTCCCTCTTAATCAATATCAAGTACATGAAATATTTCATGTATCCATCTAGAGAATGTACATACCAAACCCTCACATTCACTCAATATATAGGTGGCATGATTAGAGAAGGGAACTTCTGTAGAAGATAATTTGGTAAAGACCTTAGATCATAGAGACAAAGTTCTACAGAATTTGAAAATTCATTTGGTCAAAGTACTGTGAAAAAACCACAACCATAAAGAAGAGACATTGAAACTATAGGAAGTGATGAAATAGAACTTCCTTCATCTGTTTTAGTGTGTGAAATATAAATTCAGAGCGTGATATTTCTAAAGGGTGGAAGATTATAACGATATGAATTGATATGAATAAATTTCCCGTTGTTATTTAATTAATTGAATTTTTATATATTATGGATATATAAAACACATAAACTTCTTTGGTTTCATTATATTATGTAGATTTAAATGAGCATTAATCATTATTATCATTGATAATATATCCATAGACTAGGGATCACATAATTAGTATAAATATAGGGTTTTAAAAAATCTAAATAATATAGATAGAGGGAGCAATAACCTCAACTAGTAGGATCATACCCTATAAAGACCATTTATCAGAGCTTCCTTGGGTGATAAAATCATTTGTGTTTTCCTATTACCAATCCAAAAATGAGGTCTAAAAACTTAATGATGAGAAAAACCATTTATGGGATAATTTCAAGGCCATTGAGATCATGTACCAAACCATGTACGTCGAGCCACCCCATGAAAGTCTGACTCTCCCACACAATACCCATAGGGTGTTTTATGGTGTATTAAAGAGCTTTACTTCATGAACAAAATATTATGAATATTTATATTGTATTTTCAATAGAATAATTTTTATATTTTCTTCATTTCATTAAATTATAAATGAATTTGATTTTTATTTAATAAAACAGAAATTGTATTATTTAAATAGTATTCAACTTCAATTAAGATGATTATTTTGTAAAATTAATTGATTTTTGTAATAAATAAAATTTGAATATAATATTATTCAATATTTTTTATTAAATATAAATGATCATTCAAATTTTTATGAAGCTAAATATATTTTTTATAAAAAAACCTTCATTTCTTAAAAAAATATCAATTTTTATTATTAAAGTGAAAATAACATATTTATAAAATTAAATTTCTAAAATTAATATTATATTTGGATTCATAAAATTAAAAATATCCAACATTTAAATTTTCATTATTTTCAGAGACAATCATATTTTTGGTTAAAAATTAAATATTTTAAATACTCTGTGTGTATTCTGACATAATAATGACCCTAGAGTGAAATAATAAGTAAAATAAAGGGTATACATGAAAAAAATATATGTTTTACCATTAAAATAATGTAATTTTATGTTTATTTCATTAATTTTATAAATCCTTTATGAATCCTCCAAAACTGTTAATGTATTTTAAGATTCTAAAATCATTTTTTAAGAGTATGACTCACTTGCACATCAACAGGGGTATTATTTAATTATGTCAAGACCTTGGAATAATAATATAATTAAAATAATTCCTATATATCTAAAAACATGGTAAACACCATGGAATGGTTTTTGGTTTTGATTACTTTTTTTATATAGTTTTCAAAAACCCAGGTTTAAGAAATAATAAATAATTCCCCACTCATTTCCTATATAAAACCACACAATATCCCATTTATATTCACTCAAAAACCATATATAACGTCCATAATCTAACCTAACCTCTCTATATTCTTCCCAAGATTCCCCAAATCTCTCAAATATCCCCTCCCATGTATTTCGAGTCACACTCTCAAGGTAAGGGATCATTTCCTTCTCTTCTTTATTCATGTTTCTTCATTATATTATGCCTTCTCCTTCCAATTCACAATTTTGGGATATGTTTTTATTTTTCCATATTACTATCCATAATATTTATAAATTTTTAGATACTCCATTATCTCCCATCAAAAAAATTTCTTAATTTTTACGTAATGCTGTTATGCTTCCAAAATTTCACAATGATTTTCCATGCCAAAAATTATATAGTGAATACCCATACCCTTTTTCCTATCATGGGTGTTAAAATTTATTTAATTATACTTATTTATTGGGTAATTAAATATATTTATACCAAACTCCTTGATCTTGGAATAAAAATTATGTTAAATGATTCCATGTTTTGTTATATATACGGCTCAATTAAAGATGAGAATGAAATGAAAGTGGAGAGTCCACCCAGAATTATATAGTGTTTTATAGCATTGTGTAATGTGTTAGTCACATGAGATGTAATGAAATGGATTTTGGAGTTAACCCTATCCATCATGGGACTTTTTCCATCATGATAACTTGTATGTTAGCCTTGACCTAGGTTTATGATGCAATTTTAAAGTTATTTGCAAATTTACCATGTTTCCTTTATGATTATCAGGAAATATCATGCCTCATTATTATTGTTTATGATTATCACTCCTCTAATGCCCCATTGATATGAATATTGTCTATCATGTGTTAATTTCTTTTTTTATTCCATGTTTATTCCCTTACTATGATTCATAGCTCCCCCTTTCTTATGTATGTCCCTAGGTTATCCCATGTAGTTTTAAGTACAAAGGAATATTATAAAAATGTTAATGAGGTTTTCAATAAAGTTGATGTATTCCATGTTTTAAGTTTCTATGTAATGTACCTAATTCTCAAAAACACTATACTTATCAATATTTCTCTTTATATTATGGGTACTTTTATGTAATTAATCATGAATTATTATATAATTAAAATAATAGTTGTCATACAATGAAGAAAAACAACCTTAAAGGATGTAAGGAAGGGAATACACTATCACTACTACTGACGTGGAGACCAAAAACGATGTAGAGATAGGTAATCTCATTATTCATTCATAAATAATGAATTTAATATTTGCTTCTGGTTCTAATTATTGTTTATTATCTTGCAAGTTTAGTAGAAATATCAAACACCACCTGAAAATTTGAAGGTTGAGTTAATTGTGAGAATATAGAATGAAGTAATTGTTGTGTCCAAAGTATATAAATACTCCATACTTAATGTTTGTGGACTAAACCTCCCATAAAATATCATCTCACTTACTTTGGTGGAGTTTGATGCAATATTCGGCATGGATTGGATATAATTACAGAAATCCAACATCAACTGTTGGGAAATAGCGATCACTATTCACATCCTAAGGCATCCTACAATTCTATGCAAGTGTAAGGTGGAGGATGAATCTCCATCAAAATCAACATCTTAATTAAATGACTAAGAAAAAGGATAGTATATTTCTAAAATACATGCCCATTATGAGGGAATACTATAATGTGTTCCCTAATGAATTTACTGGGTTTACTTCTACCAAAGAGGTCGATTTCTAAATTGATAATATACCTATATCTCTAGCCATATAAATTAATCCTTAAATTATGGACACCATTGAGTTATAGGAACTGAATAAGTAGTTACATGAAAACCTAGACATGGGTATTATAAACACGATTGTTTCACCATGGGGTGCACCTCTCTTATTTTCAAGAATAACGATTGATAAATTTTCATGTACATTGATTATCCTGAACCTAAAAAAATTGATAGAAAAGGTATCTCCTTCAATAGATTGATGTGTTTTTTGATCATTTGGTGGGGAAAATTGTTTCTAAAAAATGGACCTTCAATAGATATATCACTAATTACAGGTGAAGAATTAAGAAATTACCAAGACTTCATTTTTAATTAGGTATAAACACTATGAGTTCATAGGGATTCCATTTAAAATCACTAATTCTCCAAAAAATTTCATGGGATTAATTAGTAGAGTGTTTAGATACTACCTCAAAAAATTTGTGGTAGTCCTTATAGATGATATTATAATTTACTTCACAAGCAAGGTGGAAGATAAGAGCATTTGAATAATTATCTATAGAATTTTCGAAGGGATAAAATATATGAAAAATATAGTAAATGTGAGTTCTGGGTGAAGGAAGTATCATTATTATGGTTCTTTTCGAATGGTAGAAACAATGGAAATCAAGTGAGCCAATAAAAAGACACTAGTGTAAATTCCACCTATACCAACACTTCTTTCCCAACAGTTTGAAAAAACTATTGGGATAAAGAATCTATACTAACAGTTCTGTGAAAATGTTGGTATAGAATAATATATGTTGGGTGTTCCCAACAGTTTTAGAAAACATTTGGAAAAAACCACCTCAATATCAATGGTTCATAAGAAACACTGGGATATACATACCTAAAATGGCTGGTCATCCGGATCGTTCTCCCATTCAGACTTCCCCTCACTCCCCACTTATCCATCCCAACAACACCTCTCCTCCCGACCCCCCTTGCTGCCGCTCTTATCCCAACCCCCCTCTCTGCCAATCCCATCCTGACCCCCTTGGCACGACTCTCAATCCCCTTACGCTCCCCTCATCCCATTCCAACTCCCGATCGTTGCTCGTTGTTCGCCACTTACTACTCTCCATCACTCGCCTCTTCCCTCCTCCCATCTCGAGCCCTAGTAGTCATCGCTCGCCCCTCCCCCACAAAATCTTCACTCCACATGTCATCTGCAAGACGTGCACAGAGGTAACATTTCTAATTTTATAAGAGTCTATTTTTGGGTTATTGATATATTTCACTAAAGTATGTTGAAATCAATCTTTTATGATAGATTTTTTACTATAATTAGGAATAGGGGAACCCAAAATCAATTTTTTATATTCTATTTTGGGGTTATTCAATGTTTCATATTCAATGATTTCTATAATTAGGATTATGGAGGTAAATTAATATTTGTTTCTATAATTTGGAAGGGTTATTCATCCCTTCCTATTTTTGAACATTGATCCATTGAGGTATTCAATGTTTCATAGTCTTCCAAGGGGGTTTTTTCCAAAAAACTATTTTATTAGTTATTGAATATGAATTTTCAATTGGGGATTTGTGCAGTCAAGCTTCATGGATGCATTGGGAGTGACATAGTTGAATAACAACACTATATGAAGGATTAAATTTGAAAAATTATTTTCCTTTAAAAAAATATAAATGTGAAGTGATTATTATGTTACATTTACATTAGATTGTTTTTTATATCTTCAAGTATGGTAATAAGGTGGGGTTTTCAACTTCTATGTTATAACACTGACAATCAGTTTTTTCTAAACACCAGAGCACTTTTTTTTGTAGCTCAAAAGTGTTTGATTTTTTTGCACATTCTTATTTCTCACATTCTAAACATGTTTTTTTGAGGAAACATGGTTTCTCTTCTTTTACATATTTATTATTGTTTGAATCTTTCATATTCACATCAAAAATTAATGAACACTCAATGTTTTCATTTTTTTGTTTATCCTTTTATAACTCATCAAATCATATGATCAAACATTATTTCCTATAATGTTAAACCTTCTTCATTCGTGTGGATCCATTTATAGAAAATAATTTAGAACATGATAACATTTTCTATTTTTTTTACGACTAATCAAATTCTTTTGACTAGGAATCAAAGTCATGCATATGATGGCTCTAGGACAAAGATAATTACACCTTCAAAAAACTTCTTCAACTGCTTTTGATTTTCCATAGGAAATATCTTAGGATATTCTTCAAAAATTTCAACTACTAATACAATTATAATATCTCTTTCTTGGATGGTTTCTAGTTTCAATTAAAATTTTCTATCATAAAATTTGTAGATCATTATGTCTATTTTTAAATAGACTATCAACAGTCCATTGCTTATTTTATTGAAAATCTACTTTTAGGGTAAGTGGGAACCAATAGAAATATCCTTCCGCATCAAGTCACACCCTCACAAATTTTTAAGTAGTCTACGATGTAACTTTTACTAAAGTAATAGTAGCTTATTCTCCATACTATAACCCCATGATGATCATCTCTTTTCGATGACCATATGGGAGTGTATTTTTATACTTTATTCTTTAGTTTACACCTCAAAGTATATTTTTTTCCTTTTTTACCTACTTATTCAATAATGGAATCATATTTTCATTAACACATATGCTTTATTCTATGTTTCTACATACCAAAATTTCTCATAACAGTGACCATATACATTTCAATATTCAAAAAAACTATCAACGCCTTCAAATATGTTTCTAAGCGATAAATTTCTCTTTATATGTGAAAACTAATTTTTCACAACAGTTTTTCTCTTAGTTTTAACTATTCTCTCAAATTGGTATTCTCTTACACCTCTTGTATGAGTATATATATTATACCAACAATCAATTTCCATGTTCCTAATCTTCAAGGAACACCATTATTTTACAAATAATCTTGCTTCTTTCTCCTTTGAGGAAATTTTAATAAATTTATTTCATAGATGTCTTTGGATATATTCAACATAATTTTTAGATTGGTTTGGGGAAATACTATTCATAATTATTCTCATATCCACCATTAATGTATTGGTGAGTTTCGTTATATTATATATCACTATTTGTTTTATAGACATTGATCATTGTACAACACAAAAAAATAAAAAGGACCAAGCAATTATAAATTTATCAGGGTGGTGGGATACATTATTACATGAGGGTCAAGTTGAGGACTCTCAAAATGTTAAAAAGGTTTATTTTTTACAAGTATTAATCTATTTTTGGTATAAAATCTTCAACATGATTTGAGTGGTAACACTTTTCTTCTCAGTTCTTTGGGAAGGTTCAACTTTGGTTGTTTCTAGATTATTCGAGATTTGGTCTAAGATCTAAGAACTTAATAATGTGGGAATATTTATCAACCTAAAATAATTTTATTCTCTCTTAATATTATGATTTTATTCTTTATGCATATTGTAAATCTTTTGTAGTAAACTATAAATATCTTTCACCCTTTTAGTTATCACATGTAATCGAAAATAATTAATATTCACAATGACTTTATAATATTCTTATAATGAAGGATAGAATATATAATTTTTAATTATATAATCTAGTGATATTTTATATATACTAAGCTATAATGAAATTATCACTTTTCAGGAATCCTTAATAGGTGAACACATGCTACTCAGTTCATCTTGGACCATAAAAAATTATAATCCTCTCTATTCTAGAGAAGATTGTATGGAGTAACCGAATGAGATTATATTGGAGAATACATTATTGGCACATCTTACCAATAATAGTAAGGAGTTATGTAGTTTTAAGACTAATTAAGGTAATAATATTGTTTCCCTATTCAAGGTTAGAGTTTAGTAGATGGATTTTGATGCTTATAAATAAATTATATTTTCTAATTGTATGAGGTAATATATATTTACACTTTATAGCAAGAAACTTGGTTCACATCTTAGATATGGATGTGATTGTAGTATGAATTCATGACCTAATAACAGATCATTAAAAAATAACTCAATTAGATTAATGACCATGAATATTAACACTTTTATGTTTTAAAGGATCTTAAAAGGGGACTAGATGTCAGATTCTACCTATATATGGGATGATAACATTATCAGGGAATAATTAAACTATAATGACACATAACACACTATAATAGACATGTAACCTTCCTTATCCCATTATGTTTTACCTTTTTGATCATCCCTTTATAGTATAGAGGTTAGAATTTTATCTTTGATATTGAAATGGTTGAAATCGGTGAGAAGAAATAAAGCAATTGTAATAAAAATATGAATTAGATTTAACTATTAAGTTTTTTTTGTTATAATAGTTTTTTTATTTCATATCACTTTTGAAAATTTTTATGTTATGATATATTCTATTTGATTAAAAATTGTGTCCTATAATAATCTTTTCGTATCGGGTTGGATAAAAATTGAGTTTTTTTTCATTTTCAATGAACTCTCTCTTGATTCCTATAACGAACCAACCCAGGTTAAACCTGAACCGGTCACCCGAGACAATCTTCGGTAAGGCATGAGATGCGTTCCCAATCCTCCCGAGCTGGAAACAGGCACTGGGCCATCAACCGAGAGCAAGAGGGAGTGAATTCACCCAATGAAAATAAATAAATCAATGGAAAACGTAGAATAACACAAAGTGAATAAATGGCATGATAAAGAAATAGCAACCAACCACAATACTCTAACCAACCCCCATAAAAAACTCCTCATGAACTTAAGAGTCAGTCTCCCAACCACAACCAGCTCTCACCCAAGGCAAAAAATCTGAAGTAAAACATGTAAGAAAAATTAAAAACATGAAAACACTATAGGTGTGAATATTAAAACATAGTAGGCATGACCAACAAACTATCCCCATAGAAATACATTTAAAAAAAGAATTTACTAATTCCAGGTTTGACATAAATTATATAAAATATGGGTCTCCACACAAATTTCCATTTCTAAAACAAGTAACAGTACATTTCCCTTTTTAATTTAAAACAAGTTTAATTTCTGAAGGGAAAAGGAGAATTACATCATAAAAACATTTATTTAACAATTTATAAATCCAAAATTTAGCTGTTAGTCAAGAGGAAAACCACACACAACACACAACCCATAATAAAGGCAATGGGGAAGTAGTAAATAAGGACCAACCACTGAACTAGGCCACTCAATTTTCCTCTACATACAAAAAATCACTAAAATAATATGGGTCAAACCTAGGAGCTCGTGAAAAATACAGAATGTACTATATGTGTGACTCATGATGAAGGCATGCCTACCATTGATGACATAATAACTCCCAAATGCACGGTGTTTCCCTACTTGGCCTAAACGAGGGGCCCAATCCCATAATAGAGAAAATTCCATAGTAAGGTCCACTAGCCAGTGCATATTCTAAAATAGTGCAGTAATCATTCCCCGAAGATTAACTTACTATTCCAGCTTCCCTTGTCAACACATATTAAAAAATGGGGTGAGTCAACAATTTCAAACAAGAAACCAATCCCAATGCATAAAAATCATGCAGAACAACCCACAAAATCGACGTGCATAGCAAGGTCACCCCGAAGTCACTCCAAAGAGGGTTTTCAAAATTGAATATTTTTATTAAAGTGTCAAATGGTCCTTAACCAACTTTAAAGAAAAACTTCATTTCTCAAGAGAAACCAAAACACTTTCTCACGCGTCAAAAGAAAATATTTATAATAAAACCAGAACCACACTTGAAAATCCATGAATTATGTTCAAAGGCCAATCCAGCATTTTTACTATTGTGCCACAATTCATCAAAAAAATAATTTCAGTGGGATTCATGAAATTAAACAATTTTATTTACATAAAATTATTCTTCTAAAAAAATTATTTAATATTATTTCACATTTAACGAAAATCAATGAAATATCAAGCAATTAATATATTCTGATTTTAAAGGAGAGTGCAGTGGGAGACCTACCTCAGCTCGTTGTCCAAACACAATGGTGCGTCACGCCTCGCATAGACACATGAGCACACACAGGCCAACAACAGTAGTATCGTGGGTTTTCATCACCAACATGATGCAACAACCAAACAACAACTAAAAACACATAAAAACAGACTTAAAACAATTCAAACGAAAAAACAACGTAAGAACCACCTCAAAGAGTTTTCAAAACACAACTCACACCATCTATATTATTTAATAAACTACTTTAAAATTTATAAAACAATTTCCAAAGAGTAACCCATATGTTACACACCCAAAACCCATTGAAATTTTGTTTCAAATCCAATGAACAAAATAATAATAATTAGGAACACCTTTTACACCATTCCCACATTTTATAAAATCACATACACAATTTATCAAATATATTCAAGGGGCATAATAAAAGACGTATAATTAAAATCAAACCCATTTAAAAAAACATTTTTCAACCTGTACACAAATCCAAACCTTTTTAAAACGCATCTCTCACCTCATATACAACCCATAGCACATAACCAAGAAGTAAACCAAGAAAACTAAAATTACTAAACAATGTCATGGGAAACTCTTTAATCCTCAATAAATGAGAAAAATGCAAGAAAACAATGTAGTTCTAAATTTAAAGGGAAATAAAAATAAATGCAACCTCAATCATCAATTGACATCCCGAAATTGGGGAGAAATATTATTTTCACCCAAACTGCACACTCGAGAAGATAAAAACAGCCTGCACAACAAAATATTAACATGCAGTTTGAAGAAAACGACCCAAAAAAATAAAATATAATGTGTGGGGTATAGAGAAACCAAAAAACCACCAAGTGTGGACCCTAAAAGAAGAACCCTAACTTGAAGGGGCCACCGGTGAGATGTTAGTCTTGAGGAGGAGAGGTCCTGGGTTTCCAGAGGGTACAAACCAACCGTAGAAGTAGTGGTCGTCCGTGGGTTAGGGTGTCATGCCCGGTTAGTAAGAGGAGGGGGGGGGGGGTGTCGCGGGTCATCTAGATGAATGAGTTGGTGATGAGAGAGGAGGGGTCGTACCAGAGATAGCAGGAGAAGAGGGGGAAGACCCATAGATAACCAGAGAGTACGGGGAAACACCAGAGATAGTAGGAGAGCGGGGGGGGGGGGGGGGGGGGCTTGGGGAAGAAGGGAGTGGCGGAATCGGGACATGAAAAACATGATGGCTGGAGGGTCACTGGAGGGTGCGGGTAGGAGACGGAGGTGGTGGACAGACGGTGGGAAGGTGAGCCAGTGGATGGGTGGAGGCGTGCATCAGGGTTGCTGGAGGAGGGAGCCACATAATCAGCAAGTGGATGGAGAGAGCCCGTATGATAGGAGAGAAAGGGAGAGAGAAAAGAAGGAAAACCCTAAAAAAGATAAATTAAATAAAACTAAATAAAAAATACTAAAACCTAATATTAATAATAGTTATAAAATAATAATAATAATAATTTAACAATGATAACAATAAAAATAACTAGAAACACTCTTGATAAAAATTATTATTTACATTCATAGTTGTTATAATGTTTACCCATAATAATTATAATAATTATATGATGATAAATATAGTAATTGTGTTAACAAACATAATATTTATAATTACGATATAAAGATAAAATAATAATAATAACAATAATATTAAGAAATATTTAGTAAAAATAAAAAAAACACATTAATTGATAATATATATATATCCGCATTATCTCGCCTATTGGTTTTATTACATCACCACTAAACCAATTTATTTAATTACTCTTAATAGTGGGCTATTGCGTGGTTGCCTCGCATGGCTCGGTTGACCCTGCGCGGGCTGTGCGGTGGCCCCATGTCACTCAAACAGTGACCGTATGAGTACCCAAACTATCTGCACAACTTCCACTAAGACGCATAATGTTTGCGCACCGGCTTAAAACCCGAAAACTTTTCCACAGGTGAAAAATTTGAACCATGAATCACCAGAACATCGGTAAAACCACCTGAATCCAAGTTAAATAATAGGAATAAAATTATTTGAAAAAGTCGGGTGTGAAATATCTCCCAACTATAATGATTTCCACCCAGACCATCCATTTCAACCAAGGAGTGAACAAACTTAAACAACTTATGAAATTTATTCCAATAATCTTAGTGAAACTGAAACATTGGGCATAATCCAATATCAATGTTTACTCAAGAGGAAGAACTTAGGATTAGGTGGTTCTAAATGGGGCCACCCACCACTGAGAATGATAAAAACTTCACACCATTGAAAGAACACATATCATTCCACACTAAAGACAAATATTATACTGATGTCTCTTACACCGCTGGTGTTCCTCTGATTATGTGCCTACTTCACTCCGAGACCTATGGATAGAGAACTGATGATTGGAGCATCTCTTTCCTCGTAGTCATGCCTAATAAAATCCCAAACATTTCACAGAAACCATAATTATACCAAACACACTTCCCTCAAAAGAAATTTTTCAAAGAGGTTCAACAATAACCATTCTTACAAATAAAGGAAAATAAACACAACATAATGCTACAAACGATGACCACTAAATCTAGGGAACATAACAAAGAGGAAACCACAAACTAATCCCAAACATTGTCCTACTCCTGCGGATAGGCTGAGGTGACGTTCGATGACCCAGGTTTGGCTTCATCGCACTTCTTGGAAACACCTCGGCAGAACTGCTGCAAGTGACCCAGATATCCACAGGTGTGGAAAGGTCTCAGAGCACTCCAACACGTCGTCCTATTGTGTCCTTGCTTACCACACTGGTGACAGATCAAGGAATTTCACCTTGAGAAAGATTTCTGTAGGTCTGACAGCCTCTTGATTCATCAATTAGATCCACCAGCATCAGGTTGCTTCCCATTCTTCTTATAGCCATCCTTTGCACTGCTTCCCATGGTAGGGGGAGGATTCTCTAGCTCATGTCCTCCTGATAACTCATCTTCATCCAGAAAGGCTAGCCCTACAACATTTGATATGGTTTTTAGGTTGAGATATACTACTTTTGACGATAGTTCAGGTCGTAGTCTAGACTCAAATTGTTGAGCCTTCCCGAGATCATTTTCAAAAAAACATTGGTCATACAGAAATAGGTCCAAGAAACGTCGATAGAATTCAAGTACTTATTCAACACCATAATGAACAAAACACAACTAAATCCTCTTTCTTATCATCATCAACTCAGATAAGTATTGTTGGATGAATAAAAACTTGAAGAATTCCCAAGTGAGATCTTCTGGAGGCTTTCTTTGAGACACAGACTTCCACTATTTCTTGGTTGGGACTTCAAGTATAAATATATACAATTTCACCTTCAAGGACTCTGGTAAGAGAATGAAATTGATGTTCCTCTCAGTCTTTCGCAAACAATCCTCCACCTCAAGATGATCTTCTTGATCCTTAAATAGGGGAGGGTCTAACATCTGTAATTCTAGAACATAGTCTATAGGCTGATCAACTAGAGGATTTGCTGAGGGCGCACCACCCGAAGCTGCACCTTGGGAATTCATCAGACCATCATGGGGGTGAACACGAAAGAAAAATGAAAAAAAGAATTTAATCAAATTATGGTCATCACCATTTTAAATTCAAAATTCCACAATCTCCAAAACAAAACATTACAAAACAATTCTTAGAATTAATGAAGACCCGAACGATGCATAAGGGGAAACTAGTGTCGTT
Source organism: Viscum album (assembly GCA_963277665.1). Classification (NCBI taxonomy): domain Eukaryota; kingdom Viridiplantae; phylum Streptophyta; class Magnoliopsida; order Santalales; family Viscaceae; genus Viscum; species Viscum album. Next base: position 1,327,929,547 of record OY728127.1, on the reverse strand, counting down.
GGGTGACTCAGAAATATGGTTGGCGGCCATATTATAGTCACACAAAAATCAGAAGGATCACTCTAGGTTAATGTCCTCTTCTCCACAAGGCTAGCCAGAACATTCGGACTCATGGAGGTCACTTTCCCGACTCCCATTTCATTTCTCATCACCAAAAAAACCATAAGAATCAAAAGATATCGAAACACCCAAGCATCCCATAGAAACTTGAGTTTCAGAATGACAAGGGTTCATGAAATCCTTCTCATCCCTACCCCTTGAGTCCCAACAATCCTATTCCTTCTACCATGAAAACCCCAAATAAAAATGGGCGCTCTGAAAAACAAGGTCTGCTCAGGAGCCGAAATCCTCTGATACCATTTTGTCGCGTACCAACCCGGGTCAACCATGAACCGGTCACTCGATCCAATCTATGGAAAGGCCTGAGAGGTGGTCCCAATCCTCCTGGGCTGGTGACAAGTTCTAGTTCATTAACAAAGAGAAATAGGGAACAATTTCTCCCAATGAAAATAAATAAAGCAGCGGAAAAAGTGGAATAATGGAATGTGAATAAATGACACGATAAATAATTAATAGAAAAAAGAACATAATAACCTTACATGACCAAAAATCTATCATGGCCTTGAGATTCACTCTCTAAACCACAACCAACTCTCTCCCATGGCGAACAAGCTCAAGTAAAACCTGCAACAAAAACTAAAAACAAGAAACCACTATAGGCCTGAGTATTAAAACCCAGTAGGCATGACCAACAAACTATTCCCAAAACACTAATTTATATAAATAATTTACTAATTCCAGGTTTGAACTAAATTATAAAAAATATGGGTCTCCACACACACTTTCATTTATTAAAAAAGTAACAGTCCATTGCCCTTTTTTATTTAAAATGAGTTTAATGATTGATGGGAAAAGGTGTGTTACATCTTAAAAACTTTTTCGTGAAAAAGTTAGAAATCCAAATTTTAGTTGTTAGTCAAGAGAAAAACAACACAAAACACACAACACAAGAACACGGGAAATGATAAAGTAGCAAACGAGGACCACCAAATGAACTAGGCCTCTCAATCTTCCGCCACATACAAAGAAGAACCAATACAAACATGGGTCGATCCTAAGAGCTCATGAACAATCCAAAATGTAGTATAGGTATGACTCATCCTGAAGGAATGCCTACTCTCGATGACATAATAACGCCCAAACACTTTGTGTTTCCCTACTTGGCCTAACTGAGGGGCCCGGTCCCCTAGTAGAGAAAAGTCCGTACTAAGTGCCACTAGCCGATGCATATTCTAAACTAGTGTAGTAATCATTATCATAATATTCACTTACTATTCCATGTTCCCATGTCAATACATTTAATAAAATGGGGTGAGTAAACAATTTCAAACAATAAACAAATTCCAATGCACAAACATCATGCACAACAACCCACAAAATCGACAGGCCCAACAAGGTCACCCCTAAGTCACTCCAAAGAGGGTTTTCAAAATATTTTTTTATTAAAGTGTCAAACATGCCTTAACCAAATTTAAAGAAAAAAATCATTTCTAAAGAGAAAAAAAAACACTTGCTCATGCATTAGAAGAAAACATTTATCATCAAACCAGAACCACACTTGAAAATACATGAATTATGTTCAAAGGCCAAAAGATCATTTTTCACTATTGTATGACAATTCATCAAAAAAATAATTTTATTCAGATTGACAAAAATAAAAAGTTTCATTTACCACAAATCATTCTTTGAAAAATTATTATTTAATATTATTTCAAATTAAAAAAATCAATGAAATTCCATGAAATTAATAAATTTTAAATTTAAAGGCGAGTACAATGGGAGACCTACCTCAGATCTCTGTTCAAACATAATGGCACATCACACCTCGTATAGAAGTAAAAGCACATCGAAGTTGGCAACCACTGTATCATGGGTTTTCCTTGCCAAAATGCTGCAAAAACCTCCCAAAAACTAAAAAAACATAAACACAGACTTAAAACAATTAAAATGAACAAAAAACATAAAAACCACCTCGAAAAGTTTTCATAACACAACTTGAACCATTTACATTATTTACTAAACAACTTTAAAATATATAAAAAAATTTCCAAAGAGTAACCCACGGGTTACACCCCCAAAACCCCTTCAAATCCCATTTTAAATCTAATGCATGACAAAAACAGATTATAAACACCTTTTAATCCCATCAAAAATTTTATAAAATCACATACACAATATATAAAATACATTCAAGGGGCATAATAAAAGAGATATACTTATAATAAAACCTATATAAAAAAACATTTTTCAACACGGACACACATCTTCCCCTTTCAAAAACACATCTCACACCTCATATACATCCCATAACACATAAATAAGAAGCAAAAAAAGATAACAAAAATTATTAAACAATGTCATGGATAACTATTTAATCCCCAAGAAAAGAGAAAAATTAATGATAACAATGTAGTTCTAAATTTAAAGGTCCAGAGAAAGAAATCCTACCTCAATCACCATTGTAATTCCCGAAACTGGAGAAAAATCTCATTCACACCCCAATCTCACACTTGGGAAGCTAAAACCAGTATGTGCAACAAAATTTGAACACACAGTTTTGAGAAAATGACCCAAAAAAAAACTCTAATGTCTAGGGTATAACCAAAACAAAAATCCACCAAGGGTGAACCCTAAAACGAAGAACCCTCACCGGAAGGGGATGAAAGTGAGACATGTGGCTTGAGGAGGAGAGTTCGTGGGTTTACAGAGGTTGCGGACCGGCCAGACAAGTGGTGGTTGGACGTAGGTTAGGGAATCATGCCCAGAAAGCTGGACCAGGGGGGGGGGTGTTGCGGGTCGCCAGGTTAAGGAGGAAGTTTCAGGAGAGGAGGGGTCATGCTGGAGATAGACAGAGAGGATGGAGGAGCATTAGATATGGCTGAAGAGTAGGGGAAAGAACTAGAGAAAGACGAAGAGTGGGGGGGGGGGGGGGTGGGTGGGTGTGTGCTCAGGGAAGAAGGGAGTGGTGGAACTGGGTCGTGGAGAGTGTATCGGCTAGAGGGTCACTGGAGGGTGGATGTAGGAGATGGAGGCGGTAGCCAGATGGTGAAAATGGAAGTGGGTGGCTGGGAGGAGGCATGCTGTAGGGTTTCTAGGTGAGGGAGCCGCCAAATCAACCACGGGAGGGGTAGATCCTACATGAGAGGAGAGAAATGAAGATAAGGAAGAGGGGAAGCCTTAAAAAAAGTTAAATAAATTAAAATTAAATAAAAACTACTAAAACCTAGTATTGATAATAGTTATGACATTAATAATAATAATGTAACAATGATAATAATTAAAATAACTAGCAACACTCTTCATAGAAATAATTATTTATATTCATAGCCATTACAATTTTTACCCATAATAATTATAATAACAATATGATGATAAAAATTGTAATAGCTTTAACGATCATAATAATTATAATAATGACATATTGATAAATTAATAGAAATATTAATAATAATAACAAATCCTTAGTAATAATAAAAATAACACATTAATTAATAATATATATATATATCTACATTATCTCATTTATTTATTTTATTACATCACCTCTTAACTAATTTATTTAATTACTCTTAATGATGGACGACTGCGCCGTCACCCCACAATGCTCAGTCGACCATGCACAGGTCATGCAGTGGCCCCTACTCACTCTAGTAGTGACTGCATGGGTACCCAAACTATTTTCATGACTTCCTCTTAGACGCACAGTGTTATCACAGTATGCTAAAACCCGCAAACATTTCCAAAGTTCAAGAATTTCAACTAGAACTCACCATAACTTCAATAAAACACCCGATGCTAAAGTAAATAATAGGAATAAAATTATTTGAAAAAGATAGTCATGAAAATTACATTGGTTGGTTAATTGAGAAAGATGGAATTATCAACACTATTAATATGTATTTTGTATTTTGGAAAATAATTAATTGAGATAAATGATATTTACATAATGAAATTTTTATTGATACTAGAAACATAATTAAAATAAAAAAACCAATATAACCTCAAGTAATGCTATCCATTTAATTATTAAATATGATTTTCTAGTCTTACAATTTTGAATCCAGTGCTACAAATAGATATTGTTAATCTATTATAGTATATATTATTTCTTTTATTCTTGGTTTTTCTAGGTATTGTAGAAAAAAATAGTACATTCCTTAAGCTTATATATACATTGCCTCTACTTCAACCTAAATCTTTCTTGAGAAATTTTCTTTTAATTCTTTGTAGTTCCATTACTGTAGATATTTGAAAGCACAAAGGTTTGATCTTGAGAAATCAAAAGAGAAGAGTGTGGTGCATTCTTGTAAGTTGACCTCTCGACCTCCACCTTCGCCTCAACATCCTAGCCTACACCTCCCAGCACCCATCCACTCTTGGATCCCTCTCCTCCAACGACATCCCCCTGACTCCCTCTCCTCCAGCCCCATCCCTGCCCGTCTCTGATCCCTCTCCTCTAGTGACGTCCCCTGACCCCTTATCCTCTAATGTCGTACGCAAGACCCCCACGACCAAATTTCCCACCCAATGTCCCCTATCTCTTCTCCCTCTCATCCTAGTATTTCTCTAGAATTTATTAAGGGTTCATGGTTGATATTTTGAGGTAAGAATTCATCTTCTTTAATTATTAAATTTCTTAGAGTTTTACCATATCTTGTTTCCAGGTTTCATTCAGCCTAACCCTAGGGATTTTTAGGGTTCTCTGATTCTAACTTTGATCCATGTTTCTAGGGCGTACCATGGTTCTTTCGGGACTACCTCAAATGTGATTTGGAATTCTCTACTGAAGGCAAACGAGTTTTTATAATCTAGGTTCATTTTACACCATTTCCACCATTTGAGGTTGGTTTATTCTTCCCTATTTGTTTGACCAAATTTAATTAGGGTGATTTTGGTGATTTACATTCCCATGAAAAATCTATATTAGGTATTAATTTCATGAATAAGACTATTTTACGTCTTAGATATCTATTTTTATGTGTTTGTAGATCATATTATGTGTATATGTTAGAGATTCATCCTTTGGTATAATTATATCATATTTTTTTATCCATGGGTGAGTTGGGATATGATGAGGAACTTGATATTGTACAATGGATATATGGGTAAAATTGTTTTTTATTTCTAATTTGGTATGTGTTATTATATTATTCAACTCATACTAGTGTATGTTTGATTATACATTCATTGAATCTTATTTTAATGATTTTTTTTTATTAATTTTGAATTTATGTTAATTATGTAAATCTCATTTGGGATATTTATACTTTTTTTTAATTCTGTTTATTTAATGTTTCATGGAAGTCCAATGTTTGGGTAACCCATTCTAGGTTCTCAATAACTAACTCAATGTCCTTAACATAGTCTCGAGGTTGAATTTTGATGTTCTATCCACATTAATTAGGAATGAAATTTCATCACATGGTATTTGATAATCCAATGATAGTTGACGTAGGTCCAACATTAATGAGGGGTATAATTAATATTGATTCATCTTTAAATTGTGTTTTATTTGAAAATATTTCCAACAATTATATTATTTAGATATATATTGTGAACACGATAAATCATTTCATTGATTTCATGCATTCTGTGACACTTAGGTCCAATAATGATTTAGTTTTTATTTTATTTTGTGTATCAAATTTGCCACTTAGGTCTTTTACTCCTTTTTATGGACAGAGGGAAGTCATATTCTGCGAAGGGGGCCAGAAGGGGTTCAGATTGTTTTAGTCCACCAACTATAATTAGAGGTAAGATTCTATGGTTACTACATGTCTTTAAGCTCATTTATTTGGGGTTTTTTGTTTTTTAGACTCCATATAATGTTTTCAGTAGGGATTTGGATCATTTCGTGTTGGTTCGGGTGGATTTGGTTCTCCGCTGCAAATCGAGGTAAGGATTTAATGCCATTGGTTGGTTTCTCACTGGTTATGTAGCATCCTTTATGTGATTTAAGATTCCTAATATCCTTGGTGTAGTGCGTTGATCCCATCTCATTGGTTTCGAGTCTCCTAGTCATGGGAGACTCACCTACGTGTGAATAGTTAAGAAAGTATATGTATGTGGGTTCCCCCATTACGTTTATAGTCAACCATGGTAATGATTATGAATGTATGGGTGTAGGTGTGACCATGTATATATATATAAATATATACGCAGGTGAGTAGAGAATGGTATTTGTATATAAGCATATGTTCAAGGATCCCCTTGAACATGCTATTGGCCATGTAGGTGTGTGAATAGTAGAATGGTGACCTTTCATGTGTGTGATGGAGCGTATACCTAGTGGGAGAGTAGAAACTTTTATCTAAGAATCACCAAGAGCCGAAGTGGACGGCTTGGTTCCACCTTGAGGTAGGGTCCCTCTCATAGACTCTTTAATAAATAATTCTATAAATTTAATTTAACTTATTTCTTAATTCAGTTTAATTATATTGAATTTCCTATCTTGGATACGTTTTATTTAATATAACTGTTTGAATTGATAAATAAATTCATGTTTTTATAAAAAAACCCCTCTAACGGAGGGGCGCTGTCTATGAGAACTCACAGTTATTGTTATGTTGACCAAGTTTCATAACTTATTTCATTTGATTTGTGCTGAATGAGTTTTAGAATAAATGTTAAATATAATTAAATGAATTGTGTGATAAATCAATGCCATGATTAAATAAGAAAACCCCTCCAACGGAGGTGCGTTGTCTTATAAACCAAAGATTAGTGATTGTTATTTGTATCATGTTTAGATTTAGTTTGAGTTTTCCATATGCCTCTTGTTGGTGTTTATTTTGTGGATAATTAGTTTTTGTTTTCTTTGAATAATATAAATTGTCTTATCATACTCATTTAGCTCAAATGACATTGCATGAGTATGCATATTACTTGACCATGACACTTTCCTTTTCACCCTTTGAATATTATAAATGAAATTTCCATGTTTAGGAGAAGTGAATTAATTTTTAAATGGTTTGTTTAGGGTGTATGATTATTTTCCATCGTTTTGTTTCCCTTTTCACATTGCGTCACTATGCTGCTCGCTACAACCTTTCAATGATCCATTGTTATAACATATTAAATAATTGATTTGTTTTATCATGTCTATTTTGACCTTATCTTATGGATAATCCCATTTGGGGTGTTTTCCTAGCCTCTTTCCCCTCCCCTTTGGTTTTTTACTAATCCTATATATCTAAAAACATTGATGGTGTCATTGTTTAACACCTGTTAGGCTTATGGTTCTCCCCACCATAAGCTTCATCTTACCACCATCAATTCATATGATTCAGTGCCTCCTCCTTTGAATATTCATATTGAAACATTTATCCCATTTTCTAATGAGAAGAATTATATTGGGGACATTCACTAGGGGTATTCTTCTCACTATGGTGGAACTGTGTATAACGAAGTATAGAAAGATACTGGAGAGATCCGTATGTCATTTTTGAGATCATTTTTCTAAAGCAATGTTTTTTGGTGTATCAGGATTTTTAGAAGAGAAAAATAGACAAGTGGTCATGATGTCTGAATTTTTTAAGGGCATATTGCATAAATAAGTGTTGTTTCATGCCTTTGTGTGAAGGTCAAAGGAATTTAGTTTGGAAACATTATTCAAAAATGATTTTATATGTCATGAGGTTCAGGATTTTAAAATGAATGTTTGAATGGTTTTTTATGCCCCATATATTAAGTTGGTGGTTTAAAAACTTGCCAATGTTATGCCACATCCCGCAGACCTAAACTAGCTCGCTCACCACTATGCCACCATTCATTATGACCACTGAAGTGCCAAACACCTTCTATAACCCCTCCACCATACCGTGCATTTCCTACATCGCCCTTTCTAGTGTTCTTCCTCCACTACCACCACTGCACGGTGTGACCCCCACAGACCCGCACATCGCCTACACCTCCACCACTGTGTCTACTGCAACCACCATCCATGACCCCAGATCCACTACTAATTACCTCTAGAAGAGAGAAATGGGCATCCTACTACTGATCCCTCTCCTCACTACTACCTTTTGGGTTTGAGTCACCGAAATCTCCTAAGCTCCCCAGAGGAGAAAATCGACCGTCGCCTTATTGTATGAGATTCGTCGGTTCCAATGCTATCCATGGAGGATTCAAGCACCACCACATCCCAAAAATAAGACCCAAAATAGTCGCCTATTGAAACTGACCACTGTAGCCGAAAAATCATGATCCACCGTATCCGCTCTTCTTGAAACTGACCAAGTGTTCCAATGATGAAAGAGATCATGAACAACCTGAGAAGAAAATGTCATGGGTGGAAGCCTCAAAATGTTAGGAGATCATTACCGACAGAGCACGTTATTAATAAGACCATGACGCCCAATCAAAGATGAAGAAGATCAAGATGTCAAATCCATGATGTCCATCAAGATGAGATGGAGGATCCACTAGGATTCGTACGAAGAAGTTAATTGGGATAATAAGGCAGAAGTCATTTTTTACAAAACCCGATCAACCCGATCAACCTAACCAGATGTGAGATGGGCTGGGTCGGGTCGGGTCAAAACAAAAACTACATATGACCCGACCCATCCCTACCCGAACTATTTTGACTAGGTCGAGTCCAAAATACCCTCGAACCCGACCCAATCCGACCCATGGACACCCCTAACACACATATCATGTTAGATGTCATGTTACAACTAGGATGAAAAGACTCCATGTGTATTTGGTCATCATGTGATAAATAGGTTTCCATGATACCCAACCATAGATACATTTTTCTGAACAACAAACTTTCATCATTGTACCATCATACATGAAACCCATCCTATACCCAAATTCTCGAAATAGAGAGTTTCATTTATTACTCAACCACAACCTGAATGTGTAGGATAGAGTCATGTATCCATGCCCTAGATAAATTCTAATCACTAAATATAGGTCATAACTCAACTCCCAACATATACCATACTACTTAACGTAGTGTCTCATACCACTATATATCACATACCAACCTTCTCACTCAACAAACATCCATGTTAATTTATTATGATAAATGAAAATAAATTTTCTAAAATAATACCATATTGACCATGGTAGGTCTAATATCACATTCTAAATTCTTTATTATCACGCATGGATGGGTTCATATTGAACCTTATCACTCAAGGTGAGGCCGTTATCTTTACCACTACCTTATCAATCATGGTAGGGTTAGATATCATGTTATAATATGATAACATAATTATCACTCAAGTAGGGGTCCTTCTAACACCTTATCACTCAAGGTGTGGTAATGCCTTAAGATATATCGCTATACTTGTTACAATTTGTCACCCAACATGTGTATAAAATAAAAACAAGGTAATTTGGTCCATTTGATAGCTCACCAGATAGGTATAAGGTTCTAGTCACTCGGGACCTATATCCCTATCTCAAAAATATCTCACCATCCAAGTGAAAAATGTCAGTCCTCTTGGTACTCATATATCTTCCACTTGGGAATCGACTAAATTCATGGAAACTAAAATTTGTATCATAAAAAATAATTATCTCATGATGAACTCAAATTATATAGGACATTCTTGGAACATTCTTTAAATCCCAGTCTGTCTATGCTTACAAGTCCTCCCCACCACACTAACTCTGGTACCATGTTCTATTAGTATCAAAAGAGCTCTCAAGACCACTTGTTGAAGGAAAAACCTCTTTTTTCACACCATTTATAGTCCTTAAGAAAATATTCTACCTATTTAACACATAAAATTTCATTCCACCATTATGAGTGTGCTCCCTTCCCCAGATGGGAGGGTACTTTCTATTTTTTTCGTGTGACTAGTTTTTTTATCATTCACAATATTTTTAAAGTGTCTATTTCTAGAAACTTAGTTAATTGTGTCTATGAAAAAATCCACTAGGATAAAACTTATTCATTGTGATCCTAGTGATAACATGTAACTAACCAAACAAAGCCTTTAATTCATATAGTTTGAGGTTGCCTTTATTGAATGGGAAATATGGATCTTCATACCTAGATGTGAAACTAAATCTATACCCTAGGAATTTCCCTCCCTCTAAAAAGAATTCTCCTCTTTGTTAACAATACATCATATCTTTTATTTTCCCATAATCATTCCCTTTTTATCACTTAGTCCAAATAAATCTCATTTAATTTTTTTAGGTCTACCCTTTTTACAGGTTTTGGCTGGCTGGAAGAGGTGGATACCATTTTTTTTGCAGAGAAGATGAAATAAAAACGGTTATATGAACCCTTAGTATACATATTGAGTAGTGTATACCAATAATTTTCTAACCATTGGCATAACTATATCCCAATGGATTTAATTAGACCGTTGGAATAGAATGTGATGTAGGTAGTATACCAATGGTTTCTAAACCATTGGTGTATACCCGTACCGCCCGACCTATGGAAACAAATCTATGTGAACCGTTTCAATATGTGTATACCCATGGTTAAAAACCATTAGTATAGTTGTATAAACCCTATAAACCCATGGTTATTAACTATTGGAAAAGAAAATTACAAATAGTTGACACTGAACCATTGGTATTTTGAAAATCCAAACAACCTATCCCAACTGTTCATGTTGAACCATTGGGATATGGCTATACCCACACCTCATAACCCAACAGTTCACTGAGCCATTGGTATATAATATCCCAATATTATGGGGGATTTTACCAATAGTTTTTAACCATTGGTATAAGATTATTTTATAGTAGTGAGACAATCCTCGATTGGGGGATTTTCAAACTGGAAATATATTTCATGGGGGCGTGGATTCGTTCAATTTTTTTCCCAATTCATAATTGATGAATAGGGCATGGGGATTTGATTTAATTTCATTAAATATTTTTTCCATATGGATTTAGAAATGGAGTTAGAGCTTCAATCCCTTTGTGTAGAGGAAATCTTTTTCTCATGTATGGGTTATATGTTTTTGTATTAATTGGATCTATTGGAACCCTAATATTATGTTTGATTTATATTAGTTAATTAGGGTTACAATTAAAATGGATAAAAATATAGTAAATCATTGTTTTGGATATTTTTAGCGTATTTGTGTATGTTTATTAAATCATAATTATAAATAGGAAGGTGGTTTTATCCACACTGAATGAAGATCTGAACATTCATGTTGTTTATAAGAAGCTCCTTGAGTTTTTTTTTCTTGCATGGAAATTGGTCATACAATGACTTCTTGTTGGAACTCAATAACCTACACTATTTTTCTTAATAGTGGTCATGATGCCTATATGTGTAAGAGATCACCTACTCAGGACAAAAATGGAAATGATCCTTCTGAGTTTTCCCTGCTAGTGATAAGAGTGAGAAGTCATCTGGGAAGTTTATTATCAATAATGACTCTTTGGATGATGTTTCTTTGCATCAAAACAGTTTTTATAGTTCTGAAGATTCTCTTAAAGTGAATCTATCTTCTTGACTAAAGAAACCAATTTTACAGGGGTGGAAACCATTTCATACAATAAACCAATTAATAGATCAATGGAGGTCTCTTGCTACTCCTTCAGTTGATGATGAAGTTGGGATTTAGCATGGATCTGGGTTGGTCACAGATATGAAGTTAGTACAAACTCTAGTCTGATATTCTCCTACCTAAATTTAGGGTAATAAAAATTAGGATACAAGGCATCCATATGATCATGATTTCAATCAATGTGGTGATCAAGATAATTATAATCCAGAGATCTAAATTATTTTCCATTCATGAAGAATCTCTGATAAATGGGGGATCTTTTCTGAGGATGAAAGGGTGAGTGAAATCCCTCCCATTAAGGATTAGAGTAGTGTTCATACCTTATTTAAGGATATTTTCATAAATGGAATGAATAAGGTGATTTATAGTGAGGGTATCACTCTTTCTCCTATGAAGTGAAGATTGCACAAGGATAACTACAACCTCCCAAGGACCATGACTACTGGATCATCATTAATTATGAAAATGATCTATCATATTTTATATTTAATTCTTCTATTTTCTGGATGATGGGAATTACCTTTTTTTTTACCCAGTCCTTATCCTTGTCTAATTTATATTTTATTTTTAATAAATGTATAGAATCTTTGCTTCTGGATAATCTTGTTTGGATGAATGGATCCTATAAAATTATAAATTATGAGAATTGAAAAAGATCCAATCTTCTTATACGGGCAAAGGATAGACCTGGGAATCATAAAGGAACGTATATCATTATTCCTTTCATAAATTATTGATCAAACAACCCTTTTAGTGAAGATAAATGATTTCTATATAGATGATATGGAAATTCAGAAAAATGTGAAATCAATATAAAATGAAAAATCCTTAGGGTTAAATATTATTGACGAAAGAGTAATATGATTTTATTAATAACAATGTTTACAATAAAATATTTAGTTAATGAAATATATTTTTAATGATTCCCATAGATAAACCTTCACCATTCTCCCGTGGAGCATAATGATGTATCAAGTTCTACGAGAGAACTATTAGTGGGGAAATATGATGAAAGTTATCATTAAATATATTTAAAAGTTCATGGTATGTTAGTAAGTGAATGATGAATGGAAAAATTCAAAGGGAATGATGAAACCATTATCCATTATTACATGGAAATGGGAAAAAATCACTATGGATTTTTTTACTAGACTTATCAAGACATCCAGAGGAAATTAGTTTATATGGCTCATTATTTATCTTCTTACCAAGACTTATCACTTTATTTCAATTTGATTGGACTTATCACTCTACAAACTTACACGAATATACATCAAAGAAGTAGTGAGAATTAATGGATTTCTATTATGAATTATATTCATTCATGATCAATGATTTACATTCATGTTTTGGAAAAGTCTCCAATATGCTCTAAATGCTATGTTGAAATTCAGAACAACTTATAACCCCAAAAATGATGACCAATATGAGATTACAATTCAGACATTGGAAGATATATTGAGAGAATGCTCAATAGACTTCAAAGGAGGATGTGATCAACATCTTCCAATCGTCAAGTTAAATTAAAAAAAATAATTTCCACTTAATCATCCTAAGGGATACACATGTGTCCCATTATGGGAAAAGATGTCAGAAACCAACATGCTTGGATAATAATGGTGAACATAAGCTACAGAGAACTGAAATAGTTGTGGAAAAGGCAGAAAGGATGTATACCATACATCAGCATATATAGGCTGCCCAAAGATGGAATTTGTTTTATGCATATAATATTCGATGAGATTAAGAGTTTGAGGTTATGAATATGGTATTCCCCATTATATCTCTATGGAAGAGGGTTTTGAGATTTGTGAAGAATTGAAAGCAATGTCCCAGGTATATTGTCCCCTTCAAGATTATTGATCGTGTTGGATATGTGGCCTATCAAATAGAACTTACACCAACTATGTATCAAGTAAATAATGTATTCCTCATATATCTATTGAGTAATTACATTCTAGATCTCTCATATGTAATGAGACTTGAGGTGGTGCAACTAGAAAATCAACACTCCTATAAAGAGATGGTAGTGAAGATTTTGGACTATAGAGATATGGTTCTACATAATAAGACAACTCACATGGAAATTTACTATGGATAAACCATAAGTCTAAAGATGTGACATGGAAACCATAGGAAGAAATAAAGGTGAAATACCCTCACCCATTTTGACCTTAGATGTAAAAAGAAATTTTGAGGGAGAAATTTTATAACGGGGGAATAAAGTAACACCCCATAATTTTATTAATATAATTTCCCTTATTATAATTATTTCATAAAACACATATATCACATAGTGAACCCAAATAACATTATTATGATAGATTAATAATGATACATTAGTCAGAAAATAAACCAATAAGAGTGAAAAAATATTACAGTGGAACAATAAAATAAATATAAGATAATAAGAATCAGAAAATATAGATATGATCAATATACTTGAATGACCACACTCATGATCAATGAAATAGAAATAAAACATGATATTAATAATATAATATTAATTTTAAAGACGAAAATATATATGTTTGAGATAAATTTTAAGTGAATGAAGAATGAATGTAATAAGTTATATTTATAGAAATTAAGGAACCTTTATGACCATTATAAATCTAACCGTTGGAATAATAATATGATCATTAGGAATAGTAATCTGGATGTTAGAATAGTAACCTCACCTATTAAAGTTTAAAAAATTATGTGTCCTATAAATAATACAAATGGTATATTTTTATCATGGTATAATTTAAAAATTGTTTTAAAAATGATACATTATTTGTGAGTATTTTAGTAAAAAATAAATGTTTATTTTCAATATTATAATTAATATAATGATTTAAATGGAGATTTATTTTCATCTAATATTTTTATAAATTAATATTTTGTTGTTTTATAATTATAAAATGATTTTATGTGACCTTAAATATTTTTTTAAATTTCCAAAAAATCAATTATAATATTAAAATCATTATTTCTCAAGAGAATGATGATTTTATTTAAAAATTTAAATTAACATAATGATAAAATAATTTTAATAAAATGGATTTAATTTTTTAAATCTATTCATCGAAAATTTTTTATAGTGATTTTTTTTATATTTTTCTAAAAAAGTTGAATTTTTGGTTAATTGTGAAATATGGTAATTTGTGGTATTTAACATTATAATAAAAATACATGAACTTTTGAGTCATGGTTGATGTAATAACCCATTGGATCAATTTATTCTAAACAATTTACCACATTTTGTCATAGGAGTCAACTCTATGGATATTCCTAAGCCAAAATAATAAGTTAGTGAATATAATAACAAAAACACCCCTCCCCCTATAAATTCCATCCCTCGACACTCCTCCTCACTACTTGTAAGACTTTTTCCTTGTCAATATTTTCTAAAATTACCTTCCCTAGCCTCTTACCCACGTCAAAATTTTGTTTTTCTCAAAAAAATACCAACTATAGGTTTCTTAAGGGGTCCTTTAAGGAGGTGATATTAAAGAGGTAAAATTTTCAAACCATACTTTTTATTTTCATTTAATTTTTCTAACTTCTCAAAACCTCATTCCTAAGTCAAAGAATATGGAATACAGTTTCATATATATAATTAAACTCCATCTTTCAAATTTAATATCTTATATCCACCTTTTACTCATCTCCTCTTATTTGGAGAAACAAAACTGTTGTCCAAATTATGGCTGTTTTCCATCACCATGGATAATGAATTTTCATTTTCCATTATTGCCATCAAGAATGGTCATAAAACAATTATTATGGTTAAATAAGATTTTAATATGTATTTTTTAACTTATTTCATGTTCTTTAAGAAATATGAAAACATAATATTTCATAAAATGAAACTAGTTCATGATGGTTGAAAAATGGCCATAAATAAACTGAACATTTATCAGTAACATTTTATCAAATTAATAATACTCATAAAAGAAAAAAAATTATATATGGAACCATTTAAAAATATGTAATTGTATTAATAATATATACTTTCACTTCGGGAAATAATTTCCTTTTTTAAAGAACTCCCATAATTTTACATAAGAAAACTGACCATGAAATAGTGAAATTAATGCTCCCAAAACGATGAAATTGAATGTTACAATTGATTAAAATGGTTATAAATAAACTTAATAAAATCATAATAAATAAAACAAATATATAAGATCTTATTAACTTATTTATTAATGAATCTAATTTTATTATCCAGGACATTAGTTCAAGTGGAGAACACATTCAGAAATAAGGTTAGGGATCTTCCTGAACCTCCATTATTTCCTTTAAGTTACAATTTATCTCTATTTACCCTAATGCATTTCTTCTTTCATCTTATATACCTATACTAAAATAAGTTTATATGTTCCAAAAATGTGTACATATCTCTATTCATCATTATTTGTTTGGGAAATGCATGTTTTAAAGGATTCCCTTCTCAATTCATCAAGATAAGCAAGCCTGTTTAAAGGGAACTTCTCTATTTCTTACCGAGTTTAAAATAGACACTATAAAATATTTTAAGAAAATGATATTTTTCTAAAATATATTATTTTATAATGAAAAATATTCTATTTAATTTCTTGTTTTATATAAATAATTCTTACTCTTTACTCTTTAAAAACTCTTTAATATTTTCCCTTAAACTACACAAAATTTTCTAATTTCTAAAGATTTATAAATATTCCTTTTCATATATTCACTTCCATTGGATACAATTATTCATGATATTTTTTTTTACATTTTGATTTTACAAAAATGATTAAATCACTTCTTTCATGAATACCATTTTTACACACCGTTTGGTTATTCATAATGACATGATTACGAAACCCACTTCTTTCAATAGGTAACCCCTATGATTACTCCTTGTGTTTTATTTCTTTATGTGGAACACATATACTTGAACATGTTATGATAAGTGAACCCAGATAGGACTCTAATTCATTAGTTAATGTTTAGTCTAATGAGACATCATATGTGGGATTGGGTAGTCAACCTATTCCATCATTAGACTTGGTCCACCTAGTTATATAGTCTTGGAATTTGTCATTGTCTTAGGTTTATATCAGGTTATATGTTACTTCCACATTCCAACATTTATAGGGTCATATGATTCCATTTTCTACATGTTATTATTATATATTTTTATTTATGATCCATCCATTTTATGTTATCATGTTATGATTTCTAACTTGTGTTATATACTTTATGCCCTTTTTTATTCCCATAATGGGATATTAAACTCATCCTTTTTGTCTATGTATTCACCGTGTTATTCAATGTAGTGATAAGAGATTAAGTTGAGTTATGAGATCATTTTAGAGATTAATAAAATTAGTTTTTATTCTAGTTTCATTTATTCTTATTATGTATATATTCTTCCAATGATAATAGAATTTCCAATCCTTATTTTGTATTTTATAGATAATTATCCTTAAAATAATTAAATATTATGTTTAAAAGGATTAGAGTCACTATAATTTATATAAATTATATGAAAAAATCACACCATTTTCTTTCTTTTTCGATAATTGAACCTCTAGGATTTGTGTCGGTGTTTCAATAGTTCTTAGGAACTTTCATGATATGAAAAAATATATAGAACTGGAAACAAATAGTATGTTCACTATTCATGAATGAACAAATAGAATACCTATCACAAAATTTTTCTTTGGATCCACCTGAATAGTAGTGATAGAATAATACCTCCCTTAATATCTTGTCCTTTGATGTGGTTTTCACAAATTTTCTTTGATAATCCTTGTCTTAGTGCGTTGGTTTTCATAATATTCATGTTTCTTGTTGTTGATAGATTATAATATTGGTTTAGGATTGATTAGAAAATTATTTTATTAAATCGTATCAGTTGTATACTTCATATAAATACTATATTTATTTTCTTGATTTAACTCATTTCCACACATGAAACATTTTATAGTACCCATGGGACTATGCACTGGATTCTTCTTCCCACACTTTTTACATGTGGGAAGTTGTATATTCTTTCTTCAATGAAATATTTGTAATTAACCTTTAGAATTAAATTCCACTATTTTCTTCCTATCTCAATTTCATCAAGGATACTAGTAACCACCAATTTGTATCTTGACATTGAGAGAACATCAAAAAATTTCCTCATAATTATAAAAGTCTCAAATTGAAAAATATCTAGATAGACTTGAACTTATCATAATAAATAATTGGCCGATATTACATTTATTTTTAATGAAAAATCCAAAGGAATACCATTAAATAATTGTAAATATTTCCCCATAACACCAAATTTATTTCTCTTTCTCTTTATTTTGTGAATGTAATTCCATATCTATTTTAAGATAGTGAGTATTAAGACAATTTTTATTGAAAAATATCCTCTTGAATTCATCCCACCCCATAGATTAAATGTCTTTAAAAGGCATGTTGTTCTTGAGTAGTACCCACCAACAATCAGATTCTCCCCCATGATAATAAACACCGTTATAACATTGTATTACTAATAGAATTGAAGGATAGATAATATTTTCTCAATAGATTTAATCCATTCTTTGATGTTTAATGGATTAGAAGATCCTCCAAAATATGGAGGTATCTATCACATAAATGAATTGACTACAAATTTCTTTTTTAGAGGGTTTCCATATAAGTATCATTATTATTCATAACTTGGGTTATTTTTGTGGTCATATCATTATATTATTAATGCCCATACCCATCTTGTTTAGCATTTCATTAGGTAAATCATCACATTTACCATTTCATAATTTTTTGAAACGGTTACTCTTTTTCAAACTATTTTAAAAAATATAGAATGTTAAGGGAGAGAGAAGAAAAAATTAACCATGAACTTAGAAATAATAACATGTAAATGACATATATACCATATTTATGAATTTTAAGGTCTTGATCTAGGTTATAAGTGGTCTATTTCCTATTAAGTTCTCTATCCTAAAAATATTTTCAAATCCAAAAAAATAATTTGTAAAGAAAAAAATAAATTATCCTAATATATCTCCCAGGAGTTTCAAACCAAGTTTATA
Source organism: Viscum album (assembly GCA_963277665.1). Classification (NCBI taxonomy): domain Eukaryota; kingdom Viridiplantae; phylum Streptophyta; class Magnoliopsida; order Santalales; family Viscaceae; genus Viscum; species Viscum album. Next base: position 1,327,910,946 of record OY728127.1, on the reverse strand, counting down.
GTTTAGCCTCATTATCATGCATTGGATGAATATTGATTTAGTGCCTAATATTCACTTTTCAGTGTTATTACCCCTATGTTCATCTATGCTATATCATGTATCCACTTGTAGTGTCTAGACAAGGATTCCATTATTATAAAAACCACACACTCAACACTTTTCCAAAATTTTAGGATATTATCCTATAATTAGAATTATCCATAGGGGTTTCACTAATGTTTTCTAGTACTAATACCCAAAATAAGAAGACCTTACTCTGATACAAACTATATTGATCAAGCATTAAACACATTTTGTTTCACAATTTTGTTATAGTTTACCAAACAATTCAACCAAATGATTGTAAGGTAGAGTGTATTAAGAGATTGGACAAATACGTACATCTTCATAAAAATATATTTCATTACTATTATTCAAAACCCTATATATTTCTCATAACTCCCAAAGATATTGTAAAATTTAAGAGGATGCCCAAAGGAAAAATATATGAGGAAATTATTGATCTAGAATGTTCAGTAAATTAATAAATATGATTATAAAGAATAACATGTAAGATTAGTGTAATAAAAAGATATCATAAAAATATGATGTCTTTAAGAATGTGAAAATGTCATAAGGAAATGAAATCATAAGATCATGGAAGCATAAACATGTGGAATCTACATAAATCATGACATCATAAGTATATGTTAATGTTCACTCCCAAGAACATCATCACATAAAGAAGAAATTTCCGTAGTTGATTAGATTTAATACCTAATACTATAAAAAATATATCATGATATATACAACTTTACTAGATTTATTAGAGGGCTATATGATTCTGGGCCCACCCATAACATATCTTAGTGTGCTTAGGCCAACAACCCATGCACTATATATGGTATCTCATGAGATGAAAAAATTAACCAATGAATTTTAAGGACATATAATTATTTTCCCACCGATAAAATAAAAATATATACATTAATACATGTTAAACATGATGAAAATAAACCATACATAAATCATAAGCATGATTGAAACCTTTAGAGATATGGGGGTTTCATAATAGTGTCTCAAATAATAACTAATGGATATATACTAAGGTTTCCCAAGAGAATAAGGGATTAAATCATTTTGGATGTTTATATTTTAATAAATAGGTATTAATCTTGAATATTGAGTTCTAATGTTCAAACATCCATGAGAAGTATCAAATAGAATTAAGAATAAAACACGTACCACATAGGTGATGCTTTTAGAAATGGGTAAAAAATATTTTAAGGAAGGAATGTTAATGATTATTTTATTTTGATCATAATTGAAATAACAGGATTATACACAAAATAATAATGGTTTTTGAGGTTATTCATGGATAATTTTTTTTAGAGAGGTGACATGTTTCATGAAATAAGAAAATTAGAATGTTCCCTTAAGTGATGATTACATAAAAGATAAAATTAGAAAGGGAAAATAATATAAATACTATCCCCAAAAGAAATGTAATATAAAATTTTTGTATATATATATATATATAAATATATATATATAACATATATGTAATTAATAGATTTAATTCATAAGAATAAAATAGATAGTAGGAGAAAAAAAAAGAGAATGTGTAATCAAAATGTAACATGGGTATTCACATATACTTAACTCCCTCTCCCTTTGAAATTTCTCCCATGGGTGACTCCTTAGGTCTCTAAATATTGATATTTTAGGGAGAACCAAGATTATATGAAGTGAGGTGGGTGATTAGAATAAAACAAGGAAGAGTTTTTATTAGGTTATAGCATTTGAATGGGAAGAGAAATGGAGAGATGGTGAGATCCTTTTATAAGTAAAGAGAGTGTATTTATATTGTAAAATATCTTTACCTTTCAATAATATTATTTGATTATTGAAGGTAAACGTATCCAAGGATTGTTAATAATGGAGTGGGGAGGAGTTAATTTCAAGAATCCCTCCACTAACCATTTTCAAACATGTTTCTAACATGTATTATACTTTTTCAATATGTTAAACCCAATTTTACCATAATTTACTATTAATATTGTAATAGTTTAGATTCTATTCCAACATAACTATCAATATGAAAAAATAATCAGAATCAGTCAGTTTGGAATGACATGATGGAAATTTATTTTGAAAGGATATCTCCCAATATAGTGTTCTAGAACTTGGTAGAATTAATGTTCACCGAAATCACTACACTAATTTGAACCTCACTACAACATTGTTCATCTAAATAGATGTGAAATTAAAACAATTTAAAAGATAATGTAAGAAAGTAAAAGAAAATTTTTGTTTTATGTTTTTTAGACTAATAGTCCTACATTCGTGAGACAAATATTACAACATTTCATTTATTTGAAAAAAATTACAATATGTATTATTGGAAAACAAGTAATCATTTTTTTAATTCACAACCATTAAAAACAATGGTGGACCACATACCATTTTATAGAGAATGTCATATAGTTATATAGGTGTTCCAACCACTAAAAATCATTTTTTGTTTCCATATCACTACCCTAAATGCTGATCTCCTCTAAAAATCATCAGTGTGACTACACCTTACCATAAACTACCAAATCGAAATCCAACTAAACACACCATATTTTGAAAGTAAAAGGTGAAAACATCTTAAAATATTACACCTATAGATAATCACATAATAAGAACACCTTCTCAAAAATCTCCTTTGGGAAACCCCGATTTAGAAACATTGAACAATACCACTACCACTACCCCAAATTCAAAAAAATAAAGAACTTACAAAATCACCCCTACAGTTATCTCAATTTTGCCAACTAAAGCATGATTCACATTCCCAAAAATATACCATGATATATACCTTGGATAAAAACATTGGCATCAAATTTAACTCCCAAAAAATACTATCCATTTCGACTAAAAATAATGTCACTCTACCACTATCTATTAACCCAAGTAATGCTGAAGTTCTATATTTCCTCAGTACTTCAAAACCCAAAATCTTAGTAAATATCTTATCTTGATTTTGTTTTCTAGACACCTTCCATATCTCTGACTCACTATATTCCAATAATTAGCAAATTTAATGGTAATTCATATCAATGGGTTGAATTCATGAGGGAAACAAAATATTATCATCCAAATTAATTATAGTATGACTATCATAGTAAATAAATAATTTATCATGAATAAAACCATGTACTAGAACTTAACATATTCACCATACCATCTCCTCGATTTCTTAAGTTACAACCACATACTCTGCTTCTTCTATAGAATGTACTATCATCCGTTTCAAACGAGAGACCCAACACACCAAGATTCCTCTAAAAGTGTAAACACATATTTTTTTATAGTATTCTAATAATTGGAATCATCCCCAAGGTTTGGATCAAAAAACCCAAGTATTGGATCATAATATCTAAAACTTAGTGTTATTCCTTCCATTTCTTTAAGGTATCAAATAATATATTTATCAAATTTCTAATGATCATTTTCAAGATTTTTTATAAACATACTAACCAATAACACTATGTGAGAAATATCCCAGAATGTAAATACAAGATGATACATCAATCTTCCAACTACTTAGGCATATGAAACTTTCCACATGTAATTCATTTCTTTTTATTTTCATTGTTCTAGTTGTGTTGAAAATTTCAATTTTCCAGTAGGCCGAGTTGAAACTAGATTTCATCCACTCATTTTTAAAATTTTCAACAATTTTTAAATGTAATCATTATTTTGATAAAACATGATTATAGTTTTCTTATCACAATAAATAATAATTCCCCTTATCATCTTAGCTTCACCAAGATATCTCATTTCAATCATTCCATATAATTCATCCTACAAATTTTGAATCTATTGAATATTTAGACCTAATATCATATAATCCACATAAAAAAGTAATATTATAAATTCGTTTCATCTAAAATCCTTTTAATAACAACCATCATAAAAATTACTCCATAGGAAACCTATCTATTCTATAAAGTAATGAAAATTCCTAGTTCTAATATCTTGGTTTTTGTTTCAAACTATAAAGCTACCTTTTTTATTTTTCACATCAAGATCTGATTCTAATTCCCCACATTACTAAAAGGTTTGTCTATATAAGTTTATTCCCCTATTATCCATGTTGAAAATCCCTTTTTACATATCTTTGTTTGACTTAGAAATTTTTTGAACCAACTAAATTTAATATAGTTTCGATGGTAGAATGTTTACTAATGGATAGAAAACCTCATAAGAGTCAATCCCTTTATTCTATTGAAAGAACAAAACAAATTGAATATTTTTAAATCATTTCCTTTGGTAATATTCTTATTTAAAATTAAATACCCACATTTTTCATGTTTTTTCTTCCCAAGTGGTAAATATAGTATCTTAAAGATGTTATTCACTTTTATTGAATCACAATCCTGTTAAATTACTAACTCCAACCATCTGGAATCTCACAAAGTACACAATTCTTCTAAACTCTCTATTTTTCCTATATAAATTAGCTGTAATAATCTTAGATAAACTCCATATATTTTTTTTGATTATATGATACTTTAAGATATTCTCACATTAACTTTTGAATCAGCTTTTCACATAACTAAAAATTCTAGAACATCTCTTTTCTAATGGAATCCTTTCAGAATTTATCTTTCCAAAATTTATCATGTTAGAACTACCGAGAGAGAATCCCCGGTTCCTGGTCATTTTGATATATCTTCCTACATATGTAATTCCAAAATTCCGAAAAATTAATCTAAAATTACTACTAGATTATGATTACTTCCACTAGATTCAATGAAATCTAAAACTTCTAGAATATGTGACACTCTGGAACCAATATTCATATAATGCTTGAAGGAATTTGAATTTATATCCTCAACCTATTCCCCCTTTATGTTCATTTTATTCAATAAGATATTCACATTGAGGATCACGTTCTAATTTCTTTATAAGTTCTTCTTTCCATTATCTAATTTTCAAAAAACTAAAGTCCTAATTTCCATAAAGTAAGAATAAATATGATCAAGTTTTATTTTCAATATTATCTATGTATTTTTACTCAATATTAATGTAGGATAAAATTCTGAAAAATATGAGATGAGATACTTCTTAAAGTTTTCCTAAACATAGTACTTTTGGTAACCAGTGTACAACTAGTTCCAGAGGAATTTTGTTGATTAATTATGTTTTTGTTCTCATTAATTATTCCCAAAAACCATTAGGAAATCCATAATGTTTTATTAAAATTCTTGTACATTGCATCAAATTATGATTCATTATATTAACAAAATATTTTTTTATAGTGTTCCTAGAATAATATTTTCATAATGGTGTCCTCTTTTCCTATAGTAGTTTCGAAAAAACCTTATGGTTAACTCACCACCAACATCGAATCTTAGACACTTAATCTTATTTTTTGTTTCTATTTCAATAAAATAGTTCCATTAAACAAATATTTTAAACCCTTGAACTATATGTTTTAGAATTAAAATACATTTTTTTATTTTGGAATAATCATTGAATGTAACAAAGTACCTATCATTTCTATAAGAAGGAAATGGGGATGGTCCCCAAAAGTTTGTATGAACTAATTCTAAATTTCATAATTTTGGCGTCCTTTAGAATGATTAATGGAAATATTCTGTTACTTACCAAGTAGATATATATTTTACCTTTCATTGTATAATTGATACATCTCAAATATGCCTATATCTTCTAGAATACTCATACTCATCTCATTGAGATGTCCAAAAACAATTATTCTATAGTTGAAAACTTATGAAATTTTTCATTCCAGTATGTGTATCTCCGATTGACCTTATGGTCAGATACAAATACCCATATTTTAATCCATTTGCTGTAATAGGAGAAACCCAGGTAATATTAATTAGAATGGTGTGGCCTAATCATTTTGATGATGCTGTCCTTGGTGTTAGTGGCCAAGATTTCACACCATAAAAAAACACTCGTGGTTCAATAGGGTACTAAAACAACTCTAACAAAACTATTGTAGATATGGATAACACAATTTGATAGGTAACTATAGTCTTCAAAATTTCTATAGGGTTACAACAACGTTTCAAACTTTTGAGGCAACAAGACTGTAGCTCTTTAGTCTTCCAGTAATCAATCACTATAGCGTAATAGACTTACCTTGCATTTTATGGAACTATAACAATTAAAGTTACTAATCAACACATTTATTTGTGAACTCATTCAATATTGGGTTTTTCTGTTCTAAAAAATAGATATGTAATATTACAACTCATATACATTAATTTTTTTATCTCCATTGATGTAGGGATTGTTTTTATAAAACTCATAAATTTGTGAGTCTTGCTTATATTATTTAGTTTTCTATATGCTTTTATTTATTATGTACCATTATATTACTATGAATCTTGGTGTTTTTACAAAAATATTCCATACTCCATCTATAAAGCTCATTAAAAAACATTCTTTATCAACCTAACCCTCTAAAATCATTTTCTTATAATGTCTTGGAACATGTAGAACATCCTTCAGTTTAACAAAACATCCATTATTTAATAAAAAACCCACTTTTCCCTTTACAAAAATGTAAATAGCTTTATCATCATCAAGAATAACGATTCTAAATTTTTTAAAAGCATAATTTTATAGAAACCCTTTCTATCGAATGAAAAAAAAATGATTCTTAAGAGACAATAATACAAGATTCTATTTGTGTAGAAAAATTCTCACATAGATTTAAAATACCTTCTATTAAAACACTTATATCTCTGGAGGAATTCAATCTGAATTTTTTCTTCATATCATAAAAATAATTCATGAGGTGACCTATCTTTTAGAAATTATAACATACATGATCAATTTTATAAGAATTTCTTGTTCTATTAAATATTTATTTCCTATTTTACTTCTTCTAATTATTTCTATAAGGTGAGAATCCCCTATTATATTTAATATATCATTAGAAGATTTTATACTCTATCTTCAATAATGATAATCACTGAGAATCATCTTATGAACCTCAGTTAACACCAAATTAATATTTTTACTTGAACAATTTACATTAGTAACCATGTATTAAAAAACTATGGTAACATTGATAAAAATAATATCAACTATAAATAATAAGAAAATGTAACATTTATTATTTCTAAATGGATCCAGATTAAGTTTAAATATTTAAACAAATTAAATAAACAACTTTATTCAAATAACCTATTACTAAATAACCTTCACATCAATAAAAATTTATTGAGAGTTGTATATTTCTAATATATATCTATCAATGATCCCATGAAATCTACTCTAGTTTTATTCTACCAAATATTTAATTCCACATTCTAGAAAAATATCTATTTATATCAAACCAAGTGTCTTATGATCTATTATTTTCCACTAAAAATTTTCTATTGCTTTTAGTTAGATAACCATTAACAACTTATCCAAATAGTTCTAAATGAGACAATATTATATATGAAATTTTTATAAACAAATATATATTCCATCAAAATTTTCAATCTGAACCTTGCCTTCTCCTGACACTATCCTTCCCAAAAATCAATGGATCCCACTAAAATCCAAAAAAAATTGGGAAAAATAATGTTACCTGAATAATCAAATGAACAATTATGCCTCTTAAAAATATTTCTATGACACAAATTTTTGAGAATACCTTCCCATATAATCGTTAATTTAAAAAAACCATCAAAAACAGTCATTAAGTAATCACTTGAAAAAACTAATTTTTGAAGGAAATCACCCAACTTAATTTCCTGGAACTTGGTATAATTTATTTTGTGAAAATTAGCACAGTAAGATGAACCTCACTACAACCCAGTTATCTCTACAAAATATAACATTCATGTAATTTAAAAGTAAATATAAGAAATTAAAATAACACTTCAATTTTATGAATTTCATATTAGTAGTCCTATATCCATGGGCGAGACATTACATCTTTTCATTTCTTCAAAATGATAATTTTAAAAATTTTATTACTATAAAAAAAGTAATTAGTTTTATATTGAACACATAATCATAAAAATAAGCACGATTGCACCCACCTCCTTTTTTTAAAGAGTGTCATATAATCATATAGTTGAATTGACCTATACAATGTACATGAGTTCATCGATTTAACTGTTACAAAACTGATATATTATATAAATATTGAGTTTGAATACGCCTCCTGATAAACTAGAAAATCCACATCATAATAAACCCCCATATTCTAGAAGAATAATATGAAATCTTCTAGAATGATGCCACATAAACCAGAGCACATCAAATGAACCCATTTTGAAACATCCCCTTTAAAAAACCCTCATTTTAGAATTTTGAAGGAAACCAATACCACCACTACATCTTAAAAAAACTATGTAACTTTGGATAACCCTATTTCTAGTCAGTTCATTCAATTTACTAATGTTTGCTTCACATTCCCAATAATAACTCAATTTTTACCATAGTTTAATAATTTTAATAAAAATTTTAAATTAATTTATTTTCTTAATTTGATCATGATGATTTGAAAAAAAAAAATCATTTTGTGAAATTTAATTTCTAAGGATTAGATAAATTAACATTCTTATTAGTTCACATGATAGATAAAAATAATTTTTTGAAAAAGTTCATTTTAAGCCTAATTTTTTGAGAGATAATATTTTCAATGTTTATTTAATTTTAATGAAAAATATTTTTTTATTATAAATAAAATAATTTTTTTGTGGATTTATGAAAAAACCAAAACCGAATTTTTCCAAAAAATAATATTTACTTGAAGGAAGAGCCAAAATTGGTTTTTAATAGATCTAATTTTTATTTATGTTCAAAAATTCTAAGCATATGTTTTCTGGACACAAACTAACATTTAAAATGAATAATATTTTATTAATTAATACTTAAATGTATTATAAAAATCTTAGTAAATATTATATTATGAAAATGTCATAAATATGATAGCTTCTGTTAAAAAAATATTATTTTACCTGATTTAACATAAAAAGAAACTATTTCTGAAAAATACCAAAAATTAATCCTAAGCTCATTTTCACATGATGAATCCAAAAATTAATGTAATTTTATTATATTTAACTTGCATGAGGGATAAAAATTTGGTTTGATATAAATATTCAAATGGAAATAAAAAATAATTTTTTGAAAATTCATTTTAAAGCATAATATATATATATATATGTATATCATTACTATACCATAAGTTAGATTTCTTTCCTGAATTTAATAGTACAAAAATATTATGTTCTAAACTAAAGAAAATGTGATAGGTCATGAGGATTTGGAGAATGTTTGTGGGGTGAGAAAGTGGGCGGAATTGTATTGGGGGGGACTAATTATCTACATTTATGAACACATACAATTTACTGCACTCTATTTTAAACATGGAAGTGCTTAATACCTAGGTTACAACTTGTTTCCCCCACACCCAATTTTTGAATGCTTGTTTTCATCCCCCATCACTAATCCCCACAACCACATCATGCCTAGAATGCGAAAAACCTAGGGGAATGCCACCACACGATGCTACCCCCACCTCTATCTCACACGCTTCAGGCTACCAGTGCAATGGTATGTCACTCCACTCTCCCTGCAATTCTTTTTGCAAATCGCAGGTGAAAGAGTTGGATTCAACATTATAGAATTGCAAACAATGACCCGTACTAATAAGTTGGAGTTATTGAACTTATCTTTATATGCCATATATATAACTATATATAATAATAATTTCTTGTATTTTTGTTTATGTTGTTTTAATTAGAATGTATGCGTATAAATTTTTAATGTATGTACATGAGCACACACACACACACACATTTGTGTATATATATTTAATATATAGTATTTTTATGTTATATATTTATAATATAAAAATATTTATATTTTCAAAATATATATATTTGTACATATATTTAATATATATTATTTTTAATACCATATAATACTCTTATAATGTGTGTGCTTCCATTTTTGTATATTTTGTAAAATTTATTATCTAATAAAATTTATTATATTTTAAAATTAATATTAATATATTTTAAAATTTTTATTGATTTTAGAAATTATATATTATATATATCTCTGTATGTGTGTTTGTGGTAAATTATAAATGTTATATATATATTACAGTGATATATATTTGAATATATTTATATATATGTATATGTATATTTTTTATGTATATTTTTGTGTGTGTATATATATTTTCATATATATAAAATATGTATTAGTAAATTGTCATATAATTATTATTATATGTATATTATTTATTTTTGAAGAATATATATTTAATTTATAGTTTTTAAATATTATATAATTTTATAATATATATTTATATATATATTCCGAATTATTTGTAAATAATATTATATATAGTGTTTTTTAAGAAACACCATAAATGAGTGACGTTTTGAAGAAAATGCATCTGATTAGTCACATGTTTATGAAAATCTGGAAAATTATCTACATTTTTAAGAAAATTCATCTACATAACTATTTTTTTTAAGAAAACATTGCTAATTTGATATGTTTTTTTAGAAATAAAGGATAATTAGAGTCATATTTAGAAAACAAGAATAAATAAACATTAATAATTTTATTTTTTATAGAGCCTATTGAACAATATATGAAGTTATTGAATTGGAAGACACAAAATCAAATATTACTAGAAGGATGTATTATGAATCATTATATTATGGAATAAACCATCCAATTTTTTACTACATACCTTTAAAATGTGGATAACATTTGGGTTTCAAAATATCACCACGATAGTTGTATAGAAGGAGAATGAGTTTCAGAAAGGGTTATGGTAATAATTCCAATAAGAAATTGGGAACAATATTACCTATAGGTTATATATAATAGTGTGGAGGATGTTTAATACACTCAAACTCATAATTATATCCTTACTAATTTGAATCCAATAATGGATAAAGGTTGGATGTCAAGTACCCATAACCAACTCTTTATCTGTTGGTTTTGTGAAAATATTTATAAATGGTTATCTACCAATCGAAAATCTATCTATAGAATATTATGACTGATAACCAAAGAACTAATTGTTCATTTATTTTCTTATAACTTATATATAATTTATGTTTATACATTCAATACTAGGAAATATGATGAACATAATAAATTTAAAAATATCGTAGTTTCTATTATGGTTGGAGATGAAATTTATGATCCATAGAGGAAGTATTGGGATAATTCCCAATTTGTTTTAACAATACGAATGGATAAATACAAATAACAAGTGTAACAAAACCCCATAATATATTAGAAAAGATCATACCAATTTAATTCATAATTAATTTAACTGTAGAGGTGTGTCAACCATTGTAATATCCTCGATAAAATTTTCACTATCGCCCTTTCTTCATTGTTCATTACTGTAGAGAATTAAAATGGGGATTCCTTTAGTTATATCCACACAAGATCCAGAAATATCTAAATAATGTTTTTAAAAATCCATGTACTCGCATTAAAGAATCTAGTGCTTTACATCATTATCTATCAATCACAATAATGATATCTTTCTCTCTCTCTCAGTTCTTGGGAGAGGTTTGAAGAGAGGATTTCCCTATATGGATTTAAAGATTTATATAGAACGTGAAATATTTGTTTCAACACATACTACCTTGAAAAATGATATGATTTTTCATATATACTCAGGATTAAGGTTGATAATTACACATATTTCCATATCAAATAATTTAACATTTATTAAAATCCCCTATCAAATAATAATAATAATAATAATAATATTGTTATATTAAAATACATGTGTTTGTTATAAAATCATTTCTCAAATAAATTATTATTTTTAAATGATGTTAAATATATTATTTTCATTGGATCATTAAACTCAAACCATATATTCACATAAAACATATCAAACTTGAATAATAAAATATTAATTTGGTAAATATAATAAATATTATATTCATTAAACTCGTGAATAAAGACCAATTTAAATATTAAGATAGATTGAATATACATGAATTTTAATATTTTTACTGAACTATTGATTAGATAAAAATTAATTTTTTTACTTTTGAATATTTAAACAAAAGATAAAATTCAAATATCATATTCTAAACATAAATATATTGTGATTAAATTAATGTGATAAATTTTATCATGAATAAATTCTATTCGAAAAACAAGTGATTAAATTTATTCAATTAATTAAAATTCAACAGAATTTAATGAGATTATCGTACACTTAGTGTGTGATCCTATAAGACTTCTTATCAGATGTAGACATGTGAAATTACCTAAATTATATGATTATCATTTAAGAACATGTCGAGACATCCATAGAGAAAAAATTTAATATATAGACAATAAAAATCTTTTTATGAGCACTATGTCTAATATAATCCCTTTATCAATGTATATTTCATCAAGAATGATGCATAATTTTCTAATCTTCCTGAAGGTTCTAGGCGCAGTGGAAGCATAGTTGGAACGACACCCAATGTTCATTTTTACCATGATCAATGATTGTTCTGGTATCAATACGATGACGAATGCCAGTCTCCATGGAATATAATCAAATATTTAGATAAAGAAGAAAGTGGCCTGAAACCTTTAGAGAGGATCTTGCATATCATGTTTATAATTAATTTAATTAATTTCATAAAGAAAAATAATACCTGGATCTTTGGTATTTTTCTTCATTGTTGATGTTGATCATCAGGAATAACCCTTCAGGATTATCTCATTGTGATTCTAAGGATCAAAAATAGAATCCCTTTAGCGGTGATCCACACATGCCCCGATGGCCTCCGATCGACATCGCTCATTCTCCGGGTACTAGCAAAGAGAATTGGGTATCATGTGTCGGTCGTTCATGATCGTCTATTCTTTGGACTTGAGGAACGTCTCTGGTTATTGATAGGGGAGAGAAGAGGATTGGAGAGAGAAATTGTTTGGATCTATAATTATCAATTCACAAGGCGTGCAGTGTTGTGTATCACACAATAGGAGTACTTTCCAATTTATATACATAAAATTTTAGTTACAATATTTAATTGCATAGAAGGAATTATATACATTCATGAACTAAGAGAAAACCCATGCATTTATTAATAATACCGCCTCATTATTTATAGTGTGCCAACTTGGGAAAAACAGAATTATAATTAAAATTCCACGTCACAAACTAATAGCAACATTATTTTAATTTGTGCCAACTAGTTAAATAATTATTTACGATCTTATAAATAATTATTTTACTACCAGACCAACCTTGGTCCTCACAAAATCCACTTCCATTTATTGAACACCCAAATAAATAAATAAATATTTTATTTACCAACTCATAAATAAATATTTATTAAATGTTCTATAAAATAAATAAATATATTTTTTTAATTTATTCTATCATTTTAACTTGAATAAAATTATTCCACAGTCTAAAGAATAATATTTATTTCATTAATTAAATTAAAATAGAATTTAACTGAGACCACCAAAAACACTTACTGTGTAACCTTATAGGATTATTTCTCATTAGAATTAGGCGGGTTTACCTAAATTCCAAGAGTACAGTATAGAAACGGGTTAAGGCACCCAAGAGAAAGAATTTAAAGTCACAACAACGACATCCACATACGAACACTCAATGTGTAATATAATTACTTTCTCATAATATCTCATCAAGAAAGTTTCATTACTGTTTCATAAACTTTTATGCTTGATATGTATTTCTTTGAATACCTGAAATAAACTCCTCGTTACACCTAGGACATAGAATTTCACGCGAAGGGTCTATTTCTATCAAAGGGCCAAGATATTAACTTCTATAAATGGAATGGACAAATCCTTCCTCGACTTATCCTTTAATAACATGCCACTCATGACGCACCCAATGTACCCTACTTCCCACCAACTGTCTGGGTGACAGTTTTTGTTAGTAAATCAAAGTGCATAAGTCATGACACGTATTAATGATAATATTAATGTCTAAGGATCATTATAGATGCTCGCAGATAGAAATATCTTATGACACCAAAACAAGCAGAATTCCTACTAGTGGGTATTTTCTCATAATATCTCATCTTTTAGATTACCAAGTGTGAACTTCATGAGAGGATGTCTCATCTTCTTACGAGTACTCGCACCTGATGGTCTGCATGCTATGTGTCCCATCATAGCATGTCATCCAACTACCGATCTATATTTAAGAATATTGTTATAGCATTTCAAGGTTCTCATCATAGCGGGGAACTGCCATTAACTTATAAATTCAACAAATACTCTAAGACATTATTACATAATAATCATGCAGAACAATGAACAATATGTATTAATACATTAAATATCCATGTTATCAAAGTAAAACCAGTTGGTTCTAGGACACCAACTCTTAAAAACTCCCACTTGGACTAGAGCCAACTACCTATGACTTTCTATCTACTAGACCTCACATGATGATCATGTTTCTGCTGAGTCAAGGCTTTAGTCAAGGGTTCTACCACATTGTCTTCTATGGAAATAATGCTCACTAAAACTTCAACTCTCTAAGAAAAATCTCTCAAGAGATGATAATTTTGAAGTAGGTGCTTCCTCCACTGATTTGACCTTGGCTCTTTGGCGAGAGGCACCCCAACAGTATTATCACAGTACAGTGTGATGTGATCTTTCCTTCTAGGTATCACATCTAGATCCTAGATGATTCTTCGCATCCCAAATACTTCTTTAACTTCCTCAGAAGCTATGATATACTCGGACTCTGCTATAGAATCTGCAACCCCACTCTGCTTTGAGCTGTCCCATCTCACTACACCTCCATTCAAAATAAAGATGTATCCCATCCCTGACTTCATGTCATCTTGATCATTCTGGAAACTAGCATCTGCATATCCATTGATGACTAGTTCTTCATATCATCCTTAAACCAAAAATATATCCTTGGTACACCTCCAATACTTTAGGATAGTCTTGACTTCCATCCAATGGTGGTCACCTAGATCATCTTGATATTTGACTACCACAATCAATGCGTAGGCGACATCTAGCATAGTACATAGCATGGCATACATGACTGACCTAATGGTTGATGCGTATGGATTCTTTGATATTATCTTTCATTCCTCATGTGTTTGATGACACATTTTCTTGGAAAGATTAATGCCATGTGACAATGGAAACAATACCCTCTTGGATTGTTTCATACTGCATCTCTTCAGTATCTTATCAATGTATGTACTTTGACTAAGTCCCATCAATCTCTTGAATATATCACGATGTATCTTGATCCCAAGAATATATGATTCCTTTCCCAAGTCATTCATGGAGAACTATTGATTCAACTATACCTTAATAAAATGTAAGACTGGTATCCTATTTCCAATAAGTAATATTTTATCAACATATACTATAAGGAAAACGACTGCACTCCCACTAATCCGTTTGAAGACACAAGGCTCACATTCATTATCAATAAAACCAAATTATTTTATAGCTTCATCAAAACTAATGGTCCGTGAAATGGATCATTTCATTAATACATAAATGGAGTTTTTCAACTTGGATACCTTTTTGGCATCATTTGGAGTCACAAAACCTTCAGGTTGTGTCATGTAGAAATCATATTGAAGGTTCCTATTAAGGAATGCTATTTTGACATCCATTTTTTAAATCTCATAGTCATGGATAACCACAATGGAAAGTCTAATTCTAGTGGACTTCATCATTACAACTGGTGAGAAGGTTTCATTGTGGTTAATTCCTTGACACTGTTTAAAACTTTTTACAACCAGTCGTGGCTTATAGGTTCTGACTTGTCCTTACATGTCTAGTTTCTTCTTGAATTCCCATTGAAACCCTATAGGGTTAACATCAATAGGAGGATCTACCAAAATCGAGACATGGTTTTGGTATATGGAATCCAATTCAAGATTGATGGCTTCTTTCCACTTGGAAACATATATTCTACTTACTGCTTCCTTTTAGGTTAGAGGATCATTATTATCAACTAATAATGAGTCACTATCCAGGGAAAATAGAAAACCGCACCATTCCAGTTCTCTAACCTCTCTTGTTCTCCTATGCAGTACTTATGTCTCTGGAAGAGATTCTTCTTCCAAGGAGATTTATGGAATCTGTTCCTGTACAAACTCTTGTGTACCTTGATCCTCGACTTCATCGAAGTCTATTTCACTCCCACTATCTATTTTGGATATTTTCTTCCTCTCAATGAATATGGATGTCTTTCCACTATATCCATTTTTTTTCAATGGATGTATAGGTAATATATCCCTGTTTCCTTGGGGTATCCTATAAAGGAACACTTCGTGCCTTGGGGTGCGAGTTTGTTACCTGAAGAGGCCTTAACAATGGCTTCGCTACCCCACCCATGTAAATTCGATAACATGGATTTTCTTCCACTCCAGAACTCAAATGGTATACCATTTATCGATTTAGTTTGTACTTGGTTTAGTATGTGTTCTGCTATTTGTTATGAATAACCCCAAAAGGATAATGGAATACTTGAATGACTCATCATTTATCTCACCATGTCCAATAGGGTGTGATTACTCCTTTCTCTCTCACCATTCCTCTGGGCCGTGTTTAGAGGAGTGAGTTGGGACAGGATCCCAAAATCCTGTATGTAATCAATGAATTCTTGAATAAGATATTCTCCACCTCGATCTGAGTGAATTTTCTTAATCATCATACCAAGATGGTTCTCATATTCATTCTTGTTTTCTTTGAAATTATCAAAATAATTTGACTTATACCTCATTAAGTTGATGTATCCATATCAACTAAAATCATTAGTAAAAGTTATGATGTATGAGTACCCTCCCCTTTCTGTAACTAGAAATAGTCCACACACATCGGTATGAACCAATTCAAGAAGTTATTTAGCCCTTCCACTTTTACCACCAAATGGGTCTTTGGTCATTTTTCCTTGTAAACATGCATGACATATTCCATGTGGTTTTAGTTCAAAAGAATATAAATATACATCTTGATGTAACATTGTCAAGCGTTTCTCATTTACATGAATGAGCCGGGAATGCCAAACATGGGTGTGGTATGAGTCATGTGAAGTATCTTTGTCATCGATTTCCATTACCTAGTTTGTGTAATCCAACACATAAAGACCGTTGTATAAATGTTCCCTACCAAAAAAATATATCTTTATAAAAGAAGAAACATTCATTTCCAAATATGAAAACAAATCCATATAAATATAGTCTGGATACAAAATTTATGTTTTTGGTTATATAAGTCACATAAAAAAAACTCTTTAACACCAAGATCATCCCAGATGGAAATGTGAGGTGGTAGTCCGCAACAGCTACAACAACATGTCTAGATCTTTTCACTGCTAATAGATCTTCCTCCCCACAATCAATATTATCGAATTTACATGGTTCCTATATTTGGATACATATGTGATCCCCACAAACATTATCTAATACCGAATTTGTAGAAATAGATAAATTTCATTCGATAACAAACACACCTGAAGCTTCTCCTTTCTTCTTAGGCTTGGTGTAGTTCTTTTTCTAGTGTCCCTTATTCCTAGATGCGAAACAAACAACCTCATTTTACCTTTCCGCCCTTTGATCTTCCTTTTCTTGGAAGGTCGTGAAGAAGCTTTGAGCTTAATGATCTTCGTCTTCTGTTTACTCTTATTCCCCATAAGGACAGAAGGCTTTTCGTGCTTCATATCTTTGTACACTAGGATAATGAGGATAAGAAGATCATATGTAGACTTCTCAATGTTGTTTATCTTGACATTGACATTAAAGTTAGAGAATCTATGAGGGAGTGATGTGAGAATGATATCGGTGCCTAGTTCTTCAGGGAATTTAAACACTAGAACCTCCAGGCGCTTAATATAGCCAATGAGCTTGACTACATAAGGCACAACTGGGGCACCTTCTCAAAGCTTGCTCGAAAATAGTTCCTTAGAGATCTCAAAAATTTCTTATCTTTCTCTCTCCTAGTAAATACCACAAAGGTTCCCAAGCATGTTATAAGAATCCTTGTTTTCATGAGACTTCATGAGCTCACTAGACTTTGATGATAGCATCAAACATTAAACGTCGACCGTGTTGTTCATATCTTTCTCATAGACTAGGAAATCCTCATCACTCACCTCTTTAGTAGGTAGATTACGTAATGCTGAATCTAACATGTAAGACTTCTGTTCATGGCGTAGGATAACCCAAAGGCATCTAAACTATTCCTGGAAGTTACTTCTTGTAAGGATGTAGTCTTTATCCAGAATTGATCATATGGATAGTGTGGTTGAAGAGTTTTTCATTTTTATTCTACAATTAAATATGCATATCATTAGTACTTTATTTATTACATTTTATAAGAAATAATAAATTTTAAAAAGTCTCCCAATATTTTATCAAGTTCCAATATCCGTCACCATTGAACTCGGAATGTACAGTAGCCATGAAATTCTAGTGGAAATTATCAATATTACCCTTTCACATAACCCCAACAAGGGTTGGTCAAGATATTAGAAGGTATTTGGGTAGGCATGTCTTTTCCAACAATTCTCTTGTAACTCCTTTATATGTTGACTAGACTCCCCAATCCTGAAATGCTGAATTTTTATTTCCTTAACTCTTGCCTTCAATATTACACCAAGTCTAGCAAGGGTTACTCATACTCATGTAATATTTTCAAGTCAACCTGAAACCTTTCATAAAAGATAATTGTATAAAATTAAGTGTCCCAACAAGGGTTGGTCAAACACATTGTTTTATTGAGTTTTTCCCTTAATCAAGTAACGAAAGGATTGTTCTGACTAAATATTTTATTTGAGTAATTTTTATCTCCTATGCGTGAATTTCTTATTATCATTATCACACACTTGTTAATATTAAGTGGAAATTACTTGAGTGATTAACCATGTCCTGATAATATTTACGCATATGTATAGTTTATTTTAGTTCTATATTGCATGTTTTTTTTAATTCATTAATTATGGGATCGTGAAAACACATCCATAATGGAAAAAAATTCAACTGATAGAAATAAAATAATGTAAATGGAATGATCCTGAGATTTTCTAATTGTTAGTTTATCTATCAGTTTATAAAATAACCCTGACCTATGGAAGAAACACCTTGATCCCTTTGGGTTCGTGTTTGCAGCTTCCACCTGTCCACCTCTGTATCTCCTGGGATTGGTTTTGTCTCTTCTCCAGCTTGAACCACCTCCACTAGCTTGGGAGTTCCATCTATTACATATGTCCTTTTAAACTCATATATAAGTGATGGTTAAAAAATAATTTTTACATAAAAGAAACATTGGGCACACATGCCCTACATATTAATGAGAAGAAGGCTCACAGGACAACAAATTTAATTCAAATAAATAAATTAAAATAAACCATCCACAAAAAAGGTATTGGTCTATCTCATTATCATCAACACATGAAATTATATTTACACATAACTAAAACTAGAAATCAATTCTTAATCATTATTGTTTAAGATAAATCATTCTCAAATCAATTAATTATCATCTTCAATTAATCAATCCTTTTATCTTAATCCCTTTTCTGAATTTCCTTGAGATTACAATCAATCATAATTTTAAACAAATAAAATCATTTAAAATTATATTTTTAAGTAACTTGTACCTTTTAGGTAACCTAGTGAATTCCTATACATAACTACTCAATGAGTAGAAATGAACATTACACAGATGTTAAATTAAACCCACATATATAAAACATTTATCTTGTGTTGTGCCTAAACTTTACGTCCACACATTTGTACATTTCTCAAGGGATTGTATAGTATAATAATAAATTTTAATAAATCTGCATAATTTGGATGAGTACATGACTTATAGTTCCAACTACATGACATGTACTCTTTAGCACCATCTATCCAAAGTACACACCCGAGGAATCTATGTGTGTGTACACTTCATTAATATTCAGAGTAAATGTTGTGTCCAATGGGACACACACCGTGTAGTTCCTCACTACACGGTCTCCAGCCAGGCAAGCCATGTACGAGGTACATGGTCCAACCCAAACCAGAAGGGACTACACTTCGTGTCAATTGGTCTACATGGTGTGTAATTCAGAAACTGCATGCCACCTTTTCATGGTCAACACATGGAGTCGTTTAAGACTTAGAAAGACTCCAATACACGACTTGGTTCGATGGATCGGTCCGATGTATTGAATCTTGACTACACGACGTGTGATACCAAATACACACCGTGTGTTCTGGTGTTGTACGGTTAGGGAGCTTTGGAACCTATAGATGAGATCCTCTATTTTATTTTAATCAAAATAAAATGAAAAGATCATTTCTATATGGTGAAAGTGAAACAAAAGAGGAAGAATAGGTCTCGAGATTTAGATTTGAAGAATGATTAACTTTAATTGAAACAACTAAATAATTAAATGTGTAAATGATCAAAGAAATATTTAAATAATTATAAACTATGATGTAACCCCTATGATACTACTTGAAGGTTTTAGGCGTAGTGGAAGTGTGGTTGGAATGACAACGAATTTTGATTTTTCCCATGGTCAATGATTATTCCAGTATCAATACGACGATAAATGCCTATTTCCACAGAATATAATGAAAGATTTAGATAAAGATGAAAGAGACCCGAAACCTTTAGTGAGGATATTTCACATCATGATTATAATTAATTGAACTAATTTTATATAGAAAAATAATACCTAGATCATTGGTATTTTTCTTCATTGATGATGTTGATCATCCGGAATGACCCTTCCAGATTATCTCATTTTTCTTGTAAGTATCCAAACTAGAATCCCTCTAGCGGTGATCCATACGTGCCCTGATGGCCTCTGATTGACACCGCTCCTTCTATGGGTGCTATCACGGTGAATCTAGTGTCTTGTGTTGGTCGTTCTTGATCGCATGTTCTACGGCCGTAAAGAACGTCTCTCGTTCTTGATAGGGGAGTGAATAGGATTTGAGAGAGAAATTTTTTGGCTCAACAATTCTCAATTCACCAGGCGTGGGTTGTGGTGTATGGCATAATATGTGTACTTTCCTATTTAAATACATAGAATTTCAGTTAAAATATTTAATTACATAGATATAATTAAATTCTTTCATGAACTTAAAGAAAACCCATGAATTTAATAATAAAACCACATCATTATTTATGGTGCACCAACTTGCACAAAACGGAATTATAAATAAAATTCCGTGTCACAAAATAAATGCAGTGTTATTTTAATATGTGCCCACTAGTTAAATAATTATTTACAAGATTGAAAATAATTATTTTACTTCCAGACCGACCTTGGCCTACTCGAACTCCACTTCCATTTATTAAACACCCAAATAAATAAATAAATAATTTATTCTCTTAAATAAATATTTTATTTACAATCTATTAAATTAATATTTATTAAATGTTCAATAAAATAGAAAAAATTGATTATATTTAATTTATGCGATCATTTTAACTTGAATAAAATTATTCCATGGTCTTGAGAATAATATTTATTTCATTAATTAAATTCAAATAGAATTTAACCAAGACCACCAAAAACACTCAGTGTGTGACCCTCTTGGATTCTTTCTCATTGACATTAAGCGGGCTTGCCTAAAGTCCAAGAGTTCTGTTTAATAATGGGTCAAAGCACCTAATAGAAATAAGGTAAAGTTGCAACAACGACATCCACATACAAATGCTCAATAGGTAATATAATCCCTATCACGACCCGCCCTCGGGGCCCGTGCCGTGACTACCCCAAGCCCGCCTTCCATAGTCCAGGGGCTGGAGACTAGCACCAAGGCATAATTCCCAGTAAAAAGGGAAGGCATTGCCTTTGAAAAGTAAACAAACACCACAGAGTAAGCAAGCGGAAAAGTAAACACTAAGTATAAACAGAGTACAACTGAAAGTGCGGAAAAGTAAATGGTCCAGTATACAAACCCAAACTGAAAGTAAAGTACAACTCGAAAGGGAAAACAACAACTGTAAAGTAAAAGCCGCTACTCTGAGCTGTCCACTGGAGATCCCACCGGAAGGGTGGGTACAGATAGCTCCACTGCTCCTCGGGTCCCGTCGTCCGCTCCGGGTACGTCCCGCCCAGTGGTCCACCTCCAGGTACCGTTCTGCTCTTCAAGCCTCAGCCACGATCAACGCTTTCCGTCATCTGCAACCAAAACAACGTAGTGCGAGCATAGCCCGTGTAGGGGTGAGTATAAGCTACTCAGTAGGGACCCCAAGACCCCTGAAGGTCCCCCAAAATCCACAAAGGATAAACCACAAGGGAAGGTACAATCACGAAGTAACATCCGACACTGCTTAGGTATATGCCCATACATATACCTAAGTCATCAATTTCAATACGCTCCAACCTCCGAGCCCAAGTACAACTCAGTACACACAGGAAAGTATACGTATTCCACACAGGAAAGCAAAACGAAATCCACACAGGATAGCACAACACAATCCACACAGGAAAGCAACAACATTCAGCTCACACAGGTATACTTCATCGAAAGACGATAAAGA
Organism: Viscum album; assembly: GCA_963277665.1. Lineage (NCBI taxonomy): Eukaryota > Viridiplantae > Streptophyta > Magnoliopsida > Santalales > Viscaceae > Viscum > Viscum album. The sequence continues at coordinate 1,327,888,431 of OY728127.1, read as the reverse complement.
TGATCTCTGATCCATCTAAGTCGTCGGACCCATGAAGGATCGATAGGTAACTAACCTTCGCAAAGACCCACACAGGATCGGGCCCACATAGGACCTGTAGGCGCTGGTTCACACAGGACCGCTGAGCGCAATGACCCACCCAGGATCGGGCCCACACAGGACCTGTAGCACTGATCTACGTAGGATCGCTGAGTGCTGTAGTCGTCGTCATCGAATCAACTAAGGATCTCTGTACTGTCGTCGTTGCAGTCACAGTAGCAGTAGCAGTAGCAGTAGCAGTCACAGTCGCAACTAGCAATAGGGTTCCCGCACACAGCAAGCTCGTTCGGGAGGGTCCGCTCCACGAGCTGAGAGGCTGATACATCAACTGTCACAAAGTCCAGAGTTGATGTATCCAAAAGTTCCGTATCGCCAACAGGAACTCAATGCAAGAGACAGCGCGTCGATCGGACGCCCGGTCTGAGAGTTATTGGCTTTTTCGTCCTAGGGGCCCAGTAGGTTTTTAAGGAAAAACCAACCCAACCGTACTCCACTTGCGTCCAAACCTCGGGTGGAGTATGCCAAAAGGTCCGTCTCACTAAGAGGAATACAACAAAGCTGACGACACGTCAATCGGACGTCCGTAGCTCAAGATATGAGCGTTTCTGCTCCGAGGGCCCGGTTGGTTTCGTGAACGAACCAACCCGGCCGAACTCAAAGTATTCCAAAACTTTGAGTGCGATATACCGAATCGACCGTCTCGATCCAAGGATAGCATCGCCGCTGACGGTTTGTCAAACGGAGGTCCTTAGCTCACATTATGGGCAAAAGACCGAAGTCGATTCGAAAACGGGGGGTCCGGGTTCGGGCCGACCCGGCCCGGCCGGCAATGCGGTCCGGTGCGGCGGCGCGGCCCGGCACGACGGCGCCGTCCGGCGCGGCGGCGCGGCCGGGGCGCCGCTCGGGTGCCACGCGTGGGGGGCAAAGCCCCCGCTTTCCTTCTGCTGGCGGCGCGACTGGGTGCCGCGCCTTGGAGAAACCGGCGCCCCCCCCCCTTGGTGTAACCGCGCCCCCCCCCATTATGGGGGGCCAGTTTTGGTCAGCCGGGGGAATTAATTCCCCCAGTTCTTCTACCTTCTGGCCGGCCCGACCTGGCCGGCCGGTCCTTCCTCAACGGGACCGGAAAGGTCGGTCCCCTTTCCGGCTTCCGACACTGGCGGCCCGGCTGGCCGCCGGTCTTCCCGTTTCCGCCGCGACCCGGAACCGGCCGCGGTCTTCGTCGTCTGGCGCGGTGCGACGGCACCGCGCCCCTCCGACGTGGCCCCGCTCTGGCCGCGGTGCCTTCGGTTTCCTTCGACGTGGCACGCCGACGTCGCGTTCATGATAATCTTTCCACGGCGCGGCGGGACGGCGCCACACAATATTTTCCATGTGATTCCCGCGTGGTGCGACGACACCACGCCATCTCGTTCATCCACAAGAAAATAATAATATTCAAGAACAAAGGAGGGGGGATTCGGCCGTGTTTGTGCGGTCCGGCCCCCCTCTCGTTAGACGATAACACATAAACATTTATCCTCAAGTTTTTCATTCTAGAACCAAGAATGAGAATAAATAAATAATCAACAACAAACCCCTACCTCGGTTTCAAGAACGATGATCATCAACGACCCGCGGAAGACGCGTCGCGGTGGTCGGCGTCACGGAAGAAGGACGTCGATGTCGTGAAGCGAGGATTCAAAGTTCTTTGACGACGATTTCGTCGCGGGAAATCGTCGCAGAAGAGATGACGTGGGAGAAGACCTCGTCGCTGTCGCGGGTATGGTGTCGCGGAAGACGGTTCCCGAGAACGTGGCGTTCTTCATCGATGTACGAAAGTTCTTCGTGTTCTTCGTCAAAGCTTGAAGAAGAAGAAGATGAAGGCTCCAAATTCTCTCAAGATTTTCTAGAGAATTCTAACCCAAATAAAATAAGCTAAGGTCTTATTTTATTTACTCAACCAAACCATTTTGAAATTCAAAGGTTTGAAATTAAACAACTCCACCCATTTAATAACCCAACTTTTCAAGTTAATTAAAGAGGGGTTATTGGGAGTTTAAAAAGAGAAGATGAAGAGTTATGCTTCGTGTGGGCCCCACCACACTTAATCCTCCCAAGGGAGGTTAAGTGGATGTGGGTCCCACCTCTAACTCCCTTTGGGAGAAGTTAACCAACATGTTAAAATAAAAATTTGTATTCCACAATTTTTATTTAACTTATTCTAAACTCCCAAAAACTAACTCTCAACCCGCAATTAACGCAACCTCGGAAAAGGTCTCCTTAAGCGAATATCGGCGCTGCGAGTTCATCGGTGCCCTCGGAATTTGATTCCGGGTACCGGTTCAAAAGTTAGAAAAACCCGCTCGTTCGTTCACTGAACGTACTCTAGCCAAACTTCGGAAAATGATTTCGGGCACTCCGGGCCTCGGAATCAGGTGTCGTCAGAAACCGCGCTCTTGTAAAATTCCAAAGAAAATTAAGAAAAAATTTCCCTTGAATTTTACGGGTCTTTACATTACTCCCACCTCAGGGCTTTACTTCCCTGTAAAGATACATAAAAAACTAGGGAAACAAATGAGGGTACTGAGCACGCATCTGAGCCTCCCGCTCCTATGTGCTCTCCTGGAGGTTCCCGTGCTGCCATCTGATGCGCATAAGAGGAATCGATCACCCAAGTAGGACCCGCTCATGTTGATCCTCTATCTCCACCGTGACCTCCGTAAAAGTCGCCCCATCATCAACGTCAAGCTCCCCATGGTCAATGATGTGCGTTGGGTCGTGCACGTATCTCCTCAGCTGAGATACGTGGAAGACGTCGTGCACCCGGTGCAACTTAGGTGGTAGAGCCAGGCGATAAGCCACCTCGCCAATCCTGTTGAGGACCTGGAAGGGTCCGATGAAGCACGGAGATAACTTTCCGCCTCGGCCAAATCTTTGTATACCACGTCGAGGTGAGAACCGCAAGAAGACGTGGTCGCCATACTCGAACTCTAGTGGCCTCCGCCTCCTGTCAGCGTATGACTTCTGCCGGCTCTGAGCTGTCCTCATCCGCTCCTCGATGACCTGGACCTTCTCTGTCGTGGCCTGGACCATCTCCGGTCCCACAAGTGCTGACTCCCCAGGGTCTGTCCAGCACAAAGGAGATCTACAAGGTTGGCCATAAAACGCCTCGTACGGTGCCATCCCGATGGTGGAGTGGTAGCTGTTGTTGTACGCAAACTCCACCAAGGGTAGGTGGTCTTCCAAGCTATGACCAAAGTCGAGGACACATGTGCGGAGCATGTCCTCGAGAGTCTGGATGGTCCTCTCCGTCTGACCATCCTTCTGTGGGTGAAAGGCTGTGCTCAGACGTAGCTGTGTCCCGAACGCCTCCTGTAACCCTTTCCAAAGCCGAGAAGTAAAGCGAGCATTCTCGATCGGAGACGATTGATGATGGCACGCTGTGGAGCCGCACAACATCCTAAACGTAGAGACGTCCCAAGCTCTCCACTGAGCCCTGCTCTTTGATGGGTAAGAAGTGTGCCGACTTGGTGAGTCGGTCAACAATCACCCAGATGGAGTCGTGACCTCTGGAAGTGTGTGGATGTCCAGTCACAAAGTCCATATATATTCCATCCCACTTCCACTCCGGGACCTCCAAGGGCTGTACCAAGCCTGATGGTACCTGATGATCTACCTTCACCTGCTGGCAGGTGAGGCATCGAGAAACGAACTCTGCTACAACCTTCTTCATGCCCGACCACCAGTGCTGTCGTCTGAGATCCTGGTACATCTTCGCCACTCCAGTATGTACCGCCAAAGGAGAAGTGTGAAACTCTCTCAGCACCTCCTCTCGCAAAGCGACTGGTACCATGGTACGTCCTCTGAAAAGGATGTCGTGCTCTGCTCCAAGGGAGAAACCATCAGGTGCCTGTCCTGAGGATATCTGTGCACACCGTGTCTCACAGTCAGCGTCCTCACGCTGTGCCTCTCTGACCCACTGCAGTAGTGGAGGGGTGACTGTGAGAGACTGGAGGAAGGCTACTCCATCTCTATCCACAAAGGATATCTGCAAAGAGGCTAGCTGCTCCGTCACCTCCTCAAGTAGCTGAATTCCCGTCCTCCTGCTGATGGCATCGACTACTACGTTCCCCTTCCCAGGAGTATAGACTATCTCAAAGTCATAGTCCTGGAGGAACTCGAGCCATCGCCGCTGTCTCAGGTTCAGGTCCTTCTGCGAAAAGATATACCAGAGACTCTGATGATCAGAAAAGACTGTAAAGCGCTCACCCATCAGGTAATGTCGCCATGTCTTCAGAGCGAAGACCACTGCTGCTAACTCCAGGTCATGGGTAGCGTAGTTCTGCTCATGCAGCCTCAACTGACGTGATCCATAGGCGATCACTGCCCTCTCCTGCATCAGAACACATCCGAGTTTGGTCCCTGATGCATCGCAGTAGACTACGTACCCTACTCCCTCCTCAGGCAACCTCAAGATAGGTGCGCTGGTCAATCTCTGTCTCATCTCCTAGAAGCTCTGCTGACATCTGTCTGACCACACGAAGGGTTTCCCCTTCCTCCTTAACGTATGACAAAGCTTCAAATAGTTCTCCTTTGTCGAAAAGTGAAATTCAGTCTCATCCCCTGGATGAACCACGTTCCTTGCCTAATATAGTCAATCCCGTCATGATTAGTTAATTCATGGCATGGATGACGTCGTAAGGCCTCGACGCTGCTACCAAGATATCCAACCGTTACTCTCGCCTCCAAGGGTTGAGTCACACTGTCGGCATCAGTGTGTGGTCACTGGGTTTCCTCCAGTAAGAATCTCGCAAGTGAGGGTCAAGTCAATAGTTTTTAACCGACACCTCTTAGTAAAAACAAACAAAAGACAAGAAAACAAAAGTCACCAAGGCAAGTATCTTTTATTACTTCAACTTAAAGAACAAGGACACAAGGCAACACAGACTACGAAGCTAGAGGCATTATGGGAAAAGGAATCTATGCCTAGAGCTAGTCCCGCACTAGTCCACCTGCTTCCGGAGCTCCATGATCGTAAGCTTCAGCTTCCTGAAGTTGTGCTCTCCCCTGAAGTCGGGGTGGACCTCCTGGTGGTGGTGGTTGTAGAGCCTCAAAGCGTCGCCCACCACCTGCTGCTCGGCCAGCTCCTCTGCCTCGTCCACCTCCTCCCTGCGGACCGCCACGGTCGAACCTCTGCCTCTGCCTAGGTGGTTCCTCAACCGTCTTCTGCTCCTCTGCATGGCAGGTCGGGCAGTCACGAGCCATGTGGCCCTGCCCGCCGCACGAGTAGCACTGTCTGCCTCTCGAAAGACTGGCTCTGCGTTGTGTGCCCCGCACTGCTGAGCCAGTGTCCAGAGGTCGTCTTCCTGAAGGTCTGGTCTGTCTGGACCCCTGAGTCATTCGTCGACTGCCTGCTGCAGATAACTCTTCCACGTGCCGCCCTGCGGTGGGTCTCGGCGCTGGTGTAGACTCAGCAAGGAAGCTCTCGATCAAAAGGGCCCGCTCCAGTACTCCTGTCTGAGTCGGTATGCTGAGGGAGATCAGCGATGCCCTGATCTCGTGTCTCAAACCCTGCTCGAAGGTCCGGGCCCGAAAGAATGGGTCCCGTACCATGTCGGTCGAGTAGCGCGAGAGATCAGTAAATCTCACCGAGTACTGAGCGACCGTCATGCTGCCCTGCCGCAGCTGAAGAAGCTCCTGGATACGCACCACACGAAGGGTGGATGGAACGAACTCCGAGAGGAAGAGGCTCTCAAAGTCCGTCCATAGTAGAGATGCCTCATCGTGCACCTGGAGCATCAAGCTCCACCATCGTCCCGCTGCTGCGTGCAGTAGGCTCGCAACGAGGATCACCATGAGGTCTACAGGTGTCCTCACTCGCCTAAAAACTCATACAACTGCCTCCAGCCAGTCCTCTGCTGCCTGGGGGTCCGTCTCCCCACGGAACCTAGGCGGTCGCTGGCGCTGGAACTCCTGCAGAGCTCCAAGGTGACGTGCATCGTCAGTAGATGGTGCTGGAAGCATCGGTGGCTCGACGGGTAGAGCTACCTCCGGTGCCACTGCTGACAAAGGACCCTACACCGAGGCCTCGTCGCTCGGTGGACTGTCGTCACGCTCGACTCTCGGAACCCTAGCTGGCTGCCGTCGTGGGGCCATCCTGAAAAGGAAACAGGTGCGCCACGGTCAGAACAATATACCTGGTGATCTGATATAAATTAATCACAAAGAAAACTTTGAAACACACACGCAATCAATGTTTTCGTGCATTAAGTCGGAAATCAGTAGTCAGGGTCCTGGTGTACGGATACGTCGGCCACCGCACCAACATTGGACTCCCTGGACTGATATCCACACTCAATATGCTAAACATTATTGCTTCACATAGAAAAGATCAGAGTTCGCGGTAGAACCGAACTCCCCTGATACCAATTTGTCACGACCCGCCCTCGGGGCCCGTGCCGTGACTACCCCAAGCCCGCCTTCCATAGGCCAGGGGCTAGCGACTAGCACCAAGGCGTAATTCCCAGTAAAAAGGGAAGGCATTGCCTTTGAAAAGTAAACAAACACCACAGAGTAAGCAAGCGGAAAAGTAAACACTAAGTATAAACAGAGTACAACTGAAAGTGCGGAAAAGTAAATGGGCCAGTATACAAACCCAAACTGAAAGTAAAGTACAACTCGAAAGGGAAAACAACAACTGTAAAGTAAAATCCGTTACTCGGAGCTGTCCACTGGAGATCCCACCTGAAGGGTGGGTACAAATAGCTCCACTTCTCCTTGGGTCCCGTCGTCCGCTCCGGGCACGTCCCGCCCAGTGGTCCACCTCCAGGTACCGTTCTGCTCTGCAAGCCTCAGCCACGATCAACGCTGTCCGTCGTCTGCAACCAACACAATGTAGTGCGGGCATAGCCCGTGCAGGGGTGAGTATAAGCTACTCAGTAGGGACCCTGAGACCCCTGAAGGTCCCCCAAAATCCACAAAGGATAAACCACAAGGGAAGGTACAATCACGAAGTAACATCCGATAGTGCTTAGGTATATGCCCATATATATACCTAAGTCATCAATTTCAATACGATCCAACCTCCGAGCCCAAGTACAACTCAGTCCACCCAGGAAAGTATACGTATTCCACACAGGAAAGCAAAACGAAATCCACACATGATAGCACAACACAATCCACACAGGAAAGCAACAGGATTCAGCTCACACAGGTATACTTCATCAAAAGGCGATAAAGATGATCTCTGATCCATCTAAGTCGTCGGAACCACAAAGGATCGATAGGTAACTAACCCCCGCAAAGACCCACACGGGATCGGGCCCACATAGGACCTGTAGGCGCTGGTTCACACAGGACCGCTGAGCGCAATGACCCACACAGGATCGGACCCACACAGGATCGGGCCCACACAGGACCTGTAGCACTGATCCACGTAGCATCGCTGAGTGCTGTAGTCTTCGTCCTCGAATCCACTAAGGATCTCTGTACTGTCGTCGTCGCAGTCACAGTAGCAGTAGTAGTAGCAGTAGCAGTCACAGTTGCAACCAGCACTAGGGTTCCCGCACACAGCAAGCTCGTTCGGGAGGGTTCGCTCCACAAGCCGAGAGGCTGATACATCAACTGTCACAAAGTCCAGAGTTTATGTATTCAAAAGTTCCGTATCGCCAACAGGAACTCAATGCAATAGACGGCGTGTCGATCGGACGCCCGGTCTGAGAGTTATTGGCTTTTTCGTCCGAGGGGCACGGTTGGTTTTTAAAGCAAAACCAACTCGACCGTACTCCACCTGCATCCAAACCTCGGGCGGAGTATGTCAAAAGATCCGTCTCACTAAGAGGAACACAACAAAGCTGACGGCACGTCAATCGGACGTCTGTAGCTCAAGATATGAGCGTTTCCGCTCCGAGGGCCCGGTCAGTTTCGTGAACAAACCAAACCGGCTGAACTCAAAGTATTCCGAAACTTTGAGTGCGATATACCGAATCGACCGTCTCGATCCAAGGATCGCATCGCCGCTGACGGTTCGTCAAACGGAGGTCCGTATCTCAAGTTATGGGAAAAATACCGAAGTCGATTCGAAAACGGGGGGTCCGGGTCCGGCCCGACCCGGCCCGACCCCCCTTGGGTCGGCCCGAACCGGGTCGAACCGACCCAGGTCCAACCCGGCCCGGCCGGCGGCGTGACCCGACACGACGGCGCGGTCCGGCGCGACGGCGCGGCTGGGGCACCGCTCGGGTGCCACGCGCGGGGGGCAAAGCCCCCGCTTTCCTTCAGCTGGCGGCGCGGCTGGGTGCCACGCCTTGGAGAAACCGGCCCCCCTCACGTGGGGGCCTTCCTTTGAGAAAAACGCGGGGGGGGGGGGGGTTCCCCCCCCCCTTGGTGTAACTGCGCCCCCCCCCCCATTATGGGGGGCCAGTTTTGGCCAGCCGGGGGAATTAATTCCCCCGGTTCTTCTCCCTTCCGGCCGGCCCGACCTGGCCGGCCGGTCCCCTTTCCGGATTCCGACACCGGCGGCCCGGCTGGCCGCCGGTCTTCCCGTGTCCGCCGCGGCCCGGAACCTGCCGCAGTCTTTGTCATCCGGTGTGGTGCGACGGCACCGCGCCCCTCCGTCGCGGCCCCGCTCCGGCCGCGGTGCCTTCGGTTTCCTTCGACGTGGCGCGACGACATCGCGTTCATGATAATCTTTCCACGGTGCGGCGCGACGGTGCCGCGCAATATTTGTTGTGTGATTCCCGCGTGGTGCGATGACACCACGCCATCTCGTTCATCCACAAGAAAATAATAATATTCAAGAACAAAGGAGGGGGGATTCGGCTGTGTTTGTGCGGTCCGGCCCCCCTCTCGTTAGACGATAACACATAAACATTTATCCTCAAGTTTTTCATGCTAGAACCAAGAACGAGAATAAATAAATAATCAACAACAAACCCCTACCTCGGTTTCAAGAACGATGATCGTCTACGACCCGCGGAAGACGCGTCGCGGTGGTCGGCATCATGGAAGAAGGACGTTGATGTCGTGAAGCAAGGATTCGAATTTCTTTGACGACGATTTCGTCGCGATAAATCGTCGCAGAAGAGATGACGCGGGAGAAGATGTCGTCGGTGTCGCGGGTATGGCATCGCGGAAGACGGTTCCCTAGAACGTGGCATTCTTCATCGAGTCCGAAAGTTCTTCGCGTTCTTCGTCAAAGTTTGAAGAAGAAGAAGATGAAGGCTCCAAATTCTCTCAAGATTGTCTAGAGAATTCTAACCCAAATAAAATAAGCTAAGGTCTTATTTTATTTACTCAACCAAACCATTTTGAAATTCAAAGGTTTGAAATTAAACAACTCCACCCATTTAATAACCCAACTTGTCAAGTTAATTAAAGAGGGGTTATTGGGAGTTTAAAAAGAGAAGATGAAGAGTTATGCTTCGTGTGGGCCCCACCACTCTTAATCCTCCCAAGGGAGGTTAAGTGGATGTGGGTCCCACCTCTAACTCCCTTTGGGAGAAGTTAACCAACAAGTTAAAATAAAAATTGTTATTCCACAATTTTTATTTAACTTATTCTAAACTCCCAAAAACTAACTCTCAACCCGCAACAAACGCAACCTCGGAAAAGGTCTCCTTAAGCGAATATCGGCACTGCGAGTTCATCGGTGCCCTCGGAATTTGATTCCGGGCACCGGTTAAAAAGTTAGAAAAACCCACTCGTTCGTTCACTGAACGTACCCGAGCCAAACGTCGGAAAATGATTCCGGGCCTCGAAATCAGGTGCCGTCAGAAACCGCGCTCTTGTACAATTCCAAAGAAAATTAAGAAAAAATTTCCCTTGAATTTTACGGGTCTTTACAATCCATTTTCTGCAATATCTCATCAAGTAGGTTTCATGACTGTGTCGTCAACTTTTATACTTGATACAGAATTCTGGGTCTACCTGAAATAAACTCGTCGTTACACCATGTCCATGGAATTTTGTGTGAAGTTTCTATTTCAACTAAAGGGATAAGATATCTACTCCCATAAATAGAAGGGACAAATACTTCCTCGACTTAACCATTAATAACATGCCACTCATGATGCATCCAACGTACCCTACTTCCCACCAACTGTCTGCATGACAGTTTTCTTTAGTAAATCAAAGTGTGCAAGTCGTGACACGTATTAATGATAATATTAAAGTCTAAGGATCATTACACATGCTCACAGATAGAAATACCTGATGACACCAAAACATGCAGAATTACTGCTTGTGGGTATGTTATCATAATCTCCTATCTTGGAGATCACCAAGTGCGAACATCATGAGAGGAAGTATCATCTGCTTACGAGTACTCGCACCTGATGGTATGCATGCTATGTGTTCCATCATAGCATGGAATCCAGCTGCAGAACTATATTTAAGAATATTGTTATAGCATTTCAAGGTTCTCATCATAGCGGGGAACTGCCATGACCTTATCAATGCAACAAATACTCTCGGACATTATTACATCATAATAATGCAGAATAATAAACAACATGTAATAATACATTAAATATCCATGTAATTAATGTAAAACTAGTTGGTTCTAACACACCAACACTTACCCTTCCCATTTGCTCGATTTATCTATCTTTGATTTTCTGAATTGAACTTATCTATAAATTAAAATACGCATAGATTTCATTTCATAGTTATGCATCAATCAAAGGGCCAAAGATACATTCTTCTATTAAAATGTAATAGATAAATCTATTCATTATTATTCAATTAAATAAATATCACTTGTGATGCACCTGATCCATACTTCTTCTCCTCAAGGATATTTCATCAGGGTTTTCATCAATTCATTTAGGTATGTGATTTATGATACACATTAATAACAATATCACATCTAGGTGAAAATATACATAATCATGTATTTTAATATTAAACATAACACATGTGTAATTCCTGTTGGCTAATAAGTCCCCATTGCCTCCCATCATAGAGATCACGGTCGGTGAAATTCATGAGAAGAATTCAAAATTTCTTATGACCCCCAACACTTTATAATTAGGAATAATTTATTTACCAATAGATATATGTTTATAAATCATATGATACATTGATTTATGAATAAGACACCCTAAACTCACACTCCCAGATTTGGTACTAAAATCATATTATTTTCATATTAATTAATTAATTAATTATGTGATCTAAATATAACCATCCAAAATTAAAATATAGTAAAAAATATTGAGTCAGTTACATTCACAAGGCCTTTAAGTATTGGGGTTTTAAATTATTGGGGAAAAATTTTAACTGACAGATTCCATATATTTTCCGATAAATATGAATTTTTCTCAATAAACCAAAAATTACTTATCTTAAAATAAGTCTTCAACATATCCCATAAATTAATCATCACGTTATACCCGTCTATAAATACCATATGTTATAATATTCTTCATAACTTAGGGAAATGGAAATATAATAATGTTGATCTAAAGCACTCAATAAGGGTAAACATAAAGGATAAAAATCCAAGATCATAAGTATTCATTATATAAACATATGTGTATAAGAACATAATGATGTTTCAAGGAATTAATATAAAATAATAATACCAATTAAAACAAAAATAATAATTCATGAATCATAAAATAAGTATTTTTGAATAAATAATTGGATATTATAGGATCATTTCATTATATAATTTTGAGACAACATAAAACATTTTATCATTATCACAAGTCAAGGCTCACTTCCCTGAAAACATAACAAAGTGGAAAAAGTCCCATAATGGATTGGGTTTACCCCATAGTACATTGCATATTATCTCATGAGATATAAAACATTACTATATTCATTTGAGTGCTATAAAGTTATTGGTCCTCCAATCACATCATAATATGTATATTTATTTTTATTACTCATAATAAAAAGAATTAAAATTTCATTATGGCATAGTTAACCCATGATAACAGAATGGTTTTGATAAATTTTTCAACAAAAAATGATCGTATATCATATAGAGAAATAATATGGATGGTATCAATAACAACAACAATGAAGTATATGAATGATTAATAAAGTTTTACATGGATGAAATACACTTTTACAAGAATATAGTCAAATAAAATATTCAGATTATATCTCTTATGAAGAGATCAATAGTTGGATATTATTATAATGAAAGGTAAATTATCCAAAAGTAAAACATCATAAGAGAATATAGTGGTTTATGTATGAGACATAACTCCAAAATTGATAGATCTTATTGATTTTTTATGAAAATTAATGTGAAATTATAAAAACAATTTTCATAATAATTTTATAAAATGGTTGTTCAAATAAACTTGTAAGTAACATAAAAAGTACATTTAATGTGTTTGGAAAGAGGAAATTGAAAAACCAAATTTTAAAATCATTATAAATATTTAAACATTTAAAATAAATGAATTTACAGACAGAAATAAATACATAAGTGGACAATAAATGCAGCTAGTTCAAGTGGAAGATATATACATAAGTGGAATATAAATATATACATAAGTGGAATAAAATACCTTTATTAAATTTTCTAAAATATGAAAAATTATTTATAGAATAATTTTTTTAAAAAATATGGAATATAAATTAATGTGTAAAAACATGAAAAATTTAAGAAATTTAAGAAATTTTTTATAATGTTTAAAAAGAGAGAAAATGTGTTCATGTTGTAAACATTATAAATTAATTTCTTTTCACTATTTTATAAAAAACTAAAATATGAACTATATCTAATTCATTAAAAATATTCCTTCTAAACTATTTTAAGAGAGTAAAGGATTATAATAACTAAAATTGAACAATCATTGAAGTATATAGAATAAAAATCATGAATCAATAGAAAGAATGTGGACATGGAGGATAATGATTCTCGACTATAATGAAAAGTCAAGGGTTGTTTCACTATCTGAAAATATTTTGGTTAAATATAAATGGAATGAAAAGAAGGAATGAACATCCTAAAAACAATCAAATAATAAGGAAAAAGTCAGTTTTTAGGAAAATATAACATAAAATTTTATCAAATAATAACTTCAACAAAAATTATATTGAAATCAAAGTGGGTTTTGAAAATAGTCCATTAACAATTTTATAAAATTTGAATCAAAGACCATAAAAGTTATGATAAAAAGGTCAAATTAACTAAATAATGGAATAGTCATGATATAATATTATAATGATTCTATATATACACCATATAAGTAAATAATATAAAACATGTCTAAAATAAGGAAATTTTATACCAGAAACCCCTTATGGGAAAAAAAAAATTTTAATTAAGAATCTTTTGGAATGTTGTTTTGGAAAAATAAAATTTAAACCCCATAAAATAAAGATGTAATGTAATATAATTTAATTATAGGGTGGTGGAAGCCAAAATTTTAAGGATTAAGTCCAAAAATAAGGGTTATAACATAATTAATGTAAACTAAATTAATAAATACTGTTATGAATTATGTAATGTATAAATCAAAGACCACTGAATTTTGAGAGATGAAATGAATATAAAAATAAAAAGAGTAATATTTTAAGATATAATAATTGAACCAAGATGTATTTACACTACGTAAATGTTAATTGATGCGTAATAATAAAATTGTCTCATGGAAGTAAAATTGAGACAAATAATCTATTCCTTATTTTCCCACTTAGTTAGACACACCCTAAACTCATGTATAATAAAATAATATTTACTACCTTTTTTGTAAATATTTTATATTCATTTGTTTCATAGTTATTATATATTTTTAGCTAATATGGCTTATAAGAATTAGTATTTTTAACCATTTCTTTTCTATTTTGGTGTATTAATTTTGGTTATCATTACTTATTTAGGATTTCATTATCTCTATATTTATCTAGTTATAGTGTATTTATCGTCACAATATCATAAAATTGAAACATCACAATAGATTTTCCGAAAACTATTTAATTTGGGAAAGATGTATTAGTATTCTAGTTTAGGATTTCACAATATCTACCATTATATAGTTATTGTGTATTTATCATTACGATGTCACAAAATTTACACATCTCAATATATTTTATGAAATATATTTAATTTGTAAACAATTTCTCGGTATTCATGTTTTGGGTGGTTAAAATAAATATGATCATTTTTTATTAATATCATTAACACAATGAAACAAATATCAATAAATAACTCTAATCATGTAATAAAACTCAAATTTATACATTAAATTTATTTATCGAATTTACCATTCAAGGCAGTGATGAGAAATTTAAATGCATCATCCATTAAGGCAACCAAACAATTATAACACAAACAATTTTTTCATTTTTTTGAATGGATAATAGGAATATATTTAATCATTATTCCACTAAAATAATCTATTTTTAGTATATGAATGAAAAATATTTCAGTATATTAGAGTGTATATATGAAATTTAAATGAAATGGAAGTCTACTGAAAAAAATAAAGATAAAATTCATTGATTTTAAGTTGTTAATTTACATAATTGGAAAACAGATTTTCTAATTTGATTAAGTCATTGAAAGGTGGTATTATAATGAGGAAAAAAACTATAATATGTTTCTAAGAGTTTTAGGGAATGATTTTGTTAGATAATATTATAGATAATAGAAATATATAGTTAGGAGAATTGGGGTTGTGGAAGGGTCTTTTTATAAGTGAGAGAGGGAGAATTTTTGTACATATTTATATATAAATTTAAAAAGTAATGTAATTTTAAAAGAAAATGCATCCAAAATTGATATTATTTAGGATAATATATTTTAAGGCCACGAAATCCCTCGTAAACCTCATTTATATATAGTATTTGGTGATATTTTGGGTGTTTACCTCTAGATTTAATACTTTTTCCTCATTTTAACCTTTACTGTGGTGGATAATTTTTACATTGGTACCTTATTTTTATGCCCTAAAATTAAATTGAACCTATTTAATAATTTTTATTTCTCTAATTTCAAATATTTAATTGATATTATTGATGGAATTTATAAAAGGTGATAAAAATTAACTTTAATATAATTATATATTAGGCAATAAAAATAATTTTTAGAAACATTAATTTTTATGTATAAAAAAACTTATTTGGGGAAAAGATTATGAAAAATATTACTACACATGATATTTATTAGATTATTATTAAATAAATTAGGTTTATTTTATTTTCAATCCATGAAAAAATATAATGTTATCTTGTGAAAGAATAATTAATATAATGTGACCAAAAATAGTATTTTCTTAGAGTAAAATATAATATAGTTTCCAAAAATGTCAATCATTAACTTATAAATTCGTCATGTTATATTTAATTTATTTATTTTACACTTTAAACACATATTTAATGGAGAAAAAAGGTAATATAAGTTTTTATTCATGCTTATATAATTATTATGCCATAAAAGTTACAATATTTGTGAAAAATGTATTTTTACTATTAAAAAAATCAACTACTTTAGAAAGATCCAAAAACTTCACCATTTGATAATTTTTAAAACTTTTATTCAAGAATGAAGATAATGTTATCATATTAAAATCATAATATTTTCGGATTTAACCTTAAAATAATAACACAAAATATAATGAACAACTCTTTTGATTGAAAAATGGTTTCTAATCCTTAAGCATTTTTAATATTATTTCATATAAATTAAAAATTAAATGAGTTTTAATTTATTTAATCATTTAATTGTTTTATAATAATACTTTAAAAATGCTCCATTTAATTTATGAAACAAACACAATAGTTTAAAGTAAATTTCATGAAAATATCCATTTTTTGAATTTACTAATTTCAATCACATACCATTAAATTTAATTATTTATATTTTACACTTTAAATTTAATCAATTTATTTTTTATTATTATACAAAAAATAACTTATAAAGAATAAATTATATTGACTATATTATTTATTTAATTGATGTTTTTATTCTTATTGTAATTTTATTAATTATATTTTACATTTTATTAATCTATACAATGATTTGTTTTAGTTCGGTGTTGCATATAATAAAATTTTAAAGATAGTATTTATTTAAATTAAAACTCATAAAAAAATATTATGGTGTTTCACTCAACCCCCATAAAATAAGTTTTGTCAATTGAATTTTAATCTCTATCCCCAATGAAAAAAAGTGGGGGTTTTCTTAATATTGTCATAAACTTGAAAAGATAATTTAACCAAACTATCATTGATAAGATTAAAAAATCATTTTACCCCCATGATAAGAATAATTTTATATTTTTATTTTTCAGAAATATTTATTATAAATATACATGGTTATAATTATTAATAGTTTTTATAAACATACGTTTCCGAGTTTAATTTTCATAATCATGTACTCAGGAAAATGAAAAATCCAAATTGGTTATAATTATAATAATAAAATATATTAATATGTAAAATCAATAATATGGTTTATATCCTTTGATACCATAATTTTAACCCAAGATACATTTGGTTAAATAATTACATAATTATATTTCCTTGTTACACATTCAGTTAATCCGATGTATCCATAAGTTTTACCCTATTAATAAAAATAATCTATTTCTAAGATATTACTAAACCCCAAATTTTTTAAGACCTTTCTTACTATATTATAATCTCAAAAATCATGGAAGCATATGATCCTATAATTTAATATTATCCTTTATAATAATAATTATTAATCACACACCAGTTCATATATCCTATAATCCCATACACTCGCCAAAGATACTAATCTTCTCATAAATTAATCTGAATTTTCATGACATGAAATTAATTTTCAATCCCTAGGGTTATCTCATATTACATTCACAAAATAAATTAACCCATTATCTAAATTAAGAATAATTACCTCAATGTTAGATCAAATAGCATCCAAAATATCCTTTAATACCTTAATCTTTTATTCTTTATAATAACCAATTAAAAATCCAACAAAAAATCATTATTCACCTTAAAATCCATCCCATATGACCTAAAATGTTTATCTATACCTTTAAACTTATAATCAACAATAATATTATTAATGCATGATGGTGTTTGTAACCCATAAAATATCATCATCAAATTTCATCATAAACTATAAAGTTATATAAACCATTATTTGATACCAATTGAGATACCTAGGCTCGCACTCCATGATTTGGTGATAGAAATATATTATTTTCATAATAATTTGATATAGACTAAAGTGAACCAAACATAACCATCAATAATTAATAAATTAATAACAAATACTATTTCACTTACCTATCCAAGACCATTAAGGTTTGGAGTTCTAGATAATTTTTTGAAACCATTAACTAATAAGACCTATATATTTCTCATAAAAAGGCCAGTTTCACCTCTAATAAAAGAATTATTTATTTGAAAATATGTGTTAAACATCACCCACAAAATTCTCATCACATGATACCTATATATACATATCATACATACTACTCTTATTTATATGTTGGGTAAATGGTAATATAAGAAGGGATATCTCAAATGATCAATAAGGTTATACATAAGTGATAATAATTGATGATCGTAAGTTAGTATAAGATAAACACATGAGTACGAGAACACAATCAATTTGCAATGACAAAATGTAAAAGAAACATACCCAATACAAAATAGATTATAATTCATTAATTAAAAAATAAGGTTTCAGAAAAAATTAATATATATCACAGGATCATGGAATCATAATAATGTTTCGAAGATAAAAAACATGATATTGTAAGATTAAATTAACTCCCCTTTCAAAAATATTAACAGAATAAATAGAGTCCCATAGTGGATTGAGTTTACTCCCCCATCCCATACGTATAGTATCATGAGATAAAAAACATTACCCTATTCATTAAAGGGATATATAATATTGTTCCCACTAATAGAATAAGAATATTTATATTCATATGTGTGCTACACAAGAAAAAAAATCATAATTTCCTCATATCATAGTTACCCCCATTAGAAACAAACAAATTTCAAATTGATTTCCACAAATCCTCATCATATTAAATCAATATCAAGAAGATATATAATAAAATTAGACTAAATTATCCTTGAATAATAATAACGGTTTGAGTATGTTGATATATATAAAATAATTATTATAATATAATAGTTTACATAAAACTTTCAGATGGTATCACATAATAATTGACAAAGAATTATATTTTTTGCTATAAAAAGTTCAATATAACAAATAAAAAACTTTAAAAGATCATTTATTGGGTGATAAATGAAACAAATATCTAAGGAAGATAGATCTTTAAGTGTTCGAGATGAAAATTGAAGTAGGACTATAAAGATAATTTCTATCAGGGTTTTGTAACACGGTTATAAAAATAAACATATATATACCAAAAAAAATTAAATTATTGTGGATGACAAGATGAAATTGAAAAAATAATAATTTTAAATTAATTCTAAATATTTAAATCATTAAAATAAATAAATTTCAGCATAATAAATGTGGAGTGGAAGATTAGAAAATACATACATGAATGAAAATACATTTCTTTATTTTTCTAAAAAATTAAACATTATTTTTGATATGAAAAATACACCAAAAATAGGAATAAAAATCAATTTGTAAAACCATGAAAAACTATAGAGAAACCCTAACTAGTAATAATGTTAATAAAAGCAGGAAAATAAATTCATGTGGTAAATGTTGAAAAATTAATTCATTTTACTCTTTTTAAAAAAAGTCAAAATTGAATCATCTAAAAATAATTAAAAATAGTCCATATATTTTTTTTAAATAAAGTAAATGGTAATATAAAATTACCTCTAAAAATCATTTAAATATATAAAATAAAAGCCTAGAAATAATATGTAGAATATGAATATGAATGATAAATATTCTTAAATGTAAAGAAAAGAAAAAGTCAGTTTTACATATATGAAACATTTTCGTCAAAGGAAAATCGAATAAAAAAAGTCAGTAAAACACCAAAAATAGCTAGATAAGAAGGAAAAAATTGTGGATTTTGAGAAAATTAATAAAAATCCCCTCAAATACGAAGTCTATCATAAATAATCTCGAAAATAATGTGAGATTGGAAAAAAACCCTTTTTAATTTTTTAACATATAGATCAAGGCCCCTTACTAATAGAAAAAGAAATGTAAATTTAAATAACTTCAATAAAGGTATAATATTGATATAATATTTCCAATATTCTATATATAAACAAAATAAATAATGTAAGTTCATATTAAAGAAAATTTCTTATTGTATTATATTTATGGCAAAAAACATCTTACAAAGATCGAATTTCATGTAGTAAGAATCCATTGAAATTGACTTTATGAGACAAAAATGTAAATCACTAGAATATAAATATGGAATGAAAAAAATAATATCATAGGGAGTTGAATCAAGAGTTGAAGGATGATGTCCATGAATAAATATTATATCTCAATAAATGTAAATTAAGTTGAAAAAAACCCTAATGACATATGTAATGTGTGAGTCAATGGAAAATAAAAAGGGAGAGATTTATTGAAAGTAAAACTCACAAGTATAAAAGTAATTTAAGATTTAATAAGTAAAAAGTTATTATTTACAACATATAAATTTAAATTAGTGAATAATTAAAAATACTTCATAAGGAATTGAAATTAAAACAGAGAACTATTATATTAGTTCCACACTTAATTTGATGTTATCGAACCTGCTTTATAATAAACTAAGAATCATTAATTATATATTTTAAAAACTTATTCTTATTTAATAAAATTTATTAAAATATTTTATATTCATTTATTACATACTTATTAATAATTATTTTTATTAATATTGTATTAAGTATTATTAGTTTTAACTGTTCCTTCTCTATTTCATTGTAACAATTTCGATTACCATTCAATTTTCAAGAGTTAAAAATTTACATAATTTTATTGTTATATATTATTTATCATTCTTATATCAAAAAATGTATTCATCTCAATCGAATTTATAAAATAGAATTTATTTAGGTAAGTTGTCTTTCCATGGTTGTTTTGGGAGGTTAAAATCACTATGATCTTTTATTGATAACATCATTAATATAAAAAATAATTCATATTTAATTATTTTTTCAAGTTATAAATATTATATTTATGCATTTAATTATTTTTCATGACAATCCAAGTAAAAATTTGATTAAAAATTGAAATACATCATCAACAATAGTGGGTAACCGACCATAATACAAGAAAACATTATTTTTTATAATTGATGAGATGAATGAGGGTAATGGTTATTTTATTAAAATAATAGTATTTCAGTATATTAATGGTATGGATTTAATTATACTAGTATATTTATTATACATTCAATTTATATGGAAGAAAAATTAAATTAATAGAAATTAACATGAGTGATTATAATTTCTTACCTTCTTCCTTATGAAAACACCATTACTAATTTGATTAATCCATTTAATGTTGGTATTTTGATGAGAAAATAACATCTAATAATTGGTTATGAGTTTTAAAAAAGTGTGTCATATAGGCTTGGTCTAGATAATAGGCTTAATTTTTATGGATAATTGGAGTGGTGAAGGGATCATTTTTTATGTAAGATGACTAGCCGTTTTTTAAATATAAATTTCTTAATATTAAAAAATTTCATATTCATGTAAATGAATCCAAAAATTAATAATTGGAGAGGATAATATAGGTTATGTTCATGAAATCAATTATACACATATTTATATATAGGTTTTGTTTAAATTTTCTGGCTTTACCTCTTTGTTAGACTAACTAAGTCAAATACACTAATGGGGGGGGGGGGGTGTTAATCGAGTTATGACATATTAAAACAACTGCCCCTTTATATATTTTATCATTGTTAAGTAAAATTCTCTTCTCTCCCTTTATCGTATTAATTTATGTACAGAAATTATATAATGCATGAGACAATAAAATTTTTCATGGTACACCCTTAGTAGGTTATGCCCAAGGAGCATACAACAACAATGTGTTGATGTAAAAAATCCAATAAAAGCGCAATATAATTTATAATGTTCGAGTTGAACTCACTATACCTATTTAATTACATCCAATCATAATATAAAAGCTCACTTCCTTCTCAACTGATGTGTGTTAATTTCTTAACTATAGTAATCCAATTTGATTTATTGAATTAGTTAGTTTTACACCTAATTTAGTGTATTATTAACTTCCTCTTTCAG
Organism: Viscum album; assembly: GCA_963277665.1. Taxonomy (NCBI): domain Eukaryota; kingdom Viridiplantae; phylum Streptophyta; class Magnoliopsida; order Santalales; family Viscaceae; genus Viscum; species Viscum album. The sequence goes on along the minus strand of OY728127.1, from coordinate 1,327,867,251 downwards.
CCACTTGATGAAAAACCGTTTACCATAGAATTACTCGGTAACTCCAATCATTCACACAACTGTTGGTTGTCTTTCATGAAATACTAATGCCCTGCATGAAAAATATATTATTTTTATGGAAAACCAATTTCGCATGAAAAAATTCTTACAAAAAACTCCCTTATTATTCACACATTCATTTTCATTCATTTTTTACAAAATTCAGATCCTCAAATATCTTTAATGATTGTGCTACTGAAATGAAGGTGGTAGCCATCTTTTTAGTGACCTAGATGAACCTACATGAAAGAACCAAACATGTATTCCACTGTGTGTTTATGATCCTATCTGAGCACAAAATACCATATTTGATTTTTCATTGGGCATATGAATCACTTTCACATAAATTCTTCTTTTTCCAAAACACAGCTTTCTTCAAAATTCAAATATTTCATGCACTTTTTTACTTTTCTATATTTTGATGTTATGATCCAAAAATATGTCTCGTGAAATAATTTCCAAAACACCTTCAATCTTGTGCATAAAATCATTTTCAAAAAACATCTTTCTCCAGGGTCCTGATTTTGAGGCCCAAAAATTTGGAAAACACTTTGAAAAAATGCCACCATGTATATGAGATTTTTGTACCACCTCCAAAGCATCTATTCATTTTTCATGGATCATTGTCAACATAGATTATCAAAAATATCTCTATATCTCCACAACTTACCATGGAATCCTGCTTTTTGAACAAACACAAACAACCCAATAATGATTAAATGTTACCTTTAGGGATTTTTTCTCAATACACTTTTACCTCACTTTTACCTATATCACGATGACTAGTTTATAACTTATAAAATTATTTTAATGTACTAAAATTAAATTGAACATATTAAAATATATTTATTATTATGATTAAAAATCATAAATTAATTTTTTTTGAATTCAAATTCTATATGTTGTAAAAAAGAAGTTCAATAAATGTACACAAAACACTATAAAAACATTTTTTAGAAAAATGAATTTTTAAGTATAAAAACACTTTACTTGACCAAAGATTATGAAAAACTTAATACCTTTTAAATTGTTTAATTTATGATCAAGTGAAGGGGGAATTCTTATTTTCAAACCAGGTAAAAGTTGAATGAAATCTTGTGAATATTAAATTAAAGGAAATATACCAATAATAGTTTTTTATTATAATAAAATATTACATAGGTTCCAGAATATTAATAATAGGTTTTTAAATTTAAAATATTATTTTTAAATATTTTATTTTACACTATAAATAAATTTTTTGGCCCTTGAAAATTTTTTATAAACATTTTATTCATTATTAGATCTCGATTATTTCATAAAATTTATGGGTTTTGTACAAAATTTACATTTAATATTAAGATAAAAATAATCTTTTTAGAAAAACCCCAAAAATTTCCTCTAGGATAATTTTGAAATTATGAATTAAAAAATTAATCAAATTTTTTCAAATTTAAATTATTAAATATGGGAATACCACTGTTAAATAAAAACATATAATATAATGAAAAACATTTTTTATAGAAAACTAGATTTTTAAATATTAAGTTTTTTTAATTATATTTAAAATTAATTACTAATTATATGAGTGATTACTATTTTTAAAATGAATATTTTTAGGATAATAATTTAAAAATTTTCAATTTAATTTATGATAAAAAATTAAAAACACTTTAAAAAAGAGTACTTGGAAAAAATATCACTTTCAAACTGTAATTAGTTTTAATCACAACCCATTAAGTTTATTTATTTATCTACGATCCATAATTTACTTTTTTATTAGTTGGTAATATAAAAAAATAATTAAATATCTGGAAAAAATAATTTTTAATATCTATTTTATTTACATGTGTTTTTACACTTCTTGCAATTTTTATAATGATATTATGTATTTTATTAAAATATATCATTGTTTTTTTTGGTTTTGTGTTGTGTATAATAAAAGTTATTCATAATTAAATTTTTTTAAATGAAAAAACAAACTAAAATCTTAGGATGTTATAAAGAATATCATCATTGAATCTCTAGGTTGTCATTATAGTGGGGACCTATAATAACTAGTTAATGCGATATGTTCTTATAAAATATTCTAACATTAATGATATATGTAATAAAAATACTTATGTGGTGAGATAATTTGTTTATATATTTGTAATAAAAATTTAGCAGTCATTTTGTTCTATGACATTAACTCTGACACACTTTCCCTAGTACTGGAGCTACTTCTAACACTTTATAAAAATATAGGTCTCACATTATATTCATGATTCTGTGGAGGTATGAATTTAGTCATTGGTTATACCCCATATTCTAAATAGTATTTCTAATTATTACATCTACACCCCTTTGATTAAATTTTTTCGAAGTAATATCCGAGATTATATGTCTTTTTTTAGCCTCACTAAGTTTATACATTGGCTAGTAACATAGTGAAAATATTAACTTAATATATATTATGGTGATAATTTACTATCTTAGAACTATTATATATTCTGAAAAAAAATCATTAAATATTTTATAATTCATATTTAGTGACATAAAAAGATGAAACAAACTCAATATATGTAAATAAGGCTTCCAATAGCATCAATAATATTTCTGTTTGATGTTTTCTTGGGCCTAATATAATAATTATTTAAATTTTATCTATATAGAAGATAGTTTTCTGTCCCATTGATAACTAACATTCATTATTCTCCATGTACTTGGAACTTAACCTTCATACCATCCATTATACTTTTAGAAATCTATATCATCAAACTTATGTATTTTTCAAGGTTCTATTTGACATTTTCTCACCAAGATTTTTTAAAATACATATTAAATTTCAATAAATATCATGGAACATTTGATACACCCAATTATTTAGGAATATAGAAATACTCACCATAATAATTTCTTTATATTCCTTAAAACATAATCTTATATAGATTTATACCATATGACATTGACATCAATTCACTCTTGAATTGTTCCATCTTGTATTTTTTTTAACAAATTTCCCAATTTTTTACTATAAATTGATCCAATAACCCAAATAAATTAATCTCAGTAGATGTTGGTCTACTGAACTTGGGTTGCTACTTTAAGTCATTTTTGAAGAAATATTTTTTTTAAATTTATTCTCAATTAATTATAAGGGTAATATATGTTTTCCATATTACTTCTCAATATATTTTACATGAAAAACCATGATTCTATCACAAACCACTTGTAGAAACAGGAAAACATAGTCATCATGATTTAATGATTCTTAGGATTTTTGAATGAATCCATGCACTATTTATATAAAAATTACAGTAGCAACTATGACAACACAATTTAAAAATTGGATTTGAATATACTTTATTATTGAAAATGTTTCCATATATTCAATACTATGATATGTTATAAACCATTGAAAACCAATATTTATTTATAGGTAATACATTTTACCATCCTTTTCAAGCTATCACTTGAACAACCAACTAGACCCAATGGGGTTTACATTAGGTGAAGATACTACAAAAATACAAAAAAGGTTTTAGTATATAAAATCTAATTTTAAGTTCATATCAACATTATTAATTTTTCTTATTCATACTTACATAATCCTTATAGTATAGGTATTTTTTATTCTCAATAAAAAATATTTCACCTGACCTGTTGATAATAAAATCATTTCTCTTTGGTTTTACATTTCCTATGTAATCTATGTGTTTGAAAAAACACCTCCAACTAAGACTTGTGTAATTTTATTTCATATTCCATATGATGTAAATATTTATAATTGAATTAATTAAATTCTATGGAGATATTTCATTTTCTTATAAAATTACATTCATTCGATTGACTAAACCTTTTCTATAATATTGATAAAAACACCCTCAGTAACATAGTATAATTAATTCTTATGTACTTTGTTCTTTCTTGATGTAAGTTTGTTTCAAAAATTATAATAAAAAAAAAATTCATTCAAAAACATGATTGTTTAATACAATGGAATTCATTCATATTATAAATTTTTGATATCAATTTCTCATTATAGTTGGCATACAGTTATGTGTTAGATCTAGTTTTTACAAATAATGTTTTGAAAGGATAAATTAAAGTCATACAATACTTATAAGACTTTCCATCATTCATCCTTTTACTAACATAATCCCATTTGATGTTTGTAAATAAATATGAGTTTAGGTATTTGTCAAATATACATTTAATTGTTTGATGAATGTTTTGGTAACATATTTTTTGGCTTACCAACCTAAAACATCTATTACCATTTAGTACTAATATTCTCTTCTTCAATTTATATTCATAAAATCTCTTAAAGTAATATAATATAGAATATAAATTTTCTCTAGATTTTACGTAGAATATTTTTTCACATTTCTTATTTAACTGATTTAGGAATATTTTTATCATTATTACCATTTAATGTAAATGGGTGTATTTTTATTAAAACCTTACAAGAAATCATGTCAAATACTTAATGGTTTTATCTCCAAAACGTGTAAATACCCTTTCCAGTATATTCTCAATTTTTAACTTCTATTTTCAAATGACTAAGGATCATCTTTTCAAAATTGGGTATTATTTTAGTCTAAATGTTTATATTCATCATTATTATTGATATTGGACATTTTTTATTCAAGTATAATTGAACTATTAATTTATATATGGTATCCCAGAAAAAAATTTATTATACACAAGAAATAAGTTCTCATTGTGTCATAAACTTAATGATAAGATAAATATTTTAGTAACCCCAATATAATTTTTTTTTCAAATATTATAATAATTGCAATTCTATGTTTAATGTTTTAATTTTCACCCACATGACTTAGGAATAAAGATAAATTATGTACTTTAAGCATCCCTTTACATCCTGTAATTTGTTTTAAACTTACGATGTTCTTATATTTAAATATAAATATTTGAATTATTTATTTTATTTAATACCCAATAATAGAAATAGAAATGTTACAGGGAAATTTAAATATAAGTAATGTATTATTTTTCACTAACTTCAACATCAATTAATAACAATACCTCCTCTAGTGAACTATCATTCCATATACGAAACTGATTTTCTCAAGTTCATTTTTCACCCTCTAAATATTTTATTTCTTTGATAAACATTGTAAATACACTATTTTATTTAAAAATATCATAGTATTTTCAATTTTTTTCGTAAAATTTTTTAATATAAGGTTTGAAGAATAAAATTCCTATATATACTTCTAAACATGTATAATCAGAGTGAAAATATTCTTGTGTGGCTTCACCATGCCATTCATCTTGAAGTTTCTAATGGATGTTGATAATTTAGGTGGTATGAATAATGAAATTAGATTAATGGATAATTTATTATCCACATGGAACCCAAAATTCACTAATTTATTAGTATGCGTTTTTATTTTGAGTATGTGATCACTAGCTAGGTATCCATATTTCAGTGTACACTTGTACAATGTAGTAGAAATATCATTTATCATTTTCTACTTTTTTACTTTTTGTTATTTTAGAGATGAGTAAATATGATGTCTTCATCTAGGTCCTTATGATACATAGTTTTTTCAAGAGAAATAGCTTATACCATGATGTAAACAACATTTTTTACATCCTTCATTTTCCTCCCATGTGAATCATTTTCACCATCTAACTCTCCCTAATGTGGTAGTTTAGGATTTAAGGAATCTGAAACATTTAACTTTCTCTCTTATTGTAATATGATTTCCAAGATCATATACCACTTCTAGAAGTTTTTATCAGTTAGTAGATTTACTTTATACATTATAGATCATAAGTATAAATATGTGGTCATGTTACTTAACATTAAATATAAAAAATTGAAATATAATTTTTTAAATTTATTAGAATTTCTAGTTATGAAATAATTAATAATAAAATTATGTCTCCCAATATTTTATCAAATCCTGACATCCCTCAACATTAGATTCAAAATTTCTAGTAACTTGAATATCTTAGTGGAAAGTATCCTTATTTACCTTCTCATAACCTAGACTATGTCCATAAAAGCTAATTAAAGGTGTTTAGGTTGGTTTTTTCCTCCTCAATAAACTCCCATCTCTTTATTCTATTGAGTGGACTCCCCTATCCAAAAATTCTATACTCATATTTCTATACCACATGCCTCAAAATTATTTTAATTAGACCATTATTGTTTCCCTAAAATAATTATATTTATTCCAAGACATTATCTTTATTATGAATCACTAAAAATTGAAAGTTCCCTTGACTATGTATAGACATAAAATCTGAACTATGTTTGCATCCTAACTTTGGGAATGGAAGGGGTTAATAAATTTATATTTTATATTGAGGGATTTATAAAAATTTATGTGTAAATATCCATTATTTTATTGATCACATTCTTGTTTATATTATGTTAGTCTTAAGTAATATTTATCATTGTCTAATAAAATATTTTATGTGTATGGATATTACCCATAAATTTATCTATTTTATCTTTTGTTCATTACATTATATGGAACATACATAAGTAATCAACTGTACTAGACAAAATAAACATATAAACAATTTTTTTTTATTTTAGAATTTTTGTTAATTTATTTATAATATATGATCAAAATTAATCATCCAAATAATTATGCATCACATACTAAATAAATAAATGTGAGTTGATAAAATAAAATAATGACATGAAATGGTAATGATATTTTATCTAATCATTGGTTTATTGAGTGGTGATAAACAATCCTTGAACTTAGGAGAAAAATCTCTTGGAACCTTTTCAGGGTTTTAGTTTCAATATTTTACAATTATACTAGGTATCATTTTGATTGGATATATCTTGGCTTGTATCCTTAATTTAATCCTCTATCTAGGAACTAAAACCTTTACAAATGTATAACCACATAAAGGTAAGGGGCACCAGTGTTTTGGGGCTAGACAAAATAATCATTAGACATGTAGGTCCAAACATAATAGAAGTGGGATTGAGTAATGATTCAAAGATCATCATATTTAATTTAATGATAAATATCATATTATAAACCCTTCAAATAAATATTTAAAATTTATTAATTAATCTAATCCAAACATAGGTTTATCAAAGTTTATGATTATTCAAAGTATGGAATTAAAACCACATTTTATATTTCCATTATTTGTTTAAAATCATTATTATTAAGATAAATGGACATGCATTAATAAATTAATAAATTAATTGATAAATTAAGTATTTTATCTTAAATTATATCTAATTATTACTTTATAATATATAATAAAAATACCATCTATTATTATTAAATGAATTTAATCTAAATATAAAATAATTATGTACATGGTTTGTACTTTATCGAATACATGGTGTATTCTACTGGAATGAAATTAAAATATCATTTCTTTAAATTAGTATATAACATAAAATCTAGGTGGTTTTCTGTATATAGTACATTATGTTACTCTATATGGCCTATCATAAAATACATTATGTGTTGTTGCATGTGATCAAAGTTATTTGTATTTCCAATTTGTATAACCACAAAACAAAAAATTAATGTATATGATATGTACTACTTGAATGCATGTAAAGTACATGATGTTTAATAGATAGTTACACCACATTTACTAATAGTCAATACGTGGTGCGTAATAAACCATATGTTAACCCACATGACATGCTTAAAATCACTTGGTGTGTACATGGTGTGGTTTAACACTAGTCACATTATGTTTATGTTTTCCACATGTATTTTAATCCATGTCATGTTTTGTTTCTAGGATTTTGGTCAATATGTAGTATGTAATTCATCCTTTTATATACCCACATGGGTCACTAAAAATAAAATGCAATGTAATTCATATGGGGTTACCTGATATGTACATGGTAGTTACACATTATGTACACCCAGTCAACTAGTGTTCCATGTTATAAATTAATTCATAATGTCTTATGTTGCAGATTATTAGTCCACAAACCACACTAATGATTAAGTGGTGTCTTCTTTGTCTTCCTTGGTACAATGATGATGCTCTAATTATTAAATTAATAAAGAATTCAAATAAATGATATTAAAAATATTAAAATAAATTTAATTTTAGGTTTTAAAGATGATAAAAGAATTTTATAGATAAATATGACCTGAATAAGATTTAATAAAATAGTTGGTTTGAATTTGAATCTTTTTATGATGTTTTCAAAGTCCTGGAAATGAATAGTATCAATTTGATCCGTAATGATATTTGATGAATGCAATAATTTTTTTTAAAATTGTTTATAAACAAAGAAAAATATAGAATAATGAAAAAAGGGGATAATATATTGTTTTAAATTTAATCTCTTATATATTAACAGGCCATTTGTAATTATTTGACCCTATAGTAGCATTATTATGTTTTTATATTTTGAGAATTTCATAAATTTCACTTCACCTCAATTATAAATGGAATCTTCTTACTTCACTTAATTTCATGAAATTTAACTTTCTATATCTACCATACTCTTCTAAATTATATTCTACACATCCATGTCCACATTATATAGTTGTTGGTATCACCAAAAGACTAATTCTATGATCTTTATGGTATCATTCATGAAGGTGATATTCAAGAGATAACATTCTTAAACCATCTTTCTAAATTTATTTTCTTCTTATATCATCTCCTCAAATCATTCATAAAAAAAGGAAGAATAAATCAAGTAGCATTTATATAATTTAATTATATATTACTAATGGAATAAATTACATCCATAGTTTTTATCATAACCTCATATTCAATAAAAAAACCATTGTCCCAATTATGGAAGTTAATCATCTCCGTGGATAATGAGTTTTATTTTTCTATTATCGCCCTCATGGATTTTCATAAAACTATTATTATGTTTAAATATGATTTTAATAAGTATATTTTTACTTTTACATGTTTTTTAATTAATATATTGACTTAATATTTAATAAATTGTATCTAATTCGCGATGTTTGAAAAAACCACCATAATAAAGTAAACAATTATCATTAAATTTTTATCAAATGAATCATCCTCATATCATAAATAAAAAAGATATATGTGATAATTAAAAAGTATGGAGGTGAATGAATAACATATTATCTAATTTCTGGATTATTTTTCATATTTTAGAAGATGATCTATAAATATACTTAGGTTAACAAACCATGAAACCATTAAAAATATTCTTCTAAAACATAGATTTTGATATTTATAAGACATAAAAATAGCTATAATGTAACTTAATAAAAATATTATATGTAAAATATATTGGGAATAAATTTTTAATTATGTAATTAATGAATCTAATTAGATTATCTTGGACATTTTGTGCAAGTATATAACACATTCATAACTAAGAAAAGGCACTCTTTAACTAAAAAACCTTATTTTAAAAGTTTTAATGATTTATTTTCTAAGTATCTCTACTTTATTTCTGTGATATTAAAGTTATTTTTATTAACTTACTTATATGGAAATTAATTTTTAAAAAATCATTTTTATATATTCTCTTAAATTTTTTCAAAAAGTAATTGTTTTGCAGTTTCAGATATGGGAATTTCTTAGAAAAATCCTATTTAATTTTAATATTTATAAAAATAGAAAATATTTTTTAAAAAATTATACATAATGAATGTATTTTACAAATTTCATGATTACATAGTGTTTTGAAGCCTCCTTTTCAATATTACAAGGTTATTTTATATTAAAATATTTTTCTTTTCATGTGTGCATTATTCTTTTAAAATAAATTATTTTTCTTATAGATTTTTTTATAATGCAAATATATATGATTTATGATCATGTTCTAGTTCTTAGGAATTGTTTATGATGATTTATGCTACTATGATAAAACAAATATGGATGGGTATATGATAGACCACTACTTCATTTGGAATGTTGGATATTAACCATGATGGATATTCCCCATTTAATTATAATGGTTACATATAAGTATAATAGTGAGGGTTATTTTTTTGTAGCCGTGAGGGTTATAATCATATGCTATACATGAGAGTTAAATAATAAGTATGTATGATAAGATAATAATTCATCATGTTGCCTATATAATTTATTTTATTATTGATATGATTTTATAGAAATATCATGTTTCACAAGTTATGTTATTGGGATTATGTTCAAAGGGAACAATATGTTACTTCTTAAGGTTGTGAAGTATAACATTGTCAATTGTTTTTCATGAGTTTATCATATTTTAGAAGAAAAATATATGTATTTTTCCCATTAGTATTTATTTTTAATGTTTTTCTGGATTTTTTTGGTCAGAAAAGGTGATTTATTAAGTATGAAAATGTTTATTTTGATCTTAATTTTTATTTTGAAAAAAGAAAATTTATATGTGTTTTTATGGATTAACACATTCATTTTTTATTTTTATGTACCTTACTGTAATGTTTGAGCTCATACCATGTTTTAAAATTTCTTTACATGGTTTATGGAAGATTAGGAACAAGACATGAACATAGTAAACTATATGATGATTTATCATGAAGATAAATTAGGTTTTATTTTAAAGACTATTGTTTTATGAAATAAATGGACACTGTTTATATATTTCCACATGTAATGTATGAGATTAATTTGTAATTGATTCTCAAAATTCTCTAAAACTCTAAACCTGAATGATCTTTGGAAATCAAATAAGGTGAATTATAGTTTAAATTAACAAGAATATTTAATTTAAAAGGCCGACTCCTTATAGTTGGTATCAAATAGGGATTTGAAAACATTATACATGATGATTTATTTTTGTGAGTTTTTATTAAGGGTTATGGATACCACCATATGTTTATAATTTTAATTATGACCATATATTCAATTTCTTAGACACTCCATTCTAGTCTTTAAGCTATGAAAATTTGAGGTGACTAATGATATTTTTGGAGCCATTTATTTTTTGAGGTAATTATGGGTTATTACATTTTGGGTTGAAAATGAAAGGTATGAGATAACCAATGTTGTCAAATGATATCATTAATTTAAAATATATTATCTTAATTTTGTAGTTTTTTCACACAACCCTATGAATTTTATAAGAATTATTGTTTATGACAAAAGGTAAACCCACAGGTCAAGCAACAAACCATTGGGTCCGACAAGGTCTTTGTAATTGAAACCCTAATAGAAGGGTGGCAAGGGTGAAGTTCCTACCACTAGTCTACATGATGTCCCAGTTAATCTGAAATTTTATTTTTAACTAAATGATATAATTTATAATTTTTATGTTTATTTTGGGTACATACATCTTATTGAATAGATAACCATGGGTTTGGAAAATGATTTGCTGATTACGTGATTAATGTTATTTTGGAAGTTGTTCTCTATTTTGTGTACCCATTACGATTTAGGTAAACCTAATAATATGGAATTTTATTTTAGGAATAATGGTTTAATTATAATTTGTATTTATATATGACTTTAATTTGGATTTATGGTGATTCACCTCATTTATGGAGATGGTTAGAATATCTTAAAGATTATTTCATTTAGGGAATTAGATTTTTGGTATGTGACATTATGTGTGATTGATGGGATTCCAAGATAAATATTAAATATATCTTGTAAGATTATGTTATCCAATCATTCTAATTCTTGGTATTCAATCATAGTCTAGAATATTTTAGATTAATTGAAAGGATAGTTATTTGTTGAATGATCTATGTTGAAATTCACATATTACTATTTAGTTTTGTAGATTTTGGTAGTTTTTCAACATATAATGGTTTATTATTTTTTTATAATTATCTTATCTTTCCCTAAACATTTTGGTTTTTGTTAATTTGTTAAGGCAGGAGGAAAAAATATTTATAATTTTGTGGATTTTGTGATCTGTATAAGTTGACTCTACTACTTCAGGAATAAAAAATTCATTCTCATCATTTGGAGAAGAAGACAAGTTTTTGGTGTATATTTATTAAAGGAAGAAACTATAATTTACAAGTAAGTATATTTCCTTATATTCATATTTAATGTAGTAATATAATTCAAAAAATCAATGAAAATGACCTTGAAACAACATTGTCATCCATTTAATTTTATTATTAGGAAATCAATGTCCTTTAAAACCATCATAGATTTATGACTTTGTGATGGATACAATTTTCTTTACCATGTTCCCTATCACTCTCCGTCAGGTTTTGGGAGTTCGTTTTATCTACCAAATCTGTTTTTCCACTCCCCATTTATGTTATCCTACAAAGAAATATAGTATGTGTTATCTCAAGTGACCTTCTTACTTCACTTACTCTCTTTTCAAGAGTAATATTTATTAATCCTTTTTAAAATTTGGGATTTCAATATAGTTATTTTGAAAATTCAAACCCCTAATTTTCGATCCCTAGTTTAAATTACTAGGACACAGTTTATTAGGGTGGAATAGTGTAACATCCCGAGTTTTTAAAAATAAAGGCTTTGTTCAATAGCATAGAAGATACATAATATCGAGCTTAAATGAATAACATAATCTTATTATTTAATAGTGTCCATTATAACGTTGTCACTAAATTTTTGTGAATGAACAATATTAATGAAATTATGAAATATATAATGGGCATAGTCATTGATAATGTATTAATTAATTATCTACAAACAAGAAGTATATTTTTAATAAATTCGTTATATTTTATTTTTATTAAATCCATTTTATTAATCAAAACATTTTTTCATTAGAAATGTTTTCATTACTTTTTATGTAAAAAAATTACAACTAATTTTTTTTTAAATTTTTGAAAATTTATTTTATGAAGTTAATATTATATTAGAAATAATCAAACAAAAATTATTTTATGGTAAAATTTGGATAATTTTATAAAAAAGTTATATTTTTTTATTAATAGTGAAAAATAGAGTTTGTTTTATAAAATACGTTAAATTTTGTGATATCGTTAAGAAATAATTATGATCTAAATATTTAATAAAATTTTTTTATGACTCATTTATTATATTATAATACAAATATGAAATAAAAAGTATTCATAACATGTATGTTTTAATTTATTTCATGATAAATATGAAAATCATTTTTCGTGTTGACGTAGTTCTTGCACAACACTAGAAAGTCACATTGGGTGTCTTTTCGATATAATTGATAAGTAAAAAGACTTTCAATAGTGCATTTTTTAAATATCCAACAGAAATTATGATTCTAACTTATTGTTTCAAAATTTATAGTTGTAAAATAATAATCTTATACAGATTCTTGTACAATTATTACGTAAGCCTAGAGAAGTTAAATTACCAAATTAAATAAGATTTCTTGATATGGATGTGTCTAAATATATAGAATAAAAAAATAAATAGGATTATATAAAGTCTAAATATTTTATTTTTATATTGGTAATTTTTTTATATTTTTTTATATGAAATAATTATTATTAATGCTTATGAAACACTGGCACAATGCTTGTGAAAGAAAAATAGAAACCAATAAAATGATTTTAATTAAAATTAGAAGAATAATTTGGTGACCCATTTTTTTTAAATCTAAATAGATGATTAATTATCAACCAAAATCATCCATGGGTCGAATTTATGATCCTTTGGAGCCACATTGATTTCATTAAGTCCATTATAGTATTTTATTTAAATGAAAGTCAAACTGTTCACACTATGGTATTTAATAAATATAATATTTTAATAATAAATCAATCTAGAAGGTAGGTTAGTCCATTAATAGTATTTAAAAAACTAAAAAAATTAATTTCATTATCATAATTTGTTTTATTTATTGGGTAAAAATAATTACATTAATGTATTGTACAATGACGTTACAATAATTATTAAATTAATAAAAAATATATGATAAGTGATATTAATAATTTAAAAAATATATAATTTGAGAATTTAAAGGTGATATACTAATTATATAAGTAAAAATATCTAGTATTGGATATAATAAAATTTTAGTTTTAAATTTTACCCTTTTTTGGGGGTTTTAAGGTTATGGAAGCTAATAGTAACAATTCAGACAATAATGATATTTCATGAATAAAATATTTTATTAAATTATTTAAAAAGCATCAAACTATTTAATAATGAAAAAAGTTACAATATATGGTTGAAAATTGTATCTCATTTTTATTCATAGTACATTCATAAGTTTTTTTTCTCTATAATAGCCTTATTATATTTAATAATTTGAGAAATTTATAAATTGCACCTCACCTCAATTATAAACGGCAACTCCTTCCTTAAATTAATTTCACAACCATGAGCCTTATATCTAGACCATAAACTATGAAATTATATTATAAACTTACCTAGAAACATTCTAGATGTTCTGTTCTCACAAAAACACCAATTCCATGTTCCTTAAGGCATTATTTAGTGATGTGATATTCAAGTTGTAACTTTATTAAATCTCCTCTATTAATTTCTTTTCTTCTTATATATTATCCTAACCTAATTAATTAAAGAAATAATAATAAATCCATTATCATGTAGATAATGAAATTTTATATTTCAAATTGAATATATCATATCCATACATTTTCTCAACTCCTATTATTCAATTAAATAAAACCATTGTCTAAATTATGGTGATTAACCATCTCTCTAGATAATGAATTTTAATTTTATATTACTACCTCAATGGGTGGTCATAAATATATTATTATGTTTAATTAAGATTTAAATAACAATATTAGAACTTATTCCTATTTCTGAAATTAATATAGATAAATTATATTAAATAAAATGAAACTTATTCACAATAGTCGAGAAACCCACCCTAATAAACTAAACAATTATCATTAAAGTTTCATCAAATGAATAATCCTCATGTGGGAATTAATAATGATATATGGTACCATTTAAACTTATGGAGGTTTTTCAATACCATGTAATCTCAATTACAGAGTAATGTTACTATTTTATAAGAACATCTATAAATATACGCAAGTTCACTAATCATGAAAATATGAAACCATGAATCCATGAAACGAATTCTCTTGGAATGATGATTTTGGATTTTATAACTCATGAAAATGGATATAAAATGAACTTAATAAAATGAAAATAAATAATATGTATGTTTAAGAGGTTTTGAATTAAACTATTAATGAATATAATTTTTTTATTCAAGTTATTTGCCGAACGCATTCAGACACAAGGTAAGGGTCTCTTTAATCCAATTTTTTTAAAAGCTTAAATAATTTATTTTTTAAGCCTTTCTTTTTAATTTCCATGATATTAAAATGTTTTTATGAATTTATTTATATAGAAATTAATGTTTTAAAAAGTTAATTTTTTATTTTCTCTAAAATGTTTTCAAAATGAAATTTTATTAAATTTTCATGTAAAAGGCATTCCTTTAAAAATTATCTTTAATATTTTTTTTTAAAAAAATACAATTTTTTTAAACATATACAACATGAATGGATTTTATTGATTTCATTAAGAAATAATGATTTAAAAATTCCTTTATAATATTAGATGGTAATTTTCAAAGAATGATTTTTCCAAAGCATGTGTGTAGTATTATTTTAAAATATTTGATTTTCCTTAAGAAATGTTTTTGTGATGCAAGTATTATTGTTTTATGGTTATGTTTTGTGGGTAAAGTGTAGGTGTGTATATGTCTCCCAAAACTTTAACCCCAAAGTACCTATAATATAAATGATTATATTCTGATTCTTGGTCACTATTTATGATGACATGTGTTTCTATTATAAATTAAAGAGGTGTGGGTCCTTGATTTCCCTTCAATGCATTGGTAATGTTGGCAGTTGATCATAACGATTATTCTATTTGTAACTATGATGGTTACATCTATGTATAACCATGGGTGTTATTTTATGGTATCCATTAGGGTTATAATAATATAGTAAACCTATATGGATTTTATTTTTCCCTTAAGATTTCTTCTTAAATGTTTTATAGAATTATTTTGGTCGAAAAGATAATTTATTGGGTAAGAAAATGATTTTAATCTCAAATTTTCTTTTTAAAATGGAATATATATATAAGTATTTATATATTAATGTTTTTCATATTTATTTTTTAGTCCCTAACTACAAGATTTTTGTTCATCCAATATTTTTGAATGTTTTTACTAGATTTAAGGAGGAGTAGGGACAAGGATATGATCAATGTAATTTTTTTGAATATTTATCTTAAAAAATCATGCATTATTTTAAGTAATTTTGTTTTATGAAAAAATGTATACTTTTTATAAGTTCAGACATGTAATGTATGGGATTAAATTATAAGATCCTTTCCCAATTATTTAAAACTATAAACCTACATGATCTTTCAGAATCAAAGAAAGTAAATTCCAGTCTAGATTCACAAGAATATGTAATATAAATATTTATGTCCTTAAATTTAATGATTGTGAAAGGTGGTATATCATTGCATTGGAACTATATGAATAGTAAAGGGATGTGGATAAAACCAATTATAATTTGAAAAACTAGAAATGAAAAGTCATAGTATAAAAAGCGTACATGAAACAAATAGAAGAAGAATGAGATACCTTGCATTGAGAGGGACATTATAAACGATTGGGAGGAGCTTCATAATAGCTTGGGAACACTTTGGGAAGGATTTAAGAGCATAGGGGAGAGATATAATTCATACTGGTTGAGGTTTTATTTAATTGGAGTGGGATTTCATGTGACTATTTATATAAAAAGATACTAGATCTCTTCATTAATTTCTGAAAAAGGGTTTTGTTATCAATATGATAAAAAAAGTAAAATAAAAAACCTTCTGATGATTTTTTCCAATGGATTATACCATATAATAGTGGATTTCCATATTTTATAAGGAATGAAAAAATATTAAAATAATACAATTGGTTATGTGAAAGTGAGTCATGTTTATAAAGTGTTTATTTTAAAACCATAAAATATAATTTTGGTTTTTCGGGATTGCATAAATGTTTATAAAATTATTAAAATAAAATAAAATAAAAATAAAAAAATAAAACATATTTTAAAAGTGTAAATATATATTTTGTTTTTTACTTAAATATAATTTATTACACAACTTTTAGCATATTTTGTTTTCATAATTAAAACATTATATTTATACCGTATTTATTTTTTTACCCAAAAATTAGTCTTTCTCAAAAAATTATGAAAAATTATAAATTAGCTAATTTTTATCTCAAAATTTAAATTTAATATTTATTTTATCAAAATAATTTTATAAATATGACAATTTTCACTTTTAAATTTAAACCCATTTATGGGAAAATACTAGTTTATAGAGTACAATCAAATTTATAACTCTTATAAAAATCAAATTGGAATCAATTATATTATATTCTCATTTATATTTAAATGAAATATTTTTTTCTAAGAATATTATTTCTCAAAATAACTTATTTAATGAATTCATCAATTTATTGAATGAGTATCTTAATTGAAATATATATTTCCAAAAAATAAAATTTTTATTTCTTCATATCAAAATCTAATTTTTATCAAACTCATTATATAATAATTTATAAAGTAAAACTAGAACAGGATAAATATAATAATTATTTTATTTAAATGTAAATATATAAATTAAAACATCTAGGGTGAATATTGAACAACCCTAATTACACCAGCATACTCCCTAATGGAAAGGTGTGTGATAGTGGTTCTCTCTTGGGGAGGTTCAATGAACATGGTTTGGGCCTTGATCTCGATATGATTGAACTTAATACATAAATGATTTCAATCATGTTTCAGTTGATAAATCTCGAATTTATCTTGGTCATGGTCAAAACCCAGTGATTCCATGTACCTTATATACTTTGATAAATGGGATTAATAAGGTATGATCCTACTAGTTGAGGCTATCACTTCTTCCACTTGTGTTAATTAAACATTATAATAACCCTTAATATACAATATTATCAATAATATCTTTAAAATAATTATATTATAAATGGTTATGATTCTTAATGGTATTTTAAATATGACATGTTATATTTTATAATATTTGAAAAATAAACATGGTAGTGTATATTTTTTATAACTATATTACTTAATAAGGCATTTACTCATTCATAATGGAATATAATTTGTAATATTTTAGGTCTCCAAATTATTACCCCTTCATAAATTTCACCATCACAATTTCACTCCAACCCTAAAATAGAAGAGGGTATTTCTATTTCATCACCTCTTTAGATCCCAAGATACTCCCTCAATCTTATGGTTCCTATACAACCCTTTGGCTAGGTGAGTTGTATTTTTTCATGAAACTCTATCTTTATAATCTATTATCTTCATTGGTTGCTCATTGTAATGCCATAAAATTATATGAATGATTTTTTTTCTTTCTAATAAAATTTATTTATTCTATAACTTCCGTTAGACATAAAACCACGTTTTAACAAACCATAATATATAATTAATATAATTATTTAAACATGAATATTATAACCTAGTAATTATAGTTAGAGGTATGAATAAGAATAGGTTTCTAAATTAACTATAATGGTCTATTGTAAATAAAATATATTGATTAATAATTACTTATTTTTTTTAATGAGTTTAAATATTTTAAAAATACATTTATTCACAAAAAATAATGTTCATTGTTTATAAAATGTATTTGAAAAAATTAACTTCATTTTTGAAATGAAAATTTCAAAATTAGATTAGGGTTATTTTTTGATAATTTTGGGAAAAGATAAATTTTTTCATAAATAATGAAAATACAAATTCTTATTAAAAATGCATTTTCATTTAAAGAATGTACAAATTTACATATTATTTTAAAGTGTTTTAAATGTTAAATTAGTTCAATTATATTATTTTTAATTAAATTTAAGTCATCGTAATAATTTTCATGTTTAATTTTTATATATTTTGTTTTATGCATATGAACATTTTTTGGTCAGAAAACCACTCTTTCCTCACGTATGTGAGTTTAATTTTCAATAAAATCCTTCCAATTATTGGAATTGAATTTTTAAATATTAAATAAATATTATTAAATATAATAATCAAAATTATATAATAATTTTAATATATTTTTGGAAAAATTGAATTGAAAAAAATATAAAAAATAATTATCCTGGTTATTTTTAAAATAATATTATCGGGGGGTGGGGGTTAAAAAATTGATAAGGGTTAAAATGGAAAAAAATATATAATTCCAATTTAATGGGAATATTTCATTCTTATAACACTTAATGTTTAGTAATTTTTTTGAGTCTTTTTTATGTGTAAAATATGGTATATATTTTTATTTAAAAAAATTCCAAGTGTCCCCTATCACCCACTAATAGAAGGGTACATATCTCCTCTTATCTTCACATATACAATTCCTTTTGGTACAGACAATACCTAATTAAATCCCTTTTTAATTCCATCACCATATCTTATAGGCATTATTTTTATTAGGAAACCCTCATATTGAGGCTTTTAGTGTAAACATAAAGAGGTTCTCCAAAGAAGAGGTATGGTCCTTAACCATGAATTTTCATTTTATTTATTCTTTTGACTAAATTAAATATTATTCACACCTACTTACATAATAAAATTAGTATCTACCATATTATGAGATATTTTTTTGATAATTTTATTAATTATATCCATCTCCTCTTCCATCAAACTAGAAACAAACCAATCGATCATGTTTACGGTGGAATACTCCCTCACGAACTAATATAATTAATTTTTCATCATAGCCTCTCATGATTGTATATAAAGATATATTTAAATAGTACATATGATATTTATGATATAATTATACTTTTGGAATTATAATATCATATGCAGAATCTTTTATTTTAATCTATTTTATAACAATAACTTTACTAGTGCGTAGGAGTGGAATTCCTCCTCACCGAGGCTTTTTGATATTTATTTCACTATATAATGAAATGGATGATAATAAGGACATATTTAATGGATATATATTATATATATGATATAATTTTGTTTATATAAATTTTAATTAATTTTTTCCTTTCTTTTTTTCCATGCGTTAAAAAATTAAAACAGCATTCACTTATAGGTAAGACTTACCGTCTCTATGAACGGTATAATTTCTATTCTATCTATAACTTTTATGTATGAATCCATATATTTATATAATGAATTTAGATTATATTTATATCATTATTAAAATTATGCTGATTATTTAACCATGATAAAAATATAATGACAAAAAACTATACCTGAAAAACGAAGCATTTATCACCTGGAAGAGTGTTTTAAAGAATTTCTAATTAATGGGAGATAAAAGGGCTATATGTAATCATATATACAATTATAAATGTGATTATAGTTCTGTAATTGATCTATAACAAACCAATATTTATTTTAAATGTAAATTGAATGTGTGTGAATGAATTTGAAACTTGAGGTAAGAGATTCTCGTATCACTTGTACTTTTGTGAGTCATATGCCATATTCACCACTTGATACTTTTTCATGGTGTATATACATCCAAATTTAAATTTTATGTCATTATTATCATTATTTTACTGATATTTAAATATTTATTTTATGTTTCTATTAAATGTGTCTTATGATTCAAAATTTTCCAAAGTGGTAAGAGATTTTCTTCCCAAATGTATTTCCATGGGACACATGCCATTTTCATGACTTATTTCTTTTATGTGTGTAAATTCTAAAAATGAATGTATTTTATTATTATTATGATGGAAATTATTGGATATATATATTAATCTATGGTTATTTCTTTCATGGGTCTTATGATTCAAAATTTTGCAAAGTGGTAAGGTTTTAATGACACAATGTCATTATTTATAAGGATTATTTATAATTAATATTTCAATGATGAAATAATATGATCAATATCTCAAGAAAATCATGAATTTTCTTTTACTTTGGTTATTTATATAAATTACATATTTTCCTTCCATTTTCCTCTCTTTATGTACTCAGTAGTTGAAAATAATGTTTTTAAGAATAAATCGACTTTATTTCTCTATTCCATCGAAACTCCATTCTTTTCGATGTACATGTTTTATAAAAAAAATAAAGAATATTTTTAGTATTATCCAATGATTTTTTAAATCCATTTTTTCCTTATTTTACTTTTTTAAATTTTTTTAAAATGAATCTTCTTTTTATTTTTTAAATGAGGCACTTTTTTAACATTTTTACAAAAGTCTAAAATTAATGATTTCTTTTAACTTGGTTGAAATGTATGGAATTAACTGTAATCCTGTCATCACAATTATTTAGAAATTAATTTACATGCATACTAGGTTATATTTTTAAAAATATTTTACTTAACATTTTTGGAATTTTTAGATTTTAATGAATTGTCTCCAAAGTTGGAATGATATTTTCTTTATGAAAAGTTAGAAGGGATCTTTTATAATCATCTTCCATCTTAGATTACCTAGTTTTATGTTACTTAACCCATACTGAGGATATAACCCACAAATACTATCCTTATTATATATGAGTATTTTTTATTATTATGATGAACATATGTTTATAAAACCCATTCATTTTACATGAGTTATTCTATGATGAATTATTGAAAATATTATGAAACCTTTTTCTTTTCCACGAGTGATGTTATAAGAAAATGATTATGAAACACATTACTCTTTCATGGGTTTGGATATGTGATGAATAATATAAGATCTTTTGGCACACATATGAATGGATTGTGATTAAGTGATTAGTGGTCCAAAAATTATTTATCCCTCCAATGCATTAGGAAAATAAAAATAACTCATTAGTAAATATATAATGTGTGAACCTAATTTCATTTTCAAAATTTCATGTATGGTCCAAGATTTAATGTCTATAAGAAAAACAATTGTCTTGGTTTCCCTGTCTATAAGATTAATAATTGTCCTTGTTTCCATTCCCATAAGTTTATGCATATACTTAAATTAATGTCTATACATTAGAAGTGTACCTAGTTTTCTTTTACATGGTTTCTTACGAGGGCTTGATTTGATGTCCTTAACTTAATGAGTTAAATTATTTTTATTGATATATGTTAAAAATGCTATAAACTATTTTTGTTCAACAATTATAGGTCTTATTACAATGTTGTTGTTTCATTTATCATGTTCTTTGATTCCTCTATGATTTATCTCTTGTGAACTGGTAAGCCTTATTCCTTGACTCAATATTATGGTCTTTGATATGCAGGGTATGGTTTTCAAATGTTATACTGATGTTCTAATAAACATATTCTCATGTCGTGATAATATTATAATTTATATCTATGTCGTTTACCCTTATCATGCATTTTAGATAAAAATTTCTTATGTTTATATTAACTAGGTTATAATGAAAGGTATTATGTATGATATGTCTATGAAGGGTGCTAGTGATGAATAACAATACTGGAAAATGGACTTATACCCATGGGTTTTCCCAAAACCGTTGGTATAAGAACCCTTATACCCACAGTTTTCTCAAAACCGTGGGTATAAGAATTGTATATACACCATTACCAATTGTTTTAACAAAAATAATGGTTATATGAACCCCTATACCCACATTTTTAGGGAAACCATGGGTATATGTGTAGTATGGGACCCTATACCCACGGTTCTGCCCAAACTGTGATTAAAGGATCCTCTATACCCACGGTTTTGGCACAACCCTATGTATAGGGTAGTTTTTTCAAAACCTATACCCATGGTTTAACATAAACCATGGGTATAGGGTTTTTGTTAAAGACCTATACGCATGGTTTTATAAAACCATGGGTATAGATTTCCCCCCTTATGGTGTGAAAAAAATTTTTGTGGCACACTTTTTTTCATGGGACCACCTATTCGCACGGTTTTCTACCTATAGACATATTTTATATAAATATATATCTATAAACCAATATTAAAAAAAGGGATAGTGGTAAGGCATGAGATGAATAAATGACCAGTCCAGGGATCGAATCCCATATCCGTATTTTTTGTTAAAGCTATACCCACGGTTTTAAAACCGTGGATATAGGTGAATGAAATGGTGGAATGTTGAGTGAAAAACTGGAATGGACCCATACCTGCGGTTTATTAAACCATGGGAATAGCTCACGGGCTATCCCAACACCTCTGGATCCTACGGTTTATAAAATTATGGGTCTAGGGTATACCCATAGTTTCAAATTGTGGATATAGGTAAAATTTTTTGTAGTAGAACTTAGTGGGAGATATTGTGGTTCAGTTATGGGACAATTTTTTATGCATCCTTATTTTCAATTATACTATACCCTATATGATTCTGGTGTGTATCATTATGTGATGAAATGAATAAAAATCAAAAAATATATAATATCTATGTTTAAAAATCATGGGTGTCTATAGTTATTATAAGAGAAAGGTTTAGTTATCCTTTGTAAACTGGTATGGGAAAACCTTAGTGATATCCATATGGATAAGTCAATGTATTGAAAATATATAGGAATTTTTTTCAAGGATATAGTGAATAGTTTCCATGAAATGAAGTCTGTTTCGGTATACTACAAGAGGATATGGATGTGGTACAATTATTCCTAGTTGTAATAACTCCTAAATTGGGTGAATTGATATTGTCTCAATCATCACATGGTGCCTAACAATGAGCCTTACTTACCACCTATTTTGACACTCAGAGGGGATATGTTTTGGAATATTACAAACTCTTTATGAACCATTATGAAGGATCTTAATTTATCATAGAGATGAATGGCTTATGTAAAAGCTAGGGTGTCATAAATTGAAAAGAAGGTGGAATTATTTGGATATCATATAAATTATTTTTCATGATTATATGGTTATCCACTATGATTATAATTTCATAAACTATGATTTTTGGTTTTAGTTAATGGCTAAAACCCAATGGAATTATGTTAAAGATGAATTCAATGGAAAATGTAATGATTATCCTAATGAGAAACCAAATGTTATCAAATCTTGAATGAAAAATATCATTGTTATGATCACAAAACATTCTCAAGATATGAATCATTCTAAACATCCAAATAAGAAAATGAAAAAACAATGATATGTTGAGTCCTTTAAGAGGAAACACTTATAAAACAACCTAAAAATTTATATATAAAATTACCCATTTAATTTAATTAAATCTATTATTTTATATTATGAATTTGGAAAACACATTTAATATTTTGGATTTATTATATCCTATCAAATTTAAAAGACCATTATTAATAATTACCATTGATAATATTGTTATTGAACAATGAACACTTTATTAGTATAAATATATGGTTTTATAAAATCCATTTAACACATAAAAAGCATGTAATGACCTCAACTAGTAGGAATGTACCTTAAGAAGCCCATTTATCAAAGCTTTTATGGGAGATAACATCATTGGAATTCACCTTTGAACAAGACCATGATGATGTCCAACAACATAAGCACGGGAAAATTGTTCACTTGATAAGTTCATTATCATCAAGATGATGACCAAAACCAAGCACACCAAACCACCCCATGAAAGTATCTTCATCTCTCACCATACTCAGAAGAAATTTTACGGTGTATTAAAGGGATATGTATCAAGATCTTAATAATATGAAAATTTATATTTTAGTTTCAATAGAATAATAGTTATATTATCTCACATCGTTACTTTATAAATGAACTTCATTTTTATAATATAAAACAAAAATAGTATTTTTAATTAGTATTCAATTTCAATTAACATGCCTATTTTGGTGAATTAAGGGATTTTTGAAATAAATAATATTATAAAAAAAATAAAATTTCGAAATAAAATTTATTAAATATAAACCATCATATAAATTTTATGAAGTCAAATGTAATTTATATAAGGTTTCAAAAATATTTATTGTCAAAAAACCCAAATATTTCTCAAGAAATGTCGATTCATAGTTTACAACTGAAAATAAACAAATGTAGAATTTTTTTGACAAAATGAATCAGAACATCATAGTTATCAAATATTTAAGTTTTTATAATTTTCTAATATAGTAAAATTTTTGGGAAAAATTTAAATACGATATTAATATACAGTGTGTATCATGAAATCATAATGACCGAAAAGTGATAAAATAAAATCTATAAATGGTATCCACAACCAAATATATGTTTCCCATTTAAAATAATCTGACTTTAATCTTATTTTTTTTTAAATTTGATAAAGCCATTATGAATCCTCGAAAATGATTATTATGTTTTAAGGTTCAAAAATAATTTATTTAATAATATGTCTCACTTCCACATTAGAAATGTTAATATTTTATTATGTTCCACCCTTGTACTAATAAAATAATGAAAACCAAAACTCTTTGGAAGAAACCATAGGATAAAAAAATCATATGTTGTTTGGTTTTGGTTTTTTTATCATATAGATTCCCAAACCTATATTTAAGAAATGATAAATAATTCCCCACACATTTGTTATATAAACCCACTTAAGCTACCCTTTATCTTAGCTAAAAATCATTCAGTCACATATTTAGTCTTCCATACCCATTCCAGATTCCTAACAAGGCATCCCCAAGATCTCAAGAAACTCGTCCCAAGCATTTGGAGTCACACACTCAAATGCTGTTTTTTTCATTCTCCTATTTATTCAGGTATCTTCTTTATCTTATGCAATTTTTATCCAATTACTAATGTTGTGATATTCTATTCAATACCCCTTACTACTCCTATAATGATTAAATGTTGAAGGATCCCTTTCACCCTCATCAAGCCCATCCATGAACATTTATATTTTTCCTTTATGCTTTCAAAATTCCACCACTATTTTTGATGACAAACAATTATATAGTGAATACCCGTACTCATTTAATATCTTGGATGTTCAAATTTATGGACATATTATTCTTGATTGGTAATTTACATGTATTTATTATACAGTCATTTATAGTTTAATGAAATATTATGTAAAATGAATCCATATTTTATGATATTTGAGGAACACTTAATCATGAGAATGTAATGAAAGTGATGGGTGCACCAGAAATTATACAGTGCTTCAATGCATTGGGAAATTTTTATTCTCAAGTGAAGTTATGTTGGGATAACGAGTTAAACATATTCTTTTATGAAATTTTTTCCATTATGATGTATTTTTAATTATCCTTGACCTATGTTCATGATGTAGTTTTTTGTTGTTTCCAAATTTCCCATGTTGACTTTATAATTATCATGTTGTACCATGACTTATTATTTATATTTACAATTGTGACTTGTTTTTTAGGATCTAATTATGTATGTAGATGGAACAATATAGGGGGAGGTGAATTTTAAGGTTAAAAAATTCCATTTTTAATCTTAAGGAATACTTTGTTTAACTACGTTAAACAAATCGGATTCACTAAACCCTATTCTATAATGTTCAGGGAAAAAACCTTAGATATGGTAAAGCTGACTATCATAATGGAAATAACACACATGTTTCCTTAAAAAATATTCTACCTTAAAGCATAGAGAATAATAAATCAGAGCTTATAAAAATGGAAAAGTATAATAAGTAACACAATCTATTTATAAAAACTTTCATTGGAATTAAAGATATCTTAATAAAAATAAGTAGTACAAGTAGTACAATATAATAGGAATATTTTTAACCAAATAGAAGTGTATCCATTGAATATGGATAATTCTCCCTCGATTTATACATTTATGAAAGTTTTCCTTACCCATATCAGGTTAAACCCTCGATCAATGAAATATCAGATGCAACTTCTATCTTCCTATACCTATATGGCCCCAAATAAGAAGGAAATCCTCACCACTATCTCCCTTACACTATAATATATCGATTATGTATGTAATCAAAACATCTATATTTCTTACACTAGAAGTTTTAGAGTAAGAAGGTAATTAGAACCACTGTATTCCTTATACTAGAATCCCTCAATCAGAGAATCGATCACATGAAGAAAATATGCATGAAGAAAATCTTAAAGAGACAACCTAACCAGGTCTCTTTAATATTCACACTCTCTAAATTAGCACAAAAAAATAGAAAAACTAGGTCAAACTCCAGTATCATGAGAGAATGTTTACACCATATATAAACACTTACAAAATCACTATTTAAAAATGACATAGTGACCGGGTATTTATAGGAGTGGAGTCCAATGGTCATCTAGATCTCCAACTGTTACTTTTTTCTTGAAATATCTAATGGACCTGTACATCTCATACTTACAATGGTCATCAGATAATAGATTATATGACACTTTTTAAGTATAGAAAAATTTTTGCAGAGAAAAATTATTATGTAATTAGTGTTGGAAGAATGTATTAATATTATAATATGTATAAGAACAATAAGTATTTGGGGTAGCTATTGGGTTTTAAGAAAGTTATGGAATTTTATTATAAGGATAATGAAAATTGGATTCTAAAAATATTGATATTCACATTTTAAAAATATTGAAAATAATATTATAATAATCATGAGAATGGAATTCTAAAAATTTTATGAAAAATATTCTTTAAATTTTTAGGATCAAATTCTAGATTCTATGGAAATTAGATATGGGAATATTTTTGAATTAGATTCAAAATTCTGAGAGAACCAGAATTGAGAATCATAGAGAATCAGATTTAGAAAAATTTGTGAATCAGATTATAATTTCTGAGATAATCATTGTTAATAAAATTTTCAAATAAAATTTAAAAATTGGCTTGAATTCGGTTTACGAAATTCTGGGAAGATGAATTATATTTCTGGGAGAATTGGAATTATGGAACTAAGGTAATTGGATTCAAAATTTTATGAGAATTAAATTTGAGAAATAACGAAAACTGAATTCTAAATATTATAAGGTTCCAATTTTTATACATCCTAATATGTGATAGGTCTTTAAGAAATTTTTGTTATACTTACTAGGAAAATAAAATAAAATAGATTTAAAGTAAACGAAATAAAATATCATCATATTTTCATAAAATTACTTATTAAAGTAAATAATTTTATAGGAAATGTGTTTGTGATTCCCAAAACATAATGGAATGAAACAATTGTTAAGGACATTTTGATTCAAAAATCTCCCTCTTTTTGGGAGGCACAAAGAATACTTTTAATAATAAATATTAAGACCTATAAAATATTATACTTGAACTTAAAAAGAAATAATTATATCCCCATTAGTTTATAACTCTAAAAAGTATAAATATTTCCAACTTACCCTTAGGTTATGAAATCTACAAAAGGATCGTATTCTTATCTGTAATAATTTGTCTTTTCTTCTTAAAGGAATTTATCCCACTTCCTTAAGTATTTATTAAGGATTTATTCTTTAATAATTTTACCCTATTATTAAACATTCTCCTCTTTAGAATAATATTCTATTTAGAATATTCTTCCCCTTTTAGATTTACAAAAAAGGAATTGAGGAAAAAATAATGTACCTAAAAAAATATGAAACACATGAAAAAGTAGGATGAATAACAGATCTTTAATATTGAAAAATATTTTACAACAAAATATCCAAAAATAAAAAAGCAATAATCAATCCTTATTCATCATTATGGTCCTGAACATGGCCCTTATATTCTTCAACTCGTTATGGTCATCTTGAAACATTATGAGGAGAACTTCCTCATCGCGATTCCTTTTCTCATGATTCAGAATCTTTTATTCTTATATTTAATCATATCCTCTAGGGACTTGAGTTTTTAATACACCTCAACATTTTAATACTTTCGCCTTTTGATTTTTGTTGTGAGAGAATTTTACTCTGCATTGAAAGCTTCGACTTCTAGCATTCGAATACCTAGTTCTTCCTTAATCTTTTCTAAAAAACTATCTAATAACTCTTTGTGCGAGTCTTTGTATTCTTTGAAATATTTTTTAATTGTATCAAACATATCATTAAAATCCTTAAGATCAATATTGATCTATGTTGAAAACATGGCCATGTCTCTTCATGATTTATTATGTAAATCATAATTTTTTAGAAAGATTCTAAATTTTGTTTCAAGATTTATCAACATCTACATGTGAAGAGTTATTGAGTCTGATTTATATTTTAAAGATTCCTAAATAATATGACACCTTGACTCAAAATTCGGAAAGTATGGTATAGACTTACTAGATTCTTTAATGAATGAAAAAAATCTTCTAATTAGGAGGAGGAAGAGATTTCTGATTCCGATTCATTTTTCTTATAAGCTTCAACATCCTCCTACTTCACTTTTCCTTTTAAAGAGACTAGCCTATCTATTCTTTGAAATTTTCCTCTTTCATCAAAAATTTGAATAATTTTATAATATTCATAATCACCCACATCTTAATACTTTACACCATTTCCAACAACAGGATCACCACCATCAAAATGGAGGTTCTAAAATTCACTGTCAGTAATATTTTCCATCAAAGGTGAGGAATATTTATAGATCTAACTGTCATATTTTTGAACTAATTTTACTTCTGAGGAAAGCTTGGATAAGGTGAATTGAGTGGTTCTTAAATATAATTTATCACATTGGGTCTACCAATGAGTTTCTCTGATTTCTTATATTTCATTCTCTATATCCTTTCATTTATTTGATTCTTATTCTTGTTTAGATTTTTCTTCAACAACCGGAACTGAAATTGAAAAAACTATTTCTTTTTATTTATTTGTTTGCATATCCCCTACAACAGTGGTACCCAACTATTTAGGGGGATGTTCCGATTCTTGTAGAAAGGATTATGGAAATTTAATTTATTTTGATTCTATTTGTATGTATCTTAATACATCTGGAATTATCTATGCTTTAGAAAGGTTTTTCTTAAGATCATTTTCTTTAGATTCTTTTGCAAGTTCTTATACTTCTTGAATTTTTAATGCCTTAGCTTCATTCAGATCTATCTCGAACACTGCATATAATTTTTTCCATATCTCTATATATTTTCATTATTTTCCACGGACTTTATCAGGGTAAGACTTTTAATTTTTTTGACTTTGGCAGTTCGAAATACTGAGCTTTTCTATTTTGGGATTCAACTATGTCTTTCTTTGATCTCTCTCCAACATCATCTATATTTCTGAAGAAACAAACAAAATCCATAGTATCACTATCGTTTTTTTATTCTTCTAAGGGTTTCATCACTTAGGAGAAGAATCATGAATTTATTTAGTTTCAACTTACAAGAAATATTAATGGTGTTCAAATAATTGACTAACTACTTTAATAAGGTTGTTAGAAACATGATTATATGAGAAAAATAGGGGAAATCATTAAATACTTTATCGATTGAAGGATTAATAATTCTATGGACCTATCATTATTAAAAGATCCTTATGACTCCAGAAACTTGTGAGAAAAATAAAAATACTCTCCATCGAATGAAATTTAAAGAAAATATGAAGCTTTCTGGAAGGAAATAGAGTAGTTTTTCCCATAACACATGAAGTGAATCTTATCCTTCGCTCTTTCTATGAAAAAAATATAATGTTTCATTGAAATCTATAACATGTTCCAGATACATTAGATGTTGTTCTCCCTTGATCTTTTCAATGTAAAATTTTTCCCATCCTTGTATTTTGATTATCTTTCTTAATAAGGAATCATACTTAAGGAAGATTTCTTGATTAACTATCCCTTCTCTAAAAATAAACCATTATTTGAATGCATTTTTTGGTTACATTGAACATTGAGAATATATTGAAAATGACATTTGTAAGTGAGGAAAAATACGAAATTGAAATAGAGGCTTTCAAGGGAGGAAACATCTTGGGATAAAACTCTCTGGAAAATGATGTGGGACACGGGGGGTCCTCTCTTTTAAAATATGATTGAAATACCACCATCTAGGATTGTAGATAAGAAGAAATAGGTACGATGATGTACCTTTTAGATTTCTCCTAATATTTGTTAGTATTTTATAAGATTATTATTATAATTCTTAAATTATAATTTTTTTATCATTAAGAAAATTATAAAAAATCTTTATGATTTTTTTTATAAAGTCTAGAAATTATATCAGATTCTGAAAATAAAAATAGGTTTCAAAATTTTTTATTAGGATCCAAAAAAATTATTAATGAATGAAATTTACTCCCCGTATGAAAAAGAGTAACTTAATGTTAGGAGAGAGTTTAATCAAAAAGTGTAAATGAATGATTACCTTACAGTTATCATTCGTAATATTTTTTAATTTATTAAAATCTATCGAAAAGTGAATGTTTTGTAACAAAGTCACCAAATTGATCTTGCATTCTGATAAACTAATAAATAATATATCCTTTATGTGTGTGATCAATAAGAAATTTATTACTAGTATTTATGTTCTTTGAATGAGAGTGATGTTCATGGTTCTGGCTTAGGGAAATGGATCTATTATAATCTCATAGTATCTAAGTTTTAGTAAAACACATGCCACAATCAATGAGTGTGTGTGGCATCTTCAACACTTGAGTGCAACAACCTCAAGCTACCACATAATTAGCTTTTGCAGTGGAAAGTGCTGTAGAGTGTTGTTTCATTCAGAACCTAGAAACTAATTAATCTCCTTTGAAATGATAATTTCAGGATGTACTTTTTCTATCCATTCTATAACCACCAAAGTTTTCATCTGAAATTTTTATTAAAAAAAATCAATTTTTTAAAGAATAAAAAAGTCCTAAACCCGTGGTTCCCATTAAAAAGTGAAAAATTATTTTCACTTATTTTAAATTGGACTCTTTTGTATTTTCTTGTTATGTTTCACATATGAATACTAAAAAAATTATATCTGGATGACTACATATTAAGTATAGTAAACATCCTATCGTTCCTCTAAAATATGTTTCATCTTCTCGTTTCCCAGTTTTATCAAGATATAACGTTTTTAGGTTTTTATTGGAGTGATATTAATTGTAGTTTGGCCATATCTGTACTTCTAATGTAAATATTTTATTTACTTATGTTGAGATATATAGGTTTCTTCTAGTTTTTAAGAAATTTGAAAACCAGGGGAAGAAGATAACTCACCCATGAAACTCATTCTAAACTTTGATTTCATTACATAAGTAAATGAATCAGTTAAGCATTGCCTAGTTGATCTGAATATAATTCCATAAAAATAATTTTGAACAATCTAATCATTTTTATCATCTTTCTTAATAAAAAAGGATGTATTAGAAGTTCTCTTAACATAATTTGTTTGGAAAAAAAATCCTCTAAGTCTACCATACAAGGATCTAGACTATTTTTTAAGACCATATAATGCTTTGCAAAGTATTAAAAAATATTAAGGTTTTTTTTCTTCAAATCCAAGAGGTTGTTTGACATAAAATTCCTCTTGGACATATCCATTAAGGAAATAACACTTTAAATACATTTAAAAATTTTGGAAGTTAAAGAATGCATCAAAGGATAGTAAAATTTGAATAGATTCAAGTCTTGATACTGGATTATAATTTTCTTTGTAGTCAAGTCCTTCTTGTTGACTATAACCTTTAGGAAATAATCCTAATTTATTTCTAACAACTATTCAATTTTCATCACATTTGTTTCTAATGATCCATTTTACCAAATAACTGAAGTTTATTTAGAGTTTCAACCAAGGTCTAGACTTTATTCCCTTTTAATTCATTTAGTGAGTCCTTTATTTCCTTTATCCAATCTTCACCACCTTAAGCCTCATTAGTAAGTTTAGGATATAATTAGGAATGGAAATAATGACATTCCTCTTTATTTCATAAATAACTTCTTATCCATACAGGTTGATTTACATCATCAATGATATTATAACTAGGATTATTACTAAGTACAAACTTACTTGGGTTTTCTAAAATTTGTTCATCAACATAAGTTAGAATTTATTATGGAGTATATAATTTAGAATCAATTTCTTGAGTATTTTTATTATTAAAATAATCTTCTATCAAAGGCTTCTAATCAGTTTTTGAGAACACATTATATAGGTTGAGATTGTTTAAAAAAATTTCCAGTTCAACAAATTTGACATTTAATGTTTCCTCAATTGTACAATAATATTTATTTAAAACTATATATGTTTTTGAAGTATTGGAATGGACTAAAAATATTCATTCATCAAATTTGGGTGTGAATTTATGTACGATATCTTTTTTATTCAGAATGAATACCTTGTATTCAAATATTTTGAAGTATGATACTTTTGGTTTTTTCTCTATTCATAACTCATAAGGTGTTTTATTAGGAAATGGTCTTATTAAAACTAGATCTATACTATAAAAAGAAGTAATAATAGTTTGAAACCAAATTTTTTTAACAATTAAGTAGTCACTCAACATGGTTCTTGTTATTTCTTAAGGAATACAATTTATTCTTTCATTATTTTTTTTCGTAGGTGTTTTAGGTGCTAGGAAGTTATGACTAATACCTTTCTTACTAAAAAAAGTTTCAAAATATGAGTGTTCAAATTCACCACCATGATCCCTTAGAATAGTTATCAATGAAATATTTTTTTCTTTTTTAATTTTGTCTTTAAAAGTTTTAAAATAATAAAAGGCTTCAGATTTATTTTCAAGAAAATAAACCCATGTAAATCTAGTGTAATCATCAAAAAAAATAGATAGTAATTTCCTCCAACAATTTGAGTTTGTGCATGACCAAACAAGTCAATATGTACTAACTATAATAAATTATAAGTTGAGACTTAACTAATAGATTTAAAGCGTAGAATTATGTTGCTTTCCATATTGACAAGTGTCATAGTCGTTTGAAAAATCAAATCTAGAATCTGGTATATCCTTAAAAAGTATTTCATAGTTATTTTTCATAAGTACCTAAGGTTAGAACATCCTAACTTTCTATTATGTAACCAATATTGATCTTTCATTTCACTAATTCAAGGTAACCCTTGGTTCTCAAGGACTTATAAGTTAAGTGTGTAATCATTCCCATTCCTATAGGAAGAAAGAATGAATTCATAATTGGAATTGTGTACTAAGTATTTATAATTCTGAAAACTCACAAGGTATCCTTAATAACATTATTGGATATTTCTTATAAGGTTGTTCATAGAACCATTAACAAATAAAATTTCTGAAATCAAGGGTTTTCCAAGAAGAATGATATTACCTATACCAACAATATCTTCTTTATAATTATCCCCAAAAGTTAATTTCCCACCTTTTATATTGATAATATTTTAAAACAAGTTTTTTACCAGTCATGTTTCAAGAACATGCACTATCTTTGTAAAATGTGATGATGTAGGTAATTCCACTTTTTTCCAAAAGAAAGTTATAATTTCCTAATTCAAACAATCATTTATCCAAAATTGTTAGAAAGTGAAATAATAGGAATCCGCATTTTTTAGAAAAATGGGTTTTATTAAATCCGAATGATTGGATTTTATTTAAACAAAAAAATTTCTCCCAATGTACACCACATTGTCACTTATTATAGGACGAGGATATTTTTGGAACTAAATAGTTGTGTCTAAAAACTAGGTTTAGATGAATGTAACCAATTCTAAAACCATTCCTTAGATGATGAATTTGTAAATACATTTTATCAAAATCATCTTTAGCAGAGGTTAAATTTGTTAAGAGTTTTCTTAAGTAAATTATTTTAGATTTTACTCTAATGAATTTTTTTCCTCAAAAGTATTAGTTTTATAATTGAGTCTTTTCTCTAAAATATTTTGATTAGGAACAACATTCTCAAGATCCTTAGAAAGTTTATCATTTTCAGAATTTAAATCCTTATGGTTTTTAGAAATAGAAACAATTTAGAAAGATTTTTCATCAAGATCTTTATAGAGATCTGGTATTTGTTTTGTTAAAACATTTATTATAGCATTTTCCTTTCAAAGTTTCTTTCCCAATTTCAAATTTTATTTTTCATATAGCATGGAAAATATAGAGACTTATTCAAATAAAGGTAAATAATTATCTACTGTTGAGGGGGATTATTCATCTGAGGGTTTAGAATTTTCTACATTAGGATTATTAGTATTTAAATACATATTGGTAATGTATTCAAAAGTTTTTACCTTATCCATGAAACAATGATTCTGATTAGTTATTCTGCTAATAAGACCAATATTCTTCTGGTTTAATCTTTCATCACTTGATGATTCATCAGAAGAATCTCCCCCACTTATACTCAAACAATAATTTTATTTTAGTAATTTCTTTCCTTTATAATTTTAATATCTTTTCACATTCCTTTCAGTATGTATTTATTTCATATCTCTTCATTTCAATTTTGGAAAATCAGGTCTGATGTGTCTTGTATTCTTACACTTATATTATGTGACTTCAGAATATTTCTAATCGTTATTATCCTTTGCCTTGTATATTTATTGAAAAATTTTCTTACTAAAAATATTGTTCATAAATAAAATAAAATTGGATAATTCATTTTTTTATTGTTCAGATTCACTTGAATCTGACTAAATCAAAACTTTTTTAGTCTTTTTTGACTTAACAAATTTATTATGAGTCTTAAATTTCATCTGATTTGAGGTATTAGTAAAGGAAAAAATACCAAAATTATTCTTATCATTCTATACATTTCTTTTTAACCTATTATTATATTCCAAGAGAGTTCCAAATAACTCATTAAGAGTTACAGTTGTGAGTTTCCATGATTCATAAATTGCTATTATCTTTTATTGTCATTCATTTGGCATGATGTCGATGATTGTTTTATAATAATACCATCATCTAATCCTTTCTCTCCCATTGATTTTATGATTCTCATAATAATCATTAATCTCTATTGAACATTAAATATAGTTTCTATAAAGGAAAAAACAAAACCATTGTAATTATCTTTGAGTAAGCATCTTTTTGTTTCAAAAACTTTTTATGTTCCAAAAAGTGAAATCTATAGTTTCTTCCAAAAAAAATCATTTCTTCACAAAATGATATCTGGATTTATATATTCCTCATCATAAAACAAATCAATGTATTTCATAGCTCATAGTTCAATTGACATTCTTTCTTTTCTTAAGTAAAAAAGAGTCTAACTTCTATATAGAGAATTTTAGAATCTCAAGAAAGCATGAACAAAAATTCAACTCTAGTGTAATAAAAAATGTATTCATTCTATCACTCCAGTACTCAAAATAATTTCGATCAAAGATAGGTGGTCTTGTAGGATTCAGGTAATCAATGGATCTTATATTCATTACCACCATCTTAAAAAATTTCCACAATATACATTAGTGTAAAAAATTATTATAAACAAATGGCTTATAAAAGATATTAAGAACAACTTCGAGAAAAATTCTATATATATAAGTTTTGGAAAATAAATTTTAGATAAAAATTCTATGTATAAGTATTATAGGGACCGTCTTGGATACCAATTTTAATATTAAAATATGTATATAGATGGCATAATACAAGAGGGGGATGGGGTGAATTGTAAGTTTAAAAACATTCATTTTTAATATTATATAATTCATTGTTTTACAAGTTTAAAAATACTGGATTTACTAAACAATCTTCTATAATTTTATGAAAAAACACATTAGATCTGATAAAGATGATTATAATAATTAGAATAATACACAAGTTTTCGTAAACAAGATTCTACCTTAGAGCATATAATATATTAAATCATTGTTTATTAAAAAGAGAAATAATAATATTCAACAATTTATATTTATAATTAATTACAGTGGAATTAAGGAACTTTCAATAAAAACAAGTTGTACAAGTATAACAATAGAATTGAAATCTTGTAAACCAAAGATAAGGGCATCAAATGACTTTGGGTAAAATTCCATTGTTTTATAATTTCATGCAAGTCTATTTTACCCACACTAGGGTAAGACCTCAATCCAAGAAATATTGGATGAATCATCTATCTTGCTATCCCATCCACCCTTGGTTAAGTAGCTAATCAACACCTCTGTCTTCCTTACACTTGAAGACCTCGATTAAGCAGGTAATCACCTCATATGTCTTCCTTACACTAGAATCCCTCGATTTGAGAATCATTCACATGAAGCAATTATGAATAAATAAAATCATACAGAGACTACCTAAAATGGTTTATTGAAGATTTACACTATCACTAAAGTAGCACAATTGAAGACTAGGATCACATTAGTCATACGGATCTCCAACAATAATATTTTTCTTGAAATATCAGTGGGAACTGTACATTTGGCACTTACTATGGAAATCAAATAAAAAATTAGACATCACCATTTATGTAATACAAAAATTATCAATACAAACATTATAATGAAATTATTATTTAAATAATGTATGAATCTGATTATATATGTAAGAACAATAAGAAATTGGGGTAGGTAATTTGTTTAATGAATGGTATGGAATCAAATACAAAAGATAATGAATATCAGATTCAAAAATATTTAGAATAAGATTATTTGATTATTCGGAATCCAATTATAAGAATGATTGGAAAAAAATTCTAAATACATTAAGAATCAGATTCTAGAAAGTTTGATAATTGGATTCTATATTATGTGGAAATCGTATTTGAGAAACTCTTTGAATCAGATTCAAAATTCTAAATGAACAAGAATTTATAAATAGAGATAATTGTATTCTGAAATTAGATTGAATATTATTTTTATTTTTAAGAGAATATATAAAGAGAATCTATGAGAATCAGATTTGAAATTTTGAGTGAATTATATTTAAGAAATAGTGTGAAAGAGATTTGAATATTTGGGTGAATCGGATGTGAGTAATTGAGTGAATTAGATTCAATTTTTTTTTGTGAATTAGATTTGAGAAAGATTGAGAATTAGATTGAAAAAAGTATAAGGATCTGATTTTTATTTATCTATTTTTATAATTTGTATTAAGTAAATGTTTATTAGACGTACCTTAAAAATAAAAAAGAGATTTTATGTACATGAAATCAAATATTATTGGATGTGCATACAATTCCTTATATAAGGAAAAAAATATTAAAGGAAATGTGTTTGTGATTTCCAAAAAATATAGGAATAAGGAAAGTCATAATGAATCTTTTGAATCTACTCATTTATGCCCAATTTTTATGACTATGTTCAAACATGTAGTATCTTATTCTTGTTATTCCATATTTATTCCCGTACTGGGATTATAGATCACCCCTTTTTAATGTATATCCCCAGGTTTTCCCTTGTAGTTTTTAGTATGAGCATTTTAAGGATGTTTTCAATAAATATGATGTATTTCGTATTTTAACATGTTATATAATGTACCTAATTACAAAATACACCATACTTCTTAATTTTTGAAGTTGTATTATGTGTAATTTAATGTAATAAATAAATAATTAATATGTAATGAGGATAAGGGTTTTCATAGTTGGTATCAAAGTAAAGGTTTAGTAATTTTAGGGATTATGATTAGAAAACACTAGGTATATCCTTAGAGATAAGTCTAAGTATAATAAAAAATCCCTAAATTTTGTTATGTATAGAGTAAGTGGTTTATAAGGAAAATAAATCCCTTTTTGAAAAATATAAGTGGGTGTGGCTCTAGCACAAATATATATAG
Organism: Viscum album; assembly: GCA_963277665.1. Lineage (NCBI taxonomy): Eukaryota > Viridiplantae > Streptophyta > Magnoliopsida > Santalales > Viscaceae > Viscum > Viscum album. The sequence continues at coordinate 1,327,828,920 of OY728127.1, read as the reverse complement.
GGGTAAAACCCAAAAACACTGTGTTGAGTTTGATTTGACTGGGTACTGGTGCATGATAACAAGTCTTTCTGCACATTTAGTTTGACACCCACAAAATATATTCTTTGGTAAATTCATAAGCTCATTATAATTTTTTATTAAGGGAATAATAAAATTCCCTTAATAATATATGTTAGGAAATTGATCATGGATACTATAGATTGAGGCCTAAAAATTCACAAGTTAAGGAATAAATGTAATTTAAAAGTTATATCTTTAATGTTATTGGGTTCCCATTCATGGGTTTAATAGTTTAAAAACACTCATTCATAATTTTCCATTAATTGTAACCAAGGGTGGGAAATATGAGGAATCTGTTAAACAACTAATGTGAATGGAAATGCAATGAAGTCCCAAACGAGATGCCAACCTGATGGGCATGGGAATCACAAAAATTTTTAGAATACTCTCTCAGCTAGTTAAAGTTCTGAATAGAAACCCACACCAGGGGGATCAGACAAATCCCCATAAGAAATAACAAGCTACAATTGTGACCTTTAGGTGACATTGGGCTCTAAATTTCAATGGATCATCCGACCCCTTAATTGTGGAACAATGGATCAACTACACTGATAAGATGTACTCCATCCTTCAATGTTTCAAATAAGATAAGGATCTATTGGTTTGTTATATTATGGAGGGAGAATCTGATCAATGTTTTACATTGATCAAAAATAAAAATCCCAAGGAATATATTGAAGAAATTGGGTGGAAGGAATTCTAGAATTTTTTTCAATAAATATTTTCCTCATTCTCTAGAACTTAATATGGAAAGGGACTTTCTTTCCCTCAGAAAAATTATGATGAATCTATCATGGTTTACAAAGAAAACATCACCAGACCTGTAATATATACCTTTATCTTTTTCATTTCCCATGAATTCAAATATTGGAGCTTCTTTAGTGGGATAAAACATACTGTTGGAAAATAAAGATAAATATAATACTTTGATATCTATAACGAAATTTTTTGATGTTCCCTAAAGGTCCTAATAATGATTGATGGATCTCAAGTGTATCATGGGGATAAGAAGTGGAAAGTGGAATTAAATTATTATATTTATGTGGAGAAATATAATTGATCCATGAAATTTCAACATATCATTTTTCAATGGTGTAGAAAAAATCACCCCATAAATTAACATAGGGATATGAGGAAATTATTTTGGTGCAAGAAGGAAGGATACCTAGATAGTGATTGCTGATATGATAATTCCACTGATTCCTTTAAAGGTAGGAATGATATGGTCAAACCTCAACAAATTGTTCATAGATTTTACTATAGGGATCTATGAAAATTTAAAAACAAATCAAGTAAGGTAAGGGTTTTTGAAGGAAACCAAAAAACTCCAAGGAAGAAAGGGATAGTATTTTCCATCACAACCCCTAAGGTTGATCCTGATAATTAATTAGTGATAGGTAAACTAGTTATTCATTAAAGAATTATGAATAAATTTTTTTATTCTTGTTCTAACCATTCCTTAATATCATGAAGGTTCAGTATAACTAATAAAACCCCACAAAAAATCATAGAAGTTGAGCTATCGGTGAAAAAAAATAAAGAAATTATTGCATACAATGTATATAACTTTTTCCCTATGAAAATATATTGGCTCTAAAATCCCAGGGAACCTTTCTATAATCCCTTTGGTGGAATTATATATAATTATGAGTATGTATTGGATTTCCAATATAGATCCAACATAAATTTCAATGGGAACGAAATCAATCTCCACATTGAATATCACTCGTGATTATATATAAGTGAAAGGAGGTGGAAAAATCGTCATTAGAACCAATATATCAAGAATGGATATTAATTCCTGAAGAGAATGAATTTATCACTTAAATTATTATGTCTAAGGAAAGGACCATACATGAAGACATGCCCATTGTGAGAGAATACACAAATGTGTTTCTAGAAGAATTTCATAGTCTTCCTTCTAGATGAGAGGTTAAATTTTAAATCAATCTTATACATGGGGCACTACCATTACCCAAGACTCTATATATAATGGTTTTCATGGATCTTGAAGAGATGAAGAAACAAATATAAGAGGATTTTGATAGAGGTTTCATATGCCAATGTGCTTCTCCTTGGGGTGCACCAGTCATCTTAATCAAGAAGAAGGATGGGTTAATAATTCTTTGCATTGATTATCAGGAGCACAATGAGATAAAGTTAAAGAAAAAATATCCTCTACTCTATATTGATTACTTGTTCGATTAGCTAGGTGGCGCACAATATATCTCTATGCTTGATATACGGCTAGGATATTACCTTGTTTGTGTGAAGAAGGATGATATCCCCAAGATTTATTTTCATACAAGGTATGGGTATGATGAGTTAATAGTAATTCCATTAAGACTAACTAATGCTCCAGTAATCTCCATTAACTAATGAATAAAGTATTTAGGTATTTGCTCGATAAAATTTTGTTAGTCTTTATAGGTTTTTTTCTAGTATACTCCAAAAGAAAAGTTAATCATGATAAAAATATGAGCACTGTTCTAAATCCATTTCAAAAGGATAAACATTATAAAAAGTAAAAAAATGTTTGTTCTGGTTTAAGTAAGTCTCATTCTTGGTGAAAATCATCACAAGAAAAGGGACATCTATAGACCCTTAAAAAACAGAAGGAAATGAAGGATGTTCAAGGCCAAAATCAATGAAATATATCCATATTTTCCTTGTATTATGTGGGTACTATCATTGATATGTGATAAATTTTTCACTATTTTCAAACACTCTAACCAAGATAACTAAAAATATAGTCAGGATTTCATAGAATTATGAATGTGAAGAGAGTTTCTAGGAGTTAAAAGAGAGGCTTATCACTGCATTGGTACTCACATTACCATCATTTGGATACATTTTCATAGAATTCAATGATGTTTGAAAGAAGGTATTGAGCAATGTGTTAATGAAAAATAACAATGTGATAACCTATGGTTCATGGTAGTTGTAAGTTCATAAAGACAACTATCTAACACAAAATCTAGACTGGGATAAAATGATATTTTATTTGGAAATATGATGACATTATCACTTTTGGGAGAAGTGTAAAATATATATAGATAGAAAATTCACCAAGTATTTATTCACAAATAAAGAGTTGAATATTCACTAATGATGATGGTTATATCTGATTAGTTAATATGAAACACTCAATTCACTACCATACATAGAAAGTGAACAAAGTGGTGGATGATCTAGGTAGAATGTATCCAATAATTTTATCATTGATGAGAATTGGGAAGGATAAAATCTTCTTGGACTTGAAGAGTTTGGACATGACAATTATAAAGGAAGAAACATCATCAATCCTTTAACAATTTATTGATGAACTATCTCATTTAGAAAAGATAACGATTCTTAAATAGTTGATGTGGAAATTTAGAAGTAAGTTGATTCTATAAGAAAATGAAAATCCTTAGTGTTCCATGTTAATGAAGAATGATTTGCGAGGTTTAGGTCATGACTATGTGTACCATCAAATCCTAAGTTAAATAAAGAGATATTAGGTGATTCACATAGTTCATATTTCTCCATTTGTCTAGAAAACTCAAAGAATTATTAAGATCTCTGAGAGAAATATTGGTGGGAAAATATGATGAAGGAGGTTGTAGAATATATATCGATATGTCCTGTATGTTAGTAGGTGAACGAGTAAACAAAAACATCTAATAGGATTATGCAACCATTACTCATACCTATATGAAAATGGGGAAACATAACCGTGGATAATGTCACTAATATTTTGAATAAATCAAGATGAAATAATGCTATATGGGTTGTGGTGGATCATCTCACAATTAATAATCAATAAATTTCAATTAGAGAGGACTTACCACCTGATCTACTTGAATGGATATACATTAGAGAAGTGGTAAAGTTACACAGAACACCACTCCCGATTGTATGAAATCACGATCCATGATTTACCTCAATGTTCTTGACGATTATCCAACATAAAATAAATATAGATATGAACATCAAGACATATTATCACCCTCAAAATGATGGAAAATTTGATATAAGTATCCCTAAACATGAGAAAATGTGGAATTATTTCTAAATTGACATCAAAGGAGGATATGATCAATATCTTCCTCCAGTCTTGTTATCATAAACTAAAAATTTCTTCCCAAGCATGAAAATGGCTCCTCATAAATCCATTTGTGGGAAGAGGTGAATAATACATGATTGTTAGGATGAAGTTGGGTAACATAAACTATTACCTCTCAAAATGGTTGAGGAAATAGTGGAAAAGGTCAAGACTATTCAATAGAACATAAAGGACTCTCAGAGTTGAAAAAAGATCTATGATAACAACCATCGATGAGACCTAGAGTTTGAGGTTGTAGATAAGTAATTATTATATATAAATAAGTGGAAGAATCTCATGATATTTGGGAATAAAGTATATCTCAGTTTAAGATACAACGTCAACATTGAGATCCTTGATCACATCAGAGAATTATCCTTATGACTAAGAATACCACTTAATTCATCTTAAGTTCATGATGTATTCCATGTTTCCTTATTTAGGAAGTAAATACTTGAACCCTCACATGTACTCAATTTAAAGGTGGTAATTATCTATCATATGCGGAGAATATGGTGGTGATCTTAGATCATAGTGGAAATGTTTAACGGAATAAGAAAATGGATATGGACAAAGTGCTATGGAGAAACTATAAGTTTTGTAAAGTAATGACAGAACCAAAGGAGACGATGAAACAAAATTAGCTTCATCAATTTTAGTGTGGGAAAATAAATTTTTGTGGAAAAAAATTCTTAAGGGGGATGATTATAATGACCTATACCTTTATAAATAAAATCACCCTTTTATTTAATTAAATGTGTTATTATATATTATGGATATAAAAAACACATGAAATTATTTGATTTTATTATATGTGATCATATTTATAAGTACATTAAGTATAATTATCATTGATAATATAGTCATTGAATAATGATCACATGGTTTTTATAAAAATAGTGTTCTAAAAAATCCATTTGTATAGACAAAGGATGTGATGACATGAACCTGTAGGATTGTACTCTATCAAGCCCATATATAAGAACTTATGATGGAGATATCATCACTAGGGTTTTCTCTTGACAATGCCAAATATGATATCCAACAACTTAATCAAGAGTGAAACCATTTACGTGAGAATTTTAATCTCATAGAGATCATGACCCAAACCATGTATGCCAAACCATCCAATGAAAGTCTCACCATCACACACTATAATATTTGGGAATTTTTTGGTGTATTAATGTTATATTAATAATGGTTGTAATAATATAAATATTTATATTATATTTTTAATAGATTAAGTTTTATATTTTCTTTAGATAGTAAAAAAATATATAACTTTTATCTTTATACAATAAAACAAAAATTGTATTTTTAATTATTATTCAATTTCTTTTAAGAATCACATTTTGATGAAGTAATGGATTTTTAAAATAATTTTTTTAGTTAAATTTTATTATCAAATATTTTTTTATTACATGTAAATTATAAAATAATTTTTATGAAGTCAACATTAATTTTTATAGGTGTTTAAATATAGTAATTGTTAAAAAACCCATCATTTCTCAATAAATGTCTATTGTAATTTTAAAAGTGAAAATACAGATATTTAGAAAATTATTTTGATAAAATTAATACCATTTGAGAATAGTAATTTTAAAATTAACTAATAGTAAAATTTTCATAATTTTTTTGAGATAGTTAAATTTTTAGGAAAAATAAAATATGTTGTAAATATAAGATGTGTATTATGAAATCAAAATGACCCAAAAGTGATGTAATAAATATTTTAAAAATTGTATCCATGATCAAATATATGTTTTCCCTTTAAAATACTTTCATTTTAATTTTAATTTATTAATATTATATATCTATTATGAAACTCCAAAACCATTAAAACATTTTATGGTTTTAAAATCATTTCTTTTAAGGGAACGACTCACTTCCACATCATAAAGGGAATTATTTTATTATGTTCACACCATTAACATATTAAATAACTAAAACCACCCCTATTTGGAATAAATCATTGATAAAAACTATGGGAATGTTTTTAGTTTTGGTTATTTTATTATATAGTGTCCAAAACCTATGTTTGAGAAATAATAAATAATTCTGCACTCATTTCCAATATAAATCCAACCAAAATCCAATTTCACTTCAAAAAACACTTGGAAAACTTAATTATTCTTTCCTACCATATCTAGGGTCCTCCAAAGGTTCTAAAAGCTCTCAATAAGCTCCTCCAAATAATTTGGAATCACACACTTAGGTAAGGGTTCTTTTCTTTTTCCTCATTATTCAAGTATATTCTCTATCTCATACCAATTTTGACAAATTATTAATATTTGTATATACAATTAAATATCCCCCTAAATTCTGCTATGATGAATAAATAATGATAGACCCCTATCAATCACATATTTCCCTACCATGAACATTTATACACCTCTGTTATACTGTCAAAATTATACCAGGATTTCCCATGCCAAACAATTGTGTAGTGAATACCCATACTCATTTCTTATCAAGGGTATTCACATTTATGAAATTATAGTTATTTTTTAGGGACTAATTTTTTTTATTCCTCTCTCCTTGATCATTGAATAAAATATTATGTATAATGAATATATGTTGTATGATCTATGTGGCACACATAAGCATGAGAATCGAATAAAAGTGTCAGGTGCACCCAAATATTATACCCCAATGAATTGGGTAATTTTTAGTATGATGAGTCATAATTTTGGGACTAGGTGTAAATCTTATTACTTTATGGTAATTTTCCCATCATGATGTATTTTTATTTATCCTTAACATTTGTTTATGATATATGCTTTTATGTTATTTCCACAATTCCCACATTATGTTTATTATTATCATTATATATCATGCCTTATTTTTCAAGATTAGGATTTTTACTCCCTTTATGTCACATTTTAATGCCTATTTTATATCATGTATTATATTCTTCATGTTATTATAGTTTTATCCCCATACTGGTATTAATATCTCACCTCTTTCTTAGGTATATCCCAAGTTTATCCCATGCAGTTTTAAGTACGATCATTTTAAGGATGTTTTAAATAAAGATGATATATTTACTATTTTAAATTTTTATGTAATGTACCAAATTCACAAATACACTACAATATTTGATCATCTAGGTTTTATTATGTGTACTTTTATATAATAAATCATGAATTAATATGTAATAAAGAGATGTTTTTTCAAAACCTACCATCTTTTAGTTGTTTAATTGATATAGTAGTTTCTAATAAATGTATATAAAATATTTAATATATATTTTCCATTCCCCATTGTTAGGAACATAAAAAATTCATTTTTTCTATCTATCATTTAGAAGTATAATAAGATCAATGGTGGACTATCACCAAGAAAATGAGACAACATGATGAAATTGACTCCATAGAGTGGGATGAGTTTAAGATATTATTTTTTAATAAGTAGTTTCCTCATGTTATTCATAAAAAATAGGGAATTAATTCCTATATATAAAGTATATATATGATTAATTTTTGGTTACCTATGAGTAAAATTTTTCAAGGAATGTGATGTATGCTTCTAGTATTTTCATCCAACCTAAAAGAAAACATTGATCAATTTTACAATGGATTAAAACCAAGTCTTCAAAGTAAATTATTCATAAGGGAATTCAATAGATATGAATAAATCATTCAAATTACTATCAAGAATTAAATGAAAATTAGATTTACCCATAAATCACATGGTTTTTATAGGAAAATAAATATAAAATTCAAAAGGATCTATAAAAACCATGGAGAAAATAATATTATTTATCCTTCATGCTCTACGTGTGGGAGGAAATACATTGAAAATTATCTTGAGGTGATTTGAAAATGTTTTAAGTATGGGAAATATGTTTATCAAGTAGATGATATTGAACCAACAATAATCAGTTTGCTAATTATATGAATATAGAGAAATATCTGAAGAATGAATCACCAACACTCTAGTTCATCAAATGCCAGGATTATGGGAATTATGATGACAAGTTCTAAAATACAACGGTTAATGATGATGCTTCACTTTAACAATATATTAATCCCAGTGACTATGGGAAATGTAATTTATTTACTATTTATAATGAGTGTTATGTTAATGACATGATGGATGGTACACTTATCATGAAATATAAAAATAATAATGCCTTATTTGGCTCTAGATCCACTCAATCATTTATAAACAAGGAATTAAAAAGGGTATCACTATATCACCATAATGATTAGATGTAAAATCCCCTATTGGAATAAAATCATAACCTAAGTCGATGATTTTTCTTAGTTAATTTTTGTAGGAATGTGATTCTTTTAAATCATTTTATCATCCCTTTGGTGGAATTTTATGTTATTTTAGACATAAATTATATTTCAATATTTAAATACCAAACCAATTCATAGGAATAGATGTCACATTTGATATTCTGAAGTAACCCCTGATCATCTATCAATGAGATGATACAAAAGAAAGTATAATTGAAATAAAATCTATTGTTTGGGTCATGATTCCTATTCAAAGGGAGTATTTATCCCTGATGGTCTTGGATAAACTTATCATTGACGATATTCCTATTGGGATATATTTTCTTGATCCATTTCTAGAATAATTTTCTAGTCTTCCACAGATCCATGAAGTTATTTTTTGACTAGAAATTATACATGGCGATTCACCTGTTTAAAATAGTTCCAAAAGAATGGATCTGATTGAGTTTTTAGAATTCAAAAATAAACTCTAATAGAATCCTTAAAATTGACTAATTCGGTAATGTGTATCCCATTAAGGTTCCCATGATCTTTAAATTAAGAAGAAGGATCGTTCTATGTGACTCTACATTGATTATCAGGAGATGAACTAGATCAGAATCAAGAATATTTGTTATCTACCCTATATTGATGACTTGTTTGATAAACTACATGGAGTTGAGAACTTTTTTTTATGATTGACCTTAATTCTGGATATCATAAATTAGGTTCCCATAAGAAGTATATAACTAATAAAACATTGAATAAAAGATATGAACACTATGAATATATTGAGATTCAATTCGGTCTTACTAATTCCCCCTCTTTCTTAATAGATTTAATGAATAAAATCTCTTGAGAATACCATAATCAATTTTTTGTAGTATTTATAGATAATATTATTTATTCAAATAGAGAGGAGGAGAAATAATTTTAATTTCTAATTGTGTTGAAAAAACCAAAGAAGGATAATTTTTATGAAAAATTTACCAAGTTTGAATTTTTTCTATTAGAGGTTTTATTTTTGGTTCATAAAATCTCAATAGAGGGTATATATATGGATCCATATAAGAAAAAAGATATTAAAAATTGGCCTAGAACAACCAAAGTGATTAAGATCTAGTGTTTTCTTGGTTTGTATGGATATTATCGATGGTTTGTGGATAATTTCTCATGTATAACTAATCCAGTAACCAAGATAACTTAGAAGGGAGACAAGAACCATTGGATTGCTGAATGTGAGCAAAAATTCAAGGAATTGAAGAGAATATTAGTCAGTTCCTCTATAAATATATTACCTTATAGTGGGGAAGTATTTTGAGTATATAGCGAGGCATTATAGAAGGTATGAAGATTTATTCACATAAATAATGACATGGTGATAGACTATAGATCAAAAAAATTATCGGTTAATGAGAAAAATTACGAAACTCATGATTTGGATTTAGTGAAAGAAATTATTGAATTAAAGAAAGAGAGGCATTATATTTATGTAGAAAGGTTTGACAAATATATTGGTCCTAAAATTTTAATTTTAATTTTCATATAAAAAGAGTTGAATATGCACCAAATAAGATCGATTGACATAGTTGAAGATCACGAGTTCTCAATAAATTACAACACTATGAATGTGAACAAGGTGGATGATGTTTTTATTATAAAGGATCAAGCTATATTTTCTATGAAGATGATCACAAAAGATGAAACATTTATGAATTTACATATGATGGGACCATAAATCTTGAATGAGGGGGAAAATGTTATCTTTATGAAATGAGGGTTCAACCAGCTATCTATGTGAAGACCAAAGAAGCATAAAAGGAAGATATAGAGACACAGAAGAAGGTGAGAAATACTCCTGAATTTTACATTGATTATAATGGAATGATAAGTTTTCAGAATCATTTATGTGTTCCAACCATACTGTATTTGAAGAAAGAAATATTAGAGGAAGCTGAAAGTTCTTCATTTTCTATTCATCATGGAAATACAGAGATGTATAGTTATCTGAAAGAGTAATTCTTAGGGGAAAAAATGACAACCAATATTATAGAGTTTCTATTGGACCCAATGTTCGATTTTTTATCAATTAAATGTCAATATATTTTTGTTAAGCTGATATTTAGTCAGTGGTGATGAATGAATAATTGTTTTGGATTCATGAAATAACATTGGATGTCATGATTTGAAAATTACCCTTCTTAAATCTAACATATTTTGAAGTAATCTAAAAAGTGAAGAAAACATGTGAAAAAGAGTGCACACATTTTCTTTACCTTAGGTGATGATGATTCAAGATGTATAGTTCTAGATAAATGATAGATGAAGATTGATGATAATGTTTGATTAAAAATGAAATATTAAAGCATGAGGATGATGGGGTAATGGAAGAGGTGGTATTGAATTTGGGGCTTGAACATTTTTTCTAAGTATTATTTTGTTACTATGGTGCCCCAATAAACAAATAGGGCCAACCACCTAGTTTCAATGGCACACTCAACTCAGGGGAACATTTCAGACCCAAGGGGTCAACTACACTTAAGGGAGATCATCCCATCCAGCTTAAGGGTGGAATGAGTGGGTTCAGGAGAGTTCCTAAATAAACGCAGTGCTGCCTTGTAGGGTGACACCATGATAGGATAACCCGTATCAGTCAGTACTGGGAGAGGGGGAAGATAATTATGTATAGCTCATTGTGGCACACGATTGTTATACCTCGCCCCCAAAATACAAATGATTCGTTGTGGGATGCTATAATCTATGTACTATTCCTCTGTAATTTAAAAGATAGACATTACTATAACTGCATGATTATTTCATCTAAACCATATGATAAATCGAGTGATCATCATAGGCCATGGACTTCATCCTAGGAGATCTAGTTTTTTGATCATGGATCAGACCACCATGTTCACATCTGACCATCTTTGAGGATCTCTTCAACAACATAAGGATTTTTCCATCCAACAGAACCATCATACATGCAACTATCATTCTTCATGTATGCAAATAATTTGAATTACATGGATCGACTGAACTAAAAATGAAGTAGCAGGAAGACACTATAATAACCATCAATCACTAAGGAGTTCAACATGATAAGAATATGGAAATGGTAAGTAGATGATGGTGAAAATTCAAAAAATATTTAAAAATTCATGAAGGAAAACAACATGAAATACAGTGTATGTATGAATCATTCCGGAATGGATCGGGTGAAATTTATTATTCCTTGACATAAAATATTTATCATATTATATACATAGAATAAAAACTTTGGGAAAAGAAATATTAATCTCTTATAGAAAGATAAGGATCAATCCCAATAGATGTTTCTTTCAATCATAATTTTTGAGAGAGATTCTGAAAAATAGAACACCCAAGAACAGATTCCCAACGTATAGTGAGAATCACAAAGACTTTGTCTATCAGAAAGATGATGGTCGATCCCATGAGCATTAAAAATGTGAAATAAACTCTTTAATTTATTCAATATATAACATGTATCATGAATTCTTAAAGGGACAACGTGTACCACCACCTTGATTTTTACGAGATTTAAGAATCATGAGGCCTTTAGATTGTTCGTTTTGGTTAAGATATCGAGAAAGTATACTATGTCTCTTATGGAAGGGTTTTTATGAATTAAATGTACTATACCCATTTTCGTTTACGCACATGAAGGAAGTGAAACAATGTACACAACCCATTCATCAACCATTTGGTTCTGGCTAAGGACAATGCATATGGACATGAAAATTCTTGAATCCCAGGCAGTGAATCTATTCTTATAGAACAGAGATCGTGTTTGTGTGAATATGTTGTGTGAAAAAAAAGAAGAGGGTTTTGAAGAATTAAGGCACTTTCAGGTGATTATCCAGCACATACATATGTGAAATCAATTTTAGGTCAACCAGATTAAAGAAAGAGAATAAAATATAAAGAACAACATTCAATATATGTGATATATTTGAGATACCTGAAATAAGATTTTTAGATTCACAGAAATCCATGCATGAAGTACATTTGAATTGATTTGATAATTCCAGAAGAAATAAATTGATATTTTGAGAGTTTATTTTTCATAAAATATTAAATAAAATGTACGCACCTTTTACACAAATCTAATTGTGGTTGGGTCTTCATTCAGAAGGAACCATAACTCGAGAATTATTGTATTGAGGAAACTGGTCAATCATTCATTATTAGAATTAAATGATTAAGGCCAACTCACCCCAAAAGAGCCTACTAATGGTGGTTGTTGATACTTGAGCAGGTACACATGCACATTTGATTCAATACGCTTAGAGAGGGTAATCATTAGATAATCCTATAATGGATCAAGTTGTTGAATTGTATTGAAGCTTTCAAGTTCGACCTGGGTGTATTTGAAGTATTTTAGTCGAAGACATGAGTAGAAGGAGTCTCTTAGTTGGAGATAGATCCTGAATACTTTTGGTTGGAACCAAAAGCAAATCGAGTCTCTCGGTGTGAGTTGGAGCCACTATAAGCACTTGTGGAGATAGTGAAATTTTCCAGATCATTTTGAGTCAAATATTTTTTCCCTTGAAGAAAGATGTTAATTATCTCTTTATGAACTAAAAAATATTCTCATAGCTTATAATATGAGGAAAATTTCTTCTTTCAATAAGAAAGAAAAAATTGAATTGACCTTTGATTCCATGAGGAAGGGAAAGGTCAATGACAAAGAGGTAGAAGAAACTAAAGATTTAGATTGTTATGAGGATGATGATGACTTCCATTTAATCATTTACCCTATGTTAACAAGATTAAGGAAGTGAAAGTGGAAGGTCAATAATAAAAAACCAACTAAATTATTCAACTACGGTATCACTGGTAATATTTCCAAGATGTGTCCAATGAAGAAGGTTAACGAATCAGAATCAGAATCAGAATCAAATGAAAAAATATCCAATAAACATAAATTGGATAAAAAGAATAAGAAACAATATAGTAGAAAGAAGACAAATATTATGAGAAATAATAAGAAATATTCACCATTTAATTTTTCTTTTTATAATGAAATCATTTTCTTTTCCCAATAAAATAGTATAATTTATTCTTCATGTAGTAGTGATGACAAAGAGGAACTAGAATTTTTAATGGTAAAGGCTAAATATTTAGTGAAAGTAATGAAGAGGCTTGAAAAAAAAAACAATACAGTAACTACTGAAAAGAACAAGGATTAAATAGATCATATAGATGAAGAAATGGCTAAGTTTATCCTGAATAAAATATATTTTTTCAATGAGATCAAGATGAAGAATTTTAAAATTGTGAAATAATAAAAGTTGATATGTGATCATGAAGAAAAGTTAGTTGCTAAAGAATAAGAGTTATTTGAGACACAAGATATATGTGTCACAATTCAACAACAAGTAAATAAATCTAGAGAAGATTTCAATTAATCTACTAAGATCAAAGGAGATAATTCTAATGTTGTAGAGAAGAATGTTAAAAGTGAACTTAATAATTTTGATGGATATGTTACATGTAATAGTAATTGTGGGAAGCCAAATATTATAATGTGAGTGATAAGGATAATAAAAAGTAATCCCCCAAATTTGGGGAAAATCAAAATTCTCCAATTAGGATACAACCCCCAAGAAAGGAAACCACCAACACATATATATATTCATCTAGAACCAATTATGGTAGATAAATATTCAAGGTTTTTTTGGTGTTGTGGTAATAATGGGCTCAAATCCTATTATTTCTAGTCAAAAATATATTTAAAAGAATTGTATTAAGAATTATGGTTTAGTTTCAATTAGAATCTAAGGAAAAAATATTAGAAAATAACCTTTGAATAAATATTCACAACAAATATCGACACAAAAAAATTCATATTATGAATGATTTTTGTGGTAGATGAAGTCTATACGGTCATAAGGATTAGGTGTACATGACACGACTAGAAGAAAAATTTCACGATTCCAAGAAAAGGAAGATGTTTCAAAGAAATAAAATTTCTTGTCATGTGAATACTATGAGAAGATAGAATACATAAAGAAATATTATCTAGTTATTTTTTCACATCTATAAAAATTAGATAAACAATTTGAGTTATCTAATAAAATTTCCAAATCAAAAGGAATGAAATTGGTTATAGAAAATGAAATTGATGTTCATGAGGTGTTATCCATATGTGAAAACTAGAATATCTTGAGGAATGAGGTTGAAAATTTTATTCATCACAAATAATATGGAGAAGAAATAATATACTCAAATCATTATGTCTCAAAATAAAAAAATTAGTTCAAAGGAATATTCCGAATTTGATATTGGTAGAAAAAAGTGGCCGAGATTGAGAGGAAGCTCTCAGTGTGAATGTTTCTTGTGAGAAAGCAATAATTCATTTCTCATTCCCAATTATTTTTTTTGTTTTTTACTAATAATGTATGGAATTTAAAAAGATGTTTTGGTATATCATTTTTATACAACATGATGACATTTTACATCATGATTTCTACTAAAATTCATGAAATTAAAAAAGTGTGCATTATTCAAGAGGGAGAAACCTTGAGAATGGATATTAAATCCTTGGGAAAAATTCAAAATTAAATTTCAATGTATTCTAATCAAAATTTTATCCCTTTTTCTTGGATATATTATCTTATCAATTAATGGATAGTTCTGGATTGATTAAAAAGTTAGATGAACTAAGAGATTTATCTTCTCACTTAAAATTATTGATTTTTTCTATTGAGGTATATGATAGAGTGAGCATGTCATTGATAAATATGATTAATTACAACACCTTTAATGAAAATTGAGACATTATTATCATGATTTCATATGACTGACTATTCTTGGATAACATTGATCAAATTTTTCATATTTATCTTGTTCTCTACATCGGATTATCCCATGTATACTTAGAGTTGATTCAATAAAGGCTTTATTATGAGAAAAAAACACGTGATATCATCCCTCTATCTCAGAGGGAGTCAATAAATTATATTCTTATGTAGGACACATTATTTTGGGATTATCCCCACTTTTACATCATACATTATTTTAAAAAATGGGGAGAAAAGTTTTATCCCATGTATTGACTCCTACAGTGTGTAATAAAGAGGTATTTGAAAAAAATAAAAATAAGGATATTTTTGGGACCAATGTTACAATTATAGTCAATGAATTGTCAATATGTGTTTGGTATGTTGATGATGAGGTAGTAGTTATTCCTAGACAATTAATATAGATTAATGCAATGGAATTTGACTTCACACTTGGACAATTCCCCATGTTAAATCTGACAATTGTGGATGTGATCATAAAAGTGAAGAAAACATCTGCAAAGGAGTGTACACATTGTCGACCACATGTGTTGACCATGTAAGAAGAATATTAAATGATGTTTCAAGGATGAAAATTTATAATAAGGATCCATGAAAAATGAAATATTAAATCATGAGAATGTAGGGGTAATGGTTGAGTTGGTTGTGAATTTTGGGTTTGATGATTTTTTATAATTTTTTTTGTAAAGTGGTGGTGGACGTTATTAAAAAATGGGGACAACCACGAGTTACCAAGGAAACCTTAACTGAGGGAACATGTAGGAATGAAGGGGTAAATCACAACCAAGGGAGATTTCCCCTGACAAACCTAGGGAGACATGTGGGGGTGCAGAAGCATGCCTGCATAGAGGCATCACCACCATAATGGGGGGCACGACGGTAGGAGATATAATACATGTCATTATCCGGATATGGGGAAAAGAATTATGGATAGATCATTGTGGTGGTCGATTGTTATAACACACCCGTAACATCCTCCAGTATCAATATAGGATGTAGTCATCCACATACTTTTACACTATTATTTAAAATATGGATATAACCATATCCACAAGATCATTTTATCTGTGCTGTCCAATTAATGAATCAAACATATTAAACCTTAGAATTAATCTGAGGAGATCTTGTTCACCAGAGCATTGGTTGAACCACCACGATCACATGTGAAAATCTGTAAAGATTTTACCGAAAACGTGATGATAGTTCTATCAAACAGAATCATTATACGTGAAACTATTATTTTGTGTGAATGAAAAGAATTTTAATAAATCAGATCTGAAAAATTGAACATAGAGTTTCAGGAGTTTTCTCGAACAACCATCCAGCATAAAAGAGTTTAAAATTAGAAAAATATGAACATTCATGCATATTAGTATTACATCATTTATGAGATTTTAAAACATGTGAAGTAAAAACCATGAAATGCGGTGTATGATTCAGTCATTCCAAAATTAATCTCGTGAGATTTAATATGCCTTTACATGGAATATTTACTTGAGTATAAACACATAATAAAATCTTTAGGAAAATATATCTTCATAACCTATAAAATAAATGGATCAATCATGAGATATTTTGATGTAGATCATAAATTTTTAGTGATATATCAAAAAATAATGCTTTTAAAAACTCATTTTCAAGGGATGGAGAGTATAAGGAATCCTTTGCATTTCATGAAGAAGAAGGGGGATCCCATGAGAGTTTAAAAATTTAAATTATATCTTGAAACACTTCATAAAGAATCTTGTTTTTTTATCCATATATGGATGGTGGATTGCACCTCCCTATTTTGTGTGAAGCACCCATAATTTTGAAGGCTTTCAAGTTTGTGTGTTTTGGATGAGACATCGAGACAGTAAAGTATATATCATGAAGAAGGGTTTGCACACCTAAACTGGCTTATAATTATTTGGGTTTATTTTCGAGAAGTAAGACAAATAGTGGACACAACTGTTTCATCAACCATTCAGTTCAGACTAAGAAAAATGTTTATGCACATGCATGAATAACATGTAGTGAACATAAAATAAATGGATATGTAGTATGTGTGTGTGAACATGTTTTTTACAATGTATGGAAGATGTTACAGAGTATTAATTTATTTTAATGTGATTATCTAACAAAATTATATGTGAACAAAATTTTAGGTTAACTGAAAAATAGATTAATGAGAGAACATAATATGTAAAGAATGAAAATAAATATATATGTTATATTTGAGATATATGAAATAAGATGTATAGATTTTATGAAATACCTAAATGAAGTATATTTTAATTGAATTGAGAATTAAATAAGAATATAATTGTGATTTTGAGGGTTAATGTAGAATAATATATTGAATATTATGTGTACACCTTTTTCAAACATCTAAGTGAGGTTGAGTCTTCATTTAAAAGGAAGAATAACCCAAGAATTGTTGAACAGAGGAAACTGGTCAATTACAGGTGATCAGAATTAACTGATCAAGGACAACATACCCTAACAAAGGCTCGTGGTGATACTTGAATATGTGCATTGGGAAGTGAGATTCAGGATGACCATGGAGGGAGATAATCATATCAACCTAGAGTGAATCAATCCTTTTAATAGAGGTGAAGCCTTACGGTTGGAGCCAGGAATAGTTAAAGTCATATGGTTGGATATATGAGTAGAATTAGACTCTCAGTTGGATCCATAATAAGATGTTTTTGTTTGGATCCAAAATTAAACATATACTCTTAGTTAGAGTCAAATACATTGTAATTACATGTGGAGATAGTGAAATTACAATGCGGAATCCATTTTGGGGGGAATGACCAACATCGAAAGGATTAGGTCTTTCAGATGATCCTTGTTAATACATTTATGAGTATCTTTCTATCAATTATTACTCCTCATGAGGTGAGTTTGAGAGATAATATTGAGTGTATAAATAACTTTATCATGTTAAAGTGGTTGAATTAAAAAAGAAATGGAATTCGTAAAATAATCCATAGATTCACTCCTCCCCTCTTAGTGGGAAATATGTCATAGGGCTCTAAAGATGGATTCTCACTAATTTTTATGTCAGTAAGTTAAATTTTATCGGTAAATTTATAATGGGGGTTTTAATCCATTTCCCCAATAAAAATATAAATGGGAAAACATCAACATTTATTTTTTCATAAACTCTCTAAAACATCTACAGGGAACCATGATATATGGGTTATAGTAGATCACCTTATAAATTCATAACACTTCATTATTATCAAAGAGTTTTTATATTTGGATATTATTTCCCTAATATGTGTTATCTAAGTTGTAAGGTTTCTGGGATTTCCATATTCACTTTTATTTGATCGAGATTCAATATTTTCCTGGATGTTATGGTGATGTATTCGGTAAGTCCTTAATATAACATTTAATTTTAGTATTGTGTATCATCATCAAATATATGTTCAATCACAAAGAAAAATTTAAACCCTATCGGATATTTTATGATCCTATTTTATGGATTTAAAATTTGGTTGTGATCAACACATTCGTCTCATAATGTTTTCTTACAATAATAGTATTCACTCGAGTGCTCAGATGGCTACTTATGAAGTCCTCTGTACAGAGAAGTGTAAAAACCAACATGATGGGATGATGTTGGTAGAAGAATGATATTGGGACCTTTGATACCTAATTTAATTAAACATAAATTTATATCTATTAAAAAATAGATCTAGGAATCTTAGATTCGACATAAAATTTATACTGATAATCATTTGCGTGATTTAATGTTTGAAGTTAGTGGGAAGGTTTTTATATGAATTTATCTATGGAATATGGTTAAGTGATTCAAAACTAAATGAAAGTTCCATCCTAGGTATATTATCCACTTGGAGATAACTTATTTAGTTGGGATAATGGATTATCAAATGGAGACTCCACTGAACCTCTCTCCGGGTCATGATGTGTTCGATGTATCTCTCTTGAGTAAGTGCATACTTTAACCTTCACATATACTAAAATAAGAGGTCATACCAATGGATAAATATATTTCTTATAAATAATTACTACTCAAGATTTTGGACACTATCAAGAATGTAATAGGAAACAAGACCTCCCACTCGATCAATATTTCATGGAGAAACAACCCATTTGAAGAAGATCTAGGAGAACATGTATATATGATGAGGAAAAATCATCATCAGTTTTTTGAATTAGAGAAAAAAATTTCAAGGGTGACATTCATTTTAATGGGGGTAGAATGTAACTCCATGATATTTCATGATATATTTTTTTCTTTCAAGTAAATATAATTTCTTTGATAACTTGTATTACTAACAACACTAAGGTTTACCAAACCATAATATACTATTAATTTTATTATTTACACATGTTCATTAAAACCTATCCATTAAACACTGAGGTATGGATAAGAATAAATATATTTTTAAGGTCATGTGTAATTGTTTTACAGATAGAAAATGTACTGATATATATGTACTTAATTTTGGTAAAATCATTATATACTTAAAAAATTCAATTCCTATAAAATAATTCATTTATTTTGGTGGAAAAATAATAAAATATATTGTACCCTCATTTAATAATTTATTTAAAAAATTGAAACTCAATTTTGAAGTAAATAATTCAAAATAATCATAGTCTAAATTTTATATAATTATCTAAAAAGATTATTTTTTTGATAAATAGTTAAAAATATTGATTCTTATTAAAAACTACCTTTTTTGTTTGAAGAATTTACAAATTCAAATATTGTATTAATTTTTTTAAAGTAATATTATTTCAATTATTTTTTATTAATCCAATTTATCTCATTGGAATCATTTTCATTTTGAATTTTGATATAACAACTTTTTATACTAATGAAATTTTTTTATTTGGAAAAATGCTTTTCCTCATGTATATGGATTTAATATAAATTTTATTATATCACCTATTAAAATTGAATTTTTAAAAATTGATTCAATATTTTGAATTAGAATAATTGTTTTATAAAATATGAGAAACTTATGTTTTTTCAAAATGAATACTAAAAATAAAAAAACTAATTACCATAGTTAAGGATAAAAAAAGTTTACTGAGGGATTAATCTAAATAGATATAGTTATAATTCTCTAAAAACATTTAAATTTACTATTTTATGGCCTTAAATTAATCTTATATCATCTAATATTTTATAATGACACATTTTCGAGACTTTTGGAATGTGTAAAATGTGGGTATGTTTTTATCTTTTCCAAAATTCCAAGTGTGTCATGTCCACAAATTTTAAAGGAGGAACCATATCATCTCCTATTCACATTTTTAAATACTTTAGGATTTTAAAATACCTACCCAAAAAATTCTTTAATTATATACGCATATCCAAGATTCCTTAATTTTATTATAAAGCCCACCTACAATTGCTTTAGGTATAAATCTGAAAGGATATCTGAAAATGTGGTATACTACTTAACCATGTGTTTTCATTTTATTTATAATTCCAAATATATAAAATGTTATTCAATCAAGATGATATAATTAATTAAGTATATAAAATTTAATAATATGTTATTAAGTTATCGTGATGACCTATATTCTTTATATATTCCATCAAATTGGAAACAGAATCGTCGATTGTGCGTATGACGAGCTACCGCCTTTTAAACCGATGTAATTTATCTTTCTATCAGCACCTATAATGTTTGGTTATAAGTATGGATTTCATATATATATATATATATATTATATTTCTTAAATAATTATAGTTCTGTAATTATAATATCTTGTCAACATTCTTACAATTAAATCATTTGGAAAAAATAATGTTTCTAGTATGTATATGTGGACTTCTGCCTCCGTGAAGCGATGTGATATGTTTTTCACTGTATTTGGAAATGAATGGTAAAAATAATATATTTAATGAATATATGTGACATATATGATATAAAAATTATTCAAAAAGAGTTAATTAATATCTACATTTCTTCTTTTTTATCCATAGAAAAATAAAAACAACACTCATGCGTACGTACAACATACCATCTCCATTAATGGTGTAATTATTTTTTTAAATATGTATTTTTTAGATAAATATAAATATGTAATTAATGAATTTATAATATATTTACACCATGATTAAAAATACAGCGATTATTGAACCATGATAAAAATAGAAGGACAAAAAACAATCGAGCCAAAATATATATGAAAAACGAAGCAGTTGTCTCTTTGGAAAATGTTTTCAATGAAATATTAAAAAACCAGTGACAAAAGGGTAATAAGTAATAAAAAATTTCATTATATATGTGAGTATAGTTCTATAAAATATATAATAAACATATATTTATTATTTTGGACATTCAGACACGTGTGAAGGAAATTGAAACTTGAGGTATAGAATTATCATCTCACATTTACGTCTGTGAGACATATTCCATATTCACCCCATGCTTCTACTGTTTAGAGTATATTCTACCCCATTAAAATGTTATATAAATAATATATTAATTTTAATGATATTTTATGTTCCATTTTATGTTATTATTTAAAAGGGCTTATTATTCAAAAGTTTCCAATGTTGCAAGGGATTTTCATCTCACTCTTATTTATGTGGGACACATGTGTTATTCACCACTTGTTTCTTTTATGTAGTGTATATTCTACCCATGAATATTTTATTTGAATCATCTCAAGAAAATTATTTGATACAAAAACCATATTTGTTTCTATATTTAAGGGGTATTATAATTCAAAAGTTAAAAAAGTGGTGATGGTTTTATGGCACAATCTCAGTGATTATTGTTATTGTTCATAACTATGATTCTAATGACGAAATCACATGATGAAACTCTTAATAAACCCATGAAATTTCATATCCTATATTAATTTTAGGAAATTATATGTATTGATTTAATTTTCCTTTTTTTGTACTCAATATTCCAATATTATTTTTGAATTAAAAATCAAGCCTTATTTCGCTCTTCTTTCGAATATAATTTCTCTTAGATGACAATGTTATCTAAAAATGTTTTCAAGATTATTTTTACTATTATATAATAATTGTTTAATTTAATTTTTACCTATTGTTTCACTTTTTACAAAATTATATAAAATGAGTGTTCTTTTTTATTTTGGAAAGAGATACTTTTTGAATTTTTTGATAAATGAGTGAAAGGAATGATTTTTAACTTATACGATATATACGAATTTTTCCACCTCCATGAAGGATCCAAAATTTAAAATTTCTATTAAAAGTTTCTATCTTTATTTTCAATGAATATAATTTCTTTAATATTAGGGAATTTTTTAATTTTAAAGTAGTTTTTTCTATATGGAAAGGATATTTTCGTCAAAAAATGTTAAAAGGGATCTTTTAAAATCATTTTTCATCTAAGATGACATCCTTTGAATTTATTTAGTCCTTATTAGGAATATGTTCTAATTATATCCTAATTTTTAATTCTCTATAGGTTTTATTATTACAATTGAACTATATTTATGAACCCTATTCTTTTTCCATTGGTTATGCTATAATGAATTGATGAAATGATTGTGAAACACATTTTTTCTATGGGTTGTGCTATAATAAAAATCTTATAAAACACATTCCATTTTCGTGGGTAATGTTGTCAAATTATTGATTTATGATCTTGTGGAACACATATGAATGGATCATGATTATGTGATGGGTGGACCCAAAATTAGATATCCCTATAATGCATTGGGTAAATATGGATTACTCATGAGTAAATATGTTATGTGTGAACCTGATTTCATGTTCCAAAATTCATTAATAGTTCTAGTTTTCATGCAAATAATATTAATCATTGAATTGGTTTTAATTTACATAAGATTAATCATGGAACTTGTTTTATTTTCCATAAGTTTATGCATGGACCTAGATTTTAAGTCCATAAGACTATGCATGGACCTAGTTTTATTGTCCTCAAGTCATGCGTATGATTTCATTTCCTCAACAAAATGAGCGAACCTGTTTCTATTGACACCTATTCACAATGTTATAATATTATGTTATGGAAAAAATATTTTTAATATTCCAATGTTATTATGTATCACCATGATAATTTATTATTATTTTTGAAATAAATTCAATTTCATTGATAGATTGCATTACATGCAACACCGTGTTTTAACGAATCCCAATTTACAATAAATATTATTATTTAAACATGACTGTTACAAAAATATCATTAAATTTGGTGATATGAATCATATTTTTTTATAAAATTATGTTTAATTTTTTTAAATAAATAAAATTAATTTAAAAATAAAAACATATTTTTTTGTAAAGTCTTTATATGCTTCAAAAATCATTTTTCTAAAAAAGGGTTTTTTATTTATTTTTGTGAAAAAATAATAAAATTACATTTTGAAACATTTACGAATTTTATTTAAATAAATTACCTCATTTTTTGGAATCAACAAGAAAAAACTATCTTAGGTTAATATTTTAAGAGTTTTCTTAAAAATTCTAATTTTTTTGTGATTATTGAAAAATAGTGTTTTTATTGAAAAACTATCTTTTCATTTAAAGTATTTACCAAGATTCATAGTGTTTAAACATGTTTTAAAAGTAAAATTGGATCAAAATTATAGTGATTAATATTATTTAGACCATTCTAATCAATTTCATATTGAATTTTGATGTCAAAAATCCCTATACTTATGTAAATGTTCTTCCTGGAGAACAATTTTTTCATCAAATCTACGTGTATAATTTTAAATTAAAAATTTTACACTTCTATGAATATAATTTTAAAAAAAGGATTCAATATTTATAATTAGAATAATTAATATTATATAATATTCTAAAACTAATTTTGTTATCAAAATTAGATTTAAATATAGTCAAAATTAATTATTTTGGTAAATGTTAAAACATGTTGACAAGGGGATTAAACTAAAAGGATAAGTGTTAAAATGAACTAAAAACTTATAAAATTCATATTTTATGGCCATATTATAACCTTATTACCATATGCTATATTTTTTTATGATTGTGGGATAATTTTCTATTAATGTGACGAATGTAATAATTTATGTATAGAAAAAAGAGGAAATCTCACCCACTTGATTTTAAATTTAAATTATATATTCATATATGGGAACAAAAAATATGTGGATGCATATTGATTTCAATTTTTAGAATAATAAATTTATCTTTATAAGGATTATTTATATTTATTTTTTAGTAATTATAAAATTACTTTCAATTCTTAAGCAATGCCAACACAATAATTATTTAATTAATTGAAAAATAATATAAATGAGACTTAAAATACTAAAAGTAATATAAGATAAATTAATTATTATACTCCATGAATTTAATATGATAAATATGATATTATATAATTTTTTAAAGTGATATATTCAAATTCAACCTTTTTATTAATGTTTTTGAAGTCAAATTAAATCAATAGTGTCAAGATTGACATTGATGTTATTTTATAATAAATAAAATTTTATTAAATTAATTGAAATTTATAAAAATAATATCCTCTTAGAAGTTATATGTGTATATTTCAATGTATCAACCATAGTCCATTCCTGAAAAAATAATCCTTTTGTAATAATTATATTGACCCCTAAATAGTAAAAATATTTATTACCACGGTGAAGGGAAAACAAGGTTTTTTTACATTTCATGCATTTCTGTTAAGATTAATTTTACATAAGAATATGATTTTTTAAATATAATTTCATATTTAAAAACATTGGGTAAATATTATCTAATTAGGCTCAATATATTTCTATACTTAAATGACAAATTACATAGATAAAAAAGGTAGTTACCATAGTTCAAACTAAAATGGTAAAAGTAAGGAAACATAGAAGTTAAGGAACAACAAGCATAATATTTGTGTTTTGTGTGTTTTGGGGGTGTGTATCAATAATATCATCCATAAAATCATTTATTTATCAATTTTTGAGGTATATGGGGTGAGGGTGACATCCCATTATTGAACAGTTTTGGGTATTTCAAATAAAGTAATTCCTACCTTATTATAAAAGGACACATCCTCCCATTAATTATTCACACCTATTAAGCTCTTTAGATCAAAAAAACTTCCAAAATACCATCCCAAAATAATTATCCATGTTATAGAGCTACTTTTTATCCTGAAATACGAACCCTAGGGTCCTTAAAAAGTGATCCAAAGGGTGGTTTTCTTTATCGAAGGTAACTATCTTCACTAAAATATTTCATTTTGATTATTATTTTACAACCATTATTCATGTTATATTAATTAAAATATAACAAAAATTCAATATTAGATATACATAGAAGTTATTATGTGGATGGAATAACCTATATCCATCTTCTTTTACATCAAATGGGAAACTATACAGTTGATCGTGTGTATGACATACTACCACCTCCTACACCGGTGTAATTCATTTTCAAGCACCAACTATCAAAACTATATATTGATGGATTTAACATAATAATTTGATATTTATGAAATTATTTTAATTATATAATTATAAAATAATTTATAACTTCTTACTTACCATTCTGTAGGAAGATGATAACATCGCTTGTATGCACAACGGACTACCAGCTTTCTATGTCATGTGATTAGTTCTTCACATACACTTTATATGAAAAGTAATATGGATTGGTTTAATGAAAATAAGTGATATATATGACATAAAAATAGTTATTTAATGTTAAAATAATATTCAACTTTGTTTCATTACATCCATCATGAAAGTGGAAACATCGTTCTTATGTATGTACGACCTACCATCTCCATGAGCAGTGTATTTCATTTTCTATCTCCAAATTTTATAGATTACTCAAAATACATATATAAATGGAATATATATATATACTGATTATATAATTGTTAAAATAATGTATATATGTAACCTTGATCAATGTAAATGTTATGAAAATACTAAATCAAAATATATATGGAAAACAATGTAGTTATCACCCGAAAAGTTATTTCAACAAGGAATTGTAAATAAATAGTAATAAAGAGTATTAAGTGAATCATATATGGTATGATATATAAAATTATTTTTGTATAATAGATTAATAATAAATAAATATTTATTATATATAAGGTTTTAATGTATATGAATTAATTCTATACCTAAGGTAAGAGATTTATAGTCTCTCTTTTATTTCAGGGACACATATGTCATACTAACCACTAATTTCTTTTTTTTATGGTGAATATAATTACCCTTAGATATGTTATATCATTAATATAATTAATTTCATGATATTTAATGCTTATTTCTATGTTATTCTTTAAATTTTATCATTATTTGAATATTTCTAATGTTTTAAGGAATTTTACCCACTTTTATATTTATGGGGAACATGCCATATTCACCACTAATTTGCCTTGTGTTGTGTATATTCAAAAAATTAATGGATTTTTTATTTATTATAATTAAATTACAGTATGGTAATATCTATATAATATTCTTTTTTTCCTGAAATTATGATAAAAAAACCTGGAAGTGGTAAAAGGTTTATGTTAAAATATCTTTGTTTGTCGAGGTTATTTATGAATAAGTTTTTGACTATTGAATATTATGAATTACCTATGAATAAAATCTGGAATTTTTCAATCCTATGTCCATTTATTTAGAATACATTTTTAATTACATTTTCTTTTATTGAATTACTCTAAAGATCAGAAATATAATTTTATGAAAAAATTGACATTATTTGTCTCTTCAGGAGAAAAAGATATTTCTTCCATGTAGATGTTTTCAAAAAATATTTTAAATAATATTCCAAACATTCTCTATTGTTTTTTTAAATAAATTATCACCCATGTTTTAATTTTTAAATAATTTTTTTAAAATTAATATTCATGCAATTTTCTGAATGTGGTGTATTTGAATTTTTATAGAAAATGTTCAAAGAATATTTATTTTTAAATGTGTATGGGATGGACTTAACATTTCAATATAACGACTGACCAATTATTTAACGATTCCTCTATAAGTTTCCTAGGATATTATCAAACTTATGTATTTGTAAAATATTTTTTTAAAATGTTATTGTCAAAGTGGGAAGGTTATTTTACTCAATAAATGTTCTAAGTGATCATTCAAAATAATTTTCCTTCTTAGATGACATACTTTAATGTTACTTATTCATTAATAGGGATTTTATTCCAGGATAAAATTATTATTAATTCCTTTAATGGTGTTTAATTATGATGATTAAATGATTATAAAACTTGTTCCTTTTACTCATGT
The DNA here is from genome assembly GCA_963277665.1 of Viscum album. Lineage (NCBI taxonomy): Eukaryota > Viridiplantae > Streptophyta > Magnoliopsida > Santalales > Viscaceae > Viscum > Viscum album. Next base: position 1,327,801,516 of record OY728127.1, on the reverse strand, counting down.
TACGATATGATGAAATGTTTATGAAACCATTTTCTTTTCGGGGTTTTTGAGATGATGGATGTTTTATGATCATGTCAAACACATATGTATGGATTATGTGATGGGTGGGAACTATATCTACCACGAATTCATTGGGTAATAATTAATGTTATATGAGATCAAATGGTATATGGGAGGTTATCCAAAGCCTTAAATAGGGTACATGGGAGGATATACCAATCCCAAAAGAGGGTACAAAAGAGGTATCCCAAGACTAAAGCAGATACATAGGTGGCTATCCCAAGCCTAACATTTTATGAATGTCTTGGTGGATATACTTGACATAATATTTCCCATGTTTATGTTTATGTCACAAATATATATCTTATTAAAAAATTATGATATCGTGGGTCGTGTTAATTGATTTATTTATGATTCATTTCTTTTAAACTGCCATGATTTATTCCATGAGTGATATTTATGATCTATCATATGCAAGTTATGGTTTTTCAATTGTTATTCTCATTTTCTCATAAAATAATTCTTATTATATTATTATGTGATTATTTATATCTCCCATGTTTACCCTTACTGAGCATCTTATCTCACCCATTCTTATGTTTAATTTACATAGGTTATGAATAATGGTTTTATATTGGTTATGTCAAAGAAGAATACAATGAGGGAAGATCTTTATGGGAGATGTTAAAGATATTTCATGATATAAGACAATGTTTTACCATGTATCCAAATAAAATAAATCTTTATAGATCACATGTGAGATTTTGTTACATTTATTGAATTTTCATTTAAGAAGGTGTAATATTTATATATGTAAGTCATAGGTCACTATAGTACTATTAAAGGAAATATTTAGTTAACCATTGTAAACTATGATTGGAAAATTTTTGTGAGATCCATAGAGATATGACTAAGGATATGTCTTAGTAATATGTTTAGGTATATCTATAAGGATATATATAAGTATAATTCTATGTACATGATGTATCTTGGAATTTTTGTGAAGGACATAGAAATTGGGTTCCAGGAAATTAAATCCATGTATGGATAATAAAAATGGATGTGGATTTAGTATAGTTATACCTAGGGTTAATAAATATGAAAATCGAAGAATGATATGAACTCAATCATCACTTGGTGCAAGATAATGGGTATTTCTACACACTAGGTTTGACACACCTAGGGGATATTCATTGTAAATTCACAAACTATCTATTAAATAAAATTAAGGATTTAAATTCCTGATGATTATGAATAACCTAGGATAAAACTAAGGTGTAATAGATTTAAAATATGGTTTCATGATTCAGATATCCTATAAATGATTTTACATGAATATGTGGTTTTCCACTATGAATATTTTTTCTCACACTATGCTTTTTGGTTTTAGTCAATGGTGGGAACCAAAAGAAAATGGGTTAATTTTGAATGTCATAGACAATGTGCTGATGAGAAACAAATGGGGCTATTACTAGAGTGACAGATATTTTATTAATTCCTAATCATTTATCAAAATACCTGATCAACAACTTTCACATAAAACAACTCTCAAACTCAAGAAAATAAAATAAATATACAGATCATTGAGAGTTCAGGTGGTGGAGGCCATGTAAGAATGAATATTTAGCTTCTTATATGTCCATAATGTGTGAAAAATAACTACAGGGAAACTTTCAAAATAAAGGGAATATATTTTATTTGTAGAGAAGATGGACACAATTTGAGACATTTCTGAGGACCAATGAAAAGTTTAGATAACTCCATGGATGAGTATAATGGTTTCTCTAAAGCATTATTAATGGTTGACAGTTGTAAATGTTTAATATATGACCATTATTCAAATAATTTTCTTAAGGGGAAAGAATAAGAACTGGATCAAAAATATCATAAAAGTAAATGATTTTTTTGTTAATGGGGAAGAGATTACAAATGACATATGAAAGGAAGGAGGTGTTAAGGAATAATATTATCAATCCTAAATAATGGTTCAAGAATGAAGTAGAATGAATAATGTGTTTGTATTTTGTAATTAAATATTATTGAAATATATATAGAAGTTTATATATAAGTTTTTCATAAATGATATGCAAGAATATTTTGAATGGTACAAATTTAATGAAAAATCAATTTACTAAAAATATGATATTTTAAGGAAAACACATGAACATGGGAATGATAACCCTTAATATGTTCCTTATGTTTATAACATGATGTTGGGATAAAGAGATAAATTATATGGATAATGTTAATTAGATAATATTGAATAAATTTGAGGTGATTAATGAGTTGATGAAAAAGTGGTTATGTTATTATTGATGGATATATTTTTTATTTGAGAAATATATTCAATACTCAATGGTTTTATTTAAGGAATGTGGTAGAAAGTAGGCATTAATTGATAATTTATATTAATTCCAGTTTTTATAATGTTTGAGGAGAATATATTATCATGTTATTCACACATTTGGTATACGAAAATCAAGAAATAATTTATCATATTTGGTGGATTATGTTATATTGAAATTTGGAGGCTTTTTTTATAATTTTCTAAATTTTGGAAGGTCAATAAGCTTAACCATTTATGGAATGGTTTATGTTGAACTTTAGATGTTGTTTTATATATTATTGTATTATTTCACTATAAGAATATTTATTCTTATTTGATAAGCTCTGATAACCATTTGGGAGTTCATGATATCCAATGATAAAAACAATGATTTATCATTATTTTATGGATATGATGTTCCCTTTATGCTCTATGCATGATAAAAAGTCATATTAACTTTTTTGAAAGATAGTTGAAGTGGTGATTGATAATAGCATAACCAAAGGATGATATTGTGATTTTGTATTAGAAAGAAATCAAGTAAGTATACTTTCTCATGATCTCTACAATAGTAGTAAAAATTAAAACAACTTTAGGAAAAATGATCATGATACAAAAAATTTGTATTATTATTTTTATTATTGTTGAATTAGTAGTCATTTAGGTCATCTGGGATTTATGGGCATGAGTTTTGTCTTTAATGTCCATAGATTCATTTCTCATAAATTTTATCCTTTTGGGAAACTTATTTATGTCACATACATTATAATATCTTTTCCATCTCTCAAAGAGGAAATTTTATAGACACTTTTACGAAATGGGTTTTCCATAAATGAATTTTCAAAGGTAAAACCATTAATTATCGAGACCAAGTTCAAATTGAGAAGAAAAAATTTATTTAAGGGGAGTATAATGTAACACCTAGAGGTTTTATGAATTTTGAAATAAAAGTAATTTTTTTGATGGCTTGTATTAAATGATTCACTAAGTTTAAATGAATCAAAATATACTATTAATATTATTATACAAAAACAAAAATTATAACATAGCCATTCAATTTTTAAGTATGAATAGGAATAATAAAATATTTAATATTTATTATAAAGGATCTAGATAAATAAAATATTTTTAGAAATAAGAACGAAATTTTCAAATTTTTTTATATTCTTCGAAAATAAATTTTATAAAAAATGTTTTTATAATTTTTTCAAAAAATTGTAGGAATTATTTTTAAATGTTTTAGAAACTTACTTGAAAAAATAAATAAATTTTTGGAATCAACATATCAGTGTTATCTTAGATTAATGTTTTTAGATTTTTTGAAATGTTAAATTTCAAAATGAAAAGTAAAAATACATTTTTATTAAAAAGTCATTTTTTGTTTAAAGTATTTAGAAAGTTAGATATTGTTTCAAAATATATTAAAAGTAAAATTAGTTCAATTATATATATATTAATCTAATTTAAATCAATGGAATCAATTTCATGTTGAGTTTTTATATTAAAACAATCAATAATTCTGAAAATTTTCTCTTTGGAAAATCATTTTTTCATCATCCATACAGTTTTTATATGAAATTTAGTTTTTTCCATGAAGTGAATGTAATTTGGAAAATGGATTCCAAATTTTTATCCAGTACATGTAATATTATATAATAAGGTCAACATGATTTTTTATCCAAATAAATTGTAAAAATAGTAAAAATTAATTACCTCGTTTAAGGATAAAATGGGTATAGTGAGGGGTAAAACTAGAAGGTTATAGGTTATATTGGTATAAAAACTTATATAATTACAATTTAATGTCCATATTTGTACCCTTATAACATTTAACGTCCCGACCCAAGATACCCTCGAACCGGCAGCCAAACTAGTTGCCACCTGATCTCAAGCACGTCTTCCCATACACTAGAGGCTGCTGATAAGAAGAGAGGGTCTATTGATAATCAGTTTGGAGACTATAACCTCATATTCAAAGTGAACAATAGAAATAGATAATAAACTTAGACTACAAGAGAAGCAGATGTAAAATAATAACCAACTGATGAATGAATGTGGCCAACACAAATTTTCATAATGCATGAACGCTATGGTGATACATTTTAGAAAGAAATAAAAAAATAGAATGATTTACATTTCAATAAATAAATAAATAAAATACTCAAATACATAAGGGCTATATCCATGATCATCTTGAACACCTACTCAATCCTTTGCTTCTAAATCCAATGTAAAAAGAACAACCACTAGAAAAGCTCCACTGTCCAAAAAATAATAAGTTCCACTTGGGTTCCCCAGTACAATGGAAGCCTGAATAGGGTGTGAAATGTAAATATCAATATGCTAGGACCAATGGTCGTCTAGCTCAAACTTGGAAATGAAATATAACAAACAACGTGTAGATATAAGAAGACAATAACAGAACTAAACCAATCACTAACAAGACGTTAACGTTTCAAAGGGACACCTGATGACAATACCTGCTTTATCCCATAGCCATGGTAAGAGTCTACACAAGAATCATATAATAATATTTATCCAGCATAATTACCATTCATAAATTTACCAATTATTCTCTATTTAATCATTTATTATCTAAAAGATTCCAATGGTTTCTCGTACCTCAGTGCTAACATTGGCTCATGTCGAGATTCAAATCATTCTCAACATTTCTTTATAAAACTATAATTAACTCAGGTTTTATCCACCCCTCTCATTCATTTCATGATTCATTATTTTCGTTCATTTTCTGTTTGAAAACCATTTCAAACACCCCAATTATCATTCGGCTTAGATCGCCATGTCTAACACTCAAAATACCATCAGTGTAGAACATCATGTCTACCACCCCAAATCCTGTTCATTTATTTATTATTGGTGCATAATGCAATGTACAACAACCCAAAATCTCATCGATTCATAAAGCCATGTATAATAACCAAATATTGTTTATTATTTTTATCATTGGTGTAGAACTCCATGTCTAACACCCCAAAACTCAACATTATAGATAGATATATCAGTAGTGTATATATCCATGTATAACCCTCAAAATACCATTGGTGAAGAAGGGCACGTCGAACACCCAAAATCCCTTTCATTTATTTATATCATTGGTGTATGATGTCATGATTGACACCCCAAATACCATTAATTAATTAATTAGTTAATTAATTAATCAACTTCTTTAATTAGTTCAACAACCAATTTTACAACATCTATTTCCCACAAATTAATTCTATAATTAATTAACCATTAAACAACTCAAAAGGAAATAATTTGTTATTTTTTACCCCAGTTAATTCGACAAGATATTTAACTCAACAAATTATCCCAATTCATTGACCAAAAACATGATAATTTATTCACCAAATTAATTATCCTTATTTATTTACTAATCTAATCGATTGATTAAATATACCAAATATATTAGTTAACCCAACAATTAACTAAGTACATGAATACATTAATTAATCTTTAAATTAATTAATCGAGTAAATAAATAAAATTCAAAAATTAATTTTTTCGACAATAATATTCCGTTCTAAATCTCAACTCATCATAATTATTATCACAATTAATTATCTATAACAACACCAAGAAACATGATTAATCCATCATTAATTATCTCAATATATACATTTCAACATCCTTAAATTGATCCCGAAATTAATTATATATATTACAAACTCAAGAACATAATAACATCATAAAAAATTATTACATTATAAATATCATATTTTTATATTTGATTTCCTTAATTAATTATCCATAACATCACTTCAAAAGAACAAAATTAATTCACTATTAATTATCCCAATTTAAATTCACAAGGTTCATAATAAATTCACAAGTTAATTATCTTGACTTATCCAATTCACTATCTCGTAATTAATCCCCTAATTAATTATCTAGATTACAACTTAAAGGAATATAACTAATTTACAATCAATTAAGAAAAATCATCTCACATAATACTCATAATTTCCACCTAAACCAAGTGATTCAACACGTAAGGGTGATAATAAAAAATACAAATCAGTAAGCTAAATGATTATATCAATCTAAAAATTAATTTTTTATCTTGAAGACAGTGTACCACCATTGGAGGGGTTTTATTACAAAAATTTGATTTTGTAATCTAAAAAATTAGTTTATAAAAATAAAACCATTTATTCATAATTTTAAATTATATTAATCCTCATTAGTGATTTAAAAACTATTGAGTTTTATTAATTGAGCATTATTGAGGACCCAACCTCTAATAATTTGCTAAACTGATGCTATCTAACTTAAATCATCATTTTCTCACATACACACATGTCAAAAAATGCGCACACACACTCAGAATTGGCCGTATCACCCTAAAACGATAACTATCACCCATAATTAGTGCAGTGAGGACCAACACACCTACAATTATTTAAACACAACAAAAAATACACTAAAGGAACATTATTCAAGTGGTGAAAACCCAATTATTGGGTATATAACCTTTTCAGAGTATGATGGTGGTGAACCAAATCAAGAGAAACCACCACGTGTTCAGAAAACGTTGTCGAGACACATACCAATGTGTCCCAATACATCATTTTCACCACCTTGAATTTGGAGGAAGGAAGAAACTGAATTAATCCTAGGCCTCAGGGTTTCAGCTTAACAGAGACTGAGCGAAGGAGTTCCAAGACGACTGATGTGAATAAAAAAACATTTGGAGAAGGTCTTACCTTGATGAGATAGAAAACTTATCTGAAGGAACCACCATGATCTGATGCAAGAAGATGAGCCGAGAAGAGGGGGTGGTACACCTCCCCCATGGGAGAGGAGGGGGGTCATGCATCATGTAGGGGGATGGAGATGTGAAGCTCCATCTTTTTTCCCCTTTAAAAAAATTATAATTAAAATTTGAAATATAAAAATTAATATAATAATAATTATAACAGCCATCATATTATTATTATTACCCTTTAATATTATACCCCATTGAGAAAACCAAAACTCCCATTTACATATTCTTTAATTTAATTTTACTCAAATGATTTTAATTAAATTAATTCTCCAACTCTTCTATTTTATTAAATTCTCTCAATATAAAATTTAATTAAATTAAATCCCCTGTTTCACATCAATTAATTAAATTCTATTAAACTCAATTTAATTAAATAAAACACTCCATCCGAACACATTTAAATTAATTCATCAACCTCAAATTAAATAAATAAAACCTTCTTAATAATAACAATTATTATTATTATCATTTAATAAAATACCTCTTTGATAAAACCAAAAACTCTTTATTTATACATCATTTAATTAAAATTTTCTCAAACATTTTAATTAAATAAATCAATTACGTTACTTCATTTAATTATATTGAGTTTAAAATAATTTAATTAAATAAAAATTCTCTATCTCTCCTTATTGAATTAAAATCTTCAACCTCAATTTAATAAAATAAAATAGTCATAATAATAACCATGATTATAGTTATCATTTAATTAAATGATTCTTTGATAAAACCCAAAACTCGTCAATTATACGTCATTTAATTAAATTCTTATCAACAATTTCAATTAAATAAAACCTCTACTTTACATCATTTAAATAAATTCAATTTAACTTAATTTAAATAAATAAAAAATATACTATTTGCCTCATTGAATTAAATTCCTAAACATCAGTTTAATTAAATAAAATAGTCATAATAATTACAATTATTATTATTATTATCATTTTATAAAATTTTTCATTTACAAAACTCAAGTGACCCTAATTTCACATCATTTAATTAAAATTTTCTCCAACAAATTTAATTATATAAAACCTCCAACACATAATTATTTAATAAAATTATCTTAATACATTTTAATTAAATAAAACCCTCATTTTCAATAAATAATTAAATTCATTTTATCTTTGAATTTAATTAGATAAAAACTAAAGTCCACAATTAACACATCATTTAATAAAATTCACCTCCAAAGAATTTAATTAAATAAATTTTCAAGTAGACAATTTTTTATTTAATTCATTCAATATAATTTAATTAAATAAAACCACTATTTTTCATAAAATATTTAAATTAATCTTATCCTTGAATTCAATTAGATAAAACCCAACTCTACATTTAACACATCATTTAATTAAATTCCTTTCCAACCGAATTTATTTGAAAATTTTTTCCAAATCATTATTATTTAATTAAATTATCTCAGAATAATTTAATTAAAATAAACCCAACACCTCATTAATAATTATTTAATTAAATTCATTCCAACTGAATTTAATTAAATAATTTCCCCAATTCATGTTATTTATTTAAATTCTCTGAACTCAATTTAATTATATTAAAAACTCAAAATTATCACCATTATTTATTTAAATTCCCTCAAAATAAATTTTATTAAATAATAATCCCCCATTTTGCAATGTCTAATTAAAGTATTCCTAACCTTGAATATATTTAATCAAAACCTATATTTCTTATTAATTATTAAATTCATCTTTGGCTTGAATATAATTAAAAGTAACCAAAACTCATCATTTTCACATTATTTAAATAATGTCATTTATTATTTCCCATATATGATAAACCCCAAATCCTCATTTAAGATTCATTTAATGAAATTATTCTCATCTAAATTTAATTAAAGAAACACTCCATCTCATCCTCATTTAAAATAAATTTAATCCTTTTCATCTAAATTTATTTATATAACTTCTCCATATCTACGTCATTGAATTAAATTCTCTCAACATTAGTTTAATTAAAATAAACCCCCAAAAACTCATTTAATTAAATTCTCTTAAATAATTAATTTAATTATATTTGTTTAACATGAAACTCAAAACTTGGTAGACTACGTTGTTTGACTTGCACTGTCCGATTGGCTATGCACATACAATACGTCTATTATTAGACAACTACATTCTTATGGACGACTGACCTGCATGGATTTTGACTAACTATGCGCAACCCATGCGAACATCACTACCTGTTTCGGTTCACCAAAACGCATCCTACCATTCTGGGAAACTCTTCGAGCCTTTACAGAAGCCCGTTACAAACACATTAAAAGAACCCAACTCACAAAACTTTTTCTAATGCTTGGTTTTAAAATAAAAAACATGCAGTAAATGAAAAATTTCCAAGAAATCCATATTTTAGCCTGGTCTAAAAACATGAGACTTTACAATTTACCCACCAAAAAATTCATCTAATCCCAATAAGTCATCAGGAACTAATACAACACTATCCAACACATTAATGCCAAGAATCCTTGTTTGAACGATCACGTTTCTTTCCAAGATAGCTAATTCACCTTTAAGGAACCCATACACCATACCAATGACATTTGGCTCCCATTTATCACATCAAATTTCTATTTTACTATTTAACTTTGGAATCCCATTTTTTCAATTATATGAAAACAAGGGTTACAATTTTCTCAGTCATAAGGCCCCTATACCCCATACATCTAAAACTAGGTCCTATTATAAATGAAACAAATTAATTTTCTACACATGGAAACATTTACATATAAAAACTTCTCTATCATGTTTTTATAAAGCAGTAACACAACAACATGTTATAAATCATAAGCCTAGAATAACCTCGAAACATGGTAATAAAAAGTAATAATGGCATATAAACACTCAATAATGTTACATATTTCACTGAAATATTCTATCTAAGGGGGAATGATAATGAAAATCAAAGCATGGAATTTCAAGGAACACAATAAAAATTAGAAGGCATGATACTAATTCCACTACATGGAAAGTCATATGCATGGCATATGAATCTCTATGTTCCTAAAATGATGCATTTAATGAAATTTTTTTGCAATATCAGGACATTGAAATTTTTAAAAATTCTGAAACCAATAAGAAACAGAAAATACATTAGTCACTCAAGGTGAAATCATATCTACTGTAAGCACGAACAATATAAACATCAATTCCAATCACTGGACACAAGGTAATTTCCCATAAGTGGAGTGATCAGTCCAATGAATAACTATTAACCGAGCGCCAACACTTTCCTAGTCTGCTTTCTATTAACCCAAAACAGAAAGAAATTGAAAAAGAATTAAAACCTTAACCTTTGATACCACTTTGAAAATACCCGACCTGACTTACCCTTGAACCCGTAGCCGGACCGGTCACCACATGACCTCAAGCGCGTCTCCCCACATGTGAGAGGTTTCCGACTAGTAGCAAGGGTCTATTGATATTCAGTGGTGATACTATACCATCATATTCATAATGAACAAAAAAAATACAATATAATCTCAGAAAACCGTGGACGTAGATGTTAAAGAATAACCAACTGGATAATGAAAATCTCCAACACCAATTTACGCAATTCATATCTGTCATGGTGATACATATAAATAATAAAAATAGTATGCTATGCATTACAATATAGAAATAAAGAAAATCCTGAAATCCCCAAGGGGGATCTTCATAATCATACCAAACTCTTTCTCGGTCCGTTTCTCCTAACTCCCATGTACAAGGAACAACCACTGGAAAAGGTCCACTATCCTGCAATCAAGAATGTCTACTCGGGTACCCCAGTGAAATGGCGGCCCGAGTAGGGTGTGAAGTATAAATCTTATTAGGACAGGACCATCCATCATTTATCTCAATCTAAAAAATGAAATATAAAAATGGTGTACATATATAAAAAAGGAATAATAGAACTGAATAAATCACCAACAAACCATCCATGTTTCAAAGTGACAGTAGACGAAAATACCTGGTTTAGCTCGTAGCTAGTATAAGAGTTTTCACAAGAATCATACAAGCATATTTGTCAAGAATAAATGCCAGTAATCACTTTTCCAATTATTCTATGTTTAATCATTTATTGTCCCTATGGTCCCCATGGTTGTTCGGACCTCAATACTTACTTCGACTCGTGGAGTAATTTAAATAATTCTCAAACTTTTTTTTCACATTTAACTCAGGTTTGATCCACATATATTTTTCAATTCATAAATCATTATTTTCCTTCATTTGGTTTTTTAATTCCATGTCAAACACCCCAATTCTCATTCAGTGTAGATCACCATGTCTAACTCTTAAAATCCCATTGCTTCAGAACATCATGTCTACCAGCCCCAATCCCGGTCATTTATTTATCATTTGTGTTGAATTCCATATCTAACACCCCAAAATACCATCAATGTAGAACCCCATGTCTAACACCCAAAATTCAGTTTATCATTTTTAATCATTGGTGTAGAATGACATGTCTAACACCACAGAACTCAACAACACAGATAGATCTATTAGTGGTGTAGATCACCATGTCTAACATCCAAAATTCTATTGGTGAAGAATGCCATGTCTAACATCCAGAATCCTATTCATTTATTTATATAATTGTTGTAGAACACCATTTATAACACACAAAATCCCATCCATTAATTAAATCATAAATTAATTAATCAAGTCCATTAATTATTTCAACAACTAATTTAACAAAATCAATTTTTTATTAATTAACTCTACAATTAATTAACCATTCAACATCTCAAAAGGCAATAAATAATTATTCTTAACCTCATTCAAGTAAACTATTCAGTTAAACAAACTAATTATAACAATTCCTTGACTGAAAACATGATAATTAATCCACAAAATTTATTATAATTATTCACCTTCTAATCTAATCGATTAGTTAAATATACCAAATCTATTAGTTAACCCAATAATTAACTAAGTACATGAATCCATTCATTAATCCATAAATTAATTAATCTACTAGAGAACTCACATTCCAGAATTAAATTTTCAAGAAACAATTGTACAATATAAATCTCAACTTGTCATAATTAATCTCACAATTAATTCTCTTAAACAACATCTTGGAATATAATAAATCCACCATTACTTATTTCTATGTATCCAATTACACATATCTTAATTGATACCTCGATTAATTACATATATTAAAAACTCATGTACATAATTAATTTGTAATTAATTATTCCATTCTAAATTTAATCTTTCCATAATTAATTTCCACAATTAGTTATCCAAAACATCACTACAAAATCACATAAATAATTAACAATTAATTATCTCAATTTCAATTATCAAGGTTGATAATAAATTTATAAGTTAATTATCTCTACATATCCAATTCACTATATCCAATTTAATCACATGATTAATTATCTAAATTAAAACCTCAAGGTAGTTAATAATTCACAATTAATTTTTACAAATTATCCCATATAATACTCAGAATTACCCCATAACCCAAGTGTGTAAACACGTAAGAATGACAATAGAAATAAAAATCAACAAGCTAAATTAACATATCAATCTAAACACTATGTTTTTATCTTGAATGAAACACCCCCTTTGGAGGGATTTTATTAAAAAAAATTATTTTTTAATATAACAAATATGTTTATACAAATAAAACCATTCATTCATAATTGTCAATTAAATTCATCATCATTAGTGATTTAATAACTATTAGATTTTATAAATTTATCAATACTGAGGTCCCTACCTCTAGGAATTGGTCAAGACAATGTTTTCTATCTTAAATCTTAATTTTATCACATATGCACACCACAACCATGGCATGCTCACACTCGAAATTGGATGTATAACCCTAAAATGACAATCGACACCCACAATTTGTGCGGCGAGGACCAACACACCTCTAATTAATTTACCACTACCCAAAATAAACTATAAACACCTAATTATAGGGGTGTGAAACCATGTATTAGGTTTATATACTTACCCGTATATGAAAGTGCTGAACCAAATCAAAGAAAACCACCATAGCTTCGTCAAGAGTTGCGGAAATACGACCCAATGGGTCCCGAGACATCTTCTGCACCACCTATAATTGGATGTAAGAAACCAAATTATTCTTGGGACTTCGAGTTTTAGCTTAACAAATAATGGGTAAAGTAGAGTCAAGACAACAGATGTGAAGAATGAAACATGTAGAGAAGGAATTACCTCAATGAGATGGATACCATATATGAAGGAACCACAATGATCTGGCACACAGAGAGGAGTCGAGAAGACGTGGGGTGGTGTACCTCCACTATGGGAAAGGTGTGGGGTCGAGCTTCACATAGGAGGAGGGAGAGGTTCATATCCCTGTTCTTTTCTCCCTTAAATAAATTAAAATTCTAATTCAAAATATAATAATTAATATAATAATAACAATAAAATTAACCATCATATAATTATTATTACCCTTCAATATTATATCCCTTTCAGAAATCCAAACTCCCATTTATAGATTATTTTATTAAATTCTCCTCAAATGAATTTTATTAAATTAATTCTCAAACTCATGCTATTTAATTAAATTCTCTCAACATTACATTTAATTAAATTAAAACCCTTATTTTTCATCTATTAATTAAATTCCATTTAACTCAATTTACTTAAATAAAAAACTCATATTCACCTCATTTAATTAAATTCCATAACCTTAACTTAATAAAATAAAACTATCATAATAATAACAATAATTATAATTATCATTTAATGAAATGCCTATTTGACAAAACCCAAAAATCTATATTTCAAAATCATTTTATTAATTTATTATCAATAATTTTATTTAAATAAAACATCCACTCTACCTCATTTAATTAAATTACATTTAACATAATTTAATTGAATAAAAATAATCAATACCTCCCCATTTAATAAAATTTATTAGCCCAAATTTAATTAAATAAAATCGTTATAATAATAACCATTATTATTATTATTGTTATCATTTAATTAAGAACTTATTTGATAAAACCCAAAATCCCAATTACACATCGGGTAATTAAATTATTCTCAACAATTTTAATTAAATAAAGCCTCTATATTACATCATTTAATTAAATATGGTTAAATAATTATATTTATTCTAGTCATGTGATCACTTTTCACCACCTATGTTATAAACGTTAATGATATTTAATGTTCATTTGAATCCAATTTGATATAGTAAACCAAATAGAGTACATTTATCCAGGTGTAACTCTATTTCGTCCCCTCCTCCAGTTCCCACATTGCTTCTTCAAACTTCTGGATTCTCTACAACCCTTTAACCAGGTGTATTTCCTTATTCTATAGAAATTTATCTCTATGCTCTAAGATCTTATTTCACTTCTCCTCATAAGAGAGGTCGTTCTAAAATGGAACCACATCTGGGTTGAGTACCTAAGCGGGGTATGGTATGTACTTTTTCAAGAGGGATACATGGAATAAAACATATACTTGAGATATTTTAGGTGGGACTATTAGTCAGTAGGACACCACTTTTATGCGACTGAGGATCTCAAAGGGGATGATGTATCTTGGGATAATATTTACCTTATTCTCAAATATCATCACTTTCTTCCTTAGATATGTGAAGAGAAATACCATGTCCCCAAAATAAAACTGTAGGTCTCATTGATGATTGTTAGCATAACTCTTCTATCAACTCTGAGCAGCCTTGATGTGCTACAAAATGGTTTAAAACATTTCCACCGTTTTATAGTCCATTTTAGGACCTAGTAGTTTTTGTTCCCCAAATTTATCGTAGTATAATGGTGTTCTTCACCTCTCCCTATAATGGGTTTCATAGGGAGATATTTGGATGATTGAGTGGAAGTTGTTGTTTTAATATAACTGAACCAAAAGAATATATTGATCCCATCCACCTTTAATGTTCATTGAGAATTTTCTCAACATGTCCTAAAGTGTCTATATAGTCCACTCAAATTGGCCATCAGTTTGAGTGTGATTTCATATGTTGAAGTTCAACTCAAAATTCAGTGATTGTAGGAGAATCTTCTAGAACATAGAGATGAATCATGGATCTCTATTGGATACAACTAATTGAGGTACACAATGAAGCCTCCCAAATTATTTCATATATATCAATGAATGTTGATATAATGACAAATCATCTCAAATCATAATGATGTGTGCAGTCTTTTAATGTTAGTCCCCTACAACCCAGACATCATTTTTTCCTCTAGATGTCTTAGGAAACCTTGTGACATAATGTAAATGGTGATGTTTTCTCATTTCCATTTAGATATAGATAATGGTTACTTCATACCCTTATTTTTTTTGACTTTCCTCTTTCACTTTTGACAAACAATACATCTTTATGTATATTCTACGATCTCCTACTTCATATTGTCCCACCAATAGTGTTCTTAGAGATCTCGATACATCTCTGTACTTCAATGATTGATATTAATGGTTGAGCTATATATATAATCAAGAAAAAACCTTCTTTAACTCAGTATTTGATGGAAATCATATTCTTGACCCAAATATTACAACACCTTCTTCATTAGCATTGATATTGTAGGATTTACCTTTTATTATAGATGAAAATTTCTTCTAAATTCCCACATCATATCATTGATCATCCTTTAACCACTCCAAAAGAGATAGATAGTAAATAATTTGTGAAATTATTAATGATGTTTCTTTATGAATCACATGTTCATACTTTGGAAGTCTAATATGATCAAATCCTTCTCAATTCTCATCAGGGAAAGATTTTTCAAATCCATTATACATAGGAAGTCTTCCACTTCATTTGGTTTCCCTGGATGTTAGTGGATTTAGTATTCATAGTCTTTGATCATCTCAAACAATATTTATTGGTTCATATTCAACTCTTTTAGTATGAATATATAATTGAAGATTTTTTTATCTGTATATATTTCACACTTCTCCTCAAAGAGGAAATGTTGCCAAATTTTCAAAGAGAATATCACTACATCCAACTGAAGATCATGTGTTAGACAGTTCTTCTTAGAAAATTTCAACTACATCGAAGTATAAGAAATAAATTTTTCATTTTTCATCAACACACAACCCAATAACTTCTTCAAATAATCACTGAATACCAATAATTTCACATCACTTCTGGGTAGTGTGAGCACATGTGTAGTGATATGCCTCATTTTCAACTATTTTAATCTCTCTTCGTATTCCTAAATCCATGAAAACTTGAATCTATTCTAAGTTAGATTGGTTAGTGTGTTTGAAAATCATGACAAATATCTCAAAAATTGACGATAATAGCATGGTAAAACAAGGAAACTATTGATATCTATCAGAAATTTTGGCCTTGACCTTCCTTCAATTGCATCAGTCTTTAAAAGGTCTACAAATATCCCATTTTTTATGATGTTGTAGCATAAGAAGGACACTTCCTTCAACTAAAACTCACATTCTCTATAGTTGGAATAAATAATTTCCATTCTAAAGGTCTTTAAGACAGTACATAAACACTCTACATAACCCTTCTTAATCATTTATTATACTAGAATATAATCAATAAATACCTCTAAAAATTTTTCATGGTATTCCCTAAAGACTATAATCATCAAGTCCATGAATATTACTAGTGCATTAGTTTTTCCGAAAAGAATCACTATGAATTCATATTTCCCATGAGATGTATGAAAATTAGTCTTGGGGATATCCTCATTCTTCACCCAATATTAGTAATAACCCAACTATAGATCAAACTTGGAAAAGTATTTTTACCCACGCAACTGATCGATGAAGTCATAAATCTATTGAAGAGGATAATTATTCTTTATCATGATATTATTAAGCTCATGAAATATAATGAAAAGGCACATTGACCCATGATTCTTCTAAATATATAGGATTGTTTCACCCCAATTTGAAGCACTTGAGAATATGAAATATTTATCTAGATTCTACCCTAGTTGTTTATTCAGCTCGTCACATGCAGCAAAAACTATTCTATATAGATTCCTTGATAATGGTAATGCCCCAAGCATAATCTTTATTGAAAATTCAACCTCTTGGCTTGGTGTCTGACCAGGAAATTCCTCCAAAAAACATTACTGTACACCCACTTGATGGGCATGTCATCAAGGATGATTCTTTCCTTAGACTAAGTAATTTCATCTAGATACACTTTCTCATAGGGAAATAATATCCATGCTTGAGTTGATGGTGCTAAATAAGATTCTTATATCTCCTTTCATTTGTATAAAATTGGTGGATGATTCTCAATAAAGAGAGTGATCTCAATCATGGGGAAATTTATGTTGTATCTATATGAGGAAAGCCAAATCATGCATATATTCGCATAAAATTCCACAAAATGAAGTATGATAAGGGTTTCTAGGAAGTTCAACCCAATAATTGTGACAAGGGGGAGCTATATAATTGGGATGCAATAATTTACCCATTTTTAATTTTCACTGATCACTCCACTTCTAATCATTGTGATGGTGATTTAATATTTATACTAAACATTCATGATATGAAGGAATGCATAAAACCAGAATCAAAAAGTTCATTTGCTATTCGTGAATGAATGACTAGTGTACCTATCACCACATAATTTTCTGGATTCACTGCGGAAGTTGTAATGGAGAAATCTCTCCCTTTCTACCATATAGGTTTTTGGTTTCCTCTGAAAACCCTTGGATTAATGTATTGGATTGATAAATTCCTTGATTCATTGCATTTTTATCAATAAATAATGTGCTAAGAGTTTATCAGGGCATTCGTTTTTTCTGAAATAGTAGCAGGTTTCTCTTGTCAGTAATTGATGGCTAGGTTCCCTTCCGTCATACACCAAAATAGTTTCCTCACCCCCTTCAGGTAATTTATAAGGTTATTATTTCGTCACCATTTGAAATTGGTATATTATAATTTTTGGTACTGTTATATCTCTTTCTCAGACCCCCATAATTTGACTCCACCTTCCGATTATTATCCTAATGATACCCTCGAGATTCATTGATTTTTATTTCGACATTG
The DNA here is from genome assembly GCA_963277665.1 of Viscum album. NCBI lineage: Eukaryota > Viridiplantae > Streptophyta > Magnoliopsida > Santalales > Viscaceae > Viscum > Viscum album. The sequence continues at coordinate 1,327,783,383 of OY728127.1, read as the reverse complement.
AGGTTACATGAGATAATTTACTCATTGCTATCAAATTCTATGATTTCTAGGGCTTTCCATAGGTGTGGTTTTATCCCACCAAAGAAGTGGTCAACCATGCATTTGGGGGGAATGAAAAATCTAGAGGCGTATTGAGAAATCATTTTGAATTTTTCCTCATACGATATGATGAATTTTTCATCCTTTTTCTTATGTGAACGAAAATACCTTTCTATATTAATTTGGAGGGTTCAAGGAAAATAGTTATTGAATTTTTTTTCCGAAAATACTTCTATTTCATCACCTCAATCTATTCCTTATGATTATTATATTTAACCAATGTTCACTATTGGTTAGCTTCACCATCCATATGATAAGCAGATAGAAGAAACTTCTCTTGTTCATATCATTTAAGGATGGATAATATATTCCTTATGGATTTGATCCATTGTTTTGCGATTGAGGGATTAAATGATGCATTGAAAGTTGGATATATTTGTTTCATGAAGCTGTCGATGGTGAGTTATTATTTCTTGGGGGGGGGTTAGTAGTTCCTCTTGATCTAGTATTATATTCAAAACATGAGTTAACTAAGAGAGTATTGGGACAATGTTTTTGATTCCTGCTCCTACCAGATTGGGAAACTCATTGGGGAAGTCATTACATTGATTTTCACATTTGTTGTTAGCCCAGTTTTACTATTTCCAGGCGTTGTCTTGAATTAAAGAAAATTTAGGGGTAACTAATTTAAACTATTAAACACATAAATTAGAATCCAATAAAATTGAAGGGATAACTTATAAATTACATTTACTTCCTTGACTTATGAATTTCTATGATTCAATATAATTTATCCATGATCTATTTCCTAACGTAAATTCTTATGGGTTCTTTTTTTCATAAATAATGGTTCAAATAAAGATTATGAACATACCAAATCATATCCCCTAGGAGTTTCAAACTAGGATTGCAAAAAATCCCATTTTCCTACACTAGTTCTCATTCGAGTCCAGCTTAAAGCGGTGTTTTTGGGTTTTACCCAAAGAAACATCTGTGATAGAGCCAATTCCACTTGTTTGTAACTAGAATGGGATGTATTTTATTTATAAAACATTTATCCTATCCCCACCAAAATTTAGGGATGTGTTTTTGACTTAGTCTTACACCAAAGGATTTCACTAGAGTTTTCTAATCCCAATCCCAAAAAAATTATACTTTCCTTTGATTCAAACTCTAAAAACCGTATTATTTCTATTAAATACATACATTATTTTATTACAAAAAATTACAATTAAAAAAACTTAAATATCGATAAATATAGTGTATTTTGGAATTATGTACACTACATATCAGCTCGAAACATGAAATTAAACATATTTGTTGAAAACATCCTTCACTTGATCATAATACTCCTTTATCCTTAGAACTGCATGGGATAACCTGAGGAAGTACATAATTAAGTGGTGAGATATGTATCCTTGTAAGGGAGTAAACATGGAATAAAATGAAGATAATAAAACATTCTAGGAAATAAATATCAATGAATCATAAATGAACAAGAATCATAAAGCATGATATAACATGATATTCATAACATGGAAATGTTGTAATAACTTAAAACACTACCTCATAGGTCAACAAGAAACTAAAAAAACATAATAGTGGAAAAATTAACCTAAAGGAATAAGGTATTCCCATATCATAACATGATATATATTGATACTAAATATTACCCAATTTATTGGAGTATTATCAGTGAGAACTATTCATAAACATTTCAATATCATGCTTAAGAATGCAACATAGATCATAAAATAGGGATTCATTCATCATTAAAAATTATTACAATGATAAAATTTTTTATAATAAAAACATGTAAGCCATAAATAAAAATCTATATGTTCATAAAAGTGAACACCCTTTATATGGAATTGGTATGGTAACCACTACACAATTGTTTCAGAATGGAAATTTGTGGTGTAATTTTTCCAGCCTAACGATGTGAGATAAAAATTCATAAAAAGTGGTGATGAGAGAGAAATTGGTCTCACATAAAATAAAATTTAAATTGAAGGTAATAGGGTCATATAAATACATGTCACAACATAATAAATTTATAAACAAAAGGCATGTCCTGATTATGAAACACGAAGAAATAGGGGAAATGGAATAACTCTTATGAAATTTCAGCATAGTATGAGGTGCTCATGGGAGGGATTAATGAGAGATAAATGGATATATAATCATTAAATCATAATATGGGAAGTTTGGGGGAGTTTAAAAATCATACCACGTCATTTTTAATAAAAAATAAATGGGTGTATTAATATAAATAACTTCGATAAAAATGAGAAATAAAGGAACCCTTACTGGAGTGTGTGTCTTGAAAATATTGAAGATGTGATTATTGAGATCTTGGGGTGCCTTGGGAGGATTATAGAGAGGGTATTATAGTGTAATAAAGTAATCCAAGTATTTTGAGTGATGAGAGGTGGGAGCTTGGGTGGGTTTATTTAGGAAATGGGAGGGGAATTCTTTAATATTTCACAAACATTTCTTTTGGAATATATATAATTAAATATTCAAAACCAAAAATCATAACATGGTTTTTACTGATGGTTTTTGAAAAATATAAGTGTAAACCATTATTTTATAAGTATAATTGCTGAATATATTAAAATATTTTCCTTTTTTATGTGGAGGAGAGGCACATTATGAAATAAATGAATTTAAAATCCTAAAATATATTATTCATTTTGGAAGATTCACCAACGCTTTTTAAAGTAATGAAAACAAATATATAATCATATTATTTTAATTTTGAAACTTATATTTGGCCTAGTATCCATTTTATTGTTTTATTACATCACAATTGGGCCATTATGATTTCATAAATCACACAATATATTTTTATGGTATTTAATTGTTACCCAAAAATTCAACAGTCTTAGAAAATTGTGAAAAATTCACTGTTGGATAATTTCTACATCCTGATTCCAAAAATAATATTTATTTTTTATAAATAATTATCTAAATATATGAATTTTTACTTCTAATGTGGAAACCGACATTTATTGAATATTGACCGGTTTTAATAAAAACAGTTTTGAAACATTAATAAAGATGACAATTGACATCATAAATATTTGATGATCATTTATTTTTAATAAAGGTAATATAATGATAATATTTTATTAAAATAATTTTTATTTAAAAATTCCCTTAATTCAACCAAATATTTTTTTAGTTGAATTTTAATAGCAACCAATGATACTATTTTTACATTAAATAATCATTTACAAAGCAACAATAATAGAATGTGAGTATATTCATTATTATGTAATTTTTTTTGTAAATAACCATAATTCAAGGATCTTGATACAAATATCATTATTACACTATCATACTCGCTAAGATTATGGTGTGCGTTGGTTGGGATTTCATGGGGTTGTTTAGTGAACATGGTTTGGGCTGTTATCTCGAAGATCTTGAACTTCTCCCGTAAATGGTTTCTCTCATGATAATGTTATTGGATATCATCTTGGGAATGGTGTAGGGAAAATTTGATAAATTATACTTCCCTTGAAAGTTCCAATAAATGGGCATCATAGGGAATAATCATATTGGTTGAGGTCATCACCTCCATTGTGTTTGTCAAAAGGATTTATTAAAACCCAATATTTATACTAGTCATGTGATCACTATTAAATGTATATATTATCAATGGTGAAGATACATAATTGTCATTTAAATATAATTTTATATAATAAAAAAATGGAGTGCATGTGTTTTCTATATCCATTTTAAAAAATATGACATTTAATTAAATCAAATGGGAAATTTCATTTATAATAGTTTAGGTTGTTACATGAAGATTCTTCAATATACTATACTCCTCATAGATCTATGGGTTTGTTTCTACCTTAATGGAAAATATCATTCAATGATTTAGCAAGGGATTCATCTACAAGCATAGGATTGGATACATTAATTTTTAAAATAAACGTTGTTATGAAAGATATCCACCTATTGTACCGCAAAGGTATATCTTTTCTATAAGATCTTACATGATAATATTCACCTAGTAATGACTTTATCAAGATTCACATAATCATAAAACTAGAGGATGATGAAAATTGATTTATTTCTAATCCATATGTCCACAAGAGAATTCTTGATTTATATATGTTTTCACTTCTTGTTTGAGTATCTTATGAAAATGGTGACATTTTTTTGTCTAAAATAGATCGAAAATACATAGTATATTACTATAGGAACTTTTAAAATTACAGGTTTGTCCCTATTTTAAATTTACATTTTAATATTATAATGGTGATAGAGGATTATTTATATACTACACTGAATATTGGAAATTTTAATTTGATGTCAGGTTTCTTATGTATCTCAGATAGGGATGTGAGCATTTATCCCTTCAACCAGTGACACTCTAACGCTCTGGTCTGGGATAGGTTTCATGGAATTATGTTAGGTCCAGAAGGTAGAATACCCTGAGAGGGGGGGGGGGGGGTGAATCAGGGTAAGAATAATTTAAAATTAAATCCCTTTCCGATATTGTTTTGCTGTTAAGAAAAACACTCTTCGCTCTCTTTCCTGTTGCACAATATAAACAGAAAGTAATGCTTGCACATGACACAACAATTTTTACTTGGTTCACCCTCACTGGGATACGTCCAATGAGAATACACCCGCAATGTGGAAATGTACCAAATCCACTATAAGAACACTGATGTTTACAAGGTTTGGGCTAGATCACTTCTATGCCCAGGATCACTACCTTTACAAGGTTTAGGGTCAGCTCACTGCTTTCCCAAGGGTCACTCCCTGTCTCTCTCTCTATGGATCACTACCGGTGGAGAGGATCACCTTCTTACTCTTCCTTTTCTCCCTGCTCTAGAAAGGACCCACTCACAGTTTATAGACCTATAGGTATCTTCATTATCACTAATGAATCCATCCTCCATTATATGTAGATGATCTGTTGAAGTCCAAATTTCTCCCGTAGATGAATCTCTCTTTGCATCGAAGGTATCGGGAAATCTTCCTGCTTCCACGCAGCCCTGAACCACTATCGTGAAACAATATTACTTGGTGCCCTTATTTAGGCCGGCACACAAGTCTTGGCGGCCTTCAACCTCAGACTCATCTGAACTTTCTATATCTTGTGAAAGAAGATTTTTCTTCTTGTAGAAATTTATCTTGAACTGCTTCTTCCCTTTCACACAGGCTGAGGATTTCTTCTTTTGAATTTCAACTTCATCTTCATAATTTCCTTCTTGAATCATTTTAGTGTACCTTGGGATAATATGAACAACTTTTCCACATCTAAAGTAAGAAATTGGAAGTTTCCCTTTGAACTTTCGTTTTCCTCTTTTAAGATTTGAGGAGAGGAATGATATTACCTCATCTGTTTCTTCATCCTCCTGAGAATATTCATTGGTGAGCTTCTTCATGGCCTTAAATGAAACCTCATTGGATTTCCCCTTTTCCATAGAGTCGTTATCATCATTTCTCATTTCATATGCAACAAGGGTGTTGTGTAGGTTATCTATTGTCAGCTCTTTCGGGCCTTTATCTTCCAAAAAGAGAAACTTTCAGATTGAACCGAGGTGGTAGTTTTCTCAAGATGGGATTCAAAATTTCTATATCTTTAATAACTTCTCCAAGACCTCTCATGTCCCCCACTACAATATTTACCATGTCAAAGAATGCAACAACAGATTCATTCGGGTACATTCTCAGATCTTCATACTTGTTCCACAACACTTGCAACTTAGCCTCTCTGACCTTTTTATCCCCTTTATATATATTCAATAACTTTTCCCACATGGCATGTGACGTTTTTCAAGACATCACCTTTGTATATATAGGATTGTATAAGGCTCCCCCTAAGGCATTGATTTATTTGACATCAGCATCTAACTCTCTACACTCAGCTTCTGATAATGAACCACTATTAATATCAGCTGTTATGCCATGCATTGCTGCTGTGAATACATCCATTCCCAAAGATCGGAAGTAGTGTTGCATTCAATTCTTCCATAGCCGAAAATTGTTCCCGTCAAAGATCAGAATCCCTTTATGATTTGTGACCTCCATTGAGAGAATAACTAATATTAATCTTTCGGTCGGATACCAATTGTTAGGTCCACAAGGATGAATACCCTAAGGGTGGGGGGGTGAATTAGGGTAAGACTAATTTAAAATTAAATCCCATTATGATATTGTTTTGCTATTTAGAAAAACACTCTTCCCTCTCTTTCCCGTTGCAAAATATAAATAGAAAGTAAAGCATGCACAAGACACAACAATTTTTACTTGGTTCACCCTCACTAGGCTACGTCGAAGGAGCATTCATCGACAATGTGCCGATGTACCAAATACACTATAAGCACACTGCTATTTACAATGTTCAGGCTAGATCACTTCTATGCCTAGAATCACTTCCTTTACAAGGTTTAGGGTTAGCTCACTCATTTCCCAGGGGTCACTACCTATTTCTCTCTCTCTGGATCACTGCTGGTGGAGAGGATCACCTTCTTCCTCTTCCTTTTCTCACTGCTCTGGAAAGGATCCACTCACAATTTATAGAACTGTAGGTCTCTTCATTATCACTAATGAATGCATCCTCTGTTATATATTGTTTCTCTACCGAAGTCCAACTTTCACCCATAGATGAATATCTCTTTGAACCGAAGGTATCTGGAAATATTACAGCTTCCACACAGCCCTGAACCACTACCATGAAATAATCTTACTTGGTTCCCTTATTTAGGCCGGCACGCAAGTCTCGGCACACAGGTTGAAACTGGCGCGCATGATCTCCTCAAACACTTGTGTGACACAAGATTCTTCAACTCCAAACATGCGCGATACACTTCCTTTCTCTCCCAAACCACCTTAGGTGTGCAACTATCACCTGGGTGCAACTTTCACCTATCCCACAACTTATACTTGCATGACCAAACACCACCTGTGCGACCACAAAGCCTGCGTGACTGGAGCTCTGATTTTTCTAAGTGTTGAGCTTTGAACCGATTGAGGAGGGGTTAACCTATATTTATATGCATTTGGAAACCTTGAGCGATGGCGCTCAAATCTCCCATCGGTGCGCAAGTTTCGGTGCGCAAGTCTCTGCCGCGCAACTCAATTGCGCGACCAATACTAAAACTTGTGCGACCCTCTTTCCTTTTCCATATTTTGATGTTCAAGTCTTGAAAAACATATGGCGCCACCTTGTATCTTCTCTTTTTTACAACGTCAAGATCATCCATTCCTTTGTCGAAGTTTTTGAATCAAACATGGATTGTTAACCACATCCCTTGAACTCGACATGCCACCATGAAATCCCCTGTGTCAACAAATTTGTATGTCATGGTTTTCTTTGTAAACAATCACAACACAGATTTCCACTTTTTCAACAAACACAATCACCTAAAAAATGCTTCAATGATGCCTTGATGGATTTTTTTCCCAACAATCTCCCCATTTGGGTTTGTTGACAACTATTCCATAAAAAGATACATCGTTAATTCTTCATCCACCATTTGCCTTTTGTGATTCTGATAGCGATCAAGGATTTACTGAAAACATACTCTAAGCCCACATGAGCAATGCTCGGCATGAGAAACAAGAGTAAATGAAAATTTCATCAATGAATCACTTCATCTCTGACACCCACTATTGACACCAAAATGATACCAATTTTTGTAAATATTCATTCCACATTCCAACACCACTCTTCTACTTTTATCATGATCCTCAGCTGTCGTGATATATATTATTTGATCGATCACTTCTAGCATCGTCAGATTTAATACGCTACCCCTTTCTCATTACTCCCCCTATCTCGCTGCTCCACCTGTCAGCTTCTCCTCATATCATTCATGATTTCTCAAATAGCCACACTGTCTCTCTCTTGAAAAATCACTATTTTCTCTCTCTTTGTCAATGATCCCAAAGGACACTCCTTTGCAGTCTCTAATAGAGTAGAGAACACATATCAGCACATTAGGGAAAAACACATCATACCTCGGGGAGAGGGGGGGGGGTTGCACATCCAAACTCTTTTAAGTGCGGGGAGTCGACTGAACTCCTAGATCCAGTCGATTCCTCTCAAAATCTTATTTGGCTAAGGCCTTTATCAGAATATCTGAAACTTGTAGCTTTGTAGGCAAATACTCCAACTTCACAAGACCTTAATCCACCCTCTCCTTGATAAAATGATATTTTATCTCAATGTGCTTTTTCCTTGGGTGATGAACTGGATTTTTGATAAGATTGATAGCACTTTAATTATCACACTGGATTCTGATCGGAGACTTCACTTCAACTCCCATATTTTCAAGCTACTGCTTCATGCACAATAACTATGTGTAGGCTTGAGTGGCTGCAATATACTCTGCTTCTACAGTGCTTATTGAAATAAAATCTGGCTTTTTTGCTTAACCTAGAAATACATAGTCCACCAAGATAAAATGCACCTCTAGATTTTTATTTCCTGTCATCCGCTGAACTGGCCTAGTATGCATCAGTATATCCCAATAACCCTGTCTGAGATTTTTCATTATATGTAAATCCAATTTCCACCATGCTCTTGATATACCGAAGTATTCTTTTCACTGCAAGCATGTGGATTTCCTTGGGATTACTCTAATATCTCACTGCTTGGAATGTGGTGAAAACAATGCCAGGCTTGTTGCGGTCAAGTACAGAAAACTTCCAATAATTTTCCTGTATTCTATGATATTAAATACCTTGCCATCCTCATCTTTTGATAATTTCATCTGGGTAGAAACCAGAATCTTCATCTCCTTGGAATTCTCCATTACAAACTATCATAAAACCTCCTTGGAATATTTGGATTGAGAAATGAATGTTCCATTCCTTCATTGTGTCACCTGTAGACCAAGGAAAAATGTTAGCTCCCCAATCATCGACATTTTAAACCCACTTTTAATGAATTCGGGAAACTGTCTGCACTGAGCTTCATCTGATCTACAAAAAATTATGTCATTGACATAAACCAAGACCATAATCCTTTGATTACTGTCATTTCTAAAATAGAGATTGTAATCAACTCCCCCACGCTTGAATCCAAGCTTCTTCAAGTACTGATCAAGCCTGGAGTACCATGCTCTTGGTGCTTATTTCAGCCCATACAATTACTTCTTCAGTCTACAAACTTTGTTCTCATCCTCATGAATGAGAAAACCATCTTTCTGCTCAATATACACTTCTTCTTCCAGAAATCCATTCAGAAATGCATTTTTGACATCCATCTGGAACACTTTGAACTTTCTTTGCACTACTAATGCTAAAAATAATATTATTGTCTCCAGCCTTGCAACCGGTGCAAATGTCTCATCAACATCTATTCCCTCTATCTAGGAGTATCCTTTGCACAGTAGTCATGCTTTGTTTCGAACCAATGCAACATCTTCAGTCATCTTTTTGCGATAGACCCATTTAGTTTCGATGACATTCTTATCTGTTGTTCTAGAAACAATCTCCCACGTATGATTTTTCTCAATTTGGTCCAATTTTTCATTCATAGCCTGAACCCAGTACTCATCTTCAGCTACATCCAAAAAAAATTTCAGCTCCACCTGAGATAGAATTGATGTTTGCTGTGATGATTTCATTCTTCGAGTCTGAACTGGAGTAGTCCGATCACCAATGATATTTTTCCTATCAATTTCAGCTCAACTCTTTGGCTTCTTAGCAGATTCAAATTTTGTTTCCTCATGCTCATCGTCAGTATCATCTTTTGAATCAGCCTCTATCACATCTAATCCCCCTGTGTTTCTTACCTCCTCATCACATTCATCCAGAAACTGTTCTCTAGGTTGTTGAATATTCTGATCATTTTCAAATATAGTGACATTATTCCTTACAACAATTTTTCCTAGACTTTTGTTGAAGCATATATATGCATTTCTTTTCCCAGAGTAGCCAAGGAATATCCCCTCATCTCTTCATGACTCAACCTTCCTGTGATTTTCATTGCTGAGAATGAATCACTTACTTCCAAATATTTGAAAGTATTTCAAAGTTGGCTTCTTTCCATAACAAATTTCATACGACGTCTTACCTTCCTTCATACATAACAGAGACCTGTTCGAAGTATAGACTGATGTCAAAACTTATTCCTTCTAAAATTTCTCTAGTAGGTCCTTTTCAATAAGCAACGTTCTGGACATGCTGTTGATGATCCATTTTCTCCTTTCAACCACTCCATTTTGTTGGGGAGTTTTCACCGATGAAACTTGTTTCCTTATCCCATGTTTCTCGAGATAGTCTTTAACTTGACTGTTTGTGAATGTTGTACCATTATTAGTATGAAACCTCAGAATTTTTTACTCGAGCATCCTTTCTGATTCCCTCCTAAACTTCTTGATACAACTGAACACTTCTATCTTATGGGTAATGAAAAATAACCAAGCCATTCTATTATAATCTTCATTGAAAAGGACATAGTACCATTTCCCTTTTATAGATCATGGTGAGATTTGTACACAAACATAAGCAAGCACCAATTCGATCACTCTAGTTGATTTTTGTTCCTTTGGATTGTATGTCTTTCTGATGATCTTACCTTGTTGGAAAGCATCACACGTATGAGTGCAATCATGTGATAATTTGGGAAGGTCTCTAGCAGCATCACACTATACATGATCTTCCATATATGGTTGGCATAGATGACCAAGACGCTTATGCCACAACTTGTTTTCTCCCTCTCTATATAAGAGACACATATCTTCTTCCCCACTTACAAGGTAAAGATTTCCCTTTGTCCTTTTTCTTTGTAGAAAAACTGCTCTGTCGTTTCCTTTTACAACATACATCTTCTTGGTAAATATGATAGAGTGCCCAGAGTCATATAGTTGACTGACACTGAGCAAGTTATGACTGAGTCCCTATACTACCAAGATATCAACACGTCTCATTTCTTTTTCCCCAAATTTAGCCTTTCCTGAACCAATAATATTCAGCCCTTCATCGTTCCCAAACTTGAAAACTCCTTTTTCATATTTTATGCCTGTAATGAGATCCTTGTTTCCTTTCATATGGGACATGAAACCACTGTCAAGGATCCATACTCCTGAACGGTCTGAATCTTTAAGGGAAATTTCCACAACTACTGCCTTCTCATCCTTTTTCTTTTTGATCCATGTCTTTGACTTCACACTTGGTGCAGGTTGGAGAATTTGATCTTCCTTAGAGTGTGATGGACCAAATTCCTCCTATAGAGCTGTAAATCTATTTTGTGTTTTCAGCTCACTTGACGATTCCCTAACTTGCTTCTTACGACAGCTCTAGTTTTTCATTGGCACATTCCTTTGTATGATTGATGAGCGATATCTAGACATGTTCACAAATCCTCCACACAAAAAACAATGACCTTAAAATGATTTTCTATAATATAGAGCTATGTTTGACTACCACTAATTTTCTTGTGCCCTTCGGTATTTCTTGGATATAGAACACACATTTTGTGAGTGTCCCATCTTTCCACAGCAATAACACCTAATGTAAGGAGAGTTCCTACGTGTCACTTCACTACGAGTCTCCCCTTGAGACCTCTGCATATTCTGATTTTGCTTTGTGACCAAATCATCCTTCAATATCAGGATGGGTGCTTGTGGTCTGAATCCAATGTTTACAGATTTTTGTTTCGGATTAATCCATGAATCAGCCTTAACATCTGCGCTCAATTACTAATTCTTTCCTGCTGAACTACTAGCCTCCTCTTTCATCTTTTCTCTCTTCTGAATGACCTTCTTTTCTGATATCACATTGGAGTTCAATAGTTTTTATTGATACTTCATTTTTCATCACAGACTAACCACTTCTTCTTCAAGATATTCGATACACTTGATGTGATCTTTCAGTTTTCTATTCACGTCATCGATCTCTCTTTTATGTTCTTAAATATTGAGGTTATACTCACTAACTGATTCTGAGTTCTCTGGTGTTGATAACTTGAGTTTCCCAATTAATTCTACCCACTCAAAATTCTATTCTTCCTGCTACTACATATAGAGTTTTTCATCATGAACAACTTTGATAGATTTCTTTGTTTTGGCTCTCCAAACATCTATCACCTCAAGAGCAGCCTCTAACTCAGTTTCATATCTATTCTTCCTTCAAATTCTTCTTCTTTATCATCACATGTGGTTTCATTCTTATCTTGAGAACTACCGATGAATTCCACCATAGAATATTCTCCACGATATTGGCAATTTTCAATCTCCTCCACCTCTTCAACCTCAGAATCATCTGAACTATCTATATCTTGTGAAAGAATATTCTTCTTCTTGAAGGAATTTCTCTTGAACTACTTCTTCCCTTTCACATAGGCTAAAGATTTATTCTTGGAAATTTCAACTTAATCTTCATCATTTTATTCTTGAAACTTTTTAGGGAACCTTGCGATAAGATGACCAACTTTTCCATATCTAAAGCAAGCAAGTGGAAGTTTCCATTTGAACTTTCCTTTTCCTCTTTGAATATTTGAGGATAGGAATGAAATTACCTCATCTATTTCTTTATCCCCCTAAGAATCTTCAATGGTGAGATTCTTGATGGCCTTAAATGCCACCTCATTGGATTTCCCCTTTTCCATTGCGTCATTATCATAATTTCTTTTCATATTCAACAAGGTTGTTGTGCAGGTTATCCAATGTCAGCCCTTTCGGGTGTTTATCTTCCAAAAAGAGAAACATTCAGATTGAACCGAGGTGGAAGTTTTATCAGGATGCGCTTCACAATTTTTTTATCTTCAATAACTTCTCCAAGACCTCTCATGTCCTCCACTACAATATTTACCCTATCAAATAATGCATCAACAGATTCATTCGGGTTAATTCTTAGATCTTCATCCTTGTTCCACAACACTTGCAGCTTTGCATCTCTAACCTTTATATCACCTTCATATATATTCAATAAATTTTCCCATGTGGCATGTGAAGTTTTTCAAGACATCACCTTTTTATATATAGGATTGGATAAGGCTCCCCCTAAGGCATTGATTGCTTTGTAATTAGCATCTAACTCTCTAAACTCAGCTTCTGATAATGCACCACTATTAATATCAACTGTTATGCCATGAATTGCTGCTGTGAATACGTCCATTCCAAAAGATCGGAAGTGGTTTTTCGTCCGATTCTTCCATAGCTGAAAATTGTTCCCGTCAAAGATCGGAATCCCTTTATGATTGATGACCTCCATTAAGAGAAGAAAAAATATTAATCTTTCGCTCTGATACCAATTTTTAGGTCCACAAGGCTAAATACCCTGAGTGGGGGGGGGTGAATCAGGGTAAGATTAATTTAAAATTAAATCCCGTTCTGATCTTGTTTCGCTATTACGAAAAAAACAATTCTCTATCTTTCCTGTTGCACAATATAAACAGAAAGTAAAGCATGCCCAGGACACATCAATTTTTACTTAGTTCACCCTCACTAGGATATGTCCAAGGAGCATACACCGACAGTGTTCCGATGCACCAAATCCACTATAAGCACACTTCTATTTAAAAGGTTCGGGCTAGATCACTTCTATTCTTAAGATCACTGGCTTTACAAGGTTTAGGGTCATCTCACTACTTTCCCAAGGGTCACTCCCTATTTCTCTCTCTATGGATCACTGCCATTGGAGAGGATCACCTTCTTCCTCTTCCTTTGATCACTGCTCTGGAAAGGATCCACTCACAATTTATAGACCTATAGGTCACTTCATTATCACTAATGAATGCATCCTCCGTTATATATAGAAACTCTGTTGAAGTCCAACCATCACCCGTAGATGAATCTCTCTTTGCACTGATGGTATCGAGAAATCTTCCAACTTCCACATAGCCCTAAACAACTTCCATGAAAAATCTTACTTGGCACCCTTCTATAGGCTGGCATGCAAGTCTCGGCGTGCAAGTCAAAACTGGTGCACAAGTCATCCTCAACCACTTGTGCCACACAAGCTTCTACACCTCCAAACTTGAGCAATACACTTCCCTTCTCGCCCAAACCACCTTAGGCATGCAACTATCACCTGTAGCTCAACTTTCACCTGGCACACAACTTATACTTGAGTGACCACACAACTTTTGCATGACCCCACACCTGTGCGACGGGAGATCTGATTTTTCTAACTGTTGAGCTCTGCACTGAATGAGGAGGGGTCGACCTGTATTTATAGGCATTTGGACACTCTGCGCGATGGTACACAAGTCTCCCCTCGGCGCACAAGTTTCAGTGTGCATGTCTCTTCCGTGCAACTCACTTGCGTTACCAACACTAAAACTAGCGTGACCCTCTTTCCTTTGCCATATTTTGATGTTCTAATCTTGAAAATGACGCCACCTTGTATCTTCTCTTTTTTGTACCGCATCCAGATCAACCATTCCTTTTTCGAAGTTCTTGAATCAAACATGGATCGTTAACCACAACCCCTGAACTCGAAATGCCACCATGAAATCCCCTTTGTCAACAAATTTTTATGTCATGGTTTTCTTTGTCAACAATCACAACACATATGTCCACTTTTTCAACAAACACAATCACCTCAAAAATGCTTCAATGATGCCTTGAGGGATTTTTTCCCTACAAATTCCTTTCATCTTTTTGAATCATAGAATACCCAGTTATCATAAACCATACATTGGTATCAACATGAATTTTGACCAACTTAATCTTAATTCGGACCTAGGAATTTATATAATAGGGCTCATTGATGTCATACTAGAATCAAAGACAGTTGATATGTTTTGTATCATTGCAAGAGATCATAAATTTGGGGTGAAGATAGAAGATGAATATGTGCCACATTATTGAGATGTTTTCATTATAGTGGGACTATAAATTATCAAATTTAGATTAACCAATAAGTATACTAAGCATAACCATGATACTAATTCTTCAAAGGATCTTTTTTAAAGTTGAAAAACTAAATATTTGGAGATTTGAAAGGGTGTAAGATAAAATAATTGTTCTTTGGTTAAATTGGTCAATCTTGAATATATTTATACATCATCATGGGTAGTTCTTATTAAAGAAGATGATAATTAGTAGAATATCCCTCCTTCTATAGAAGACACAGACCATAAAGGTACATCCATCAGGATTTGTATGAATTGTATTTTCCTAGAGGAATTTCTTTTCACTTGTTTGAAAATTACCAATGAGATGAAAAATATAGTGAACTATTTAGAATATGATGAGTTATTTATCTACATCATTCTATCTAATATTATTTCACTATTTCAAGTGGATCATAAGACCATGGAAACTGAAAGGGATGCTTTGGAACATAATTTTCCAATCATGGATCAACTACAAAAGCCACAGGATTCTTAAGGTCCTACCTCTACATGGATAGGGAATATCCATACCACTCCTCTAAAATAGAATGAAAATCATAGTTTAATAGAAAACATCCTTATGACTATAGTTTATAGGGAGGTTAATTTGGAATTAAGCTCTAAACAAGTGGAAGAAGAGAAAAAATTAGGTAGAATAAAGAATAACTGAGCCGATGAAAAGGGGAATATACCCATAGAAATAGATTTAGATGTATATTAATTTTTGGATTAGTTAGGTTATAGACAACCATACCACTATATGTTTCCTTATAAATATGATGAATATGAATAAACTTGACACTATTGGGTTGTCTGATCCCAAGGGTGGTTTCTCGAATAAAATTACCTAATTTGAAAATAGGAGATACCATATTCTTGTAATAAATTTTCCTCTTTATGAAATCAATAGGCTCTATATCTTGGACAATGTCAATATTAAAAATCTATAAATTCTTAGTTCTAGTGGGCAGTATATTACAATAAGTTTTTTCTAGGTAGTTAAGCTGCATTTATGTTCTATTGTTCATGCCTAAAATAGTTACAGTGATAGAAGGCATCTCTGGATTTAAAATATCACACTTTATAGTACTATATATTATACTTGGATCATCATTGGAGTCATTACTTAAATTATTCACTATGATTAAAATATTGTTATAGTTTTTCACTATAATTAAATCAAGGATTTTAGTTCCTACATTGAAGATTGAAATATGCATCAGATAAATCCGTTTGGAGATAAATTCACATAGTATTGAAAGAATTTATATAGTATAACGGCCAGTAGAATTGAAAGGGATTTTATTATTTAATCCTAAATAAATAATTTGGGATCTATATCATGTGTTTCCTTGGAAAGGTTTAATTCTAACCACCACCCAATCCAAATGAGTTTTCTGTATAATAAAAATAATCCCCTGCTTCCCTTTTTGTTTAATAATTCTTTGATTACTCATCCTGAATGTAGTAAACTTTATCCTGATACATATACCTCAGTTGATTGTAAATAAAATTCTCTCGAATGAATCATTATGCAAATATTTATTAATATAATGATGAAATATTTGATAAAAAATGTTTTACCTATTTGGATAAGTATATCGACTCTTTTGAGCATTCTCTTCGGCGCCTTCCAGAGGAAAAAACAAAGAATAACTTCTATAAAAGTTTTAAAAAAATAATTGATATGTATTCAAAGCTCAACAACCTCCTTAAGATAAAATATATCCTTGGAATGGATATTTTTAATACTTCATGGATTTCATAGGGTGATAGAAATAAAACAATTATCCATTATCTCCAGAGTGATTGAAGGGTTAGTATATTTATTTCCCTTCTAAAGGATAGTGCTCATATATTGGATAATTAAAAATCTTTTTCCAACCATGTTGTCTCATTCTACATGAATATTTTCAATCCCACTACCATATTTGGATTTTATTGAGGAAATTATTCATATATTAGTAAGTGATGAAGACAATTCCATTCCCACCTCAATTCATAGAGTCTTTGAAATTAAGGATGAAATCTTTGTCCCTAATACAGGGTGTTATTCTTGACCAGATGGTTTGAATAATCATTCTAAAAAACTTAATAGCTTGATATACAATATGATGTTTGAAAATTGGTAAAAGATTTTTTTTGAAAGGTTTCTTCCAATCATAGGGTACTATTTCTAAATTCCATGCGATTATTATAAAGGTTGAAACTTAAAATGATATAAGTAAATTCTTATCAAATTATCATGTCAAAACTATTTACAGGTTTATGGAAAGGATTATTTCTACTATTATTAAGATAATCTATAACAAAATCATTTCATGAAATCAATTTTGATTTATCAAAGGGAGAATAATTCAAGAATTCATCATAAATTCCTCAAAATGTGTTAATATTCTTAGGAAAAATACAAGGGTATGTAAAATATATTTGAATATGGATGTTAAAAATTCATTTGAAAAGATGTAATATGGATTTATTGGTATGGTATTTACTATATTTTTCCTTGGTATGATGTTTTTCCAATGGATTTAATCACATCATTTATCTTCTTAGATCTCGATTTTCATTAATTGATCTCGAGAAGGTTATTTCACTTGGTCAATAGGGTTTAGGTAAGGTGACCCAATATATTCCATTTTTTCACCATTAAAAATGACTATATTATTATGATTCTCCAAATTATGATGGATAAGGATGCTTTGAAGACCATTGGGGATTGAGGCTGTTTATCTTCTCCTTCACATTTATTTTATTTTGATAATATTATTCAAATTTCCCATAGTAATATGAGAAACATCAAAAAAATAAAAAGTAATTCATGTATTATTAAAAATTTTCATGTCATTAGATCATTTATAAAAAATCATTCATTCATTTGGGTAAAAAAATTGCTGCTATTGGGAAATTGATTATTATTAGGGAATTGTGTATCCGAGAAAGATCACTTACTTTTATCTTGTTAGGGGTTATGATCTTCTGAGTATGACCCAAAACCCTTTAATTTAATACTATTTTGAGGTAAATTCTATGTCTATTGGCCTCTTGGAAATGTAAGTCTCCATTAATGGAAGGAATAATTTTCCTTGTGAAGAAGATCATTTTTCTAAGTTTATTGAATATTTAATGGTTTTAAAATGTGCCTCTTACCTTCTTAAAATAGTTAAAACCTCTATAAATAACTTTTTAGAGTCAAATAATTCTTGAATGAATTGTAATTGTGGTTTCATATAAGCAATGTTTTAAACCACATGCCTTAGGGGTTTAGGAATTAACAATTTCTATATCTTTAATAGATCACTTCAAAATCACTTTATTTGGAGGATTGTTAATGAAAATTTACTCTCTTTGTGATTTCATAGATATAGATTCCTTGGTAGATTGAAATTTTTGAAATTAAATTATGTTCACTCCTCCATTTTGCATGGCTCTAAATCTATCTTTTCCAAAATTTCTATTCTATCACACAGGTTGGTTAGCGTAAATTTTTCTCTTAGGTTCTGGTTTGACAATTTGAATGAGATTCCATTGGTGAATATATTTTACCCCTCTATTAAACTGAATAATACTAGTACCCCCATTAGGTATCAAATTTATTGTATTGACTCCCTCCTTGATGATGTAAGATCAACATTTTAAAATTTTGACTTTGTCAACTGGTAGGATTTTATAATATGGAACCAGTTATGGATGGAATGATTAAGTATATGATGTTTTATTGGAATGTGATACTTGTATTTAAGATTTATATTGGGTCCCTAAATAATAAATGTATTTCTCCATCTTGATTTACTCCGTTATAGAGGTTTAACTTCTCAAAGATATCGACTAACTCATTCCTTCAAAGGGTGGGTATCTCTCTATGATGGAGATTTGTTTTTTTTCCATCAAAACTAGGAGGACATGAATCATCACCTTTTATGTTGTCACATGGAATTTGTGCTATTGAATTATATTTTATATATATTTATGCTTCATCCTTTGTATAATTACTTGAACACTCATCATCCCAATTAGTGATTTAAAATTTAATTTCTCATAAACTTATGAGCCTCTTCAAGGTGGTCTATGTGGAGATAATACATGTTTTCTTGAACTGAAAAAACATGATGATTCAGGATTAGTTATATTTCATTTCTCACTTTTCCACCATTAAAATCATCTTGGATATACAAAAAGAGAATTACCATAAGTGAGGTCACTAAAAAAACTCAATATCTGATATCTTAGTGTTGAGAACACTGAATATTTTTGGCAACTTCTCCACTCCATTGGGTAGCTTTGATGTTTTTATAAGCTCTCATTTGTTTTGGAAGGTTTAAATGAAATTTTTATGGAGCTTATAGAGGAAATCTTGGAACTGTGGGATCTGGTTATATTTATATAGATCATAATATTCATTTAATGGGATTCCATTATGGCCCCCTTAATTTCGCCTCTTCTTGGAAGACAAAACAGTTGGTTTGATTAATGCAGTTGACATGGAATGTCAATAGAGATGGAATAGTTTATAGATTGAGCCTGACTTCACTACTATTGCGCAATCTGTTGGAATGGGTAATATTCATCTTTATTGGATGATTATTGAAAGATAGATCAAATGTTTAAACATTTTATCTGAATTTAATTATTTCATCATACATGTTTTTTTCGTGAACTTGACTCTCTTGATGACATTATTGTGAAAAATGGGGTGAGTTGTAGTGATTTTATCTATTCTACCTCCCTACCTATTGATATGATTCCTATTTTTCAAATAAATAAATGTAATATATCCTCATTCAAAATATTTTAATTGTTTTCATTATATTCTGGATGATTTTTCTATAGACAAGGCCTCATTTTTTCAATAATAAATTATATCCATTAATAGTGGGATTTGAATCTAGGGTAGTGTCACTGGGATGAGCATATTAAATAATTTTATTATATATATAATATTCACCATGGAAAGGAAGTGTACTTTCCAATGATTTCAGTAGGAATGTTCATCCTTAATGGATATAAGTGGCGAAACAATAAAGAAGACTGATATATCTAATGTCATATCGTCCCTTATAGGTGATAGAGGATTCCAGTGGGGTACAATTATACCATATAAATCATATAAAATATATTACTGATTATATTAAGGACTCTTAAATATATGATTAAAATAGTATAATAATTTCATATAAAATTGATGGTGGAGATATCCTTAATTGGTAGTTCTAAGATTCATCGTGTTTCATATAAATTCATGAATGAATAATAGTCTCCACTGATATCATGAAATTAATTTTCAATTCTGGTGTCTTGAAAGGAAAAGGAAATCAACGGGATCAATTTCATATGATTTAATTTTTAGTATGTAAATTAATAGAATCAATGACCTATAAGTGGACGTCATCCACTCTCTGTACTAGTATAAAAATAGGATGATATTACCACGTAATTTTTAATCACTCTTCCAAGATCTTTTAGAGGTCATAATATTGTTTTTTTTCTTCCAAATTGAATTTGGAAGTCTTTTCTATCAATATATCAATATTTTTTTGGGGATAAAGTTTCTTAAGAATTTTATAGAAGTTTTATAGAAGTGACGTTGCTGAGTTTGTAATGTCATGTGATATTATAAAGATCATTATGTTCCAAAAATTATGAACAAAATCAAGACCCAAGATGAGTTTTTAAACATTCATATTAATGGAAAGAATTATATAAAATGATTAAACACAATTTTAACTTGTGGAACCAGGTTGGTGATTAAAAAAAGTGTTATAAGATGTTGGAATTGATGAGTTTTTATGAGTTTTTTTTAAAGAGTGGGTAATTGGTTTCCAATGAAAGATTGAGTTATAAGCTGTATGATGTTGAACATTGTTGTCTGATAAACAGACTCAATGTTAATGAATGGACATGTATATAGTCCATGTTACATGGTTCAAAGATATATATGAAAATTGATATATAAATTTGAGGCTATCAAAATTTTGATTGTTGAAGTTATCGTGATTGGACAAAGAATGATCGGTCAGAGAGTTATTTGAAGTTTACTAAATGAACATGAGAAAAGTATTAATAGATGCATGAAAATTAGGCAAAGAGAGATGATGAATCATTTAAGTTATAGTTTATGGATAGTTTGTACAATGTTCCATGTTGTGAATTATATACTAATTTTAGTATATAGAATTGAATGATGTATTATATGGATGATATCTTTTATATGCAATTTGACATAGATAACCAATATAGTTCATCGGTCTGAGAAATATATGAGGTTTCTTTAGCTAAAGGACCATAAACCAAAATCTTGAAAGATCCAATGTATGATGTATTACAATGACATTAGACGGAGAATTCTGATGCCATCAGATGGTGGCACCATAGGAAGAAAAAGGAGTACAATGTTTGAGATTATGTTGTGTTGTATCAGACAGAGGTATTTTAGTCACAATGGTTAGTGGGTTCCTAATAGAGTATAAAGATGTAGGGGTATATCAGATAGTTATTTGGATTCTGAGTCTATTATACAGAGAATAATGAAGGTTGAACATCATATAGAGGAGTTCCTGTGAAGTACATCTAGAAAACATACCAACTGAATATCTATAGATCATTATATAACCCCTAAAATTCCCTATAAATGATGATGATGATATATTTTTTCATCTTTTTTTATAATTATTTAGTTAATTAAGTTTGATGACGTTAACATATTATCAATATAATTATGTCTGAGGAAGTATTTTAGAACCAATATTGTTCCAAAATGTCTCAAGAAGATTGCAAAAGGATTTAGAAGAGTGTCATGAGATTTAATTCAGTGGAAGATATGAATTTTTTTTTCATGTGGGAAAATAATATTGAGTTCCCACCAATTCACCCAAGATGTGAACATATATAAATTGTTGAAATTTTATTAGTGTAGAAGACTGTTCATATGCAGAGGATTGGGTGATCTAAAAATTTATTACATGTGTATCCATCTTTGGTTCTATATAGTTGATGGAAGAGTATTAGACTGAGGATCTTCGAAGAATTTTTATCGAATCATGTTTCATTGTATGAAGAATAATCATAATGATAATTTCCAACCGAGTTACCACATTGTGGAAGAAGACTCAATATGATGAATTTATTCAAATGAGATTTGTCAAGAATTTGAATGAGCTTACTTTATCATACAGAGAGGCATCATATAGAGGTGAATCAGAAATCGATGTTTCAGATAGTGTATACAGGACTAAAGAACATTGTTCTATAGAATATTGGACTGAGACATACTAGATAGATATTATGATCCATTGAACAAAGGGAATACTTGATGGAGAATGATCAGACAAACTTTGACTAATTTGAATTTCCATATAATGTTGAATAACTTGATATAAGGTTATCCAAGTATTTCCAAGATAAAGAAGAATTTTTAAGTTCAATAAAATATTAAGAGAGTTAATTATGATCTTTAGGACTATACACATGTGAATTTAATTTATCTTTCTTAAGATGAAATAAATTCTTATGAACAAGATTTTTCTATAGTGGATCAAAAAAGAAGAAGAGACAACTTTTTGGTGGTAATTAGAATGAGTTACTAAAAAGGGTTGTGGGTGGGGTGTATAAAAAACATGGAAGTAAGTGGTTATGAGAAGGAAATTTTGAGGTATAATGAACCATTGAAGAAGATATTTTTACCATGATGTAAAACTAGGGTAAACTGAAGGGATGGAAACTGGGGGTATAAAACCAGTTTCTTCATGTTCCTTTGTATTCTTAAAAGAATTTAGTAAAAGGATCCATGTTTGAAGGGGATAAGAAACTTTTAAAGGATTGGATATTTATATCAAAACTTTTAAATATCATGTGCTGATCTCTCACATTATATTACTATAGAAAAAGTGAGGGCTAGAGATATATTTGAGTGGATTTTAACACTAACAAGTTTCAAATGTTAGGTTCATAAGAAGAATTCATAAATGAATGCGATCTATAATTCACCACTACCCCTCTCAATGATCTTATATTTACTTGAGAACTTCAATTTGTATTAGAGAAGGTTCCCTATAAAATATACATCTCTCTACAACTGATGAAGAATATAAATTAACCTAACAGTAGGGGTGTTCTTATATTCAATGTAAGAAACTATCATTATAAGAAGAATAGGGTGACAACCAATCTTATATCTGTTGGAATTGAATTTATATTTTTTGAAACCATTTGATTTCCTCCAATTAATTATGTTTTTATGATAGATACTTATAAGAGAAATTTGGATAGTGATTGATAAACTTATATTAATCTTTTTATGTTTCTATCAGATAATTTTTATATAAATATTATCATATTTCCATTGGAAATTTTTTTTTGGATATTTTGAGTAGTAATAATAAAGAAAAAAAATGTCAAGGAAGCTGATATAAAATTCTATAGGAGTAGGTTTGATGATATTAATATGGATAATTAATAATGTTTTGATAAATAATTTAAACGATTAAATGTTTGTTTTAGTAACATTCAAGGTTTTAGTGAGATGTTGGTAGCTTCTAATATCCTTAAAGAACTTATGTGAAACGTTCCAGATAGATTTTATGCTATTGTATATACTCTAGAAGATCAAAAATATTTTCTTCTGGATATAATTTAGAATATTCTTTTGAGATATGAAATGGAAAAACAATAGTATTTAAAAAAAAAGAATAAGGGATATATATATTTAAATCATTTTTAGAATGTAAGTAAAGAGGTAAAGAAGTAGAAGAAAAATAAAGTGATTTAAATGATGAAGAAAATGAATAGGACATGAATAACACCGTTTCACTTCCTTAAATGAGACACCAAAAGAGAAATTGAAATAGAAAAGGTAAGAAATATTTTAAAAATTATAATTTTAATGATAAAGTCAACTTTTATAGAAATTGTCTTATAATCAAAATTTATGATTCTAAATTAGATGAAGATAACTAAAATTATCAAAAAACAAAAGTGTATAAAACCTATGAAAATGTTTCATAGAAATAAAAAAGAAAAGTTTAATGTGAAGAAGAGAGTATGATAGTTTTTTAATACCAAAAAGAGTCATATTTTCTTTTCAAACTCCGAGATCATATTAAAAAGGAAGAGTTTCACCAAACAGTGATGATGATGTACAAGAGTAAACATAACTTGAGTGAATTCTAAAATAAAATTTAGAATGATCTCTTAAAAAAATCAGAAAACATGAGAAGGAAATAATAAGTTTATTAAATAATTTAAAGAGATAACTTTTTAGAATGGTGGCAGAATAAAAAATGAATTAATAAACACTAATGAGATAAGTGATTAGAAAATGGAATTGAGAGAGAATAAAAGGAAAGTAAATTTTTTTGATGGAACAACAAATAGAAATGAGAATCTAAAAATGGTAGAAAAGTCACATTTCAAGGAATGGAAGAAGACCACGCTAACGTTAGATGAATTAAAAAATATGGTGATTGTATTTGAAGAAAGATTGATTAAGAAAAATGATGGATTATCATAATCCTTATCATTGTTTCTTATAGAAAAAAGTGATCCATGAATGTTCAGAGAATACTTTACCAAAATAGTTAAGGTTAAAGGTGAATCTTTTTAAGATGGTGAAAAGAAGTTCCTTTAAAATTTGTTTAATTTTACACCCAAAAAATCATAACATACATCTATTTTTACTAATAATGAAATTTCACAAGTTAAGATTTATGAAAAATTTTAATCTAATAAAAAATTGTACAATATGGCTCTACCATGAAAGAAGAATGTGTTGGATCGAATATATAGATATGTATGTCTATTAGATGGAACAATACAAGAGGGGGGGGGGGGGTGAATTGTAAGTTTAAAAACCTTTTGAGTTTTAGCACTGAAGAGATTAGTTTAAATGATCTTAAACTAATACAAATACAAACACCCACAATTGTATTGAATATAAAAGGTATGATGTAATGTAATACTATTGAAATGTAAAACAATTGTATTCAAGATGGACACAATAATCAGAGTAACATAAAGATGAATGATTCTACCTTAAAGCGTATAGAATCAATCAATACAATATGTAATAGAATGGATGTAATTGAAACAATTACAAATTTATAAGAGATAGAAAAGGAAACAAAAACAATTTCCTTTCTAATACAGATTGCAGCTGAAATGTAAAAGAATTACAATTCTTTTAACCCAAAGAGAAGGGTTATCCTTTCACCTAGGATAAAAGGTCTGTCTCACCAACACCATGGTGAGCCCTCGATATGATGATCAGAACGTCTGTCTGCCTATCCCCAACAGCCCTCAATACGATGATCGGAACGTCTGTCTGCCTATCCGCGGCCGCCCTCGATACGATGATTGGTCCGTTTGTCTACCTATCCCTGGCAGCCCTCGATTTTGTAGGTAATCAACACCTCTGTCTTTCAATTACTTGAAATCCCTCGATACGATGATCGGACGCACAAGGCACAAAGCATGAGAGAAGTCACAACATCTCTCTCTAGAACTTGATAGAAGCAATGTATCACAGTTGTATCACGCTTGTTCTTAGTTTTATCTTATTCTCTCAGCTTCAAATGACCTCCTATTTATAGGCCTCGGGTTCCAATGGTCATGTTGCCTCAAACGGTCATATTTCTCTGAAAAACACGGAGGGAGTTGGACACCTGGCATCATAACGGTCATATTGAAACAGAAAGCACGACATCATTTAGATTAGTTTGTAACTAACTCAACGACATCGTATTGGTTTGAATAAGATATATGAATAAGATAATCATGAGTACGATTTATAATGAAGCATTTGTTTTTGACAAAGTACCAAAACAGGTAATGAAAGTATGAATAGAAAAGTCAGTACGATACGTTTGACAGAGTCAGTACGATACGATTGACAGAGTCAGTACGATACGATTGACAGAGTCAGTACGATACAATTAACAGAGTCCGTACGATATGATTAAAAAGACACTTGTGATTTCCAAAGAAAAATATAGAAGTCAAAAGATAACATTTGACTCAACAATCTCCCCCTTTTTGGAAATCACAACACACCAAGTAAATATAACAAGAAATACTTATCTCCCCCTAAGTTATTGGAAACTCTTCTGAATATGAATTTGAATACAACTAACTCCCCCTTAGGTGTACACTTTCCAAAGGATTGTATTCATATATTTTCCTTGGTTTCGAAATATTTGATTAAACCAATATCATTTTTAAAACATTCTCCCCCTTTATAAAACATTCTCCCCCTTTGTGGTTTACAAAATGAATGGGGTTACTTTGGGTTGCCTGAAAGGGTTAGAGAGAAGAATTGCAAGACAAAAGAAAAGAATCATAAAAGTTATTACAAAACAAAGACAACATTCAAAGGAAAACAAATACAACAGTTATTTGTTTTCTATTTCCTTCTCCTTCTTTATGAGATCATGAAGAAAAACTTTCATATTTTTGATTTCTTTCTTGTCTTTAGAAATTGATTCACCCTGAGTTCTATGAAGCTCTTGTTGGTCCGCAAAATCTGATCTTGATTCTTGATAGTCTCCTCCTGGACTCTGATTACTTCTTCAAGGGTATCAATTCTATCGTGCAGATTATTGTTATCTTTGGATAAAATAGAATTTTGTTTCTTCAAAAAACCATTTCATCCTTGAAAGATGAAACCTTCGAGAATTCAGATTGAAAAGCGTTCATTCTCTCTTGCAATTCTTTCACTGAAGGATCATCAGCTCTTTGAGAAGACAAAAGATTCAACCTTTTAATCGTTTCTCTGTCAAGATTATTGAAAGCAACTGCAAGCTCATTTGACAGCCTTCTTATATTTACAATTGTTATCTCATGATCATTGATTGAGCTCTCTGTTTTGTATGACCACTTGGTCATCTTGTTGCAGGCCTTCTTATGAGCAACTGAACTTTCTGAAATAACTTTCAAATCGGCTTCAACTAACAAAACATTCTTTCTTAATTCTTTTACATATCCAAACTTCTTCTTTTGATTTTCAGTAATAAAATCAATCTTCCCTTCCAGCCTCGGGAAATATGGAATGATCTTCTCAACCCTTCTCAAAACATGGACAATGTAATCACTCTTCTTGAGAGAGATTGTATGTTCTGAATCAGTATCTTCATCGTACGAAGCTAGTTCATTTGATCGTCTTGAATCTACAAATGGCTATTTTCCTTTTGCCTTTTCTTTCTGCTTTCTTTCTTCTTCCACTTTATCACTAATGACAACAACTTTATCAGTGTGAGAGGATTGAGAACCTTTCTTTTCTTGAGGTGA
The DNA here is from genome assembly GCA_963277665.1 of Viscum album. Taxonomy (NCBI): domain Eukaryota; kingdom Viridiplantae; phylum Streptophyta; class Magnoliopsida; order Santalales; family Viscaceae; genus Viscum; species Viscum album. The sequence continues at coordinate 1,327,756,250 of OY728127.1, read as the reverse complement.
AAATCTATCCGGTGTTCGTGCTTGATCGGCATGATGGGTTTGTTGAACACCTTCACTCATCTTTTGAACCAATTCCTCCCTACTCTTCTTTGAACTTTGAAGAAATTCTAAAACAAAATCTCCTTCCTCTTCTTCCACTTCTTCTATCTCTTCCATCATTTGTTTTCCTTTTTCTTTCTCATGAAGGATCTGTGCAATGGGTTCTTGATGCACTTCTTCCGTCAGTTTAGCAATAGAATCCTCAACCATTTTCAAAACTTTAGATATATCATAGTCTTGAGCCTTTATTTTAAAAACATTTTTCTTTTTCTTTTCAACCTTAAGGGTTTCTTCTACCCTTATTCTTTCTGCAGAAGCCTCAGCCGGGTCAAGACCGAAATTTGAATCACATTCCTTTCTCTGTTCCTTATCCTTTCTCCATTTGGCTACAACCTCCTTACTGTAATTTGGATTCTTATTAGGCTTTGAAATGGTTTGTGGATCAGACTTTTGAGTAAAACCAGTAGATTTAATTTCTTTGGCTGGCATAGGTGCCGATTGATTCTGAGCCGATTCAGCTTCTACATCTCTGACAAAAAGTTTTGAAATTAGATCAAAACAAACATTCAGCTTTTTCATCGTACTTTTACTAATTCAATATGGCTTTAGATCTATTGGGTTTCCTCTCAAAGGAATGTTGCAAAACATCATACTCTCGAGAATGAACATTGTAAGGATGGCTGGATACATAATCATTTGGGACTTAATCCCTCATGTCTTGACATTCTTAATGGTTTCAAAAACATACCCCATGAGATTTACTTTTATCATATTTACAAGATAGTCAAGCATAAATATGTCGGAAACATTCAGATTTTCTCTATCCCCTTTCCTTGGGATATGGAAACCTTGCATCCATAAAGTCACAAACCGATTGTCCGGTGAAAGATGAGACACTTTCCTTTTCTCTTCATTAATAACAAACAATTACTTTTCAGCACTTTCTCTATTAAACGTTCCAACTTCCTCTGGTAGTTTATGATATGGATAGAAATAATCCCCTTCTATTGGGACATTCAGAAAATGAGCCGCTTGTTTCAAAGACATACACAACTTTATATCGTACACAAAAAAATTGATAGTCATGTCTTTGTCGAAAGGTACAGTTTTATAAAACTGACAAACATCATCAAAGAGAACCGGATCTTGAGAAACAGGTCTTTCAACACAAAAATGATCCCATCCTTGAAACAAAATTATTCTTCTGATTGTGGAATCATACGAATCAAAAAAGTCCCTAGAAACTAACCTTTCTCTGTTAAAGTCTTTCTCTGTAAAAGTTTTTGAAGACATTTCGGCGGGAGTGTTAGCAGAGGATTGCGACATAAAGGTGATGCCGATGAAAGATTGTACGATGATTTAAAACAGGTGGAGCAGAGCTTCGCCTCAAAACCTGAAAAACCAATGTGGGTTTGGGGAGGAGGGGGGCTATTTATAGACGATAAAGAGATGACCATTGATATTCTACGGTCAGGATTAGAGGAAAAGCAGATCAATGGTTAGGATTAAAAACGAAAGAAAGAAAACAATTTGAAAAAAAATGGAAAGTATCTTCCAGAGAAGGTAAGGTAGCTGTTGGTTTTAGGATTAATGAATACACAACCATACGAAATAAAATAAAACTATCAATCGACATGCCAATGGAAAACAAAGTCGTTACCATGAACTGACAAGCCGATGGGAAACAATCTTGTTACCATAAACTGACAAGCTGACGGAAAAAAATCTTGTTACCATGAACTGACAAGCCGATGGGAAACAATCTTGTTACCATGAACTGACAAGCCGATGGGAAACAATCTTGTTACCATGAACTGAAAGGCCGATGGAAAACAATCTCGTTACCAAAAACTGACAAGCTGATGGAAAACAATCTCGTTACCATGAACTGACAAGTCGATGGAAAACAATCTCGTTACCATCATCGGTCAGTACGATGGAAAATAAATTCATTATCATCACCGGTCGATACGATGGAAAATAAATTCATTACCATCATCAGTCGATACGATGGAAAATAAATTCATTACCATCATCGGTCGATACGATGGAAAAGAAATTCATTACCATCATCGGTCGATACAATGAAGTAAATAATAAGACTGTCAATACGATAAACAAAAAAGTAAATGATACGATAAAACTGTCAATATGATAAACAGAAAAGTAAAAACACATACCAGGAGAGTAAAAAATTTAAGATCATAAGATAAAAATAAAACATAAAAAAAATTCTCTCCCCCTTTCAAAGGGAGTTATTTAATGTTAGGAGAATTGTAAAACATGAAGTAGATATGAATGATTATTTTAATGTAATCATTCCTAGCTTCTGTTTTATAAACTCAAATCTATCGGATGGTAATGGCTTTGTAAAAATATCAGCAAGTTGTTCTTGTGTTCCGATAAATTGTAGAATAATATCTCCTTTTTGTGTGTGATCTCTAAGAAGGTGATGCCTAACATCTATGTGTTTTGCACGAGAGTGGTGTGCTGGGTTATTACTAAGATATATGGAACCAGTATTATCACATAGAATTTGAGTTTTGGAGAAACTCAATCCATAGTCAGTGAGTGTGTGCTGTATCCACAATACTTGAGCACAACAACTTCCAGCTGCTACATATTCAACTTTAGCAGTGGATAGTGCTACTTAGTTTTGTTTCTTGCAGGACCAAGAAACCAGAGAATCTCCTAAGAAATGACATGTTCCAGATGTAATTTTTCTATCCATTCTAAAACCACCAAAGTCAGCATCTGAAAAACTTTTTAAAACAAAATCATTCCGAGAAAGAGTAAAAAAGACCTAAATCCATAGTGCCTTCTAAATACTGAAATATTCTCTTTACGACTTTTAAATGAGACTCTTTTGGATTAGATTAATATCTTGCACATAAGAATACATAAAACATTAAGTTGGGTTGACTAGCTGTCAAGTATAGAAAACTTCCTATCATAACTCTAAAGATTGTTTGATCTACTAGTTTCCCAGTTTCATCAAGATCAAGTGTATTTGAGGTACCAATTGGAGTGCTAATACTTTTAGTTTTGTCATATCCATACTTTTTGAGTAAATGTTTTATATACTTATGTTGAGATATATATGTTCCTTCTGGTTTTTGAAAAATTTGAAAACCTAAAAAGAATGTTAACTCACCCATCATACTCATTTCAAACTCAAATTTCATAAAATTTTCAAAAGAATTAGTTAAAGATTTCTGAGTTGATCCAAATATGATGTCATCAACATAGATTTGAACAATCAAAACATTTCTGTTTTCCATTTTTATAAAAAGGGTTGGATCTTCTGTACCTTTTGTATAATTGTTTTGTAAAATAAATCATGTAGTCTATCATACCATGCTCTAGGGGCTTGTTTAAGACCATATAGAGCCTTGGTAAGTTTGAAAACATGATCAGGATGTTTTAGGTCTTGAAAACCAGGAGGTTGTTCGACAAAAACTTCTTCTTGAACAAAACCATTTAGAAAAGCACATTTGACATCCATATGAAATAGTTTGAAATTGAAATATGCTGCAAATGTTAATAGAATACGAATTGATTCAAGTCTGGCTACAGGAGAATATGTTTCTTCATATTATATTCCCTCTTGTTGATTATAGCCTTTAGCAACAAGTCTTGCTTTATTTCTTATAATGATTCCATTTTCATCACACTTGTTTCTAAAAAACCGTTTTACACCAATCACAATTGTTTCTTTAGGTCTATCAACTAAAGTCCAGACTTGATTCCTCTCAAATTCATTTAGTTCATCTTGCATTGCTTTGATCCAATCATCATCACCTAAGGACTCACTTGGACTTTTTGGTTCGTATTGGGAAAGAAAAGGAAGATGTTCTATTTCATTTCTTAAGGAATTTCTGGTCCTTAAAGGTTGATTTACATCACCAATGATGTTATCACTGGGATGATTCCTAAGAAACAATTGATTTGGGTTTTGTAAAGCATGTTCATCAACGTATGGTTGAAAATCTTCTGTGGTAAATGATTCAGGAATACTTTCTTGAACATTTTCCTTATCAGAAGGATCTTCTATCAAAGGATGATAATTAGTTTTTGAAAACACATCTGAGGATGTAGGATTGGATTGGTTGAAAACAAAAGGATCGGTTTCATCGAATTTTACATGTACTATTTCCTCAACAGTACAAGTGTTTTTATTGAAAACTATATAAGCCTTAGAGGTTTTACAATAGGCTAGAAAGATTCCTTCATCAAATTTTGGTGCAAATTTGTGTAGATTATCTTTTGTATTCAGAATGAATACTTTGCATCCAAAAACATTGAAGTATGAAACCTTAGGTTTTCGTCCAGTCCATAACTCATAAGGGGTTTTATTAAGAAATGGTCTAGTTAAAACACGATTTAAAGTATAACAGGCAGTACTAATAGCTTCAGCCCATAAGTGCTTAGCAATTGAGTATTCACTCAACATGGTTCGAGTCATTTCCTGAAGAATACGATTTCTTCTTTCTACAACACCATTTTGCTGAGGAGTTCTTGGAGCTGAAAAATTGTGAGTAATACCTTTCTTACTACAAAAAGTTTCAAAATCTGAATTTTGAAATTCACCACCATGATCACTATGAATAGTAATCAATGGTAGGTTTTTGTCATTTTTAACTTGGGCTCTAAAAGTTTTGAAATAGGAAAAGGCTTCAGATTTCTTTGTGAGAAAGTAGACCCATGTAAATCTAGTAAAGTCATTAACTAAAACAAATACAAATTATTTTCCTCCAATGCTTCCAGATTGTGAAGGACCAAAAAGATCCATATGCACTAGCTGTAATGCATTAGAAGTTGAAACTTCATCAATTGATTTAAAGCTAGTTTTATGCTGCTTTCCAAATTGACAAGGATCACAGACTTTTGAAGAATCATATCTAAGGTCTGGTAGACCCTTCACAAGTCTTTTCTTTGAGAGTTTACTAAGGTTTCTCAGATTACAGTGTCCTAGTCTTCTATGCCATATCCATGATTGGTCTTCTATTTCACTTAAGCAGGGTATGTTTTGGCTCCTAAGGTCTTCTAAGTTAATAGTGTAAACATTATCTTGCCTATGGGCAGATAGAATAAACTCATCCTTGTAATTTTGAACTAGACACTTATCATTTCTAAAATTCACAAGGTAACCTTCATCACATAATTGACTTATGCTGATGAGATTGTGCCTAAGACCCTTAACAAACAAAACATTTGAGATAATAAAATTTCCAAAAAATGATATTACCTATACCAAAAATCTTTCCTTGAGCATTATCTTCGAAGGTAACTTTTCCACATTTTGTTTTGATAACCTTTTCAAAGAGATCTTTGTTTCCAGTCATGTGTCGAGAATGACCACTATCCATGTACCAAATATTCTTATTGGTACACTTCTCATTTTCTTGAAAACGAAACAATTAGTTTTTCGGAATCCAAACCTGTTTGGATCCAGAAGGGTTAGATAATAGAATTTTAGGAATCCACATTTGTTTTGAAAAATGAGCTTTATGAAATCATAAAGATTGAGTTCTGTTAAGAGAAAAATCTCTTCTCCAGTGTCCACCACATTGACACATATAACAGAATGTGTTTTTTTGAGGAACAAAATAGTTATTGCTAAAATAGGTTTTGAATAAGTATAACCAAGACCAGAATGATTTCTCAATGGTCTAATTTGAGAATACATCTTGTCAAAGTTTTCCTTTCCATGAGTAAAGTTTGATATACATTTCTTCAAGGATAAAATCTCTGACTTTAGTTTTAAAACCAAATTCTTATTTTCTAAAACATTTGAATTTGAACTAGAGTTAGGCTCTAAAATATTATTCTTTGAAATTAAAGTTTCAAGATCCTTAGAAAGTTTATCCTTATTAGATTTAAATTTCTTGAGGGTTTTTAAAATACTTTCAAAATCATAAGTTTTCACATCAAGATCTGTAGAAATATCCGATACTTCTTTAGTCAAGATTGAAATTCAAGAATTTGCTTTCTCAAGCCTTTTCTTGAGTTTAGAATTTTCATTTTCAAGTAATTTTGAAAATCTAGAGACTTCTTCAAAAAAGGTAATGTATCATCTTCTGATGATGAGGATTCATCATTTGATGATTCATAATATCTATTATCAGTATAATTTGCATTCAAAGAGACATTTGTAATAACTTCAGAATTATGTACCTTAGCCATGAGACAATGATCTTCAATTGGTAATCTGGCTAAGAGTCCGATATTCCTCTGTCCTGAGGACTCATATTCTGAAGAGTCATCTGAAGAATCACTATCACTTGCACTCCAGGTATCATTTGCCATCAATACTTTCTTTGTCTTATAAAACCTTTTCTTGTTTCTTTGAGAGTGTTTATCCTTTGTGTCTTTCCTTTTAGTAAAGGACAATCACGCCTTATATGTCCTGCTTTCTTACATTCATAACAAGTTACCTCTAAATCTTTCTTATCCTTCATATCTTCTTTTTTGAACCTATATTGGAAGTCTTTCTTTCCCACAATCTTGTTCATACTTCTAGCAAGATTGGTAACTCATTATCCGAATGATCACAATCACTTGAATCAGATATAACTATCTTGGCTTTGGATCTTGTAAGACTTTCAGGTGTTTTAGCTTTAGATGCAAAGGCTACACTTCCATTCCCATTATTCTTGTTGTTGAAATCAGCATCTCTCTTCATTCTTGTCTCATGCTGTAGAAGAGTTCCAAAGAGTTCATCTATAGAAATCTGGGAAACTTTTCTATTTTCATCAATAGCAGTCCTTTTTGTCTCCCATTAATTTGGCATTATATCTATAATTTTATCAACTATAGCTTCATCATCAAGACCTTTTTCTCCCATTGATTTTAAGCTATTGACAATTTTCATAAACCTTTGTTTCACTTTACATACTGGCTCTCCATATGGAAAAATAAATCCATGATACTCTTCTTGAAGCATTTCTCTTCTTCTTTCTATAACCTTGGATGTACCAAAATGAGTGACTTCTAATTTCTTCCAAATACAGTTGGCTGCTTCACATGAAGATATCTAACTGTATACATTCCTGGTCATAGAACATAATAAATTATTGCGTACCTTGTAATTCAGTTGATATTCTTGCTTCTCTTGGTTAGTGAAAGTACTGAATTCTTTGTAAGGAATTTTTTAACCTCTAGTAAGCATAATAAAAGTTTCTACACCAGTATTGATCACATAAGTCTTCATACTATCTCTCCAATACTAATAATCATTCCCATCAAAGATAGGTGGTCTAGAAGTATTCAGATTGTCTATTGACCCAATATTTATTCCTTCCATCTAAAAACAAAAAACTTTTCCACTCCACACGTTAGTGTAGTAAGTAGTTAAACAATAGTAATATGAAAGAAATAAAGATTTTAATACAAATCAGTGGAAAAACTGCTCTGATACCAATTGTTGGATCGAATATATAGATATGTATATCTATTAGATGGAACAATACAAGAGGGGGGGGGGGGGTGAATTGTAGGTTTAAAAACCTTTTGAGTTTTAGCACTGAAGAGATTAGTTTAAATGATCTTAAACTAATACAAATACAACCACCCATAATTGTATTGAATATAAAAGGTATGATGTAATGTAATACAATTGAAATTTAAAACAATTGTATTCAAGATGAACACAATAATCATAGTAATATACAGATGAATGATTCTACCATAAAGCGTATAGAATCAATCAATACAATATGTAAGAGAATGGATGTAATTGAAACAATTACAAATGTATAAGAGATAGAAAAGGAAACAAAAACAATTTCCTTTCTAAAATAGATAGCAGCGGAAATGTAAAATAATTAAAATTATTTTAACCCAATGAGAAGGGGTATCCTTTCACCGAGGATAAAAATTCTGTCTCACCAACACCTTGGTGAGCCCTCGATATGATGATCGAAACGTCTGTCTGCCTATCCCCGGCAGCCCTCGATACGATGATCGGAACGTCTGTCTGCCTATCCCCGGCAGCCCTTGATACAATGATTTGTCCGTTCGTTTGCCTATCCCTGGTAGCCCTCGATTTTGTAGGTAATCAGCACCTATGTCTTTCAATTACTTGAAAGCCCTCGATACGATGATCGGACGCACAAGGCACAAAGCATGAGAGAAGTCACAACATCTCTATATAGAACTTGATAGAAGCAAAGTATCATAGTTGTATCACACTTGTTCTTAGTTTTATTTTATTCTCTGAACTTCAAATGACCTCCTATTTATAGGCCTCGGGTTCAACGGTCATGTTGCCTCCAGCGGTCATATTTCTCCGAAAAACTCGGAGGGACTTGGACACCTGGCATCAAAATGGTCATATTGAAACAGAAAGAATTACGTCGTTGAGATTAGTTTATAACTAACTCAACGACATCATATTGGTTAGAACAAGATATATGAATATGAAAATCATGAGTACGATTTATAATGAAGCATGTGTTTTTGACAAAGTACCAAAACAAGTAATGAAAGTTTGAATAACAAAGTCAGTATGATACATTTGACAGATTCAGTACGATACGATTGACAGAGTCAGTACGATACGATTGACAGAGTCAGTACGATACGATTGATAGAGTCAGTACGATACAATTAACAGAGTCTGTACGATATGATTAAAAAGACATTTGTGATTTCCAAAACAAAATATAGAAGTGAAAAGATAACATTTGACTCAACAGAATGAATCCTTGGGAGATATAATGAGTAAATAATTATTTATTTGAATAAATTATGATGAGGATGAAAATAATGTTCATAATTAGAATTCTTTTAAAACTACAAGTGAGAAGACCAATAATGTTAAACAAGGTAATAAAGAGTGTTTAGATATTTTTCTGTATCAAATTACAATTGTTAGAAAGATGAAGGTAGCAAAAAATTACACCATTGAAAAAGTAGAGAAGCATACATCATGATATGAGAATATATTGATAATAAGTTACCAAAAAATGGTGGTTTTAAGTTTCATAGAATGTTCTAGAGAAGTAAGAATGATCAGAATGTTTTTAAAATTTGTAAGACTATCTTATTAGCCTAAGAGGATATAATTATGAGAATGTTATAAAACCATGGTAACCATGAATTTTAAAAAAACTGAATAGAAGATTAAATAATTTGATGATTATTAAGAATAAAATAAATCCATTACTAAATCTGTAACAACTTATTATAATGAATATTCCAAAGATAAATTTTTGAGGAAGAATAATATCTCCAGACTAAGTGAAGACTCTATGTCCGATCATTTTCTATATAACATTGAGATACCCTCTTATTCCCAATATAATTTCACATTTTTACTAATATTAAGTGAATTGAAGCTGAAGTTGAAGAAAATATAGCTATATACTAAAACAATTTAATACTATGAAGTGTCATCCATCACAGAACATTTTCCAACCATAGTGAGGAATTTAGGGAACCCTTAAGGGGGAAAAACTAAAGATAAAATATGAGTATCAAACTTTTCTTAAATAAGATATAATAATTGTAATAAAGATGATATTTTAGGGACTTTGTGTTTATAGATTTGATATTTTTGTTATTTTTTTGAGATGGGTGAAAGATATATATTAATAAGCTTACATATATTTATCCTGATGTAAAAATAATGTAATGATCTTGAAGATAATATGACATGATAGATGTGTAATGGAAAAAATTGATCACCTTTATTATAAAAAGTTTTTTCTACATGGTGTTCACCCATGTTGAATTTTTGTTGTCTAGTTAATGTATCCTTATAAAGAAACTCACGTGATACAATTTTTCTCTGGAAAAATTATTTTCGGATAATAAAATAAATGAAGATGATCTATGGTGATCTTTATGTTTCCCAATGTATTTTATTTTCAACAAAGTGGTGAAATAACATGGGGGGGAGAGAGAAAATGAAAACCTCATTTGGGGAGAAAATGTTGGGCACCCATATTATCTTTGAATACATTTTCTATTTTATGTTGTATAGATAGAAAAGGGGGGGACGATTATCATAAAGTGATATTGGTAACATTTACTATCAATATATCAATACATGTTTGTATAGAATTTTGATTAGGAATATTGTAGAAGTTTTATAGAAGATACGTTGATGAGTTTGTAAAGTAATATGATTCTATTTTCATCTCAATGTTTATAACAACATGACTATAATCAGGATATAAGATGTATTTGTATGCATTCAAAAAAATAAAATGTAATACAAATGTTTATGCGACACAATGATGAAGGAAAGAATAGGAATGATGTTATTGAATGGAGAGTTGAAATAAGTTAGTGTTTTTTAGTTTATAAGAGTTTGTATAAAGGTTGAGAAGTTGGATTTCACCTAAAACATGAGTTTCAGGGTACATAAAGTTAAACAATGTTATCATATGGAAACGATAAAAGTGAATATATGGATTTGTATATATTACAAGCTATAATGTTTGAATATATGTTTTAATAGAGATCATTCTATGAATTTTTAGTTTCCTAATGTTTTATCGTGGAATTTATCATCATTGGTTGGAGAATTTTTGGCTAGAGAGATATATGAAATTTTACATATGAACTTTAACAAAGTAATACTAGGCTAAGGAAAAATTGTGAAATTGAGATGATGAATCTATGAGGTTATATTGGATTGATAGTTTTCACAAGGTTCATCATTATGAATTCTATAGAAAATATATGGTATGGAGTGGAAAGATGTATCAAATAGTGGATATAATGTCAATGATATAAAAAAAATATAACCAGTGCCAGTCACTAGATAGAGAAATATACGATATTAGATTAGATGTGAGTCCATTAGATAGAAACTAGAAAGATCCAATGAATGGAGTATTATAATAACATTGAATTGAGTATTGTTATGACACCATATAGAAGCACTCAGGGAATAAGAGGGAGTAAAAAAGATGAGATAAATTTGACTTGTATAAGATAGATATATTCTAACCCCAACGGAAAGATGTTCCCTAATAGAGTGGAACTAAATAAAAACATACTAGACATATATTTTTTAATGAATCTATAAGATAGAGAACATTGAAGATATAAAATTAGACAGAGGATTTCATTAAAAGTACATTGGATAGACATACTAAAAAAATGATATAAGGATCTTTACATAATCTTTGAATGTACTCAATAATGGAGATGATAAGCTATTCATTCAATGGTTTTTATCGTTACATGGTCGAAGAAGCTTGAATAATTTTTTTATTAACGAGTAAATGATGTTTGATGATGTTTGATAACACATAAAATTTTCAATTTAAGTCTCATGAATCTTAAAATAGAATTTAAATGCATCCCATAAAATTTAATTGAGTGGAAGAATGAAATTTTTAGAACAATGTTACTACATAGAAGAGCATAAGTTATGAAGATTTAATTCCATGAGTATTCAACCTAGGTTCTACTTGGATAAAATGGGAGCTAAAAATTGAGATGATTTGAATAATTATTGTCAGAAAATGTTTCGTTGGTCAATGAATAAGAAAAATGATAATTTATAACTTAGTTCCCACTCATTAGAATAGGATTCAGTGGTCTCTGTTTCATTGGATGCACAAGGGGGAGTATCTGACCAATATCACATCATTCGATAATGAAATTATAATTAGATAAGAATCAGATGGCGGTGAATCAAACAAAGCACACCAGCTTAAATCAAATTGATTTTAGTATTATAATTCAAATATTACGATCCATCTGATAAAGTGTATACTTGATAGAGTATGATCTGAAACACTTTTACATAGGTGAATTTCCCAAAAAACTATATGGTAAGATTGTGTTATCATGGTCTTTAATATAAAAATAAGAAGTTTCAAGACCCAAAAACTCATAAGAGTGTTATTTAAGATCTTGAATATTGTACATAGGTGAAGGCAATCCATATTTATTGGGTAGAAATAACATCTGAAGAATAAAATATTTCAATATTGGATCAACACATAAGATTGGGGAGATTGTAGCTATGGTGTAGAACGAGTTGATGAACGTTATTGTGGATGGGTTGTATAACTAGATAAGAAAGAAGTCTCTATAATAAGGAACAATAGAGGGTGGGGGGGGGGTGTTTAACCAGTTGTGGAAGAAAAATTGATTTTTGGGGTGTAGAACTGAGGTTAGCTCATGGAATAGACATATAGGTGTTGTCCCAATCACATCTAGTTCATTTGTATTACTAAAATAAGTTATTAAAACAATCCATGTTAGGTGTGATAACCAACATGGAAAGGAGTAGGTATTTGTACCAAACCATGAAAATATCATATGGTCATATCTAACTTTATATTACTACATAAGAATACGGGTTTAGAAATATCTTTAAGTGGATCATAAATCTAATAATATTTAGTGGATGAGGTCATCAGAAAAATTCATCATAGATTGTGATAACTGATTCAACCCCATATCATTGGTCATTCACTGATTAGGGAACTTCAATTTGGGTAATCATGGATCATCTAACCAAGACATGTTTTTTCACATCAAAGAGGCTTCCTATACTGATGTGATGAGGATTTTTTATGTCATATGTAATTTAATGCTTCAGAGTATACTAGTGATCAACATCCATTTCATGGACCTAAGGTTCACATATTGGTTTTGGAAAGGTATACAATGATATTTGGTATTTCAAGTCAAGCAAAGTACAACATTCAATCATCAAACTAAAAACTAGTCTAAGAAAATTATTTGCATTCTAGATGATATGTTCTGAGCCAATATTCTTGATTTTGATAGCTCATGGGATGATCACCATTCCTTGGTGTTTTTTCTAAAAAAAATAGATATCATTTATCAATTCAAGTGGATCTAATCATGGATATTTTTTACGCATTTTCAATAATATAGTTATTTGAAAAAATAGCTAAACATTCAATTATTATGCCTATTATTAATTATAAGATAATTTAATATATAAAATTTATTCAAATATGGTTATCTATGAGTCAATTCTTGCAAAATCATATAATGATTATCAAAGAAACCCTTGGAATTAAAAGTTTATATACTTGTTTTTCTTTGGGATTCACGAATATATGGTCACTAAGGCATATATATGTAAGTTATGTTAACTCCAATGTTTTGGAAACCTTTTGAAATCATGGAAAAATACACAACAAAATATTATTAGGTATATTTACCTCAAAATTTTAGTACCATGAATAAAAAATTTATGGTTTCTCAATTGTTGAAATATATACCCATTACTATAAATGTGATCTGAAAAATTGATATTGAGATCAAAGTATATACATCCTATATAGAGCATACAATATATATGATCGATTGATGCTACGAAGTGTTGAAGTGAAAGTTGTTTTTTATTTTTTTTGTAATATAATAGAATAAAAAACTCAACAATGAAACAAGGGATAGGGAATCTAAACTAAAGACATAATGGCTACACATGTTCCCTTATGAAGCTAATTGAAGCTTCTCTTGGATGATAATACTAGGGGTGAGTAGGTTTTAATGACCCTCATTTTTCTAGGTTAGTAATCTTCCTTAATCTTAACTATTTAATTTTTCATCGAGTGTGAGTTTGAGTTGTAGAAAAAGGTGTAAGTTTTTGGGAAGAGAAGGAAAGGAAGTGGAAAGGGACGAATGTGCGGGAAGAAAAATATGTACCTATTGGCATTATACTTGGTCGTCAATGGTACCTAGTTCGTTATAGTAAAAACTATCCGAGGAAACAGGTACCTAGTGGACATAGACCTGGTACCTGATAGAGCTGTTACAGGTTTTTAATATTTTGGGGAAATGTGTATTATCCCCTTTACAATTGGTATATAAAAACCAATTCACAGGGATTTTACACAAATTTAGATTTTCCCCTCTTATTAGACCTCTCCTTTTTATATATTTTATATAAAGTGGATTCCTACTTGAGATATAGATGAATTACAATTTTATTTATAGGGTATTATTTTCATTGTGGTTTTCATAGGGTCTTTTCTTAATATTATCTCATTGTTAATTTTATCAAAAATGTAAATGTAAAATTTATATACCTTAATCCAAATATTTTAAAATTCATTAAATCCTAAAGTTAGAATTTATTTCTACAACTTCATGAGTTACCAACTATTTAAAGGAGTTATATCTTTAGTTAAACACCTAAAAATATATCTCTTCATATTAGTAATAGATAAATACTTAATTATTTCCATTTTTAAGTTATCCTTATCATTCTAACAATGTTGTACCCCTTCTATTTGGAAATTGAGAAAATTTTTTACAATTATTTTGGATGGTTCGCCCTTCATCATCTCTTACACTTTAAGATTTGAACTATTATAAGTATATAGAAGATAAAATTTCATGTAACGAGATTTTTTTTAACAAATAATGTTTTTCATAACAGATTTTTGACATTTGTGAACATTTTAGATTTAATTTAACCTAAATTTTTTATGTTGGAATGTTTTTTTTATTATTTGGGTTTCTTATATATATATCCTATGTGTCTAATAGCACACATAATTATTTACACACATTTTGAATATTGTATAAATGATTTGCTAGCGATATTTGGGTTCGTTTATTCATGTTTAAAAGTCCAAAATTAAACTTATTATGGAAGGAATTTATATTTTGTTTTATTTTTATATATAAATAAGGCCAATTTCTTTGAAATATTATTAGAAATTGGATGTTGAAACTATATGTTTTAGCTGAAGGTATACCTCTTATTGTAATAAAGATTAATGGTTTGGGATATTCTCTCAATGATTTGAGAATTTGATTATTTTAGTTAAATTTTTATGGAACGTCCCTATATTATGGGATAATTATTATAAATTATATCCATTTTAAACAATCCTAGTAGTTCATTTGGTTTACTAATATTTTTATTCCTCTAATATATCATTTTTCTAATATTGACATTAGTTTATGATTTATATTTTGGGGTGGGGTGGTGACTTCCTACTAATTATATTATTATAAATCCCTATATTTATCTCATATTTGGATGGGTATAGACATTTTTTACATGATCTAGGGATATATAAAGAAATGGAGAATCAATGCCAGTGAGGTTTTGAGTTTTTTTCACATAATATAATTTTAGATGTTTTTGTGTATAGACAAAGCTGAAATGCATGGGCTATCCTCTGGTATTCACATGAGAGTTCATGACCAAAAATTATTCCATTTTTCACTCCTAAATAAATTTTGGACAATTTATCAGGTATATAAACAATTATTCCACAATTACACTCAAATTTTATACTTTCTGTTTGTTTTATACCTTGGTTGTATGAAATCACATGTTCAAAAAATGATATACATTTAGTATTTTTTTATTAATCACATTTTTACTTTTTTTAAATTGATTAAAAATTAGATGTTGTTAGTGTTAAAATGTATCATTACAATCATAAGTGTTCACCTTATATTTTTATCATATAATTTTAAAAGGGAAAACCATCTATAAGACATATCAAATTTATGTTTCAGTTTTTACACCTACCTTTAGTGATTAAGAGTTGACAATAGTTGTTATGGAATCCTAATTCGATATTTTCAGGTATTCGGGTCATGGGAATTAAAAATTCAAATGGATTATAAATTTTTTTTATATTCTTATATAATATTATATATAAAAATTAATTAATCAATAAATAAACTAGAATGATTCATCAACCCAAGACTACCAATAATTTATTAATAATTATTGATGGTACCTAGATATTTTACAAGGTAGGATCAATATTTGGAATAGTGGAATAGCCATGATCATTGATGAAAATATAACAACTTATGGCACACATGAAAAACTGTTGGGTTTATAGAAGAATCATCATACTTACCCTCAAAAGAAAACCAGGTAGGGATTCAAATAATCTATCCATGTGGATGATGATCATAGGGATAAGTGAACAAAGAGTTCAGTGGGTTGGCTAATGAGTTGGATTCTTCAAATGGAAGAAAAAAACTCTAATATCCATGTATAAATATCACCAACCTATAAATTTTCTCTAATGAAGTAATACATACAACCAATGAAAAAAAGCTGAGAGTTCTCTATTTATATAAGAATATTAAACAAGAATGTGTTTAAAATAGATGTGGTATATAGACTGATACATGGACAATATAAGATTAAGAAAATGTTGAGGGGGTGTCTTACAGAGGATGACATGATCCTAGAGTTGCAAAAACATAACCATGAGGAAGAGAAATGAATTTCTCTACAAGGAATCCTATGGTTTATATTTCTATTATTTGAACACCATATAATAATACAATGTATCTTAGTTATATATTAAATGAAAATGTTGGGATTTCTTAATTAATATTACAATTCTTTTCCACCAAATGTGTTCATAAATGTTGATAATTTCACTAGAATTTTATAATTTCCCATCCAGATAATGATTATATGAACTTAGGTTACTTATAAATGAGTGGGAAAGGATACAAATGTTTTGAAATAGAGAATAATATATGTCAAATTAAGTGAGGATAACATGTCTTGAAAAATAATAGGTTTATAAGTCTCACAACCCATGCATATAACCCAACTCTTGAGGTAGTGGTATCATTTAAACACCATCAAATCATTATAATAAATTCTACTAATTATGTTTTAATAGAAAACTTAGTGGATATGAAATTTCATTTGAATGGATTTGGAAAGACCTGAGAGAATTTTGAAATGGTTATAGTTGTGGTTGTTCAATATCTTTTAACATGTATAAAAGACTATGTGGATTTTTTGATTTTTATAACTTTTATATGTCACCAATCCATGAGAGGTAAGAACATTTGTTATTTAACCACTATGTTTGTTCCCACTATATTTTTATTTATCTCAATAGAATTAAATCATACACTATATCTCTTTCCACATCATTCCCTATAAAAATAAACCAATTACAAGTGTGATCTAACGACTATCCCTCTTGATAAATTTCCCTATACTCTATAGTTAATGTTTTACACTAACCACCATTCACTTAAGGGGGATCTTTAAACAATTTTTGGCACTCTTGGTGGGTGTATTCCATTGATATAGAATTTTTAATAGTGAAATCATGAAATAAAAATATGAAAAAATAAAAAAAGTTTTAAAACAGAAAATCAAAAAGTATTTAAAAATTATAATAGATTTACTATTTATATTTTTCTAATTCCTTATATTCTCTTATTGAAAAACTTATTATTTGTTATATATTTTTCAAATAATTTATACTAATAGGTTATTTTCAACTATGATATTTTGTTTTCATTAAAAATGGATGTGTTTATGTGGAATGAGTAATTAGACATCACTTATATATTTTTTGGTGACTTTGAAATAAATAATGGAGATATGATGTAATAATATAGGGGAAAATACCATATAAAGAAGATAAACATATGGTAGTCTAATCTTGTGAGAAAAAAATTATTAGGGATAAAAATCATATAATTATAGAGGACTGAGAAAGGATTGAAGCCTAACTTTTCAATTTTTCCACATACATGTAACAAACCAACACAAGTAAACCTACAATATTGACAGAGATAGTCATCCCAAAGGACCAATCGAAATATGGAATACCATGGGATGCTGATTAGCATCAAGGGTGACAAGCATAGGAGAGTGGGAATCTTTTCACCCTCAAATGGTAGAAATAAATCTCAAAATCTAACAAAGAACGTGATATGTGGAATCCATAGGTTGTAGATCTATGAAATAAAAAATAAATAGTTTTATAAAAACAATAAATCATAATTTATTGAAAATATATATATCAAAAAACCCTATTATATTATAAAACAATAAGATATTTACATAATAATTATCAGGATAAAAAACAAAACAGAAAAGGAAATCCAAAGTGTCTAATACATGACCATATTAAAATGAACCATAATCATGGAATAACAAAAACATCACCACTATGTGACTTGAGGTCTCCCCCAAATGAAAGGAATTCATTATTAGACCAATTTAAATATCACTTGACATGAGTTTACACCCATAGTAATTACAAAAATACATAATAGATACATATAATATAGAGTGTTTAGGTATGGTGTGAGATAACCATGTCCAGTTGAATTTAAAAAATGTGCTTATACAACTCCTTTTATTAGAAATTTTATAAATTCATGTTTTAACTACATTTAGAAGGTTGTTTTTTTTGTTTCCAGTATAAGAACATATAAATAGAACATAATGATGAAAGGGAAGCCTTATTTGAAGTGAAAATATATAAAAAGAATAATGAAAAAAACAAATTAATCCATCCCCAAAAAATCTCCACCTCCCCTTTATCTAACTCGACATAGAAACATTAGGGAAAAGGTAGAGTTACTATTTAGCTTAAATAATAAAGGGAGATTCGTGGGTCATTTTTTGTGATTTGAGATGGAAACTTCTATATCAGATTGTTGGGAGTATGTTGTTGAATTATTCAACTTGAGGAGTCTTTGGGAAACCAATATCCATAATTATAGATAAGGATGCCATATAGACTATTGAATTAGGCTAGATCCAGAAGATAACCTGAATGAATGTATTTAAGATCAAGTTATCTTGGGAGGCTACCCAATGAATATATAATGTTTTTATTTTATTAATTTATAATTTATTTATGTTTCAATATATCTAATTCAAACACACTATGATTTATTGTATATTTATATGATATGAATAAAAAATAAGGGTAGATAAATATTGGAAATAAATGAAGACACTTACACTTTAAATGGATAAATCCAAAATGTAAAGGGGACTATTATACCTTACTTTTATTTCCAATATGCTGTAATTCATTATTTTAATTCTGAATTGCATCTCTATTCTTGTGAATTCATTGAGTAAACCATAAAATTAATGTGGGTGGTGTAGAGAAAATAGGTAGTGTTTTTTGTATTTTATATGAACCATATTGATATAATATATCCATTAATTATCATAGTGATGAAATCATATTTAAAACATTTAATATATTTTCAGTCACCTAGACAATGAGGTTTAATAAAATAGAAAAAGTGTGTATCAAAATTTTTCAAATTTTAATTTTCTTGATGAACTTGCATATGAGTGATTTATTTTTTCTTAATATTAGTAACATGTTAATGCTTGAACCTAAAAAAAAGATGATAAAACATTTAATTTGGATTAGTATGAGAAATTGAAATCCAGTATGGATTATTTCAAATTGACTCTACACATTAGTTTTTGTGTGAAAAATAAAAATACATTAAACAAGTTTAAATGAAAATCAAAAAAAAATTACCCCTTACCCAACATCCATGCTGTGAACATTAAAATTATACTTGGTGGATTCTTATTACTAGGGATGGTTTAGTTTTTGGCCAGTCTTAATAAATTTATGAATAAGTGAAGTGAAAATCTAAAAGATAAAAACAAAAAAAATGTTCCCAGTTGATGATATGGATGATAAAGGAATTGAATATTGAAATATTTAGAAAAATATTAATATAGAGTTATCTAGTAGGTGTATATTGATAAATAATTAATTCTATGAAATGTTTAGTTCAGATAATGTCCTTGAGTGACGGGGATTTGGAAAGGTGCTTCATGCTAAAAATTTTAACTGAATTAGTTCTTTTCACGTAAAATTCCATTAATTTTTTCATGAACATCAAGGGACGTGAATTCATTGTGTGATTATTTTCAAATTACATATTTGGAGAAATGCATGGATCAAGTGTTGTGGAATGTGGATGATGTAATTTTTTCATTTTTTAATTGATAGATTACATGTATTTGGATTTTTTTTAATATTATATTTTAAAAAATATAATATATTTTTTAATTTTTTTGTTGTTTAATAAGAAATAATTTTTAGTCATTTTATACATTTAAACCATCATAATGTTGTAATTATTAAAAATCTTTATTTAGGTTTTCATTTTTTGGTAGAAAATATTTAAAATTTTGACGTTTGAATGAATTAGTGACGAAATGTTGGATTTATATAAGTTACATTAGTTTAAAAATGAATTAATGAGGGCCATGTAAGAGTCAATGGAAAATACATAAGCTGTGTAATATGAGTTCAAGGAATATTTCCACTATGTTTGAATGAAATCCTTGAGTAAGCATTACAAGTGATTAACATGAAGAATAAGGGGGCTATGAATGTTTCATTAATGTATGAGAACCATCATGTATGATAAAACAATCCTTACCAATACTTCATAATGATGGAAATGGGGTTCTCATATGAGTAAATTTTGAATTTAGCATGCTACATATGAATTAAATCAGTCAAAATTGTGATTGATCTATCTATTTAGGAAAAAGATACATCACCCAACAATCACTATTTCTTGGTCCTACATGAGAAGGTATTGAACATAGAATAACACCACATGGAGGATCATCTATTGGTGCTGTAGGGAGAACACACACCCATAATGGATCTTAAGAATACATGCATGCATTAACAAAACCTCAATCCTTAAAACATTATACGTTGAGTCCCTCTAATGGATATTTATTATGACACTGTTTTTTATCTTGTTGGCATGCCTTTGTGATGTATCCTAATGGGGTGTCAACACATTCTCAACCCAAATCCTTTTTGGAGTTGGTAACCATGAACCAAGTACATTTTAGCCTTGAATAAATTTATATTCAAGTTCTGGAATATTAATAAATGTCTTATCTAATATTAATTTTGTGTACGTAATATTAATGTAATAATGTTTTAGAGTATCTATCGCATTGAAATGTCATAGAAATTCCTTATAATAATAAGAACATAGATGTTTTATGATTATATTATTAATTTTATGTCCCAATTTTAGGATAACATTATATGATAGGGTCACATTGTATTTTCTTCTATAACGTACTTGATACTCGTAATCAGATGAAACATAATCCCAGGATGTTTTCACTTGGTAAAATCAATGATGGGAGATTATGAGGGAAAACCATCCAATAGGAATTCCGCTTGTTCATATGTCATTGTATTTTCCTAAATGTGAACATTTTTAATGGTACTTAAACTCGAACTTATTATTAATTAATATCTTGAGCCCTATAATTTAATGTTTTACCAAATCCATGAGGACTCATGCTCATGATAAATTACAGTATATTGGGTGTATCATGTGTGATATTGAATTAAGGAATTAGTCAATATAGATTTTTTCCCTTCATGTTTTTGTCAGATTATATATTAGGCCCTTTGATAAGATATGAAAATTCTATATAAAATTCCATGTATATGGTGATTAACAGGTTCGTTTCATGCTGTCCACGAATTATATATCAAGAATATAGTTTTATGACATGAGTATGAAACCCACAATATTTTATTTATCATTAAAATGTGTTACCCAACTATTTTAGATGTTTTTTTTATTTAATTTCATTTTAGTGTGTTTTAAAATTTTGGAAAAATTATTGGTTGTTTAGTGTTTTGGGGTTTTTTGGATGAGGTGGACCATGGTATAGGTGGGAGGTGATATTAAATGGAGAAATATTTTCAAATGAGATGAAACTGTTGAAAATTTTTGGTCTCTTGTGTCATGTAATTTGGAACACATTATAGAGGGATTAAACAAGGGGTGAATCCTCACTACCTTTTCCATCCCTTCTGCACCACAGTCAATAGACCACGCCACTATGATGCCTTCTTGATCATTACTATTCCATTTTCATTAGACCACACTAAAAACCTAGTCATCCAACAAAGAAAAGAAAATTATAATCTTTAAACTATTCTAATTTTCCCCTTAGTCACCCTAACCCCCTAAAACTCTCCTCTAAATGTGCGACTCATGGATAAAGGGATCTCGAATACTATCTTATTAATGATTCCACTTGAAATTTCAGATGTAATCTATCTAAAAAAGATTTATTATCCCTCATCCTTCTACACAACCTTCCTTCCCCATGGGTTCTCTCCTCCCTCTTTGTTGAATATTCCTTATCCAAACCCCAGGTGGACATTATTATTTTAATTTTGTTTGCCTTTCAATTCTATGTTTATTGATTTTTCATTAAGGACTTTTTCTCTCCTTTTTAGAGGGTTAATGTTGACTATGCATGGATTATGTAGCTTATTCCATGGTTTGTATTTTACTTAATATCACCCATGTGAAATGATGTTCCAAATTAGTTTTCAAACAAAAATTATAAATTTTATTTGGGTGCAATTGTATTTAGAGATGAATGTTGATGAAACTTTTAAGTGATTTTATGATATTTAAAAATTTATTCCTATAAAATTATCCCCATTTATTGTATACATGTTCATTATAAATCATAAATTTTACTGATTAATTATTTTTTGAGACTTTCAATGATGAATTGTGTGTTGTAAAATTATTTGTGGTTGATTAAAAAATTTATTTGGGTGATACAAGTGTTTAATGGATTTATTTATTGGAGTTTATTTGTTTGAGAAGTTTAATAATATTTATGTGGTTCTTGTGTTATCTAGTTATTCCTGATTTTTTATATGTCTCTTTTCATGTATGGTGATTATATATGCAGGTATGGATCTATGCATATATATAGACATATGTAAATTCTCACATGATAATATGTGTATATGTATATAGTGATATTAACACACACACACACACAAATATATATATATATATATATATATGTGCAGTTATATTTGCGTAAAACATTTAAGAGGTAAATTTTGAAATTTAAAAATTATTGTTGATTTTTTTAATATATTTTCAAATATTTGTTTTTGATTGTTTTTTTATCATTTAAAATGTATTGTTCTTATGATTTATTTTTGAAATGGGCTCTAAAAAATGTTTGGTTTTCACATAAGCTATAAAAATGGGTTTTTAAAAGGAGAAATTCTTTCATGTTACTTTGATGATTATGGGATGTTATTGATAATGGAATGATTGATTTCTATGTTTAATTATCTTGGTTGGTACTTGGGAGACTTTTGGTATGTGGGTAAATTGGACTATTTTTTATCTATTTTAGTTAGGGTAAAAACTGGGTGTCATTTATCGGAGACTACTGGAGTTGAGATTGTTGGTTTTTGTGTTTCTTTTATATAGTAATCTGGTGTTCCATGAGGTATTATTGGTTACCTTTGGAAACTATCAGACTAAGATCCTTGCTGTGTGTCATGGAATATTCTTGTGATGCTACAATCTATTTAATTCCCACTCTTACATTTTTGGATGATGTTTTTGTCATTTTATACTAATCTTCATCATTTTTACTATTTACCTCTTCTACACTTTAGTCTAATATTAATCTTTGTTTTATTAATTGCTTAATTTTTTTCCATTTATTATGTTTGGTTGTCCTCCATGGTTCTATTTTATAATTAATAATGAAAACATGAATTTCAAATTCAAATTTTATATGGCATGATTTTGGTTTTGTGGTTTCTAATGGAATTTATAAACGGTTTTATTAAAGGGTATCTTGTGATGTATATTATAAATAGATTTTAAAAATATTGAGTTAATTTTTATAAAATGTGTGAACTATGATTTTAGTTTTTATGATAATCAAAATACACTATTAAAATAGTTTATTTCAAACTAATATGTTTGGTCTATTTTGGAAAATAAATGCATGGCACTTTTATTCTTACCTACTCGGTTGTTTATGAAAAAATCATACGCACACAACTTTGTTTCTATAGACGAAGTTACTATTTTTAGTTTCTACCATTGATTCTATAAAATGGATCCAATATTAGATATATTATGATCTCAGTTCATAGGGGATTTTTTGATCAACTATATATGTTTTTAGCATTTTAATCATTTTTTCAAAATTATCCATCTACTTATTTCCTTTCAATTTGAGGTAAATTCATGATATATTTAGAGTTATGGAATAATGGGCATGAGATTTTGATTACAAGGGAGTTTTAGTTTATTAGAGGAATTTTTTATATATATAGATTTTCAAAATTATTTATGTTTTTGTTAAACAATTTATTTGTTTTTGAGGTGGACCTATGAATTATAGAAGGGTAATTTTGGATTTTTTGTAAAAATATATTTATATTTAAATAATGATTATCATGGAGAAATCATTTCTATTTATTTTTGATGTTTCCCTATAAATTTTCACTATAACGTGGGTATCCTGAACATCCCTTAGGCTATTGGGGGGATGAGTTGGGTGATGGATATGGTGGAAACCCATGTTAGTAATTTAAAAATGGTATCATATCCAAGTTTTTTAAGAGATCCTAAATAAAAAACACAACCATTATTATTTGTGATGTCTATCATATATAGATTATATATTCTGAACTCATGATATTTCAGCCGGAAGAGATTTGCAATGTCCTACTCATTCAATGCCTTTTATTGTCAAGGGATATTGGGGGTTTAAATATTGATTTTTGAATTTTATATGATTTATTTTATATTTTTTGTATTAATATTAATTTTAATTAATAATAGTTAAATTTATTATTGTATTTATGGTGATTTGGGATGACATATGAGTTCAGTTGGTGGTACAGATTGAGCTCTCATAGCTTGGTCACCCATGTGTGGTGTGTATAATTTTTTTCATTCATTCAATGGTGGCTATGTGATTGTAAATTGGTCCCCAAATTGATTTACAAAATTAATATATAGAGACTAATCCAATATTTTCTTCGACTTATGTAGAATGATGTTGATCAATTTGGTTTTTGGTAGTGTTTGAATGTGGGTTTTTTGAAAATTTTAAAATGGGTTTCAAGAAATATTTTTTGGTTTCAAAATGGAATCATATATTTTGAAATATATTTAATTATAAGGAATAGTTTTTAATATATAAAATTATGTTTTCATTTAATAAAGGGGGTTTTATGGTTTGAAAATTTTGAATGAATGGATTTTTTGATATTTTATCTTTGGAAAAATTGGTTTTATGTAAGGGGAAATTGGTTTCATAACTTTTAATGATGTTTACATAATAAATTTAAAGAACCTCATAAATTGAGGGATTTTGAAACACCTTCAAAATAGGGAGTGTAGAATTTATAATTGGGTTTCAAGTGGGGTTTTATATTTAAAACCCTTAGGATTTAATTTTCAATATTTTTAGTTTTTTTCATGTTTGGTGCCACAATATTTTGTTTAAAATTTCATTTTGAATTCAGATATGATTTTTAATGTGTGCGATTATAGTTTTGGATATATGATTTGATTGGGAATTTATTTCCATGTTATTTAATTTATTCTACCAAGGGTAATCTTTAATATTGTTGAGTTTGGGTGACTGTCTATTTTAAATGATATAGTCTATCTTGTTTCTACGAAAAAAAAATTTGTGTGTAACTCATCAGGTTCTTTATCTATTTTTTCTAGTGAATATGATTATTTTAGGTTTAATTTTTTATTTTTGGAGTGGTTGGTTACTTTTTAGTTTTATGTGTTGTTATTTTTAGTAAGGTTTGATATAAATTCCTTAATTATGGGGGAAAACATTGGATGTGCTTCATGTACCTAGGACAAAATCTGAACCAGTTGAGATTACACACAGATAGATATCCATTAGTTTTTACAGTTTGCCTATGATCTAGGTCTAAAGTATGATGTTCTAGGTTACATCTTCTTTATTCTTAGAGAAGGTTTTGAACCCATTTTGTATGAAGATGAATTTTTATTGTTTATTCCTTCTTACAAATTCTTAGTTGGTGGGTCATGAGATAGTCTTTGTTTCTAGATTTGTATAGTATTCGTAAAGTTGTGATATCTTTTGGGAATGGTTTGGTGGGAATTTTGAGGTATGTATTCCTTATTTAAATTTCCGATAAGTGATCATTTTCTTATATTTGGGTTTCTCTATGTTGCACCTATAGAGATATGTTCTTGTAGTCTTATGAAAATCATGCATTCATATTTTGTTTGAAGTTTCACTTGAGATATTTTTGATTGGTTTTGGGTGACCATTCAAAGTAAAATTTTGGGGATATCATTTAGTTTTTTATCTAAAATACACATGATGTTTAGAAATGGTGGGGAGACCCCCTATAGATCTTTATTTTATAATTTCCCCATTTGAATATGGGTGTGAGTTTTTCCTTGGGGATTTAGAAATTCATATATCTTTTGGAGACTATTCTATTTTATTTGGTTAAATTTGGTTTTAGGTTGTTCATATACTATGCCATAACTCATTATTTACTTATAATTAATATTATTTTATGGGTCTTCTTCTTAATATTTGTAACTTTATTGGGGACGAAATTTGGGTGCTGTAAATATTGTACCACCCTAGGTTTTGATGGTTTTATTTAATAAATATAACAATTCTGTTTTTTTTTAATTTTTGAATTTTTGGGGTTTTTAGAGTAATAGGGTATATTAGGTGATCAGGGAGTGATTATAGCTACAAAACATTCCGAAACTAAGTTACTTATGGCATGTAAATCATGGGTTGAGCAAGGCTATTTCACATTAGGGTGGTTCTACTCCATTGAGGGTGCCATGGCATGGGGTCAATCCTATAGTCAATTTTATAACCCCTGTATTGTGGTCTTCAGATGTTTCCATAAAGGGCCTTGGAAAGGGTTGATTACCATATTCCTTTTCTAGGTGGAATACATACGAGTTTCTAGGAAAATCCATAGATTTACCTCTCCAAGTATTTGTGTTTCATGATCTATTAACCACATCGCATCCCCAGTTGTCGGTTAGAAAGAAAAATAACTCAATTTAGCCTTGATATTTTTTATCGCTAAATCATCTTCGCCCATCCCCCATACCCCAGACACTTGAAACATGACCAAATGGACCCTACTATTCCCACTTCATCTTTCTATTATCATTCTTTTCTATGCATGTATTTCCTATACACTATGTGACATTTAATTTGAAAAATATTAATTCTATTTTTTACTATGATTTGAGATTGGTCATTTAATCCTTCCTCTCAATATTGTAGGAAGATTCACATCTTATATACTTACCCTAGGTTGTTGTTTCCCTGATCATTATTTTCACTAATATGCTCCATGTGTTTGGATGTTACGAATAGTATTTCAATAAAATTAAAAATTCAATTTGGTTTTAATTGGAATTATAGAACCAGGTTTCTAATGCCTTTTAAGTCATTTCAATTGGTTTATAAATGTGTTCATGGGATCATTCCCATGTTTATTATTTTCATTTAAATAATAAATCATAATTATTATAGATAAATTATTTATTATGGATTTATATGAGGAATTCAGTGTTTTAAAATTATATGTAGTTTTTGTGAAATTTATTTGAGTTATCGATGTGTTCAATGGATAAATTAATTTGGGTTTTCTCAGAGATTGTTTATTAGGTTTGTATGTTTATTGTGTTATTTATTTATTCATGGTATTTCAGATGGCTCTTGTGTAATTTTTTTTACACACGAATGTATGGGTATATGTTTATATATAGACATATGAACATATTATTTTGAGAATATGAGAATATGTTTATTGGGAGATGGTTATATATATATATATATATCTATGTGTGTGTAATTGAGTATGTGTATATGTTTGAAAACTAGTTTTTATATATCAAAAATATATTTGAATTTGGTTTAAAAAAATCAATGATTTTTTTCTAATTTGTTTTTTATTTTAAAAATAGTTTGAACTTATTTATAATTTGTGAAATGGATTCAAAAGTAATTATGGTTTTTATATAATTATAAAATAATGTGTTTTGAAAGGAGGCATTGTTTAAAAGGATATTATTTATTATGGGTATTTATTGATAATTGGAAGGATTATTTCAATGTATAATACAAGTTTATGGAACATGGGATATCATAGAAAGGTGGGCAAACTAGACGGATACTACTTTAGCTTGGTTGGGGTAGAAGTTAGTGTTTATTTTTAGCAAACTGTGAGACCAATTATTTTTGGTTTATTTTGTTGAGTTCATGTATTAAAGTAGATTTATATGAGAATGACCTAATTAACTTTAGAACATATATGTTCGAGCTACACCCCATGTGTTATGGATTATTTATTTGATTTCATATTTTATTTTGGTCCCACTATGTCTTTTATGGAAAATGTTGTAATAGATGCTTATTTCTACGATCAATAATTATTATTTACATATTTTATAATTTAGACCTTTATTTAACCTTTTTTCATTTAATTATCCATTTTTTTCATTTACAATTATGGGTTTCCTTCTCAATGATATTTTAAAAGTAAATCTGAAAATGAAAAATAATTTCCATATTTAAATTCCATGTTTTATGTAATCTGATTTATAAAGGATGTTTTAATGTGGTTTAAAAAAAACTTGTGAGATTTTTTAATAAGTTGATATCAAATTATATATGGTCTTTTTATAAATTATATTAAATGTGAATTTGTGAAGACCCAGACCCCCCTTGGTCCCTTCCTTTGCCAAAAATCCGGTTTCCTTGCGGGGTACCGATCGGTGAGACCGATCGGCGAGACCGATCGGGGAGACCGATCGGGGAGACCGATCGGTGAGACCGATCGGTGAGACCGATCGGTGAGACCGATCGGTGAGACCGATCGGTGAGACCGATCGGCGAGACCGACCGGCGAGACCGACCGGTGAGACCGACCGGTGAGACCGATCGGTGACACCGATCGGTGAGACCGATCGGTGACACCGATCGGTGACACCGATCGGTGAGACCGATCGGTGAGACCGATCGGTGACACCGATCGGTGAGACCGATCGGTGGGACCGATCGGTGGGACCGATCGGTGGGACCGATCGGTGGGACCGATCGGTGAGACCGATCGGTGCGACCGATCGGTGAGACCGATCGGCGAGACCGATCGGTGGGACCGATCGGTGAGACCGATCGGTGACACCGATCGGTGAGACCGATCGGCGAGACCGATCGGTGAGACCGATCGGCGAGACCGATCGGTGAGACCGATCGGTGACACCGATCGGTGAGACCGGCCCTGCCAAGTTGTTCCAGTAATGTTCCTTTTTCGCAAATAGGGTTTTAAACCCTATTCTCCCTTGCTAAAAAAATATCTTGGAAATCCGAAACGCGCGCAAAGGTCTTAATTAAATGCTTCATTAATTCATGGGTCAGTTAAAACCACCCAGCATCATTAATGATGAGTCAAGCCACGTGGTCAACCCACGACTCCCTCGTCTTCCGTGGTTTTGTGTTTTCATCTCAACCGTCCCCAGCCCTTATAATTAAGGGTTAGGCCGTGGTTTTCCCCCTTCTTCGATCGTGGCCCTTCTGGTGCATCGGGACCGCCGCGTCGTTATCCGTAAAGTTCCGCGCCCCCGGCCTAAACGTCGATCATCCATCAACAAGTAGGGAATTTCTCTCGTCTCTCACCTTTGTGTATCATGCGGGGTGGGCGTTACTTTTGTTCCTATGGAATTGGTTGAACCAAACCCTAATGAAGATACTAAACGAAGTTCTAAAGAAAGAAGGGGAAGGGGTTGTGATCGTTGTTTATGCTTTATCTTGTGATCATCCCTTTTGTTGTACTGGTCTATGTTTTCCTGAAAATTGAGGCCGTTGGTGGTCGTGTGTGTACACTTGAATCCCCTCGTGATGTTTTAAATGGGTTGCTGAAATTGTGAACTCCTGCTGTGAAATTGGTTAATCACGTATACCCAGCTGAATAATTGAAAGCACCAGGATCAACCCTTCTGTGATAACTAACGGATAGAACACATGAAATTTTGAAATCATGGAGTGTGTTAAGTCGTTTAAATCTGAAAATCCCTGACTTGTGTTGGTAGTGGTTGTTGGTTGTTTTCCCTTCGGGCCGTTTGCTGGAAATGTGGGAGGGGATGGGATTCCCCGTTCTTTTTATACTCTCGGTGACTGTGTGAATTTGGGGGATGGGATCTCCTGTTGGCATGGTTTCAGTGGTTGTGAGTTTTTATCACAAATTGGGGAGAGATCCTCTGTTGGCAGAACCGGGTGTGAGTGTTTTGGTTGATCTATGCTTGACGTTTTCCTTGGTTATGCTTATGGTAGTTGCCCAGTAGTGCTTAAAATTAATTGAACAATTGACTGAACGTGAAACAAGAATGGGACAAATGGTTTTGTGGGCAAGGGTCGCGAATTGTGACTCGGGCGTTGTGGTATTGTGTCCTGTAGGTTGGCTAGGAAAACCTATGTTTTGGGTGAGTGTTTGTTACCTATATCTATACTTGTAGCTTTGTGTTTCTTATTCGCGCCCCACCCAAGTTGAGCACTTAGTGCCGAACACCCCCATTTATGGGGGAAGGGTGTTTTTCCCAACACTATACTTAGTGGCTGGTTATTAGCTCCTTTTCTGCTCCCTTTCCCGGATAGCCCAAGTACCTTCGGGCAGGCTGTGATGGCCTGAAGTCCATTATTAGCCCAAGAACCATCGGGTAGGGTGTTGTGGTGGTTGGCCAGGTGTGTGCGGCAGGTGATTTCCCAAGTGTCTTCGGGATGAGGCCCAGGTGTTTTTCGGGCGTGGTAGTGGATTCTTTAGCCCAGGTGTCTTCGGGCGTAGCGGTGGTTGTTCTGGCCTAGGTGTTTGCAGGCATGGTTACTTGTGACAGTTGAGGCCCAGGTGTGTGCGGGCGGGATTTGGCAGTGGGACTGCGTGTGGTTGTGGCCCAGGTGTGTGCGGGCGGGATTTGGTAGTGGGACTGCGTGTGGTTGTGGCCCAGGTGTGTGCGGGCGGGTGTGGCAGTGGAACTGATAAATGAGAATGGAGTAATCTAATAAAGCTCTTCAATTGGTTGTGTGCTTATAGGATACCTAGTCTTAGAAGTAGCAGCCTGGAGTCTGAGAGACGTTAGCTGCAGTTGTATCTAAGAATAGGTAATGCCCATAGTGTGGATGTGAGTTACTTATATATTCTGTACTTTTTGTGTTTCTATACGCTACTCCACCCTGTCGGTAAGGGCATCTGACACCCCGGGGATTCTGAGCCCTGGGGGGTGTTTTCCCCAACATTCTGATGGGAGGTTGAATGGCTGACTACCCCCTTTGGCCCCGCTCTCTTCTCTTGGAAGATCTTAGTGCTGGTAGGCACAGTGGTTAGTTTTACCCATATATGTGTGTAGAGGGCTGTAATGGCTTGTGGTTATTTCACACACATATATTCTGGATATAGTATCCTATGGACTACTATAGGTGTAACGTGTATAGGCTGTGATGGCTTGAGGATCCTTACTCGGTGTATGGGCTGTAATGGCTTGAGGTATAATACCCGACGTATGATACACGTTATGCGAGCTGTGGTGGCTCCTGGAAACTACCTGGTTACTTTTGGTTGTGAGGATTGTGTGGAGCTTAGCCCAAGTGTCTGCGGGCAAGCCTATGTGGTGCACGTGGTGCAGATTGTGGAGCTTGACCCATGTTGATACGGGCAAGCCTTTGGAGAGAGATGCACAGGACGTATGTCGTTGGGGCAAAGCGGCAAACCAGTGGGGAAGTAGTAGCGGGGTACCCTTGATATTCTTTACTATATGCTATATTCTTGTATGCGTTACTTGGTGAGAGTAACCTTGGTGAGGCTTGGGATGGATAGTTGCCTTGTTAGGTGTTTGGTTTACTCTTTCTCACGGGACTTTAGTACGTTCCCCCACTTGTGCACGAGAGTCTTGGTTTTCCCTACTGAGTGTACTTGAATGCTCACCCTACGTTTACTTTCAGGTTTCCAGGAGGACTACCAGGGCTGCGCGGGACCCTATTAGTCGGACAGTTGGAGTTGTCGCTGTTGTCGTACCTTTGTTTTCTTTTGGTATTGTACTTGAGAGCTTCTTTTTCTTTTGTACTTGTACCTTGTTGTAAACTGTTTAAACATACATGTGGGAATGGTTTACTTTTGGCTTTACTTTTCTTTCTATCTTGGTGTTGTTGGGTTTTCTCCTCCTTATCTTTCGATCCTATAAGATAAAAAGGGTAATGCCTTCCATTTGTGAGAACTTCCTATACCCTTGGTGCTAGTCGCCACTCCGGGACCTATTGAAGGCGGGTTTCGGGGGTCATTATCTCTCCTTCAACTCGAAGAAGGAAGGGCCTGGCAACCTGCTGACCCTTCCCTCCTTTTGGTGAAGGCGGGTCGTGACAGAATGGTATCAGAGGCGAGGTTGAGAGATAGGACGGAGTCTGGAGTTAGGCACAGTAAGGATTTCATGGGACGGTAAGGCAACAGCGTTGGGTGACCTTGGTGCGTGAAATAGGCCAGGGAGGACCGGCTAGGACACGGGATTTTAGGGCCCCCCGTGATCCGATGCAAGGACTCTGGACCTACCGAACGACCAAGTGAAGCCACACTGATTGCAGGGTAGAGACCCTAGGGAAGGTACATGCATCATAAATGACTTGTGTTCTTGTGTTTCTGGGATGTCTTGGGAAATTAAGAATAAATTAAATCTTAATAAGTTTTGAGAACGGTTTTCTTTGCACTACTGGGCTTAGGCATTCCTTGTTTACCTTGCAGCTATGGCACCTGGAAGGCGACCACGTGTGGTACAGGCGATCGAGACTCCTGAGACTACCTTGGCCAATCAGCAGAGAGCTGATCGGGAGGAAGAGGACGACCGGTGGCAGAAGACTCTTCGAGCCTTTCAGCGACAGGCCCTCGAGAAATATGAGGGCAGCACCTCCGACATGAAGACGGAAGGCTGGCTGGAGGAGCTAGTCATAGCCTTCGGCCTGATTCGGGCCCCGACAGAGTACTGGGTTCCTCTGGCTGTTAGCCAGATGCGAGGAGCGTCACGTCAGTGGTGGGTGCTTCACCTGGGGAGTAGGAAAGAGTCTGAGGTTGCTTGGGCGGAATTCGAGAAGGAGTTCCGGGCGGAGTTTCTCTCCTCGACAATGAAGGCGGAGAAGAGACAGGAGCTACTCTCCCTCCAGCAGGGGAGCATGTCCGTGAGGGAACTTGGAATCAAGTTCAAGGACCTCCTGCGTTTTGCTCCAGACCTCTTTCCCGATGAGGAGTCTCGGGCAAGACGTTTGGAGAAGGCGCTCCGACCCTCCCTCCAGTATGCTGTTACTCCCTTTACCCTTCCGACATACTTAGAGGTTCAGAAGAAGGCCGAAGTGGTGGAAAGGATGCACACTCTAGGCGGACTGTCACGAGAAGGGATCCAGCTGGGACCATCGAAGGGGAAGGCCGTCAGCACCAGGCCCCCAGCATCGGGACCCTCCAGGTTCCGACCCGCAGGGAGCAGGCCGCAGCAGTTTCAGTTTCGATCCCCTGGCCCACATTCTTTCCCTTCAGGCTCGGGACCACGGTGCTTCATCTGCGGGAGCCCTAGACATCTTCGGAGTCAGTGCCCCGATCGGGTGCAGTACAGCGGTGGCAGTCATCCCCAGCATCCACCACAGCAGCAGTTCCCAGCCAGACCCTTCCAGCAGCAGCAGGGACAGCGAGCTCCCGCTCCTCCGCAGACAGACATAGGAGGGGAAGGCCGACCTCAGGGCGCTCCCCAGGGACCTCGACCAGGGCGTGGTCGGGGAGGTGGCCGACAGCCGAGGGGTAGGGGAGCTGGGCGTGGACAGTTACACGCCGCAGAAGCAACAATTCCAGCAGGGCCAGAGGTTGTTCGAGGTACGATCAGTGTGTTTAGCACTCTTGCTTATGCTTTGTTCGATACCGGAGCTTCGCACTCCTTTGTTGCACCCAGTCTAGCCCGCGCCTTGGGTCTAGATGCCGAGAGACTTCCAGTGCCCCTGGTGTTGAGCACACCAGTTGGAGGTCAGACCGACTTGCTGTTCGTTTTTCGGGGATGTAGACTGATGTTGGGGCCACATCAGTCGGTTAAGGATCTCCTTCTGCTACAGATTCGGCCGTATGATGTCATCCTAGGCATCGACTGGCTATTTTCTGTGTGCGCCGTCATCGACTGTTTCCAAAGGAGGGTGGTGTTCTCCGGTTTGGACGGCCAGTGTGTTACTTTCACCGGCGAGCGGAGCTGTCCGAAGGGAAACAGGAGGGAGGAACCTCTCCTCTCCTTGTTGACCGAACTGACGATAGAATCAACAGATGCGGAAATGGTGGAAGTACCAGAGATCGTTCGTGAATTTATGGACGTCTTTCCTGAGGAGGTGACGACTCTACCCCCTCGACGTGATATCGAGTTCGGGATAGACCTGCAGCCCGGCTCTCGACCAATCTCGATGGCTCCTTACCGGATGGCACCTTCGGAGCTACGGGAGTTGCGGATACAGATTGACGATCTGACGAAGAGGGGTTATGTTCGTCCAAGTGCATCACCGTGGGGTGCCCCAGTCTTGTTTGCGAAGAAGGCAGATGGTGGCCTCAGGTTATGCATAGATTACAGGAGGCTGAATCAGGTAACAATCAAGAACCGCTACCCTCTTCCGAGGATAGATGATCTTTTCGACCAGATGAAGGGGGCAGGATGGTTCTCGAAGATCGACCTGCGATCCGGGTACCACCAGCTGAGGGTGAAGGATAGTGACGTCCCGAAGACGGCGTTCAGGTGCAGGTATGGGCACTTCGAGTTCGTGGTCATGCCCTTTGGTGTTACGAACGCCCCGGCCGTGTTCATGGGGCTTATGAACTCCATCTTTCGGGAGTACCTGGATCGGTTTGTGGTGGTGTTCATCGACGATATCCTGATCTATTCAAAGTCAGAAGAGGACCATGCAGAGCACCTAAGGACAGTTTTGGAGGTCCTACGACAGCACCAGCTCTATGGGAAGTTGTCAAAGTGCAAGTTCTGGGCGCGAGAGGTGCACTTCCTTGGACATGTAGTGTCTGAGCAGGGAGTAGCAGTCGACCCATCAAAGGTTGAGGCAATTGTTTCTTGGGCAGCACCCAAGAATGTGGCGGAAGTTCGGAGTTTCCTTGGACTGGCAGGCTACTACCGGAGATTCGTGCCCAACTTCTCCCGGGTAGCAGCCCCTTTGACGGCTTTGACCAAGAAGGACCATGTTTTCATGTGGAGCGAGCAATGTGAGTCGTCCTTCAGCTACCTAAAAGAAAAACTGGTTAGTGCCCCAGTGTTGAGGTTGCCAGAAGAAGGGATGGCCTATGAGGTATTCTGTGATGCTTCAGGACAGGGCCTGGGGTGCGTATTGATGCAGCGACAAGGGGTGATCTCTTACGGGTCCAGGCAGCTACGCCCCCATGAGCGGAACTATGCCACCCATGACCTGGAGCTTGCAGCGGTGGTGTTCGCATTAAAGCTGTGGCGACATTACCTCTTTGGGGAGTGCTTTGTGGTCTTCACCGACCACAAAAGCTTGCGCTATATCTTCTCCCAGCGTGACTTGAACTTGCGACAGCGGAGGTGGGTCGAGTTTCTCCAGGACTACGACTTTGAGATCTCATACACTGAAGGTAAGGGAAACGTTGTGGCTGATGCCCTGAGCAGGAAGCCGCATCAGGAGGTGGTTCGGGAATCTGCTGATGCTTGGAAGGCAATGGGGGAGTTGGCTGCCTTGCACTTGGATGCAAGGGTGGAAGGTAATAGAGGTTGTTTCTTTCAGATGACGGTACAGTCCTCCTTGTTGCAGCAAGTGGAAGAGTCTCAGTGGGGAGATCCTGAGGTAGAAGTGTTGCGGGATCGTGTCGATCAGGGGAACGCCCCGGAAGGATGGTCGGAGGACAGCCGACATCGGATGCTCTTTCATCGGAGGTTGTTTGTTCCAGAGGTGATGCGTGATGAAGTCCTTCATGAGTTCCATAGCTCAGCCTTGGCGGTACATCCGGGTGTTTCGAAAATGTACCGAGGCCTGAGGGGACAGTTTTGGTGGCCCGGGGTGAAACGGGCAGTGGCAGAGTTCGTGGCTAAATGCCTGGTGTGTCAGCAGGTGAAGGCTGAACACCGTGTTCCTGGTGGTCTGTTGCATCCTCTAGATGTTCCCGAGTGGAAGTGGGACGGCGTCTCAATGGACTTCGTCACGGGACTACCCAGAGCTCAGGGCGGGCATGATGCTATCTGGGTAGTGGTGGATCGATTGACAAAATCTGCTCACTTCTTGGCTATCAAGGAGTCGGGACCCGTGAGTACCTTAGCACAGAGGTACGTGGATGAGGTGGTGCGTTTGCATGGAGTTCCGAAAACGATCGTCTCGGATCGGGACACTCGATTCACCTCACGAGTCTGGAAGGGGTTACAGCATGCTTTTGGCACCCAACTACGCCTTAGCACTGCTTTTCACCCTCAGACTGATGGGCAGACAGAGCGGACTATCCAGACTTTGGAAGACATGCTGCGAGCATGTGTTCTGGATTTCGGAGGATCATGGGTACGACACTTGCCTTTAATAGAGTTTGCCTACAACAACAGTTTTCACTCTACTATCGGCATGGCTCCTTTTGAGGCCTTGTATGGAAGACCATGTCGTTCACCCTTATGCTGGGCAGAGGTTGGTGAGACTGGTACTCTTGGACCAGAAGTAGTGCAGAGCACCACGGAGAAAGTCCAGCTAGTGCGGGAGAGGATGAAAGCAGCTCAGGATCGGCAGAAATCTTATGCTGATCGTCGGAGGAGGCCCCTGAGGTTCGAGGTGGGAGATCATGTGTTTTTGAAGGTTTCCCCTCGACGGGGGCAGCGGAGGTTCGGAAAGGGGAGTAAGCTCTCCCCTAGGTTCATCGGACCTTTCGAGGTGCTGAGGCGAGTTGGCGAGGTGGCATATCAGCTGGCCCTACCACCTCAGTTGGAGAGTGTCCATGACGTCTTCCATGTCTCCCAGCTTCGTCAGTACTTACATGATGACTCTCATGTCATCAACTGGGGAGAGCTAGACGTAGGAGGAGACGCGACCTTCGAGGAACGGCCAGTCAGAATCGAGGATCGCAAGGAGAAAGTGCTCCGTGGACGAACCGTCGGCCTGGTTCGTGTGTTGTGGAGACATGGCGGCCTCGAAGAGAGTACGTGGGAGAGGGAAGCATAGATACGTGCCCAATACCCCGAGTTGTCCTGAGCTTTAAACCTTTGGTGCCTGTTGTGACAGAACGTTTGACCTTTTTGGCTATGAAATGTGCTAGGTTCCTTTCCTCTGTTATGTGTGGGAAGCCCCGGCTGAAGGGAAGGGGGAACCCGACCCCTAATCAGGACGCATTAAGGTGGATGCGATTAAACCCGTGCGGGCGAGTCAGTGCCGCCCAAAGCGGATAATATCTTGACATGGGGGAGGGGGAATCCCCAAACCCACATGACCGGGCGGTTTGGCGTGATATGATGCTTGGTTCTTGACAGGGTGTATTTTCAATTAGCGGGGGTCCACTCCTAAGAGGTATCTTCGAAGATGGTTGTTCGGATCCTCTCTTTCCTTCTAGTTTGTTTTGATTCTCGGGGACGAGAATCGTTTAAGAGGTATCTGATGTGAAGACCCAGACCCCCCTTGGTCCCTTCCTTTGCCAAAAATCCGGTTTCCTTGCGGGGGTACCGATCGGTGAGACCGATCGGCGAGACCGATCGGTGAGACCGATCGGGGAGACCGATCGGTGAGACCGATCGGTGAGACCGATCGGCGAGACCGACCGGCGAGACCGACCGGTGAGACCGACCGGTGAGACCGATCGGTGACACCGATCGGTGAGACCGATCGGCGAGACCGATCGGTGAGACCGATCGGCGAGACCGATCGGTGAGACCGATCGGTGGGACCGATCGGTGAGACCGATCGGTGAGACCGATCGGCGAGACCGATCGGTGAGACCGATCGGTGAGACCGATCGGTGAGACCGATCGGCGAGACCGATCGGTGAGACCGATCGGTGAGACCGGCCCTGCCAAGTTGTTCCAGTAATGTTCCTTTTTCGCAAATAGGGTTTTAAACCCTATTCTCCCTTGCTAAAAAAATATCTTGGAAATCCGAAACGCGCGCAAAGGTCTTAATTAAATGCTTCATTAATTCATGGGTCAGTTAAAACCACCCAGCATCATTAATGATGAGTCAAGCCACGTGGTCAACCCACGACTCCCTCGTCTTCCGTGGTTTTGTGTTTTCATCTCAACCGTCCCCAGCCCTTATAATTAAGGGTTAGGCCGTGGTTTTCCCCCTTCTTCGATCGTGGCCCTTCTGGTGCATCGGGACCGCCGCGTCGTTATCCGTAATGTTCCGCGCCCCCGGCCTAAACGTCGATCATCCATCAACAAGTAGGGAATTTCTCTCGTCTCTCACCTTTGTGTATCATGCGGGGTGGGCGTTACTTTTGTTCCTATGGAATTGGTTGAACCAAACCCTAATGAAGATACTAAACGAAGTTCTAAAGAAAGAAGGGGAAGGGGTTGTGATCGTTGTTTATGCTTTATCTTGTGATCATCCCTTTTGTTGTACTGGTCTATGTTTTCCTGAAAATTGAGGCCGTTGGTGGTCGTGTGTGTACACTTGAATCCCCTCGTGATGTTTTAAATGGGTTGCTGAAATTGTGAACTCCTGCTGTGAAATTGGTTAATCACATATACCCAGCTGAATAATTGAAAGCACCAGGATCAACCCTTCTGTGATAACTAACGGATAGAACACATGAAATTTTGAAATCATGGAGTGTGTTAAGTCGTTTAAATCTGAAAATCCCTGACTTGTGTTGGTAGTGGTTGTTGGTTGTTTTCCCTTCGGGCCGTTTGCTGGAAATGTGGGAGGGGATGGGATTCCCCGTTCTTTTTATACTCTCGGTGACTGTGTGAATTTGGGGGATGGGATCTCCTGTTGGCATGGTTTCAGTGGTTGTGAGTTTTTATCACAAATTGGGGAGAGATCCTCTGTTGGCAGAACCGGGTGTGAGTGTTTTGGTTGATCTATGCTTGACGTTTTCCTTGGTTATGCTTATGGTAGTTGCCCAGTAGTGCTTAAAATTAATTGAACAATTGACTGAACGTGAAACAAGAATGGGACAAATGGTTTTGTGGGCAAGGGTCGCGAATTGTGACTCGGGCGTTGTGGTATTGTGTCCTGTAGGTTGGCTAGGAAAACCTAAGTTTTGGGTGAGTGTTTGTTACCTATATCTATACTTGTAGCTTTGTGTTTCTTATTCGCGCCCCACCCAAGTTGAGCACTTAGTGCCGAACACCCCCATTTATGGGGGAAGGGTGTTTTTCCCAACACTATACTTAGTGGCTGGTTATTAGCTCCTTTTCTGCTCCCTTTCCCGGATAGCCCAAGTACCTTCGGGCAGGCTGTGATGGCCTGAAGTCCATTATTAGCCCAAGAACCATCGGGTAGGGTGTTGTGGTGGTTGGCCAGGTGTGTGCGGCAGGTGGTTTCCCAAGTGTCTTCGGGATGAGGCCCAGGTGTTTTTCGGGCGTGGTAGTGGATTCTTTAGCCCATGTGTCTTCGGGCGTAGCGGTGGTTGTTCTGGCCTAGGTGTTTGCAGGCATGGTTACTTGTGACAGTTGAGGCCCAGGTGTGTGCGGGCGGGATTTGGCAGTGGGACTGCGTGTGGTTGTGGCCCAGGTGTGTGCGGGCGGGATTTGGCAGTGGGACTGCGTGTGGTTGTGGCCCAGGTGTGTGCGGGCGGGTGTGGCAGTGGAACTGATAAATGAGAATGGAGTAATCTAATAAAGCTCTTCAATTGGTTGTGTGCTTATAGGATACCTAGTCTTAGAAGTAGCATCCTGGAGTCTGAGAGACGTTAGCTGCAGTTGTATCTAAGAATAGGTAATGCCCATAGTGTGGATGTGAGTTACTTATATATTCTGTACTTTTTGTGTTTCTATACGCTACTCCACCCTGTCGGTAAGGGCATCTGACACCCCGGGGATTCTGAGCCCTGGGGGGTGTTTTCCCCAACATTCTGATGGGAGGTTGAATGGCTGACTACCCCCTTTGGCCCCGCTCTCTTCTCTTGGAAGATCTTAGTGCTGGTAGGCACAGTGGTTAGTTTTACCCATATATGTGTGTAGAGGGCTGTAATGGCTTGTGGTTATTTCACACACATATATTCTGGATATAGTATCCTATGGACTACTATAGGTGTAACGTGTATAGGCTGTGATGGCTTGAGGATCCTTACTCGGTGTATGGGCTGTAATGGCTTGAGGTATAATACCCGACGTATGATACACGTTATGCGAGCTGTGGTGGCTCCTGGAAACTACCTGGTTACTTTTGGTTGTGAGGATTGTGTGGAGCTTAGCCCAGGTGTCTGCGGGCAAGCCTATGTGGTGCACGTGGTGCAGATTGTGGAGCTTGACCCATGTTGATACGGGCAAGCCTTTGGAGAGAGATGCACAGGACGTATGTCGTTGGGGCAAAGCGGCAAACCAGTGGGGAAGTAGTAGCGGGGTACCCTTGATATTCTTTACTATATGCTATATTCTTGTATGCGTTACTTGGTGAGAGTAACCTTGGTGAGGCTTGGGATGGATAGTTGCCTTGTTAGGTGTTTGGTTTACTCTTTCTCACGGGACTTTAGTACGTTCCCCCACTTGTGCACGAGAGTCTTGGTTTTCCCTACTGAGTGTACTTGTATGCTCACCCTACGTTTACTTTCAGGTTTCCAGGAGGACTACCAGGGCTGCGCGGGACCCTATTAGTCGGACAGTTGGAGTTGTCGCTGTTGTCGTACCTTTGTTTTCTTTTGGTATTGTACTTGAGAGCTTCTTTTTCTTTTGTACTTGTACCTTGTTGTAAACTGTTTAAACATACATGTGGGAATGGTTTACTTTTGGCTTTACTTTTCTTTGTATCTTGGTGTTGTTGGGTTTTCTCCTCCTTATCTTTCGATCCTATAAGATAAAAAGGGTAATGCCTTCCATTTGTGAGAACTTCCTATACCCTTGGTGCTAGTCGCCACTCCGGGACCTATTGAAGGCGGGTTTCGGGGGTCATTATCTCTCCTTCAACTCGAAGAAGGAAGGGCCTGGCAACCTGCTGACCCTTCCCTCCTTTTGGTGAAGGCGGGTCGTGACAGAATTTTTATATTAAGTTAATTACTATTCAATTTTTAAATATATTATTTAAAAATAGAATATTTGGTCTCATTTAAAACAAATATGGTCTATGGGTTTCTCACTGGAATTGATATTTATAATCACACCCTACTCAGAAAACATTGTTTCTATAGACAAAAGGATTTTTTTTTAATTTTATATCTTTTATTATTAGAGTTGTATTAATGTATTGATGGAGTGTGACACCGAGTGACATGGAATTTTTTTAAAAGTGTGATTTTTTTATTTTCGTTATTTTTATTTAATTTCCAATTTACTACATTACATTTAATTTAAGGGTGTATATGTGGAGTGATAGAGGACATAAAATGAGATATTGTTTTCAATATCATTAGTGGTGAGCTCTAGGATTTATTTTTCATCTATTTGATATGCTATTTATTTAATTTTTTAATATGTTTTTAAAATTTTATATTTGTTTATACCATGGTTATCTGACTTATAGACATGCCGTATATTAATGTTGATAAAATTTAACTGATTCTAACTTTTTTTTATCTAGGCAAATTCATTATTATTGATTTTTTCTAATCCCCTTACACTTGTCACAAAACCCTGGGGATCAAAAACACCACTCATGCTAGTGGAATGCCTAGTTGGGTGACTGTTCCAGGGAAATCCTATGTTGGTTCATTAGACAAAGAGGTTGTATTACACTGTGAGTATTCACATTTAATTATTTTCAATACAAAATTAAATTATCTCTCTATGGGTTGCTTGATGTGTTGTAGGATGCTGATATTGAACTTCAGTAAATCCCACCAAATGCCACAGAGGAAGATTTCTCAAGTGTCACACACTTAGTCTATCTATTGATATCAATTTAATTATTTTTTATTTTAAATGTATGAATAAATATTATTTTTCACTATGAATAATATTATTTATTTAGGATATTTGATCAAAAATATCTAGTACTCATATATATATATATATATGAGTTAAATATCAAATAAATATTAATTCACAAGACTCGGTATAAACTATTTATTTATTTATCAAATTAAAAAATATTTACAACTTCTATGGGTTTTTTAAATGTCTAGAAATATTGAAAATCTAGGTTAAGTGTGAGGTAATGAAAATTCAATATTATTAATTATCGTTTAAATATATAAGGAATTATTTAATTTATATTAAATGTACTTATTTTTCTAATGTGGATCATGCTATTATATATTATATTTTTTTATTTTTTTCTGGAATAGGGAATATATTATGTTTATTATTTTAATAATGGATTTTTTAAAATTATTAATATTAAACCCTTGATCTATATATACACATTGATATTAGTTTAAAGAGAACATGAATTCCGTTTATGGTTCTCAGAACATTTATTTCTATAGGTAAATCTCTCAATGAAGAAACCCTCTATAGTTTCCCTCAATTAAGCCTCCAATCTCCCTTCAAGAATAAAAAAAGGGATGAAATCCATCATGTTCGAAGGATAATGGAGTAGTAAAAACAAAATATGCCAAATATGCTTATTATTTATGCTAGAACATAGAGTCCCATTTTATTTCCAAAAATATTATGGAGCATGTGTGGATCAACATTAATGAGATTCTATTTGGATCCCCTTATTGAAAAAAATATACATCTAAAAATATAAGTATAAATGATAAATAACTTTTTAAAATAATGAATCTCAATACTTTGGTAAATCATGTCAATAAATTAATTATAAATTTTACCTAAAATAACATAGATTCTTGGGTATAATATTAGTATTTAGATTCATACATTATATTCTTGTGACATGACCATTGTTATTTATTTATATAAAGATTATTCCTTGAATCTGATAAAATAAATGTTTGGAAGAGGCTTGAACAATACATCCGCTGTGCCTGGAACCTTCAAGTAATATCAAAGTGGTTACATTAAAATTTATTTTAATTTATTTAAGTTGATCAATAACATGATTATTTTTTTAATTTCAAATTTTAGTTTTTTTTCAATATCCATTAAGTTGAGATAATGTGTTTTCTATAATAATATTAACAAGATATGCCAAGAACAGGTGAAGACCAAATGTAGATTTCATCCAAAGGAACTAGAGATCGTAGACCCTTTATACGATTTAGTGGAATGCAACCTAATTAAATGATTTATACTATCTGTCATCCACATACTTAAATAATTGTTTTAATCATTTCTAGTCTTGTGGGAGATAATTATGTGATGTGTAATTATAGAAAAATAACACTATATTTTGATGATTATTGGGGCACATATTTTTCATAGTTTTACAATTTGTAGCCAACATGAACTCTATTTTACCAAACACAATGTAGTGGTAATGTGTTTAATTTACAAGGAGTATAATTAATTACATTATGTATAACAAATTCACATGACACATGTTTTCTTCCAACTGTGTGGTAGGGGTGGTTGTGATTGCATGTCCTGTGGCTAATGTAAATACTATATAATATTGAATTATTCCACATGAATTACTTAAGAAAATTCCATAGTGTTCTTTTTTATATGGACATATAATGAAATAAACATTATATAGTAGGATTTACATAACATGTGAAGAGTGCCATTTACATAGTGTAAACATCGATCTAGGATGTACACTATGTAATTTTTTTAAGAGGAATGAAATTAATCAGGGAATTGAAGACAAACTACCCAATATATTGTTTTCATACACATCATGTGATTGGGTTTTATTTATTGAATATTCCATATTTATTTCAGTGTTATAGTGATATTACGCACCATGTATTATCCTCGTACACATTGTTTACCTCACACATGCATTAACAGAAGTACATGCTGCCTATATTTATGTGTGTCGTGTGTCATTCAAACAAAGATGACTACATGGTATGATATAATGGACTAAAAACCATGTAACATGTAACGCACCATGTTTTCTACATTTTATTTATTTTTAACGTATGTGACAAGGATCAAATGGGACACTATTTAGTTTATAAAGGTACATACGATGTTATATCCATTTACACACCATGAACTTGATTAATTTAAATAAAATTAATTTAATTTATATAGTGATTTGAAAATATTGCTATCAATTATGAATGTGATTCCAAAAATAACAACCAATAATGAATGTGGTTGTGTAAATTTCAATATTTTACCTTTAAAATTGGAATTAATCTATTTTGAAGGGTAGTATAGACAACTATTTAAATATATGAAATGACCAGAACAAAAAATCAATAATGAATGTGGTTGTTGAAATTTGAATCTTTGAAGCAATAAATTATTAATTGATTAAAACTACTACCAATATTAAAGGGTTTTGATTATTGAATCATTAAAAGATATTAAATCTTAGAAACACTGAGGAAATAATGTCACAAATTTAAAAATGATGAATGAATTGAAATAATGATAATATAAACATTCATTTCCCTAAAAAATATTTCAAACAATAACTATGTTTTATATATATTAATATAACAATTAATTCATAATATAAACATAGTAATTGAGGATAAAGGGAAAAAAGAAGATATTTATTGTGGATCTCCAGTTCCTGCTCCAGCTACCACTGAAAATATTCATTATCTATCAATTTACCTTGATGGATTCAATGGAATGATTAAAAAATCCATTTGGTATCACATGAATTGTGTCCCCCCAATTTTAATGTTGGGGTGTACTATCTCCAACTCCACATTCAGATCCACTAGGACTCCTTGAATATTCAACATCTATGTGGTAGTTGTCGCTACTAATCCTCTTCTTATTATAAATCGATTCGATCTATCTACCAAAATGT
Organism: Viscum album; assembly: GCA_963277665.1. Taxonomy (NCBI): domain Eukaryota; kingdom Viridiplantae; phylum Streptophyta; class Magnoliopsida; order Santalales; family Viscaceae; genus Viscum; species Viscum album. The sequence goes on along the minus strand of OY728127.1, from coordinate 1,327,711,621 downwards.
GCTTGTAAAAACCCGAGATTTTATGAGAATTATTCTTGTTAATTTCAATTATGTCTTGTGTTGTACGCTACACCAAAATGATCTTTCACTACACACATCCCTGACTTGGATCACATTACATGCAATCACAACCTTCCTCGATTGCGTGTGTAGTACGCAATATTGGGTTTCACTAAACAACGATATATTGTTATAATATAATAATGTACTAGCCGTTATGAATAGTATTAACAAAATTTCTAATTTTTTGACATTATTATTCATCTTACACATTTTCTAGAACATGGTATGAGAACAAAATAATTTTTTCAGGTAAAATAAGTTTTTTTTTAAAATGTAGTTTTTCCACCTTTTAACGGTGCACCCACTTTAAAACTAGTTTTTTACATGTTTATAAGTTCAATTTGACAAAATAAAATTCTTCTTTGGAATCAAGATATAAAAATTTTCTTTGGATAAAATTATCATATTATTCTGATAACTTTTATATTTTAATGAATAGTAAAAACACGCAATATTTTAATTAAAAACAACTATTTTCATCTCAATAACTTATATGGTTAAATTATAATATTGAATGGTTTTAAAGTATAAATAGAATATATTTTTACCATTTAATATAATTTATGTCATTACCATTAATTTTACATTGAATTCATAAATAAAAATTTTTCAATCTTTGACAATATTCTAACTTTTAAAACTCGTTTTCTTAACAACGGGATACATTTTAATTTAATTAGTACTACTTCTGTGTTTTAAATTTTGAAAAATGGATTCTATATTTAGATTTAGTGGATCTAAATTATGTTAATAGGTTACATTAATTTTTTGGATATTATGAATTGTAACTACTATAATTTTTATTTAATTCAGTTAAAGATAAATCGGGTAATTAAGGGTAAAACTAAGATAATAAAATTACCATAACTGATTATCGATCAAATTTAACCAAGAGATGACGGTAGAACGGTCATTGTAGTCTAGTTTGGGTTGTTGAATCCTCAGAGACCTAAGAAGTACCTATAGACACGTGCATTCTATGGATTGTTTTTGGCTATGAAGTGGCCAACTTAGGTTGATTTAAGATGGTTTTAAAGGATCAATAAAATATTTAAGTTAATTAAAATTAATCTAATGAGTTGATCCTAGGTTATCGCTCGAGGTGGATTGGATGAATTCCTTTTTTAATGATTTCAATTTCTTATAATTGAGAGGGATTCATTTAAGAAGATCAAACAAAATCATCACTTATTGGTTTGGTGCATATACACCCTAATAAAAATCACCTATACATTTGAATGATCAATGTTTTGATCACTCCAAGGTAGAGGTTCGTATTAGCACTTGAAATGTGTGACCTTAAATTCAATAAGGATGAAGAGGTTTTAAAATCATCAAATAAAAATATCATTTAAAAGAAGTGATTATCCATTAATGTAATGATAAATAACATCCAATCTAGCCCCTTTCTACTCCCTTGGATCAAAACATAAAATAGTTAGCCCTCCATTGAGGACATGTCTTCAACGGAAGCAGGAAGTAGACTTACAAGGGTGGAATTGAAGAAGCATAAACAACAACAAAAATCAATCACTCCTCCATTTTGTGATAAATATCACAAAGTATGGTGTGAATAAATTCACACCTTGAACCAACGGTATCAACGTGATAATTAGAAGAACATAATAAGATTAAAGGAAGAACATTTTTTAATAAACTAAGGTGAATTAAAAAACTTACATGAAAAAGAAATGCGATTACAAACACAAAGCGGCAACATAACACTACAATTAAACCAAACACCCAAGATTATTCAATCCTCCAACACAAATGCCTTAAATAGGAATTTTGAGCCCTTGTGTCGATCCTACTACAGTCCAAGTCTCCTCAATTAATTTTGGTAGGCAATAGGTGGGTGGAAAGTAAGGGAGTGTTGATTTTTCCACCCTTGACCCGAGGTGGCAGCCAGCTTTCCTTCACCTAACAGACGCACCTAGAAGACCTTCTAGATGTCCGAATCAGAGTGGTCCATAGAATAAGACAATGGATCCCTTGATATCTACTAACCTCCTGTTAAATTTGGGCCCATTTGGAGTTGTGTATTCCGAGATATGATCATATTAGTGAGCTTTTTTTCTGGGCCGCAGAATATGGCACAAACTTTTATCTCTAACTTGGGACGGTTAAATGACCACCATTGAAGCCGAATTGGCATTGGTGCCTGAATCTTTATTTGTTCATATATATGTCTTCTATCATACCAAGAAATTTGGGATTCATTGGGATTGTATTATGGGCCCCACATTCTCATCAGCAGGCTGGTGTAAAATCTGCCTTCTCGAGAATTGTTTCTTTTCATCGCCAAATATCTCCTTCATCATTTATGAATAATCCATTGATACCAGAATGAAAAATGTTTAAATTTAAGTGAAGATAAATTTCAGAAAATATCAAATTGAAATATGGATAATTACATTCCTTATAATTATATGACTCATTGGGCCTAAATTGGTGTACATTAGGCATGAAGTGCACAAATGATGAGAATGGATGTTCAAAATCAAAATCCACTAACACAAGACCATAAGATCAAAAATGAACATTTAATACCATTATAATTTAATTAACATATATGTTTTTATTGGATAATCAAACCCACTAACTTGAGATTTTCTATTCCCGAGCAAATAATTCAATGATTTTATTTGAATTCCTTTCTTCAAACACATTAAAACAAACAGTGCTCACAATGTAAACTACACACAAATATATCTTTATAACCTATCAAGATAATTTAAAACAAGATAAATTTAAAAGAAGATCCCAATCCCAAGCCCATTCATTTGATCAAATCCATCATCATACTTCATCCAACTCAATTAGGTGTAATGATGTGTTGTGAATCACAATAGATATGGGGGTTCATTTTCATTCAAGGGGGAAATCATGGAAGCGCTAGGTGGAATCACATTTAATCCTAATATGAGTATTATTCATTCTTTGTTTTTGGATTTTTTTTTAAATATTGCCATAGTAATTGATATTGCAGTTAATCAAATTAACCCATGTAGCAAGACTTTGCCGATGACTCCCAGACTCAAAGGACTTAGGGAACCAAGTGATGCCCATATACTCGGGAATCATCTTGAGTTAACTTAATAAAAAACAAAGTCATATTACCATAAATAGAGATAGAGTGAAAAACTCAGGGCTAGAAAAATCTGGAGTCACGATCCCCAAGTTTCGAAAGCCTCGCATTTTATCAATCCATTGTTGTACACACAAATTTTTATTATATATATTTTTATATATATTTATATATTTATATATTTATATATTTATATATTTTATTTTTTTTGAATACTCATATTATTCATAAAAATAAAACCATCCTATTCTATTTATTATGGGACCCCAAAAATTCAAATTTGTACCCCACAGTCTAGAGGACGTGCATTGTGGCATTTTGATTTAATGGATGAAAATAAAAATGATGAAAATTTACATTGGACGACCAAACTTCCAAAATCAATTCTTTTAAACTTAATCATGAATTAAATTAAGAGTCAAGGAAATAAAAATTATTTTCTATGTAGTTTTAAAGTGAGAAAAGATGTTATTATATGAATGATAAAAGAATTTTACATTACTTTTTGTTATCATTGTTTTTTTAACAAAAATTTTGTTTCCACACCCCCTACTTAGAATGAAACTGTCCCTAGTTTTGTAAAAAGAAAATAAAGGAGAAGTGGGTGGGGGGGAAATGAGTTGGAAGGGGCATGGAACAAGTTCACCTGGTGTCTTCATAATGATGATTGTGGTGCTCCCAAATTACTCTTTGGTCTCATGGGAGATGTAGTCACCTCCTTGATTGAATGTATATCACAAAAAAAGTCCCTAAACCCTAAAAACAAGAGAAAACCAAAAAAACAAACAACACAAAAATTTATTTAATACCAAGTCTCATCATTTTTATGGTTTTCCTTTTTTTTGAAATCAACTGATGATACATTGTCTTCTTTTTAATTTCTGGGTAAGGTAGAACTCAGGGATCACACCACGTGACATAGATGAATATGGTGCTCCCCTTTCCTATCCATCCATACTCATAATAGAAGAACAGATCAATAGTCTATTTTTTTAAATATCAAAATGATTAATAAAAAAAATTATTCCAGAAAGATTGAAAAAATGAAAACCATGGGTTTCCACCCATGTAGTGCTTTGTTTAATGTTGTTAGCCCGACATGGATCCTACATCTATCATTTTTTTCTGGTTCATAGGTATGCTCAGTTAACTCCACCTATATTTCTTGTTTATTGAATGATTCAATGAATGGTTTTAGCCTTTGAACATTGACCTTGAAAATGTAACCACTTGTGGGATCTTGAATCTCTACTGCCCCATGGGGGTACACCTTATGCACTATGTATGGACCTGACCATCTAGACTTTATCTTTCCTGGGTGTAAATGAAGTTTTGAACTATACAAGAGCACAAATTTTCCCGGTTCAAAATGTTTGTATTTGATATTCCTAGATTGGTAGGCTTGAACTCTAGCTTTATTTATCCTCAAATTTTCATAAGCCTCCATCCTAAGTTCCTCAAGTTAATTAAGATCTAATTTCCTCTTTTATTTGGCTAAAAAAGGTCGAAATTCATTTTTTTGATTGCCCAAAATTCCTTATGCTCAATTTCAATAGTTAAATGGCATGGTTTTCCATAAACCAAACTATATGGGGACATTAATAGGATGGTTTTTTATGTTGTACGATATTCCCAAAGAGAATCCAAAAGTTTCTCAGAACAATCATTCCTATAAGGATTGATAGTTTTCTCAAGAATTTGTTTGATTTCATGATTGGCTAACTCAGCTTGACCATTAGTCTGTGGGTGGTAAGCAGTGGACACTTTGTGAGAAATTCCATATTTTTCCATGAGTGATGAGAATGGTCGATTTCAAAAATGAGTTCCACAATCACTAATGATATCCCTAGGAATTCCAAATCTAGATAATATGTTTTATTTCAAAAATCAAATCACAACTTGATGATAATTGGACTTAGTGGGAATGACCTCAACCCATTTTGAGACATAATCAACAGCTAAAAGGATATAGAGGTATCCCCTAGAGTTTGGGAAGGGTCACATGAAATCAATTCCCCAACAATCAAATATTTCGACGACCAGAATGGGAGTGAGGGTCATTTGATTCCTTTTTGTGATGGACCCTACTTGTTGACACCTAGGACAACTTTTACAAAATATGTAAGAGTCCCTTTAGAGGGTGGGCCATAAGATACCACCCTAAAGAATCTTAGCAGATGTTTTCTTAGAGGAAAAGTGACCTCTACATGCCTCACTATGACGAAATTTAAGGATGGACTCTTGTTCAAATTCTGGAACACACCTCCTAATGACATGGTCAGGGAAGAACTTATAGAGGTATGTATCATCAAACACATAGTTTTTAAAATCAGAAAGGAAGTTCCTTCGAGCTTGAGTCCCTAAGAATTTTGGAATGACTCCTGTAACTAAGAAATTGGCTATGTCAGCATACCAAGGGCAGTCACTCACAGAGTATAGGTGTTCATTAGGAAATGAATCAGGCACAAAAAGGTGATTAGAGTTATCTTTGAATTCCATTCTAGAGAGGTGATCGGCTACAACATTTTCAACAACCTTTTTATCCTTGATTGTGAGGTCAAATTCATGTAATATGAGGACCCACCTAATTAGTCTAGCCTAAGCATCTTGTTTTTGGAAGAGGTATTTTAGTGCAGAATGGTAAGTGAACATAGTGACGGGGGATCCAAAGAGGTAGGACCTAAACTTATCTAAAGCAAACACAATAGAAAGTAACTTTGTTTCAGTAGTGGTGTAGTTTATTTGGGAATAATTTAAGTATTTTTTTGCATAAGCAATGACATAAGGAGTTTTATCACAACGTTGTCCTGACACAGCTCCAACAGAAAAGTCACTGGAATCACACATAAGTTCAAAAGGAAGGTTCCAATTTGGAGATTTCATGATGGGGGGAGAGGTTAGAGAAAATTTGAGGGTTGCAAATGAACCATCATAGCTTTCTATCCAAACAAATGGAGCATCCTTTACTAGTAGAGCACAAAGGGGACAGGAGATTGGACTAAAGTCCTTGATTAATATTCTACAGAAACCAGAATTTCCTAAGAAAGACCTCACTTCCTTGATAGTTTTGGGTGATGGAAGGTGACACATGATGTCAACCTTGGCATTATCAACTTCAATCCCCCTACCTGAGACTAGATGGCCTAGAACTAGTCCCTCTTTAACCATGAAATGTCATTTTTCCCAGTTTAGGACCAAATTCTTTTCTTCACATCTTGACAAGACTCTCTCTACATTCCTCATACACCCCTCAAATGAATCCCCAAACACAGAGAAGTCATCCAAAAAGACCTCTAGAAAATCCCCTACCACGTTTGAGAAGATTCCCATCATGCACCGTCGGAAGGTTCCAGGGGAATTTCATAACCCGAAGGGCATGCGTTTGAAGGAAAGGGTTCCGAATGGACATGTGAATGTAGTCTTACCTTGATCCTCTAGGGAGACCTAATTTTTTTATACCCTAATTACCCATCTAAGAAACAGTAGAAGGCATGACATGCCACTCTTTCAAGGACTTGGTCAATGAATGGTAAAGGGAAATGGTCCTTCTTGGTGAATGAGTTTATCTTCCTATAGTCAATGCAGACACTCCATCCACTACTCACCCTTGTTGGAAGGATATCTCTATCCTCATTGGTTATCACTGTGATTCTATCCTTTTTTGGAACCACTTGGATTGGGCTCACCCATTCACTCTCAGCTATGGGATATATGATACCAGCTTTTAACAATTTTAGAAGCTCTTTTATTACTACCTCCATGATATTAGGATCGAGTCGTCGCTGAGGTTGACGACATGGCTTTGAATCAGATTCGAGAAAATCCTATGAGTCCCGCTAAGTGGGATAATCCCAAGAATATCAGACAGGGTCCAACCAATGGCTTTCTTATGTTTCCTAAGGACATCTAGAAGCATCCTCTCATGATTGCCTTCAAGAGAAGAGGAAATGACAATAGGATGTGTTTGATTGTCCCCTAAGAAGGCATACGTGAGTGTAACGGGAAGTTCCTTAAATTCAAGATCAGGTTGGTTCATAATTTCAGCAGAATATAGGGACATTGGATCAAGTTCAATTTATTTTTTTATAGTTTCGGATAGGATTGATTCCCTACATGTAGAAGTTTCAGCTACTAGATTGGGTTGATCATATTTAGGGAAGTAAGTTTGATTGGTCTCCATGAAATTGGTTTCCTGAATGGTTTCACTGATTTTTGGACCTAAGACTTCATCATAAGAGAAATTGGAAAATTATCCAAGCCAAGGAGATAAACATCTTTCATGTGAACAAAGGAAATCAATCTCATCCTGACTTAAACATTCATCAAATATTCCTTGATGTTCAATGGATTCATTGTCAATGCTTCCTATAATGTTTACTTCATGAATTTCCACGTCATCCCCTATTTGTGAGATTTCATTATAGATGTTCAAGCCAAGACTCATGTTCCCAAAGGTGATGGTCATGTTCCCATTTCGAACTTGGATAACAAAGTTGATTGTTGCAAGAAAAGGACAGTCAAGGATGATTGGGGTTTGTTCCTTACTTCCTAAGTTTGGATTGTTGTCAAGGACAATGAAGTCAGCATGGTAGATGATGTTTTAAACATTTAATAGAACATCCTTTAAAATCCCCTTTGGAACCCTAATGCTACGATCAACAAGTTGAAGTGTGACAGATGTGGGTTGGAGTTATTCTATGCCTAACTGGCAGTAGACGACATAAGGGATAAGATTGACACTATCACCTAGATCACACAAGGCCTTTAAAACTTTGCTTTCTCCTAGTTCAACATTGATGTAAGGGCAACTTGGGTCTTTCAACTTAGGAGGAATGGTCCCTTGAATGGTGGTACTCACATTTGCAGCCAAAAGGACTTGGTATTTATTTGAAAATTTTCTTTTAAAAGTGCACAAGTCCTTAAGGTACTTTGAGTAGGCAGGTATGTTTTGGATGGAATCGAGAAGGGGAATGTTCAAATTGACTTGTGAGAAGATATCCCTCAACGTTTCAATCAATTTAGGCTTGGTATTCCCCCTCATGCATTGATGAAATGGTGTAGGTTATGGGACTGTTTTTTGAAGAGTTGTTTCTTTGACAACGTTATCGTGTTTTTCAGTTTGATCATTTGGTTCATTTGAATTTTCATCCAAGTTTGAATATTCACGTGGGTTCTGAATTATTTGTTCATATTTCTCAATTGATTTCCCACTTCTTAAAACAGTCACAACCTTTAGTTGTTCATGAGTTGTTTGAGTCCAACTTGACCCTCCCCTTGATGTTGGGGATGGCACCACCTGGGTAGGCATGGGTGCCATTCCAGTTTTGATGGTTTGAATTTCTTGTTTTAGGGAAGAGACTTCCATGTTCATCCTCTCCATTTGTTTGAATAGTTGTTCTAGTAGGCTTTATGGAACAGTTTGGGTTGGTTCTTGAGAAGATTTGTTTATCCCGGGGGGATATTTTGGAGGTCGGATGGATTGTTGAAAATGGACCGGTGGTTGTTGGTATTGGATAGGTTGGGTTTGGAACTGGTTATGGGTTTGGTAGTTCTGATGGGGGTAAGAATTTTGTCCCTGTGGTTGGCTAGGTTGTTGGTTATCTTTCGAGCGGAAGCCTGGGTGGTCCTCCTAAAAGAACATCCTTGATAGATGGAATGGTTGGGCAGTTGTCTGTCTTATGGTCATGTTTGGCACAAATTGTGCAAATAGGGTCAATTGTTTGTATTTCATGGACTTTCCTAAGATCTATCTCTTCAAACTTCCTAGAGAGTGCTTTGAGTTTATCCCTAAGGCTTCCCTATTCTCTAAATGTATGAATTCCAGTATTTCTTTGTGGCTTTTCAGAATAAGGTAAAGTTCCCCATGTTTGGTTTTGTTCAGAAAGTCTTTCAAGATACTCGTAAGCATCATTTGGGGCTTTTCTTTTAAAGGTTCCATTACACATCATGTCAATGAATTGTTTGTTCCCTGGACCCAACCCTTCATAGAAAATTCTCACTTGTTCAGGAATAGAAAAACTATGGTGTGGAACCTTGTTTAGAGTGTCTTTGAACCTCTCCCATGTTTCATATAATGACTCTCCCTCTTTTTCAAAAAACTTTTGGATACTCTTTTTAAGTGCAATTTTTTTGTGGTGGGGAAAGTATTTTTTGTAGAATTATATTTGTAGTTGGTACCAAGAGTTTTTGGATGATGGTATCAAATTGTTTAGCCATTTTTTAGCTCGATCCTCTAAATAAAAAGGAAATAGCCTCATCTTAGCTGATTCTAGTTGATGTGGGGGACACATGGTTTCTACAATGTCATTGAACTCCTTAATGTGAAGGTATGGCATCTCAGAATCCATTCCATGGAATGTGGGAAGGTTTTTTAGGCCATGGGGTTTAAAGATGTAGTTGGAATCTTCTAGGGAATTGTGTCTAATGAATGAGGGGTCATTGGTACAGGAAGGTGTGAGGTAGTCATTCATGGTTTGATCAATTGCATTCCCCAAGTTTGGGGCTGCCTCATTTGGGTTTCCATTTTGGTTCCCACCCGGGTTTATGAGTTGCTTTCTTTGAAGACCTTAAATTGAAATGGGATAAATTTTTGACTTGGGGGTGTTAGGAAGACTATGATCTAATGGAAAGAGTTCCCTTGGTGTACTTGACTCCCCAACCCCAGGACTATCCACGCTTACTAAACGGTTTGATTGATCGCGGGTGTAGGCGGGCATGCGCCAAAAGAAAAAATAACGAGAAAGGGGAAAGATAAGAGAATTTGGATGAGAAAAGAAGAGATGGGGGAGAATATAATGGGTGTTTATATGAATTACTTGGGTCTTCGGAAATGACACAAAAATTTTATTCTCGCTCAAATTTACCCAAGAGATGAAGGTAGAACGGTACTTGTAGACTAGTTTGGGTTGTTGAATCCTTTGAGACCTAAGAAGTACATACAGACACATGCATTCTATGTATTTTTTTGGCTATGAAGTGGCCAACATAGGTTGATTTAAGATGGTTTTAAAGAATCACTAAAAGATTTAAGTTAATTCAAATTAAGGTAATGAGTTGATCCTAGGTTATCGCTCGAGGGGGATTGGATAAATTCCTTTTTTAATGAATTCAATTTTTTATAATTGAGATGGATTAATTTAAGAAGATCAAACGAAATCATAAATTTATTGTTTAATACCTACAAAACCTAATACAAATCACCTATACACTTGAAGGATCAATGCTTTGATCACTCTAAGGTAGAGGTTCATATTAGCACTTGAAATGTTTGACCTTAAATTCAATAAGGATGAAGAGGTTTTAAAATCATCAAATAAAAATATCATTTAAAAGAAGTGATTATCCATTAATGGAGTGATAAATAACATCCAATCCAGCCCCTTGCTACTCCCTTGTATCAAGCCATAAAATATTTAGACCTACATTGATGACATTTCTTCAACGGAAGCAGGAAGTAGACTTACAAGGGTGGAATTGAAGAAGTAAAAACAACAACAAAAATCGATCACTCCTCCGTTGTGTGATAAATATCACAAAGTATGGTGTGAATAAATTCACACCTTAAACCAACGGTATCAACATGATACGTATAAGAACATAATAAGAGTAAATGAAGAACATTTATTAAGAAACTAAGGTGAATTAAACAACTTACATGAAAAAGAAATGCGATTACAAACACAAAGTGGCAGCATAACACTACAATTAAACCAAACACCCAAGATTCTTCAATCCTAAAACATCACTACCTTAAATAGGAATTTTTGAGCCCTTGGGTCGAGCCTCCAACAGTCTAAGTCTCCTCAATTAATTGTGGTAGGGTATAGGTGGGTGGAATGTAAGGGAGAGTTGATTTTTCCACCCTTGACCCGAGGTGGCAGCAAACTTTCCTTCACCGAACAGATGAACTTGGAAGTCATTCTATATTGCCTAATAATAGTAGGCCATATAATAATAAAATGGATACCCGGATTTATTCTAACCTCCTCTAAATTGTGGGCCCATTCAGAGTTGTGGATTCCGAGATATGATCATATTAGTGTGATGTTTTTCTGGGCCGCAGAATATGGCCCAGAAATTTATCTCTAACTTGGTCCACCTAAATTTCCACCATGGAGTCCGAATTAGCATTGGTTTCTTAAAAGGTATTTGTTCCTATACATGTATTATAGTATCCCAAGAAATTTTGGATTCATTGGGCCTGTATGGTGGGCCCCAAGGCCTCATCAATATGAAGGTGTCCAAGCTGCCTTCTCTAGAATTGTTTCTTTTCGTCACCAAATATCTCCTTCCTCCTTTATGAATCATCCATTTATCCCTGAATGAAAAATGTTTAAATTTATGTTAAGATCTATTTCACAAAAAACCAAATTAAAATATGGATAATTACATTCCTTAGAATTAGATGACTCATTGGGCCAAAATTGGTGTACATTACCGATGAAGTGCACAAATGATGAGAATGGATGTTCAAAATCAAAATCCACCAACTCGGGCCCATAAGATGAAAAATGAACATTTAATACCATTAAAATGTAATTAACATATATGTGTTTATTGGATATTCACTAACACATGAAAAAATTCTATTGGATGACTTAAAGTCGACCCATATCACCTAAGGCTCGGATTAGATTCATTTTATGGATTTTTGACCATGAAAATAATTTAATTATTATTAAAACCAAAGAAAGTGACGACATGTCACTGTCTTAAATATTATAAGTATAATAATTTTAATTTAGGTATAAATTTCATGAAACTTAGAAAATTAATAATCTCCAGAAATCTAATAACATTATCTACATCATGTGAATTTATTTAGAATATTTATGGATTAAATAATTATCATTAAAGGGTTTATGATAGTCTCCCTGACTTGGGGCATTATGAATAGTCTCCCAAACATGGGGCATTATGGTAATAAATGTCCTAATCCAAGGTTTAATGATGATCAATGTGATAAACCTCTTAAGTCATAGTACAAAGGGAAGTCACATGTGATCACTATTGGTGATGTTGAGTATGACAATGATGTAGTGGAATGATTTTTGTGTTTATGTAACGGGATTCCAAAATAATGTTGAGGAATCTAGTTTATAGTACTGTGGAATATTGGAATATTGATATATTGGTTTATTATGGTTTTCTATAATTATATGGTACCGATGACCATGAAACGTAATTAAAATATTTTGGAAAGCAGATGATATACGCATAATGAAGGGATAAGGAGAAAATAATATTAATGAGCTCATTACTGATATAAGGACAAAGTGATATCATGGTTTTAGTATTTTGAAATTTTGGGATTTTGGTATGTGGAAAGATTTACATTTTGACAGCATTCATGTTTTCACTATGGTTCTATGGTAATTCATGTTGAAAGAGAATACAATATTAAGGTATTGACATGTTTGGAATGTGATCAACAAGATATATCTTATGATATATCGGGGATAGATGATGGTATTCACATGATTGGTTAATGACATTTCTAGTAATCGTTTTATTTATACAATGAGATTGGACAAATGTATTTTGGATAAGTCTAAAGACTGAAATGGATTATGTTAGACATCTTATAGTATTGTTTAAGGCTATAAAATTTTTCGATATTATTTATGTAATGTTATAATAGTGATGTTTTAGGAGAAAAAAAAGACAACCTGCAGGACGGGAGACAACCTGTCATGTCGGATAAGGTTGTGGGAATTGAACCCAGAAATGAAGTGAGACAGGCCTTTATTTCCTACCACTAGCCTACAGGAAGCCCCTGGTTAGTAGAAACTAGTTTTATTAAGTGGTATGACGGATGAAGTATAAGTCCATTTTTGGAATCATATATGATTAACCTCACTATAGATGGACTTATGTATATTTGATAAATTTTTATAACCTTTTGTTTAAGACATATAGAATGACTCGTCATTCTATCACATGATCTGCTAACACTTCACGAATGAAAAATTCAACTTCATTTCTTTAAGAGATGAAGTTGAAATTTTTCAAGGCACGAACAACAGTGAGATTATACCGAAATAAAGTAGGTATTTCTTCTAATTCAAACTCTTCAACTTTAGGGAAATGATCTTGAAAACCAAAAATGTTGTCCTAGTGTCCTTAAATCCTATGAATGAGATGGTACCTTAGATCATCAAAAATTTATGGCTTTGTGATTTTTGGATTTTTCATAGCCATGTTCTCTACCAATCTCCATCAGAACTTGATGGTTAGGTTTCTCATCCATATCCATATTTTCACCTATGTTCTCCAATGTCGAAACCCAGTGATGAGTAAATTTGGGTAACCGATAAGTTTCATACTTCACATTTTAAAATTATGTTTTAGTATTCCTTTTTATGATGTGGGTTTCTATGAAAGAAACTTTCAAGTAGTAAACCATTTATAACCCCGATGAATTTAGAGGGCGAAATTCATTTTAAGGGGGGTAGAATGTAACAACCAAGATTTTATGAGAATTATTCTTTTTAATTTCATCGATGTATTGTGTTGTACGAAACACCAAAATGAACTTTCACTACACAAATCCCTAACATGGCTCACATTACAGGCAATCACAACCTTCCTCGATAACATGTGTTGTACGCAATACCGGGTTTCACTAAACAACGATATATTGTTATAATATTATAATGGACTAGCCATTATGAATAGTATTAACTAAATTTTGAATTTTATAACATTATTATTCTTCTTACACATTTTATAGAGCATGGTATGAGAAAAAAATAATTTTTTTGGGTAAAATAAGTATTTTTCAAAAAATTCAATTTTGTCACCTTTTGATGGCGCACACACTTTAAATTTAGTTTTTGACATGTTTATAAGTTCAATATTACAATATAAACTTTTTCATTGGAATCAGGATATAAAAATTTACTTTGGATAAAATTTTCATATTATTCTGATAACTTTCATATTTTAAGGAATAGTAAAAACATGCTATATTTTAATTAAAAACAACTTTTTTCGTCGCAATAATTTATATGATTAAATTATAATATTAAATGGTTTTAAAGTATAAATAGAATATATTTTTGACATTTAATATAATTTATTTCTTTATCATTAATTTTACATTGAATTCATGGTTAAAAACATTTCAATATTTGGAAATATTTTAACTTTTTAAACCCATTTTCTTAACAACGAGATGAATTTTAATTTAGTTACAGCAACATATGTGTTTTGAATTTTGAAAAATGGATTCCATATTTGGATTAAGTGGCTCCAAATAATGTTAAGAGGTTACTTTTATTTTTTTTATATTATGAATATTAACTATGGTAATTTTTGTTTACTTTAGTTAAAGATAAATCAGGTAATTAAGGGTAAACCTAAGATTATAAAATTACCCTAACACATTCCAAAAATCTATTATATGATTAAAAGTTGACCCATATCACCTAAGGGTCTTATTAGATTCATTTTATGGTCTTTTGAAAATGAAAATAATTTAATTATTATTAAAACAAAAAAAAGTGACATCATGTCACTCTCTTAAATCTTATAAGTATAATAATTTTAATTTAGTGATAAACTTCTTGAAACTTAAAAAATGAATAGTCTAAAGAAATATAATACAATTATATAAATCATGAGGATTTATTTATAATTTTTAGGGATTAAATAATTATCATTAAAGGTGACACAATAGTGATGTTGAAATTATTTTATTGATTGAAATTTCAAATAAATGGTTTTAAAAATATTAAAATAAATATTATATGAGCTATTAAATGTGCTCCACTAATTTTATAGATAAATATGAAATGTTATGAATCTATTAAAGATTTTAGTTCTAACATATCTTCTATGAGGATTTTATTTATATTCAAATAAATGAATAGTGTCAAAATTGACACTATTGTTATTTTATAAAAATAACATAATATAAAATTGTTTAAAAATAACACAAGTATTTAGAAATTATAAATTAAAATTTATATGGTCTATAAAGTCATAAATTATCCAATTATGGACAATTAAAAACACATAAGTAATTATTTATAGCAATTTAAAATTTAGAATCTTATTACCACAAATAAAATTAAATAGATTAAATATGGATAAATCAAGTTGATAATGTTTAAAAAAAATTATCAACATGTATAAATTTTATTGGTTGATGATATTAAAATCATATCTCATCTAAGTTTAGTATTTTAGTCATTTTGGTTGTTTTTATGTGGGTTTTTAATTTTTTATAAATTAATATTTATTATGTTTCCAAAGGTGCCCCTCTCCTCCCTTATAAAAGGGAACCTCCTCCCTCTCCTCATCACAACACTTTGAGAATTCAAGCTCGGCCAAACCCTAAACATTTCTCTTCTACACTTCCATAGTAACATTCTTGAGGTTCTGGTTTTCTCAAAAGACCAATTCTAGTGCCTTAAGTGGAAGCTTAAAAGAGGTACGTTGAAGAAGAGGTAATCTCTTCTACCGATTCTTTCAAGTTTCCTTCTTCTTCAATTTCTTCTTATTTACTTGTTTTATTATAAATTAATAACATAATTATCAATAACATACTGATTTGTTATTATAAATATGAAACAACCCCATTTCACCTTCTATCCATCCAACAAAAAATGAAATCACCGTATGGGCGTACGTGTGAAATACCGTCTCCAGGCAGTGGTGTAATGTTTTTTTCCACCACCACCTTACTTGGATTGGTATAATGGTGTAAAGAATAACTATATATATATGGTAATTATAACATGATACTAATTCTGAGATATTATATCATCCACTCTTATTCCATTCAATAATTATGAGAACAATATCATCGCTCGTGCATATGTACGGATTACCGTCTCCACGACGCGATGAGATTCATTCTCTGTGTTAAACATTAAAGAATGATTATAAAGTATATATATTTAATAATCATAAATATAGGACATATTAATGAAACTGGACTTATGTATACGTTATTTAATTACTTCAATTCAATTTAATAAGGAAACGAAAACAACGTTCATGCGTACGTACGACCTACCGTCTCCATGAACGGTGTATTTCTTTCTATTTATCTATCTATTATATATATATATATTTATATTCTAAAAATATATTATATATAAATCAATTTTTACGTTCTAGAAGAAAGTAATCATGACCTAAGTAATCATATGAATAACTACAAGACAAAACACAAACGATAAATGAAACGATTTTACCCAAAATGCTACTTTAACATGAATTTACAAAAGAACGGGTAATATAAAGTCATAAGTGAACCATATAAGATATCATATCAATGAATATGATTCTTTAATAATTCAGTGACATTATTTAAATCATTATACATGAGGTTCAGATACATACGAATCATATCGGACATAAGTTAAGGGATAATTTTGCAGTCTCATTTTTATATGAGATTGCTTATATGTAAGTATTTACTGGGGTTATATTTTTCATCCATGTCCATGAAAATGTTTTCATAAAGTGTATAATATTATTCCATGTATTTTTATCTTAATTTTTACCCCTATTTGAATTTTACATTGTGTTATGGAAGGAATATTTCTTTTGATTACCATACGATAAATTTTTTGACTTTTCCACCAAAAGTACGAGGATAATGTTTTTTTAACTTATATGACATGAATGGATTTTTACGGTTTCATAACACCTTTTCTTAACAAAGATTAATCTAAAATATTTCATGACTATTTTCAAAAAAATAATTTTATTTTAAAATTTCAAGGCATTATGTGAAAAGAAAATTATTTTGAAGAAGAAAGGATATTTTCCTCAAGAATTTATTTTAAGTGTTTTATCAAAACTATTTTCCATCTAAGATAAAATTATTCAGTATGTTTATGTTTCAAGTATAATGTCTCTATTATTTAAATGGTTTGATTATTATTATGATTAAATGATATCCATTTGTTTTATATGGATTATGTTATGATGGGATGATGTTTATAAAACCCATTTTTTTTCTTTGGGTTATGATTTATGTTTATTTTGTGGCAAAAGTAAGAATGATTTAATTATGAGATGGGTGGGACCTATATCACCCTCCAATGCATTGGGTAAAGATGTATATCTCATGAGATAGACATGGCTGGAACGGTAAGTTAATTCGGTTCAATGATACAGGAATGGAATGAGGAGTGAACTCGATTCAAAAAGGGACCTTGTCCACTAAGATGGTCTTGGTAGTAATGCCTTGGCTACTATGGAAATCATATCATGTGATTAATGGTTTGACATAATTATATATTTTTTCCCAGGATATTTTATCATAATTGATGTTCCATTATGATGTATTCCTTACATACTTCAATGATATATGTCTTTTCTCAAGATTTTGATGTTTAGATTTTATGTTCAAGTTTTTGCATTCAAATGTTTATGGATTGTTTTATGTTCTATAGGTTTACTCTTACTGAGCATTTGAGCTCACCCTTTTTATTTATTCTTTTCCCCAGGATATAAATACAGGTTTTAGGTATGAAAAAATGGGGAAGATCTTTATGGGAGATGTTGAAGATCTTTCACCATGATTAGAAGATTAGGTTCCAAGTTTCCAAAGACACTAAACTATTAAGGTCCTTTGGTGTCTGTTTTTGTTATGTATTAAGTATTCTGAAAAAGTAATGTAATGTCTATATACATCAATCTTTGGGTCTCTACAGTGATACCCATGTGAATCGCAACCCATGTTATCCTGATTCTTTGGTTTTAAAATTCTTTGGAAAACAGATGTGTTCTTATTCTAGGATCACTCTATGCAAAGTCTCAAATGTCTCATATTTTATTTGAGAATTACGTCCAAAATGAGTTCAAAAAATAATGTTCAAAATAAATTACATGGAAAATTTAAAAATATTAATTCAAAAGCCTAATATCCCAAATGTTTCTTAAAATTAACTCTTTTTATGAAAAAACAAAATTATTGAAATTATTTTTTCATAAAATATGTAAAATTTATAGGCCAGAATAATTTATCAATTTTATCATAACAGAACATAATTTTCATAAAACTAAAGGAATTTAATTTTCATCCATGATAACATAAATTGAAAATATTTGTTAATTATTACACATTTGTTCATTAAAAAAATTAAAATGTCATAAAATATCATGAAAAAAGTATCTAAAAGGATAAACACCACACCCTCACTCAAAGAAATAATTTATTTTGCATAAGTAATCAATTTATCAATTTAAGTGAAAAAGTCAATATCAAACATGAAAGTGTTAGATTTCCAACTAGAAATGATTGTGAAAAATGTTTTATCATTGCATTTTTTCAAGTATATAATATATTATCTCTCTTAAAACGATAAGTTTTTGGTTATTATTTAGTTTTTGTTTTAAAAAAATGATTCTAATTAAAAATATATTAAGTAGTGAAACAAATATTACTTTTTAATAAATTGATCTTCTAAACATGTATTTCTCTCCAACTAAAAAAACTCACTTAAATAACACAAAATAAATAGACACAACTGTTGGAATAGTGAGTTTAATAGTTTAAATAATGAGTAATTAACTCAATAAGTTATTTTAGCTTAACGAAAAAAACCTTAATGATAATTTGTTCATTGAATTTATTATCTAAAGGTAATAATTTTTAGTTTAAATTATATCCATAATGATAAATATATGATATTTTTTATAAGTATTAATTCCAAATTTTGGGAGAAATCAATTTTTTTGAGTTCAATATGAATGATTTATGTGACGGGTGGAGAGAAAGCCTATGATGGGTTATGACCAAATTTTATTTTTCTCATGATCAATTTTTAATCTGAGATTTACATGATGATAAATATTATGAACAATGTAATTAAATCACTTAATATAAATAGTGTAAAAATTCTAGAACCAAATAAAAATATCTTCACATATTAAATATTTTAATTTAAGAAATTGAAGAATATACTTGTGAAAAATTATTTCTTCATTGATGGATCTGATAATGGATCTATGTCGCACACTAATTTAGTTTTATGAATCAATATTAGATTCCTTCTATGGGTGATACAAATGTTTTCACCAAATCATCCAATATCACATATGGAATCTCTGGATACTAGCATGATAGATAAATTCACTTACATTTTTCACCTTTGATTTCCTCTAGAACTTCTTCCAAACGACTATACTTGATATCTCTAGACTCAAGAGTTAAAGGTGGAGGAAGATCACTCCCAATTCATGGGAGTGTTCTTATAGACTAAAATCTCTAGCTGGTGAGATGATTCCCCATGGATGTCATTATGAACAAAATGAAATTAATTTTCACTATTAAAAAAATATATAATTAGGTTTATATACTGCTAGCCATAAATGTAAATAATTGTACATGCAACCTTTAAAAATTATTTAATATATGCACAACCCCATGTCTAAAAAAAACGTATTTCTTGACATGAATTGATCTCACAAGTTATGTTAAATATTATTTAATCAATTAATATTTGGTTTATATTATTTCTCACAGGACCTATATACTTGGTATACCATACCACCCTAATATTTACCTGGCCATGAATAATGAGTATTTATTTAGTAAATAAATATCACTTCAATTTTTTCATAATAAATCAATAAATATCATATTCACTAAATATAAAATAAATATTAATCAAATAGTCCACTCACATAATATTCTCTAAAAAAACTAGTGAAATAATATATAAAATCAAGAGAAAATGAATAATTTTCAAACCATGTATGGGAATAACATTTATTCAAGTTTTAAAATAATAAATAATATATTATTATTTAACTAGAATTTTGGATACACTTTTCTTGTTACATTCCAAGCCGATGTTTTAGTATCATTAGGTGATGCAGTCTAATTTCCATGGTTAGCATCTAGAAACATGCTATGGAACCCATAGAGAAATAAATTTATGCCACAAAGACATAATACCTCATACAGATGATTACCGTGTAATGTAATATCTTTATCATGATATCAGTAATAAACTAGATAGTATGTTCCTGCCATCATCCTATGTTCCTGATGTATCATTCTTTGACTTTCCAGAAATCAAACTTGCCTATACAATACCATGGACATGGATTTATTTTGGTTATATCATTTCCATATAAGGGATTTTGAAATAATCATATGTTAATCAAAATAAGGTAAAAATATATTATCCTATTATTCATTAATGAAATATTACACGTGATACACGCAACATATCAAGCAATGAGACAAACATATTTCTTCATGGTTTTCATCATTACATCAAAGAACATTATTTATAACACTCATGAATAATGATATTCAATAATATGGATCAATAACCATTCCCATTGATATGAAAATACAATGAAAAATATATATTTGGTTTTCCTACTGGCAGGTCACATTTTTATAATACCATACATTAGATTTCACCAAGGACGTACACTATGAGAAGGTACCATAAATTCCATCAAGTCTCTACCCAAAATACCCTATATCATTTTCAACTCTCAAATGATATTTTCTAGCAATAGAACATATTTCTAAGAATATTATTATGGATCTTTATGGTTCTTTTCATAGAATGAGGCTGTTATATCCTTTTTGTGTGACATATACTCTTAGGACATTATCACATAGAATTTCATGAAGAAGAAAAGTCATGATTTTATGAGGATCATATTAATATTGAAAATGATAAATATTGGTTATTATAATCTACACATAAGTTAGTATTAGAGAACCAAATCCAAAAGACTCCAACTTGAACTTGATCCAACATTCAATAACCTTTATTCATCTATCTCTCACATGATACTCAGTCTTCTTTCGAGATAGGCCTTTTTTAGAGGGGTCTTCCCAGTTTTCTTATATGGGAACTTTTCTTACTAATAGTTCACATATCTAAGAAAAATCCCTCAATTGGTGAGTTTTATAGAGTATGTTATTTATTCACTAGTGTGTCATTGGATCTTTTTCAAGAACCACTACTCTAGTATTATCATAATACAATGGTGTAGGGTCATTACACCTAGGATTTGAGCATGTGTTGATTTAAAAATTTCATTAACCTCTTTCTAGTTTTGATGTTCACAAATGGACACATTATTGTAACTAATGAATTTCCTTTTTTATGTTAATTTTATGAAATTATTATTCATCAGTATAATTATTCAAAAAATATACACAAGTCCTGGATTCATGACCAATTTTTTTTTGATGTATTATGGACGTGTTTAAACATATTTTGAAAAAAAGTCCATACCTTATGTTTGTTAGCGTAACATATGGTATTTTAACCATATGTTTGAATTAACGTTTTTGGATCATATATCCTACAATAATAGGAATGTTTCGTTAAGAAAACCTATGTTTTGAATTAACCTTACGTTTGAGGAAACAAACGCATGGTACATCAAACCTACTTTTATGATCAAACAAACATTATCAACTCAATGTTTGGATTTTTTTTGTCAGATGAATGAACCCTACATTTTAATATTAAATGACAGTGTTTTAAATCTATGATATTATTTAAGATTTATGAAATGGTCTTTCCAGATGTAAAGGTCTATTCAAAACTATTTTATGACTGATTCAAAGCCTCGTTATGATTTTTTTTCAAGGATAAAATTCAATGGTGTAAAAAATTTCTTTTAATACAAGAAATTATGACTCTCTTAAATATTTTTTAATTCAAATATTTATGATTTAGTATGTGATATTTCTAGAATTGGTTTTACTTAGACCCGTTTGACCTTCAATATAAATAATGAGATGCTCTTCATCAGAATATACAAGGAGAGGATATATACATAAGGAAAGTATGTGTGTGAAAAAAATTTCAATTTCATTTCCTTAATATCTAAACATTGGAGATATATTTTTTTGATCCATCTAATTGACCATCTTTTTTTCATATCGATGCTACTAAATTTTTTTGTTATATATTATTCTTCAAGAGCAAATAATCATTTTTCTGATAAACATTGGAGACATACATGTTTAAAAATATATCATCTATTTTCTATATTTATACTTGTAGAGATTTAGATAAATTATTGAAGATATATTTTGTACTATGTGTTATTGAAGATCAATTACATCTATTAGTTATTGCTAAAAATGGGAAGATTAATCTCTTTTTTTTTCAATAAAATTACTCTCTATTGATTTATCAAAGTTTTGATTGCTCATACTTAGTTGCGGTTAAGTGTCGGATTTGTACACTAATATGTTGATTTTTGGGTCCTTGTAAAAGAACCATAAGGCTCTAAAAATCCATTTTATAATGGATTCAACTGCATGAACTCGGTTGCAATGGTCTTAGGATAAGATGACCTAGTGAAAATCATGATGATCATGGAGTTGAGAATTGGTGGAGTGGGCTAGGGATATTTGTTCCCTGATCCTCTATACAACACTATGACCATATCCATTATTTATTTCTAATGATCAATCATCATTGAGAGAAAAGGAATTGTTGGCTTCATAAAAAGATAGGTGTTCTAAATATATCATAGTTTTTAAAGAACACAATTTTCACCCCTCTTGGGACTTTTTGTCTGTCATTTCCATAAATCCCTAACAATTGGTATCAATGGTTGGGATCTACTTATATATGATCAACATGTAAATTAATTTTTCTATCTGATATCAATTGGTGGTACTTTAAGGCTTTATTAGATATTTACTGGCTCCATCAAGTTGAAGTTAAAGATTTAGAAGAAAGAATCTTGAAATGACCGATAGAAGAGATGGTATGTTAATGATCCATGATCCTTATTTTAATGGTTATAATTATATATATTGGTAATATCGAATGTTTATTTCTTTAATAAATCATGGAATAACGGATTTTTATGATTTCTAAGCCTTATGAGATTCCTATGGAATGTTTTGAAGATTTAAATAATTATCAAGAGATGGAATATGACATCAATTCAAAATCTATATATTCCAATGTTTGGAGTTTAGTAACTAATGAATTCAATCACGTACCTCAATTTTCTACTGTATATGATATATAGAAGACTATTATTGTTTCTTATTAAGGAAATGATAATATTTGACAATTAAGTTAAAATATATTGAATTCAAATTTTAATATATACAATACTTTTTAGGGAAAATATATCGCTCAAATGTAGAGAATATTGAGAGATATTGTCATCAATTTTTTTTCATTGGTATATCCAATTTTAAATTCATTTCAAGAGTTAAATGTACTCAGAGTACAATACTCAAAGTGTGATGTAATATTCATAGCTATACAAAAATATACAACATCAAAAAAACATTCTATGAAGGTATTGATTGTGAATTTAATGATGTATGAAGTTGAGATGTATGATGAAGCTGAAAATCAAATAAAACATAGATAAGATACTCTCAAAACTAAATTGGATGAATCACCTTATTCAATTTATACATATTTAGAAAATTAATTATTATATATTTCTAAAACTTTTGAGAAATCGTACTGAATGAAAAATAATGGCACTGATGAAAATAGATTATGTGAATGCAAAGAAAAAGGGAATACATATTATAACATTAATTTATATATAGTTCAAAGTAATTATGAATATAATATAAAGATAATTAATGTTTTAAATGATATGTAGAGTAATAATTCAAGTTCACATGCTGAATCTTCTATAGATTCAGAGGATGAGCACAAAAAATAAACTGTATGTCTTATGGATCATACTGATGAGGTAAAATCTTCTTACTCTCAAAAATATAGTTGTGAAAAACTATAATATGATGAATGGAACAGATTTATTCACTAACTTAATGATCTATTATTAAGGAATGACAATTTTAATATTTGAAAAATGTTACGATGATAATTTATTAGTAAAGAAAAGTATTCAAAACATATTATAGTTTTAATCTCTAATTGTTTTAAAATTTCATGTGATTTTCCTGACACTAATATTAGATAATTATTGGATGATGGTAATAACTTGAAACAATATTCTAGTATATTGATGAATGGGTAAATTTTCTTAAATCAAATTCTTATTAAAAAAAATTTAGAAATGAAAACAAAGGATGTGAAGTAATGGTGAAAGTCTAAAAATATATAATATTATTTGTTCCTATTTTTAATATAAAAAAATTGTATACAATTATCTATTTTTATTAGAGTATTATTGAAACTAACGTTAATTTATCCTTCTCCATAAAACCTCAATTTTTTTGGATTAAAAAATTTTATTTTCCAAAAGAATTGGTTAACTTGAATAGTATAATTCCTACTCAAAAATAAACATGTTTGTTTTTATAGAAATATAATTTATAACACCATTTTAAACAAAAGAATATGGGTACCAAAAATCACATATATTTGAGGTTTTTCAGTATTACACAACCATGAAACATCATTAAATATTTAAGTATATTATTGATTGATATATGAATGTTTAAACCAACATAGTGAACAACTCCGAAATAGTTTGTTATAAAAAAATCCTCATTATTAAAATCACGGATCTAGGAAGTAGCTCAATTTTATATCTATATACTTTTGTTTTTTACTATTCTATGTTGGAAGATAGTGATATATTTTTCAATTTTATGAAGTATCTTAATTAATCTTTGAATCAATTATTAGTATATTTTGATTGTGTAAATAATTGTCTAAAAAAATTCAAATATCATTAAACATGGTTTTACTGTTTAGATAAATATTGTACTTATTTAAATTAAGAAAAGTAAATATTTTTCATCATTAAATATATTGAAATATTTATTTGTTATTTCTATACATTATTTTTCAATGTAACTAAAAAAACTTTCTCCGGTAACATGTATTTTCCAAATTTAAAATACATAATGATTATTCTATATCTTTTAGATAAAGAATATGAAATATTGTATGCATAGTTTTGGAATCCAACATCAAAACATATTCATAATTTTCTAAAATTTCTATCTTATTCTTCAATATATATTATTCCAAAGCATCTGGAAAACTAGTCACAAAAAGATGTAGTGTTCAAGTACTTTATGTTCAAAAGAAAATAAATTTTACCAAAATACTAAAGGTTATCCATCTGGTTTGTTAAAAGAAAAGTTAGTTTCATATAAGAGGATTTTTTTGAAAAATATTCTTAATTAAATAAGGATGTTCTTGGTAATGATGACCTAGAATTATATTCGTCTCGACTATCTTAGGAAAATTTTATATTCACAATCATCATCTTGAATGAAGAAAGAATGTAACTCTAACATTCTTTTGATATGTCTAGAATATCATACAACGAACTAAAAAAAGCATATTTATCAAAGATTAATATTGATTCATTACAAAATAAATATCATTATTTTAACAATATTTCAATCTTGAATGCATACATTTAAGATTTCATGGTATAAATGCTATGTCAAATGGAGTTTCTCATACGAGAAGGTCTTACCAAGTAAGATCATGATAATCAGAAGCAGTTTCTAGTCGAACAATGTTCATCTTCTTCATATAAAAGAACATCATATATTCAAAATAGATTATAATAATTTTCAAGTGTTTTAGATGAGTGAAAAAGATATAAGTTCAGAATGTTTCGAATAACTGTATACTCCTTACAAATCAATTTATTTTATTTTCTATTTATTTTAAATCAATGTTATATGTATTTTTTTCAATATATATTGTTAAATGAAAATATGTGTGTCATTTTTTGTGATTTCATTTTAAAAATTTATTATCTTATCTTACAGGATTAGGAACATAATATTTAAATCCCTTTAGTAAGATTATTGTTGTGATTACATAATAATAATATTAATTGTTTTATTTTTTAAAATATATCTTGTACAAAAAAATTTCATCAAAATGTTTAATTCATTGATTATATTTTATTCTATGATTCAGGGGGTGTTTTAAAAAGATAATAATTTTATTCATTAAATATTTAATTTTATTGTTCTCATTGTAAAAAAAATTTATGACTTTTTAAGGAAGTACGAATTTGGTGGGAGTTAATTTTACTACTATTAACATTTTAATATCATAAAAGGGAAGAAGATTATATTTTGGATGTTCTTGTCATATTGGAGAAGTCAGATAAATTTATAAGTAATATCGTTGTAAAGGGGGAGAATTTTTTTTAAATTTAATAAATGGACAATGGGGGATAAGTTTCATTTATAAAAAAGTAATATAAAAAATGTTATAAAGATAAAAATGGAGAGAATTTTTTTTTCTTCTAAAACATGTTTTTAAAATTTTAAATTTTTTTTATGGATTTTGTGATCATAAAAAATGGTTAGATTGTTGATCATGTGTTGAATAAATTATTTTATTAATTTATTTTTGGATTTTATGATCACTAATGCCCACATTTATGTTACTAATGAATTTTAATTTAGTTGAATTTGAAGAAATTAAAATTCATTATAATATTTATTCTGGATATATATAATAGTCACTGATTCACAAGGAATATTTTTTGAAGTATTTTGGATGTGTTTAATCATTTTCTAGAAATAGTGTTCATACCCTTCATTTATAAGTGTATTCTAGGATTCAATAAAAATACATTTGAATTAACATATATGAAACCATATGTTTGGAATAGACCATATGTTTGAGGAAAGGAATATATAGTATAAAAACGCTAATTTTATGATCAACCATACATTATAAACCCTTCATGTAGTGTTTTTTCATCACATGATGGAACCCAAAATTTGAATATTCAATAACGAAGTTTTAAATCTATTATATTATCTAAAATTTAGGAAATAGTTTTAATTGAAGTAAAAATCTATTCAATGGCTCGTTATGATTGTGTTAAAGGATCAAATTAAAATGAATAAAATAGTAATATTATTATAGGAAGATACGAATCTCTTGAATGTTCTTCAATTCAAATATTCATGATTTTTTTGCAATATTTCTAGAGCTAGTTTGGGCTGCTGTTGTTCAAAATTATACATAAACAATGAGATCATGCTCATCATAATATATAATGAGAGGGGATATACATAAGGGAAATATCTGCGTGGAATACACCAAGTGTTTCTTTTACTTAGAAGCTACAATTTGGAGACATATATGTTTTGATCTATCTGATTGACTAACTGATTTTTTTTCACTTATACTATATATTATTGTTATATGTAATTCTTCTAGAAAAATGATGAATATTTCAGAGATGTCCTTTGGAGACATACATGTTTATACATGTGTAAGATATTTTTTATATCACTCTGTGAAGAAAAACTATTCCCTGATTGAAGATATATGTTATATCGTGTATTATTTAATATCAATTAAACCCTTTAGTAGCTACTACAACTGTGATGTTTAGGCCATGTTCTCAAAAAATAAATCTATGTTTATTTTTTGGCGTTTTGACTGCTCTTACTTAGTTGTGGTTAAGTATCTACTTCATGCACTATGTTGTTGATTTTTGTTTACTTTAATGTGAACTAGAACGCTCTATACATCCATGTTGTAATGGAATCAACTACCCAAACTCAATTATAATATTATTTGTATAATAGAACCCATTAATAATCACCATGATCATTGAGTAGAGTGTAGGTGGAGAGGAAGAAGGGATCTTTTTACCCTAAACCACTGTACATTATTGTGTTTATTTATTATATATATATTTTTTCACATTCTCCTTTTAGAGAAAATGATATGTTCACTATGTATTAATAGAGGAGCTTTGAATTTTTCAATATTTTTAATGTACAGAATTGACCCCCTCTTTTGTGTGTGTCTCCATCATTTCAATCCTGACCTAACAATTGGTATCAATGTTATGGTAATACTGGTATATTTTCTTCTTAATTTTTTTTCATATACAGTATTAGTAATTGGTATCAGAAAGCTCTACTAAATATTTATTGGCTCTAAAAAGATAGAGTTAATGATTCAGGCTAAGACATATTGAAATGGTTAATTCAAGAGAAGGTATTTAAATAAATCATTATCCATATTTTAATGTTGATAATTATTGATGATGGACATTCTATTTGATTATTTATTTAAGTAACCATGGAATAATGTTTTATTTAAAGGTTATTAAGCCTTTTGGGATTCTTAAGGAATGTTTAGAATATCATATTAGTGATCGAGAAATGGAATATAATCTCAATTAAAAATCCATGAATGCTATTTTTTTGGTTTAGGAACTAATGAATTCAACAGAGTATCTCAATGTACTACTTGATATGATATGTGGAGGACTCTTTATATTTATTATAATGGAAAATACACTATTAGACAATTAAGGTACACTATTGTGAAGTTAATGTCTGATATATTCAGAATATTTGAGGATGAAACTGTCACTCACATGAATGGACGATTGATAGATATTGTCAACAATGATGTTGTTTTAGAGATCCAACTTCACAATCATATTATGTGTTAAAATTACTTTGAGTACTATCCTCTAAGGGGAATGGAATATCTGCACCTATATAATAATCTACACAAGTGAAAAATTTAGATATTCGGGAATTTTTGTGGACTTACATGATTTATGTAGTTGAAATGTAGGCCAAAGATGAAAATAATATTAAACATGAAGAAACTACTCTAAAAACTACCAAGAAAAATTAATTTTATTCCAATCATCAAAATCTTAAAAAATAATTATTAGATCTTGATAAATGATTTTAGAAATTATAATTTAATTAAAATAAAGGAACTAAAGTAAAAAAATGTCGTGAATGCAAGGAAAAAGGACATACAAAGGATAACTTTCTTTTATAAAAATATCAAAGGAAAGATTATTATAATATAATGGGAAATAATTTTGTAAATTAAACCTTTAGGAATACTTTTGATTCACATGAGTAATTTTCTATGGATTCTGAGACTGATCATCAAAGACAAATGGAATGTCCCAGGGATCATACTGGGGAGGTACAATATTCTTACACTCAAAACTCTTTTTGTTAAATCATATCTTATGATTCATTTAATAGGTATATCTTTATGCTTCATGATAAATATGTATCATTAAATAAATAACAGATAAATATTAAAAAATATTATGATATTGTTCTATTAGATAAAGTAAAATTTTGAAAATATATTATAGATTTAATGTATAATTATTCTAAATTTTATTATGATTTGCATGACATAAATATTAGATAATTATTATCTTAAGTTGATATTTTGAAAAACTATTCAAGTATGTTGATAAATGAGGAAAAATATTTTAATCAAATTCTTCGTAAAATAATATAGAAATGAAAACTCGGATTATGAAGCAATTTTGAATGACAAAAAATATATAAGAATTTTTTCTGGTTTTAATAGAAAAAAAATTCCTATAGTTAATTGATATCATTTTTGTGTTAATAGAAATATTTCAAATGAGTTCTGTTTTATAAAACCTAAATTTCTAGAGTTTTGTTTAAAAGAATTTCGTAACTATAATAGTTTTATTCCTACTCAAAATAACCATCTTTGGTTATGAAGGAATATAATTACTAACAATACTAGCCCCAAAATCATATGTGTACTAAAAATAACATGTATTTAATGTTTTAGAGGATTACAACACTAAGATGTGTCGTTAAATCTTTATGTGGATGATTGAATGATATATGAAAGTCTTTGCAAAAAAGAGAAGAACTCTGAAGTTGTTGATTATCAAAAATAATCCTCATCACTAGAATCACTTATCCAGGAAACATATCATATTTATATCTATATGATTTCCAGTCATGAACTTTTTATATAGTTATAGAGTGACATATATTACAATTTTTTGAATAGTCTTATTTAATCATTGAATCAAGTCTTAATCTATGTTTATTTAATAAATAATTTGTTAAGAAATTTCATATTTCTTTAAACACTATTTTACTCTTTAGATAAATAACGACTTTCTTAAATTATGAAAATTTTATATTAACTATCTTTCATCCTATTAAAATATTTATATGATATTTTTAAAGTTTACTTGTTTATGTAACAAAATGAAAATTTTCTTATGTGTCATGTCTTTTCAAAAGTTAAAATATGTAATTATTATTTTTTATTTTTTGGCTAAAGATTATGAAACTTTGTCTATATAATTATAGAACCTAACATATAATTATCTTATTAAATCTTTTTATTTCCCCATATTATTTTTCTAAATATCTTGTTCAAAATAATTTGGAAAAATAGTTATAACATGAGTAAGCAGTTAAGTACTTCATGTTTAATAAAAAATCAGTTTTACAAGGGGATAAAATTAATCCTTCTATTCTGTTAAAATTCTTGTCAGTTTCATATGCTAAAGATTTATTTGAAAAAAATAATATAATAAATAATAATTTCATGGTAATAATGAATGATAAGTCTCTTCATCTCAAATATATTTTGAAATTATTTTGTTCAATGTAATTACTTTGAATTATTTTGATACCTATAATATATGATGATTCACCAGTGTACTTTATAGAGAAAGACTTATTTATGTATCCCTTAATAAGCAGTAAAACTGTTATGTAATTTATAATAAGTAATATATCATCAAAAAATAATTATAGGATAAAGTCCCCATTTCCCACTAAACTTATTTTAAACAAATAGATCATATTCATTATTAAGGAAAAAATATTCTTTAATAGTTTATCAAATATAATTTTCCATACACTATATGCATGCTTAAATCAATAAATGGGTCTCCACAACATGAAAATACTTTTGGAATCACATGGATTCATAATACATTCAGGTTGTTTCATGTAGATTCCTTCTTGAAGGTTCACATTAAGGAAGGATTCACTGACCACCATCTACCAAATTTCATAGCCATGGTAAGATGCTATAGAAAGTATAATTTTGATTGATTTAAACATGAAAATTGGTGAAAAGGTTTTATCTTAGTTAATTAATTTAATTTTTTGAAACAATATAGCCACATTCTTTTCTTTATAGGTATTTACATTACCTTCCCCATCCAATTTTATCTTGAATACCCATTTTCACCCTATGAGCATTTCATCATCTTGTAGATTTTCCAGAATCCAAACTAGGTTTTGTTACATGGAATCCATTTCAAAATTTATGACTTCTTTCCATCTTGTAGCTTCAAGGATCTCTACTATGAAGTTTTAGGATAAAGGTTCATAATTTTTAACCAGTAATGAGTCACCATCTTCCATGTATAGAAACCCATCACCCTCTAGTTCTCTTGCCTCTCCAGTCTTCCAATATAGTACTTGTGTTTTTTGAACTACTTATTCCTTGGGTACCTATAGAATCTTTTCTTATACTAAATATTGTGTATCATGACCATCAAATTCATTGAATTCAATCTTTCTGCGGCTACACTTTTTGAATATTGTGATCCCTCTATGGAAATAAGAGTTTAATGGCAACAATCAAATTCTTTTCTGAGGGGTTATATAGGTAGTATCCCTTTATTTCATTAGTATACCATATAAAGACATAATTTTCCATGGGGTTATATTTTGTTACATGATATGGCCTTAAAAAACCTCACATCCCCATACACATGTATATGAAAATAAACGGTTAATTCCACTCAATAACTTAAATGAAATTTTATTTGGTTCTTTAGTTGGTACTCAGTTTAATGTATTTGTCATACTTTGTAATGGATATCACATAAAGAGTAATTGAAGATCGACATGACTCTTCATCAACCATACTGTGGAAAATAAGGTATGGTTCCCCCTTTCACTTACAATATTTCACTTTGGTGTGTAAGGTGGAGTGATATAATATAAAATCTCAATCTTTTTTTGAATGGAGATACACACTTGGTTAACATATTCATCACCTTAATCCAATCAAAGATTCATTATCTTCTTTCCAAGTTGATTCCCTACTTCACTATTAAATTATTCGAATTTATCAATGTACATAGACTTATAATACATTATGTAGACTTATCCATATATACTCAATCCATTATAAAATTTTCTAAAGTAAGAATAACCACCTGTAGCTACTACTATAACTGGTCCACATAAATTATTTTTTACTAATCCTAGAATCTTATGGCTTTTTCACCATGTCCAATGAATGGTGTATTGGTCCTTTCACATTGCAAATAATCATTCCATCTTTCAAGTGGGTTTATATCATAGGATTATAAATAACCATAGTGATATAGATTTTCCAAATGATTCTCATTTACATGAACTAAGTAGTGATTCTATAGCTTGGTGTTGTATGTGTTGTGTGAATGTGATTCAGTATCTATTTACAATACTTTTTTTCATAATTTAATTGAAAAATAGAAATATTTATATGCACTATCCATGAAATATGTTGTATTTATAAAATAAAAAACTTTTATTTCCAAACATGAAAATAAAACCTTTATCTTCTAGGAATGACATTGAAATTAGGTACTTGGTAACTGTTGGTAGATAATGACAATGCTCTAAAATTAATATCATTCATTTTGAGAATGAAGGGTGGTTGTCACCAATAGTATGAATATCAAACCTCCCACCATTGGTAGTTTATAAATCCATATATTCTATTGAAAAAATTTAGAATCTACATGGTTCCTTAATTTGGATATAGATGTGAGAACCAAAATATATATCTGATACCCAATGTGTAGATACTAAAATATTACAATCAATAAAGAATACACCTATGCTTCTCCTTTATTTTGTGTGTATTTCTTCTTCTAATGGCCTTAATTTCCATATAGAAAACATATTACATCCCCTTTCTTTCTTTACCTCAGGATCATACATTCCTGGAAGTGTGGTGATTGAGATATTTACACTTCTTATGTTCCTTGAGTTACTTTACCTTATTATTCCTTTTTATATTCATAATATGGAAATTAGATTTTTCACACCCTATGTTCTTATCCGCTTGAAGAATTCAAGAAATTTGTTATGAAAGGGTTTTCTCATTATGTTTCATGTTATAATTAATAACTAAACTAGAGATGGTTTTGGGTAGTTAGGAAAGTGTGAGATTTGTATAAAACTCAAATAGTAATTAAATTCCAATGATTTCTAATCACTCAATATATCCAATAGGCTTAACCATATGAGAACCTTAGGGAACCAACTCTCCAGTATTAATTGAAATGAAATAATTAGATATATTATATATCACCCTTGTCTAAGATTCTGTTAATATAGATAAAGAGGTTTAAGAATCATTTTATACATATCCATGTTCTCATGTTACTTCAAAATATCATTTGTCATGGATGATATCTTGAAACACTGAAAATTTGTAGCATCATTAAAAATTTCTTCATAGAAAGATAATTATTCCTTAATAGCCTTATTTCTAGGAGAATTATGAATTGGTTCTTCACACAGATATAAATTTCTTTTATGGAAGAGTTTAATGAGTAATTTCCTTTATGGATCTTGGAAATTTATACCGGTGAGAAGGTTATCCTTCTCAAATATGGATCGTAGTGATATTTTATAAGTCATTTTATTATATTTTCTGTAAATAATATAAGAAATTTTTTATTAATTTATATGATAAAATTTAGACAAATAAATAAATATTATAATTTTTAATCTACCACTATTATATAGAAACCAAATAACCTCTCCATCGGATTTGGAATGTACTATTTCTTAGATGTTCAAGTGTAAATGATCCATATTCCCCTTCTTATCACCCAAAATTGGCTCTTCAAGAAATTTGAAGGATTTTAGGATAACATTCCAATTCCTAACTAAATTAACTAAATATTCTTTACTTGATATTTGATATCACCCAAAATTTGGCTGGTCAATCACTTTGAAATATAGTTAAATTTTAACTGATGAATTGAAGGGATACACCAAATTCATGTATATAATTAATGGTTTATTATTTTATACATAAATTTTAAATTATCATATTTATTAAATGATTATTAATATTAAGATTATTTAAATAAGTGATGCAATATATCAGAGATAATATTTATCTATCATCCAATTTATTTTGTTTCTATCTTGCGTTATTATTAATTCAATAATTCATGTGATCATTAAAACGTATCCAAAATTAAATAACTATAAAAAGTTGATAGAAATTAAATAATAAAGGAGTATAGTCAATACCATTTAATAAAAGATAGTTTATTTAGAAGATGATAAACCAATCGTTGACCTAGGGGGAAAATTCCATGATAAATTAATAGTTCGTGTAATAGATTCCCACTTTTCCACTTATGAATCTCTCTTGGATTGGTTTCACCTCATCTCCAAATATGAGCTACCTCTCCTAACATAGATTTTAATCCATTATATTTACTTTTATTTACACAAAAGTGGGTAACTAAATGATTGGTGAAGTGTTTTAAATAAAATAATCCATGGTCATTTACTCCCTTATATAATTAGATAAGAGATGGGACAAAAAACTTTTATTTAATTATAAATTAAATGATCCCAATAACTTTAAAAGGTGTGGTCTAATCTTATGATCATCCAAGTTCATTTAGAATTTTTTTCATTTAATAAAATTACCATGAAATTATAATCATTATTATTTAACAATTTTTTTTTCAAATTTTTTACATTCATAAAATAAAACGATTTGATTAAATTTTTGAAAATGAAGGGGGAAAAAGATGATCTCTGAATTTGGATTAAAGAACTATTTTACTGGAATTAAATCTAATAATAAATGAATTAATATGTAATTGGTTTTAGATAATTATAAATAATTATTAGATGCTATATGATGCCACTTGGAAATTGTGGGAAAAGTTGATGCATGTAACATGTCATTCCCAATGATTCTTTCTATCACAGTCAATGATTAATATGATATTTAAATGATGATAAACTCTGTGATCAATAGAATTGAATCAAAGAATAAATATAATAGATAAATGGTGGAAACAATGTGTAGTATCATCACATATTATTCAAAATTATTTTTCCTCAATTAAATAATTACCCTGTGAGAAATTATTTCTCCATTTATGGATCTGACAAAAGATATTCATGGTGTCATCGCTTTATGTATGTAAAAAGATTATATTTCCTCTAGAGATGATCTATAGGTGTTCCAAATATCTATAGATGTCTCCATAAGAATCTATAGTTTTTATCACATATGATCCCATTTCTTGAATTATTAAACATCGATCACCTAAAGAATAACATCTAATGGATTATTTATGATCTCTCTTAAATAAACAATGGAAGATAGAGGATGATCTCTCTCCATTATTGGGTGCATTCTTTGAGAGGGATATTTTATGGACTGTAGAGTATTATATATATATATATATAGTTTTTGTGAAAAACAAAAAATTAATTATCTCTATGGAAAAATATCACATAACTGGGTTTATATACACCTAGGATTAGAAATATATAATTACAAAAGTGGGAATTAATGTTAATTGAATTTGTGGAGAACCCCATTTTTAATTTAACAACAATATAAAAGTTTCTTGAAATTAACTGAACTTGAGAATTAAATTGAATATTATTTAATAAAATAATATTTAATATATTTTTTCTATCACCAAACATAAAAACCCAATCATCTGCTACTCCATAATATTTATTTAGCCTAGAATAATGAATATTTATTTGATAAATAAATATCACCACATTATTAATTAATAAATAAATAATAATTATATTCACTAAATAGAAAAAAAGTACTTTCTAAATGTTCTACTCATATAAAATTCTCTTGAATAGCTGGTGAAGGAATATAATCAATTAATAAAACAAGAAAAATTATTAAACCATGTGTATGAATAATAATTATTCGAATTTTTAAATAATAAATAATTATATATTATTTTACTTAGATTTTGGAGACACATAGTTTGTGACCCTCTAGTCTAATTTCTAAGTGGAATTAGGAAAAACTGCCCAAAGTTAAATGTTTACATCCAGAAAAACTCCAATGCACTCCTAGAAAAGTAATTTAATGGAACAAGGACATAACACTACGAACAGACATTTACTTCATAATATCATACCTTTATCAAGGTTTATCTAATCAAGAAGGTTTCATGCTGGTGCCATCAACCTATGTTCTCAATTTCACTTTCTTTGACTTTTTTGGAAATGAAATTATTGGTAAAACACTATTTCAATTGATTTATTTAGGGAATATAATTTCCATTGAAGGTAATGAGAAATAAACATATTTTAAGCAAGAGGGAAAAATCCTTTATCAAATTATTTATTAATTTTTATTCATCATGCACCCAATATATCCTACATCTCCATGAACATATTTCATCATAGTTTTATTCAATACATCAAAAAACATGAATTATGACACTCATTAATAACAATCATAATGTCTAAAGAAAAATTCATAGAACCATAAATATCAATATCCAATGACACATATAAATGAGGATTTCTTACTAGCGAGTCTCATTTATATAATATCATACATAAGATAATACAAAGGGCGTACACTATTAGAAGGTGCCTCAAATTTCTATGAGTCACCACACTTGTTACCCTATATCATTTATGTCCCACCAATAATATCATCAAGATATAGAAAATATATTCAATAATACTATCATGGAACTTCCATGTTTTCATAATAACAGGAACTAATATGACCTTTTACTCTGATAGCTACACATAGGACATTATCACATACTATGTAACAAAATAATAATAAATATGTGATAATGGGTTTATTAATTTTCATGATAATGAACACAGGTTAATAAAATGAACAAATTTTTTTCTAGTGTAGTAACTCCAAAAAATGAGGCTATAAAATTAAATCCATTTGTAAATAAAAATATAACCACTGAAAATACACAACATATCCCCTAGTATTTAATCCTAAGGTGGGGAAACATTTTTTAATTGTTTTGTTAAAATATATTATCAATTCAGAAGTGAAAATAATGAATCCGGGTTATGAGGAATTCAAAATTTCATGAATACTGTGATTTATAGGTCATCCTAAACTGATTTGAAAAATTCACCTATTTCTTTTACTTAATGAAAGTAGTTTAAATTTTTAATAATATTTATCATGTTTAATAAATATATCCAACACAAAAAAAGTAACTTATAAAAATTAGAAAAACATATAGATGTTAAATTGTGTTATGTTAATATTACAATTATTAGTCAAATTTTTCAACAAAATGATTAAACATGTCTATCACCCAGAAATAGATTATATATTGAACATCAATTTTAATATAAATAGTAAAATGAATATATATAAAAATAATTAAAATAAAATGAATCTTATAAATGGATAAGTATAATTAACAAAATTAATCCACATCTCCCATATCAATTGAATCTTTCATCATTGAATGTTTATCCAAAATAAATAATCCCTTCTTTGAAAAAATGGTGTATTCATTAAAATTAAAGAACCTATAATGTAAAAGGATTAACATGAGATTCCAAAAATAAAAAATAAAAATAAAATTAATTAGATTGGGGATAATGGAAAATGTTTTTGATTTCTGTATCTATCATATCTTCCAAGACATTTATTTATTTTAAAATTATACACTAGGTGATTGGTGTGGCACTAATCATCCCTCAACTGCATAAATCCTCAATCGATGGGGATGATTTGATTGATAACAAGTGATATTCAATCTCACATTGAGTATTCGGATTAAAAAAAAGTTATAGATAGCGGCACATTGATTATTTAATTTACTATAGGTGGTGGTTGACCATAAGTTGAGGATTTGACCGACCACAAGTGACAATAAACTACACATTGATGATGAGATTTACCACAGATGGTAATTGAACAAATATTGGGGAATCAAATTTCTTGAAAGTGACTATTGATATCACATTAAGAATCCGATTGAATATAAGTAGAAATCAACACAACATTGAAAACCACATTTACCAAAGGTGATGATCTAATGATGTATAAATTGGACATAAAAGAAAATCAATCGAAAGTGAAAATCCCCATCAAGAAGAAAAAAATAAACATGAAATAAGTATTCTATGCAACATGATCCCTTCCATTTAAAATATAGGAGAAACATGTTATGAAAAGGAATATGTAAATGCTAATATATTTTTATCTCAAATAATATAAAAAATATTAGACCAAAGGTTGAATGTCCTAATGAACTAAAATTTATGTCTTCAATCACATTATTGAAATCTCAATTATATATCATAGAGATGATATCTAGCCCCATTAGATACACTTAAAAGTAATTCTTATCCATTTGAGAATTAATAATGAATTTCCAATCCTCTTATCCATATAGATCCACATCCAATTTCATTAATAGTCTTTGGAGGGTAAATGGTTTAGATCATTTAGTTACGAGTATCCTATGGAAAAAAATTAATCTTTACATAATTAGAAATACCCTCTATCAAACATTAATGGACATATTTTTAATGATTTTTTTCATGAAATACCTCTATTAGTTCTTTATAAATGCTAGAGTTTCTATATGATTATCTTCTAATATCCAATAACTAACTAGACTCCCACAAACATATTTTATTAGTAGATTTGGAGTCCATGATTGATGATGGTATGGTTCTTATATTCTTTGTAAACTTCCATATTATTACATTAAATCATTGGACTAATTGTTTTTTGAAATGTGGACCATTGTAAGTGATGAAGGTTGTTCGTGCACCAATTATTGAGAAAATATTATTTTTTGTGAAATTCACCACACAATTTTAATAATTATTTAGAATACCCACTACCTCAACCCATTTCTATATATAGACTAAAACCACTAATATGTATTCATTTCCATGAGAAGATTCAAATTATTCCATAAAATAAAACCCCCACTAATGAAAACGGTCAACCTTAATAACTCCATTTTGGGGAATCTCCTACTTTATAATAATATTAACCACTCTTTAAAATTTATCAAAACCCACCACTATGATCCTAGAGAAAATTAATATTTAATTCTAAAAAACTCTATCCTGAAAAACCTTTTGGGTCATTCTTTATCCCCCATGTTTTCCATCCTGGGGTGAAGAGTGATAACTATATAAAACTGAAAATATCCCTTTTATAGGAAGAAAAATTTTAACAGTTCCACTATCACACCATCCCAAGATAAGGTATTCACACCTAAATTAATAATCATAGTATAAAGTGAATTTATTTCTCTAGTTATTTATCATATACGTTTTAATCACACATTGAACATGGAGATTAGAAAAGTATGAATATCATGTAGTTTGATTCCTGAAAACTACAATCCATTTTTCATTAGGTAAAAGGGAATTGATCTCCCTTGTGTAATAATTTTTGGTTCTGGGAATCCAAGAAATGTGGTCAAACCATACATTTTTAGTTCATTTCTACTCTCTAAATTCTAAATAAAATTATTCCATTAAAAGTATCAATCACATAAGTTTTCATTTTACATATTTCTTTGTAATTAACTTATTTAGGGAATTATAACAGGTTAAAATTATTACTTTAGATCTAATTAACTAATAACTAAGATTTTATAAATTAAAATAGACTACTGAAAACTCATTTTAGTTGTGTTTTATTTCTATTGGTAATCGTCTAGCAGTCTACTAGAATAATGCACCACATAATGTATCTTTATTTCTCCACTATAAAAGCACATAAAACATTATAACTATCATTAAAAATTATTTCAAAAGCTAGTTTACAATAATAGGTGGTGATAAAGTGTAAATTTTTCAGATTTTTTTATAAGTATATTAAAATAATTAATGTATTTATTATCAAAATAGAATTGTGTTTTGTTAACCAATCGAGTATAAATGGGATTTTGTGATTTTTGAAAAATACCTA
Organism: Viscum album; assembly: GCA_963277665.1. NCBI lineage: Eukaryota > Viridiplantae > Streptophyta > Magnoliopsida > Santalales > Viscaceae > Viscum > Viscum album. Next base: position 1,327,671,769 of record OY728127.1, on the reverse strand, counting down.
AAAAATAACAAATAAAAATTGAATATCCATTAAAATATTTCAATACTCATAGTATTTTTTAGGGGAGATGGTTTTATAATAACTTCTATCATATCATTATCCATCTCTGTTAACATCATTGAAACATTATAACCAAAAATTATTCCCTTGATAACCATGAATTGAAATTTTCCCCAATTAAGAATAAGATTGATCTATTGATACGTTTTCCAAACTTGTTTTGGGTTCTTAAAAAACATTCTAATGTGATTCCATTGGTAATAAATTCATCCATAAATAGCTTAATAATAATTTCAATTATTTTTGGAAAAAGAGCCATCATACAAATTTATATTGTTGTTGTCCCACTACACAATCCAAATAAAATTCATTGGGAAAAAAATTTCCCAAAATAGCATGAATATATTGTGTTTTACTATTCATATTGGGACATTAAAATGTTGTTCTAATAAAAATAACCATATATAAAATATAATAATTCATTTCAAGAACACCTCTCAATAATTTAGTCCATGAATGGAATGGGAAAATGTTCTTTTTCTAGTTGCTATGTTGAGTTTCCAATATTCAATACAGACTCTACTTTTTCTCACCTTACTAACATGAATTATATTATAATTTACATTTATTATGACCATTACACCTCCCTTCTTGAGGACCACTTAGACTGGGGAAATACAAGTGTTTTTAGAAAATTTATACATAATCACACCTTTAATTAGTTTTATCACATATTCTCCCACGAATAATTTTATATTGTGGTTGTGCCACATTTCTACCTCAAACCTGGGCTAATTATTAAGATCTATTTAGATCCTATGCATAAATAATGAAGGGTTAATCAACTTTAAGTCAACTTTGGTCAATACTATGTTATTTTTGGACCTTTTCAACACATTAATAATAATTTTATCTTTAATTAATCATAGTTTGGATGAAATTATGACATATTGTAAATAATTATCACATAAAAATGCATATTTTAGGTTGTAAGTTTTTTTTATTAACTAAAATTGTTGTTCCACTTATCTAGAAATAAGACACTTGGACTGTGGAATCCTAAGGTCATTTATGGGGTTATTAAAAACTTGAATGAATGTTGAAGAAATATTTCTCTTCACTACTATATAAAGATGAAATTTACACTCTTTATGTTTTATGATTTGGATCAATGATTTTTTCCTTGATAAATTTATCAATATTTTCCCAATACTAAGACTCATGTTTTAATGAATTTTTTCTATTACAAAAGTCTGTAATGTTTTAGTGAATATTTTTTATGCTAGGAACGGAATCACCTTTAGATTTTGTGGCCTAAGAACACTTAGGATGGATATAAAAAAATATATTATATATATTATATATACATGTTTTAATTTAATTATGTAATGGTGTAACCCCTAAAAGCTGTCTTAGATTAGAAATATGAGACCACATTAAATTTTGGAACACTTGTTTTAAAATAGGGGCATCATAAACTTTATGTACATAGGTTGTCTCGATTATTTGTGGTCATGGAAATTTAAATAATTTAATCATGAAATAATTTAATTAATTAACTATTTACTCTCCATGATCTATATCCTCTATTTTAGAATGGTTTTGGAATTTCCCTAGTGTTAGATGCATAACCATAGGGTTTGGGAGAGGGGAAATTGGAGATGATTTTAGAAGAAGACAATGAGATTGAAGATCATAGATTGATTTTCCTAGGATCGTATATGAAAATGGAGTTCACAGATCTCTCTAATAATAATTAAATTGAATCATTCTTCATGAGTGATCAATACAAACTCAAGGTAGGGTGTTTGTTTATTTTGGTTCAATACCCATTATATATCTTATAATGAAATTAAGTCAACTAAACTAACATATTGATTCATGGGTTAGTCATATTTTATAGGAATGGAATTTATTTTCCAAAAAATAGTAAGTTAGATTGTTTGATTATGGTTTTTGCTCATAATTATAATATAAATAGATTGAATCCAAACCAAAAAATGGCTAGTCTTTTTCATAATGATTTTTTTTTTCTAATTTCCTTCCCCATTCATTGCACATTAATCACTAGTATTTAATTTGGCCAGAGGCTCGACAAATACACAAGGATCCACTATCTCACAATCATACTTTTGTGATATATATCGATACTATGGGTTTTGTTTTGGATCCCATGACATGAATAATATAAAATGTTGACAATAGAGGATCTATAAAAAAAGGATTTATAGTACCTAGTTTGAAATAGAAAAAATAGTGATGTTTGATGATGGATGTTTATGTGTGGATTGGGTAGACCGAATTAATACACCAGAGATGGAACGACTTATTCAATGTTGGATTTATATTCTCCATTGAAAATCGTGACTCGGTTAAAGGATTCATATGTATTGGGAAAATTCACATGATTAACATGAGGGTTATCTAATAATCCTAACTACAGAGTATGTAGTCCAAAGAACACAAGTCATGGAGTGCCCTTTCTATTGTATATACAGTTTTCAAGAAAATAAAATATCAAATTATATGTGGAACCCACCAAATTTCATGTGACCGACGACTAGTGACCCAATATGTACCCCCTAGGGTACAAGGGAGTAGACAAGAACTGATAATCGGACACATCTGGGAATGAAAACATGACCACATACACAGACACATCTGTCATACACAAGAACAATCTAATATAGATGGTCAGGGGTGAGAACACATAGGAAGACCCAGAGAAGGAATGAAATTATGTGTAATCCTAGTACACCATGTTTATTTCCTCTAGGGTAGTTTGAGACCCATTTATAGTTTAGTGTGTCCCAATTTACTTTGAGTATGTTCCCTCAGTTTATCCTAATGTGAAAAGAGATGGGCATCACACCCTAGGCATAGGATGTGATAATCATAATGAGATTATTCCTAGAATTATTTTCAAGAATACCTTCATGTGGCTTGAGGTGTGATCCTCTACCATATTGTTCCCTAGTTACAGATTCCTTGGAATCCACACAACCAACAAACCATGGAATCGATCCCCTATGTAGAGGTTTATTCTGGATAGGTTCATATATACCCATCAGGACCTATGAATGATTCCCTATCTATATGATGATATCATATATGTTCTAGTGGGTACTTATTCATGGTGAGGCCTGAAAACCCAACCTATCTAATAAGAACCAACAACATTATTAGTCTCATGGGGTTAGTTCTAATAGTAGATATTTTCTTTGAAACCTCAAGTAAAATCCTAGGATAACAGTGTAGTTATGAACATACATTGAAACTTAGTGTTTATTTTTAGTATATCTTGGTTATTATAATTATTTATAAAATCATAATTATCATTAGTTTTTTATGATGATATGAATACTCACATTATTAATTTTATTGGTGATTTTATGGTGTGATAATGGGGTATATTATGCTCACCTATGCATGGGATTGTTCTGCACCTATCAGGTCTTAGGATGATAGTTAATCCTTCAAAAAAGTCTTAAGTGGTCTAGTAGAAGGAATATAATAGTTCAGCGAGATAGAACATGGTCTATACATGGTTTTTAGTTTTATAGAAGTCCCCTACTTCTAGCTAGTGGAAATTCATTTAATATTTTGGTGGGATTTTATTTATTCATTTATCCTTTCCCATACATTTTTCATACTCTGATTGAAGGATATAGATATATACATGATATCATTTCGTGGTTGTAATTTAATATTTAGGTATGTATATATATATTTTATTTGTGTGAATGTGTGTAAAATTACCTTAGGCTTTGTCTTCCCATGATAGTATTATTCCTACTCAGTGCTGGTCCTAGCCCCTCGCCTATTTGAGGTAGGATTAGTGTGTCAGACTTACACTATCACGGGCAAGGTGGACCCTGGTGGGTCTGGTTTTGATATACAGGTTTTAATTTAGTTTCGTTCTTATACCATAACTTTTAGATACTCAACCTTTAAGGATGGTTTGGTTATTTGGTAAACAATGTCAACCTATTCCATCTTAGGCTCTCAGTCCATTGAATCTTGTGTTGGAGTAGTGGCTAATTTATACATCCATAGTGAATCTAATAACCTAGTTATTGAATAGATAAATATAGGAACTAGTTTCATGGAATACATTAGTACATGCCTCATATAATAATGGATCTTGGTTTCCATATCCATCTTGAGTTAGTGCCCCTAATATACTATTTACTATGGTACATCTTTTCTAATTCAAGATGCCTCCACAATGACTGATTACTAATATTTCAAATCAAGAAACTTTTGGATTGTATTCCATGTGATGAGTACTCGATACATTTATCAATTTAGAAGGTGGTACCTTTATGTTGTCTTCCATATTCACACAAACTATAATGTATCATATTTCAAAAATAGTACTAGAGGATGATTCACATTGGATTAGTACACATCCCATGTTTTTTCAATAGTGACCCATTATATTTTAGTGAGTGCATAACCCGATGCATTTGGGGACTATATTGTGGAAACTGGTTGAGTTTTACACCTTTTTAGGACACCCTAATTAGATTGTGGTTATACTGGTGAGCATTCATTTTGGATCTATAGTCCAATGGTGGATTCTGTTGACTTTGATGTACAATAATACAATACTTTCATTGATAGAGTTTGGGAACATTTGTATGGAGTATTTATCCCCATATATGTTTTCAGTTTTAGGGATCTAGGAGCTTCTTCAACTTTAATAGGGTAAAAATTCTATTATAGAGTGTTCATTGAGGTTTTCCAACCTCTCTTTATAAAATATAGATATTGTTTGATATGAATTATTCCAAGCATTGACAATTGATCACGGTAAAAAAAAGATATATGAGGTAGTGTCATACAATTGTATTACTACTTATTCTTGTCTGAAAAATCATGATTTGGTATTAGAGATATTTCTATCCATGTAGAAGCTGATACATTGTGCTTGTAGTGGTCACAATAGAGTTAATAATTCAATGAAAATGCATCTGATAGTAGAAACATGGATAAGATTGAGTAAGATTCTTTAGGAGACAATATCTATAGTTACCAAGGATTTTAATACATAAATATAGATATTTTTAGATTTAATATTCAATACATTTAAGAAATACACTCATGAGGACCATAAAGGTATATTTTTTTTGGAGAGAAGATAAGAAATCTTTTTATTTTATGAAATTTCTTCAACATCTCCCACAAAGATATTCCCATTTTTTTATCTTCATAGACATGTCCTATTGAAAACTATTTTTCATAATATGGGGAATGGAAACGTAAAAAAAGTTGATCTCATAAGATCAATGAGGGTAAACATGAGAGATGTCAATCGATGAACATTTGGAATAATTTAATAAGAATAACAATATTAGATCATAATTATGAAAAAATACAACCCAGTCTATTATGGAATTATAATATAAGGCATGGGATAAAATGGGTTTAATTTAAAATAAATAAATACAAATATTTTAAAATCATAAAAAATATATATTGAACTATATGTTCATTTTATATAAGTGTTATACCATTATATATTTGGAAACCATTTCATATGTCATAGTTAACTATCAAGACTATGGGATCATAAAAAATTAGGATTCAAAATTGGTTTCCCTTAGTGGATCAATCACACCAACTTATTTCTCCATGCTCTCAGTCAAATAAATATTTTACCATAATTTATTAATCACATATAATTTTTTCCCATAATGAAACAACCACATATACGTGTTTATATTAATTATCTAATGAGATACACTACATTTCCCAAGGCATTATAGGGATATATAATTATAAGCCCAACTATCACATAATTAAAACTATACATATGTGTACAATAAATCCATTAAACACTCATCATATCATCATATTATAACCCATAAAAAGAAATCAGGTTTCATAATAATTTAATTAATCCAGCATAGTATACCCATGGAAAATTAATAAGAATCATAAATTTCATAACATATTTATCATAAACTATCTAGAGGGAGAATAAGGATAATACCATTGGATTATAACCCTCATAAATCAAAAGAAACACCAAAGGTTTTTTCGTTTATGAATAGAAATTTCAAAAAAAAAGATCATTAGAAAATAATTCATTAAAATTTCATTTTCTCCATTAAATTTACCTTTGTAAAATAAAAAAAAATTAAAAAAATATTTTTATATGAAAATAACTTAGGGAAATTATGAAGTAATCTTTAAATATTCTAGTTTTCATGATGGTGTGGAATTTTATTCATTCCATGAATGTTAAAAGAAAACATATATTTCAAAAGATTATAATAAATGTCAAAATGTATTCCATATGGAAGATGAAAAGAAAAATTCTATTATACAGTCATTTTAAAATTTAAACAAATTTAAAAAATTTCCTAAATCTATCATTTTAGTGTAGTAAAAAAATTCATCAAAACATATTTACAAAACATGAACATGGAAGAGAATGTTTTTTCGACCTAAGAGGGAAATAAATTTTAATTTCCAAAAAAAAATCATTTTCATTAATTAGTTATTAAAATTTTAAAATATTATAAAATGATTTATTCTGTATAAATAACTAGAGGATATTAAATTTAGTGGAATTATATAAAGGTTTAATAATAAATTTCATCCTCATAGAAGTAATAAAATTCAATACTATTACACAATGTGATTGTAACATAAATACCTTTACACATTGATAAATTTTGAATAATAAGTACATTGAAATAAATTTACCTATATGGATATGAAAATACACAAAACGTTCATGAAAATAATCATAAAATACATTCTTGGGTTTCATATACACTACTTAAATTAATTTAGTGGTGTATATGTCATGTGTCTCATTAACATAAAATTGAAATGAAAATCCTTTACATCAAATATAAAATTTCATCATACATGTTAAATACTCCTCCTGTATAATAATTATAGGTTTATTAAACATATATTAACGAACCGTAATCATATATTTCATACAATATATTATGTACTTATAAAATTTTTTCACTAGTTTATTAACAATTTTCTATTAAATTTTTTTTTTTGGGTGATACCTACTTTATTTTTCATATATATTCTGGTCTGGTGGATTTTCAATATGTAATTTGATTATAAGTACAAAATATCCATAATTTTATTGATTATATAAAACTCATATAGATATATTATAGACATATTCATAGTTATCCATAAAGCTATTTATATTAAAATAAACCACACTGTTCGTGAAGATTGTAGTCCATTAGTATGGATGAACACAGTTTCCATTTTTTGAAGGATAGAACCAAAAATTGGTAAATTTTAACTAATATTTAACAAATATTATATATATATATATAATTTTTATAATATATATAAAATTTAAATTTATCCTTATTACCATCAATTTCAAAATAAAATAAAAATCATTTGACATCACATCATGTAGATGATAGTCCACACAAACGCACACGTGACATTATAACTCATAAAATGTTTGGAATGTAAAAAGATATATGAGTTATTATAATTTCATAAGTATAATTATTTTAAAAAAATCATATTTATTGTTGAAATAAATCATTATATTCATATATTATAAGTGGTGATGGAAACAAATTACATCAGTCCACAATACAGAAGTCCACGGTACACACAAACAACCGTTTCAATTCCCATTTGATATAAGAGGTTATGTGTGAATATTTTTGAATGAACATAATGAAATATATGTGAATGTAATATAATTATTTTATTATGTATAAATTGTTGAATATGATTTTATGTAGGTGGAATAATAAAAAAAAGATCGGTTAAGAATGATACCACTTCTTTAGATTTCCTCTTTAGGTTTTCCCTATATCATTCATAGGAGGGTTTCCTACTAAATCCAAGGTCTTTAGGGAGTGTTAATGGATGAAATTAATGTATTATGTTAATTAGTTTCTAAAACAAATCATATTTATGTGTGGATAGGATAGAATAGGGGGTGTTCTTTTATAAGTGGGGGAGAGGACCCAGTTTGAAACCACATAGAAATTTCCCAAAAGAATGAAAAATAATGAAGTCCTACTCAAGAAAAAGGATTCCAAATGAACATGTATTAAAATATTGGATATTATCAGGTCTAAATATCCCCATAAATATTATTTAAAAATGTTTAGTTTGCAAAAATACCCTTGTATTTTTGCTAAACCCCTGATAGACCTATTTTAACACTAGCAGCGATAATTAATTTTTACTATTTTACTGTTCGTTATGAAATTTTTTTTTAACAAATTATATAAAATTAATTATTATAATTAAAAATATTTAATCCATTTTACCAAATTAAATTCATAGAATTGTAAGTATTTAGTTTAAAATTATATCTACATGCTAGACAAAAAAATAGTTTTCTAAAGAAAATATTTAGATATGTATAAATTGTTTTATGGCCAAATTCAAGATAAAATTGATTCTAATGACATAAATTGGATTAATAGTTATATAATTGTAGTAATTTTACTTTTATAGAAAAATTAAACCAAATATAACTTTTTAAATGATTTAAAAAATATAATATTCAATAGCAATTACCATTTTCACTATTGAGGGAAAATTTTATCTGATAAAAAAATTCTAAAAAGATAAATTGAATATAATTATGTCATGTTGATTTGAAAATAAATTTCAATTTTTCAAAATAATTTTCTTTAAAAGTTGGAAAAATTAATTAAGAAACATTTTTTTATAAAACAAGAAAAATCATTTTTTGGAAAATTATAGTTTTTAAGAATAAATAATGATTTATTGTTATCCCATGAATAGAAAAATAATAAATGAATGATAAATTATTTTTTTGAATAAATAATATATAAATTTCATTAAAATAATTCACAAATAATGATTAATTTATTTTATTAACTTAAAACACATTGTGCACATAAAAGGATTGATTGAGAAAAAACAATTTTCACTGTAATTTTTTTTTGTTTTCATTTATAATAAATTTATAACCATTGGTTTTAATATGTAAATTTGTGAAAACTATAATTTTAATTATTTAGTTACTCATATTTATACCTTCCAATTTAAATACTAGGTTGTAACTATCACTTTAGAAACAAATAATATACCCACATCACAAATTTTCCACGACGATTGATTTAGAACATTATGATCTCTTCACTTTTTTATTACTAAGAGGATTGTATTAGGACTTTGGGACTTAGTTTTTTTGAACATGGTGTTTCACCCCCAAACTGATGTCTTCATAGAGAAGATAATTCATGTTTTGGAGGACATGCAATGAGGTTTCATGTGGGATTTTGGATATATTAAGGTGGATCATCTACCCAAAGTTGAGTTTTCATACAATAATAGTTACCACTCAACTATCGATATGGCACCATTCAAGGCCATTTATGGGATACACTATAGGTCACCACTATATTGGACTAATACAAGTGAGTCTACAGTAATGGAACCATTATTGGGTTTAGTATTAATTGATAAGGGGAAGATCACATAGATTCAAATGAAGACTACATGAAGCCATCATAAGTCTTAAGATGATCATGGAAATTGATATTTCGGGATCAATGGGGTATAGAACGTGTTCTTGAATGTCTCAATTTAGATAGGACTATAAAGATTTTGTCAGGGAAGAAATTTGCCTCTATGTTTTATATTTTATTTTCAGATACTACATAGGGCTGGCAAGGTAGCATACTGATTCTCCCCCTACTATAGTTAAACATGGTATACGATGTATTTCATGTATCATAGCTAAGGATATATGTGCATGACCCATAACATGTGATCAAATATGTTGATATAGACATTGAGGATGGATCTAACTTCATAGAGTACTCGATTGAGATTTAATATTAGCATGGGAATATCCTCCATAGGAAAGCGATTCTATTGGTGTGGGTATAGTGGAAGTAATTTAATCTTTAGGAGGGCATGTGGGAGGAAGAAAATTGGATACAAGCCATGTTCCATCATATTTTTTAGTAGGATTTTTTATTTTATTAGATGAAAACATTGAATTCGGGAGAATGTAATGACTATTTTTTCCTTTTAATAAATTTGAAAGCTTTAATGATTATTTTCAAATATAGTCGTAGAGTACGTGGGTGATTTTATGGACCAATAAATATTGATATTTACTTGATAAAAATATAAAAATTATTATATCATTAATACACAATTTTACTAATATAATAAAATGAATCCCAAATAGAGTCTCAGATTTAAAATCTGAGACTTCTATTATATTTGGAATTTTGTTTTTACCATAGGCACGACAAAACCATTGTGTGTGTTGGTTTTCTGTATCAAGTGCATCTATTCATGGATTAGTAATTTAATAAATAAATTAATAAATATATTTTTTATTTTTTTCTATGACTGATTCACCACTATTAAAGCCTACATATGAAAAAACCCTAGTGTTAGCTTCATATCACTAGGGATTGATAGGGCAGTTGTTAGAGAATTTAGAAAATAATAAACACATCTAGGATCTGATGTAGATTTTAAAAATATCATTTAAACCAATGGAGTTTTTGGATATCTCAAAAGAACATGATTTGGATTCTTTCTTTGTCAGTGGACAATCGAAACTGAAGGTCAGATGGTTTTATTATGCTATTTTAATATATATTTTTTATCATATGATTAACACAAATCAATTTCACAAATATATTGATTCGTAGGTTGATGAAATTAAATTGGTATGGATTTAATCATCATAGAAACATAAACATATGTTGTTTTATTATTATTTATTAATAGTTTAACTACAACAGATTGATACGAAACCAAACTATAGAGAATGTTTTTTTGATAGTGTTTCTATTTTGTTCATTTATTTCCCTCTTCATCAAATATTTATTAATATTATTATCTTAGTCTGGAAGATCAAAAAAAATTGTTGATCAATTGTCGAACAACAATCTTTTGGAATGATATATTGATACCATGAGTTCGGGTTCAGAATTGATTTTATGAATGCGGTGTGGTGTTGACGAAAAAAGAAAATGGATAGATCATGATTTCCAGTTTGTGTTTTGATGAAGTGGTAATTGTGTGGAGTGGTAGAAGAATTTTCAAAGTGGATTGGGTGACTGGAATCCAACCATCATTTACTAAATGGCTCATCCAATGATAGATATATATCATATGATGTGATTCATGGTTGGATTAAAGGATTTGGCGTTTATGTAAAAATATTTATGAAGAACATGTGGGTTTTTAAAAAATCCCAACTATAAATTATTTAGTTCAAAGAACACACTACATGTAATATTTTGGATGTGGAAGATAATGCATTTGTGAAAAAAAAATTCACATGGCATGTCGTACTCACCACACATCATATAACCCATGATTGATAACTTGGTGGGTACTGTTGGGGTAAACGAGAACATAAATGGCCTGGTACATGGACCCAATTAGGTATCTAGACACAAAATGGTATACATGTAAGACTATTTTACATGGGAATACCCCAAAGTACACAAGCATGGTTCGACCCACACTGGTAGGCCATGAGTAGAAAATAGATACTCTGTACTAATAGCACATTCCATTCAATTTCTCTAAGCTATTTTGGGGCCCATATTCTCTTCAATGTGAACCTTTTTACTTAGGATACATTCCCTCAATCCGTCCCCATGAGGGTATAGTGGGGAATCACTTCCTAAGAATATGATGTGATCCCCTATAGAGGAATAGTCTTGAATAGTTTTTTTAAAAATCCCTCTATATGGCATGGGATGGGATCCCCTATCATCATCTTCTTACCTTGGAGCTATTTTCAAGGAATCGTCATGACCACCATAAATGGGCATTAATCCCCTCCATAATGGGTTATTATTTGTATGGGATGGTATACCCAACATTTCCCAAAATAGATCTCATATCTATGTATCAATCTATTTTGAGTTCCAATGAATACTTATTCATAGAGATGTATGATGAGAACAACCTCTTAGATGAACATCATTAGTGTTATCAATATTTTGTAAGGATTTCTCCCAGATGGCCACTACTCTAAATCCTCACATAGAATCATAAGAAGGTAGTGTGGTTCTGATGATACATTAAGAAAAAAGTTTTTATCTTGAGTATATAAAGGTTATTATTATTATTATGTATCATATTCTAATTGGAAGTCCTTTGTAATGAGGATATGAATAATCTCTTCATTATTATGTTTAGTGATTTTAGGGTTTCCTATTGGGAATTTTTATACACAAACATATATTGGATTTTCCCACACACATAATGTTTTATGATTATTATTAGCCACTCGATAGGGTCCTAGGTAGACCATGATTTTATGGATAATATATTAGCTAGCAGATGATGGTCTATACCATGTGTTTCAATAGAAATAAATCACATCCTTCTAATATGATGGACCTATTTTACTATTTCGGTGGGTTTGTATTTGCGGAATTATTTTTTCCCATACATTTTTCATACAATGATTTTGGGTCATATATATATATATGAATTCACTTTTTTTTGGTTTTTATTTCAAATTTCATCATTTTGTGTATGTTGATGATGTGAGCATTTGTACATTTACCTTAAGCCAAGGGTTCCCATGTGAGTGTCATTCTTACTCGATGCTAGTCACTAACCATTGGGATATTGGGGGTGGGTTTGGGCTGTCACACCCAATTTATCACCAACATGGTGGGTCGGAGTGGGCGATTTTGTGACAATAAGCATCAAAGGTTTCATTTTACTTACATTAACTAATTACCATTCTTGTTTCATCAGTAGATTATTTATTATGGCCTCCATCACTAGTCCTCAAATAATTTTATTCTCCCTAAAAACATTACATAAAGCACTGATAGATCATCTTTATAATAATTTCTAGCTTGTGGGAACACCTAAATATATAAATAAATAATGAAATACTCATATTTCACCATGTTTGATGATTTTTGTTTCGTGAGGAATATGGAAGAATTCTAACCTAGAGGCTGTCAAGGACTACCAAAAATTAAAGGAACATTATTTTCACTTTCCACATCAAAGATAATAATTCGTAAAAGATTTTTTTCCAACTCCCACAATCAAATCCGGGAATCTTCATAAGGGGTGTGTAATAAAGTGTCAATTCCAACTACAATACCACTATTGTAGACAATAGGTCTCCCAATTTTAGATGAAAAGGCAGTGAATTATGTGTAAGATTTTTTATTTATCTATGTTTATAAAGGAAATTGATTTTTATAATATACCCTATAGTGCATGGGAAAACAAAACATCATGAATCATTTATTTTAAGAGGTATCCAATCCTAAACTACAACCCATCACTCCAACATCAGAATATTGATAGATAAATCCTTCAATGATTTCTAATTTGAAATAATATTTTTAGCGCATTTATATAAGGTAAGCCTTTAACTAAGGCATGATAGAAATTAACATTGATTTTGGGATTTTAAAACATCTTAAATAATATTTTAAGCATTGGTTCTTGGTATTTTTTATTAATTATATGGGGTAAATGAATGATTGGGTATTATTTTTCACAATAGTTGGAATCTAAAAATAATTGTTTATTATTATTTCATTCATAATATTCTTCTTAAATTTTATGTTTTTTATTAATATTTTTTGGTGGATTAGTCTAGTTTATCTAAATTTAGTTTGGATATTCAACATGTTTAGTTTTACGATTTTTTGTTGGGATATTCCATGTTAATTTCTTCATTCATAAGGAGTTATTAAAAAAACTATAATTTTCTAATTATTTAACTTATCTATGTGATTCGATTATGTTTTTCTTATTAAATTTATGTTTTTCTCTTGTGATTGTTCCCGATGTTAGTTGTCCTAATTTTTACTCTAAATTTTATATAATAGAATCTTATTAATCTTTTTCAGATTGATTTTGAGATTTTTGTGAGTCAAATTCATCATGTTTTAAAAAAACCCTTCCTTTTAATTGTTGGAATAAATCATTTATTTCCTCTTTAGAGTTAGGGGATTCAACCAAGCTTTGGTTTTGGAACTGTTTTCTATGTTTTTGTATAAATAAAGTGGAAAATATTAACCAAAACACACCATGCTCTATTAAAGAGTGTTTTGGGTTATTCTTTTAGACTTTATTGAATTTATTTGATAATTGATCACATATTATTTACATTCTCAATGAAAATATACCAATTTTCATATTTTAAATGGATTTGGAAGGTAAGACAATCTAGGGACAACACGTAATATAGTGGAAAACATACCACAATTTTGAGAATACACTACAAGAAAGTACTCAAAATATTAATCCTAATACCCATAGATTGAACATACTTTATTTATTTTCTATGTATGGTCCTCCTTGAGCACGTGTTTTTTTGAGTTTTGTGAATTAGTATGGGATTTCACCTTTTTATTCTTCATCATTTTTATTAGAGAGACTCCACCTTATAGATATTATGTAGGAGAAACTCCCTAATTCTATTTCTCTATAGGATTTTTTCTTTATGTTTCTGTGTGTCGATTTTTTCATATTGAATTACATACCCTATAGTCTTCCATTTTAGCATTATAATATTTTCTAAGATAGAATAACTATTTTTTAATATATTTAATGGAAGGTTCTAAATTTTCCTTATTTATCCTTTTATACATGAACAAACCATCAGTCAACAACATTAAAAATAATGCAACACATAACATATTTGATAAAAACAATAAGAATTTTTAATTTCAATTTTTTTTATTGAGGATATAATATTTTTATTTAATTCATATTCCTTCATCAAAAAATGGTGATAAAATTTCATCAGGTTCATTGTGACAAGTGATATTAGTTATTAATTTTTTTACTAAAAATCATTAATCAGTTAATAGCATTTAAATCCATATGGAAGGTAGAATAATTTGTGTAAACGAAGAAAATGAATAAAAAAATAAACAATACCAAATAAGGGTTAATAGAATTGATTACATTATTATGTGGAATATATATTGATTTAGTAGAGAATTTATGAGATCAATCCAGATAAAGAGAAAACTAGGAGTAAACAACCAATATTAGAAATAAAAAATGAACGTGTTTTGGGAATATTTAATTGCCTTCATTTCAAAATTGAATTCCACCAATCAAAAGAGTAATCTAGAGCAACACATAAAAATATGAAAATACCAAACCTAACTATAAAAAGGGTGGATATCAACTAATATGTTCAATATGTTACCCACTAGTTAATACACAATGTGATTGAAATGGTGATGTTAGTCCATCCAAGATCAAATTTTCCTTGGTATTGGAGGGATATTCAAATAATTTAAAAAATATTATCATCATATTTTGAGATATAAATTCTTAATATTTTAAAATTTTAATCAAGATCAAGGGGTAATGATTCTTGTAGTGTTGGAAAATGTTTTTGGTAAGTAATAGTAAAACAACAACAACCTGGTTTTCAAAATGATGAATAGTGTAAAATAATAATGAATTTTTCTTATTTTCCCTAAATAGATTTTATCATAAAAAAAGTTTAAAATATCAGATACAATAATTAATTCATTATAGGAACAAAAAATATGGAATAAAGGAAGATGTAGCTTCTCTATTAAAATGATATAGTATATCCTCTATTTACCTTTGAATCACATAGTTCCCCATTTATTATCCAAGATGGATTTAATGTAATGGTTGATTAAGATCCCAAGTCCCATATGTGAAATCCTTTCCATTTTTAATACAGGTGTACACCAACTCTATGTCCATAGTCAGATCCTCCGGGTCGCCCTAAATCCACAACATATATACATGGTTTTTCACTATATATCATCTTCTTCTTGTGACTAGAGTTGAGCTCTATAATAAATGTTACCACCCAAGTGAATTATAGCCCATGTGATCCCGATTCGTTGGTTTATAACTTCCATGTATTTTTTAAGTGTTTTTTCATAGGGAATGAGCCTTTTAAAATCTTGAGACCTTCATGTTTGATTCAAAAATTTGGTCCAAAATGAGTTCTAAAAATTGATATTCAAAATAAAAATATAAAAAATTAAAAAATCTAAATATAAAATCCAAAAATTTTAAAAATTATTTCAAATTAATTTTTTCTGAAATATCACATATAATCCAAACTTTTTCCCTAAAATTTGAAAAATTTAAGGACAATAACACTATACTAATTTTATATTTTAAATAAAATTTTCGTAAAAATGAAATTATAGAATTTCATAAAAAATCACCAATATTAAAAATATTATAAATTAAAATATATTTCATCATTTAACCCACTCAAATATGATAAAACACATAGATAAAATATCCATAAATTTCCACATCAATCATCTCTAACAAATTTAGTTTATTGGACCCACATTTCCATGCCAAATTTTATATATCCAATATCCCCTATTTAACCATCCTCGGTGTGAGAATATGAACCTAAAAAGTATACAGATCTTAAGAGAGGAGGTGGTTTAGAACATGAGTTAAGAGAAGCTAACTATAAAGATACCAAATTTGATTGTAGAGTGCTTCAACATTATCCCAGCCTTGAACATGGGGTTTTCCCTAATGAACTTCTATTTATTTAGATTCTTGATGATAAATAAATCTTTAGAAAGATAATGATCATGTCACATTATTTATTTTATTTTTTGGTAAATTTATGGGTTTTTTATTTTATGTGATTTATGATTATATGATTTTAAATTTTGGTGACATAAACGAAATAATATAACAAGACATGAAGGATAAATCAAGATAAATATAGCATGAAAAAAAATAATTGATTTATGTCATGGTTAAATAATTATGGTTAATTCACATTATATTAGAAAGGAATATAAATGATAAAATAAGAAAATTATTTCATATTATAAAAAGTCATCAACAATAAATTAAGCCAATGGCCTTTTAATATCTTTGAAAAGATGGACCCATATTAGGTTGACCTATGAAATCATGTATTGTGTGTAATAAACATAGTATATCCAATAAAAATTTATATGATATTGTTGAGGAAATTTGATTTAGGATTTCCGGATTAGTGAGTCCACTGAATGGATTTGGTATTTTCATATTAGTTGGTGGTAGGAAAACCAAACAAAATACCTCAATATGATTATATTAACAATAGTCTTGGTTTTGAAGAGGGAAAAATGGATCCTTACTACTAGAATTTCCATGTACCTAGATATTATAAGTCTATTGGTGAGAGATATGGAAACATGATAACATATATTCAGAGGAATATGATAATTAATTTTTTTTGAATCCCGTATTTTTTTGATTAAGACAATATACTAAAACTTGATTTATTTTATTTTATAAAAATATAAATTTTATAGATATCCTTATAATTTAAATTCGAAAAATACAAATTCATCTATAATGATAGCACAAAAAAATGGTGTATGAACTTCAACACTGTAAAACAAGAGGAAAAAATATATATATGTTAAAGACATCAGTTCACGATTTTCTTACAAAGGAGGCGAATGAGGAAGATGTCTTAGTCAAATTAAAACAATTTTATGATGGGCTATATGTAAATTATTTTATACCTTCATACATGTATGATAAACTATAGAAGATTCATTAGAACAAGGATGTATATACAGTGATCAATAATCTCTATGATCTTTATTGGGATGGATCTCGATAGAAGTGATTTGAGATTTCAATGGAGCTATTTACATGAAGAAATTGAGAGGATTCACTATATGGACCTCAAGTGGACATGATGATTGGTTATATTGATAACTTAGATACTTTTTGGTTCAGTTTTGTTGATGAACTGCACACTGGTATCATACTTGATCCCTCCCTTTGAAAATCTATTGATTTATTATAAATTTTAATGTAAAAAAATTAATAATTCCCTCTCATATCTCTTTACGAAGCCACCCATTAATAGAAAAACGACCTATATAAATGACCATATATATCTATGGATATATCTTGAGATATAAACATTATAATTTGATAAGTTTTTCTATATTTATTCTAAATCCACAAAAAACATTTCCAGCGGAAATAGGGGTATTAATTTTTTTTATCCCAATGTACCTTTTCTCTCCCACCAAACACATTCATTATTCCCTATACTTATTCTTATATCAAACATATAATCCTCAAATTATTAATCCCTTCTCCCTCTTCCAAATTCTCAATCAAGTTCCTCCATCCCTCGTGCAATCCTCAAATCCCCTTCTTCATGCATTCCTACTCTATTTAGTCCATTTACTAAGAACATTTTCTTTTCTGAGTAGAACACACATAAGTGTTGTAGTTGATAAATTATATTAATAGGACCCATGAAAGCATAATACTATCCTTTCGATGAACCCTACTCCTCCCACTCCTCAAACACAGTCTTCTTTTTTCATCCATTAACTTGTGTTACAACATCTCCAATTTTGTTGAAGTATCCCATGATTAATGACAAGTTCTATTCCATTTAATTTCTAATATTCTCAATATATATTTGTTTAGTCCTCATTTTCATGTTACATTATTCCCTAATAATCATTCTGCAATAAGAGGAAATAATAATTTTTTGCAGGATATAGATTCTAGATCAAAATTACACACTAGGTTTAATTAATAATATGATGGGAAATTAAACGTCTCATCATAATTTATTATGTTAAAGGCATCTATAGTTATCAACCCCATGATTTCAAGGATCTCATATCCAAAGTAGTATATTATTATTTTTACTATGTGATTGAAGTATAGTATAACACAGTTAGTTGGGTTAGATTAAAATTCTATTGATTGATAAATATTTGGAATTTTGGATTACTTTTATAATAAGAAAATATTGGATTAATTTTTTAGTAATTAATTAGAACAAAATGGGTGGATTTAAAGGTTTATTAATATCTAGAAAACATTATTTGATGAGGGAAAATTTTGGAAATTCCAATTGGGGATGTTAAAAATATGATGATAAAATTTATTAATGAGAAATAATGAATGTTATGGAATATTAGAGACTATTTTTTCATACCTAAAGTATTGTTATTGATTCTCAAAAAGGATTTGAATTACATTAAATGGTCCAAAATTGATTTATCATTGATTCTTGAATCTATTATTTTACCTAGTTTTTGTATAAGAACATAGGGGTACTATATATTGGTTTGATAGTGATAATTACTGAAATACTTTTATTTTTTACAATGAGAATCCATTTTTATTACACCATCATATCACTATGTATATTCTATTTCAATGTATACCTTTTTAGTGAACTATATAAATTTATCAGGTCACTATATTAATTTTGTATATATTAGATGATTTAGATGTGTGTATAGTATTGTTAATAAATAACAATATAACATATCACATCACATGATTTGTCTTATGAATCAAACGAACTATTATTTTACCAATTCATACTAATAAATCATTAATACTCTAATCAAGTATGAAATTTATGGGTTGACTATCTAAATTATTGTTTTGATGGGTTTAATGTATTTAAATGAAAAACCATTAAATTTTGATGATGATGTTTTAATAAACTATAAAATCTAATGATGGATCCCAATACATGGATACCATTGACCACGTGCATATTCCATCAATGTCAATGAATAGTGACTAAATACATGGGTTTAAACAACATTGTTGATATTATTTTTCTTCAAACATATATATTACCTAACCAATAAATAAAAACTAAAAAATTGGATTTTTCAACTATATAAATAATAATAACCAAAAGAATATAATGAAAAATAAAATGTCCAAAATGTGGATCTCATAATTAGAGAACCATAAATATTTTATTATAAAATAAAAAAAATTATATTATTCATATTAAGAAAGATTGAACTCAACCACACCCTTGATATCTCCCATAGTTTTTTACTTATTTGGTTTTTTATAATAACCCAGTAGGATTTTGAAACAATATATACATTTTGTGATTACATTAACTCATAAATATATATTTATAAAAAAATCACAAATTTTTTATTTATGAATATTTACTGTAACATAATTGAAGAAAAAATAATTTAATACATACTGAATAATATAAATAGAAAATTGACTATAAGTTATAATTTAGAAACATATGATAAATTATTTTACATTCCATTTAGGATATTTTTTATGATTATTTTATAAACATCTGATTTATTATTAGTTTTATCTCATTAAAAAAATACATATATTCTTAAGTAATATTATATATTATTTATTTATTGTATTATAATTTTATCATAATGGACATAAGTTGGATGTACAATGTTGGTCAGACCCTTGATGAGTTTATGTATGAGTTTTTATATTTTTTCTAGACTTTTTCTTAAATAATTATTTTTATGGATGATTCATTCAATATAGATTTATTAATATTATAATTAATTATACCCTTATATCTTTTATGTATTTACATCCTTGGGATTCTTGTATTCTAAAATATGATTACATGGTGTCAAATTTAGTTGAATAATTAGAATTTTCATATAATAAGATCGATGATTTTCCTAAAATATTGTTTTTTAGGAAAGAAAATATCATGTTTAGTCAATGTAAATAATTTTATATTTCTGGGTGGAAGACTAATAAATGAAAAACTCAATCTGACATACTATAGAATGTAGTTTGGAACCTTTCTTTAAGTCAATGGATTTAAAAATTGTTTATTTACGAACAAATGGACATAAATATGAGATAAAATATATAATAACATAGTAAGGATAATAAATAAATGGTGCATCCTACTGATGAGTTATATTGGAAATAATATGATAGGTCGCATCCAATATTTTTTAAGTTTACCCGTGAAATTTTAGGAGAGGATTAACATTTTTCATTTTAAAAAATAATCCAAATGAATACTTCACATTTCACTTGTCATATTTTCATTTCAATATATTGTTTTCAGTCATTTATATGTTTGAATAATCCATTTATTATTATGATTATATTTATATATGGACACAGTGATCTGGGAAATGATATTGAAATATACATACATACATTAATAGATGAGTTAAAGGATCTCTGGATCATTGGTGTGCAATCGTACGATTCATTTAAGAATGAATATTTTAGGATTAATTATAATTCATTATAAATTATAGATTATTCCAATACATATAGAAATATTTATGGTTGATGTATGAAATCAAAGTTACCCTGACCCGTTTTTATGAAGAAATAAACATTCCAAAATATTGATGTTTTAATGAACATACATCTTCATAGGGTATCAATGATTTATACCATTGGATCATCGATATAGGAAAAATCCTTGACAATTTTAAAATTTCATTGTGATAGATGTAACACCACACCAAATTTTGAAGAATGATATCATTAAAGAACATCTTACTATGAATTATGTTCTTATAAAGAGTTAATCAAATTAAAAAAATTAGTTAATATTAATTCATATTATATTAGAAATTGGATAAAAAAAATATATTCTTTGAGTTGTAGTATTGATAATCAAATTTATTGTTTCATTGATTTTAAGTGATGAATATTTATAAAAAGGTTTTGGAAATGTTAATTTCTAGGATTTTAAAAGTCAATAAAAAACCAATGATGATTTATGGTCATGTCATGATTTGATGGATTGGTGTACAAGACCCAAAATTAATCCTGATTTAATTGGAAAAAAAATTAGAAACTCCCTTTTTCCCATTTTTAATGAAAACGTTTCAGATAAAAACAATTCATTGAGGTCTTGGAAGGTTTTAAGGTTTCATATGGTTGTTAAATAAATTCCCTAATGGGAGAATACCCATGTTATGAAACTAAAATCTATTAAAAACAATTACAACCATTCTTTGTTACATGTGTTGATTACCACTTCCATTCTAAATTTACTGTCACATAATGATATAATTTATATGATTTGGTAATGTAGTTTTTCTTATAATCTTTATGCTAAAATAATGAGAAACGTTTTGATAAATAATTTTCAGATAGTCACACCATTTATTCTTTGAACATAGTGAAATTTTTCCCAACATCATTTTTCATGTGAATGTTATATCTAACATTGTGTGTTCCTACATAAGTTCATTATGGTTGTCCTATTTTTAGTGGTTATATGTATTTGACAAAAATATTAACGAATACATTGAAATATTATGTGGGAAATAAAAATCATCATGGATATTTTTTTTGAAAGGATATTTTCATAACAATACATGGATTTCAGTTCATCATACTAGGATAAAATCACTTTGAGGTCTTATAAAAAATTATATTTCAATATGAGTGATATGATCCCATTGAGTCTGCATTTTCTTTACTACCCCAAATTGGGGAAATATCTGTATTTTTTTAAATTATGTACTTTTAAAAGGAAGAGTGGGAAATGGCTAATAATAAAATATCTATACAACAGTGATGTTATTGAAAATTATATCATGTAAACTAATAAATATTTTTTTTGTTGTGTAATCATTTCATAGATTCTATCAATTAAAATATTTCATACTCTTGGAGAACATTTATAAATTATTAAAAGGAGGTATTGTTATTTATCTATTAAGAGGAAGGAACTATCTCAAAACAAATAACATTATCTTATTTTAAGTCAAAGATATTTAATATATACTATATTATATCTTAATCATATGAATCTATTTAATACTTTATGTTGGTATCTTTTAGAATTTAAGGAAACCCATGAGTGAAATAAGGTTGTTATAATTTGGTACCTATAATGTGGTATGTGTTTTCAAGGAAATCATTGTTACTGGATATAAATTCATTAAAAATTAAAATGCAAAAAATTGAAACGTAGTATTAAAGTGTCATTATAAGAACCAAAAAATATTTTTAGAAATTTACATCATGAAAACAATGTTGATCAAATAATATATCATATTATATGGTTTCCATAAAAATCACTTAATTGGATGAATAATCACATTTTCATCTCCCAATGATATAATGTAAGTGGTTTGATTTAGGGACATGATAAGGCATACCAATATGTAACTAGAAATTTAGTATGATTGATATAAAATATTATCTTCATACCAATGATTCTTTTCTCCTTGAATCATAGTCTAACAATGTGTTTTATGTAACTAAACTATTAAAACAACAATTTGGTGTTATTATTTATTCCATTATAGGACATATGTTTTAAGATGGCATGGAAAATATTAATTTTTTGGAAGAACATATTAGTATTTACTTGAATGTTTCTTTTGATGATACATATGATTCTATTGTAGGAATAAATTATTAACAATAAATTATAAAAGGGAACACATATTTTTGAAACATTTTTATTTATATTCATGATTTTATATAATTATTTTAGGAGTTTTTTAACTTTTATACATAATATAAAATTAAATTTTATAATAATAATGTGAAAATATCAAATGAGTTGTCATTGTGGTAACTAAATATAAAAATTTAACAAAATTAATATTTTTAAGTTGATAAATGATTTCATTAAATAATTGGTTTTTGTATTTTAATTTGTTTTTAAATTCAGTGTTTCATATTAATCTGTTTCTTTTCATTTTTTATTTAACACATTCATATTTATATTTATTTTGGAACAAAATAATAAATTTCTAGGCCATTATGCCTTATCATAAAGAAGAAGGATGAAGAATAATCTAATGAAAAAACAATAAATTAGATATTTGGGCATGTCTACTCAGGTACTAATGATACCAAATGAGGGTGTGAGGTAACATCTTAGTAGGTCATCACCCACAAATTCAAGCCCATCCATTATATCCAATAAGTAAACAGGAAGTTTGTAGGTAAATACATAAGTTGTAAATATGAATAAAAAATCCCATGGAAAGTAAACTTCTATGATATTTATAACAAAATATCCCCACAACACTCCCAAATAAAAATATCCATGAATCAATAAGAAGGAAAATATAAGTATTGAAAAAATATATTACAAGACCTTGATGTTCATCCATCCATATTAAAATCACACAACCTTTCCGTATAAAGAAGTCTGGACCATAAAAGGTCGGATCCACGATTCCATGTACTAAGGAATCCATATGATAAGTGTAGACCATGAAGGGATCAATCTAAGGAATTTTTTCAAGTCACTCGTCAAAAAAATATAGACCATGAAGTACCGGATCCTTAGTACTCAACAAAGAATACACATAGAGCCCCTTGGTAATCCCAATGGAAAATATTTCTAGGAACTGGTTGGAGTCCTAAGAGCATGTATACTGATATTTCCTACACAATACCAAAGAGGCTAGATCCAGAGGGTAGCTAGGACTGAGGAATCCCACATAATGAAGGCCCAAGTGGCATAATCATCCCAAGGCATCCACTATCACATTCTTGATTCATGGAGAGATGTACATAAAATCTATCAAACCATTTATTTAGTCAAAACCACATGAGTATACCAAATCATATCAACTACTCCATTCCATATGAGTATACACAATCATATAAACCATTCCATCATTTTCCATATGTGTAAACCAACTCATATAAACTATTTGACCATTTAACAAGGGTTTACCCACCAAACGATCAAAATTAAAGTGAGAATTTAAACATAAATAATAAGTGCATACCCACCCTTATAAATATCTTAATCAATTTTGTATGTATAATCCCCTAACATAAGTATACAAATCATGTGTTCCATTTCCTTTTAAACAATACATATGGTTATAACCACCCATATATCACCATTTACCATTATTAAAACAATTCAACCAGTGATCATACCATCTCATGTTGACATTTTATATTAAAATACATCCTTCTATTTTACCCGCTCGATTATCCATTTTCTATTTTTGGTAGATAATGAGTATACCCACTCATTATCGATCACTTACATCAAAATTCATTGAACTCTTATAATGAATTTAACCTCTTGTTAATCCCCATTCATAACCCATGCAACCATGGAGTGTACCCATTCATTGTTACAGTAATAATTCATTTTTATCACATGGAATACCAACCCATTTATTACTATTACAATTATTAATATCATATGGGTTTACCCAAACATTTCATCTCACTTTGGTACATTAGAACCATTTAACCTAAATTCCTTAATATGAAAAGGAGTAAACACTTCTACTAGCTTAGAAAACCATATTCCATTAATTTTAAATAACTTCCTATAATAAGGCAAGAATAGGAAAACCATATATCATCAAGACATGGAAATATAACAGGATAACCACTCTATATTTAGATTGAAGTTAACACACCTCCACTAAATGGGTTTTATTATTAAGACATTACTTTATAAATAAACAAACCATTTATCTCATTTCAACATTTCAATAATGATATATAGTTCCATTAATCTAAGAAACTTATAAAAAAACTTATTTAAAGAATAAACTAAGGCATCATTAAATAATGATTCCAAGATGGGGACCCTACCTCAACTAGACCAAGCCAACACTTAAAATTTGGAACTTTCTAACTCAAGTAGTCAGTCACTTGTACACACATACTTTCATATATATATATATATATATATTTATATACAACCTTAACCTAATGAACATATTCAACATTCCATGATAGAATAAACACATGGATTATATACATATATATATATATATACCTTTATATATGCCTGAAATCCTTCCAAAAGCACCGAAACTATCTTCCACAAATACAGGAACCCATAAACAACATAATATTCTCAAAATAAAGGTACAGAAATCAAAATGGGTTTAAACCCCTACCTCATATAGAAGGGGTGAAGAAAAATGACTGAAACCACCTATCCTTCTATGGAATTTTCTGAAACATCGACCAACACACCCTGAGAGACCCTTCTCACAATCCTAAATCAGAATAATCAAATAAAAACACATCAAAACCTAGGCTAGGGTTTTGTTCGAGCATCCTTGGGTGATAAATATGCCGAAATATGGAAGAAAATCAGGTGGAGAGGGAGGAGAAACCCATACATAAAGGATAAAAATAATTTCTAGTGAAAAACTATGAGATATAATAGCTAGAGAGGGTTCTATTATGGAGCGTCATGAATGACCTGGGGGTGATGTGAATCACATGACCCAATTAGGGGGAAGGAAAATCCTGAATACCACTTTAAAGAAATATTAAAAATATTAATTGAAATATTAAAATATTAAAACTGTGTCTCAGGGAACGAACTAGGATGGAAGGTTTAATAGACCATGCCACAACCGTGTGTTCCGTATTGTAATGAAATGATAAAATATTCTATGATCATCTAGAAATTGGATAAATAAAATTCCCCTGATAAATGTGAAAAGAAATGAGGAATAAATATATAAACCACAATTTGTGATGAATGAATGTTGACCATTTTTATTCGACTTTGATCCATTGACATAGATTTAGATGTTTTTTTGTTAATGATCAATGAACAAAAAATAATCCATCAATTAAATATACCATCGATGCATGAATCCATTATTTTTTAAGTAATTAATTTTTGTTCTACCAAGGTTGATGAACATAATTTAATTTCACAAATCGACATCATACATTGTTTTTGGATCAATCGCTGATGATAAAGGGTCACACGTAGTCATACTAGATGAGATCCACAAACTCAAATGGAGAAAATATCCTCAACCTTGATATGATCTAGTTTTATCTACCAAGAACTCTCTTAAATGGTACTCTAGGTATCTAGGTTTTAAAATCAAACCCTGGGATATCTCAATAATAGTGTTCCTATAGAAGAGTTGTGTCTCTTCAAAAAAAAAATGATTTATTTTACCAACTTGTTCCTATAATGAAATTTTAAAAAATGTCAGATGTTGAGTACGGTTACATCACTCTTAGGGTATAATACATATTCTAAACTCAATAATTCACTAATATTATTTATCTAGGCCCCTATTCAGGTTTGGTTACACTTTTTTAGAAAAACATGTGCGTTTATGAGGTTAATATATTTAATATATTCCAAACCTTTATTCCAGGATTAAAGTGCATCAAAATTCGACACTGTCTCACCATATGGATCATAACCTAATTTATATAATATCTAAATATAATACATCGAAAATAAAAGTCATTACTGTGGTAAATTCTAATATATTATTTATTTTATTTGTTCACACAATTGAACCCTACTATTTAAATTTTATTTTGATGGAAATGAATATTAAATGGTGGAAATATATGTAAGAAAATATCTATAGAACATTCTTCAACATTGGAAATCCAATTTTGGAATGTAATGGATTAAAATAAAGGAAATCAGTGTGTATTGAATTCTAAAGGAAATAATAAGAATATAAGAAAAAAATAAACTTCTATTCTAACTTGAAAGATAAATTAATAACAAAAAAAATTAAGGTTTCTACCTCACAAAACTTCCAGATCCCATTTATATTCATAGGATTAAAAATTTTGGGAAGAGTTGGAGTATATATTTTTATTTACTAAAAATAGGATATCCAAGGTAAATTTTTAGGATTTTAGATTATAAATATTACCTTAGATCCCTAGGATTATTATGTTGAAATATTAATTTTTCTATGCCAAGGAGAATCCAAGAGGTGTTGGTTCAAGATGAGAAAGAAACATCCACCAACTAAATGTCGATAGATCAAGATGGTAGCCTGTATTATTGGCTTTACAATCTATCAATATTTGATGGAATCCCATAAAAAATAAGATGTTTTTCCTTTAAATAGTTTAGATTCTATATATTTTTAAATATATCCTATTTCACCGTATATATTTTTCGAGAATTTTTATAGAATATGAATATAAAATAATGGTAGATACATTTAAGATATCAAAGAGAAAACTGTCATTACAAATTAATTAAACAATAATTGATGTGGATGTACTGCTTTATATTTATTTCCAATATGAATCAATTAATTAATTTAGTTCTAAATTGAATATCCATTCTTGGAAATTCATTTATTTCATATTCAAAATCATGTTTGGGGGTGTGGAGAAAAGAGGTATAGTTTTGTGCATAATAATTAAACTATATTGAGGAAATATTACAATGAATACTCAATGTGGCCGAATCAACTTGATAACAATTTGTCTCTTATTTAATTAACATGGGCATTGAGTGTCAATGGGATAGAACTTAAGTGAATCAAAAAAATTTAAGTTTTTATTCTCTTTTAGAACTTATGATTTACTGATTTAAATTTTCTAAAAAAGAGTAACAGTTCAATAGTTCACCATAAACGATAACTGGATAGAAATTTAATTTGTATATTGTGATAAACTGGTATCTAATATTGATTTGGACAAAATGTTTTGGAACATCAGTGTCAGGGTTAAAAATAATGATCTATTAAATATAATAAAATGAATACTTGAGAGTGAGGAAACCATAACCTACTTCCATGCTCATACTATTATAATTTTTCCTAGGGGATATCGAATATGAGTAATGGTTTATTTCTATGTGGGTCTTAAAATTTTTATGTATATGTTTTTTATAAATCTCATGTATAAAAAAATTAATTTTTTTTTCAAAGTTGATGATAGTTGTAGTTACCATAGATTTTGGATCCTTTAACATTCATACTATGTTCTATAACATGGATCACAAGACACACCCAATGTAAAAAACTAGAAAATATTGATAATAAATTATTAATAAATCAATATTAAACACTAACATGGTAATCCGTTATTATTTATTATAATTATTTGGTAAATAATTTATATGATTAAATATTTAAATGGTTATTTGAAAAAAATGTATGTTAGAAAATTTTCTTTAAAAACAATAAATTAACAAATTTGTAGTTTATATTTCATAGAGTAATATTAATTTTTTAATTCTTTAAAAAAATTATCTTAGGATGTATTGTTGATATTTTTCTAAAATAATTTGTTTTTAGTGGTATTAATATTTTTTCTAAGATTGTCACATATATATAACATAGAATTTTTCAAAAACAATTTTAGATAAAAATATAATCTATAGAATCTAATAATTCATTTTTAAATACTATTTTCAATTTAGAAACCTCTTCTGAATATTTTTAAAATTTATGCAATGTTTTAATGAAAATTTCTTTTCAAATGTTTCATTAAATTAAATATAAATTATTTTAATAAATGTTTTTAAATGATAATAAATATCTAAAAGTATTTAGAGTCATTAGAATTGATTTTTATATCCTATTTGTAAATCATTTTTCTTAAAAAATAATCTTTTCTAAAGTATTGGCTTTTATGCCATTTGTGCGCTAACATTGAGACTAATTTCCCTACACATAGAAATTTATTTTTATAAAATAATCCATATATTATATATAATAATTTTAAATATATTTAACATTTCATTTTTCATTTTTTGCTGTAAAATTTATATTTTTATGATTAATGTTTATTTCCATCATCATGGTGAAATAATTATTTAAAATGTTTTTTATTAATATCATGGAATTTATATCAAATAAATTATTTTGAAATATTTTAAATAATGATTCTAATATGATATATATATATTTTTTATAATTCATTTAATTAATAATAAATAATAAATATGATAAAGATTCAATAATGGTCAAAATTTCATTTTTCTAATAAATAGTTTCTATACACATTATTTTTTAAAATTAAGAAGTCAATTTTATAATATAATAAATTTGAAAAATATTAAATATATGTTAAATTTAGTTCCATCACTCAAAAAAAAATTTATTGGGTATATCATATATTTAATAAAACAAAAAATCAATTAGTAAAAAATATGTTAACATTGTTTAAAATTAAAAGTGTAAAATGTGAAAACATAGTGGGATAATCCTTAAAACAGGTTAAATATATATGGATAAATCCATTTTACTCTACTTGGAACCACATAAACCCTAAATCTGAATAATAATAATAATTTACAACTAGTGACCTTGAAATGGAGTGCTAGAATTAATAAAATATAAATGGGGTTTCCAAAGGTCCTAGTTTGCACTTTTATAAATTGGGTTCAGTTACACGATATCAAACACACACATACAATTTGAATTTCTCCTTGACACCATTATCATTTATTAATAATATAATCCTCTCTTGGAAAAATATTCTTTTGTCACTGATAAGTATCCTATTCCCTTCAATTTGATGTGAACATTGAATGGAAAATCAAGTCTCAAATGTTAGTTTTATCTCATTCTTATGTTATTCTTCTTAATATCACTATTAAAAATATATGATCACCATAACTGTATGTTTTATTCAGTATCATTAATATTCTAATATTCTTTTATATTAATTTTACAAACCCTGGTTATTTATTGTTATCAAATTATAAAAAGAAAACAACATCGTTAGTGTATTGCATAGAATACTACATCCAGGAAGTTACTTAATTTTTTTTTCATGATATCCTTTCACGGTTGGTATTCATAATTATAATAATTAATACATATCATATATCTCAGATAATATGATAATGAAATTTCAATATTATATCCTCCTTAACTACCTCTCAGTTTCTGTGAAGCATGAATTCTAATAAACCATATGTGCGGATTACTACCTCCACAATGAAACATTTTTCTTATTTTGTTTATAATTTCATACATAATAATCGTCTAAAATAAGGGTTAAACACCAATAAAGACTAAAAATAATATAATTATGATAATTTTGTAAGGTTTTTCAAAATAAATAACTCTTTAATGAGACTCGCAAATTGAGTTAAATTACGTTCACGTTTGGGTCAATTTAACCACCTACATGAACAATGATTTAAAATTCGATTACGGATGACTATGAGAAAATGAATAAAAATAATAATAATAATATATATATATTAAATATAAATTATAATATTGTTCATTAAATATTATATTAAGTATTTAATTTTTTATTAAAGTAACTTTTTTTTCTCTTAACTTACCAAAATAATCAATTATGAATTCTATTTTAATATAACATACCCAAAAAACATATGGAATGAAATAATAATGTTTTTTAAAAAATATAAATTATATATTAGATAATATTATATTAAATAAAAATAATTTTCATTATATCAAATGATGATTAATGATATCAAATTTATTAAACACGCAGAAACAGTTAAAGTTATTAATAATAAATTGTTATAATACGCTATAACTAATTATTATACTCATGATATGAAATTATAATAAGGATTATCAATGGTTTATTTTTATGATTAATGTTATAAAATAGTTTATTAAGATTTCTATATTATTTATAAGATGTTTTATATTTATCAACTAATAAAGGAAACAATGTATGAGTTTTTATGTCAATTTCGCTTCATAGAGGCAAGTATTATATTTATGAATGAAATTGAATTTCGGTCATGGGTATACTTCCTATTTTAGATATAATATCTGGAATTATATTTTATTGATGGTATTTTTCATTAAATATAAATTACTTTCTATCACTGGGAATTGGTTTGGATGTTTAATAACTTGTAATGAATTGTTGTATAAAGTTAACCTTAATTGAGGCAAAATTGCTTGTTTTTCACCCATTTCTCTCCGATGTGTTATATATACATCCAAAATGAAATAATTAATAATACACGAACCTTTTTTATGAGGTATAATTTTTTTACAATCTTTATTAAATGTTCATTCAATCCAAACACTTCTCAAATTGTAAGGGTTTCTTTGTCATAGATTTGATTCCCTTGAGATAGAGTTGTGATAAACACCATGTTTCTTGGTTTTATATTGTAAATACCAACAAATATTAATATCTATATATTGATACTATTATATTTCATGATATTAAATGACTCTATTTATGTTAATGTCCTCATGGGATTTTCGATCCAATGTTCCAAACATTGTAAGGGTTTCTATCAGAATTTCTTTTCCATGAGACATGTTTATCTTATACACCATTTTTAAATTTTAATAGGGTAATAACAACACAATTTTTATTTTATAGTAGTTTTATCATATATTTAGTTATATTAAATTATCAATTCCATGTTATGATTCTCCTAAGGATAGGATTTTAATGTTATAATGGTCATAATGGGTTTTGTTACACAAATATTTTCATTGGGACATAATTAGTGTTAATTAACTATAATCCTTAATGATTGATTTATTCTACTATATGATTATATTATATTAATTTTCCATATAATTTTTTACGGATATTATTTTTCACACCAAATAATTCACCTTACAATTTTACAGTTTCATTATTATGCATTTTATTAATAATAATTCTCAATTATTATAACGAATTTTCACTCTCCTTCCATATTTTACTCCAATATAATATTATCTTTTCCCTAGAAAAAACTCAAATAATTTATATCCTCAATGAATATTTACTCATTTTTTATTGAGTTTAAATTAATGTTCTCATCATATTTTTATTGATATGGGTTTTTAAAAAATATTATTTTAAAATATTTAAAAGTACTTTCCGTCCATTCCAAAACAAAAATTTTATCATCAATTAAAAATTTTATTTATAATACACATATTTATTTTAAAATATTGATGTATTAAAGACATTTTTTATTGTAAAAATTTTCAATGTATCTCCACTTATTTTTAAAAAATCATTATGTTTTTTTCACGTTTCTATTATTAATTTTTTAAAATGTTAATGTTTCCAGTGTATTTTTACTTCCCAATTTTGAAAAATTTAGCTTTCTTATTTTAAGAATAAATTTTTTTAAATTATTTTCACTTATATTTTAATCCATTATGAGTGTCGTGGATATTTTATTTGTGAATCATTATAATAAATTTTTTAATTTTTTTCATTTTCACTTGATCCAGAAATTGTAAAATCCATAAGGGAATTCGTAACTAAAACTCCTTTATTTGACTTATACCATTTCTTATTTGAAATTTTTTTCCAAGATGTTCCCTTCTATATGATTTTTTCCACTTCTATGGAAAATTATTTTGAATAAAAAATTATCTCCATGGATTTTTTTTTTCATTTTTCCTAATAAAGGATATTTTTAAAAAGGTGATTATAGTCTTAGAATGTACAAAAAAATAGAATGTTTCCCATTGATATTTTATTAATTATTATTTATGTTATCTTTAAAAAATTTATCTATTATAGAGTTATGTTTCAGGTTTCACCCTATGTTATTCTTTTTTAATGTGATTATTTTTAGTGATCATTTTTTTGGTATCAAACGTTCTAATTCATGATGTTATTTATATGTGTTAAGAAACTCATATTCATTCCATTTGTTATTTTTATGTAGATTATTAAATTTACTAAAACCCATTTTTAATTTATTGGGCTATTTTATGGTGTGATGATTGGTCTTTTGAACCCAATTGTATAGATTACGATACGGGTGGAATAATTTTCACAATCAAATGAATTGGGTAAAGGATTATATCTCATGTGATAGAAATGTTTTCTTAAAAGTATTTTATGTTTTTGGTTTTATAAAAGGGTGAGTGTAATGCTGTTAAGATCAACTCATAATTTTATATTTCAATTGGTTTTTAAGAAACTAGGTTCACAAAGGGTGAGTGTGATGTCATTAATATCTTGTAAAAATTATAAAAGAGAATAGGATCGAATGTCACTAGGTTCACAAAGGGGGTGTGTGATGGTGTTAAGATCTACTCACAATTTTATGTGTTAAATGGATGGAAAGTAACTAGGTTCATAAGGATAAAATTATAATGTTTTTATTGTTCTACCTTTTAATTATTTTATCATGTAATAGAAATTTTATATAATTACGGGTTATATTTATAGAATTCCACTTCATTATATCATGCTCAGTTGTTTTAGGATTGTTAACTTTTTTATTCTGATTCGTTTCTTTTATGGTTCCCTAATAATATTATCAGCATATTATTTATCTTAATCAGGTTTTATGAATATTATCTACAGAATTTTGTCTATTATTATGTTATTTTGTCCTTATCATATTATCCTTCATGTTTATGATCTAATACTTTCTGAAAAATATTTTCCATGATTGAGTGATTGGGATCACCCCTCAATTATATTTCGAATCCCCATGCTAGGATAATGATAGTATTATATGTGATGTCTAGGAAGACTCTAAATAATAATGATTGTGGATAAAGGTTTCTATGGTGGTGAAATATGTTATTTATATAGCTAATCTCCAAGACACATATCCTTTTCGTCATTGGTCTATTTGACTATTGTGATATGTATTATTTAAATCATGATTTTAATGTATTATTTTTTCTTGTTTACATTGAGTCTCATCAATTGGTATCAGAAAAATGTTTAGTTATTTTGGAGATTAATTTTGATAATATAAGAGGTTAGTTAAGTTACCTTGGGGGTTAGGGTTAGTAGAATTTAGAAAAAACCCATGAGATAAGACAAAGTATAGGATGATATCTTGAAATAATTTTTAAGGTGTTGATATTGATTCATTCTGAGGAATATGTCCATTCTTGTGTTCTATAAAATGGATATGATTGTGGCATAGATTCAACTATTGGAAATCACCCTAAAAGGGTTGGTTAGGTATTGACTCAATCATTACCTTGATTTATGACAAGTGGGTGTAAGATTTTATACCAGACTAGACATTGGTAGGGTATATTAATGCGTTGATCATATGCTCTCTATGAACCAATAAGATGTATTGATTTCCTAGTTACTATAAGTTGTTTTTTAGTATTACCAAGGAAAATTATTCATATATCTGAGAAGAAGATATATTTTCACTCTCTCATGTATCTCTTATCCTATTCTATTAGTAAACGATAATTAAAATTTTTTGAATGCAATTTTTTTTGGGTGGAAGGAGAATGTGTCAACCTAAGATTTTAAATCCATTAAAATACATAATATGATCTATAACATGTTTCACATGCTACAACAAACATAAATAATTTAAATAATATTAATATTTCACTATTAATAGTAATAGAAAATACATTATTATTGTAATCCATTAATAGTAATTACCATTAGATGAAAATAATTAATATGAGTTAAATTGAGAAGGATATTTCCAGTAATAATTTTTTTCTTGGATATTATAAATTTAATTTTTAGAATTTATATTTAAAAATATTAGAATTAAATTTGGAAATGTATAATTTATTTTTTTAATTCCATGCAAGAAAAGTATCTTATTATGTATTATTGATATTTTCAATAAATAATTGCCTATGAGAAAATAAATTTTATTTTTCTAATACATTTATATTTATATGACATAGAAATTTTTGAAACATTTTTTTATTATTTTTGATATTTAAAATATATATTATAAATTATAATAAATTATTTTGATTTAATATATTGAATTTATAAACCCATTCTCAATATTATGAAAATTCATACAGTGTTTTAACAAATACTATTCTTCTACTATTTTTTTAATAAATTATATCATGATTAAATAATGATTTTTTGAATTATTTTATGATTAAATATATAATATTAGAAAAATGAATTTTTTTTCAAAATTAATTATAATCAAGGGAATTGATACCTATATCATAATAAAAAAAATATTTTTTCTAAAAGATGCACTTTTATAAAAAATGGGTTTTTAATCATTTTGTGGGATAATTATAAAATTAATTTCCATACACATAGAAATTTTATTAGATAATATTATTTTTATATTTAAGATAATAATTTTATTTTATTTAATATATCCATTTTCAATTTCATGTATAAAATTAAAAAAAAATTATTAATGTTTACTACCACTATTATGGTAAAATAAATATTTTAAAATTATTGTTTTATTATTGTCCAAAAATATATATCAAATAAATTAAATTGAAATAATTTAAATATTGAATATAATATTTTTTATTAGTTAAATAAATATAGTAACTCTCATTTTATTTCTATCCAATACAAAATTATTGTTTGAATGAAAAATGGTAATAATGTAATTTTTATAATAAATTGGTTATTTTAAATATTATATGTTTCAATTTTAATGTCAATTTTAAACTATTTAGAATTTCAAATTGATTAAATAAATTTTATGTTTAGTTCTATCAAACCCAATTTTGGTTATATGGATTGTGCTATATATTTTTAAAAAATAAAACATCTTTGTTAACAACTGGATACCATGTTTAAAAATAAATGAGTAAAATGTAAAATCATAATGGTAAATTTCATAAAACACATTTACATCATGTGTGAAAAGTCATTAATGAGTCTTAATTGATCCATGTACATCATATTATTTTTAATTCTTAAACCTTTGTGTTATTGCACTTTGAATAATGTGGTGGAATTATAAAAATATTAGAGGTGTTTCCAAATGTGACATTTCCCTCTATTATAAAAGGGGATAGTTTACACCCTATTGAACTAAAGAAATACCTTTATAATTTCACAATAAAACTATTAACATTTACTTACCATATAACCCTGTATCATGCACATATTTCCTTGGTACATATCATCACATTAAATAAAATATATATCGATGTTTCAAAGACAAAATCAATTGGAGGATGGATGAGGCTATAACGACCCAAAAATTATATACATTGATATTAATTACAATTTAAATAATATTAATTACAAAAATATAATAAATACACGACATTACCATATAGGTATAGTGTCATCAAACACAAGGAAACATAAACAACTGTTTCATAAAACATCTACATTGTCTCCCTCATATTTCTTAACAATAAGACTCCTTTTTGACATATCTTACTTGATTACCTTCTTCACAACCTAGGGTGTAACACCCAAAGATTTTATGATATAGATTCTATTAATTTATTGGATGTCTTGTATTATACAAATAAATAAGATTATCTTGCACTATACGCAACACCATATTATCTTTCAGTATACGCAACACTATTCTGGGCTCGTGTTACACACAATTTCATGTTTGTTTGGTATAAATTATTCTACACAACATTGAGTATAGATTTTGTTCAATGTATAAATGAACTATGTTTGGATTGTTTTATATGTAGTACCAATGGATACTTTCTCTACACGCAACACTAACTTATCTTGTGTTACACGCAATAGAGACCTTCCTTGATAGCTTGCATTGTACGTGATACTGAGTTTCACTAAACAACAATATATTATTATATTATTATTTAAATGGGATATAAACATGCCTTCATGAATAGTATTAACAGAATTTTGAATTTTATATGACATTATCATTCATATTACACATGATATGAGAACAAAATCAATTATTTTTTGGATAAAATAAATATTTTTAAAAAAATTACATTTTACCACCATTTGATGGCGCATCCATTTTAAGTTCATTTTTTTACATGTATATAAGTTCAAATTGACAAAATAAATTTTTTATTTTGAATCAGGATATAAAAATTTTCGTTGGATAATATTTTGATATGTTTCTGATAACTTTCATATATTGACGAATAATAACAATACCCAATATTTTACTTAAAAGAAACTTTTTTCATTGAGATAATTTATATGGGTCAATTATAATATTTAAGGGTTTTAAAGTATAAATATGATATATTATTACCATTTAATATAATTTATGTCATTATCATTAATTTTACCTTGAATTCATAGGTAAAAACATTTCAATCCTTTGCAATGTTTTAACTTTTAAGACCCTTTTTCTCAACAACAGGATCAATTTTAAATCAATTACTTGAACATATTTTTTTTTTAATTTTGAAAAACTAATTCTATATTTTGAATCAGTAGGTCCAAATTTTTTTAATAGGTATCTTTTATATTTAGATATTATGAATAGTAACAATGATATATTTTATTTACCACAGTTAAATGTAAATCGGGTAATTAAGGGTGAAAATAGTTTTATAAAATTATACTAACACTTTTCTTAATATAATTGAATAATTATATTTGTCCCTAAAACATAATTGGGTCGAAATGGAATCAATTTGAACCCACATGGATGAGATTAAGACAATTAATTCATTTAATTTAAAGAAAAGTGAAACATGTCTCACTCAAACATTAATAATTAAATTATTTTTAATATAAGGTTACAAAGAATATAAATTTGATTATAATTACTCATATGAAAGCTTAATTGTTTTTAATTATCATTGTAATTTATTTTTAGTTTTTGAGAAATATATAATTACCATAATAGCTTATACATTAATGATGCATAAATTATTTATTTAGTGAAAACTCAATAATATAGTTTTTATTAAAATAATAATACCCATCAAAATGACCAAAAACTAGATCAAAACATATTGTTAAAGTATATATAAACAGTAAGAATCCAAGTTTATACCTTTTGACCATGTGGATCCTTATAAAATATATTATCACACTTAATTTAATTTATTTTAAATGATGTTAAAGTCATCACCTTAATAATTTATTAAATATAACTATTTAAATGTTGGGATTTTTAGAAGATAAAATCGAATTAAAGAACTTTTATGAAATCTATTAGATTTATCTTAATCAAAGTATTTTAGTTTTAATTTTTAAGCCACAAATAAGTATATTAAATAATTATACAAAAATGTTGTAGTAATTATTTTATTAAGATAAATATAAAATACATGGTATTAAAAATATAAAAATAAATAATATATAAACTAATTAATGTGTGTCATGAATTTTCATGATGAATATGACATTTTAGGAATCTATTAAATATTTTTGTTTGAATCTATATTCTACATGTATTTTATTTAAATTCAAATAAATGAATTGTATCAAAATTGACACTATTGATATTTTATAAAAATAACATATTATTAAATTGGTTAAAAATCAAACAAATACAAAAAAATTAGAAATTGAAAATTATATGGTCTAAATTTTCATAATGTATCCAATTATATAAAATTAACAACACATAAATATTTATAACCATTTAAAATTTAGAATATTATTACCAAAAATAAAATTAAATAGATTTAATAAGAATCATTCAAAATGATAATGTTGAAAATAAAATAAAAACATGTCTAAATTTTATTGGTTTATGATATCACAACCCTATATCATATCATAATTTTATTTGATTCATTTTGGAAGCTTTCAGGTGTTGTTCGATTTTATTATAAATTAATATTTTTTTGGTTTCCAAAAGTACCCCTCTCCTCTCATATAAAAGGGAACCTCCTCCCTCTCCTATTTAATCCTTTTTGTGCCTTCAAACTCTGAAAAAACCTATCTATTTCCCTTATAAACCTACTTAGAAACATAGCAGATGTCCTGATCTC
Source organism: Viscum album (assembly GCA_963277665.1). Taxonomy (NCBI): domain Eukaryota; kingdom Viridiplantae; phylum Streptophyta; class Magnoliopsida; order Santalales; family Viscaceae; genus Viscum; species Viscum album. Next base: position 1,327,632,671 of record OY728127.1, on the reverse strand, counting down.
TTTCAAATACCAACTTTTGTTCCCTAACAGAAGGTTTTGAAGAGGCACGTCGAAGAAGAGTTAATATCCTTTACCGATTATTTCAAACTTCTTTCTTCTTATAGTTCCTCTATATTAATTGTTTAATTATTAAGTAATAACTCTAGTATCACTTATATAATGATATGTTATTATTAATATTAAACAACCACATTCCATGTTCTATCCATCCAATGAAAAATGAAATCACCATGCGTGCGTACATACGACCTACCGTCTCCACGCCGTGGTGTAATCTATTTTTTAATCACCAACGTATTGGTATGGGTATACTGATGGAAGATATAACTATATATGTTTATTGTAAAATTATATTGATTATTAAATATTATACACCATACAATTCAATACAATTCCATAATCATGGGAATGATATCATCGTTCGTGCGTACCTACGACCTACCATCTCCACGATGTGATGCAATTCGTTCTACATGATATTCACTGAAGAATGATTATATAAATGATTTTAAAGAATAATTATGATATATATTATACTAATAAAATTCTATAAATGATATAACTATATCATAAAAAGAGGAATTAGAATTTATTTGACAAAACATACATAAGAACATAAAGCAGTTAACACCCAAGTAATGAATAACAATGAAATGTTACTAATAAACAGATAAAAATATGACCATATATGATATCATAAAAATTATTATGATTCGTGAATAAGTAGGTTTCATTATTTATACATTATACAGTAGTTTCAGATACATATAAATCATATCAGACCATTGGTAAGTGAAAATCTTGCAATCTCATTTTTATCTATGAATTTTTATATTTAGGTATTTACTAGGGAATATTTCTTATCAACGTCCATGTTTCCTGGATATGTAATATTATTTATATCCTCCAACAATTATTTAAATACAATTTCACCCATTTTTGAATTTTTATTAAATTATATGAACGGAATATTTTGTCATTTTCTGTACGAGATACTTTTTTGTCTTTTTCTGCAAAAGTAAGAGAAGAATATTTTTTTAACTTAAATGACATGAAATTTTTTTTGAGGTTTCATAATTCCTTATTTACAAGAAGATGCATCTACAATATTTCATGATTATTTTCAAAAAAATAAATTCTTTTAAAATTTCATGGCAGTTCGATAAAAGAAAATGTTTTTGAAGAAGAAGGGATATTTCTATCAAGAATTGATTTTATGTTTTTTATCAAAACTATTTTCCATCCAAGATGACATTATTTAATATGGTTATTTTTCAAGTATAATGACCCTATTATTTACATGGTTTGATTTTGTTTATGATGAATTAATATCCATTTGTTTTATATGGATTATATTATTATGGGATGATGTTTATTAAACACATTTTATTTGTTGGGTTATGATGACTGATTGAAGTTTATTTTGTGGCACAAGTAAGAAATATTTCATTATAAGATGTGTGGGACCTATATCACAATATAATTCATTTGGTAAATAATTATATCTTATGATATAGACATGGATTGAATAGAAAGTAAACCTGGTTCAGTAATACAGGGATGGAACAACAAGTAAACCTGGTTCCGTAATGGAGATCATCCACTATGATGGTCTTGGCAGAAATGCCTTGGCTACTATGGAAATCATAATATGTGCATATTTTTTTTCAACCATTAGATGTTTTATTCTAATGTTATTCTATCATGGTTAATGTTCCTTTATGATATATTCCTTACGTACTCCAAAGATTTATTTCATAACTCAATATTTTGATGTTTATACTTATGTTTATGTTTTTACGTTCAAATGCATATGGTTGGTTTTATTTTATGCATTTTTATCCTTATTGAGCATTTTAGGTCACCGTTTTTATGTTTTCTTTCCCCTAGGATATAAAAATTTGTTTTAGGTAGAAAAAACAAAATGGAATGTTCTTTGTGGGAGATGTTGAAGACTTTTCACCATGCTTAGAAGATTATGTTATGAGATTCCAAAGAAAGTAAAATAATATGGTATTTGGCTCTCTGTTTTTGTCATGTATTATGTATTTTGAAAAATTAATGTAATTCCCATGTACATCAAGCTTGGGTCTCTATAGTTAGTATTATATTGAAGGTTTAGTCGACCTCTGGAAACTAGGATGTGAAAAATTTAGTGAGATCTCTAGAGATATTTCTAAGGTATGTCTAGGGATATACCAACGGTTAACTATAAGTATAAGTTAAAATCCTATAATTATGATAACAATCATGAATAACCTAGGATTAAACCTATGATGTTAGAGATTTAATGTACCCCCCTTGATTATGTTTTCCTAGTATGATTTTTTCCTCTCACACTATTCTTTATTGTGTTTTAGTCAATGGAGGGAACCAGAAGTAATTGTGTGAACATAGAATCCGATGAAAAAATTGGCATCTATGAGAAATGAAATTATGTAATGACTGAAGTGAAAGATACTGTGATTATGCCGAATCAGTCATCGTGGTATATGATTAACAAAGTGAACTTTAGTTGTTTTCCTATGTCATCTAATAAGTGGAAGATATACCTTCATGCATGTTCTCATGGTGAGGAATATATAGGAACTAAGATTAAGCACTCTACATATCAAGAAGAAGAGAAGAAGAATCTGTAGGAATAACTCAAATGGAGGGGAAGATGTTATCTGTGTGGGAAAAGGATCATAGAGTTATAGACTATCGTGGAGTTCAATGTCTTATCAGTGGAGAACACGGGAATTACCCAACTCAATGCCCTATCCTAAGAGGTTACTTCTAAATCAAGGAAAGACCTATTCCATGCTAATAATTAAAGAGGATGTATTGAAGGCTTTATGTATTGGAAATCATGAATAATGTTGTTGAAGTAATTTTATGGTATATTGAAATATCTATGTATTGGTCCATTGTGGTTTTCCATAAGTATATTATACCGGTAACCATGAAAGGTGATTGAAATATTTTTGGAATGAAGAGGATATGTTCATAATGAAGGGACAAAGAGAAAATAATATGTTTTATAATATTAATGAGCTCATGACTGATAAACGGGAAAAGTGATATCATGGTTTGAGTATATAGAAATTTTTGGATTTCGGTATGTGGAAAGATTTATCTTTTGAGAGCATTCTTGTTTTCACTAAGGTTATATGTTAATTTATGTTGCAATAGAATACGTTATTAAGGAATTAACATGTTTTCAATGTGACTAACAATATATATCTTATGGTATATGGGGGATAAATGATGGTATTTACATGATTATTATATAACCTTTCTATTAATTGTTTTCTTTGTACTGTGAGATTGGACAGAAGTATTTTGGATAATCCTAAAGGTTATAATGGATTAAGTTGGACATCATACATTATTTTTTATGGCCTGAATTTTTTTAATATCATTTCTTGAATCTTATAATAGTTTTCTTTTAGAAGAAAGGAAAACCTATAGGATGAGCGACAACTCGTAGGACGGGCGAAAACCTGTCACGTCGAACAACGATGATGGAATCAAACCCACAACCGAAGTGTGATATGCCTTTATCGCCTACAATTAGCCTATGATAAGTCCCTAGTTATTATAAATTAGTTTCATTTTATTTAAGTGTTATGATAAATGACGTATAAGTAAATTTTTGGAACCATATAAGATTAATCCCTCCATTAATGGACTTATGTATATTTCATAACTTGTGATAAACATATTATTAAGATAGATGGAATGACATATAATTCTATCGCATGATCTGCTAACACTTTACAAATGAAAAATTCGATTTCATTTCATGAAATTAGAGATAAAGAGGAAATTGTTTGGGGAATGACCAACTGTAATATTACACTAAAATCATGTTAGTATTTCTCCTTATGATTTCATTAATATTTAGGGAAATGATCTTGAAAACCAAAAATGTTATCCTAGTACCCTCATATCTAATGAATCAGATGGTACCTTTGATTGTTACAAGTTTATGGCTTTGGGATTGTTGACCTTTTCTTATCCATGTGCTCTACCACTCTCCATTAGTACTTGATCGTCAGATTTATCTTCCATATCCATGTCTTCACCTACGTTCTCATTTGTGAAAACCCATCGATGAGTTAATTTGGGTAACCGTTATGTTTCTTACTTTACTTTTTAAATTAAGTTTTAGTATTCATTTTTATGATGAGGGTTTCTATGAATAAAACTTTCATGTAGTAAACCATTTATAACCCAGATGAATTTTGAGGGTGAAAATAATTTTAAGGGGGGGGGGGGGTAGAATTTAATACCTCGAGATTTTATGAGATATATTCTATTAATTTATTTGATTTCTGGTGTTGTTCGCTACACCATGATTATCTTGTGCTATGCGCGACATCGTATTAGCTTGAATTTTACGCAACACTATTCTTGGCCCGTGTTACACACAATTTCAAGTTCGTTTGGTAGAAATTATTCTACACAACATTAAGTGTAGATTTTGTTCAATGTATAAATGAACTATGTTTGGATTGTGTTATATACACCACCAGAGGAATCTTTCACTACATGTAACACTGACTTGGCTTGCATTACATGTAAAAGAGACCATCCTTGATAGCTTACATTGTACAGGATACTGAGTTTCACTAAATAAAATCATATTATTATATCATTATTTAAATGGGATATAAAATATCTGTTATAAACAATATTTCCACATTTTTAATTTTATATAACATTATCATTCATTTTATACATGATATGAGAACAAAATCAATTTTTCAGATAAAAGAAATATTTTTCAAAAAAATACAGTTTTGCTGCCTTTTGATGGAACACCCTTTTAAATATATTTTTTGACACGTTTATAAGTTAAATTTGACAAAATAAACTTTTGATTTTGAATCAGTATATAAAAATTTTCGTTGGATAATTTTTTTTATTTTTATGATAACTTTCATATTTTGATAAATAGTAAAAATAGGCAAAATTTTACTTAAAAACATATTTTTTCATCATGAAAATTTTATGGTTAGATTATAATATTAATGGTTTTAAATTATAAGTATAATATATTTTTACCATTTAATATAATTTATGTCATTAGAATTAATTTTTCGTTGAATTCATAGGTAAGAACACTTCGATCTTTTGCAATGTTTTAACTTTTAAAACCCGTTTTCCAACAATGGGATTAATTTTAAATTAATTACTAAAACACTTAGATTTTGAATTTGAAAAAAAGGATTCCATATTTGGAATAACAAGGATCAAAATGTGTAAATATTTATCTTTTATTTTTAGACATTATGAATAGTTACTACGATAAATTTTATTTACCAAAGTTGAATGTAAATCGGGTAATTAGGGGTAAAAATAATATTATAAAATTAAACTGACACTTATCTTAAAATAATTGGATTCTTATATTTCATCCTAAAACATACTTGGGTTGAAATGGTATCTATTACAACCCACTTGGATGAGATTAATAAAAGTAATTTATTGAATTTAATGAAATGAGAATTACGTCTCCCATAAACATTAATAATTAAATTATTATTAATATAATGTTATATAGAATATAAACTCTATTATAAATACTAATTTGAAATCTAATTTTTTTCTTTATCATGGTAATTTATTTGTTATTTTTATGAAATATATAATTTCTTTAATATCTTATGCATTAATGATACAAAAATTATTTATTTAGTGAAAAATCAATAATATAGTTTTTATTAAAATAATAATACCCATTCAAAGGCCCAAACACTTGACCAAACCTTATCGGTCGAGTATATATAATCCATAGAAATCCAAGGGTCTACTGTTTGACCATTAGGAACCTTATAAAAGAGATTAGGACACTTATATTATTTTACTTTAAATGATGTCAATGTTTTCACCATCATAATATAATAAATATTACATTTTAAATGCTGTGTTTTTTTGAAGATAAAATCGACTAAAAGTATTCTTATGAATGAAATTAGATTTATCTTCATCATATTATTTTATTTTTAATTTTTATGCTACAAATAATTATATTAAATAATTATAAAAATGTTGTAGGAATTATTTTATTAAGATAAATATTAAATAAATAGTTATAAAAATATTAAGATAAATATTATATAGACTAATTAATGTGATTAAATAATTTTATTGAATCATATGAAATTTTAAGAATCTATTAAATATTTTGGTTAGAATCTATATTCTGTTTTTTTTATTTAAATTCAAATAAATTAACAGTATCAAAATTGACAGTATTGATATTTTATAAAAATAACATATTATTAATTAGTTCAAAAATTATAAAAAAATATTTAAAAATTATAAATTGAAAATTATATGGTCTAGAATGCAATATAGTATTTAATTATGGACAATTAACAACGCATAAGTAAGTATTTATAACCATTTAATATTTAGAATATTATTACCACAAATAAAATTAAATATATTAAATCAGGATAAAAATGATAAGGATAAAAATAAAATAAAAAACATGTCTAAATATTTTTATTTATGATATTACAAAATTATCTCATCTCATATTCTATGTTGAGTTATATTTGAGGTTTTTATGTTGGGTTTTATTTTATTATAAATTAATATTTGTGAGATTTCCAAAAGTGCCCCTCTCTGCTCTTATAAAAGGGAACCTCCTCCATCTCCTATTCAATCAATTTTGATCTTTAATACTTGGACAAAACCTATACATTTCCCTTCTACCATTCCCTAGAAACATACTAGATGTCTTAGTCTTCTTAAAATACCTTCTTTAGTGCCCTAATAGGAGGTTTAGAAGAGACACGTCGAAGAAGTGGTAATATCCTTTACAGATTCATTCAAATTTCTTTGTTCTTCTATTTAATCTTTATGAGTTGTTTAATTATTAATTAATAACTACAGTGTCAATTTTATATTTATATTTTATTATGAATGTGAACAACCATATTAAATCTTTTTTTCCATCCTATGAAAATTTAAATCACCACGCGTGCGTACGTACGGCCTACCATCTCCACAACGTGGTGTAATCTGTTTTTTCTTAACCAACATACTTGGATGGGTTTAATTATGGATAAATAATTATATATGATCATTTTAAAATTATATTTATTCGAAACTATTATATACCGTACATTTAAATACAATTGCACAAACATGGGAATGATATCGTGACTCGTGCATATGTAGGATCTACCATCTCCAAGATGTGTTGTGATTTGTTCTACATGATATTCCATGAAGAAAGATTATATTAATGAATTAAATGACTAAATATGACATATATTATACTAATAAAATTATTTAAATGATATCACTATAACCTAAAAGAGTAATATGAATTTTTTCGATGAAACATGCATAAGAACATAAAGCAGTTAACACCCGAATAACGAGTAACAATGAGATGTTAATAATAAAAAAATATGAATATGACCATATATGATAAAATAACAATTAATTTGATTCTTCAATTAGTCAATGAAATTATTTAAATCATTATACATGAGGTTCAGATACGTACAAATCATATCAGACTTACGGTAAAGGAAAATATCGCAATCTAATTTATTACTAAGTTTGTTTATACTTAAGTATTTACTAGGGCATATGTATCATCCATGTCCATGTTTCCTAATTATGTAATATTATTTATGTCCTCCTAAAATTGTTTAAATCCAATTTTTCGCTATCATTGAATTTTTATTAAAAGATATGGAAGGAATATTTTTTCATTTTCGGTATGAGATACTTTTGGGGAAAAAGTACGAGAACAATGTTTTTTTAACTTGTACGGAATGAAAATATTTTTACAGTTTCATAATGCCTTATTTCCATGAATCTTCAACCACATTATTTAGTTATTAATTTCCACAAAAATCCATTGTTTTAAAATTTCACATCATTTTGAGAAAAGGAAATGATTGTGAAGAAGAAATGTTATTTTCCTCAAGAATTCATTTCAAGTGTTTTACCAAAAATATTTTCCATCTAATAGGTTGTTAGGTCCACTAGGATAGATACCATAAGAGGGGGGGGGGGTGAAACAAGGTATGAAAATATATAGTAAATTTCCCTTTTTATATTTTTTTGATAGAAAAAACCCTCATCTCTATCACTTTCCTGTTGTAGAGTATGAATGAAACTTAAAACATGCACATGATGCATCAATTTTACTTGGTTCACCCTCACTAGGCTACAACCAAGGAGAATACACCATCAAGGTGCAGATGTTCCTAATCCACTATATGTGCACTGCTGTTTACAAGTTCGAAGCGGGCTCAGTATCCACTTGGTTTCCAACCATTCACCAATTGAGAACACATTGATCTCTCAAATAAAGGGAGTTTACTGCATATTCAGAAGATCCACTCACAGTTTATAGACCTATAGGTCTCTTCATTATCACTAATTAATGCATCATAAATTGTATAAAGATGCTCTATTGAAGTCTAAATTTCATCCACTGATGTATACCCCTTTTCCACTGATCACTTGGAAACACAATTTTAAAATACCTTTTCAAAGCACCCTACTTCGAGAATCTCCCAATTTGACAAAGCTTAAACAAGTCTTCACAAAGATCCCTCCTCTTTGCAAAGCACACACCTTCGAAGAGATCACTACCTCACCAAGAACACTGCATTTTGGAGCTCATACCTTCCCAATGATCATGATTTCATAATGATTAGGCCGTCGCGGAGCTTAAGTCGTCATAGAGAGACTTCTTTCGTGAAGCACACTGACTCCCGTGATCCTCATTTCCAAGTTGAGAGAATAAAATTTTTCTTAGAAATATCTCTACTTTTCTCGAGGGGGTCTAGGTCTATTTATAGGTGATTCCACAGACCCCTAAACCTTCCATGTGAATTCACGCCACATCATCTCAAATCGCGAAGCATTAAAATTTCTGTCGAAATTATATCTATATCGCGAAACACCATGACAATTGTCAATAGGGATTTCAACAACATATCTGGAACTCAAAAATTTACCATGGAAACCTACATTGTCAACAAACACAAACAACCCAAAAATGATGCAATGCTACCTTGAGGTATTATTCCCCAACAGATAACAATCTTTAATATGGTTATTTTTCAAGTATAATGTCTCTATTATTTACATGGTTTGATTTTGTTTATGATGAAATTATATCCATTTGTTTTATATAGATTTTGTTATGATGGGATGATTTTTATGAAACCCATTTTATTTTTTGGGTTATGATGAATGATTTATGTTCATTTTGGTGAACATGTAAGAATGATTCCATTATGAGATGTGTGGGACCTATATCTCCCTCCAATGCATTGGGTAATGATTTATATCTCATGAGATAGACATGGATAGAATGAAAAGTAAATCTGGCTCAGTAATAAAGGTCAGGAATGGCATGTGAACCCAGTTCAGTAATGAACTTTGTCCACTATGATGGTCATGGCAGTAATGCCTTGGTTACTATGGAAATTATAATCTGTGCTTATTAGTTTTCACAATTACATGTTTTATTCTAATGATATTATATTATGGTTAATGTTCCTTTATTATCTATGAATTATGCACTACCAAGATTTATTTCATAACTAAATATTTTGATGTTTATAAATTATGTTAAAATGTATATAGTTTGTTTTATTATCTCCATATTTTCCCTTACTGAGCGTTTGAGCCCACCCTTTTTATGTTTTCATTCCCCGATGATATAAAGAATAGTTTTATTCATGAAAACAAAAGGGGAAGTTCTTTGTGGGATATGTTGATGATATTTCACCATGATTAGAAGATTATATTACATGTTTCTAAAGACACTAAACTAATACGGTCTTTGGGTGTCTATTTTAGTCATGTATTAAGTATTCTAAAAATGTAATGTAATGTCCATGTACATCACTCTTTCGTCTCTACATGGGGAAAAGATAAATATAAAATGGTGAGCTTAAATGCTCTGTAATGGTAAAAAATGGGAATATAAATCATATCATAATCATAAGACATAAGAACATAACATTTGGAAGTCTTATCCAGTATATGAAATATCATGATATCATGACATAAGATAAATGTTTATACCAATAAATGGACATAATCCCAAAAGTTAAAACATAAGACATGAAGTTTTTTTTCAAACACATAATCATAGAAAATCATTTAATATTATTTCAGGATTATTTCCAAGATCATCATAGCAGACAATATCTATTATTGAACATAGTTTACTTTCTATTCTAGCCAGGTATTACTGAACGAAATTTAAATTATGTTCCAATATTGTCTATGTAATGTGATATAAATCCATACCCAATAACTTTGAGGAAGATATAGGTCCCACCCATCTCATAATGAAATCATTCATATGTGTTCTACAAAAACAAAAATCATTAATCATTACATAAACTAAGGAATAAAATAGGATTCTTAAACATCATTCCACCATAACATAATTCATGTAAAACAAATGGATTTAATCAATATCAATCCCTAATAAACACGATAAAATCATTGTAATATTAGGGATAGAAACAGAACCTTATTTAATTAAAGTCATCAGAGATGCAAAATATTTTTGAAATAACACATGAAATTAATTCTTGAGGAAAATACCCTTTCTTCTTCAAAACCATTTTCTTTTCTCAAAATGCCACAAAATTTTAAAAGGAAAAAATTATTTTAAAGTAACATTGAAAACTCATAAGGGAATATTTATAGAAATAACCCATATTAATGTAAAAAAAATCATTCATTATGTATAAGTTAAAAAAACATTCACCGTGTACTTTTTCCAGAAAACTCAAAAAGTACCTCATATAGAATAATGACAACAGATTCCATTCAAACCGTTTATTAAAAATTCACTAATGGGTGAATTTGAATTTAAATAATTATATAAGAATATAAATTTTATTACATATTTCATGAACATGAATTTGGATGATAAATATAACGCAACAAATACTTATGAATTATCAATCTCTGATAATAATGAGATTGCGAAATTATCCATTAACTAAGGTTCGATATCCTTCGTATGTGACCAAACCAAATGTATAATGATTTAAATATGGTAATTTTGTTATTGAAGAATCATATTCATTTTTGAGATATCAAATATGATCATATTGTTATCTGTTTATTAGAAACATTTCATTGACACTCGTTATTCGAATATTAACAACTTTATGTTATTATGCATGTTTTTCCAATAAGTTCATGTTCTCCTTCAAAGGATATGTCTATATCATTTTGAATAATTATATTATTATAAAAGATATATATATATATATATATCATATTTATTCATTCCATTAATGTATATAATTCTGGTTTAATTAATATCATGATGAATGAATCACATCACATTGGGGAGACAATAGGTCGTACGTATAGACGAGAGACGATATCATTCTCACATTTGTTGAATGGTATTGTGTGGATGGTTTATAATATTTCAGATTCAGTATAATTTTATAATAATAATATATACTTATTACGTCTATCATTATAACATCCATGTAAGGTGGTTGTGAAAAACAGATTACACCATGTCGGGGAGATGATAAGTCGTACGTACACACATGTGGTGATTTCATTTTTTGTAGGATAGATAAAAGGTATAAAATGGTTGTTTCATAACTATAAAAACATTTCATTATATTAGTGATACTTATTTTATTACTTTATAATGAAATAAATAATTAACCTGATGTAGAAGAAGAAAAAGTTTGAAAGAATCGGTAGTATAGAGTCCCTCTTCCTCTACATGATTCCTCTAAATAACATCTTAGAGCAATAGAGTTAGTCTTTGAAGATGAAAAGTACCAATAGAATATAAATAGAGAAGTTTTAAAGGAAATATGGTAAGTTATAGACAAGATTTAAGTCTCAATGTGAAGTGAATCAGTGAGGGAGGAGATTCCCTTTTATAATTGAGGTGAGGGGCACTTTTGAAAACTCCATAAATATTAATTTATAATAAAATCAAACCCTACCCAAAAACCTTTATAATGTCCCAAATTTAACGATTATATGATATAGTGTTGTAATCTAATAATACAATAAATATTGGACACATATTTCTATCAATTTAAGACTTATCGTTTTAATTAACACTTATTTATTCTGTTTGATTTTTAACCAGGGTAACAAATAATTCAATACTAAAGGGTGAATTATTAACTTATTTTATTTAAACAAGAAAATAAATAAATAAATTAGATCATTATATACCACATAATAATTATTATATATGTTTTAAAAATGTTGAATTATTTTTAAATAATTTAATAAAATATTATTTTGATAAACAATTAATAGTATCAATTTTGACAATATTCAATTCATTGATTTTTATAAATATTAATATACCAAGATAAATTAGAACCAAATATTTTATTATATTACTAGAAGTTAATGTTCCTCTATAAAATTAATTATACATGTGAATTATCCAAAAATATATTTAATTTAATAATTCTAAAAACAATTATTTGATATTTATCTTAATAATATAATTATTACAACAATTTTGTGTAATTAATTAATATGGGTATTTATTGTATAAAAATTAAAAATAAAATACACTGAAGAAGATAAATCTACTATATTGTATATTAAAACTTTTATTATAATTTATATTATTTAAAATCCTATATTTAAAATCTTACACTTATTAAATTATGAAGGTGAGGTATTTTACATTATTTTAAATAAAATAATATAAGTGTCATAATCCCATATTTAAGTCTCTAAATGGTCCATAACTCAGCCTTTTGATTATTATGGTCGATATAAACTCTAAAAATATGATTTTTTCAAGTGTTTTGATCTTTTATTTTGTATTATAATTATAATAAACACTATATTTTTTATTTTTCACCAATTAAATAATTTTTTCCTCATTAATGTATAATATATTAAGGTAATTATTTATTTCTTAAAAATTAAAAATAAATTAAAATGATAAATAATAATATATTAGAATTACAATGAGTATTTATAATCTAATTTTTCTTTAGTATAACTTTATATTAAAAATTATTTATTTATTAAAATTTGAGTGAGACATATTTAACTTTTCTTTAAGAAAATTAAATTAAATGTCTTAATCTTATCCAAGTGGATTTAAATAGATTTCATTTCACCCCAAGGATGATTTAAGTCCAAACACACTAATCCAATGATATTAGGACAGGTGTTAGGATGATTTTATAACAGTATTCGTACCCTTAATTACCCGATATACCCTTATACTGATTTAGTAAAAATTTCTAATGTTACAATTTGTAATGCCCAATAATAAAATAAACCTATTTACATAATTTTAAATAATGATTATAAATATGGATTTAATTTTTCAAAATTCAAAACATAAAATTTTCAATAATAAATTTAAATATAATCCTATTGTCAGGAAGAGTGAACATGTTTTAAAAGCTAAAAGATTGCAAAAGATTGAAATGTTTTTACAACTGAATTAAATGTAAAATTAATAAAAATAACACTCATCGTATTGAATGAAAAAAATATTTTATTTATACATTAAAACCTATAAATCTAATATTTTAAACATATAAATTAATATGTTGAAAACAATTGTTTTCACATAAAATTTTTGTATTTTTAATATTCATCAAAACATGGAAGTTATCAGAATAAATCAGAAATTTATCCAATGTAAATTTTTATATCCTTCGTAAATATAAGATGTTTATGTTGTAATATAAACTTTTTTAGTGTGTCAAAATATTAAATTAAATTTGTGTTCTCCATTCAATGGCATAAAATAACCCTTAAAATATAGTTTTTATACATCAAATATGGTTTATTCATACCCAATGATTAAAATATCCATTGTATGAATATCAAAAATATTTTATTTAGCATATAACATATATATCCTATTAATTTAGTTACCAATATTAATTCTCCTAAAAATAATAATATCTAATTGATTTATATTTTTTATAAATAATTGATAATCAATTAATTCACAGTGCAATTTCATAAGTTAGTTTTACTTATTCCTGCTAACCTAACAGCTAGGATATAACGATAATTTTATAATAAGGTCATCTCAGGGTCATTTAAACTCACAATTTCATATAACTAAAGGTATGAAAATTAAATATTATTTGAAGAAAATATTCTTTAGAAACACCCACCTGTTACATTCTACCCCCTGAAAACGAATTTTCCCACGAAATTCATCACATGGATTCAAAAAAATGAGGATACATGTCCATCATCATATTCTCAATTTACCCCATTTCTTCTTATAATTGGTGTTTCCACCATATAACTTTAACCAAGAGTGTGTTATTGTTTCATAGAACTGTTTTGCTACCAACTAATATCTCTATCATTTTTTTTTCGTAAGAAAGATATTGCTCCATCGGTATGACTTCTGAGGTTTGTATATATGAAGGATCATGTATGTACCTTCTACATAGATACATGTGGAACAAATTATGAGCTTTAGATAGATTTTGTGGAAGCATATATTGGTAATAAACCTTCCCAACACAATCCCAACTTTCAAAAATACCAATATACTTAGGGATCAGCTATCCCTTTACTCCAAATATCATTACTCTCTTCCAGTGAGATATTCATAGAAACACCTTATCAACCTCTCCAATCTCTAGGTCTTTTCTATGATTGTCAGCATATATTTTGAGTCTATTTTGTGCTAATATTATGTTTTTCTGAATATATATGACCTTCTCTTCCATTTCATCAATAAGGTTAGGTCCTAATTGCATTATTTACCTTTCTTTATCCTAGAATGATAGAGTTTTGCACTTCTTTCCATAGTGGTATTCCTAAGGATCCATATAATTCCTGGAGTGGAAGATCGTTTTTGTATGAAAATTCCACCAAATGTAGTTATTAATCCCAACATCCTTTGACATACATAGAGTATTCTCTCAAAACAAATTCTACAGTCTGAATTTCTCTATCAGACTAACCATCTATCTGAGGATGATAATCCGTGATGAAACTTGTCTTTGTATATAGATCATACTAAATAATTCTCTAGAACATAGAGGTAAAACTCATACACTGATTATATATAATGTAAATGTGTACTCTATTAATTCTTACCACTTAATTTATATATATATGGCCATGTTGATTAAGAGATAAATCCTCACTAATAGTAATGAATTGTGCCAACTTCATAAGGCTATCAACTATAACCAAGATAGCATTATTACCTTTGGATGTTTTGGGAAGACCAATGGAAATGTCCATAATGATTTTTTTCTATTTCTATTTCGGTATGGGTAATGGTTGTAACATCCCCTTAGACTTTTCTCTCACAACATTATGTTACTGACAAACCAATCATCACGAGACATATTCAGCAACATCTTTTTCCATACCATCTTACCAGAAATACTGTTTCTGGTCCCTATATGTCTTTGTTCATTCCAAGGTGAATTGAAAATGAAAAAAATATTCGCATCACCCAAAAGATCATTCATTAGTTACAATATTGGAGGAATAAAAACCCAATTTCTAAACCTTATTTTTCCACCGCCATCAAGGAAGAAATTTGGATCATTTTTCATATTCTTTTGTAGCTCTATATCTTTTTTCTTTGCATCCTAAATCATCACTTATATATCTAGATGAACATTAATTTTTGAAAGATAATATTTCTTCCATTTATATTTTCATGATCCATCCTTTTAAAATCCATAAATATTAGATCTTTTTTGATACTCATAATGGATAGGCTAGCATGGTCTTATTGACTCAAATCATCATCCACCATGTTCACTTTTTTAGGATGGTAATGTATTGAGCCATCATAATATTTAATCAACTAAAACTATCTCATTTGGCACATATGCTGATCCTTTTGTGTGAAAATATAATTTTAACATTTAGGATAAGTATAAATATCACACCATTCACCATAAAGATAGCACCTCCATATCTTTAATGAAAATATTACCACAAATTACTCCAACTCTGTGTTGGGTAATTTTTATCATTTATTTTCGGCTTCTGTGAGGCATAAGTTGTTAACATATAAATTTTCATGAGAACACATCCCAACCCCTTCTTGGATGGTTCATTGTAGATCACAAACCATTCTCCACTACATAGCAGTGTGAGCACAGGTGCACTGGCTAACCTTCTTTTTAGCTCTATGAAATTCTCTCCACATTCCTCCTTCTATATGAACTTAACTCCTTTTCGACTCAACATGGTAAATGGATTAGATCATCTTGAAAAATCTTTCACAAAAAATCGAAAATATTCAGCCGAACCAATAACACATCACGTCACAGTTACCATTTTGATCTCACCCATATTTCAACAACTTATGTTTTTGACGGATCTATATATATCTTGTCTATTGAGATTATGTGACGCAAAAATGAAAATTTATAAATCCAAAATTCACACTTGGTTAATTTTTCATAAAGATTCTCTTTTATCAGGGTCGTTTGTAAAATCTTGATGTGGTCTTTATGTTCTTCCTTTCCCTTTAAATTGATAAGAATATCGTATATAAAGACTACAACAAAATGATTAAGACAATCTCTAAACAATATATTCATTAGACCTGTGAAGATAGTGGGGGAATTAGTATGACCAAATGGTATAAATATAAATTCATAGTGTCCATAACTTGTACGAAATGTTGACTTTTGTATATCCTCCTTCATGACCTTTAATTGATGATATCCTGAATGAAGATCAATCTTGGAAAAGTATTGAGCTCTATGTAGTTGGTCGAACAAGTAATCAATGTGGGAAAGAGGATATTTTTTCTTGATAGTGATATTTTTAATTTCTCAATAATAAATGTATAGTATCTTTGATCCATCTTTCTTCTTAACAAACAAAACAGGTGCTCCCCAAGGTGGTGCACTAGGGTGTATGAATCCTATATCAGTATTGTCTTAGAGATGCTTCTTAAATTCCTAAAAATCAATTAGGGACTTTCAATAATGTTTTTTTTGAAATAAGAATATCAAACTATATGAGTTATATTGAAAACTCAACTTCATGATTTCATGCAATTCTAGAATATTCCTCTAGAAAGACATCATAAAACTCCCGTGTAATCAGTGTATTTTTGATTGTAAGATTTCCCCCAACCATTCGAGAGAGTTAACCTCATTTTTTTGATCAAGACCCTTAATATGAATGAAATTATTCTAGAAGGTCATATTCATCCTTCCATCGATATATGATCATATATTGATTCAAAATATTAAATGAGACTTCCATTCCTTGGAAATTGATATAAACTACATATAGATAAAGACAATCCATGGCATGAATCATATCAAATTCCACTATTGGGAGGATCAAAATATTTTGAGGAATAATATTCCTACAAACTTCAACTAGGGATGAATTATAAACTTTTTATGCAATTCTTGTTCCATTATGTGTTGTCATAGCTAACACATAATCTAATTATTGAGGAACAATGACAATACCCATAGAAAATTCTTCATAACTAAAAGATTTGGTAGATCCAGAATCAAATAAAAAAATTTCTACATTAGTGGGGATAATAAGTGTACCTTTCATCACTTCATTATCACACTCCACATCACTGATTAAGATTTCATGTGAATTTCCATTTTATTTGTCCTTAAGAGTTTGTTGACATCGACCATCATCAATAAGCGTTTGATTAGGGAATTGATTGGAATAATTCCCTATTTCCTTTCACTTTTAGCAATGAAGTGTAGGAGGTTCATTCTATATACATTTTTCACTATTTTCATAATTAGAAATTTTTTCACATTAGTTGAGCATTGAACTACCTGATGACCTTCTTTTCTACACTAAAACATTTAATATTATATTTAAGAAAATTTCCTACATGTTTCCTTCCAAATAATTAGAATAAGGGAAAAATCATCTTCTTTTTAATGGGGTGTTTAGATTTTCCATTGATTTCCATTTTAACTTCTTATTAAACCCATTAAACTGATGGATTACTCAAATATCAATATCAAACATAAGATAACATAGAGTTATTTCCTAGTATCTATTGAAGTCCATTATCTCTAATGATCTTTAAATACATGGTTTTATGAAAGTAAAGATCAATCAATTTTACGCTCAGGATGGATAATAATTTTATAACTATACCTTGGATGCCCTGTAATATTTACTTCGAAGGTAAAAATAGATTCATCATCCTTTTTATTATGTTCAAGGAACTCCTTATCCAACTTTGTTCAAATAATATAAGTAATGTACTAATTGAAAAACAGTTTCTTGAACTTTTCCCATTCTATAGACTCTATTTCATCTCCTTACCTCATATTGTTGATATATTTCCACTATTGATCAGCTTCACCCTCCAAAAAATAGACTAATAAGATGAATTTATCATATTTAAAACATTTTAGACTCGAAAATATTTTTTCAATGGTATTGTTACATTGTTTATCCACTAATGGATCAGTAGACCCTCTAAAAAAAGGTGGTCACTGCCTCATGAAGGACTCAACAAAATTTTGCTCCCTATTTTGCTCATTTGTAAGTCTTACATGATTACTAGTATAAGAAAGTTGTGTGAGCATAGCTACATGACTTTCTATTCCAGCTCCCCTAATATTTTTTTTCCATGAGGATGACTATTGCATTTCACATTGCATTTAACATTAATTTAGTTCTTTCTGGTTCCATCCATTGACTAAAACCAAGAAGCATTGTGTGAGAAACACAAATCATAATGATAAAACCACATAATCGTTAATAAAATTTTGATTTAGGATACTTTAGGTTTTATCCTAGTGTATTCAGGGTCATTTCTAACACACTAGGATAGTAACCTATAATGGGACATATCCTATTGGTTGTTACTAAGGATTTCTCATCCTAGTTTCCATTGGATAACTATAACTTTCCTCTGATACCAATTATAATGACCCAAACATTACATAAATTGGAATTAATTCAAAATTAATGTATATTCATTACAACATATAATAAAGCCATAATAAAACTGTATGGGTATATTTTCTTTAGAAACTGGGAACCATTAAAAAATGGTTTATAAAACATTTACATTGCCTTCTTATATTTTCATAATAAGGAGACTCTTTTTTGAAATATCTTTCACAATACCCTTCTTCATGGCCTGGGGAAAAGAAACATATTAAAGGGTATGCACAAATTCCCTATAAGGGTAACTAAGGGAAATGTAAATCATATCATAACCATAATATATAAGACCATATCATTTGTATGTATTTTCCAATATATAAAATATCATGATATCATGTCATAGGATAAAACATCATAAGAATTAATGGAAATAAACCCAAATGTCATAACATAAGACATGAAGTTTTGTTTCGAACACATAAGCATAGAAAATTATTTCATGTAGTAGAGGCTTATTTACAAGACCATCATAGTGTAAAATGTCCACTACTAAATAGGGTTTACCTGTCATTCCAACCCTGTATTACTGAACCAGATTTACATGACGTTCTAGTCATGTATATCTCATGAGATATAAATCTTTAACCAATTAATTGAAGAGAGATATAGGTATCACCCATATCATAATTAAATCATTATTACATTTGAGAAAAAACATAAAACATTCATCATTCCATAACCCAAGGAATAAAATGGATTTTTTAAACATCACTCCATCATAAAATAATCCAAGTAAAACAAATGGATTTCATAAATATAATTTCATACTAAAGAAATAAAATCATATTAATAATAGGTATATAAATAAATAAATATTTAATAAATTTTATCTTATATGGAATATAGTTTTTATAAAACATATGATATTAATTCTTCAATAAAATATCATTTCTTCTTTAGAAACATTTTCCTTTCCCAATACGCCACAAAATTTTCAACAAAACAAATTTCATTGAAAATAATCTTGATAACATGTAAGGGAATCTTCATTAATGTATGAATAAAAAAATAATATAAATTTATTCATATAGTATATTTTGAAAAACATTTTCCTCGTACTTTTGTTGGAAAAGTCTAAAAACTACCTCATATTGAATAATGAAAAAATATTTCATTCATACAATTTAGTAAACATTCAAAAAATGGTTAAATTTGACTTTAAATTGTTTTAAAAGAATATAAATAGTGTTAAATATTTAAGGATACATTATGTGGATGATAAATATATGATATAAAATACTTATGAACAAACAATCTCATACAATCATGATATTTTTAAATTATCCCTTTCCTTTGGTCCGATATCCTTTGTATGTATATGAACCTAGAATATAATGATTTAAATTATTTTTTGGGATTATTCTAAAAATAATATTCATTTTTATAACATCATATATGATGAAATTATCATATATTTATTAGTAACATTTCATTGTCAATTGTTATTCGGATATTAAATACTTTACGTTCTTATGTAAGTTTTTTCGGATAAGTTCTTGCTAAAATTAATAGGTTTTTGTAATATAATTTACAAAATGATATTACTATAATATATAACGTATTTATTCATTTCATTCATTTATATAATCATGGTCTAATAAAGAACATGTGGAATGAATCACATCACATCTTGGAGATGGTATGTTGTACATACGCACAAGAAACGATATCATTCTCATGACTACCGAATGATATTGAAGTGGATAGTGTATAATATTAAATAATTAGTATCATATTATTATAATAATATATAGTTTTTATTTCCATTTTTACACCCACCCATGTAAAGTGGTGGTGAAAAACAGATTACACCATGGTGTGGAGATGATATGTTGTACACATGCACGCATGGTGATTTCAGTATTCCCAGTGTGGGTAGAAGATGGAACATGTTTGTTTAATAATTATAATAAAATATCCATATATGAGTGATACTGATGTTATTACATTATAATGAAACAACTAATGAATAGTAAGTAGAAGAAGAATGAAATTTGAAAGAATCAGTAGAAGAGATTACCTCTTCCAGTACATGCTTTCTCTAAATCTCTTCTTGTTGATCTAGAGTTGGACTTTGAAGATGACCAAAACCTCTAAAATATAAATATTTAAGTTGAAAAGGAAATAATTTAGGGGATTTCTGATATTCAAATCTCAAAGTCAAGTGAAGAGATGAGGGAAGAGGTTCCCTTTTCTAATTGAGGTGGGGGCACTTTTGGAAACTCCATAAATAATAATTTTTAATAAATTGAAAACCTACCGAAAAACCTAAAAAATGTCACAATTTATATGATGATATGAGATAAGGTTGTAATTAAATTAACCAATAAATTTTGGACAATTATTTCTATCAATTTAAACCTTATATTTTTATGTAACACTTAGTCATTCTATTTAATGTTTAAATGGGGTTACAAGTAACTCAAAATTAAAATGGTGTATTATTTACCATTTTTATGTAAAATAAACCATAAATATATAAATTAGATAATTAAATACCATATAATAATTTTTATATATTTTTTAAAATTGTTTAATTATTTTTAAATAATTTAATAAAAATTATTTTGATAAACAATTAATAGTATCAATTTTGACACTATTCAAATCATTCATTTTTGAAAATAATTATATAAAAATAAAATTCAAACCAACTATTTTATTATATTAATATTATGTTAAGGTAATCTATAAAATTAACTATACATGTTAATTAACAATAATTATATTTACAATAATATTTTTCATAAAAATTATATGATATTTTCTTAATAAAATAATTACATCATTAATTTTGTGTAATTATTTAATATGATTATATTTTAATAAAAATTAAAAATAAAAAACTATTATGAAGATAAATATGCTATATTTTGGAATAATACTTGATTTAGAATATATCTTCTGTAAAATAAAATATTTAAAATGTTAAACTTATTAAATTATGAACGTGAATACTTTAACATCACTTTAAATAAAAAATATATAAATCTCATAATCCTTTTTATAAGGCTCCAAATGGTCTATAACTAGACCCTTGGATGATTATGGTCGACATATACTCTAAAAATAAGATTTGGTCATATTTATTGATCTTTTAATTGGTATTATGATTTTAATATAAACTATATTATTCAATTTTCATCACTTAAATAATTTCTTTATAATTAATGTATAAGTTATTAAGGTAATTATTTATTTCTGAAAAATTAAAAATTAATTACCATGTTAAATGAAAATATTTCAGAATTAAATTTATTAGTTATAATATAAATGATCTCTAGTATTATCTTTTATTAAAAATGTTTTAAATTTTAAAAATTCAGAGAGACATATTTAACATTTAATTAAATAAAATAAATTAAATGTCTTAATCTTATCCAAGTGGATTTGAATGGATACCATTTCAACTCAAGGATGATTAATGTCAAAACACACTCATACAATGATATTTATAATGGGTTTATGGTAATTTTATAATATTATTATTACCCTTAATTACTCATTTTACCCTTTTACCATATTATTAAACATTACTGAAGTTACAATTCAAAATTCCCAAAAATAAAATAAATTTATTTATAAAATTTGGACCTAAATATTCAAAATATGGATCTCATTTTTTCAAAATATAAAACAAATAAGTACCAGAAATTAATTTAAAATATATCCCATTTTCAGAAAGAGAGAACGAGTTTTAAAAGCTAAATCATTGCAAAAGATTGAAATGTTTTTACACATTAATTCAATGTAAAATTAATGCTACATACATACATTATATTTAATGATACAAATATATTCCATTTTTAATTTATAACCATTAAATATTATAATTCATAGATTCAAATTATTTCTATGAGAAAATATTTGTTCACATGAAATTTATTGTATTTTTACTATTCCTAAAAAATTCAATGTTATCAAAAATTCATCTAAAATGATTATTTATATTCCATATAAAAATAAAATGATCATTTTTTATATAAAAATTATTAATGTATCAAAATATTATTTTAAAATTGTTTTTTATTTCAAATACATAAAATTACTCTTAAAAAATATAGGTTTTTATACATCAAGTAGGGTTTATTCATTCCCAAGGACTAAAATATCCATTAGATGAATATAAAAAATATTTTGTTATGTATATAACATATATATCCCTTTAAATTCATTACTAATATTAGTTCAATCCGATTTAAAAATATCTAATTGATTCATATTTTTAAAAAATAATAGATACAAGATTAGTTGACTATGAATTTTCAAAAGTTAGTTATACATATTCCCACTAACAAAACAGCTCATAAGTAACCATAATTTTCTACTAAGGGTGTCTTGTGGTTCATTTAAACTTATGATTTCATGAAATTACAACTACTAAATAATAAAAATTAATTGAAGAAAATATTTCATTAAAACATATGACTGTTAAAGGGGCCATCAACTATGATATATATCAATAGCTTCCTTGGGTTATCATGGTATTATCATCAATTTTTGGGAAATTTACAATGATTGTTTAACCCTCTATTAATTCTATCTCATAAGGGAGTCATTTTTTCTTGGAATGGTGAATGTGAAGAAAACATCATGGACTTGAAAATGAGTCTTATCACTCCCCCAGGCTCACACTACCCACAAGTGGGGATCTTTTCATAAATTCTTGCAATACTATAAGAAGGTATTGTGATGTGTGTTGATGGAAAATAAAAATGTCATTTCTTACGACTTAAGGTTGTTGAAACATCATATGAAAAGCCATCTCACATAGGATATGGAGTTGATAGTTGTGATCTTTTCATTGAAAACCTGGAAGAATTATCTCTATGGGGAGAAGTGTGAGATATATAATGATGATAAGAGCATAAACTATATCTTCACATAGAAAGAGATTAATATGACCTAGGGAAGATGGATAGATATCATCAGGGATTATGATTTCTCATTCCACAACCACCCTTGTAAATCGAAAAAAGGTAGAGAATTCCCTAAGTAGAAATGACCCATCAATTCTTTGATTGATGAGAAATGAGAAGGTTATGATATTCATGGAATTCAGAAGCATAGACATGGGAATCATAAATAAAGTAACATCATCAATCCCTTCTAAAATGATAAATAAACCATCACTTTTGGAAATGTTAAATGATTCTAAAAAATATGACGTGTTAATTGAGAAAAAAGTACAAACTATAAGAAAAGGGAAATCCTAAGAGTTCAATGTCAATGAAGATAGATTTTTGAGATTTTTTTCAAGACTATATGTTCAATAAATTAATTATTTAAATAAGGAACAATTTCAACACACACATAGTTAGACTTTCTCCATTCACAAAGGAAACACATAGATATGTCATGATCTCTAAGAGAACTTTTGGTGGGGCACTATGAATAAGGAGGTAACTGAATATACATCAAGTTTCCTAGAATGTCAGAAATTAAAGGCTAAAATATAAAATAATAACGGGAACATGAAACCATTATCCATACTAAGATGGAAATTGGAAAAATCATCAAATAATTTTTCACCTTACTTATGTATACTTCTAAAAGAAATAATGTTATCTCGGTTGGTGTGGATCGTTTAACAAAGTCTACACACATTAATGAGATTTTATAGGATTGATACCAAATATTTACCTCTATGTTCTATAAAAGTAATCTTCATGCTATATAAACTATGATGAATTTAATTATGTCCTATCATCTTCAAATTGATTTTTATTCTGAGTCGACTATTGATACACTGGAAGACATGTTGCGAGCATGTTCTTTGGACTTCAAAGATGAATTAGACCAATATCTTCAATTATTTGATTTGTTTTACAACAACAGTTTCCACTCGTGAATCCAAATGGATCCCCATGAATTCCTTTATGGGAATAGGTATAGAACACCAATATATTGTGATGAGAGTAGGGAACATAAACTTCTAGGTCTTGAAATGATCAAAGAAATGGTGGATAATTTTAGGATCATTCAACATCACATCAAAGCTTCTCAAATTCGAAAAAAGAGTTGTGTAGACAATAATTGAATTGAAATATAGTTTTATGATGGAGTCATAGTCTTCCTCTTCATGTCTCTATGGAATAATTTGATGAGATGTGTGAATATGGGAAAGCATGGTCTAAGTCACATCAGCCATTTTGAGATCTTTAATTGCAATGGAGCAGTGGGTGGTTGATTAGCACTCCCACCAAACCAATATCAAATACATGATGTATTCAACATAACCCTCTTGAGAAAGTACCTAACATACCCCTCAAAAGTACTCAATCTATAGGTTTTACCATTTGTATTATAATATTTACTACAACGATAATTAATTGAAGATATTAGAAAATAGAGAAAACGTTCTACGAAATAAGGCAATTTCCATACTCAAAGTGTTACGGAGAAAACCAAAGTATTTATAAGTAATATGGGAACTAGAATAAGTAATGAAGAAAATTTACCTTCATATATTTTAGTGTGGGAGAATGAATTTTTTATGGTGAAATTTCTAAAGTGGTGAAGATTGTAATGACCCGAACTACTATGAATAAAATCCACCATTCTGATTTAATTAAATGTCTTATTGATATAGAAAACACATAAACTTAATTTGTTTTATTATATCCAATTGGATTTAAATGACCGTTATGTATCTTTACCATTGATAATATATCTGTTCAACATGGATCACTTTACTAGTATAAATAGAGGGGTTTAACAAATCCATTTGTCACTGACAAAGGAAATGATTGAATCAACCAGTAGGATGTACCCTATAAATCCCATTTATCAGAGCATTCAAGGGACATAACATTTCTGTAATTTTCCTTAGTCCAAGATCAATATGATATCCAAAAACATGATCATGATAGAATCCATTTACGAGAGAACTTCAAGATCATCGTGATCATGACCCAAACCATATTCATCAAATGACCCCATGAAAGCCCCACCATCACACACCTTACCCTAGGGGTATATGCTGGTGTTGTAAAATGATATGTATCAGGACCCTAGAAATAGGAATCTTGACATTATTTTTTACTCAATAATTAATATATTGTCATCCTATTATTATTTCATTATAAATGTTTTTTTAATTTTAATTCAATAATGAACAAATTGTATTTTTGATTAACATTCCAATTCAGTTAATGAATTTTTGAATTAATGGATTTCTAAAATAAACAAAATATTTCAATAAAATATTATTACAATATATCCTTTACTAAATATAAATTATCAAATAATTTTTATGAAGTCAAATTTAATTTTTATAACAGTTCAAAAAAATGTTATTGTAAAAACCCATTTATATTAAATAAATATCAATTTGAATTTTAAAAGTGAAAATTCACATATTTTGAAAATTAATTAGATAAATTGAATATTATTTTTGAAATAAGGATGTAGAAATTATCTAGCGATGATGTTTTCATAATTTTCTGAGACAATTTAATTTTTGGGTAAAAATTAAATATCGTAAAATTATATGATATGTTTTATGACATCATATTGGTAGAATATTGATATAATAAATACTATAAAAGTTATCCTCAGCCAAATATATGTATTCCCATTAAAATAATGTAATTTTATATTTTTTTATTTATTTTATAAAATTTTCAGGAACCCTCCAAGAAATATAAAATATTTTATGATTTTAAAATCAATTTTTTGAGAGTGTCCCTCATGTCCACATAAGAAAGGGAATTATTTTATTTTATTTTCCCATGGCCATAAAACATAATGCAATACACTCCTCCCAATATTTTATCTTGTGAATATTACTTTTAATGATATATCATTTAATTTCCATTTACTTATGTCGGGATATGTTATTCTATATCCCCATTACTATCCATTTTATGTAAAAATTATGAGAACCCCTCTCGCTCCCATGTTTTCCTCCTATGAACCTTTATTCACACTTTTTACCATACTTAAATTTTTCAGGTGTTCTTTCCTTTCTCGTGCCTGAATAGATATTAGACATTCAATTTTTTTATTCATTTTTTATTATCCCCCTTTTATATAACACCCCGACCGTAGTTACCCAGAGTCGGTGCATTATTCCATAACATTTGTTGGATCACAAGAGATCAAGTATCGAAAGACTGATTAGTTTAGTATCCTTGGAAGTACGATATACATACATATGTTTTAAATTACATCATGAAATAAAAACAACAACAACATTTTGTCCCCTTTGAACACACTTATATCTCATATCCTATCCCTAAAGGTCAACCATAAAATACTTCTTCAAATCCTAGGAAAAATAAAACATAGAAACAGTTGAGATCAGATGCTTAGTAAGGATAAAAATATAGTGGAAGCATTCATAAATAAGAATAAAAATTTAAGGCAATGTATAAGACAAAAATATAATCCTTTTAAACATAAAATTCATCATAATACAGAAAAGATAAATCAAATAATTCTAGTTACATATTAACATGGATATTCTACTAGTAGAATAATCACATGAAATATCAATTGGCAATTTCATAGTGATAGAATGCATAATGTTGGACATCATAACCACATTGTCAAGGCCTCATGATAAGACAAAAAATAAGATTTTGTCAAGGACTTGTGCCAAGACACTATTTTATCTCATCAAAACTACTAATGCATCGAGGAGCTATAGGGGGCTCCACCAGTCACGTACTATGTCCAATGAATTCCTAATATGATAAGGTCGAAACATAACATAAACATTCAAATTAAGACTAACATACAAAATGTTAACACTTTAACCATAAACCATGAATGGTATAAAAATAACACATCCACAGTAACAAATATCACAAAACCTTCAATAAATTATGGAAGATTTATATCATAATAAATCAACTTCAAACAAGTGTAAAATTCATTAAAGGATGTTGACATAGATGAAATCCAAAATATTTGAGAGAAATATTTCTGTACATTTGGAAATCATTTAAAAGATTCATAATTATAATATAAAATATTTATTTAGAAAATATTCTTATAAGATTGTAAGGGATGCTTTGAAGATGTTATAATGGTGGAAAATATCCACACCCTTCATATAAGTTAAAAAAGAATTCTTTCCTTAATTTTTTCAAAAAGGTTATAAAGGAAAATGTTTGGAAAATTATGGAAAGATTCATCTATTAACACATAATAAAAAGTCAAAAATGTGTGTAAATGTATTTAACCAAACATTAGGAAATAGTAAAAATGTTTCGAAATGAATTTTTAGGAAACACAGATGTGGATGATAAAGTGGTCCCAGTTGATACTCACATATAAACAACCTCTGATAATGAAGAGATTATAGAATTAACACTTACCTTGTACTTTTCCTTGATAGAGTGTATTTTAACCTCCTGTATAATTGTTAAATAATTGTTTATAAATTATAAAAGAACCAAATACATAAATATGATATCACATATGATCTTATAATATTTCTTTGTTAATAATATTGTATTAGTGTCATTGTTTCAGGTGTTAACTGATTCATTTTCCTTTATAATCTTGGTTATGTAAGACATGTTTCTTATGGATAGGATGTATTTGATTCATATCTCGAATGATATTAAGTTCTTAAAAAATATTTTTAATCATAAAATGAAAATTATTCTTGAATGGTTATGATGGGGAATGAATTTCATCGCGTTCGTGGAGACGGTAATCCATACGTACGCATGAGCAACATTATCATTCTATTGATAGTGAAATCACATGTAATTGGATAGTATATCATATATACAGAATCATTAACATGTTAATTTTATTATTTTAATCAGTTATACTAATTATTATATGCATCCAAATAATGATGTCTTTGAATAACAAACTACACCACGACGTGGAGACGGTAAGCCGTACGTACGCATGTATGGTGACTTGTCATTCATCGGATGGATAAAATAATGAAATAGGTTTTACCATATTCAAAATAACATCACGGTATGTATAAGGTACTAGAGTTATTATTTTTTAATGAAAACAAAAAATAAATAGGAAGTGGAAGAAGAAAAGAACTTTGAAAGAGGGGTGAAATTATTACCTCTTTTTCAGGTGTTTACTTTTGAGTTGATGTAAAGGGCTCCTTTGGGAGGATTTATGATCAAAGTAAGAACTATATGTCAATTTGAAGATATTTTGGAGGATATTAGAGCAGGGTTTGGCTGAGAAAAATGACTTTGGAGGTCTGATTTTGAGAGAAGGGGAAGCACGCTTTTATAAGTGAGATGAGTGTCACTTTAGGGAAAGCTTGAAATATTATTTTATTATACAATCATATTCAATTTATAATGAAAAAAAATGATTTACTTAGAAGATATCATGGGGATGGGTCGAAAACCTTTCAACCATTTAGTTTTATAGAGGTTTAGGTCACCATATTAACCTTATCTTTTAGATTTAACTCATAGTTTAAAAGTTTAACTTTTACCATGTATTACTATATTATTATAAGAAATTGTTAAGAAAATTAATATAAAAAATACCAGAGAACCCCAAGTGGTTATCTTTTAATATATGTAATCTTATTTATGTTCTTTGGCCGATCTTTAGATTTTTAGGAATATTATAACAATGAATAATATAGTATTTGTTTTAAAAACTCATATATGTCAACTTTGAAACTATTTGGTATTTTGTTTTTGTGAAAGTCATAAAAACTTTATCACTTCAAATAAAATTTATTTAATCAACCCTAACATGTAATATTAACCATTAAAATTGTTTTAATTCATAATAATTCTCAATTTAAATTTATTTGGATATTTATAATATCAATTATTTTAATCTTTCATTAATAAGGAAATTACTGCATCCTAATTGTATCATAAATAAATTTAATTATTTTAATCTAAAAATTATAAAAAAATACCAATATTTAGAAAATACTTTTATATTTCTAATTAATATTTATAGTCGCATTTATCTTATGTATATCCCTATATTAAAAATGCTTTTTCTATTAAACATGGAATTTAACACTATTAACTCTTGTTTAAATAAAATAATAATAATGTCCTAATCTGATCCAAGTGAACCCAAAGGATCATATTTTATACCTAAGGATTATTTTTGTTGAAATAAACTTATTCAGTAGAATTTGTACTTGTGTTAAGGTAATTATAATATCATTTTTACCTTTATTTAACAGATTAATTTTTAAACGTGCTAAATAAAAGTCAAAAGTTATATTCAGCAAAACATATTTTATTCTTATTGAAAAACATTTTACTTACTTATTTCAACCGTTTCTCTTATATTTTTAAAATTAAATTCATAGAAGTGGTAAAATTACTTTTTATGCAAATTTGTAAATATGCCTAAAAGGTGGGTAAAAGACAGTAAAAAGTTGTATAAAATATTATATATCTAATATTATTAAAAAATGACTCCAATGAATTACATTGAACATATATTGATATTATGTAACTATTTTTACTTAATATTAAATTTAAATAAAATAACTAATTATTTTAATAAAAATCCAGTTTTAAATAATAATGTAGTGTTTTTCAGTATCCATAAAAAAATGAATTTTTTCAGAAAAGTACAAAAAATTCACCCTAAGCTAAATTTGAGATTCCGAATCCAAAAATAAAGTCCATTTTGAGAAATAAAATTTATATTATGTTAAAAAGTGGGTATTATTATTCATAACGGCTAGTTTGATAGGTTGTGGGGATCAAAAACTCAAAGTTGCGTATTGCGCAAGCTATTGTATTATTCAAAGAGAAGCATGTCGTGGAAGATAGGGGTGTTACATTCTTCCCTACACCAAATAATGTTGTCCTTGAAATTTCTAGAATATTACATCCTAAAAAGATTTGGTTGTTTCTTCATCATAAGTTCCTCAAGTTCCCACATTGCCTCTTCCTTCTTATTGTTTCTCCACAGAACATTCACCAGATGAGTCATCTGATTTCTAAAAACTTGTTATCTTGTATAATGAATCATGAAGAGATCTTAATAATAAGATAGATCAAGTTCCAGTTCTATTTCTTAGTAGGTGAGTACATGTGTTGGGTCAGACATGTATTTTCTTAACATTGACACATGAAACACATCATTAACTTTGGAGAGACATGGTGGAATTGCCAAATGATAAGCTACAACTCCAATTTATTCTAGAATTTAAAATTGTCTGATTTTTTTGGGACTCCATTTACCCGTCTTACCCAATTGTCAAATAAACATCCATGGAGATACCTTTAGGAAAACATGATCACCTACTTGAAATTCCAAATGCTACCATCAGTTATCGGTATAGCTCTTTTTCCTACTTTGAGCTACTTAGATTTGGTTTTGGATAATCTTCACCTTTTCCATTGTTTCCTCAACAAGATCTGGGCCTATGAGTTTTATTTCATGTACATCATCCCAACAATTTGGTGTGCGACATCTCTTTCTGTATAATGCTTCTTATGGTTCCATCTAAATACCTGAATGGAAGCTATTGTTATAGGAAAATTCTACCAGAGGTAAATACTGACCCCCCATTCCTAGAAAGTAATGTGAGAAAGATCTAAACATTTCTTCTAAGGATTCAATAGTCCGTTTTGATTGTCCATCAGCTTGAGGGTGGTAGGTAGTGCTCAAAAGAATCTTAGTATTCAGGGCCTTCTGAAGGCTCTTCCAAAATCATAATGTAAAATGGGGATCATGATCCAGAACAATCAATAAGGGAACTCCATGAAGTCTTTTAAATTCATTAATATATAGACTTCCTAGATGTTGAAGTGGTAAATATTCTCTTATATCATGAAAATGTGTTGACCTAGTAAGATGATCAACAATGATCTATACTGCATCATTCCTTCTAAATTCTTTGGTATCCCCATGAAAAGACCATCATAATATTGTCTCATTTCCACTCAGGAATGGGAAAAGATTCCATGACTCCTCTTGGATGTTGTCTTCCATATTTCACTTGTTGAAAAACCATACATCTTGACACATAATCAGAAATATCTCTCTTCATGTTGTCCCATCAAAAATTTTCTTTAAAATATATATACATCTTAGTGCTACCAAGGTGTATAGGGAAATTATAGCTATGTGCATCATCCCATAGTTCCCTTTTAAGATTAGGTATGTCAAGACAAAAATTCTCTTCCCAAATTTCAAAATCTCATCTTCATATTAGATTTTTATCAACCTACCATCGTTCACAACTTCAATTTTCTTTTAAAACTTTTCATCATTAGTATGAGAAATTTTATCTTTTCTAATAAATATGGTTTATCAACCACTTGAAAAAGTATAAATGTTACACCTTCCATGATTATTCTCATATCCATTTTTACTAGATCAAAGAACAAAGTATCCCTTCTAACTCTCATATTGTTCAAAACCCCATGATCCTTTCTACTAAAAGTATCTGCCACCTTATTTTCCTTCCCTAGGTGGTAGTATATATTGTAAAAATAATCCTTGAGTAGTTCAAGCCATCGTGTCTGCCTCATGTTGAGTTATTTCAGTGATAAAATATACTTAAAACTCTTGTGATTGATATGTATCTCACATTTCTCACCATAGAGATAGTGTCTTCATATATTCAAAGTAATGATTACATCTATGAACTCAAGATCATGAGTGGTATAGTTTTGTTCATGAATTAATAGTTTCGTGATGAATAGGCAATAACATTTTATTATGAATAAGGACACAACCAAGTTTTTTATTTTAATCATCACTATAAATAAAAAACCAATCATTCCCTGGTGGTAAATTCAAGATATAAGCATTGACTTATCTTCTCTACAGTTCATCAAATCATTATTCACAGTCTCTTTTCCAAAAAAATTAAAACCCATTATGTGTGAGCTTGGTTAATGGGTTATCCAATCAGGAAAAATTATGGAAGATGAATTGATAATAACCTACCAAGACAATAAAACTACGTACCTATGTTATACTCATTAGTACTGGCCATTATTGTATTTCCTTAGTCTTTGAAGGATCAATAGAGATTCCATCCTTAGAGACAATATGGCCAAAAAAATAAATATCCTGAAGATGGAATTCACACTTTCTAAACATTGCATATAATTAATTCCTTCTAAGAGTATTTAGAATAATGCGCACGTGATTTTTATGATCTTTATATAGTTGGAAGTATTTCAAGATATCATCAATAAATACAACTATAAATCCGTCAAGATATTCCTTGAAAACTCTATTCATTAGATCCATGAAAACAGAGGGTGAATTATGTTGGGTCAGAGAGTGATGGAAAGAGGGGGGGTGAATTGCCTTTTAAAAAATAATTAACAATTTAAAAACAAAGTTAAAAGTGCAGTGGAAATAAAAGAGGCAAGACACAAAACTTGATAACGGAGTTCGGCTTAAACCAAAGCCTACGTCTTCGCTCCCAACTCAACCATTGAGAGATTTACTTCCGCTTGCTTTTTAATGGTTTTAGCAAGAAACCCACTAGACTTTAAGGTAGTCTAGAACCTACTACAGGTTGCTTTTAATGGTTGAGCAATAACTCACTAGCCTTCTTACAGGTGAAGGCTAGCTCACCTATGACTCAAGCCTTTTAATGGGAAGGCTTGACTAACCTCTTCACACCTTGAAGGTGGTGTGAAAACCCAAACAACGAGAGGATGAGAGAAAGAGGGGTTTGTAGGCACAAACCCAAATTGATGCTCAAAATAATAAAACAAGAAAAACCGTAATGTGGAGAAGTCTTGGGCGCCAATGGATTGATTGGAGTTGATGAAGAGCGCTCCCAAGCTTCTTTGATGGTGCTCCTTGGATGTGGAAGTGAGTTGGAGCAAGTGGGGTTCCTTGATGGAATGCACCGGAGGTTCGCCAAATGATGGAAAAATGTTCCCGTGGGCTACCATACGTTTCCGGGGCTTCCTAGTCCTTTATTTATAGATGGGGAACCCTCAAATGGCCTTTGGGGGTCTTCGGAGCCGTTGGAGAGGCCTTCAGAGCCATTGGGAGTCAAGTGGACAAGTCTGGTCAAAGCCCAACGGCTAGTTTGACTGGCTCCACCGGCTGACCGGTGCTTGGCCACCGGTTGGCCGGTGCTTTGGAAAAGGGAGGGGCCTTCTGCCCAGGCACCACCGGTTGGCCGGTGAGGAGGCCACCGGTTGGCCGGTGGTGAGACAGTAGCTGTCTCTTCTGTCTGGGTTCCACCGGCTGGACGGTGATGGGACACCGGTTGGCCGGTGGTCTGGACAGAGGGATGCCTTCTGTCAATATTCCACCGGCTGGCCGGTGGTCATCCACCGGTTGGCCGGTGGACTGAAATCAGTCCACTTTTGCCTTCTGGCTTTCTTGGCCCAATTCCTTGGCAACCTGAAATCATTCCTATCATCCAAAAACACTTAAAACAAGATTAGATAAAAAAGAGAGTGATTGTGATCATGAAAATTAAACCACGAGGGGTACGAGAGGTACAACAATCTCCCCCTATTTTGATGATCACAATCACCAAAACAAGAAATGTAAAAGACTGAAATGAAAGGCATGCTTTAAAGGATAAAGCAAAGAATGAGAGAAAGATTTCTCCCCTAATAAACCAAGAATTTCTCCCCCTTTGTGATTATCAAAATAGCACGGGGCATAAAACTTGATTGAGGGAAAGATTGAAAAACAAGATAGAGTTTTTAAACCAATTGAAATTTTTGAGATTTGAATTGAACGTTTTGAATTGAAGTTTTTGAATTGAAAGTTTTGAATATAAATCAAAAAGGCTTAAACGATCCTAACTCCCCCTAAATAAAAACAACAAATCACCAGGGAGAGGATTTTAGAACCGAGACAAATTTTGGTCCAGTGAGACTCGCTAAAAGGGATTTTTCAATCCAAACTTGTCTAGTGGCAGGTCTTCTCCTATGAAGTTCATCACTAAAGGAAATGGTTTTGGGCCTTCCATAGCGGGCATTTTTGCAATTGCACTCGGAAATTAAGTGCCTGGGTTTTTTACAATAGTTGCAAAATTTATATTGGGAGCTCCCCCTTAAAAATATAGTAGGAGCATGGGAAGAGGAAGCTTTCTTGGAATAGCGAAGCCCTTGGGTGGTTATAGATATGCATTGGGCACCAAGGATCTTCGAAAGGTTATGTTCACCTTCGGTGAACTTAGCTAGGGATTCCCTTAAATCTTTGATTGTTGATTCCATAGAATCAACATCGGGAAGGTTTTGGATCTTGAGGGACAACTCCTCCTTCTCTTTGAGAAGTTGTTCCTTTTCGAAAGAATGTTTTTTGAAATTCTTTTTTAAAGCAATAAATTTGGAAGAAAGTTCGTGAAAACCTTCCTCCAATTGATCTCTAGCATGTTGGAGATCCTCATAAGATAAATGGTTGAAATAATTGGAAGAACAAGAGGAAGAGGAGTTGGAAGAGGTTACCTCATGAAATGCCATTAGGCATTTTTTACCGTTGTCACTTGAGGAGGAGGAGGAGGAGGATGTGGAGCTATCACTCCATGTGGCCTTGAATGCCTTCTTCTTTTCCTTTTGCTTGGCCTTTTTCTTGTTGAGTGGAAAATTGGGCTTGTAATGGCCTTTCTTGCCACACCCGTAACATGTTACCTCGGGCTCGGATTTTTCGTTGGGTTGAGCCTTGCGGGATTTCTTCTTCTTGTGCTTCTTCATGAATTTGTGCATCTTGCGGGCAAGGTTCTTGATTTCTGAATCGCCGCTTGAAGAGGAAGAAGATGAGAAGGAGGATCTTTCTTATTTTTGAACATTGAAGGCGATGTTC
This sequence comes from Viscum album, assembly GCA_963277665.1. Lineage (NCBI taxonomy): Eukaryota > Viridiplantae > Streptophyta > Magnoliopsida > Santalales > Viscaceae > Viscum > Viscum album. Next base: position 1,327,597,019 of record OY728127.1, on the reverse strand, counting down.
TTTGGAGTTTTGATGAGATTGCCTTCCTTTTCAGCTTGCCTCCTCATGGTGATCTCGTAGGTCATGAGGGATCCGATGATCTCTTCGACCGACATTTTCTTGACATCTTTTTCTTCTTGAATTGCTGTGACTTTCGGTGCCCATGAGCTTGGTAAGATCCAAAGGATCTTCTTGACCATCGTTTCTGCAGACACATCATCACCAAGGGACTTTCTCCCATTGCAAACGTCAGTAAAACGTGTAAACATTTCAGTTATATTTTCAGATGGATGCATGGTAAAAGACTCAAAATCTTGACGGTACATATCCAATCGAGTATCCTTAACTTTGTTGGTCCCCTCATGGGTAACCTCCAATAGTTTCCAGATTTCATGAGATGAAGTGTATGTGGAAACTCGATTGAATTCATTACAATCAAGGCCGCAATGAAGAGCGTTCATGGATTTGCCATCAAGCTCGAAATTTTTAATATCGGCTTGAGTCCATTTGGATTCATCGAGAGAAGAGAGAGAGTAACCATGCATGACAATTCTATAAATAGTATAACCTATACTTCTAAGAAAAGTAGTCATGCGGGTTTTCCAATAGGTATAGTCGGTTCCATCAAAAAATGGAGCACGACCCAATGAATAACCTTCGGGGGAGAAAGAAGATGAAGCCATCACAGTGGATCTTGAATTTGAAACCAGTTAGGGTATTACTCAAATTTTGCCTCTGATACCAAATGTTGGGTCGGAGAGTGATGGCAAGAGGGGGGGGGGTGAATTTCCTTTTAAAAAATAATTAACAATTTAAAAACAAAGTTAGAAGTGCAACGAAAATAAATGTGGCAAGACACAAAACTTGATAACGGAGTTCGGCTTAAACCAAATCCTACGTCTCCGCTCCCAACTCAACCGTTGAGAGATTTACTACCGCTTTCTTTTTAATGGTTTTAGCAAGAAACCCACTAGACTTTAAGGTAGTCTAGAACCTATTACAACTTGCTTTTAATGGTTGAGCAAGAACCCACTAGCCTTCTTACAGGTGAAGGCTATCTCACCTATGACTCAAGCCTTTTAAAGGGAAGGCTTGACTAACCTCTTCACACCTTGAAGGTGGTGTGAAAACCCAAACAAAGAGAGGATGAGAGAAAGAGGGGTTTGTAGGCACAAACCCAAATTGATGCTCAAAATAATAAAACAAGAAAAACCATAATGTGGAGAAGTCTTGGGCGCCAATGGATTGATTGGAGTTGATGAAGAGCGCTCCCAAGCTTCTTTGATGGTGCTCCTTGGATGTGGATGTGAGTTGGAGCAAGTGGGGTTCCTTGAAGGAATGCGCCGGAGGTTCGCCAAATGATTGAAAAATGTTCCCGTGGGCTACCGTACGTTTCCGGGGATTCCTAGTCCTTTATTTATAGAGGGGGAACCCTCAAATGGCCTTTGGGGGTCTTCGGAGCCATTGGAGAGGCCTTCGGAGCCGTTGGGAGTAAAGTGGACAAGTCTGGTCAAAGCCCAACGGCTAGTTTGACTGGCTCCACCGGCTGACCGGTGCTTGGCCACCGGTTGGCCGGTGCTTTGGAAAAGGGAGGGGCCTTCTACCCAGGCACCACCGGTTGGCCGGTGAGGAGGCCACCGGTTGGCCGGTGGTGAGACAGTAGCTGTCTCTTCTGTCTGGGTTCCACCGGCTGGCCGGTGATGGGACACCGGTTGGCCGGTGGTCTGGACAGAGGGATGCCTTCTGTCAAGATTCCACCGGCTGGCCGGTGGTCATCCACCGGTTGGCCAGTGGACTGAAATCAGCCCACTTTTTCCTTCCGGCTTTCTTGGCCCAATTCCTTGGCAACCTGAAATCATTCCTATCATCCAAAAACACTTAAAACAAGATTAGATAAAAAAGAGAGTAATTGTGATCATGAAAATTAAACCACGAGGGGCACGAGAGGTAAAACACATTAATCAGTCCAAAAGGCATTACTGTAAACTCGTAATGCCCGTACTTGGTTTGAAATGATGTATTTGGAATTTCTTCCCTATTCACACACAACTAATGATATCCAGATCGAAGGTCAATCCTTTAAAAATATTGATCTATAAGAATTTGATCCAATATATCATCAATGTGAGGTACATGATACATGTTATTTATTGTTATTGCATATATTTCCTTATAGTCAATGCACATCATGATAGATCCATATTTCTTTTTAAGAAAAGGAATAGGGGACCCCAATGGAAAAACACTAGGGCGGATAAATCCTTCATTACAAAATTCCTCTAGTTTTTTCTTCAGTTCCACTAATTCTACAGTGGCCATTATATAAGGGTATTAAATATGGGCCTTGAACCCAGAATTTAATCAATGGAAAACTCAATTTCTCATTCTGGAGGATGTCTAGGTAAATCCTCTGGAAACACATCAATATATTATTGTACAATAGGTATGTCCTCTATTTTAACATTCTTTTCCTCACCTGTAGTTATTTCATTTCTTCTAACCCAATAATTTAATTTATTAGAGCTAATAAGGGTGGATCTAGATTAAAATCAGGTGGTTACATTTCTGATCTAAAGATAAGGTACTCTTTATCATCATCAAAAATTGTAACCTCATCCTTCTTACAATAAGTTTTTCCATCATGGTCCGAAAGACAATCCATACCGAGGGTTATATCAAATTAAATCATGGGTATGACAAGGAGATCAACAGATAAAGAACATTTACAGGACCTAATGGGGACTGATTCACAAAACATTGTTACAATGATACTTCCCTTAGGAGTTTTGACTGGAAACTCCCTTGTTAAATCAAATTGGAAATATATTGTTTTCATAGAAAACTGGGAAGATATGAATCTATTCGATGATCCAGAAGCAAATTAATAATTGGATAAATTTGTGGAAACCATTAAATTACCTGCCACCATGTCATTCAGAGCTTCAACCTTACCAGTAATGATCGCATAAGCTTGGCCTTTCTCCATTTACCTTTTTTGAGGTATGTTTTCCTGGAGTTTAGAATTTTTTTTTCATAATTCCTCTTTTCTCTACAATTATATCATTCAACATTGACAATATCTTTCATTCCCTTGAAATCAAAAGCTCGCTCTCCTTTTTCACCACACTTGTAACAAACTCTCATTACCTTCAGGCATGTACCAGGGTGTTTCTTCCCACAGTTCCTGTAGGATGAAAATTAAAATTTTCACTTCTTCCCCTTTACTTACATTTCCAGAGTGTTTAATAGATTTCATATTCTCTTGCTTTTCTTTAAATTCACATGAGTGAGAGAATTCCTTTTCTGTCTTGATAGCACATTAGACAATATCTTTGTACAATGAGAAGAATTGTGAGACTAATGCCTGATAGAGATGTGGTTTTAACCCATCAAAGAATCGATAAATATTACTCCTCGGGTTACGTATATCATATATTTCATGACTTTATAACCATGTAAATTTAACCACATACTTTACGAGAATCTCATGATCATTTTACCTCAGACTTAGAAATTTTCATTCCATATCCGCTCGATGGTCATGAGAAAAGTATTTTTCTAATAAAAGATATTTAAACTCCCTCTATTCCATATTTAATACTTCTTCATGGTCCTTTATGTTTTGAATTAATGACCACTGTTTATCTACATCTCTTTTGAGGTGATAAATAGCTATGAAAACTTTTTCCCTTTCGCTACTCCCTGAAGCATGAAATATGTTTTCTAAGGGTGTTATCCATTGTTCAGCTACAAATTAATTTTTGGACCCATTGAATGTTGGTGGTTGTTTCCTCATGAATTGTTCTAACATTTATCCTCCGCATTGTGGATCAAGATTCTCCATATGGGTAAGGTTAGTATTCATAACTTGAGTGAGTTATCCTAGTATAGTGATAAGCTTATCAACACAAGTTGCATCAACAACTCCACTATAATTATCTTGGGTTAGAGGGAAATCCCTACATGGATTATGTGCGTTGATATGGTTTCCATTCCTTCAACTATGAACCATTTATAAACAATGGAATACAACAAATTAGTTTATGAATCACAATACATAATTCCAAACTTGTAAAACACTTAACATAAATTGAATATATTATCGATATAATCCATAATCATAAAAATGTTTCCTTTGAGGAGGTATATACTCATAATTCCTTCATAATGGTTTGTAAGGAAAATATGAATTATCCTAAGCATATCCCCCGAGAGTGTCATAACCAAGACTGCATCCTAACCCATTTCCATGTACAACGATATCCCAGGTCAAGCCCGAATATCCTTGTCGGAGTTTTCACTCCTAGGTAAATCTGTGCCAGAGCTGCATCTACCTGCTCGTATCCAGACAGGGATGTATTTTTGGAAATAGTCACAAAATCTATACATCACCAAAACTCTATAAAGTTATTCTATTCTAATCTTAAAAGTCTATCTTATGGTAATTTTTTGTAATCCAAGTTTTTCTAAATATAGTTTCCATGTTTTGTTCCAGAATTCCTTTGATACCAACTGTAACGCCCCAACCCTAGTTACCCAGAGTCAGAGCATTATTACATAACATTGGCATGATCACAAGAGATCATGTCTCAAATGATCGATTTTTTTAGTATCCTTGGAAGTACTAGATAAATTATATGTTTTAAATTACATAATAAAATTAAAACAACAAACAACATTTTGTCCCCTTTGAACACACTTATATCCCTAATCCTATCCCTACAAGTCAACGATAAAATATATCTTCAAATCCTAGAAAAAACAAAGCATAGAAAGGGGTGAGCTCAGATGCTCAGAAAGGATAAAAATATAGTAGAAACATTCATAAATAGACATAAACATTTAAGGCAATGTATAAGACTAAAACATAATCCTTTTAAACTTATACTTCAGCTTAAAATGGTGAAGATAAATCAGATAATTCTAGTTATATATTCACATGGTTATTCTACTAGTCGAATAAAAACCATCCATATCAGTAGCCAATTTTATAATGTTGGAATGCATAATACCGGACATCATAAGAAAATAGTCAAGGCCTCATGCCAAGACAACAAATAATATTTTTTCAAGGCCTTTTGTCAAGACACTAGTTTGTCTCATGAGACCTACCAATGCATTGAGGATATATAGTGGGCACCACCCATCACTTACTAAGTCCAATGCATTCCTCATATGAAAAGGTTGAAACATAACATAAACATTCGTATTAAGACTATAATATGAAATTTTATTACTTTAACTATAAACCATTAATGGTATAAAAATAACACTTCCACAGTGAAACATAACAGAAAACCTTCAATACAATATGGACTATTTTTATCATAATAAATCAACTTCAAAAAAGTGTAAAATCCATCAAAGAATGTTGATTTTGATAAAATCAAAACTATTTGAGGAAAATAAGTCTTTCAATTTGGAAATCATTTAAAAGTCTCATAATTATAAAAGAAATCATTTATTTGGAAAATATTCTTATAATATTGTATGTGAAGCTTTGAAGATGTTATAATGGTGGAAATTAGCTGTACCCACTGTAAAAGTTAAAAAAATCTTTCCTTAATTTTGTGGAAAAGGTCGTAAAGGTCCTTGTTTGGAAAACGATGGAAATATTACTTTATAAAAATCTCATAATAAGTCAAAAAGGGTATAAATGACTTTAAACCATATTCTAGTAAATAGTGAAAGTGTTTTGAAATGAATTATTACGAAACACAGATGTGGATGATAAAGAGGTCCTTGTAGATACTCACGTATAAACAGCCACAGATAATGAAGAGATTATAGAATTAACTCTTACCTTGTACTTTTCCTTGATCAAGTATTTATTAGCTTCTTGTATAATAGTTAAATAATTTTTATTAAATTTTAACAACCAAATACATAAATTTGATATCATATATGATCTTATAATATATTTTTTTTCAACAATATTTCTCTAGTATCATTGTTTCGGGTGTTAACAGATTCGTCTTCCATTATATTCTTGGTTACATAATTTTTCTTTGTAATGAATAGAATGTATTTTATTTATATAAGGAATGATATTAAGTTCTTAAACATTATTTTTAATCATAAAATGAAAATTATTCTTCAATGGTTATGATGGGGAATGAATTTCATCGCGTTCGTGGAGATGGCAATCCATACTTACACACAAGTGACAATATCATTCTATTGATGGTGAAATACTATGTAATTGGAAGGTATATCATATATAAAAAAATCATTAACATGTTATATTTAAAATTTACATAAGTTATACTCATTATTATACCCATCCAAATAATGAAATGTTTGAATAACAAACTACACCACGACGTGGAGACTGTAAGCCGTACGTATGCATGTAGGGTGACTTTTCATTCATAGGATGGATTGAATAATGAATATGGTTGTACCATTTTTAAAATAACATCATAGTATATATAAGATATTAGAGTTATTAGTTTTTTCTGGAAACAACAAAGAATGGGGAAGCCGAAGAAGAAAAGAACTTTGAAAGAGGTGGTGAAATTAGTTCCTCTTCTTCAGCTATTTCCTTTTGAGTTGATCAAAAGTTCTCCTTAGGATATATTTATGATCAAATTAAGGACTCTAGGACGATGTGAGGTTAGTATGGAGGTTATTTTAGTTAGTTTTTTTGAGTGAAATGGATTTGGGGGAGTGATTTTGAGGTAAGGGGAAGTATACTTTTATAAGAGAGGTGAGGGACACTTTAGGAAAAGATTGAAATATTATTTTATTATACCATCATATTTGATTATTAATGTCTAAAAATGCTTTATTTCAAGTCTATGATGTGGATGGGTCGAAAACATTTCAACAAATAGGTTTTATATAGGTTCAGGTCACCATATTGACCTTATCATTTAGATTTAATTCTTAGTTAAATAGTTTATCTTTAACCATGTATTCTTGTATTATTATAAAAAATGGTTAATAAAATTAATATAAAAGTCCAAGATAACCCCAAGTTGTTAATTATTAATATATATAACTTTATCTAAGTCCTTTGGCCGATCCTTATATTTTTAGGAATATTTTATCAATTAATAATATATTATTTGTTTTAAAAAGTCATTAATGTCAATTTTGACACTATTTGGTATTTTGTTTTTGTGAAAGTCATAAATACTTTATCACTTCGAAAATATTTATTTAATAAACTCTAACATGTCATATTAACTGATAAAATTGGTGGAAGTCCTCAGAATTATCAATTAACATTAATATGGATATTTATACTAATAATTATTTTAATCTTTCATTAATAATGTAATTACTGCATCATCATTATATCATAAATATATTCAATTATTTAAACTCTAAAAATTATAAATAAAATACCATTATATAAAAATATTTCTCTCTTTCGAATGAATATTTATAGTTGAATTGATCTTTTGAATAACCATATATTAAAAATGGTTTAGTTATTAAACTCTGAATTTAATATTTTTAACTCTTCTTTAAATAAAATAATAATAAATGCCCTAATCTAATCGAAGTGGACCGAAAGGATCATATTTTATTTATAAGGTTGATTTTGGTTTAAATAAACTTATCCAATAAAATTAGGAAAGGTGTTATGGTAATTATAATATCATGTTTTACCTTTAATTTCCTTATTTACTTTTAACCATGGTAAATAATAATCAAAAGTTACTATTCACGAAAAATTATTTTCTTCTTATTGAACCAAATTTTAATTACTGATGTCAATCATGTCTCTCGGATTTTTGAAATTTAATTCATAGAAGCTGTAAAATTACGTTTTATGGAGATTTGAAAATGCGTCTAGAAGGTGTGTAGATGACGGTAAAAAGTTCAGTAAAATAATATATATATAATATTATTAAAAAATGACACCAATGAATTACATTGAACATATATAAATATTATGTAACTATTTTTACTTAATATAAATTCAAATAAAATAACTAATTATTTAAAGAAAAAATCTGTTTAAAATTATAATGCAGTGTTTTTTAATATTCATCAAAAATTGAATGTTTTCAGAAAAATACCAAAAAATCAACCTAAGATAATTTTGATATTATGAATCCAAAAATGGAGTCCATTTTGAAAAATAAAATTTATAAAATTTCAAAGAGTGGGTATTTCTATTCATAACAGCTAGTTTGATTGATCGTGGTGTGCGAGAACTCAAAGTTGTATACAATGCTAGCTATTTTATTATTCAAAGAGAATCTTATAGTGGAAGCTTGGGGTGCTACATTTTAATAGTCAAAGGGGAACCCTTACATGGATCTTAGGATTTTTTGTGAAATTATTTGACCTTAAGGTCTATTTATGAAATCATCCGAGACTTTAAATACATAGAAAAAACCCTCCTCATCATCTGCATTGTGATCATATCTCTACCTTCTCATGGATATTCGTCTTGATGTCTAATGTAGAGCTATATAGGCCTGGTACCGTTGGTAATTCTATACCCTCTCATTCTTCCAAATCTGATAGCTCTTCTCTTGTGAATGTGACTTTCTATGATCCTCCATTGGATCTTGTTCCTTTTAGAATCTACATATTTTTTTGTCTGCACATCATGTGGCCTAAAGGACTTAAGGTTTCCCTAAGGCCTTAAGGTGGCCCAAAATCCTTACAAGAATAATGACCTTGGGTGGACCGAAGGCCTTGAAGGACCTGAGGACCAAGTTGGTGGCATGAATGCCCAAATAGATGAATTGTTCTAACATCTACAATATCAAATTGGGCATGCTATAGTACATACTATAATGAATTATATAGTACCTTCTACATTACTGCTATAGTGATATGGAAATATTTCTCCATGTGGATTTTATCTCATGTATTTTGGATGAACATTTCATGCCCCCACCAACCTGGATGAGGCTCATGTTCTTCCTTTCCCCTCATTATTCATGTGTCTTTATTATGTTTTGCCCACTATTATCGATTCCTAAAGTGGGGGAATGTATTTCCATGTCCCTATTACTTTCCATTTCATTTCTAAATTATGATATACCCATTTCAAACTCATCAACCCATTTTATGAATTTTTATGTGACATTGTTTTGCTACCAAAATTGCACCATGATTTTCTGTGCCAGAATAATTGTGTAGTGAATACTATACAAATTTTTATATATAGGGTATTCAACTTTATACACATATTCATATTGATTGGAGATTTACATGTATTTATTCCACATTACATGATCATGGAATAAATTATTATGTTAAATGAATCCATGTTGTATGATCTATGTGACACTTTTAAGCATGAGAATGAAATTATTATGAAGGGAGAGCCTTGATAGTGCTCCAATTCATTAGGTAACGATTACTATCATGATACATTGCATTAGGATAGGGTTTTTACCTGTTTCCTTTATCAGACTTTTGGTACTATGATGTATTTTCTATTTTATTCTCAACCTATGTTTATGATGTATTGTTTTAAGTAATTTCCATATTTCCCATGTTATAATTATCAAGTTATATCATGCCTTATTATTCATGTTCCTTATCCTATTGTCTAACATATATTGTATTCCTAATATTATGCCATATTTATTCCCTTAATAGGATTTATATCTCACCCCTTTCTAATGTATGTCCTTAGGTTATTCCCTTCAGTGTTAAGTATGAAGGAACATTTTCATCATGTTAAATAAGTTTTTAATAATTATTTTACTTTTACTGTTCAATATTGTAATGTAATTTACCTAATTTCTCAAATACACTGGACCTTTTTATTTTCTAGGTTGTTTTAAGTGTAATAAAACTTGTATTAATTTGTAATAATGAGTTCCATTGTTATGAGGAACATCATACATCTTTTCCCAAATTATTTCTGAACAAACCCTTATAGAGAAAATAAAGGATCCTCAAAGAAATAATATTGAAATTCAAAAGAAGTATGAAGCTATGGTAAAATAAAAAACCTCAGAGTTAAAAATTGATGAGAAATGTTTTGTAATAATTTGGTAACAATTATGTTTACTATCTGATCCAAATATAAAGAAGGATATTCTGAATGGACCACATAGCTCAACCATCTCTATTCACCCAGTGAGCACAAAGATGTATCATGGTCTTTGAGAGAAAAAATTATGGGAAAATATGAAGATGGAGATATTTGAATATATATCAGTTATCCTAGTATGTCCAAAAGTGAATGATGAAATAAAAAAGTGTACGGGGATTATTCAACCATTACCCATAACAATATGGATATTGAAAAAAATCACCATGAACTTTTTTACTAGACTTCTGAGAAACTTCTGATGAAATAATGAAATATGGGTTGTTGTGGACCGTCTTATAAAGGTATCTAAATTTATCACAATTATATATAACTTATCATTGGATCAAATTGCTAAGATATAAATTAGATAAGTAATAAGGCTGCATGGTGTACCAATATCGAATGTATCTGATCTAGATATGAGATTCACCTCTATGTTTTGGAAAAGATTCCAACATGCTGTAATCACTGATATGAACATCATCATTGATTTTTAACCTCAAAGTAATGTCCAATATGAGTGAAATATTCTGACACTAGAAGATATGTTGAGGAAATTTTTATAGATTTGAAAAGTTGGTGGGTCCAAAATCTACCACTGGTTGAGTTCACTTACCACAATAGTTTCCACTTGGGCATTATAATGGCACCATATGAAGCCCTTTTGGGAAATGAATAGAAAATTAGCATTATGGGATAATGTTGGTGAACGTAATATTCTAGGACCTGAAATGGTCGATGTAATGGTGAAAATAATTCAGTAGCACATCAAGGCAGCCCAAATTGAAAAGAAGATCTATATATGAAATTGTGGATGAGATCATGGGTTAATTTTCGGATACATGGTATTCTTCTATATATCTCCATGGTTGTAGATCATTATATTTGGTAAGAATGGAATGTTGAGTCCCAGGTACATCCCCTCTGTTGATATTCTTGATCGTGTCGGACCTATTGAATTTTGATCGACTCTTTCATCAACCAATTATCATGTACACAATGTATTCTATGTATTCCTAATAAATAAGTACATATTGTTTCCCTATAATTTATTAAATTTATAGGTGGTATAATTTTAAGATGATCTCTCTTATGAGGAGAATATAGTGAAGATCATGAACTATAGAGATAAAGTTATATAATACGAGATTACTCACCTGGTGAGAGAACTATGGAGAAACCATTAGTACAAAGAGGAATCATGGGAACCGAAGGAAGTGGTGAAGGATAAGTACCCTCAATGTTCTTCACTATAATATGTAAAATTAAATTTAATGACAGAAATTTCTTAAGGGTTAAAGAATGTAATGACCAAAAAATTTACCATGGGAATTACCTTCTTATAATTATTTCCGACGGTATGAGACACATAAAATCACTTTGATAACCCAATAAAAACATTATTAATAATGAATTAATGGTATGATGTGTATTTCTTAATGTTAACGAACCTATACCTATGGAATAGTGCCCTGAACATTGTAATAGTAATATAACCCTTATGAATAATGAACCTCCCAATAAAATAGTAACCTCACCCATTATGTGTAAATAAATTTTAATAATATTATAATGGTTAATACTATATAATTAGATTATATTATAAGTAAATAAATATTTAGAAATTATTAATTATGTGCTGGTTTGTAAGTAAAAAATATTTAATTAAATGTTTATAGGTAATATAATGGTTTAGAAGAAAATTTTATTTTCATAATCTGTGTTTATAAATTAATATTTTGTTTCTTAATTATTATAATATAATTTTATGATAGCTTAATTAAATTTTCAATGTGTTATAAAATTAGTTATAATTTAAAAATAGGTATTTTAATAATAAAATGAGGATTTTAATTAAAAATTAATTTCAGATATTTAGAAAATTAATTTCATTATATGGGGTTCATTTTTAAATTATAAACATTTTGAAATGGTAAGGGTTAATTTTTGGTATTTTTTGGAATTACATTAATTTTTGGGGAATAGTGAAATAAGATAATTTACGGTATATATGCACTATAAATTAAATACACTATTCCTTGAGTCATGGTAGATGTAAAAATCATATTTTAAAACTCAAATTAATTATTTTAATATATTTATTAATAATTTTGAATCTATTTATACTCTTTTGAAAAAATAATAAACTAATGGATAAAATAACAAGAAAACTCCCCTCTCTTCCCCTATAAATACAAAATTCCACCACATCTTCTCCTCACACCTTTAAAGCATTGCGAAATTAAATGGATATTCTCAAAACTCTTCCCAAAACCCTACTAAAGATGTGTTAGATCTTGGTCTCATCAATAGACCAAACACTTTTCTATAAGGAGGCCCTCGTGGAGGTGAAATTCAAAAGGTAAAACCCTCTTTCTTTTCATTTTAATTTATTTTAAAATTTCAATTCATTTATATTCCTATCCTTTCATAAATCTATTAAAAAGGATTATAAATATAGAATATTATATATACTATAAATTTATTCTGTTAATGAAACAATTCATCTTCTAATATCATCCCTTTTTCTTTTATTCTAAAAATTAAAATATTCTCGGCGGTGTATCAAATTACTGCCACTATGGAGGATATATTTTAATTTCTCACTATCACCTTCAGGGATGGTAATAAAACCATATTTATGGTTCTTTAATATTAAATTATACATATTATTAGTTATATAATGTTTTGGAATAAATATATAATCATGATGTTAAATAAAATGATATAAGCTCATAATGGTTGTAAAATCCACCAAATAAATTGAATCATTTTAATTAATGATTTATATAATGATTCAAACTCATAACATACAAGAAAATGAAATATAATAAAAATTAATTTTTTTTATATTTATTAATAATATATAATGAAAAATTTGGAGATCATTTCCATTTTACATGAACATCCATACTCAAATATACGCTAACCGATCATGAAAACCATGAAAACAAACACTTGCAAATGGTTAAATTGAACTCTATAACTCAAGAAAAGCCCTTAAATGAACTTAATTAAACTAAAATGAATCATATTAATATATAAAATGTTCTGTATTTTTAAATTAATGTCTATAATTTTATTATACAGGTTATTAAAGTTAAGAAAGCATTCAAACATAAGGTAAGGGGAATTCTTGAACCCAACTCTCTTTCTATGGAGTTTCTCTCTTTCAATCAATTTTTACTATGAATATTAATTTAATTTTAATTTAATATCATTTAATTTTTTTCTTTCCACATATTATTTTGATATAAAATTTTTCAATCTATCTTCATGACAAATGCAATGATTTTTCCAAAATAACTGTTCTTTCAAAAAAAGATCATTTATTACTCATGAGATTGTTTCTTCTTACCTGAAGATTGAATATTCTTTTAACAATTATGATTTCCCCCCATTCATCTGGGAACAAGAAATTTTATTCATGAATGTATTCTATATGAAATGAAACCCAATCCTTTTCATGGTTTGTTTTATGTCCATTATTTATATTCGTTTTAGGTGGCATGCATGATAATGTAAATGTTATGATGTTATCAGTTCACATGGAACTATATAGCACATGTAAATTTAATAATGTGATGGGTGTTTTATAAATTATATATAGCTAAAATTAATTGGGTAATTTGATTAATCTCATGATAGAAAGTGAAATATGCATGAAAATGAATCTTTCTTTGTTCACAACTATGTGTGGTATTTCACCACTTCAGCATAATGTTTCAATTTTATACATTTCCAATTTCAGGCCATTATCAAATTATTCCTCTCATGACTATGGTTATTGAGATTTAATTATAACAGGATTACAATGATATGACCACCCATATTTTAGGTCTCTTATTCATCCTCTTACTGGCCTTTTTCTCACCACCTTTTTAATGTATTTCTTCAGGTGAATACTTGTAATAAAGAGAACATGAGGGCCAAAAATAGTCTAGAGTATAAATAAATAGTTTTTTATTTTTTATTATGTATTATTTATGTATAGTCCTAATTTTCCCAAGACAGAAGACCTTTGGATCATGGTTGTGTAACTATTTTATGTTGTTTATCTTAAAAATGATGTAATACTTTTTTTAGAAAAAGAAGGGTCTATATAGAGATGATGATTGAAATTGTCTACAATATATAGATGGAAATGTTTTATTGGATGATAATGATGAATCATGTGAATGAATTGGTTCATCCTTATATTATTTGTATGAAAAAATATTCATCAAATGGAATACTCACATGGATTACGATAATAAATAGAGCTGAAATTATTGTTTGGTGTTTCTAAAGATTTCATTTCATAAACCAAAATATTATATATCTATTTAAAAAAACTAATAATGGATGATATTTTATTCATGACATTGGAATATTATGTGTTTCTAAATGTATTATGAGTGATTTTAAGATTGATATTTTTGATGGAACTACTATTTAACGATGGAAATTTTAGGCATTAGTTTTATATGTGATGAGTGTGAATAAAGACATCATAGAATTTAATAAATTATGATGATAGTAGATGAAAGATATATCAACTACATATCCTGATATGGTTAATAATCTAAATGATGGTGGGTTTGATTGAAGGTAGTAGTGAGTTGTAGTGAGTATCCATCCTTGTGATGGTTTGCATAAAATATTATAGAAATATAAGAGAAAATATCATAGAGTACATGACTGTTTTATGATTATATTTAAGATGAGAAATAATGGCTTGTAATTTCGGAAGCATAATCCAGAAGATACACTTATAAAAGATAAAACATGGATGTAGGAAAATGTCTCTTTGGATGTTTATCCAAAAAAGTTATTTTTGAAATATGAATATTTTATGAAGAAATTTATATTATAACCTAATATAAACATATTTAATTTTACATCATTTTCATAACATAAACATTTCAACTCATAAAAATTTACTCTCAATTAATGGAATGGAAGGTTTAGAGTCTTTGAGGACTAGCTAAATAGGTAACTTATATTGTAATACATAGAAAAATTTCACAATAATTGAGAAACACTCGACTCCTTCTCAAAATATAATAAGTTATACTCTTCTTAATAACTCGGGAAATGGACACATAAATAAGAGGTGTTCTTATAAACTTATTAAGGTAAATCTTATCATCAATGGTTATATCAAAAGAACATAAGAAAATATGGGTAGGGGAAATATATTATTAATAACAACACATAACAATGAAATCATAACATGAAATCTCATATGAGGAAACATTTACCACTTCATAAGAGTGTGATATAAGAATAGAAACATAACATAATAGAACAATATCCTAATATCATGATATCATAAATTTTTGTAATGGACATAATGCATAAATTCAAAATAATAGTTTAAGGTTCAATTATAATACATTCATAACATTGTTCAAAAATTCACATAATTTATTGGGTTAACTCCATTATCTAATGAATAAAAAATCTGGAAATATAAAGCATTACCCAATGAATTGGATAACTATTTAATTTCGGGACAATCCATCTCGTTACATATTATTCTTAGGAGAATCATGCATGTACCATTCCCGGTATCACATGAGTTTAAAACATTACCAAATGCATTGGTGGTCAATATATCTCTATACAAATCTCTCTCATAAATAAATTCATTATATATACCTACATACCTTTACCACATGAGGAAAAGAAACTATATATTTTAAAAAATCACTATAAAACCCTTGAGAAAGAAGTGGGGCTCATTATATTTTCTCTAAGAATAACTAATTGATATATAATAAAGATTGCCAATAGAATAAGGAACTAAATCAAATTGGATGTTCAAATTTTTAAATAATAAATTTTATTATTGAACCTTTATTTTTATATTTTGAAAATTCTTCATAAGATTCAAGGAGAAGTAAAAAATAAAAATGCTTCATAAGAGTTATTCTTTTGGAAAGGAGTATATTATCATTTAACAAAGGAAATGGATTTTTATTTAAATTTATAAAAGATTTATAATATGATAGTTTTACATAATATAATTATGGTTTTAAAATCTACTCATGTTGAATGACATTTTATTGATGTGATGTTTATCATGAAATAATAAATTGGAATGATCCATTACGTTGGATTTACATATATGTGGGAATTGAAAAGGGAGCATATAACATGTATTATCCCCAAAATATAAAGGTATATAAAACTTGGTATATATATATTGAACATATATACATCATATGAAAGAAATATAAGGGAATAATATAGAGAAATGGGGGAATATAGAGCATGTGTAATCCAAAAGTAATAGGGGAGGTTTCCGTAGATCCCACTTTTTATTTCAAAAAACCTTTTTTGAAATCCCAACTCCTAAATATGATTATAATACTTTAATTTGGTAACATGTGTATTGAAAAACTAATTTCACATGTGGTAGCACACAACAAGGATTCCAATTAAAATGTAGAATATTGAGAAGAAAATAAATAATGGACAAGGAGGGGAAGTGATGTTAAAGAGTTTAAACAATATTCTCAAAAATAATATTTTTTAAAGAATAAATTCATCATGGAATTATCATTTAATATAAAAGTAAATTTTATCTATAGGAAGAAAATTGTTTATATAAAATCATAGTTTGGAAGAAACAATTTACAAAAATAAAAAGTTCAAGATAATGCATAATTACTCAAGAAAGGGGTTTTGAGATTAACAATGCCTTTAATAATAATAATATTTCTAATAGAAAATATATATAAGGAAAAAAATGGAATGAATTTTCTCATACCCAATATTTCATGAATGTTATGAGAAAAATCCATGACCATAACTTACACCACAATGATGAAAAAAGTTGTTAATATGAATCATATCTCAACAAAACAAAATTGTGATCTAAAAACCATTACCTTAATACCTCACTTTTTGTAAAATGTTTGAATATCATGTATAAAAATTCAATATCTCATATTTAAGACAATTTTTAATATATATATAATTATATAATCATTATTTATAATTATTCTCAATGATAATATTAGTTATTTTTTCTATTTTCAAGATTTAGTTTCAATTATCTTGATCATTTTGAAATAGTTTCCTAATAATGGTGAACTTATTAATTATTATGTAAAATTAATAATTACCATATCATAATGGTTATATAATATTACTATCTACAGAAATTTATGATTTTATATGGATATTTTGGTTGTGGCTAATGTATATTAAAATAATGCAAACTTGTTTCGGTGATTTTTAAAAAACAAACAATTGTATCTTAATTAATGATTTTGTTGTTAATGTTACTATTATATAAATAAAATAATATATATATATATATATATCATATATTATGATTAATTACGTGCTTAGCATAATCTAGTATTTTTCATATAAAATTTTAAGGATGTGGTTAGACCTACCCAAACCAAAACATATCGTAATTAATGGATGTTCATGATTAGGAGTCATTTGTTTTGTCATAACATAATTATTAAATATTAATAATGATATTATTTAGAAACTATTAATTTTTTAATCATATATTTTGAAATTTTAATTAATAACAAAGTAGACACATGGAAAGTGGAATATGTTACTTCATAGCGGTAGTAGTCTGCACAAGGGGGATTGATGTTTTAATTAATTAATAAGGAGTGATAGAGTAATTAGACAATTATTTTTCATTTATAATGGTGATAATTATATTTTATATTTAATATTTATTGTTCTAATTTGACCATATAATTATTGATGATAGGAAGTACTGAAAAATCGAAGATGTTGCTTCATGGAGGTGGTAGTTCCCACAATACATGACTGATAGTTTACATTTTCTAAATAGGAAATTGAAAAAAAGTTAATAGTGATGACCATATATCAATAAAAATAAGTATAAAAATAATAATTATTTATTTTCATATGAATTATAAAAAACAATTGAAAACAAAAGTTATAAAGGGAAAAAATTTAGGAAAAAAATGAACTCATGTTAAAATCATTGTTTTCCCCTTGGATGATCCCTAAAAAATAGATGTCTTAAGAAAATAAATGATGGATAGAGGAATAAATAATATGAAGTTTATTATAATTTAATTGAAATGGGATGATTATAATGTGGAAATAAAATTCTTTCAGAGATCATGAATGGGTGGGGGTATGACCCTTTTTATAAGCGGGGATAATGAAATTTGTATAATTATAACCACTTAATATAAATCAATAAAATGATCAAAATTTAAAGTTTCTCCCAAAATATTAAATAATAGAAATTTGTATTATATATTGTCTAAAAGTATCCAAAAAATTAACTTTAACAAATGTTTTAAACATGCGTTTATGTTCTCTATTAATATCATTTTTTACTTTTATAATTTTTCATTTCCGATGGTTACAAATTTTAGTATATATAATTTACATTATATAAGTAAAATAATTTTTTTTGTTAATAATTATTTATTATACAATTATTAAAATTATTAAGTATATTTTATTAGACAAAATTTATATCTCTGTGTTAATAGATTTTAAATTTACTACATAGAACACATAAAAACTAGTTTTTAAAGAAGTTGTATCTCTATTCTTTATATTTATGTGTAGGGTAAAATTATCAAAATAATTGTTTTACATGATATATATAAGATTATTATAAAATAAAATAAAAAATATATTATCCTTAAATGAAAACAAGAACCTAATTTTAATAAAATAATATTCAATTAAAATAAAAAGAAGAGAATACAAATATTTATTTGAAAAACATATTTATGTTGTTAAACATAGGTTTTCTAATATTATAACAGTGTCTTTAAAAATATATATTTTCTCTTTAATACATATTTTATCATGAAAAATGTTTTATATGTTTTTATGCTTCACTTATAATATAATATAGTCATAATTGATAATATTTTTGTAAAAAATGTATTTTTTCACATTCAACAAAAAATAAATTATTTAGATTAAAAATTAACAATATGTTAAAATTGATATGTTGAAGTCAAAAAATTTGTTAATTTGTTAATTTTTAAATTAAAATTTTTGGTAATCTATTTTTTATCAGAAAATTCAAAATATAATTTAAAACTATTGTTTACGGAAAATTAACGATTTAAAACATTAATTGTGCTTTTTAGTATTTGATATAATTTATAATTTTATTTTTTTATATATTAGTTGATATATTTTAATAAGTTATATAACCAAAATAATTATTTTTAAGTGTTCAATTTTACTTATCAACACTTTAAGCAACTGTTTAACAAAGAACAATTAAATGATACTAATTATTTATCATCTAAAAAATAAAAAAAAATAATTTATTACTATATTCTAATTTACTATTGGTTTTTTTCATCTAGTAATGTTCATATAATATTAAATTAATATTTTTACTATAATTATTCATTTTTATCAAGAAAGTGGACATTTTTCTTATTTAAAAGTAAATCATATATTAAAATCAGGGTTTGTAACATTCACCCCATTAATAAATTTTTTCTCACTCTTTTAATTATTACATACAAATGAATATATCAAATGGTTTCTAAAATAAATTTGTGACTCAAGATTTTTTTAGAGATATCTATATTTTAAACATAAGAAATATATCTTTTATCCTCTCAATAGATCAATCCAAATGGAAGGAAAATAATACTTTCTTAAATCATAAACCATGAAGGGGATTCATATACCATGGATACAATAACAATACAACCTGATGTTTTTTTATTTCAATATCTAATTCTCAGTGAAAACTTAAAAGACATAAGACATCCAAAAATTTAGAGTGATGAGTACGTTTACCTATTACCACTTATTTAAAATTATCCACTTCAATAGTTGCTGTACCATCATGTTTTTCTTATTCCCATCGTCTTAGGGTTGCTATTGTCTATTTTCAAATTAATAAATTTGATTTATGCACTAGTTTTTATAGTGTTTAAATTCTTCACATATAAATCATCCAATTCCTGTTGGATCCATAGGAAGAAAATTATTTTTTATTCATAATGTTAACTAAACTATTCTTTTTTTCCTTAACATCCTGTTGTTTAATTCCCTTGTTTACCACTGATAAAACATCTTTTAGTTTATTTTATAAATTACCTAGGTTCATATTCCCACATTTTTTACATGAATGTGATTTAAGATTCTTTTCATCATCATATTTGTTACCCTAACTTCAATGACAGTCCATCCTTCTCTTCTTTGATTGTTTGGGATTAAAACTATATTCATAATGATAATAATAATTCTTGTTAGATGTTTTGGTATTATCATAAGATTTATTACTCCATCTCTTATCCCATTTGGAAATTTATTGCTATAATCATTGTATTCTATATGTAATTAATTACTTACTTATTTCCTTCAGGCTTCAATCATTACTAAAACCAAAAAAGGTTAATGTGACTAATGGATAATTAACATTATCATATAATTATCATAAAATAACTAATCAAAACTCAACCATAAAATTTATAATTCTTTAATTCCATCAAATTAGATTTTAGTTCAATCGAAATCACTATCATGTCAATCTCCATGTCTCTAGGTTGGGAACTCCCAAAATTGTTATCCTAATTATTTAACAAAATAAATCATTCTTAATGGATTTTAAAGAGAATGTTATTCACTGATTCATATCCATCTAGAGTGTAATTATACTAATTAAATTATTCATATTTTTCAAAAACAAGGTAACTATTTTTTCAATATAAAAAATTCTCTTTTCATGTTTATTAACCCTTGGAACATTTTTACTATAGCATACTTCTAATTATATTATCCAGACAGAGATGGTATTACTAGAAGAACCATTCAATCTCTACTTCATCAGAAAAATGAATTTTATCCAATACAAATACATATTAATATGTTTTTATCTAATTTTATCTAATCTTAAAATCTACAAGAAGTGTACTAAACCTAAAAGACAACAAAACAACATTCAAGTGACAAATATAAAAACTCAAGGTAAATATATCTTTATTTTATATCATTTTCCAAAAATAAACATTTCATTTTAAAAAATGCTCAATTACTAGAAAATAATGTTTATTTTCTTTGATAAAAACAACATAAAGAAAATATTTTATAATACGCGTGAAATTTTATCAATAATTGGTCCCACTATAATCCTTCTATACATGTCATAATTAATAATAATATTCATAACTTGTAGAATGGAAACATATGGAAGGAGTGATCTCATGTTTATTGAAATTTAAATCATTCCATCAAGGGATAAATTAAAATAATTTCAAAAAACAAGTCAATGTGATAAATTTATCATTAAAAGGTACATTGGACAATGATAGAAAAAAATGTAATCTAAAATGAAAAAACACATACCATAAAATATGTGTGTCTGGAAATAATAGAAATATTGAAAAAGGGAATGATAATTTATGATCATGGAATCATATATATGTGGCATCTAAATAAATCAAGAAATCAATAACATAGGTGAAGCTTAACTTGCAATACCATCATCACATAGTAAAAAATTCCAATAATGGATTAGGTGGACTCTGTAATCCCAAAAATAACATCTCATTAGATATAATACTTTAACTACTGGATTATAGGTCTATTTAATTCCTGATCATATATATATCATAACATAGTTCTCATAGGATAACTCCTTGTGCACCGGACATGGTATCTCATGAGATGGAAAAATTACCCAATGCATTGGATGGATATATAATTTTTCTGTACAAATTGTTACATAAATAAATTCAAACTAAGTACATTGAAATTTTTCCTCTTGATGAAAAAACCCATATATTAATTATTACCATGAAAAACCCAATGATTAAGGAGCAGTCTTCATAATATTGTATCATCTCATAACCAAAGGCCATTTTGTAAGGAGTCCTAAGATAAGAAAGAATTAAATCATTTTGGATGCTAAAATTTTAATATATATGAATTGGTATTTAATATTGGGTTCCCAGAGTATAAAAATTCATGAGCAGTATTAATGATAAGAAAGAAAAAAATTGGTACATATTAGTGATATTTTTTAAAATAAGATCATAAGATATTTTATGGAGTAGAAAATCTTATTAATAAAATTAATAATAGGATTTTCAATGGATGGGTTGAAATGAAATAATTAGAATTAAAATAGGGGACACATTTCATGAAATAAGAAATTGTAATGTCCCCTTATATCGGGTTTATCAAAACTGGAAATTTAATGGGATCATTACACAAGTATTTTTACCTAAAATGAAAGTTATTGTTAACTAGTTATATATTTTTAAAAAATATATACTATATATTGAATTAATATATTTTAATAAGATATGAAAAATGGTGAAAACTTAAAATAATGTATATACGAAAAGATATTAGGGTGTTTTAAGGAGATCCCTCAATATGATTTAAAACACCATTTCTAAAATCCCACATTCTAAAGAAGATATTTTTTTTAAAAAATTATAGATGAGAAATATCTTGTTCATAAGAGATAAAAACAATAAGTTTTTAATTAAAAATGAGATCATTGTAGGGAAGGGAAATTATTGATATTGAGAATAAACTGTCAATAAAGATGATGATACATTTTCTTAACAATGATATATTTTTTGTGGAAGAAATTCACCAAGTTAATATCATTGAATTTAGAAATAAATTTTCAATATATAAGAGGATAAAGTTAAATATAAAATATTAGGGTGGAATAAAACAAGACTATATGTTGGATGTTCAAGATTAACATAATATTTAAATAAAGGGAGTTTGAGTTAAAAAACCTTATAGTATCATAATATTTTGAATTAAAAATACAAAAAATTTACGAAAAGGGATGTATTTTTAAATCCATTATATTTCAAGAAATTAACGGAAAAAAATAATTGTCTAAAAACACACCAAAAACATGAAACATGTTGGGAATGTGAATCAAATCTCAACAAAAAAAAATTAGATTTAAAAACCCTCACCTTAATTACTAACATCCACTAAAGCACTCAAAGTATCCCATATAAAAACGTTACTATATTGATATCCTATTTCAAAACAGAGAAAATTTATTTATAATTTTAAAAAGTATATTAAAAAAAATTCTACATATATATTAGTTAGTTATTATGTATTTTCTATATCCGGTAGTAGTAATCTTACACATTTTAAACTAGTTTCATAATAAATGATTTATTATTTATTATTCATTATTCCCCCAGTTATCATAAATTTAAAAAAATATAGGTCACTAGAAATAATTCCTTATAAGTATTCATAATGTTGTAATTTCCTTCTATTTTAGTTTATGTTATTATTTATTTAGTCCAATTTTGAGAAAATAAATTTTAGGTGATTTTTAACAAAAAAATGAGAATATCTGAGTTGATGAGATTAATATTAAATTTAAACATAAAGAACCAGAATAAAATATTTTTTTGATTATTCATATCATATATTATAATTAATTATGTTTTCATAGTCATCTTTGATATTATTTTATATCCTTGTTTAAGTTGTTGGTTAGACCAACTAAAAAATGAACATACCATAATTAATGGAATATTATGATTATGAAAGAGGATTATTTTGAAATAATTTCCTTATTATTGAAATATAATTATATTATTTATATAATTTTATTGATTTGAAACATATTTCATGAGGTTTTAATAAATAAAAATTAAACTAGATAAACATGAGATACGTTAATTTGTTGAGGTGGTATTCTACAAGATTGACGTTTAACATTTTCATTTATCAAAGAGTGAGAGGGAAAAATGGATTAAAATTTTCTTAATATTAATCATTATTAAATTAAATTTTTATATTTATTCTTCAATTTCACCCTTATAATATCAGAATAGAGTATGTGGGGGAAACATTTTTTCCTTTGTGGCGGTTGTAGTCCACACAACACACGAAAGACTATTTTATTTATCTTAATTTATATGTGGAAAGGGTTTTTATATTTATTCTATTAGAATTATAATAGTAATTATGAAATATATATAGATTATATTATATATTAATTATAAAATTATAATTGTAACAACAAGATAGAATGGAAAAAAACTTTAGGGAAAAATTACTCACATTAAAATCTTTGCGTTTTCCATGAGAGATCACTCAAAAATAATGTCCCTAAGAGACTATATTATGAAAAAAATCTCAAGAAAAATGAATATTATTAAAAATTAATTAGAATGTGAAGATTCATTTGTGGAAAAAAATTCTATGAGTGGTCATTAAGGGGTTGTTAGTGACCAATTTTAGAAGTTGTGATAATATAATTTTTGTAAATATTACTAATTAATATAACGATAGTACATGATAAATATGCCAAGTAGATAAAAATTGGAAATAATGGATTTTGGGATGATAAAATATTGATTATTCTTAAACAAATCATTTTTGAAATGTATTTACCATTTAATTAAGTCCATAGTTTATAAAATTGTTTCTTTTTCTATTTTTTCCATGGTAAAAAATTCTTACCTTTGGTATTTACTATTAATTCCTAAATAGTAAATAAATAAATAATTTGGAAATAACGATTCCAGATATTTAATTTGATATATGAGATTCATTTAATATATGTAATAAATATAATTTTTAAATTTAACTATTGTAAGATGTAATAAAACACCATTTCCAACAAAGATATTTTTAAGATTAGAATTTATTTGTAGGATAAATTTATTAATTTATTTGATTTACATGATATAAATTTGTTTATTATAAAAAAAATAATACTTATGTGTCTTTATATTTAATCCCAAATGTAATTATTCCAAATATAATTTAATAAAATTTCAAAGAAAATATTAAAAATACTTACTTTTTTTGGAAAATATTTTATAAGCTATTCAAAATAGAATTTCTAAGTTAATTTTAGTAATTTCAAAAGATTATATTTTCTCTATAATACAAATTTTTTCATGAAAAATGTTTTACTAGTTTTTAATTTACACTTAATTCTTGTTATAATAATAAATGTTATATTTTTTTTGTGAAAGTTGTATGTTTACTATTTACCAAAAAATAAATTAAAATTTTAAACTAAAAATATATACATAAGATAAATTAGATATATGGAATTAAAAATTTAATATAATTTTTTAAAATTCAAATTATTAAAAATATATCTCTATTTTTTGAATGGAATTCAATATATAATAGAAACATGCTTTTATTGGAAATTTATGTTTTTAAGAATTAATTGTTATACTTATTATTTCATATAATTTTTAAATTTAAATAATGATAATATATTAGTTAGTATACTATAATATCATATATTATCATAATAATCATTTATATGTGGATGATTTCATTTATTTACACATTAGACAGTTCTTTATGAATGAATGATTAAATCATATTAATTTTTTGTCCTCTAAATGTAATAAAATTTAATTTATTAGTGTATTTTTACTCACTATAGGTTGTATTCATCTTATTATGTTCATTTAATTTGTCATTACTCTTTTTTGGGTGTTTTCTATGGATAAATCTATTGAACAGAGTTATTTTTTATATGAAATAATATAGTAAAATCTTGGGGTGTTACATTCAAGATCTCTAAGAAGTAGTTCCTAATGAGAATTTATAGAACCATATATAGTTGCTTTTAATATCATTTAAGTGTATATAATTAGAAGAATATTAATTTTGTAGATTATATGACGATGTTGATATGGAGAATAACTAGTATGTTCTATAAGAAATATATCTAGAAAATGAAGTATTGAGAATACATATTGAGTTTGAGATAATTTGTAAAAGCATATAATATTTTAAAAATATGTCCAAAATAGTATTTTTCCAGATGTTGATATGAGGTAATATTTTATGAGGATACCAAATTTCTTCTTGCATGATACCATGAAATGATAAATTCTTATGTAGGAATATCATCTCATTTTTTTTCTTTGTTTAATTAATTTGGTTTTATGTTAATAAAATAATGAATCCATGTGTTTTCAAAAAAACTAAAAAAAAATTAGAATAAAAGAGGAATATGAATCAGTTATGTTCTCTAAGTTCAAACTTGATGTAATAGGAAAATAATTTAGAATAAATAGTCTAAGGATACATTCAATGATAATTAAAGTTCCATAAAAGTTTAAAGTTTATATGTATCAAAATTTTGAAAGTAGTAATGGATATTTTAACTCATGTTGATGACTAAAAGTAGTGGCCGATGTAGATGGATGATGTTGATGACTGGATGTTAAAGCATAATCAGAATGTAATGATTCAGATAATAGATATGTTTTCAAGAAGACATAGAAGCTAAAACTAAGGAATTATAAAAGTAGATCCATATTGTGTTATGCTTCAAAGTAAAATGTATCATTTGTTAAGACATTACACTATATTCTATGGAGATCATGTAATGTATTTCACAAATAATATTCATTTTTTGATGATTAGAACATAAAATTTGGTCTGATTTTATTATTCAATTTTTATTTGATGTGTTCATTCTAAATGATAATTACTAAAAACCCTATATATTATGTCAGATTAAGTTGAAAAGTTATTAATTCTATGATAGAGTTACTCGGGTTTTCTGTAAGGAAACCCAAAAATTGTGCAAAGATACTTTTTTATATAGTGAATTAAATACGATAATGTTGATCAATTAATTATATAGTGAATATCATTATTCTTAAGAGGCGATTCAAGGATAATTTTGAGGTAGTGATAAATAAGCATGATCAATAATTGAATGAGAGGATTTATTGGTCAAGATGGATGTTGAAGAAGTGATAAAAAAAGATTTACTAATAACTAAAAGACAATTCCTTAACATGAAAATAAATAATTTGAGAAATTTTCGATCACATATTTCAACATTTTATGGAAGTACTATGTTTTATGTTTGATATAAAATGAGAAGAATCGATTCATAGAAAATATTTACAATACTTAGATTAATATAATTATTTATGGTAGAAAATATTCTGAGTCATGGAAGAATTGACAGACTTGACTACATATTTTTGAAGACAATTTGAGTTGAGGAAAAAGTGGGTCCCACAAAAATTCTCTATAAAATAATTTATGTTGATAAATTTGGTGAGATAATTGACCTTTAACATCCCTTTATCAATAAATTAAAAAGTAGATCTAATTTAGATATTTAGTGGTTCAAAAGTTGAGTTAATTTAGATATAGGGTAGATTTGTATTATTTAAGAGAATTAAATAGATAGAAACATGCATGTATATTTTGAAAATTAATAGTTTTTATGAAGTAAAAAATTTTGACAAAATTGGTGTAACACATGTTTATCGTTCATATGATTAAGATAACAAGGATGATGTGCATGATGTAATGTTGTTTATTCATTCAATTTCAAACTCACACTATCGAGTAAGTAGATCAAATATTTTGTTCATAGGACATTAGGAATGATCAATAAGATCATTTTTGTTATGAAGAAGTCATAAATGTAATTGTAAATTATATGAATATGTTCTAATCATAATCTGGAGAATATTATTGGGAAATAGTTTTGGGGTTAAATAAGATACCTTCTCTGACTGTATTACTTATGTTTTAGGGATTATACCATCAAAACTTCTAGATTAATGATTTTAACATCCCTCTTTATGATAACATAATGATATTAGTGGATCATATATGTCTCAAACTTACTTGAACATATAAATGTTATTTAGGTGACCCAGTAATATCATGAATGAAAAAATCATAATATTATATGATTATTCTATAAATCTCTTAATGATTCACACCCAAAAAGTTTATTACTTTTATTTATTTAGAGGCAAGATGAATATTCATCTAATTAAAGATCAATATATAACATATAAAATAATATATTTTTAAAAATTAACCTTCTTTGACATATTGTAGTAAATTTATTTCTTCATAACCTAGGGAAATTAAAACATAAGAAATGGTTATATCTGATGATCAGTATGGGTAAACCTATGAGTCACCAATCAATGATCATAAGTTAGAAAATTATAGAAATAATTCTCTGAGAAAAATATCATAAACTATAAAAACATAGCCAATCATTTACATAACATAAAACATGATTTATTGTATGAGCATTCCTCAAAAAAATAAACAAGCTCCATATTAGAAAAAATTCATGAATAATAAATCCCGATCCATATAAACAATATCATAATAATAACACATGAGATTTTGGATTGAACATAAGAAGAGAAAATCATTTCCTTACTGTGGGATAATTTTTAATCCCATCTTATTTTAGTAGATTGAGTGCCGTAATGGATTGAGTTCGCTCACCATTCCCATAAACATAGTTAAAAAATTGTTATAGTGGATTGGTTTCACTCCCCATTAATTTTTAAATTATCTCATTACATATGATACTTCTCCTAATGTATTAGAGGGGCATGTAATTACAATACCACCTATCATATAACGAAATCTATTTATATTTTTTCCCAGAGAACATGACAACACTCATAATTCAACATGAGTTAATTAACCCATGGGAATGAGAAAGTGTTTGTTAAAATATTCATAGAATATTTCATGTGATATATTGAGAAACAAGGTTGATGCTACAATAGTAACATATATAATTTGTAACCTACATAAAATCAAATAATATTGACATATGTAAAAACACCCATTAAAAAAATACCTAAATCAGTTTAAAAAAAAGAAAAAATATTTATTTCTTATCAAAACCAATAAGAATAAAATTAGTTATAAAAATCATTTTCAAACATGGGAATGATTATTTTTAAAGAGTAATTCTCATAATTTTGAAATAATATATTTATAAGGAAAACATTAAAAGGGGAAACATTATCAAAACAACACGTGTGGAAAATGAGTAATTTTTTAATAGTTTTTATAATATTTTAAAACAACCTTATTCAATTACTAATGTATGAAAAAATAAATACATTGACTTCATATAATGACAGTGGAATAAATTTTTGACTGAAAAGAAGTGGTTTGGTCGGTTTCACTTATAAGAATCACTTCAAGTCAATTACATACCAATGGAATTTAAATAAGAGTGGCTAAGAAATACCAGTAGTAACTATTAGAGAATAAAATATATAGTGTTTTAGAGATAATGTTCACAAAATTTTACCCCATATATGAATTAATTCAAAACAATCTCAATTTGAAAACGATATTTGAATGAAACCCTTACTACATTATTACTCTCCAAATTGAGAATCCACGAATTATTGAATATAATATGGATTTTTGAATAATTTCAATCGAATGACAGATATATTAAAATGAATACCATGAGTTTTATAAACACCACATAAAAAACAAGTAGTGAATATGGTGTATATCTTGATGAAGTTAATTTGTGAAAAGGAAACCCTTACTATTTTCTATTCAACTTCAAAAAATATCTATAACCTCATTGTATGTTTGATCATTCACTATGAGTACCTCATAAAAATAGGGGATATTGAGATTTTCCTTAAATCAAGGGTATTTTGAAGTTGGTATAGGGATCTAAGGGAAGTAAAAAACGTTTTATTTTAAATAGGAATTCAAATTCTAGAGTGTACATAGAAAGGTGGTGACATCCCAATTTATATGTGAGGATATTGGAACTTTTTTAATATTTTAAAATGAAAAATCACTATATAAGGTGAGTTGCTCCAAAATATGACAATAATAGTGAGGGGGTGAGTGTGGGTCAAGCCTCCTCTTGAACACTCATTTAGAGATAATGGTTAAGGAATTTTTAGGTATTTCTACCTATGTTTTAAATTTTACCCTAGTAACTATTTATTTATCATTTCATAACTTATTTTTATAAATGAAAAATATAATTACCATTATTATATAATATGGATATTTTGATTTCAAATATACATAATAATAATAATATAGAGAAAAACATAATATTATGTTCTAAAGACAAAAATATATGTATTTAAATTAAAAACATTATTTTAAAATATTGAATTATATTTATTATATAGATATTTTATTCTGAAAAATGTTTCCTAAATCAATGATTCATTGGTACACCATAATTGTAGTATAAAAGTAATTTTATTTATAAAAATACAGTTTTGACTATTCACCTAATATATGGCTATTTTTTTAAAAAAATCATGGGAATTCGTCATCATCAAATATTATTATGATTAATTCAAAGATAAAGTTAATTATTTCAAATTAAAATTTTAAAATTTTAAAATTTTATAATTTAAATAAAATATATAATATAAAACAAAGACACTGATTTAAAAATAAATATTAAAATTAATAACTAAAGTATCAAAAATTATAATTACTTAATTTATTTTTTAAATTTGATTTTATTTGATTTCATTGTTATATATTTTATTTTTTATTATTGTAAAAATTATTTACATATGTTTGGTGTCTTTTTCACCACAAGATATCAAATGCATCAAAATTTTATAGTGTAGTTTATTCTAAAAAAACAGAGTGTTATATTATACCCTTATTATAATAATTTCACCTAATAAATTCCATTATTCTAATATTGAAACAAATTCAGATACTTTTACCTATTTATATTCTATGGATACCATATAGCTTTTTAATATTTATGATTTCACAAAAAATCAATGATAATGGTAGAGGTATAAATCTATGTATCTCTATCTCATTAATCAATAATCTCCGCTGGTAAGTCATCATAAGAAATATCATGATCTATATATAGAAAAAATGAGTTCAAATCATGTCAATGATTTGTTATTTACTTATTCTGAATATATATATGGAACACATCATGAAATTGGAATATATTCTCTAAAAGATAAATTAAATAACTATTTTATTGAAATAATCAATAATTTTAAAGGGATCAATTTTTTTCTCCTCAAATTCCCCTTATTTTCAAATATTATAACTTTATTCCATGTAAACATCCATATGAATACATTTTCACCATTTTTAAACTCCAGATCTCACTAATGATTATTAGTATTACTATTTTTCAACTCTTTGCTTCCTGATGTGAAATTTAATAGATTAAACATTATCCACCATTTCCTTTGCTAACCTAAGTCACTAAATATTACATTCTCTAACTTCAACATATCTTGTTTTATTTCTTCACTTCTTTCCATTGAGGGATACGTATGAATCAATATAAATACCTAGATGAATGATATTATTTTTTGACAATTATTCTAGAAGAAAATTTCTGTGAAATCTTAGTTAATATTATTAATGAATCATCTTTATGATTTATAAGTAACCAAAATTATAATTTATTTTGGTATAAATTAATTTTAGGATTTGAAACACATTTTTCTAAAGAATGGGTTTTCATTTAATTTTCTATTCTTATATTAAAATTAAATTTTAGATCATCAAATTATTTAATCTTTAAATTTTTTTTCATATTTTGAATCATGAGGTTCATATTTATTAAAGTTTTCAATTTTATTTTTTGTTTTAATGATTAGTATCCATAGTAAATTTTTATCACTAAGCTATAGGAGAAACATGTTAATTTGGGATAAAACATTGTGATAAATTCAAAAAATCTCATATTAAAACTTATGCTGTTATATTTTTTAACAAGTATCAAAATATATTTGAAATTGTACAAATTTATTTCCACCTAACCATGAGTAATGAATTAATAATGTTTAAAATTTGCGAATAATTATAAGAGTGTCACTCCCCTCACTTATAAAAGGTAACCTCATCGCCTCATTTTTTTAACCACCCTGTAGCACTCTAGGTTGGAAAATAACTTCTTAAATACCTTCTTAACTATCCTCCATACATATTATATGTTTTTTTTACCAAAAATAATCAACTACAAATATAGAGGTGTATTTCAAATAAGGTTTTCGAAATAAGTTGTATAACTCTTAACCATATACATTCATATTTATTTTTTATTTTACCTACATAAAACCTATCCAAACCATTATGATATATTAACATCCTTATTTCTAATATACTAAAATTTTATTATTATTATGTTAAAACCATTTTTCATATGATTTCTATCCTATCATAACTGAAAAAGTTTCTTGTGTGTTCGTGTTAACTACTACCTCCACAAAAAAAGGTTTTTCATTTATTATCCCTATATCATGGGTCTGGTTAAAATTATGGATAAAATTAAAATAAAATATATTCATTAAATATTTTAAATTTAATAAATAAGATATATTATAAACCCTTTACCCTTCCATATTTAGTAAAATTCTAATGTTGCTCATTCGTATGTGGGGACTACCACCACCACAAAGCGATGTGATTCGTTTTTCATTACCAAGTCACATAGATTGTCATAAGGGTAGATATAATGAATAAATATGAAACTCACGAAATATTTTGGATTATATATAAGTAAAAATATTATCCACTTTATTTTTATTCCACCTAATATAGAAATGGAAACATCAATCATGTGTCTGTGAAAACCACCACCTCTAATAAATGATATGTTTAATTTTTTAGAACCACATTACACAGTTTATTTTAAAATTGTACTTAACATATAAATATAATAATAATTAAATGAATAATATTCTATTACCATTACCCAATAACCATAGTGAAAAGATAAAGGCTATTTTAAAAATTAAATATCGAACTACCTCTAAATATCTAACCTAAACTAAAATGATTTGGTAATTATATAAAACATTGTAACAAATGAGATGAAAGGAATGATGAAAATATAACAAAGATGAAAAATTTATTAAGAAGTGAAATAAATACTATAATTATATAATTCAGTTACAAAAGAAATTTTGAATCTAGACATGACATATGGTAAAGTATTTTATGCTAAAACACTATTTTTATTGTTTTAAACTCTTTATATTTGATATATATACTTATATTACTTTTAAATGATTTTATAATGTTCTTACTATACTAAAATTATTATCAATTTTATTTTAATCACCTTTTTACTTCCTATTTAATTGTTTTATATAATGAATCTTCTTTACCTTTTTTATCACTCATTTTGATATTCATTACAAAAGCGTAAAGATAATGGTTTTCTAAGATTTACTGTATAACCAAAATTTATGATAATTATAGTCATTATTTTATATTAGTATTAATTTATAATTATATGCGGTTTTTCTAATAATATCATCTTCAAAATATTTTGGTAATTTTTTTATTTTTAATTATTTTTAAAATGAAATGATATTTATACTTATTCTTATGTGAAAATGGGAAGTGATTTTATTATGGTTTCAAATGTTTAAATCAAGTAATTTATTAAAAATTGATATATTTACATTATTATATGGTACTATAGAATTATAAATGATGGTGGGTGAGATTTATGTAACTCTTGAAGATAAATAAGCTCGATATATCTCTCCAATGAATTGGGTAATCATTTTGGCTTTGAAGGTGAAAAAACTAGGAGATGATCGAGTAGGATACTACTATAGAATTGACTCGAAAGCAGTTATCCTAATATGGGTTAAACATAAGGGGACTCATTTTATAAGTTTGATTCTCCATGATATCTATTTTATAATTAATAAATTTTGGTGGGGTAATTTTTGGATTTTGGGATTCAAGGAAGGTTTATAAACATTTAAAGGGGAATGGTTTTATTTTTCAAGTATATTTTTTCATGACATCTCATGTTTCCCATGATGATTTCTTAGTTATTATGTGATTTCTAATGTCTTTAAAATATGTTAATTGAGATATGTTTGATTTTAACATGTAGATATGTTTTATTTATGCTCTCAATGTTCTATTATTAATATAGAAAACAATTATGGGTATAAATGTATTTTCAATCGACTAATGAAATTCCTTTATTTTGATATCACATATATAGATTTTGGGTATCATAAAATGTTTTCCAAAATTTTCTCCCTGGTTCTAAGGATTCATATAAATTATATCGAGGTCTTTCCTTATATAATAGTTATAATATCCTAAACATCATATAAGGTACATTTTGATTAATTTTTTGTTTAAATCCCTTTATTTTTTCTAATGATATACTTTTCTATAATATAATGTGATTAGGGGTCTCACTGGGATTAAAAATATGAAATAATAAGAATATGATCATTCAATTCATGG
Organism: Viscum album; assembly: GCA_963277665.1. Lineage (NCBI taxonomy): Eukaryota > Viridiplantae > Streptophyta > Magnoliopsida > Santalales > Viscaceae > Viscum > Viscum album. The sequence goes on along the minus strand of OY728127.1, from coordinate 1,327,563,004 downwards.
TGCACTATTGGAACATGGTTAGGGTTAGTCATGTGCCTTGTACTAGGGGGCCGTTTGGCATGGACATATGACAAAGAGGTGGGATCACAGCCACTGAATGTTTTTTTGAACCATTCAGGTATCCCAGTAAAGCTGTGTAGCTTGGACCCCACATGGGAAGATGGTTCCTCATGGATGGATCATGGTTATCCAACCATACAGCCAAACCACATGCCACTAAAAATTTGGGTATTCTAACATCCCCCCCCAACATAATTTAAGTGTTTTCACCTAATTTTCCTCTCATTTGATCCTCCAGTATCTGGGGGTGCGAACCAGGATCTCCAAAGAACTTCAAGGGAAAGTGTACATCAATTTATAGTCATTTTAATGGAATTTAGTTGGAAATCAATTCTTTGGGTGATTTCACCACTCCTATTTCTTCTATTTTATTGAAGAACATGGTTGGATATTTTATCTCTTTTTAAAGAAGTAAACCCTTGTCTTCAATGTAGTTATTATATTTGGAATTGATAGTTTTTTAGACATGAATCAAGGGTTGGGTTTAATCAATAGTGTGTCTGTGAGCTTGGTGTAGGTTGTATATATGTTTTATCCTATTGTATTTATTTTATTCTTATGTATTTTCTTGTACATTTTAACTATCATTCTACACAATTGTGTTTTAAATTTTAAAAAATTAATTGAACAACAATATGATATGTTTGGCCCTTCGTCCACCCCATTGGATCCATTAATGATTAAAGGATTAGGAATATGGACCCATGTGGGGTGTAACACACAATTGAACAAAGTAAAAAAGATTTGTTAAATGGTTATTAAAGGGTTTACTATTTTAAACCAATTATGATTTTTCTGAACTTTTGAGATTTATTAAAGGTGTGGTTTTATTTAAATGTATTTTGTTGATTTTGTAACGTGATTAATATTTCTAAAGATGATAAATGGTTATTGCAGGAATATACATTTTTTAGAAGTATAATTAATGTTTAATATTTATGTTTATGAATAAATGGTAATATGGAAATGATGTGGAATTAAATAAATATATTAAAAGCCTCAAGCGTTGATATTATTATAAAATTAAATGGTAAACATTTTTTTATTTGTGAAAAGAGTTAACAGATTTTGGACTTAAGAAATGTGTCAAAAGGTTTTATGGGATGATAGATTGATGCTCCTCTCCGTTGGGCTGGCCATACTGATGCTTCATGTTCCCCTAATGCATCATAGTTTTATATGATCGGCCAATGCTCTTAACTCCGAGAGTATTGTAATGGATTTCAATATCATAGTTGGGGATCGTCGTACAATGAATTCTATATCGCAATTTGAATTATGGGATGGATTCTCTATGCATGTCGATATGATACCCCTATGAAATATGGTTAAAGCTATCGTCATGGGATGAATCATGTTTGATGGGTATGAGTATCAGTTTAAATGAGTTAAAATATGGTTAATTTAAATATGGTTAAATAATAAGACCTTATTTATATAGCATTTTCCTATTATTAATTATAACTCAACATATAATGTTATTAGAATAGATATTATTATAGAAACCATTGGTGGAAGTCAACTAAGTTATACTCGGACTGTAATTGGGTCACTATTGAGTACCGGAGTAGACTATATGGTTTCAAGATAGAATAAGGGAAATGGACCTATGATAGATGGTTGACAGTGGTTGGAGCATAGATGAGGGACCAAAAATTATATTGAGTGTATTGTATCCCCACATTTTATAGTATACTTTAACTATTAGTCAGTGTCCTTTGGAGTGTGGAGATGGATGCTTGGGGTCACGTGGTGCCCTGGCTCTAGGAATCGGTTTAGTGGAACCCAGGTCGAGATGTTACAAAGTGGTAAAATGAGGTTTTATTTTCTGTTTCTTTAATAATTTAGTATTGTAGACTAGAGACTATGATATTTTCGTAATTGGAAATGATATTTTCTATGGTATTATCTAAACAATGTTCTTGGTAAAACTCATGTTCTTAGTGTGGGATAATTATCATGATTTTTGTTGATACAGATGGATGTTATTTCCCCTTGGGTTACACTCTTATTACGTTATGTTATTGTTTTTAGATGTTCTATTCTTGGCCCATTAGGGTGAGGCTTGAATATCCATGAATAATTTAGAGAACACATTATTTATGTGTGGTTAATTATTTTATTCACACATGGGAAATCTAGTGATGGTAGCTTTATAGAAATTCAAAATCACTTACTATTATCTTCTGTTTCTAAATAAATGGTTCCCAATTGAGATGTTATAATTCTATAAATGATTAGAATTTTTTAAATGAGATGGATAAAATTATGTCTAATTAAATTTTGGAATTTTATATTTGTATTGATCTGATTGGGTAACTCATGTGGGGGTCTGAATTGATTTCCCAATTAACTTATTTTTTAAAATAAAGTTCCAATAAATCCCTTAATTAAAATGAAAAACAAGTAGTTAATCAAAACAGTTGTATGATGAAAGTTCGTTATTTTAAAAAATTTCGTAAATCTTGATTAGTGGTGAGTTAAAACATTATTGAAAATTAATTTAACTTTTGCAATATATTTACTCAAACAAATATTAATATAAACAATAGTTAATACTAACTATTAATGTATCTATTTTTTTAAAGTTTTAAATAAATTAGTTATAGCTTTTGAAATTAAGAATAGAATACTAAATCACACAATGGAATAAAAAAAGTGGTTCATCCTCAAGATGATACCTAATCCTCTGTACTTTTAAATCATCCACTACCAAGAAGATTATATGAATATAATATGATACCCAACTTAATCGGGTATATAGGAAATAACGTACAATTTTCCAATGCCATGCGAGGGACTCTTCCACAATAATCATTGGAAGAAAAACAATAAAGGAAACATAGAGACCTCTTCAACAAATATCATGGATATACAACTGAAAAGAGATATTAAAGAATACCTATAATTTTCTTGATCAAGCACAAGAGTTAGTGTGTGTAAAAGAATAGAGCATAAAACACATTTCCTAAATATAAAATATAATGACTTAAGGATTTATCAATAATATATATTATAGTTAATGCATATCAGTTTGTAGAGATCCAGATTCTTGAGTGTCCTCATATGTATCATAGTTAGGATCTCAAGAAATTTCTCTAAAATGATTATTAAAATGAACTGTCAAAAGGGTTCCCTTTTTCTATATATTGTAATGGATTTTGATCTTCAATGATCTCTACTCTTCCATAGTTATAAATAATTTGGTATGCATCATGTGATCTCCAATTTCATTATCCTTCAGGATTCAGTAATTCACACCACACATGATTCAAATTATTTTTCAGATGATTTTTTCCTAACATATTTTACTGGGAATATAAAAACATTCCATGCATTTATTGAAGAATAATAATCCATATCGTCTAGATCATCATACCGAGATCTGAAATTTTCTTTAAGGAATCCTTGTAATAGAAATGAAAAGAATCATTGAATAACCCTTTACATTAATTACATTAATATAGTTATTAGAGCATTTAATTTGGGATAAGAATACAAAGAATGGCGGATCATCTGGAAGAATGAAATATCTATTCAAAACATATCTATGGCAGTGACTCGTCCTAGTGGAGAGTTATTTAAACTAATTGTGAGATATCCCCAATAGTGTCTCATCCTGGTTATGAGTTATTTGGACTAACGATGAGTCATGTTTGGTGGTGACTCGGTCTAGTGGTGGATCATTTAAACTAATGGTGAGTTGGGTATGGATGTTACTTGGTGTGGTGGTGATTTATTCAAACTAATAAAGAGTTAGGTTTTGTGGTGACTGAATTTGGAAATCTCGCAACTCTGGAAGTCATACATTCTAGTAGTGAGATATTTGAAAAAATTGTTACACAGTCAAATACATGGCGAAATTTTCATCAATTTTAATTATAATGTAAAATGATTTCATAAAATAGTAATTTCATTATAAACATAATAAACATGAGTTGTGAGAATTGAAATAAGGAGGTTTTAACAATATTCGCCTCTTTTATGATTTAAAATAATTTCATTTATATAAAACATGTATAAGATAAACATATATATATAAAAAATTAATTTAAATGAAAATAGTCTTCTTAACATTTCAAATGTCAAGTGTGAGATTAATAAGTAATTGTATCTATGATAAAGAAAAGTGGTACCAAATATAACTCTACTGAAATTGTTTAATATATATTGTATTCAATGATAAAACACATATAAATAATATGTAGAAAATAATAGTATCCAAACCAATTTGGTATCAAACAATTAAATAAGAACATCCAAAGATGTAATTTATCAAAGAAAAACATGGTATAAAAGGTAACATATCAAATGGAATATAATGTTGGTATCAAAGAATATGATAACAAGGGTTAATATAGTATCAAATATTACCTAATACAATATAAAAAACCTAATAAGTATGGGATAAAAGAAAAAATAAATATTTTGGGGTATCAAATTCCATTACTGTTCTCCCTATTTTTGGATCATCAAAAAGATAAAATAAGAGTCCAGAAATAAAAATATTTGAGTAAAAGTTATTAGAGAGAAATATAATATCAAAGGAGAACTGATTAATGAGATAAAGAAACATATATATATTACATTGAGAATAAAAAGTTAGGCTATCACATATAGAAACCTAGATTATACCCACGGTTTATAACTATGTTTAGAGACCATAAAACCATGGGTATATCTTATCCCGATGTTTTTATGAACTGTTACTGATGGAGTGGTTTCTATAGAGTCATTGCCTTGATTTCTGCAGAAACCATTGGTATAGCCTAGGAATATTTCATATATAGTACCCAAAGTTTAGTTAAATTGTGGGTATATATCTATACACTTTGGTTAGGATAACACTAGGAATGGCTTGTCCCACCAGACCACATCTTACCCATCATTCATTAAACCATTGGTATGTCTCCCTATCCCAACCTTGCACCAACCCCACGTCAAACCTATCCTGAACCTATAAAAAAAATACAAAACACAGTAAACATTCAATGCAGTATATATATTATATATTTATTATTCTGAAAACCACTTGGAATAATTATCAAACCATTTTCAAAAATATAACAAACTTTTAAATAAATACAACAAATCTCTTAAAGTCATTAAAAACATCCAAATGTCTCTTTACTTCTAACTCAAAAATAGAGGGGATCAGTATATATCCCATCACCAACATCCTAATCCTCATCACTATCATCACCAACATCATTATCTGGAGCACCACCATTATCTACATGATTATCATCATCATCAGCACCACCACCAAAAGCTCAACTGCCACTACGATCATAATTGGAATCACTTCGAGAATCATATAAAGAGAGGATTGATTCCATACATGGAACAAATGCAATATCAGTTACCGATGTAAGTAATTGACATATAACTAACATATCATTCAAGAAGTGTTTGAGGCCAGTTCACTTCTTTCATTCTCTTGTAATACTATTTTTTCCTCAACTACTTCTACCTGTGTGTTTTTCACCTAGTTGGTTTGAGTTGTTTTAGAGGATCCCTATGAGGGATAATATCAATTGGAGATGATTTTTTAGTCAGGATGGCATCAGACTCTCCCCTGGTGCTCCTCACCTAATACCTTTATCAAATGATCATTTGGCCCAATGTTGTCGTCATATTTCTCATCGAGGGCCTCTACGTCACACTATTGAGAAAATAAATAACATATTTAATTATGAATTATGTATCAAAATTCAGAATATCAATAAAAACATAAAATATTTTCCTAATTCTACATTTACAACACATCCATCCTTTTTATTCCTACTCAAGAAAAATATTTTTGCTCAAGGAACATGTCCTTCGATGCCCATTGCTTCATGCTACAAATAAAATTTAATCGTATAATACTAAAATATTTAATAAAATGAATGTGATATAGCTATAATAAATCAATATTTAATATTTTTAAGAAATCTATAAAATGAATAAGCATCTAAATACACATTTAATTAAAAATTCAATACTAGTTCCAAAACAAAAACTATAGATAATAATTAACATGAAAGCAACGAGTATGAGATGGATTCCACTTATATGGCCATTTAATCCCAATACTATTTTTTTATATAATTTGGTAATTTGGTTCATCATTTTGTTAGGTTGTTTAATAATTTTTTCATTTATCCAAATATTCAATTAGGCCCTTTAGTCCAATTATGCCACTTAGTCCATTTGGGATAAACCATAAATTTAGGTCAATTATGTTATCTAGCCTAATCATTCCAATTTAAAAATTTACTCTAATTAGATAATTTAGGCTGATTTTGGACAATTAGGCTATTTTAGGCATTTTTTGTCCTATTTAGGAAATTCATGCCATTTAAGCCAATTTCATCCAATCAATCCATTTATTTAGCCGAGTTATTCCATTTAGGCCATTTAAGGAAATATAAGATAATTTTGGCCATTTTAGGCAACTTATGATATTTATGCCATTTCATATAATTTTTTCATTTATTCCATTTAGTCTATTTAGGAATTTTAGGAAATTAATGGATTTAGGAAAATTAGTCCATTTAGATAATTTTTTCAAAATTAGGACAATTTTGGATAATTTTGGCCAAATTAGGATAATTGAATCTTAAAACATTATGGAGTTAGGTGATTGGGAAATTATTCCATTGGTATGTTTAGTTTTTGGTCCATTGGGACTACATGAAGTTAGGTCATTGGGCCATTAGGTAATCATGTTGTTATGCAGGTGGGATATTAGGCCCTTGGGCTATTATTCTGTTATTCCATTAGTCCAATTATCTATTAGGACATTAGTTGATTACGTCATTAGACCACTAAGACTTTAGTCCATTACACCATTGGTCAATTAAGTCATTATATCAACTTTCCATTAGTCCTTTACTGCAACTTCTCATTATTTCATAATGTTATTAAGAAATTTAGGTCATTCATTAGGCTGTTAGGCATATAGGACATTATGCAATTATTCGAATTGTAAAATTAAGATAATTATTCTAATTATGACAATTATGAAAAATATGTAAATTATTCCAATTATGAAATTTCGGCCAATTTAGACCAATTACTTCATTTATTTTACTAATTTAGAAAAATTAGTCGATTTAGGCCAAATTATGAAAATTATACCATTTAATTGGCCAATTTTTGGAATTTAGGCCTGCTTAGGTCAATTGAGGCCAATTAGGAAAATTTTGACAATTATTTCATTTATGTAAATTTAGGCATTTTATCACATTTATCACATTTTTCTCATTTAATCCATTTAGGCCACTTTTTCTATTTGGGCTCGTTTGATTCAATTAGACTAATTAGTCCAATTTGTTAAATTATTCCAATTTAGGTCAATTGGATATTATGTAGGTAGGCCATTAGGCTATTATAAATTTATCCCGTTAGACAATTAGGCCATTATCCCATTAGGATAATTTTCTATTATATCATTATATCATTAGGCGACTAGGCCTTCAAGCCATTATACCATTTCGAAAATTGACCAATTGGACAATTGGGTGGGTCATTAATTCAATTGTCCATTAGGATGGCTGGACAATTAGACATTAGGAAATCAAGACATTAAGTCCTTAGGACATTTTTCCATTTGAAAATTATGCTATTTGAATGTTAGTCCATTTTGTAGTTATATCATCAGGCCCTCGGTTTGTAAGGCCATCAGGAAATTATGCCAATTTTCCAATTGGCCATTAGGCTATAAGTCTATACATCCTTTTAGGCCATTTAGTAAATTTAGTCCATCTAAGAAATTTAGGATAATTTAGACCCATTAGACCAATTAGACCAATTATGATAATTTATTCCAATTGGACATTAGGTCGTTAGGACAACATTTCAGTTAAACATTAGGCCTTTAGGTCATTAGGCCTTGTGTTTATTATTCTATTTGGACAAGAAATTTGGCCAATTGGACAATAGGATATTGCGCTGTTTGGATGTTAGGTTATTAGATCATTTTTTCATTTGATCAATTGTGTATTTTGATAATTGGATAATGATTCCATTAGTCTAAATATTCCAATTAGGCCAATTTGACCAATTTGACCTATTAGACCATTTATTCCATGTAGTCCCAATTTTGACAATCTGACCATTTATTTATGCCACTTTGGAAACATTGGATATTTTTTCCCTTTTAAACTTCTAGTTATTTTAGGCCATTTATGCAAATTTCGGACAACTATAAAAACACGTCCAATTTAGGCCAATAAATGAAAATTCAGGCAAACTGTTCATTAGGTTTTTAGTCCATTAGTCCATTAGGCTACTAGGTCCTTACGTCATTAGTCCATTTGGCCAATTGGCTAGGTCATTTGTCCATTAGTCTAATTTTGAAATTAGTTTGTTAGGATATTAGGGAATTGGTTCATTATGCCATTAGAAAAATTGTTCATTAATCCATTAGACTGTTAGAACATTTGGCCATTTGGCTATTGGGCCAATTGGTCATTTTCCCATTCGGCCATTTGGACATTTTTCCAATTAGTCCATTTAGGCCAATTTTGTCTAATTATGAAAATTTGTCCATTTACTTCCCCAATTATTCATATTATGACATTTATACCAATTTCGGCTAAGGATTCCATTTATTTGTCCAATTCAGGCTAATTTCGGCCAATTTTACCACATTAGGCCAATTTTGGTAATTTGTGGTAAATTAAACCATTTATGCCTTTATGTCGATTTATGCCATTTAGGAAATTTAGGTTATTTTTTCCATTTAGAAAATTTAGTAAAATTTAGTTCAATTACACAAATTTAGGACATTAGGCCATTTAGGTCATTTTCCTATTAGGCCAAAAGACAATTTGGCCATTATGTTATTTGGTTATATGGCCAATTAAGACATTTTTTCATTAAAAAAATTAGAAAATTTTCCTATTATACCAATTAGAACATTACACTATTATAACATTTGTCCAATTGGCTATTTTACAATTTTTCAAATTAGACATTTTATTATTGGGAAATTTGACCATTTGACCATTGGGCCATTTTTCCATTTTAAAGGGAAAATTTCATCTTTATATTATATTCATTAATGGCATGAAGGAATAATTTTTTTTCATGAAAGTATAACTACGTAACAATATAATTATAAATATTATTTATATTCATGTTTATAGACTAGGAGAATCTTATTATCGAGCATTGTAGTATTCCCCAATGTATGGGAATACATCATTGTATCTTTTTTTCTTTTTTCCTGATTTGTCCAAAAAACATAAATAAATAAATAAAATTAATAAGAATTAAGATTTATAGGAAATATTATATAATGATTTGGAATACTATTTACTCATCACTCTTCTAATATTCAATAATCTATTGATATTGTGTTATTGGGGAGTTGAGGATTTCTGGTTCCCCCTCTAAATTAGAATCGACTCTACTCTTCTAACTAACATATAACCTGTAATTCTATAATCCCCATAACTCCCCAAAACCTGTCAACATTGCATCCTTAGCAGCTTCACCATTGGTAACATGAAACAGACACTACAACAAACATGTTAATTCATATAAATACAACAATAATATAGATATAAATTAAAAAAATCACACCCATATCTCCTCTCAGGAATTGTCCGTAATTTATTTAACTATATTCCTCCATTATACTGGTTGTATTGGAATTATATATTTTCTCTTGGAAAATGTTCAAAAGAAACTTATACATAGCATGTAATTTTTACCTATAATCAGATTAACTTCATTATAATCCACCATTATTTGTGTTGGGTGATTCCAAACACCATGCATACAGGTGCACCTAAATCCCCTACTAGAAGATCCAACTAAATTAGATCAAAGGGAAAAATAATTAAGTCATGGTACCACAATAAAAAAATGATGTCATATAATTTCACAAACTTATAATAAAAAACCTGATACAAGAAGCTCATTAGGCTCTAATAGACCTATCAATTATCCTAAATTTGTAGCCACTAAAGGATGTGCCTGTTCCAATGTATGCACTGGTTGATCTGTATGCACTAGAGTGGAAGACGAAGGAATATAATCATCAGATCCATGTTGTATAATAGGAAATGGTGGAATTGTAGACATGTGTGGATATAGTTAGTAAGGTTGGGGATACATCAAAGGATATATAAATGGTTAAGGTGGGAACATAATTGGATTTGGTTATGGGAAGAAGAGGCTAAATGAGATGATAATGGAGGAATATGTGGGAGTATCCCTTGAGAATGCAGTGGGGGATGGAATGGTTTGGTAGAAGGGGTGTCTACTGGTGGGTCTGGATGAGCATGGGTATGATTGTTTCTCTGTTAAGCTATAGGAGCACCCCTGCTCCAACCCATACTAGTACGTGGAGAAAAATCCAACTCTGGTTAACCTATATGTCCTTAAAATTTTTTTGATAAAGAAAAATAATATTCCATTAAATGTAATGAAAAAGAAAAATATTATAATTATTATACTCACTAAGGTAACCATAGGAGAAAAAAAATAAGCTTGGGTATCTATTGATCATTATCAAATAAAATTTCCCTTCAATATTCTTAATTATTTTTCATAATTTTCAGATGAATGAAATGATTATTTTTTAAAAATTGTTTTCAAAAATCATGCAGACAACCTACAAGTAAAATAAGTCATAAATAATGTCATAACATTTTTTATAAACAATAATATAAAACTAAGTAATAAATGTTTTTAACCCTATTTAATAATGATTTTCAGAATATAAATAAATATAATTAAATTCTACAAAAACAAAAAAAATAATAAAACAAACATATCAATACTAACTGAAAAAATTATATTAATTAGGGTACAACTAGCCTAAGAAACCCACATCAATGTAAAATGAATGAACTGTGAACATATATGGTGGCTTCTATATATTACCCATCACTAATTAAGGTTTAATATAAACCCTCACATGAGACAATTTGAGTCATAAAATTAAATATTTTGGTCAAAAATGGTATCACTAATGGGTTAAATTTTTTCCCCACCATCATGAAAAAATGTCTTTCAATAACTTCAATAATGACAGCAAAATATGGTCTTAGATGATCTTTCAAATAAATTTTTTTTTTCAATGATTCTTAAATATATGTTTCATTAGAATATAAAAATTGAGTAATATAAATAACTATAAATCCATAGTCATCAATAAATATACCATGTCACGCCATCAAATCATAATATTTATTTTTCATTAGTGTGAAATGACTACGAGAGTAGTAATACAATAACAATATTTTATCATCAAGTCTTTAACAGGAAAAACTTTCATGTCTCTGACTATTATTTGATGAACTAGTATAAGATTCCACTATAGAAGCTAACATAAGGTCATTATGTAGTGTTCACATTTTCACAATATGATCAATTGTAACAAATTTATTCCGATTGATTATTAAATATTTTTATTCACAAACCAAATAATTGAGACCACAATTAAACACTCATAATTATTGAGAGAAATAGACTTTTTTAAAACACAATAACTGAAATATATATCAATAATTAAATAAAATAAATACATACATTTTAGATTAATTAAATTAATGGAAATACATTTTAATTGATCCAAGGAGGAAACTCTTTTCTATGAAAAGTATCTCTAATTATCAAATGAAATTCTCAATGAACTCTTATTATTATTTTTTTATGTTACATATAAAAAATGATAAAAAAAGTTTACAGTATATGTGAAATGACCTAGTATGAGATAACACATAATTATTCAAATTGAATTATTGATATTATTATTGAAAAAACCATAGTCAAAAAGACTATGTGATGGTAAATATCTTGCTCCTCAAGGCTCAATGTAGCCAATGTATATAACCCAAGAATTATTTTTATTTCGTAAATATATGGAAATTAGGTATCAATTTCCTCATACTACTCATATTCATTTATCAATGGTAGTTTATGTATTGTTCTAACATTAGATAAATACATTTAAGAAAAATACATACATTCTTGATCCAGGTATCCTCTCATAATGGAACCTTCATGACAATTCTTGTTTTAGATATAATATTTCATTATGAACATATTTATTTTAGTGGGAAACATTAAAAAATAAATGGATCCACCAAAAATTGTTTCATTTTGATGATTAACAGTTAAATGAAACATGTAAGTGATAATTTGTGGAGTAATTTGTTTCCAAATCATAAAATATTTATAGTGCCACGTGCTGATTCATTATTAAGAATGACTAGGATCAATATTTAGCACAATTTTTTCTAAAAAATTTAATAGGACAATAATGTTCCCCGTAAATTATTGGATTTCAATCTTTGGATTTCTATTGAATTCAATTCATGATGAAAGATATGTCAACGAGCCTGTACCCAAGTGGTAAAGGTTCCTGTTTGGCATCCAAAAGACCCAGGATAAAATTCGGGCGGGGATGAATTTCCGGGGGGTACTGTAGCAGCACTGTAGCTGGGTCTGTAGAATTACTGTAGCAGCGACACGATGGTAGCGGTGGTAGCATTGTAGTAGTGGAGGCACTCTACCAGGTACTGTAGCAGCCTGGTACAGTAGCAGTGTTATTCACTAAAGGGCCATTTGGGCCAAAAAAGTGGCTTTCGGGCCTTGTATTCAGACCACTTGGTCTTGGGCATTTGGGATATGTAATGGGTCTCCCTCTACCCAGTTTGAAAGAGGTATTTTCTTTAAACAATAAACGAGGCTTCAGACCTAACCTTTAAAAAAATTCATGAAGAAAAATGTGATAATTTATAGCTTTTAGGGATTTTGGTTTCAACTCCCTTTGGTTGAATCATTTAGATATATTGCTAGAATAACCATAAAAACCCATTATATCCACAAATAAATCTCAAAATTCATTTATCTCTAAAAGGTTCATCACATAATAAGCCCAATGAACATTCAGTTTATTTTTACCAATACACATAGAAGGTAGTTCTCGTCAAATAACCCAATCCAATAATCCCCATGAGATCAGAGGTCATATTGGGTATTCCTATTGATATTTATAATAATTGAAATCCATATATCACATATATTTTTTTCAATGTACATTAATTCTTACTGATGAATTAATAAATGTGTAGAACAATATGGAAACCCAAAAAATATATTTTTCTTTTTCAATTGTATGTGGTCTCGGTGTCAACATTATTCGAATTTTTAGTTCACACAAGACCTTTTCCTTATTAAAAACTAATATATTTCAAATCCTTAAGAATTAAGGTTATGTACATATGTTGATGTGACAATTTAGTGTCTATTGTATTATCACACCATCAATGATTCTTCTAGTATTGATGATATATTGGAAATTTCCCATGAAAATCAATTTAAGATGACATTTAATCATTCTAAAACATTTATTCTTCAAAAAAAGGGTATTATACTTATCCTATTTTTCTCTAATAAGACATAATTTCATAATTAGTTAAATTGTTTATAGTTCATGAAAGATAAGCCGATATCTGAAATATATTTTTGAAGAAACATCTAATTTCCACACATCCATATCCCAAAGATACTTCAACTCTCTTATTAATGGTTCCAAGTAGACATCTATATTATTTTAATGATTACAAGGTCTATATATTAGTTTACTCAATAATGTGAAAGGGTTTTTATGCACATCTATAGTGGAAGATTATAAACATGAATAGAAATTAGGCATGTGTTGTGGGAAGTAAGCATCTGACCAAATGGATAAAAACTGTCACATGATAGACCAAACCTGACATTTCACAACTCAACTACAAAATCAATATATTTTTTAGGAAATTACTAACATGCTAGTCCATCAATATGATGAAAAAACACATAATTACCTGTAATTATCCTTGAAACATTCCATCGCATATTGGTTGATATTTATACAAACATGAAAACAAATTGAATCTAGTAAATAAAGGAAAATTGCTACATGTCTTTCGGTAGCACATGATATGGTGTTCCATATGTATTTTCCTTCTATAGAGGAGTACCACATTATTTACAATCATTAAGGCATGTTGTTTCCTCCCAAAATAAACTGAAATCTTTCAGACACGCAGCAATTATTTAGTAGAAAATAATAGATTGTTAACTAACATTCATGAGTTATAATTATTTGAGGGAATATATATACCATTAGTATGTATGTCCCTAAAAAGGATAATAATATAATCAATGGTGGTATTCAAAATTCCATACATAGTTCTTCCATGTAAAAATTGCCTTAAAAATTATAAATTTTTCATTTTATTACTTTCATAATATACAAGAGTTCTGGGTCACCCATTATATTTTTCACTATCTCAATATCATAATCTTTAGTCTTTTCCTCAGGAATATTGATGTCATTTCCTTCTTTCATTATCATACTATCTATCTCATGAATATGAACAAATGTAAACTGATAAAATATCAAATTCTAAATAGAACTTATTTCATTCCATTCATGAAAAATAGAATATTGTCTCATCTCTCCATTGTGATACCAAAAATAATAGTTTTTGTGATATCTTTATTTTTTTATATAGAATCTAACATCAACTTCTAATAACATTGGTATTTCAACATAATTATAATATGGAAACTGTATATGACCTGCATTTGAAGCATTATTAAATTCAAAATAAAAAAATATTAAAATCATTTTAAAACATAGATGAAATATGAACAATATTATACATCCAGCTTCTATCTGTTCTATTATAAATAAATATTTATTATCCAATCAATAATTTAAACCATAATTAAAAAATTAATTACAACCAATTTCAATATTAAATTCATCAAATCAAGATATTATCTTGAAAAATAAATAATATTAGAAATAATATACGTTATTAGTGATTCATACAAATAATGAACCAGGAAATGTATAATACATGGAATGAGAAACAACTATTATGTAATCCAATTGAATATCTATGTCTCTATAAAACAAACTTTATTTAAAGAACCACTTTTCAATATTAAATTATTCCAATTAAATAAAAAAAATTATAAAGGAATACTTTTTATAAAATGGAATTCCCAGGAGTGGCCTTTTCGAAACCTCCACACATAGGAACCCCCTCCCCATGAGGACGTCATCCAGAGAAGCCTCAGCTGGGAAGATGACATTTTCAGCTGAAATGACAGAGCATCCCACAGGGTAACACCTTGCTCATGAATGGTTCGACATAACAATCTGTCAGCTACATGAAGTGTCCCCTTCTGCCCACCTGGTGAAACACTAGGTGACCTGACATGATGATCTACACATGGGAGGTGGAAATTCTCCCAAGAGTGGGATCCCAGGAATCGAATCCTAGACCTCACCGAACATCGTTTTTATGACCCTCGACCACCTACCACCGCACCACCGTCAAAGCGACATCCTTTATAAAATAATACATTTACACAAGAATAACAAAAAATTATTCACCCAACATCAAAACCAAAAAACATTTTATAATAATATCAGATAAATTCTTCAATAATTGATATAAATATAAATAATCTTCCACTCCTTATATCACAGAAGAAATGATTTATGAAATAACCATAATATATGTATAATGTAATAAAAGAGAAGGAAGCACTAATATTTTTGATATATTAAATTCAATAAAAATTCTATTATAAAAATTACTCATCTCAAATTAGAAATTATTCACTTCAAATTCCAAATGTAATTATTATCTTAATGAAATTTAATGAAAGGAGTAAAATCTATAACCATATTACTTGAATAATGTAAAGATCATGTTCAATGGTGATACTTATATATTATTTGATGCTTCTTGACACACAATGAAAATAAACCATTAAAATACTTTATCCAAAGACTCCTAAATAAACATTTTGGACACTATATTAAAATAGTAAAGGGTCAAAAATCTATATAACAATGTTGAAGAAAAAAAGTGAAAATTTTTAAAATGTTTTTTATTTTAAATTTTTTTTAACTAAAATAATTTCCTTTAGAAAAAAAATACTACGAAAAAAATCCACCATCATATTTTTAAATATAAAAACATAACAATTTACAGTATATTAGAAATCAATTATAGTATCATTATAGGCATATTCTGAAAAATTACATTTACGGAAGAGACTGCCTACCTATAAAATCTATCGATGAGCTCCTCAAGCTTCAGTAAAATGAAATCAACCTCATATAATGATTTAATAAATTCATATAATCAATTTATTCCAAATCAATCATATCTTGTAATTGATAATAAAAAATATCAAAAGGAAAACCATGAAAATAACATCTAATAACCTCTATAAATTAATTATCACAAAACCCGTAATTTTCTATACTAAGGAAGTTCATGATTTCAACCCATATTAAATAAACCTCTAGAATAATTTATAAAATAGATTACCTTAAACATTAACAATGGTGAACATTTTATTAAATGGTCTGCCTCAAACTCCATTTGGAAAAGAAAATGGAGTCATCATCACCTCATCTAAATTTGACAATGCCTTTGTAAAATTCAATCTAAATATCCAACCCATGGGGGGTATATATTATTGAGAATATCAATATAAATAGTAGGAAATACGAAATTTTAAAATACCCATGTCAACACTACTTATTCATAACAATAAAAAATTATAATCATAATAATTATGCCTAAAATTAAGAACATATTCCACCATTTGGTAGTCTTGGTAAAGAAATATCTAGTAAACTATCTTGTCCAAAATCCTTATATAATGTTACACATGGGCCTAGTTTATTAAGGGAGTTTACACATTATAAATGATAATTCCAATTCATTAACTTATTATGTTTTCCTTTCTTACAATGAGAATCAAACACCAAGTAAATAGGTATATATAATATAACAAAATCCATCAATGAATAGATTTACCTTTGAAAACTAACTCCCATCAACAAGAACCCATATCCCTAATGTCCAATGTCCTATAGAAAACTAAATATTATCAATTCAATATACCTAAATCAATTTATCAATCAAAAACCCATTATATATAAATATATAATAACATGTGTATTACAATAGGGAATATTAGACAAAAAATCAATTTTATCCTTTCACCATCAAATAGTTAGTTTACACATTAGAAAACAGACCTTATAAGTTGGTTATAAAAATAATTTTACTCCCATCATGGATATAAAATTAAAAATAAAATATCACCCACAAATATACAACAATGGAATACTAAATCAGATTCTTAATTAAAGTCATTAAACCAAAATAATGGAAATAAAACTTCACCACAAAGAACCTAATTTCAAATATTCTATAAGAATTGTGACATAAATGTATATTAGTTTGGTTTTTATACATAGAATAAAATGATAACAATAATTAGCCAAATAATATAAGGATTTGGAACTCCCTATAATAGATTTTTGAAATCAAGAAATCAATTTATTAGGGGAGAATATTGTAGGAGGATAGTAATCTATCATCACCTAGGTGAGGGAAGAACATTATTTACCAAAGGGATGGATATATTGCTTGATAAGTGAAGGGGGAGTGTGGGAGGTATGGAAAAATAATGGACTCTATTATAATGGGTTTTAAAATATTGTTTTAGATAGATTAGTTATACCCACAGTTTCTATAAATTGTGGGTATAGACATACTCTAGAAAAGCTATAACCATGATTTCTATAAACAATGGGTATAAATATATATGTGTAGTTCAATTTTACACTATTTTATTATATCCAAAAACTAAATAGGGAAAATAGAAAAAAAATCCCTACCAAAGATTACTGTTAATCAGGGCCAACCATAGCTATAGAGGCAGGATCAACATGCGCCATTCCCTTATGAGATGTAAGAAATACATATGATAATGATGAGGTGGAGAAGACTATGTAGAATCCAATAAAGCTAAAATATCCAAATATTCTGTCATAGCATCCATACAGATTTTAAATGATGCACTCAACTCTTCCATAACTGACCTCATAGTCTATGTCTTACATTCCAATCTACATATCTCAATTTTCTATTTCGGAATATGGAAATCCATTTTTGGATGAATTTGAAATACTGTAAGATTAAACTAGTTCATAGAATTTGCTTTAATGATTTGGGTGGTATTAGGTTCCTGAGACCAAAAAACTACTTCAAAATCAAAAATAAGACTCTACCTAAATGACTATATATTTTCCCTAGAAATCGAATCTGAAAGAACTAGGGAAGTATGTGGAAGTAAAAAAACCACTATGGGATCTGGTCTTATAGTAGGATCATCTGAATCAAAATATTGAAGCTCACAATTATGATCAACTTCCTCAAAAAAAGATCCCTTAGGATCTATCCCAACTACAATAGAAATAGTAGGTCCACCATCTTACTATGGGATGCTTCCATTATCATCCAAATCATCACATGAAGAACTATGAAATTTTGAACTTGGGGAAGGCTCCCCTTTAGAGGATACTTCACCCTCTACCTTATCATCTCCATGTTATTTAACAACATCCTCACTAACATCATTAGACTATGGTTAGTCCAAAATAAGATTAATATATATGGATAATTCCTCTAATTCACCATGAGTAGCATCCACTTAGATAGAACATGTGGATTTACCCCCCTTAGAAGAAACTATGGTTTCTCCTCTAATTTAAAATGCATCACTAGAAGGATTCAAATGAACTAATCTCTCCAAGTATACTAATTAGTCCTAATCTAGTCACTCAACAAACCTAACTAACATTTCTAAACAATAGTGTGATGGATGATGTGACAAAATCCTCTCAGCACCGTCAATATCATTACGAACATATCCTCCATCATCACTAATTCTATTATCATCATTATCATATCTATATATGTTACCATCATCTCCATTATTAACATCACCATTATTTCCACAATCCTCACCAAAAAACTACACAACCTATCTAGAATATTTAGAAGTGTTACATTGAATATTCTCTCCTCTGTATACTTAGGTCTTATAATTATCACTATCTCATTCACATAAAAAACTATCTATAGAAGGGAGAGGGGAAGGATTACATGGAGGGAAAAAAATAATTGGGCTCTATCATATGTAAGGGTCACATACCTCCTCAAGTAAGGTAGAAAACTCCTCATTAATAATTGTTGATGCTACTTCGTCTTCTTCATCATAATACTCTACTATCTCATCTGGATCCACGTCATGATCAAATATACTCTTGGGTCAGGTTGAATGATATAATATATTAAAATACACTTAGATATTATCATTCTCTATATCACATTTCATCATCCAAGGGTTCAATCTCACCCTCATCCTTATACAAATAACATTAGTAAGGAAGAGACCACTACATTTAAAGTTAGTTTCCCCCTCTTCATAAATATAAAATTTAGATTCCAAAATTTTATAAATAAACTTGGGTTAAAATAGATAATTAGTTGAGGAGTATGACTTACACATCTCCATCATGTGTACCATAAGTTATGTGAACAAGTTGATCCAAACCCCTATTTTTATAAGGAATAACATATACACATCACGATATCTCATGTTTTTTAATCCCCCTTTCTAGGGACATAAAAACTTGTTTACAAACATAAATAAAATCTTACAATAACCATTCAACTTAGTATATGTAGGACCCCTCAGAGTCCAATCACCAGTCAGTTCATATAATGAGTCCTCATAACTAACTGATTCACTATCACTATGTATCATTCTATAATAATCTTCTACCTATCCATAATTCAGAAAATTCAAATAAATTTTCCATTACTTTTAAGAAAAGGTGAACTCTTTACCATCAATAATACTTTTAATTAGATCTCCCAACATCCAAAAATAGATATCTACAAACTAATAAAATGGATGAACCAACCTAGGATATAATGGACAGATATTTCAAGAGAACTAATCTAACAATTCTTGGAACTTGAATACCATTAGTACCAATGAATTATGGGAAAGAAACCATTTGGCATCTAATTCAATTTCAACTAACACATTTGAATTTCCCATATGTGGGATCATAAGTTATTTATCAGTTTTTCTTGGTTCTCTTAAATTTTTATTAGGTTATGATTCCTTAAGGAACAACATTTTGGGTCACTTTTCTCTCACCATTTACACAAAATGATGATTGGATCCTGAAAGTAAGAAGAATAATGGCCAGGAGAGAAGAGGGTAGGTGAAATGTCTAGAGGGAGGATGGAACCAGCGAAAGTGACCCAACATTAATATTAAAGTAGGATATATAATTTTAAAAACCAAAAAACAAAACATAACAAACTAAATCAATAAAAAATTTATACTGAAAATTATCAATATAAGTAACACTTGAAATAGAGAATGGTGACTCATCTAACGGTGACTCATCTAACGATTGTGACTAGCTAATGGTGACTCACCAATGGTAACTTTACAACTGTGTATCGCTAATAGTGAATCCCCCATGGTGACTCGCCAAAAGTGACTCGCCAACAATGACTCCCAAATGATGAATCAACAATTGATACTCACTAACAATGACTCACTAAAGGTGAATCTCTAACGGTGACACACCAAAGGTGAATAGACAATGGTGAATCATCCAAATGATAATGACTAATGAAAATTAAACATTCCTAATTCATGTTTTATGTTTTTAATCTCCCATAATTGAATGGTTTTGTAAAGTTATCAAAAAGCATATGTTCAGTTCCTATGTCTTCAAGAGTTATATAAACCTTTTGAAAATATTCCCTCTAAAAGAGATTTCTTTTATCAATAAGTTTTTTCCTAGAATGAACACAAGATTATTATAGATTTATATCAAACATGTTTTTTCACAATATATATAGACTTATTTTAATTGATATCAATAATATAAAAGAGTGTATTTCATCAAAAAAATATGGTTATATCAACTCCATATAGCTATTTATTTTTCTTTTATAGTAGATAGTTCCATAAATATTTTCATTTTACCACACCATGATACTAGACACTTTCCTAAAACCTGACATGTTTCAGATGTGATTTTACTATATAAATTATAATCCAAAAAAATATAATCGAAATAGCTCATTATGTGAAATGATTTTACTCTAGGATAGTGGATTGCTAAATTGGTTGCATATTTCGTGTATTTGAAAATAATTTGAAAAAAAAAATAAAATGAGATTATATTGGGTTTTCTTTGTTGGGACCATGTTTTCTAATGATGTTTTTGGATGAATGAAGTATTGTATTTTATTTTCAGTGAAGTTTGAGAAGAAAGGAAATCACTTCCCCTTCTATATGTGGGTGAGAAAATATCGGAATGTTACCACACTTCTTATGGTAAACGTGACAATTCTTTACTGATCTGTATTTCACAATGATCAGAAGTTGGTTAGAGAACTTGTGATGTCAGATTTATAAAGGAAAGGGGGGAAAGCGATATGGTCAATTAGTATACTTGGCCTTGAAAAATCAGATGAATGTGTTTCACATAGATAGGATTTATGAAAAGTTTTTTGTATAGAAACATACAAATTTGATGGTGTTCTCGGTGACTACGACTATCTTTGAGAATGGATGAGTGAAAAACTTTTCATGCGAGCATTGATGCGGTGAAAAGAATTGTGAGTGGAGCATATTAGCGGTGCAAAAGATGAAGTATCTTCATGATAGAAAAAATTATTTGATGGAATGCTTCGTGATTACAACGAGCTATGAGAATCTTGAAAATAGGCATGGTGCTTCGTGAAATAGAGTGAATTTCTGGGGAAATTTCAAAGCTCTAGGATTTGGTGTTGAAATGGAGTTGAAGAGGTTTTAAGGTTCTATATTTGGTGGAAAGTTATTATAAATAGGCCTCCACCCCCGAGAGGAATTTAGAGAAACATAACGATAATTTTAGAGCTGATGAATTTCGAAGAAGGTTTACAGAGAAAACGATCTATGCAAAGAAAGTAAGCTCCGAGAAAAAAAGGAGCTTCGTGGAGAGTCTTCGAGATTTTCAAAATAAGTGAAATTAGAAAATACCAATCGGTGCTCCATGAAATAGTGAGTTCTATGATGTAGTGAGATTTTCTATCTAGATTTCTTTACAAACTAGAGTGCTCTACGAAGCTCTACGAAGCTGGGAGCTTCGTAAAGGTGATATGCAAAGGAGCTCTCTAAGGTGATGATTTGAGTATCTACAAAGGAGCTATCTGAGATGATGATTTGTGTACCCAAATTAAGTGATATGTTCTTTCAAGTGAATCATGATATGACTGGGGTATAAGAGTAATTATTATTACGAAGTCCAGGTAGTTCCTATCATCTTCTGGATAGAAAGGACAAGAGTTGTTTTCAATAATCTAATTTGAGAAATTTTGTTAAGAAGAACAGAATTATTTCTTTACCCAATTTGTGCAAAGGGGGTGCACACAAACTTGAGGAAGATCTCCCAATTACTACATGAGATAATGGTCATATACTACTCATCGTATTCAACATCAAAGGATTTTTTTCTAGTGGATTATATGGTATAAAATTATTTCTATACCATAAAAATGACATAACTACTCTTGTTGAGTTGTGAAGCTTGTAAATCTTGTGTTCTTCTGGTTTTGTGTGTTATAAAGGAAACGAATCTTTAACAGGAGATGATGGTTATTTCAACAAGAAAGGATACATTAATATAGATATCACTGAATCACCTCTCCCCCTCTTAGTGATACTTGGATCCTAATTGGGAACTTAATTCTTGAAAATGGGCACAAATACACACACTAAACATAATATAAGCCCAAATACTTGTTATGTATAATAATGTTCCACTCATACTTTGGTAATGAATTTTATAAAATTGTTTTTTACCTTTAATTGGATCTAACTTATAGGTATTACTCATGGGAGCGTCAACGATTTTATTGTTATCCAAACAAAAACGTTTTAAAATATATTTAGTTTACATTCATTGATTTAAAATAATTCAATATTTTTTTTGGAAAATCTAAATACATTGAAAGAATTTATGTTCACCCATTAAATTAATTTCAAATTAATTTTTCATTATATTGAAAAAATCAGTACACAAAAAAATTAGATTATGAAAAAATAATTTCATCAACATAAATTTGAAAAATTAAATAATTTTTCGAAATTATTTTTATGAAAATTGTACAATAAACAATACCTTATAAAAACCCATTATAAAATATAAAATAGTTGATCCTATGATACCAATCTCTGGGAGTTTTTTTAAACCATAATGGTTTTTTAATTTGAAAACATTTTTTTGAAAATATGTACATTAAAATTTTGGGGGTTGTTAAACAAAAATCTCTTTGATTATATAACCATTTAGGAATTCACTTTTGACAATAATTTTATATAGTTTAAAATCCGAATGTTCTATATAAGAAAGTTGTATTACGTTAACATGAAGTCTAACTACCGGTGAAAAGGGTTCGTCATAGTCAATAACCTCATCTTTACTATATCTTTCTATAACTAACCCATTTTTTATTAATATAGTTCTAGACTCATCAGCCTTATTTCCAAACACCCATTTAGTTTTATGAGTGACTATGTCCATATGTCTAACTAAATGTTAAAAAATGTTATTTTATTCAAGTTGATGAAGCTAAAATTTCATTTCCATCATTGATAATTCATCATTAATTGAATAATTAATGTTTTTAGGTTCAATTTTTGATAAGAATTCTTGATTTTCAACCTGATATCTAATATAATCCTTGAGAAGTGTACCACTATCTGGGTCTCTAAATACAAAATCTACAGGATGATATTTAATACTCATAACAACACTTTGAAAAGAAGATATGGTTATCTCAGTATCTTCTACATAGTATGATTCAAATTGGGAATGTTCTCTACAATGAGAAGATTTTAATGCCATTTTCACATATGTTTTAGAATATTTGGATTCAATATTCAGAGTTAAAAAATCATCCAAAACGTTTTCTTATAGAGATTTTAATCTCATGTGGATCTATTTTACCAAACTTGACCTGAAAAATCTCATCTTTTTCCTTGGTACTAATGATGAACACATTTTCTGATTTACTCAAAGATGAATTACCAATGGAAGTTCCTACATAAAATATGGAAGAAATTTTTTGAATATTATTCTTAGTACTAGGAATAAATATGTTTCAACAAAAACTTTAATGTACATTTCAATTTTCTTTCTACTTTTCAGTGGTTCATAAGGAGGTTTATTTAGGAGAATTATAATAAAAACTCTATTAATTATATAACGGGATGTATTCACATCCTGTTCCCAAAAATAAATAGGTAGGTAATACTCATTTAGCGTTATCCATGAAACTTTTTGAAGTGTTGTATTCCTTTTTTCAACAACATTATTCTATTTTGGGGTTCTTGGAGAAAAAAAGTTATGATTATATCCAATTTGTTGGAAAAAAGATTCAAAGTATTTATTTTAAATCTCATAGACATGATCACTTATTATTTTATCAATGTTAATTCCAATAATAATAATTTTTATATTTAGTATAATTGGAAATATATGACCAGGAATCACTTTTGTGAGCTAATAATAATTCCAAAATATACCTAGAAAGGTCATCTACATGGAAATAAACATATTGCTTCACATTTTAACTAGAAACACTAGATTTTCTAGACATGTTAATGTGATACAAATCTAGGTGTTGATAATTTTATGTGTATTTATTTTATTTAGAAGTTATTTATACTGTTTCCCTTTTTGGAGGGTGTTATAAATTTTATCATTTGAGATTTCATTTTTAGGTTGATATTTTAATAACCATTTCTTAGTGATATTTATATGTGAAAAAATATATAAATTTTCTATTATCCTATGAAAAATCCTTTATTCCTTGTGAAATTCACATATACAAGAAAATAATTGGGAAAATAAAGAGTCTAAATTAACACCATAAAAATTTCCATTCTTCATTGAAGTAGACACTAAAGAATTTTTAGAATCAAAACCAGTACAAGATTTATTTTCAAATTTCACATATAAAACATCATCACATAATTGTGATATTATATGAATATTGTTCTTTAACACATATAAAAATAATAATTTTGAATTTAAAACTCAGTTAAAATTACCAACTTGTCCATATTTAATTATTTTTCCTTTGGTGTTGTTACCAAAAGTCACATGTCCAGCATCCACCATAATCAAATTTATGAAGCTTGAGTAATCTCCATTCATGTGTCTAAAATATCCATGTTTTATGTACTGTAGGTTCATACTATAAATTTTAATTTAGGTTACATACAAAAAAAATGACACCAAAATAATTTTGGTACACAAATCTTCTTGAGTCTTGAAATATTAGTAATTAAGGATTAAAAAACCCATATTTTTTTAATTTTTTAATTTTCTATAGTTTTTAATAATTTATAAATAAATAATTTTTTAGGTCAAAATGAATAAAAACAAATAACAGGTTTTCAAAACTATAACAAGGAATGTATTTATTTTTAACTACCATCCTCTCTCCTGGTTGAGACCCAGTACCTGTTGTGTATTTAAGTTATGTTTTCTTTAAAAGAATTTTTATGAGGGTATTTATCCCATTAGTAAATAATTATATTTCTATATTTATTTTGTTATTAGATAATTTATAGTAATTGTTTTATTTTAACAGTTTATCATACTTCTCATTTTCAATATCTAGGCCTAAGGTAAAATTAATAGTCAAATCAAGTAGTTTCAAAAAAAAGTATATACTTATCCACTAGATCATTAAATATATCTTTAAACATGTTATAATTATAAAAAATTACTTCATTAGTCATTTCATCATCATTACATTCATCACTGTCAAGAATTGAAATTTTTTAGGTGAACCATAAAATAAATTTGATACCTCAAATGTGTTTTTCTTGAAACACATCTTACCTCTGTAAGGTTATTCGTCTTGTGTAGTGTTGGAATCACTATAGTATTATTTAGTGGAACTATAATTATCTTTCATTACATTCCTGTACTTCTTATCTTTGTCATCATATTTATTTTTTTCTTCATATAAGTATAGTTAGCTTTGACATGTCCTTTATTATTATATTCATACAAAATGATTTCATTTTAAGTGTCTTATCTCTTCAAATCCTTATTCTAATTTACTAGATTATCATATTTAACTTTATATCTTGGGTTCCTAATGAAAATTTTATTCTTATAGTAATTTTTAAATATTCTTGAAATATGGTCTATTTCATCACCACTCTCACATGGGGATTCTTCATCACTTGAGCTTTTAACTTGAACTTTCTCATACTATTTGAATGTAGTAGTCTTAAACTCTAAATATATTCACTTTGGTTCATCATCCACTTCTTTTTTAACTTTATGTTCTTCATCATACATCATTATTTATCAAATAATCTCATCAATATGTACCTTATTAATATCACATGATTCTCTAATTGATACTGAGTGTCATCTCCATCTTTCTAGAAGTCACCGTACTGGGTGCATGACTTGATCTTTATCAGAAATAGGATTCCCTAAAGTGTTAAATTATATGTACAATCACATAAAAACCAATATAAATGTTATAGATAATATCATCATGTTTAATATTAAATTTATCTTATTTAATAATATAGGTATTTAAATCCATTTTTTAATATTAGTTTCTTATTTTTTGGGAAGTGGCCAAATTTTCCAAAATTCTAAAAACTATTTTTTCTAATAGATATTATATTGTATTTTTAATCTTCTAGTGAACAATTTAGGGAATTAAAATCATTATAGTTTTTATCATAAGAGATTTTTTTATCATCATCCCATATGTTTCTTTATTTTTTTGGTGTTCCATGTTTATCTAAAATAGTAGTTTAAATTTTAAAACCCATTTTCTCAATATGAATTTTGTTTTTATTATACACTGAGTATAATTTCTTTCATTAATGAAGGGATGAATATTGGTAGTAGAATATTATAATCTATTATCCATAAAGATATAAATTTATAACTAATATAAATTTGGGATCCTTAAAAGACCACCAAAATCACAGTTGAAAATACATGTAGAATCATTTGATACCAAATGTTGTTTGGAATGAGTATCATTATAGGGGAGGGGTGAATTGAGTTACCAAAAAAAATTTATTTTAAAAAACTCAAATAAAATCACCCAATTCAAAACAAAATTTTCCAGTTAATCAAAATTTTCATTTGATAACAGTTTTTCCTTTAAAATATTTATAAAAGATTGATTAGTGACCAGTTAAACCAAAATTGAAAATTAATTTATCTTTTGAAATCAATTTACTCAAAGAAATCCTAATGTAAATAGTAGTTACAAATAACTATAAAAGTATTAGTTTTATTTTAAATTTTATAAAAAATGCACATAAATATTTTCAAATGAGAAAATAATCTAAACAATTAAATTGAATAAAATAAGGGGTTTATTCTCTTGTAGATACCTTCTCCCGTCTACATGGAAATCACCTGCTACTAAATATATTATATGACTATATTTGGGTCCAAAAAAAATATTGTTATACAAACAAAAGCATACAAGTTTTCCAGGACACATGAGGATATATTCCAAAAATAAACATTATAAGAAAAACAATATGGTCCACACACAGACGTCTTCCAAAAATATCTTGTTATACATATTAAAAGTTATAGTTCAGAATATCTTGTATTCTCTAGTTCTAGAAAAGGAGTTAATGTGTGTTAATTAATATATCATACAACACACATCATGAAATTTAATGAAATAAAATGAATGCATAAGATATGAGATATAGAAAAGGTAGTTTTGTTTAGTTTGTAAGCCTTCAGATGCTTGAGTGTCCTCAAATATAGCTTGGTGAGGAGCACAAGCAGTTTTTCTAAAAATAGTAGAAAAAAAGAGAATTCAAAGGGTTCTCTTTATTATCTATTTTAAATTATCTTTCTCTTAAATTATTTCCACTCATTCATAGTTGAATGGTTTTAGGTATTCTACATGTTTTCTCTAGTTTGTTGATCCTTCAGGATTCATAAATTCATACCACACGTGATTATCGTGATTTTCAGAAAATCTTTTCATGTTGGAGTCTTTTGAGAATATAAATAACTTAATACATCTATTGATGAATAATCATCTAATACTTCTAGATCTTTGTACTTATATCCAATAGTTTATCTAATGTATCCCTTCAATGGTTAAGATTATAATCAAATAAAAACCCTTCTCATTAATGGAATTAATATTGTCGTTCAGGAACTTAATTTTAAAAAGTCATAATAGTGATGGTGGATTTTCTGAAAGTAAAATATCTTTGGCAGCAAGACATATCTAGTTGAAATAATATATAATAGTGAGTCATCATTATGGATATTAATTTAAACTAATAGTGAAACATCATTAGTCGTGACTCATCATTGTAGTGAGTCATTTGAAATAATCGTGAGTTATGTCGGGTGATGACTCAGTCTGAAGATGACTCATTTAAACTATTACTGAGTATATTTTGGTGGTGAGAGACTAATTTTAACTAAAATCAAGTCATGTCTTGTGGTGACTTAGTATAGTGACATCTTAACTCTTGCAGTCATACATTCTGGTGGTGATACAATTGAACTAATGGTGACTCATTCTAATACATAGTAAAAAGTTTCATAAAATATCCTTATAAAATAAAATTATATCATAAAAAAGTTATCTCTTTTGAAACATAATAAAAATTATTTTTGATAATAAAAATAAGTAGGTTCAAATAGGTTGGTATACATTTTTTAGTGATGGCCCATGATAGGTATGATTGAGGGTAGAGATGGGGTTACGATTTTACCCATTAGGATAAGGTAGGAAAAGTGGATTAGTTATTGACATATATAGGCCCTCCTTTATATAATTTTGTCAAAATGTATAATATGTGTTTCAGTATGTGTGTTTATAATAGTGTAAATATCACACTATGATTACATTTACCAATTGGGAGGCAGGAGGTTATTGTTCAAAATGATTATCTATTAGTGAGACAATAACCTCCATTAGTTCTGAGAAATAGGGAGGATGAGGAGTTCCATGGAAAAATTTAGTGTTTTATTTAATTTAGGGAGGGAGAATTTGGTTAGTTAGTTCCAAGTATGTTTGATTTGATGATGGAGTTTCAGCCACAACGACCTTAGACCTTTTACGGATATGGTGGACCTAATGAAACATAGTTATATATCAATTCTATCTAGAAGATTGTGGATCACTTAAAGAATACTCCTAAAAAGAGTGGTATGTTGGAATTTCATTTGTTAGCTAGACTAGAATAGCTCTTGTTTGATATTCAAGATAGGGATGAATAGTTTGAATTCATGGATTTCTAAATCTTCTCAAGAAGTTCTTGGAGAACTTTTACCTTGGGACCCTAAAGTAATGTGAAGATAAATAGTGTATGTGGTTGGAATAATGATGTTTTCCAATGATAGATTATTGTGGACACTTCACTGAAATGATTTTTTTTATCCTATATTGACATGAGATTAGGTAGCTATAGCCAAACATTTTCAACATGGAAATACATATGAGATCATTTCTTAGATAAAATTCATTCTTTTTAATAGGTTTTTTGATGGTATGGATGAGGTTTTCATTTATTAGGGGAACTGGAAGGAGGATCCTAGTGTTGGGAAGATAGTTTCAGTAGGGTGATCTAGTGGTATATCTTCTCATAGTAGTAATCATCATTTGGATAACTTATACTAGGGAGGTGGTGGATAGAGTATCCAAGAGAGGTTATTAGCATCATAGGGTTTCAATTGTGTGATTTACTATTAGTGTAGTAGACTTTTCCACATGAATCATTAGTATCCACAATTGGTAGTGGAATTTAGAGCTTGTGGGAGGACATGTCATATTCAAAGGTTATTTCAGAACCCATGAATGATTATAAGTGATGGGGATCCCAGACTGAAATAGATCACCATAAGGGGATCAACTATCACATATTAGTTAGGCAGTTGGAGTTCTACCAATAGTACCAATTACGGTGGTAGACGCGACACTTTAGAACAAGAGAATCCTAATCAGTAGAGGTTCTATATGCATGGGGCTTAGAATTAGAACCAATTTAAGGGAACATGAAAACTATATTTTATTCATCTTTATTCATAAGGTAGTGTGGTTATAGTATTGAATGTTTTAATTATGATTCTTATAGCTTAAATGATTTCTTTTTCTTTATTTAATTTGTGACCATAAAATTCATTTATATCTTTGAGGTTTGTGAACATTTTGTGTCCAAAAGTGGAATATCTCTTTTGGGGTAATGTCGATCGACATACAATTTGGGTTTCATTCATACATTATCTAATGTTTTAAGTAATGTGACCTGAAGGTTGGTGGGTACTATAACACCCAATTATTTTACAATACGTTATCTCTTAAAGTAATTCAATAGCTTGCGCTGCACACAACACCGAGTTTGAGTACACCATGACATACCAAACTAGACATTTAAAAATAGGTTATGAGTAGTATTAACCACATTTTGAATTTTATATATATCCTATATAATTTTAACATTCAACTTTTGTGTTTCTTATACATATTATAAGGAGAAATTTAATTTTCAGATAAAAGAAGTATTTTCCATAAAATGCAGTTTTTCCACCTTTTAATGGAGATCCATTTTTTAATCCAATATTTGACACTTTTATATATTAAATTTAGTGAAATTAAATTCTTCATTAGAAGTGGAACATAAAAATTTAGTTTGAATAATTTTTTTGTACTTTTCTTATAACTTTTATATAGTGATGAAAAGTGAAAAAATTCTAAATTTTAATTGAAAACAAGATTTTTAATTGAAATAATTTATAATTTTAAGTTATGAATGTGGGTGGTTTTAGAGTATAATTTGATTATATTTCTATCATTTAATATAATTTAGGTCATTATAAGTAATTTCACATTTAAATTGGATATAAACACATGTAAATCTTTTGACAGTTTCTACTTTTTAAAAACTTGATTTTTTGGTTTTGACAATGGGAAATAATTTTAAAATAATTAATGAAACATTTATGTTTTTAATTTGTTAAAATACAATTCATTTTGTAATTTTTAATATCAAAATTATCTTAGGGTAAATTTTTGGCATTTTTTTAAAAGATTCAATTTTTGATGAATAGTAAAAAACACTGCGCTTTTGTTTAAAACTGACTCTTTATTTAAATAATTATTTATTTTTTTTAAATTTATTTTAAGTCAAAATAGATACATAACACCTATATTTTTCAAATTTAATTAGTCCAATTCATTTTATAATAATATTAGATATATAAAATTTTATTGAACCTTTTAACATCTTTTACCCACATTCTAAGCACATTTACAAATTTTCATAAAACATAATTTTACAAGTTCTGTGAATTGAATTTAAAAAATCATAGAGATATGCTTTACATCAATAAGTAAAATTTCGTTTAATAAGAAGAAAATATTTTTTTTATGAATAGTAACTTTTGGATTTTATTTACCACAATTAAAAGTAAATTGGATAATTAAAGGTAAAATTGATATTATTATTACCCTAAAACATGTCCTAATTATATTGGATAACTGTATTTCGACCAAAACCAATCATAGAAATAAAATATTATTCTCTTTGATCTAATTGGATTATATTAAGACATTTATTATTATTTTAATTAAAGAATAGTTAAAAGTGTTGAATACAAATTTTAAAAACTAAAACATTTTCAATATAGGGTTATACCTAAAATAATTTTGACTATAAATATTAATAATAAAGTTAAAAATAGTTTAAACATAATGTTATTTTACTTATTATTTTTAAACATTATATAATTGAATTTATTTATGACATAATGATGAGGCAGCAATTAACTTTTTAATGTATGATTAACATAATTGATATTATAAATATCCAAATAAATGTAAATTCAGGAATTTTGATGCATTAAACTAATTATATAGGTCAATATGACATGTTAGGATTTACATAATGTATTTTTTTCAAAAGAAATCATGTTTTTCTGACTTTCGCAAAAACCAAATACTAAGTAGTGTCAAAATTGACATAAATGAGATTTTATAAAAAATACTCTATAATTAAATGATATAATATTCTAAAAAATATAATATTCCGAAAAAGGAATAATATAATGATATATAGGTCATTAATGAACCACTTGGGGTTATTTGGGAATTTAATAGTAAGTTTATTTACCATGTAATATACAAATCAAGAAGGCATTGTAAAAGTTAAACTATTTAACTAAGAGTTAAATCTAAAAATAAGGTTGATATGGTGACAGAACTTTTCTAAAACCTATTTGTTAAAAGGATTTAGACCGATACCCACCTTATCCTCTAAATAAATTCATTTGGAGCCATTATAAACCTAAAATGATTAAATAATAAAATAATATTTCAAGATTATCCTAAAGTGACCCTCACCTCTCTTATAAAAGGGAACTTCCCCTTCTCTTAATTTCACACATCCAAATCCATTTTTATCAGCCATCCCCTAATCAAATAACTTACCAACTACATTAAAATCAACCTAGAGACCCTAATTTTATGCTAATGCCAAACTAAAGAGCCCTTTTTATCAAATCAAAAGGAAGAACCTAAAGAGGAGGTAATAATTTCATCACCTATTTCACAGTTCTTTTCATCATACATTTCCTCTTTATTTGAATTTTTCCTTACTAAAATAATAAATCCAATAACTTATACATACTGTGATATTATTATAAATATGTTAAGAATATATTCATTATTATATCCATCCAATTAATGACAAAGTCACCATACGTGCGTACATACGACCTACCGTCTCCACGTCGTGGTGTAGTTTGTTATTCAACACTTCATTTTTTGGATGGGTTTAATATTGAGTATAATATATGTAAATAATAAATATAACATGTTAATTATTATTTATATATAATATAATATCCAATTATATATGATTTTACCATCAATAGAATGATATCATCGCTCGTGCGTACGTATAGCTTACCGTCTCCCTAAATGGTGTTTTCCATTTCATAAATCTATCAATAATAAGTATTTATATGATGAATATATATGATATATAAATAATGTTTGATAATCAATAATTATCTAAATAACTATCTAATTGATACAATCAAGAATAACAAGTTAAAACATGTAAAATGAAGAAAGTGATTATTATCTGAAGTGTTACTTTAACATGAAAAGTATTATTAAATGGGTAGTATAAAGTGCCAAATGAATCATATATGATATCTCAAATAATAAAGTATTTTTGTTATAATTTATTAACAAACTATGGTCATTATACAAGAGGCTAAACGTACCCTCTTCTAATGGAATGTACACGGTAAGGGTTAATTCTTCAATCTCATTATTATCCGAGTTTGTTTATGTGTAAGTATTTACTGGGACATTTTTATCATCCATGTACATGTTTCATAAATTTTTTTTCAAAATGAATATTTTAAGGATTCATGGAAGTTAATCTATATCAAGTTCAATATTTTAAATTTTTTAATTATTTATTTTTCTAAATCATTTTAATTTATGTCCATGTTTCAAAATGATTTCCAGAATTTCTTTATATGGACATGATTGTTTTAAAATGTTAATTCCTTATAAAATTTACAAAGATGTATGGAACACATTGATTAAAAAATATATTTTAAATTACTTTATTTATAAATGTGTGTCTTTTATATGATTTCACAAAAATGATATTTCTCTCAATGAGTTTTACTGATCATTTTCAACAATGTCAAACATCCTTTACTGGATATTATTATTGATTATAGTTGATTTATTATAATACAATATTCCATATTGTATTGAATGAGTTATGATATGTTTGACTGTGGATTTTCTATTTTTATACCATTCATGCATTATAGTTAAATTATTGATATTTCTTATTCTAGTTTTAATATGAATGTTTATATTATGTTTCAATACTTTCATATGAGGAATGCGTTGGACAAATTAAGAGATGGGTGGAGCCCTCTATAACTCCTCGATGCATTTCTAGGTCTCATGAGACAAACTAGTGTCTTGGTATAATGCCTTGAGCAAATATTATTTTTAATCATGGTACGCACCCTTGACTATGTGGTTATGATGTCTGGCATTATGCATTTCCTCATTATGAAATTGGTTATTACATGTGATTATTATATTAGTAGAATATCCTTGTTCATGTTAATATCGTAATGTTATATTTTTTTCCATATTATTAACAGGATTTTGTTTAAAAAGTATTTTTTATTATAAATTTTAACTTAATATTTTAAAGCGTCCCCTAAATTATTTACCCTTACTGAGCATCTGAGGTTACCCCTTTCTTATGTTTTGTTTTCCCAGGATGCTAAGAAGTGTATTATGATTTATATACAATTTTAAGCTAGAAAAATAAAGGAATTATCTAATGATATTTTTTTTATTGTGTGTGAATGTGTAATGTAACATTAATGAATGTAATATATTTTCCAAAACTACTAAACCGATTGTTCATTCGAAACATGATTCCTTGTAATTATACTAAAGAATTAAAATATCGCACCAGCTCTAGGTAATTGGAGTCGGGATGTTATAGTTGGTATCCGAAGAAGTTTAGAAACCACTATGGAAATTGATTTAGATAAACTATGATTTGAAACATTACCATAAAATAGACTTTGAGGATTTGTATAGAAGAACATCCAAAAATTTTGGTAATGTAGATATTTTGGGAATTTTCCAAGCAATACATTTCTGTATGGATACGAACAGGTAGCGAAGGCTTTGGAACAAATGTACCTAGGAGTGAAAATTTTGACAAGGAGTTTAAGGCTTGACCCGGGGTATCCTGGTACACGACAATGTGCCTTGATGCACTCCTGGTTATGATACTCTTGGGGGATATACTTAGGATAATTATCATTTTCTTTACAAAACATTATGATGGATTTAAAAGTAAATACTTCCTCAAAGAAAACATGATTTTTATGATTATAGATTAAATGAATAAACATTTCAATTTACGTTAGGTGTTTTACAAGTTTATAATTATGAATTGTAATTCATAAACTAATCTAATGTATTCCATTGTTATGAAATGGTGCCCAGTAGAAGGAATGATAACTCTAGAAATACACATGATCCAAGGAGTAAGAAGGATCATATATTTCATGGAATGAAGCCAACATATAGAAGGGAAATAGTCTCCCATATATTCTAATCACATGAAGAAATAGTATCTTGTGTTAGTAAGATAAGTAATGAATTTTTTGAGTACTGTGTCTTTGAAGGGATGTAAGAGAAGAAAATGATGGTATAGAGAAAGATGGATAAAGGGAATAGGGTAAAGAAAGATTTTCCCACATGTGATAACTATGGAAAGAATAAAATTGGTAATTTAATGAAGGAAATGGGTGTTTTTTATACATGTGGAGAAAGAAGACACCATGTACATGATTTCAAGGGTAAGAAAAAGGTTTCAAATGCACAATGCTTCATCTGCAAGGAGCTGTGACACTATGGAAGTCAATTTACCAATCATCATAGTATACCCCAAATTCTATTATTGGATAATAATCATGTGATGATACTACCACACATAAAGAGGAATGATTAGTGTCCTTATGTTGTTATTAAAGAATTGTTTCATTTGAGTATTTTATTGATGATGTACATCTTATAAGAATTATAAAGTATATAAGTATTGTATTGTAGTACATTTTCATTAAGGAATTGAGATTTTATGGTTCTAAGTAAAGTGACATAGATTCAAGTTAAACATTTTGGAAAATATATTCTTGGGAGAAAAATAACCATTAACATGTTTCTGGAACTGAGATAATGATTTCAGAATAAGATATGATTTATTTGGATAAATTATATTTGATATTCTTGACTACCTTGAAACTAATTAATTGTTTGTTTACTGAATTATTGTTGGAGTTTACAACATTTTTGGATATAAGGAGTATATTCAGTATTATATAGGGAATAAGGGAGCATGAATATAATCAATAAGGTTTTTTGGTAATTCAGGGTGATACCATGTTTTAAAAGAATACATGATGAAGGTATTCACATGTTATTACATAGAAAAAAAAATAACTTCAATATGTTGACCTTCCTTATAAATTTTGGAGTGTGAGTTTGGATAGAAGTATTTTAGATAAGCCTAAAGGTTGAAATGAATTAAGTTGCACATTGAATACTATTATTTAAGGTTAAAACATTTCTTAATATTATTTTTGGATTGTTATAAAAAGGCGAACTCAGAGGTCGGGCGACAATCCGTTGCATCTGACATGGACACGAGACTTGAACCCCGAACTGAAGGGCGAAAAGTTTGTATCACCTACCACTAGCCTACATGATGTCTCAGTTAGTATAATGTAATTTTTTTATTTTCTAACAGATGAATTTTAAATTCATTATTTTTGGAACCCTATACTTTTAGGATAAATAGAATATTTTTGAATTCTATTATCTTTTGAATTAAAAGATGAGTTTGTTGTAGAAGTTAGTTGAAGGATGGTATTCTACTTTTCAAGTATTTTTATCTCTTATTCAATGAATAAATTAATTCTTAAACTTTAGGTAAGGTATCTTAAAACCAAAAATCCATTATCCTAATACCTTATGTTTTGTTAAATTGATGATATTTAAATCATTGAGGCCCTCAATATTCCTTTTATTGTTAACTTTTTTGTGATTGATGACCTCAATCACATTCTATAAATATTTATGTTTTCCCTATAATTATGTGTCTCTAATTTCCACAAATTAACTCCTATTTTAGATCATAATTTTTTGTCGACTTTTTCATTCCTCTTTCCCTCTTATTAAGACAAAATTTTAGTAACCCTATTTCTGATGCAGTTTTTCCAAAAAAGCATTTTCTATTTTTAACCTTTTATTATCAAAGAACAATTTCAAATTTCTAGGAAGCAATTTATTGAACGAGTGTATAATGCAACACCTCATGATTTCATAGTACGTTATCTCATTAATGTAATTCAATAGGTTGCTCTACATGCTACACTGAGTTCGAGCGCACCACGAATTACCAAACAAGTCGTTTAAAAAGAGATTATGAATAGTATTAACCAAAACATGAATTTTATATATATCATATATAATTTTAACATGAAACTTTTTTGTTTATTATACATAATATAACGAAAAATTCAATTTTCAGTTAAAAGAAGTATTTTTCAAAAAATACAGTTTTTTCACCTTTAAATGGTGAAACCTTTTTAAATACAATATTTGAAACTTTTATATATTAAATTTAGTGAAATTAAATTATTCTTTAGTATTGGAACATCAAAATTTAGTTTGGATATATTTTTGGTACTTTTATGATAACTTTCATATTATGATGAATAGTGAAAAATACTGAATTTTAATTGAAAAAATCATTTGTAATCGAATCAATTTATAGTGTTAAATTATGAATTTCAGTAGTTTTAAAATATAATTAGAATTTATTATTATCATTTAATATAATTTAGGTCATTATAAGTAATTTCACATTTAAATTGGAGAGAATCTCATGTCAATCTTTTGATAGTTTTTACTTTTTAAAAACTTGATTTTTGGTTTTGACAAGAGGGAATAATTTTACATTAATTAATGAAACATATATGTTTTGAAATTGGTAAAATAGATTTTATTTTTTAATTCAGAATATTAAAATTATCTTAGGGTGAATATTTTGCATTTTTTTGAAAACTTTCTGTTTTTGATTAATAGTAAAAAAACCCTCCATTTTTTTAAAACTAACTTTTTATTTAAATAATTATTTATTTTATTTTATTTTATTTTATTTAAAAATAGATAAATAATACCTATATTAGTCCAATTTAATTCATTGATGTCATTTTATAATGCGATTAGATATAAAAAAAATTATTGAACTTTTTAGCGTCTTTTACCCACCGTCTAGGCACATTGGAAAAATTGCATAAATCGTAATTTTACCGCTTCTGTGAATTAAATTTAAAAAAACATAGAGACATAGTTTACATCAGTATGTAAAATGAGTTTCAATAGGATAAAAATAATTTTGTGGAAATCGTAACTTTTGGATTTTATTTACCTCGGTTAAAAGTATATAGGGTAATTAAAGGTAATAAATGATAATATAATTACCCTAACACATGTCCTAAATCTATTGGATAAGTTTATTTCATCCAAAATCAACATTAGAAATAAAATGTGATCCTCTTTGATCTACATAGATTAGATTAAGATATTTATTATTATTTTATTTAAAGAAGAGTTAAAAGTGTTAAATTCAAATTTTAATAACTAAAACATTTTTAATATAGGGTTATACATTAGATAATTTTGACTATAAATATTAATTAGAAAGATAAAAATATTTCCTATATCATGGTATTTTATTTTTAAATTTTATACATTATATAATTAAATTTATTTATGACACAATGATGATCCTGTAATTACCTTATAAATGAATGATTAACATAATTGATATTATAAATATCCAAATAAATGTAAATTTAGACTTTTGATGCATTACACTAATTTAATCGATTAATATGAACTTTTAGGATTTTTTAATCTTTTTTTATGTAATAATGTTTTGTTTACTTTCACAAAAACAAAATATTAAATAGTGTCAAAATTGACATAAATGTGTTTTTAAAACAAATACTATATTATTAAATGATATAATATTCCTTAAAATCTATGGTTCATCCAAAGAACATATATAATGATATATAGGTCACTAATGTACCACTTGGGGTTCTCTTGACATTTTATAGTAATTTTATTAACCATTTAATATAAAAATACAAGAAGATATTATGAAGTTAAACTATTTAACTAAAGATAAATCTAAAAGATAAGGTTGATATGGTGACCTAAACATGTCTAAAACCTATTTGTTGAGAGGATATCGACCCATCGCCACCTTATCCTCTAAATAATACATTTTGAGCCACTATAAACCGAAAATGGTTTCATAATAAAATAACCTTTCAATATTTTCCAAAAGTGACCCTCACCACTCTTATAAAAGGGTACTTTCCCATCACTTAATTTCACACCTCCAGAGAAATCTGGCTCTGCCAAACCCTAATCAAATATACTACCAACTATCCTCACTTAAAACTAGAATCCTTACATTGATAATAATTCCATCCTTAAGATCCCTTTTTATCAAATCAAAAGGAATCACCTGAAGAAGAGGTAATAATTTCATAATCACTTTCAATGTTTTTTTATTCTTCCAATTCTTCTTTCATTGATTTTTTCCATACTAAAATAATAACTCTAGTACATTCTACATAATGTGATGTTATTATAAATATTTTACAACCATATTCATTATTCAATCCATCCTATGAATGAAAAAGTCACCATACGTGCGTACGCATGGCTTACTGTCTCCACGTCGGGGTGTAGTTTGTTATTTAACACTTCTTTATTTGGTTGGGTATAATAATGAGTATAATTGATGTAACTAATAAATATAACATGATAATTATTAATTATATATAATATACCATCCAATTACATACTATTACATTATTTATATAATGATATCATCGCTCGTGCGTACATACGGCTTACCGTCTCCACGATGCGATGAGATTCATTTTCACATTCACTATTCAACGATGATTATAAAAATATATACTATTAATATGTATGTAATTAATGATATAATAATGATAAAATATATTTATATATATATTTATATGTGTGTGTGTGTGTATTTACATATATCTAATCTACTTACTTCCATTCAATACGATATGAAAACAGAAATAGTGTTTATGTGTACATACGACATACCATCTCCATTGATGGTGTTTTCAGTTTCTAAATCTATCAATTATAAACATTTATATTCTAAATATAAATAATATATAAATAATATTTTATATTATATAAGTATGTAAATAATGATCTATATGATACAATCAACAATAACAAATTAAAACATGTACAATAAAGAAAGTGATTATTATCCAAAATGTTATTTTAACATGGAAATTATTATTAAATGGGTAGTATAAAGTCATAAATGAATCATATATGATATCATAAATATTAATACAGTTATTTTTTAACTTAATAACATACTATTCTCATTATACAAGAGGCAAAGCGCACCCTCGACTAAAGGAAATTACACAGTAAGGGTTAATTCCTCAATCTCATTATTATCCGAGATTGTTTGTGTGTATGTATTTACTGGGAAATTTTTATCATCCATGTCCATGTTTTATATAAATTTCTTCAAAATTAATATATTAAGGATTAATGGAAGGGACTTTTAGCAATATCATCATATTAAATGTTTTAATGATTTATTTTTCTAAATATTTTTAATTAATGTCCATGTTTTAAAAATGATATTAATAATTTATTTATATGGAAATGATTGTTTTAAGATGTTAATTCCTTTTAAAAGATTCAAATTGGTATGAAAAACTTTTATTCAAAAGTATATTTTAAATTAATTCCTTTATTAATGCGTGACTTTTAAATGATTTCACAAAAAAGGATATTTCCCTGATAGAGTTTAACTGATCATCTTCAACTGTGTCAAACATCATTTACTGGATATTATTCTTGATTGAAGTTGATTTATTATAATAAAATCTTCAATATTGTATTGAATAAGTTATTATATGTTTGACTATGGATGTGCTATTTTTATACCATTCTTTGTATTATTATTAAAGTATTGACATTTCATATGCTAGTTTTAATACGGATTTTTATGTTATGATTCAAAATTTTCATATGGTAAATACATTGGACTTAGTAAGTGACGGATGGAGCCCTCTATAGCTCCTCGATGGATCAGTATGTCTTAGGACAAAAACTAGTGTCTTGGCACAAGGCCTTGACAAAATCTTATTATAGTCTTGGAACGAGGGCTTGACTAGGTGGTTATAGTGTCCGGCATTATGCATTACCTCATTATGTAATTAGTTATTAAATGTGATTATTCAACTAGTAGAATATCCATGTGCCTATTGATATGGTAATGCTAGATTTATTTTTTCCATATTATTTTCAATATTATTTTTAAAAAGGATTTTGTTTTTATTATACATGTTGCCTTAAAATTTTAAAGCTTCTTCTAAATTATTAATCCTTACTAAGCATCCGAGCTTACCCCTTTATTATGTTTTGTTTTCACAGGATGCCACGAAGTGTATTATGATTTATATACAGGTTTAAGGTACAAGAATAATGGAATTCTCAAAGGATTTTTTATGTTGTGTGTGAATTTGTAATGTAACCTTCATGTATGTAATCTATTTTCCAAGACCGATAAGCCAATCGGTCCTTCAGGAAATGATTCCTTGTAATCATGCCAAAGTATTAAAATAATGCAGTGGCTCTGGGTAATAGGGGTTGGGGAGTTATAGGTACTATCTACTTTGGGACATTTATATTTTTGAGATGATAGGTTTTTACCTAATACTAGTATTGTACTGGTTTATTATGTAATAGGATAACATTAATTGATACTATTAGGCATAAATATTCACATATCTTGAAGGTGATACTTATGTTCTCAATGGGAAATGAGATATACTGGAAGGATGTGAAGGGTTGTTATTCCAAAAAAAAGTGAGATCATCACCTCGATTACATGAATTTGAATTGATGTTGTGGGAGTAGACTGTGATATGTTTCCCCCAGTGGGGGATTGGTTCTAGGATATGTTTCCAAAATATTTCTTAGGGATTCCACATGATAGTGATGTTGAGTTCCCAACTATGATGATGAATGTAGATGATCCTGATTCAATTTTACCTTATAGAATGGAATGATAAGAAGTTCAAGATCCTAATAATAATTTGGTGTAGTTAGAGGATAAAGTGTTTATCCATATTAGTACATCACATTAAAGTTATCCATTATTTTTTTATAAAAATGGTGAAATAACATTATGGTTGAATCTCTTCTACTGAAATTTTAATCAAAAGATAGCTAACAACTGATATCTCCTTCTATTTTTTGATGATATCTCTGATCAACATAGGGGTTCCATAATTTTTCAATGAACTATTTGAGATCAAGGTATCATCATCTTTGGGTGATACATTTTTTTACAACGTGGAATAATTTTAGAAGCAAGTATGATTTGTATGATGTCATTTAAATTACATTTTGTTATATAAATTCTCTTAATGAGTATATATATTTAATTAACTGAATCTTTCACCCATACCTAGATTATTTTTTGGTCATCTTTGTCGAAGAAATATTGGTGTACTCCCGGACACATGATGATAATTCCCAACATCTTGACATTGTCATGATTACTCTATGAGATCATCATGTTTACACCTAGCTATAAAAGTATCATTTCTTGATCGCCAATGTGCATTTCATGGGGTACATTATCATGGGGGAAGGTGTTTGGGTAAAACCAGAGAAGGTTCATGTGGTAGTTTTTTGGAAGTATCCCATGATTGTCTTTGATATATTAATGTCTCAAGGTTTGTGAAGTTATTAATGAGGGTTCATCAAGGACTTTTCCATCCTATAACTTCTAGTCTCGAGCCTAACCATGAAGGATGTAATGTTTGAGTGGTATAGGGAATTCTAGTGTGATTTCCAAGAGTTAAATATGTGTTTCATTGAAACCCTGATTCAAATTTTACCTAAACTAGGATAATATTACTGTCTATAATATGATTCATTTAGGGATAGACTTGGGGAAGTGGAAATGTTGGGATATTGAGACATTACATGTTATTGATGGTTTTTAAAGTACCATGAAGGGAAATATCATATGAATGATATCGATTTTTCTATAGTGGTATACAACTTAATTTTTTTATGGTAGTATCTTCTTGGTGAGAGTTTTATATTTTATACTGATCATAAGATCCTCCGATACATATTTCCAAGAAGGACATAAATCTTCAGTAGTGAATATGTGATGATTATATGAAATTGTTTTATTTAAAGCTAGCATATATTCTGGGAATGGGAAAAATATTGTGGATGTGTAGAGTTAAAAGATGTAGACTATGGTTACATAGAAGTCTAGTTATGAGTGGAAAATGATGTATTTATTCACCAAGATGAATTTAGGTGTTTAGGAGGAGCATTATATTATGCAAATTAGGTACTTTTCCATTGATACCTCTATAATGAATCAAGTAAACAAGAAGTTGAATGAGTATTATGAATTCCTAGCTTTGAGGGGGGGGTTTTTTATAATTGTGTATCCCCAATCTGATTGGACCATTTATTAAAATGATATCATCAATATTTGTGGCAATGTCGTAGTACCTAGTTGTATGCGATAGGATTTCATGGTAGGGAATTAAAAATGAGATTATAGGCTTCATGAAATGATGTTACCTGGGGTATCACAATGTATTGTTTTAGATCATGATCCTCATCTAACTTCATTCTTAAGTATAGGGTTTTTGAAGGCACTAGGTACATATGTGTTTTTGAGAACCAATTTCCACTAGAAAATAGATAGGAAATCATAATATACTATCTAGGTGCAAGATTACATGTTGAGTTCATACATCCCTGAAATTTCCCTAACATTGTAGAAACATTTATCAGATTCTGAGTTCGCCTATAACGAAAGTTACCAAGTTACAATATATATGGGACCACATGAAGTGATATATGGTATTCCATTTCGATCATCATTATGTTGGATGAAATTGGGAGAATTAGGGTTATTGGGATAGAGTACTATTCAGGAGATGTTAAAACATATTCAGTTGATATAGTTTTGTATGGTTATATCCCATTG
This sequence comes from Viscum album, assembly GCA_963277665.1. NCBI lineage: Eukaryota > Viridiplantae > Streptophyta > Magnoliopsida > Santalales > Viscaceae > Viscum > Viscum album. The sequence continues at coordinate 1,327,519,264 of OY728127.1, read as the reverse complement.
AAGTTATATGTCATTCTAGTACCATATTCATCGACTTCATGAGTTTATATTATGTTATTGGGTGTTATTTTGGTTTTCTCCATGTTTTTTTACCATTGGATTTGAAAAAATAGAAGTTTAACACCCAAGTATGTGGGTATGTTTGAGATTGTGGACAAGATCAGACTGGTGGCATACCAATTTTCTCTTCATCATAGATATTGTGGAATGTATTTTTTAATGTAACATAACATAATTAGTATCTCCCCAACCATTCTCATGTGATAGATGTTGATTATTTTAACCTTGACACAATACGTCATTTTAGGATCACCCAATTCATATTTTAAATCAAACTGAGAGGATTATATGTGGGTAATAAAATTCATTTAGTCTGGTTTCTATGGAATCATGGCTATGTTCAGGATGAAACATGACAGCAGGAGTAGGATATGTAGTCTATTTTTCCTGATCTTTTTACAATGCATACCTAGTGATGTTTGATAGTCCAACCCATAGATGAGCTATTATATTTTCAGAAGGTTGTAATTTCCAAAAATTCATATGATTTATGTTACAATTTAATTTTAGTTTAACACCCTTTTTTTGGTAAATGAAATATATCCTAATAATGTGATGGTATTGGGTGTGTATCAGTTGTTGGAGGCATAAAAAAGGTAGAAAATTGGCCATTTATTGCTTATCATATGGTTGTAACATAGCTTGGGTTATTGTTCCCCATTTTACAGGAGATCGTGTGTGTTGTACTACTATAAAAGAGGATTGGGCATTAAAAAGACATGTTTTTTCAAACCATGTAAATAGAAAATCCAAACCAGGTGTCCTAGCCCCCTCCTGGGTAGTGTGTACCGCACGGTGGTATGGGTTTTGGAAACCATGCAACCAAACTTTAGGACACATAAAATTGCGGGATTTTACCTTTTCCCCATCTATTGATTTAAGTGTTTTATCCTATTTTTTATCTTATTCCCTCCTCCAGTTCCTAGGGTTCTTAACCATGATCTCCTAAGATATATAAGGGTGATTCTTCTTTAATGCATATTAGTTTGAATTTTTTTGGTTTCAAATCAATTCTCTGGGTGACTCTAGCTTGATTCTTTCTTCAATTTTCTAGAATAACCAGGGTTGTATGTTTTAATTCATTCTGATGTTCTGACCACTTATTTTCCTGAGAATTCTTAGATTGGGAAATGTGAGTTATTTGGGCTTGAACCAAGGGATCTTTTTAATAAATTGGGTTCCTACGATATTATGGTATGTAGTCTACCAGTTTTAACCAATAGTGTTTGTATTATTCTTGTGTATGTTGTTTTGGAATTTCACTAACAAGATACAAATCGAGTTTTTCTTATTAAAAGTAAATTGATACAAATATAAAAATTAACACCCTTCACAGACCATGTTGGGTGCATTTATGATTATAATACTTGTCTTATTAAGACCCATGAGGTGTTCCAAAACATTGAACATGGTTAAATGTTTTGTTAAGGGGTCTATGAAGTTAAACCAAATATGATTGTGTTGAAAATGTGAGTTTGGTTGAAGGGGATGTCTAGTTTAAACATATTATGTTAATTAGGTTATTTCATGAATATAGGTCACTGTTTAAAATGGATTATGTTTTCAAATCATCTTTGTTGTATGGTTAATCATATTTTATTTTTTTTGGTTATGAGAAAATGTTAATATGGGAAGGACTACCAATTGAGTAAATGAATTGAAGGAAAATTTCCATGGGATTTTTCATAAAATGAAATGGTGCACCAATTTTTTATTATTGAAAAAGTTGTACTCTTGTTGTCTATTGATTATTGTACCTTTGAAAACATTGTTACTATACAGGATATTTATATAGACACCATTGGCGGTGGCCTACTGAGTTGTACTCATGTCCTCTTCGAGATTCCATTAGTTACCCAAGAAAACGATATTATTCCATGTTAGGATAAGGGAAACATATTAGTTTTGGATGGTTTATGTGATTTTGATCATGGATTTTGATACCATAAATTCCCTTCGAATCTATTTATGACATTGTCATTAGTGAATTATTTATTTCTTACTTTAGTGCATTAGACTATCATGACATGGCACCATTTTTAGTTTTCGTTATTTTACTTTTACAGTTATGGGAGGTGGTTATGTGATGAATAGTTATGTATTGTTATTTCAAATTTTTGTTTTTTATGATTTATATTATTGTGTTACTATGTTAATGTTTGTATAGTCTCCCCATGCATTATATTAGACCCTCACTATTAATCAGCATGGTCTCAAATATAGGGAGGATTGTTTAAGGTCATGTGTCTTACCATCTTGGGTAACCATTTTAGTGGAACTCAGGACAAGACACTACAATGTGACTCATCTTAAACAAAGCTAATGTGTCTTGAATGAAATTGGGTCATAAAATAATATTCATGTTTTTGTTGAAAAATATGTTCAATTTAAGGATGTTTCCATGTTATGATGAAACAATTTTAGAATTTCTTAAAAACTCTAATCCAAAATGTTTCTAAATGTTTATTAAAGTACACGCCTTGTTATAAATCTTATAATTATGGGTTTTATTCGATACGAGATTTTATATATGGTATTATTAAAAATGTATAGTTTTCTTTAGTGTTTAAAGTGGTGATAAAATACACTTTAATGATATTCTATATTATTATTATATTATCTTGAGGTATATTTTGATGATTTTCATGCCACTTCATTTAATTAGTGTCTTTTTAGAATGGGTTTTTATAGATAAAATTTTGAAACAAATTTCTAAAGGAATCAATATGACAATGACCTTAAAAATTATCAACCTACAATAATTAGAATAGATTATTTTGTCGTAGTTCTAATTTAGTTTATTTAATATATTAATAGTGGAACCCATGAAACAGAAAGATGAGATTCTTTGTATAAGAACACATATATAATAGAACATTTCATCAAACAATACACTCCATGTTTTTATGGATCTCTAAATCTTGTGAATGATGAAAGATGGATTAATTCATTGGTCATGGTGTTTCGATATTTTGGATGTCTTAAAAATTAAACGGTAACTCATTTTATAGATCACGTTGAAGGTGAATCCAATCATTGGTGGTCACTGATTATGAATAATAAGGAAAATTATGAGATTGATTCCATAGAGTGGATGTAATTTACATATATTTTTCATGATAAGTATTTTCTAATGATTTTTATATAAAATAAAAAGGTAATTTCTTATATTAAAGATAAAGGAAAAATATTCAATGGATTCTTATGAAGTTCATTTTAACAGACTTTTCTGATAAGAACCAAACTTTGTTTCGGACCATGAGCGTAAAAGATATTGATTTATCAGATTTCTGAATACATGTATATAAATATAATTATCCTCTAAAAAATTTGACATTTATGAGTAATATGTTCCATGTTTTTATAAATTTGATATAGGGTTTTATGATACATATAGAATTAATTAAAAAAGTGTAACAGGTCATCTATGTAACAATCAATGGAGATGTAGTCAGCCAAAAAACATAGAGTTAATATAACACCATGAAATTATATGATTTTTTTTTCAAATAAATATAATGTCCTTGATAGCTTGATTTACATGGAATGTATTTTATATGAGCCTTAATATAATATTTACATATTATTATTTAATGTCTCAGTAATCATCTATCCAATGAATTTGAATTTGTGAATAAGACTAACTAAATTGTGAAAATGTAATTATTTGGTTTCCAATTATTTGATAACTAAAATAAAAATCTATGAAAACATTAAATATTCTTCTATTATGTATTCATTAATATGTTTAACATTTATCCCATAGTGTTTTTCTGGGTGTAGGATAATAATAAAAAAATTTATTCTTAAAAATGTAATAATATACAAAATGGGTTTTGACACATTTTATAGACATATTTTATAATGTATTTATTACACTTATTTAAATTAAAACATTGAAAATTGATTCCTTATTTGTAATTTGGAGGATCAAATTTGGTAAATATGTCTCTTTATTTTTCATCAATAAGAATAATAATCATTGTAATTTTCTATCACCTCACTGATGGTAAAACGTGTAAAATATGGTTAAAACATTGGGATAAGGATTTTAAAATTATATAAAACATGGATATATCATATTATATGAGTTATGTTTATACATTTCAACCTTTTTTCTATATATGGTCAGCAGGTTCCGTATTTCTATGGTAATTCATTTATATTAATTTATGAAAAATATACAAAATTTCACTCTCTTGCATTGAAATATATATTACATGTTCAAATAGGTACAAAAGTAAGTCATGAATACATGTTAATGATTTTTTAGAATAATGATATGATTTTGATGATTAAAATTATCTCAGATTATTCATAATTATATAATTACCTTAAATACTTATGCAATACTAAAACAATACTTAATCATTTAGTTGAAATATGAAATAAATGGTTTTAAAAATATTAAATGTAATTTAATTTGAGTGAGTTATATTTATTCCTGAATTGGTTAGATAAATATATTTAGAGCTCCAATATTGACGTACAAGGACATTACATTACTTTTTCGGAATACTTAATATATAACAAAAACAGACACACAAGGACCGTAATAGTTTAGTGTCTTTGGAAACTCAGAAAAATAATCTTCTAATCATGGTGATTGATCCTCAACATCTCCCATAAAGATCATCAACTTTTGTTTTCTAACCTAAAACCTTCCTTTATATCCTGGGGAAAAGAAAACATAAAAAGGGTGAGCTCAAATTCTCAATAAGGGTAAACATAGAGAACATAAAACAATCCATAAACATTTGAATGCAAAAACATGAACATAAAATCCAAATATAAAAATATTGAGCAAAAACATAAATCTTGGAAGTACGTAAGGAATATATCATAAAGGAACATCAATCATGATAAAATAGCATGGGAATAAAACATGTAATTGTGGAAATCCATCAATCACATGATATGATTTCTATATTAGCCAAGGCATTGCTGCCAAGACCATCTTATTGCACAAAGTTCCTTACTGAATCAAGTTCAATCCTCATTCCAGTCCTATATCACTGAACTGTATTAACTTACCATTCCATACATGTCTATCTCATAAGATATAAATCTTTACACAATGCATTGGAGGGAGATATAGGTCCCACCCATCTCATAATGAAATCATTCTTTCAGGTGCCACAAAATAAACATACATCATTCATAATAACCCAACGAATAAAATGGGTTTCATAAACATCACCCCATCATAACAAAATCCATATAAAAGAAATTGATATCATTTCATAATAAGAAAAATCAAACCATGTAAATAATAGATACATTATACTTGAAACATAATCGTACTTAATAATGTCATCTTAGATGGAAAATAGTTTTTATAAAACACTTGAAATGAATCCTTGATGAAAATATCCTTTCTCCTTCAATATCATTTTCTTTTCTAAAAATGCCATGAAATTTTAAAAGAAAATGATTTTTTTCAAAATAGTCATGAAAACATGTAGAATAATCTTCATGAAAATTAGTCTTTTTGAAACCGTAAAAATCCGTTCATGTCGTATAAGTTAAAAAAACATTCCCCTCGTACTTTTAACAGAAAAGTCAAAAAGTACCATGTATGGTAAAAAATATAAAAATTTGTTACATACCATGTATCAAAAGTCAAAAGTGGGTAAAAATTACTATAAACATTCATGATACCATTTTTAGAAAATAGGGACATGGATAATAAATATAACCCTAGTAAATACTTACGAATTAACAATCTCGGATAAAAACGGGATTGGATAAGTTATCCCTTACCATATGTCTGATATGCTTCGTATGTATCCAAAACTCCAGTATAATGATTTAAATAATTTCATTGAATTATTACAGAATCATATTCATTGTTATTATATCATATATGGTTCACTTATGACTTTATATTACCTGTTCTTTTGTAAATTCATGTTAAAGTAGCGTTTTGGGTAAAATCGTTTCATTTATCTTCCGTGTTTTGACTTGTAGTTATTCATATGATTACATAGATCATTATTACTTACTTCTAGAATGTAAAACATGAACTATATATAATATATTTTCAGAATAAACATATATATAAGAGATCGATAAATGGAAGGAAATACACCATTCATGGAAACGGTAGGTCGTACGTACGCATGAACGTTGTTTTAGTTTCCTTATTAAATTCAATGGAAGTAAGTAAATAACATATACATATTTCAGTATCATTAATATTTCATATATTCTATTATTATTTAATATATACAATTTATAATCATTCTAGAATGGTTAACATAGAGAATGAATCTCATCACGTCGTGGTGACTTAGTCTGTACGTACGCAGGAGCGATGATATCGTTCCCATAATTATTGAATAGAATTATAATGGATGATATAATATCTCAAAATTAGTATAATGTTATAATTACAATATATATAGTTATTCCTTACACAATTATACCCATCCATGTAAGGTGGTGGTGGAAAAATAGATTACACCACGGTGTGGAGACGGTATTCCGTACATACGTACGCGCGGTGATTTCATTTTCCGTAGGATGTATAGAAGGTGAAACGGAGGTTGTTTCATATTTATAATAACATATAAGTATATTATAGATATTTATGTTATTACTTTATAGTGAAACAACTAAAGGAGAATAAGTTGAAGAAGAAGGAAACTTGAACGAATATTTAGAAGAGATTACCTCTTCTTCGACGCACCTCTTTTAAGATTCCTCTTAAGGCTCTAGAGTTGTTCTTTTAAAAAGACCAGAACCTCATGAAAGTTTCTGGGGAAGTGTAAAAGAGAAATGGTGAGGGGTTGGCCGAGCCTGAAGGCTCAAAGTTTTTTTAATAGGAGAGGGAGGAGATGCCCTTTTATAAGGGAGGAGAGAGGCACCTTTGGAAACATAAGAAATATTAATTAATAATAAATTCAAACCCCGCATAAAAACTTCCAAAATGACTCAAATCAAAATATTAGATGATATAGGGTTGTAATATAATCAAACAATAAAATTTAGACATGTTGGGAATTTATTTAAAACATTATCAACTTGATTTATCCTTATTTAATCTATTTAAATTTATTTGTGATAATAAGATTCTAGAATTTAAATTGTTATAAATAATTACTTATGTGTTGTGAATTGTCCATAATTTGATAATTTATGACATTTTAGACCATATAAATTTTAATTTATAATTTTTAAATATTATTGTGATTTATAAAGAAATTTATATTATGTTATTTTTATAAAATAACTATAGTGTCAATTTTGACACTATTCATTTATTTGAATTTAAATAAAAACCCCACACAAGATATGTTCTAAATAAAAGATTTAATTTATTCATAACATATAGTATTTATATAGAAAATTATTGGAGAACATTAAATATTTAATATAATATTTATTTTAATATTTTAAAAACCATTTATTTTATATTTCAATCAATAAAATAATTTCAACATTATTATTGTGTCACCTTTAATGATAATTATTTAATCCCTAAAAATTCTAAATAAATCAAAATGATGTAGATGATTTTATTAGATTTCTAGATACTATTCATGTTCTAAGTTTCATGAAGTTTATCACTAAATGAAAATTATTATACTTATAAGATTTAAGAGAGTGACATGTTGTCACTTTCTTTGGTTTTAATAATAATTAAATTATTTTCCTGGTAAAAAGTCCATAAAATTAATCTAATCCGACCCTTAGGTGATATGGATCTATTTTTAGTCATCCAATAGAATTTTGGAATGTTTTAGGGTAATTTTATAATTTTAGGTTTACCCTTATTTACACGATTTATCTTTAAATGAAGTAAATAAAAATTACCATAGTTACTATTCATAATATCAAAAAAAATAAAAGAAATATATTAAAATAATTTGTACCCACTGAATATAAATATGGAATCTATTTTTAAAAATTAAAAACACAAAATTTTCAGTAATTTAAATTAAAATTTATCCTGTTATTCAGAAAACTGGTTTTAAAAGTTAAAATATTGTCAAAAATTGAAACGTTTTTACCTATGAATTCATGGTAAAATTAATGTTAATGACATAAATTATATTAAATGGTAAAAATATATTCTATTTATCCTTTAAAAGCATTCAATATTATAATTTGTCAACATAAATTATTGCGATGAAAAAAGTTGTTTTTAATTAAAATATAATGTGTTTTTACTATTCACTAAAATATGAAAGTTATCAGAATAATATGAAAATTTTATCCTAATTAAATTGTTGTATCCTGATTACAAAGAAGAATTTTATTTTCTTAAATTGAACTTATAAACATGTCAAAAACTAGATTTAAAGTGGGTGCGCCATCAAAAGGCGGCAAAATTGCATTTTTTGAAAAACACTCATTTTACCCGAAAAAATTATTTTGTTCTCATACCATGTTCTAGAAATTGTGTAAGATGAATAATAATGTCATAAAATTCAAAATTTAGTTAATAATATTCATAATGGCTAGTCCATATTAATATTATAACAATATATCGTTGTTTAGTGAAACCCGGAATTGCGTACTACACATGCTATCGAGGAAGGTTGCGATTGCGTGTAATGTATGCCAAGTCAGGGATGCATATAGTGAAATATCCTTTTATTGTACTGTAAAACACAAGACATCAATGAAATTAAAATAATAATTATCATACAATCTCGGTTTGTTACATTCTACCCCCCTTAAAATGAATATCTCCCTCGAAATTCGTCAGGGTTATAAATAGTTTACTACTTGAAAGTTTCTTTAATAGAACCCCACATTGTAAAAAGGAATACTAAAACATAATTTTAAAAAGTGAAGTATGAAACATATCAGTTTCCCAAATTAACTCATCACTGGGTTTCCACATTAGAGAACATAGGTGAAAATATGGATATGGAAGAGAAACCTAACCATCGTGTTTTCATGGAGAGAGGTAGAGAACATGGATATGAAAAAGCCAAAAATCACAAAGCCATAAATTTGTGATGATATAAGGTACCATCTGATTCATCGGATATAAGGGCACTAGGACAACATTTTTGGTTTCCAAGATCATTTCCCCAAAGTTGAAGAATTTGAATGAGAAGAAATACTTAATTTATTTCGGTATAATCTAATTGTTTTTCATGCCTTGAACAATTTCCTCTTCATCTCTTGAAGAAATGAAGTTCAATTTGTCATTCATGAAGTGTTACAAGATAATGTGACAGAATGATGGGTCATTCCATATGTCTCAAACAGAAGGTTAGCAAAAGTTATCAAATATACATAAGTCCATCTATGGTGAGGTTAATCGTATATGATTCCAAAAAAAGGACTTATACTTCATCTATCATACCAATTAATAAAATAATACTAGTTTATAATAAAAAGGGACTTCCTTTAGGCCAGTGGTAGGAAATAAAGGCATGTCGCACTTCGGTTGTGGGTTCAATTCCCGCAACCTTGTCCGACATGATGGGTTGTCGCCCGTCCTGAAGGTTGTCCTTTTTCTAAAACTACACTATTATAACATTCCAGATATAATATCAAAAAAAAGTTTCTAGCCCTAAAAAATACTATCTTATTTCCAACTCAATCCATTTCAATCTTTAGGCTTATCCAAAATACTTCGGTCCAAGCACATAGTATGAAGAAAACGATTACTTGGAAGGTCACATAACAAGCATGTGAATACCATCATTTATCCCCCATATATCATAAGATATATCTTGTTGGTCACATTCCAAACATGTGTATACCTTAATTATATATTCTTTTGAAACATGAATTAACATAGAACCTTAGTGAAAACATGAATACGGTCAAAAGTTAACTCTTTCCACATACCAAAATCCCAAAATTTCTATATACTCAAACCATGATATCACATTGTCCTTATATCAGTCATGAGATCATGAATAATATTAAACATATTATTTTCTCCTTATCCCTTCATTATGAACATATCATATACTTTCCAAAAATATTTCAATCACTTTTCATGGTTACCGGTACCATATTCTTATAGAAAACCACAATGGACCAATACAAAGATATTTCAATATACTATAAAAGTACCTCAACAACATTATTATTGAATTCCAATACATAATCCCTTTAATCCATCCTCTTCAATGATTGGCATGGAATAGGTCCTTCCTCGATTTAGAAGTAACTTCTTATGTCAGGGCATTGAGTTGGGTAATGCCCATGTTCTCCACAGATAAGACATTGGACTCTATAATAGTCTATCACTCTATGACCCTTTTCTCCACATAGATAACATCTTCCCCTCCATTTGAGGTATTCCTCAAGGTTATTTTACCCTTATTTATAAATCTCAATCTTCCTTTCTCTATGCTCCTCACCATGTAAACATGCATAAAATTCCATCTTCCTCTTATTTGATGACTTAGGAATAAAACTAACGTTCACCTTATTAATCATATATCGAGATGACCGATTTGGCATAATCACAATATATTTCTCTCTAGGCATTACAAAATTTCGTTGATCATAGTCACCAATTTTTCCATTGGAATCAATTTTAACTGAATTCCTTCTCATCCCCTCCATTGAAAATTACCAGAAACCATAGTGTAAGAAACAATTAAAATAACGAGGAACCGCATAATCATAAAAATTCACTTATGGGATGTCTATATTATAAACAATTATTTAATCCCTGACACCTTAGGTTCATCCTAGGTTATTCATGATCGTCAACATAATTCTAGGACTCTAACCTATACGTAGACTTAACCTTAGGGAAATCCCGAGACATACCTTAGAAATTTCTCTAAGGATCTCACTAAATTTCTCTCATCCTAGTTTCCAAAGGTTGACTGAACCTTTCCTATAATACCAACTTTAGAGACCCAAGCTTAATGTATAAGGACATTACATTACTTTTTTGGAATACTTAATACATAACAAAAACAAACACACAAGGAAATTAATGGGTTATTGTCTTTGGAAACTCGGAAAAATAATCTTCTAATCATGGTGAAAGATCCTCAAAATCTTTCATAAAGATCTTCCCCTTTTTTTCTTACCTAAAACCTTTCTTTATATCCTGGGGAAAATAAAACATAAAAAGGGTGAGCTCAAATGCTCAGTAAGGTTAAACATAGAGAACATAAAATAATCTATAAACATTTGAATGCAAAAACATGAACATAAAATCTAAACTTCAAAATCTTGAGCAAAGACATAAATATTTGAAGTACATAAGGAATATATCATAAAGGAACATCAATAATGATAAAATAGAATGGGAATAAAACATGTAATTGTGAAAACCATTAAGCACATGATATGGTTTCCATATTTTCCAAGGCATTTCTGCCAAGACCAGCTTATTGGACAAAGTACCTTACTAAATCAAGTTCACTCCTCGTTCCAGTCCTGTATCAATGAACCGGATTAACTTACCATTACAGCCATGTCTTTATCGTGAGATATAAATCTTTACCTAATTCATTGGAGGGATATATAGGTCCCAACCATCTCATAATTAAATCATTCTTTCGTGTGCCACAAAATAAACATACATCATTCATAATAACCCAGAAAATAAAATGGGTTTCATAAACATCATCCCATCATAAAAAAATCCATATAAATAAATGGATATAATTTCATAATAAGAAAAATCAAACCATGTATATAATAGATAAATTATACTTGAAACATAATAATACTTAATAATGTCATCTTATATGGAAAATAATTTTGATAAAATGCTTGAAATGAATTCTTAAGGAAAATATCCTTTCTTCATCAAAATCATTTTCTTTTCTAAAAATGCCATGAAATTTTAAAAGAAAAGGATTTTGTTTAAAATATTCATGAAAACTTTTAGAATAAGATTCATGAAAATTAGGCGTTATGAAACCATAAAAATCCATTCATGCCGTATAAGTTAAAAAAACATTCTCCTTGTACTTTTAACAGAAAAGTCAAAAAGTACCACGTATGGTAAAAAAATAAAGATTCCTTAAATAACATGTCGTAAAATTAAAAAATGGGTAAAAATTACATTAACCATTAATGATACCATTTTTAGAAAATAGGGACATGGATGATAAATATAACCCAATAAATACTTACGAATAAACAATCTCGGATAAAAACGAGATTGGAAAAGTTATCCCTTACCTTATGTCTGATATGCTTCGTATGTATCTAAACCTTCTATATAATGATTTAAATAATGTCATTGAATTATTAAAGAATCATATTAATTGTTTTTATATCATATATGGTTCACTTATGACCTTATATTAACCGTTCTTTTGTAAATTCATGTTAAAGTAGAGTTTTGGGTAAAATCATTTCATTTATCATCCGTGTTTTGACTTGTAGTTATTCATATGATTACATAGATCATGATTACTTAATTATATAATGTAAAACATGATTTATATATAATATATTTTCAGAATAGACATATATATAATAGATCAATAAATGGAAGGAAATACACCGTTCATGGAGACGGTAGGTCGTACATACGAATGAACGCTATTTTCATTTCCTTATTAAATTGAATGGAAGTAAGTAAATAACATATACATAATTCCAGTATCATTAATATCTCATATATTATATTATTATTTAATATATATACTTTATAATCATTCTTGAATGGTTAACATGGAGAATGAATCTCATCGCGTCGTGGAGACGGTAGTCCATACGTACGCACGAGCGATTATATCGTTCCCATAATTATTGAATGGAATTAGTGTAGATGATATAATATCTTAGAATTAGTATCATGTTATAATTACCGTATATATATTTATTTTTTACACCATTATACCCATCCAAGTAAGGTGGTTGTGGAAAAACATATTACCCCACGGCATGGAGACGGTATTCCGTACGTTCGCACGCGCGGTGATTTCATTTTCCGTAGGATGGATAGAAGGTGAAATGGGGTTTTTCATATGAATAATAACATATCAGTATATTATAGATACTGATGTTATTACTTTATAATTAAACAACTAATGAAGAAGAATTTGAAGAAGAATGAAACTTGAATGAATCGGTAGAAGAGATTAACTCTTCTTCGACACACCTCTTTTAAGCTTCCCCTTAAGGCACTAGAGTTGGCCTTCTGGGAAGACCAGAACCTCAAGAATGTTTCCAGGGAATTTTAGAGGATAAATGGGCAAGGTTTGGCCGATATTAAAGGCTCAATGTGTTGTGAAGAGGAGAGGGAGGAGGTGCCCTTTTATAAGGGAGGAGAGGGGAGCCTTTGAAACATAAGAAATATTAATTTATAATAAATTCAAACCCCACATAAAAACCTAAAAAATGACTCCAATACTAATATTAGATGATATAGGGTTGTAATATCATCAAAAAATAAAATTTAGGCATGTTGGGAATTTATTTTAAACATTATCAACATTATTTATCCTTATTTAATCTATTTAATTTTATTTGTTGTAATACGATTCTATATTTTAAATTGTTATAAATAATTACATATGTGTTGTTAATTATCCATAATTGGATAATTTATGACATTTTAGACCATATAAATTTTCGTTTATAATTTTTAAATATTTGTGTGATTTGTAAACAATTTTGTATTATGTTATTTTTATAAAATAACAGTAGTGTCAATTGTTACACTATTCATTTATTTGAATTTAAATAAAATCCTCACAAGAAGATATGTCCGAAATAAAAGTTTTAATAGATTAATAACATGTCATATTTATATATAAAATTAGTGGATCACATTAAATAGTTCATATAATATATATTTTAATATTTTTAAAACCATTTATTTGATATTTCAATCAATAAAATAATTTCAACATCACTATTGTGTCACCATTAATGATATTTATTTAATCCCTAAAAATTCTAAATAAATCTTCATGATGTCGATAATTTTATTATATTTCTGGATACTATTCATGTTCTATGTTTCATGAAGTTTATCACAAAATTAAAATTATTATACTTATAAGATTTAAGAGAGTGACATGTTATCACTTTCTTTGGTTTTTATAATAATTAAATTATTTTCATGGTCAAAAGTACATAAAATTAATCTAATCCCACCCTTAGGTGATATAGGTAGACTTTTAGTAATCCAATATAATTTTGGAATTTGTTAGGGTAATTTTATAATCTTAGGTTTACCCTTAATTACATGATTTATCTTTAACTGAAGTAAATAAAATTTACCGTAGTTACTATTCATAATATCAAAAAAATAAAAGTAACCTATTAACATAATTTTTACCCATTGAATAAAAATATGGAAACCATTTTTAAAAATTCAAAACACATAATTTTCAGAAATTAAATTAAAATTTATCCCATTGTTAAGAAAACGGGTTTTAAAAGTTAAAATATTGCCAAAGATTGAAATGTTTTTACCTATGAATTCAATGTAAAATTAATGGTAATAACATAAATTATATTAAATGGTAAAAATATATTCTATTTATACATTATAACTTTTCAATATTATAATTTAACCATATAAATTATTGCTATGAAAAAAGTTGTTTTTAATTAAAATATAGTGTGTTTTTACTATTCATTAAAATATGAAAGTTATCAGAATAATATGAAAAAATTATCCAAAGTAAATTTTTATATCCTTATTATAAATAAGAATTTTATTTTTTCAAATTGAACTTATAAACATGTCAAAATCAAGATTTAAAGTGGGTGCGACATCAAAAGGCGGCAAAACTTCATTTTTTGAAAAATACTCATTTTACCCGAAAAATTTATTTTCTTCTCGTACAATGTTATAGAAAATGTGTAAGAAGAATAGTAATGTTATAAAATTAAAAATGTAGTCAATAATATTCGTAATGAATAGTCCATAATAATATTATAACATTATATGATTGTTTAGTGAAACCTGGTATTGTGTACTACACATGCTATCGAGGAAGGTTGTGATTGCGTGTAATGCAAGACAAGTCAGGGATGCATGTAGTGAAAGCTCCTTTTGGTATAGTTTACAACACAATACATAAATGAAATTAAAAAAAAATATTCTCATAAAATCTCAGTTTGTTACAATATAAGATATAGGTGATTATTACAAATAATATATTCAAATTAAATCATTTTATTTGTGGTTATAAATTCAAATTAAATGAATAGTTTTAAAATTGATTTTATAAATATTTGATAATAAATACTATTTTATTAAATGATTTAAAATTTATGAAAATATTACATTTTTCTAGGTGAATAGAAATTTGTTTATAATATAAAAAATGGTTCATTTAAAAGTAACTTATTCATTTATAGTGACGTTTTTAATCTTATAATATTGATATAGTTGTTACCTTAGTAAAGGTTAAAAAATTTTAACAAATGGATTAATAAAAGTAAGTTTTAAAAAACACCGAAACATTTCTAAATTACATTTGATGATATTATTTCAATCATATCCTATTATTCTTCTAATAAATTTCCATTTTGAGTCGTTTTTCTTGATAATTAATTTATTATATTTTAATTGTTTATGAAATTATAGGTGTTTCTTCTCTGTTCCTTATAAAAAGACTCTCCCCCTCTATCCTCTTTACATCACTTTGGG
Source organism: Viscum album (assembly GCA_963277665.1). NCBI lineage: Eukaryota > Viridiplantae > Streptophyta > Magnoliopsida > Santalales > Viscaceae > Viscum > Viscum album. The sequence goes on along the minus strand of OY728127.1, from coordinate 1,327,503,639 downwards.
ACATCTAGAGAGACTATTCTCTACCCATTTCCATTCTAAAATTCTATAAACCAAAATTATAGGTACTAGTATTCTTTAGAGATCATTCCAAGGGTCATTAAAAGGGTATCTAAAGGAGGCCAACCAAAAGAGTGGTAATCAGATTTCCATACCCCTTTTAGTTTATTTATTCTTATACTTTCTAAAATTCTATGGTATTCAAAATAAAAAAAATAGACGTATCATAAAAATAGTAAAATGTTCTCATTAGGGTATCACCATTTTCCACCCCCTATACCATCATTTGTGACGTGAAAGGAACACTCACCTATGCGTATAGCTTATCATCTCCATGTATCGATACAATTCATTTTATATCCCCATATTTCATATACGGTTGTTATAATGGGTTTACTGTTTATATATGATAAATCTGAAATATTTACACTTATAAAATAATAATATCACATATACCTTCTTACCTCATAATATATTCTAAAGTGATAACCTCACTCAATCATACGTGTGGACAACCAATTCTATGGAGCGATGTGATTTTTTTTCCATTAATGTTTTACGGTGATGTAAATAATCAAGGATTTAATGAGTATATGTAATGTCACAATAGTGGGGCACGTCCTCCACGTCACCCATAAACTAAGTCCCCGAGTTGACTAGGTCAACGCGGAGCCAACATGGTGTCGCAGGTCTCCAGTGCAACAACCATGGTGGGTGTGGCCTCCATCACTTTCCCGAGTGTCCTGGATGTAGTCTTCCACCTCCAATCAGTGCTGCACATCCATGCCACAGAGGTGCACCGATGGGAGCTCTCTGTCCCTCTGTAAATGGCTGCCACCATGGGCCACCAACGGCCACCGCAACGGGCCACCTTCGGCCGCCGCAGTGGGCCACCACAGACCGTCAGTTTATTCTGTGGGCCACTAGAGTTTCTCCGATGATCTGTTCTTCTATATGTCTATGCCTATTGGATCTTAAGTCTTCCACATTCACTGTGATGGCGTCAAACTCTCCATGAAACCATTTTTAGAATTCATCCATGATGAATACACATGTGGATGGCCTCATGCCTTGTTCTTGTCAGCCTACATCTTCAATGTTACATGTTTTATAACATGGGGAGGTTTTAGGAGTTTAGTTCAATCAAAACAAGTGATAATTTAATCCTGGATAGAGAAATCCCAAAATAAGTCACCCCCTCACAAGAACTCCCAATGAGTAGATCAACCTATTCATGGGTTGAACCACGTTCATCATTTTCTAAAAAAGAATAAGGAAACATTAAATATTTCAAACCCCTACCTTATTTTATATTTGAGGCCAAAACATTATTTCCCCAAGGGTTTAAGAGGTTGACATCATTTGTCACATCCCGGATTCATTCTTCAAGGCACGTCAATGTATATGGTGTTTCACCACTGTTCGTTGTTATTCATTGGAGAGGAGACATGATGAAGGATTGTCTGGGAATTTCTGAGGATTTCATCCCCCACTCTCCAACACATTATCTAATTAAAAATCGAACATGTACCATCATTTCTATTACATTTCAATGCTACATCGTTGTGCTGTTTCATTTATGAAAAGTGTAGTTGTTACACTTACACAACGATTCGTTAACAATACTCATTTAATGCTCCTAGTCATTGCCTCATCACCTCACCATAGAGCCACCATCTACGGCTCAATGGTTTAGAAAATAAATAAAAGAACTTTTTAAAGTTATTTTATTATTTTTTTGAAAAGTCTGAAAAATAACTTTTCCATCCGACCCTTTCCAGTCATTCTTAAGTAATTTCTAGGTGAATCCAATAGTTATGAGTTCAACGGTGCCCTCGGATTTTCGATCCAATAATTGGATCAAATTTTACAATAACCCACTCGCACATCTAATAAATTACTAAAAAATTCTGAAATTATATTTTGGGCCCCTCAGGGCTTGGAATCATGTGTCGTCAAAGATCTTGGGCTCGAAAAAATTCCATATAAATTGAAAAAATTTACAAGGAAATTTTGGGACATTACAATCTCCCCACCTTTGGAATTTACATCCCCGAAATCCAAAAGAAAGGATAATCAATCAAATGGGGTACTGGAAATGAATATGAGCCTCCCTCTCCCATGTGCTCTCATGGAGGTTTCCATTCTTCCCCCAAAAGTGCACCAAAGGAATCGATCATCCATGAAGTAGCTACTCTTATGGATCATTAATCTCCACTTAGAACACTACAAATGTTTCCCCATCGTCAATATCTAGCTCACCCTAGTCAATGACAAGTGATGGATCATGCACATACCTCTTTATCTATGAAACGTGAAAAACGTCGTGCCCTCGGTGAATTTTTGGGGGAAGATCTAGGAGGTACACCACCTCGCCAACTCTGCTGAGAATTTTGAAGGGTATGATGAACCTTGGAGATAACTTTCCACCCCAACCAAATCTCCACAATTCGCTTTGGGGAGATACCCAAAAGAAAATATGGTCCCCTTCCTCAAAATTCAAGGGTCTTCATCTCTTATCAGAATAAGACTTCTGCCTACTCTGTGTAGTATTTATATGCTCTTGTATGATCATAACCTTCTCAGTGATAGCACATACCAACTCTAGACCCATGAGTGCTGACTCCCCAGGGTCTTTCCAATATAGAGGTGTTGTGCATGGATATCCGTGAAAGGACTGAAATGGTGACATTCCAATGGTGCAGTGCTATCTTTTGTTGTGTGCAAGCACCACTAGGGGTTGGTGGTCCTCCCAACTGAGACCAAAATCCAAGACACATGCACGAAGAATGTACTCCAAGGTTTGTATGGTCCGCTCTGTCTGACCATATGTCTAGGGGTTAAAATATGTGCTCATGTGAAGATGGGTCTCAAACCCTAGTTGCAACCCATTCAACAATAATTATGTAAAGTGTGAATAATTTTCTGAGACAATCACCAAAGGAACCTCATGAAGTCACACTCTCCCCTAGACGTAGAGGCGCCCCAACCCCTCTACTGATCCCTACTCCCTGATGGGTAGGAAGTGAGATGACTTGGTCAGTCGGTCTAAGATCACCCAAATAGAGTCGTGGCCCCGGTATGTGCATGGTAACCCCATCATGATGTACATGGAGATACCATCCCTCATCCACTCTAGTACATCAAGAAGCTGTGCCAATCCTATTGGGACTTGATTCTCATCCTTCACTTTCTGACAAGAGAGGCATTGTGAATCAAATTTTGCAACTACTTCCTTCTTCACTGGCCACCAGTACTATCATCAGAGGTCCTAGTAAATATTTTTCACACCCGGATGTCCCAAAAAAATGGAATTATAGAACTCCCTAAACACTTCCCCCTATAACATAACTGGTACAACAGTGCATCCTCTATAAAGGATGACATGCTCCCCACCTATCGAAAATCCATCAGGAGATCATCCTAAGGATATATGCGAACATAGAGCCTCACTATCAAGATCCAGAAGATATTCCTTCCTAACTACCTAATGGTGTGGGGGAGTGAAAATCATAGACTGGAGGTAAGATGGTCTATCATCATCCATGAATTATATCTACATCGTGGAAAACATCTTGGTTTCCTAACTCAGCAGCTGTAAACCAGTCCTCCTGGTGAGTGAATCTACCACCACATTCCCCTTCCCAAGATTATAGACTATCTCAAAGTCATAGTCCTAGAGGAACTCCTTCCATCTACATTGTCTCAGATTAAGGTCCTTCTACAAGAAGATATACCTGAGACTCTTGTGATTGGAGTAAATGGTAAACCATTCACCCATCATGTAGAGCCAGCACATCTTCAAGGTGAAAACCACTATTGCTAACTCCAGTTCATGGGTCACGTAGTTATTCTCATGATTATTTAGCTACCATGAGACATAGGCGATTACTGCTCTCTCCTGCATCAAGACACAACCCATTCTATTCCCTGATGCATCATAATATACCATGTGGTTGATGCCCTCCTCTCGAAATCTCAAGATGGGAGCAGTGGTCAAGCCCTACCTTAACTGCGGGAAGTTTTATAGGAATTTCTCTATCCACATGAAGGGTTTCCCTTCTTCATAAAAGCTATCATAGGTGATGCTACTCTAGAGAATTTGGGAATGAACCTCTAGTAGTATTCGGCCAACCCCAAAAATCTCCACACCTTGGCCATGCTCTTGGGTGGTTCCCAAGGAAGAGATATGTCTATATTATTCAAATCCACTACCACTCTAGTCTTTGAGATGAAGTATCCCAGAAAGTGGACCTCCAGAATCTAGAACATGAATTTCTAGAGCTTACCATAATGCGGGTGCTCTTGGAGTGTGTCTAGAACTATTCGTAGGTGTGTAGGCTACTCCTCATCCGATTTTAAGTACACCAAGATTTCAAAAATGAGGACAACTAATAAATGATCGAAGTAAGGCTAGAAGACATTTTTATGAGTCCCATGAACACTATTGGGGAATTGGTCCAACTAAAAGGCATCACATAAAACTCATAGTGGTCATACCATCATCTAATGTATTTATTCGGTATGTCCTCATCTCATTCCCATATTTGATGATAAACTGATTTGAGGTCTATCTTCAACAACCACCTCATACCCTTCAACCAGTCTAAGATGTAATCAATTTTTGGAAGGGGATACTTGTTCTTCATGGTCACCTGGTTCAGGAACCATAAGTCCACATAGATCTTAAAACTCCCATCTACCTTCATGGAAAAAAACACTGGGGATGCCCATGGTGAAATGACGGTTCTCACGAATCCCTTCTTCTGCAAGTCCTCCAACTATACTCTCAGCTCCCAGAGCTCCATGGGAGGCATCCGATATGCATGTGTAGATATCAACATCATACCTGGGAATAGATCAATACAGAAGTCTACCTACTATCGAGGAGGTAGTCCCAAAACATATTTTGGAAAGACATCCTCATACTCATCCACTACAACAGGAATTCTCAAACTCCTCTTGTCCAATGCACTGAGGGTGAGGCTAGACAAATGGTGAGTGATCGGCTGCACCCTCCTCCAAGAAAGTCCATCCTGTTCTATGAAGGTTCCATTATCATTGGTGAAGGAAAACCTAGTCCCATCCTCACAATCACATCACACTTTTTTCCCAAAATAGTCAATCTAATCCTGGACTGTGGATAACCATTCCATACCCAAGATGATTTCATAAGACCCCAACAATGCTACTTGGATATCTAAGCTAAATCTCTCTCCTCCTAGTCTAAGCTCACACTTCCATCACTAGTGTGTAATCCTCTAATCCCCTCTCATAGGAGTCTCTAATCAAAACGATCGATCCAATGGCTCCACCGAAATCTTTGAGCCTCAAATGAGGTCCTTGTTAAAAAAATATGTACTATAACCTTTGTCTACAAGAAATGAAGATAAGGTGTAGTAAAAACATATCATACCTCTAATCATCTATGGAGCACCAGGGTCATAGACCCCCATCACCTAAAGCTAGCCTCACCCATATCTGCTGGCTCCCTAATCCCATGGTGAACCACCTGGGGGTGGTAGTGGTGGTACATCAAACCACTGTCCACTGCCAACCACTCTGCCTGCTCCCCTACCATGTCTACCGCTCGTTAGACCTCCTCGCTCAAACCTCTATTGTGGTCTTAGTGGTCCCTCGACCATATGCTGATCATCTATGTGGGGAGTCAGATAGTCATGATATATGTGGCCCTACCCACCGTAGGAGTAACAAAATCTGTACCTCAGCTGACCTTCTATGACTCGTGAGCTCCTAACCTCCTACCCTGCATCTTGGGGTCATTATATGGATGGTCTGGCCCATTTGGGCCTTAGCTTCGTCTGCCTACTTCCTACTACAGATGAATGGACAACCTATCATCTTGTTGTGGATCAGACCATCAGTGCCTGTTCAGCTATGAAGATCTCCATCATCAGATATCTCTCTACCACTTCAACCTGCAACTGGATGATGTGCGAAATCATTGGTTCCCTGATCTCACATCAAAGTCCCTGATAAATGGTCCAGGACCTAAATAAAGGGTCTCGTACCATTTCGGTGGAGTAACAGGATAAGTAGGTAAACCATGTTGAGTTTTCGGCTATAGTTAGGCTACCCTTAAGCAGGTGTAGTAGCTCTTGAATACTCACTGATCATAGTATTACTAGTATGATCTCCTCCCTAAAGAGTCTTTCAAAGTAAAACTAAGAAAGGGTAACCTCCTCGTGTGTATGAAGAATTAAGTTCCACTATCTCCCTATCGTGCATTGAAAAAGGCTACAGGCTAGGACAACAATTTGGTCTATAGGTATCTCTATGAGGAAAAAACCCATAGAACTGCTTCTAGCTAATCCTTAGCTGCATAGGGATCTATCTCTCAATGAAAACATGGAGGCCTCTATCTAAGGAACTAGTGGAGTGCGCTCATTCATCATTCACTATCCGCTGGTGGGCCTGGTATCATCTTCTTCTATTTGGGGGTGGTTCTTCTAGAACACCACCCAAAGGTGCTATCACGGTAATTTTTCCCTTTACTAATCCCTCATCACTTGGTGGACCATCATTGTGATCCCTCACTCGAATCCTGGCTGCCCATCTCTGAGGAGGCATCCTGTAGGGAGACAGATGCACCACAGTCAAAAAGTTATAGTTGGTGTGATGAATCAAAAGAGATCAAGAGAAAAAATATTCCAAAACACATGCATCTAGAGTCCTGGTGTATTGATACATCAGCCTCCACACCAACAATAGTCTCCCTAGGCTGAAATATGAACTCAAGACACATAACACTGTTGACTCCATTGAAAATATAGACTCTTAGTTCTCCTGGTATAACTGACATCCCTATGATACCACTTTGTCACTACCCATCCCCTAGGGCCTGTTTCATGACTATCCCAATCTGACCTTCCATAGGCCAGGGGCTGGTGACTAGAACTTCAGAGGCATATCCCAAAAAGGGAAGGCATTTCCTTTAAACCTATACACACACATACAAGGCATACTACACAAAGAAAACCACACTAGAAAAAATTTAGTACAACCACCACAATATACAAACACTAATATTAAATGGTGTAAACTAAAATTAAAGGGGCCAGGATATAATTCCAAATGAAAGGAAAGAAAAAAAAAGAATTACAAGCTCTTGTGGTTGTCTTCCAATGATTTTATAAGAAGGGTAAGTACAAAACACTATCAGATGTCACTATAGCACACAACTTCTATGGATCCACCTTTGAGAACTGGTTGGACCTAGCTCCCTAAATTCATAGTCAAAGATATATGTCATTTTCACAAGGAAAAATTGGTGTGGGTGAAGTCCGTGCAATGGTGAGTATAACAATTCTCAATAGGGACCCCAAGACCAGCTCAGGTCTCAAAAATATCCACAAAGGAAGAATACCACAAAGAAAGATCTCAAAGTAAAGCACAAATCACAAGACATAGTTCACACCATGTATAACATAAGTATAGAAGTAAAGATGATAAGTCATAAATCTGAAACATCTTATTCTGTTGAGAGGCTTTGCTGCTGATCCAAAAAGGGTCTCTCTATTCCCGATCCATGAAGGGTCTCTCTGCTGTTGATCCTTGATGGGTCACTCTACAGCTGATCTATGATGGCCCACACTACTACTGATCCCCAAAGGGTTTCTCTCTTTATGATACATGACTCTTTTCTCTTATGATTGTCCACAAAGGGTCTCCCTTATGATTTTCCATGAAGGGTAGCTCTTATGTTGATCCAGGAGGGGTCTCTTTTCCTCACGGCATAACCAACCCCTAGATTCCCACAATCAGCATGCTCTATATCTGGGGGATCTTCTCCTCAATACATTAGTCATAACTCAACCGACACAGGGTCCCCCATAGAGTAACCCCAAATACCATCCCATCTTAAGGGTTCCAACACAATAGACGGTGTGTCGAATAGACTTTTGGTTTGTATGATATGGATATTTTTGTATAAAGGGCCTGGTTGGATTTGAGTCCGATCCAACCTGGCTGTACACCAAACTCCACCAAAACTCACTTAGTGTATCTCAACGAACGTCCTCGTCTAAAGGGTCCTTATTCCCTTGAATGGGCATTAATAGGATACCCGATTTGAGAGATATGATCATTTTAGTGAAATAGGTTCCAATTGGGTCTGAGTCCGGTCCAACCTAATCGGACCGACCTGACAGGACACAGATCCAGTCCGGCCTAGGCCTGGCCCCTGACATTGGCCTTCCACCTCCATCTTAACACAACACATCCACATCTGATCTTTAGTACAGGTGTTCAGTGAAACTAGTTCCGCCCTCGACATTACCTACGAACTGAGTCCGCAGGTTGACCAGGTCAATGAGACGCCAGCGTGGAACCGCAGGTATCTAGTGCCATAGTGGTTCCATGGGCTGCCACCTCCATGTCGCACTAGTTGTTTCTGGACCTTCACAACATGACCCTCTTCCACCATGGTGCACCAATTTGTGCGCCACCTCCCTCCACCCGTGGCCACCACAACAGGCCACTTCTAACTCTAGCATGTCGAGGGTTTCTTTTGCGGGCCACTAGAGTTTCTCTGGTGGTCCATTTCTCTATCCATCTGCACCTACAAGATCTTAAGACATCCACCTTCAATTTTATGACCTTGAAATCTCCTTTATTCCATTTCAAAAATTCATCCATGATGAATGCACATGTGGAGTGGCTCATTCCTTGATCGTGTCGTCCCACAACCTCCGTGTTAGATGTTTAAATGACATGGGGAGGTTTGAGGATTACAGTTCAATAAAAACAATTTATAATTTTATCTCAGAAAGAGAAATCCCAAAAAAAGTCATCCTCTTACAAGAACACCCTATTTTTGGATCAACCTATTCGTTGGTTGACCCCTAATCATCGTTTTTAGATAAAGTATGGGGAAAATTTAAATAGGTCAAACCCCTACCTCATTTGATGTTTGTTTCTGTAGAATTTTGTCCTCAAGGTTTCAATTGGTCGAATATGTTTGTCTCTTACTGGCTTCTTTCTTCAAGGAATGTTGAAGTCGATGACATTTTTCCGACGTTAGTCATTCTTAGTTTTAGTGGAAACTCAGCAGAGGTTCATTAGGGAATTTATCACAATTTATTTCTCCACTCTCTAATGAATTAGCTAATTAAAAAGGGGACATGTCACAAAAATATAATTATGATGTGACATTGTGTCGTTAAGCTATTTCATTTATGAAATAGTGTAGCTTTTATGCTTGCAAAACACGCCATAAATTATCCTCATTCAATGCACTTCATTTCTGCATCGCAGCGCCGACATCCACTGCTGAATGTTTGAGAAAAGAAATAAAATATCTTCTCAAATATATTTTATTATTTTCCAAAATGTATGAAAAATAAATTTTCCATCTGGCCTTTTCCAGTTGATGTTAGGTACTTTCTAAGAAAATCCCAGAATTCTGAGTTTAACAATTCCCTCATATTTTTTTTTCTAAGCACTTGTTCAAAAGATATAAAAACATGCTCGCATGTTTACCAAACGTACGTAAAAAATATCAAAATTACATTCCAGGCACCCTGGGCCTCGGAATCATGTGTCATCCAAGCGCCTGGTCTCGAAATATTCCCATATAAATCAAAAAAATACACTGAAATTAAAGGATATTACATATTAAATATATATTATTATTAACATTAAATATATGGTGGAACCATGATCACAGAATAAGTACTAATATTGCTGAACAAAAACATGCATAAAAAATGAAGTAGTTATTACCCAGGATAGTGATTTTAATACCAAATTTTGATGAAATGGGTGATGATATTAAAAATTAAATCCAACATGGTATGATATATAAGAGTATGGTTATAGAAAAAATTAAAAAATATATATATTCAATTCTATTTTTAATTTGGAATGTTTATTCTTGAATTTTTATTGTTGAAATTCTCTCATACTTATCATATAAATACATTACACATTTATTATTCACTACTTAATTCTGAACAACACATATTTTCAATTAAATTTCTTTACTTTATATAATCAAGTGATCAGAATAATATTTTTAAGTAAATCCTTGTTTATTTATCTCTTCGTTCAAAATTTTTCTTCCATCAATATCTATGTTTTCTAAAAATATTTTTCATGACTTTTTTGGATATTATACAATTATTTTTTAAATTAATTTTTTCCCTTGATTTACTTTATATGAAATTTATTAAATGGAATATTTTTATCATTTTCAAAATGAGGCACTTTTTGAATTTTTACAAAGGTTTGAATGGGATGTTTTCATTAAACATAAATTAAATGAATAGAATTTCCCATCATTATCAATTCTCACTACTTAGAAGAATAATTTAAATTTTGTAATGATATTTTCAATAAAATTGTTCTCTTTAATATTTGTGAATATTTTATATTTTAATTAATTTATTTAAAAGTTTAAAGTGTATTTTCCTCCTAAAATTTTCAGGTGAATATTATATATTAATTTTGACATATGATAACATCATTTTATGTTAATTATTTTTTATTGGGTATATGATCCACTGATACCATCCTCGTTATTTTTCTATTTTTTTATGATTATGATGATGAGATTTTTAGGAAAACCATTTATTTTCTTTGGGTGGTTCTATAATGAAATTTTGAAATGTTTATGAAACCAATATTCTTTTCATGGGTTATGTTATGATGACATGATGAACATTTTATGATATTTTGGAACACATATATATATTTTTCATCATGTGATGAGTATTCCATGAATTATATGTCCATATAATACATTGAGTAATGTTTTATATACCAATATATAATTATATTAAAATAGTCTTTATTCCTAATTTTCTATGGAAAACAATTCTAGATTCTTGTTAATATATGAGAAACAACTTGATGTGAGTGATCCACTATGGGAAAAGTTTAAATTTTATTTATCACCTTTGGGAAACAAGTATTGGTGCCTAATACATTATTATTTGATGGCCTTAGTAGTTAAAATTTTCATATGAAATGGTTTAATTACCTTGATAGTGCCACACATTTTTGACAAGAACATATGGTTGATGATGGATATATTATGAATTCTAACTCTTTGATTCATGTATATTGAAATGATAAATTTTTATTCCATTAATCATTTTTATGATCCACGATAGATTGGAGATGAACATTGTATGTTATGTTCACTATCACATAGCCTTATTCTCATATTATTCTCTCATATGAACATTGATTGATATACCCCATGTTCAAACTTATTGTGAATATAAGATCACCATTTTTTAGGTTTTATTTCCCCAGGTTATGAAAAGGGCTTAAGTAGGGTATGTTTATAAGGATTACTATGTGGGAATACCTTTATGGTAGATGTTGAAGATCATTTAGGAAATTATAAAACCATGTATCTTATTTTCAATTACACATAACCTTTGTAGTCCTTAGGTGTATATTTATGAAATGTTTTGAATATTCATCTAAAAATATATAATATCTATGTTTGAAAATGTAGGTATGATATAGCTGGTATATGAGGAAAAGGTTTAGTAAATATTTGCTGATTATTTTTTTAAATCATTTTTGAAAATCATAGGGATATGCCTAAGTATTGGATGATGTCTTAAATTTTTGGTAATGGCCATGGATAACCATGGTTAATAATTATTTTTTAAATATTGAGAATTTGATTTCATGGTTCTGAAAACCAATGAATGACATTTCATGATTATTTGATATCTCACTCTGATTATGATATATTGATGCATACACTTTGTTTTCTGGTTTTAGTTAATAGCTAGAACCAAAAGACATCATACTAATAATGAATGTGTTGGAAAATGAAATTATTGTCCACATAAAAAACCAAGTACAATGAAATCTAGAATAAATAATATTGTTTTGATGGTAATGAAAAATTATTAGGCCATTAATCCTACTGATCTTCCAAATGATAAATGGAAAAAACAATTAACTATTGTATATTTGTTAGGTCCAATATGGGCGTATATACCCTGATAGGGGGGGGGGGGTGAATCAGGGTATGGATATTCTTAAATTTAAAGTTCTTCCTGTCCCATTGGATCTTGACCAATTTATTACAATGGTCACTTTGTTTTCTCTTGTGCGATTATTATGAATAATTATTTTCTGGTTTGTCTGACGATGATTCTTTTAATGCAATGCAGGGAAGCGAATAGGAAGACACAGAGATTTTTACTTGGTTCACCCACACTGGGCTACGTCCAAGGATCATACAACGACGATATGCCGTTGTACCAAATCCACTAAGGCTCACTGCCAATAATGTTCACAAGGTTCGGGATAGATCACTTCTATGCCCAGGATCACTGCCTTTATAAGGTTTAGGGTCAGCTCACTACATTCCCAAGGGTCACTCCCTGTTTCTCTCTCTCTGGCTCACTACCGGTGGAGAGGATCACCTTCTTCCTCTTCTTAAGCTCACTGCTCTATGAAGAGATTCACTCACAGTTTATAGACCTGTAGGTCTCTTTACTTGCATGAATGAATGCATCATCAACTGTTGATGGATGCTAGGTTATAGTCCAACTTTCATCCACTGATGAATATAACTTTTCCTCTTAACCACTGGGCAACTACCTTAGGAAAGTACCTTCACAAAGTACCCTACTTCGTGAGGCTTCGAATTTCGCGAAGCTCAAACAAGCCTTCACGAAGCTCATGCCTTTTCGCAAAGCTCTCTCATGAAGAACTCTCGTGAAGCACTCCCGCGAAGCTCAAGCTATTTTAGAGAAACTTCTCTTGCGACGCTCACTGAGCCAACGCAGAGATCACAACTTTCGGGGAGCTACAATAGCCGCCGCGAAGCTCCTCTTTTGTGAAGCACACTGGACCCTCGAATTTTCTGCCCGAAGTCCGCTCCACATCAATGTCGATCGCGATGCTCCGAGGTTTCCACCGGAATTCTATCCAAATCGCGAAGCATCTCGGCAATTATCGGATCACGGAGCTCGTCATAATCGCGGAGCATCACCATCAACATTATTTCTCACCTTCTCTGCGAAGCACCCTCACAAATCCCTTCACCGCCGCGATGCGCTTCAACTCTACCATTCGCGAAGCTTTGACGTAATCGTGAAGCATCACCGCCTCCATTTTTCTGGTCTTCGCGAAATCCAATCCATGCATCCCATCTTCTCGAAACTCATGCCTTTTCCATATAAAAATATGATCTTGGGAACTCAACAATTTTCCATGGAAACCTTCTTTGTCAACAAACACAATCAACCCAAAAATACTCCAATGTTACCTTGAGGGATTTTTGTCCAACAATCTCCCCCTTTGGGTTTGTTGACAACTCTTCATAACTCTTCTCAGAATTATTTTCTGCACGTTGATACCTCACTGAGTCTTCCTCCAGCCGCTACCACCATTCGCCTCTTGCGATTCTGATAGTTTTCAAGGATTCTCTTAACACGTACTCTAAGATGACATGAGCAATGCTCGGTGTGAGAAATAAGAGTAGTATGAAAAGATCATCAATAAATCACTTCATGTCAGACCACAATTGTCGATTCCAACCTGATACCATTTCTTAAATTGATACAATTTGTTGAACCACATTGATACCAATTGGTGATAGCTGGAAACTTTCTCTCACCATTCCAACACCACTGTTCTGCTTTTATCACGATCCTCAGATGTCGTGATATATATTATTTGATCGATCACTTCTAGCATCGTCTGATTTAAAAAAACTCCCCCTTTCTCATTTCTCCCCCTATCTGGCTACTCCACTGGTCAGATTCTCCCCGTATCTGTCATGATTTCTCAAATAGCCACACTGTCTCCCCCTTAAGCCATCACTATTTTGCCCCCCTTTGTCAACGAACCCAAAGGTCACTCTTTTGTAGTTTGTATCATAATAGAGAACACATATCAGCACATTAGGGAAAAATACATCATACCTATGGGAGAGGGGGTGGGGGTTCCACATCCACACTATTTCAAGTGCGGGGAGTCAACTAAACTCCCAGAGCCAGTCGATGCCTTTCAAATGATTCCTTGGGTAAGGCCTTTGTCAGAATGTCTGCAACCTGTAGCTCTGTAGGCACATACTCCAAATTCACAAGCCCTTGCTCCACTTTATCCTTGATAAATTAATATTTGATCTCAATTTTCATTGTCCTTGAGTGATGGATGGGATATTTGCTGAGATTTATTGCACTTGAGTTATCGGACATGATTCCAATCGGCGACTTCACTTCAACTCCCATATCATCAAGCTGCTGCATCATCCCTAGTAACTGTGTGCAAGCATGAGTGGCAGCAATGTACTCAACTTCTACGGTGCTCAATGAAATTCAATCTTTCTTCTTGCTTAGCCAAGAAATACACAATCCACCAAGATAGAATGCACAACCTGACGTTGATTTTCTATCATCTGCTGAACCGGCCCAGTCTGCATCAGTATATCTCAATAACTCTGTCTAAGATTTGTCAGTATATGTCAAGACGAAATCCACTGTGCCCTGGATATAACAAAGTATTCTTTTCACTGCAAGCATGTGGATTTCCTTGGGATTACTCGGATATCTTGCTACTTGGCATGTAGTGAAAACAATATCTGGACTTGTTGTAGTTAAGTACAACAGACATCCAATGATTTGCATGTATTCTGTGATATTAACTTCCTTGCCATCCTCATCTTTTGATAATTTTATCCGAGTAGCAACCAGAGTCTTCACCTCCTTGGAATTTTCCATTCCAAACCTTCTCAGGACCTCCTTGGCATATTTAAATTGGGAAAGGAATGTTCCATTCCTTCCTTGTGTCACCTATAGACCAAGAAAAAATGTTAGCTCTCCAATCATTGACATTTCAAACTCATTTTTAATGAATTCAGAAAACTGTCTGCACTGAGCTTCATCTGATCCGCCAAATATTATGTCATTGACATAAACCAACACCATCATCCTTTTATTACTGTCATTACTGAAATAGAGATTGTAATAAACTCCTCCACGCTAAAAACCAAGCTACATCAAGTACAGATCAAGCCTTGAGTACCATGCTCTTGGTGCTTGTTTCCATCCATACAATGCCTTCTTCAGCCTGAAAACATTGTTCTCATCCTCATGAATGAGAAAACCATCTAGCTTCTCAATGTACACCTCTTCTTCCAGAATCCCATTCAGGAATTCTTATTTGATGTACATCTAGAATACTTTAAACTTTCTTTGAAATACAATGGCTAGGAATAATTCGATTGTCTGCAGCCTTGAAACCAATGCAAATATCTCTTCAGCATCAATTCCCTCTATCTGGGAGTATCCTTTGCACACCAGTTGTGATTTGTTTCGAATCATTGTGTCATATTAATTCATCTTGTTACGAAAGATCCATTTAGTCCCGATGACGTTATTATCTGCTGGCCTCGAAAGAATTCTCACATGTTTGGTTCTTCTCAATCTGGTCAAGCTCTTCATTCATAGCCTGAACCCAGTTTTCATCTTCAGCTGCATCAACTAAGCATTTAGGCTCTACCTGAGATAGGAAAGACATCTGGTGCAGTGACTTCAATATTCTTGTCTGAAGTGGACCTCACTGATCACTGATGATATTCTGCCTGTCAATTTTAGCTCGACTCTTTGGATTTTGTGCAGATAAGGATTTTACTTTGTTATACTCACCATCAGTATCTTCTTCGGAATCAACATTAGCCACTTCTACTCTACCTGAGTATCTTACCACTTCTTCACTATTAACAAAAAACGTTTCTCTATGTCATTGTTTAATGACGTCATTTCTTTCGAACTTCTTCTCTCGGATTTTTTTTGAGACGCCTTTGATTTTCTCTTGCAGCTTCTTGGTATCCTGAAAACAGTCAGCTGATACCATATTGTTAGAGAAAATAGATAAGCATTAAATGCATTGTTATTGCTGCTTCTCCCTGTGTTTCTTTTTTCCCTCAATAGGAAACACCTGAGCCGAGTCATCCAATTATTGCATTGATGGCTCTTGAATCAGATTTGGACATAGAATGATCTCCTTGTATTACACAACACTTCTATCTATTAGGCCCTACGGTAGAGACCCACATCCATTCTTCTCCACATGCACCATTTATACTAATCTGGCACTCCGCATCGAGCCATTAACCAAATATCTAAGCCTTCTGAGTTGGAACTCGGTGTAGGAAACAAGAGATAAATCTAATAACACAATCACTTCTAATTGTGCTCAGTTTCTCCCTTTCATTTTCAATTCTGCTACCAGATTTGAATCAATTTAAACTCTAGAGCATATCACTTCTCTACTTCACATCCTTAGATGCCACTACCCCATGGATCGTATCTCCTTAAAACCTGAAACACATGAATCATCAGTTAATAGCATTAATATATATAGGGAGAGGGGGGTTCTTCTGGAATCCTCAAGATGAGGATTGTGGTTGATCCTGATGGGTCAACCCTTTGACTCTTTCTTGTAGAGTATCACACTCTTTCCTTTCTTCTTCTAGTTTCCTTGCCAACTTCAACTGCTCTGGCCATATGAATAAGCATTCTTTACCCATATTTGGAGCTTTTCTATGATATGTAGATTCGACAGACTTAGCCTTTTTCAACATTTGGGGTTTAAACCAACTAGTACACATTTCTATCTTTGAGGTTCCACCAAAATTCCATTTCCCTTGATTCCATTTCTTGGTAGGAACCTCTCTACTTGTCATCTTGCCCTTCTTCTTCCACCATTGCAAGGATCTTGCACCTTCCTCCACTTTTCGTTGTGGAACACGACATGCAATTTTTTCAATACATTATTTGTTCATCTTTCTTTTATCAGATGTTTGAGTCACCACACTATTTTTCCCCGTTGGTGATTCCTCCATTGAATGTTCATTATTCTTTATCACAGATGAAGTAGATCTCCCCTTAATCATCCAGGTTTGTTCACATTCTCTCCTTGAGAGCTGTTGTGAGTATGATAGAGGAGGTTACTGATACACCTTTCGATCTCCTCCATGTGTTTTCCCTGAGGCTCTAAGCCTATTCTTCTCCTTTCCACTTTGTCTCCCAGTATAGGCTTCTTTCTTGTACAATTCCCGTGGTGAAGATCTCTTTTCAGGTTCTTTTTCCTTTCCTGCTTTCTTTTTGTAGCAATGTCTTTCCAAATGCCTATAAACAGAACATATAAAACATGTTCCATCAAATTCATACCACATTTCATCAATTCTTTTTTGAGATGTTAAGGAATATTGTGTTCTTCCTCTGAAATTGAGCTCTTGAGCATCCTGACAGATACTCATGGTGTGTCCCATTCTTCCACAGTAATAACATTTAACAAATGGTTTCCTCTGAGAGGCTCTTCTTTCTGATTTCTCATGATGCTTCATCTGATTCTCAGATTTTGTACATTTTCTATTTTCACAATATGAAATGTATTCCTGAGCCTCTGAACAAAAACTTGATGTGTGACCATGAATACCGTAGAGATAGCACATGTCATCACTTCTTCTTGAAAATGTCCTCTTAGGATTATCTCCAGAACCTACAGTATTTTCATTACTTCTGGAGATTTTCACTGCATTTTTCTTACCAAGCATAGTAGTGGGATCATCATATCCAATTCCAGATATTCCCAAAATGGATGGCCTTTGGGATGATATAATCCGTTCATGATTCTCCTCAGATGTAGCATATTTGGCTTTCATTTTATCATCACTTGCCGAAGGATAATCAAATAATAAGTGTAGTGCATCCTTCAACTTGGGCTTATCTTTAGATTTAGATTTCTCCATTTCTTTCTTGACCAATTCTATTTCTTCCTCCAGTTGCTGAATCTTTTTATCTCTTGACGCAAGTTGATAATTAAGTTCTTTTCTGAGATTCTTATGGCTACTCAACTCATCTTCAAGTTCCCATGTGAGATTTTCCACAATGTCACTTTTCTCCTTCACCTTCAATTTTTCTTGAGCAACATATTCAGAGACAGATTCATTCTCTTGTTGTAGCCTTTGACTCTTCTGAAATTCTTCCGACAACTGTGTTGCTAGATCATCATTTCTAGCTTTCAGATTCCAAACGTCATCTGACTTTTGATTCTCTTAATAATCACCAGCCTTCTGTTTTCCTTTCATTTTAGCCATCTCTTGTAGTTCTTCAGCTTGAGAATCATTCTTCTTCTTCAGGTCAGTAGCTACGTCAATAAGCCTTTGATTCAAACTTCTTAGCTTGTTGATATCAGTTTCTAGTGCTTGGATCTGAATATCTTTAGATTTAATTTCATTATTGTTTTTAACATCACTTGAAATATCAGGTTCTTTGATACACTTGACTTGATCTTTAACTTTTCTATTCAAGACATCGATAACCTTTTTCTGTTCTTCAATCTTAAGCTTATACTCACTAACCTATTCTGATTTCTCAAGTGTTGATAACTTGAGTTTCTCAATTTCTTCCATAAACTCAGACATCTCTTCTTCCTGCTGTTGCATATAGAGTTTGGCATCATGAACAACTTTGTTAGATTTCTTTTTTTTTGCTCTCCAAACATCTATCTCCTCAAGATTAGCCTCTAACTCAGATCGCATATCTATTCTTCCTTCAATTTATTCTTCTGTTTCAGCATCACTCTGACACTCATGTACTTCCCTCATTCCAACATCATGATGGTGTGAATCAATATTTTCCCTATCAGATTCATCCAGACCTTCCTTCAGTAAGCTGTTTGATTCTTTTAGTTTAATCACACTTGTTCCAAAAACACTTCCACGCTGAGGGAAATTACCTGACTTCTGATTCTTCTTTGATGCTTTTCCTTTTCCCATGGCAGATTGAGATAAGAGAAAACGGTATCTTCAACCACACAGATCGACTACACCAAGTCAAAGCAAACAAATCTGATAAAAGAAACCAGCCCTCTGATACCAATTGTTAGGGCCAATAGGGGCCTATATACCCTGAGAGGGGGGGGTGAATCAGGGTATGGATATTCTTAAATTGAAAGTTCTTCCTAACCCACTGGATCTTGACCAATTTATTACAATGGTCACTTTGTTTTCTCTTGAGAGATTATTGTGATCAGTTCTTTTCTAGTTTGTCTGATGACGATTCTTTGAATGCAATGTAGGCAAGCGACTAGGCAGACACATAGATTTTTACTTGGTTCACCTGCACTGGGCTACGTCCAAGGAGTATACAACAGCGATGTGCCGTTGTACCAAATACACTAAGGCTCACTGCCAATAATGTTCACAAGGTTCAGGCTAGATCACTTCTATGCCTAGGCTCACTGCGTTTACAAGGTTTAGGGTCAGCTAACTGCTTTCCCAAGGGTCACTCCCTGTTTCTCTCTCTGGCTCACTACCGGTGGAGAGGATCACCTTCTTCCTCTTCCTAAGCTCACTTCTCTCTGAAGAGATTCAATCACAGTTTATAGACCTGTAGGTCTCTTCACTTGAATGAATGAATGCATCCTCAACTGTTGATGGATGCTCTGCTATAGTCCAACTTTCATCCACTGATGAATATGAATTTGACTCTTAACCACTGGGAAAATACCTTTGGAATGTACCTTCGCAAAGTACCCTACTTCACGAGGCTTCCAATTTCACGAAGCTCAAACAAGCCTTTACGAAGCTCCTGCCTTTTCGCAAAGCTCTCTCATGAAGCACTCTCATGAAGCACTCCTACAAAGCTCAAGCCGTTGCAGAGCAACATCCCTCGCGAATCTCATTGATCCAACACGGAGCTCACAACTTTTGCGGAGCTACAATAGCCGCCGCGAAGCTCCTCATTCGCGAAGCACACTGGCTCTGCGAACCACCTTCGCAATACGAGAGCAAAAGATTTTCTCTGAAAATTCTCTTTGCTTCTCTCAAGGGATTCGGCCTCTATTTATAGGAGATTCCACCGACCCTCGAACTTTCCGCACGAAGTCCACGCCACGTCATTGACGATCGCGAAGCTCCGAAGTTTCTGTCGGAATTCTGTCCAAATCGCGAAGCACCTCGTCAATATTCGGGTCACGGAGCTCGTCGTAATCGCGGAGCATCACCGTCAACATTATTTCGCGCCTTTTCCGCGAAGCTCCCTCGCAAATCCCTCCACCACCTCCAGATCGTCCTTTCCTTTTTCATCATTCATTGTCAATAAAAAGTGTCAACAAATTCTCGGGAACTCGAAAATTCTCCATGGAAACCTTATTTGTCAACAAACACAATCAACCGAAAAATACTACAATGTTACCTTGAGGGATTTTTGTCCAACAATATTTTATAAGGAAACATCTACATTATTTTAGTTGGTGTTCTAATACACTTTTGTTTGAGTGACACCATTTAAAAAAAATTACAATCCACATAACAAGGAAAATTTGTCCCAGCAATTAACTATTTGGAAGGTGAAGTCGATAAATAATGGAATATTATTATGAATGTGATTCAAGAGGAATAAATTGACTCTATGGTGTTGTATGAGCCTAATAAAATATTTTTTAATAAGTACTTTCCTATTATTATTCATTTAAAAATGGAAATTTTTTTCCTTGAGTTAAATAATAAGGAAGATAAAACTGTTAGTATCCTTTAAGGGAAATTTCATATGACATGTAATGTATGCTTATATTTTAATCATTTTCCCATAAAAGAAAATTTTTATACACATTGGTGTCTTAAAACCAATTCTCTAGAGGGCATTAAAAATAAGAGTCTTTTGTATCTATGAATAAAATTTTTGATGAGCATAGAAGGTGAAAATAGAACATGGGGGTTTCAAATATTTATATGGTTTTGAAAATAAAAGGAAGATGGTGTCTCATTAAAACATGAATTATTCACATAGTGGGACCAAATTACTACGATATACATGCAAGAAATTTGTGATGAAACGTTAAGGAAATTTTTTCAATAGAACTGAGAGGTGCTATAGATGTGAAAAGGTTGGTCACAAACTATGTTAATTTAGAAAGGAAATAAATAGGATGATCAATGAAAATGTAATAAAAAAGATTTCAAGTAATGCGCCAACCTCAATCCAAATATTCAAATGCAAGGAGTATGCAACTTACACCAATAAGTAAAAAAATATGAAGGTTTTTTTATAATTATTGGTATAAACCCCTTTTAATTCCAATGAAAAAGGAAAATATAATGAGATCATGAATATCAGAGTGGGTTACAAGAATAATGTGGTAAAAGGTACACTTATCATCCATTATATAACAACTAATGTCTCATATTATTTTGGCTCTACCAACTGTTTATAACTAAGTAATTTTCTATGGGTATTGAGTTACCACCATAATGATTAAAGTTTGGGTTAGAATTGAAAAATGATTATTATATGGTGGTATCATGTCATGTTTATAATTCCTCAACCATTCATGTTAATTATAATGGGGTTCCTAAAAATCACTTTATTCTCCCTATAGTTTAATTAAATGTTATTTTGGGCATAAATTGTCTTTATCTATATAAATCCCAAATAAAATTCAATGAATAGGAAATCATGTTTTATATTCCTAACCATTCTAGAATCATAAATTGGTGCTACGATAAATATGAAAATCCAATAGAAAATTCGTCCATTATGTGTGTCTTGATTCATATTAAAAATGGGTGTTTATCATAAATTATTGTGGATAAATTCAATATTGGTGATATGCCTATTTTTGGGAATTTATTTATATTTTTACAGAATATTTTTATAGTCTTGCACAAAATCATGATGTCTAGTACTAAATAAAATGTACACAAAGTGCTACATCAGTTTAAAATACTCTGTATAGAATGGCCCTAATTTAGTTGAAGGAATTGAAGAAGAAACTCTTGAAGAATCATGAAAATGGATTCATCTAGCCTAGTGCATCACTTTGGGGTGCACCAGTTCCATTCATTAGGAATATATATGGATCAATGTGACCGTATGTTTATTATCAAGAATTGAACCAGATCACTATCAATAAAAATTATCCTCTACCGTGTATTGATTAATTCTTTGATAAACATCATAGAGCTCAATAATTTTACAGGATTGATATTTATTCTGGATACCATCCATTGATGTTCAAGGAGGATATACCCAACATAGTATTCTATACAATAGATAGAAAAAATATATATAATGATTTAATTTGGACTTACTAATTCCTCGACTATATTTATAGATTTAATTAATATAGTATTTATATATTACCTTGATGTGAATGTGGATGTTTTTATAGATGATATTATTATATATTAAAAGTGAAATTAAGAACTTTAAGATCACTTGAGGATTCAACTAAAAACCATGGGGTAGGATGAGATATATGAGAAATTATCATAGTGTCAATTTTGGTTATAAAATGTTTCATTTTTTGTTATATAATATCAAAAGTGGGTATACTGTGGATATATGAAGGATATATGGTATTAAACGTTGTCCCAGACCAACCATTTTGACTAAAATCAGTATTTTTCAGGGTTTGGTGGAATATTATCATCTCATTGCAGAGAATGTGATAAGACTGTCTAATCTATTCACCAAGTTAACATAGAAGGGATCCATGTTCCTTTGGATAGATGAATGTGATAAAAGTTTCAAGGAACAAAAGTGAAGTTTAGTGAGTCCTCATATTATGAAATTACCGAATAGTGGAGAATAGTTTGCAGTCTATAGTGATGTATCAAATAATGGATTTGGATGTCTTCTCAAGGTGAATGATATGGATATAGATTATGTCTCCTCACAATTTAATGTTCACTAAAATATTACCACACACATTAGTTGGAGTTAGCAGTGGATATTTTTTCATTAAATATATGGAAAGAATTAACTTTATAGGGAAAGAAATGATATATATTCTGATCATAAAATTTTAACGTATATATTCAATGAGAAATAGATGAATATATTATAGGTAATATTATTGGATTGAATTAAAAATTATTACTACTTAATACATTACCACCCAAGAAAAGTGAACTAGGTGGAAAATACTATGATTTTAAAGGATCATGCTATCTTACCTATGATAGGAATCATACATGGTTTATATTTTTATGCTTTACAATGAATATATCTTGAAATCTTGAGAGAAGGGGAGAAACTATATGTTGGTTTGATGGATGTTCAATATTATATACATGAAATGTTTAATTTAGTTTAGAAGGAATATCAATGGCGGGAAAAACGAAGTGAGAAATGTACTATAGTTCAACCTTTATTTTCATGGAATGATTAGGTTCAAGAAAATTGTATGTGTCCAATATGTACCAGATTTGAAGACAATGTTGTTTGATGGAGCTCATATTTAAGAATTCTTTATTCATCACAGAAGTATGAATATATATAGATTTCCAAAAGATTAATTTTCATGTGGAAAACATGAAACGGTAAGTTGTAGAATATTTACATTGGTGCATGTTTTTCATCATTTTAAGGCTAAGAGAAAAAATTCTAAAGGGATGTTCTAATAATTACCCATACTATAATTGAAATGGGAATATCACTGTGGATTTTTTATCAGGCTCCCCAAAATATCTAAAGGTAATAATTCTATTTTGGCTTTAATTGATCATAATACAAAGTTAGAAAAAATTCATTTCTTTTTTATTAAATTTACCTATTGATAAACTTTATACAATATACATTAATGAAGTGGTAAGGTCGCATATAACACAATATTATATTGTATCAGATCAAGATCAAAGGTTTATATTGAAGTTCTAATGAATCCATTATAATTATTTGGATTTAGAGTTGTCTTTCAACAAAGATTATCATAATCAGAAAGGTGGTTAGACTAAGGGGACCATTTAATCCCAAGATGATATTTTGAGATTTTTTTATAGAACTTAATGTTATTTTTTATAAACACCTTCATATAGTTAATTTTTCTTAAAAAATAATTTTCTATTTAGTATTCAAATAGAACCTTATGAATCCCTCTATTGAAATAACTGTAAAACACCAACATGTTTGGATGATTTTTAATAAATAAGACAATTATGATTTAAGAAAGATTAGTAAAATTTAATGATATAAAATTTCAATAAACAACATGAAAGAGAATATACTAGTCGATATAAAACTTATGTTGAAAATCGTTCAAGAGATATAGAGTTCAATGTATGTAAAATGATATTTGGGTGAATTTATCTATTAAAAAAGGTGATGATATTTTGATAGAAATGAATTTTTATCCCTTTTTATATTGGCTCCTTTGATATTTTGGATGGAGTAGGGATGATATAGTATCAATTAGATCTTATTCTAAACCTATCTCATGTTCATGTATTGTCCCATGTATCTATATTGAGGATGTACATAACTGATCAATCACATGTAATGAACTCAAATCCCTTTCAGTATAAAATTTTCTTTGTTATAAAGAAAAAATAGTAGAAATAGTATATTTTAGATATAATGTACAATGAAACTAGATTACACTCCTTATTAATGTTCTCAAGATAAATAATAATTTCTAAGATGCTACTTGGAAAACTAAGTATGTACTAAAATAGATATTTCCTCATTTTATTGTATCAGTATAATATAATTATAGGAGATAAATTATTTTTAAATGCGTATAATTTAACACCATGATATTTTATGAAAAAAAATTCCAAAAAAATTAATTTCTTTGGTACATTATGTTACACATAATAATTAGTTTAAACAAACCATGTATACTATTTAAATTTTATTATTTAATGTCACAATTAGAATATAGAAGTTAGATTATAGAGAATTAATAAGTCTAACTAAAATATTAACATTCATGATTTAAACATAAATAAAATTATTTATTTTTTTATTAATTAATTATAAATGAAAATAAATATCAATTGATTTTTTTTGTTTTTATAAAAAAACTGTTTTTTATTCACATTGTTTGTTTATCATAATAAGTTAAATTGATCAATATTGGTGAATGATTTTATGGAAATTTATATATTATTTATTCAATATAATGTTTTATGTTTCATATAGTATTTTTTTTCTATGCGTGGGATAATAATAAAACATGGGTCATGTTTAAATATTATTTCTACTAAAAATTGTTTTCGACGTGTTTTGCACACATAGTTTAAAATAAATTTATTCCAATTATAGAAATTGAATATTGAAAATGGTATTCCATATTTTTAATAAAGAGGAATTTTTTTTAAATATATACCTTTCAATTTTTTCAATATGAATAGTAATTGTAGTGTGTTTCTGTCACCTCGATGAGGGTAAAAATGGTAAAATGGGTTTAATACATTGTGATAATGCAATAAAATTTATCAAAAGCATGAATTTTACAATTTTATGAGTGATTTCATCCATTTAAATATATTGCATTATTAAATGGTCACTTGGATCAATAATTCTATGATCCTGACCATTATGTTAATTTATGGAAATAAAAATACCAACTCACAATATTTTACATTTAAATATCTATTAGGTATTCACATATAGATAAAATCATGTTGTAAATGAATATTGAAGGTAAATTTGTGAGTAGTTATATGTTCTCATGTTGTAAATTTATTTCATATTTTTTGTAACTTTATAGTTACCTTATATTCTTATGAAACACTAACACAATACTTCATCTATTTATAAAAAAAATAATAAATGATTTCGAAAATAATAAAAGTACCATTATTTTAGAGTGTTATTATTTTTTATGATTTTATAGATAAATTTAAAAAATTATAGATTTATTAGTTGACTATATTTCAATTATATATTTGTTATGATGTCTTTAAAGAAAAATTAAATGAATAATTTCAAAATATACATTAATAATATTCTATAATAAATATTATTTTATTAAGTACATTAAAATTTATAAAAAAATAGTTGGCCAAGAAAATGGAATATGATAATAAATATAGAACATGGTCCATTTATGTGACTTCTCTACATTTACAAAAAAAATTAACACTTTTAAATTGAAATTGTTGTTACCATAGTAAATATAAAAATTGTTATCAATGGAGGTAATAAAAATGAAAAGGCATTAAATTTCATCAAAATATATCTAAATTTATTTAGATGTTATTATTTAGAAAATAAAAAATTTTAGTAAAATTAATATCCATTAGGATTCATTTTTTTTATAATGAATTTATTATATTTCAATCATTAAATAAATTCAAACTGTTTCATCTCTTTCCCTTATAAAAGGACACCCCATGTATCTCTTTCATGCATCACTTTGAGAATTCTAGCTTGAAAAGACCCCAACCATTTCTATAATCAACATTCGTATCCTTTAATTAGTTGTTCTGGTATTCTTAAAAGTCCTTTCCCGGGGTCCTTAAGAATTTATATAATGTATGCCAACTGAAAGATAGGTAATCATCTTCAATGACCTATTTCACTTTATTTCTTATTATATTTCTTATAATTATTTGGTATTAAAAATTAAAAAAATTAGAATCCTAAATTTTATGTAATTTTATTTTTACTATTTTATCACCATTATCTAGAATATTTCTCATTAAATGGGAATGGGAATTGTTTCTTATTTATACATATGACTTACCGTCTCAAAGTAGAGATACAATTCATTTTCCACCACAATATTTCATTGAATGTCATTAAACTGTGATAAAATTTTATATATAAAATTTTGAAAAATTTATTATTCAATAGTTATAATTTCAAATCTACCTTCTTATCATCCAATCCATTGGAAAGCATTAATTTTACTCATGCGTACTTTTAGAGTACCACCTCTACGAAGCGATGTGATTTGTTTTTCATTTATAATTTTTTCTTTTAATGATAATGTGGATAGATTTATTGAATATATATTAGTTAGATATTATTTTCATCATTCTAGTGATGATGGAACCCTGATCAATGTACAATGACTAGGACTTACAAAAAAATAATTCCTTGAAATGGAAGTAGTTATCACCCAGAACGACGGTTTTTACACTAAACTGTTAGTAAACAAGTGATAAGATGTAATAAATAAATCATATGAGGTATGATAGATTATTTTATGGTTCTAGTATAAATCTATAATAAATATTGTTTTATTATAAATTATATATGAATGTGTACAAAGAAAATTATAATTGATGTAATAGATTTATGTCTCAATCCTATTATTAATCGAGAATGGTTATGCTTGAATTTCCATTGACGAAATGACATAATAATTATCTAGTAATTCCATTATATTTTTATTATAATATTTTTAATTTCTAGTAATAAATGTTTTATTTTCATTTTCTTCACATTATGTGCACAAGAGGATAAATGAATGTTTTATGTAAACCTTATTTATTTTTCTCTTCAGTAGAAAATCATTTTTCATCAATATTAATGTTTTCTAAAAACATTTTCATGAATGTTTTTATTATTAAATATGATATATGAAATTAATTTTTACCCACGATTTAATTTTTATAAAATGGTTTAAAAATAATCATCGTGTCTTTTTCGCAAGAAGTCACTTTTTGACTTTATTTAAAAGTGTGAAATAAATGCTTTATTTTATATTATATGGTTTGAATGGAATTTTCTACCATCATTAACTCTTTTAGATTTGATGATTTATTTTAAATTTTTAACATTATTTTCAAAGAAAATTTTTTCCTTAAAATTTTAGATTCTTTTAGTTTCCAAATAACTTATCACAAAAGTGAATATGGAATTTTATACTGTAAATATTCAAATAAATATTTTAATTAATATTCATATATGATAACATATATTGATGTTAATTATATTTATATAGGGATATATCTAATTATACCATCCTTATTCTAAATTTTTATGGTTTATTTCTATGATGATGACAATTTTACAAAACCCATTTATTTTCTATGGGTTATACTAAAAAGAAATTATCAAATGTTTTTGAAACTCATCCTTTTTCTGAAGAGTTATGTTATGATGATATGATGAATTTTTTTTATCTTGTGAAATATAAATGTATGGTTTATGTCATGGATGGTATTGGAATTATATTTCCCTATGATTCAATAGTTATTGTTTTATATCTCATGACATAATTATTGGAAACAGGTTGATGTTATTGGTCCATTATGAAAAAAAAGTCCACGTGATTGATCTGATATGGGAAACTGGTAGATGTGCTTTATTTTTTGTGAGAAAAATGTTAATGTGATTAATATACTATGGGAAATTAATTTTTATCCCTAATATATAATGATGTTATGGTATTAGTTGTTAACCATGAAATATGAAATAGATTATAAATATATGATAGTACCATAATTTTATGACATAAACTTAGTATTAATGGTTGATTTAAAATGTTTTATAACTCTTATGATTCATGTATTTTGAAATGAAATTTTTTTTAGAATGATTCATGTTTATAGTACATCATAGTTTTGGTATGAAAACATATTATTATTTTCCAGATCTCATTAGCTTATTCTCATCTTATTAATTCATATGATCATTTATTGATATCTCCCATGATTACCCATAATTAGAATCTAAGATCACGCATTCATATGTTTCCTTTACCTACGTTATAAATAATGGTTTGATTATACTATATATATTAAAAGAAAAATAATTTAAGATATTTTTAGGAATTTTTATGACATTTCATTAAATAAGATGATTTTGTATCTAGTATTCAAACACATTAAATAATTACCTTCCCCTATAGTGTAGTTTTGAAATGTATTAAATATTTTTTAGAAGTTTTAGTATCTATGTATGAAAATATTTAGTTTATATAAGTAAGCCCCCCACTTATTCAGAATGCGGTGAAATACATTTTAATGATTATTTGATGGGATCAGGAATGTGATAATAATGTGGTAAGATTAATCATTTGTATCATTACTGTAAGGGAACGAGTTCTACTCATTCTATTAATAGGAAAATAGATATTAAACAAATAGTGAAATGTTTTAATTGAATTTTTTGGGCCATTATTCTAACACATGTCCAAATTCAGTTACTATAAGTGGTAATTATCAATGCTGACAGCAGAAAGGTATCAATTTTTTTTCTTTATATTAAGTAAGATACAAGACCATAAAATAAAGTGATAATTTCTCTATGGTGGTCAATATATATCGATGATTAATATCATGTCTGAGTATCATCAAATTAAAGTGAAGTAGGAATAAATTACTTTTATATTGTTTCATACTATTTATGGTCATTATGAGTTTTTGGTTATTACTTTAGGGTTGAAAATTTTAACAACAATATTGATGGATCTTATGAATAATGTTTTCCATGATGGTTTGGAAAATTATTTGGTGGTTTGCCTTGATAATTTCTTTTTATTCTAAAATTAATTTGGAATACGTAAAACATATTACTATAGATCTATTAAATTTAAAATAAAAGTATATATTGGGGAAATTTTAAAAATGTGAAGTTTTTTTACATTGTTGTTCATTAAATTGGAATATTATTTCTAGTGATGGAATAAAAATTTATCCCACTTAAAAAGTGGTGTAAGAGTGGACGAGACCAATAAATTTCATGAATATTTTATATTCTCTTGGAAAAGTAGGTTACTACAAATGGATTGTCGAAAAAGTTTATCGATTAACCATCCCACTAACCAAGATGACTATAAAAGTGGGTACATTCATCTATATGAAGGAATGTGATAAATTATTTAGTGAATTAAAAACAGGAGTGGTTAATAATCTAGGGAAAACCATTCCAATTATAAATATTGAAGGATTCTTATATAGTGATATTTCCTTGATGGGATTTGGTTTTTTATACTTAATGGAATATTGATTCTGTATGAATCACGTCAACTAAAAAATCATGGGAAGAATTACCCAATGGTATTTTTTTCATTACAAATTTTGATGCATAATTTATAAGATGTGAAAAATGTAATATATACCAATGGAAAAAATTTAAATTATATTTTCACTCCAAAATAATTTATTATGTGATGGGGAGGATGGTTTGAACTAATAAGTATTATGAATGCACAATTAAATATTATAGAGGTAAATATAAATAAATTACATGATGTCCTGATTTAAAAATATAATGGATCATTAACCATGATGCATTTGGAACATGATCCTTTGGATAATGATTTAAAAAAAATTTCTTAGAAATTTTTCATGTTGTAACTTACTCTCCCATGGTTCATGTGTCATGGAAGTCATAATTGTCCAAAAAAATTAATCATTCTCAAAAGGAAGATTTTTATTTTCATAAAATGGGTTATTTTTTCAAGACTAGTATGTTTCATAAATTTAACATTAACAAAGAAGGTGTTATGAAATTTGGAAAGAGGTTGTTTGTACCAATTGATTTAAAGTTGAAGAAGAAATTGGTACATGATGCTCATAGATCTACATTTTATGATCATCATGAGGGAACTAAAATGTATAGATATCTTTATGAATATTTTTGGTGGGGTGGAATGAAGAAATACATTTTTTATTTTACAATGAAATTCTTGAATTTCTAATAATTTATATATATGAGACAACTAATGAAAGGAATTATTCATCCATTGGTAGTTAATGAATGCATATAAAATATTATTTCTATATATTAAATTTAATTATTAACTAATACATATTGAGTTTAAAATTTTATTTTTTTTTATTTTTGATTGATTGGATAAATCTATGTATTTTTATCCCATTGAAGATAATATGATCTTAAATTTTCTTTCCATAAATTATCTCAATGATATAATTAGATTACATATATTCCCTCTCACTATTGTATCATATTGTGATCCCATATTGACCTTGAACTTTTTATAAAGGACTTTTAATGTTCATTTGTACTGATTTAAATTTTATCATAACCTATTATCCACAGACTGATGAATAGTCAGACAAAACAATTAGATTATTAAAGTATAATCTTGATAGTTCTCTTTGGAATAACAAGTATTTTGGATCGTAAAATTTCATTATTTTATTTTTTATATAATAATATTTTTCATTATAGTATACTAATAGTTACTTTTAATGTTTTATTTGGAAATCATTGTCGACCACTAGTATGTTGGGATATATTCAGTTCGAGGAATTTATTGAGACCATAATTTGTAGAAGAAATGGATGGGAATGAAGCGATGATTGAATATCACATGAGGACTATTCGGAGAGGTCATAATATTTATCCATATGACCATAATAAGATATTTCATTTGAGGTAGGGGACCATATTTTTCTTAAACTATCTATACAAAGATGTGTCCAACATTTTTGTTAACAGGGGACGTAATGTCTTTGGATTATTGGGCTGAATAAAATTAAAGTAAATATTAAATATTTTTATTACCAGGTATCTCTTCCTATGATTTTATACTACGTACATGATCTCCTTCAAGTTTCATGTACCTGATGTGTCTTTTATTTTAAGCCATAAGGTAATATTGTTAGATGAGAAAATTTCTTATGAGGAATAATAATCTTTGATATTAGATGATAAAAATTATATTTTTAAGAATAATTTCTTTCCTTGGGTAATATTTTTATTTAATAATCACATTATTTAAGATTTCAAATAGGAATCATAAAAATCTAGGAAATAAAGCCCCACACTTGTTTTAGAGATGAAGAAAATTTTGAGTTTGATATTTTTTAATAGGGGAAGAATGTGAAAAACATGGTAATTATAGAAATTAATAAACATTATTATTTATGATTAATAAATTTATGGATTCATATTCATCATAATTTTTTTCATAATTTTGTGTAATTTTTTTAATTATTAATGAGATATTTATTATTCTTTAAAAAATATTTTTCCATGTCTTACATGGTTTCATTTAAAATTAAAATTTATCGATTTAATAAATTTAATTTTATAAAACTGTATTTATTTTATATAAACTCATTTAAAATATATAATTATTTTAATTTTTTTTACGAGAGGAGTAATTTTGGGGTGAATAATGAAAAATAACAATTTTCTAGAAACAGTCTTTTCTTTTCAAGTATTTAAAAAGATAAATTATATTGTTTGCTGGTTTTAAAGTAAAATTATTTAAGTTTTAATAAACATAATCTAATTAATTGTATATTAATCATAATTTGATTTAATTTTGATACATATTAATTTTTAGGCTTAAACCCCCATTTTTCATCAAATGTGCATGACATTGCATTTTGAGTTCATATATTAAAATTAATATCTACGAGCTATTCATAATTATTCATCACAAATTTTTTTTATATTTATATCTAATAGGTTTAAATTTATTAAATTGGTTTATTTCATTATTTTAAATAATGAATATTAACCATAGTACATAATTATCATCATGGTAATGTGTAAAACGTGTTAACTTGTAAGAACCCAAATTTTGGGACTCTAAGACATTGAAAATTTTCATGATATCATTCCAGAGTAGGGCGTTCAGATGGCGTGCAATTCTGATGCCTGGTGTTCCAGGAATTAATTATATAAAAATGTTAAGTATTTTTATATTACGCATGCGTGGTTAACTAAAGAAAATGTGATATCTCTTATAAGGTTGATCAAATAGTAAATCTGAGACCATGGTTGGGTTCGGAACGCAGTGTTTACCCTAGGTACAACATAAAATGAGTCGGTGTGGGACGTTCAGACCCCTAGCTCATTGGCGGTGTGTTGAATGGATAATTAAATTATCAAATTATTCATTTAATAGCTCAAACATGAATAAATCCTAAAAGGTTGCTCGGATGGGAAAACTTAGGGGATCGTTGAGTCCGGAGCAGACTGTTTACCCTAGGTAGGGTGTAAAAGTGGCGGGTGCGGGCCTGCTTTGAGAGATGTCACCCAAGGGCAAGACCATCTTTTTGAATTAATGACTTAGTGATTTTTATCACTGAATATATTTTCGAATAACTTTCTAACGAAGCCTCGGAATGGAAATCTGAGACTTCTGTTGAGTTTGAAATGTGGAATCTTGTCTAGGCGTGATATAAAATGAGAGGGCACTATGATTTCGGTGTCCGCGCCCGTTGAGGGAGTTTCAGTGAATTTTTATAAATTCGCTTAAGTGTTGGGAGTGGGCTACCTATCTCTCTCTCTCTCTCTCTCTCTTGAGAGTTCTTCGCCATCCTTCGGTGTTCTTCACTATTCTTCGCCCGATTTAGGAGTGGAATTCGGTGGATCGAAGCGAGATCGAGTGGGTGTGTCTCCAATGACGAATGGATAAAACGAGGTAGGATTTCATTTTAAATTTCATACCTCTGTGAAATTCGTGGAGTTTTTGTCAATTTGGTTGTTTAGATTCTTGAATTTTAGAATTTGGGGAATTGGACAAACTATAACGGCCAATGCTCGAGGCCTATTTAATTTTTAATTCTTGGGTGTTCTTCGTCCAAATATTCAGATGCGCGCGAACCTCAATGGATTGATGAGCAAGGGGTAGCGTTGTGAAGATCCCGTTCTGAGGATCCCGAAACCGGTGTTGGAAAATTTTTCCGACCACCGGAGTGGCCGGGGGGACCGGTCGAAGGATCGGCTCTAGTGAGGGGTGGCGGCTGGAGGTTGAGCTATTGGTCAAGGTGGATCTCAGAGGGGTCGGTCCATTGCGGCGGTGTTGGGTGTGGAACGGTGCAACATGGGTGAGGCTGAAGTGGGTGGTCGAGGCTTGCGTCCGGTGCGCAGTGGTTTCTGGGTGGTGCGCTCGGTTGGCAGAGTAGGGAGCCAGAGAAGACAACATCAACTGGGGTAGCATGATGGCGCGCTGTAGAAGGCGGAGGAGCCGCGTGCACCATTGCCGTCCTTTCGCGGTCAGCGGAGGAGGACCCCGAGGCAGCGACCTCGGGGGTGCGGAGGAAACAAGGACCCGCATTTTGTGGGTCCTGCATGACACAAGGAAGACCGGCCAAAAGGCCGGCCTGCTTTAGAGAACTGGACTTGAGGGGTTTCAGGGTGGCTGGAGCGGGCCACGGCCAGCGGGCCGCGGAAGTTGGATCTGGGCCGGCTGGGGTGAACTGGCCCGGTTGGGCCCCCTAACATTCGGGGGGCCATATCTTTTAAACGCAGTGTCCGTTTGATGTGTTTTCTGTGGTTGTGGGTTTGTGTCAGTGAGACAGACCTTTCAAAGTGAGTTTCAGAGTTTTTGGGTTCTGCTCTCGAAGTCGGGTGACCCGAGGATCTTTAATTTAATAATAATAAATTATTATTAAGGTTGCGAAAAATGTGGCTTGCGAGCCGGTCATCCGTTTGAGGTTCCGTTAGAGGCGTGGCAGCTCCAGAGCTAAGATGGTCCTTAAAATTTGGTTAGGAACCTTTCCATGTTGGTTTCGTTGCTCAGCGGCATGAAACGCTAAATGTGAATAATTAATTAATTAATTAATTGTTGCGTCGGACCTTACTCCTGCTGGGATGTCCGATTGACGCGCTGTCAGCGGTAGAGTGACCCCAGTCCTTGTGCGGAATTTTTGAGATGCATTCCAAAGTGTTCGAGTTGTAGACAAGGTGCATGCCCCACAAGTCCTAATTTGCACGCTTTTTGGTAAAACACCATTTTTCACCCGTCATCCATTTGGGGTGTTTGAGTACTCTTTTATGAGTTTTTTTATGAGAGAATCATGATGGCACAGTTTTCCCAACCCCTTTCGGGACCGAGGTGTGGGCCCCATGAGACGTCGTAATGGCATAAAGTGGTGTTGAATTACTTTTACACTGGGAGTTCGTTTCCAATGAGTAATTAGTCTATCTCGTGTGTTTTTTCACGAGGATTACAACGGTGTAAGCTGATTGGGTGAGCAGGGCCTCTTTCAAGATATTATTAAATGTGGAAAGATGAAAGGGCATTGGTCGGAGGTTCCTTTGATGTACTCCGAACCTATTCATGGTAGCGGTGTTTGTGACAGTAAGTGATGGAACAGGTAGTGCAGAGATATCATACCAGTTCCGAGTTTACCCTCCAGCGAGGCTGGGTAGTGGGATACCCGTTGACCTTATGGTTTCCCTTCCATCGGGGCTGGGTAGTGGGTCACCATCAACTTATTTAGTGTTGATTATCTAGCAGGGCTGGCCAGTGGGTCACCCGATGATTTGTTACGGTCTACCCTCCAGCTGGGCTGTGCAGTGGGTCACCATTGACTTATTACGGTTTACCCTCCAGTGGGGCTGGGCAGTGGGTCACTGTCAACTTATTTAGGGTTTATCCTATAGCAGGGATGTGCAGTGGGTCACCGGATGACTTATTTAGTTTTTACCCTCTAGTAGGGATGGGTAGTGGGTCACCTGATGACTTATTTAGGGTTTACCCTCAATAAGGGCTGGGCAGTGGGTCACCCGATGATTTATTATGGTTTACCCTCCACTAGGGCTGGGCAGTGGGTTACCCGATGAATTAATTCAGACTCGGTCCATTCTATGAGGCTATTCAGTGAATTTTCTCTGTGATTACCAAAGTGGGACCCTTGGTTGTACGTTTTAGTGATGAGGCAGCTTTGGCATGCGGTACTGTTGGGAATTATTGATGTCTATCCTTTGAACTGTTTGTGACTTCTCTTGGGTTGAGCTAGGAGATAGAGATCCCCTTACACTCTCCTTCAGGTTTCTTGTCAAGCATATATATACACCCTACTTTTGTTCCCACTCTTTAGGATCAATTACTCTCCTTCTAGGAGGGGCGAAGACTTGTGGGGTATGCCACAGACTTTCCGTTGCTAGCTCCTCTTGTATCGGACCAGTCTACTTCCTTTATTTTATTGGGTTGAGCTGCACTCTCTCTATTGTACTCTTACACTGTTCTTGATCTGTCTACTAATAACTGTTTTAGTATCTCCTTTGTTGCTCCCACATACTCTCGGGGCATCCTACTGATTTTCTTTATACTCACCCCTTCTTGGGCTTTTCGCGCACTTGGTGTTCCCTTGCAAACAACAGATAGGTCGATTGAGACTACGGAGGAGCGTAGACGACATAGGAGCTTGGGCTATGTTCAGTGGATGTAGGAGGATTTCTGGGTGTGAGACTTGCCAGCTTCTTACTTTGGTTTAATTTTTTCCAGGTTATGGTACCTTTCTAGTTGGGTGCATGTTTTTCCCCATTTTCTATTCAGTTGTCTTTTCAGCACTTTACTTGTACTGTGTAGAGGTCGATGCATGTATGTTGGTTTCCCTTTTTGGTAGCAGTGTTGTATCTTGCTTTTTTTAATCTGCAATTTTTCTTTGAGTTAGTTGGGTGTGCGGGTACAGTTCCTTAAGAACAGGCCTCCCCCAATTTGTTCTCCCTTCGGCGCTAGTCACCAGCCCCTGGCCTATGGAGGCAGGCTTAGGGTAGTTGCGGATCGTGCCCTGGTACGGGTCGGTTCGTGAAAAAGTGTTATTAGAGGTGGTTCGTTCCTTGGGGAATTATTCGGACAACCCTAAAAAGTAATTGATTGAGTTTTAGGGAAATAGTATCAACGTGTCTTGAGAGTGGCTCTCAGGTCAGGGAGTCCAGTGATGGTGCGATGACCAACATATCCATTCACCAGGACCCTGATAATATGCATGTCGCCTCGGCACACTGAGACACTTGTTGCAGGGAATTTAGTTCATGCATTATACATGATTGATTCTTTGACTGTCCTTCTTGAGTCATCTCCCCATAGTTGATGATATATATATTCTCATTTGACCGCGATACTCCTTGATCGGATTCAGGATGTCTCAACAATGATAGCCTGCCAGAATACTAGCTCCAGTTCGTGACAACAACTCCGTGAGCGACAAGGCCTCAGTTCAATTTCCATCATACGATTACCCTTTCTCCAGGAGGACAAGTAGTAGCACCTCCACCTGTGGAGTAGCGGATAGTACTGGCAGCGAGGGCCGATGATGAGATTAGGCTGGGCACGCAACATGAGTTCCAGCGTCGGAGTCCGCTAAGGTTCCAAGATGGTTCATACCCTCAGACAGTGAAGGGTTGGCGAGAGTTGGTGGTTCTCCTCTTCTGGATTGTTCAGATACCGACAGGTTGGATGGTGTTCTTAACAACCAGTCTTCCTCCACCATGCATTCAGCATTAGTAGATCCAGGGTTACTCAAATGCAAGATGATTCAGTACTCTCGTGGGATGACTTTTAGCAGCTTTTTGGTGAGGAGTATTACCCCTCCCACTTGCTATTTTTACAGTTTCGGGCGCTGTTGGAGCTTCAGCAGGGAGTGATGGTAGTGGCTGAATACACAACTGGGTTCGCAGACCTTACTCAGTACTCTATATACGTGGTCTATGATGGAAAATTATGAGAATAGAAGTTTGAACGAGGCCTCTGTAGAGGATATTCGTGCCAACATAGTGCCCTTGTCCATCCTCACTGATCTCAGGGTGCTGAAGCAGGCACTAGTGACAGAGAAATATCTGGAAGAGGGATGTCGATTGGTAGGGCCTCGATGTCAGAGGTCTCTCTTTGTTGAGACTCAGGAACATGTTTGGGGACAACATAGAGAACCGAGATAGCCCGGGGATGACTAGTGTTATGGTTGTGATGTGGGAGGTCATGTGGCATGACACTACTTGACCAAATGTGTTGAGTTTTTCCATATAGTTGGTAGATGAACCGCCACGACAGAGGCAGTATCGTGATCAGAGAACTCCCAGGCGATGACAGGGTGGTCTCCAGGGAGGCGGTGTTGGCAGAAAATCTGGAAGAAATGTGGTTGGTGGATGATGTTTCGAGTTCCTTTCACCACTACTAGGCGGACCATGTCAGGCTCACGGAGCTGACGGATGGGGCCGTAGGCGGCTATGTGCTATGGTTTTCAACAATCCTGCAACGCAATAGATGATACAAGGTACGATCTGTGTCTTTTTCTACTTTTATCAGTAGAATAGGATAGACAATGCGTGAGGTACTCTTTTCGTCTAACTCCTTGTTCAAGGGGTTACCGAGGGTGGCGCAGGGCATCGGTGTAACCCTGTGTTGGTATTGTCCGACATAGCTTTGAATGCATAGAAAAGAGGGGTTCTTACCCTACTGAGATGCATTTTTGTGATGCGATCAAAACAGTGAGGTATATTCAGTACCACCCAAAGTGGATAATATTGAAATGCGGTGGTTAAGTCTCTATTAGATGTGCATTCATGGAAGAGTTGTGCAGTGGAGTGTTAGAGAAGATTCTTGGATTTCCAGTGGGGCTTTTCTGCTTGACCTCCTTTAGCTTGAGGTGTCGCTAGTGGGTTTGGAAGAGTGCCTTTTTTGGGTATTACTCTCCTTCTCAGAGGGGAAAAACATGTGGGGTATGCCACGTGCTTTTTGTGTCTAGCCTCTGGCGGTTGGATGAGTTTTCTCTCCTGCCTTGTTCATTGGTACCTTGCGTAATCAACGTCAATCTTTATATCGTTATCAAGGGAAATGATATTTTGGAGATAAAGTTCACACAATTATTTACCATATGGAAATTTATTCATAATAATATTAAATTTAAAATAAGATTATAAATAATCCCATGAAACTTCATAACTTTCAAAATAGAAACTCATGAAATGTAGAACATAATATGGATTCCTGAATCAATTGAATTGAATGGTAAATATATTAAAAATAACTACATAGAAAGAAAACACATCATAAAATAAAACTAATGGTGGATATTTTTAATATCTTAGTAAAGTGAAATTAATGGCATGAAGCCCTTACATTTTCTCTTAACCTTTACAAAAGCTATTTAACCACACAGATATTTTTGACATTCAGTGGGAGTAACTCTAAAAAATAAAGTAGTTAAGAATTTTACATGAATCAAGGTGATTTAAAACATGGTTGAGGGACATAAAATAAGTAAAAAGAGCATAGGTTAAATAGTAATACATATTTTCTTGTTTGTGTAAATGGGTAGTGAAGTGATATTTTATATGTGAGGATAGTTTAATTTTTGAAATAATATAAAAGGATAAGTCACTATTTATAAGATGTGGATAAAAAAGTGGATGATAATGGAGAGGGGATGATTTTGGTTTGATCCTCTTCTTAACCACTAAATTTTAGACAAGGTTTGAAAAATTTTATGAGTTTTCTCATTTGGTTAACTTTTATTTAAATTTACATATAGCATAGTATCTCTTTCTTTAACCATCGATAACATATTTTTATAACTGAGAAATATAATTACCCTTATTAGATAATTTAGATATTATTATTAAAAAAATTTAAAAAATTAGATTCTAAAAAGACGTCAAAATTTACTCTCAAATAATAAGGGTTTATCGCAAAAAAATAGCTTTTAGAAAAATATTACTTTAGATAATAAATTTTCAAGTATAGGTTTTTAATTATATATTTTTTAAATGTATGATTTTTTTATTAATTAAATATTTTTATATTATAAAGGTTTTTTATATTTTTATATCATTTTTATATCCTTATTATGTTATAAAATTCACGATTTTTATAAAACTATTATTTAATAACATTCATATAAAAAACAATATTTTAATGAAAATTAAAAAACATCCTAATATAATATTTTTATGATAAATTAAAAATTGTATTTTATTGTAAAATATTTAAATTATATATTTCAAGATTTTTTTAAGTAATGCATAAAATAAATAATAAAAAAATTTAACCAAATATTTTTTAGCTATGAATAATTGATGTTTTATTTATTATAATTACATAGTTTATTTTTAAAATTGTGTTTTATTCATTTCCTTGTAATATATTTAATTTTTTTCATAATAATGAATTATTTACTTATTTTTGGTGTTGTGTGCAGTGATAGATATTGAAGGCAATGAAATTATTAAAGGGAAATGTATTCTTAAAACAAGGAGTGTTATAGGAATAGTGACCCATATCAAAGGTGAATTTTGTAAAAATATCATGTGTTGTTCTCTCTTTATAATATAACTTACATGAAAGGTTTTTATATTGAATGATTTATATGAGATTCCTTTATCCTAACATGTGTTGATGTTTCAGTTTATAAATAGACAATAATTTATTGAAACCTAGATCACATTGAGTCATCCCATATTGGTGTGACTAAACTAGTCACTGGGAACCTTAGACACAAATATTTTGAGTTTATTTAAATATATGGTAGAAATGATCCATCTTATTTGATATTAATTATTAAATATTTTTTTGTGGTAAAATATAAGATTAATGTCGTGAATTTTTAGAAAAAAAGACAAGATATATTTATTATAACGTTGTTAGATATCATATGCAATCCTAAATATGTATTTAATTTAACATTTGACATCATATAAAGAGTAATATATATAGAGATTTC
This sequence comes from Viscum album, assembly GCA_963277665.1. Taxonomy (NCBI): domain Eukaryota; kingdom Viridiplantae; phylum Streptophyta; class Magnoliopsida; order Santalales; family Viscaceae; genus Viscum; species Viscum album. Next base: position 1,327,463,525 of record OY728127.1, on the reverse strand, counting down.
TCCCCATTTTTTAGAAAAGTTAACTTACTTTTCTGTAATTTATCAAACATTAGTCAAGAAATAGAAAATTAGTTTCCTTATATGATTACTTGTTATTAATACACATCAAAAGTATTATTTAAATTAAAAAAAAAGTGTTCTTAATATTTTTTATGTTAATAGAAATATAATATAATTATTATCATCTTTTAAAAAAATAACTCCTTCCATATGCACTATTTGGAACATTACTGATCCATGTTATAGTGATTAACATCTAGGTTTACTGCTTTTTCAATTCTATTTTAAGAAATCTAATGGGTTGAAACTAATTGAATATGTTAGAGAATAAATTTTTAAAGAAATATTGAAAATTGAGATGTGTTTTCATATATATTTTTTAGAATATATAATAATACATTTATAATGAGGAAAAAATTTATACAGACCCGTATATTTTTATTAAATGAAAGATTTTTGATAATATATGAATATTTTTAAGGGAAACATTAAGAAAATATATCTATAATAAGAATATATTTTGGAAATATAAATATATGATATGGTAATATTTTTATACTAAACATTTATTTTATTTCAAGAATAACTATCCCCCAAAATCTCACAATGTGAGATTCAAATTATATAGAAAAATTGGATCCAAATATTAAAAGTAAATTTGATAACCCATAATAAAATAATAAAATCACATTTACACATTTTGAACTAAATCAATAAGGATCGATCATATATAACATTACATATTAGTGCATTAAAACTATAATATATTAGGAAAATAATATATTTATGTGATTAAAGAGCATAAATATTTTTACATGTCTTGTGGAAAAGATTTTTAATGATAAAAACGTGTTATAAACATTGAAATTGTGAGATAGAATTCCATTTTTAAATGTTTCACATGGTATGGGTATGAAATCAATGGTTATATATTTTATATGAAATATTATAATTAAAAAAAAGTACCATTAAAAATAGTAGATGTGTTATTTTTATTGAATCAATGAATTTTCTAAACAAAAAATATAGAATCCCAATATATATATCAATTATATATTTTGGAGTTTTGAATGTATATACATGATTTATTACACTAAATTTTGAGGGTGAACTTATATAAATGTATTACTCGGTTGATGGTAATGGCGGTGTCAATCACGATGAATATGGACTCAGACTTGTATATTTCAAAATAATTGTATACAAAGATAAATATTTTATCCCAGAAACATAGGACAAAAATATGTTTTACATTAATGATCCACTAAATTTATAATGGTCTATTATTATGTATAGAACAAATAAATTTATTTGTGTTAACATTAATGGTTCTATCGAATTATGTGATAACTATCTATCTATGAAGCTATTAATGAATGATAATAATGAAAATGAAATAGAAACACATTATTTTATATAGTATGATAATGAAAAATATATAATAGAAAACATAAATTAATAGATCTAATAATATTTCATTTATTTTATATGTATTTTAATTTACTTTTAAAATTTTATAATTTGTAAAATATGATTATTGTTTTATAAATTTTAGTTAAATTAATTATTTTAATAATTATGTAAATTAGATTATATAAATTTTTTAATTTGATAATGAATATATATTTTTTTTTAAATCATTTTTTTGTCGTATTTAATTTAATACATATATTTAGTTTTATTGTTTTAATTACATTTTTTTATGTTTTATAGTTGTTATAATATCATTACTTATAGATATTAATTTTAAAATTCCATTTTTTATAAAATATAAATTTACAAGTATTTAGTTTTCCAATTTTTATATCATTTAATATGTTTTGTAATTTTTAAAATTTTATTAAATAGTGAAATTACATTCAAAATTTCATCAAGTGTCATCTTTAATTGAACAAATATTTAGTTTTCTTATTTTTATTCAACATAATTTATTTTTCTGAATTTTTTCAAAATTATTTTAATGTTTTTATATAATAATTATTTTTTGATTGATATGTACAGTGTTTTTGACTATACAATCGATCTTTTTTATTTTGGATAAAAGAAGATGTATAGAGTTGGTAAAAATGGAAATACATGTTTACATAATGTTTTCACATTACCATGGGGATAAGACAACACTAATTGAATTTGATGATAATTGTCAATATATTTTTCCAAGTAACAAAAAAATATGAATTTAGAGTCACTGCAAGGATATAGGAAAGTAATAATCTTACATTTTGGTTGGAGGAATGTTGACTAAATAACACAAGATTAGTTATAGAAGAGTATAACATTAAAAAAAATTATGAAGCACTTTTTTATTTTTTACAATTATTAAAAATAAAATTTCTCCATTTTTATATATAATTAGAAATAAAATTTGGTATATATGATATAAAAGAGATTAAGAAATTATTTATTTCTTTTGTAATAAAAATGTGAATAGATTTAAAATATACTCATACATTTATTTAGTCATTTAATTACGAGATGATCAAATGAATGATGAAAGGTTAGAGTAGTTTAGAGATGGATAAAAAATATTCAAGGACGTATTTCCACTATATCCCCCACCAACCATGAACAATGGAAATGGTTGAGAATGATGAAAAATAGAATATACCTTACTTAGGAATCAAGATTAGTAGAATATAATAATTTAATAAATTGTTAATTTCATTATAAATCCAAATTTCTAAAATTTCATATAAAAATATATAATATCTAAAAATTATTATTGGATTTCCCTCATGAGAAAGATACACCAAATAATGTTATATGAAACTTTAGGAATGAAATAGTCAAATTTAATAAATAATTTTTACCCCGATCTTATATGAGTATATTAGGTTAGGTTTATATAATTAAAACATATTTTTGGTATACTCATAATAATATAGTAATACAAAAATATGGTTCACACTTTTCTATGAATACCATTAGATAATCCATATGTAGATTACATGGGTCAATTTTATGTGTTTTTACACTATTTAAAATATATTTCCATGCTCCACATCATTTCTCTAATATTGATGAATGAAGATTCTATAAAAAATCATGATTTATTGAGTTTGTCGTGAGAAGAACTAATTGGGAGTAGGCCATGGATTCCATCCATTATTGATTAAATAAATACCAATGTAATTATTCATCATTTATTCTCAAAATGTTTTCAAACACATTAATTCAATTTTTATTAAAATTTTTGAAAGTGTATAGAGGAATGAGCCAAGAAGATCCAAAATATCATAATGGGTTAAATTATAGTGAAACCTAGAAATGTAAATCTCTTTATTGAAAACCCCATACAAGGTATTGTAAACTAAAATCCATATCTATCGCTATAATATAAGGTTGTGAGATAACTTTATAAGCTATCTTCATACATTTTCAATCCCAATTGGAGATAAAGTTCCAACATTATCTAAACGGATATCTTTTTCAACTAAGTTGTTAAAATATTCTTGATGACTTCTAATTAATGAGGGGGATCAAGTGTATATAATTGAATAAAGGTAGATTAAAAGGTTCAACGAATAACCATGGAGGCAATTCCAGACCATAGTTATCATTCCTTGATCTATTGTTTAGCCTTATCCAAACCATCATCTTTAGCGAATAAAAAATATATATAGAAATTATTACATTCAATTAAATAAAGGGGCTCAAGAATTACAACTCTAATTATAACATCTTCGAACCTACCCTCCCAGATTCAATACAAAAATCATTAAAATTACATTTATGAATTTGATACCAATTAAGGAGACCCAAATTTTTTCCATCCAATAAATAAAATATCAATAGGAAGTATTGGATCACTTATATTCTCATGGAAATTTTTGGTCTATAGTTTTAGATAATTATGAAAAAATATTATATAAACATACCTAAGAATTCAAGAGATTACCTTTCCCACTATACCTATCTTTTCAAATTCCATAATAAGTAATCGACACTATCCAAATGAAACCCCTAGAAATAATTTATTCAATATCATACTTGATAACCTGGGGAAAAGGTAACATAAGAAGGATGAGATCAAATTCTTAGTATGGGTAAACATAAGCATAAACAATTTAATTTAATCAATGAGCATAATATTTTCACAAATATATGATGACATAATAAAATAGCATGAGTAAAACATGTGAATATTCATACCTATTAATACCACTATCATCAAAATAGAAAACATGGAATAAGGCCTCAATAATGAAAAGATTAATCAGAATAAATAATCCTTATCCTTGTAATTTCAATATTTACCATAAGAGATATTATAAACCCATATAAATCATAGATAAAATGTATTAGTATCTTAGAAAATTATCTTCACATCACTTCCTAAAATGGAATAACCAATATGGTCGAATTTTATTTTTGGAGTACCCAATGCATTGAAGGACTATAATGGACCCACACATATATATTTTAACATGAAACTACTCATCATTTTTTAATAACTTAACCACACATCCTTGGTTTATAATGGAACCACCCATTCTTACAAAAAATTTCTAAGAACAATATAATGAATAAAGTAAATACAGTATTATTTCCTTATAAAATAATTGAAACAACAAATATTCTTTTCAGAACATAATTATTCATTGGAAAAGAAACTATCCCCATAATAATCACTTTGAAACATTATTAACCCATAGAAAATAAATGAGTGACATAATAATATATTTGAAACATGTTTGATCCATAGAAATGGAACAACTTACATAAAAATATCATTTAAATAGTATTAAACCATGGGAATGAATTGGCTTCTATAAAAAACTCATTGAAACTTTATTAAACCATGGTAATGAAATAGCTTCCATTTCATTCTATATGAAACCTGATTAAAATGTGTGGAACAAATAGGTTACCTAAAAATCACTTTGAAATAATCTTAATCCATCTACAAAAATAATAATGATTGTGTCATTAAAAAATATCCCCAATAGATCATAGGTAAAAAAATGGTTTTTGACATTGAATAATGGTAATACAAATAAAATATCATGAAAAATTATAAGGAAAATAACCTTATAATTTTGAATATAAATTTTTAAAAATAAAAATTCTCAAAATATTATGAAAAAAAATTCCCTGAAAATAAAATTTTGAAATATATAGAATGGTTCAGAGAAAATAATGTTCATGAAGGTGTAAAAAAGTAGTTTTTTAAATCCTAAAAATAAACATTCTTTTTGAATAAAATTAAAATGTAGTAAAAAGTTACATATTTGGAAAAGTTTATGAAATTTACTTTCAAAAACATTTAAAATAAGTTCAAATTACTTGGAATATAACATTCATTAATAAATTATTTTTTGAAGAAAAGTTTTTTTTTTTAAAACATGGTAATGGTAGATAAATATACCTATTCTATAGGAAAATCGGATATAAGTATCACTTACAAATTACCTTCTTGATGTTTATTTAATAAAAAAGAATGTACATGGAAATAAAATATGTTAATTACATTAATAAATAGTTTTAAATAAAGATATTTTGTTCAATAAAATAATATCAAGCTATATCTTCATAAATTATCATCAACATAAATAATCACCAAAATAAAGGACATTATAGCATAAATTCTTTTCCACATTAGTAATCTTTTCAATAGTAATCGATGTCAAAAAATAACATCAAATTAAATTTTAAATATAATTATTACAAGGAGATTCATGATTAACATGTCAAAATGTGGAGTATATACACTTCATAAACGAAATATGTGAATATCATAAACATATTTTCCAAAGTAAAGAATTTAGGATGACTAACACCTTTAATATATGAAGTGTGGTGACGAAAAAGAGATTCGCATCACTTCATGGAAGTGGTAGTCCACATGTGTAGAAACAAAATTACCATTTCTAAGTGTAAGAATGAAAAATGAAATATTTTATTTTCATAATGATAAATATGTCATTAATTTAATAATTATTTAATTTATATCACATTTACTTAATAAATTTATCCTTATTACCTTTTATGTAAAGCATTAATGAAAAATGAATCACATCGTTTCACGAGGTCATAGACTGTCGTACACATAAGTGATGTTATTTTATACCCTACATAATGGAAAGTAAAAAAGGTAAATATTATATAATTAATATAGATGTATAATGTTTTTATTAATATAATATAGATAAATTATTTTCATCATAATCCCCAACTGAGAAAGGTGTTGACGGAAAACGTGTCACATCAGTTTGGGACATGGTAACCCACCGTACAAACGAGTGACTTTACCTTTTCCCGTTAAAGGGAATATGATATTTATATCATCCATGATCTTAACATAATACCATATTAGTATATGGAATATAATCATGTTATTATATAATTATTAATTAATAAAATTATAAGTCTTGTGAAGAATAAATAAAATAAAAACCCATAATTAGGAAATTTACCTATTCTTAGATGACCAAATTAGGATTATATATAAAGTATTATAATAATTTTTTTGGGAGAAAAAATAAATCTTGGATTAGGGGATGGTTGTTGGAATTTTATTTTTTTAGGTATTGGGTAAAACAAATGTGATTTAAGGTGGGAATAAGAGTAGATAGTGGGTGGCATATTAAAAGTGAGGTGAGTAGACCACCTATAATTCTTGAAATAAATAAACTGTACCAACATTTTTCAAAAACCAAAAGGGTAAAAAGGTATTTTTATAAACAATTATACATTATAAAGTCTATATAGGGGAATATTATTTATTTTAGATAATTTTTTAGGTCATTTTAACCATTATAATATTTATTTTAACCTTTGGTAAAACCGTTTTCACCATAACCAGAACAATTTATTTTTATCATTTTCCATATTAATTAATATCAAAAATTAAGATTAAATTATTAGATAATATAAATTATTATGATTTTAAGTATTTAATCCTTTTTTAAAAATTCAATTACTATAAGTCGAAAATGTTAATTTAAATGTAAGCTTGTTGAAGCGATGAAAAAGCGAGTTTTCAACAATAGTATTTTTCAAGTAAAAGATGATTTTTTATTAACTCTATGAATAATAATAATTATTTTATACATATAAATTAATATTAATTGGTATATAATATATAAATTTCATTTAAATAATTCCTCATAATTTGTAATATTATTAATTAAAAAAGGAGAAACATTATGCAATTTAAAACTGTTTTAAATAAATATCATTTTTAACCCAAAGACAAACATATACAAAAAGAAATATATAAAGTAGATTAAAAATAAATTAGGTTAATTAAATATTACTAAAAAATACACATTTTACTTTAAATTCAAATTCAAAACATAATTTTACTTCTAAATGATATAATTTATTGAAAATAAATTAATTTTTTTTTAAATTAGTATTTTTGACTATTCATCGAAAAATAAGTATTTTCCAAAAGATCCCAATAGTTCCCCAACAGTAAATTTTTATATATATATGTAAAAAATGATGTTTATTTTTTCAAATAAATTTTATAAAAGTTACACTAAATAATTACAATATTTTTTTAGGAAATGAAATAAAAATCATTTTTCAGGTTTATTTTGAAGAAGATAATTACTTTACAAAATATTGATTCATTATTTTATAAAAAATTATGTTGAATAGGAGGTTTGTATGTATATATATTTTATAATACATTTAATAATATTCATTCCGACCAATTTAATTGCATGGTTATAATTTTTATATATAGTGTGGGTCCTTTAAGCATTATTTTTAATGTCAAATATGTTATCGAACATTGTTTTCCATTCTAAAATCTCAGGGCATACATCCTATATCCCTTTAATAAATTGGATCTTCACAATATCAACTTTATATTAGTAACGATAAGTTATAAAATTTAAAATACCATTTCTTGGAAACCCAAATAATAATAACGGTTTATAAAACGTCCTCTTATTAAGATAGAAAATAGTTAATGAAGTTTATCTAGAATAACACATGTTGTTCTTAAAAATAGGAGAAAATGGGTAAAAAGTAACGATTTCGACATGAAATAAAAACCTAAAAATTTATTGATATTGATATAAATCATTCATCATATGAAATTGAGTTATCTATATGAATTTAAGGATATAAAACACATAAATATTTTATGAGTTAAAAGACCAACAGTTCATCAGAAATTATGTTTCTAGGATAAATGTTTTGTTTAAATATCCTTTCATAGAGTTGTGGAATTACATCATGATATAAATTAATATCATATTGAAATATACTTATTTTAAAATTATAGTTTTATAGTTTTTCTAATTTCCACCACAATCGCTTCTTTTTCTAAAAATAATGACTATTCAAGATGAATTTTTCATGATTGGAGCACTAAAATCAAATTTTAATGACCAAATAACCATAAAAGGCATAATAAATATATATCTCTTATCTTTACACAATAATGAAAACCAAATTGGTTAGGAAGTGGTAAAATAATACCCAAGATGAATGAACCTTCATATGATTAAATAATACATTAATCTCAAAAATTCAACAGTAAAACTCAAATTTCAAAATAAATCATTAGTAAACAATGTATTCATTAAATAAAGTTTTAACCTCAAAATTTATCTCATATTTTTATACTTTGAAGAAAAAAATAAAGTGATTTTATCATTAAAAATTAATCACTTCTTCAAAAAATCATTTTTCAATTGAATGGTTATTTATAAGATAAAACATGTGTTCCTATAATTACAAAAATATCCAAGGTCCAAAAAACTCCAAAGGTTATCAATAACTAAAATATTACTTACCTGAAAATTATATGTGTAATTTCTGTTAAACAAAATATTTAAATATACTTCCACCCAATAAAACATCACTTAATGTTTTATTAACCACATTAAGATCACATCACTTAAAATGTAATGACCCGTAAAATTCAAGGGAAATTTTTTCTTAATTTTCTTTGGAATTTTACATGAACGCGGTTTCTGACGGCACCTGATTCCGAGGACCGGAGTGCTCGGAATCATTTTCCGAAGTTTGGCTCGGGTACGTTCAGTGAACAAACGAGCGGGATTTTCTAACTTTTGAACTGGTGCCCGGAATCAAATTCCGAGGGCACCGATGAACTCACAGCGCCGATATTCGCTTAAGGAGACCTTTTCGGAGGTTGCGTTTATTGCGGGTTGAGAGTTAGTTTTTGGGTTTTTTAAATAAAGTTAAATAAAATGTGGAAACATATTTTATTTCTTTTTTTGTTAGTTATAACCTCCCAAAGGGAGTTAGGGGTGGGACCCACATCCACTTAACCTCCCTTGGGAGGATTAAGTGTGGTGGGGCCCACACGAACCCCAACTCCTCATCTTCTCTCAAAACTCCCCTATAACTCCCTTTAATTTAGGTGGGTTGATTTGAATTTCAAACTTTTGAAATTCAAGTTGATGTTTGTGTAAATAAAATATGCCTTATCTTATTTTATTTTGTTTAGCCATCTTGAGAGGATTTGAGAACTACTTCTTCTTCTTCAAACATTGACGAAGAACACTCAAGCTCCGACGAAGAACGCCGCTCCTCTCTTCTTCGTAGCCGGTTTGTTTCCGAAGATCGACGACGCCTTCCGTGTCAACGAAAGGGAACGCTACTTCCTCATCGGACTTCCTTCATCGGCTTACGAAGATTCACCAACGACATACCTCTTCGGACGTACCTCTTCGTCAACGGAATTGACGAACGTTTACCGTGACGCTCGACCTCCGCGACGTTTGTCATCCGCGGGTCGTTGACGAACATCTTACTTGAAACCGAGGTAGGGGTTTAATTATTGCTTTTGTTCATGATTTATACCCGAGAATATTTTTCGTGAAATTTATCCAATTGTTAGCAATTAATACGAGGGGGCCGGACCGTACGAACACGGCCGACCCTCCTCCTTTTCATATTGATTTTGTTGTGGATTGAGACGGGTGAGGCGCGGTGCCGTCGCACCGTGCAGGATCTTACGACAAGAAATGCGCGGCGCCGTCGCGCCGCGTTGTAAAATAATGCAAGGATGTGATGTCGTCGCGCCTCGTCGAAGAGATTTGAAGGCGCCGCGGCCGGAGCGGGGCCGCGGCGGTGGGGCACGGTGTCGTCGCACCGTGCCGAACGACGAAGGCCGCGGCCGGTTCCGGGCCACGGTGGGACGAGAGGACCGGCGGCTAGCCGAGCCGCCGGTGTCGGAAGCCGGGAGGGGACCGACTATTCCGGTCCCGTTGAAGAAGAACCGGTCGGCCAAGTCAGGGCCGACCGGAAGGGGAAAAACCGGGGGAATTTAATTCCCCCGGCCATCTTGAATGCCCCACCCCCCCCCCCCCCCCCATTAAGAGGGGGGGGGGGTTTCATAAAGGGGGGCAGGCGGCCCCCCGTTTTCCTCAAGGCAGGCCCCCACGAGGGGGGCCGGTTTTCTCCAAAGGTGCGGCTTTAGCCGCGCCGCCAGCAAGGAGGGGCGGGGGCCTTGCCCCCCCGCACGTGGCCCCGAGCAGCGCCCAGGCCACGCCGCCGCCGGCCGGGCCAGGTCAGACATGGGTCGGGTCGACCCGGTTCGGGCTGACCCAGGGGGGGGGGGGGGGTCGGGCCGGGTCGGCCCGGACCCAGACCCCCCGTTTTCGAAATGACTTCGGTCTTTTGGCCATAACTTGAGCCACGAACCTCCGATTGACGAACCGTAAGCGGCGATGCGATCCTTGGATCGAGACGGTCGATTAGGTATATCGCACTCAATGTTTAGGAATACTTTGAGTTCGGCCGGGTTGGTTCGTTCACGAAACCAACCGGGCCTTCGGAGCGGAAACGCTCATATCTTGAGCTACGGGTGCCTGATTGACGTGCCGTCAGCTTTGTTGTGTTCCTCTTAGTGAGACGGATCTTTTGGCATACTCCGCCCGAGGTTTGTACGCAGGTGGAGTACGGTCGGATTGGTTTTGCCTTAAAAACCAACCGGGACCCTGGGACGAAAAAGCCAATAACTCTCAGACCGGGCGTCTGATTGACGCGCCGTCTGTTGCGTTGAGTTCCTGTTGGCGATACGGAACTTTTGGATACATCAACTCTGGACTTTATGATAGTTGATGTATCAGCCTCTCGGCTCGTGGAGCGGACCCTCCCGAATGAGCTTGCTGTGTGCGGGAACCCTAGTGTTGGCTGCGACTGTGACTGCTACTGCTACTGCTACTACTACTGTGACTGCGACGATGACAGTACAGAGATCCTTAGTGGATTCGACGACGACAACTACAGCACTCAGCGATCCTACTGGATCAGTGCTACAGGTCCTGTGTGGGCCCGATCCTGTGTGGGTCTGATCCTGTGTGGGTCTTTGTGCTCAGCGGTCCTGTGTGAACCAGCGCCTACAGGTCCTATGTGGGCCCGATCCTATGTGGGTCTTTTGCGGGGGTTAGTTACCTATCGATCCTTCGTGGGTCTGACGACTTAGATGGATCAGAGATCATCTTTATCGTCTTTCGAAGAAGTATACCTGTGTGAGCTGATTCCTGTTGCTTTCTGTGTGGATAGAGTTGTGCTATCCTGTGTGGATTTCATTTTGCTATCCTATGTGGAATACGTTTGCTTTCCTGTGTGGACTGAGTTGTACTTGGGCTCGGAGGTTGGACCGTATTGGTATGGATGACTTAGGTATATGTATGGGCATATACCTAAGCAGTGTCAGTTGTTACTTCGTGTTTGTATCTCACCTTTGTGGTTTGTCCTTTGTGGATTTTGGGAGACCTTCAGGGGTCTCGGGGTCCCTACTGAGTAGCTTATACTCACCCCTGCACGGGCTATTCACACACTACGTTGTGTTGGTTGCAGACGACGGACAACGTTGATCTTGGCTGAGGCTCGCAGAGCAGGACGGTACCTGGAGGTGGACCACTGGGCGGGACGTGTTTGGAGCGGACGGCGGGACCCGTGGAGCAATGGAGCTATCTGTACCCACCCTTCATGTGGGATATCCAGTGGACAGCTCGGTGTAGCGGCTTTTACTTATAGTTGCTGTTTTCCCTTTCCAGTTGTACATTACTTTCAGTTTGAGTTTGTATACTGGCCCATTTACTTTTCTGCACTTTCAGTTGTACTCTGTTTTTACTTAGTGTTTACTTTTCCGCTTGCTTACTCTGTGGTGTTTGTTTACTTTACAAAGGCAATCCCTTCCCTTTCTACTGGGATTTATGCCTTAGTGCTAGTCGCCAGCCCCTAGCCTATGGAAGGCGGGCTTGGGGTAGTCACGGCACGGGCCCCGAGGACGGGTCGTGACAAATTGGAATCAAAGGAGTTCGGTTCTACCGCGAACTCTGATCTTTTCTATGTGAAGCAATAATGTTTAGCGTATTGAGTGTGGTTATCAGTACAGGGAGTCCAGTGTTGGTGCGGCGGCCGACGTATCCGTACACCCGGACCCTGACTTCTGATTTCCGACTTAATGCACGAAAACATTGATTGCATGTGTGTTTCAAAGTTTTCTTTGTGATTACTTTGTGTTTGCTCACCAGGTATACTATTTGACCGTGGTGCACCTGTTCCTTTTCAGGATGGCCCCACGACGGCAGCCAGCTAGGGTTCCAAGAGTCGAGTGTGACGACAGCCCACCGAGCGACGACGCCTCGGTGCAGGGTCCTTTGTCAGCAGTGGCACCGGCGGTAGCTCTACCCATCGAGCCACTGATGCTTCCAGCACCAGCTGCTGACGATGAACGTCGCCTTGGAGCTCTTCAGGAGTTCCAGCGCCAGCGACCACCTATGTTCCGTGGGGAGACGGACCCCCAGGCAGCAGAGGACTGGCTGGAGGCAGTGGTACGGGTTTTTAGTCTAGTGAGGACACCTGCAGACCTCATGGTGATCCTCGCTGCGAGCCTACTGCACGCAGCAGCGGGACGATGGTGGAGCTTGATGCTCCAGGTGCACGATGAGGCATCTCTACTTTGGACGGACTTTAAGATCCTTTTCCGATCGTAGTTCGTCCCAGCCACCCTTCGTGTGGTGCGTATCCAGGAGCTTCTTCAGCTGCGGCAGGGCAACATGACGGTCGCTCAGTACTCGGCGAGATTTACTGATCTCTCGCGCTACTCGACCGACATGGTACGAGACCCATTCTTCCGGGCCCGGACCTTCGAGAAGGGATTGAGACACGAGATCAGGGCATCGCTGATCTCCCTCAGCATACCGACTCAGACAAGAGTACTGGAGCAGGCCCTTTTGATCGACAACTTCCTTCCTGAGTCTACACCAGCGCCGAGACCCACCGCAGGGCGGCACGTGGCAGAGTCATCTGCAGCAGGCAGTCGATGGATGACTCAGGGGTCAGGCAGACCAGACCTTCAGGCAGACGACCTCAGGACACTAGCTCAGCAGTGTGGGGCACATAGCGCGGAGCCAGTCTTTCGAGAGGCAGACAGTGCTACTCGTGCGGCGGGCAGGGCCACATGGCTCGTGACTGCCCGACACGCCATGCAGAGGAGCAACAGATGGTTGAGGAACCACCTAGGAAGAGTCAGAGGTTTGACCGTGGCGGTCCGCAGGGAGGAGGCGGACAAGGCAGAGGAGCTGGCCGAGCAGCAGGTGGTGGGCGACGCTTTGAGGCTCTACCACCACCACCACCAGGAGGTCCACCCCGACGTCAGGGGAGAGCACAGCTTCAGGCAGCTGAAGCTTACGATCATGGAGCTCCAGAAGCGGGTGGAATATTGCGGGACTAGCTCCAGGCATAGAGGCATTTTCCCATAATGCCTCTATCTTCGTAGTTTTGTGTTGCCTTGTGTCCTTGTACTTTATGTTGAAGTAATAAAAGATACGTGCCTTGGTGACTTTTGTCTTCTTGTCTTTTGTTTGTTTTTACTAAGAGGTGCCAGTTAAAAACTGTTGACTTGACCCTCACTTGCGAGATTCTTACTGGAGGAAACCCAGTGACCACACACTGATGCCGATAGTGTAACTCAACCCTTGGAGGCGAGAGTAACGGTTGGATCTCTTGGTAGCAGCGTCGAGGCCTTACGACGTCATCCATGCCATGAATTAACTAATCATGATGGGATTGACAGTATTAGGCAAGGAACATGGTTCATCCAGGGGATGAGACCGGATTTCACTTTTTGGCAAAGGAGAAATCTTTGCAGCTTTGTCGTACGTTAAGGAGGAAATGGAAAACCCTTCGTGTGGTCAGACAGATGTCATCAGAGCTTCCTGGAGCTGAGACAGAGGTTGACCATCACACCTATCTTGAGGTTGCCTGAGGAGGGAGTAGGGTACGTAGTTTACTGCGATGCATCAGGGACCGGACTCAGAAGTGCTCTGATACAGGAGCGGGTAGTGATCGCCTATGGATCATGTCAGTTGAGGCCACATGAGCAGAACTACGCTACCCATGACCTGGAGTTAGCAGCAGTGGTCTTCGCTCTGAATACATGGCGACATTACCTTATGGGCGAGCGTTTTACAGTCTTTTCTGATCATCAGAGTCTCAGGTATATCTTCTTGCAGAAGGAACTGAACCTGAGACAGAGGCGATGGCTCGAGTTCCTCCAGGACTATGACTTTGAGATAGTCTATACTCCTGGAAAGGGGAACGTAGTAGCTGATGCCCTCAGTAGGAGGACGGGCATTCAGCTACTTGATGAGGCGACAGAGTAGCTAGCCTCTTTGCAGATATCCTTCGTGGAAAGAGATGGAGCAACCTTCCTCCAGTCTCTCACAGTCACCCCTCCACTACTGCAGCGGGTCAGAGAGGCACAGCGAGAGGATGCTGACTGTGAGACACGGTGTGCACAGATATCCTCGGGACAGGCACCTGATGGTTTCTCCCTTGGAGCAGGGCACGAAATCCTTTTCAGAGGACGTACCATGGTACCAGTCGCTTTGCGAGAGGAGGTGCTGAGAGAGTTTCAAACTTCTCCTTTGGCGGTACATCCAGGAGTGGCGAAGATGTACCAGGATCTCAGACGACAGCACTGGTGGCCGGGCATGAAGAAGGTAGTAGCAGAGTTCGTTTCTTGATGCCTCACCTGCCAGCAGGTGAAGGCAGAGCATCAGGTACCAGCAGGCTTGGTACAGCCCATGGATGTCCCGGAGTGGAAGTAGGATGGCATATCTATGGACTTCGTGACTGGACTTCCACGCACCTCCAGAGGTCACGACTCCATATGGGTGATTGTTGACCGACTCACCAAGTCGGAAAACATCTTACCCATCAGAGAGCAGGGTTTAGTGGAGAGCATGGGACGTCTCTTCGTTCAGGAGATTTTGCGGCTCCACGGCCTGCCATCATCTATCATCTCCGATCGAGATGATCGCTTTACTTCCCGGCTTTGGAAGGGGTTACAGGAGGCGTTCGGGATGCATCTACGTCTGAGCACAGCCTTTCACCCTCAGACGGATGGTCAGACGGAGAGGACCATACAGACTCTCGAGGACAGGCTCCACGCATGTGTCCTCGACTTTGGTCGTAGCTGGGAGGACCACCTACCTTTGGTGGAGTTTGCGTACAACAAAAGCTACCACTCCACCATCGGGATGGCACCGTATGAGGCGTTGTACAGCCGACCTTGTAGATCTCCTTTGTGCTGGACAGTCCCAGGGGAGTCAGCACTTGTGGGACCGGAGATGGTCTAGGCCATGACAGAGAAGGTCCAGGTCATCCAGGAGCGGATGAGGATAGCTCAGAGTCGGCAGAAGTCATACGCTGACAGGAGGCGGATGCCACTAGAGTTCGAGGATGGCGACCACGTCTTCTTGCGGGTCTCACCTCGACGTGGTATACAGAGATTTGGCTGAGGTGGCAAGTTATCTCCGCGCTTCATCGGACCCTTCTAGGTCCTCAGCAGGATTGGCGAGGTGGATTATCGCCTGGCTCTACCACCTCAGTTGCACCGGGTGCACGACGTCTTCCACGTGTCTCAGCTAAGGAGATACGTGCACGACCCGACGCACATCATTGACCATGGGGAGCTTGACATCGACAATGGGGCAACTTTTACGGAGGTCCCGGTGGAGATAGAGGATCGACAGGAGCGGGTCCTACGTGGGCGATCGATTCCTCTTGTGCGCATTAGATGGAAACACGGGAACCTCCAGGAGAGCACATTGGAGTGGGAGGCTCAGATGCGTGCTCAGTACCCTCTTTTGTTTCCCTAGTTTTGGATGTATCTTTACGGGGACATAAAGACCTGAGGTGAGAGTAATGTAAAGACCCGTAAAATTCAAGGGAAATTTTTTCTTAATTTTCTTTAGAATTTTACAAGAACGCGGTTTCTGACGGCACCTGATTCCGAGGCCCGGAGTGCCCGGAATCATTTTCCAAAGTTTGGCTCGGGTACGTTTAGTGAACGAACGAGCGGGATTTTCTAACTTTTGAACAGGTGCCCGGAATCAAATTCTGAGGGCACTGATGAACTCGCAGAACCAATATTCGCTTATGGAGACCTTTTCCGAGGTTGCGTATATTGCGGGTTGAGAGTTAGTTTTTGGTTTTTTAAAATAAAGTTAAATAAAATGTGGAAACATATTTTATTTCTTTTTTTGTTAGTTATAACCTCCCAAAGGGAGTTAGGGGTGGGACCCACATCCACTTAACCTCCCTTGGGAGGATTAAGTGTGGTGGGGCCCACAAGAACCCCAACTCCTCATCTTCTCTCAAAAATCCCCTATAACCCCCTTTAATTAAGGTGGGTTGATTTGAATTTCAAACTTTTGAAATTCAAGTTGATGTTTGTGTAAATAAAATAAGCCTTAGATTATTTTATTTTGTTTATCCATCTTGAGAGGATTTGAGAACTCCTTCTTCTTCTTCAAACTTTGACGAAGAACACTCAATCTCCGACGAAGAATGCCGCTCCTCTATTCTTCGTTGCCGGTTTGTTTCCGAAGATCGACGACGCCTTCCGTGTCAACGAAAGGGAACACCGCTTCCTCCTCGGACATCCATCGTCGGCTTAAGAAGATTCACCAACGACGTACCTCTTTGGATGTACCTCTTCGTCAACGGAATTGACGAACGTTTACCGCGACGCCCGACCTCCGCGACATTTGTCTTCTGCGGGTCGTTGACGAACATCGTACTTGAAACCGAGGTAGGGGTTTAATTATTGCTTTTGTTCATGATTTATACCCTAAAATATTTCTTCGTGAAATTTATCCAATTGTTAGCAATTAACGCGAGGGGGGCGGACCATACGAACACGGCCGACCCTCCTCCTTTTCATATTGATTTTGTTGTGGATTGAGACAGGGGAGGCGCGGTGCCGTCGCACCGCGCAGGATCTTACGACAAGAAATGTGTGGCGCCGTCACGCCGTGTTGTAAAATAATGTAAGGACGCGACGCCTTCGCGCCGCGTCGAAGAGAGTTGAAGGCGCCGCGGCCGGAGCGGGGCCGCGGCGGTGAGGCACGGTGTCGTCGCACCGCGCCGAATGATGAAGGCCGCGGCCGGTTCCGGGCCGCGGCGGGACGAGAGGACTGGCGGCTAGCCGGGCCGCCGGTGTCGGAAGCCGGGAGGGGACCGGCTTTGCCGGTCCCGTTGAAGAAGAACCGGCTTTCCAAGTCAGGGGCCGGTCGGAAGGGGAAAAACCGGGGGAATTTAATTTCCCCAGCCACCTTGAATGCCCTCCCCCATTAAGAGGGGGGGCCGGTTTTATAAAGGGGGGCAGGCGGCCCCCCGTTTTACTCAAGGCAGGCCCCCACGAGGGGGGCCGGTTTTCTCCAAAGGCGCGGCTTCAGCCGCGCCTCCAGTAAGGAGGGGCGGGGGCCTTGCCCCCCCCCCCCCCCCCCCCCCCCCCGCACGTGGCCCCGAGCGGCGCCCAGGCCGTGCTGCCGCGCCGGGCCTGGTCGGACCCGGGTTGGGTCGACCCAGGGGGGGGGGGTCGGGCCGGGTCGGCCTGGACCCGGACCCCCCGTTTTCGAAATGAATTTGGTCTTTTGACAATAACTTGAGCCACGGACCCCCGATTGACGAACCGTCAGCGGCGATGAAATCCTTGGATCGAGACGCTCGATTCGGTATATCGCACTCAAAGTTTCGGAATACTTTGAGTTCGGCCGGGTTGGTTCGTTCACGAAACCAACCGGGCCTTCGGAGCGGAAACACACATATCTTGAGCTACGGGCGTCCGATTGACGTGCCGTCAGCTTTGTTGTGTTCCTCTTAGTGAGACTGATCTTTTGGCATACTTTTCCCGAGGTTTGGATGCAGGTGGAGTATGGTCGTATTGGTTTTTCCTTAAAAACCAACCGGACCCCTGGGACGAAAAAGCCAATAACTCTCAGACCGGGCGTCTGATTGACGCGTCGTCTGTTGCGTTGAGTTCCTGTTGGTGATACTGAACTTTTGGATACATCAACTCTGGACTTTGTGACAATTGATGTATCATCCTCTCGGCTCGTGGAGCGGACCCTCCCGAACGAGCTTGCTGTGTCTGGGAACCCTAGTGCTGGCTGCGACTGTGACTGCTACTGCTACTGCTACTACTACTGTGACTGCGACGATGACAGTACAGAGATCCTTAGTGGATTCGACGACGATGACTACAGCACTCAGTGATCCTACTGGATCAGTGCTACAGGTCCTGTGTGGGCCCAATCCTGTGTGGGTCCGATCCTGTGTGGGTCTTTGCGCTCAGCGGTCCTGTGTGAACCAGCGCCTACACGTCCTATGTGGGCCCGATCCTGTGTGGGTATTTTGCGGGGGTTAGTTACCTATCGATCCTTCGTGGGTCCGACGACTTATATGGATCAGAGATCATCTTTATCGTCTTTCGAAGAAGTATACCTGTGTGAGCTGATTCCTGTTGCTTTCCTGTGTGGATAGAGTTGTGCTATTCTGTGTGGATTTCGTTTTGCTTTCCTGTGTGGAATACGTTTACTTTCCTGTGTGGACTGAGTTGTACTTGGGCTCGGAGGTTGGAGCGTATTGGTATGGATGACTTAGCTATACGTACGGGCATATACCTAAGCAGTGTCAGTTGTTACTTCGTGTTTGTATCTCACCTTTGTGGTTTGTCCTTTGTGGATTTTGGGAGACCTTTAGGGGTCTCGGGGTCCCTACTGAGTAGCTTATACTCACCCCTGCACGGGCTATGCCCGCACTACGTTGTGTTGGTTGCAGACGACGAACAGCGCTGATCTTGGCTGAGGCTCGCAGAGCAGGACGGTACCTAGAGGTGGACCACTGGGCGGGACGTGTTTGGAGCGGATGGCGGGACCCGTGGAGCAATGGAGCTATCTGTACCCACCCTTCAGGTGGGATCTCCAGTGGACAGCTCGGTGTAGCGGCTTTTACTTATAGTTGTTGTTTTCCCTTTCGAGTTGTACTTTACTTTCAGTTTGGGTTTGTATACTGGCCCATTTACTTTTCCGCACTTTCAGTTGTACTCTGTTTTTACTTAGTGTTTACTTTTCCGCTTGCTTACTCTGTGGTGTTTGTTTACTTTACAAAGGCAATGCCTTCCCTTTCTACTGGGATTTACGCCTTGGTGCTAGTCGCTAGCCCCTGGCCTATTGAAGGCGGGTTTGGGGTAGTCACGGCACGGGCCCCGAGGACGGGTCGTGATATAAAACCACACAGGGGTGTCTAAGACTATGAACATATAATCATCCCTAATCATAAATATCTTTGATAATATACATAAATCTTAAGATAATCTCACTAGAAAACATCAAAAACTATAACTTTATCTAAAAAATTACTTTGATACAAATTTTAAGAGCCCTGAACCCATATTCTAGGATCTGGGGATGAAATCATAAACATTAAATTTCTAAATTTTATACCAATTATAGTGACCCAATTTTATTTTTCAAAAACATAAAAAATAAAATGGAAATATTGGATCAACTATATTCTTAAGGACCTTTTATGTTTAGTGTTTTATATAATTAGGATACAATCTTACATAAATAATAGTTGATATTTCAATAGTATATCATTCCTGATTTACCATGTTTTTCATATTCCATATTAGGACATCATTATCATCCATATGAAACCATTATATACAGAACTAATTCAACATCATACATTATAATATTAGGAAAATAAAACATAAAAAGGGTAATCTAAAATGCCCCGTAAGTGTAAAATAATTATTAACAACAAAATCATAATATAGGGGTAAAATAAAAAAGTATTCATACCCAACAATACCTTGATCATAAAACATGAAAAATATAATAAGGCAATAAAAAAGGAAAGATTAATTAGAATCAATAATCATTAGCCATGTGATATCAATCTTGTTCATTTAACGCATTATAAACCCATAAGAAATCATTGATAAAAAATTTTGGTATCGTGAAAAAATATCTTTTCCCAACTTATTAGACATGGAATTACAACTATACTTGAACTATATCCATGAATTAACCAATGAATCATAGGGTTATAACGTACCCAAATTGAATTTTCTTATCATGGAACCACTAATCCTTGGTAAATAACATAACCACTCATACTTGGTTTATAATTGAATCACCATTCCATGGTTTAATTTTAACTAAACATTATTTTAAATAACGTAAAAGAAGAATATCATGAATCATGTAAACATATAATTAATTTTGTAATCAATTCATTGATAAAACATTTATTATTTTTAGAACATGACTAACCAATAGAAAATAAATTTGACTCATAACAATCTTTTTGAATCATGATTAACCTATATGTAATAAACAGAGTATTTTCCTATATCTTTAGAACAGGATTAAACAATACACAAGAATTGGGTTACATAATAGCATCTCATAAATATAAATAGACAACAGGAATGAAATGGGTAACATTAAAATATAGTTGAAACTTGATTAACTTGTGTGAAATAAATGGGTTATATACATGTATCACTGAATCATGATTAACCCATCAGAAATAAATGAGTTCCATGAAAATATCTTTGAAATAATAATAATACATCTAGAGATAGAATAAATATTGTATCAATATTGAATAAACTCATTAGATCGTAATTTATAAAAATGGTTTTTGACAATAATGAATGAAAAAAAACATTAAAATATCATTAATATTTTTGAGGAAAATAAAAAATTCTTTATGAAAAATGATTTTAAAAACTACAAATTCACAAAATAGTGAAAAACCATTCTATTTTAAACCAACCAAGGAAAAATATAAATGAACATCCAAATAAAATAGTGTCCACTATGGCTAGAAAATCAATTCATGTTGGAAATGTTAAAAATAAACATTATTTTCAAAAACATTTTATAAAAGTGATTGAAAAGCGACTCAATAGGAAAATTTTAAGAAATTTATGTTTATTTTTTAAAATAATTTCAAATACCATGTCAAATAGATTTTGGAAATCATTTCATTATAGAAATAATATTTTAGAAAACATTGTTTGTAATCATGTATATGGAAAACAAATACACTATATCTAAATGAAAATACATGATCAGTATCACATAAAAAATATTTTATTGATGTTTAATTAACCAACAAGGAAGGAAATTGAAATCAAAATTGTTATTAATAGTTATATATAATACATAATCAGGGGATTTTGTTTCACTAAATTTGAGAATATGATATCATCAAAAATAACCTACAAAATAAACAATCCCAAAAAAGGATATTGAAATATAAAACCTAATCTACTTTATTAATCTATTCATATATAAGCCCCATGAAATATTTACTTCAAATTGAACATTATATATTAAAAACATATGGAGTTTCATGATATCACATGAAAAAATAGGTATTTTATAGACCTCATATAAAATATAGGTTCATATCATAAAATATACCCCAAATCAGGGAATTTGGTAAGATTAATCCTTACAAAGATCATATCACCGAATTGAGAGTTAATAAATAGAAGCATTATGTGTAATAAATGTAAATCCATACCAAAAATGTTGAATTATAGAATAAAACTATTTATAGATGAATTCACACATAATCATTTCATAACAAAGTCAATAAAAAAAATTTGTTACCCAAAAAAATGAAATTTTGATAAGAAAATCTTTAACACTTGGTAAAATTCAAGTAAATAACCTTGAATAAATTTATTCAAATTGAATCTTAAAATAAAATTATTTATGAATAATTTAATATATTTTTTTGGTTAAAATTTGGTGATCATTATTTGATTGTGGGGAATTTTAATTTTAATAAATCTTTTTTTCCAGGTTCATCATTTTCAAATAGCTTCCAATGGGTTTCATTGGTTGACCCGAAAAGACATGACTTTTATCTTATATATAATGACTTGTGGACATAATTCCAAAATGAAGGTGATCATTGGAGAATATGGAGAATGATACTTAATAACTCACATTGTCGGATTGGATGAGCGGTCATGCTCATCAAACCCTTTTTGGGGGAATCTTTTCCTACTTTGGGATTCTCTTAATAATTTAACATATGGTCATAAATCATTTTATAATTACAATATATAATGTGAGTATCCCATTAATTAATAATCTATTATCATCAAGGTTGTAACATAGAATAATCTATTAGGATATGAGTTTCTTCAGGGATAGTGATATATATATATATATATGTATATGAGGTTCTCTAAAAGTATTACCATTTTTTGTACATATCAGATATTATTTTTTCATTATTATTACGATGCTATTTTTTAGCCACACTATGGGGAGCTATGAATTGTATCATCATCCAAGGAGATTTCATTTGTTTTGAAGTTTAGATCAGACCCATGTCATGGGATTCATATATATCCTCAAGAGAGGAATCTGAACCCACATTGTTTATCTCCTTAACGGGAAAAATAATACCATTTAATGGAATGTATTTTGGACCAAACCATAAAGTTTAACATCCTAAATCTATGGCTTCTAGGTGAAAGGTTCCTAGTCAAATTATGGTGCGGGACTTATTTCTAATTATCCTAAGGGAATTTGAATAGATTTGGTCTCCCATGATGGAAAAGACCCTATTCGGAATGTTGCAAGAATAGAATATTAGGGTTGATTTGGGTATTGTTTTTAGACCTTAGGGAGGCTTACTACATATACCATTTAATCAGGAATCAAATACTATGAAGTTTTGTTTTGAGAGACTCTTCTAATATATTACCTCTAATGTTTTGTCTCACAGGGGAGTATGACCCTTTGAGAGGATTGGGGTGGGGATTACACCTTATATAAAGTTAACCGATTTGGTTTTTGGTGCTTTCACATAAAATGATGTCCATGTTATTGTTTGGGTATTACACTCTGAAGGATTTCCTGTTTTGGTTGGATACATGTATTTGAGGACCTAAGCCTATGAGGGACCCTAAATAATGGTGATAGGAAGATCTAGATATAGATTCTCTACCAACTCATTCAATAGACCATGTGGAAACCATGATTATAGCTAACCTCTAAGCCTAGGTGAGTCATTATAGGATTTGAAAATAATTAGGAATAAGAAGATTCTAGAAACCAAATTTTCTTTATTCTACTAGTGGAAGAGGTTTGGGATATGGGAGAAGAAGAAATGGATTTGATCTTTTTATCTCTTTCTTTCATTGTACCATGGATAGTCAGGTCTGACTACCCATATGGATATATCCCAAGGGCATGAAGAAGGAGGAAGGAATGAAGCTGGAGAGGTCAGGAAATAAGGGCTAAGAGATCACTTAATGATGGATTATCTAGAAGTGGTTCTTGGGTAATATAGTAGGATAATTCACTAATGATAAATGGAAAAGGATAGGGTAATCCCCTCACTCCCCAATAGAACTGGGGATCTTGGGTCATAGAGACTATGTAGAAATCACAAGGCTTTGAAACTTGTCTTTGAGACTGGTAAATCCATAAAACTTCTCTAGGGTTGGGGCCCTCAAAAATATGGGATTGAATATCCATATTCACCTAAAGGACCCTACCCGTTTAGTAGGATATGTGTGGGGACACCTCTAACGAAGGAATATAGATTCACATGGGAGAAATTTTGTTATGCCTATTACCATTGTCTTTCATATTGGGTCTCTTTAGTGGAGTTTGAAATTTGGTCCCCTTTTTATGAAGGGTACAAATGAAGGTAATACCTATTATTTGTGGATTAAAAATGGGATTTAAGGTGTCTCTTGTATGTCAAGGATTGAGTAGTAGGAGGTGGTTTTTATAGGACCTTAGAGGAGCTATAAGTTCTTCGTACATGGGGGTAGACTTGAAGAAGATAGAAGTTCCTTGGGAGATGGACCACTAGGGATACTAGACTAGTTTAAGGGCTTTATATAGTCACTAAAAGATCCTTAGTTGTCTTTTCAATGATCTGACATTGGTCTCGGTTTTGGGGAGGGACCTTTGTGCAAGTGGGTTTTCATTTGGTGGAAAGTGTTTCTTACGTAGGCGTCATATTTTTCTGAACTTAGTGGGACTTTAATGTCATAATTATAATTAATTCCCTCTTCTAAATGGTTTTATAGAGCTTCATAAGGTGTTTGGGAGGACCTAGGTGAAGGGGATGCATGAACACAGCTTTGTGGATTCTTATTATTTTATAATATTTTAAATAATGACCCCTCAGGTCCTATTTATTGGCAAATATGGGGCCGTAGTCATGAAAATTGGGCTCCACGGGTACCCCACATAGGTACCCGGGGTAAATACATCACATATGGTGGTTGGACCTTCAGAGTAGCATGGGGTTGGTGTGCCATTGTGCCTCACACCAAGATGTATATTCATTCTGGGTTGAAAACTTTTCAGGAAACATCTCTGATTTTTTGGGTTGCAACACACACAAATCCATTATGCTATTTCTTCAAATATAAAGACACATTTCTTCTCATACATACCATTTTGGGTATAAATGAGGTTCACGTGTTAAATTGTGTAGAAAAGTGCATGAAACAAATTTCATGTTGTAAAATATATTACATGTAAAATGGACAATATATATACAAGCCATTGAAAACATGTGGTAAATATAGAATATGTCTTAAAAAAGTAAAAGCGAAATGACAAAGCCTTACCTTGAGTCCAGAGATTCCTTGTATATCCTCTAACTCTTGTAAAATAACATTCCAAAAATTATTTTATTTCAAAGAAAATTTTCCTTGTTTATAACCTTATACTTATATAATTTATTTTATTTCTCTATAATGAAATATTTGAATACTTATCAAGTTATGTCCACTTCATGTGTTTTGGGGACGTTTGGTTCATTATTTTGAAATGACATCGGTTTGATGATCATGGTATAAGTGGACATTATATAAAAATCTGGATATTATTAATCATTAAATTATTTTCAAATTTATAAATAAAATATTCTTTTTATACGAATTATGATAATGAAATGTGTTTTTGATAAAAGAAGCGTGTTACAATCATTGAAATAGTAGATTGTACGTATTCATGAGTAACGTTTTAGTTTTTCAACAGCAATTATTGAAATGATTTAATAAATATTTTATGTTTACATCATGATAATTATATCATATATAACAAATATGTTAAATAAGTATAGATACATATACTGTATATGTGATTTGGTGATTAAAAGAGATTTGCATCGCTTGGTAAAGGAGGTAGTCCACACGTACACGAATGACATTATAATTTATATGTTTCAGAAATAAAAAGGATATATTATCTTTGAAAAATGATATTTATGTCATCAATATCATATTTATGTTATTTAGATCACATATATTCATTGAAATTATCATTTTTACCTTTCAAGTAAAGCATTAGTGAAAAAAATCACATCACTTCACGAGGTGTTAGTCTACCATACACACGAGTGGCATTATCTTGTCCCCTAAAAAATATAAAGTAAAAATGTTATGTATGATATAATGAATCTATTGGTATAATTATTTTATAAATTTAATATATATATATATATATGCATTAGATCCATCATCATACCCAGTCATGAAATATGTTGATGTAAAACGTGTCACATTGGTTCGTGAGGAGGTAACCTACCTTACACCTGACTGACTATATCATTTACCATTAGAGGAAATATAATACTTATATAGTTCATGTAAAACCCCAAATTACTAAAATAGACTGTTTCTATGATAACATATCGGAATTGAAACACCAATCACATACTCTTATAAAATATCCCGAGAATTTAACATATATTTACCATTTTGAATAGATTCAATATATTATATGTATTACAAGGAAAAAACATTTATGTTATCATGCATTGAATGTAGTGAGTTTCTTAGATTCCTTGTGAAAGATTGAATCTTACTGAATACTATTATTTAAAATTAATATTATCCTATATCCATTAAATTTGTGGTTATGAATAGGATTAACTAAGTTATGAAAATATATAGTTAAATTCATTTATTACCTATTATGTAATGCCCTAACCAAAAAACCCGATGTCTATGCATTATTTTATTAAATTTTAATGATTAATGGGAATCAGGTACAGAAGGAATAATCAGTTTAACATTCTTGAAAATCTAGATTGTGAACATGATACCCACAATACATTGTGAAACAGAAAATAAAAACATGACATATAATATAATGAAATAAAATGAATCCTTTAATACTTATTCAAATATTTATTTTTCAAAACCTAGGAAATGTAAATATAATATGGATGAGCTAGAATTCTCAGTAAGGGTAGGTAAAGTGAAATAAATAATGAATTAATTAGAATAAATTAACATGGTAAGGTAAATAACTGACAGCACATGCCATTAAAATAACTAGTTAAAAAATATCAATTTGTATGGGTAATAATAATGAGACACTTTTCATCTAAAATCATTAAACTGACAATGAAATGTATCCATATATATGTTGATGCAAAATCTCATGTATAAATTCTAACTGAATCCAAATTAAGGAAATTCTTAATTACTAGATTCCATGTTTTCCATGTTAATGGAAGTAGTAATATCAATACCATTCACTATATGTTTTAACTATTGGGTAAAACCCCATAAAATTTGGAAAACCATTTAATTTCATGATTCTATTGATGTATCAATGGGCTACCTATTTTAGGGCCCTTCTCATGTCGTAGAAGTCCAAAACATTCATCATAATCAGGAATAATGTGCTTTACCAATATTTATGTATTGAAAAAATATATGGATTTAACAATAATAAACTAGTGTTTTATAAGTAACAACAAGGGTTGTTTACATTAATGAATGGAAATACTATTGAAATATAATAAAAACAATCTTGAGGGAAACAAAATTTTATACATTTTAATGTGTCCCATTACACATTTAAACCTTTAAATCATAAACAAAATGAAGTAATAATTTTAGATTAATCTAAAAATATCATTAGGGATTGAATATTAATGATATAACATGTTAAATTTTAGTAAATACACCCCATTAAAGTGATTAGGACAAAAATAACAAATAAGTCTCAATGGAATGTAAATTGAGAAAAAATACCTTACCTTAACCTTCCTTTCATTGTGTGGTATTTATTCCCCTTTATATTAGTTAAAATATTTTAATAACTTATAACATAATTATAACCATGTTAATAAAATCATATATTATCTTCTTAAAATATTTTATTACCCATTTGTTAACACTCTTCAATTATTTTTACTATTCCGTGTGCCAATTACCTAGTTTTCTCAAAAATGTTTTGAATTGTGATTTATTGTTAATATTTATTAGATCATTATTTCATCTTCTAAATAATTTAAACCATGACTTAATAATCATATATCTTAATTATATATTTATTTATTATAGTTTTTTATATTTTGATATTTGAAATGATGTGCCCTGTTTATAGAGATGGTAGGTCGTACGTACGCATGAACACTACTTACATTTGATTTAGAAGAATAAAAGATAAATGATATATATATATATATTATAAATATCATATCATATATATTTTATATATGTTAAATAGTTCTATTATAACAATATTTATAAATTACATGTATGTAATGAAATAATCATATCAATTTGAGGGGGCAGTAGTTCACAAATCCCCAAATGAAATTATCGTATTTATACAGGATGGAAAACGTAAAGGTAAGATCTTAATAAAATTTAAAAATATTAAGAGATTTTAAATATAATATATATCATATATAATCCTATTTTCCACTATAATTACTACCATGATAGGTGGTAATGGAAAATAGACCAGTCATCGTTTCGTGAGGAAATAGTTCATCGTACGTAGAAATAATATATTCGTTACCCATTAGATGAATGTGTGTGTAAGTGAAGGTCAAAAACAATTACATAAAAATTAATAGTATATTTAGGATATAATATTTTTTATATAATCATATAATAAATATATTTTAGGGGGTGGATAATGGAA
The DNA here is from genome assembly GCA_963277665.1 of Viscum album. Taxonomy (NCBI): domain Eukaryota; kingdom Viridiplantae; phylum Streptophyta; class Magnoliopsida; order Santalales; family Viscaceae; genus Viscum; species Viscum album. Next base: position 1,327,435,275 of record OY728127.1, on the reverse strand, counting down.
ATTAAATGAGAGAGCTTGATAGAAGATGTTACCTCTTAATCGGGTAACTTCTTTTTGTTTTTACCAAAAGAATTCCGTGGAAGGATTTATGACCAACGATAGGATTCTAGGTCGAATGTAGGTACTTCAGGAGACTAATTGGAATATGTTTTAATTATAAAATGTGTCTTCAAGGGGGTTACGAAGGGTTATAGAGCTTTACTTTTTGTAATGGAGGAGGAGTGGGACTCTGGTAAATACTAAAAGGTATTCATCAATGGGTGGTCTAATTTAGCTAATGTGCCCCAAAATTGAAAAATAATATATTAAATGTCAATAATGATCTATTAAAATCTCAACCACACAAAAATATGTGATTTTTAATAATTGGGTTCCTTACATTATAAGATTCCCCAATTTTATCATTTTTTCTTTTATTAAAGCATCTGGTTTTCTAATCTAATTTATTTAACAATTAAGAGTAAAATAAAGTGAGATTTAATATAAAAAATAGATCCAATAAATTATTAATATTATATATAATTTCTAAAATAATACATCCATGTTATTTGGAAATTAATTTTTAAAATCAGCGTTTGAGGTGCACTAAAACACTACTTAAACCTAGACCATGTTAACAATGTTTTTACAATATATGGTTCAATATGTTAATTATAAATGATAAGTTGGTAGATTAATAGAACATATTTAATATTTATCATCAAATAAAAATCCCTTTGATTAATATAGGATTTTTATTAATTTTAAATCATTTAACAAAATTTCATTTATCGTAACATAACAATAATATCAATTTTGACATTATTTATTTAATGATAATTTTAAAATTTCAATCTAATGTTGTAATTAAAATACAATAGGTTTACATATGTTTATCACTATGTATTAATATAAACAATAAATAAATACAGTAATTCAATCAATTGACTTCAATTTTAATATTTTTAGTATCAATTTTTTTAGTTAATTATTTACCAAATAATTACTACATCGGCATTTATTATTTATTTTATGTAACTAAAACATACCTAAACATTATTTTCAAGTTATTATATTAATAATAACCCATATATATTTAAAATTTATGTTTTTAACAAAAAATGATGTTTTTTACATATCTTAATGTTTTATAAATGGAAAAGGTATGGAAAGTTAATTTTTTGTCATTTTCCTTACATAACAATTTTTATAGGGAAATTCAATTTACTAATATCCCAATAACCCATAAATTTCAAAAAAGAGTGAATGTAGTATAATTATTATCATTACATGTCTTTTTTACATGTTTTTAAGTCATTATGGTTCTTGATATTAAGGTTTAGTCTCTTACTAAGCTGAATTTTACTTTAATAATTGTAATTAATTTTAATCCCTTTCACTAATACTTATGGTAAACAATTATGTTTATGTTTTTAGACCAACAATAATGTACTTATTTCAACCATTTTTTCCATTTATCAAAATTTAAATCACAAAAGTGATAAAATTAAGATTAATGCTATTATTGGAGATGTGTAGACAGTGCGGGGTTTTAAAGTAAAAATGTTAAAAAGACCAATATGTTTTTATATCTAATTTAAATATAAATAGGATTTCAATTAATTAAATTGGATTAATATATGAATAATTGATGTATTTTTACATTTAATTCCAACTTATAATATAATTTAACACTAATAATTATTTAAATGAAAATTCTATTTTTGCATAAATTGCTGTAATTTTCACTATTCATCAAAAAATTGTGTTTATCATAAAAATATCATTAATTCACTCTAATATAATTTTTACTATCTAAATCCAATAATTATGTTCATTTAAAAAAATCAATTTATAAATGTTTTAATTTTTTTTAAATAGGCTCTCCATTAAATGGTGGTAAAACTCGTTCTTGTGTTTTACACAAGCTAATTCATGGTTGTGTGTACTGTAGGATTAAATTTGTGTCTTGTATGAAGAGGGAAAAATAATATTTATTATAATATGAAAACATTGTAATTTACTATGGTTGAACATTCTCCCCAAATTATTTAGCTTTCATCCTCGCATTTTAAACATGATCTTAGTAATGGAGGGGTTGATTTTTTTAAAATAAACTAATTTTAAAAATCAAACATTGTATATAGTGATAATTAATCATGTTCTTAATAAGAGGGATCATAATGTAAAATGATCATATCACTTGGTTCTCTAGTATGAGAACAAAGGTGGGAAATGGATTCATACATATGTAATAAAAATATTAAAATCATCTTCTGATAGAGAGTGATAGAGAACATGTTTAGGATAATGTCAACAATCACGGGCCCATAAGTCTACAATGATCTAAGAGTCCATTTGATTCATCAAAAAAGAATCCACTAGGAATTGTTTTGGGTTTTAATATCATTTTAATTGTATTTGAGTAATTATTTCACTCTATAATGGTAAATTTATATTTCATAATTCAAAAATGCATTCTTATCATTTGGTTATGCCTTGGACTATTTCTACTTCTTTTCATAGCATGGGTTTCAACACATGGTGATGTAATAAAATAATATATAATACCTTGTACAATGATCAACATATACCATTTCATAAATGTTTAAATTTTCCAAAATATTATGATCCAACAACTTATAAATAAGGTCACTATATTTACATAATAAACTTATCACTACCATTTAATCAACATGAATCATCTCTAAAGTCTCACATTCTAACATATGATAAACATCATTATTGATCCTCTTAAAATATGGTAATTAAAAAAATTACCACAAACCATATTGGAAACATGGAGTCTTCATTATTACTTAATTAATACACATGTTATTAGGAATATTCCTTGAATTTAAAAGTGTTCTATACTCTAATAATGATAGCATAGTCTACTTGTCAAAAATTCATTAATCAATTCATAAGTAGTCATCAATTCTCCTAATAAATCATTTCTTCATCATTATCTTAACATCAGGAACATATTAATGGTTTTATTTCACATAATAATATGTTTTCCAAAACTTTTATCTTTCTACAGAATAAATTTTGTGGTCACCATTCAGCATATTATCTCAAATCCTTAAAAAAAGTATTATCATACAATCTTTATATATTTCACAATTATTATAACCAGTACACTACTGGTAAAATATTCAAATGAAATAGTTTTTTAATGGTCATATTAATCATTAATCTTCAACTTCAGTAGTGTAATAACTTCACTATTATCCAATAGAATCATTTGGGATATTACTTTGATGCTTGGGGCATTGATTTTCTTAGTTTTCCCATCTCCCTGCAGTTGAAGTATTTTACATTGTAAACCTTTTCCTTACCCTTTCAATCATGAACATGGTTTCATTTTTTCACTAAAAATATAAAAAACTCCCATTAAATTTAATCAAGTACCAAAGTGTTCCATTCAATAATTATATAATTTCAAAAAATCCTTTTTTCCCTTTGTCGTCTCTAATTCATTGTTTTTTTTATAGTGATCAGATTGCCTCTTCTTGTCCTAATTTCCTTCGAAGACATATGTATTGGATAATTATTTAACCATCTCATTTTCACATGATACTATGTACTTATGTTATTATAATGTTTGTGACACTATTTACCATTTAAATATTGGCTAAAGCCATAGATTATTTGATCATTCTTACTCATTAGATCATCTGCATAGTAAAGGTTAACATTCCTTCTACTAGGAGCCAATTCTAAAAAATGTCATATACCGTATTAAATTATAACATAATGTATAATTATAAATATGGTATAGCACATAATGTTATGCATCTTGAAACTATGAATCATTGTCCATGATTACTTTGGGAAATCATAAATTTAAAATCCTTTATAATAGTAGGTAAAGAAAATGTGAACTTTCTAATGTGTATCCCCTATGAGTTTCAAACCATGTGCGAAGTAGGGATCATCGCTGTGTATCAGGTTACCAAGAGTCATTTTTAGAACACTTTGTTAGATTTATTACTCGTAGGTACATCTATTCCCAAATAACATCCACTTGTAGAATCCAGAAAGTGATTTATTTCTAGGAATACCATCATAATCTCTACCTTACCAAAACTCTATGATGTTCTATTACAATTCCCTTAAAATTATATCATATTATTTTTCTCCCAAATCTATGTATTCTAAATCTAGTTTCCAAGGGTGATTCCAAATTTACTTTGATGGAAACTGTAACTCCCCGAACCTTGAAACCCAAAGTCGGTGCATTATTTTATTACATTGGAATGATTACAAGGAAACAAATCCTGAAGGACTAATCAATTTAAGTCATGGAAATATAAATTACATACATGAAATCCACAATAAATTTAGAAATAAAAAATAAAAAATTGATACTTAATAAAGTGAAATAAACTGAATTATTTAATGATTATCCATCTATTTCTTCTTCATAACATGGTTGAAGGAAACATAATATGGGTGAGATAAAATTCTCAATAAGGTTAATTGAGGTAGAAGAAAAAAATTAATCAATAGGAATACATTAACATGGAAAGTTAAATAACTAATTAAACATTCCATTCAAATAAAAATATAAGGTAATATCTATATAGAATGTTAAGAATATTTAATGTCATGCCATCTAAAATAAATAAACATAGAATGAAATATATCCATAAATATATCAATACAAAATATCATGTATAAATAATAACTGATTCTAAATGAGTAAAATGATTATTATTGGATTCCATGTTTCTTATGTACATGGAACTTGTACCATCAAGACCTTTCACATATAGGTTTAGCTATCTAGTAAAAACCCAACTAATTTGGCCAACTATTTCATCTCATGAAACTATTGATGCATCATGGGCTCTCTATAACTAGGCCCCACCCATTTTATACAAGTCCAAAGCATTCCTAAAAATCATGAAAAATGTTCCTTATAAATATAAATGTATTAAATAAAAGATACTAGTATATCAATAATAACCCAGTGGAGGAAAATCAGCAACATGTTTTGTTAGAATTAATGAATGGAAATACCATTAAAAGACCATAAAAACAATATTGAGGGAAATGACATTTTAAACATTCTGTTGTGTCTCAAAAAATATTGAAAATTTTATTTCATAAACACCATGAAGTAATAATATTAAATGTAGATTATAATATTATTATGGTAAGTATATATATTATAAAACATTGTTACAATCAGTAAATACACTAAATAAAAGTTAATTAGTTAATAATAACAAATAAGTCTCAATGGAATGTAAATTTAGATGAAATCCCATACCTTAACCTTCATTTTGGTGTGTGTTAATTATCCTTATATATAGTGGTTTAGAATATTTTAATAAATTATACTATAACCATACACATGTATATAATATCATATAATAACTTCATACAATATTTTATTACTTGTTTGTTAACACTATTTTAGTATTTTTATTATCTCTTTTGTTAATTGCCTAGTTTTCTCAAATATGTTTTGACATGTGATTTGTTGTTAATATTAACTAGATCATGATTTAATAATATAAATAATATAAACCATGACTTAATTATCCTATATATTCACTATATATTTATTTATATTAGTCCTTCATATTTGGAAATTAGAAATGATCTGCACCGTTCATGGAGGCGGTAGGTGGTACATACGCATGAACACTTCTTTTATTTATTTGTTGCATTAAAAGATTGAAAAATAAATGATAAATACGTAAATTATAATTCCAGTATCATATCTATTTTATATATGTTACATAGTTTTATTAAAACCATACTTTATACATTATATGTTTCTCATTAATGAGCCATATCGCTTTAAGGGGGCGATAGTCCACACTTCATCAAACAAAATTATCATATTTACACAAGATTTAAAGAATAAAGGTATTATCTAGATAAAAACTATATAATCATAAATAGATTATAAATATCTTATATAAAATATATTAATTGAATTTCCATCATAATGGCTACCATGACAGGTTGTAAAGGAAAATTGAACAATCATCATTTAATGAGACAGTAGTTCACCTTACACAAAAATAGTTTGTTAACTACCCATTAGAGAGAGGTGTGGGTATGTTTATGAAGAACCATTTAAAAAAATCCTAGTATATTTAGGATACTGGTTTTTTCATATAATAATGGAATGAAGAGATTTTTGGGGTGTATAATGAAAATGAAACTAGAGAGCTTGAGAGAAGTTGTTACCTATTAATCGGGTAACTTCTCATTGTTTGTACCAAAAGGATTACATGGAATGACTTATTCCCAAAGGGATGCTTATAGTTTTAGGGGATGTACGTAGGGATAATATTTTTGAATATTTTTTTAATAAAATTTGGATTAAGAGGTGTGAGGATGGTGAAGAATGCTTAACTTTTTAAATTGGAGGGGGAGTGGCACTCTTGTAAATACTAATAGGTATTTATTAATGGGTGGTCTAACTTTCTTAAGGTTCCTAAAAATTGAAAAAATAATATACTAAAGATTAATAATGGTCAAATAAAACCTCCACAGCTCAATTTTTTTTCATTTTAATAATTTGGTTTCTTAACTTCTATGATTCCCCAATTTTATCATTTTCGTTCTTATTATCGCATCTAGTTTTCTAATATAATTAATTAAACAATTGTAACTAAAATAAAGTTATATTTATTATAAAAAATATATAAAATAAAATTTTAATATGATATATAATTTACAAAACAATATTTCCATGTGCATTGTAAATTAATTTTAAAACAAGCGAATGTGATGTGCTAAAAACTACTTAAACATAGACCATGTTGACAACATTTTTATAATATATGGGCCAATATGATAACTATAAAATATAAATTTGTCCATAAATGGACTATATTTAATATTTATTAACACATAAAAATCACTTAACAGAATATATTATTTTATTAATATTAAATCATTTAATAAAATTTCATTTATTTTAAAATAAAAATATTGTCGATTTTGAAATTATTTATAAAATGTAAATTTTAAAATATTAATATAATATTATAAAATAAATATATAAGTTTTATGGATTTTTACCTTGATATGTTAATATAAAAAAATAATAAATAATAATAATTAAGTCAATTAAAATCACTTTTTATATTTATAGTATTTTTTTATTTTATATAATTATTTACTAAATAATCACTACATTTGCATTTCATAATCCTTATATGTAAGGAAGAAATGTCTAAAAATTATTGATAAATTATTATGATAATAATAACCCATATATATTTAAAAAAGATATGTATAACAGAAAATTTGATGTTTTTTACATATCTCAATGTTTTATAAATGGTATGGGAAAGAAAGTTCAGTTTTGGTTTTTTCCCTAACTCAACCTTTTATATACAGAACATACATATAATAATATCCCAACAATCACTGAATTTCAATCCATGTGGGGAAATGGTAGAATTATTGGAATATAATGTATTTTGGATAAGTTTATAGGTTATTTTGGCCCTTAATATTATGGTTTCATCCCTTATTAAGCTTAATTTTACCTTAATCATCTTAATTAATTTTAATAACTTTCACTAATATTTCTAGTAAAAATTTAATCTAACCTTATTTGGCCAAAAATATTTTACTATACAAAATCTTTTATGTACATTTTCAAAATTCAAATCATATAAGTGAAAAAATTAAGATTAATTATAATAATGCAGATGTGGAGAGAATGAGTGCTTTCAAAGTAAAAATGTTCAAAAGTTCAATAAATGTTTATATATAATTTAAAAATAAATATGATTCAAATGAACTGAATTGGATTAATTTTTCAATAATTAATCTATTTTTAATATAAAAACCAATGTAAAATATAATTTAACACTAATCATTATTTAAATGAAATGGTTGTTTTAAACTAAATTGTAACAATTTTCACTATTCATAAAAAAAATGATGTTTCTTAGAAAAATACTAGACAAATCCCACTGATATAAGTTTTAAATTATTAATACAAAAAATATTTTTGTTTTTAAAAATAAAATTCAAAAAAATTTCAATATTTAGTTTTAATATATGCTTACTATTAAAAGGAGGTAAAAAATCGATCTTGCATGTAATGCAAGCTAATTCGATGTTGTATGTTGCATAGGTTTATCTTTTTTTTGTATGGAGAGAGAATAAATAATATTTATTGTAAAATTAAAACATTTTATCTATTGGGGTGTTACCAATTAATAATAAATGAATATAGAAATCAAGATAATGTAAATGGAGTGCTTTTTATGAAAAAAATATTTCTATGATCCAAATCTATTTTATATTGGAATGTTAAATTAATTTATATTTGGGTACGATATTAATGAAATATATATATTATATATTCAATAAAATATATTTTACAAAATATTAATAGATTTTATAGGCATAATATAAGAACAATTCCAATTTTACACATAAAAATATATATTTTTCTTAATACAGTTTTGCTGCATTTTAGTGGAAATATTATAATAATTTTTTTTTGAAAAGTATATAAATATTATTTTTAAACATAAAATAAAATTTTTTAAATTTTAATTTTCAAATTATTATAGGGTTAATTCATTGTGTTTTCCTGAAATATTTTATTTTTTATGAATTTTGAAATATTTTAAATTTTTATTGAAAGCAGAACTTTCATATGAATAATTTATAAGGATAAATTATTTTTAATTTATTTTTTTGAAATAAATTTTGATCAATTATAAATCCATTATCCAAATGTTGTTCATTGTAATAAATTTCACATTGAAATTTTAAATAAAATGCATTTCAAACTTTTGATCATTTGCACTTTAAAATCTCGTATTGTTGTCCCGTCTACATGATTAATTTTAAATTAGCTTCTCCCACTTATGTTAATGTAATTAGGATAAAAGGATTACATATTTAAAAATAATAATTATTAATAATTTATAGTAATTTAAACATACTATTTCCTGGAAATGATTAATGAATGGTGTTATAATTAATTAGAGTAATTAAGGTACAATTTAGCTTAACAAGAGACTAAACCTTAATATTAAGGGACAAACTGACCTAGAAAATTGTCCAAAACTAGTTTTAGAGAACTATTTCGACCTTATACTCCATTTTATATAATATCAATCATTATTTAAGTCATATTATTTAATATATACCTCTCAATAGTGTATTCCTTTTTATATTTAAAATAATCTCAATCCTCCTTAACTATAAAGAGGCACTCACCCCTACAAGTTATTCAAGACTCCAATTCCATTTCACATATCAAACCCCTGAGAAAATAGGCTTCTAAAATAACTACCCTCATACAATAATCCTCACTTTTTACTAAATAAAACTAATGAAATCTTTTTCTTGTACAAATCAATAAGAGTAACCCAAAAAATAGGTAACATTCTTCATCAATAACTTTTGTTTTATTTATTTATTCACACATTAAAAGTTCCTTATATATTTCATCAATAATAAATTCATTATCATCAATATAATGATATTTTTTTCTTTTATGTGTACAACCTACACCTTTACAAACTTCCATACGATTGGATGAGCAATCATCATTCCTATGTACGATGGACTATCGCCTCACAAACAAATATCGTTCATTCTTCCATTACAAAATTTCATGGATGGAAACAATGATGGATTTATAGTTTTTATATTATAAATATTATATTAATTAATTATTTATTCTTCTATAATTTTTATATAACACATACCTTTATGCTTCATATTTTGTTGGAATACGATAACCTGGTTTATGGGTGTATGGCATATCACCTTCTCAAAAAGATGTGATTCCTTCACTGTATACATGGAATGTATTTAGTGTGGTTTAAAAAAAATATGTAACATATATAATATAAATATGATAATGTAATTATGATATATATATATATATCACTTAATTTTTAAATTTAGAAAATAAATTGATGTTGCGTTAATGTATACATATGACCTATCATCTCAATGAACATGCATTTCATTTAATATCTCCAAATTTTATAAATATCTATAAATATATATAAACTTAATATATATAATAATTAAATCATGATATAAATTATCGATATAACTAAATCATTATCTAAGTAATATGAACCAATATAATATGTCAAAACATACTAACAAAACTGGGAAATTAACACCTGAAATAGTGATAATAATGACAGACTGTTAACAAATGGGTAATAACATATTATATAAAGATCATATATGTTATTATAAATATGAAAATTGTTAAATAATAATTTAATAAATTGATTCAAACAATTATAAAGGAAGTTAAATTAAGTTTGCTCAAAAGGAAACTCCTGGTAAGTGGGCTTCATGTCTCACTTTTGTTTTTGCGAGACTTAATCCATATTCACCATTAATTTGTTTTTTGTGGTGTATATAATATCCTATAAAATTATATTTCATGAATTTTATTAATTTTATGATATTAAATGTTTCAATTTATGAAATTATTTCATGGGTCTTATGATTCAAAAGTTACCAATTGGTAAGGGATTTCGTCGAATTTATTTTCCATTGAGACTTGTCTATTTTTACGCACCAATTCACATTAAAGTGGTGTATATACTTACCCATTCTCACTTAATTTCTTGATTCACTCACACATCATGATAGTTTTTGTTTCTAATTGGACTATATCATCCAATTGTTTATTTCTTGAAACATTCAATGTGGTACGAGTTATCTTTGCAATATAAGTTTCTTTTATTTTTGTTAACTTTCTCATGAAGAGATCTCTTCCCTGTGATATTTAATGATACAACATGTTTTTTATTAAAATAAAATTATTATTTTATGTATGAGTAATTATTTTTACATGAACTAAATAGGTTGGGGATTGGTAAATGGAATCCCCTTGATGCATCAATAGTCTCATGTGATGAAATAACATGGCCAAATCAGATGGGATATTACGCATGTTTTTAATCTATCTTGAGGATAGATCTTGATGATAAAGGTATCATGTATCGGGAAAAATGACGTCCAATAATTAAACATTTAATTTCTTGAGAATAAATATATTAATATCCATTGTATTTTTTATTTGACATTATCTATGGATTCATTTTTAATTTTCAGTTTATTTATTAATTGGTATGTCTGTTCAATTACATTCCCTTCCATATTTATTTTGAATTATCTATTTATTTAAATGGAATTTTTTTTAGTTATTTACCTTTACATGTTGATTATTCATTTTTAATTTAGGATAGATTGTTATATACTTAACCATTAATAGGGATTTAAAATATCCCTTATTTTTTTCATTACCTGGTTATGAAGAATTCTTTGAATAATCTTTCAAGTATGTTGTTCATTTCATTTTATTATGTATAATTTTTTTCTATTTCCCAATTTAATATTGGTATCATATATATATTTTGGTTTTAAAAAAATAGATAATTTATTGGTCCTTTAGCATTTGATTCCTTATAATCATGCCAATGTAATAAAGTAAGGCCAAGACTTGAAGGTTCCAGGGTCAGGGCGTTATAGTTTGTACTAAATGAATTTTAGTGGAAAATGTGGAAACTGGATTTAGAAAACAAATATTAGGGAACAAAACCCTAAGATAGAATTTTTGTATAATTATATAAGAACATCCTAGAACTTTTTAAAATGTAGATATTATGTGAGTATTAATATAAATATATCCATGTCTGTATATTACTGGTGAATATGGTTGTAGAACTGATGTACCCTTGGGTAATTAATATAGAAAGGTTCATTTGTCCTAAATTAATAGTAACCTGGTATCAATACATGTGAAAAATATAGAGATTTCCTAGATAGAAAATCCAATATATATTTCATTAAAACTAAATAAATTGTTGATATATTAGGGTGGGTTAAGAAGGTTATGACTCATAACCTTTCCTAGAGGGAGAATACTTTTCCACAATAAGAATATCATATGTTGAATCACTTTATTTGATAGAGTACCCCGTCATTTAGTGAGACTACTAATCCAATAGAAGTGTAAAAATGGTTTAAGACTCTAAAAAAGATATTTATAACATTAAGATGTAGTGAACATTAAAAGGTTAAACTTGTACTGTATTTTATAAATGGTGATGTTGATCAACGGTGGTCGTTAATCCAAAACACAAGAGAAAGAAGAAATGGAACTAATGGAATAGAGAACATTTAAGGATACACTATTCAATAAATATTTCCCTCATGGATAAAAAAATTAGATGAAGATAATGTTCCTTAGGTTAAATAATAAGGATTAATAATGTGTTGAGAAGTATAAAACTACCTTTTTAAATATATCTAGGTATTATATGAATTACATACGCAACATAGAGTGCATTATTGACGGTCTCTATGAAGGGATTAAACCAAGTCTTAGAAGGGTAATAGTTTCTCAAAATTATTTTTCATAAAATGTAATAGTTTTATGTGATATCATGAAATAGAAATAATTATCCAACTATTATGGACTCAAAGGGAGGTATCCGAAGAAGAGAATAGAAGAGAAAATAATAGATAAAGGGAAGAAGGGAAAGAAGGATTCTCCTACATGTGATAACTATTGAAATAATCAGCCTGGTAAATGCTGGAAAGAATTGGTAGTTACATATAAGTATAGAGAAAAGGGTCACCATGAAAAAAAATGCAACGTGAAGAAGGAAAATATTGTTATTCCATGCTAAAACTACAATTATATGGGGCACTATGAAAACAATTTCCCCCTGAGTTAAGGGAATATAACTCATAATATGCTATGGGATCAATGTCCAACATATGTTATTGACACAACCTATATGGAATGATTAATTTGATTATATATTTGGATCTATGAAATATATTGTAAAATTATTTTAATTATGATACTCTCATCATACGATTTAGGAAATATATAAGGATTACCCAACATTGATTTTTTATTAATGATTTGATATAATATATTGAATGGTACCAATAAAATTGATTTGGTAGAAAGTTACTTTTTTTTGTAAAACACATGGTTGATGGAAATATAAGCCTTAACATGTTTATGATGTAGAGAAAGTGATGTTGGATAAGGAGATGATTGATATGGATAATGTAAATTGGGTACTTCTAACTACCATGGAAATAATTCTAAGGTGTCAGATCATAATCTTTAAGAATGGTTAACAATTTATGAAATGGTTTGTGTTTAACATTAGATGTGGTTTCATATAATTATGTATTAAATAAAATTATGATGAAACTTATTCTAGGAGATGAACTAGAAATATTTCATGGCTCAACAAAAGGATAATATTGTTCTGATGAAAATGAAATGTGTCACGTAATTATATTACCTTAAATTCTTATAGAGTGAATGAATTCTTCAACTCTAGGAAACATTTATTAGATAAAAAATGTAGTCATATTATCATAATTTTTTATGATATAAATGAACTTTTTCACTCCTATGGTTTATGAATTTTTGGTTAACAACTTTCTCATGAACATGTTCATCATCACACTCCATTAGAGCATGACAATTACTTTTCACTTCCTTGTCCATGTCTTCAACAATCTTCTCATATTTGATTGCCTTTTTTTATGGTGACCTTCACATTTCCCTTTCCAAATTATTAATAAGAGATGTTATTAAACCTATTTACAATTTGGGTTTTTCAAAAAAGGACTATTTTCAAATTTCAAACACTCGGTTAATGAGATCAAGTTTAAATTGTGAGAACAAAATTTGTTAAAGGTGCGTAAAATATAACACCCTAAAATTCTAAAATAAGGACATTGTATTTGATATCATGTTTTATACACAACACCAATAACATAATGGAATAAATTATGTTGAGAATTTAAAATATATTTACTATTTTATATATATTAAATATATTTCAATTCATGAAACAATTATTTTATATTGTGTTACACGTAATGAGTTTCTTCGATTCCTTGGGAAAAATCGGATCATTCTGAAGATTGTCATTTAAAAACACAATTATCCCCTATAAATTCAATTTTTTGTTATGAATAGGATTCCATAAATTTTAAAAATATATTTTTAAATTCATTGGTTAATAATTAATTGCAAATTAATATAGAAACAAAATTATTATAATGTAGTTGATTTTATGAAAAACTATTTCTATGCTCGAAATAAATTTCATCTTATTCAATTTAATTTATTATTACTAGTGGATGATATTAATAAAATATATATGTTAAATATTAAATAAAATATTTTTGAATTTAATCTAATAGATTTTTTAGGAATATGAAATAATAATGCACATTTTATATATAAAAACTATATTTTTTAAAGGTAGTTTTTCTGCCTTATATATGAGAACCTATTTAAATTAATTATTTTGAAAAAATTACAGAACTTAGTTTTCATAATAAACTTTAATTTTAAAATAGTAATTTCAAAGTTATCTTATGGCGAATTTTTTATATTTCAGAAATATTTCATATTTTTATGAATGGTAAAAAAATTATGAATTTTAAATGAAAACAAGCATTACATCTAAATAATTTTTTGGGTTAAATTATTTTTTAAATTATTTTTTAATAAATATGATATATATTTTATATAAAGTAATAAAATATATGTCATTTTAATCAATTTTACCTTGAAATTGGATATAAAAAATATTTCAATCTTCTGAACAATTTCACATTAAAACCTGCTTTGATGTCCCTTCTATGGGATTAATTTCAAATTAATTTCGACGAGTTCTATTATATTAATTTAGAAAAATATTTTCCATATATTTAATAAACATAATTTATTATTCCAATTAATATCAATTTTTTCACCAAAAATATTATTGAATGCATTTAAAATTAATTACTGTGATTACGGTAAAATTAAGCTCAACAAGGGACTAAACTATAAATGTAAGGGTCAAAATGACATAGAAACATGTAAAAAACATTTTATTTTACCATATTTATACCATATACTTCCATTTATCTAATTAGGATCATTAGTTTTGGCACATGTTGTAAGGGAGACCACTCAATAGTGTTTAGCTTTTATATTTATTAGAATGCCACTCATCCTCCACTATAAAAAGGAACACAACCCTCCCACAAATTCAAACATATAAATCCTATTAGACAAAGTATATACCAAATAAGAAAAAAAAATACATCCCATCCTCTATGAATCCTCCATTTTGGAATACATCCAAAAAAATAAGTCTTTTGGTGTAAACCAAAAAGAGTTACCCAAAAAATATTTAATGTTCTTCAATGATAACTTTTTTATTTGTTTATCCATCGATAAAAATATTATTTTATCTATGTTATATAATTAAATAAGTATACTAAATATAATGATACTTTTTTTTCTTAAGTTTAAAAACTACACCTTCACACACATCCATCAAATGGGAAGCGCAATCATCGTTCGGTGTCACGACCCGCCCTCAGGGCCCGTGCCGTGACTAACCCAAGCCCGCCTTCCATAGGCCAGGGGCTGGAGACTAGCACCAAGGAGTAAATCCCGGTAAAAAGGGAAGACATTGCCTTTGTAAAGTAAACAAGCACCACAGAGTAAGAAAACAGAAAAGTAAACACTAAGTAAAAACAGAGTACAACTGGAAGTGCGGAAAAGTAAATGGGCCAGTATAAAAACCCAAACTGAAAGTAAAGTACAACTCGAAAGGGGAAAACAACAACTGTAAAGTAAACGCCGCTACACCGAGCTGTCCACTGGTAATCCCACCTAAAGGGTGGGTACAGATAGCTCCACTACTCCTCGAGTCCCGTCGTCCGCTCCGGGCACGTCCCGCCCAGTGGTCCACCTCCAGGTACCGTTCTGCTCTGCAAGCCTCAGCCATAATCAACGCTGTCCGTCATCTGCAACCAACACAACGTAGTGCGGGCATAGCCCGTGCAGGGGTGAGTATAAGCTACTCAGTAGGGACCCTGAGACCCCTGAAGGTCTCCCAAAATCCACAAAGGATAATCCACAAAGGAAAGATACAATCACGAAGTAACAACCGACACAGCTTAGGTATATGCCCATACATATACCTAAGTCCTCAATTCCAATACGCTCCAACCTCCGAGCCCAAGTAAAACTCAGTCCACACAGGAAAGTATATGTATTCCACACCGGAAAGAAAAACAAAATCCACACAGGATAGCACAACACAATCCACACAGGAAAGCAACAGGATTCATTTCACACAGGTATACTTCATCGAAAGACGATAAAGATGATCTCTGATCCATCTAAGTCGTCGGACCCACGAATGATCGATAGGTAACTAACCCCCGCAAAGACCCACACAGGATCGGGCCCACACAGGACTTGTAGGCGTTGGTTCACACAGGACCGCTGAGCGCAATGTCCCACACAGGACCTGTAGCACTGATCCACGTAGGATCGCTGAGTGCTGTAGTCGTCGACGTCGAATCCACTAAGGATCTATGTACTGTCGTCGTCGCAGTCACAGTAGCAGTAGCAGTAGCAGTAGCAGTCAAAGTCGCAGCCAGCACTAGGGTTCCCGCACACAGCAAGCTCGTTCGGGAGGGTCCGCTCCACGAGCCGAGAGGCTGATACATCAACTGTCACAAAGTCCAGAGTTGATGTATCCAAAAGTTATGTATCACCATCAGGAACTCAACGCAACAGACGGCGCGTCGATCGGACGCCCGGACTGAGAGTTATTGGCTTTTTCGTCCCAGGGGCCCGGTTGGTTTTTAAGGCAAAACCAACCGGACCATACTCCAACTGCGTCCAAACCTTAGGCGGAGTATGCCAAAAGATCCGTCTCACTAAGAGGAACACAACAAAGCTAACGGCACGTCAATCGGACGTCCCTAGTTCAAGATATGAGCGTTTCTGCTCCGAAGGCCCGGTTGGTTTCGTGTACGAACCTACCTGGCCGAACTCAAAGTATTCTGAAACATTGAGTGCGATATATCGAATCGACCGTCTCGATCCAAGGATCGCATCTCCGCTGACGGTTCGTCAATCGGAGGTCCGTAGCTCAAGTTATGGGCAAAAGACCGAAGTCGATTCGAAAACGGGGGGTCCGGGTCCGGGCCGACCCGACCCGACCCCCCCTGGGTCGGCCCGAACTGGGTCGACCCAAACCGGGTGGACCCGACCCGGGTCCGTCCCGGCCCGGCCGGCAGTGCGGCCCGGCACGGCAGCGTGGTCCGGCGCGGCGGCACGGTCGGGCGCGGCGGCGCGGCCGGGGCGCCGCTCGAGTGCCACGCGCGGGGGGAAAAGCCCCCCGCTTTCCTTCAGCTGGCGGCGCGGCTGGATGCCGCGCCTTTGAGAAACCGGCCCCCACTCACGTGGGGGCCTTCCTTTGAGAAAAAACGGGGGGGTGCTGCCCCCCCCCCCCTTGGTGTAACCACGGCCCCCCCATTATGGGGGGCCGGTTTTGGCCAGCCGGGGGAATTAATCCCCCCGGTTCTTCTCCCTTCCGGCCGGCCCGACCTGGCCGGCCGGTCCTTCCTCAACGAGACCGGCAAGGCCGGTCCCCTTTCAGGCTTCCGACACCGGCGGCCCGGCTAGCTGCCAGTCTTCTCGTTCCACCGCGGCCCAGAACCGGCCACGACCTTCGTCGTCCGGCGCGGTGCGACGGCACTGCGCCCCTCCGTCGTGGCCCCGCTCCGGCCGCGACGCCTTTGGTTTCCTTCGACGTGGCGCGACGGCGTCGTGTTCATGATAATCTTTCCACGGCGCGGCGCGACGGCACCGCGCAATATTTTCCGTGTGATTTCCGCGTGGTGCGACGGCACCACGCCATCTCGTTCATCCACAAGAAAAATAATAATATTAAAGAAAAAAGGAGGGGGGATTCGGCCGTGTTTGTGCGGTCCGGCCCCCCCTCTCGTTAGACGATAACACTTAAACAATTATCCTCAATATTTTCATGCTAGAACCAAGAACGAGAATAAATAAATAAACAACAACAAACCCCTACCTCGGTTTCAAGAACGATGTTCGTCAACGACCCGCGGAAGACGAGCGTCGCGGGAAAAAGGACGTCGATGTCGTGAAGCGAGGGTTCGAAGCTCTTTGACGGCGATTTCGTCACGGGAAACCGTCGCGGAAGAGATGACGCGGAAGAAGTACGTCGTCGGTGTCGCGGGTATGGCGTCGCGGAAGACGGTTCCTGAGAACGTGGCGTTCTTCATCGATGTCCGAAAGACCTTCGCGTTCTTCGTCAAAGCTTGAAGAAGAAGAAGAAGAAGGCCCCAGATTTTCTCAAGATTGTCTAGAGAATTCTAACCCAAATAAAATAAGCTACGGTCTTATTTTATTTACTCAACCAAACCATTTTGAAATTCAATGGTTTGAAATTAAACAACTCCACCCATTTAATAACCCAACTTGTCAAGTTAATTAAAGAGGGGTTATTGGGAGTTTAAAAATTGAAGATGAAGAGTTATGCTTCGTGTGGGCCCCACCACACTTAATCCTCCCATGGGAGGTTAAGTGGATGTGGGTCCCACCTCTAACACCCTTTGGGAGAAAGAAAACTAACAAGTTAAAAATAAAAAGTGTTTCCACATTTTTATTTAACTTCTTTTAATTTTTCCCAAAACTAACTTTCATCCCGCATAAAACGCAACCTCGGAAAAGGTCTCCTTAAGAGAATATCGGCGCTGCGAGTTCATCGGTGCCCTCAGAATTTGATTCCGGGCACCGGTTCAAAAGTTAGAAATTCCCGCTCGTTCATTCACTAAACGTACCCGAGCCAAACTTCGGAAAATGATTCCGGGCACTCTGGGCCTCAGAATCAGGTGCTGTCAGAAACCGCGCTCTTGTAAAATTCCAGAGAAAATTAAGAAAAAAATTCCCCTGAATTTTACAGGTCTTTACATTTGGGTTTACAGCTGACTATTCCATGGCAAACTGATGTCATTCGTTCTTCCATTACAACATTTCGTGGTGGGAATGATGAAGGATTTATAATTTGTTTAAAATATATATTATATTTATAACATAATTATAATTATTTAATATTTATAAATCACAGAACATTGTGCATACTATTTTCTGAGAATAGGATAACGTCATTTGTGGACTTATGGATTACTGCCTCCTCAAAGCGATGTGGTTCATTCAAGTTATACATGGAATGTATTAAAAATAAATTTAATAAAAATATGAGACATATATGAAATAAATATGATAATGTAATTATAATATACACATATATTTTTATTTATATATATATCACAAAATATTTATATACGTCTATGAAATGGAAGTAGCGTTAATGAATATGTATGACCTACCCTCTCCATAAACGGTGCATTTAATTTCATATATCCAAAATTTATGGATTAAAATAAATACATATATAATTAATATACATAATATTTACATCACATTTTATATTATTTATATGATTATATCAAGATTTTAGTACTAGGAAAAAATAACATGTCAAAACACACTCGAATAACTTGGAAATCAACGCATGACATAATGGAAATAATGAATTATTATTAACTAATGGGTAATAAGATATTACAAAGAGGTCATATATGATATTATAAATATTAATATAGTCAAATTATAAGTAAATAACATTCTTAAAACCATTATACATGAGTTTAAATGATGTTCACTCAAAAGGAAATGCAAGGTAAGGGGATTTCTAGTCTCAATATTATTTCCATGAGACTAATTACATATTCCCTACTTTTTTCATTTATCTTGTTCATATACATCCCTATGAAATGAAATATCATTAATTTCCATCATCTAATAGTATTTAATTTTTTAATTTATGATATAATTCCATGGGATTATTATTTAAAATTTACCAAGTGATAAGGGATTTCGTCTAAATTTACCTTTAATTTAGACTTATTTGTAATTATACACCAATTCAGATTAATGTATTGTATATGATACCCTTTATAATTTAATATCATAATTCAGTCACAATTAATGGTATTTTAAGATTCAAATTGAAATATCTCATATTTGGGGTTTTTACTTGAAAAATACCATGTGGTAAAAGTTATCTTTGAAATATTATTTTCTTTTGTGACTGTTTTCTTTCCCTTGAAAAAATAAAATTTTTATGGTCATTTTATTGAATATTAATTTTATTTTAAATATCCATATTATCATTTGATTGATATTATTATTTCTAAACCATAAAACATTTATATATACAGTGTTCGCATTGACTTTTATTTGATTAATTGGGGAAATAATGACAACTCTGTATCTTTTACTCAATAAAGATATTTGATGATAAATAATGTTGTTAATTAATTAAATAAATTATTATAAATTTGGGTAATTCTTTGGATATTCACTATAAGGGTTTTTTAATGGTTAATAAAAGACCCTCGATGCATCAGTAGTCTCATGAGATGAAATTAGATTGCCAAATCATATTGGTTTTCACCTTATATGTTTTAAACTATCTAGAGGATAGAAATTGATGGTAAAGGAATTCTATGACTAAGAATAATTATGTCAAATAATTAATATGTTATTTTCTTGAGAATTGTGTGGTTGTAATTATCCATGATATTTTTTCTTTGACATTATCAAGGGATGCATTTTTTATTCTAGGATTATTGATTAAATGAAATTTGTGCTCTATTAATTTACATTAAATATTGATTATGATTTATCCAATTATTTAAATTGAATGTGTCTTTAGAAATTCAAATTTATATATTTATTATTCTTCATTATCCCATGAAATTTTTTGTTATACATAACCCTCATTGATCATTTGAGCACACCCTTATTTTGATTCCTTTACCCATGATGTGAAGTAGAAAAATTGAATATTATTTCATGGATGATTTTCATTTTATTTTATTTTTTATATATGTTATTTAATATTTTCCAATGTAAATTGGATTTCATTTATGTCACCTTGTTTTCTAAAACTACTAAACTGTTTGATCATTTGGGATTTGATTCCCTGTAATCATGCTGATTTAATAAAGTAATGAACCAACTCTAGTCTTCTACGGTTAGGGTGTTATATTTAAGGTCCTTAAAATAATAAAATACCAGTATATAAGATATAATAGTGTTATAATATATGTATAAGTTAAAAATATTTGAACTGTGCGGAAGAAGAAATAAAAAAAATGCATACTTCAGAATTTTACCACTTCTTAGATCACCTCTTTAAAAGTATGCCTAAAGTATTCCTATAATGTTTTTCTAACCAAAATATTTCTTATATGATGAGGTTATAGAAATTTTGATATTATTTTTGAGGTAAGTTTACAAACTAAAATGGTTTTATGGTGTTAAAAATAAACTATAATAGAGTCCTTTTATAAGTGAGGTATGTGGGACACTTATAATTTTTGAAAACAAAAAGGTGTGCCCTCGTTTTTCACCTTCAAAAAGGGTAATAAATAGATTATTATCATGTATTAGTCATTAATATTTAATAACATGTCATTAAAAAGGATTTAGAGGACTTTTTAGGTTATTTGACTCTTTTTATTTTTACCCCAAGTAAACCTGTTTTCACCATAAACGTGATAGTTTATTTTTATTGTTTTCACAATTCATTATGGTAAAAAATTAATATGAACATATTTTTTAAATTAAATTATGATTATAAAAAATATGGAATCTATTTTACCATATTAAGTTAACATAATTGTAAATTTTAATTTAAAATTATACTCAAATACTTAATAAAAAATAGGTTTTCTAGAAATGTATTTTCCAAGGAAAGTATGTTTTTATATTAACTATATGAATCGTAATAATAACATTATGAATAAAAATTAATATATATTTATATATAATATTTAAATTTCATTTAAATAACTTCTCACTAGGGACTTTTTAATTAAATATAAACGAAAAACATTTTTCACTTTAAAACAGTTTTCACAAAATCCTTGTTTCTTATCCTAATGAAAAACATCTACTAAAATCCAATATAAATTTTATAAAAAATAAATTTAGTAGATTAAATATCATTAAATAATATTTATTTTAATTTAAATCATATTCATAACATAATTTGACTTCAAAATTGATTAATTTATTCAAATAAAATGAATTTTTTACAAAAATTACTATTTTTTCACTTTCAATGAAAATCAATATTTTCTAAAAAAATACAATTTTTTCAAAATTAAATTTTGATATGATGATTTATAAAATTAATTTAAATTTTTCAAATACATTAATAAAATTTTAGCAAATTAGTTATAATATTTTTGATTAATATTAATAAAAAATATTTTTGAAGAAAACAAATTTTTAAAGAATAAAATTACTTTACTAAAAATTATTTGAATATTTACTAAAAATTTATATTGAGTAGGAAATTTATTTAAATTAATTTCATCAATTATTTAATACAATTAATACCTTAAATTTTATATCATTATTATATTGGTTATATATATCATCGGGAGTTTAAGCTTGCTGTTGCGTGTCAAATATGCTATCGAACATATTTTTTTTCCTAAAATATGGGGGGTTATATAAAGCAATCTCCCAAGATTAAAATAAAAACAATATAGCTAAGTTATTATATTAGATAAAATTATCATTGATAAGGTCTCTAATTTTATATTTTTATCCTTTTTCTTATAAATATGCTAGATAAGTTGAGAAACATCCCAATAAAAGGGGACAGTGAATTGTTACTACTCAAAGGAGTGATTATGGTGATTAATATAAAAACATTGAGTTAAATTTAGAATATTTATAATGTTTTGGGGAAGGAATATAGATTCATATGAACTATAAAACATTTCCTATAAATAGGTTGGACAACTCCCACTTTAAGGAGGATACCTAGGAGTTGTCACTCAAAGAAAAAGATCATTTTGATCGTAACAAGAAATAAATACAATGGTCGGTGATCTCCTAGATTTAGGATCCATGTGCCCCAAGGTCAAGATTGTGTGAATAATAATCCTTTAAAAATAAATGTACCTTTTTAATTAACTATTCAATCATACAAAAAAATACCAAATTGAACACACTATAGAGAGAAAAATCAGAGGTTTCTTGAAATATAGATTAGTTGTTCTCCAGTGAAGTCCTTTATGAGATTTAAATATCAAAACCTCAAGGAAGAATGAAAAAAGAAATTAAATTCGGAATTTCAAAGGTTTTAAACTTAATTACATCCAAATATATAACTTTTCCAAGTTCATATGTAGATACCTTAGTTATTTTATTGGTCTTTTGAAAACAAGTAACTGTGGAACATCACACTACCTCTATTTGGTACAACAAAATACCTTGGAGTGCCATGTCATCTCCTCATAGAAATGATAGAAATAGAGTTTATCTTAAATTATTTCAATAAAAAATGGTAAATAATGAGGGTGTGATATATGTGGATCATATTTATGGGTGTATGGTGAAATTGAAGATAATCTAGGTCTCTATTTCCAAAGATTTAACATCCACTAATTTTTTTTCACTTTTGATGGAGGTGAATCCAAATAACTCACCATAAACAACCAAATAATAATTCAATAGATATCATATACAATTATTATGTTCCTATGAAAGAGTTTCAATGTCAATTCATATGGATATTGGGTGAAAATGGATGTTCCCATGGGATTTACTATCAATTATCAACAAGGATAATTAACTCTCATTCTTGATGATGTGTGTGGTGCTACCTTATTAATAATTTAGGTATTCTTCTTAGACTTTTAATCCCATATATATGAATTTTAGTCACCTGACACAATAATTACACTTTTCTATAATCCTTATCCCCCTATTCAAGTATCCTAATACTTATTTTAAAGGTTGAGATTCAAATCTATCTACCTCACTCAATCCCCATAAGTACATATATGCACTAATAGTTTTATAAAAGCATTATTTAATATGGATGTAAACATAAGAAACATAGAAAAAATACTAATATAGATCCATTATATAAAAGATAATTCCATGCATTTGAATATATGTTAAAAACATGTAATTCAATAATAAAATATATAAATTCAAAATAAGGTAATATAATGTGTTCTTTGTAAAATAAACTATGTTCTTCTCATCCAGATCGCATTTTCACTCATACATCCTATAATCCCCCTTTATTATCTTCCCAATGGGTGTTCTACATGACCTTTCATCATATGTGACCCTTGAACCTCTATGTGTTGATCATTTTATCATTTTCATTATCATTATTTTATTCATAATTTGGAAAACTCATTTAGTGTTAACATATGTGATCCCTATATGTGTCATTGAAAGGATTGATCATTTTCACATGGGGTTCTTAATTCTTTAGTTATTAATCCATACTTTCATAGGCCAACCCCAAGATCTCAAATATTTTCCTCTTTATTAGATCTTCCTCGATATGGTATTATATTAAAACCCTTAATTTTATTTATTTAGGAAGCTTGAGTTGGAGAATATTTATGGTCCCCTTAGTCATTTCATATATTTCATGTACAGTGGAGATGATCAAAATGGCTATCCATTGGTATTCTTGAGACTTTTTCTTAAATTATTATTATGATTATTTTGAAATGAAAAGGAGTATCATGGGGTCCCAAGATGAATTATATTGTAATTCATCACTGAAATACACATTAATAGGTATAATTAATCTCAAGCTATAATGGGAGAAAATATTGAGGAACTGATGAAATATACAATTCAAGATTGTGACCATGTTGTCTGCAGAGTGGATGCTACGTTGAGGTGTGAGGCTCTATTAGATTTTGGAATATCATTAGTAAAGGGTGAAGGGTATGTTGGGATTCCTAAAAACAAAATTTTGGACTTTTGAAATTCATAGCATCACAATGATACATGATTTAACATAACAACTTTTTGTTCATTGATTATTAAGGTTATTTAAGTGGGAAGATTATAGGTGTATAATCATTTTAGTACTATGTTGATTAGTAATTTAATGAGAGTTTGTATCATGGAATATCATTGGAACTATGGAATACTATTACGGTTCTTCATAGAGTTTTATTGACACAATAACACCTTCTTGAGCTCTTCTTCTAGTATAGGTTTAGGGCTAGCACATTCCTGGGGGATAAAACAATTTACATTTTTTATGAACTCCTTATCAAGAATAAATTCATGTGGAAACAATACAGTATGAATGTAATATGTTCATATGATACAATGTATGCAAGAATATTAATATAGACTCATGAATTCAATTTGATTTTTTTAAGATCTCTAGTTTTCTTCATTTATCCTTTCCAAACTATCTCTAATGGGTTATATCATGCCAAAACTAATTAAGATTAATTTATATAAACATTATAGAAAATAATATGTGATTTTTAATTTAATTTATCACTTTCTGAAAAGATAAATAATGAATATCAATAATTCTTATAAATTAGGAAACTTTATATAAACCATTGATGAAACCATATATCAAAAAAATCAATTTTGAAAACAAAATGAAAATATCAAAAAATTGTGATAATCACATCTTCAACACTCAAAAAAATTATTTTCCTCAATTAATTAATCTTAATTTATATTCTCATCTATATTACTTCACCTTAAATCAGGTCTTGGGTCAATGACATAAAATGAAAATATGTTCGTTAAATCAATATTTTAACAGTAACACTTTCATAAATCACTCTGCCTTAGGTTCCTTATTCACTTATCCATGTCACCCTTCCTTAATAAAACTTATAAAATGATCTTAGACATTACACTCCACTTGTTTGAATGATTTTTGAATTTACCTCATTTTCCATCTCCTATAATAACTTGCACTTTCACAATTTTTATTAGTTTTAATATAATTGATGTGCAGAACACCTTTTTATTAGGTATGTTCCACCTAGAACTAAACCATACCTTATAGAATTTCTCCCCAATGACTAAATATAATATTTAAGGCCTGGATTTAGGGTAATATAATCTTCCTCTTAGGTAGTCATTTTACTCTTATTTAAGGCTTCCCATTTTTCACTTACACACCCAGTGACATGTTATATTAACATTCATCTAGTTAGATACCAACATCTCATTATGTTTGAGTTTATATGAATTATATAATTTTTTTATTTTTTCTCCTTTAGGTGTTATGTTTTCACAAAAAAACAAATCACCTTTTATTATGAAAAAAAATCACATGGAAACATGTATCAAATTTTCTCCCAAAATAATATCATTTCAAACGTCTTTACATTTATCTTTATGTAACATTTCATTTTCTCAATGTATTATTTTTTTCATATAATATTGATTGATTTAAAGACTGGGAGATGAGAAATAATGTGATTCAGAGGCCCAGGGTTCTCATAATTTTATGGGAAAAATATTAAAATTTTTAATATAACTCGTGCAATGTTTTCCAAACAAAAAGGAATAACACCAAAATAGGTTCCCCAATCTTATATTTGAGGTCACTGTTGAACTTAGAATATAGGTTTCACCCTATGCGCAACTTAACCTTAGTCAATATAGGTCATTTATGAAGAAGTTTTCATAATACAAATGGGAATAATATATTTTCATAAAAATATTTTTATTCTACGCATTGACATTTTCTATTTAATTAGACTTTGTTTGAAATTTAGGGTTATCATAATAAATGTGTAATTCTCCTGAGATGGGTAAAGGAACACTCTCAAAAAATAAAAATTATAGAGACCGGTATCGATGATCTTTCTTGGTAGATTTATAATGGAAATGAACCCACAACAACAAACGATCCAATTCCCAAATAGGGGGGTTGCTTTGTTATTTTGTTTCCACATTATTTATTCCACAATGAATGCGGGTAAATCTACGAACAGATTGATTTGTGATTCAATATCCATTATGTGATCGTTAATAACTAGTTATTATTATAATAGGATTAGTTTGTCTACTTCGTATATCCTTTAAATGAAACAAATCGAGGCTTACAAGAACAAAGGCCAATGTTTATTCTTCGATTGTTCTAATAATACTTCCCCCTCTCTGTTCATGGTGTTAATTTCCATTAGATCCTCTAGATCATGGATTGACATGTTGGGAGGATTTAATGTGATTGAACCCCAAATTAGAGGCGAGATGAAATAGAGGTTGGACCAGTGTAGCTCTGGACGCAAGCTTCATGGAGGTGCTTTTGTTAGGGAAATCCAACCATTGGAGGAGGTATGGTGTCTGATAGAAGGGTACACCAGCACAATATCGCAGAACAAAGAGGAGGGCCAGGTGTGGGAGGTAATTCATGCTACAACATAGCTATATAGATGTGGCAGCCCAGCTAGAAGATACGAAACTTGGCCATGGGTGGTGGTTGCGGATGTGGTGGCCACTTTGGGGAGGTGGATCTTTCACAGTGTGTGGACCTGGGGTGCTGGCCATGCAGGATCGGTGGGCCGCATAGGCCACATGCACCATGAGGGTTAGACCATGTCAAGATCCAGAGGGCCATTAAAGGGGCCTCATAGGTCGTATCCAAGTAGGCCTAGTATATCAGTCTGGGTTGGGCCGGTTTGGGTCAACCAGAATGGATAAGGTCAACCGGTAGCTCAGGTCGACTCGGGTCCACGGACAATTTTATTCAAATGTCCATAACTTTCTAACTATACATCAATTTTTCAAGTCATCTATAGAGTTAGGACCCTTGTGACAAGAAGGTACTTTAGAGAGATCCTAAGAGGGTTTTTTTGAAGTGTCCATATGACATAATGGCTTGAAGATTGGGTTTTGCAAGAAAAACTGTTCTATGAGAACAATATTGTGGATGTTTTTGACCTTAAGAATATGTGAATTATTGAGACCATGTGCCTTACATAGACTATGTTTCATATGGAGACTTTTTTTTATATGGAGACTGTGTGTCTTATT
Organism: Viscum album; assembly: GCA_963277665.1. Classification (NCBI taxonomy): domain Eukaryota; kingdom Viridiplantae; phylum Streptophyta; class Magnoliopsida; order Santalales; family Viscaceae; genus Viscum; species Viscum album. The sequence continues at coordinate 1,327,407,527 of OY728127.1, read as the reverse complement.
GCGACTATGAATCTTATAGAGATTGTGTGACTTATGAAATACAAATGATAATCCAATTAACCATACTATGGAATTATAGTTATGTGAGAAGAATATATATTCAATTGTGTAATTATATGTGGTATATTCTTCATGGTATTTTTCATTTGTGGTATTTTTTTGGTATTTTTTTTCTGGTATTTCCTCTGTGGTTTTGGGGTTTCCTACCTAGAATTGATTTGTTTCCCTTGTACAGGCTTTTCCCACATGTGTCATGTCTTGTGCAGAAGATTGACCCTTCAATGGAGTTCTTGGTAGACAAGGACCAGGTGATGCCTTATCAGTCATTACAGGCCGTGGTGTGTTCCAATATCTTTTCAGAAGACAATCAGAGTACCTCTTACTTTATAGGATTGACTTGTGGCTATAGACTCTTTTCTTTTGGTGGGATTGTTTGGGCCCTGTTTACCTTCTAGTACTTTCTCTATTGTACTCTAGTTGTGGGATTTAGTAGTTTTAATGCATGTTTTGCTTAGTGTTTTTTTATTTTAGCATTTTTTGTTTTGGATATGTGTGTGTTCGTACAGGTATTTAGTAAAATACCTCCCATTTTTCGATATTCCTTCTCTATGATAGTAAAAATACCTTGTCTTATTGGAGACGGAATTGGTGTAGTCACGAAACAGGCCCCTCTGGGACAGGTAGTGATAGAGTGATATTAGAGTTAGATCCGTTCTACATTACGAATAAGAGTATGTGAGGTTGGTTTGGGGAAATAGTGGTATGTTTTTTGAGTTTTTATTTTAGGACAGGCAATCTCGTGTTCGTGCGATGGCAGACATATCCATACACAAGGACTCTAGACACTTGATTTTTGACTCAGTACATGAAACACTCATTACAAGGTAAATAATGGTACATGCATCATATAGGTTTTGGGTGTGTTCTCATCTCCTTCTTATGTCATCTCACTAGGTATACTCTATTAACCATGGTACTTCTTTTTTTATTACTGGATGCCTCCATGCAGATAGCCAACCAGGATTCCATTACATGACCATTGTGATGATCCACCAAGCGATGAGTCATCGGTACAAGAGTCTATAAAAGATATATCACCTTTAGGAGGGTTACCAGCTATAAAACCTTCTATTGAGCAGCAGAAACTACCAGCACTTCTGGCTGAGGATGCACATAGACTGAGTGTGTTAAATAAATTTCAGAGGTAGTGACCTCCCAGGTTTCATGGTGAGTAAGACCCCCAGGTTGAAGAGGATTGGAGGTGGCTACTTCTGTCTTCAACCTTTTGAGGATTCCTTTTGACCAAATTGAATTATTTTTCATGAGTCTTATTTAGGGCGTTGTGGGGCGATTGTTGAGCTTAGTGAACCAGACACATGATGAGACAGCCCTCTCTTTGAAAGTAACTGATAATCTATTTAGAGTGGAGTTATTTCGAGTGAAATTTGTGATCAATATGTGTACATGATCTTCAAAATATGCAGAAGTGAAGTCTTACTATGGCGGAGTACTCCATGAGGTTTACATATTTTTCGCACTACTGTATGGATATGTTGTGAGACCCTCTATTCAGGGCACAGACATTTGCGTAGGGATTGTACCTAGATGTTGGGGAATCCATTTTATCCCTAAGAAAATAAACTTATTCAGGGGTACATGAGTGAGCTCTCATAGTGGAGAGATTTCTAGCAATGATTTTACCAATAGTTGAAGTAACCATCAGGCACCAGGTAGCTGAGAAATCGGCATCAGGTAGCCAATGGTAGTCACAGGAATCCAAGTGGGTTAGGAAATTACTGGGATGACCCTATAACATAAGATTAGTGGTTTCAGGCTCCCAGGGTAGCTCAATTCAGTTGAGGCATAGGTAGGGTAGGTGTTCGGGGACATCTGGAACAATATTTCCCAACCCTTCATACAACCGATCAGGACATGGTTGAGGGACCATCGAGGTAGAGGTAAAGGTAGGATAAGGGTGTCAAATGTGGAGGTGGATGTGGTAGAGGATCAAGTAGGGTAGTAGGATGTGGGTGGAGGTTTGAAGTATTTCAATAACCAACCTAGGTGTTTCTTTCCTAGATTAGGGAGTTGGTGGACAGGGATGATGATAGGTACAGGCGAAGGAGGATTATAACCTAGAGGCTCTGTAGATGATTAAAGGTATAATATATGTCTTCTCTAGCTAATATTTTGTTTTTATAGATAGTACTTTTAGTCATCCTTTTCTTTCCACAAACATTATTCGAGACTTAGAGATTCTAGTTGAAATACTGACCCAACCCTAATTCTTAGAGACTCCCATGGGAGAATATTCTTTGATCACAAACTGGTGCCAAAAGTTTGACCTTACTCCTAAAGGTGAGAGTTTCTATTGGGATCTCTTTGTGGTGGCATTGGGACCTTACGACATCATTCTTGGAATGGACTTGTAATCCACAGATCATGATCAAATTGAATGTTCTATGCATAGAGTGTGGGGTGTCCACAGTTATGGGGCCAAGAATTTTTTTGTGAGTTAAAATGAAATAGAGGCCATGCATGATAGACTGGCACATAGGAGCATGTAGCATAACAATAATCAGTTGGCTAGCCTGACCTTCATTTCAGTGGGTGATATAAGTCCTCAGTTTCATGTTGTCGTGGAGGAGTACAAGGACATTTTTCCTAAGTATGTTCTAAGATAACCTACCCATAAATTGGTGTACATCTACATTTATCTATACCTTAGGATGGAACTGATATGTATACATACATATCGGATTACTCTTACATAGCTTCTTGGGATTAGGGTGAAATTGGATGACTTTCAAATGAAGACCTTCATGAGACCCATCGTTTCTCCCAAGGCAGCCCCAATTTTGATTCCTAAGAAGGAAGAAGGGAGCTTTAGTTGACTGTGATGAATAATAATCCACTACCAAAGATCGCGGCCCTCTTAGATCACTTGAAAGGGGTGTGGTAGTTCTTAAATTTTGACCTCATATATGGATATCATGAGCTACGGGTATGGGATGGTGATATAATGAAGAATACTTATATATGTTGATACAACCACTATGTGTACTTGGTGATGTTTCTTAGAATGAATAACACCTCATTAGTGTTCATGGGACTCATGAATATGATCATTCAGACCCACATAGAACAATTCATTATGGTCTTCATTGATGAAATCTTAGTGTACTCAGTGTCCATGGAGGAGAACGCAATACACTTTAGGATGGTCCTAGACACACTTCAAGAGCACCGTATTTATAGAAAGATCTCATAGTGTCAAATCTGGATTTGAGAGGTACATTTTCTATGACACATCATTTCAGAGGCTGTAGTTAATGTGGATCCAATGATGATTGGGGACATGCTTTCTTGGTAGCCACCCAGGAGTGTTACTAAGGTGTGGAGTTCCTTGATTGGGCATGGTACTATCAAATTTTTGAACTTGAATATTCTAGAGTGGTAGCACCATTGATAGATTTAATGTGAAAGGGACAACCTTTCACGTGGAAAGAGAAGTTTGAGGAATGTTTTCAGCAGTCGAGGTCGAGATTGGTGAGCGCTCCCATCTTGAAATTACCAAAGGAGGGTGTCGAGTTTGTAATATTCTGTGATGCATCAGGAATTGGGTTTGGTTGTGTTTAGATGCATCTGCATGTGGTGATCACCTATAGTTCAAACCATTTGAGACCACATGAGAATAACTATGTGACTGATGATCTTGAGTTAGGAGCGGTAGTATTCGCACTGAAGATGAGGTGAAACTACCTGATGGGTGAGAAATGTTTCGTATACTCTAATAAAAAGAGTCTCAAATATATCTTATCTTGGAAGGATATAAACATGATATAGTGGAAATATATAGAGTTCCTCTTGGACTATGAATTTTGGATTATCTATACTTCTGGGGAGGGGAATGTGGTGGAAGATTCTCTTAGTAGGTGATCAAGTTCGCAGTTGCTGAATGAGGAATTAGATTATTTGGCCTCATTTTAGATATCCTTCATGGATGTAGATGGATAATCTTACCTCCATTTGATAGTTTTTACCCTTATACTATTACAGTGAGTTTGGTAGTAATGCCTTGGGGATAAAGATTACGATACTCTACATGATATGATATTCATAGGGCATGCCCCTAATTGATATTAGAAAGGTGGGGGAGATCATATTTTTTCCATAGGATACACAATAGTACTAGTGATGTTATAGGAGGAGGGTTTGAGGGAGTTCCATACATCCCCATTGGTGGTGCATCAATGTGCAATGAATATGTACCAGGACCTTCAATGTTAGCTATCGTGGCTGGGAATAAAGAAGGGATTTGTAGAGTTTTTTTTTGATGCCTCACTTTTTAGAAGGTGATGTTTGATATCCATATTCTTGTAGGTTTGACATAACCCCATGAGGAACCATAATTGAAGTGGAATGGGATATCTATAGACTTCATGACACGGTTACCACTTATATCCAAGGTACATGATACCATTTGGGTGATTATTGACTAACACACCAATTTGGAACACTTCCTAGATATCCAAAATTCGAGATTAGTAGAGAGTTTGGATGCCTCTATGTGATGGAGATAGTTTGACTTTGTAGTGTTCCATCGATGATAGTCTCAGATCACGATGCTCTCTTTAATTCCCAGTTGTGGAAGGGATTGTAAGAGGTGTTTGGGACTCAATTACCCTTGGGTACAACATTTCTCCCACATATGGATGAATAGAAAGAGCAGACCATTTAGGTTCTGGAGGACATGTTATGGGATTGCATGATAATTTTATTCCGTAGTTGGGAAGATAACCTAACTCTTGTTGTATTTGCAAACAACATCAACTACCATTCCACCATCATTATGGAATTATATGAGGCCATGTAAATGCGACCTTGCAAGTCAACCCTTTGTTGGAAGGACCCAGGAGAGTCAACAATCATGGGACCAGAGTTGGCACAAGCATCTATAAAGAAGATGCAGATCATCCAAGAGTAGATGAAGATGGCATAGATCCCTCAGATATCTTATGATGAATGGTGATGAATGTCCCTAGAGTTCATGGAAATATACCGCATGTTGCTTTGGGTCTCACCTCGATGTCGATTATAGGGATTTTTTCAGGGAGGGAATCATTCTCCAAGGTTCATAGGCCCATTTCTAATACTACATAGAGTTTTTGAGGTGGAATATTGTTGGAAAAAAACCCTCAATGATTCATCTATGTACCATTTTTGTGATGGGTATGCAGCCATATACCAGGATGTGGTAACGATACACAGAAGTTGTTCACAAAACCGAAAAGGGATCATTGTGTAAGGTGGTGCGGTATGAAAATGGATTGTTATTGTTGGATGAGATCAACTGCATAGGAGAAAATGAAATATGTGGACTGCCATTGTATGTGGAAGGTTTTCGGTTTATGGTTAGAGGATCTGTATGCAGTGAAGGCTATACCGATTCAACGATTCGGTTAATCATAGATTAGCAGATATTGCGTATATCTTTGCCTATATAAGGAGTGATAATCCCAATGATTAGAATATAGAATTAATATCATTAGAGAACACCACTTTTCAGCTAGAATTTGGTGAAATATGAAATTGGTTCATGAAGAGAATTCCACAAAGGGTGAAGTGATTTGCATGGAAGCAATTCTGCTGATGATTGTTTCGGGAACTCAAACCTATGAAAAATGTTTTACGTGTAGACGGAAGATTAGTATGTGGAGGAGGATGTTCTGTATAGGGATAAGGTGCTCTAGTACACTAAAATAAAGGCATTCTAGGAATAGAGAGTAGTTCAAGGACAAAGGGTTGTTCACAAAGGTTGTTCCTGAAGTCAGTACATGGAGGCTGTACGTAATTGTGATGGTAGAGGTAGTACACAGATGAAGGGACTTTTGTGGAAGAGGTAGAAGTCAACAGAATAGATGTTCCACATACCATCCCTAGTACACAGTATGCATGAGGATAAAGTGGTTTGTGAAATAATCAATAAATATTGAAAAATCATTGAATCAATTTTTTAAAGTATTTTCCAATTCCAAGAAATATCTAGGAAGGTGAAATTCATCTGCGAGTGAATAGAAAATTAAAAAGAGAATCTACCTATAGTTGAGGGTGTGGTATTCATGAATATTAAGGGACCTACAAGTCCATAAACTGTTTTCTCCCTACAAGTATATAAATTTTATGTGGATTCTTTTCCAAGAGCAGTGAGAAAAGGAAAAGGAAGGTAGTGACCATTTCAATTAGTAGTGAGACAAACAAAGAGACGTAGGGAGTGACCTTTGGGAATGCAGTGAGAATATCCTAAAACTTGTAAAGGTAGTTATCATGGGCATAGAAGTTCTATCCTAAACATTTTAATCATTATTGGAAGGGATCCTAAGTGAATTTGGTAAATCGGCAGATCGTTATTGTATGCTCCATTGACGTAGCCCAGTGAGGTTGGAAAAAGTAAAAATCACTGTTCCATGTGTAGGATTTCATATGTGTTCATAGATTACTATGGGAGGAATAGATAATTGGGTTATTTTTAACAAAAAAAATATCCAAATGGAATTCTTTTTTAATCTATCATACCCCGATTCACCCCCCCAAGGGTATTCAAACATGTGGACATAACACATATCGATTGTCTCTACTATAATAGTTAGAGAGGGTGCATGAATTCACCCACATTTCATGCCATAGGGGGTGTGTGCATGACCCATTTAACTTCAATGAGTGGGGAGAGATAGACATCATTGATGGGGCCACTTTTTCAATGTTTTGGGTGGAGAACAAGGATCAACAGGAGAGGATACATCATGGGATATTGATTCCTATGGTATGTGTTCAGTGGAAGCACAAGAATCTCTATAAAGGAACATAAGAGCCGGAAGCCTAGATTTTTGCTCATTACCCCTATTTCTTTAAGTATCCCTTTGTTCTGGATTTTGAGGACATAAGGCTCCTAGGTGGAGATAATGTAACATTTCTAATTCCACATGTATTATTTTTAAATATTATATAGACTGAATTAGAGACTAGGATCAAAATATTCATCGATATTAAGGCCCGATGTTCCCAAAAAAATTGTCTAAAAATATAAAATTTTTAATGGCACAAATGCACAGTTTTCCTAAAAAAGTAGAATAACTCCAAAACAGCAGCATGGATAAGAAATATGAGGGAACCTTTGAACTCAAAATAGTGGTTTAACCATAGGAGAAACATAATATTATTTGACCTAGGTCAACTATGAAATAGTTTTCATGTGACATAAATAGTATAAAATATTTTAATAAAATTATTTTTATTTGAAGAAGCAGTGTTTTTTTAATAATCATTTTTTAGGAAATTTAGGGTTACCACCATAAACTTGGAATTGCTCTGAGATGTGGCGAGGAACCCTGTCAAAAAATGGAAATAGTGGAGACTTGGATAGAAGATTGTTCATGAATTATCACTAATGATAATCAACCCATATCAACAAATTCTCCAATTCATAAGTAGGGTAGTTTTCTTATTGTTTCCCCCCATTTATTATTCCACAATGAACATGGGCCAATCCATGAATAGATTGATCAGTGGTTCAATATTCATTGAGGGATGGTTAATAATTCTGTATTATTATTAGGTGATTATTTTATTTTCTCTATTTATCTATCTAATGAAATGAATAAAGGCCAACATGAATAGTGTCCAAGGTTCATAATTCGAGTGTTCTTGTGATTTTTATACCCCCTGTTTTGGTCATTATTCGTTGTTGGATTCTTGTGATCATAGATAGACTTGATGAAAGGATCTAAACATGATCGAACCCATGGATTGGAGGAAAGATAAAATAGAGGATAGATTATTATAGCGTGATGCTCAAGGATCATGGAGGTGTTTTTATTTAGTAAATCCAACCAAGGCATGGTGGCTCGCAGAAGTAGCCACCGGAATGTGCTACAGTGGAGCCGCATTGACATAGTGGCCATACCATATGCGGTGGCCACATGATATAGCAGTAATCATCAGTAAGGGGGACCATGCACAGAGTGCAGATGCGGTTTGATGGACACATTATATAGTTGGGATGAGAGGGTTGGGCCGAGCTGCGCTCCAACGGGACGGTCTAGGCGACCCAACAGACCAGTGCAAATGGTTAGGCAAGCCTAGTAGATCGGGTTGACCGGACCGAGTCGCGTCGGCCATCAGGCCGGGTCGGACCCATTTCTATGGACTGTTTCATTCAAAATTTCAAAAAATTAAAATTATTTTTCTGTTTGATGAGCAATCTATAGTGTTGGGACCCTTGCAACGAGATGGTCTTTTTAACATATTCTAAGTGGATGTTTATGGATGTGTGTATATAGCCTAATGGATTGAATGGTTGGTTCTCCTAGAACAATAGTTCAATGAGAGGAATCCTATGGCTAGTAGTGAACATGAGACTATGTTACTCATAGAGATTTTGTATCCAAAAGAAACTATGTGTCTTATTGAGACCATGTTTCTTATAGAGACTGTGTATCTTATCAAGACTATGTGTCTTATCAAGATTGTGTATCATATGAAATATTACTGATAGTACTATTAGTTTTACAATCGAATTATACCTCTATGATCTTAATATATATTTTTTGTGGAATTCTGTGTTGTATATTCTTCATGGTATTTTTATTGTGGTATTTTATGTGTTATTTCCTTTGTGGTATTCCCTTTATGGTATCGGAGTGTCCTAATATGTATTGTTTTAATCACCCCTACATAGGATTTCCTCGCATATGTCATGTCTTGTGTTGACAAACAACCCATTAACGGGGTTCTAGGAAGATTAGGACCAGGCAGTGCCTTGTCATACCGAACAAGATAAGGCATGTTCTAACATCTTTTCATATGAAAGTCTCAGTACCTTATACTTTATAGGTGAGACTTGTGGATATCTACTCATTCAATTTGGTGGGATTTTTTTGGCCCTGTTTACCTTCAACTAATTTCACTAAGGTACTCTGTATATGAGATTTAGTGTTTTTTATGAATGGTATACATAGTGTTTTTACATTTCAACATTTGAGTATTGGATATGTGTGTGTGCATACATGTACTTAGGAAAATTCCTCTCAATTTTCAGACATTCTTACTTAGTGGTAGTCACCATCCCCTGGACTATTAGAGATGATATAGGGGTATTCACAACATGGTCCCCTCTGGGATGGGTTGTAAAATTTTAAATTATTTTAAAAAACCTCTTGTTAAATTTTTTTCCCTAGAGCATGATGGAAATAAATTTTCAAGATTTATTACACACCCAAAATACTGTTGTGTCCTCACTCCACCCTCACCCCCACCTGGGTCTTACTTTATAAATAGTATAGATAATTAGTGAGTAATTTAGTGAATTATATTAAATGAAATTCATATTGAAATGAAGGTAATAATATATTACTCTCCTAGAAAGAATATATTCGTGTTCCATGTATTTTTAATCTATTTAAAACTAATTTTCTTCTTCTACTAGCATACTATAAAATTCAGAATAAAAATGTGAATATAAGTGTGAAATATTTAAAACAATATGAATTATAAACTATGAAATAAAATACTACATATTTGTTTGTTGGGTTTCCACACAAACAGTTATTAGGTTTAAGCCCTCAAATCAGGCTCTATATGAAGAAATAACGTCAGTTGGTTGGTTTTTGTGGCATCTTATGCATGAACCAAATCAGGTTTTCTGCTCCTATTATCCACCATATGAGATCGAAAACATTATTGAGGTTATATTATTGAAACTGACATCCCTATATAAAATAATATCCCTTAGAGGTCCTCATGTCTTGTCAAATTTAATTAATAGTTTAACTCTTCCCTAATGAATTCAATATGATTTATGTTTCAGGTGTTTTTTTAGTTTAGGTATATCCACCTCCCTGTTTTTTATGTTCATAGAACTTTTGTACTTGTTTAGTGGCTTCCCATTTACTTTCTTCGCCTTGGTCAAACTTTTTCATCACATTACATGTGTTTGATCTATCACATTCCCAAAATTAATGTCCAAAGTTATTTTTAAGTCCCATATGTTCCCCTACATATCCTTCTACTACCTAATGTACATATTTAGGAAAAAATTAATTTCACTACATACAATGTGGTTTGAATCAAAATAAATCAATATAAATAAAGAAAATTATCCATAAATTTATATAAATTAATTTACCTAATTACCTATTGATAGTGTAATTTATTATATTATATTATTTATTTATTTATTTAATATTTTTATTGTTTTATTGTTTTAAAAAAATAGAGTTTTCCCCAAAAACATTATAAATATTTAGTCTTATTCCCAAAAATGGTTCCAATTCCAGTTATTAAAAATGAGTGGTCTTAGATGAAAATAGACAATCTACTCATTGTATCCCAATACCATTGAGTATCATCTCCATAAAAAAAATATGGATTCACTAGTGATAATGGTTTAGTTTTATAAATAAAAATAATGTAGATGTTAGATTGGTTGTATATATAAATAAAAAGATAGTGATGTGAAATCCAGCATTGAGATTTATTACACAATATTTGGAATCCTCTGAAGTTATTTTCACTTATAGGGGAAGTGAATCAAAGGAAACCAAACTAGACTAAATATTTTTTATGATAGTGATGATTGTAGCCACCACCGGTATCCTAATAAGCATTTCTCAAGCCAATTTATATGTATTTTTTTTGAAAATAAAGTTTTTGATGCATTGTCTATCTCTTCACGATAATTAGATATATGTGCCAATGACTGTGATGTTTGTAATATTTCCTTCTCAGTTAGTTATATGTTATTTTAGGGGTCTCAATCACACATATGTTCTTTTCAGACACATGATAATATAGTGTCACTTCTCTATACACTCTTTCCTCTTGTTCAAATTTCGTAATCCTTATTTCCAAGGGTAATATTTACCTCTTTGTACCATACTCAATCAAGCTATCTTTATATACTCACTAACAGTGTGTTAAAATATTTAAACAACTAGGAAAAATTTATAAACAAAAATATACAGAGTTTACTGAAATTCAAAAAAAGAGACAAAAACTCCCTCTATTTGTACATATATCCAACTAGAGAAACAAAATAATCACATATATGAAATAAAAATCCAGGAATAGAATGAATTAGTAGTAAGATAATCTCTATCTAGGTCCTTATAATTTCATGTGCACTCCTCCAACATCTTCTCCATCTTAAATTTATCCTCCTTTACTAATATACATAACCTTTCCTCATATATGATCCTTAGACCTCCAAGTATTATTATTTTTCTCATGTTCCTTCCCCTGCATTTATTAAAAAATCTAGATAACATATTTGGTGAAGGCTTGTGTGATCAGGAAATGTGGAATTGGAAGCATGGATCACTTCCATGTGATGTGATAAATTCATTCTTTACTAATCCATAATTTAAGCACATAATCCTATATTCATCAATATTATTCTTTATAATCGATCTTCATATGTATTTTATATTATTCGAAATATTATTATATTTAATTGGGAAGTATGGGTGGGGGAATGATTCTGGTCTCCTTGGACATTGAATGCATGCCACATTGAGTGTGTATGATTTCAATGGATCTCCATTGGTCTTATACCCCCTTCCTTGATCTCCCATTCTAATTATAATTTTTTGAAAATGTAATGGTTTATAATGGGTTCCCAATATTTATTATATAATAACAAATAAATACTAGAAATTTTGATTGGAGGTTGTAATATTGGGAATAGTGTGAGGAAATGTTGATACACTAATGGAATGTGAGGTTTTATCATTAGATTGTTTTTTCATAATAACATATTCAATATTGAGTTTTTATGATTTATTGGATACTGGAATTACATCAAGAGTGGGAACCAGTTATATTGGGACAATATCATACAAATTTTCAATGTAATTTGTTTTCCCAAAATGTAGATCACTAAGACTCTCCTCAAATTACCCTAAGAACATATAGTGTGTTGACACTTGTGGCTACATTAGTGTGTGTATTACATCTTCATCCATTGTGTAATTTTATGTTGTTGAGTATAATATTTCAATGTTCTCCCCTAATATTTTGTTTGAAATATGGGGTATTATTATGATTATTTACATTGTTTTTTGATGTGGTAATACCTTCTCGAGATCATTCTCAAGAATCTGTTAAAGTTCAGTGCATTTATAGGGGTCAAAAAAGACTCGGATGGAATATGAACACCTTTTCTAGAATGCAACCATGAATATATATTTTCTTGATACGGGAATCTCAACCTGAAACATATATTATTTTGGGATATCAACATATTCTCAATTCTTCAGGGTTAATTTTTTAGTAGTTCTATATTTATTCCTATATTATTCCCACGATATCTCCCCTATGTTATTTTAATCCAAGACTATATGAGATTAATGACCATAAATATTGTTTCATTGAATGAAAGATAATCAATTAAATTCATCACTTTTTTATTGAATAAAAAATTATTCTCATGTATTATTATAAATTTGAAAACTATATACAAACGACTAAAATTACTAAAACCCACAAAATATAAGAATATCAAATAAATAATAGTAAGAATATTTTCCAAATCAGTTATCCTTTAAGGAATATTTTATATAATCCTAATTAAAAGGTATCCTTTCCATTATCCCTTCAATTCAAATATACTTTTTCCATCTCCTAACCTTTACATGGGCCCTAAAATTCACCAAGTTCACCTACCCTATCAAATTCACCTCATATTTACTAGGTGGATTTTTTAACCTAAATAAATCAATTTTACTAAGGTATGGTCACTAAGTGTAAAATCACAAATTGTTATATATACATTTTTTTTGGAAACACATAGCTATTTTATAATTTATTTAAATATATATATTTTCTTAAATTAAATAGTAGTTGTAAATATGTATTTAAAAAACAAATAAATAACACATTTTAATTTCCATCACATAGGAAAAGTTAGTTTATTTAACCATATAAAAAAATTAAAAAAATATTTAGTTATATTGACAAGAATGACAATGACTCGTTTTATAGAACATATTAAGATATATGTAAACACTATTATCTCAAACTCGGAGGGATCATACCTTACCAATAATAAAAATAGAAGACATTATTATGACCTTAATATTGTAAAATGGAATAGAAATTTTAAAAATGAAGAGAATATGGGGAATTAGTTAAGATGCCATAAAGAAGTGAATTTCTAGGTGATAAATATGTTTGTTGGAAGGTATAGTTATGATGGAAATAGTGACATAATCACTATACCATTTGAGTAATATTATGATAGTTACGTGTATCATACAAGAATCATTTAGAATGAATAATATCATATAATAATAGTATAATTAATAAATATTAGTAATTTTTAATAATCAATTTATTATAATGTAATTAGATTTATTTATAATATGAAAATAAATATTTATTAATTTTTTTATTTGTGGCATTAAATGAATGATTTTAAAATAAAACAGCATATTTTATTAAATAATTAAAATTTTAGGCATAAAAAATTATTTTAATAATATTGTCTTTCGCATCACCAAAATAATATAAAGAAATAGATTTAATTAATATAAAAATAAATATAAAAAAATGTTTTAGAGTTAAATAATCATAATATAAAGCTATTGGTATGCTAATATATTTAATATTCCATAACCTAGATTTCTAATGCCCAAATGAAAAAATTATCAAACAATTATCCCATATTTTTTGTACATACACACCAATAATCCCATTCCACTAAATTCCAAAAAAAAATACCATTTTTATCCAATCATTTTCTCTCTTAATTTTCCTTGTAATATACTATCATAGATATAATGTGTTTTTCTCAATAATTAAGAAGTTATTTTTCTAGTTAACTCTTCTTAATTCCCCTTGTTGATTTACAACATGAGATCATTTTATTATAATATAATTTCAAATATCATTTGATATTCATTAATGGATAAAATAATATATTATTATCATCCATTTGACATATTATAAATTTTATATTACTTATTCCCTCTCATTATATCTATATTCTTCATCAGTTGTTATACCAATATAAGGGCTTATATTCCCTCTTTTTTATTTACTATATTGAGGTAATTTGGATATAATCTCATTTTAGATCCCATTTAATATTCTCCCATTATTATAGTTCCATTGTATTATATTCTATTTATGATATTTTAAAATATATATTATTCATCCACTATCAATATTTTCCTTTTCCTAATCCATTATTATATCAAAGAAAAAGTTTGTCATTTTCCCATTTGATTTCCTACTTCAGATTATTTTTATATATAATTTTTTAAACATATATTTAATTTTATTACACTATTAATATTATATTTTAATATCATATATTTGATATAATTATAACTATATGTGACTAAACACCTCAAATTATTCCTAGTTTACTAATCACTTATTATAACGATTTTGGGGTTCATAATTCTCACTTTCATTTCACACTTGATATTATTTTGTACAAAATCTTCTAAACCCAAAATTAATTTTAAAAAATGTCTATAAATTTATGTTATTATATTATATTTAAAATATTTCCAATTATATATAAATAATACTCTCCCATTATACCGCTTTCATAATCATTTATTATGTCGAAGTAAGAGTACTTAATTCTCTCTAATCAGTTATTACATGAGATTAATTTGTTATAGTATATTTTAAAAAATCCATTTAATATTCATACATGGTTAAAAATACAAGGTATTATCATTAATTTAAGTGATTATCAATGAGATATTACTCATTCCCACTCTTTATACCCCCTTTCCTAGTCAGGTACTAGGAAAAAGTAAGGGTTCCTAATTATCTCATCTCATTTCTTATTTGAGATTTTTATCTTTTAAAATATTGTATCATATACATACAAAATTACATATCTTGGTAATTGTTATGAAATTTATATATTATTTGTGAGATATTACTCATTCCCTCTCATTATATATCACTCCCAAGTAACTATTATGAAAAACAAAGGGTTCTTAATCTTTTCACATCATTTTTTCATTTTAATTTCATTACATTTTATTTTAAAATTTTATTATACTATAGTATTATAAATCCAATGTTTTTGTGTGAATGAGATATTATAATTACATCTAATTATAGAATCTGTATAAGTCTTACAATAGCATCATTTTTTCATTTTTGAAAATCTCCACATTCCAAATCCTTATATAGGTCATGTAATTGTGTTATTATTGTTGTACTGTTTATAATAGGTATACTTTGTTTTAGTAAGGATACTACTATATATTTGGTTATACCAACTACTGGGTCCGTAGGGGAAAACGATTTTTTTTGGAACATGTAAACATTCAGTTTAAATGTATTCTAACCTAGTAGTTTCTACATAAGTAAGTTTTATATCCCAAATTCAAATTAAATATGCATTTCAAAAACACTTAATTTTTAAATGGAATTCTATTAATCATACCATTTTTATTCATCCACTAAAAACTATAATATTCATTGAATAATTCTTCTTGATATCCCCTAAAAATGAATGTGTCTATCCTTATTACTACATTATCATTCCATCAAGTAGGGTATATTCCTTATATTATGAATAACTTATTAGTTTCTAATTTTATTGATGGATATTCACATACATAAATATGTTATTTAATTGAATGTAGAAAACTTGAATATATATTTACACACACACACAAATATATATATATATATATATATATTATCTCTATATGGATAATTTTTAATTACAAAATCTTGTTTATACAAGTGGTTCCTTTGATAAAATTATTTTCTATATTTTTTTAGCTATTATTTTCATATAAGGGATATGTTGGAATTATTATATCATCGATTGGGAATAAAATTATATTTCTTATTAGGCCTATTGTTACATTTTTTGTCAATGGGGTTTCAATATTTGTTTATTAAGTTGTATATGGATAACATGGTGAAGCATGGATAATCATAATTGATTCTCATGACGACATTGGATTCAATGATTGGGCAGTTAAATTTTTAATTAGAAATATTGTTTGAATATTCCTAATGCTCAAGGACTTGTGAATAGTTATAAATTCTTTATAATTGATTTTTGTAGGAAAATAATCCTATGTAAAAATATATTACATTTTTCATGATGTTTTTGAATGTGAAATTTGAGAGTGCTTGTAATTATATTTTACACTTAAAATTATTATAAGTCATTTTTTTGTTCATACATTAAAACATAGGCCAATCACATGAGCTAGCTAGCCATATTCAACCGTACATATGTCGGAGGAGGCCTCAAAATCACATGGGATCCAGTCAATATAGCTCGTTTAGATGATGATAATGGGCAGTTGTATAGGATCCTAGAAACATTACTAATGAGAGTACATAGGTATGGGATATGCTAATCATAGTCCATTGCATGGGGGTGATGACTGTGAGGTGTATGGGGTGTGCTTTTGGTGTATATCCCCAACATCCGAAACAAGATATTTTCTAATGGTATCTATTTTCAAGAACTACATAACCAAATTGAACTTTGTTTTAGGGCAAAGAGGCACACATACTATTCATATTAATATAAAAGGTTATGGACAAAACATGGATATCAAATTTTCATTGATTTGAGTAATCTAATATGTAATGTGGTTCATCTTCATCCCCATACCACATCGATGGGTTTTTGTTTTCCAAATTTTATAGACAAACTACCAATGATCCTATCATGGATACCATGGGTGTTCTATGATCGAACAAATGAGGTGATGAGGCTATGAACATCCATGCATGAAATCACCATATTCCATTCATGCTGATAACTCAAATAATTCGACATGTAAAAATTCAAATGATATTTTAGTAGCCCAATAAAATTTGTGATGTGGGAGGTTTAAATTGAGTAGAATAATGAGATATTAATTACAGGAACATGAGTGCTTCATCGCAAATAGAACTCAAACAATAAGAGATTCCATGTATTTTTCATATTTTTATTTGAGAAATAAAATTTCTTTTGTTGAATTTAAATGTGTGTAAGAGGACATTTTTTTTGGAAGATATAATGGGGCATGAAACATTTATGTTTGTTAGTTCTTGAGGCCAATAAATATAAATCCTATAATCTATGATTTTTTCTATATTTGAGATAGGATCTCATTTTTCGATGAAAATTGTGAAATATAAAAGTAACTATTTCATGAAGAAAAAACCCGCAATGACTTATCCTCCACAAATAAGTAAGAGGGACACATTATATATTTAATTGATAACCTCAGACTCAATGTTTTTGTGAAGAAATTGAGATTCTATAAACCCATCCTAGATTGTCCAAACTATTTGAGAACTATGAGATACTGTGTACCGAAACTGTATTTCATGAAGGGAAAATGAATTGAGATATTTCACACTAGTTTTTATAACCTTATGTGAAGAAGGAAAACTTTTGAGAAGTCTACATACACTATTTTCTAGAATAATAGTGATATTCATTCCCATGGTGAAGGATTTGAAATATAAATATTATATATATTCATGTGATAACATTCATTTTTGAGGTGTAAGTGAGGAGATCTATGATGATTTTAGGAAGATAGTGGACAGTTTATGAGCACATGTACACATGATGAATAACCATTTGAGAAATTAACCCACTCATAAAATTGATATAACACATAAAATCATAAATAAATTAAATTAATGTTCTAGGGCTTCATATTCTATACACCATGAATTACATGCATGAAGTGAACATGATCTAATTTGGATGAAAATTAAATGAGAGAGAAATTTGAGACTGTGAAAGTACTATTCTTTCAAAATAACAATATTAAAGAATTTTTTTGAACCACTTGTGAACATCTATGTTAGGTCGAGAATTTAGTAATAAAGTAGAATTTTATCCTAGGTATTTGTTTCACTATTGAAAATAGTTTAATATATGGGATCAGAAATTTTTGAGCAAGACTAGAAAATTGTAAATGTACTTGAAGAGGCACATGGCAGTGTTTGATTTAGTAGAACCATAGGGGAGTATCAAAACAATTTCATATAGTGGACCGTGGCTTGAATAAAATGTGAATTATTTTTATTAGTGTGTGGAGAATGTGAAGTATTCTAATTGGTTTCAAGAGAAAAATGAGTATCTCTGTTGGTGTTGGAGAAGAAGAGGTCTCTCATTCATATATTGGAGAAATATAAGTCTCTTTTTTGATTCATTATTATTCCAATATATATTCTGGTAACATTGTGGGATGTAGTATAAATAACCACCTATTTTGATTGAATAGTTAAGATATCAAGTAATTCTGAATTTAACATTGTAATTGATAAGAATTGTTTATTATAGAATCTCTGTTGGGAAGTATTACGAACATGTAAAGGAGTAGACCTTTCAGAAGAACCATGTAAATACAATCGATTGTGATCTATCTTATCATTCCTCTATACATGGTGAGATTTTTAAATATCATTGAGTGTATTTATAACTTTAAAAAGTTCAATAGGTTAAATTGAAAAGAAAATAATTCATAAAATTTAATATCCAGTTCAAACCCCGCTCATTGAATAATTTGATATGGCTATCAAAATGTTGTATAAGATAAAGGTTATATCTAATTGTTAACAGGCTGTCCAAGATGTGATATTTTTTGGAAATTAGAGAGAAACCTTAGATACAGAAAAATGATGATACACATGAGGATAATTATATGATGATTTCTTCCAATATTTATAAGAAATGAATGAAAATATAAGAAATAAAGATGACAAATAATCTTATAGAAAAATCAGGCACTCTAGGTAATTAATGTTGTATATTTTATAAAAATTATATTTGTTACGAGTTTTAATGAATATTTATCAAGATTTCATAATGATGATTAATTTTGTGATCTTCATTATAAATTCAAATAAAATCTTAAGAATGATTCCAAATATGTGGTGAACTGTGTTTCTGTAATTTTCAAGGTACATCAACATGAAAAATTATAAATGGAAGAAAAGGTTTATTATATGGAAGATTCATTGGCTAAGAGGGTTACTATATTCAACACTCTCACAAAACATTTGAAGTCAATTTCTGATAAAATATAACTTTTTAATGAAATATATTATGATTCTATTAAAGAGTTTAAATTAAAGTTTTTTTATAATAATTTTATGGATATATTATTTTTAGAATCATGCCATGCATTTAAAAACTGATCAAAGTTTCTATGGTTTCCAGAGCTCCTCAAATAAAAAATAAATTTAATAGGGTAAATGATCTTCAATAATCATTAAAATAATCAAAAGAAATTGTTTTTGAAAAGTTGAATAAGTTTGAAGGATGATTGGTAAGAGAAGATAATAATCAATGAGAATTAGACGAACACATTAAACTGGAATTTTCTAGAGCATGAGGTGAAATTGAAGGATCAAGAATCACTCTAAGATGAAACTTAAAAATATTAAGGAAACAAATATGTTTCTAAAAAAATTGTATAATGGTTAATGACTCTATGAAAATAATCATATCATCCTATAATAAAATGGAAACATCATCCAAGAATAAGGTATCCCATTTCCCATATATTACATTATGTACTAATGTTATTTAAGTGATTTTAGAGGTTTTAAACTAAACAATGGGAAAGTATGGGTGGTCCAAAATGTTTATAAACCAACCACATATACAGTGGATGTGATAAGAAGAGTGGAGATAATTTCCCTGGTAACTTTTATAATGAGTGTTGGATCTATGAAAGAGTATAATGGTTCACAATCTGTGGAATCTAAGGAGACTACACTACAAAAGAAGAGATATAAGATCATATGATATCTTTTTATCGCTAAATTTTAGGGAATAAGGAATTATAATTTTATAATGACATGAAAAATGATGAGGGTAATAGAAGGCCTAAATATTCACTACTGGAAATCGGATCTTTCCCAACACTTATATATACCCTTTCCCAACGGTTCTCCCAAACCGTTGGGAAAGGGGGGTCTTTCCCAACGGTTTGGGAGAACCGTTGGGAAAGGGTCCTCAAAACCCACCTTTCCCAACGGTTCTCTCAAACCGTAGGGAAAGGGGGGGTCTTTCCCAACGGTTTGGGAGAATCGTTGGGAAAGAGTCCTTAAAACCCACCTTTCCCAACGGTTCTCCCAAACCGTTGGGAAAGACCCCCCCCCCCCTTTCCCAACGGTTTGAGAGAAACCGTTGGGAAAGGTGGGTTTTGAGGACCCTTTCCCAACGGTTCTCCCAAACCGTTGGGAAAGACCCCCCCTTTCCCAACGGTTTGAGAGAACCGTTGGGAAACCTCACCCCCAAAACCAACCTTCACACTCCAGGAAATTTCCACCTATCCCAACAGTTTTGAGAACCGTTGGGATAGGTCTATCCCAACGGTTTTGAGAACCGTTGGGATAGATTCTTTCATTTCTTCCAGGTCTGCTACCCGAGAACATTATATAAATCTAAATTTTAAATAATTATGATAATACATATATATATTTATGAAATTATGTTTACAAAAGTGATGTTAGCTTAGTGGTTAAGTCGTTCGATTATAAACAAGGGGTCGTGGGATCAAATCCCAGCACATGTTTTTTTTTTGAAATACATTTACCAACGGTTTTATATCCGTTGGAATAGATTTTCATATTACTTATACCAACGGTTTTGTAAACCGTTGGGATAGGTCTATACCAACGGTTTTGGGAAAACCGTTGGTATAGACCTATCCCAACGGCTTACTTCGCAACGGTTCTCCAAACCGTTGGTATAGGCTATACCAACGGTTTGGAGGCCTATACCAACGGTTCCAAACCGTTGGTATAGGTTAGTATTCTACTAGTGATTGGGGGATCAATTCTATGTAAAATGGAAGACTTGCACCTGATAAGAGAAATCTATTGAAAATGACAAGTAACAATGAAACCAAAAGACGTGAAAATAATATAGTGATTGTTAAAAAAATTATCACCAAGATTAGTAATGATAGATGATTTCATAAATCTAAAGGAAAGATATATATTTCATTAAAATAACTTACCTTAGAAAATTTAAGGCGCATTTTAAAGAGGTATAACAACAACAAGTATCTATACAGAAGGCATATCATGGTGAAATATCAATGTTTCGAGGTTTATTTGGTACTGTGAATGTTTATGTCACAAATTCTACACTTTATACTAAAAAATTTCATTTCCAGGAAACATACATGAATCAATGGGGATTCATGGTTAAAATATGATAAAATTTTCTTAGTGAATGAATTTTGTGAATAGAAATTCATCTATGTTTTCGACACATAATAGTTATAAATGATTAAAATAATTTTATGGAATTTTAAATTAGACAGGATAAACTACAAAGAAATAAATGAAAAGACTAATAGGAGATACTCTCTATATTTATAAGTGGAAATGTATTCAATTGAAAAATATTAGAATGTCATGTGGAGATCAAAAAAAGGTAGAAAATTTCAGGAAAGAGTGCACAGTTCTTTGAAAAAATTAACTGAATTTGGATAAGTAATTAAAAAAATTTAATAACATGATAACAATAATGGAAATAATATTATTTAAGATACAGATGAGAAAAAACTTATTCTAGACAAATTTAATGACATTTTAACTAATATTATGAGAAAAAGGCCCTGGTTGAGAGATAGTTATCGCCTTGAATGTGACTCCTAAATAATTATAATTTCCATCCATAGTTCCAATTTTTTTATCTGTATTTATGGTAAAATGATTCGAATTTAAGGAGAATTTTAATTATATCACTTTTGGGAATTATGAATTAATTATATTTCAAGGATACTATTTTCTATGAATAAATGAAAGACGAAGAATGCATTCCTTATGGGGTATCAGCCTTGAGAGGAATCTGACATTTTACTAAATTCCACTAAATATGAAAAATTATATATATATTTAATGCCTAAATATTGAGGTATTCTAATAAAAAAAATCATCCATCATTCATAATTGTATTAACCATGTGAATTAAGATTGGTTTATGGGTTTTTTAAAATATGATGCCGAGGGGGAGCTATTTATTTTTCACCTAAACATTCAAATATATTTGTTGAAGTGTTTTCAAGATTTATCATTTTATTTATAAATGTAATTAATTGCATCCACTAATATGGTAATTTATAATTTATAATAAGGATTTAACCTACATTGTATTTTATTAAAATAATGGAAAAACATGTGTTGTACCTCTCTTTATTTCTAAAATAGATTATCCTACATAGACTTATAGTTGAATAACTATAGGCTCTTTGCATCGAAAATCATGTGAAATCATCCCACTCTTAGAAATTTTCATATCCAGGATATGATCATGTTTTAGGGAAGAAATGTGTGATGATAATACCCCACATAACCATTGAATTTAATTCCCAATAAATGGTTAAGTTCACATATTCAATATTAAATATGTGAAGAAATAATGAAAACAAATTTTAAAATAGAGATATTTTTGGCTATAGTGTTTCATTTATTGTTTATGATGTGTTTATATGTCTTTATTGAGTTATTAATTATTAATGTGGTGATTCTAGGATATTTTTTACGGATTCAATTGGTGGAACTATATTCCATGCTTGAGAAATTATCCATGTAATTATGAGGATTATTAAACTCGTCTTAAAGATCAAGGACTTTTTCAATAGTGAAACATTGTTTATAATAGTGTTTAAAAGAATAACAAGTTGATGAAAAAAAATTCATTTTTAGTTGTTTTTTTGAAGAAGAAATTTTATAATGGATTTCAATTCTTTTCTACACATTTATTTATTCTATGTAATAACTTCAAGTTGGCCTTACATAAAAAATTTGTCCAACCACAGGATCTAGCCATCTAGCTTCAACCATATATATGTGGCAAGAGGCTACAACCATGAATGGGAACTAGCCAGGACAGCCTGCATGTGGGATGTGAATGGGCCAATTTATAGGATATAAGACCCTCCGTGGAAAGATTTCATAAGTTTTGGATTGTGTGATAGTGGTCCAACCCTTTTCGGAGTGGCTAGTGAAAAATGTGTGGTGTATTATGGGTTTTGATTCTCCATTACTAAATTAAGATTTTTGTGGAATGAGATATATTATAAAGTTCCACAAAACTAGATAAAAAATTGAAGTGGGACATTGATTAATTTATACTATTCATTTATCATTAAAAGGTAACTGATAAAACACATTTGTCCTATTATGTGGATTTGTTCCTTCTGAATGATGCTAAGGATCATCTTCTACCTAGAGCCATGTTGATTGGTTTATTTTCATTAGAGTACATGGATAAAGTACCAATGATAAATTCATGTTCACCTTGGGTGTTATTTGATCTCTCATATAAAGCAATGATGGTACAAATTTCCATACATTCAATCATTATATTTTATGCATGCAGATAAATAAATAAAGTAGACATTGTCAAAGGAAAACAAAGTTGTATTAGTCCATTCAGATATGTAATGTGTTTAAGGTTTAAAATGTGTTTATCTATGTAATATTATTCCCATGAACATGAGTGCTTCTTTCCATGCGTGTGAGTGCTTAACCATAAAGATATCTCACAAAAGAAGAGACACTGTGTTTTTTAGGCATGAGATTATTTGAGAATATTGAAAAATGTGATGAATCTAAATTTTCAGACACATTACATATTTGAAATATATAATTTAATTATACAAAAAACATAGGAATTACTATTGATCAATATATACCAGACCTAAAAGATAATAAAGGTTGTTGGGATAATTTATATTGGATATTTTTTCGATGAATATAGAGAACTATGAAACCATCTGTTTTGGGAATAATAAACCCATGATGCTTTTTCATTGATAAAGAAATAATAGGATCCCATAATCTATTTATTTTCAAACCTCACACCCAAGGATTCCATTAAGAAACTATTACTATATAAATACTTCTTGTCTTGTGAAAACACTTTTATAACATAGAGACAAAATTTACTAAAACTATGTTTCATAATGGAAAAACAACTCAGATATCATGCACTTTTGTTTTTACCAATTCATAAATATGATTGACGTTTATGAAATAAATGTATACTAATTCATAGAATAAAATTTT
The DNA here is from genome assembly GCA_963277665.1 of Viscum album. Taxonomy (NCBI): domain Eukaryota; kingdom Viridiplantae; phylum Streptophyta; class Magnoliopsida; order Santalales; family Viscaceae; genus Viscum; species Viscum album. The sequence continues at coordinate 1,327,383,431 of OY728127.1, read as the reverse complement.
CATACACACCCTTTCATGAAGGATTTTTAGTTTTTATGAAATATACATGCATGGGATAAGATGAATTCATGAGATGTATGTTATGTGGTCTATTAATCTTGAAGTAAGCCAATGGATAGTGAATTATCACATCACATGTGACACCGTAACCATTTGAGAGGATAGCTCAAACATAACAGTGATATAACACAAAAAAATAATAACTAAATTAAATTATTGTTTAAGGGTTTCACATTCCTTGCATGATGCATTACATGCATGACGTGAATATGTTCTAATTAGTTTGATAATTCAAGAATATACTAGTTTGATATTATAAAATTACTATTTTGGAATAAAGTAATGCTATAGAAGTAGGGTGAGCAAATTGAAAACATGCCACTGTGTTCAGAGTATCATTCATAATGAAGAATTCATGTTTAGGAATTTCTTACACTAAGGAAACTGATAATGTCAAGGAGATAATAAAATTTTCAGCAGGACTAGTGAACCAAAAGGGTATATAAATAATTATATGACAAAGTTTAATTCAACAAGATCATGGGGGAATAAAAAAATATTATCTTTCCCTAGATAAAAACTTGAAGAAAATGTTAAATATTTAGGTTAGTTTAAGGAGGAGGTGATGTCTTTTGATTGTTTCCAAGAGAATTAATCTATTTATTTGAGTTAAAGAACAAAATTTCACTCAATTATTGCATAGATTAAGAGAATTATCTTGTGTGATTTAAGAGAATCTAGTGTTTATTCTAGTAAAACTATGGGATGGAATATAAATAACCTCTTTTGTGGAATCTAGATTTACTATATTATATAATTATGTATCTATCATTCCCATAGATAAAAATATTATAAGGGAGAATTCATGCAGGGTGGATATATAATTTATAAAGGATTAGTAATTTCATTCAAAACATGTAAATAAAATTATTGGTGCTCTCTATTTCCATTTTGGAATATGAGTTGAGACATTGAGATATCACTATGTGATTTAAGAACATTAACAAGTTCAAGAAGTTGAATTAATCATATAATAATTCATAAATGAGAAAAATAAATTCACCTACTCTCATTTGTCCATGATTCTTAGGGATCTACATAGCCCCTCTCTGTAATAGTATATCTGATGATACCTACTATCATAGGTCAATTAAATTTTACTTACGCATTACATGTGATATATTTGTATTAAGAACTTGATGGTATGGTTTGGTTTCACAAAATTACAGATTCTGTCATTATGTGATCTTTTATTATGACCAATTTGATTGTTCATTTCTATTTTTATATTATCCAATGATTATTTTATACTCATTTTATCATTTATGTGGCATTATTTGACTATTTTGCATGCCATATTATTTATGTTATGTTTATCCATATTGGATTTTATTATAATCCATCCATTCCTCAGCATATAATCCCATAATTTATACTTTTTCCTACATTCTCTAGGTATCTATGAAGAATATTACATGTGTTCACATGATATTACTAGATAAATAAATAATTTTTATTGTATTTTTATTATTTAATGTATGTTTTCAATGAAATAAATTTCTCATGTATATATCTACGCTCCTAATAACACTAAACTTTTGGATCATATGTGTTCTGATATTATTTATTTTCTTCCACTATAATAAGTGACCATTGACTCTGGGTTGCTGGAGCCAGGGTTGTTATTTAAAATATATGATTATGCTTTTGAGGAACCATGGGAATATAGTTAAATAATAAATTATTATGATAAACCCATGGAGAAATATTTTAATTATTCTAGAATGTGTTAAAAATTGATATTCATTAATATGAAATTCATAGGGAAGAATGAATCGCATGTCACAATGAATAGATATAGTCAATAGTTTATTAGGTTTTTATAGTAATAAGATAATTGTACCCACACATTGAAACAATAAAGTGTCCATAATTATTTTTATTATAATTATCTTCCTAAAGATGAAGTGTTTGATATAGATAATGGAATTTTGAAATTTTAGGACATTGGAAAAGTAATTAATAATATGTAAAACCCTAATATATATCAATTATGTTGTAGTGAACAAGTTCAAATATAAAAATATTCACACATAAGGTTAAATTATAAAATTAAATCATATTTAGGAAGGTTTGTATTATGTATATAATGATATTAGGTTAATTGCATATTTAAATGTTTAAAAGGGATGTATTAATTAAAAATATTATTAAATACATTTAAATGTTTGAAAACACTTTTTGTATATTATAATATTAAGGAATTTTATACATGTTATATGATATATTTATATAAAATAACCTTTTCAATGTATGGATTAATATAAGGTGTTTTAAATTTTAAATAGAAACTATACTTTCATTTTGGTTCTTGATCAATCTATATTTTTATATCTAATTATTTTTAAATCTTTTATAATTTTTTAGTTAAATAAAAATACATTTTATTCTATATTCTAATTTTCATCATTCCCTAGAAATTATCATGTATCCTAGAACACTTTACCTTGAATATTTGGCATTTAACTCCTATGTCATTCTGAATATACCTAAAATGGGATATCAATTTTATTGCAATATAAAACACATATGATGGTATTAAAAAATATATATAGTTGTAGAGGATGGTGATTTTCAATAAAAGTACATATACAATTATATATATTATTTCTTAACTTATGTATTACCTAAATTATGAAACTTTTATTGAATACATAATGTTTTAAAATGTATAATTTTTAATTTATTCAAATTCAAATTGATGTAATTTTTTGGTAATTAAAACTATAAAAAATGATTTTTTTTAATATATTTTCAACTCCAGTGTCAATCTAACTATACATGGAATAAAAAAAATTAAATTGGAAGTATTTTGTTTAAGTTATTTTAACTTATAGACATAATAAAATGTTACTTAGTGTAACAACTATTTGGGATAGGTTTATAAAAACTACTAATATCCATATTTAATGGTATTAATTATCTAGTCATTACTTATTTATAATGATTTACAAATTGTGAGGAAATTCTTTTCAGGTTGATTTTACATCCTAGATTTTTATGTATACATTATATTTATTTGTGAGTAGTTATAACTATTAAATAATTTCATTAATAATTTAATTTTTTTCGAAATAAATAGTAAGAGTAAATAAGTATTTAATAAACAAACAAATATTTGATCCCAATTTTCTTCACACAAAAAACCCTTTAATTTAATTATAGTAATAAAATAAATACTAGAGAGTAAAGTTCACAACAATATCTACAACCATAGCTATAAACCAGAAAAATATTTATGGATACACTATAATCATGGTCTCTAGGTGATAATATTCCCCAATTAAAGAATTAATAAATGAAACCTTGATATAATAATGAAAACAATAAGTAATTGAAGGGGAAATTTTAGAAACTAATAGAATTAGTATGATAATTTTATATTTTAGAATGAAATGACTTTATAGGTGATAAATATGACTATTGGAAGAGTAATAATTCCATTTAAATCGTAATGTCAGAGTTACATGTAACATAGAAGCATCCATAAAAGTATATAATATCATATATTGCTTTTATAAATAATAAATATTAATAATTTTTATTAATGAATTAATTATAATTTAATTACATGTATAATTCAAAGAATAAAAAATATTTTTTAAAATTGTATTTATTTATTTTTTGGGATAAATATGTGATATTAGAGTACACTAATTTTAACACTCTAAAATGTTAATGGGTTTAATGGATAAATGATATGACACATGTCAACAAGGTGAACATTTATTTTTTTGATCCTACCTGATTAGAACTACATACGGATTGATGTTACCTCTATGTTAGTGATCGAGATGGGTGAAATTTTGGGATGTTCCATAGGGTGAGGACGAGTGATGAAAAATAGCACTTGAAAAAACATGCATTGGCCTCTAGGGAGAGTCATTAGTTTGATGATCCATTTAGTAATGTGGATGGTCCCTAGGAAGGGGACAAGAAATGACAGTGGGGAAACTAGGGGGTATCAGGCTCAATTATTATATGGTTTCACAGTCATACCCAGTTGAAAGTGAATTGGAAATACCTAAGTTGAAATATACATTATATAATAAATAATTTGTGCTCTAATGGGGAGGGAGTTAATGAATCACTATATATTATTAAAGGGTTAAATGGATAATTGATACGAACCTTATTAATATGGTGAACCTTTCTTTTCTAGTGTTGGCCCGATTATAAATCGACAGTTAAAGAGGCTTATACTGGAGTAGTGATCAGGATAGGTGGACTCATGGTAATTTTATTAGAGTTTTTTCAAGAGAGTTAAACACTCTAGAAAGAAAATGAGTTGGAATATGGGGACATTCATTAATCTCACATCCTGTTCGGGTATATGGGTGATCCCTAGTGGGGCGAAAACATGTGTCTGTTGGGAAACTATGGATTTTATTGGGTTTATTTGTAAAACAATTATTTCTATTTAATAATTACAATTTTAATATATATATATATTATTTTAAAAATAGGAAGTCAAATTTATAGTCACCACACTGATATTATCTGATAATGAAGTTTTGATAATAATATGAGACATTAGAGTTTTCAGGTGATTAATAAAATATGTTATACATATACGGTATGTATTATGACTTAATTTTGATTGGAAATTATGTAACTAAATAATATAAATAAGTTCATGGGTAATAATATGATAATTTTTTGAAATAAAGTATTCCAAAATACTAAAATCAATTTATGAAACCTATAAATCATTTACCAATGTCTGAAATGTATTATAGTCTTTAAAAAAATAATTATGAAAAAAACTCATATAAGAAATATTATAAAATAAATTATTTAGGTTCTTTAATAAATAAAGATAAAATTAATGGTATAATATAAAATAACAGAATATAAACCCATGGGTGATCCAATGGTACTTTTTTTTTCTCCACATGGGTTTCCAAAATCTCTATAAACAATTATTAATCAATTCTACCTTATTTTCATAAATAACCACTCATTATGTCATTATTTTATATTAAAACCCCATTGAATAAAATTATCCTCTATTTTTAACTATTAAGTGTCCTCCTAATATTCTATTAAGAATGTTATTTATCAAGGTAAGGGTATTTAATTCTATCTTTCCATTTCCAACATAAAATTATATTATTAAAATACATTTTAAACAACCATTTCATATATCTCTATAATTATAATTATATGCTATTATAATCCATTTTATTTACAATAATTGATATAAAACAGATTCCAAACCATTTTAGCCCTTTTCTTAATATTTAATTATGAAAAATTAATCCTAATTTAGTATTTTCATTTTATATTTTAGACCCTTTTGTTAAAATACTTTTAAGGTCCTATTCCATATGCTTCCATGATTGTACTTCAACTATACTAGAATCCATCTTATATACTATCAATGTGATATTAATCATTCCCTCCCATTATTTCCAATTGACTAATCATCTATTTTGTCAAAACAGTTATAATTTCCCCCTCTCATTTCATACATTATATTATTTTGTTATTATATATTTTAAAATATATTTTTATAATCTGACATGTTATTAATTTTATGGTATTATTATCCATTTCTTATATTATCATTGTGATATTATCTCAATCGCTACCATCAAACTATTTTTCCAAATCTATTATTATATAAGTGGAATTTCTCCAAATTATTACTTTTTATTTCATCCTTCAGATTATTTTGTTAAAATATATTTTAAACTCTCATTTAATAAACTACAATTCATTTTTCCAAAATATGTCTAGACCTATGAGTTTTATGGTATATCCAAGTGTATGGTTTAAATTGGGCTTATAGTCTTTTGAATTTTCTGAAAACGAGTCTAAATAGAGTTATAAAATAACTCTATATCCATGTCTTTTTTCCCACACAGTTAGAAGCCATCTGACAGACTTTTAGGATTTTGTTTTTTATATGTTTTTATTTAAATATTTGAATGTAATCAATTTTTCACATGATAACAACCCTTGATTTTCACACCAGCCACTTTTTTCTAATCTAGTGCCTTGAGTCACACATGACACATATTACTTCAATACACACACCTTTCATTCTAACTATTCATCATCCCATTCAATCCCTCCCATTGATCCCCCCCATTTTCCATCCATCCCCCACATTTTTCATATTTAGTTTACTTACCTTCATTTTATAAAGAGGTTCAGGAGATATACCATTTATTATTTTATATTTAACTTATATATAAAAATATATCTTTGTCTATGTTTATAATATTTTTTGATATAAAAATTTAGGTGGATTACAAATGAGATTTTTCAACCTTTTTTTAAAAAAAGTAATGGGCTTATAAATCATGGTATGTATTAAAAATTGGCTATAATAGAAAGTGATGAAATATTTTTATCCTATTTAGCCCCTTATCACAAATTCCAGATTCCAAACTACCAATATTATAATATAATACTATTTTAATCCAATATATATCAAAAATGAGTGATTAATCATTATATCTCATTATAGTTCTTGTTATAATTAATTATTATTCTAAATCAAGGGTTCTTAATTGTTTATTTTCATTTTTTTTATATTGTTTTTTTAATATCTTTTTAAACGCCCATTTCATATTCTTCTATGTTTATACATCTATATTATTATTATCTATTTTATATATTTTCAATGTGATATTTTTCATTCCCAATAATTATATAATATTTTCAAAAACATTTTTTAATAAATTTTTTAATCCACAGTAGGGGTGTAAGGACGTTCTCAAAGGGTTGGTTCAAAGAAGACCTAAAAAAACACAATTTTACAAATTATGGGTCAACTGTAACGTCCTAGTTCTAGGTGCCTCCCAAAAGTGCCCCGTACCTGGTTAGTCACATGGACTCACGTGCATTTATCTGAACGCCATAGGCTACTGACTAGTAGCGAGGCCCTTGGGTGTGATAGTGGGGAAACTATGTCCTCATTGGAATAGTAAAGCAGTGGAATGGAAATAATACACAAAAGAGGAAGCAGAAAAACCATACAGTATGTAAACAGCAGAAGATTGAGAGTAAATAAACTACTGTCGCATATACATATATATAAATAATGATTCATGTCAAAATTATCTTGGAAATCATAAAAAAAAGTCACAATGTTGGAATACAATACTACACCAAAGTACAAAAGAAATAGGTTAACAAATCCAGCATCATCGAAAGCCTCAGCTTGCTCATATGCTCTCTATCTCCTCTGTAATTATGTACATGAAATATAAGGAAACTTGAAATTATCTATACATGCAAAAACATAATATTTTTGGGTTCAAAAGCATGACCAAACAGGGTGTGAGATGAATCCCAGTAGGCAACCACCCAAATATCTTTGCCTAACTATCGGTGAATATATCTATCAGGAAATATTAAAAATGAAGAAATAAACAAGGAAGTACTCAAGAGTAAACAATCCTATATTGTCAATTATATTCGTTTAAATTTATCAAATAAACAACCAAAAAATCACAAAAAAACCCTCTAGAAAGTAATCACGGTCTAACCCCTCTTGTTAATCTTAAACAAAGACTCTCTAAGGAAGAACTCGCAGTCAATTCTACCATTGGTCTTTTATCGATAAACTACAAATAGTCTGGGGAAGAACTCAACGTTCAATTTCACCCTATGGTCTCGTAATGTGGAACTACAAACACTCTAAGGGTGCACTCACATCCATCCCCCTTATTTTCTCGCAATTTGAAAAGTAACAGACACTCTAGGGAGGTATTGAGTGTCCATTCCCCCCTATGGTCTAACTACACCAGGTTCCCACGGCCATTTGTAAGTCCATCATGCACAAATTATATCTAGAAACCAAAGACAATCACAATATAGTACATCATATCTCAAGCATGTTAGATAACATCACTCCATACTAAAAACCCAAGGCATGGAAAAATAGAATCCTAACAGACAGTTCTAGACCCAATGGTCAATATCAGATCAAAAGGGGAAACACAACCATAAAAAGTTAAAAACCTTATTAATAGTCAAAAACGCATACTCAAAAAAACAAGGAATAACATGAAATAACTGGGTTAAATTACCTAAACATTCAATACCCTAAATAAGATTATTGGGCACTTTTGCACATATTACTCAAATAAAATCTTCGGAAAGGCACAAACCACCTTTCTCGGCATTGTACGATTGATATACTTGAACCTCAGCCTTTGAATTGACATAGAACAACCTAGATATGCAAAAATTTACAAAATGTTCAACCAATGATATCTCACAAGATATGACAAATCAAGATATGAGGATCTATAAGAAGGAAGTACTCACTGTGGAGATTGCAACGTAATCGATGGTGGTTGATTCTGAGCATAAATGGAAGATTGGGTTCTCAAAGAAGAATCATAATCTGCATTCCCTCCTGGATGAGAAAGATCCAGAAAAAGTGTTTTCTGTAAACAATACTTGGCCCCGGTATGTTTTAATAAATAAAAATAAAGGTACATAATGTGTTAATTTAATGTACACATCGTGTACATGCCTTAATCGACCTCTACTTTAGGCGGTCTCCTGGTCACCCCACATGGCCATGTACTTGGTTGTTACATGGCTAGTACATAGCTACCCGCAACAACTAGGTACACGGCGTACACTCCTTAAATTTCTAGATTCTCCTATTTTTCTAAAACACTTGAAAACTTGGTCCATACCTATGATGAATATCTAGGTTCTTATAAACTTACCTCGTAATGAAATTTGTACCCAAATTTCCCTAAGAAGGTGGTGAAGAAGAAGAATCCTCAAACAGCTCTGGCCACTGCGATCACACATCGATCTTCCTCTCTTATGTCTCGTCATGTACTCACTCGTGCTTCTATAGCACCCATACCAGTGGAACATACCGGCCACATAGAATCCACCTCCAAATCAACCTCCTCAGGTTGAAATGAATGGGATGAATATGAGAAGAATTATCGTAGCTGAGAAACATGGAAGACGTTGTGCATAGCCTAATACCTTTGAGGTAACTGCATCCGATAGGAAAATGTCCTGACTCTCTCCAAAATCACAAATGGTCCAACATATCTTGGTGAAATATTACTTTGTATCCTAATCCTCTTGTGACCCAACCTCGGTACGACACACTAAAAACCTGATCTTTGACCTCAAACTCCATAGGTCATCCCAGTCGATCAGCATAAGACTTCTATTATGACTATGAAAAAGCCATCCGTTTTTGAATAAACTCTATATGCTTTGGGGTCTCCTGGACAAGAAGAGGTCCCATCATAGCTGCCACTCCTGCTCGCATCCAAAATAGGGGTGATCAGTAAGGAATAATGTATAAAGCCTCATAAGATGCAATATGAATAGTTTATTGAAAACTATTATTGTAGGCAAACTCCACTAGAGGTATGCGCTTCTCCCAAGAACCCCCAATGTCTAGGATGCATGCTTAAAGCATGTACTCCAGTACATGAATTGCACACTCAGACTGGAATTTTTTCTTGGGATGGTAAGTTGTACTCATATTTACCTGTGTTCCCAAAGCCCTATGTAGTCCTTGATAGACCTGAGAAGAAAACGAGCATCCCCATCTGAAACTATGGAGTGCGGAACCCCATGAAAACATAAAATATCTCGAATGTACAACCTTCCCATTTAATCAACACTGAATGACTGATAATAAGTGTACAACCTTCATGATTCTATCCATGAAAACCCAAATTGCATCATTCCCTTGAGGAGACCTCGGTAAGCCTTTCATGAATTCCATTGCGACACTATTACACTTCCACTAGATAATGAGTAACTGATACAAAAACCTTGTAGGTCACTGATGCTCTGCTTTCACCTGCTGACAGGTGGAACACATCATCACAAAACTTTCTACATATCTATTCATACCAGGCCACTAATACTGATGTTGTATATATTTATACATATTGTTTACACAAGGATGAACTTCCCAAAATGAGTAATTGAAATCATGCATAATCTCCTCTTGTATTTTTTATAACACCCATACGCGCCCTTGAAAATGCAATATCTCATCCTCTCGTATTGTCCATCCAGGAATAGGGTCCTCTCCTAACACACATTTCCATAAATCTAGGCCTTCATAATATGATATCATCCTCATTCGTACTCGATAATGTAGGGTATAGGTAATGGCCATAGAAGACTGAAATGTCTCCCACTATCTGTCGCGTACGTCAAAATGCATCTCATAGAACAGATCCATAATCTTCCACTCACTTCTATCCTCTGGAAATACCTATATCTGAGTCATCTTGATCAACACATCAGCCCTTTGATGCTTTTCCTAGGCGTGTAGGAAAGATCTATGTCAAAAGACTGAAGGTACTCAACCCACCTTCACTTTATCAAATTCAGATCATGCTGAGTGAAGATGTACTTGAGAATTTTGTGGTTTGTGACACCCACAAAATGTTCTCCAAACAGATAATGTCTCTAATAGCATAAATCATGAACAACTGCAGCCAACTCAAGATCGTGTGTCGAGTAATTCCTCTCTTGTGGACTCAACTGCCGAGACCCGTACTCAATGACTCCTTTCCCCTGCATAAGCTTTGCTCCTAGCCCGATACCTGATGCATCACCATAAACAGTATAGCTCTTTCCTAGATCTAGAAAAAACTAGTATTCGTGTTGATGTAAACCCCCATTTAAGCTTCTGAAAGGCTTAATCAGAAGAATATGTCCACAAATACTTCCAACCCTTCTTAGTTATGCATTTCAGTGGTGCTGAAATGTGTGAAAAGTTAGGTATAAAATGACTATAGTAACCATCCAGCCCTAGAAAAATCTGTACTTGAAAGACCTTCTTTTCTTGCTCACAGGAAAATACTACTCTCACTTTCTTTGGTTCTACTGATACCCCTACCTCTAAGATAACATGACCAAAGAAATGAATATGGTCCATCCAAAAGTGACATTTTGTGAGCTTATCATATAACTGATGCTCACTCAGTGTACTCAAAATGATCTCAAGATGCGTAGCTTGGTCGTGTAGTGTGTGAGATTACACCAAGATATCATCCAGGAAGTCAACCACAAAAGAATCCATGTATGGAAAGAACACATGATTCATCAGTGCCATAAAAACTATAGGCACGTTTGTGGGACCAAACGGCATAACAACATACTCTAATAGACCATATGTTCTCTAAAAGGCTGTAAGAGGTATATCAGATGGTTTAATGAACAACCGATGATAACCATATCTCAAATAAATTTTCGAGAACTCCCAGGCTACTCGAAGCTCATCAAAGAGATCATTAATCCTCGGTAAGGGATATCGGTTTTTGATCATCAACTGGTTCAGCTACTGATAATCCACACAAATCTTGAGGGTACCATCTACCTTCTTCCCATACAGGATAGGAAAACCCTAAGGAGATGTACTGGGTTGGATGAAACCATTTTCTTGTAACTCTTCCAACTAGTTCTTGAGCTCCTGAAGCTCTGGTGTATCCATCCTATAAAAAGAAATTGAAACTAGTTCTTCCCCTAGCACATGATTAATAGAAAATTCTACCTCTCTCTTTTGAGGAAAACCTGAAAATTTCTCTAAAAAGACATCCCTAAGATGATCCACCACTAGAAAAAAGTCCTTCTTTGAAGTCCTCTGGTCATCCAGATATAGACTAGTGATCTAGGCTATATCTCCTCCCAACCCATGATGATTAGGTCCTGCTCTTCTTGCATGTACATCCCATTCTCCCTTATATAGAAAACATCTTCCCTATGGGGATGTGAAACTCACCCTACAACGATAGCAATCAAAAATATATTAGAAGATAACTAAGCATCTTACACTGAGAATGACGTCATAGCCCTTCATCTCTAAGACAAAGTGGTCCCATAAGAAGTGATACCCACCAACCACAAGAGTTAACTCCTAGAACTGATGTACATTCATCATTCAATTCTCCAGTGCTTTTTCTAGCATCTTGATATCAGCAGAAGTAAAGATAAAGATCCCAAGGCTCTTCACAACAATAATAGATATGAAACTATCAGAAGCCCCTATATTGAAAAGTAATGAAGATAAAACATAGGTAACTTGAATCGTACCTATAACTGTATAGGGTCTGGGATCCTTCTCATACTGGGTCAGCTCCACTGCAAAAGTCTGACATATACCGCGGCCCTGTGACCCTGTCTAACCCCCCTGATCTGATCCACCATGTTTTCACTGAAATCCTGGTGACTGAATTCTATGGACACAACCACCACCTCGGCCTAAATGTCTGGACGAACTCTAGTTCCCAGAATGATGTCAAAATGGTGGTCCTGCTTCAGAACATGGAGTCATATTGGAACCACAATCACCTATTACTGGTGATAATATCTAATATAAAAGCGGACGAAGGCCCATTTTTCTACTAGATCGGCACTCCACTGGGTCCCTCGGGCAATGTGGTCTCATATACCCTCTCTTTCAACACTGGTAGAACACCACCTTTTCACCAGAAGAAGTATTCCTCCTACTCAGATATCAACACATAGACAACCTATGATGCTTATTACTGTCTGTAAGAGGGGTAACAACTCCGAATGCCAATCCTCCCAGGCTCGCAGTCCTAGAATCCCTCAGGTTGCACTCTGTGATCAGTTCCTGGGTGACTATATATGTTATGGAAGTCAACATGAAAATTTTCACATGAGATCGGATGTCATGCCTAAGACAATCCTCTGTCTTCCTTGCCAAAAATAACTCATCACCTCCTGGAATGGGTGTGAAGTGATATAGCTCTATAAAGCAATAAGAATAGTCCAAAACTAAGAGAGTACTATGTTCCAAACTCATGAACTCTTGGGCTTGGTCGGCCTTCAAAGTCTTTGGGTAGAAGTAATCATAAAAGGTACACTGGAACTCATTCCATTCCATAACCTATTGTCGTCCTGACTGTGAGATCACATCCCACCATCTCTTGGGGTAATCCCAAAGCATATACATAGAGAGCTTCACCCTCGTCTTCGGAGGAGTCTTGATATACTCGAAGATATACATCATGGATTCTATCCATGAATCTTCATCCTGAGGTCCTGCATCCCCTAAAAAAGTGGGAGGATGATGATGCTGAAAGACCCACGTCAACTCTGCCATAGACGGGGTAGGATCCAGTACTCCCCTGATGTTCTGTATAAACCACATGAAGCCTTCTCGAAACTTTGTATCAACACTAGTATACGGATTGACAGTTTTTCCCTAGGCAGGCATGATTGGAGGATTACAGGAAGTCCCTGATCTTCCATGTTTGGTGTCGGATCATTGACCTGTATCTACCGAACAACCAAAGGACGTCTTGGTGACATGACTCTACAAGGTCAAGAATACCCCTCAGTTCAAGATTATTAGTAACTAAAACATTGAATTTAAGTAAATGAATAGGAGAAGAAAACAAACAAGTTTTACAAAACCGGGATACACGGTGTGTATGACCCTTACACGGCATGTTCCCTTAATCCTTTACATGGACATGTACTTCTTCCAAAACTGGTTATGTACCACCCCAACACATGTAGTGTTACTACCAAGTACACGACATTTACTAGAATCAATTCCCCCTTCTTGAGTTCCTCTACACTGATAATCCACACAGTTATCCTACAACAAAACTACAGAACGTGTTCATGCTCGAAAAGGTGTGTACTATAAGGATTTCAACTTTCTATGTCATTAGTCACATAGGTAGGGACACATTTGATGCTACACGGCCTTTTCATGATGGAAATAGCATGTACTACCTATGTTTCATCCATTCGTGTCATTGGTCACACGGTTAGATACACAGTTCTTACAACATGCTATGTATATTCAGTAGATGGTGTGTACCACCAAATATTTCCCAACCCTGTGTCTCTTCCCACATAGCCAGTCATACGGTTAAGGATTAGACAGTGTGTACATGGTGTACACCATATGTATATCTAAGAATCTATTCCTTCCCAAACAGAATGATACATAGCATGTATTCATCATTACACGCTATGAATTCTAGGGTTTTCACGAAATTAAGCCACATAAACTTGTTCAAACCCAATAAAAACACTATAACAAACATTAAAGTTGCAAATTCCGATCTTTGGGGGTCCATAATCTCTAAAAAACAATGATTGTCTTCATATTCATGTATTTCAAAAAGTATAATAGTGCAATCAATCACATGATGCACCAAATTTTGATCCATGAGGGCCCATAACACCTCTGAGACCAAAGTTTGGTGTTCATTAAAATGAAACATTAAACAATATCAATAAACTATCAAATGGTAGTTACTCTATCAAGGAATCTATCACAACAACATTCATCTCTAGCAAAACATTTTTCACAGCAACATGCAATCACTAGTGCACCCTAAATGGAATGGCAAGAATGCATAAAATGTGATCTATAGAAAGTGTCTATATGATGCATGATATGGAATAACCTCATCTCATCGGGTTAAAATAGAAATTAAACCTCAATAATATCAACAATAATAGTAAAAATACTTGTGAATCACCCACGGTGAAATCAAATCAACTGTAATAATTGGAAAACCAGAAAAATCGAAATATATGAGGTAAATTGGATTTTCCATATACACTGGTTAGCTACTTTCAGGAACATCATATTACCAACTACATATTCCTTCTTATCCATGTTTATAGGATCCAAGGAGAAGGTTATGAAGAAAATAATTATTCTGATACCACTTTGCAACGTCCTGGTTGAGGGTTCCTCCCAAAAGTGCCTTGTACCCAGTTGGTGACATGGCCTCAAGCACATTTCCCCAAACAGCTGAGGCTACCGACTAGCAGAAAGTACCCTAAATGTGATAGTGGGGAAACTATTCCCTCATTGATAGAGTGATGCAATGGAATGGAAATAATACACAACATAAAAATTATTAATACCATACAGTAAGTAAATAGTGGAATACTAGAAGTAAATAAACAAATGCAGCATAGATATATATAAATAATGATGCATGTCACGAGTATCTAGAAAATATTACAAACAAGTCACAATGCAGCAATACAATACTAAACCAAAGTACAAAAGAAACAAGTAAACAACTCCAGCAGCATCTCAGGCCCCAGCTTGGTCTCATTCCCTCCAGCTCCACAGCAATCAAGTACCTTATGTAGTAGTTCACTTTCCCTTATCTATACCTGCAACCACATAATCTGTTTGGGCCCAAAATCATAACCCAAATTGGGTGTGAGAGAAATCCATGTAGGAAACTACCCAAAGATATGTGCCTAACTGTCAGTGAATATATCTGGTAGGTAATATACAAATTGAATTAATAAACAAGGAAGTACTCAAAAGTATACAATCCTGCATTTTCAACTACATTCATTGACATTTATTAAATAAAAAATCAAAACATCACAAGAAACCCTATGGTAAGTTATAATGGTCTAACCCCACTTGTTAAGCTTAAACAAAGACTCTCCGAGGAAGCACTCACCGTCAATTCCCATGCGTTTTTTCATCGGTAAACTACAAACACTCTAGGGAATCACTTAATGTCCAATTCCCCATGTGGTCTAAAAATGTTGAACTACATAATATATGAGGGAGCACTCACGTCCATCCCCCCTATGGTCTCACAACATGAAAAGTAACTGACACTCTGGGGGAGCCCTCAACATCCATTCCCCCTATGGTCTAACTACACCAGGTTTCCACATCCCCGTGTAATTCAATCATTCACAAATGATATCCATCATCCAAAGTAAATCACAGTATAATTCTTGGATAATCAAATACAATGCATATCACAAGCATATCAGATAATATCACTCCATCCTAACAACACTAGGCATGGAAAATAAAGCAGGAAATAGGTAGTTCTAGACCCAACATTCAATATCATATCAACATGGGAAACACATCTATAGCAAGGTAAAAAACATATTTAAAATCAAAAACCCATAACCAAGTAAACAATGTATAGTAGGAATTAGTAGAGTTATATTCACTAAACATGCAATACCTGAAACTAGCTTAATGGTCAATTCTTCACATATAAATCAATGACAATCTTTGGAAAGGCACTAACCACCAACCTCAATGTTGTATGATCGATATACTTGAACATTGTACTCTGAATCAACTTATAATGTTGTAGATCCACAAAAACATCCAAAATGTTCAACCAAAAGTATCTCACGAGAGAGGAGAAATGAAGAGATGTGGATCTAGAAGTAGTAAGAACTCACCATGGAAATTCCAATGCAATCAACTGCAGTTGATTCAAATAACAGATGGGTGATCAGGGGCTCAAAGAAGAATCATGATCTTCAATCAATCCAGTATGAGACAAAGCTAGAAAAAGTGTTTTCTGTGAACGAGATGCAACCTTGGTCCTATTTTACAAATAAAAAGAAAATTACAGAGAGTGTTTATTTAATGTACATGTCGTTTATATGTCTTAACCGACCTCCAGATTGGGTGGTCTCCACATCACCCCACACGGCTGTGTACTTCGATATTACACGTCCAGTACACGGCTACTCGGGGCAACCAGGTACATAGTGTGTACTTCTATGTACCTAGAGTGTACTGCTTAAATTTATAGATTCTAATATTTTTCTCAAAAAACATGGAAACAAGTCCTATACCTAAGATGAAGATCAGGGTTCTTACATTAACTAACCCCGTTATTCTATTATCATTAATCTATAAGAACATCAGGGCCCACCATTAACCTAAAAACAATAACTTATCAATAGTTACCCACCTTGGGACCTCTATACTCTATGACTCTAGAACACTCATTCATAATTCATGATGATATAATTTTTTACACCATATCCATCCATTTCACCCCATGGTCAACCATTAGACACACCACTAAGAACAAAAAAAAATATGGCTTCTATAAGTTTTTGGATATTAGGAATGTATCCACTATGAGTTTTTTTATCAAGGAACACAAAAATAGAGAAGTCAAATTCCATGAGTTATAATATCAATAAGCCTATACTAGGTTACCAACATATGATTCATTAATATATTAAGGAATGGTAACACTAACATGAAACCCACAATTCACCTCACCAATAATCCACCCAACACTACCCACCATCTATATTGACATTTTCAAATCATTATCAAGAACATATCGTTGAAACATTGTGCAGACATGCAGGTAATAGGTAGATGAAAATGAGGAACCAAACAAATGAATGATTGGTAGGATTGTAGAAACCCACAAAATAGGTAAAACTTGATATTAGCAGTGACTTTCTCTCATTATATTGTTTTTGGAGTTGTCATTATTCTAATTCAATGGTACTTAATCAATTCTATTCATTTATATTTTTTAATATTTTCTAATTCCTCAAAAATATTATTATTATGTTATTAAAAATACTTTATTATAATATTAATGTGTTATTACCTCTCACTCTCATTATTCCATCTTCATAAGTAACTTTAATGAAAAAATTTCCTTATAGACATATACTATATTATCTAAATACCTATTTATTCCATTTATTGTTTTTTAATATTTATGTATTATTTTTTATAGGGGACTGTATATAAAGATTTATCTCTATGATATACATTCTTCATCCTCTACTGAGTCCCTATTTTAATAAAAATTGTTTTTAAAAAATTAGACATTTGGTAGGGAAGCGCGTTGGACTTAAAAATTACCCTTAAGAAAATTATGATTCCCCAGTATGTATCAAATATATGTGTCACAAATACTTTGTTATATGGAAATATTTTTTCATTACATTGGTTCCCTTCCATTAATTTTTTTTATTTCACTGAATAATTATTATTGATATGATTATATAATGGAATTATTCTAACTTATTACTCCCATAACATTCCTTCAGTACATGTAATTTATTTTACAACATGAATTTCCTATTAGTTTCTATTTTAATTAATGAATATTCACATAGATATATAAATTATTCCATTGACTGGGAACCCATGAAATTATATATATACATTATTTCTATATGGACAATTATTTATTACATAGTCATAATTATATAATAGGTTCCCTAGGGAATATTAAGTACAATATTTTTTATCCATTACTTTCATATGATGGATGCTTTAGGCATGTAATGTTATGAGTGGGGCCAAATATTATATAGCCCCTTAATGTATTGGTAAGTCTAACAAGACAATTTAGCATAGGGTAATATAAGTTTCATTACTATTTATAACTAAAATCATGGCACAAGGCCTCAATGATATAACTATAACATTGGAAATTATACATATCCTTATATGGTGTTTTAATTTTATCCATGTAATAATCAATTTCCATAGTTATGTAATAAAATTATCATGTTATACTCATGATAGCATTAATATAGAACCATTTAAATATTACTTCATTCAAAATTATGTTTATCATGTTAATTCATTATTACCATTCAATGTACACTATCCCTTACAAATCCACTAAGATAACAATTTATATATTTTTCCATTTCCCATGAAATGATGAAGAATACTATATATTAAAAAAAGATAAGCATGGAGAAATAATAATTTTTTTATGAGTGGTATGATTGAATTTAATGATTTAAATGAAATATACTATTAATATATATAACTAGTCCCCTCAGAGTCATAGACATTGGGATCTTGTTTATTTTGTTGCTATATATTTTTTGTCCGTTATGATAAATGATTACCAAAACAAGGTTAATGGTTTTCTGATTGCTACCTTGAGTTGGTAGCTTCACCAATACCATTTTCCATCTATAAATTTTCTTCCTTTATTATTCCATATTTTATATTGTTATGGCTTATATGATTATATATATGTTTTCTAAATTAGATTATGCATGATACAAAAGATCTGTCCGTGAAACTTCTTTTCCTTCCATGCGATCTCAATGCATTTTTAATCATATATCCATTTTATAACAATACTTATTCCTCTTGAATATCCCCAAGAATATCTCCCTTTCCAAAAAATTTATGTGGTTTTTATGGTTGAAATCTCAGTTCTTGGATTTCCTTATCAACATAAGACCCATAATTTAACAAAAAAATAGTTTACAAAATATTTTGTGGGATAATTATGCGTTCATTCTATTATCATTTCATTGGTATTATTTTCTTGAAGAAACTCCCTATATTTACTAAAAATCTACCATTATGTTTTCTTAATAAGGGATTCTCTTGCATAATTCTCACACATATGTCATTTCATGGAACTTTTCTATTAGTGTTCATTATTGTAAGTTCTAAATAATAATACATAATAGTCCCATTTTCAATACTGTATATGGAAAAAAAATGTTACTCACCCAATAAATCAAAAATTCTATTTAAAACATACTTATATCTTGAAATTAAACTGCATGACAATTTATAATCATATAGAATTAAAATTCATGTTATATCTTCTTAATAAGAAACAAATTTTAATCTTTATTTCAAAATTATTATAATCATACCATGTGACCTGGATTTAAAATATGTAATTGAACTATATAGATATTAATTCCATCAATCTTAATATATAGGAATCCATATGTAGGATTCATTTAAACATCACTATATCACCCCTTTCTCTATACCTTACAAGATATAATTAAGCATTAGAGTACATTTATAGAATGATTTAAACTATATAATAACCACTATTGATCATGATCCCATATATTAAGCATAGGATTTTTTATAAATTTTTTTTGGAGTGTTCATTCTAATGATTTTTTGTCAACCAAACTTTTTTTCAATGTTAAGAAATATTTTTTGTAAAGGATTTAATAAACATTGGATAAATATAAAACAGAATCGTATACATCAAATCAAAAACCTTTATGAGTTAATATGACATCCCATCTTATAAATTTCGAAAAATTTGAAATTATGCAACCCAAGAAACTGGATGGGTCAAGGAATCATTGGGAATAAGAAAATGGTGAACCTTATGTTAATTAATTTATATTTGAAATAGATTGATTAACCACTAATATTAATTTGTGATAAAAAACTGAGGTGTTTCTTTATTAATACCTTAGAATTCGAATGGAATATATAACTAATGTAATATGAAGTTTCAAAATCCCAATTATATTTGGTGTCAAATAATGGTGAATAGATTTTAAATTATATAAAATCATCAGGGTGCAGTTCCACACACATATGTAATCACCTCCACCACCATTTCTTCCTCAACTCCAAGAAATCAATGTAAAATCTCACCAATGAAATTCCAACATTTCTAAATGGTAAACACAATGATCAAAATTAATTTTGGGATAATATAATACAGACCATAATATTATAAAAATAAAACATATAAGGTCTAAATATATGGATTTCGATGTCATATGAACAACCTAATAGGTGGAGCAATACCCCCATTATGACATGAAAACTCATTAGGAACCTCTCCTTAGAGAAAGATAATACATTATTACCTTATCTGGAGTTATAAAAATACGATTAACCTTGAATGCATCAGGACATGAAAAATTCTCCTAGAAGGGATCCTATTAATCATGGTTGTTCCCTGCATTGTCTAGTCCAACATTTCATAGATAATTATAAATAATTCTTTTTCATAACTATATATTAGTAGTATTTTTGAATATTCATCTACTATAACTCAGGATCTAGTTAATGTTCTTTCTCTTTTTTCACCAACAAATTGTCATTACTGGTCATCATGGTATCTTGGGGAGAGTATAGGAAACATTGTGTAAGAAACCCCTATAATCCAGTCAGTTTAAAAATAGGTACCTTATCACATTATTATTCTACATAAGGTAAAGAAAAAATACCTTGGAGTTCAACACCATGGTAATTAATGTAATAACCATGGTGTTCCTTCCATTTTAATTCACTATGAATTGCCTCCCCATGATGAAACATAAAACAACCTCAGTGGTCCTCCCCATGAAAATGAATAATCCAACAAAAATTAATTTTTTCTACATGGTAATATACATGGAAGTCCTTCATGGAGTTAAACATTCTATAAAGACATAAATCCTCCCCATGTCAATTAATATTGAAACCATGGAGGTCCTCTCTATTGTACTTATCACATATTCTATATTTTTAAAGAAAAATAAAAATGATATAGACGCCCTCCCCACATCATGAAATAATTTTGAAACTATAAAGTTCAACCTCAGGTTAATCACTATAAAAATCCTCAATAATATAGAACATAAAACCATTATGTTGGTCCTCTCTATGGAAATGATGAATCCCATAACCATAGAGTTCATCCCTATGGAATTTTCCATTAGGAACCTCTTCATGATGAAACATAAAAAACCATAGTTCCACCCAATGGAAATGAATATACTTGAAATAATGGAGACCCACGCAAGGTTACCCATTATTAAAGTACTCCCTATGATAAATCATCAAGTCGATACTAATGGCGGAACCATGTTGATGGGGAATATAGTAACTGTGGAGGTCCTCTATATAGTACCCACTAAAGAGGTTATACCCATAATTAAATGTCATACTAATATATATCCACCCCTTCATAATTAATAAAAAATACACTGAATTCCTCTATATGGTATCCACCATGGAGTCCCTCCCTATAGTACTGACCTCCTAGGATCCATTATGATGATAAATTAAACTATCATGAAGGACCTATATATTTAATAGTTCCTCCATTGTGTGTTTGAAATTGAAAAATATATATTTTATTAGAGATATATTTATGAGACATTCTATAATCAATCAATGGTTATTTATTTCAGTTAGTGGGTGACCCCAGACAACGATCATCATTGGTCCCCATAGTAGATCTTACAGAACATAGAGATATTAAGGAAGACGAAAATGTCTAGTTCCCACATAAAAAGAAGTCATTGAGACTATACATGTGGTCAAAAAACATAATAAGACATCAATTGAAGGTGATTTTGATTCAAATGATACTTGGGTGGAAATTTCAACTGAGAAAATATCTATTATATATTATACCCTCTTCACCTCCTAGTACATTAATCCCATGATCATTTTGGAAGACTATATATCATCCCATTTTTATAACATTTGTTTGAAACTCAACTAATTTAGATATTTTAATTTTCAATGTTATACATATATTAATCATCTAATTTTCACTGATGAGAAATGTCTCCAAGTTGACCTTTTTAAATTCCTAGTAGGTTGGATCCATAAATATTGAAAAAAAACATTTGGTCCTTCAATGAAAATTATTGAATAGACATATGTAAATTCAAAAAATAATTCAAGAATATTTCTTACATATATGAAAAATATTCTATAGGATATTTCACTTCGTTGTGTTTTTCATTCTTCATTTATCAATGGGGGAACTATGAGGGTTCAAATGTTTCACCTATATCGAATCAAGTACATGAGATTTAAATGTTATCAACATTAATGATGTTCCAAATTAATAGTATAGCGACGCTAATCAACTTGTAAAAAATCATTTCATTCTCTTATATCCTAATGAAGGTGTGAATGATATGATCAAGAAGATGATAGGATCCTCCATAAATCTTCAATGAAAAATAAAAATGAATCAAACATTAGGTGGTGAAAACCCAAAATAAAATTCCACAACCAATTATTTCCAACACTCATACAATTTCAGTGAAAGATATACCACATTTATAACTTTTTAGAATACAATACTAATAAATATGGTGAACTTTAGTGCAATTGAAAATGTCATAGACGAAACCCTTGACCCAACGGATAAGAGATTTTTTATCCCTCACCATTACAAAATATATAATTAAGGTAGTTACGTGTTTTATAGTAAATAAATTATATATGAAATTTGGTTCAAATTTTGGTAATTTAAAATGATAAAAATTGGATTTTTTTTGAATTTTTTGATCTTGATAGATATTTTTTTTTGTATTTGGTAAAAAAAATGGTTTGAGGATGATAAATTTGGTACTTTTTACCTATGTTTTAAGTTTTATTTGAAATGTCAGGGGTATGGATAGGAATAAAACAAGATTACTTATCTAATATATTATTGTAGGTGGAACCTTGTGCTTGGTAGGGTATCATTGGGTACCCAGTGGGGAAATTAATTGAGGGAGAGGATCACCTAGACCCTCGAGTGCTCAA
Organism: Viscum album; assembly: GCA_963277665.1. Lineage (NCBI taxonomy): Eukaryota > Viridiplantae > Streptophyta > Magnoliopsida > Santalales > Viscaceae > Viscum > Viscum album. The sequence continues at coordinate 1,327,360,309 of OY728127.1, read as the reverse complement.
TTCCCGTATATCAGGTACCAAATGGCCCCAAAAAATTATATAAATTAATTTATTTCAATAATATTATGTTATGAAATTTTTACCCTTTAAGGGGGGCCTGATGAAATTTCTTCTCCATACCATCTTTAATGGACGAAACCCCCCTTTTAATTCTCATTTAACCCATTATTTTTTCCATTGAATCAATACGGCCCTACGGATTTTTTATATACAAAAAATATTTTATACATCTATAAATTCTTTCCTATTATAATATTCTCCTCAAATTTCCATGATTTTGTGATTGGGAATTAGATTAAATTTCACTAAGACATGGTAAATTTCATTCAATACAATGGGGATTTTTCATGTATTAGTTGGAGGAAGTCTAGGATTATCCTTCATATATTGTTTTTTTCTATTTTTAGGATAATATATTTTGGAAGTGTTTATTCTTTGTATTTTATCATCTTGAATTAAAATTAAAATTTTTATGGAATATTGAATTTTTTGATTTTTGTCATTTTTGTTTTAGGTTTTTTTCATGAGTTGATTTCACTGTATCCCATTGTGTTTTTTAATTTTGATGTTATGGTTTATATGGAAATGTAATTAATTATTTATTTAAATTTTGGATTGATTATTTTAAGGGTAATTTTGGGAATTAGTAAATTGATAAATATCCCCAATGGTTATGTTAAGTGGTCTAACCAATTTCTGTCATTTTTAGGTTATGCTTATGAGATAAAAACTAGTATATTTATGAACTAATACTAAGGATAATAGATATACATGGAATAATAAGTTTTTAGCTTTCAAATTATTTTTTTCATATGTAAAGTTAATTATTTTAAACCAGATTTTAGATGTAATTATGTAGCCGTTTTGGTTCACTCTTGTTTTCTTAAAAATAATGATCTATTGTCATATATAAAGTTTTCATAATTAAAGTCTTTTTCATTCATGCTTATTTGGTAATTTTTATATTGAACATATTTTTATTTTTTAATTTATTTTTTAAAATAAATATTTTCAATCTGGTTTATGGTTTCCCATTTCTTTTGGTTACCTTAACATTTTGAATGAAATAACATGAAATATATGAGTACTAATGTATTCGTTTTCCATTCCTAACATTTTTACATTGAATTTTAAAAATAATTTTCATTTATAAATATAATTATGAATGTTTTACTAAATTCAATATATATTTTCATAACTTGGATTGTTAACATGTATTTTTCATTCATGGTAGTATCTATATTTAAAAAGGATTATGTTTAAAAAAATAAAATGTTATAAATATTTAAAGAAATATAAAAAAATATTATCTTTTCATGATTCGGTTATGTTTCATGATTATAAATTTAAAAATAATTATATAAGTTTATTTTATTTGGTATTTTCTCGAGAAGTAAATAATTTATGTGTGATCTTAATGTTAACACACTTTTGAGTATTTTTAGTAATTATGAAATTGATTCTTAACTAATATAGGGTTATATAACTGATATCCATGTCTATAAATAGTAATTAGGAATATAAAAATATTTCCTAAATCATGGTATTTTATTTATAATTTTTATACATTACATAAATATATTAATTTATGAAACAATTATGGTTGTAGTGATTACCTCATTAATGAAAGATTCAAATAAATGAATTTATAAATATTAAAACAAATGTAATTTATTTATTTTGATGTCATCCATGAATTTTATGGATGATATTAACATATTATATTTGAGTTATAGCCTTAATTTCTAAGGAATCATGTTATGATTTTTAAAAAATATCAAATATGAATAGTGTCAAAAATTGACATAATTTATAACATAAAACATAAAATAGTTTATTAAATGATATTAAATTCTTAAAAATATAAGATTTTTTCAAATGGTTAATATAAGTACAAATATGTTATAAATAATTTTTTTGGGTCTTTCTACATGATATGGTAAATACACTAACCCACAAGGTGTAAATAACATGATATCATATTAAGATTAAAAATGGTAAAAAAAGGATTAAACCAAAAAGATAAGGATAAAAAATATTAAAAACTTGTATACAAATTATATTATGATGGTTATTCAAAAAAAAATTATTTTTTTTCAAATTAATTAAGTTTTAGAACATTTTTAGTCGAAATTGAATTTATAATAAATTAATATTTTGTAAGTTTCTTAAAGTGCCCCTCTAATAACTTATAAAAGGGAACCTCCTCCCTCTCCTCTTAACTCCATTTTGAGCATTCATGTTCGGACAAACCCAGCCCATTTCTCTTCTAAACTATTCTAATTACATTATAGAGGTTCTAGTCTTCTCAAAAGACCAACTCTAGTTCTCTAAGTGTAAATTTAAAGGAGGCACATTAAGGAAGAGGTAATATCTTCTACTGATTCTTTATAATTTATTTCTTATCCTACTTAATCTTCTTTAGTTGTTTTAATATAAAGTAATAACATATGTATCACTAATATAATTATATGTTATTATAAGTATGAAAAAAAATCCAATTTCACCTTGTATGAATCCTATGAAAAATGAAATCACCGCGCGTGCGTACGTACGACTTACTGTCTCCACCCTATGGTAATCATTTTTTCACCAACACCTAACATGGATGGATATAATAGTGGAAATAATAACTATATATGATTATTATAATATAATACTAATTCTGAGATACTATACACCATCTAATTCAATACAATTTTACAATTATGTGAACTATATCATCGCTCTTGCGTATATATGGATTACCTTCCCCATAGTGCGATGTGATTCATTATACATAATCTTTAGCAAACCATGATTATATAAATGAATTGAATGAATAAATTTGATATATATTAATCTAATACCATTCTATAAATGCTATAACTATAACCTAAAAATGTGAATAAGAACTTGTCCTACAAAACATAATTAAGAACACAAATCATTTAATACCTGAATAACGAGTAACAATGAAATGTCACTAACAAATGGATGAAAATATGATCATAAATGTTATCATAAAAATAATTTTGATTCTGTAATAAATCAGTAACATTACTCAAATCATTATACAAGAGTTTTGAATACATATGAAGCATATCGGACTTAAGTTGAGGGATAACATTTCAAATCTCGTTTTATTCTGAGATTATTTATTCCTAAGTATCCACTAGGGAAAAATTTATCATCCATGTTCATGTTTTTTAAAAAATACTGTCATAAAATGTATACTATTATTCTATGTGTTTTTAAATTCATTTTTAAACTTTTATACGTTTACAACATGGTTTAGACAAAATCTTTATTTTGTTTACCATACAAGGTGCATTTTTCCTTTTTTAAAAACAGTACGATGAGAATTTTTTTTAAACTTATACGGTATGAATAGGTTTTTACATCTTCATAAATCCTTATTTCCATGAATCGACATCTACACTTTTACAAGTGTATTTTCAACTCAATTATTTTCTTTTATAATTTCATGTCATTTTATGAAAAGGAAACGTTTTTGTAGAAGAAAGGATATTTTCCTTAGGAATGAAGGTTAAGTATCTTATCAAAATTATTTTCCATCGAAGATTATGTAGGTATATGTTTCTATACCTATTATTTATATTATTTGATTATGTTTTATTTAGGAAATCCATTTGTTTTATATCAATTTTGATGGAATGATGTTTAAGACACACATTTGATTTCATGGGTTTTTATATGGTGAATGTTTCTATGTTTTGGTGGATCATGTAATAATAGTTTCAATATGACATGGGTGGGACCTATATCCCCATCCAAGTCATTAGGTAATGATTTATATCTCATGATATAAACATGAATGGAATAGAATGTTAATCCAGTTTAGTGATACAGGGATGGAATGAGGAGATAACATGGTTCAGTAATAGACTTTTTCCACAATGATGGTCTTTGAAAAGAGCCTTGACTAATATTAAATGATTTTTTATCCTTATGAGTGTATGCTAAAAAAAATTATGTTTTTGTAATAACTATTGGGATTACATTGAAATTTTATTATTTATCTTATGATATGATATTGTGATCCCTTATATGCTGGATAAGATTTTCAATTGTTATGTTCTTATGAATATGATATGATTATTATATCATTTTTTTACCCTTAGTAAGCATTTGATGTCACCCTTATATATGTTTCTTTTCACCATGATATGAAGAAGGGTATTAAGTATGATATTCCAAAAAGGATTCTATATATGATGTAATAAATGGGAGTCAATGTAGATGTTTTATGAACTAGTTATTTATGTTTTCCAGTTTCAAAAGCCATTATTCCTATATGGTCCTACCATGATTTTTGTTATATCTTGTAATAAATAAACATCAATTCTGAAGTAATATCAATTTATGTAAAGAATGAGTCTCTATAGTTGGTATCAAAGGAATTTATTTGTTATCTTTTGGAAACTGGGATGAGAAATCCTTAAGGATGTGCCTATGTATAAGATACAATTATAGTGTTTTAGAAATGTCTCTGAATAACCAAGGATAAAACCTAAAGTTTCCTAAATTAAAATTTTATATTTCATTATGTGGTTTTCATGTTATGATTACTGTTTCTCACACTTTTTTTCTTGGTTTTAGTGAATGATTTTAACCCAAAAGAACCATGTTAATGCTGAATATGATAGAAAAGGCGATGAATATCCCCCTGAGCGACCAAATGTTATGGGAGATAGAATGAAAATTTTTGAAGCCATGCTCACACAACATTTCCAAGCTATGAATCTTTCCGGACTTCAAAATGACCAAAGGAGGGAGAAAAATTATGTTTAATCCTTCATGAGGCCGCCTCCACAATCATTAAGAAGGTCTTTCGATCCATTAGTGGCTGAACAATGGATCAGTACCATTGAAAAGATATTTTTCAGTTCTACAATGTTCTGAACATGATAGATTCATCTTAACAGTATATTATTTGGATGGTGAAGCAGATAAATGGTGAAATATTATCAATAATATGAGGCAAATAGATGAAATTTGGTCCATGGAATGGGCTGAGTTCAAGAACCTATTTTTAATTAAGTACATTCCGTGTATTCTCTGAAAAAAAATATGGAGAAGGAGTTCCTTGAACTTAAGCAAAACGATGATAAATTTTTTGGTACCTACAAAGAAACTTTTACAAGACATGAATAGTATGCTTCTAGAATTATTATCCATCCTAAGAGTAAGCTTTACCGATTCTTTAGTGTCTTAAAACAAACTCTCCGTAGGGAATTATCCATAAGGGACTTCAAGAGCTTTGAGGAAATTGTTTGATGTGATATGAAGTTTGAGATTGATATTGTAGTAACCCATAAGTCATATGGGTTTGATAAGTATAGGAAAATGGAATTCAAAGGAAAATCTAAAGACCACACTAAAAAGAAGATGATTTTTCCCTTATGCTCAAAGTGTGGAAAGAAACATGGAGTGAATTGTCTTAAAGGGACTAGTAGAAATTTTTAGTGTGGAAAAGAAGGTCATCAGGAAATTGAATGTGGATGTGATGGGAAAAATATGTCTAATGATGAAAACAAAGAAAAGGCTACACAGAATTCACCTCCTACACTTCAATGTAACAATTTCATGGAAATGGGGAATTATGCCTATCAATGCCCTAACCCAAGGCTTATTGATGATGATTGATTTCAACAAACTCTTATGGCCAAAGACCAAGGAAAGTCACATGAAATTACTCTCGGTGATGTGGAGTACAATAATGATGTGTTGAAAGGTGCACTTACCTGCCTGAATGGAATGAAGGCCTTTATTTTTATGGATTTTTGATAACCCCCATTTCAAGGGATTAGGGGGAACCCTTAAAAGGCCCACATGCTCAGAGATTACATGGCCCGTAGGCTTAGGAGATTACATGACCCGAAGGTCTTAGGGAATTAAACTAGACTATCTACAAGGAACTTCCCTTCCATATCATCTGTATCTTGATAGTAGATCTCCACCTTTGCATGATTGTTTGGCTAGGCGTCCCATGAAAGCACAGGCTGGTACGGATGGCATAGTCATATCCTCTCATTCTGAAAATCCATTTGGCTCGGCTCTAGTAAGTGCACCTGCTCTGAATCCTCTTTCGGGGCTTCTCCTTTTTTGTAGTGTGTCTGGGCCCTGCATTCATCTGGACAAAAGGCCTTAGGGTGTCCCTAATGCCTAAAGGTGTCCCGAAGGCCTTGAGAAAAAACTGTCCCAAAGGGCTTGGGTGGCCCGAAAGCCTTACAGGACCCGAGGACCAAACCGGTGGCCCGAAGGCCCAAATCGATAAATAGTTCTGGCTGATACAGTACCGAACAGTACCTGTTATAGTGCCTGCTACAGTACTACTACATTGCCTACTACAGTACTACTATAGTACTTCTACATTAACCTAGAAATATGCCTCCAACCAGATTTAATGTCGGGTCTCTTGGATGCACCTAGAGAGTCCTCACCAACTGGGATGAGGCTCTTGTGTGTGAAAGGTGCACTTACAATCCACTCTAAAGTTACAAATGTTTTATTTTATTCTGGAACCACCAACTCTTTTATTCTAAATAATTTTCTAAGGGAATCTCTATATTACCTCAACAATTAGATGTTGAGTAAGCTATGACAACTCATAATCGAACAACGGTCACATCAAAAGTTTACAATTCATCTCCAATTATAGTTTTTGGGAAAGTACATCATAAAAATATTGTGATCCTTCCTATAGTGGAATTTGATTTGATTCATGGCATGGATTGGCTTTCTTTTTATGGATCTCATATCAATTTCCAATGAAGGGAAGTCGCATTTCATATTCCAGATAAATTTATCATCATCTATCAATGCAAGGATGAATACAACCTTCCGGTACAAAATTATTCCATCTTATGGCGCTTGATTCCAATAAATGAAGGTTATTAATCTTAAATGGTTGTGGAGAAACTCATGATTTAGAATATTCCAATTGTACAGGAGTTTGATTATGTATTTCTGGAGGAATTTCCAGGTCCTCCACCAAATTTGTATGTTGAGTTTTTAATAGAACTCATACTGGGTGTTATACCTATATCAAAGACACCATATAGAATGGACCTAATTGATTTATAGGAATTGAAGAACCAAATACGAGAGAATAATCATATTCCCTAGTGAGTCACCATGGGGAGAACCTATTTTTTTTAAGAAGAGAGATAGATCAATGATACTCTGTATTGATTATAGATAACATAACAAGATCACTATCAAGAATAAATATCATCTCAGATGAATTGATGACTTATTTGATCAACTATGCAGAGTTTAATACTTTTCTAGGATTGATCTCTGTTCAAGGTATCATCAATTTAGGGTCAAAATGAGGATATACCAAAGATGGAACTCTGTAAATGTAATGGACACTACGATTTTACGGTGATTATTTTTTGTCTTAAAAATTCCACTTCTATCTTCATGGATATAATGAATTTAGTCTTTATAGAATATCTTGATTAGTTTGTGTTATTATTTATAAATGATAATATTTTCTATTGAAAGAGAAAGGAAGAACATGAAGATTACTTGAGAATTGTACTGAAGATCATGAGAAAGGATAATATTTAGTAAAAATTTACCATGTGTGAATTTTGGCTTCAAAAAGATTCATTTCTGGGTCACATAATCTCCAAAGAAGGAATATCATTGGATCTAGAAAAAATAGAGGTTATTGAAAGATAGTCGAGACCAACAACAGTAACAAAGATATGATGTTTTCTTGGTTTGTTTGGATATTATCAAAGTTTTTTGAATGATTTTCCCTGTTTATCTAATCCACTCACCAAGTTGACTAGGAAAGGATTTATGTTCATTTAAAAGGATGAATGTGAAGATAATTTCAAAGAGCTAAAAAGACAGTTAGCCAGTGCACCTGTGCTCACACTGCCTTATAGTGGAATAAGGTTTGTGATCTATAGTAATACATAAAACAAGGGGTTCAGGTGTGTTCTTAGGAAAATGGTATGGTGATAGCTTATGCCTCGCGATAGTTGAAAATCCATGAAAAAAATTACCCAACTCATGATTTGGAGTCAGCTACGTTCATCTTTGCATTAAAAATATGGAGGAATTATCTTTATGGTGAAAGGTGTGGGATTTTTACTAATCATAAAAGTATAATGTATATTTTTACACAAATGGAGCTGAATATGTGCCAAAGAATATGGTCGGAGTTGATTAAATATTATTACTTCTCAATATATTACCACCCTGGGAAAGCGAACAAGGGGGCAGATGCTTTTAGTCGAAAGGACAAACCTAGCTAATTCATGATAAGGATCACAAAAGATCCAATATTTATGGATTTACAAAGGATGAATCATGATATTTTATTGGAAGGGGAGAAATATTATCTTTCTTAAATGAATTTTCAACCATCTAAAAAATGAAGATTAAAGATGCACAGAAGGAATTTGTGGAGTTAAAACAGAAGGTGATAAATGTTCCTGAATTTAACCTTGATTGTGATGAAATAATAAGGTTCAGGAACCGGGTTTGTGTTCCTCCCATACCAGAATCAAATAAGGATCTATTGGAGGAGGCTCATAGTTCTTCATTCCCTATTCACCCTGGAACCACAATGATGTAAAAGGACCGGAAAGAGTACTTCTGGTCAGATGGCATGAAAATAGATGTTGCCGAATATGTCTCTCAATACATGGTTTTTCAGAAAGTTAAGGTTGAGAGATAGAAGTCTAAGGGGATGTTACAACCATTACCCATAAAAAAATGGATATGGGAAAACATCACCAAGTACATTGTCATTGGACTTCCAAAAACATCCAATGGTAAAAAAAATTATCTAGGTTATATTTGATCGTCTTATGAATTCGGCACACTTCCTCAATGTTAATGAGGATTTCTCTCTTGATCAACATTCCAGGATATATGTAAAGTAAGTGGTGATATTTAATTAAGTGCCACTTTCCATTATATCTGATCAGGATATGAGGTTTACCATGATGTTCTAGCTAAACCTTCAATATGCTCTGGATATAGAGTTATGTTTAATTGCTGCTTATCATCCTCATACATACATCTAGTCTGAGAGGAAAATTCAAACACTGGAAGACAAGTTGAGATCTTTCTCTATGGATTTAAAAGGTGTTTGGGATAGACAACAACCATTGGTGGAATTTTCTTACAATAATAGCTTTCACTATAGTATTCAGATTGCTCTTTATGAATCCCTCTATAGAAGGAAGTGAATAAATCAATCATGTTGGGATGATATTGGGGAAATAAATATATTAGGACCTGGTCATGTTGATAAAATGGAAGAAAAGATCAAATATATTCAAAAACACATAAGATAAGCTGAGAGTCAACAAAAAAGTTGTGTTGACTACCAAAGAAAAGACATATAGTTTGAACTGAGTGATAAGGTGTTCTTATGAATATTTCCCTAGAAGATAGTAATGATATTTAGAAATAAGGCCAAGCTGAGCCTTAGGTATATCAGTCCTTTTGAACTACTAGATCATGTTGGGAAGGAATCTTACCAATTGTAGCTTCCAATGAATCTCTCTCATGTTCATGATGCGTTCCATGTATCTCTACAGAGAAAGTACATACCCAATCCTCCACATGTACTAAGCTCTGAAGTCATATCGCTCGAGTAAGATCATTTATATGAAGAACAACCATTAGAGATTCTGGATCATAGAAAAAAAGTTCTACAAAACAAGACCACTCACATGTTTAAAGTGTTATGAAGGAACCACCTATTAAAATAAGCAACATGGGAACTTGAGGATATGATTAGGGAGAGGTATCCTTATATGTTTATTTCCAAGTGATGAATTTTGAGGTCGAAATTCAGTATAAGGGGGTAGAATGTAATACACAGATGTTTTTAGGAAATATTTTCTTAGTTTTTATTTCATCAGTAGCTTTCTTTACATGAAATCATGATTTTAAATGAACCGTGACATTCCCTAAATATAAAAATTACCATTATATCCTAGTGGTTAGGTTAGCGAGAATAATTATAACTAAGTTATGAAAATGCATTATGAATTTATTAGCTATTAATTATTTATGAAAAATATAAATCAATTAGATATTTGTATTTTCTTGTGAATAAATTTGGGTGATGAAATTTTTGAGATATTTGTGTTATATATATAATAAAATATTTTTGATATTCATCAGATGGATATTTTAGTCATAAGGTATGAATAAAACCCTATTTTATGTATAAGAACCTATTTTAAATAGGTTAATTTTTTACCTTTAAATAGAAAACCAATTTTAAATTATGATTTTATCAAATTAACTTTGGATACATTTCTGATATTTTTCTGATAACTTTCATGTTTTGATGAATTGTAAAAACACTCAAATTTTTAATTAAAATAAACTTTTTTCATTGAGATAATTTATATGGTTAAATTATAACATTGATTTGTTTGAAAGTATAAATAGAATATATTTTTACCATTGAATATAATTTAGGTCATTGGCATTAATTTTACATTTAATTCATTGGTAAAAACATTTCAATCTTTTTCAATGTTTTAACTTTTAAAACTTGTTGTCTCATTTCAACAACGAGAATAATTTTAAAATTATTACTGCAACTTCTATGTTTTGAATTGGGAAAAATGGATTCCATATTTGGAATTAGAAGGTCCAAATTCTGTGAATAGTTACACTTTATTTTTAGACATTAGGAATATTAACTTCTGTAATTATATTATTTACAATGGTTAAAGGGTAAATCTGGTAAATAATGGTAAAAAATAATAATTCAATAATATTGAACTACCATAAAACGTGTTCTAATACTATTAGATGAAATATTACCTACCATGGGAATCTTTGGGATGATTTTGGGACCCCATTGATTAACTTGGATGTGAAAATGACATTTTATAAAAATTAATTTACAGGTAAAGATACTTATAACCTAAAAAAATATATTTTATTAATTGATTTTTAATATATGGTTATATAACTTATATCAATCTCTATAAATATTCATTATAAAGATTAAATTGTTTCCAACATCATGGTATTTTATTTATATTTTTTATATATTAGATAAATATATTTATTTATGACACAATTATGATGTAGTGATTACCTCATTAATGAAGGATTCAATTAAATGAATTTGTAAATATTAAAAAAAATTAATTTAGTTATTTTGATTTGATACATGAATTTTATGGATAATATTTACATATTATATTTGATTTAATTCTTTTTTTTCGAAAAAATTAGGTTGTTATGATTTAAAAAAAAAAGTCAAGTATGAATAGTGTTCAAAATTGACATAATTTATAAATTAAAACATGAAATAGTTTATTAAATGATATTAAATTCTTTAAAAATATAAGAGTTTTCCAAATTTTTAATATAAATCAAAAATATGTCCTAAATTTTTTTTTGGTCTTTTGACCTGATATGGTAATTACACTAACCCCCAATGTGTAAATAAATTGATTTCACAATAAGATCAAAAAGGTTAAAATAAGGGTTAAACCAAAAGTATAAGGACTAAAAAATTTTAAAACGTGTCTAAATATTATTGGATGATGGGTATTCAAACCAAAATTATCGTTTCTTCATATTAAATAATATTTGGACCTTTTTTAGTCGAAATTGAATTTATAATAAATTAATACTTTGAAAGTTTCCTAACGTGGCCCTCTTTTCTTCACTCCATTTTGAGCCTTCATGATTATCCGAAACCAGCCCATTTCCCATATAAATATACCTAGTAATACTCTATTGGTTTTGGTCTTATCAAAAGACCAACTCTAGTTCCCTATGTAGAAATGTAAAGGAGGTACGTCAAGGAAGAGGTAATCTATTCTACCGATTCTTTCAAATTTATTTCTTACTCTACATCTTATTATTTAGTTGTTTCATTACAAATTACTAACATCAGTATCAATAATAAACTTACATGTTATTATAAATATTAATAAACCCTATTTCACCTTTTATCCATCCTACGAAAAACAAAATCCCGACATGTGTGTATGTACAGCTTACCGTCTCCATTCCGTACTGTAATCTATTTTTCACCACCACCTTAATTGGATGTGTATAATCGTGGAAATAATAACTATATATGAATATAATAATATGATACTAATTCATAGATACTATACATCATCCACTTCAATACCATTTAATAATTATGGGAATGATATCGTCGCTCGTGAGTACGTACGACTTACCGTCTCCACAGTACGATGTGATTCTTTCAACATAATCTCCCTTAAACCATGATTATATAAATGAATTGAATGAAAAATAAGATATATATTATGATAATACCATGATATAAAAGATATAACTAGATTCTAAATATAGGTATAAGATCTTATCTGACAAAACATACTTAAGAACATAATGCATTTAATAGCCAAATAATGAGTAACAATGAAATGTTATAGAAAAATAGATGAAAATATGATCATAAATGTTATGAAAAAAAATTATTAAGATTCTATAATAAATCATTAATATTATTTAAATCATTATAGAGGATGTTAGGATACATATAGAGCATATTAGTCCTAAGGTAAGTGATAACTTTTCCAATCTCGTTTTATCCGAGATTGTTTATTCCTAAGTACCTAATAGGTATATATTTATCATCTGTGTCCATAATTTCTAAAAAATATTCTCATAAAATATGTACTATTTTTATGCGTGTTTAAATTATTTTTTACCCATTTTTATTTTTAGTACATTTTTTGTATGGAATTTTTCTTTAGTTTATTATACGAGGTAATTTTTGACTTTTCTGGAAAAAGTACAAGGATAATGTTTTTTAAATTATATGTCCTGAAAGTGTTTTTACATCTTCATAATTCTTTATTTCCATGAAAATTACTCTACACATTTACATGTTTATTTTCAAATCAATTATTTTCTTTTAAAATTGTATGAAATTTTAAGAAAAGAAAATGTTTTTGAAGAAGGAAGGATATTTTCCATAGGAATGATGGTCAAGTGTTTTATCAAAATTATTTTCCATATAAGATTACGTAGGGTTATGTTTCTATCCATATTATTACTATGTTTTTATTGTCTGTACTTTAGTAAATCCATTTGTTTTATATCAATTATGATGGAATGATGTTTAAGAAACCCATTTGATTTCATGGGTTATCCTATGGTGAATGTTTCTATTTTTTTGGGGCTCACGTAAGAATGGTTTCATTTTGAGATTGGTAAAACCTATATCTCCCTCTAATTAATTGAGTAAAGATTTATATCTCATGATATATACATGGATGGAAGGGAAAGTTAATCTTGTTTAGTGATACAGGGCTAGAACGAGGAGAGAACTCAGTTCAATAATGGAATTTGTCTACTATGATGGTCATGGCAAAGAACCTTGACTAATATGAAATGATTTTATATGATTATGTGTATACAACACAAAATTTCATGTCTTATGTTATGACTATTGGGATTACATTACAATTTTATGATTATTCCCAAGAAATGATATTTTGATCTTTTATATGTAGGATAATATTTTCAAATGTTATGTTCCTATGAATATAATATGATTGTTATTTAATTTGTTTACGATTACTGAGTATTTGAGATCAGCATTTTATATGTTTATTTTCCCCAGGACAAGAAGAAGGATATTATGTATGATATTCCAAAGACTATTCTTGATACGATGAAATAAAAGGGGGAAAATGAAGATTTTTATGAACATGTTTTTTATGTTTCCCAATTTCTAAAGAAACTATTCATATAAGGTCCTACCATGATTTTGTTATATGTTCTAATAAAAATACTTGAATTATGAAGTGATATCAATGTATGTAAAGAATTGGTTTCTATACATTAAATAAGGGTTATTTTGGAAAACCTTAACTTCAAATATTAGACTTTCATTTTTCAAAAAATTCCATCAATTATGTTTTAATTGAGGAATATATATTTAGATAAGAAGATTTAACTTTTATATTTGTATGTCATAAATGGTTTTTTTGCCTTATCTTATCCCTTATTTAAATTTTTTAATATTATAAATTGGTATGATTGATTCCATACAAACCAATTGTTTCACTACTAGTATTGACTACAAATTTTATATACCATATATATATGGTTGTTTGGATTAAAATAAGTGATCCATAGGTTGTTACTTATGCAAAAATTAAGCATTGTATGGCTTTCCATTAGTGAAATTTAAAATTATTGGTTTTCTCCATGACTTGTTAATATGTTATATTGATGATAGGTTTCTAAATTGTTTTTAATAATATAGTGTATCCCTGGAATAACTTACTATATGTGTCTCTTTTACTTGTAGAACTGATTTAAGACATTCTAAAATATTGAAAAACATTTCCAAGTGATCATGCATATTATTTTCTTATGTTGAGGTTTTGGTTACTGTAATTAGTGATATGTGCATGAGAAAGACTACTATATTGATATATCACATGGACTAAAATGTAATCTATTTTTATTATAATATTCATAATTAGGTATTTCGTGTGATTAATGATAGGTAGATGGAATTTGATGGGCTAACAATATTCTAACTTCTTATGCACCTTAAAAACTTTTAAAGGAATAAGTTATTATATTTCCCTTACTAGGTATATACTATACATTTACCCATGGAATGGGTATTACACCAAGAAATATTTTCTCTAACTCCCTAAATAAGATGGATACTATTCGAAAATATATGTTAAGATATTGTTTATATGTTTTGGGGTTGTTTTGTTAGTTGACGAAAGCAGGTGGACAATGTTCCAGAGTGTTTGTTAATATGTCTAGTTGAAAAAAAGTGTTTTTGGAATCACTTTTATGTAATCAATAATCACACACAAAAATTGTAAAATTAAGAGTATTTTTCTGAGAATGTACGTGTTGTCACGTATGAGTTTCACAACATTTGGACCACAGTGGAAGTTAATTACAATGTGGTTCATAAAAGAACTAAGTAATATTTCTTTATAGTGGTAGTATCATTTTCAAGAATATTGAGCTAACTTTCCTAGTTTTATTAAAAACAAATGTTATTTCTTGAAGGGATAGAACAACATGAATTAAAAATTATAATTCAGACAAAAATGATATTTAAGAAATCATTGTATTACAACTTTTTTTTATCTGAATTATTTGATCTCTTTGAATATATAAGGATCTATTAATTAATTCTTTCTCAAGAGTGAAAATTAACATATAAGATCATTTTTGGGATATTTCATAAATGTATCATGTAATTTTTCTACAAAGAATGTTATGGAAAATATGATTTTTGAAATGCATTACAATATTGAATGAATAATGTTCATGGAGGCAGTATTATCAGTAAAAAAAATTATTTGGAGGTAGTCTACATAAGGGAAGTTTGTGAATATTTTTAGTTATGTAGTCCACGAAGGTCATATGTGTAGGGAGAAGTTCACCATGTAGTAGCTCGTGAAAATAAGTTTGTGAAAAATAAATTGTATACCAAGGAAGTAAATATATGGATTTAAAGAGGTAAATTTATTAAAATGTAGCTGGCATAGGAACAGCACACGGTGAACAATAAACATAAAGGTAGTACACAGTGAAAAATATGGTTAATTAGTGAATTACTGACAAATAAAGTTTTATGTTTTGAAGATAATCCCATCTCACTGATGAGAGAGGACCGTAATGTCACATTCATGTCATTGTAAACCCATTCAGAGGTGATACAGATCTTCAAAATATTCTTCTAGAGGAGTGGTGAGATATTTTACTATGATAGAGTTGTAACTTCAAAATATTGAATTACTATAAACTAGGTAGGACATTGAGTCCAATCTATACATTATAATATCATTTAACTTTATTTATTCCAATACATTGAAACATTTCCATTATATGATCCATAGATTAGTCCGATTTTTGTGAACCATTTAAAAATTTCTCTATCATTTTCATGCATTCATTTTGATATATATTGTTGTGAGAAAAATTGTGTAACAACCTAGGTATTTATAGAATAATAAATTTTTCATTTCTATTAATATTTATGAATAATATATAATTTATACATTAAATGGGATGCTTTTTCATATATCCTATTCAACACATAATAATAGGTTTCTTTGAAATCATATGTTGCACACAACTTTGAGTTATACTGAAAAATAATATAATATTATTATTATTTTTAATAGTAGTTAATGCCTAGAAATTGTATTGGAGGGAATAAACATAATTAACAAAAATATTATTATACATATTTTTTAAATGACTTTATAATTATCCAATGAATATTAGAGTCTTAAAATGAGAATGAATCCAATTTTAAACATAAAATACTCTAATATTTTTAAAAGGTCCTTTTACCGCCATTTGATGGAGAATGCTTTTTAAATATAGTTTTTTCCACATTTATATGTTTTATTTGAAATAATAAACTTCTTCTATAGAATTGGGACATCAAAATTTACTTTGGATGAAATTTTGGTATTTTTCTGATAAAGTTCATTTTTTAATGAATGGTGAAAAATAATGCATTTTAATTCAAAACTACCTTTTTATCTAATTTATCTATATAGTTATATTGTAATTTTATTTGGTTTTAAAGTGGAATTGTATTATATTAATATCATTTAATCTAGTTATGGTCATTGGATGTAATTTAACTTTGAAATTGGATATAAAAACATGTCAATATTTTGATAGTTTTTTCTTCTTAAAAACCCGCTTTTTTTGTTTTGACAGGAGGAATTAATTTAAAATTAATTTCTACCAATTCAGTTTTTTGAATTTGGAAAAATGGATACAAAATTTGGAACCATAAGTTCAAAATTGTGTAAATAGGCACCTTTTATTTTGGTACATTATAAATAGTAACTTCGGTAATTATTTTATTTACCATGGTTAAAGGGTAAATCTAGTAAATAATGGTAAAAAATATTATTATAATAATATTAAACTACCCAAACACGTTTCATAATACTATTGGATAAGATATGCTTGACCATGGGCATCCTTGGGTGGATTTTGGGTTCCAATGCAGCCTCTTTGATTGGAAAATGACATTTTATTAGAATTAATTTAAAGTAATGATAAATATTACCTAAACACGCCTTTTTTACTAAAATAATTGTTATATGGGGTTATATAACAGATATATTCAACTAGAAATATTAATTAGAAAGATTTAATGATTTCCTATATCATGGTATTCTATTTATAATTTTGTATATCTCATATAAATAAATATATTTTTGTCATAATGATGATGTATTGGTTTCCTTATTAATGAATGATTTAAATAAATGAGATTATAAATATTAAAATAAATTTATTTTAAAATTTTTTTCCATACAGAATTTTATGGATTATTATGTCTTGTTATCTTTTAATTAATGAGTTTTTTTATAAGTAATTAATTTGTTTTGGATTTTTAGAAAGTCATGATATGAATAGAATAAGAATTGACATAAAAGAGTTTAAAAAAATACTATTTTATTAAATGATATAATAGTCCTAAAAATATAACATACAGCCAAATGACATAGATAATGTTGAAAATGTAATTAATAAACCACTTTTTGTTTGATTGGATTTTTATATTAACTATATTAACAATATAGTATGAGTACACAAGAAGACATGGTAAGAGTTAAATTTGTTAACTAAGGGTTAAAACTACAGTATATGGTTACATTTATAACCTATACTTGTCTAAACCCTATTGGTTGACAGGTTTTCAACCGAAAAAAATTTTATATTTGAAATAAATTCCTTTGGGACCATTTATATATGAAAATAATTTTATAATAAAATAATACTTCAAAATTTCCCTAATGTGCCCCTTATCCCTCTTATAAAAAGACATCACTCCTACCCTTTTAATAACACCTATCAAGCCCCATGGATCTTCTAAAATATACCTAATTAAGCTCCCAACATCCCTATCTTACTTCTAGAATCATTACCTTGTACAAAAGTCATTTCAAGATAGCCGTTTGGCTCAAATCAAAGGGAGTTACACATTTTAAAAGGTAGTGACTTCTCTAAAGATACATTACATTATTTTACATATTGATCCCAATTATATTCTTATTCTTTTATTAAATAACAAAAAAAATATCCTTAATATACTAGGATGTTGTCATGGAAAGGATTCAAAATCTGTTTCTGTGGACGACGCACTAATGCCTCACGAAATGATGATTGTTTAATTTTCCCCTACCACCTCTCACAGTAGACATTTTGATGGCACTATATTTATCTCTGATATATATTATATTTATATTGTATCCATTATTATTTTTTATTAATTTAAATTATACTTTTATGCATTCCATTATGTGTAAATATGATAATTTCATTTGAGGAAGTGCGGACCATCTCCCCATAATAGTGATATGACTCCTTCATGTCATACCTATAATGTATAAAGGATGGCGTTAATGAAATTATGTAATGTATATAAAATATAAAATTTTACTTGTATCATTTAGTTTTTATTCTTTTAAATATGAATATGAAATGAAAGTAGTGTTCATTCGTACGTATGGCTTACCGTATCCATTAACGGTGCATTTAATTTCTTATCACAAAAAATTATGTACTATTATAAATACATATATATACTGGATATATATGATATTTAAATCATGAATATATGTCTGTAGATAATGAAATTTTGACCAAAAGGGAAATTTGTAATTATGAAAAGTTCATTTTTTACTCAAGTACCAAATATCAAAAAAACGACCGATATTAACATAAATAATTATGTAATTAATATAACATGTTAATAAGTGATATAAAAGGAATAATAATCATTAAAAAATGTTTTTAAGAAAGTATAAATTAACTTATGTTTATTATTCAGGGAGAACTAGGAACATACGTGATGAGTCATACTAAATGTAAGGGAGATTCTTAACACAATTTCCATTATCTGTGTTAATGTTATAATTATTTATTATGTCAAGATAAGATTATGTAATATATAACATTTAATGTAATATCATGTAATTATACATGATTTATGTGTAATTATAGTGGATACACATAATAGATCTATTTAATTTACAAAATTATCTTTGTAAGGGAATTAATAAACTCAATTTACACTCTTTGGGTTTTATTCGAAATTCGTTGAGTATATTATTCCCAGATTATATGTGGATCCTTTGATTGTTTTTTATGATATAATTTCCACTTCCATTTGTGTGGATATATTATTTATACACATAATCACCCTATTTATAAATTCTAATATCATTTATACGAACGTTGTAAGGGAAATCATAACTTAGTTTCCATTCATTGAGTTAAATATCCATGTCATTGGTTTTGTTTTTCGATGAATATATGTGAATGACCTATGATAGATTTACACATAATATCCACTTATTTTTGGTGTATTTAAAATTTTTCACTCATAAGTATGTCATTTATTTATTCTTAATCTAATGGTACAGTCTTTGTATGGTTCTACGTCTCAATCTCCTTTCATTGAGACATATCTTGATATTTTACACATTTATTATCCTATAAGATGTATATACTACCATTTGAAATGTTATATCATGAATATTCTTATTTTCATGAAATTATAGGATTTGTTTAATGTTATTGTTTAATTATTTTTATTCAAGTATTTTCGCAAGTAGTAAGGGACTATTCAACTAAAATATTATTTTAAATGTTTTAGTTATTTAATATTCAAAATAATTCTTATTAATTTCCGTGATTTAAAAATTGTTTTAAGGATTTATTTATATGGACATTAATGTTTTAAAATGTTAATTCCTTTAGAAGTTTCAATGTGGTATGAGAAACATTGATTCAGAAATATCTTTATTAAATGTTTTAAATGGTTTTGGAAATTGATTGAATATTTCAATATATTGTATTGATTTATGATTGATTTGTTAGAGAAATCTTGATATTTGAAATATTTTATGTGTTATTATTAGGTAATGGTACTTAGAAATTTTACAGATGGTTACGTGATAAATGAAATTCGGGTGCTTCTGTGATAATCCAAGGGCGGGTGAGTCCAAGATATCTCTTCAATGCATTGGGTAACATGATGGAGGTAAATGTTAATGTTCCTCCTAAGAGATTTAGGGAATATACTGTGATGGGTATTCCAAAAATAACTACCTATGCATCTATGAAAGCTAAAATTTAATTATTATATAGATTCCATAAGTTATCATTATGATTTGTGATTTCTATTTGTTATTCATAAATCTTACTATTTCATGAGGTATGTTAAAAAAATTATGTTTTATGATGGAATAGAATGATTTCATTGATTTTTATGTATTTATGGACTAATGTTTTCATTCCTTGTTTTATAACCCTTACTAAGAATTTTATGCTCATCCCCAGCTTTTTAAATTAATTTCACAGGGTATAATGAAGGTTAAGAGAATGGATGAATTCAAGATTATTTTTATTATGAAAAGAACTACTGTTTTATTCCATGAGTTTTATTATTTTGAAAAAAATTATATAGAGTTGAAGTGTCTAATTTGTAATATTTGATATGTAATGTAATAGTTATAGCCTCATTCTCAAAGACTCTAAACCTAAAAAGATTTGAAATGTGAATTCTTGACTTTACTCAAGATTAAGTATTGTTTAAGTTTGGGGCCTTATAGTTGGTATCAGAGGTCTGTTTAGATAACATTATAGGTTAGGGTGTCATCTGTGTGTAGGTAAAGGTTCCAATATAACCAAGTGGATTATTATAATATGGAATATTTTGGAGTGTTTTTATAAAATATGTTTTCTAGATAAAAACCTGAAGAATTTAGATATAAGGAGGTTGATGGATTAGAGTAATATAAAAGTATTTTATTTTATCATTACCCTAGAGAGGATTTTTTTAATATTAATAATTCTTTTCATGTTTAAGTGATAATTATTTTCAGCAGATTATGGATCATTTGTATAGATGGAATGAAAGAGATCATCCACAACCTTCTTATCCCTCCCTCATTATTTGATCATCATTATGACAACAAAATCCTATTCAAATGATTTTGACAGCTTCTTGATTACTCAAACCACCTGCAAGAAATATTTTGAGTTATCCAACTCCTACTAATTTCTAAAATAATTTTATTTGTCATCATATCTTTTCTATATGATTTCAAGATCTAAACTTTTCCAACTCTATCCAAAAGTGAAATTACAAAATATGAGAAAACGTTTACTTTTTGAAAGAAGGACAACATACTGATAGAGAAAAGGAACATCCTGAAGATCATTATATTTTGATTCAAGGTATGATTTATTTTCTTATCCATAAATAATGAATCATCTTTCAATTTATATTTTTCAATGATGAGGATATTCGATCTGCAGGAATGATGTATTATGAAATAAGGTAGAAATGCATGGTTAATAGATTATGAAGAACTATTAATGAGTAAGAATTCTACATATAATAGAATCAAGAGTTATGTTAGATTGTAGGATGATGAAATGTTTAAAATATTAATGCTCTTTTGAAGATGGGATTACTTTGGAAGACATTTTCTATAGTGTAACTGTAAAGTTTGATAGGTGAAAATTTTATTCATAGAAGAATCATCTTTTCTTGTGTGGACATAATGGATAACCTTAGGGGTTCATATGTTCTTTTTTAGGTGATTACTGGTTATTACTTTTTGGGATCCATAATGGAAGGCATTAGATAACTTATGAGGATAAATAAGGTTATGGTTAATTTTTAGGAAATTTTATTATTTTTGAGAATTCTATAAGTATGATATCGTTTTAGAAAAAGGAAAACTCAGAGGATGGGTGAAAAACCATCACATCTATAAAGGCCATGGGAATCGAACCCACAACTGAAGCGCAATAAGGGTGCATCGCATACCACTGGCAAACATTAATTCCCTGGTTATTATTACTATTCATTTTAGATAAATGATTTTATATATCAAGAATAAGTTGATTTTTGGACCTTACGTTTTATCAAATGGATATCCTTAGTATTTGAAAATGATTTTGTGATTAAGTGATAAAAATTATTTTGAAGGAATATATGTTTTTATAGGGGACAAAAGGATATTTTGGTTATTTATGGAAATAAATAAACTATCTTGGAAAATATGTGATTTGGTTAATTATTTGTCAATAAAAGACTTTAAGAGTTGTTGATGTTATTTGGAGATAAATGTTAAGATTTATCATGGAAGACTACGTGATCAAATCCTTATTAATTTTGGGATTAAATATATGTTTGTATTATTTTTATTAATTTTATGGTAAATTGGGAATTGAGTGGTTTTTATTGATCTTTGGGTATTGTTTGTTTAATATTCAAGATTACGAGTACTGTTTCTTTTTATAAAATATTATTGTTTTGGGGATTATCTGATCTTATACTAACCATTTAGGTTTTGGTTAATGTCTAAAGGCATGGTAAATATATATTTCATCTTTTTTTGTATAATGGGTTTCTTTAAAATTTGTTACTAGTGCTTCTAGTATGACTATGTCATCATGAATACTCATCGTTTGGAGAAAAGACAAGTCTGTGGGAGAAATTTAATAAAGGATAAAACTCTACTTGAAAAGTATGTATATTTCTTTATGTTCTTAGTCAATCTCATAAATTAATTCCTAAAATTTATGAAAAGGAAATCAAAACAAAAATGTTTTCCGTTGACTTTTCATACTGGGAAATCAAGAACTATTCAACCCATCACATGTTTATGGTTTTATTATTTTTAACTTTAACCTAAACATGTTTTCTAACACTCTCCATCAAAACATGACACTTAGTTTCTCTTACATATACATGTTTTCCAACATGTAATCCTACTATGTGTTATCATGAGTATCCTTTGTAATTTTATTTATTTCTATTGAAGTGATAGTTTTATGGACTATTTTTCTGATGGGGGACTTTCAATGGTGTTTCTGATCCCAGTTTTAAAATTTCCAGGATGCAATTTCCCAAAGGGGGAAGGATGTAATGACCCAGGTATTTATAGAATAACACATTTTTCATTTCTATTAATATTAATGAATAAGATATTGTTTTTAAATTAAAGGGGGTTTTTTTTATACTGTACTCAACACGCAGCAATGTGTTTCCTTTAAATCTTATGTTGCGCACAACATTGAGTTATACTGTAAAATAATATATTATTATTATTAATTTAAATGGTAGTTTACGTGTAGTCATTGTATTGGAAGGAATGAACATAACTAGCTACAATATGATTATACATGTTTGTTAAATGTCTTTACCTTTATCCAGTGAATAGTAATCTCTTAAAATGAGAATGAATCCAATTTTAAGCATAAAATAATCTAATATTTTTTAAAGGCAACTTAACTACTTTTTGAAGGAGAACCCTTCTTAAATATAGTTTTTGTCAGTTTTCTATGTTTTATTGGGAAAATAATATTTTTTATATATAATTTTCACATAAAAATTGACTTTGGATGAAATTTCGGTATTTATATATAAACTTTATTTTTTAATGAATACTGAAAAATACAGTATTTTAATTCAACACTTAATTTTAATATAAAATATTAATATAGTTATATTGTAATTTTAATTGGTTTTAAATTGTAATTGTAATATATTTTTATCATTTAATCCAATTATGGTCATTATAAGTAATTTATCTTTGAAATTTGACATAATCACATGTCAATCTTTTGATAGTTTTTACTTCTTAAAAACTCGCCTTTTGGTTTTGACAATGATAATTAATTTTAAATTAATTTATGCCAATAATGTGTTTTTAATTTGTAAAAATGTAATACATATTTTGAATAATACGCTCCAAATTTTGTAAATATTTATGTTTTATTTTTGTACATTATGAAAAGTAACTTCCATAATTATTTAATTTAGCATAGTTAAAGGGTAAATATGATAAATAAGGGTAAAAATCTTATTATAATAATATTAAACTACCGTAACACGTGTCATAATAATATTGGATGAGATATTTATGAAAAATGGAATCCTTGGGTTGATTTTTGGACCCCATGGAGCCATTTTATGTGAAAATGACATTTTATAAGAAATAATTTAATGTAATGAAAAATATAACAAAAACATGACTTTTTACAATACAATTTTTATAAGGTGTTATTTAAGTCATATCTTTAACAAAAAATATTCATTATAAAGATAAAAATATTTCCTATATCATGGTATTTTATTTATAATTTTAAGACATCAAATAAATAAATATATCTTCGACCAAATGATGGCGTAGTGATTACCTTATTAATGAATGATTTAAATAAATGATATTATAAATGTTCAAATAAATTTTTTTAAACATTTCAGGCCAAACAAGACTTTTACTGATTATTAAGACTTTTTATATTTGAATTAATGAGTTTTTTTTAAAAGAATCGCGTTGTTATATATTTCTAAAAAAAATATGATTTGAATATTATAAAAATTGATAAAAACGAGTTTTTTTTAAACAAATACTATTTTATTAAATAATATTACAGTCATAAAAAATTAATATTCGACCAAATGACTTATATGATTTTATAAAAATCATTACTAAAACTCTTGAGGTTCTATTGTAATATTATCATAACTATATTAACCATATAGCATGAATGTACAAGAATACATGGTAAGAGTTAAATAAGATAACTAATGGTTAAAGCTAAAATATAAGGTTAAATTTGTGACCTAGAAATCCCTAAAACACATTGGAAAAGCTTTTTTAGACCCAAAATCATCTTATATTTGAAATAAATGTCTTTGGGACCATTTGAAACAAAAAATAATTTTATAATAAAATAATACTTCAAAACATTCCTAAAGTGCCCCTCCACCCTCTTATAAAAGGGAATCACCCTTATCAATTTAATCACTACTCTCAAGCCCCATGGCTCAGGAAACCTTTTCACCAATAATCTCCCAACATCCATATCTTACTCCTATAAGGCTGACGTTGGGCATAAGGTAATTCAAGAAGGCCTTTTGGCTCAAATCAAACGGAGTTACATGTTTTAAGAGGCAGAGTCTTTTATAAAGTTTTGTTACATTATTTTACATCTTAACTCTCTAATATATTCTTATTAATTGATTACATAACATAAAAATTATCCTATATATACTTGGATTTTGTTCTGAGAAGTATTCTAAATCTAATTCTTTCAATGGCAAACTAATGCCTCACGAAACGATGATTGTTCAATTTTCCCCTACCACCTCTCATGGTGGCAATTATGGTGGAACTATATTTATATATGATACATGTTATATTTATATTGCTTCAATTATTCTGTTTTTTATTTAAACCATACCTTTATTCTTTTCAAAATGTGTAAATATGATAATTTGATTTGGGGAAGTGCAGACTACCACCCCCTCCAAGTGATATGACATATTCAAGCCTTACATGGAATGTATAAAGGATGACATTAATGAAGTTATGTAATGTATATATAAGATTGTATTATAAATTAATTATAATATACCTAAATATCATTTAGTTTTCAATCCTTTAAATATGAGAAAAAAATGAAAGTAGCGTCCATGCATACGTACGTCTTATCATCTCCATGAACAGTGCATTTAATTTCTTATCTCCAAATATAATGTGCTATTATAAATACATATATATACAGGATATATATGAAATTTAAATCCTAGATATAATTTTTTAGATAATGAAATTTTGACCACCTGGAAAACTTTTAATTATAAAAATTTCATTTTTGACTCAAGAATTGAATATCGACAAAACGACTCATATTAACTTTAATAATCATGTAATGCTTATAACGTGGTAATAAGTGATAAAAGGAATAATCATATTTGAAAAGGTTCTCAATCATGTATAAATTAACTTATGTTTATTATTCTGGATGAACAAGGAACATACTTGATGAGTCAGACACAATGTAAGGGAACTTCTTAACACAATTTCCATTATTTGGGTTAATATTCTAAATCTTGATTATATCGTGCGACGATTATGTAAGAAAAGACTTTTGATTCCATATTGTTTTTTTATACTTTCTTTATGTGTACTTATATTGAATTCACATAATCATTTTTTTTATTTATAAAATTGTCTTTGTATGGGAATTTCTAAACTCAATTTACACTCTTTGGATTTTACCCACACATCGTTGATTATATTATGAAATGATTATGTGATGAATCACTAATTTCTTATTTATGTTTAATTTCCACTTCCTTTTGTATGCATATAATATTTCTACACATAATCACCCCATTGATAAATTATTATGTCATTTATAGGAACTTTGTATGGGAAATCATTACTCAATTTCCATTCATTGAGTTTAATATCAATGTTATTGGTTTTATTTTTACTATAATATGTGTTAATGGCCTATGATTGTATTACACTTAATATCCACATATATTGGCTGTATTTATATTTTTCACACATAATTAAGTCCCTAATTTATCCTTCATCTGATGATACAATCTTTGTATGGGACTACATCTCAATCTCCTTTCATTGAGGCATATCTTGATATTGTACACATTTATTAACCTATATTATATCAAGAATCACCTTATTATCGTGATATTATAGGTTTTGTTTAATTTTATTCTTTAATTATTTTTATTCAAGTATTTTATCAAGTGGTAAGTGACTCTTTAACTAAAACAATTTTTAAATGTTTTAATGATTTAATATTCTAAATATTCCTCATTAATGTCTATATTTTCAAAATGGGTTTAAGGATTTATTTATATGGACATTTATTTTTTAAAATGATAATTCATATAAAATTATCAATGTGGTATGTGATACTTTGATTTAAAAACATCTTTATTAAATGTTTTAAAATGTTTTGGAAATGGATTGAATATTTCAATATATTGAGTTGATTTATTCTGATTTATGAGTGCAATGTTGATATTTGAAATATTTTATGTTCTGTGAATATGTAATGGTACTTGGACATTAGATGGTTGGTTACGTTATAAACCAAATACGAGTGTTTCTGTGATAATCCTAGGGCGGGTGATCCCGAGATATCTCTCCAAATCATTAGGTAGTGTGACAGAGGTAAAAAATAATGTTTCTCCTAATAGATTTAGGGAATATACAATGATGGGTAGTCCAAATGTAACTACCTATGTATATGTGAAAGCTACAATAATTATGATATGGATTCCACAATTTAACATTATGATTTATAATTCTTATGTTTCATTCATAAATCTTATGATTTCATGAGGTTCATTAAAGAGCTTATGTTTTATGATTGAAAATTTTGAATTCATTGATTTTTATGTATTTATGGAATAATGTTTTCGTTCATTATTTTATAATCCTTAGTGAAATTTTTATGCTCATACAAAGTTCATAAAATGTTTTTCCCAGGGTATAAGGAAGGGTAAGAGAAAGGAATAAATCAAAATGGTTTTTATCAAGATAATAATTCCTTTTTTAATCATGGAGTTTTATTGTTGTGAAAAATGTTGGATAGAGTATAAGTATCTAATTTATAATATTAGATATGCAATGTAATATTTATGGCCTAATTCTCTAAGACTCTAAACCTAAAAATATCACCAATGTAAATTCTTGACATAACTCAAGATTGTGTAATATTAAAGGCTAGGACCTTATATTTAGGGATGATAGTTTTGTTTAAAAAAGAAACATGATAATAAGGGGAAAGAATTGTATTCCATCAAACTTTAATTCACCCCCCTCACGGTAGTTAACATAGTAGGTCCAAATGTTACTATTTGTGGTAACAAGAGAAACCACATGGATTATTAGTTGGGTTTAATTCGGTATGTACAGGTATAAACCCTCCTAATATATGGAGTTATTTATCATAATTATAATTCTCATCTATATTTATTTATGTTTTCTTAAGATGATTTAATTATTATTAAAAATATAATGTTTTGTATATATATATTTATATATTTAAATTTATAAAAAAAAATATGAATAGCCCAATCTATTCACTATGTTAGTTCAGAAGTCATTGGTCAAGCCCTATCAGTATTAATGACCACACTCTACATGTGTTCATTGGTGGACATACAATTTCACTTACTCCATTTTAGGTATTAAAAGTACACAAATTTCTATTCATGATCATTTCTAGTTAGAGAATATTTGTCATTTATTTAGATGTTTTCATCTCTAGGAGGCATGGGAGTATATGATACCTTGTTTGTCTAGTGGTTGCCTTTTTTCATTAGATACTCTTATCTGTTGTGCCTAGTTTATGTGGCTATATTTATGAAAATTTGTGTCTTATTATTGATATGTATATTTGAATGTTTTACTTAACATAAAATAGATATGGTGTACTTTTATTTTAGGTTATTACTCAATAATATCAATTTTCATAATTTTGAAGATATATCCATATAGAGAATAGTGTTGTGTATATTTTCATGAACACCCAATGTATGGATATGTCATATAAATTTTTTGATATTAGTTTAATTGAAAATTAAAATAATTTAAAGGGGTAAAATCATTCCCCAATGATAAAAAAGTCTCACAAGGCTACTAACCATCCCTTGGGGATCTAGGAATGCTCTTAGGGTCAGTGGAATTCTGAGTTAAATATTGTTTAGGTGTAAATATCTATGTTATTATATGTTGTTTCAGAGTATTTATTTTTAATTTCACGTATTTTCTAGATTTTTTATAGTATTTTAATAATTAGTGGGTAAACCACATGATAGATGACCAATATGTTTATATTGGAAAGCACAGTTTCAATGGATATCTAAGTGTTTGGTCTAGATACCACATGTATGAGAGATTTATTGAATTAAGTATATTTAGTTAGAATTGTTTTACTTTAGAAGGATTTTAAGTCATTTATAGGATATATTACCTACATTTTTCATACAGCATATGGTTTGTACCACATTATTCAATGTACATATTATTTTTAATATAAATATTAAAAATTTAAATGGATCTAAATAATTTTTAAAAACTAAAAAATTAAAAAGTATTTTATAAAATACCTTATTGAGGGATATGTAATTAATAAAAGTCATATAGATGTATAGTCTATTATTATTTTTGATTCCTTATCTATGTAGCAATGGTTTTATAGTGACCAGTATTTTATATATAGTGATGTACTAGTAGATATTATTTATTATAATATATATTCTTGAACATGTTACATGTCCTCTTTTTAGTATTCTACTACTGAGTGTGTTATATTTTTTCCATTACATGTTTATGTGAATTACATGTCATTATACATGGAAAGTAATGTTGAACAAGTTTTTTTCCAAAAGAGATTAAATTTCATTTATAAAATTATTTTTTAAAAAGAAAGGTGTTTTTGAAAATACTAATTATTTAGAAATATTTATTTCTATAAAGTAATTTGGGAATATAATTCCTAAAAGTGGATTTATTGAGTATGTTGTTTTTTTAACAATGTTTTTTTGGAAGATAAATTGAGATTTTTTAAGAAATAAAAATTTATGTATTTTAAAAAATCATTGGAAATGGAATGTATTTAATACAATCGAATTCAATGATAGGGATGATATAGGTTAATCTGAAATTATTCTTATAGCGATGAGTATTATGAGAGTAATTATTACGGGTTATCATTATAATGATTAAGTAAAATAAATTTCTATGTATTTTGGTATTAGAATATTTTATTATTAGTGAATATAATGATTTTGGGAATTATACATCAGAAGTGTGATGAGTGTTTTGGGATTCATATTAGTGTTATAACCATGAAATATTTTGTGTATTGAGATATTAATGTATTTAGTTACATGTATTGATTTATGGAATTATGCATTGAGAGTGTGATGGATACATTGGGATACACATTGGTTTCATAGTTGTAAATTGATGGTTATGTGAGGTAGTGAATTTTGGAATAGTATATGGTTTTAGTTTTTAGGGATTAAAATTGATATAGTGGGTAGTTTTTATTAACCCATTTTATAGTGAATAAATTAAATATGAAATATGGGTCAAATTTAAGAATTTAATGTAATAAAAACACAACCTTGTTCAAATTTTTAGATCTATATAGGGGACATTATTATTTTAATATTTATTCTTAGTATTTTATGTTTGAGGATAATATTATAGCTATTTTTAAAAACAAATTGTGGTCTAATTTTATGTTTAGGATCTTGGGTAAGTCCAAGAAATGGATTTATATTCAATATTTTGTTATATGTGGTAGTGGGTACCCAATAGGGTAAGAAATGGTACCTAATGAGGTGTGGTAGATTGGGTGTAGACTAGGTGGACCGTTAGGTACTAGGTGGTCCAGTACTAGGAACATGATATCTCTTGGATTTTTTACTCTTTAATATTTAGAATTTTAGTTTTATTGCATTTAAATATTTTAACAACTTAAGGGGTCATGTTGACCATTTCTTCATAATGCAATATATAAGAGTGATAAACCTTTATTTTCCCCCTTATCTCCTAATTCTACAAACTCCTTTGAATCAATATAGTTATTTAAAGTTTTGATACACTAAAATTAACGTCATCTATAATTCCTTGTCTCAAAATTGTCCAGCATAAAAAAAAGATCCCATGACCTCATGAAATACACGCTATACACTAGAGGGTTACGACTAGCAATGAGTGTCTAAGTCTTTCAGTTAGGAGACCATACCTTTTGTATCTTGTCTTAGCACAAATAATAACTAAATTAATGATATAATAAAATAATTAGAATAAACATATGGAAACTAGGTAGATGAAATTCTAATTATATAGTAAATAAAGTGCATCACATATTAGAAAACCAGTCCAGTAAAATGTGTAATTAGTATGAAAAAAATTAAACAATGGTAATCCGCTAGAGTTCATCCTAGTGTTGTTCCATCTCCATGAACCTCAACTCATCCATATTCCACGGTCCCCTTTCCCATGATTAGATCCATATACATGAATTTTTCTACCACATCGATATTCTCATGTAATGTGTGAATAATAAAACCTAATAGTAAACAACCAATGATTTGTTAACATATAACCACATTTATAAAATGTGTATTCCATGATAATAATAATAAATCTATAAACATTAATAAAAACATCAAAACATATACAGATTGGTCATATAATAACCAAGAAACCCCTACCCCCAATTGTACCTTATTTAGTAGTATAAAATATAGATAATGGTGAGAAGAAAGAAGTAACCAAAACTAGCTAATGAACTTGTAAATCTATTACTCTACAATCTCTTGGAATCATGTGTACATGCCTCTCAACATTTCCTATGACTCACATATAGTATGAAGCTCATAAATCACATTTCATTGAGTGTTATAGTCACTAATCACTAGGCATAGAACATGATTCTCAAAAATCACAATGAATCCTATATTCTATTTGAAAATCACAATGTATCAGGACACACAGTACTTGGGTGGAATAAATTGAATCTATCCTAAAAATAGTTTCCTATGGAGTCATCATATATCTACACTGTTCATAGGTCCATTGTCGACATCATCAAAATTTATGAACTCTCCCTCTATAATTAACAATTATTTCATGATAGTCCACCTATTATGAGCACTAAGAATGATACATCTCAAGGAAAGGAAACAAACATAATAAGGTAGATCATACAAGGAAAGAATATCATCATGAAAATTAATTAGCAACATATATACATGTGATCATTAACATACATCACCAAACAAGCTATAACAATATTCATATCATTATTAAAAAAACAAGTATCATGGGTTACATAGATGGACACATGAAATCATAATAAATAATGGTATATAAGGTATTCCTACAAAGAATTATACCCAAGAAAAATGTGTAAATTATATCAGCAAAAGGAAAATAACTTCCAACCTCAAAATTTTTTATGAAGAACATCATGGTATTTCAAGGAAACATCACCTGAATTATCCTTCTATATTTTTTGGTTCAAAACACTCTCCAAGGATTCCAAGGACGAATTTGTGATATTTTATTTCCAAAATAAATAAAACATCACATTAAATAATAGTTTCAATCACCTATATAATCATGGATAAAATAATAATTTCATATTATTCTACCTGATAATTACAAATTATTATTGTTCAAGAAATTCAATGTCACTTCTCTTAAAATATTCATAAATGTAACATATAAATAATTCATTAAATAAATATAATAAAACAAAAAAATAACTACATGGAATAATATCTCAATGATAAATGCTTCTCTCAATAACAGAGGAGAGAGGGTGAGGTTTTCTCCATGCCTGGAACTCAAAATAATTCTTATTGTCTAAGGAAGGATTCCCCATCATTCAAAAATGAGATTCCTAGACTTCTTGACCTCAAGGGAATACGATAAAATAAAAAAATCCAGGTTTAGACATTCTCAATGAGGTAAACTGCTTATAGGTTTGCAAAATTTTCATCCAAAAATATAATTTACAATTTTATTTATATTTTATTAAATTCCTAATTGAGGATTGTTTATATTCTTACATAAATTTGAGTTACGAATTTAATTGAGTCAAATAATAAATTCAATTATTTTTGGTATTCAAAATCATCAAAATGCATTATAGGAGTGAGCTGGTGTTGAAGAAAAGCAAAAAAGGTTTTCTAATGATTTTTTTCCCATAAATGGTTGTGATTGAGGGTAATTTAGAATTATCCTTACATAGATAAAAGACATGGAAATAAGAGAGTATGTCTACCCTTAGGTACATCCAGATTACCCTTATTAAATCATTTAAATCCACACTACCCTTACACAAAGCATTTATCCAACATAAGGCAAGGATTCTATTGAAAATTTTATATTTTTCAAAAAAGAGATTTATAAAATATGTGGATAATATTGTTATAAGAGCATTTAATGATTGATAAACTTAAAATTATACCACTTTAGTGAATGATCTTCTTTAATATATTTATCGACTTATCCAGATCAAACAACTCAACCCACAATTCTCAAACATAAAACTTCCACTCCCATTCTTCTTATGGGATCTGACCACACTTCTATATGATCTAGATAAGGAGTAGCATATTTCCCTCAATGAATTTGTCACTTAGGTCTAATATATACCCAAAAAATTCTTCATAAGATTCATCTTTCTCAAAATCAGTACCCTTATTGTGTATGAAAATTTCAAGATCGAGTGTGTAATTCTAAATTTAAGAAATTTCAAACACATCAAGCATTCCTTGAAAACATGGATGAATCTCTAGACAATATTCCATTGTCCCAACCCATTTTATAATATTTAAGGGTCAATAAAATAGTGTTGTTAGTTTCTATTTCTTATAAAAATGATGATACTTAATCTAGGTGACACTCATAAGATAACCCCCTCACCAAAAATTAACTCCAATGTTCTTATCCTCTGAGTGGCTTCTCCTTCTCGTTTTCTCTCCGCTAGGGCTCCCAGGTGGTTCCTCAGTGGGGGATCCTGACATGCAATCTCTGGCCTCGTCTCTCCCATTCCCCTACTCCTTCTAGCATTTCCCTCTCATGGTTAATTCTTATGGGAGTTGGTTTTCTTCTGTTTCGTTTTCAGGTGGTTTTCTAGCTCGGTGGCGGCTTCGTCAGTAGGAACTGGTGGCCCTGTCGAGTTCATACTTCTCTGTTGAAACCTTGTCCAGATTCATCCCCTGCTCTAGCTTCCGGATCCTGTGCGGCTCTCCTATTTGGTGCGCGGTGGTGGACGGACGAAGGCTTTGTGAGTTTTGGGTTGTCTGACCATCGATTTTCTAGAAGGTGTGTCTCTTTATAGGCTCATTCCGAGATGCGGTCTTTGTTTTATGGTTGTTGTGCATGGTGTTTGTTGAGCTCCCTTCTATGCTAGTGATGTCTTATCTTTACTAGGATGGTTCTGGTGGTCGCTTCTCCATTGAAGCCTCGTCTGATCCCTTCACTACTCTGGCTTCATGCTCCCTTAACTTCTCTCCCTATCGGTTGGTCGTGTTGGTTTCTAGGAAGCTCTTGGATGTGTGTTTGTTCTCCCTAGGTATCCCAAAAGGCGATCCCAGCTCTAGTCGTGTGATTTGGAGGATTTATGTGGTGGAAGCTCTTTGTTACGGTTGTTTTTTTGGATGGTATGTTCTTCCGTCATGACTCGTGGTGTGGTGATATTTTCTTCTTCTCTAGCGTGTGTTTCTTGGATGGCAGCGTCGACAATGGGGAGACATTGATATTTCCTGGTGGTCGAGCAACGACGATCGATTGATAGGTGTATGGATAGGGCTACTCTGTAGTGCGTAGGGTGTGAATTCTTCGAGGCATCATGATGTGGAAAGTTTTCCTAGGCGATTGGTTTTAATATCTGAAACGGGTTGTTGTGTGGGAACTGGAATCGATCTAAGCGTAGTTCGAGGTGGTGCCAATCCCGATGCCGTGGATTGTTTATGTTTTGAAATTTTATTTTGGGATGTTTCGTGGAAATTACTTTGAGCGTGTTTGATGTCTTGGGCCTTGATATTATTTTGGGGTATTTTTGGATTTTGAGCAGGTCCTATTGTCTCGGGTTGGGATGACTTCTTTAATTGTGTTTATTTAGATGTAATTGTTATGGTTCACACTTAGCCTTTAAAAGTTTCTTTTAGAAAATACAAAAAAATGGAATTTGGAGTAAAATAATATGCACCCTCTCTGAGGTATTTTTCACCAAACTAGCCCTAAAATTGTCTCCTCACATGCCTTGCATCAACATAGTGGGGATTAAAATGGCCATCTGTAGAGAGACTCGAATAGTTAAATATTAAATTCAAAAATCATTAGATACTCCACCTAGGACCCCTACATTAATA
Source organism: Viscum album (assembly GCA_963277665.1). Taxonomy (NCBI): domain Eukaryota; kingdom Viridiplantae; phylum Streptophyta; class Magnoliopsida; order Santalales; family Viscaceae; genus Viscum; species Viscum album. The sequence goes on along the minus strand of OY728127.1, from coordinate 1,327,325,538 downwards.
TCATGTCCCTCCATGTGAAGATTTAATAGAGGATCATGTGGTTAGATCTGAAAAAACACATTCACCCAATTGATAGTGTCACCCGCACATTAAACTCCATACCATGAATTCCAACTCCAATTGTCACGACCCATCCTCTGGGGATTTTGTCGTAACTACCCCAAGCCCACCTTCCATTGGTCAGGGGCTGGCGACTAGCACCGGAAAGGCATATCCCTAAAACAAGGAAGGCGTTGCCTTTTTAACCTGAAAAATCACACAATCCAAGCACATAGAACGATACAAGAACAAATTAAACTATATAGTAAATAGAGTGAGTACAGTAAGTAAAGGGTCTGGAATACAAGGCCAACAGGAAAGTACAAGAGAAACTAAAAATAGCTCCTATGAACTCCCACCACTGATCCTACATGAAGGGTTGGTATAACACTCAAACTATCTTCTCTACGGTACGTCTCACCTAATGTTCCACCTCTGAGCAGCCTACAGTCTTGGCACTCTCATCCTCGATCAATTTTTTCCATCGTCTACACAATACACATCAATGTTTGGGCATAGCCTGTACAGGGTTGAGTATAAAAATACTCAGTAGGGATCCTGAGACCGTCGTAGGTCTCCCAAAGTTCCACAATGTAAATACCACAAAGCAAGACCTCAATCTCAAATCACGAATAAATAGACATCAAATCTACTTAGGTATATTCCCATAAATATACCTATGTTATCATGGCATAATCATCACATATAAGAGGGAAGAATACCACAAAGGTAACACCATAATGGTAGAAGTACCACACAGGTAACACCAAAAATCTAGAAGTACCACACCGGTAACACCACGAAGACATAACCACAAAGGTAGAAGTGCCACATAGGTAACACCACGTAGTTTAAAGTACCACATAGGTAACACCACAATGATATAAGTACGACATAGGTAACACCATGAATAATTCCACATGATGATAACAATACTCAACTCATAACTAGGTATAACATAAGTACATAAGTACATATGATTAGTCGTAAGCTAGATTATCTTATTCTGTTAAGAAGAACTGCTGCTAACCCACATAGGATCGATAGGTACTAAACCCCACTAACCCACACTGGATCAGTATGCGCTGACCCACATAGGATAACTGAGAACTAACCCACATAGGATCTTATAGAAGCTTACCCACACATGATTGATATATGCTGACCCACATAGAATCGTTGTTCTTTCTTCACATTACAACTAGTCACAGCATTCCTAACACCTGGTGCACTCGAGTTCCATATAATTTTCCCTTAAATATATTTTTCATACCTCTATAGCCACTAATATCCAAAAAGAAGTAACCCAAAGGTATGTCATGTCGTAAGGGGTCCAACGTGACAGACAGTGCGTCAATCGGACGTCTGGTCTGTGAGTTATAAGCCTTTTAGTTCTGGGAGCATGTTTGGATTTCAGTTCGATCTAACCCGACTGTAATCAAACTATCTCCAATATTTATGTGGAGTATACCAAAAGGACCATATCTCCCCAAGTATCCCATCACCATAGACAGTTTTTCAAACGGACGGCTGGTTCCCAAGATATGGCCAAAAGGTGTATCTGAGTCCATATGGGTCTGGGCCTGGTCGGACCTGGTCGGACCAACCCAGCCTCAGCCAAACCAACCCGGTTTGGGTCAACTCATCCTGGTTCGGGTCTATCCCGGAAGGGCTGGCCCACTGGGAAGTGGTCCGGCTCAGCCCTCAAAGGGGTGGCATGGCCCGCTGGGCGTGGCCTCTTGGCTGGGTGTGGTTCGCCATTGCGGGGCCCTCCCTAGTGGACTCCCGGGGAAAAGTCTCCCCCCTGGATTCCCGAACTTCCCAAGGGCCGTTTGGTTCTGGCCAACCGAAGGGCGCGACATGGTGCTGCCTGCTGGCACGCGGGACTCGTAGGAGTGGGTCATACACGGTGTGATGCGGCCGACAGGAGTTCCAGTCGGCTCCCCCTTCCAGCGGTGTCAGCGTGGACAGCTTCTACCTCTGCGGCCAGCTAGGTGTCATCCACCCTCCAGGTGCACCATCATGGCACAGCAGTCACGACTTCCTTCTCCATTGGCAGCATAAACAAGCGTTGCCCTGGTTCCACGTGGTCGGCCTGTTGCCTACTACCCTCCTCCTCCTACATAGCCGACATGCCGCGACCTCCTTCTGCGGCGTGGTTGCACCGCCGCCACCATCGCAGCCAGCCGATGTACTGCCCGCTGCTTGTACCCTTCCAACGATGAGGTCGGGTTCCGATCAACCTATCGGTCCACCCGTGAAGAACACGTCAATAGTAAATAAGCGGAGGGATCGGGTCGCATTCAATTGGCATGCACCCTCCACGTTAAATCGATAGCAGGTGGTTTATAGATTGAAAACAATGATTTTTCACAAATAACAAAATGAAAAATTTCCCTACCTCGATCATTCATTTGAGATTGCGTGAGAAAGAGGATGAGGATGTTGAAGGAGACATCGGCGTTCGTCGCTCCCGCAACATGCTTCTGATTCGGGCTTGAGCGTCAGTTCCTCATTCTTGATTCAAAGGTTTGTTCTTCATTGGAGGATGTTCATCCACCACGTTTTCTCCACCAAATCGGTTTTCCAACAATTATCCCAATAAAGAAAGGTGAGGATCCCCTCTCATTTAAGATATGTTAATCATTAACTCGTCATTAATGAGATTTCATTAATGGGTGGGTTTCATGGTTACACACTTTGTGTAACCAGGAATTTAATGCCCAGTATTAAATGCCCGACTACCCTCATGCAGTCCCCACCTCCAAATAATTTAAAATGTAATGGAAGGAGTTTAATTAAAATAAAACATTTGTTTTATTTTAATCCTCCATGAAAACCCGTAAAACCAGATCTTACCCTCGGCCTACTACGGTTGAAGTGAACGTCTCCTTAAGTGAATATCGGAACCGTGAGTTCAAAAGTGTCCTTAGATTTCAATTCCAAGCATCGGTTCAAAAGTTTCAGATTCATGCTCACATGTTAACAGAACGTACAAAGAAAAATGTTCAGAAATTCATTCTGGGCACACCTGGCCTCATAATCACGTGAAGTTAATTTTCAAAGATTCGTAATAATTACTTGTAATTAAAAAAAATACATGGAATATTTGGGTCTTTACATTCTCCCCTCCATAGGTCTTTGCATCCCTGAAAGCCACAACACAAACTTGGGAAACACGTGGTGGTACTGACCAAAAATCTGATCCTCCCACACCCACGTGCTCTCCTAGAGGTTCTCGTGCTACCAACATACGCACACCAGAGATATCGATCACCCACAAAGGACTCTCTCCTGTCGATCCTCAGTCTCCAAGGGAACCTTCAAAAATGCGTCCCCATCATCGATGTCCAGCTGGCCCCAGTCAATGATGTGAAAAAAATCATGTACGTATCTCCTCAACTAGGATATGTGGAAAATTTCATGCAGTCGATGCAACTGAGGGGGAAGCTCTATGCGGTATGCCACCTCTCCAACTTGGATGAGGACATGGAAGGGTCAGATAAACCGTGGAGATAACATTCCACCCTGGAAAAATCTCTACAAACCACATCGAGGTGAGACCCATAGGAAGACATGGTCACCATCCTCAAACATGAGAGGTCTCAATATCCTGTCACCATAAGACTTATGCCTACTCTGTGCAGCCTTCATCCACTCCTGGGTGATCTGAACCTTCTCCATGGTATCCCATACCATCTCAGGTCCCATTCCAGCTGACTCCCCGGGGTCCGTCCAGCACAGAGGTGATCTGAAAGGTTGACCATACAAAGCCTCGAAGGGTACCATACTGATGGTGGAGTGATAACAGTTTTTGTATGCAAACTCCACCAAGGGATTGTGATCCTACCAACTGTGGACGAAATCAAGGATGCAAGAACACAACATGCCCTCAAGGGACTGAATGGTATGCTTTGTTTGACTATCCGTCTAATGATAAAAGGCGGTGCTCAATCAAAGCTAATTCACGAACAACTTTTCCAACCCCTTCCATAGTCAGGATGTAAAACATGCATCACAATCAGAGAAAATCATTTAAGGCACTCTATGAAGTCTTACAATTTCCCGTAGGTAGAGGAATCACATGCCCTCTACTAATCCCTACTCTCTAATAGGTAGGAAGTGGGATGACTTGATGAGTCAGTCATCAATCACCCATATAGAATCATGACCCCTAGATGTACGTGGATGTCCTATCATGAAGTCCATGGAAATTCCATCCCACTTCCACTCTTTCACCTCTAGTGGCTGAAATAAGGCCGCTAGAACCTGATGCTTTGCATTCACCTGCTCACAAGTGAGGAACCATGAGTTAAACTCTGCCACTGCTTTCTTCATTCCTGGCCTCCAGTGCTAATATTTTAGGTCCTGGTAGATCTTTTCCACTCTTGGATGTACCGCTAGAGGGGACGAATGGAACTCCCTCAACACTTCCTCTCGTAGAGCAACTCGTACCATAGTACGTCCTTTGAAGAGGATGGAGTGCTCCCCACCTTCATAAAATCTATCAGGTTCCAGTCCTATAGATATCTGAGAATGTTGAGCCTCGCAGTCAGTGTCTCCAAGCTATGCCTCCCTGACTCGCTGAAAGAGTGGGGGAGTGATTTTCAGAGACTGAAGATATGCTGCTCCATCTCGATTCATGTGTGATATCTGCAAAGAAGCTAGCTGATATATTGCCTCACTCAACAACTTTATACCAGATCTCATGTTGAGTGCATATGTTACAACATTCCCATTCCCATGAGTATAGATAATCTCTAAGTCATAGTCCTGGAGGAGATCAAGAAAATGCAGTTGTCTCAGGTTCCGGTCCTTCTGAGGGAATATATACCTGAGACTCTTGTGATCAGAGTAGATTGTAAAACGTTCGCCAATCAAGTAATTTTTCCAAATCTTTAAGAAGAAAACCACTAATGATAACTCTCGGTTATGGGTAATGTGGTTCTGCTAATTTTGTCTTAGCTATCGAGAACCATATGTGATCACTGTTCACTCCTGCATCGGGACTCATCTGAACTCGGTCCCTGATGCGTCACATTAGACTACGTACCCAATTCCCTTCTCTAGTATCCTCATGATGGGGGCACTCGTCAGTTTCTACCTCATCTCCTCGAAGCTCCGAAGGAATCTCTCCGACAACATGAAGGGTTTCCCCTTCTTCCTCAACACTGATAAGGGTGCGGAAACTATGTAAAATTCTGGCACAAACCTCCGGTAGTAACTGAACAGACCTAGGAAACTCTGAACCTCAGTCACACTCTTGGGTGGCTCCCCAGAAAGTACAACCTCAATCTTCACTGGATCCACTAAAACTCTAGCGTTCGAGATGATGTGTCCTATGAAGTGAACCTCTGGGATCCAGAACTAGAAATTTGAGAGCTTACTATAAATTTGGGGCTCTCGGAGTGTGTCCAAAACTATCTCCAGATAATAGGCATGCTCCTCCTCTATAGGTGAGTATATCAGGATGTCATCGATGAAGACTACCAAAAAGAGATTGGCGTTTGGCTGGAAGACTCTATTCATGAGTCCCATGAACAGTGTTGGCGCGTAGGTCATGCCGTATGGCATAAACAAAAAATCATAATAGCCATACCGACATCTGAAGGCTGTCTTATGCACATCCTCATCTCGTACCATGAGTTCATGATAGCCCAATATGTGGTCTATCTTCGAAAACCACCATCCTCCCCTCAGTTGATCAAAAATATTGCCAATCCTTGATAATGGGTACTTTTTCTTCATGGTAACCTGGTTCAGGCGTCGATAGTCCTCACATAGGCTCAAACTCCCATCCACCTTCTTGTCGAACAAAACAGGGGATGCCCAAGGAGAAACATTGGGCCTAATGAACACCTTGCTCTCCAAGTCTGCCAGCTGTACTCGTAGCTCTTTATACTCTGCGAGAGACATCTGATATGCTGGTATAGATATCAGTGTCATCCTGAGTTACAAGTTGATGTAAAAGTCCACCTCTCTACAAGGAGGTAGACCCAAAACATCTTCAAGGAAGACATCAGCATACTAGTCCACCACTATAAGATATCTCTGACTCTCAACATCAACTGCTGTGAGGGTAAGGCTATCCAACTGATGTGTGATTGGTTGCACCCTCCCTCAGGTAAGTCCATCATGTGCTGAAAAGGATCCCTTCTCCCCGGTGAAGGAAAACCTCATCCCATCCTCGTAGTCAATCCACACTTTGCACCTAATACAGTCAATATGAGCATGGATTGTAGATAACCAATCCATACCCAAGATGACAACATCAGGCCTCGACATTGATACTAGAATATCCCGGCCAAAAATATATCCTCCTAGTGTAAGCTCACACTGTCGACACAAGTGTGTAATCGTCGAATCCTCTACCGTATGAGTCTCTAGCCGTAAGGATCGAGCCAACAGCTCCACCAGAATCTATGATCTCCAAACAAGGGTCTTGACAATAAAAGAGTGATTGGAACCTGTGTCTATAAGTACTGTGTAAGGACCCAATGATTTTAATGGAGATTCCCTTCTTATAAATATGGCCTAAAATCACATAATAATGAACTACTATGTGATAAGTGACCTTTAAACATAAGTTTGTCACTTCTGTGTTTGGAAATTTGAAAATCTGACATACACGGTTGTGTTCAAGATTTTTTTTGGAGTCTAATAAAACAAAAATAATTTTTTGTGAATAGTAACCTACCCTAATAAATAGTATCATAACCTTATGAATAGTGATATAACCTAATTAATAGTAACCACAACTATGATAGTATAAAAATAATATTCAATTTGGAAGTACAATATACCTATGTTTTAGAATGCGTTAATGCATGTTTTAAATCTGGTTTTTGATAATAAATTATGAATTTAATTAAATATTAAAATAATCATATTTAAAAAATTATTTTTTAAAAATGGACATCATTTTTGGATTCTACACATTCAAAAATGGTTGGGGTATATTTTTGGGATTTTTTTTAAAATACTTGATTTTTTTATGAATAGTAAAATACGGTAATTTACCGTATATGTACATTATAAGATAAATAGACTATTCCTAGAATCATGGCTGATGTCACCACCTTTGGTTCGGATTCAAATGACCCAATTACTATTCTTGGTCATGGAATACTTACTATTATTTGTTTTGTGAAGAACTAATAAATTAAGGATTATAATATCATTAAATCCCTTCTCTCCTCCACTATAAAAAACCCCCCTTCACTCCCTATTCTCTCCACTCCTCTCAAGCTCCAAGACTCCACTAAATTCTGCCAAATTTCTCCCCAAGGTCCTCCCCCACGTCCAAAATCTCTCAGCCTCCTCAAAATACCAAAACCTCTCCCCTTAAGATGTTCTCAAAGGAGGATGTTTCAAGAGGTAAATTCCTCTTCCCAAATTTCTTCTTTTCTTTTAAGTTCATTTCTTTTTAATTTCTTTCGTCACCTCCCTTCACCATAATAGTATGATAATTCTAGTAACATACATGTAATATAATTTCATCATGCTAGTGGTATATTTCATTATCTCCTCTCCTTTCCCCACCCTTTTATTTGAATGAAATGAAAGCACCGTTTGAGATGTGCTAATTTAGCACATTCAAGGAAAACGGTTTATCAAATTTTGTTATTATCATTAATTCTGGTCAGGAAACCATTTGTTTTATGGTTGAACCAGATTATTATATATGTAATATATCCTATTTTTGGTTCTGTAATCTTTTGGTACAAATGGAATTATGTTATAATGAAAAACCCATTCTTTGTAACCAAATCCAATGATTAACAAAAACGGTTATCACTAAGGTAATATATATAAACATTCGACATCTCTCTAAGTAACCTAATTAAAATTAAATATATATAATCACTTGGATATAAACTGAAGAATGTAACTTCAATTCTTGACATCCACTTTCATCTTGCATATAATCCAAACTTGAATATAAGTGAACCGATCTTTTAAAGACAAGTAAACAAACGAGCCCGAACTATGAAATTAAACCTTATAACTAATCAAAAAGGATTTTAATAAACTAAAAAGGGTTATAATAAATAAATTACATATTGAATAGGTTCTGGACTTATTAATTAATAATCATAATTTTTTTATTCGGGTCATTTATAACAAGTGGAGAACACCAACAGATTTAAGGTAAGGGATCCTCCCCTTTCACTCTTAATCATGATTGTTCTATGTGCTATGTTTTTTTTGTGTAATAATAAGTGATGGGGTATGTTTTTACACCTTCTCCATACTTCCCTAATGTTTTATATGTGATAATAATCCCATTCTCTCTCTCATTAATCCCTCTTTGGTACACCCGACACCATGACGATAAAATCATAACGAATTCTACCAGAACCTTCTTTGTTCTTTCAGGTTGCCTTATAATTCTTTAAAAATGGTTGTACCTTATCTATATATATGAGTCTTATGACTTCTGGTTATTTTTACAAGATTATTATATCAATACCCTTTCATCGCATTCTTTTGGGGATATACATGATCTTTAAAGATTCCCTCCTTAGAACTTTCCGATAAGCAAACCTGTTTTAAGGGGACTTCAAAAAGTTTTACAAAAATTTCAAGTACACCCTATCCTATGTTTTAAAACACCATTGTATTTATAAAATAAGTATTTTTATTATTAAAACCTTCTTGGTTAAATTCTGATTTTATATAAAATAATGTCCTCTTTTCTATTTGAAAAGCTCTAGAGTGTTTTCCTTAAAACCGCACAAAAATGTTATAATGCTAATGTTTCTAAAAAACAATTTTTATATGTTGTCACTTATATTTGACACCACTTACCATGTTATATGCATAATTTACCCTATGAATGTCCATGTGTGTTCTAATCCCTTCCTATCATGGACACTTTTGTGATACGCCCATTGGATATGTTTTATGTCATGATTGTGGTACCCAATTCTTTCCATGGGTGGCCTTATGTTTATGTCTGGTTGATTATGTATGATTATTTATGTGGAAAGATTATTTATGTGGAAAGAGTATTCGTGAATATGTTTAGATGGGTGTTCCCAGATAGCACTCCAATGCATTGGGTATGGTTAAGTCTTATGAGATGCGATGTGAAACGGGATTGGCGGTTAGCCTTGACCCGTACAAAAATGGGAAACAGGATTGGTGGTTAGCCTTGACCCATACTAAAGATATGATTTAAGATTCTTAAAAATTTATATGATTCCATGTTTATATGATCCCATGCTTATATTAAATGATTTCATAAGTTTCATGCCTTGGATATCATTATGTCATGCCTTTTAAATCATGTGCTTGAGATGTATCCTTATGTTCATTTCCTTACTATGCATTTTTAGATCATCCATTTGTTCATGTGTTCCCCAGGGTACCCTATGCAGATGTAAGAGCTCAAAGGAAGTTAGAATCTCTTTATGGAGATTAAATAAAGAAGTTTTTTTATCCCATTGTTTTATGTTATATGTACCTAGTGATCCAAGACACTAGAATTAACGATCCTTGGCTTTTCCTCTGATGATTAATTATGCTTAAAATAATGAAATGTTATATGTAATGGGATTGGGTCACTATAGTTGGTATCAGAGGATGGTCTAGTTATTTTTGGAGATTAGGAATGGAGAACCTTAGAGAGAACCTTAAGGATGAGACTAAGTATAAGAAAACAGTCCTAAATTTTGGTGAGTATTGAGTAAGTGGTTTAAAAAGAAAATACATCCCTATCTAGATATGAGAAGGTAGAGGATGATCTGGCATAGATGTATCTAGGGTTAAAACCCGAAAACACCACTTTGAGCTAGACTCAAATGGGAATTGGTGCATGACAATGGGCCTTGCTGCACTCTTGGTTACGACACTCCCGGGGATATTCTTCGGTAGATTCACGAGCTTAGTACAAACCATTATTAAGGGACAAAAAAACCCGTAAGAATATAAAATTAGAAATTGATCGAGGATAACCTAGATATAAACCTAAGGAATCACAAGTTAGGATGCAATTATTCTTTATAAGTTTATACTTTAATGTTCAAAGTTTTATTTTTATGATCAGTAGCTAAGAATTCAATACCTATAATTATATGTTATTTTTCTTAGTTAATGGTGGGAAATAGAAGGACACATTCAAACAACCAATGTGATAAGAAATGTGATGATTGCCCTAATGACATGCCTGATGTGATAGAAGCAGGTGCTCAAAACTTCATGGAAGTACTTGCTCAGGTGGATCAAGTTATGAATAATAACTTGAATCTAGTGGAATGTCCCCCTCCTCCAAGGAAAGAGCAAGTTGTCGTAGAATCCTGCATGTGTCAAAGGCCTCTAATATTTAGTGGGTCTTCTGATCCCCTCCTCACAAAACAATGGATTAACTCCATTTAAAGGATTTTATCGGTCCTCCAGTTCTCATAATAAGATAATGTTGTACTAACAGTTTATCGTTTTGATGGGGAAGCTAATAAGTGTTGGAAACTGATCAAGAATACAAAGTCCCAATAGGAAGTTGATTCCATAGATTGGGAGGAATTCAAGAAGAGGTTTTTCAACAAATATTTTCCTCGAACCATCTGTCTCAAGATGGAAAGAGAGTTCCATGGACTCAAACAGACAAAAGATGAGTCCATCAAGGCGTATGAAGCAAACTTTACAAGGCTTGCAAGGTATGCCTCTGGCTTTGTCATGAACACCGAAAGCAAGGTGGATCGCTTATTTAGAGTACTAAAGCCAAATTTATGAAAAGAGTTGGTGATTCGAGACTTTGAAAGTTATGAGGACATTGTCTGTTGTGCCCTCAAGGTTGAAATGGAGATTGGATACTCTCAGTGGTCTCATGGTCCCAGTGACAAGAAGAGGAAGATGGAAAACAACATGGGTGGTCCATCAAACAAATCCCATGATGAAAATAATCCCAACTTTCCCATTTGGAAAAATTGTGGGAATAAGCATCCTGGTAACTATCTGAAGGGAAACAAGAATTGCTTAAAATATGGAATGTTTGGTCATCTGGCCAAGAATTGCTGAAGGGGTATGAAAAACCCCGCTAATGTTGAAGAAGAAAGGAAGGTTTGGATCAACACTCAGCCTTCAATGCATTGTTATAACTGCAAGGAGCTTGGGTATTATGCGAAAAATCTTCCTAAGATAATGGTTGTCGGAGGAAATCAGCAACAACCTCCAAGGAAACAAGGAAGGGCTTATGTTATCACTACTGCTAAGGTGGATCTGGAAAATGATGTGGTGATAGGTACTCTTGTTATTCATTCAATAATAGAGAACGTACTATTTGATTCTGGTTCTATGCATTCTTTCATATCTTGCATGTTTAGTAGAACTATTCAAACACCACCTCAAAATTTGGAGAAAAAGTTATATGTGAGAACAGTGAATGGGGAAATTATTGCATCCATGGTTTATAATTCCTCCCCAGTTAATTTTTGTGGACTGAACCTCCCAAAAAATCTTGTCATACTTTCTTTAGTGGAGTTTGATGCTATTTTGGGCATGGATTGGCTATCTTTGTACAAGGCCAACATCAACTGTCGGGAAAGGTAGATTACTCTTCACATCCCAAATCATCCTCTGATTATTTACAAGTGCAAGGAGTAAGATGAGTCTCCTTTAGCATATTCATCTCATGTTTGGACATTTATTCCTTATGATCATGCATACCTAGCATAAATGATTGAGACAATGGAGAGAATCATGCTTGAAGACATGCCCATCATGAGGGATTACACTGATGTATTCCCTGAAGAGTATCATGGTCTTCCCCCTGACTGATAGGTTGAGTTCTCAATTGAACTAATCCCTGGATATCTGCCAATCTCAAAGACACCTTACAAAATGGCCACCATAGAGATAGAAGAGCTGAAGAAGCAGTTTCAGGAGAATATGGATAAGGGTTTTATACGCTCGAGTGCTTCACCGCGGGGTGCTCAGATCCTCTTCTTCAAGAAGACGGATGGATCAATGCGCCTTTGCATTGATTATTGTGAGCTCAATAAAATCATGATAAAGAACAAGTATCCCCTTCCACAGATAGATGACTTGTTTGATCAGCTTCGTGGGGCCAGTTATTTCTCTAAGGTGGACCTTCGGTCGGGATATCACCAACTAAAGGTGAGGAAAGAAGATAATCCCAATACTGCCTTTCGAACAAGTTATGGACACTACGAGTTCATAGTGATACCCTTCGGACTCACTAATGCTTCCGAAATTTTCATGGATTTAATGAATAGAGTCTTTAGAGATTACCTCGACAAATTTGTGGTGGTCTTTATTGATGATATTCTGATATACTCCAAAATAAAGGAGGAACATGAGGAGAATATGGAAACTGGGTTAAATACTTTGAAAAGGGAGTAGTTTTATGTAAAGTACAGTAAATGTGAGTTCTAGATGGAGGAAGTATCATTCATGGGGCATGTTATCACCAGGAAAGGTATATCAATGGACCCTTCCAAGATGAAGGCAATTGAAGAGTGGCCGAGGCCAAATTATGTTACGGAGATCCACAACTTCTTAGGTCTTGCTAGGTATTATCGACGATTCGTGAAAAAAATTTCATGATTGTCAGAGCCAATGAAAAATCTAACACAAAAGGGATTAAAGTTCGTCTGGAAACATGAATTTGAAGACTGTTTCAAGGAGTTGAAAAAGAGGCTTATCATTGCGCCGGTTCTCACACTCCCTTCAAGTGGAGAACTCTTTGTGGTGTATAGTGATGCTTCTAAAAATGTCTTAGGATGTATACTAATGCAAAATGATAATGTGGTAGCCTATTCTTCAAGATATCTGAAATCCATGAGTAAAACTATCCCACACATGATCTGGAGTTGGCGGCTATGATCATTGCGTTGAAAATCTGGCAGATTTATCTCTATGGGGAAAAATGTGAGATATATACTGACCACAAGATTCTCAAATATATATTCATACAGAAAGAGCTTAAAATGCTCCAACGAAGATGGATAGAGCTCATCATGGATTATGAATGTTCAATCCACTACCATCCTGGTAAGGCAATCAAGGTTGCAGATGATGTAAGTAGAAATGATCGTGCATCTTTATCAATGATGAGAATTGAAAAGGATCCAATATTCTTAGATTTACAAAGGATGGACATGGGAATCATTAAGGGAGGAACATCATCAATCCTTTTTCAAATGATTGCTCAACCATCCCTCATGGAGAAAATAATGGTTGCTCAAAGAAAGGATGTGGAAATTTAGAAAAGGGTGGAATCTGTTAAAAATGGGAAATCCTCCGATTTCAAAATTGATGAGGAAGGAGTTGTAAGATTTGGGACACGATTATGTGTACCATATGATCCAGAGATAAAGAAGGATCTATTGAATTATGCACATATCTCGACCTTCTCTATCCATCCTGGGAGTACCAAAATGTACCGTGATCTCCGAGAACACTTCTGGTAGGATAACATGAAGAAGGAGAATGCAGAATACATATCCAGGGGCTTGGTATGTCAGCAAGTTAAAGATGAGTGAAAAAAGACCAAAGGTATGATGCATCCATTGCCTATACCCATATGGAAATGGGAAAATGTTACTATGGACTTTGCCACGGGTCTCTCGAAGATGTCGAAGGGAAATAATGTGATATGGGTTGTGGTTGACCGACTCACTAAGACATCCCATTTCATAGCTATTCGGGAAGATATCTCACTTGAACAACTTGAAAAGTTATATGTGAAGGAAGTGTTGAGACTGCATGGTGTTCCACTCTAAATTATCTCTAATTGCGAACCATGGTTCACATATAAATTCGGGAGGAGTCTTCAACATGCTTTAAGTAATGAATTAAATTTCAGCATGACCTATCTTCACCAAAATGATGGCCAATCTGAAAGGAATATTCAGATGCTTGAAGATATGCTAAGAGCCTGCTCTCTTGAATTCAAAGGTGGTTGGGATTAGCATCTCCCATTGGTTGAGTTCTCATACAACAATAACTTCCACTCGAGTATTCAGATGGCTCCATATGAAGCTCTGTATGGAAAGCGAGGTAGAACTCCAACCTGTTGGGATGAAGTTGGAGAAAGAAAGCTACTTGGACTCGATCCTGTTCAAGAGATGACAGAGAAGGTTCAAGACATCCAGAAACACATCAAAGCTTCTCAAAGTTGGCAAAAGAGCTATACTGACAACCGTCGAAGGGACTTGGAGTTTGACGTTTGGGATAAAGTATTCCTTCGAATATCTCCATGGAAGAGAGTTATGTGATTCGAGAAGAAAGGGAAGCTAAGCCCAATGTATATTGGCCCCTTTGAGATCCTTGACCACATAGGATTCTTGGCCTATCGTCTTTCACTTCCACCAAATATGGATCGAGTTCATGATGTTTTTCACGTATCACTCTTGAGGAAGTACGTACCTGATCCCTCACATGTACTAAACTCAGAGGTGGTGCAGCTAGAAGATGATCTATTCTATGACAATCATCCAGTAAAGATTCTGGATCAGAGAGATAAGGTTCTACGCAACAAGACAAACCGTCTTTTCAAAGTGTTGTGGAGGAACTAAAAGTTTGAGGAAGAAACATGGGAGCTGGAGGAAGCAATGAAGGAAAAGTACCCACAACTGTTTTTGGCCTAGAATGTAAAATGGAATTTCAAGGGTGATATTTCTTAAGGGGGAATAATGTAACGACCCAATGTTATTAATGGAAATTAACTTATTATAAATATGGCATAAAATCACATAATAATGAACTACTAAGTGATAAGTGACCATTAAACATAATTTTGTCACTTCTGTGTTTGGAATTTTGAAAATCTGACATACATGGTTGTGTTCAAGATGTTTTTTGGAGTCTAATAAAACAAAAATAATTTTTGGTGAATAGTAACCTACCCTAAGGAATAGTAACATACCCTTAAGAATAGTGATATACCCTAATGAATAGTATGATCACCTTTGATAGTATAAAAATAATATTCAAGTTGAAAGTACAATATACTTATGTTTTAGAATGAGTTAATGCATATTTTAAATTTGGTTATTGATAATAAATTATGATTTTAATTAAATATTAAAATAATCATATTTAGAAAATTATTTTTGAAAAATGGATTTCATTTTTTGATTCTACACGTCAAAAAATGGTTGGGGAGAATTTTTGGGATTTTTCTGAAATACTTGAATTTTTTATGAATAGTAAAATACGGTAATTTACCATATATGTACAATATAAGATAAATCGAATATTCCTAGCATCATGGATGATGTCACCACCCTTGGTTTGGGTTCACATGAAAAATTTACTATTCTTGGTCATGGAATACTTAATATTATTTTTCTTTTGAAGAAATAATAAATTAAGGATTATAATATCATTAAATCCCTCCTCTCCTGAACTATAAACCCCCCTTCACTCCCTCTTCTATCCACTCCTCTCAAGCTCCAAGACTTCTCTAAATTCATCCCAAATCTCTCCCCAAGGTCCTAACCCACGTCCAAAATATCTCAGCCTCCTCAAAATACCAAAACCTTTCCTGTTAAGAGGTTCTCAAAGGAGGAAGTCTCAAGAGGTAAATTCCTCTTCCCAAATTTCTTCTTTTCTTTTATGTTATTTTCTTTTTAATTTCTTTCCTAACCTCACTTCTCCATAATAGTATGATAAATCCAGTAACATAAATGTACTGGTATGTCTTCATTATAGTGTTATATTTCATTATCTCCTCTCATTTCCCCACATTTTATTTGAAAGAAATGGAAGCACTGTTTGAGATGTGCTAATTTAGCACATTCAAGGACAACAGTTTATCAATTTTTGTTATTATATTTAATTCCGGTCCTCAAACCATTTGTGTTATGGTTGAACCAGACTATTATATATGTAATATATCCTATTTTTGGTTCTGTAATCTTTTTGTAAAAAAGTAATTAAGTTATAATGAAAAACACATTCTTTACAACCAAATCCAATAGTTAACAAAACGGTTATCAATAATGTTATATATATAATGATTCGACATCACTCTAAGTACCCTAATTAAAATTAAAAACATCTAATCTCCTGGATATGAACTAAATAATGTAACTTCAATTTTGGACAACCACTTTCATCTTGCATATAATCCAAACATGAATATAAGTGAACCAATCTTTTAAATCCAAGTAAACAAATGAGCCCGAACAATGAAATTGAACCTTATAACTAATCAAAAAAGATTTGAATGAACTAAAAAGGGTTATAGTAAATAAATTACATATAGAATAGGTTATGGACTTATGAATTAATAATCCTAATTTGTTTATTCAGCTCATTTATAACAAGTGGAGAACACCAACAGATTTAAGGTAAGGGATCCTCCCCTTTCACTCTTAATCAAGATTATTCTCTATGCTATGTTTTTTTTGTGTAATACTAATTGATGGGGTATGTTTTTACACCTTCCCCATAATTCCCTAATGTTCTTTAAGTGATTATAATCCCCTTATCTCTCTCATCAAGCCCTCTTGGGTACACCCGACACCATGCCTATAAAATCATAACGAATTCTACCGGAACCTTCTTTGTTCTTTTGGGTTGCCTTATCTTTCGTCCAAAATGGTGTTATATTATCTATCTATGTGAGTCTTATGATGTCTGGTTAGACATACAAGATTATTATATCAAGACCCTTTCATCTCATTCTTTTGGGGATATACATGATCTTGAAAGATTCCCTACTTAGAACTTTCGGCTAAGCAAACCTGTTTTAAGGGGACTTCCCAAATTTTTTACCCAAATTTCAAGTGCACTCTATCCTATGATTTAAAACACCATTGTATTTATAAAATCAGTATTTTTATTATGAAAGACTTCTTGGTTAAATTCTGGTTTTATATAAAAGAATTTCCTCTTTTCAATTTGAAAAGCTCTAGAGTGTTTTCCTTAAAACCGCACAAAAATGTTTTAATGAAAATGTTTCTAAAATACATTTTTTAGATGTTGTCACTTATATTTGACACCACTTACCTTGTTATATGACTATTTTACCCTATTAATTTCCATGTATGTTCTAATCTCTTCCTTTCATGGAGACTTTCATGATACACCCATTGGATATGTTTTATGTCATGATTGTGGTACCCAATTCTTTCCCTGGGTAGCCTTATGTGTTTGTATTGTTGATTATGTATGATTATTTATGTGGAAAGATTATTTATGTGTCAAGAGTATTCATGAATATGTTGAGATGGGTGCACACAGATAGTGCTCCGATGCATTGGGTAAGGTTAATTCTCATGACATGCGATGTGAAACAGGATTGAATGTCAGCCTTGACCCATACTAAAATGGGAAACATGATTGGCGGTTAGCTTTGAACCATACTAAAGATATGATTTAAGATTATTCCACATTTATATGATTCCATGTTTATACGATCCCATGCATATACTAAATGATTTCATAAGTTTCATGCTTTGGATATCATTATGTCATGCCTCTTAACTCATGTTCTTGAGATGTATCCTTATGTTCATTTCCTTACTGGGCATTTTTAGCTCATCCTTTTGTTCATGTGTCCTCCAGGGTACCCTATGAAGATGTAAGAGCTTAAAGGAAGTTATAAGATCTTTATGGAGATTAAATAAAAAAGTTTTTTTAGCACATTTTTTATGTTATATGTACTTAGTCTTCCAAGACACTAGACATAACAATCCATGGCTTATACTCTGATAATTAATTATGCTTAAAATAATGAAATGTTATATGTAAAATTTTTGTGTCACTATATACTATATCTAAGGTGGAGTGGACACTAATCGTACCTCTAATCATCTCCGGAGCATCATGGTAGTAGGCCTCAGATTCCTAGAGCTGAGCTCATCCCTATCCACATGCTCCATTTGGTCAGGGTGGACCACCTATAGGTGGTGGTGGTAGAACCTCAAATCACTGCCCAATACCTGCTGCACTGCCAGCTCCTCTTCCACGTTCGCCAACTGCCTACAGTCCTCCTAGATAGAATCTTTTCCTTTTCCCAGGACGTCCTTATAATTTCTTCTGGTCATCCATACGGTGGATCGGGCAGTCGTGAGCCATGTGACCCTGCCCACCACATGAGTAACACTACATAATCTTCACCTATCCTGCTCTTTCTCTAGCACCCCCGCACAACAGATATTGTATCCTACGATTGTCCACGTGTAGGTCTGGTCCTCTTGGACCTATGCATCATCTTTCTACTGCCAGCTACAAATGAATCTGCTGAATGTCATTGGGTGGTGGGTCTCGCTTCTGGTGACTTCTCATCAAGGAATCTATCCACCAAGACTGCTTTCTCTAACACCACCGCTTGCGTCGGGATGCTTAGAGAAATCATCAAAGCTCTAATCTTCCATATGATCCCCTACGTGAAGGTACGGGCCATAATGAAAGGGTCTAGAACCATGTTAGTAGAGTAGTGTGAGAGGTCAGTGAACCTCATTGAATAATGAACCATTGTCATGCTTCCTTGCTGTAAGTAGAGAAGCTCCTGAATATAGACAGAGCATAAGGTTGCTGGGATGAACTCTTTTTAAAAAGGAACTTGATGTCCACCCAGATGAGAGTCACCTCATCTTGAACATGGAGCATCAAGCTCCACAATTTTCCTGATACTGCCGAAAGAAGACTGGTTGCAAGGATCACCATGAGATCATTCGGTGTCCCTACCAGTCGAAAAACTCTAACCATGACCTCCAACCAGTCCCCATCCACCTGTGGATCTATCTCTCCCTAGAACATTGGTGGCCTCTTGTGTTGAAACTCATTCAACGTGCTCAAGCAACGTGTACCGTCTACTGTTGGGGCTGGTGGAATTGTCTTCCTAATGGGTAGTGGTGCTACTGGTACACCACTCGATGGTATAACTACCGATAGGGGGTCCTCCACCGAAGCCTTGTCACACAGTAGGCAACTATCGCGTACTCTACCTGGAACCTTGGATGAATTTCTTCGTGGGGGAATCATGGAAAGAAAAGGGTGTTCCACGGTCAATAATTTATACCTAGTGAGCTGACTCAATGATATCACAAGGAAAAAATTTCAAAAACACACACACAATTTGTGTTTTCATGAACGATGTCAGAAATCAGAAGTCAGGGTCCTGGTGTATGGATACATCGATTGCCGCCCCAAAAATGGATTCCCCAAACTGATTACCACACTCATAACACTTAACACTATTGTCGATTAAAATATTAGAGTCAATGCTCTTCAATAGAACTGACTCCTTTGATACCAATTTTTCCCAACCCTTCCCCCGGTGCTCGTGTCGTGACTACCTAAATCCCGCCTTCTATAGGTGAGGGGCTAGCGACTAGCACAAGAAAGGAATATCCCTAAAACTGGGAATACATCACCTTTTTAACCTACAAACTCAAACAATTCAAGCACATAGCATGATTTAAACACAAAGTAAACTATATAGTAAATAGAGTGAGTACTGTAAGTAAAGGGGCCGGAATACAAGCCCAACTAAAAGGTACAAGAAAAACTAAAAACAACTCATGCGAACACCCGCCATGGATCCTACCTGAAGAATAGGTACAGCTGTCAAATAGCCATCTCTGCGGTACATCTCATATAATGTTCCACCTCCAAGCAGCCTCTAGTCCTGGAACTCTCACCGTCGATCAATGTTGTATGTCATCTGAACAAGACATAGCAAGGTGTAGGTGTCTCCTGTGCAGGGGTGAGTATAAAACTAATCAGTAGGGACCCTGAGACCCTTGTAGGTCTCCCATAGTTCCACAAATAAAATACTAAAAAGAAATACCTCAATCTCAAAGCCCGAAGCAATAGATATCAACTCTAATTAGGTGTATGCCCATACATATACCTATGTTATCCTGACATAATAATCTCAAAAATGAGGTAAGAATACCACAAAGGTAACACCATGAATGTTTATGTACCACATAGGTAACACCATGATGCTAGAAGTACCACCCAGGTAACACCACAAAGACATCACCATGAAGGTAGAAGTACCACACAGGTAACACTATGTAGTTAGAAGTACAACATAGGGAACACAACAAAGATAGAAGTACCACATAGGTAACACCACGAAGACATCCCTGCGAAGATAACAAGCCTCGTCTTATAACTAGTTATAACCTAAGTACAGAAGTACAAATGATTAGTTGTAAGCTAGATCATCTTATTCTGTTAAGAAGAAAAGCTACTGACCCACACAGGATTGATAGGTACTGACCCCCACTGACCCACACAGGATCTGACCCCCACTAGATGGGTATGCGCTGACCCACATAGGATCACTTATCTCTGAACCACACAGGATCTAATAGAATCTGACCCACAAATGATCGATAGATGGTAACCCACATGGGATCGTTGTTCTTTCTTCACGTTACAACCAGTCATAGGATTCCTCGCACCTGGTGCGCTCGAGTTCCGTAGACTCTACCCCATGAGATATCGGTCGTACCTTTTCTGGCACTAAGCTCCAAAAAGGAGTAACTCAAATATTCATCATGTTGTAAGGGTTCTAATGTGAGAGACGATGCGTTAATCAGATGCATGTTCTGTAATTTGTAAGTGTTTTAGTTTTGGGGGCCTAGTTGGATTCAGGTTCGATCCAACTAGGTCATACTAAAACTACCAACAAAACTCATGTGGAGTATACCAAAAGGACAATCTCTCTCCAAGGATCCCAGCACTGTAGATGGTTCATCAAACCGATGTTTGGTTCTCAAGATATGGTCAAAAAGGTGTATCTGGGTCTAAATGGGCCCGGGTCCAATCCAACCTCGTCAGACCAACCTGGCCCGAATGGCCTCGACCACGGTAGGCCCGACCCGCTTGGTGCCGATTGCTCAGTACGACCCGGTCGGCTGGCTGCGGTCCGCCCGTCTGGGTGTGTACCACCCAGTTGGGTGCGGTCTGCCTAAATGGGTGCAGTCGGCCATGGAGGGGCAAGCCTTAGCTGCCACTTAGGAGAAAGCCCAGTGGATTCCAGAATGGCCCAAGGGACTTTCAGTTCTGGCCAACCCAGCAGTGCCACATGGTATCGCCTGTTGGCACACGGGACCTGCCGGAGTGGGTCCTGCTCTGTGTGACGCGGCCGGCCGATGTGTCGGCCGCTGCCTGTACCCTGCCAGCATCGGTCGCCTGTGACGTGGTCATGTTCTGGTCAACCTGTCCATTCTCATTTGAAGAACACATCAACAATGAATAAGCGGAGGGATCGGGCCGCATTCGTTTAGCCTGCACCCTCCACATTAAATCAATAGCAGTTGGTTCATAGATTGAAAACAAAGATTCATCACAAAGAAAAAAATGAACAATTTCTCTATCTCAACTGTTTGTTTTAGATGGTGTAAGGTAGAGGATGAAGATGTTGAAGGATACAACGAAATTTTTCTCTCCCACAACATGCTTCTGATCTAGGCTCAAGCGTTAGTTCCTCGTTCTTGATCGGGAGGTTCGTTCTTCATTGGAGGATGTTCTTACACCAAGTGTTCTTCACAAAATTGATTTGCCAACAATTCTCCCAACCACGAGAGTTGAGGATCCCCTCTAATTTATGTTCAGTTATTCATTAAATTTTCATTAATGAGATTTCATTAAATGGTGGGTTTCATGGTTACACACTTTGTGTAACTGGGAATTTAATGCCCAGTATTAAATGCCCAACCAGCCTGGTGTGGTCCCCACCTCTAAATAATTTAAAAAACAATGAAAGGAGTTTAATAAAAATGGATCAATTGTTTTATATTAATCCTCCATGAAATCCTGTGAAACCAGATCTTCCCCTCGACCTACTATAGTTGACCTGAAAATCCCTTTAAGTAAATATCGGCGCTGCAAGATCAATGTTGTCCTCAGATTTCAATTTTGAGCACCGGTTCAAAAGTTACAAATTCCAGCTCGCATGTTAACTGAATGTACCCAAAAAAATTTAAAAAATTCATTCCAGGGACACCAGGTCTTTGAATCATGTGTTGTTAATTTTCACAGACTAGTAATAATTCCATATAATTTAAAAAAATACATGGAAAATACTGGTCTTTACACCAATTTCTACGTAAGAGAGTTCCACATAGGAGGGTTGTAACTAATGTGACCCATAATATACTACATTTTCCCTCAATGTCAGTAATTCTATAAAACCAATGCATGATTCATCATTGTATATAGAATATCAGATCTCTAGATTATGGAATTTTAGTATTTTAGTTGTAGTCAATATCTTCTTCAACTTGAAAATTGTTTATTCACACATGTACGAAAAATGGAATGTTACACCCTTCTTCACCAATGTAGTAATAAGTGATAATAGATTGGAAAAGTGATAGAAAAATTTCAATAGTTTCCAACTAAATGTAAGAAGCTCATGATCTCAAAACAATTCGAGGGGCATGTCCAAGACACCACAACATATACATTATCCAGTTCAATGGATATACCTATCTTAGATAGAACATACCCCAAGAACATAACAACATGAATCTAAAAGTTACACTTTGATAGCTTGGTGTAAATATATTGTGATCGAATCATACTCCAGACTATCTTAAGATTTTGGGAATTTTTCTTTGGTGTCATAGAGTGGTTGAAGATGTCATGAATGAATTCAATTGTGAAATAGTCTTAGTATGGATAAAAAAATTATGATGTCAAAGAACTCTGTCGATACATTAGTCAAACCAAATGGTTTATGTAGATATGTTTACTTACCATACCTACTCCAAAATTTTGTCTTCATTTTTTCTACCTCTATAACCCATAGTGAGTGGTTGCCTGATCAAATATCAATCTTGAAAACCCACTATGATCCCCAGAACAAATAACAAAATTTTATTAAACAAGGAAAAATGATATATTTTCTTCATTGTAACCTAGTTCAGATTCCACTAATTAATGTAGAGTCAAACACTAACATCTTCCTTCTTGGAGAATAAGAAAAGTTCACACCATGGTGAAGTAATCACTTTGATAAATTTATTAATCTCTAAGACCTCATGATTTTTCATCATCTACATCAACTTGGTCAGCGTCATATGATAAGTGGTATTTAAATGGGCTACACAACAAGAATAAGATCGATCTCAGTTAAACTTATCGATCCTTCAAAGTAATTAATAGGTAAAACATTCCCATAATAATTTTAACCCATTCAATAGAATTTTGAGAACCTCTAGTGCCCTTGATTGATAAAGAATGAATGATTTGATATTCATGGAATGTTTGAAAATAGATTTTAAATAAAATACCTAAGACTTGCACAATGAGAAAGAATCTGATCTTGAAGAAACCTATAAACTTAAACCATAGAGTAGGTGCAGGAGCAAGCTCAACTTCATACACCAACGTTTCTAGTGGTTGATAAGGAACATCCTCTCTTATCAGAGCATTATAGACTCACTTTAAAAGTAGTCACAAAAGTCTACATCAAGGTGACACATTATATAACTTGATATAAACACATTAAACAAATAAATCCCTCAAGAAAAATCCTAATTAATAAATTGGATCATAAAGGTTCTCTTAAGATTCTACCCACAAGCCAATATATACCCCTCATAGAACTAACCAATATCGTCATCCCTACACATTAGCCACAATCATATATATATAAACCAAACAACATGATCATGTTCTAATTATTATTTCCAGTATAGATATATCAAAATACCATATAAATAGACATATCATAAAACAAAGAATATAATTTTATCCAAAATAGATAACACATTTATTTTCATTAAATTGAAGAAATTATATGAATCACAAAAACTGGCATATATATAGATTTCGATCCAACGTTCCATGTAATGATGCAATAACACACATGAAAATCTAATAAATTTGTAACACAGTATTTGCAAAGGAAACATAGAGGTCTGTTATACATGAACTAGATAGGAACATGAAAACTCCCTTATCAAATTCCTACATAACTTTATCCTTACATTTTCCGAGTTTAGTGCAAAAATAACTGTAGAATATTGCACTCTGACACCTTTTGGTAACACCTCAGACTGAACCATTCGGTCTGATGTAGAGTGTCACATGACCATATATGTGCCTCTCTATACATAATTGGATTCTAACTAGTAGTGAAGGTATAATCCTATTATTGGGGAGATGATCGACGTAATATCATTTCCTAACATATAAAATACGTAAATAAAAAATATAATATAGGAATCAAAGAAACGCTGAAGAAACTAAGTATATGGAATTCCATTTATGTGGTAAATATAGGGGCTCCGATAATAGAAACCCAAAATAGAGTAAATTTTCTATAAGTAATAATGAAATAAATGTTTATAATCATCAAGAGTCCATCTTGGTATTGATTCAAGCTCTATACACCTCAACCAAACCATCATCCACAGGACCCTTGCATATACTCAAATCCATGTACGTGATATCTACACATGAATCAAGATACCCATGCACGGTCTGATTCATAAAACCTAGTTGGACACCACAAATGTGTCCCTACCAAATGTTCTAATTTATAATAGGTTTGTTCCATGATTAAAATCAAAAATACATAAACACGAATAACAACACCTAATCACATACTGAGTTTTAATATTCTCTCTAAGAGACACAAATCCTTAGTCATATATACTTTGGTTCCATGCTAGATGGTTAATGAGGATATGTCATGAGTTACCAAAACTAGCCACATGGTTTTTTGATCTATTTCTTGATTACCTCATGGAATTTTTTATGCAGCAACTCATCATTCCTTAGGTCCCATGTAGAGAATGTGTCTTGAAAATCAATACAATTTAGTATGCTACTTGAAAATAGTTATGCATCAAACACATCCCCCACAAACCACTGGGTTATGAGTTCACTACTCACAAATCACTTGGTATCAAGAAAATAATTCCTCAGATTCTCGGAATTGAGTACATCCAAAACACAACATCCCATGGTATCATCAAATCTCCACCATATCCATAGGTCTGCTATTTACATCATCACAAGTCACGTGTTTTCCACCTCTAAGTTGAAATCATGTCACGACGCTCCACCTATTATGGGAAACAATAGTGATAACAGAAAAAGAAAGGTAATATATATATAAAGGTATAGAATATAAATAATTCATATCATCATGAGAATAAATTAGATACATATATTCATTTGATCATAATTAATCATGCCCAAAAAAGATACAAAAATACTATCAACAATTGGTCCCACATTTTACAAATACTCTAACATGTTATCACAATCATTCGTTGTATACATGGTTTGGAAATTCAAGAATTATTCCATAGAAGTATGTGTAAAAAAGATCCAAAAAGGTAAAGAACTTCCTACCTTAATGTTATTGATGATGAATTTTATAGTATTAAAGGAAACATTACATGAATTTCATCCATGTATTATTTAGCTTAAACAGAATAGTAAGGATTCCTAGGACCAATTCCAAATATTTTATATAAAAACACTATATGTAACAAATTTTTTTCTTTCTTGGATAATCCAACATAAACATGATAATTCCAAATTATTATTATAGATAATTCAAAATTATTATCATTGAAGAAATTTATTATCGCTTCCATTGAATGATTAAAAAATATATCTCATAAACTATTCATTAAATTAAGATAATAGAGAAACACATATTATAACCAACAATAATATCCTCGTTATAATTGATTATTTCAGGAAAATAAGAGATAGGGTGAGGCTTTTTCTACTATTAGAAATCTGAAGAATTATTGTTTTTTAGAGAAGCCTTCACAACCTTAAAGATGGGGATTCTGAGATTATCAGGACTTAATAAAATTGCCAAAAACTAAATAAATCAAGGTTCATATATTTTCACGGATATATACCATGTATAGGTCCAAAACCATAAGAACCAAAAATTAAATTCATCATTTAATTGGAATTTTAATATTTTGTTAATTCTAAAGTGATTAAATTTAAGTTAACATTTTTTATATATTTAAATGAGTCATAGAATAATTTATGATAAATTTTGGCATTCAAAACTATGGAAATTCATCACATGTATAATTTAGGGAAGAAGAAACACAAAACAAAACATTTAAATCACTTTTTATAAAAAAATAGATGTATATGGATAACATAGTATTACCTTTTAGTAGATCTAAGCTATTATGAATATGTGATTTTTTTACATTTATTCACATTATAAATGTATAATTTTCATTTATGTAGATCTAGATTACAAATACAAAACCTTGGAAACCCCCCTCCTACCTTTACACATTACCTAAGGTACCCTTACATAACATTTAAAAAAGATGGCTCTAATTTTATAAAGTGGTTGGAGATTCATCTTAAAATTCTTTAGTTATGAGGTTCCCTAAGAAAAATTCAAAAATTCAAGCATTCATTTACATAGTGTATGAATTACCCTTACCTGACCATTAGAAACTTCAGCTTACCCATATGTGAGGATAGGGTTTCTCAGATAACCCTCACGAAGCACATACGTTTCTCTTACATAGCCTTTACAATCTTTAGGTTACCCCTTATACAACCTATATAAACATAGGGATATACTTATGTAACCCATTTAAAACCTATCTAACTTTACTCAATGAATTTTCCTCATGTAATAGTCAGAATTAAATTGTTGTTTATTAATTTTTTGCACAACGGAATTATAAAATAATAAAAGGGGTGTTATAGGAACATTTAATGATTTAGTGTAACATCCCAAGTAAGTAATGAATAATAATAATTTATTATCTATGTATATTTATGAATTAGATACTGTTTTAGAGGCTTAAAACGAGAATAAATCCAATCTTAAGCATGGAATACACTAATATTTTTAAAATATTGTTTTTCTACCTTTTGATGGAAAACCATTTTTAAATAAAACTTTTGAAAATTTTATAAGATCGATTTGTCAAAATAAACTTATTCTTTATTATTGGGACATTTAAATTTACTTTGGATAAATTTTTGGTATTTTTCTGACAATGTTCATTTTTTAATGAATAGTGAAAAATAATGCATTTTACATCAAAACTGCATTTTTCATCTAATTTAATTATATGGTTAGATTATCTTTATAGTTTGTTTTAAAGTTTTATTAGAATATATTTTTACCATTTAATCCAATGGTGGACATTGGAATAATTTTCACATTGGAATTGAGCATAAACAAGTACCAAACTTTTCATAGATATTATTTCTAAAAAAACCAGCTATTTGTTTTGACAAGGGGAATTATTTTTAAATTAATTCTTGCAATTTATGTGTTTGGAATTTGGTAAAAATGTATTACATATTTGGAATCAGAAGGTCCAAATTATGTAATCAAGACAGTTTTGTTTTTGGACATTATGAATAGTAACGACGGTAATTATCTTTAATTGTCTTGATTAATTAGTTATCGGGTAGTTAAGGATAAAAACATAATATCATAATAATAAAAAATGACCCCAACATGTGTCCTAATTCTACTTTTTGTGTCATGGCCGACCATGTTATGCCTTGTGAAAAACTTGGGGACCCCATGGAATCACTTTTGTGTAATAATGACTTTTTATCTTTTTATTTTTAAAGAAAGATAAATATAACAAAGAATGTATTACCTGAGTAAAACATTTTTAATTTTGTCTACATAAATGATATATTATACTATAAATAGTCATTTAAAATCTAAAAATATTTCCTACATCATAGTATTTTTTTTTTAATTTTTAGACATTAAATAAATTAAATTATTTATGACATCATGATGATGCAGTGATTACCTCATTAATTAACAATTTTAATAAAATGAAAAGATAATGTAAAATCTAAGAATTACACATGTGAAAGACCTATTGGATGAGTATATTTAGAACCCTTATCACCTTATCCTTGAAATAAATTAATTTGGGACCTTTAAAATCCGAAACTCATTTGAAAATAAAGTAACATTTTATACCTTTCCAAGAGTGCCCCTCTTCTCCTCTTATAAAAGGCCCCCACCTATACCTCCTTACCCACACTTCTCAAGCCTTTGGATCGGCCACTCCCTGCTAATTTTATCTCTCCACATACCTCTATTCATCCTAGAAGCCTTACCATAGGAATAAATCTCTTCAAGAAACCATTTTGGTTCAAACCAAGAGGAGTTACCTGATTTAAAGGTAAAGTCTCTTCTAATGTTCTTTGGTTTATTTTTCTTCTCCAACCCCCTAAACTATTTTTATTCATTTCTTTTTTAACAGAACTAGTATCTTCAATATACTAGGATGTTTTTCTGGGAAGGATTATAGCTACACCTACCCACACCTTCGTCAAATGTTTAAAGAACATACTGTTTCTGTGGTTGGCGATTTTCTGCCTCACGAAACGATGATTGTTCAATATTCTTATAACACCTTAAAAGGTTTCCATTAAGATGACACTATATTTATATATATGATATATAATATGTTTATGTTTTCCTTAAGCTTCTGTATTTTTCAGGTTTGGCATACCATTATGGTTTCTATTATGGGTAAACGTGATATCTTCATTTTCGGAAGTGCGGACTACCGCCCCCTCAAAGTGATTTGATTCGTTAATTCCATATGTGGGACATATAAAGGATGTAGTTAATGATATTATATATGATATTATACTGGAATTATAATATTCCTTTATATCATTATGATTCCATTCCATAAAATACTAAATTGAAATGAAAGCAGTGTTCATCCGTACGTACGGCTTACCGTCTCCATAAACGGTGCATTTCATTTCTCACCTCTAAATGTTATGTAATATTATAAATTCATGTATATACTGGATATATATGATATATATGATATCTAAATCAAGATTATAACTCTGGATATAATGGATACATGAACAACTTGTAATTATAAAGAGTTAATTTTTGACTCAAGTACCAATGATCGTTAAAATGACTGTTATTAACTTAAATAATTACATAGTGTTAATGACATGGTAATAAGTGATATAAAATGAATAATGAACTTGAAAAAGGTTCTTAAGAAATTATAAATTAACTCAAGTTTATTACTCAGGACATTAATGAACGATCGAGTCATGTCGGACCCAAGGTAAGGGACTTCGTCTCAATCTCCATTTATTAAGGCATATTATGTTTAATAAACAACTTTATTTTATACGGTGTATAAACCCCTTTGACTTTTACATTTACTCAAAAGGAATATTTTATTACGAATCATTTACTAAATGAAAAAAGGGAATGTTTTTTTGTCGTACGTATGCGGCGACAACGACTTCTCTATCGTCGTGACAATTATTTGAGCTTCATATTCCTCTACAATCCATAACCTTTTAAAAAAAAATTAATAATAAATACCATGTTTTACTTTTCTTTTATTTTGGTATTGAAAATGGTTTTCATAATGTTTTTATGTCAATGTGTTTTATTGATATCTTGTTACTGAAAAGTGGAAATGTTATGTTTCTTTTATGCATGTTTTATGTGATATGAATATGTTATGGTTCTTGGGCTTTGTTATGAAGACGGGTGGTTCCGTGATAAAATAAGGGCGGGTGAGCCCGATATAGCTCTCCAATGCATTGGGTAACGCGAAGGTGTAAAATGTTAAGGTTTATCCGAATAGATTTAGGGAATATAATATGATGGGTATTCCAAACGTAACCATGAGGGTTACTCCCTACGTAAGAATGTTATGAATGCCTCAAGTTACTTTTATGTCTTATATTTTCTATGATTTATTTATTATTTAATGA
This sequence comes from Viscum album, assembly GCA_963277665.1. Lineage (NCBI taxonomy): Eukaryota > Viridiplantae > Streptophyta > Magnoliopsida > Santalales > Viscaceae > Viscum > Viscum album. The sequence continues at coordinate 1,327,295,802 of OY728127.1, read as the reverse complement.
GGTATGTTAAAGTGATTATGTTTTATGAGTGAAGTATGATTTCATACATGGAATAATGTTTTCATTTCATACCTTTATATCCCTTACTGAGCTTTTTATGCTCATCCCAAGTTTTTGAAATGTTTTTCATAGGTCAAGGGAAAGGTACATGATGTGATGATAGTGTCAAGGAAGTGTCAAGATAGAATCCATGTTTTATTTTAAATATGTTTCTATTGATGGGAAAAATGAGTACTATCTTTTATGTAACCACTTTGTTTAAATGTGGAATGTAATGCATGTTTTATGATCTAATTCTCTAAAACTCTAAACCTGAAAAGATCCTCAACGTGTTTTCATGAAGTAACTCAAGATTAATTAATGTTTAAGGCTGGGGCCTTATAGTTGGTATCAGAGGTCGGTATAGAAAACTTTAGAAGTTATAAAATTGTTAAATTATAAATTAATTTATGTTATGATTGAAATGATATAGCATTTAAATATTACCATGATGCTTCGCCTAAGATATTTCTGTGTTAAGAATGTTTTTTCATAGAGGAAACATAACAACTTTTCTGGGAAGGCATACAGAGGGAAATGACCTTTCAAATCAGTATCCTGAGATGGTCAGAATCAAAACTAAACACTTTGTTGCAGTGATGGCTCAGTTGACTCGGGTGAAAAATGTTGGTTGTTTTTATTGATGATATTTTTGTGTTTTCTAAAAGTAAAGAGGATCATGAAAGTCATTTAAGGGTTATTTTTCAAACCTTAAAATAAAAGAAATTGTATGGTAAATTCAGCAATTTTGAGTTTTGGTTGCAACAAATTTCTTTCCTTGGTCACATTGTTTCTAAATATAGGATAACTATTGATCCCGCAAAAACAAAGGTTGTTGAATAATGGACAATACCCACAAATGTAACTAAGATTCGTAGCTTCCTTGGTTTGGCAGGCTATTACCGAAGGTTTGTTAGAAATTTTTCACTGTTATCTAGTCCAATGACTAAGCTAACTCGGAAGGGTGTTAAGTTTATCTGGAAAAAAGAATGTGGTGATTGTTTTCCGGAACTGAAAAGAAGATTCGTGAATGGTTCATTTTTGGCACTACCTTCCAGGAATGGTGATTTTGTTATCTACAGTGATGCTTCATTGAAAGGACTTGGTTGCGTCCTAATGAAGAATGATTAGGTAATTGATTATGCTTCATGATAGTTGAAAACTCATGAGGTAAATTACCCTACACATGATTTAGAATTAGCTGCTCTTATTTTCACTTTAAAAATTTGGAGGCATCATTTGTATGGAGAAAAGTGTGAAATATATACCGATCAAAAAAGTTTTAAGTATATTTTCACTCAGAGATAATTGAACATGAAATAGAGGATATGGGTATAATTAATCAAGGATTATGATTGTACAATTCATCACCATCTAGAAAAATAAAATAAAGTGGATGATGCTTTGAGTCGAAAAAGTAATGCTTCATTAAAAATGTTGTGTTTGGAACATGATATTTTCATTAAGGATTTGATGAACTTTGGCATAGAAGTTGTTGGTGAAGGATTTCCTTCTATTTTGTTTCAGGTATCAGTGAAATCTTCTCTATCAGACAGAATTAAGGAAGCACAAAAGCAAGACAGTGAGTTGCAGAATAAGGTATAGCTGGTTCAGAATGGTAAGTTGCCTGAATTCAACATTGATAATGATTGTGTTTTGAGATTTGGGAATAGATTGTGTGTGTCTTGTGATTCTTAATTGATGATATAGTTGTTATGTGAAACTCATAGTTCTCCATTTTCAGTTCATCCAGGCAGTACTAAGATGTATAGAGATCTTCGGGAGTATTACTGGTGAGACGGAATGAAAAGGGATATTGAATATTTCACTGTGAAGTGTTTGACTTGTAAATAGGTAAAAGTAGAGTGCCAGATACCGAAAGGGATGCTTCAGCCTTTACCAGTATCAGAGTGGTAATGGGAGAATATATCCATGGACTTCGTTGTGGGATTTCAGAAAACACCTCGAGGTAATAATGCAATCTGGGTTATTGTTGATCGCTTGACTAAATATGCTCATTTCCATGCTATACAAGAAACTTTTTACCTAGATCAAATTTCCCGTATGTATCTTAAATAGAGAGTTAGGTTACATGGAGTTCCTCTCTCCATTGTATCTGATCGTGAACCCAGGTTTACTTCTAACTTTTGGAAAGGCCTTTAGAAGTCGTTGGGTACTGAATTAAATTTTAGTACAGCTTTTCATCCTCAATCAGATGGGCAGTCAGAACGAACAATTCATACTTTGGATGATATGCTACGTGCTTTTTCGATGGATTATTAGGGAAGTTGGGACCAACATCTTTCTTTGGTTGAGTTTTCTTATAATAACAGTTTTCATTCCAGTATACAGATGGAACCATTTGAGGCATTACATGGGAAGCGGTGTCAAACTCCATCTTTCTGGGATGAAGTGGGTGAAAGGAAGTTGATGGGACCAGAATTGGTAGAATAGTTGGTAGAAAAAGTTAAGCTGATACAGAAACACCTGAGAACAGCTTAGAGCATGCAGAAGAGTTATGTGGACAACAGGAAGAAGGGTCTCTCTTTTGAGGTAGGTGATCATGTTTTTCTCAAAGTTTCACCATGGAAAAGTGTGATGCGATTTGGTAAGAAAGGAAAGCTGAGTCCAAGGTTAATTGGACCATATGAAATTCTGGAGAGAGTTGGATAAATTGCATACCGAGTGGCTTTACCTCAGAGTTTATCTCAGGTACACAATGTTTTTCATGTTTCAATGTTAAGGATGTTCATGTCGGATCCATCTCATGTTTTGAGTCCAGAGGTAGTTCAGGAGGAAGAGAATCTATATTATGAGGAACAACCAGTCCAGATTTTTGACCACATAGAGAAATTGTTTTGGAATAAGTCGATTCATCAAGTAAAGGTTTTGTGAAAAAACCACATGAGTGAAGAGGCAACATGGGAATCTGAAAATGCAATGAGGGATAAATACCCCCACTTATTCAATAAGTAAATAAATTGTGGGGCTGAAATTTTCTAAAGGGGGGAAGGATGTAACATCCCAAATAATTAATGAATAATAAAAAATTATTATCTAGGTCTATTTATGAATTAGATAGTGTTTTAGAGGCTTAAAATGAGAATAAATCCAATCTTAAGCATGGAATACAGTAATATTTTTAAAAGGTTGTTTTACTGCCTTTTGATGGAAAACCATTTTTAAATCAATATTTTGACAATTTTATAAGATATATTTGTCAAAATAAACTTATTCTTTATGATTGGGACATTAAAATTTACTTTGGATAAATTTTAGGTATTTTTCTAACAATGTTCATTTTTTAATTAGTCGTGAAAAATACTGCATTTTACATCAAAACTTCTTTTTTCATATAATTTAATTATATTGTTAGATTATCATTATAGTCGGTTTTAAAGTGTTATTAGAATATATTTTTACCATTTAATCCAATGGTGGTTATTATAATTAGTTTCACATTGGAATTGAGCATAAACAAGTACCAAACTTTTCATAGATATTGTTTCTAAAAAAACCCGCTATTTGTTTTGACAACGAGAATTATTTTTAAATTAATTATTTCAATTTCTATGTTTGGAATTTGGTAAAATGGATTACATATTTGGAATCATAAGGCCCAAATTATGTAATCAATACTCTTTTTTTTTGGATATTATGAATAGTAATGACGGTAATTATCTTTAATTATCTTGATTAATTAGTAATCAAGTAGTTAAGGATAATAAAATAATATCATAATAATAAAAAATGACCCCAACATGTGTCCTAATGCTATTGGTTGTGTCATTTCCGACAATGGGATTCCTTGTTCCAAACTTGGGGACCCCATGGAATCACTTTTGTGTGATAATGACTTTTTATCTTATTATTTTTAATGAAAGTTAAATATAACAAAGAATGTATCACCTGAGTAAAACATTTTTAATTTTGTCTACATAAATGATATATTAAACTATAAATAGTAATTGGAAATCTAAAATTATTTCCTACGTCATAGTATTTTTTTTATAAATTTTAGACATTAAATAAATTAAATTATTTATGACATCATGATGATGCATCGATTACCTCATTAAATAACGATTTAAATAAAATGAAAGGATCATGTAAAATCTAAGACTTACACTTGTAAAATACCTATTGGATGAGTATATTTAGAAACCTTATCACCTTATCCTCGAAATAAATCAATTTGGGGCCTTTAAAATCCGAAGCTCATTTGAAAATAAAGTAACATTTTATACCTTTCCAAGAGTGCCCCTCCTCTCCTCTTATAAAAGGCCCCCACCTATACCTCCTTACCCACACATCTCTAGCATTTGGCTCGGCCAATCACTGCTCATTTTATCTCTCCACATCCCTCTATTAATCCTAGAAGCCTTACCATAGGAACAAATCTCTTCAAGAACCCATTTTGGTTCAAACCAAGAGGAGTTACCCGATTTAAAGGTAAAGTCTCCTCTAATGTTCTTTTATTTTATTTTGCTTCTCCAACCCCTAAACTCTATTTATTAATTTATTTTGAAACAAAACCAGTATCTTAAATATACTATGATGTTTTTATGATAATTATTAGATCTAAACCTACATAAACCTTCGACTAATGGTTAAAGAACATACTGTTTCTGTGGTTGGCGATTTTCTGCCTCACGAAACGATGATTGTTCAATATTTTTCTAAAACCTTCAATGGTGGCCATTAAGAAGACAATATTATTATATATGATATATATTATGTTTATGTTTTCCTTAATCTTCTTTATTTTTCATTTTTGGCATACCATTATGGTTTCCATTATGGGTAAACGCAATATCTTTATTTTAGGAAGTGCGGACTACCGCCTCCTCAATGTGATTTGATTCGCTAATGCCATATGTGGGATGTATATAGGATGGAATTAATGATATTATATATGATATTATACAGGAATTATAATATACCTTTATATCATTATGATTCCATTCCATAAAATACTAAATAGAAATAAAAGTAGCGTTCATGCGTACGTACGGCTTACCGTCTCCATGAACGGTGCATTTCATTTCTCACCTCTAAATGTAATGTAATATTATAAATTCATGTATATACTGGATATATATGATATATATGATATCTACATAATTATTATAACTATGGATATAATGGATACATGAACAACTTGTAATTAAAAAGAGTTTATTTTTTACTCAAGTACCAATGACCATTAAAACGACCGTTATTAACATAAATAATTACATAGTGTTCATGACATGGTAATGAGTGATATAAAAGGAATAATGAACTTGAAAAATGTTCTTAAGAAAGTATAAATTCACTCAAGTTTATTATTTAGGACATTAAAGAACGATCGAGTCAAGTCGGACCCGAGGTAAGGGACTTCGTCTCAATCTCCTTTCATTGAGGCATATTATGTTTTATACACAACATTCTTTTTTACGGTGTTTAAACCCCTTTGATGTTTACATTTACTCTAAAGGAATATTTTTATACGAATCGTTTACTAAACGATAAAATGGAATGTTTTTTTGTCATACGTATGCGGAAAAAACAACTTCTCCGCCGCCGTGACCATTATTTGAGCTTCGGCTTCCTCTACAAGCCATAACCTTTTTTTAAATGAAAAATAAATACCATGTTTTACTTTTCTTTTATTTTGGAATTGAAAATGGTCTTCATAATTTTTTTATATCAATGTGTTGTATTGATATCTTGTGATTGAAAAGTGGAAATGTTATGTTTCCTTTATGCATGTTTTATGTGATACGATTATGTTATGGTTCTTGGGCATTGTTATGAAGACGGGTGGTTCTGTGTTAAACTAAGGGCGGGTGAGCCCGATATAGCTCTCCAATGCATTGGGTAACATGAAGGGGTTAAACATTAAGGTTTCTCCAAAGAGATTTAGATAATATAATGTGCTGGGTATTTCAAATGTAACCATGAGGGTTACTCCATACGTAATAATGTTATGAATGCCTCAAGTTACTTTTATGTCTTATGATTTCTATGATTTATTCATGATTTTATGAGATATGTTAAAGTGATTATGTTTTATGAGTAATGTATGATTTATTACATGGACTAATGTTTTCATTTCATACTTTTATATCCCTTACTGAGCTTTTTATGCTCATCCCATGTTTTTGAAATGTTTTTCACAGGTCAAAGGAAAGGTACATGATGTGATGATAGTGTAAAGGAACTGTAAAGAAAGAATCCATGTTTTATTTTAAATATGTTTCCGTTGATGGGAAAAATTAGTACTATCTTTTATTTAACCACTTTGTTTAAATTTGGAATGTAATGCATGTTTTATGATCTAATTCCCTAAAACTCTAAACCTGAAAAGATCCTCAATGTGTATTCTTGATGTAACTCAAGATTAAGTAATGTTTATGGATGGGGCCTTACATTGAGAATATTACATATACCACTATCATATTCATATTATAACAAATATTAATCTCCTATTTTTATTTCCATTCTTCTATTATAGGTATTTATATTGAGATTCAGCAAGATGCAGTGAAATTCATTTAATATGATGATGAATTTTCCTGATATAATAAGATAAAGTTGAGTGTGGTCACTATAATTCCATTTGTTAATTGTTTTTAGGGTATTAAATTCTAGTAGGGTTTGTTCAAGGGATTATATAATTTAATGAAGACATCAGGATTTTTATTGAATAGATATATTTTTTATTTTTCATTTTGGATTCAAGTGTATTTATAGAATTGATCACATAGGTTTCCATGAAGTTTAGCTGTATTTCTAAGGTCTTATAAAGGTATAGACCTTTATTGTTAAGTGTTACATATTAATTCTATCAATTTAAATCCTTTTGGATAAATTTTTATGTTTGATAAACAGATAGAATAATTTAGAGGAAAAATTAAAGGATAATGGAAGGATTATAAGGTACTTGAAAACATTGAGTACCTAGTGGATGGGTATTGGGTACCCCTAGTAGTAGTAGAGTTTCAATACAACTACCAACACCACTAGGTACTCGATGGAATGTGAGTTATTTTTTTGCATTAAGGTTAATTTTATAAATTCACCCAAAATCTAATTCTTTTAAAATAACTAATTATTGGTATTTCACTACCAAAATTTGTAGGGGCTCAATGGAGGCATCCTTCTTATTCAATCCCTCATGAGTGAACCACCCTCTATTAATGATCTGATATGTTTAGTTGTTCATGGTATAATAACATAAGTAAACTAAGGATGTAAAAATCCTCAAATATTTCTCTTCTCTATATTTAATTATGTATGTTTATATAGTCTCACCTTATATTAAATTAGGGATTAGGAATCCAAAAAAATCCAAAATTTTCCTTTTAGTGTATCTACAACGGAGGTTCAACCCGTGCGAATCAATGGTAATAATATGGGTTTTTATCCCATGATCACTATTCTTAAAGGGATCCAATGAATTATTTATATTTTGATATTTTAGTTTATTATTTTGGTCTATAAGGTACCAAGATATTTACTCCAATGTCTATAGCTAAATAAAAATCCATTTATTAATTATCTTGAAAACCAAGTGAGATGATCCATAGTGAACTTGCACGAATTTCACATTAGTATTACATCTCACAATAATATCACAATACATAGAGGAACATTTGGTTTAGGTGAATTTATGGAAAACTATAGAACTAATTCATTTAAAAATACATGTGAACATTTATGCATAATCAAACTCCTTAATATACATTTTTGAACTTCTAATGGTTTATAATTATATGCATGTCATCAATGGTTATATCAAAACCATATGAAAATAAATGATATGGGAGAAATTTTTTATTAAAAAGAACATGCAAAAATATGAGTTTCACATAAATCATTATAGAAGCATAGGTATTCTAAAATGAAAAAAACACATAAATATGATGCATGGAGAATAATCAAGGTCATTTGTCTTGGAAATAAACTATGTCCTTAAAACCTGGCATATAAACGATCTTTGTCACATGAATTTCAATATATATATTTTAAAATTTTCAAAAAACAAATTGAAAATGAATCATATTTTGAGTTACAATATTTCTATTATTTCTGTTGTGAATAGAAAATATGTCCACACTTCTAGTCGTGAACTACAAAATATACACACCCAATATATTTATCGTGATATAAATACTTAAAAACTTCATTAGAGTGATTTCATAGATCCAAACCATCATATGGATTTATCATACACAATAAAAATCGGGATTTATAAAACCTAAATAGTCGCAAGGCTTTCTTAAAACGAAACCGCATTATGGATTTATTGGACACAAACAGTCTTAGGGCTTTATTTAACCCAAACCTTACCAATGGTTTATTAGAACCAAACTATTTTAGGAATTTACGAAACCTGAAGTGTCACATAACAATAATCAATGTACATGTGTTTCATAAACTAAATAAATCTAATATCATAACATAAAGAACAAGTGGAAATAAAATCAGATTCATATCATTTTCGAATGGTCTTGGGAAGTTTGACCTAAATAATATACATGGTTGATACTCAAAATTCAATTAACCTAAAAGATTGTTTTATAAGAAACTTTAGAGGAAGGTTAAATAAATAATTTCTATATAAATTAATCATTTAGAGATAAATATTAAATTGTATACAATTAATAAAAATTATTTTATAAAAAACTCATTTATCTTGGGAAAAAATGATGATGTTATAGTCACATTGAGAATTCATTTTTGAAAAATGTGAAGTGAAAACCTATAAAAATGTTTTAATTATAAAAATTAATTTCAATAGTGTACCCTAGAAAAATACATATATTTTTTTAAAAAAGTATAAGTGAAAACACTTAGAGAGATTTTAATTTTTAAAACAATATTTAACAATGGGGCATTAAAAATGAAAAAAAAAGATTCAGGAAGGATAATTCAATTATCATTAAAAAAAATCCATTCCAAAATAAAATTCATTAATAAATATATTAAAATATGTAAAGGTTATAAAAATGTAACATTTATTTGAAGATAAAACATTTTATTTTGATTTTATAGAAACCTTTTTTTATATTTTGAAATACCATTTATGGAAAGCCACATCTTAAAAAGATGTATTAAAACATAATTTTTAAAAAGAATAAGTAAAAGATGAAGGTATCATGATATGACACATAATTTAATTCCAAAATATATGGTAAATCATTGGTGGGAAATGAAAATATGAACCTTTATGAAATATTTCCTCAAAGTGGATATGAGTTATTCTTATCAATTATATACATTATATAGGGAAGAAATTCATCAAGGAGGAGGATTTTAATCAAAAGTTTCATTTCCATACACATAAAGAGAAGATTTTCTAAAATAAAACCTGAGGATAGAAGTACTAATAATATTGTATGATATAATTTCTAGGATAAACAATAGAACTCAATTAATGTAATAGAGTTAACAAAAAACCCTTATGGAAATGGTAACATAGGTATCAAAGAACATAATATGGATTCCAAAAAATAGACATTAAAATATCATAAAATCAAATATATTCACTATAAATGATGTAAATTGGCTAGTAAATACACCATATTATTGAAATGAGTTTTTACAATATAAATCAAGTCTCATGGATTTGGAAATGACACAAATAAATCATTTCCTGATTTCTCCACTTAGTGCAATGAGATATAAAATTCTATATTAAAAACATAGATATTTTAATAATCTATTTCAAAAAATTATTCATATAGACTACATTTTATAAAATTCACTGATAATTATTCCCTATATGTATATTAGTTAATTATTACCTATTTTTGATATTAGATATGGGAAATCTTGATCGTTCTGAACTAGTTTTGTAATAGCAGGTTTTTATTCATTATTATCTCAAAGATCATCATTTATAAATATTTAAAGGCCATAAAATAGTTTTTTTATGATTTTTTATGATTTTTTTAAATTCATTATATTATATTTGAATAAGGATTCTTGTACATAAAATTATCAATAAGCATGTTTCAATGATTTTCAACAAATAAATGGTTGTATCTATATTTAGGAATATAATATAAATGCTTACATTCTAAAAAAACATAAATAATTACTTCCCTATTTATATCAATTTACATTATTAATTAAGTTCTCATATACATACACGAAATATATCTATATCATTTTTCATGATAGTGTTTACACAAACCAAAACATGAACATACCAGTGTTTGATGGCTGGGTATGGTTAAGAAATTTTTTATTTAGATATAATATTAATATAAAAGAATAGTAATTATATTACACATTTTTATTTATTTTAATATTATTTTGTGTTTTTTAGATAATTAATGAAAATAAATTAAAAAAATGAAAAAATTTACTTCAGAGAGGCAGTATACCGCAGAAGCGCGATTTCATTTTCCAGGTGATTAGAGGGAATAAAAGTGGATTATCATTTTTCTCTTAGAATCATAACTATGTTTTATATTTAAAATTTAAAATTTAATTCCATTATTATAACCATCAAATATATATGGTGGTGAAAATGGAATATGTCACTTCTTAGAGGCGGTAGTCCACACAAAAGAAGAATCATCATTATTTTGTTATTCTGAGTTTATAGAAAGGAATAAATGATAATTATTAAATCAATATAAAAAAACTTGATTATAAAAATTAAACTGAGTTCATTCTATTACTATTGATATTTTATATTTGGAATAGAATGATTAAGATGAAAAATATAAGGAATAAGTAATACTTAGGTTGGGACCTTGAACTTTCTCTTGAAAGTATCCTTGGTAAAAAAATTAATTATGCACACTAATTGAGACCAGAGGAATATGAAATATATATTAGTTTATATAAGGATAAAAAATTATAATATTAGGGAATAAATAAAAATGAATACTTGTTTCATTATATGGTAAAATATTTCCCCTCTTATATGAGAATAAAAGGGGTCTTTTTTTAACACCCATTATTATCAATAATGGAATGACTCTATTCAAAAGTAAAAGGATAAAAAGGTTATAAATGATGGATGTTTTTGTGTAATACGTTTTATAAATTTTATTCCTATTATTTTAACACATGTTTTAAATAAGTTTCAATTCATTTTTGACTATATTTTTAAATTTTTCCATTTTCATTTTTACCACGGTAACTAATTTTGTAACAATGTAATATATGTTTTACTAAATATATAAACTAACCCCTCATACCAAATTTGTCATTGATGAACATTAATTTGAAATATATTTAATATCATTTTGCATTTAAATAATATAAAATTATATTTCATATTAAAACCTTTATCAAATAGCAAAAATATTTTTGTTAAAAAAATATTTTTTTCCCATTAAATGTTCTTAAAATTAATTTTTACTGATTACAAGTTGAGTAGGGGATAATATATTTATAAAATATTCTAAAAATAATATTAAATTAATTTTATACAATAAATTACTTTATTTTATTAAGTAAAAGTTACACAATTTTAATCAAATAATTCATTGAAAATAATAGTATTACAATTATCTTGGACATTGCCTTTAATCTTTGTAATAATTATTTTATGATTAAAATGATATTTAATATATTAATTTTTATGAAAATTTTTATATAAAATATAAAATCCATTTTTTAGGTTTATTTTTAACTATTTCTAAATACTATTACTTAATATAAGTGAATAAAAACTATTTTTAGAGTAAAATGTTACTTATGCTTCCAAAAGGTTGGACATGGGTTTAATAAAATCAGAAAAAATATTTAAGTGATTTATTTTACTTTATATATATTTTTTCATGTGTATAAAACGTTTCAAAAACGTTAATGTAATTATTTTATTATTATAATTTCATAAAAGAGACGGTATTAGAAAAATCGATATTTTTTACTATTCACCTAAAAATCAATAATTTTGGAAAAAATCTCAAAAACTTACCCTAATCTAGTTTTATTATGGAATTAAAAAATAATGTTCATTTTGTAAACATCACAATATAAAACATACAAATATAACATTAAAAAGATAAATCAATATATATAAAGAATCATTTATTTTATGTAAAAATACCTTTTGAAATCATTAATTATTCCTAATTCTATTTTGTGCACATTTTATATTTGATTACAATTTTTTTCTACAAGAGGATTTATTATTATTAATGTTTCATAATAATAAAAAATACATGGGATTACTTTATTTTGGTATTGCGTTTGAAGAAAGTTAATGAATGTAATATTAATTTAAAGGATCCCAAATCTTGAGTTGTTACATTCTACCCTCTTAAATAAATTTCATCAACATAATTTGAATTATTAATCATGGTTGAAAGTAGGTGATTCCATTATTAATAAATTTATTATGTGAAATATATCTTTTAATATGAAATCTACCTTACACTCTTGGTATATATTTAGATAATTATATTTCCTCAAACAATATTAATGTTTCATATAATCATATTCTCAATTATGTATACATTTTAATAACATATTCTATATGACACATGTTTCCCAAAACCATTTCAATATCTAATAAATTAACCCAAAATGAAACCATATATTCATTAATAAATTGACACTATCTTTAACTATAAGGACATGGCCTTAAAAATTATATATTTTAATTCATTTGACTATATTTATTTTTATTTCATTACCAAATATTACTTATGATTGGATTTTTATAGAACTATGTCATCACTCTTAAATAATAATAAAATATATTACAAGGTGAAAACTTTTACTCAGCATCTTTTTTTTTAATATTTAATATTTAAAGAAAAACATTATTTCTTTTCACAATCTTCATGATTTTCAACATGACTTATTCTTTTCCCATACCCATCCTTAAAACGGGTGTCAAACATTTTTCAAATTTTGTTTGATAAAAAAATATTATCAAGGTTCACTAAAATAAAAATAAATAACCCAATCAGTCTATATTAAAACCATGTTATCATAAAAAGTTTTTTCCAATAAATATTGATCTCAATGAAATCAAATTTAATACACAATGATTTTTATAAAACATATTATAATTAAATAATAGGGAAAAATAATAACCATGATGGTTTCTTAGAAAGAATTGAAAAAAATGATTTTTTTTATTAAAACATAATTTTTTACCCAAAACCGGGTAATAATTACTTTAAAATTAATAATATAACCTTTTGAAATAAATATTTCCAGGGAAACTCATGATAAATCATAGAAAAGTCATTTTGGTTCCCTGAGATATCATCTTCATAAAGCCATTATAGAAACCTTAAAATGGGAACAACCACATGTTTGACTTCCAAAATAAATAACCAGATAAACCATTTATTTCCCTATTAATTGGATAGCAATAATAGGGATCACATGTCATATCATGAGCTATAATGGGGATCAAATAGTCATTTTATGAGATTTAATGGGGATCAACCCTATTTATCATGACCTATAATTGGACTCATACCTTTCTATAATATGTATAGGGGTCACCTATTATCTTAAGAATGTATAAGGACTGTATGACGAAGAAAAAAAATTATTTTTTCACCTTTTTAGCTTTAATTCCTTGAAAAAAAATTTTAACCAATATATAAAACACTTTCAGATTTCAATGAACCCTTTTGTTTTCAAACCCCATTTTCTTAACTAAAAAACCAAAAAAACGAGAAGATGTTTTTTTCATCAAATAAAATATGAAATCATATAATTGAATCAAGAATTAAAATAATGGTTTTGGTTGTGGAAAATGTCATTGATGTCATATATGTTAAAATATAACATTCCATTTGTCTTTTTGTCAAAACTTTTTGTATAAAACACATAAAAATATTTCATTGGAAGAATATGGAATGAAAGTAAAAAGAGATAAAAAAATTTATAATTTTTTTTCAAAAACATAAATACATGCCTAAAATACTTTAAAAAATACGTACAAGTTAGAGAGAAGGGTTTTAAGGGAAACATTAAAAGGTGATTTTTAAAATAAAACCCCTCACCTCGAGTCCGAATCATCATGTATGTTTTTTATCATATAGAATATTAAAATTAAGTTAATTATTTAATTTACTAATTAAGTTTTCCAGTTGTATTATTCCTTTCATTTTATTCATTTCCATTTTAGATTAAATTACTTAACTAATAAAGTTCATATTGGATGTTTTGATGATATTCGGCTCAAATGACCAAACTAACTTTGGTTGGTTGACTATGGTCAAATTTTCCATTATTAAAATATATATACAATAATAATCATTACATACTTAACATTTTCAAACATAAATTATACTTTTAAAACTAATCATGGATGATGGTTTTGAAAAATGAACTATGTTACAATCATGGAGACAGTAGGTCGCAGATACACTTGGATAATGTTTCCATTTTTCAATGATCATTATGAAAAAAAGGTATGTATTATTTTATTTTAAAGAATTTTAATTATATCATATATAAAATATTACTTATTTAAATATACTTTTATATTCATACATGTGATATAGTATTGAAAAATGTATCACATCACTCTGTGAAGGTGGCAGTCCGCAGGCACACGTGGACATCATTATCATTTCTCAGTGAATGAAAATGTAAAAATTAGGTGTAATATTATCTTGGAATAATTATACATATGTTATTAATATAATATATATAAATTAAATCCAACATTAAAACTTTCCATGTGAGTTGGTTATGGAATGAAAATTACATATATTAACGATGCAGTAGTTCATCTTCCACATGAAAATTATATTAAAATCTCATTTCATGGAATATGAAGATGGATATAGGTTATGATATTAAAATAATAACATATATGAATACTTTATATACTTATTTTATTATAAAATCATGTTTAAGTAATATTTGAATGATGTGGAAGAAGAAATAAAACTGTAACTCATAGTTAGTAACTATACCTCTTCTTCAGAAAACATACACTTACTTACACCATAAGAGATCTAAAGTTATAATTGTACCCTAAATAATTTATCTATTACTTGTAGAGTTTAATTACCAAAGTTTTTTATAGTTACAAATTTGTTTAATAGCTTATGTGATACGCAACACCGAATACAAACAAATTTTTTTTTATTTAAATATGACCATTTAAACCTTTCTGTTAAATTTATGGATATGTGAATTATTATCTAATTTATTAAATAAATATATGTCTTAAATATATTGATTAATTATTATAAAATAATCAATAAATTTTTGTTAATTTCTTTTTGTATGTTATATACAAAAATCATTTTTATTTCTTTTTTGAAAAATATATTATAATTATTTACTATAACATTTAGAAATTTTATTGGATAAAATTAACTCCACTTTTAACATAATCGTATCATAATTATGTTTGGGTGAATTTTTTATTTTTTATTGGAAAATATACATTTTCATTGAATAGTGAAAAATACAATTTCTATGTAAAATTGTATTTTTAATTTATTAATTTTTTAATTTTAAATTATAATTATCCTTTTAATTTTATTTCAATTTATCATAACTATTATTTAATTTTAATAAATTTATTATATTTCAAATTCTATTTATACCACATTTTTCTGTATGTTTATTTTTATGCTTCAAATTCGTTTGTTTTGAAAACTGTTTAAAAATGACAAATGTTTCTTGATTATAATTAATTACAAAAACTACTAATAATAAATGATTTAAATTACATTTCTTGATCAAATATATATATTTATGAATCTAAATCCATATAATTAATATAACTAATTATATAGTTAAAATGAAATCATTTTTTCCATGAAAAATGGTTTTTTTAGAAAATTAATTTCCATCGTGATTGTGGGTTTTATTATAAAATAAATTCTCATCCTCTAAGGATTTATTTTAATAAAATGGATTCCATATTTTTAATTATCTCAATTAATATTAGGTAATAAATTGAACTTAATTTTGGAAAAACGTGATTAGTAATTATTGTAAATTTTAATTACCACAAAAAAAGAAAATTATGTTAATTAATGGTAAAAATAATTTAAGAAATACTAGAATAAAACTAAATATAATAGTATTCATCTTTATATCTCCATTTTATTAATATTATTTTTATATTTTTTTCATATTTTTTATAATCTATAAATGGTTTTGTAACAACATGATAAAACAAATTATATGATAAAACATAAATTATTTTTTTATGTGATACACAATTTCAATTAAGAAATTTGGTTTAATGAATAAATTTATTTTTTAAATAAATTATATTTTGATAAAATATTATTATAAAATAATTTTAATTTTTTATTAATTATCATATAATTTTTTTGAAGTCAAATGTAATTTTTATAAGGGTTTGAAAAATAATATTGTAAAAAAACCTACCATTTCCCAATAAATGACAATTTTATTTTAAATGGGAAAATTAACATGCTAAGAAAATTATTTAGATAAATTGAATATTATTTTTGTAATTAGAATTTTGAAATTATCTAATGGTGCATTTTTTACAATTTTCTGAGACTATTGAATTTTCAAGTACAAAATTTAATACAATATAAATATATATTGTGTATTAAAACATAATAATGAAGAAAAAGTGATATAATAAATACTATAAATGTTCTACATCACCAAATAAATGTTTTACCTATAAAATAATGTGATTTTATGTTTATTTTATTAATTTTATATTTTACATTATGAATTTTCCAAAACATAAAATATATTTTAAGGTTTTAAAATCATTTCCTTAAGAGTATGACTCACCTCCACATAAGTAGGGGAATTATTTTTTTATGTTCTATCCTTTTACTTAATAAATAATGAAAACCACTCCCGTTTGGTAGAAAGCATGGGAAAACCCATGTCATGACTTATCCCCCGGGGCTCGTGCCGTGACTACCCTAAGACCGCCTTCCATAGGCCAGGGGTTGGCGACTAGCTCCAAAGGAGTATTTCTTAAAGCTGGGAAGGCATTGCCTTTATAACCTATAACTCACACAACCAAGAACACAGTAATATAAGAACTCAAGTAAACTGAATAGTAAACAGAGTGAGTACAGTAAGTAAAAAGGGCCAGAATACAAGCCCAACTGGAAAGTACAATGAAACTGAAAGTAAAAGTAAAATAGAACTACTCCTGGATCATCCACCACGAATCCAACATGAAGGGTAGGTACAGCTCATGAACGGTCGTCTCTACAGTTTTCCTCATCTAACGTCCACCTCTGAGCTACCTCCAGTCCTGGTACCCTCGTCCTCAGTCAGCGTTGTCTGTCGTCTTCACCAAACACAATGAAGTGCGGGCAAAGCCCGTGCAGGGGTGAGTATAACGATACTCAGTAGGGACCCTGATACCCTCAAGGTCTCACAAAATCCACAAAGGATAAACAAAAAAGGAAGGATACAATTGATAAAACCACATAGGTATATTCCTATACATATAACTAAGTTATCATGTAAACCCATCTCAATCATGAGGAAAACACAGAGTCCAACTCCAAATCCCCTGGCTCAACCATTCCACAAAGGAAGAAGTTCCACAAAGGAAAGTACCACACAGGTATGCCACATAGAAGAATACCTCCAAGGTATTACCACGAAGGAAAGTACCACATGGTCACAGACTCAGCTCACACCAGGTATAACTTAAGTACAATAGTAGATATGATTATATGTATCTACTGAATCATCTTACTCTGTTAAGAGGAAGACCCACATTGGATCGCTCAGTGCTAAACCACACAATATCGCTCGGTGCTGACCCACACAGGAGCACTCGGTGCTGACCCACACAGGAGTGCTAGGTTCGGTCCTACACAGGACCTCTCGGTGGTGACCCACATAGGACTACTAGGTGCTGACCCACACAGGATCGTTGGGTGCTGACCCACACAGGATCTCTTGGTGTTGACCCACACATGATCGCTATGTGCTGACCCACAAAGGATGGATCTTCATACTTCACGTCACAACCAGCTACTGGATTTCCACATTACACTTTCTTGTCTCCGAGAGGGTCCACTCTATAATCCACTAGCCGATAATCCAATGGCCACAATTTCCCATGAAGAAGTATCCCAAAGGACCACCACTTCATAGTGGTCTCAACGCAATAGACGACGCGTCAATTGGAAGCCTGGTCTGTAAGTTATTAGCCTTTTAGTCTCGAGGGCCCAGTTGGATTAGTGCTCCATCAAACCCAAACTTACCCCAACATTATCCAAATCTCAAGTTAGGTATACCAAAGGGACTATCTCGCTCCAATTTTTCCAGTGCCATGGATGATTTCTCAAACGGACATCTACTACCAAAGTTATGGCCAGACGAGCGTAAATGGGTCGTAATGAGTCTCGTTCCGTCCGACCCGACCAGTGCCAAC
The DNA here is from genome assembly GCA_963277665.1 of Viscum album. Lineage (NCBI taxonomy): Eukaryota > Viridiplantae > Streptophyta > Magnoliopsida > Santalales > Viscaceae > Viscum > Viscum album. Next base: position 1,327,277,423 of record OY728127.1, on the reverse strand, counting down.
CCAGTTCAGATCGACCAGTCCTAACTTGCTGGGTATGGCACGGCCCGAACTGGGTGGCATGGCCTGAGGAGCGGCCTGCGGGGCAGCAGATACCACAGAGGCCGCGGGGGCCGTGGGGTCCGTGGGGGCCACAGGCGGCCCAGAGGGCTGCGGGGTGGCTCGAAGGGCAGTGGGTGGCGCGGAGGCCCACGGGGGGCCATGGAGGGTCGCGGGTGGCGTGATGGGCCGTGGGGAAGCTTGGAGGGGCACAGGGCGGCTCAGAGGACCCCGGGCGGTGCAGAGGGCAACGGGCAGCACGGAGGGCCGCGGGCAGCATGGGGGGCCGCGGGCAGCACGTGGGGCCGCGGGTGGCACGGGGGGTCGTGGGTGGCACGGGGGGTCGCGGGCGGCGTGGAGTGTAGTACCCCTGGTTTCTAGTATGTATCCCTTTCTTGATTCTTTTAATGGTTTTAATGGTATGGGGGATGAATGGGAAAGTTGGGAGAACATTCAATGATTTTTGAGGCAAAGGGGAAGTCGCACGGGCGGCGCACGGGTTGTCTAAACCGTGCGGGAAAACTATTCATAGTGGGTATTTGAGGTATATCTTTTGCACAGGCGGCACACGATTTGTCTAACCGTGCAGAAAAATCATGCATGGATTACCTTCCGAGGTAGTGGCTAACACACGGTTAGCGCACGGTTTGTCTAAATGTATGAGCAAACTATGCGGCCAGTTAAACGAGATCCTATAAAGATAGATCTCGCACGTTTTTACCTGTAAGTGGATCAGTTTTCTTCCTAAGTGGCCCTAACTCGGGATTTTCCTTCTCCTAAGGTCAAAGAGTGTTCTCCTATCATTCTATAAGCGATCTGATGGCTTCTCTTGGAGAATCGAAGCGAGATTCTTGAGGTATGTGATTATTCTTATTCGTTCTTGATCGGTTGCTTAGATCTACTTAGATCTTCTACTCCTCTTCTTTCGGTCTCTAATATCTACACCTGTTATAGGTATATCTAAGTGTTTAGATTCCAAATATGATGAGATTTAGTATTGATATTTCTAGGAGAAGAGATCTAAGGTAGGTTTTTGGAGAATTGACCTGGGTTTCTTGAGCGTTCTTCATTCATTGTGGTTTCCATTAAAACCCTAATGGTAGGGGGCTTCTTTCTCAACTCCAGTTAGTAGAATTAATTGGAATGATTTCAAATTGAGTGTGTGGTGTGTAATTTATTGTGAAAAGCATGGAATAAATCTTCTTTTGTGATGATTTATGGTTTTTATGTAATTGTGAAATCTTGGTGAATTGTTGTTCAAAGTGGTTTGGATTCTTGAATTTAAATTGTTGATTTTAAATTATGATTTCTGAAAATATAAATGGTATGATGAAAAATGGGTTTTCAATAAAAAGGGTGTTTTATTGAAATGGTGGAATTGAAATGGTTTGAGATTGAAATGACTTTGGTGGATTTTGTTTTCAATAAAAAGGGAGTTTATTGAAATGGTTTGGAATTGAAATGGTTTTGATGGAAATGGTTTTCAGTAAAAAGGTGTTTTTATTGAGAGAAGATTTGGCCTGATTGATGGGAATATATGGTGTGTGTTCATATTGCATTCGGAAGGGACAAAGGTTAAGACTCTCCCCCATCAGTTTTGGTATAGATAAGGGTTAGGGTTCTCCCCCATCAAACATTCATACTGCATTCTAGACGGATAAGGGTTAGGGGTCTCTCCCATCATTTTTGGGATTGATAAGGGTTAGGGCTCTCCCCCTTCAATAATTCATGTGCATTTGGGTTGGATAAGGGTAAGAAGTCTCCCCCAACATGGTTGGGATGGATAAGGGTTAGGGATTCTCCCCTCTTCCAGGTAGCATGCATGATTGGTTGCGTAAGTTTGTGAAATGGTTGGGTATGCCAAAAAGGGAATGTTTGTGAAATGGTTCTTATGCTTGTTTGGTTATTTTTCTGGAAAAATAACTTGATGGAAAATTGGTTTCAATTTCTCTTTGAATGCCTTTGGTTATGAATGGTTTTGGAAACTTTTTTATATTTAGTTAAAAACTGTTTTTGAGAAAATGTTTTATATAAACTGTTTTTTTATAAATGTGGCTAACTCTTCTATCCTAGTGACATGAGTAGGGAAGTCATTGGGGAAAACCTACTAAGTTTTATACTCACCCCTACTTTGGAACTTTGGTGCTTTTGCAGACGTTGTATTCTGGGACACATGTATAGGTAAAGCATCTTATTGCTAGTGGCTTGTGGTGATTCTTGAGAGATGTTGTGGAGCTTGGAGCTTGCGGAGCATGGAGTCATGGTGTCTTTTGAGAGTCTTCAGTTTTTCATCTGCTATGTACCTTGATGCTTAGTTTGGTCTTCTATTGTTGTGTACTTGATGAGGTTTGACATAATGAATCTGTTTAGTGGTCTTTCTTTTGTTCATGCATCTTATAGTGAATGTTTTGTTATTGCTCGGTTGATTTATGGGTTATTTATTAAAGGGTAAATCATCCCCCAACTTATTTGAAACCCTTTGGCATTTATTTCTAGACTTTGTCATCTTGGGGATGTCGCTTGAGGCCTAGTAATGACTCTTTGTACTCTCAAGCCAACGATAATTGGCGGGTCACTACCAATGGTATCAGCTTGTTCAGTCCTTACCTAACAAGTAGTCATCGATGTTCTTGGTCTTGGAGTTGAAATTCATTCTTGTCCATTCAATGGGTCAAAATCTTATACAGGAGTAGGATTGTCAGAACTTGAAATGTATAGCATAAAAGGACATAGCTAACCCGTTTATGTTGAACTTCAAGTTACTAGGGTGTTGGGTATATAAGTGTTTTGGATACAATTCTAGAATGTTGGGAAATTTCATTGTCATGGGTTTAGCCAATGAGATGAGCATGACATGAATTCTAGAGGAATGATTTCCCACTAGGATTTCATATCACATTGTGAGGAATGAGTAAGGATTTTGGGAAAGCTGTGAATTTTTGAAAAATACAGAAATTGTTTTCAAGTAGAAGATTTTAAAAACAGGGTATTTGTTGTATTTTGAAAATGGGTTGATTTTCAAAAGGCATGAGGATTGTTTTCAAAAAAATTGAACATGAGAAAAAGTTGTTTTGAAAAAAAAAATTATGATATATGATGTGATAGAAATTTAAATTCTAAGCCATCAGTTGCTAGAGAGTGATACTGACAGAGTTTGTTGTTGGTTTAGAAAATGACACCCAGTAGGCATTGTCAGAACTAACCTGAAGAGGCTGTAGAGAATGTGGTTTCACCAGAACCACGTGTGAACCAAGAGCTGGTTCAGAGTATTGTCCATTATTTTCATGCTGTGGATACAGGGAACCAGAGGATTAAACTAAGACATGTGGATCATACCATCTAGTTCATGAAGCAGAATCCACCGAACATTCATGGTGATGCTGAACCTAAGAAGGCGAAGGTGTGGCTAAGTAGAATGAATTGTATCTTTGATTTCATCGGCACACCATCAGAGCTCAAGGTCAAGTTGGCGATGTATATACTCTAGGTTATTGCACGACAATGGTGGGATTTAGCGGTGCATGCTAAATTGGATTAAGACCTTGCCTAGGAGGATTTTGAAGAATTGTTCAACAAACAATTCTATCCTCACACGTTCAAGATCCATAAAATGATGGACTTCTTCAGCTTAAAACAAGATACTCTCTCTATCACAGAGTATGTGGCTAAATTCATTAATTTAGGCCGTTTTGCACCAGAGGTCCTGGAAAGTGCATCGTTGAAGGAACACATCTTCGAATTAGGGCTAAGGAAAGAGATTCGATCGAAGATTGCTGTGCTCTGTATTACGGATTATACAGATATGGTGAACAGAGCGACTGTTGCTAAACATGATATCTCAGGATTCATAGGAGGAGGAATGATGATACCTATGAGAAATGGTGGGAACTCTACTGTTGGGAATAAGAGGAAAAGGGATACGTATTTCAATGGTGTGATTGAAAATCAGTATCAAATAGTGGGATTAGGGAACCTTCCTCCATGACCCCAGAGCAAAGGAGGTTGTTTTCAATGTGGTCCGCTTTACCACAAAAGGCGATATTGTACGGTGAATCCAAGAGCATGTCACAATTCCAAGAATATGGGGCATCTATAACGCTATTGTAGAAATGATCTGAGGTCGGGTGCACATGACACTCCTCAACCATCGCAAGAATTGTATGCTTCAACATGATAAGGAAAGAGGAATCTATCTTGTCAGCATAATAGATCTATCCATGGTGATTCTCAAAATACCATGACTCATCAACCAGGGAAATCTTAGTAAGGCAACAAGGAGAACAGTGTAGTGACAAAGAAATTGTATGGAGCTGAGCAGATGAATGTCGATGATCTCGCTGGACCATCTACAGTGAGAGGTATGATTCTTTTGAATTCTACCTTTGTGAAAATGTTTTTTGATACTAGATCATCGTATTCCATCATTTCTTCTCATGTTTTTTACTTTCTATGTTTAAAATTGGAAATGATTCCTTCTGTTTTGAAATTTAAAACCCCTCTTAGTGAAAGAGTACGTCAATCCTTTGTGAGTAGTGAATGTGCTAAAACTGTCGATGGAGATGAGTTAAATTAGGACTTCTCTATGTTGGACATGGATGTCTATGATGTAATAATGGGTATGGATTGGTTGAAAATGTTTAAGGCTCACAACGAATATTTTAGGAGAACGGTTAGTTTCACGACTGAGGATGACATCAACCATCTCTTCAGATGAGAGAGGATGGTAAAGAAATGTGCAAAGAGATTGTTGGAACCAATGGTGGGAACGATCTATTACCAATTGGTAGTGTTGAATTTGGAATCAATGGAATATATTGAGGAAAATAGTTTTTCACTTGTTGTGGATCAATTTCCATATGTATTTCCCAAGAAATTCTCAGGGTTTCCACCTTTAAGGTAAGTGGATTTTACAATTGATCTATTTTCAGGGACAAGTCCTATTTCCCCTTCGTCTTATAGGATGGAACCAATAGAGTTACTGGAATTGAAAATGCAGTTAGAGGAGATGGAAAGCAAGGGTTTCATTCGACCAAGTACTTCTCCATGGGTAGCACCAGTGTTGTTTGTGAAGAAGGTAGATGGAACTCTTCAGCTGTGTGTTGATTATCGTAAGCTTAATCAAGTAATGATAAAGAACAGATATCCACTTCCACGCATTGATGATATGTTCGATCAATTAAGGGGATCTCAATGGTTCTCCAAGATTGAATTGCGATCCAGATATCAAAAATTTCATGTTTGGAAGGTGGATATTCCAAAGATATCATTCAGAAGAAGATATGACCACTATGAATATGTGATCATGCCTTTCAGTCTAATGAATACACCAGTAGTCTTCATGGCCTTGATGAATCAGATATTTCAGTGATATTTGGATTCTTTTGTTGTGGTGTTTGTGGACAATATTTTTGTCTATTCAAAGACAAGTGCTGATCATGAGGTCCACCTGGAAACAGTTTTACCAATCTTGAGAGATCGTCATTTATATGAAAAATTATCAAAGTGTAATTTTTGGATACGGAAAATATGTTTCTTTGGCCATTTCATTTCAAATAATGTCATTTCTGTTGATCCTAAAAAGATTAAAGTCGTTGTCTCTTGGAAACCACCAAAGAATGTGTTTGAGATATGACGTTTTCTTGGTCTAGCTGGTTATTATCGATGCTTTGTGTGTGATTTCTCATGACTAGATTCACCAATTACAGCTTTGAGAATGAATAATTCTCTATTCCAATTGACAGAAGAATGTTATAAGTATATCTAGGAATTGAAAGATTGGATTACATGGTCACCTATCTTGATCTTTCCAGAATAATGATAGGGGTATGTGGTGTATTTTGATGCTTTAGGATCAGGTTTGGGTTGTGTTCTCATGAAAAGAGATCATGTGGTTTCTTATGGTTCATGGAACTTGAGGGTGCATGAGAAAAATTACCCAACACATGATTTGGTGTTAGCTACAGTCGTCCATGCTTTGAAAACATGGAGACAATATCTCTTTGGTGAGAAATTTACTATTTTTATGGATCACGAAAGCTTGAAACACATTTTCTCACAGAAATATTTGAACCTGAGGAAAAGGAGGTGTACGGAGTATCTCCAAATGTATGACTTTGACTTGATGTACACACCCAGGAAATGAAATTTTCTAATATATTCATGGAGAAGAAATTTATATTCTCAGCTAGCGAAAGAAGCTTCAAATGAATGGCAGTTGATGTCGGTCTTAGCCGACATTCATGTGGAATGTGAATACCAAGGTGATGTTGTTGTTTTCTCTTTATCTTCACTTGTTCCTGATTTAGTAAAGATGATCAAATAATTACAAACATCTGATGCCAAATGTCTAGTTGTAAGTTCAAAGCTCAATGGTGGGGAGACCACTGATGTTTTGAAACTAGAAGGGGGTTCAGTTTTGTGTTTCAGAGATTAGATGGTTTTACCTATGGTTTTTTAGGAACAACTCCTTCATGATTACCACTATTCAAGATGGGTTGTACACCCAGGTACACAGAAGATGTATAAGGCATTGAAGGTGCTATTTTGGAATAGCGACATGAAAATGAAGGTGGTCGAGTCCATCTCACGGTGCTTAACTTGTCAGCAGGTTAAAGAAGAGCATTAGAGACCTACTGGTATGTTACAATCTTTGCCCACCCTAGTGTAGAAATGGGATCAAATAGCAATTGATTTTGTTACAGGTCTTCCCTGAACGGTCTGAAAACACGATGTCATTTCGGTGATAGTGGATCATCTAACCAAGTCATACCATTTCATCCATATTCATGAAACTCCTACGGTGGAAGATCCTTTAAAAATATATATCTAAAAAGTGGTAAAGGGTCATGATATACCAATGTCTATAGTCTCAGATATAGATATAAGGTTCACATCTCGTTTCTAGAAATCATTACAGCATGTCCTCAGAACACAGTTGACTATGACCATGGTGTATTATCCCCAAACGGATGGGAAATCAAAGCGAACGATAAAAACATTTGAAGAAATGTTTCGGGCTTGTGTAATGGATTTTGGTGGCACATGGGATGAACATATACCCTTAGTGGAGTTCTCGTATAATAAAAGCTATCAAGCCTTGATACGCATGGCTCTGTTTGAAGCATTGTATGGGTGTCCTTGTCGTTCTCCACTATGCTGGGGGGAACTGGTGAAACTTCACTAGATGGACCAAGCCTCATCCAAGAAACAAAAAAGAATATCTAGTTGATTAAAAAGATGATATAGATGGCTCAGAGTCATCATATATCTTATGAAAATCATCATCAAAGACCATTGTCGTTTGTTGTGGGTGATCACGTCTTCTTGAGGATCTCTACAGGGCTTGGACATCATCGTTTCGGGAAGTAGGAAAAGTTATCTCCCAGATACATTGGCCCTTTTGAGATACTGGAATGGGTTGGAGTGGTGGAATATTGTTTGGAATTACCACCATGGTTTAGTTTGGTGCATAATGTGTTCCATGTATCTCAGTTGAAAAAGTATCATCCTGATCCTGACCATGTGATCAGATGGGATCACGTTGACCTAGAGCAAGATGATTCGTTGATACATATCCTGGTACGGGTTGTGGATAGGAAAGATAAATTCTTGTGGGAAAAAATAATTTGTCTAGTGTGGGTTTTATGGAAGCATGGTCAGATTTAAGAAGAGACTTGGGAACATGAGATGGAAATGAAAGAGCAGTGGCTAGAACTCTTTCAGTTGGGTGAAGGATTTCTACTTTCTAAGGATATAAATACCATTGGTGGGGAGAATGTAGTACCCACAGTTTCTGGTATGTAACCCTTTCTTGATGATTTTAATGGTTTTAAAGTTAAGGGTGATTAATGGGAGCATTTGGAGAACTTTCAATGATATTTGAGGAAAAGGGGAAGTCGCACGGGTGGCGCACGGGTTGTCTAAACCGTGCGTAGAAGGCCCTTGAGGTAGTAAATTCTGCACGGGCAGCACACGGTTTGTCTAACCGCGTGGGAAAACCATTCGTGGATTGTCTACTGAGGCAGTGTCTAACACACGGTTCGCGCACGGTTTTTCTAACTGTGTGAGAAAACCGTGCGGCCACATAAATGAGATCCTATATAGGTGGATCTCACACGTTTTTTCCTCTAAGTAGCTCGTTTGTCCTCCTAAGCATCCCTAACTCAGAATTTTTCTTCTCCTAAGGTCAAAGACGGTTCTCCCATCATTCCAGAGGCGATCTGAAGGCTTCTCTTCGCAAATCAAAGACGGATTCTTGAGGTATGTGATCATTCTTCTTCATTCTCGATCAGTTTCATAGATCTACAAAGATCTACTTCTCCTCTTCTCTCATTATCTTAGATCTACAGCCATTATGGGTAGATCTATGTAGGTGGATTCCAAATATGATGATATTTGGTCTTGATCTTGCTAGGAGAAGAGATCTAAAGTTGGTTTTTGGAGAATCGACCTGGGTTTCTTGAGCGTTCTTCGTTCATTGTTGTTTCCATCAAAACCCTAAAGTTAGGGGGATTTTTTCTCAACTCCACTTAGTATAACTGATTAGAATGCTTTCAAATTGAGTTTGCGGTGTGGAATTTATTGTGAAAAGCATCGAATAAATCTTCTTTAGTGATTATTTATGGTTTTGATGTAATTTTGAAATCTTTGTGAATTGTTATGAAAAGTGGTTTGGCTTCTTGAATTTAAAATGCTGATCTAAAATTATAATTTCTGAAATTGTAAATGGTTTGATGAAAAATGGGTTTTCAATAAAAAGGGACTTATATTTAAATGGTGGAATTGGAATGGTTTTATATTTAAATGACTTTGATGGATTTGGTTTTCAATAAAAAAGGAGTTTTATTGAAATTGTTTAGAATTTAAATGGTTTTAATGGAAATGGTTTTCAGTAAAAAGGTGTTTTTATTGGAAGGGTGTTTTGGAATGATTTCTGGGAATATGTGGTGTGTGTTAATATTGCATTCGGGATGGACAAGGGTTAGGAGTCTCCCCCATCATTTTTGGGATGGATAAGGGTTAGAGATCTCCCCCGTCAAACATTCATATTGCATTTGGGGGGGATAAGGGTTAGGGGTCTCCCCCATTAGTGTTGAGATGGATAAGGGTTAGGGCTCTCCCCTGTGAAGCATTCATGTTAATATGGGTTGGATATAGGTAAGAAGTCTCCCCCATCATGGTTGGGATGGATAGGGGTTAGGGCTTCTCTCCTCTTCCAGGTAGCATGCATGGTTGGTCGCATGAGTTTTTGAAATGGTTGGGTATGCCAAAAATGGAATGTTTGTGAAATGGTTCTTAAGCTTGTTTGGTTATTTTTTTGGAAAAATAACTTGCTAGAAAATTGGTTTCAATTTCTATTGGAATTCCTTTGGTTAGGAATGGTTTTGGAAACTTGTTTATATAACTATAAACTGCTTTTGAGAAAATGTTTTATATAAACTGTTTTTAAATAAATGTGGCTAACTCTTCTATCCTAGTGGCGTGAGTAGGGAAGTCATTGGGGAAAACCTATTGAGTTTTATATTCACCCCTGGTTTGGCACTTTGGTACTTTTGCAGACGTTGTATTCTAGGACACATGTAATGGTAAAGCATCTTATTGCTAGTGGCTCGTGGTGATGCTTGGGAGATGTTGTGGAGCTTGGAGATTTTGGAACACGGAGTTGTGGTGTCTTTTGAGAGTCTTTAGTTGTTCATCTTCTATGTATCTTGATGCTTAGTTTGGTCTTCCACTATTGTGTACTTGATGTGGTTTGACATAATGAAGCTGTTTAGTGGTCTTTCTTTTGTTCATGCATCATATAGTGAATGTTTGGTTATGCTGGGTTGGTTTATGGGTTATTTCTTAAAGGCTAAATCATCCCCCAACATATATTTGAAACCCTTTGGCATTTATTTCCAGCCTTTGGAGTCTTGATGATATCTCTTAAGGCCTAGTAATGACTCGTTGTACTCTCATGCCAATGAGAATTGGCTGGTCTTTACACGGAGGCCTGCGGGCGGAGCAGAGGGCTGTGGGCAGTGCAGAAGGGTGCAAGGAGTCTCGAAGGGCCACAGGTAGAGGCGGTCGTTGGGCGGCGAGGCCATGGGGTGGCAGAGGCTGCAGATGGCGGCCGCCGCAGGCGGCGGAGGCTGTGGGGCGGTTGTCCGCTGTGCATGGCTGTTAGGCAGGGTCGTGTGTCATGTCTTCACCGATGGCTGTCTTGACTAGATACCCTCCTTTTTCACCTTCATCGTGGCCAATCGTGATGTCAGGCTCCATTCTCATGTTCCACCGGTGCAAAATTTCGGCATTGATTACTGTCACCATTGCGATGAACACACAAATAAAGAAGAACGGTGGAGGGGTCGGGCCATATTTGTTTAGCCCGCACCCTCCTCATTTGAGCGGTAGAAAGCGGCTCAACAAAATCAAGAATCAAGAATGAAAAACTCTATAATTTAATACGAATCAAGGATCAACTTGTTTTGGTTGATCCACGTTCTCCACGCTTTATAAGAAACATGTAAATTAACCAAGAAAAATTCAGGAATTCAAAACAACCCCCTACCTCGTTTGATTGCTCATTGACGTCAAAGATGAGGAAATAACGAGTGGTGGTTGAAGACGTCCTATGTTGGTTGCCTCCAAAAGGTACTTCTGATCTGGCCCGGGGTCGGTTTCGTCGTTCTTCGATCTTCGGTAGTCGTTCTTCATTGGGAGGTGAAGTTCTTCTTTGGAGAACTTTAATTCTCCCAAAAGATCTCTCCTTCTCCTTTGCCGAAAAACTTCCACCAATCCACCCAAAAATGAATTAGCCAACATTATAGAATATGTTGGCATAATTTCAAATTGGAATAATTAATTAATTGAGTTGGTGTATTAATTAATGGGGTGGCATAATTAGTCAAGGCGAAGTTCAAGAGACTTTCCCTCATTTAAGTGGGAGGTTCAAAGGGGTTTTAATCATAGGTGGTCCCCACCACTATAACCTCTCATGGAAGGTTTTAGGTTTGGTGGTCCTTACCTCCATAACCTCAAGGGAGGTTTAATTCTAGTGGTCCCTACCTCTAAACATCCACAGGGAGTTTCAAAATAAAATAAAAATAAAATGTTACACCATTTTATTTTATTTTATTCTCTCATGAAAAAGTTAAAAATTAACTTCCACCCTCAACCTACTGTAGTCGAGGTGAAGGTATCCTTAAGAAAATACTGGCGTTGCGAGTTCAACGGTGCCCTCAGATTTCAATTCTGAGCATCGGTTTAAAAGTTATAGAAACCCGCTTGTACTTTTACTGAACGTACCTGAAAAAAAGTTCATAAATTCATTCCGGGCACACCGGGCATCAGAATCTTATGCTGTCAATTTTCGTGGGCTCGTAAAATTCCCATATATTAAAAAATATTACATGGAATTTCTGGGTCTATACATTCTCCCCACCTCAGGGATTTACTTCCCCATAAGCCACATCACAAACTAGGTAAACAAGTGGGGGTACTGAGTAGGTATCTGAGCCTCCCGCTCTCATGTGATCTCATGGAGGTTCCCATGCTGCCAAAAAATGCCCACCAGAGGTATCGACCACCCACAAAGGACCTGCTCCTATCGATCCGCAATCTCTACTGGAACCTCTATAAAAGTCTACCCATCATCGACGTCCAACTCGCCGTGGTCGATGATGTCAGATGGTTTGTGCACATATCTCCTCAACTAGGATACATGGAAAACTTTGTGCACCCGGTGCAACTGACGTGGAAGAACTAAGCTGTATGCCATCTTGAAAACTCTGTTGAGGACCTGAAAATGTCTGATGAACCTCATATATAACTTGCCACCTCAACCAAATCTCTGCAAACCTCATCGAGGTGAGACCCGTAGAAAGATGTGGTCTCCATCCTCAAACTCCAAGGGTCTCAGTCTCCTATCGGTATACGACTTCTGCCTGCTCTGTGCAGTCTTCATCTGCTCCTGAATGATTTTCACCTTCTCTATACTAGGATTTACAATCTATGGTCCCACTAGTGTTGACTCCCTAGGGCCAGTCCCACATAAGGTGATCTTCAAAGTCACTTGTACAATGCCTCAAAACATTCAATACCAATTGTATAGTGATAGCTGTTGTTGTATAAAAACTCCCCCAAAGGCAAGTGATCCTCACTACTGTCACGGAAGACAAGAACACAAGCACGCAGCTTGTCCTCAAGAGTTTGAATGGTCCGCTCAGTCTGACCATCTGTCTGAGGATGGAAGGTGGGGCTCAAATGAAGCTACATCCCAAAAGCCTCCTAAAACCCCTTCCATATTTAGGAAGTAAAAAGTGCATCATGATCATAGATAATCATTGAGGGTACTCCATGTAACTGCACAATCTCTTTCACATAGAGTTGTCCCAAGCTCTCTAATGAACCCTTCTCTTTGTTCGGTAGGAAGTGGTCCGACTTGGTGAGTTGGTCAAAAATCACCCAGAGAGAATCATGACCCCTAGATGTACATGGAATTCCTATCAAGAAGTCCATGGATATCCCATACCACTTCTACTCTGGGACCTCTAAAGGATGAACCAATCCTGCGGGTACCTGATGCTCTACCTTCACTTGCTGACAAGTGAGGCACCGGGAGACAAACTCTGATACTGCTTTCTTCACTCCTAGGCACCAGCGCTGTCGTCGGAGATCCTTGTACATCTTCCCCACTCCTGGATGTACTGATAGAGGGGATGTGTGGAAATCCCTCATCACTTCCTCTCGAAGCGACATTGGTACCATGTTACATCCTCTGAAGAGGATGACATGATCCCCACCTTCAAAAAATCCATCAGGTGCATGTCCTATGGATATCTGAGCATTTCGCATCTCGTTGTCAGCATCCCCACGTTGCACCTCTCTGGATCACTGAAGAACTGGGGGAGTGACTGTAAGATACTGAAGAATGATTTCTCCATCTAGATCCACACAAGATATCTGCAAAGTGGACAGCTTCTCTGTCACCTCACTTAGCAGCTGTATACCAGATATTTGGCTGAGTGCATCTGCTAAAATGTTCCCCTTCCTATTAGTATAGACAATCTCTAAGTCATAGTCCTAAAGTAACTCAATCCAACATCGCTGTCTCAGGTTCAGGTCCTTCTGAGAGAAGATATACCTGAGACTCTTGTGATCGGAGTACACCATAAAATGTTCACCCATCAGATAGTGTCACCACATCTTAAAGGTGATGACCACTACTGCTAACTCCAGGTCATGGGTAGCTTAGTTCTTCTCTTGTTTTCTTAGCTATTGAGAACCATATTCTATCACTTCTCGCTCTTGCATCAGGACACATCCGAGTCTATTTCATGATGTGCCGTAGTAGACTACGTACCCTACACCCTACTCTAGAAGCCTCAAGATGGGGGCACTAGTCATCCTCTGCCTCTACTCCTGAAAACTATGTTGGCTTCTCTTAGACCACATGAAGGGTTTCCCCTTCCTAGTCAATACTGATAAAGGTGCTATAACTCTGGAGAAATCTGGTACAAATCTTTGGTAGTATCCAGCCAAAATCAGGGAACTATGTACTTTCGTCACACATCTGGGTGGCTCCCAAGAAAGTACAGCCTCAATCTTCGCTGGATCCACAGCAACTCTGGCCTCCAATATTACATGTCCCAAATATTGATCCTCTCGGATCTAGAACTATCACTTAGAGAGATTACCATAAATATGGTGCTATCAGAGTTTGTACAGAACTATCTCCAAATGATAGGCATGATCCTCATTAGTAGTCGAGTAGATCATAATGTCGTCAATGAAGACTACTACAAAGTGATCAAGGTATGGCTGGAATATTTTGTTCATGAGTCCCATGAACACTGCTGGAGCAGTAGTCACACCAAGAGGCATAATCAAGAACTCGAAGTGGCCGTAGTGACATCTGAAAGTCATCTTCTGCATATCCTTTTTCTCATACTCTGAGCTTGTGATAGCCTGACCTGAGGTTTATCTTTGAGAACCATCATTCTCCCTTCAGCTGATCAAAGAGGCTGTTAATCCTCGAAAGTGGGTTTTTGTTATTCACAGTCACTTGGTTCAGGCATCGATAGTCAACACAAAGTATCAGGCTCCCATCCCCTTTCATGGCGAACAAAATTGGTTTTTCCCATGGAGAAACACTAGGATGAATGAACCCTTTCCCCTATAAGTCCTCCAGTTGTACCCATAGCTCACAAAGCTCCATGGGAGCCATCTGATATGCTGGGGTAGATATCAGTGTCGTCCCAGGGTACAAGTCAATGTAAAAATACACCTCTCTGTGAGGAGGTAGAATTGAAACATCATCAGGTAAGACATCTGCGTACTGGTCCCCCACTACAGAATAACTCAGACCCTCCACATCAACTGCTCTGAGGGTCAGGCTAGCCAACTGGTGATTGATAGACTACACTATCCTATGGGGTATGTCCATCCAGTGTTGCAAAGGCTCCCTTCTCACCGGTGAAGGTAATTCTGGTCCCATCCATGTGGAAACACTGGACATTGTGCCTAATACAGTCTATTTGAGCATGGACTATAGATAACCAGTCCATACCCAAGATGATGCCGTAAGGCCTTGACGCCGCTACTAGGAGATCCTAGCCAAATCTCTCGCCTCCTAGAGTAATCTCACACTACTAGCACAAGTTAATAATCATTGAATCTTCTCTCATAAGAGTCTCTAGTTGTAATTATTGAGCCAATGGCTTGGTCAGAATCTCCGATCTTCGAACAAGGGAAGTGGCAAAAAAAATAATGACTGGAACCTATGTCTATAAGTACTACAGTTATACTGTAGTAGAAACAGATCATACCTTGTATCATCTCTAGAGTGCCATGATCATAGGCCTCAGATTCCTAGAGCTAGACTCTCCTATTTCCACCTGCACCCTACGCTGGGGTGGACCTCCTAGTGGTGGTGAAGGTAACATCTCGAATCATTTCCCACCAAAAGCTACATGACCATCTCCTCTTCCACATCGTCTTGCTCCCTACGGATCTCCTCGGTCAAATATCCATCTCTACCTGGGTGGTTTTTCGATCGTCTTCTGATCACCCGTACGGTGGGTCAGACAGTCATGAATCATGTGACCCGGCCTTCCGCATGCGTAACACTACCCACTCTTGGCATGATCGGATCTGATTCAGGTTCCCCATACAACTGACTATAAATCATGCGATCGTCCACCAGTAGGTCTGGTCCTCTTAGAACACAGTGTCATATGCCTACTTCCAGCTATAGAAGACTTTTCTATGTGACGACTGGTGGCGGGTCTCGCTACTGGTGACTTATCAACAAGGAAACTCCCCACTAAAGGGGAACACTCTAACACCCCACATTTGTTGGGATTCTGAGTGAGATAATCAAAGCCCTGATCACTCTCCTGAGTCCCTTATCGAAGGTTCGGGCCATGAAAAATGGGTCTCACACCATATTAGTGTTGTAGTGTGAGTGGTCAGTGAACCTCACTAAGTACTGATCCATAGTCATGCTGCCCTGCTACAGATGAAGAAGCTCCTGTATTCACACTTCGAAAAGAGTCGTTGGAACAAACTCTACCTGAAACAGGCTTTCGAAGTCTGCCCAGAGGAGCATCATTTCATTGTGAACTTGGATCATAAAGCTCCACCATCTTCCTATTGCTTCCTGTAGGAGACTATTGGAAAGGATCACCATGATATCAGCTGGTGTCTCTGCCAGTCAAAAGACTCTCACTACGTCTTCCAGCCAATCCTCAGCTGCCTGTGGGTTCATCCCTCGCATGATACTAGGTGGCCTATGGTGTTGGAAATCATGCAACGCGATCAAGCGGCATGCACCATATGCTGATGGGGATAGTGGAATCAGTGGCCAAATAGGTAATGGTAAAGCTAGTGCCTCCGCTGGAAGAGGGACCTACATAGAGGCCTTTTCTCTCGGTGGGCTATCAGTGGGTTCAAATCTCGAAACCCTATTTGGCTGTCAACATGGAGGCATCTTGAAAAGAAACAGGTGTGTCACGGTCAATATGTTATACCTGGTGAGCTGACTCAAAGAGTTCACAAATAAGACTCTTTAAAACACACACGTAATCAATTTTTTCATGCACTTAGTCAGAAATAAGAAGTTAGGGTCCTAGTGTATGGATATGTCGGCCGCCGCACCAACACTGGATTCCCTAAACTGATAACCACACTCACTACACATAACATTATTGTCATTAAAAAGAAATATCATAGTCCCATGTTCTACGGTAGAAGATACTCCTCTGATACCAATTTTTCATGACTCATCCCCCGGGGCCCATGTCATGACTACCCCAAGCCTGCCTTCCATAGGCCATGGGCTGGTGACTAGCACCAAATGCGTATTTCCTAAAACTAGGAAGGCATTGCCTTTATAACCTGTAACACACAAAACCAAGCACACAACTAGATATGAACTCAAGTAAACTGAATAGTAAATAGAGTGAGTATAGTATGTAAAAGGGGCCAAAATAAAAGCCCATTTAGAAAGTATAAGGAAACTGAATGTACAAGTGAACTGGAACTGCTCCGGGATCGTCCACCACGATTCCTACCTGAAGGGTAGGTACAACTCACGAACGTCCGTCTCTGCGGTTCACCTCATCTGACATCCACCATCAAGCTACCTCTAGTCCTGGTACCCTCGTCCTTAGTTAGAATTGTCCGTCGTCTGCACCAAACACAATGAAGTTCGAGCATAGCCCGTGTAGGGGTGAGTATAACGATACTCAGTAGGGACCTCGAGACCCTCAAGGTATAACAAAATCCAAAAACGATAAAACACAAAGGAATGAAACAACTGATAACCCCACTTAGGTATATGCCCATACATATACCTATGTTATCAAGTAAACTCATCTCAATCATAAGGAAAACATAGAGTCCAAATCCAAAGCCCTAGGATTAGCTGTTCCACAAGGGAAGAAATACCATAAAGGGAAGTACCACACAGGTACGCCACACAGAAGAATACCAGAAAGGTATTACCATGAAGGAAAGTACCAAACAGGATCACTCGGTACTGACCCACAAAGGATCGCTCTTCATACGTCCCATCAGATCTAGCTACTGGGTTCCCGCATTATGATTTATTTTCTCTGTGAGGGTCCGATCCATAAGACATTGGTCGATAATGCAACTGCAATTATGTCCCACTAAAATGTATCCCAAAGGACCGCCACATCATAGAGTTCTCAAAGCAATAGATGACATGTCAATCAGATGGCCGATCTGTAAGTAATTGGCCTTCTAGTCCTTAGGGACCAGTTGGATTCGTGATCAATCCAACCCGACCGTACACCAACTTTATCCAAATATCAGGTGAGGTATACTAAAGGGACCGTCTCACTCCATGGTTTTGAGTTCCATACATGGTTTGTCAAAGGGACGTCTGGCGCAAATGTTATGGCCAAAAGAGCGTACATGGGTCATAGTGGGTCCGGCTCCAGTCCGACCCGGTCGGATCATCCAGGCCCGACCCGGCCTGGGTTGACACTGTTCGGATCGACCCAGCCCGACTTTCTAGGTCCGGACTAGCCTGTTGGGTCTGACCCGACCCGATCAGAGAGGCCCGACCCACGCTGGGCGGCCCGTCCTACGTTGGGCATCTTGGCCCGTGTCGGGTGGCCCGGTCTTGGAAGTGGCCCGCGGGGCGGTGGAGGCGACAGAGGCGGTAGAGGACGCGAGGGTCGCGAGGGGCCATAGGGTGCCAGTTGGATGTGGGAAGTGCAGGGGGATACGGGGTGACTTAGAGGGTCTTGGGTAGTGACAGCCGCTAGGCAGTGAGGTCGTTGGGTGGTAGTGGCTGCAGACGACATAAGTTGTGGGGCGACGGTTCTGCAGGCAGCGAAGGCTGTGGGGCGGCGGTGGCCGGTGGCGGTGGAGGCCACGAGGTGGCGGAGGCCGCAGGGCGGCAGTCAGCCAGGGTTGGCCCTGTGGTGTAGGCACGTATTGTGTTTGCATCGGTGGTCGTCTTGACCGGCCGCCCTCCATTGTCACCTTCGTCGCGGCCGGTCGTGGTGTCGGCCTCCATTCTCATGTTCCACCGGTACCAAACGCCGACACCGGTCACCATCACCATCATGATGAACACACAAATAAAGAATAATTAAAGAGGGTTCGAGCTATGTTTGTTTTACCCTCACCCTCCATGTTAGAGCAGTAACAAGAAGCTCAACAAAATCATTTATCAAGAATGACAAACTCTACAATTTAATACTAATTGTGGATCAACTTGTTTTTGGTGGATCTGAGTTCACCATGCTTTCCAAGAACTAGGGAAATTAACCATTAAAAATTCATGAATTCAAAACAACCCCTACCTCATTTGATTTCTCGTTGACATAAATGTGGAGGAAAGATTGGACGTCCGTTGAAGACGTCCTACGTTGGTTGCTTTGGCAAGGTGCTTCCGATACGGCCCGAGGTCAGTTTCCTCGTTCTTTGATCTATGGTGGTCATTCTTCATTGGGAGGTGAAGTTATTTATTGGAGAACATTAATTCTCCCAAAATCTCCCTCCTTCTCCTTTTCCAGAAACCTTCCCCTACTCCATCCAAAATGAATTATCCAACATTATAGAATATGTTGGAATAATTTCAAATTGGAATAATTAATTAATTGAGATGGTCTATTAATTAAAGGGGGTGGCATAATTAATCAAGTGGATGTTCAAGAGACTTTCCCTCATTTAAGTGGGAGGATCAAAGGGGTTTAAATCTCGGGTGGTCCCCACCACCTTAACCTCTCATGGGAGGTTATAGGTTCAATGGTCCCCACCTCCATAACCTCAATGGGAGATTTAATTATGGTGGTCCCCACCCCTCAACATCCACAGGAGTTTCAAAATAAAATAAAAGTAAAATGTTACACTATTTTATTTTATTGTACTCTCTCACAAAAAAGTGAAAAACATACTTCCACCCTCGAACTACTGTGGTCGAGGTGAAGGTCTCCTTAAGTAAATAGTAGTGCAGCGAGTTCAACGATGCCCTCAAATTTAAATTCCAAGCACTTGTTCAAAATTTATAGAAACATGCTCATATGTTTACTAAACATACCCAAAAAAATTCATAAATTAATTCTGGGATCTCCAGGCCTCAAAATCTCATGTCGTCAATTTCTGCGGACCTGTAAAATTCCTATATATTAAAACAAATTACATGGAATTCCCAGCTCTTTAGAACCCATGGGACAGTTTATGGTTTGAGATATTTTATTATCTACAGTCCAAAACCTAAATAATAATGAAATCCCCCTCATTTCCAATATAAACCCTCCCAGGATCCTATTTCCCTTCACTCATACACCTTTTAGAATGTCCATACTCTTCCATATACTCTCTATAGTCCTCCCAAGGTTCCCCCAATATGTCAGTAATCCCCTCCTCAATATTTGGAGTCACGCACTCAAGTAAGGGATGCCCATCTTCCTCTCATCCATTCAATTCAAGCACATTCTTTACAATTAGTCTTATTAATTTCAATTTGATACATCTTCATTCATTGATAATAATTTACTTAATATAAAATTGAATTTTATTTGAATGCAGGATCATTTATACTCTCTCATTTTTACATTCATCTACGTTGTTACAATGTAGAAATTTTGTATGGGATTTATCTCCTCTCTTTTTATTCTAACACCAAATTTTATATTTTTCATATTAATTTTAGTTTGATTGTGTTGGGATATGTTTTTTCATATTTAAAATAATGTAAATTTGATGTATTCATGATTTCATTCCCTTTCAATCTCATTAATCCTCCCATGGTCCTTTTTTTACACTCGTTACTAGTTTGATTTATAATTAGTATTCTTTACTTTATTTATGTTTCATCTCTACCGTATACATCTTATCTCTAATTTATAATATTGGGATATATTTTTACATGCGCCTATTACATCCAATTTTATTTATATGTGATTTGAGACCCCATTATCTCTCATCAACCCTTTTTTATGAAACATTATGTTATGCTTCTATGTTGTTGAAATTTCATCAAGATCTTCCTTGTGAAATCAATTGTGTAGTGAATAGATAAATCATTTCCTATCAAGGGTTTTAACATTTATGCACATATACTTTTTCACTAGGTATATAAATATATGTAATCAACACTTCTTAATCATGGAATTGAAAATGATGATGAATGAATTTATTTTGTATGATCTATGTGGAATACATAACAATGATAATTAAATTAATATGATGGGTGTGCCAAGATAGAACTCTAATGAATTGGGTTTTGTTTAGTATCAGAATACATCATGATGGGTTATGGAATGAAATTTATTCCCTTATATGACTTTTTTCAGCATGAACTCTTGGTAGGTTTATCCTTGCACAATGTTTATGATTTATTGTTTTAATTTGTTGTCACATTTCCCATGTTATGGTTATTGTGTTATATCATGCCTCATTGTTCATGTTCATTTTATT
Source organism: Viscum album (assembly GCA_963277665.1). Taxonomy (NCBI): domain Eukaryota; kingdom Viridiplantae; phylum Streptophyta; class Magnoliopsida; order Santalales; family Viscaceae; genus Viscum; species Viscum album. The sequence goes on along the minus strand of OY728127.1, from coordinate 1,327,256,948 downwards.
TCCCATTAATAGTCTTATTCTTTATCATGTATTATCTTAGCATTGTTATGAATTTTTTATACTCTTACTAGGATTTATCACTCACCTTTTTCTTATCTATTTCCCTAGGTTATCCCTTCCAATTTTAAAATCCATGGAATTTTAGAATCATGATAAAGAAGCTTTCAATAATATTATTGTATTCCATATTAAAGGTGTTATGCTATCTACCTAATTCAGAAATACACTAGACTTATCAATATTATGGGTTGTAAAATTTGTGATTTTATTTACTAAATCCTGAAAAAATATGAAATAAATAGTAGGTTTGTTCTAGTTGGAATCAGAGAAAAAGTATAGTTATTTTTGGGATTTAGACTATAAAACGATATTGAAATCTTTAAGGATAAGGCCAAGTATAATAAAACATTCCTAAATATTGGTAAGTGTAGGGTAAGTTTTTTATAAAGAAAATGAGTCCATGTATACATACAATAAGTGGATGTTTTTTTGGCATCAATGTACCTAGGCTTAACATCTCCGACATGGTGTCCTGGACCTAACATGAGGTAAATTGGTACATGAAAATGGGCCTTAATGCACACTTGGTGTAACACTCTTGGGCGATATGATTAGGTAAATTCAAAAGATCATTATATACTATTATTATAGGGTAAAAAATTCCCATAAATTTTAATTCAAATTTAGAACACGGATAGCATTTATTGAAGCCTAAAAATTAATAAGTTAGGGAAATATATTTCACTTAAAATTTATCACTTAAATATAATTTGATTTCCATTTATGTGTTTAAATGTACTTATCCTTAATTTTTCCCTTTTTTCTAGATAATTTCTCAAAATTGAGAGTAACTAAGTAAACATTCAAGGTGATGTACAATGTCATGATTTCCCAAACTTGATGCCCAAATAGATGGGATCTCAATTAGAACATATTTGTATTTTAAAAAAATAGCTCTAAAAAGAACAATTAACAACCCAATTTTTTTTAATTCCAAAATATGACAATAAATAGGAAGACCACATCTCAAAAAAGTTTATTTGATAAAGGTAATAAGGGAAAGAGGAGTAAAACTTCTTTGTGCAATAAGTGTAGAATGAGGCACTAGAGAAAATGACACAAAGGGACTAGGAGATGATTTAAGTGTTGGAAGATAGTGTATAAGGTATCCAATTTCCATGGAAAATGAATAATGTGAAGGATGGAAATAAAAACAAATCCAAAGTCACTTATACAAATATATGCAATAAATGTGGATAAGATAGTCATTATCTATTACAATTCTATATTCAAATCTCTGAGAATCATGATGAGAATTAATAATCACCAAGAGAAGGGAACATGAAGTGTTCGATGATGAGATCGATCATGATAATTGATGTACATGTAACCTTTACTCTAGAGTAGTTTATTTCATGTTTTATTTTAATTCAATCCCAACAATAATTATTTTATGTTTTCTAATAATATTATGTTATCAACTGAATGGATTTTACATCATCAATAAATGACTATATATACCATGTTGATGTCATATTGAATGATATTCTTGAAAATATCATTATCCTTCCTTTATTGTAATTTTGGATATTCATCTTTAAGGAATGATTTTCCTCTTATAAGTGCAATATAAATTACTAGGAGAAGGAATTCGCTATATGTACCTTGAATCACCCATTGATTCTGTATAATCATAAGGAGGAGCATGAATATTCTATGGTAATGATAATATTTCACTACAAGAGTATTTATCTCAAATTTTTTGGACTAAGGAACTACCTATATTATAAAAAAAATTATTGTGTAAATATTAATATACCTATGAATGGGTATTTTTTATTTATATTTTAAAATTATTATATCAATGATTTTTTGGATATAATAATTAGAAAACATCCAAGGATTTTTCCATGGTGGTTTATATATAAGGAAATGAAATTTATTTTTGAATTGTTCCAATAACCTAAGAAAATGATTTAGTGATAAAGTGTTATTTTTTGAAAAAACATGACTGAGGGATTCGTGAATCTTAATAAGTGATTGATTGTGGGAAAACCCTAAGAATTCTTGTGATGATACTTATAAGGCTAAACATATGTTCAAAATCATTTATACAACTTCTGAATATTTATATGCTGGACGTTTAAAATTATTAAAAGAAAAAATATCTTCTTATTTTGATGTGATTAACCATATTTTGGGAGATTTTTTTTTCTTTGAGGAAAATATTCCCATTAGGATTATCGGGTATGAATGATCTTACATTTTTTGGTGTAATAAGGTTGGTATGATACATTCTTTGAGATTAAAACACACATGAATTTTGAAGTTATTAGTGTTTTATATGGTTATTTATTCAAAGAATGTTCTACGTTAAACCTTTGGGATTTTTCGTAGAAGTTTTTAGACTAATATGTTAAGTTATTACCTCACTTTATTCTCACCATTTTGGATTTAGAAAAAACTTGAGGGATGGCTTGTTTTTATTTGGTGTATTATGTGATTTATTAGATGATTATTCTAGAGCATTCGCTGTTAAAAAAATCTCATGTTTTCATTATTTGAAGAAAAATAAGCAATTGTAGTATAAATTAATAGAACGTGTCATGAAAGAATATTTCTATATGTTATTAATATTTATGATAAAGTAATTCATTAACAATTGATAAATAATATTGAATAAAAAATGTTTCTATATTTTCATGAATTGATGGTCATTATAGATTTTTGGTTTTGTGGTCATTGAATTTGTCTTGACTATGTTATCTACCACACTCAACAAGTTTCTTGGTTATGGATTTAACTTTAATGTCTATTTTTTCACTTCCCATTAATGTTCTCATACTTGTAGACTTAGTTATTTGATGACCTGCATACTTCCCTTTCTCTCTTTTCAAAAGGATAATTTATTAACCACTTCTTGATGTGATTTTTCAATAAAGATAATTAAAACTATCAAAACTATTCTTACCAATTTCATGTTTAAATTAGGAGGATTAAATTTATTAAAGGGGGTAATAACGTAATGCCACAAATTTTCAAAAGTGAAAACTTTGTTCGATAGCATATACGATACGTAAAACTGAACCCAAACAAATAATAATTAATTAAATTTGATCATTTTAACCTTTATATTAAATTTATAGATATGATTTTATTAAAAATGTATGAAACAAATATATTTCTTAAATATATAGATAAATTATTAGAAAATATTCAATCAATTTTTGGTAATGTCTTTTTGTATGTTTTAAATAGATATGATTTTTATTCATTTTCATGAAAATTATGATATAATTACTTTATACAACATTTAGAAAATTTATTTGATAAAATTAGTTCCATTTTTTATATCATCATATCATAATTATATTATGTTAAATTTTTTGAAATTTTTTGAAAAATTTAGATTTTCAATGAATAGTGAAAATACAAATTTTTAGGTAAAATTCTCTTTTATAGTGATAATTTAGTTAATTTAAAACTCTAAATAAACTTTTAATTAGATTTTATGGAAACATAAGTATTATTTAATTTTATTAAATAAATTAAATTTTAAATCCCCTTTGTACCATACTTTAATATAATTTTATTTTAAAGCTTCAAATGCATTTGTTTTGAAAACTATTTTGAAATTAAAAAAGTCTCTTCATTGTAACTAATTAAAATAATAACTAATGAAAAATGAATTAAATTAAAATTTTAGATTACAGATCCATATTTATGAATTTAATTCCATATAATTAATATTAATAGTAATATATTTAATGTAAAATCATATTTTCCTTGAAAATGAATTTTCAAAAACTTGGTTTGCATTGTTCTTACGGGTTTTATTTTAAATTAAATTATCCCCCTATATGAATTTATTTTCATAAAATAAATTCCATATTTTGAATCACCTAAATTAATTTTATACAATAAGTTCAACTTAATTTTTGAACAATATGATTAGTAATTATTGAAAATATTAATTACCCCAAAAAGTGAAAATAGGATAATTAAGGGTAAACACATTTTAACGAAGACAAGAGAAAAGAAACCATAATAGTTTTAATATTTTTATTTACATTTAGTTAAAATTATTATTATATTTATTGCTTATATTTTACTTTATAAATGATTTTGAAAAAAGTTTGCTAATAATTTTATATTATAAAAAATGGAATTTTTAAGTAAAATGCAATTTCAATTAAGGTATTTATTTTGATGAATTTATTTATTTTTAAAATAAATTATATATTAAAACAATATTGTAATAAAATATTTTTTATTAGATATAAAATTTCATATATGTTTTAGGAAGTCAAATGTAATTTTTATAAGGGTTCGAAAAATACAATTGTCAAAAACCACATATATTTCTCAATAAATGTCGATTTTATTGTAAAATTTCAAAATTTTATATTTAGATAATTATTTACGTGAAATGAATATTATTTTTTGAATTAGAATTTATAAATTATCCAATAATAAATATTTCATAATTTTTTGAGATAGACAAATTTTCGAGTAAAAATTAAAGACCATATAGATTTACTTTATGTATTTAGACCAAATAATGACCCAAAAGTTATGTAATAAATACTATAAATGGTAGAAATGAACAAATAGATGATTTCCATTTAAAATAATGTGATTATATATTTATTTTATTAATATTATAAATTACATTATGAATCCTCCCGAACATGTATTATATTTTAAGGTTTTAAAATCATTTCCTTACGAGTATGACCAAAACTACATAAGTAAGGTTATTATTTTATTAATTCTGGCACTTGGAAATATAAAATAATTAAAATAACAATAATTTTCCATAAACCATGGGATGGTTTGTGGTTTTGGATATTTTATTATGTAGATTGAAAAACCTAAATAAAAAATAAATCCCCCTCAGTTCATAGAAATACCAATCAGATATCTCATTCCTCTTCACTCAAACTCCTTGGAGAATGTCCATACTCTTCCCTATGCTCTCTATAGTCCTTACATGGTTACTCCAATCTCTCAAGAAGCCACTCACAAGAATTTGGAGTCACACACTCATGTAATGTATCCACACATTCCTCTACTCATATCAATTCAAGCACATTCTATTAAATTAGACATCCTAATTTCAATTTGTTATACTGTCATTCATTTATAATCCATTCATTACTATCCAATTTATTTTATTTTAATGTGGGATCATTTTTTATTTCTCATTTTTACATTTATCTAATATATTACTATGCTGAAATTTTGTAAGGGGTTTCTCTCCTCTCTTTTTATTTAACGAACCATTTTTATGTTATGATTATTGATTTCAATTTGGTCAGGTTGGGATATATTATTCTATATTTCCAATACTGTAAATTTTTTTTATAAAATATTTTATCTTACTTTCATTCTCATTAGTACTCTTATGATCATTTATGTACACATTTTACCATGCTGAATTATAGTTGGGATTAGTTTCATTATTCAAGTTCCTTCATTTCCTTATGCCTCTTATTTCTAATTTATAATGTTGGGATATATTTTTTCATTTCTTTATTACAAAACATATTATTTCTATGTGATGAGAGACCCCATTATCTCTCATCAACCAATTTTTATGAAACATAAAGTGATGTCATTATGTAGTCAAAACTTCACTGGGTTCTTCCATGCCAAAACTATTGTATAGTGAATACCATAACCATTTCCCATAAAGGGTGTTCAATTTTATATAAATATAATTTTTCGTGAGGGACACGCATGTATGTACTCCAGACTTCATAATTTTTGAATAAAATATGAGGATGAATGAGTTCATGTTTCAAGATTAATGTGGAACACTTAAGCATGTGAATGAAATTAATATGATAGATGTACCCAAAAAGAACTCCAATGCATTGGGTAATGTTTAGTGTCACGACATGTCATGTTTGGATATGGAGAGAACATGATTCCTTTATTGTAATTTCTCCACCATATTTTCTTGGTGGTTTATCCTTGACCTATTTTTATGATTTAGTGTTTTATGTAATTTCCACATTTTCCATGTTATAATCCTCAAGTTATATCATGCCTTATTGTTCATGTTCCTTTTATTCCTCAAAGACAAACCTATTTTATAACATGTATTATCTTCTTCATTTTATTCCTTATTTATTCTCTTACTAGTATTTATAACTCACCCCTTTGTTATGTATATCCCCAGTTTATCTTGTGCTCCTTTAAAATCCCTGACATTTTAGAAGCATATTAAGGATGTTTTGAATAATGTTGTTTTATCCCATGTTTATGATGTTATTCTATGTACCCAATTCTCCATGATGCTAACCTTATCGATATTTTCAGTTCTATAATATGTACTTTCATGTAATAAATCATGAATTAATGTAAAATAAGGAGAAGTGTTGTTGTATAAAGGGATGAAATTTAGGTATTTTGGAACATCTATTCTCACCCAAAAGGCTTTTTGGTGTGAGGAAAAGGGGATTGAAGGTTTTCTTTTATAAGTTATGGGAGGGCAACTCTTGGAATTTATTAAAATATTAAATTAATATAAAATAATTTTCATGACATTTTTTTTACAAATTGATATTATTATAATATAATAAGAGTATTATTTTAAATATTGTTATACAGTAAATTTTGTATACAATTAAAGATAATGTTTTTATACATATCTTTTGGTTTTAACCCACTTCAACAACTTTTGACAATTACAACGATAAGAATATTTTACTATTTAAGAGTCAATATACTTAATATAAAAGGAAAATTAGTCATTAAATGGAACATGTTTTATATTTTAAACATTATCACAATAAATTTTATAAATATAGTATTTTTATGAATTTTAAATCCTTTAATAAAATATTATTTATTATAAAATATCAGTGATGTTAATTTTTGAATTATTCATTTAATTATACTTTAATGACACCAATAAAATAATGGAATTCTAATGTAATAAATAATAACTTTTCTAATATGCAGTTTTAATAAAAAAACAATGAACTAATTAATTTATTTAAATCATATTACTTTTATAATTTTTAAAATCATTTCATTTATTTTTTCAGTAATTGAATAAATAATGCATCAGTGTTACGTAATATTTATTTATTCACTAAAAATTAGAAAGAAATTAACATGTAAAAATAATTTATTAATATTTAAAATAACTATTTATAAGAGAAAATTTCTTCATTTTATCATTATGTTAATAGTATTACAGTTATTAAAAGAAAGACTGCAGAATTTTTGACATTTCTTTATATAAATTTATATAAAAGGATAAAAATAAGACCAAAAGGAAAAAAACCCATATATAATTTTTTTGATGATTATGGATAATTTATAATCATCAAATAAAACTAATTCATGTTTTGTATACATTTTATAGTCCTTTTCATTTAATTTTTTGAATTTAATTACCTCATTTACCCTTTATAGAGGTAACAAAAATTACAAAGGTTAGTATTAATAATGTCCAAAAGTAAAATGGGAATATTTAAAAAATTTGGACCCACTGATTAAAAATATGGAATCCATTTTTTATTATTAATAAAATTTAATTCATAAAATTTAATATAAATTTGAATCAGAAAAATGTGACAAAAAGGTTTTTTCAGTCAAATGACTTTTTAATGTAAAAAATGTTTTTATATCAAATTCATGTATAATATTAATTTTTAAGAACATAATTAGATTGTTTTTAATAAATACGAACTAATTGTATTTTAAAACTAATCCAAAATATAAATTTACTTTTTAATTTCATTAATTATAAATAAATATTTTAATAAAAAGCATTATTTTTACTATTCGTTAACAAATAAAACATTTCAAAAAATTATAAATATTTCACGTTAAGTTTATTTTGATATTACGATTCAAAAAATTAATTAAATTTTATAAAATATTTTTTCTATAATTTCTACAAATTGATTATAATATTTCCTCATGAAAATCAATAAAACCCTTTTTTGAAGAAAACATATATTTGAGGAATAAAATGACTTCACTAAAAAATGAATGATTACCTACTAAAAATTTATAAATAAATTTTTATTGATTAGGAACAATATATATATATATATTTCAAAACATTTATAATCCTATTCATCCCCCCATTTCAATTGCATGGTTATAATGGTCACATTCTAAAAATTATATTTCATGGTTTGTTTAATCTTTATATTGTGTGTCAAACATGATATCTCACATTATATATTTATTTTATAATCATAAGTTAATAAATTTACCATATGTTTTTATTAACCAGTAGTTCATAGGGCCACCCACTATTCATTTTTTATCATAAACCCCAAATTTATATAAACTTTGCCAAATATATCTTGGAATACTATTTTATTAAATAATTAATCAGTTCCATGTTTATCAATACAATCTAACTCAATTTTATCAAATTTATCACACTTTTAATCCTAAGGGTTATCCATCTCTAAATCTTGTTTCCTTGTGTTTTTATACCAAAAAATATAACATTTTATAAAAAGTAACATTTCTTGTTTATTGATACTATTTAATATATGTTACAAACCCATTAATGTGAAACTGCTGAAGAAGAATCCTTAGATATTTCACTTATGCCTCATAAAATTTGGAAAATAACATAATATCATCTACAAATATCTCTCACTAATGAAAATAAGTAATATTGTGACGAATTAATTTTTATTAAGATATCAACCTCACTACCTTAGGTAAGACTAGAAAACTCTCCTTTTCTATCATAACAAATGCATACTATAATTCCTAACCATTTATGTATTTTCACTTATTCTACTATAATACATATTAATGTCATGATATACATGTTTCTTAGCTTAAATTTTATATCCTATTTCTTCCAAATGCTAAAAAAATGGTTGTGAAAATTTCAAAAAATATGAATATGAAATGTTCAATTTGATGATTTCTTCCCCTATGACACATTCATTTTTAAGATATAATAAATTAGATTCAACCTATGAATCTATTTATTCATTACTTGGTTATACATGGTCATTCTTCAATTATTTTATCTAGCCCAATTAATAAAAATAAAACTCAAATCCTTTATAATGGTTTATTAGAGAAAATGTTAATTAATCATATTATATGATCTTTGAGTGTTAAAACAAGTGTGTTGTTAAGACTATGTTTCCTGAACTATGTGATGATTGATTAAATACCTAGTCTTCCTTTTTACGGTTTATTTCCCCAAGGTATATATGTACCAGATCTGGTATCCACTTATATTAACTAGACAAGGATGTAATAGCTATGAAACCAAACTACCTCTATCTTACCAAAACATCACGATGTTATCCGGAAATTAGACATATCCAGGAATTTTATCATAAGGATTTTACTAATATTGAATCACCTAAATAAAAGAGTCTCCTAAAATAACTATATACACTTTTGAAACAAACATTGGTGCTCCAAACCCCTACCCTGTATTCTAGTATAAAAATAACAAACTTTTAAAAATTAACATTGATACAAAGTGACAACAACGAATATGAAATTTCAAAAAAAATCAAAATTATTAGATCTCACAATAATCACACATAACTCAGAGAACCTTTTTTTTAGTTTCATTGAGAACTATCCAAATAATAAAATTATCTTTAAATACTTATTATAGTTTCTTCATAATAAAACTCTTTTATACCCTCATCTAGACCTTCAAAAATCTATTCTTTTCTTCTAAACCTAGAAAAATTAAACATGATAATGGGTGAGCTCAAATGATCTATTAAAGAAAACATATATATAGTTTATCAAGATTAATATCATATTTATAAGAGAAAACATGGTAAAAGACAATTTTCTTGTTAAAAAGAACATGGTCAAGTATGAGTTGTCTATAAATCATTATAGAAGTATGTGCATTCTAAAAAAAGAAACATAATCCATGTAAAAAGGGTGTAGAATCATGAGAATATAATAAATTGTAATGTATCATAATAATAGTAATATGACATTAAAATATAAAAATACCTTTAAATATATAATAATAATGAATTTTATGTTAAAAATATTATATACAAGTTATATCATTATGGAAAAATGTCCACACTTCATGTTATGAATAATCAAATTTCCATAATTATTATTATGGAAAAACAAAATATTTTCACTTCCTATTATGAAAAAATGCATTCCTAACATCGTTAAATCCATGAGATATAAGTATATAACCAATTAATTTGAGGTATTTAATGATCCTAAACTGTCTCAGGACCCTATCAGATCCAAATAGTTTTAAGAATTTATGACTCCCAAACCCTATAAGGAATTTTAGGACCCAAAACGTCTCATAATGAAATTATATGTAAAAAAATACATTATAAAATATAAATATAATATCATAACAAGATGTAATCATGGAGTGAAAATGGGTTTCAAATCATTTCCAAATGGCATCACCAAAATTGAACTCAATAATTTAAATGGTTGAAAACCAAAATTCAATCACCCAAAAAGAGTATTTTAAAATAATAGTTAGAGGGTAATTCATGTAAAAAAAATTACAGGGAAATAAATTTTTTATTGATAAAGAGGAAATGGGATAAAAATTCAAAAAGTGTTTTTAGACAACGTTGTTCTCTATAGGGTAAAAGAAGATGTTATGGTCCAATTAAAAAGTCATTTTTTAGTAGGTAAATTGAAAACCTTTAAAAACATTTATTTATAATGTTACACACAATAATGAATCCATGAAAAAAATATAGGTTTTAAAATAGAGAAATGAAAACCCTTTGAAAACATTTACTTTTATAAATAATATTTAATAATTGAGCCTTAAAATGAAATAATGGTTTAAAATGTATAATTTAAATTAATTTTGTAATTTTTTATTTTTGAAAATTATATTCAATAATTGTGCACTGAAAAGATATAGTGGATATTAAAAAGGAATGTATATTGGATGATAAAACATTTTATTTTGAATAGATGATTTTTTTGACTAGTTTTAAATACCTTTATTTAAAACTCGCATCATAAAAATAGGTACTAACACTTCTTTTTTAATATAGTGTCACAAAAATACGATGGTCACATGAGATAAAACATAACTGTATTTCCGAATATTATGTATAACATTGTTGGGAAAGGAAAATACTTAAAAGTATGGGTTCCCATTATTAAAAAGGATGATAATTACTCTCGACAATGATATGATTTTTATAGGGAAGAAATTCATCAAGGGGGATTTTTTTTATAAAAATATTAATTTAACAGTATAAAATTATGAGGTAACATGAAATGAAATCACAGAGTAAAAGAAAACAATATTAGAAGATATAAGTTTCAGAAGTTGCAGTTTAACTTTATAAAGGGGATTGAGATAACAATAACCTCTATGTTAGTGGTAATGTAAGAATAATAAAATAGGGATACCAAGAAATAGACATTAAAATATAATGAAATGAAATATACTCATTTTAGTCGAAGTAAATGGTACAATAGATGCACCATATAATTGAAATTGTGGTGCATAATATAAAACATCTCTAATCTATTTGAAAATGAGATAATGAATCGCTTGCCTTATTACCTCACTTATTCAAATGCAATATAAGATCCTATATAGAAAATAGATATATTAATAAACTAATTAATTGTCTTAATAATATATGTTACCTTTTATAAACATAATTACTAATTCTTCCTTTAATTTATCATAGTTAATTATTATTAATTCTCGATATTAGATATGAGTAATCATGATTGTTTTGAACTAGTATCCTAATAGAAATTTTGTTCTATATTATTATTCCAATTTTAACCATTAATAGAAAACATTGTGTACTAAAATGTTGGTTCAATCATACTTTTTAAAGTTATATTTTAATTCTGTGAGAATTTAAGTTATGGATCGTTGATACAAAATTAGCGATAATAATTTTCAGTTATTTTTTACAATTAAATGGCGGTATCATAATTAATGAGTTAATTATTAAAGATACAAATCAAGAACCAAAATAAATTTTTTATTTACTTATTTTTATTATATATTATCAGTAATTAATTACTCATGTTCATATATTATACAATTGTATATAATTATTCAAGTAGGATTTTAGACTGACCTGAACATGAACATACCATATTTCGATAGGTGAGTATGGTTGTGAAATTGATTATTTTTTTATAATATCATTACAAAAGAATAATTATGAAATTATTTATATTTTTTGAGGTTATAATTATATTTTAATAATTTTTAATTTATAATTATAATCAATATGAAAAATTAATAATGTTACTTTGGGGATGTAGTAATCCACACAATGCATGATTATAGATTTCATTTTTAATTAATTAGAGGGAATGCTGATGGATTATAATTTATCTCTTAAAAATTATTATTATATTGTATATGTAACATTTATTCTTCAATTAAATCATTATAACAAACATTTATAGTTAGTAATGAAAAATTAAAGACATCACTTCATAGAGGTTATTGTTATCACAAACTCGCAATCAATGTTATTTTATTTTTTAAGTGAATGGAAATAAAAAATTATTTTTGTTATATTAAACTAATAAAATTTTAGATTTTTATTGTTTCCAATTTCATTATGTTACTTTTACTAGAATATATCTTGAAGAGAATGATTAAAAGTAAAATGATAAGGATTGAGGAATACTCATATTGGGACCCTAAACATTCTCTTGAAAGTATCCATGGAGGTGATGGTATTGGGATAAAAAATTGAAAACAAAATAATATTAACATAAACTAGTTTTTTAGAACCTTAAAAATGGTATATTTTCTATTTATATTCAATTTTATAGTTTTGTAATGAAGTGGTGGAAGTGTTACCCTTTTATAAGTGAAGAAAATGACACTTCTAGGAACAACATTTGTGTTTCAATAATGGAACGAAACTATTTAAGGTTAGAAGAATAAAAAAGATATAAATGATGAATTTTGATGTAGGATAAGGGAGATAAATCCTCTTCATGTCATTTGAACACATTTTTGAAACATGTTTCAATTCATATTCCATTAGGTTTTAATATTTTACCAATTTCGGTTTTACTAATGTAATTAGTTTCTTAACTATGAAATATATGTATTAATAAAAATATAAAACAAACCCTAAAAAGTATTTGTGTTATAAAAAAAATTAAACTCTATTTTATCTAATTAAATTTATTAATAATAGAAAATTAACTTCAATGTTAAATCACTTAAAATAAAAGAATTTTTTTATAAAATAAATATTATCTTGATCATTATGTTTTCTTAATACAATTTAGTATTGGATTCCAATTGAAAAAGTCAAAATATATTTATAAATATGTTTAAATATTATAATGAATTCATTTTTTAAGATACTAATTAATTTTATGAGATAAAAATTACATAATATTAAATAATTAAATATTTGAAAATAATCTTTTTACCATTATTGGGGTCCTTAGATATAATATTAGTAATCGTAACATTATTCTTAAAATGAAATTAAACTTATTATATATTTTCTGAAAATTTTGTTCTAAGATATTAAATCAATTTTTTTATTTATATAAGTTGTTAAATATAAATTATAATATAAGTGAATAAAAGCAATTTTTAGAGTATAATGCTACTAATGTGTCCAAAATGATACACTTTGGTAAAAAAATTCAATATAGTGTTGTAAATGATTGATTTTACATTATAAACATATATTTTTATATAAAAAATGATTAAAAATATTTTAATACCTTATTGTATAATTGTAATTTCATAAAAGATATAGGATTAGAGAAATCAATATTTTATACTATTCACCTAAAAATCAATGATTCTAGAAATATATAAAAAATAATAATAATATAATTTTTTATGTGTTATTAAAATCTTAATTGAATTTTTTGAAATTCATGTTATAAAATATATAAATTTTAAATTTTAAATGAATATTAAATATATATAGATATATATAAAGTAAAATTTCTTTTATCAAAACAACATTTTTATAACATTAGGTGTTCATCATCACATTCTATATATTTTTTTAATTGGTTATATGTTTTTTATAATGGATTTATTGTCCTTATATTTTCTTAACAATAAATATGGAATGTACCATTTTTTTTGGAATTTAGTGTGGAGAAACCTATTGAATATTGCATTAATTTAAAGGGTCAAAAATCCCAAGATGTTACAGTCTTGGTGGTGTCATTTATTATTCATTTTAATTTTTGGGAATACACTAATTTTATTTATAGTAGGTTAACCTATTATCCCTCTCAAAATCATTGAGAGTTCAATTTTAAATAGTATGGGGTTGTGTGAACATAAAGAAAATAAAATGTATACCTAATGAATGTTTTTTCAAATAGATTTAGAAATTAGAATAAATTGATAGTCTTGATCTCATTCATTTTTCATGATAACATTCCATACCCATGATACTCTATATTTATTTTTCCTTGTTATGCCTTATATTTTATGGATGTTTTTTTGTTATGCTTATTATGATATAAGATGTGAAACACCCAAACATAGAACACCCGTCTAAGATATAGAGATACATGGACTCATGCTTGCCTCTCTGTTATACAGAGGCTACTAACAAGTGGTGAGTGATTAAACTAAAGATTAAAGAAACTATTCATAAAAATTAGTGTAAATAATGATTGAAAATAACCAAAACCACTAATAAAGAATAATTATATAACACAAAATTAATAAGAAATAATTATTTAGGAAATTAATGATAAATTCATACATTGTATATAAACTAGGAAACCACTTAGCCTATCATATATTCAAAAAAAATACACAATGAGGATCTAATACCATCCCCTAAAATCTACTCACCCAAACATCAATACCTTGTAATGCTATCATAAAGTTATACATTTCAAAACATGTTCTAATCATGTTTCTGGACATAAGGAATACATGCACACCAAAAATCCCATACAAGGTTTGAGAAGTAAATCTTAGTTGGGTCTCACCATGTGGTTCTAATATATTCCATAATATAACTATATTTACATGGAAATAATTAATAGAAAATAAACATGTACATCATGTCATCAGGTGCTATCCATTCCACGATGACACCCAACCATACCATCGTCAACGTATGCTATAAATCCATTCACCTCATGCCACAAGTCCAAACCCATAACCAATGACTAATGGTAGGTATATCATCAAGTAGACAAGACATAATCCTTAGGGAAGGCTATAGAGAATTACCTATACTTTTCGCCTTAGGTAATATCCTGTAGTATATGTATCACCCAATTCCCATATTAGATATGAGAACACTAAAATTACCTAATTGATTCCCCGTAGGAAAGGAAAGACTTAATAGATCTGATACTCATCTAATAAGAGAGGGTTTAATAAAAGGACCTAACCATTTTCCTCATTTGTAGATTGAAATTTACCTAACCACAACAACTCATTTTTAGATATGTGGCTTTAAATAGATCCCAACCCTCCTCCTCCTATAGTAGAAGGTGCACTCAATGGATCCCAACACTCCTCCTCTTTAAGAATGGGAATAGTAAAAGTATTAATAAAACCCCTATTTGGTAGGTTAATCTGACTATCCACATCCAGCATCAAACAAATAGAAACAATAATACAAAAATATATAAATAATGGAACCCATTTAAAAATCTATCTAGCTCATCCTAGGGGCTAGTCACTTGGAACCCATTCCCTCATTTCAAAAACATACCAATGAAAATCAAGACTCACATATTAATATCATAAATACTATATTATTCTAATTACTCCTACATTATATTCCCCCACATCCAGTATCAAACAAATAGAAACAATAATATAAAAATAAATAAATAATACAACCCATTTCAAAATCACACTTTCTCTTCCTAGGGGGCCAGTCACTTGGATCCCAGGCCCTCATTTCGAAAACATACCAAATAAAATCAATCCTCACTTATTAATATCATAAATACTATCTTATTTTAATAACTCCTACATTATATTATCCTATGAATTATAATTTCCCCTATCTTAGAATCCACTATTGTCCTTCAGACCCTCCTTGGTAAATTCTCAGTATTGCCAAGATGCACTCGAAACCCCACAATGCCTACCCAACACATAGTCTCAATTAATCATTAGAATTAGAATAAGTTCCAATACTCATTTAATTCTCACATAATAACTTGGTCCCATTACCAAGGATGCATCCTAGAATAACCATCTCTAAACCCCTTTGAATCCCAATTACAAGTCATTAAAATTTTTTACAACCCACACCTAGGTTTCATATCACTTATTCCTAAAGAGAGATCCCCATCATCACCCAGAGGATGCCCCACTCTGGCACACTCCATTTATCATGGGATGTATCATGCATCTCATAATTCACACTATTCCCCACCTCTACCTTTAATAGGTTTATCCTCATCATATGTGAGACATAAGGACATCTCACCCAACTATCCCAAATAGAGCTAGCCTAAGAAACCCACAAGGCTTCTCTCAAATCGACACCCCCTTGAGGTCTTTGTCCAGCTCTATTGATATCATCTTCCCTTGGATTAATAGTCTCTAAGAAATCGAAAATTATTGAAGTGATGTAAAGAACATATCCTAACTCTAAGAGTATTAACTCTATCCTATCTCTTTTTATATGGTGATCTCGATCCTTAAACCCTTCTACCTAAGTGAACACAGACATGCAGGCATATATGTTAATGCATAGACCAACCTATTTTTTTTGTATTAAAGGTATCACCTACCTAAAACATGGAGTTACCATCATCATGATTCTCCAATAAACCCCATCCAAACCCTCTCAAGCCTCATCCCAGATTACATAAACTCTCGAGCTCTTATCTAACACCATAACATGCAAAAAATTATTATAAATATTTTTAATTAATTATTACAATTTTAAGAAATATGAATAATTTTTTAAAAATCAATAGTAATTTTTATATCATTAAAACCACACAAGACATCATGGGGGATCAATCAGGGGAAATAATATGGGAGTACCAACTATAATGTCCCTCTCGAACATATCTTTTATCCTAAAATACAATGTGTCATTGTTAATAAATGATAGGTATGTCCTTTCTTTAAGAACATGGATAAAGTCCCTTAATGGTGCATAAATAGGGTAAAAGTGTGAGGAACTCACCTAGGGTTTCCTTAAAACACAACCCATAAGATTGTGGTGTAATGTCCTACCCTTGGTCACTTTTTGTCATGCATCATAAGACCCTATAAAGAAATTGACCTCCCGGGGAAACCATATGAACCATCCCCCCATGCACCCTCTATGTGTATCATAGTATCAATGGAACAACCCTCCTAATAGAGTCACCTAAACCCCCGACCACTTCGGAACCCTCCATGTAATATACCTTATTATATGTAGTAACCACTCATCCTATAGAAAAAATAGACACTATAAGACTCACTACACTACAACACCCCATCCTATGACCCAGTCTATAACCTACAACCAAAATAAAAAAAATATCTTAAACTTCACTCTAAAATTTAACTAGGATCAGAAAATACATATAAGGCATTGATACAAATCTAAAAAATATCTTATGGATGTTCCAATTCTTGTAATTCCAATCCAAGTCCCCATTTTTATAACATCCCCTTCTCCCAGACCAAAAAATTAAATTTCCTCAAAAATATTGACCCAAAAATATTTGGATTGTTACAAAAAATACAAAATAATGTTTATCATCATCATGAATCTATAATTTTCCTCTATACATCATTATCAACCTATCTATGCCAATAATTTACAACTGACCCATGGTAACAATCAGGCCCCGTAGGCACCCCAGTTTCCCAGTAGACATGTGTTGTCCCCTAAAAAAGTTCCAAAAACAATAACAAATAGGTTATCTGACTAATCAGTATCCCCATAGTACATCACTTTTATTTACATTGTGTCCCAGACCCAAATTTCACCCAAGAGTGCCCTGATCCCGATTTCGTATAGGGCCTCAAGTGCATCTCCTCCAAATTATAGAGGTTGGAAACTATTAGCGAGGGACTAGTTATGTTATTGGGGAAACTATTCTTTCATAACCATAGTATATCATCATGTAATTTAATCGCATTCAACAATGGAAGTAGATAAAAAGTAGATAATGGCTACATTGCAGAAATAGATAATAATCTCAATATATGGATCATATACATTGATGAGTATGGTAACTTTATCTACAAAACATCCAAAATAGGTACATGTAAATACAATACAATCAAATTATCCAAAAATACTTACACTAAAAGGTATCCCAAGGGAATTGCAAGCCTCAACATGGTCTTATGCTCTAATTCTCTATATCAGCATTAAACAACATATTTTATAATGCTTGGAACATATCATTCCCTTCAAACCAAATAATAGGTTTGGGTCCCCTAGGAGGATCAAATAGGTTTTGAGATAACATCCCAGTAGGTAACCACTCATAACTCTATATAGTTCTAAGCAATAAAAATAAATATGTCAGACAAGTGTAAGTAAGTAGTAGCGGAAGTGTGAATGCCCTATGGTTATAACCACATTAAGAATGCAATACCAAACATCCCCCAAAGTCTCTATATAATAATATTCAGCTCCTAACAAGGAATATTTATGAAAAATAAACAGTTTCCACAGTCATTTCTTACATCCATACATATTCAGTCCACACAGCCATGTCGTATAATGAAGTCATATCAAAATCCCACGGCCTTACTGTATAGCGAAAAAGTCATAACTCTCACATCCACACCATATAATCAACCATATCAATAACCCACATCCATGCTATAATAACCAATGTGTCATACCATGAAGGATTTGATACAGTGTATCAATGACCAATGCATCCTCATCGAGTCCCAGGAGCATCTCGATGGAATCTCAGTATACACACTGGTTTCATCCTTAGAATCATTTCATACTAAACATGTCCTATATGGGTCCATAAAAGCTAGATCATAGGGTTAAAAAGGCCCAAGGAATCCCATGAAATTAAAACCAAATAATAATCAATACTTAAGTCATCCACAACCGCATTCGAGATAAATGTATAGTTGTGTATGGAATCTAAAAAATCATTCATCCCTTCTATTCCATTTAACAATTCAGTTCCATATGTTTATACCCACTCATATATAAATTGCATTTCATTCCATTAAATGAGTATACCCACTCATTTTATACATCCAAAACCAATTAAACCTCTTGAGTATACCCATTCATGTGTTCCATCCCCATTCACACATGTCACATGGGTATAACCATCCATTTATCACCAATTGATATTAATAATATTTCATGGGTATACCCATCCATTCATCTAATTAAAAATAACCCATTAATCCATTAAAGATTAACATAACATGATGACAGAAATATAGGAGGTGTTATATCTTCTTATCTTGTTATTCAATTCCATTTAATCCCAAATAATCTTCCTACAACTAGGAAAAATAAATAACACACCCCTCTGGTGGTTCATCAAAGGTCAGATCTAAAACAAAGGCTTTTCGCACACCATGGGTGGTATCAAGATGGACTAACAACCACAAAACCATCAAAAGGAAGCTATGGTAATCCGTAATATGTCCTATTTCATTTAATTCAATTATCCGGATCAATTTCGGTGGTGTGTCAGAATTTCTGGAGGGTGGAATAATGGCCGATAGCTCTAAAAACAACCAAAATCCGAATGAAAATTGTACACCACCAACATTACCTCAGTATTGGAGTTCTCGTGTAGTATCAAATCCTGATTTGAAATGGTTTAGGAGAAATTTGAAAAAAAAAATAAGAATGAGAAATTAAGGCATATTATTCTGAATTTAAATGGCGTAATCGATATACATAAGAATAAAGACGGGATAAAAAGGAATATAGATATTACCAATGTGTATAATATGAGACAGAACATACTGGAACCAAAGAATAGATGAATAATAAACCTCAAATCATACTATAGGCTTCAAATTGAGCTCTCAAATTCTCCAATTATTGTGAGGGAGATAGAAGTTAAATTAGGTTATATAAATAATTTTAATTAAACAAAAATTATATAAAATACAAAAATTTTGGGGATTCATAGTTTAGGGGCACAGTTTGACAAACCAACCACTGATCATGCAAGGATTCTTATAGGCTAAGGGTCACCCACATGCTTAACTCTCACAGTTGAAAAACTATTCCGAAATAGTCTAAATAGCCTTGGTCAAGTTTCTACAAAAACTATAGATTGTCCACACTATTGTGAAAATACTTTCGCATGGTTTCCTCAAACTATGTGTCTTGTATACCCCCTTGGTCCATCCTCAAACAGTTTTTTCAAACCATGGAACCTGCCCTACACAGTTTTCTCTTATCATGTGCCAGGCCATTTTCGTCCACAATCATGGTTCCAGGGTTCGAACAAACCTCATAAACCTCCTAAAAACTTATGATCAAGTTGGGCACTCACATAAGGTTGTATGTAAGAATTAAAATTGAAAAGAAGGATTCGTACCTCATAAAAAACCTGAGTACTTACAATCTTCCCCCTTATTGAAAATAGTCCTTGAATTTCCCTCTGAAGTATGGTCAAGATTCGTCTAAGAACGACACTAGCCACTGATCACGTACATCGACCTCCCGCTCCAAAGTCTAGTCTTATAAATAGTCACTATTCCACAGTATCCATAATAGAGGAAATTAACATCCTTAGAAAACCATCTTTCTCATATAAATGATATGCATTTGATACTCCTTGAATGATGAATTTGTCTATAACTCAACCTCCTTGGGCTAAAAGTCATGATACGGGTCCGAATGATAGCAGTGCAACTGATATTCAAGGAAGACATCATGCATGGATCAATACCAATGAGTAAATTGAAACTGATAGGATACTAACCTGAATCTCCCTATAATCTCAAACATCCTGATAGATTGCATTGAACGCTTACCCAGTCTTAGGATTTCTCTCTGTCCCACACTTTATGAAACAAAAAAATGACTTGATCCCGAACCTAAAACTCTTGAGGTCATCTTCATTGATCGGTGTAAGATTTCTAAAAAGATTATAGAGTATACATCCATTTCTATATATACTAGACTTTCTTAGAACTATCCTACAAGATATGTGGTCCCAATAATGTTGTATCACCAGCCACTATCCTGCATAGTGGTGAATGACATGGCCGACCACACAAATCCTCCTAAGGTTCCATATGTATCATCACCTAATAACTGTTATTGTAGGTCAACTCTACAAGGGGTATATGAATCTCCCAATATCCCATAAAATCCAAGATATATGCTCATAGAATTCCCTCTATAACATGTATTGTATGCTCTAACTAGACATCAATCTAAGGGTGGTATAATTTACTCAGAAGAACCTTTGTACCCAACACCCATTGAAAAAACATCCAGAAATGAGATGTAAAGTAGGTATCCCTATATGAAATGATAGCGTGCAGGGCTCTTGATGTCGTGATATATCATGGATATAAACCCTCCAAATATCATCCACATTTAATGTCTCTATGATTAGTAAGAAATGATAATCCTTTGTGTGTCTATCAATAACAACCCATATATCATCTTCACCTCGAGGTGACCTTGGTAAATTTGTCATCAAATCCATTAGTACATCATCCAATTTCTACTTGGGAATAGGTAACCACTGTAAAATCCTGGCTGGTCACAGATGTTCTTCCCTCACCTACTGACAATTAAAACACCTCATAACAAAACTAGGTACTTTACGCTTCATATCCAGTCACAAGTACTGATGATGCAAGTCACAGTACATCTTGGTCACTCTGGGATGCACTTCCCAAGCTGAAGCATGAAACACCCACATCAACTCCTCACATATATCTGCTGGAACCCAAACACATCCATGGATATATAGGATATCATCCTCTCTTATGGTCTAACCATGATGAGGTTCATCATCTACCACACTCTTCCATAGAACTAGACCCTCTGAATCTGATAGCTACCTCATCCTCTTTGTATCTAGTTTGGTCAATGTCACTGTTAAGGATGCTATATACAACTTCCCCTGATGATCATGAACCTCAAAATGTATCTCATAGAACAACTACATAAGTTTCCACTCACAACTAGCATGTTTCACTATCGGTATTTGAGTCCTCCTACCTAGTGCATTGGATACTTAATTGCGTTAACCAAATGAATAGGAAATATCAATGTTAAAAGATTATAGGTAATTCACCCATAATTGATGCCTCATTTTCATATAAGAAGGTGTAAATATAAACATGATGCTTTTTAGGTTTATGTACACCAAAAAGTGCTCTCCCATTAAGTAATGACTTCAACAGTGAAACTCATAGAAAAATGAAACTAACTAGAGATCATGAGTTGGGTAATTAAAATTGTGTTTCCTCATCTGATGAGACTCATATGACAAAACATTATCCCACAACATCATCACTTCTCCCAGTTATCTGTCTAATGTGTCACGACACATAGTGTAGCTGCTTCCCTACTCTAGCATATCAAGACCGGTGCTGATGTCAATTTTCCTTTTATCTCCTAAAAAAATTCCTCGTAAGAATATAATCATTAAAATATCACTAACTTATTATTAAATCCTTTCAATGGTTCTTATAATACTTATAAGTCCTATATGAAATGTATGTAGTAACCATCTATCCCCAAGAAAAATTGTATGTATAAAACATTATTGTCTCATTCCAAGGAAACTATAGATACCACTTTCTCTAGGTTGATGGATACTCCTATCTCTGAGATAATGCGACTAGGAATTTAATCTAATCCATATAGAATTATCACTTTTTGAGATTAAAATATAACCATTTCTCTTTTTGTGTAATCAAAAATGATCTCAATATGGTTTTCATGGTTGTGTTAATTGTAATAATACACGAAGCTTTCATCCATGAAAACCACTATAAAAGTGTCCAGATAAATCTAGAACACTAAGTTCATCAATTCCATGAAAACAATTGGTGTGTTCATAAGACCGAACAGCATAACCTGATAATCATATAGAGAATACATTCTATAAAAAGTTGTACGATGTATGTCTTTATGACAAACACACACCTGGTTATATTAGGACCTCAAATAAATTTTTGAAAACACAAGGGATCCTCAAAGATGATCAAATAGTTAATATATCCATGGAAAGAGATATCATTTCATAACCATATGTTGGTTAAACATATGATAATCCACACATAAGCCAAGGGTACCATCCACCTTTTTGCAAAAAAAGTATCAGAAAACCCTTCATAGAAATATTGTGTTTAATAAACCCCTTTCCTTCCATATCCTCTAGCTGCCCCTTGATCTCCTACAACTCCAACGTATCTATCTTATAAGGAGGAATTAATATTAATTCTACTCCTGAAACTTTCTCAATGGATAACTCCGCCTTTATGTGTATACACTTCACCCTTTGGTGATGTGAAAGTCACTCTCTAGTGATAGAAGTCAACATAAGATCAAAAAGTTACTAGAGATTTCATCTAGAGTATGAAATTAAACCCTATCATCTAGAAGATAGAAAGATCCGAGATGAAGTTACAGCCACCAACATCAAGGGGGACCTCCATGCACCAGTTTAATCCCTTTATTCTAATTCCCAATGGTTTTTCTAGGATCATACCTCCCATAGAAATAAAAACAACAAGCCCAATTATTTTTACCACATGTGCATATATGAAACTATGAGATTAACATGTATAAAAAAGAGAAGATTATATAATATAGGCTACTAGGATTGTACCTCTCACCAAAGATGGTCAGGCACCCTACTCCTCATGGTTAGGCTATACAGAATATATCTAGCATGTACCACAGCCCTATGAAACAAACTCACTTCCCAAAGTGGTTCCACTCTGATGTCTCTATGTAAATTGTGTCAGGACCCTTGTAATGACCACCACAGATATGACTCGGTCAGCTAGAACTGCTCCAGCTCACATTCTAATATGGAGCGGAGAAACCTTCTCATGTACCTAGTGTCAGAGATGACCCCTACCACTCGAAGATGGAGGTAAGGTCACACAATACAATTTCACATGCCCCATCATCCCACAAGCTCAGAACTCGACTTGGTTATGGTCCCACTAATTCTCCATGTGGCCCCATAATGCACACAAATGAAAAAACAATAAGTTACCAGTACTCACAACCTGACTGGAACTCTTCTCATGGGAAGCCTCAAAACTGTGCTTCCTACTTCATGATTATTAACCACATGGTCGAGAGAGATCATTGACCTGATATCCACCCCCTAATTCCCCCATTTTCTTCTCTTTAATCATTCCATGATTCAAAATCTCTCTGATAAAAGTCAATATGAACACATTTACCTAAGATTTGATAGATTGTCTGAGACCTTCCTTAAATCTTCTCAATCTCAACTAATCATTATCAAGGTACATTGTAACAAAACATTGTAGCTCTATAAATTATGTTGACTACTTCATAGTTATCATCACACCCATCCACATACACATTAAATCACTGTCCCACTCTATCCACTATGTCTTGTGGTAAATGTAGTCAAGGAATTGGGTTTGGAAATTAGTCTAACCCATATCTCACAGCCTATCATATTGGTTTAGTACATACCACTAGTGATTTTCTTCTCCACAAATCATATATGTCACAAAATTCACCCTACCCCCAGGAGGAATTATATGATTTTCTAATATCCACAACATCATCTCAATCCACACCAGAAAAACCTATGGCTCCACATCCCATGAAAATGTGGGAAGATCCTTCTATTGGAACACCCATGTTAGCTCATTAAAAGACAAGGTAGGATACGATGCTCCCTAAAGAATTTTCATAAAGTGATAGAAACCAACATGGAACTATTCCTCATCACCTATATAAGGAATAATTATTGGTGTTGCATCTAGAACTAAAGTAAGACTCACATGTAGCCCATGGACCACAACCTCTAGATTGTGGTCGTCACCACCTACCCAGTGTACCACTACAGGTCATCGTGGTTTCTTTCTTGTACATTGATAAACACATTCCTTAAAAAATAATTATTTCAAAGAATCAACTCAAAATTATAGGATAGGTTAGACCCCTCCTAAAAGTATTTCATAACCCACAACCTTCCCCTGAAGCCAAGACTGTATAATGAATTGTCACCAAAATCCACTATAGACATTACTAATTTCCAACTAAATATTTGGGTCTAGGTCAGGTTTTTATTCAATTATCCCTTTCATTTTCATTTTACATTCATTTATTCAAATGATTTTACTGATGATTCAACATGTACAAATCCATAAGGGCTCGTAACACCCCACAAACTAAAATTTGATTCCCATATAATTCATAACATATTTCATTTAGTTCATTTTATAAAAACGGTACAAATGGTGTTTCATTTCCCAACCCATAAGGGCCTATACAACTTATGAATTAAAAAATGACGCCACTTCACTATCCATGGTACACAGTCTATCAAAACAGCTTGCACAACTATCACAACACCAATCACAATGGCATGTGTCATGTAATTCATCCACAATGGCATGGAATAATGCAGGGCATGTGATATCTAGTAAGGTGCCTATATGAATCATGAGATTTCATGTCATCAACTCATCATGTTTCAATATAAGTAAAACCAAAATCATATCAATAGTAACCGTACAACATAATTGCATCACCCGATGGTGGAATCAAATCAACTGTAATTTTTAAAATCTACAAACAGTAACTCAATTTGAGGAAATTTTGATTTTCCCTCTATGTGGGTTAGCTATTCTGGAGCACTTATTATAACAAAATTCTATTTCCTTCATATCCCAATTTATTGTCTCCTAGTACGAAATAAAACTATAAAAAACACATTGATATCACATTATAATGTACCAGACTCGGATACCACTAAATAGTTCCCTGATCTCGGTTTGGAACATGGCCTCATGTGAATCTCCCCAAAATCCATAGGCAAATAATAATCAGGGATGGCCTAGATGTGTTATTTTGGAGACTATTCCCTAACTATCATAGTATATCATAGTAGAGGTAAGTAACATTCAATAGAGGAAGAAAATACAAGAAGCAGACAATAGATACATTATAGGAATAGACTACAATCTCAAAATATAGCGCATATACAATGATGAAGATTGTATATGTATCGAGAAAATTTCCAGAATATGTAAACTTAAATATAGTACAATCCAAGTATCCAAAATGACAATGATGAAAAATGTATCAAAATTTCATCACAGGCCTTAGCATGGTACAATGATCCAATGCTCCCAACCTACATTCAAGAACTTTTTTTAGGGTTCTTACCTTTATCACTCATTGAAACCATATAATATATTTGTATCTCCAAGGAGGCCCAAATAGGGTGTAAGATAACATCACAGTACCTGACCACCTATAAGTCTATAAAGTTCTATGTATCATAATGCAATATTCTAAAAATGTGTATGTAGAGAGTAGTAAAAGTGTGAAAACACAAGACCAAAAACCACATCAATCATGTAATACCCAAAATACCCTCAAAAATCCCTACAAAAAATTTAATCTCCTACCAAGGAATCTTTATGAAAAATAAACAAGTAACAAGCCCATGATGTACTTCCATTCATATCCTGATCATAAGGCCTTGCCGTATAATGAAGCCATATTAAAATCCCATGACCTTGTCATATAAAAAAGATTTCATAACACTCATGGACACACCATATAGTAATCCTTATCAATTTCCCATGACCACACTGTAATAACCAATGTTTCAGAACACGAAGGGATAGATACAAGGTTTCAAATACCATGAAATTTGCATAGAGTCCTAGGAGCATCTCCCATGATACTCAATAGACAATGGTTGGAGTCCTATGATCATTTCATACAAAAAATGACCTATATGGGTCTAAGACTTCCAAATCCAAGGGTTTGTAAGGCCCAAATAATCCCACATAAGCAAGACCCTAGAAGACTCAGTACTAAAGGCATCCACTACCACATTCCAAATCCATAGAGAGACATCTATGGTGTCTAACAATCATTCATCTATTTATTACCATTTAACAATTCAGTTCCTTGTTGGTATACCCACTCATATCCCCAATTACATTCAATTACATTTAATTAGTATACCCACTCATTTAATATATCTAAAATAAATTACATCTCATAAGTATACACACTCATGTCTTTCATTCCCATTCACTCGTGTTTCATGGGTATACCAACCCATGTATCACCATTTTCAATTAAACATATTTAATGGTTATTCCCAACCATTAATCAATTTTAAAATAATCCATTGATCCAATAAATCTTAACATAACATTATTACACAATGCAATGAGGTAGTATGTCTATTAATCAAGTAATTCAATTCCTTTTAATTCCAACCGAAATTCCTATAACTAGAAAAACTCAAGAACCCACCCCATGGGTGGTTTAACAAATGTAAAAACTAAAAAATGTCTTTTCACACCCCATGGGTGACCTTGGGATTGAGTAACAACCACAAATGCATCACAAGGAACCCATGGGAATCCCTAATAGGTCCTCTTTAATTTAATTCAACTAGGATGTTCAATTTTTGGGTCATTTCAGAAAGTCTGACAGACATCATAATGGTTGATATCTCTAAAAGAACCAAAAATTGAAATAAATTTATAGGCCACCTAGCTTATCTTGGTATTGGAGTGATCATCTAGTATCAATCCCCAATTCAACTCTCTTTGGAAGAAATATGAATAATGGAAGGAGAATGATAAATTAGGAAATATGATCCTCCGTCTTATTTTCCCAATCGATATCCCTAAAAATAAAAAATGGATAAAAAGAAATATAGATCCTACTAATGTGGATATAATGAGACAAGATGTTCTTGAATCAGATATCATATAAAAAAGAAACCTAAAATCCTAAATTATGCTTCCAAAGGAGCTCTCTAATTTTCCACTTCCTATGTGGGAGATAAAAGTGAAATTAGGTTATAAAAAAATATTTTAATTAAAGATAAAAATATTTAAAACCCCAAATTATAGAGGATGTATAGTTTAGGTTACTATTTAGAAAAGATGTGTAGTGATCATGCATGACCTCTTATAGACCAAAGGGAATCCACACAGTTTACCTACACAGTTTTCAAACCTTGCATAAACCATGTGAAGGGCCTCTATCAAGTTTCTATAAAAACTTCATAGTGGTCACATAGGCATGGAAATCCTTCCACATGGTTTCCTTAAACTGTACAGCCTGTATACCCCCTCTTTCTAGACATTCATAGTTCATTCAAACCATGCGGCCTTCCCCGAATGGTTTTCACTAACCGTATGTCATGCCATTTTTAGTGGAAAACATTGTTCTAGGCTCAGAACAAGACTTGGACACCTCCAAAACACCCATGATAAATTTATGCACTCACATAATGTTATATTTAATCATCAAAATTAAAAAATAATTGATCTCTACCTTATACAAAAACCCAGGTTCTTATATTACCCATCCTAATCACTACTCAAGTCAAAAGGTATATAACAGTCTAATTATAATCAAATATGATTCTAAAAAGAAAGATACACACTATTTAGAAGGGTATTAGAATTAACCCTTTTAACCCTCTTAAATTATATGGTTTTATATTCAACACCTCCCCCCATATATCACAACATCCTTGTTCTATACCCTACACCTAAACCTATGAAATTCCCTCGCAATTCTGATAGGGTTCCTACTTTGATACCAATGAGACAACTAGGCCTCATAGGCCCCCTAGTTACACCATAGACAAATTTTGACACCTACCTAGGGCCAACCCGCATGCCCAAATAGGCCATCAGACAACTTTCAATCCCTATAGGCCAACACTTATTCTTCTAGTCTGGTTTTTCATCACTCAATCACACCCTAGGAAAATTCCCAGCTGGTCACTGATCCCAATCACCACACTAGGACAAACTTATTTAACTATGGATTTCTAATACATTAGTATCCTGAAAAAGAAAGGTCTACTTTGTTGAAATGGTATGTAACATTATCTTTTTAACCCTTTAATATTCTATGGGGTTACACATACTGTGTTATTTACCTGAATATAGGATCAACATTTACTATGAATCTCCAAACATTAAGGTTTATGATTCATAAAAAGATAAGATATCTCTTCATAAACATCACCAACAATGAGATTATTTTAAAATACACATATTTATCCTAACACACCATATCGTAATCAACCAAATTTTCAATATAACTATGGGGCTCCCCATCATATGAATCCACTCAAAAAGGATGATTCCTA
Organism: Viscum album; assembly: GCA_963277665.1. Classification (NCBI taxonomy): domain Eukaryota; kingdom Viridiplantae; phylum Streptophyta; class Magnoliopsida; order Santalales; family Viscaceae; genus Viscum; species Viscum album. The sequence goes on along the minus strand of OY728127.1, from coordinate 1,327,227,665 downwards.
AACAAGGTGCACCAAACTATATGAATAATTGACTGATAAAATACTTCCAAGGGTCCATCAATATGCTTAGTGAAATTTACACTCCTTTATATCCAATTTCATGAAAATAAACACCATTTGGTTTCGTTCAAATAAGATTTACTAAACAAATGTTCTACCTTAATCAATGAAACACTATCACATCACTTAATCATGTTGTATTTACTCCCATTGGCATCATGATATCATCTAAACTATCTAATCAACAGTTAAAAAAGACACTCAATGTAATTCTATGATTGGATCAACAATAACTTACACAATCCATCATAATCTCTCAACATGCAATGGTTCACCCCCAGTCTAACTCATCTGCATATTATATCATCTATATCCCAAGCTTGATGTTTATATCTAGAGTCCATACAAGACAACATCTAAATATATAATATGGTATTTTATATAATAAATTTATATAATTAGATCTGCAAGAAAATGTTATGGTAGTGCAACATACCCTCTACTAACTGGTCTCACTATATCCCTAACTTGCACTCTAGGAGAGACATTACTTTGCAGTCTATATGATCCCTCCCATAATTGGAGTTTAATCTTCCTCACCCAGTTGAACCAAAACATTATTCTCTATACTCAGTGATCTTTCTGATGCGAAAAAATGACTAGATGTGATAACCCCACTCATACCTAATCACCAATGTGAAACATTGATCTTCACCCATTTATGTATCACTAAGTAAATCATCCTCAATATCCACTATGTTGAATCCACAATATGGGCCACAGCCTCCAACAGTCAATGGTTAACTCCCCCCCCCCATATGGATTACCTTACACTATACATCAATCCCAAACCAAAATAGGCCCCAACACCATATTTTTTTTACTACACTATATCATGATCACCCCTAACTAAATAAAAATGTCAATGACAAATCTTTAATAAATAATACCATGACATCCCAATAAATCCTTAATATCCACATCCACTATCAAGGAATTATATCTTATCCAAACTTCAAACATTGATCCATCACACCGACTCAAATTCCACTAAATCCATTAGTTCTCATACCATACATGACCTCTAAATGATCCATGAACCAATGAAACCATTTGTAGCCATTGTTCACTACCATCACAAATATATACTTTTCCCCAAAAAATCATTCAAACCCTTAATCTCCTCTTCATATGAAATGTGATTATATGAATAACCCTCCCATAGGTTTTTAACTTCAATATTAGTTAGTATCATCTCAGGATAATGGGTTTATAATCATGTATATCATAGTTATAAAACCTAACTCATCACCCTAGAGTGACATCCCATCTTACCAAAGCTCAAACACTAAAAATATCCAATATGGTTCTCTCACAAGTAAATATTGTTAAACCAAAATAATTCCAAATAATACCTTCCCAATTATACCAAGTAATATCACCTATTCCTTGTCCATGTTCATGACCTATTACTCACACATATTTAAAAAATTATGAATCACCCTTCCACACTTTTTTACACCACTTGATAGAATATCTACAATCTAAAAAGCCCAGAATCCAACTAGTCATACCCTATAACCTAACAACGATACCAAAAACACCCTATGAACTTTCTATCTTAAAAATAAAATAGATTTCCACATTCAATTATTCTACCTTCATAAGGGTATCTAAATATTCAAGGAAACTCATGTCTATCCTTAGATCATCTCTCAAGAATACATTAGCTTTACTGGACCAACCAGATGTCCACCACCAAGGAATCTAATGTCCTTATTGACCCACCTAGTTTCATAATACATCCCATTAAATATAAGACTATAAAATTTTCAACTAATAATGTATTTCCATAATATCCACATGATATTACACTATAAACCATCTTATGAGTAAAATTTATGGTTCAGTTGTGTGGATTTACACTAACAATATATATGGGAAAATAACAGATGATTTTTTGACCCTTTAAATAGCTCAACCTATATCTACATCAAATACCAGTCACTAACAAGTATGAATATATCATGTGAAACCTCTGTGATTATTTAACACCCCAAGATTCCATGGTACATTTCTCTTTGAATAATGCAATAGCTTGCATTGTACGCAACTTTGAGATTCTAACACACCGCGACAAATCAAAGTAGCCGTTATGAATAGTAATACCAACTTTTTAAAAAAAATTAAATTTTTTTATTCAAATTGGACTTTATTTCTGTATTCAGAATATCAAAATTATCTTAGGGTGAATTTTTGGTATTTTTCTGAAAACATTCAGTTTTTGACGAATATTGAAAAATACTAAATTTTAACTAAAAACAAATTTTTTAATAAAAATAATTTATAGTGATAAACTATACTATTGAGTGGTTTTTAAGTATAATTAGATTATATTTTTACCATTTAATCCAATTTTGTTCATTGTATGTAATTTCACATTTAAACTGGACATAAGCAAGTGTCAATCTTTTGATAGTTATTATTTCTTAAAAACACGCTTTTTGTTTTGACAACAGGAATTAATTTTAAATTAATTTCTGCCACTTCTGTGTTTTGAATTTAGAAAAATGGATTCCATATTTATAATAAGGAGGTCCAAATTTTTTAAATATGTAACTTTTATTTTTAGACATTTTGAATAATTATTTCGATAAATATTTTATTTACCATGGTTAAAGGGTAAATCCGGTAAATAAGGGTAAAAAATAATATTATAATAATATTAAATTACCATAACACGTGTCTTTTCCCTATTGGATGATACATGTCTGACCATGGGCATCCTTGGGTCGATTTTGGGAATCCATGGAGCCACTTGTAAGTGATAATGACACTTTATATTAATTAAGTTAAAGTAAAGACAAAAATGACATGAGCATATATCTTTTAGTAAAACAATTTTTACATAGGCTTATATATGTCATCCCTTAGACTATAAATATTAATTATAAAGCTAAAAATATTTCTTAAATAATGTTATTTAATTTATAATTAAATTTATTTAAGACACAAGGATGATGCGGTATTTTCCTTATTAATGAAAGAATCAAATAAATGGTATTATAGATGTTAAAATAAATATAATTTGAATGTTTTGATTCCATTCATGAAATTTAGAAGTTAATTTCAAATTTTAGTATTTATTAAATTAATTTATCTAAAACTAATAATGTTTTTAGGACTTTAACAAAAATCAATTATCAAATAGTGTCAAATTGACATAAAAGAGTTTTTTTAAAAAAATATATATTATTAATTGATATTCCTTTACTAAAAATCTAAGGTTCTGAAAAAGGTCTGAAATAATATTATATATGTCATTAATAAACCACTTGAGGTTCTCTTGGAATTATATAGTAAGTTTATTAACCATATAATATAAAAATACAAAGAGACATGGTAAATGTCAAACTAATTAACTAAGAGATAAATCCAGAAAATAAGGTTAATATAGTGACTCAAACAAGTCTAAAACCTTTTAGTTGAGTGTTTCTCGACCCATCCCCACCTTATACTCGAAATAAATCATTTTGGAGCCATTAGAAACTGAAAATTAGTTTATTATAAAATAATATTTCAATCTTTTTCTAAGGTGTCCCTCACCCCTCTTATAAAAGGGCACTTCCCCTTATCTCAAATTCACACCTTTGAAGCCATTTGTATCGGCCAAACCATGCCCAAATATCCTATAAAGTGTCCTACCTTCATCCTAGAGGCCTTAATTTAGTCATAAAGCCATCCTAAAGAGCTCTTTTGATCAAATCAAAAGGAAGAACCCGAAGAAGTGGTAAATATTTCATCACCTCTTTCATGTTCTTTTCTTCTTCCACTTCCCCTTTATTTGTTGTTTCCATTCTAAAATAATAACGCCAGTATATAATATATAATATAATGTTATTATAAAAATCGTACAACCATATTCATTATTTAATCCATCCTATGAATGACATGTCACCATACGTGTGTACGTACGACTTTTCGTCTCCATGTCGTGGTGTAGTTTGTTATTCAAACACTTCATCATTTGGATGGGTATAATAATGAGTATAAATGATGAAAATAATAAATATAACATGATAATTATTATGTATAGATGATATTACATCCAATTATATACGATTTTAATATCAAAAAAATGATATTGTCGCTCGTGCGTACGTACGGCTTACCGTCTCCACGAAGGCGATAAGATTCATTCCCCATCTTATCCATTCAAGACTAATTTTCATTTTATGATTAAAAACAATGTTTAAAGAAATAATATAATTATTAATATGAATAATATAAATCTTATCCATAAAAAACATTATGTACATAACAAATCATATAATTGAAAATGAATCAGTTAACACCCCAAACGATGATACTACTGAAATATCATTAAAAAATATATATTATAAGATCATATATGATATCATATTTATGTATATAATTATTTTATAATTTAATAACAATTATTTAACTATTATATAGGAGATTAACATACCCTCTACCAAGGAAAATTAAAATTTAATGGTTAATTCTACAATCTCCTCATTATCCAAGGCTGTTTATACGTAATTATCTATTGGGACCTCTTTATCATCCACATCCATGTTTCTTAAAATGTATTTCAAAAAAAATTACTTCTTACTAAACAATGGGTTACATTCATTTATAACCTTATTTGACATTATATTTTTTTGAAAGGAGTCTTTGTGTCATTTTCCAATCAAGGTAATTTATAACCTTTTTGAAAAAATTAATGTACGAATGTCTTTTTTAACTTATACAGCGGGTGTGGCTATTTTCCACTGTTATAACATCATCAAAGCTTCTGTAACAATGTTATAAGAATATTTTCAAAATAAATGTTTTCTTTATAATTATTTTACTTTTAAATGATTTCAAAATAGAAGGAGATATTTCTCTGAAAATAGTTTTTATTTCATCTATGTTAACATCCTTTGATAAATTTTACACTTATTTGAAGTTGATTTATTATTATACAAATCTTTCATACTGGATTTAAGGTTTTGTGATATGTTTGACTATGGATGAGTTATTTTTATTCCATTCATGGTTTATGGTTAATGTATTGAAATTTTTTATGCTAGTTTTAATATGAATGTTTATGTTATATTTCAACCTGTTCTTAAGATGAATGTGTTGGAATAGTATGTTCCGGGTTGGGGACCAGTAAAAGTAAGCCCTCTGGGTTTGGGTCTAGTTACAGTAGAACCTCCGGGTTGGAGTCCGGTTATAGAGGCTCTCTAGGTTGGAGTCCGGTTACAGAGGCTCTCCAGGTTGGAGTCTGGTTATAGAGGCTCTCTAGGTTGGAGTCTGGTTATAGAGGCTCTCCGGGTTGGGGTCCAGTTACAGTTATCCCTTAGGTCCTAGCATGAGTCCTTGACATAGAAATTAAAGTCTATTAATATACATTCCCTCATTATGAAATTAGTTATTACATGTGATTATTTGACTATTAGAATATCCATGTGCATGTTTATATGGTAATGTTAGAATTATTTTTTCCATATTATGTTCAAGTTTGTGTTTAAAAGGATATTGTTTTTATTACACATATTGACTTAAAAGATTATAGCTTCCTCTAAATTATTTAAACTTAATGAGAATTTGGGCTCACCCCATTCTTATGTTTTATTTTCCCAGGATCCCAAGAAGTTCTTTATGTTTGAGATGCAGGGTTATGCTAAGGGAACAATGTCATTCTCAAAGTATTTTTTTGTGTTGTATGTTAGAAAGCGTAATGTGACATTCATTTATGTAATCTATTTTCTAAGAATTCTAAACTTATTGGACATTTGGGACTTGATTCCTTGTAATCATTCCAATCTATTAAAATAATGCATCGACTCTGGGAATCTAGGGTCGGGGCATTATAGATTAAATTGATGCATGTCAACATGACTCTTTTTTTTGGTTAATGAGACAAAACCATTAACAATGAACTCTAGTAAATAAATCACTTTACAAAGATCTAAAAAATAACAATAAGTATGAAGAAAAAAATATCATAATGGTGTTAACACAGAATTCCCACTAGAAAATGTATTTATGATTCTCTAGTCCAAAGTCTGTCACAATATTAAACACATCAATACTTTTCATTAACAACATCCCCAAATAGTAATAATAAGAAAAATATTCTCTAATACTGATTGTAACACCTTATACAAGATCAGAAATCTAAGATAGAGTGGTTCATGGACTCATGAAGACCTCCCTATACACCAGAGGCTACCCACTAGTTGAAATGGACTAAATCAAACATTGGGGAGAAAATTTCCTCGAATCAAAGGAAAAAAATAATGTAAATTACAAAAGTAATACATATTTAATGATTACAGTACACATAATCACAAATGATTTCTATAACAAATGAATGTGAAATTCATAAAACAACTGTCAATATATCACCCATGCAGTTGATCACATGTAGAAAATAAACAATAGAAAAACACATAATAAGGATCTACAATAATCAATGAGCCTCACCTCATCTCTATCTTCAATACCCAATTGATCTTCCCTAGACCTATCCAATGAAAAACCCACATTCAACCAATGTCCATAAATATGATCTACATGTGCACTAGAGTTCATGTGTAGGGTCTAAGAAATATATCAGAGTGGGATCTCATAAAGTTCCCATAATATGTTACATCCAATAAGTGTATGCACCTGTAACATAATTAGTAAAAAATAAATGTGTACGATATGTGAACATGTACTAACCTATAAATTATGACACTCGACTATACTTGACTCTACCTATGTGAAAAATCTAGTCACCTCATGCCACAATTATTGAACCATACTCAAATACTTTGGGCATGTACCTCATCAAATTCCCATGCCAATCACCTCATGTGAGGCCACATTGAATAACCCATCATATTCCCCATAGGGAATGTCACACTGTATAAATTCAATCCCATTAAATATTTAGGTATGTGTGCACTGAATTTAACCCACCCATTCCCCAGAGAAAAGGGTGTAATTAATATTTCTTAACCCTCGCATTTTTACAATAGTGTGAACAATAAATGTATCAAACTATATTCCCCACAAGTAATGTTTCAATGATAAGATCCATATCCATTTTTGTTTAGGGAATGGTTTATTATAATGACCCACCCTAAATCCACACAAGAGTGGTGGGACTTAATAGATCCCATCCCTATTCCTCTTATAGGAGTTGGAACACACGATAAATCCCACCGTCCTCTTCTAGAGTGGGAAAACTGAAAGGATTTTTCTACCACCCCCCCCCACTTATCTAGGGGAATCCATCTGTCCACATCTAGTATCACATGATTGGGGACCCACATGAAATAGAAAATTGGGAAAACAGTCATTCCCCTAAGCTCACCAACTCATCCAAGGGAACTACTCACACATAACCAAACCCCTCACTCAAACACATCCTAATAGACATCTATCATCCTAGGGTAATATCAATAATACTATCATGGTTTCACAATCCTAATGTTAAATTCCTCTTACAATACTAATATCTCTCATTAGAATATACACTGGGAACCTCTAGACCATCCCAAGTCTCTACTGATTAGAACAAAGATGCACTCAACACCCCACGGTGTCCTCACATACTACATGTTCTATCCAAACTTTGCCTCATGGGAAGATCCCATACTCTTCTAGTTCTCTTTTCCCAACCTAGTCCCACTACTCATGATCAATTATAATCTAACCATATTTAAACCACTTAGCATCTCAATACCAAATCACCAACAATTCCCATGACCCCAAACTATGTCTCCTCTCACATACACCTTGGGAGAGATATATACCATCACCTAGAGGGAAACCCTTTCCAAAAAACCTTATATGGCCCAAGAGGATCAATAATACTCCTTGAACACCTGAATCCCAATCCCCATCATTAATATGTTTCTCTTAATTATATGTGATATGTGTGACCATTTGACGAGCCATTCTCAGTTCTGATCCTCACATGCCTTCCCAAATCCCTAGTAGACCCTACCATTTCTACTCGCAACTAATATCACATCATAATACAACCTTTAGGTTTCTCTTTATCTAAACTGGTGTGTTATCTCCTTTGAAGCAATGCCTTCATGTTTTCCCAAATTACCCAAGTGGTGAAAATGACTTATCCTAGTTCCAGGAGTCTCAAGGACATCCTATCTATTTTTAGAGAGAACTATTTATCCCTAAAACCTTCTACCAAAATATCAAAATATATTCATGAATTTATACTCATTCATAAACATTCATATGTTTTTTTCATTAAAGGTTCCTCCTACCTCTTACATGGATTTACCATCCTTTTAATACTTCATTCAATATCAGAAAATCCCACCCAAGCCTCATAGAAGTTCACATTAACTCCCAATATCTAATTTCATGCAACAAAATATAGATAATTAATCATTAAAATTTATAATTTACTGTATATATGAATCTATGAAGTCATAATTTCTCAAAAAAAACTAACTATACATCATCACATCACCAAAACTGCATGGGACATCCCACATTGATCCTTCGATGACAACTTCCATCCAATACCCCCATATTGAATTAGAATGATTACAAAATATACTATTTGAATTTCAACAACACTGTAAACCAAATAATATCAAATGATATGGATAAAAATGGGTAATGAAAATGGATTTAGAGAGGGATATTTTAACTAAAACCTTTCATGGAAAAATTCCAATAAGTGATCTCTACAAGGGGGTCAAGTGAAGGAAATAGGAGTTTTGGAGTTGTCCAAATGGATCTCTCCTAATTCATCACTATCAATAGATCCCAAATTTGGTGTAAAGGTAAATGATCATTCTTATCATGATAAAAATAGGGCTAAAACCCACTTGTGGAATATCCTTAAGGCCATAGTACAGGGCCCCTCATATGGGGTTTCTGTGTTCACATCTTAATGTGTTGCTGTGAAAAATACCTCCGTTTGTCACCATTTAGAGCATAGAATAGGACCCCATTGTTCAACTAAGCTCTAGGGGCTTCCTAATGGTCTTTCACCCTTTAAACCCCTATGATGAAGACCAAGATAAAAAATATAGAACTCCTCGTGGTAATTCCCAACTCCCCTACATCCTGGTATCCCTCCATGGTGTAACCCATGGTCTATGTCACAACCTCTCCACACCATATTAAAACAATCACTTGAACACTCTCGTACTTGTTACTACCCTAGGTTATGATATGGTATGTCACTTAAAACCAAAATTATTAATTTGGACACCCTAATCCCACTCTAACATTCTCTTGAGAACCTAAAACACATATGGGGCTTCGATCCACATCCAAAAAGGTTTCTTATATATATTACAACCCCATAATTAATATTAGATTCATAATTACCAAAACATTCCCCTAAGCCTATGAATTCATATATCCTATGAAATAATGATCACAAAATCTACAAATGATTAATTGAGAGAATTTTACATCTAATATGTTATTTTACAAAGTGATTTAAAATTAATCCTCATATTTTACTCCATACTATTGTTTCTAAGAATGTTTTTGCAGCCTTCAATTTGATCTTCCAACCATGATGGCCATGTTGGTGTATGTATATATATATAAATATATTGTTCTATATGAGATTGGGAAAGTATTAATGTGTTAAAGAATATGTGGATGTTATAGAAAATACTTGAAACACCATAACATTGTAATACCCCAACCCCAGTTACCCATATTCAGTGCATTATTACATAATATTGGCATGATTACAAGGGGTCAAATCCTGAAAGACTGATCATTTTAGTAGTCTTTGAAGTAGTAGATATATTCTTAAGTTTTACATTACATCATGAAATAAAAACATCAACAAAATTTTGTCCCCTTTTGAACACACTTATATCCTTTGCCTGTCCCTACAGGTCAACCATTAAATACTTATTCACATCCTGGAAAAAATAAAACATAGAAAAGGGTGAGCTCAAATGCTCAGTAAGGATAAAAATATAGTGGAATCTCTCATTAATAAGCATAAACATTTAAATAAATGTATAAGACTAAAAAAAATCATTTTAAACATAAACTTCAACATAATATGGAAAAGATAAAATAAAATAATTCCATTTACTTATTCACATCGATATTGTACAAGTTGAATAATCACATGCAATTTCAATATCCAATTTCATAATGAGGGAATGCATAATGGCATACTTCATAACCACATAGTAAAGGCCATATACCAAGACAACAAATAAGATTTTTTCAAGGCCTTGTGCCAAGACAGTAGTTTGTCTCATGAGACCTACCGATGCATTGAGGAGCTATAGCGGGCTCCACCAGTCACTTACTAAGTCCAATTCATTACTCGTATGAAAAGGGTTAAACATAACATAAACATTCGTATTAAAACTAGCATATGAAATATCAATACATTGTCCATATACCCTAAATGGTATAGAAATAACACATCCATAGTCAAACATATCACAAAACCATCAATAAAATATTAAATATTTGTATCATAATAAATCAACTTCAAACATTCTTAAAATCCCTCAAATGGATGTAGACATAAATGAAAACAATTTTTTTTTGAGAAATATCTCTTTCTATTTTGAAATCATTTAAAACTCATATAATTATAAAATAAAACATTTATTTTGAAAATATTCTTGTAAGATTGTAAGGAAAGCTTCTATAATGTTATAAAGGTGGAAAATAGCTTCACCCGCCGTATAAGTTAAAAAACCATTCTTACCTTATTTATTTTCGAAAAGGTTATAAAGTACCTTGTTTGGAAAACAACGGAAAGATTCCTTTCGAAACATATGAGTTCAAATAAGGGTATAAATGACTTTAACCCATTTTCTATTAAATAGTAAAAAAAAGTCAAATATATTTGTAAGAAAACATGGATGTAGATGATAAAGAGGTCCTAGTAGATACTTACATAAAAACAACCTCAGATAACAAAGAGATTGTAAAATTAACCCTTAGCTTGTAATTTTTCTTGGTAGAGAGTATGTTAAACTCCAGTATAATAGTTAAATAATTTTTATTAAATTACAAAAGAACCATATATGCAAATATGTTATGATATATGATCTTATAATACTTCTTTGTGAATAATATTTTAGTAGTACCATCATTTCAAGTGTTAACTGATTAATTTTCCATTATATGATTGGTTACATAAGCCATGTTTGTTAGGAATATGATGTATTTAATTCCTATACATAATGATATTTTGTTCATAAACATTTTTTCGAATCATAGAATGAAAATTATTCTTGAATGATTACGATGGGGAATGAATCTCATCGCGTTCGTGGAGACTGTAATCCATACATATGCACGAGCGACAATATCATTATATTGATGGTGGAATGGTTTGTAATAGGAAGTTATATCATACATACAGAATCATTAACATGTTATATTTATTATTTACATCAGTTATACTCATCTTTATACCCATCCAAATAATTAAGTGTTTTAATAACAAACTACACCAAGACATAGAGACGGTAAGCCGTACATACGCACGTATGGTGACTTTGTCATTCATATGATGGATAGAATAGAGAATATGGTTGTACCATTTTTATAATAACATCAATTTTTATAGAAGATACTTGAATTATTATTTTATAACAGAAACGAAAAATAAAGAGCAAGTCGAAGAATAAAAGAACTTGAAAGAGGTGATGAAATATATACCTCTTCTCCGGGTTCGTCTTTTTGATTTGGTCAAAAGTGCTCCTTAGGATGGATTTCTGGACAAAATAAGGCCTAGAGGATGAAGGTAGGAAAGTTAGGAGGATATTTGGGTAGATTTTGGCTGAGATAAATTTCTTTAGAAGTGTTAAATGAAGATAAGGGAAGTACACTTTTATAAGAGAGGTGAGAGTCACTTTAGGAAAATCTTGAAATATTATTTTATATTAAAATAATTTTCAGTTTATAATGGCTCCAAAATGAATTATTTAGAGTCTAATGTGGGTATGGGTCGAAAAAATCTCAACCAATAGGTTTTATACATGCTTAGGTCATCATATTAACAATATCTTTTTTATTTTACTCTTAGTTAAATAGTTTGACATTTACAATGTCTCTTTATATTTTTATATTACATGGTTAATAAAATTACTATAACAAACCAAGAGAACTCCATGTGGTTAATTATTAATATATATAACCTTATCTATGTCATTTGTCTGAACCTTTTATTTTTAGGAATATTATATCAATTAATTATACAGTATTTGTTTCAAAAACACAATTATGTCAATTTTGACACTATTTAGTAATTCATTTTTTTGAAAGCAATAAAAACTTTATCACTTCGAATAAAATTTATATCACCAAACCTAACATGTGTTATTAACCTCATGAATTATTTTAATTCCTCAGAAGTCTCAATTTACATTTATTATGGTATTTATAATATTAATTATTTTAATATTTCATTAATAAGGTAATTACTGCATCATCACTATGTCATAAATAAATTAATTTATTTAATGTAGAAAAATTATAAATAAAATACAATTTTATATGAAATAATTTTATATTTCTAATGAATATTTATAGTCAAATTTATATTGTGTTTAGCTCTATATTAAATTTTTTTTTGTTATTAGACTTTAAATTTTACTCTTTTAACTCTTTATTAAATAAAATAATAATAAATGTCCTAATCTAATCCATGTGAACCAAATTGGATCATAGTTTTTTACTACGGTTGTTTTTGGTCGAATTATACTTATCCAATAGAATTAGGACATGTGTTAGGGTAATTATGATATCATTTTTACCCTTAATTTCCCTATTTAATTTTAACTGTGGTAAATAAAAGTCAAAAGTTACTATTCACCAACAGTTATTTTCATCTTATTGAACAAAATTTTATATACTTATGTCAACCATTTCTCTAAAAATTTTGAAATTTAATTCACAGAAGTGGTAAAATTGCATTTTTTGCAAATTTGCAAGTGCTCTTAGATGGTGGGTAAAAGACGGTAAAAAGTTCAATAAAATTTTTTATATCTAAACTTATTATAAAATGACTTCAATGAATTAAATTGAAAATATATATGTATTATGTATCTATTTTAACATAAAAAAAATTAAAAAAACTAACTAATTATTAAAATAAAAATTCGATTTTAAAAAATAACACAGTGTTTTCAGTATTTATCAAAATTTGAAATTTTTCAGAAAAATACCAAAAATTCACCCTAAGATAATTTTGATATTCCGAATCCAAAAATTAAGTCCATTTTAAATATTAAAATTTTTAAAATTTCAATAAGTGGTTATTACTATTCATAACGGCTAGTTTGATTAGTCGTGTTGTGTTAAAACTCCATGTTGTGTATAATGCAAGCTGCTGCATTATTCAAAGGGAAACGTACTGTGGAAGCTTGGGGTGTTAAATTTTCCCCTCTTTAAAATAATTTCATTCTCAAAATTTCTAGAATATTACTGTATAAAAATATTTAGTTGGTTCTTCATCATAAGTTCCTCAGGTTCCCATGTTTCCTCTTCCATCTTATGGTTTCTCAATGGAACTTTTACAAGACGAGACATTCGGTTTCTCATCACTTGTTCTCTAATATCAAGAATTATGATAGGCTCTTCACAAAAAGATATATGAAGTTCTAGTCCTAATTCTTCATAGTTGAGTACATGAATTTGGCCAGGCATGTATTTTCTCAACAGTGATACATGGAACACATCATGAACTTTGGAGAGACTTGGAGGAATTTCTAAACGGTAAGATACAACCCCAATTCGTTCTAGAATTTCGAAATGTCCAATGTACATGGGACTTAATATACCCTTATTACCAAATATTATAACTACCTTCCATGGAGATACCATCAAGAAAACATGATCTCCTACCTGAAATTCCAAATAATTCCTTCGGTTATCGGCATAGCTCTTCTGCCCACTTTGGGATGCTTTGATGCGGGTTTGGATAACCTTCACCTTTCCTGTTGTTTCATCAACAAGTTATGGACCTAAATGTTTTCTTTCACCAACATCATCCCCACAAGTTGGTGTGAGACGTCTATTTATATATAACACTTAATATGGTGCCATCTAAATACTTGAATGGAAGCTATTGTTATAGGAAAATTATATGAGATGTAAATATTGATCCCACATACCTTGGATGTCAAGTGGGAAAGATCTCAACATGTCTTCTAAGGTTTGAATAGTCCGTTCTTATTTTCCATCTGTTTGAGGGTGGTAGGCAGTGCTCAAACAGAGTTCATTATCCAGGGATTTCTGAAGACTTTTCGAGAATCTTGATGTAAAATGGGGATCACAATCAGAAACAATCAATAGGGGTACTCCATGAAGTCTTACAACTTCATTAATATACTATCTTTCTAAACATTAAATTGGTAAATCTTCTCTTATTGTAAAAAAATGTTCTGAATTGGTAAGATGATCAACAATGACCAATATTGCATCATTCCTTCTAGGAGTCTTTGGTAACCCCATGACAAAGTCCAGCGTAATATCATCCTATTTTGACTCAGGTATGGGAAGAGGTTTCATGGCTCCTCTAGGATGTTTTCTTCCATCATTCATTTGTTGACAAACCATACACCTCAACACAAGATCAGTAATATCTCTCTTTATGTTTTCCCACCAAATATGTTCTTTCAAATCTCTATACATCTTAGTGTTACCAGGGTGTATAGGGAAATTGGAGCTATGATAATCAACCAAAAATCCCCTTTTTAGATCAGGTATGTTAGGAACACAAATTCTCTTCCCAAATTAAAATATTGTATCTTCATATATGAAGTCACTCTATCTCCCACCATTCACAGCTTTAATCTTCATTTGAAACTCTTCATAATTAGTCTTAGAACTCTTTATCCTTTCTAGTAAAGATGTTTTGGAAACCATTTGAAAAGTTATTTTTTTCCCCTTCCATGGTTATTCTCATATCCATCATTACTAGACCCATGAAAATAGTATCCCTTTCAACTCTGATCTTGTTCAAAACTCCATGATTATTTCTACTCAAAGCATCTGCCACCTTATTTTCCTTCCCTGGGTGGTAGTGTATAGTGCAAGAATAATCCTTGAGTAGTTAAAGCCATTATATTTGCCTCATTTTGATTTCATTCTGTGAGAAAATATACATCAAACACTTGTGATCAGTATAAATCTCACATTTTCCACCATAGAGATAGTGTCTCTATATTTTCCGAGTGAAGATTACAACTGCTAACTCAAGATCATGAGTAGGACCTTTTTTCTCATGAATTTTTAGTTTTTGTGATGCATAGGCTATAACTCTATCATTATGCATAGGTACACAACCAAGTCCTTTATTTGAATAATCACTATAAATAATAAACCCATCATTCCCCAATGGTAGAGTTATGATTGGAGCATTAACTAATCTTCTCCTCAGTTCTTCAAAAAATTATTCACACTCTTTTTTCCAAATAAATTTAACCCCTTTACGTGTGAGATTGGTTAAAGAGTTAGATAACTAGGAAAAACTCTAGACAAAACGTCGATAATAACCTGCTAAACCAATAAAATTGCATACCTCAGTTATACTTGTCAGTGATGGCCATTCTTGGTTTAACATTTTCTTTCAAGGATAAACATAGATTCCATCCTTAGAGACAATATTGCCAAGAAAAGTAATATCCTGAAGTTAGAATTCACATCTGCTAAACTTCCCATATAATTCATTTCTTCTAAGAGTCTTTAGAATAATGTGCAAGTGGTTTTTATGATCTTCATATCTTTTGGATTATACCAAGATATCATCAATAAATACCACTAAAAAGACATCAATATATTCCTTGAAAACATTTCTCATTAGATCCATGAAAATAGATGGTGAATTAGTCATCCCAAAATGAATTACTTTAAACTCATATGCTTGTACCAGGTTCAAAATGCTGTTTTTGGAATGTCTTCCTTCTTCACACACAACTGATGATATCCAGATTGAAGTTCAATCATTGAAAAATATTGAGCTCCAAGAAGTTGGTAAAATAAATCATCAATGTGAGGTAGGGGATACTTGTTCTTTATTGTTATACCATTGATCTCCCTATAGTCAACGCACAACCTCATAGATCCATATTTATTTTTGACAAAAAGGAAAATGAATCCCAATAGGGAACCACTAGGGGAATAAATCCCTTGTTACTCAATTTCTATAGTTGTTTCTTTAGTTCCACTAATTCTACAATTGTCATTCAATGAAGGGTCTTTGATATGGTCCTTGAAACAAGAATTAAATCAATGGAAATCTTAATTTCTCATTCTAGAGGATGTCCAGGTAAATCCTCTGGAAACACATAAAAATATTATTTCACAATAGGTATGTCCTCTATTCGAACATTATTTTCCTCACCCATAGTTATTTAATTCTCTTCCTCCCCAATAATTGAATTTAGTAGAGCTACTGGGGGTGGATCTAGAAAATAATCTGGTGGTGATGTTTCTTCTCTAAATATAAGGTACTTCTTATCATCATCAAAAATTGAAACCTACTTCTTCTTATAATAAATTTTCACATCATGGTCTGAAAGCCAATCTATTTCTAGGATTATATCAAATTCAATCATGCGTTTGACGATGAGATCAGAATATAAAGAACATTTATATGACCTAATGGGAACTGATACACAAAACTTTTTTGCGATGATTCTTCCATAATGTGTTTTGACTAACAACTCCCTTTTCTGTCAAATTGAAAATATATAATTTCCTTAGAAAACTACGAAGATATGAAACAATGCGATGATCTAGAATCAAATAAAGAATTGGCTTAACATGAGGAAACCATTAAATTACCTGCCACCGCATCTTTTGGAGCTTCAACCTCAGCAGTAGTGATAGCATAAGCTCGACCTTGCTCCCTTGGCCTTTTCTGAGGTATGTTCCCTTGGTGTTTAGGAAATTTATTTTCATAATTCCCCTTTTCTCTATAATTGTAGCATTCAACATTGACAGCCTATTTCTTTCCCTTGCAATCATGGGCATGGTGGCCATTTTCATCACAATTATAATAGACTCTCATTCCATTCAAGAAATTATCGGGGTGTTTCTTCCCACATTTACCACAGGATGGATATTCAAATTTTCCCTTATTCCCTTTATTTCCATTTCCATAGTGTTCAGTATATCTCTTCTTCTCTTGCTTTTCTTTAAAGTCATAAGACTTAGGTAATTCCTTTCTTGTCTTGATAGTGCATGAGACTATATCTTTGTACGATTAGAAGGATTGTGTGACTAGTGCTCGACGGAGAAATTGATTTAACCCATAAAAAAAATCGATCAATATTACACCTTGGGTTATGTATATAATCTGATGCATGCCTTGCTATCCTTGTAATGTGAGCCTCATACTTTGTGACATTCTCATCCTCCTTTTTCCTCACACTCAAAAATTGTCTTTCTATATCTACTCGATGGTCATGAGGAAATTATTTTTTTAATAAAGTATCTTTAAACTCCCTCTATTCCATGTTCAATACTTATTCTTCTTCCTTTGTGTTTTGGATTAATGACCACCATTGATCTGCATCTCCTGTGAGGTGATAAACTGCCAAGACAATTATTTCCCTTTCGCTAGTCCCCAAAGCATGAAATATTTTCACTAAGAAATGTATCAATTACTAATCTTATAATGGATTTCTACTACCATTTAATGTTGATGGTTGTTGCCTCATGAAGAGGTCCAAAATTGATCCTCTGGATTGTGGATCAGGGTTCTCCATACGGGTAAGGTTATTATTCATAACCTGAGTGAGTTGACCCAATATGTTGATAAGATGATTAGAACCAGTTGCTTCACCAGAACCACTATAATTATCTTGAGTAGGAGAGAAATCCCTAAATGGATTAAGTGAATTTATACTATTTCCATTCCTTCCACCTAGGTTCCATTTCTAAACAATGTCATACATTATATTTTTTTTATGAATCACAATACATAATTCCAAACTTTTAAAACAGTTAACATAAATTGAACAGTTTGTGGATATAATCCATAATCATAAAAATGTTTTATTTTAGAATGTATATACTCATAAATTCTTCATAATGTTTTCTAAATAAAATGTTAATTATCTTAAGCATATCCCTCGGGAGTGTCGTAACCAAGAGTGTAGTAGGACCCGTTGTTGTGCACCAGTTCCCGTTTGATTCTATCTCAAAGTAATGTTTTCGGGTTTTACCCCTAGGTACATCTGTTCCGGAGCCACCTCTACCTTATCGTATCTATAAAAGAATGTATTTCTTATAAAACTAAAAAAAATCTCTACAGTACCAAAATTCTAGGAAGTTCTTTTATATTAATCCTCAATGGCTATCTTCGGGTAGTGTTCTCTAATCAGATTTTTTATAAATCTAGTTTCCAAGGTTTGTACTAAACATCCTTTGATATCGAATATAATTCCCTGACCCTAGTTACCCAAGAGTAGGTTCATTATTACATAATATTGTCATGATCACAAGGGATCAAATCCCTAAAGACTGATCTATTTAGTAGGCTTGTAAGTACTAGGAACATTCATAAGTTTTACATTACACCATGAAATAATAACATCAACACCATTTCCCCCCTTTTTAACACACTTATATCCTTATCCTATCCATGCATGTCAACCATTAAATACTTCTTCACATCCTGGAAAAAATAAAACATAGAATGGGGTAGCTCATATGCTCAGTAATGATAACAATATAGCAGAAACATTCATAAATAAGCATAAACATTTAAGGAAATGTATAAGAATAAAACAAAAGCCTTTTAAACATAAACTACAACATAATATGGAAAATAAAAATCAAATAATACCATTTACTTATTCGAGTGATATTATACTCGTCTAATAATCACATGAAACTTCAATATCTAATTTCATAATGATGAAATGCCTAATGCTAGACTTCATAACCACATAGTCAAGGGCTTGAACTAAGACTAAAAATAATATTTTTTCAAGGCCTTGTACCAAGACACTAGTTTTCATAATGAGACCTATTGATGCATCAAGGAGCTATAGCGGGCTCCACCCATCACTTACTAAGTCCAATGCATTCCTCATATGAAAAGGTTTAAACATGACATTAAAATTCATATTAAAACTAACATAAAAAAATGTCAACAATTTATCCATAAACCATGAATGGTATAAAAATAACTCATCCATAGTCAAACAAATCACAAAACCTTCAATACAATATTGAATAGTTGTATCATAAAAAATAAACTTCAAACAAACTTATAATCCATCAAAATAAAGTTGGAATAGATTAAATAAAAACTTTTTTTAAAGAAATATCTCTTTCTATTTTGAAATAATTTTAAAGTCATATAATTATAAAATAAAACATTTATTTTGAAAAAATTATTATAATCATGTAAGGGAAGCTTCAACTATGTTATAATGGCAGAAAATATCTGCACCCACCATATAAGTTAAAAAAATTTTCTTACCTTAATTTTGTCGAAAAGGTCACAAAGTACCTTTTTTGGAAAATGACAGAAAGATTATTTTCCAAACATATGAGGTAAAATAAGGGTATAAATGAATTTAACCCATTTCCTAGTAAATATTAAAAAAAATTGAAATAAATTTTTACGAAAACACAGATGTGGATGATAAAGAGGTCCCAGTAGATACTTACGTAAAAACAACCTCAGATAATAAAGAGATTGTGAAAATTTACCCTTACCTTGTACTTTTCCCTGGTCGAGGGTATGTTAACCTCCTGTATAATATTTAAATCATTATCATTAAATAATAAAAGAACCATATACATAAATATAATATCATATATGATCTTATAATTTTTCTTTGTTAATAATATTTTAGTAGTATCATCGTTTCTGGTGTTAACTGACTCTTTTTCGTAAAAACAACCTCAGATAATAAAGTGATTGTGAAAATTAACCCTTACCTTGTACTTTTTCTTTGTTTGAGGGTATGTTAACCTCCTTTATTATATTTAAATCATTTTCATTAAATTATAAAAGAACCATATACGTAAATATGATATCATATATGATATTCTAATTTTGATTTATTAATAATATTTTAGTAGTATCATCCTTTCTGGTGTTAACTGATTACTTTTCCTTTATATGCTTGTTTACGTAAGCCATGTTTATTATGAATCGGATGTTTTCGATTCATATAAAAAATTATCTTATGTTCATAAAAATTATTTTGAATCATAAAATGAAAATTATTCTTGAATGATTACAATGGGGAATGAATCTCATCGCGTTCATGGAGACGGTAATCTGTACGTAAGCACAAACAACAATGTCATTATATTGATGGTGGAATTGTATGTAATTGGATGGTATATAATATATACATAATAATTAACATGTTATATTTATTATTTACATCAGTTATACTCATTATTATACCCATCCAAATAATGAAGTGTTTGAATAACAAACTACACCATGACGTGGAGACGGTAAGCCATACATACGCATGTATAGTGACATTGACATTCATATGATGGATAGAATAATGAATACAGTTGTAACATTTTTATAATAACATAAAATTATATAGAATATATTGTTTTTATTATTTTAGAATGGAAACAACAAAAAAAGAGGAAGATGAAGAAGAAAATAACTTGAAATAGGTGATGAAATATTTACCTCTTCTTCAGGTTCTTCCATTTTATTTGATCAAAAGGGCTCCATAGGTTGGCTTTATGAAAAAATTAATTCTTCTAGGATGAAAGGAGAAAAGTTGGTAGGATATTTGTTCCAGGTTTGGCTGATCCAAAAGGCTTTGGAGGTGTGAAATTAAAAGAATGGGAAGTTCTATTTTATAAGAGAGTTGAGGGTCACTTTCAGAAAATCTTGAAATATTATTTTATAATAAAATCATTTTTGTTTTCTAATGTCTCAAAAATAAATTATTTAGAGGATAAGGTAGGTATGGGTCGAATACCTCTGAACCAATAGGTTTTAGACAGTTCTATGTCATCATATTAACCATATCTTTTTTACTTAACTCTTAGTTAAATAGTTTGACATTTACCATATCTCTTTGTATTTTTATATTACATGGTTAATAAACATACTATAACAATCCTAGAGAACCCCATGTGGTTAATTATTAATATATATAACCTTATCTAAGTAATTTTTCTGAACCTTAGATTTTATGGAATATTATATCAGTTAATAATATAGTATTTGTTTTAAAAACTCAATTATGTCAATTTTGACCCTATTTAAGCCATAAAAAAGTTTATCACTTCAAATAAAATTTATTTAACCAACTTTATAATGTAATATTAACCTATAAAATTAGTTTAATTCATCATAAGTATCAATTTACATTAATTTTGATATTTATAATATCAATTATTTTAATATTTCATTAATAAGGTAATTACTGCATCATCACTGTGTCATAAATAAATTAATTATTTAATGAATAAAAATTATAAATAAAATAAATTTATGTTGGAAATATTTTTATCTTTCTAATTAATATTTATAGTCTAATTTATATTGTGTGTAACCATATATTAAAAATGGTTTACGTAATAAACATTGAATTTAACTCTTTTAACTCTTCTTTAAATTAAATAATAATAAATGTCCTAATATAATCCATGTGGACAAAGTGGATAAAATTTTATTCCTAAGGTTGTTTGTTGTCGAATTATACATATCCAATATAATTATGACTTGTTTTAGGGTAATTATGATATCATTTTTACCCTTAAATACCATATTAACTTTTAACCGTGGTAAACTAGAGTCAGAACTTCACTACTGGAAAGTTGGGTTTTCCCAATGATTTTATACCAACAATTCAATATAACCATTAATATATGGTTCCATTGCCAACATTTTGAATAAACCATTTGTCATGGTTGAGTTAGTGAAGGATTTCCCAACAGTTTGTAGAAACTGTTGGGAAATCTACAAAACTTTCTCCCTTTACCAACAGTTTGTACAAACCATTGGTAAAGTCCATTATTTTCCCAATGTTTTTTAAAACCCATTGGGAAAAGTCCCCCCCCCCCAATACAGAAAAACCTCCCTCTATTACATAGAAGAAGTTAACTTTGTATTTCCCCAGATTTCTAGAAGCCCTTGGGCAGGTGAACCCTAACCCGAGGTCTTCCATCTGATCGGCTGCAACTCCAACATCCAGGTTAGACACCTTTAACCTCTTCTCAAATATATACATATAAGCCCTCATTGACATAATTTACATGGTTGGTGTTTGTTTTACCAAACTGTGTGAGCTAACATTGTGAGTTGAGGTATCTTATCTGTTTCTAGTGTTGTTCATCCCAACTATAAACTAGTTATAAGGATATACTTCTATTCTCATCCTTTCTCAATTTATTTCACTATCTAAAAAGATCACATCATTATTCCCTATTTCTAGGGATTTTGGAAAATTTTATGATTCACACTATTTGATATTGAATCAATGACTGATACTTGATTGGTAGATATCTGTGAGTATATAGAAGATGGTTTATAAACTATCCCTTTAAAGTTTCACCTTTTTGTATTCTTTATGATGTGTAGTATCATTCAAATACTTTATTCTTAATCTCAAATTTAAAAATAAAATTTTTGGTCTAAAATTTATGAAATTAAACCTCTTTATGATCCACGAACAACCTATTAGTGTAGAAGCCTAAACCTTATCCACCCATGGGGTGCAATTGACTTGGGGAACTAATTGGGTAATGAATGGTATGACCATAGGGGTTCCAAGAATGATTTATTGAACATGATTGAATGATTTGGGATGCCTATAACACATAATGGGACCTGAGGCATGTGCCTCTTATATGAGACCTATTGAAAATGAATATAAATAAATTTTAATTTAATTTTTGAGTACATGTTCTTTGATTAATGATTTGGAATTCCTTGAAGAAACCAACCAAGGAATCATGTTATAAACATAGATTTTAATTCCATTTTTAAACCCCCTTGGATTCATGATGATTTCGTTTATAATGCCTTAGAAAATCTACCTTGGATTCATAGTGATTATGATTTTGGAAGCCTTGGGGAAGTCCCCCTTGGATTCTAAACTAGAGGCATCTCTCTTACATAAGCTGGGAACTATTTCCTCACAATAAGTCCATCTGAATTCAGTCAATGTTTCAGTTCTACACTCCAAATTTGTAAGTCTTAACTTAGTTTTAATGTTTTGCATCTATTATTCTTTGTTTCTATTTTGATTTTACCTAAACCCGGTGGGGACGTGTGTGGCATGACATACCCAATAAGTATAGTTTGATTTTTTTCTATTTTCATTTTACAATTCAAGTGTCATGATTATATGAGTCAACTTGATTTGAAGTCTTCATATCCACTCCTTTTATGTAGTTAGTGAATCATATGAACTAATGGAGGTGCTGGTGAGATGTATCCCCACTCAAATATGGTAAATGGGTTGTTTAGTCATATTTTCTTGAGGTGGGTAATGGATATAAGGATGATCCATGTAAAGGGATTGGGGATGGTTGGGGTAGTGGGGTAGGTGATTTTCATTTTTTAGTGGGGTGATATGGTAACTTCTGGGGACATTAGTTTGGGTGTTATGAAATGTACTAACTTTTCACAATACTTCCATTTTTTCGCATCAATAACTTATTTAAAAAACTCCCTCTACACATTCTGCATCTTTCATGAAAAGCCTTCACATGGAATATCTTGGACAAAGTTCTATCAGGTCTATGTTGTCTTCTTGTATGTGATAAATGAAAAAATTAAAAAACACATCTCACCTAAAATTTTGGCACACATAAATGAATTAGTATATCTTCACATTCTTTTAATAGTTTACTACATCGACTAGAAACTCCTTCATTTATAATTTATTTAAATATATTATGTAAAAGAGAATTCCCAAGAGTGGCCTTTTCGAACCCTCCACACTCAAGAATCCCCCTCCCCACGAAGAGGTCATCCGGGGATGCCCCAGCTGTGGAGGAGCTGTTGTCAGCCGAGATGACTTTGCGTCCCATAGGGTAACATCTCGATCAGCAATGGTTCATCACAGCAACCCGTTAGCCAAGTGAAGTGCGCCCATTCTGCCCACCCGGTGAGACACCGGGTGCCCCGGCAAGACGAGTGGTACATGGGAGGCGGAAATTCCTCCTAAAGCGTGGATCGAACCCCAGAACTCACCAAACACCATTGCTTTGGCCCTCGACACTGCACCAATATGCCACTGCCAAAGCGGCATTTTACTTAAATATATTTTTGATTAAAATCCATTCTTATCGAGTTTCTTATGATGAAATGACTTATAACAATTCTTTTTACAAAATTGATAGAAGTTGCATGTAAGAAATCGATCGGATCTCAAGCGATTTTTAAAACAATTTGGAGAGATTTTTAGATTTTTCATTTCAAAATGCTTCAGATAGTGGTCGCATACACTTCCCATGTTCCAATTATGTTGTTAGACCTTGGTTGAGCATTGATGAAGTCAGCTACCACATACCCAAATATGGTTTTCATGAAAACCACTATGTCTGGTATCCCAATGGGGAGAAATTGAAATCTTAAATTGCAGATGATCAAAAATAAAGTACTGGACTGAAGAATTTATTAGATAACCGGTTTCTGTTTATTCGTCATCGTGAAGAAGAAAGGATTTGGACTCAAGAAGACTTCGATATGAGGACATAAGATGGATCTAATGAAAATGATGATATTTTCAGGGTGAAAAAATTGAATGATGATTCCATGACTCTAGTATATCGACAATGCGATAAAATGAAAAAGATGGAATTTTTAATCCGATTGTTTCATGGGAAAACAATGTATGGGATTTAAAATATAGAAATCGATTACATTCTTACCTTCTTGAAGTATTTAATTACAGATGATGAAAATATTCCCCCAAACCACTATATGGAATGGAAGTTAGTTTAGGAACTTGGATTTTCAAGATACAAAATTCATGCTTACCTGGAATATTTCAGTTTATTCTGGGAGAATTCCACCGAACGAAATGATTGTATAAAATGTGGAACATCCCCCTGGAAGTCAAAAATCTGATGGAACACCATCCTGTATGCCACAGAAAGTAATTTATAACTTCTATTGATCCAAAGACTCTAGAATCTATTTATATCTGATGAAATATAAATAAAAATGAGATGCCATGATACAGAGAGAAATTAGACAAATGATGAGTTGGTTCACCCAAAAGATGGATTTTCATGGTAGATATTTGATGCTTGATATCCTGATTTTGCAGCTGAAAAGTGTAATGTGAGGCTGGATCTTTCATGTGACGGTTTTAATCCATTTGGTCATATGCTTACTTCACACAGCACATGGCCATTTTTTATACACATTTATAATTCTCCCCCATGGTTGTGTATGAAAAAGCCTTTCACTTTCATGGGTATACTCATATTTG
Source organism: Viscum album (assembly GCA_963277665.1). Taxonomy (NCBI): domain Eukaryota; kingdom Viridiplantae; phylum Streptophyta; class Magnoliopsida; order Santalales; family Viscaceae; genus Viscum; species Viscum album. The sequence continues at coordinate 1,327,202,220 of OY728127.1, read as the reverse complement.
TCGCTTCAGATCTTGGGATTGATATTGATGTATACATGAAACCTTTAATAAAAGAGTTGAAACTTCTTTGGGATGTGGGTGTGTGCACATACGATGCATATTCGAAAGAAATATTTCAGATTCCTGTTGCGCATATGTGGACTATTAATGATTTTCTAAATTATGCAATGATGTCTGGATGGAGCACGAAGGGAAAACTATCATGTCATGTTTGTATGAAAAATACATGATCCAGAAGACTGAAACATAGTTGTAGTTTCAGTTTTATGGGAAATTGACGATTCTTTCCAACAGACCATCCATATAGAAATAATCATCAAAGATTTTGTAATACCATAGAGACTGATGATCCACCTCAATGTATGTCTAGAACTGTTGTGCTTAATGAATAGAAAGATTTTAGTTTTTCATTCAGGAAGGGTCAAATGAAATCTAGAAAGAGAAATAATGTTTCCACTGAAACTTATTACAATTGGAGGAAGAGGAGTATCTTTTTTGATTTTCCTTATTGGTCAACCAATTTGTTATGTCATTGCTTAGACGTAATTCACATTGAAAAGAATATATGTGAAATTTTTCTTTCGATACTTCTAAAGGTTAATGGAAAGAAAAAAGATGATTTAAGGCCTCGGTGTGACATTGTGGATTGGGGAATCAGACCAGAATTGCATCCTGTGTGTATCAGTGAAAATAAATGGAAACTTCCATGTGCTTCTTATGTGATGAAACATATGAAAAAAACAATTATTGGAAGTATTAGAGACTATTAGAGTTCTTGATGGCTATTCAAGAAACATATCTAAATGGGTGAGGGTGATGATGATGGTGATGATAGTGATGGTGATGAGGCATAGATTGAACCGTTACATTTTTTATTGATATTAATGACCTTTGATGTTTATTGATATGTTCTTCCAGAATATGTGTGTGATTAGGTTGGTCACATTATCTATATATTTTATCTATAAATAATAAAAATTGACTTTATGATTTTTTGTGACTGATTCACCCCTCCCCTAGATAGCCCCATGGACAATCCCACCCCCCTAGAAAACCAGTACCCCCTAGACATCCCTTCATCCTCGTGGACAGCCCGCCCACCCCCAAGACAGCCCCCCACCCTCTGTTCATGGGTTATCCAATTGTGGGTGTTTATTTGAACATTGAAAAAACATCACTGGTTCCATAATATATTTTATCCATAAATGAAACCTTAAATTTAATGACTGATATGAAAAGAGATTCTAAATAATTTAAATGATTTTTTATATATTATGAATGGTTTATTTTTAAAAATCATGGATGTTGTGAAATACCTCTATTTTAAAAAGCATGGATGTTTTGAAATCCTCTGAATAGCCACACGAACAACCTCCCCCCCCCCACTTTCCTCCCTAGACTCCGGACAGCCCCCACCCTCCTCACTGGACCCCGGACATCCCCCCCCCCCTCCCTACACCCCGGACAGCCTCCTCACCCTCCTTCCTGGACCCCGGACAGCCCCCCTGATAGACCCCACCCTCCTTCCTAGACCCCGGACAACCCCCCTCCCCCCACCATCCTCCCTGGACCCCGTACACCCCCCCTTTTCCTGGACCCTGGAAAGACACCCCCAACCCCTCCTTCCTCCCTGGACCCTGAACAGCCCCCACCCTCCTCCCAGGACCCTGGACAGCACCCCTCCCCTCTCTTTAGACATATGTGTTTTTTGTGCTATTAAAGGTGTTTAAGTATGTTTTTATATGTTTTTCATGCGATTTTTATGCTGGTATATGCAATGAGGTGTATGTAGTGTATTATGCAGTGTTTTATGAAGTGTGTCTTTTTTTGTAGACTTTTATGTGTGTTTTTTATGTAGGTGTATGCATTGTATTATGCAGGCTAGGCTGTTTTTATTTGTCTTTTTTATGCAAGGTTGTTTTTAGGTGTCTGTTTTTTATGCAGGTGTATCTTGAGGATGTTTGCAGAGTTTTGTGTTTTTGGGAACTCCCTGGACAGCCCCCCCCCCTCTTTCCTGGACCCTGGACAGTCCCCACCCCCTCCTCCCCGGACCCTGGATAGCCCCCCACCCTCATTTCTGGACCCCAAACAGCCCCCCAGACGTCCCCCCACTCTCCTCCCTAGACCACAGACAGCCCGCTGACCTGACACCCCAACATTGGGCAAGCGGAAATTCGACATATATAAAACATCACGACAATTCACAAAAGGCTAAGAACCACATAACTTGATTCCAGAGACAGCCACACTCTTAATTCGGTGTCTCATATCCCAATCTATGATATCTTCAAGATTCACACTAAATCCCAACGTAAAAGAGGGTTTTTTTTGTTTTCTAGGAATATGAGAGAAGAGTGAAAACACTAATCGAAAATTAGAAGCAAGGAGGGGATTAGACTCACCCGGATCATCAATCCGCACTTGACGACACACAAAACACCCAAGGATCGAAAGAGATATGCCCTTAAGAGCTTTTGGGAGCTCTGAATTGTGTTGATACTTTATAAAAAGGATCAATGGATCATTTGGGACATGTATGAGTCAACCCCACCTCAATCCGAGGCACGGTGTGGCCGGTTCCACTCAAAGTGTCTCACTTTTATTGGAAATGGACAACATTTTAAGTGAAAACAATAACTGTCATATGGAAAACTAACCAAACACCTTCGTATTCTATTGATAATTTATTAAAAGGATCCATGGTTCATTTTTGACATGTACAAGTCAACTCCGCCTCAATCCGAGGCAGGGTGTGGCCGGTGCCACTCAAACTGTCTCACTTTTATTTGAAAGGGACATGATTTTAAGTGAAAACAACAACTTGCATAAGGAAAACAAACAAAAATCTTTATGATTTTATTTATTATTAGAAAAACGATCCATGGTTCATTTTTGACCTGTATGAGTCAACCCCTCCCCAATCTGAGGCACGGTGTGGCCGGTATCACTCAAAGTGTCTTTCTTTTGTTTAAAATGGACACTCTTTTATATAAAAACAATAGAAATACGGAAAAGCAACCAAACATATTCTGATTGTGTTGATACTTTAGAAAAAAGATACATGGGTCATTTGTGACATGTACAAGTCAACCCCGCCTTAATCTGAGGCATGGTGTGGCTGGTACCACTCAAAGTGTCTCACCTTTTTTGAAATCAACAACATTTTAATTAAAAAAATTGTCATACATAAAACCAACCAAACACATTCATATTGTGTTGATACTTTAGGAAAACGATCCATGGGTCATATGTGATGCGTACGAGTCAACCCCTCCTCAATCCAAGGCACAGTGTGGCCGGTATCACTGGAAGTGTCTTTATTTTGTTTAAAATGAACGCCCTTTTATGTAAACAATTTGGCATACGGAAAACTGGACAAACATATTCGAATTGTGTTGATACATTATCACAGGGATCCATAGTTCATTATTGATGTGTGAGTCAACCCCACATCAATATGAGGCACGGTGTGGCCGGTACCACTCAAAGTGACTCAGGTTTATTTGAAATGGACAACATTTTAAGTGAAAACAAAATCTAACATATATCAAACTGACCAAACGAATTCGAATTCTGTTGATATTTTAGGAAAACTATCCATTGGTCATTTTTGAAGTGTATGAGTCAAATCTCCTCAATCTGAGGCACGGTATGGACAATAATTTTCAAACTATCTCACTTTTATTTGAAATGGACGTGATTTTAAGTGAAAACAACAACATGCATATGGAAAATAGACCAAACTCTTTTTGATTGTATTGAAACTTCAAGAAAAATATCCATGGGTCATTTTAGATGTGTATGAGCTGACCCCTCCCCAATACAAGGCATGGTGTGGCTAGTATCACTCAAAGAGTCTCTATTTTGTTTAAAATGGACACTATTTTATATAGAAACAATAGTCATACGAATAACTGAGAAAATGTATCTTGATTTTGTATATACTGTAGAACAACGATCCGTGGGTCATTTGTGACATGTAAGAGTTAACCCTGCCTCAATCTGAGGCACGGTGTAGCTGGTACCACTCAATGTGTCTCACCTTTATTTGAAATGGACAACATTTTAAGTAAAAACACCAACTGGCATATGGAAAACTAACCAAATGTATTCGGATTGTGTTGATACATTTTTAAAATGATCCATGGGTCATATGTGACATGTATGAGTCAACCCCACCACAATCTGAGTCACGGTGTGGCTGATATCACTCGAAGTGTCTTTCTTTTATTTAAAATGGACACCCTTTTAAGTAAAAATAGATGGCATATGGAAAACCAACCAAACGTATTCATATTGTGTGGATACTTTAGAACAAGGATCCATGGGTCATTTGTTATGTGTACGAGTCAACCCCACCTAAATACAAGGCACGGTGTGGCCTGTACCACACAAAGTGTCTCATTTTTATATGAAATGGCCAACATTTTAAGTGAAAAAAACAACTTTCAAATGTAAAACTGACCAAACGCATTCGGATCTATTGTTACTTTAATAAAATTACCAACGAGTCATTTATGATGTGTACGAGTCAACTCTTCTTCTATCTGAGGCACGGTGTGGCCGGTACCACTCAAACTGTCTCACTTTTATTTGAAATGAACAGGATTTTAAGTGAAAACTACAACTTGCATACAGAAAACTAAACAAACTCTTTCTAATTGTAATGATATTTGATGACAACGTTCCATGGTCATTTGTGACATGTAAGAGTCATCCAAGTCTCAATTCAAGACACGGTGTGCCTTGTATCACTCAAAGTGTCTTTCTTTTGTTTAAAATGGACACTATTTTAAGTTAAAAATATTGGCACGTGGAAAACTGACCAAATGTATTTTAATTGTGTTGGTAATTTAGAACAAGGATCCATGGTTCATTTTTTGACTTGTACGAGTCAACCCCACCTCAATCTGAGGCACGGTGTGGCCGGTACCACTCAAAGTGTCTCACATTTATATGAAATGGACAACATTTTAAGTGAAAACAACAACTGGCATATGGAAAACCAACAAAACGCCATTGGATTCTATTGATAATTTATTAAAATGATCCATGAGTCATTTTTTATGTGTACAAGTCAACCCCGCCTCAATCTGAGGCACAGTGTGACTGGTATCACTCAAAGTGTATTTCTTTGGTTTAAAATGGACACTCTTTTAAGTAAATACAACTGGCATACGGAAAACTGACCAAACGTATTCGGATCGTGTTGATACTTTATCACAAGTATATATGGGTCATTTTTGAATTGTACGAGTCAATCCGGCCACAATATGAGGAATGGTGTGGCGGGTATCACTCGAAGTGTCTGTATTTTGTTTAAAATTGACATCATTTTAAGTAAAAACAACTGGCATATAGAAAACCGAGCAAACGTTTTCGGATTGTGTTGATAAATTTTAATAAGGATCCATGGGTCATTTTCATGGTGTATGAGTCAAATATGCCTCAATATGAGGAACAGTGTGGCTGGTACCACTCAATGTGTCTCACTTTTATTTGAAATGGACAACATTTTATGTGAAAACAACAACTGGCATATGGAAAACCAACCAAACGCATTTGGATTGTGATGATACTTTCAGAAAACAATCCATGGGACATATTTGACATGTAAAAGTTAACCCCACCTCAATCTGAATCATGGTGTGCTCAGTATTACATGAATTATCATTCTTTTGTTTAAAATGGACACCATTTTAAGTAAAAACAACTGGCATACGGAAAACCGACCAAACATATTTGGATTGTGTTAATACATTATGACAAGGATACATGGGTCATTTGTGATGTGTATGAGTCAAACGAGCCTCAATCTGAGGCACAGTGTTACCGGTACCACTCAGAGAGTCTCACTTTTATTTGAAATGGACAACATTTTAAGTGAAAAGAACAACTAGAATTCATAAAACCAAACAAACACATTTGGATTATGTTGATACTTTACGAAAACAATCCATGGGTCATTTTTTATGTGTAAGATTAAAAACAGCCTCAATCCAAGGCACGGGGTGGCCAGTACCACTTAAACTATCTCACTTTTATTTGAAATGGACTGGATTTTAAGTGAAAACAAAAACAAACATACAGAAAACTGCTGAAATGCTTTCAGATTGCCCTGATACTTTAGGAAAACAATCCATGAGTCATTTGTGACATGTATGAGACAACCCCAGCTCAATCCGAGGCATGGTGTGGACGATATCACTCTCAGTGTCTCTCTTTTGTTTAAAATGGACATCATTTTATGTAAAAACAACTGGCATACAGAAAACCAACCAAATGTATTCGTATTGTGTTGATACATTAGAACAATGATCTATGGGACATTTGTGACATGTACGGGTCAACCCCACCACAATCTGAGGCACGCTGTGGCCGGTACCACTCAATGTGTCTCACTTTTATTTGAAATGGACAACATCTTAAGTGAAAACAACAACTGGCATACATAAAATTGAATATACGCATTCAGATTTTGTCGATACCTTAGGAAAATGATCTAGGGGTCATATGTGACGTGTATGTGTCAACCCCACCTCAATACAGGGCACAATGTGGCCAATATCACTTGAAGTGTCTGTCTTTTGTTTAAAATGGTCATCATTTTAAGTAAAAAACAACTAGAATATGGAAAATTGACCAAACATATTCGGATTGTGTTGATACTTTAGCACAAGGATTCATGGTCCAGCCTCACACAATCCATTTCTCATGTGAGGAACTCCTACCCCTTTTCTAAAACACCTGACATTTAATACGCCAAGAATAACTACATTCATTAAGTCACACAAGCTCAATGATACAGACCCATTATCGTCATCACTAAGTTCAAAGACGCCCACCCTGTAGAGACCCAAAGCTTGACGTACATACACATTACATTACTTTTTCAGAATACTTAATATATAACAAAAGCAGAGACCAAAGGACCGTAATAGTTTAGTGTCTTTGGAAACTTGGAACATAATCTTCTAATCATGGTGAAAGATCTTCAACATCTCCCATAAATATATTCCCCTTTTGTTTTCATACCTAAAACCATTCTTTATATCCTCGGGAGAAGAAAACATAAAAAGTGTGAGCTTAAATGCTCAGTAAGGGTAGACATAGAGAACATAAAAAAATCCATAAACATTTGAATGCAAAAACATGAACATAAAATCTAAACATCAAAATCTTGAGCAAAGACATATATCTCGGAAGTACGTAAGGCATATATCATAATAGAACATCAATCATGATAAAATATCATGGGAATAAAACTTGTAATTTTGGAAAACCATTAATCACATAATATTATTTCCATAGTAGCCAAGGAATTGCTGTGAAGACCATCTTAGTTGACATAGTCCCTTCCTGAATCGAGTTCACTCCTCGTTACAGTCTTGTATCACTAAACCTGAATAACTTACCATTTCATCCATGTCTATCTCATGAGATATAAATCTTTACCCAATGCATTGGAGGGAGATATAGGTCCCACCCATCTCATAATGAAATCATTCTTACTTGTGCCACAAAATAAACATAAATCATAACCCAAAGAATAAAATGGGTTTCATAAATATCATCACATCATAACATAATCCATATAAAAAAATGGATACCATTTCATCATAATAATAATAAAAACATTTAAATAATATAGACATTATACTTGAAACATAAATATACTGAATAATGTCATCTTATATGGAAAATAGTTTTGATAAAACACTTGAAATGAATTCTTGAAGAAAATATCATTTCTTCATAAAAATCATTTTATTTTCACAAAATTCCTTGAAATTTTAAAAGAAAAGTATTTTGTTGAAAATAGTTATCAAATCTTATAGAGTAAGATTTATTATGAAAAGGCATTATGAAACCATAAAAATCTGTTCATGTCGTTAAGTTAAAAAACATTCTCTTCGTACTTTTGTCAGAAAAGTCAAAAAGTTCCTCGTATGGTAAACAAAAGAAATATTCCTTCCATAACATGTGGTAAAAGTAAAAAATGGGTAAATAGGAATTTAAAAATAGATGAAACCATTTTTAGAAAATAGGGACATCGATGATAAATATATGCCAGTAAATACTTACTAATAAACAATCTCGGATAAAAATGATATTGGAAAGGTTATCCCTTACCTTATGTCTGATATGCTTTGTATGTATCCGAACCACCTGTATAATGATTTAAATAATGTCATTAAATTACTACAGAATCATATTAATTATTATGATATCATATATGGTTCACTTATGACTTTATATTACCTGTTCTTTTGTAAATTCATGTTAAAGTAGCATTTTGGGTAAAATCGTTTCATTTATCGTCCGTGTTTTGACTTGTAGTTATTCAAATAATTTATTAAAAAATGATTAATTAATTCTATAATGAAAAACATGATTTTTATATAATATATTTTCAGAATATAAAAATATATAATTGATCGATAAATAGAAAGAAATACACCGTTCATGGAGACAGTAGGTCGTACATATGCATTAACGCTGTTTATGTTACCTTATTAAAATTAATGGAAGTAAGTAAATAACATACACATAAGTCCAGTATCATTAATATGTCTTATATTTTATTATTATTTAATATATATAATTTATAATCATTCTTTAATGGTTAACTTGGAGAATGAATCTCATAGTGTCGTGGAGAGGGTAATCTGTACGTACGCACGAGCGATGATATCGTTCCCATAATTATTGAATGGAATTAGAGTGGATGATATAATATCTCAGAATTAGTATCATGTTATAATTACTATATATATAGTTATTCTTTACACCATTATACTGATCCAAGTAAGGTGGTGGTAGAAAAACAGATTACACCACGGCGTGGAGACGGTTTTCCGTAGGTACGCACGTGCGGTGATTTCATTTTCTGTAGGATGGATAGAAGGTGAAATAGGGTTGTTTCATATTTATGAAAACATATCAAAATATTATTGATACTAATGTTATTAAATTATAATGAAACAACTAATGAAGAAGAAGTTGAAGAAGAAGGAAACTTGAAAGAATCAGTAGAATAGATTACCTCTTCTTCGACACAACTCTTTTAAGTTTCCTCTTAAGGCACTAGAGTTGCTATTTTGAGAAGACCAGAACCTCAATAATGTATCTAGGGAAGTGTAGAAGATAAATTGGTAGGGTTTGGGCGAGCATGAAGGCTCAAAGTGTTGTGAAGAGGAGAGGGATGAGGTGCCCTTTTATAAGGGAGGAGAGGGGCACCTTTGGAAACATAATAAATATTAATTTATAATAAATTTAAACCCCAAATAAAAACATCCAAAATGAATCAAATCCGAATATTAGATGAGATAGGGTTTTAATCGCATTAACCAATAAAATTTATACATGTTGGGAATTTATTTTAAACATTGTCAACTTCATTTATCCTTATTTAATCTATTTAATTTTATTTGTGGTAATAAGATTCTAAATTTTAAATTGTTATAAATAATTACTTATGTGTTGTGAATTTTCCATAATTGAATAATTTATGACATTTTAGCCCATATAAATTTTAATTTATAATTTTTAAATATTTTTTTTGATTTTTAAACAATTTCATATTATGTAATTTTTATAAAATAACAATAGTGTCAATTTTGATACAATTCAATTATTTGAATTTAAATAAAATCTTCACAGAAGATATATTCAAACTAAAAGCATTAATAGATTCATAACATGTCATAGTTATCTATAAAATTATTGGTGCAAATTAAATAGTCAATATAATATTTATTTTAATATTTTTAAAACCATTTATTTGATATTTCAATCAATAAAATAATTTCAACATCACTATTGTGTCATCTTTAATGATAATTATTTAATCCATAAAAATTCTAAATAAATCCACATGATGTAGATAATTTTATTATATTTCTATAGACTATTCATTTTTGATGTTTCATGAAGTTTATAACTAAATTAAAATTATTATACTTGTAATATTTAAGAGAGTGACATGTTGTCACTTTCATTGGTTTTAATAATAATTAAATTATTTTCATGGTCAAAAGTCCATAAAATGAATCTAATCCGACCCTTAGGTGATATGGGTATACCTTTAGTCATCAAATAGAATTTTTTCATGTGTTAGGGTTATTTTATAATCTTAGTTTTACCCTTCACTACACGATTTATCTTTAACTGAAGTAAATAAAAATTATCGTAGTTATTATTCATAATATCAAAAAAAATACAACTAACACATTAAAATAATTTGGACCCACTGAATCCAAATATAGAATCCATTTTTCAAAATTCAAAACACAGAAGTTTTAGTAATTAAATTAAAATTTATCCCGTTGTTAAGAAAATGGGTTATAAAATTTAAAATATTTTCAAAGATTGAAATGTTTTTACCTATGAATTCAATGTAAAATTCATGGTAATGACATAAATTATATTAAATGGTAAAAATATATTCTATTTATACTTTAAAACCATTCAATATTATAATTTAACTATATAAATTACTGCGATGAAAAATTTTGTTTTTAATTAAAATATAGTGTTTTCACTATTCATTAAAATATGAAAGTTATCAGAATAATATGAAAAATTTATCCAATGTAAATTTTTATATCATGATTCCAAAGAATAATTTTATTTTGTCAAATTTAACTTATAAAAATGTCTAAAACTAGATTTAAAGTGTGTGCGCCATCAAAAGGTGGAAAAATTGCATTTTTTGAAAAATACTTATTTTACCCGAAAGATTTATTTTGTTCTCATAACATGCTCTAGAAAATATGTAAGATGAATAATAATTTTATAAAATTCAAAATTTAGTTAATACTATTCATAACATCTTGTCCATTAAAATATTATAACAATATATCGTTGTTTAGTGAATCCTAGTATTGCGTACTACACACACTATCGAGGAAGGTTGTGATTGCATGTAATGTGAGCCATGTTAGGGATGCAAGTAGTGAAAGCTCATTTTGGTGTAGCGTAAAACACAAGACATCAATGAAATTAAAAAGAATAATTCTCATAAAATCTCAGGTTGTTACATTCTACTTTCTTTAAAATGAATTTCGTCCTTGAAATTTGTCGGTGTTATAAATGGTTTACTACTTGAAAGTTTCTTTCATAGAAACCCAAATCGTAAAAAGGAATACTAAAACATTATTTTAAAAAGTGAATTATGAAACATATGGGTTACCCAAATTAACTCATCAATGGGTTTCTACATAGGAGAACATAGGTGAAAATATGGATATAGAAGAGAGACCTAACCATCATGTTCTGATGGAGATTGGTAGAGAACATGGATATGAAAAAGTCAACAATCACAAAGCCATAAATTTGCGATGATCTAATGTACCATCTTATTCATCAGATATAAGGGCACTAGGAAAACATTTTTGTTTTTAAATATCATTTCCCTAAAGTTGAATAATTTTAATTAGAAGAAATACTTACTTTATTTCGGTATAATCTCACTGTTGTTCGTGCCTTGAACAATTTCCACTTCATCTCTTAAAGAAATGAAGTTGAATTTATCATTCATGAAGTGTTTACAGATCATGTGATAGAATGATGGTTCATTCCATGTGTTGAAAACATATGGTTAGCAAAAGTTATCAAATAAACATAAGTCCATCTATGATGAGGTTAATCGTATATGATTCCAAAAATGGACTTATACTTCATCTATTATACCGCTTAATAAAACTATTTTCTACTAAACAGGTAATTCATGTAGGACAGTTGTAGGAAATAAAGTCATGTTGCACTTTGGTTTTGGGTTCAATTCCCACAACCTTGTCTGACGCGACGGATTGTCTCTCGTCCTGCCGGTTGTCTTTTTTTCCTAAAACTTCACTATTATAATATTAAAAAAATAATATAAAAAACGTTATAGCCTTAAACAATGCTATCTGATGTCCGAAATAATCCATTCTAGTCTTTAGACTTATCCAAAATACATCTGTCCAATCTCATTGTATAAAGAAAACGATTACTAGAAATTTCATTAACCAGGCATGTGACTACCATCATTTCTCCCCCATATATCATAAGATATATCTTGTTGATCTCATTCCAAACATGTGAATACCTTAATATTGTATTCTCTTGCAACATGAATTACCATAGAACCATAGTAAAACCATGAATGTTGTCAAAAGGCAACCCTTTCCACATACCAAAATCCAAAAATTTCAATATACTCAAACCATGATATAACTTTGTCCTTATATCAGTCATGAGCTAATTAATATTATTTTCTACTTATCCCTTCATTATGCGCATATCATTTTCTTTCCAAAATATTTGAATTACTTTTCATGGTTACATGTACCATATAATTATTTAAAACCATAATAAACCAATACATAAATATTCCAATATTCCACAGTACTATAAATTAGATTCCACTACATTATTTCGGAATCCCATTACATAAACACATAATCATTCCACTACATCGTTTTCATACTCAACATCGCAAATAGTGATCACATGTGACTTCCATTTTCCCTTTACCTTAAGAGGTTTCTCACGTCAATCATCATTAACCCTTGTACTGCGACATTGATTAGCATAATGCCCCATTTACTTGCACTTGAAGCATTAAAGTGTTGGTGGATCATTCTCTGTAGTCTTTTCTCTATTCATGTCATTAGAAACCTTTTTCACATTACTTTGGCACTCAGATACCTGATGACCTTATTTTCCACACATGAAACATTTTCTAGTACCTTTTAGACAATCTCCACCATGCTTCTTTCCACACTTTGAGCATAAAGAAACATTCACCTTCTTTTCACCATTGTTCTGAGGTTTTCCCTTGAACTCCATCTTTTGTTTCTTTTCAAAACCATGAGATGGATATTTTCCACCATCTTCCAGTTCTACCATGATATCACAACGCACAATTTCTTCATAGCTAATGAAGTCTCTTGTTGTTAATTCCCTTCGAAGACTTGGTTTTAAGCCACTGAAGAATCGATCAACTTTACTTTCAGGTTGGATGATAAAGCGAGATGCATACCTTACAAGCCTTGTAAAATTCGCTTCGTATATACCAACAGATTCATCATCCTTTTGCTTAATCTCAAGGAACTACTTCTCCATCTTTGTTTGAAGAATACGAGGGAAGTACTTACTGAAAAACAAGTTCTTGAACTCCTCCCATTCTATGGATTCAATTTCATCTTGGGGCCCTGTATTCTTAATTTGAGTCCACCAGTGGTATGCTTCACCTTCTAAACGGTAAACTAATAAAATGACTTTTGCATGTTCTGAATAGTGAAGTATGGAAAATATCTTTTCAAGGGTACTGATCCATTGTTCAGCAAAAAGTGGATCAGAAGACCCATTGAAAGATGGTGGATGTTGCCTCATGAAGGACTCAATATAATATTGTTCCCTTCTCTAATCATTTGGAAATTCCTAATGATTCATAGATTTTGTAATTATAGCAATAAGATTTTTCACTCCATATCCCATCACACTTGGTTTCTCGGGAGGATAATCCTTACATTGTCCATTACAATGATCAACACGGTTCCTTGGGGTTCCAGTCATCGTCTAAAACCCAAAAAGAACAGTGTGAGAGGTAAAAATCATGCAAGGAAAACCACATAATATAGGGGGTGTCCATCAATATCTAACATCTTAGGTTTAATTCTAATATAGTTACCATAATTCTAGGACAATAACCTATACTTATACTTAACCTTAGGGACATCCCTATACATACCTTAGAAATATATCTAGGGTTCTCACTAATGTTCTCATATCCTAGATTCCAAATTTTTACTAAAACATTCCTCTGATACCAACTGTAGAGACCCAAAGCTTGTTACACATAGACATTAAATTACTTTTGTAGAATACTTAATACATAACAAAAACAGACACCAGAGGACAATAATAGTTTATTGTCTTTGGAAACTTGGAACATAATCTTCTAATCATGGTGAAAGATCTTCAACATCTCTAATAAAGATATTCCCCTTTTGTTTTCTTACCTAAAATCTTTCATTATATCATGGGGAAAAGAAAACATAAAAAGGGTGAGCTCAAATGATCAGTAAGGGTAAACATAGAGAACATAAAACAATACATAAACATTTCAATGAAAAAAGTTGAACATAAAATCTAAACATCAAAATATTGAGCAAAGACATATATCTTGGAAGTACGTAAGGCATATATCATAATGAAACATCAATCATGATAAAATAATATGGGAAGAAAACATGTAATTGTGGCAAACCATTAAGAACATGATATGATTTCCATAGTAGCCAAGGCATTGTTGTCAAGACCGTCTTAGTGGACAAAGTCCCTTTCTGAATCGAGTTCACTCCTCTTTCTAGTCTGGTGTCACTAAACAGGATTAACTTACCTTTCCAACCATGTCTATCTCATGAGATATAAATCCTTACCCAATGAATTGGAAGGAGATATAGGTCTCACCCATCTCATAATAAAATCATTCTTACTCTTGCCACAAAGTAAACATAAATCATTACCCAAAGAATAAAATGGGTTTCATAAACATCATCTCATCATAACATAATCCATATAAAACAAATGGATATAATTTCATCATAATAATAATCAAACCATTTAAATAATATATACATTATACTTGAAACATAAACATACAGAATAATGTTATCTTAGATGGAAAATAGTTTTGATAAAACACATGAAATTAATTATTGAGGAAAATATCCTTTCCTCTCCAAAATAATTTTCTTTTAACAAAATTCCATTCAATTTTAAAAGAAAATGATTTTTTGAAAATAGTTTTGAAATCTTATAGAGTAATATTTATTAAGAAAAGGTGTTATGAAAGTGTAAAAAACCGTTCATGCCGTATAAGTTAAAAAAACATTCTCTTCATACTTTTTTCGGAAAAGTCAAAAAGTTCCTTGTATGGTAAACATAAGAAAGATTCCTTCCATAACATGTGGTAAAAGTAAAAAATGGGTAAATAGGACTTTAAACATACATGAAATCATTTTTAGAAAATATGGACATTGATGATAAATATAACCCCAGTAAATACTTACAAATAGACAATCTCAGATAAAAATGAGATAGGAAAGGTTATCCTTTAACTTATGTCTGATATGCTTTGAATGTATTTGAACCTCCTGTATAATTATTTAAATAATGTCATTGAATTATTACAGAATCATATTCATTGTTATGATATCATATATGGTTCACTTATGACTTTATATTACCCGTTCTTTTGTAAATTCATGTTAAAGTAGCGTTTTGGGTAAAATCGTTTCATTTATCGTCTATGTTTTAACTTGTAGTTATTCATATAATTACTTAGATCATGATTACTTACTTATATAATGTAAAACATTATTTATATATAATATATTTTCATAATATACATATATAATAAAAAATTATAAATAGAAAGAAATACACCGTTCATGGAGACGGTAGGCCGTACGTACGCATGAATGTTGTTTTCGTTTCCTTATTAAGTTTAATAGAAGCAAGTAAATAACATATAAATAAGTACAGTAGCATTAATATGACATATATTTTATTATTAGTTAATATATATACTATATAATCATTCTTTAATGATTAACTTGGAGAATGAATCTCATAGCATCGTGGAGACGGTAATCCGTATGTACGCACGAGCGATGATATCGTTCCCATAATTAATGAATGGAATTAGAGTGGATGATATAATATCTCAGGATTAGTATCATGATATAATTACCATATATATATAGTTATTATTTACACCATTATAAACATCCAAGTAAGGTGGTGGTGGAAAAACAGATTACACCACGGCATGGAGACGGTATTCCGTACGTACGCACACGTGGTGATTTCATTTTCTGTAGGATGGATAGAAGGTGAAATAGGGTTGTTTAATATTTATAATAACATATCAGTATATTATTGATACTTATGTTATTACTTTATAATGAAACAACTAAATAATAAAAAGTTTAACAAGAAGGAAACTTGAAAGAATCGGTAGAAGAGATTACCTCTTCTTCGACGCACCTCTTTTAAGCTTCCTCTTAAGGCACTAGAGTTGGTCTTTTGATAAGACCAGAACCTAAATAATGTGTCTAGGGAAGTGGAGATGATAAATGTGCAGGGTTTGGGTGAGCTTTTAGGCTCAATGTGTTGTGAAGAGGAGAGGGATGAGGTGCCCTTTTATAAGTGTGGAGAGGGGCACCTTTGGAAACATAAGAAATGATAATTTATAATAAATTCAAAACCCAAATAAAAACTTCCAAATTTACTCCAATCCAAATATTAGATGAGATAGGGTTGTAATCTCATCAACCAATAAAATTTATACATGTTGGGAATTTATTTTAAACATTATCAACTTGATTTATCCTTATTTAGTCTATTCAATTTTATTTTGTGGTAATAAGATTTTAAATTTTAAATTGTTATAAATAATTACTTATGTGTTGTGAATTTTCCATAATTGGATAATTAATGAATTTTTCGACCATATGAATTTAAATTTATAATTTTTACATATTTTTGTGATTTTTAAACAATTTTATATTATGTTATTTGTATAAAATAACAATAGTGTCAATTTTGATACAATTCATTTATTTGAATTTAAATATAATCCTCACAGAATATATGTTCGAAATAAAAGATTTAATAGATTCATAAAATGTCATAATTATATATAAAATTATTGGAGAATATTAAATAGTTAATATAATATTTATTTTAATATTTTTAAAACCATTTATATGATATTTCAATCAATAAAATAATTTCCACGTCACTATTGTGTCACCTTTAATGATAAATATTTAATCCCTAAAAATTCTAAATAAATCCATATGATGTAGATAATTTTATTATATTTCCATAGACTATTCATGTTCTAAGTTTCATGAAATTTTATCACAAACGTAAAATTATTATACTTATAATATTTAAGAGAGTGACATGTTGTCACTTTCTTTTGTTTGAATAATAATTAAATTATTTTCATGGTCAAAAGTCCATAAAATGAATCTAATCCGACCCTTTGGTGATATGGGTCGACTTTTAGTCATACAATAGAATTTTGGAATGTGTTAGGGTAATTTTATAATCTTAGGTTTACCCTTAATTGCCTGATTTATCTTTAACTGATGTAAATAAAAATTACGGTAGTTACTATTCATAATATCAAAAACATAAAAGTAATCTATTAAAATAATTTGGACCCACTGAATCCAAATATGGAATCCATTTTTCAAAATTCAAAATACAGAAGTTTCAGTAATTAAATTAAAATTTATCCTGCTATTAAGAAAACAGGTTTTAAAAGTTAAAATATTGTCAAAGATTGAAATGTTTTTACCTATGAATTCAATGTAAAATTAATGGTAATGACATAAAATATATTAAATGGTAAAAATATATTCTATTTATACTTTTAAACCATTCAATATTATAATTTAACCATATAAATTATTGCGATGAAAAAAGTTTTTTTTAATTAAAATATATCGTGTTTTTACTATTCATTAAAATATGAAAGTTATCAGAATAATATGAAAATTTTATCCAAAGTAAATTTTTATATCCTTATTCCAAAGAATAATTTTATTTTTTCTAATTAAACTTATAAACATGTCAAAAACTATATTTAATTTGGGTGTGCCATCAAAAGGCGGCAAAACTGCATTTTTTGAAAAATACTTATTTTACCCGAAAAATTTATTTTGTTCCCATAACATGTTCTAGAAAATGTGTAAGATTAATAATAATGTTATAAAATTCAAAATTTTGTTAATATTATTCATAAAGTCTAGTCCATTATAATATTATAACAATATATCGTTGTTTAGTGAAACCCGGTATTGCGTACTACACGCGCTATCGAGGAAGGTTGCGATTGCGTGTAATGTGAGCCAAGTCAGGGATGTGTGTGGTGAAAGATCCTATTGGTGTAGCCTACAACACAATAAATCAATGAAATTAAAAGAATAATTCTCATAAAATCTCAGGTTGTTACATTCTACCCCCCTTAAAATGAATTTCGCCCTCGAAAATCATCGGGGTTATAAATGGTTTACTACTTGAAAGTTTCTTTCATAGAAACCCAAATCGTAAAAAAGGAATACTAAATCATAATTTTAAAATTTGATGTATGAAACATATGGGTTACCCAAATTAACTCATCACTGGGTTTCCACATAGGAGAACATAGGTGAAAATATGGATATAGAAGAGAAACCTAACCATCATGTTCTGATGGAGAGTGGTAGAGAACATGGATATGAAAAAACCAAAAATCACAGAGCCATAAATTTGTGATGATCTAAGGTACCATCTGATTCGTCAGATATAAGGGCACTAGGACAACATTTTTGGTTTTCAAGATCATTTCCCTGAAGTGGAAGAAATTGAATTACAAGAAATACTTACTTTATTTTGGTATAATCTCACCGTTCTTCTTGCCTTAAACAATTTCCACTTCATATATTAAAGAAATGAAGTTGAATTTTTCATTCATGAAGTCTTGGCAGATCATGTGATAGAATGATGGGGCATTCCATTTTTCTCGAAAAAAAGGTTAACAAAAGTTATCAAATAAACATAAGTCCATCTATGGTGTGGTTAAATGTATATGATTCCAAAAATGGACATATACTTCATCTATCATACCGTTTAATAAAACTATTTTATACTAACAAGGGACTTCCTATAGGATAGTTGTAGGAAATAAAGGCATGTCGAACTTCGGTTGTGGGTTCAATTCTCGTGACCTTGTCCGACGTGACGGGTTGTCTCCTGTCCTGCAGGCTGTCTTTTTTTCCATAAAACTTCACTATTATAACATTACAGAAATAATATCGAAAAAAATTCTAGCCTTAAATAATACTATCTGATGTCCGACATAATACATTCCAGTCTTTAGACTTATCCAAAATACATCTGTCCAATATCATTGTATAAAGAGAATGATTACTAGAAATTTCATTAACCAATCATGTGAATTCAATCATTTATCCCCCATATATCATAAGATATATCTTGTTGATCGCATTCCAAACATGTTAATACCTTAATCTTGTATTCTATTTCAACATGAATTACCGTAGAACCATATTGAAAACATGAATGCTATCAAAAGGTAACTCTTTCCACATACCAAAATCCCAAAATTTCAATATAATCAAACCATGATATCACGTTGTCATTATATCAGTCATGAGCTCATTAATATTATTTTCTATTTATCCCTTCATTATGCGCATATCATTTTCTTTCCAAAATATTTGAATTACTTTTCATGGTTACATGTACCATATAATTATTGAAAACCATAATAAACCAATACATAAATATTCCAATATTCTATAGTATTATAAAATAGATTCCACAACATTATTTCGGAATCCACTTACATAAACACATAATCATTCCACTACATCGTTTTCATACTCAACATCGCCAATAGTGATCACATGTGATGTCCCTTTGTACTTTTCCTTAAAAGGTTTCTCACATCGATCATCATTAACCCTTTTATTAGGTTATTGATTAGCGTAATGCCCCATTTCCTTGCACTTGAAGCATTGAAGTGATGGTGGATCATTCTCAGTAGTATTTTCTCTATTCACGTCATTAGAAACCTTTTTCCCATAACTTAGGCACTCAACTACTTGATGAAATTATTTTCCACACTTGAAACATTTTCTAGTACCTTTTAGACAATCTCCACCATGCATCATTCCACACTTTGAGCATAAATAAACATTCACCATATTTTAACCATTGTTCTGAGGTTTTTCCTTGAACTCCATCTTTCGTTTCTTGTCAAAGCCATGAGATAGATATGTTACACTAACATCCAGTTCTACCTTCATAGCACAACGCATAATTTCTTCATAGATATTGTAGTCTCCTGAATCTAATTCCTTTCGAAGACTTGGTTTTGATCCACTGAATAATCCATCAACTTTACTTTCAGGTTGGATGATAAAGACAGATACATACCTTGTAAGTCTTGTAAAATTCACTTCGTATATACAAACAGATTCATCATCCTTCTGCATATGCTCAAGGAACTCCTTGTCCATATTTGTTCAAAGAATACGATGGAAGTAGTTACTGAAAAACAAGTTCTTGAACTCATCCCATTCCATGGATTCAATTTCATATTGGGGCCTTGTATTCTTAATTAGAGTCCACCACTGGTCTGCTTCACCTTCTAAATGGTAAACAGATAAAATGAATTTTTCATGTTTTGAACAGTGAAGTGTAGAAAATATATTTTCAATGGTACTGATCCATTTTTCAGCAACAAGTGGATCAGACGACCCATTGAAAGACGGTGGACATTGCCTCATGAAGGAATCAAAAGAATATTGTTCCCTTCTCTGATCATTTGGAAATTTAGAATGATTCATAGCTTGTGTAAGTATAGAAATAATATTTTTAACTCTATCTCCCATCACATTTGGTTGCTCGGGAGGACAATCATTACATTGTCCATTACATTGATCAACGCAGTTCCTTCAGATTCCATCCATCATCTAAAACCCAAAAAGAACAGTGTGAGAGGCAAAACTCATGCTAGGAAAAAAAACATAATAAATGGGGAGTAACTTCAATATCTAACATCTTAGGTTTAATTCTAATATCATTACCATAATTCTAGGACTATAAACTATACTTATACATAACCTTAAGGACATCCCTAGACATACCTTATAAATATCTCTAGGGTTCTCACTAAAGTTCTCGCATCCTAGTTTCCAAAGGTTGACTAAACCTTTCCTCTGGTACCAACTGCAGAGACCCAAAGCTTGATGTCATAGACATTACATTAATTTTGCGGAATACTTAATACATAACAAAAATAGACACCAAAGGACCGTAATAGTTTAGTGTCTTTGGAAACTTGGAGCATAATCTTCTAATCATGGTGAAAGATCTTCAACATCTCCCATAAAGATCTTCCCCTTTTATTTTCTTACCTAAAACCATTCTTTATATCCTGGGGACAAGAAAACATAAAAAAGGTGAGCTTAAATTCTCAGTAAGGGTAAACATAGAGAACATAAAACAATACATAAACATTTGAATGCAAAAACATGAACATAAAATTTAAACATCAAAATCTTGAGCAAAGACATATATCTTGAAGTACATAAGGCATGTATCATAATGGAACATCAATCATGATAAAATATCATGGGAAGAAAACATGTAATTGTGGAAAACCATTAAGCACATGATATGATTTCCATTATAGCTAAGGCATTGCTACCAAGACCATCTTAGTGGACAAAGTCCCTTTTAGAATCGAGTTCACTCCACGTTCCAGTCCAATATCAGAGAAACGGATTAACTTACCGTTACAAACATGTCTATCTCATGAGATATAAATATTTACCCAATTCATTTGAGGGAGATATAGGTCTCACCCATCTCATAATGAAATCATTCTTACTTGTTCCACAAAATAAACATAAATCGTAACCCAATGGATAAAATGGGTTTCATAAACATCATCCCATCATAAAATAATCCATATAAAACAAATGGATAGCATTTCATCATAATAATAATAAAACCATTAAACAATAGATACATTATACTTGAACAATAAACATACTAAATAATGTCATCTTAGATAGAATTTTTTTTTGATAAAACACTTGAAATTAATTCATGAGGATAATATCCTTTCTTCTTCAAAATCATTTTCTTTTCACAAAATGCCATGAAATTTTAAAAGAAAATTATTTTGTTGAAAATATTCATGAAATCCTTTAGAGTAAGATTTATTAATAAAAGGCATTATGAAACCATAAAAATCTATTCATGACGTATATGTTAAAAAAACATTCTCCTCGAACTTTTGTCGGAAAAGTCAAAAAGTTCCTCGTATGGTAAAAAGAAGAAAGATTCCTTCCATAACATGTGGTAAAAGTCAAAATGGGTAAAGAGGAATTTAAAAATACATGAAACCATTTTTAGAAAATAGGTACATGGATGATAAATATAACCCCAGTAAATACTTATGAATAAACAATCTCGGATAAAAATGAGATTGGAAAGGTTATCCCTTACCTTATGTCCAATATGCTTCATATTTATCCAAAACTCCTTTATAATGATTTAAATAATGTCATTGAATTATTACAGAATCATATTCATTGTTATGATATCATATATGGTTCACTTATGACTTTATGTTACACATTATTTTGTAAATTCATGTTAAAGTAGCATTTTGGGTAAAATCGTTTCATTTATCATCCGTGTTTTGACTTGTAGTTATTCATATGATTTCTTAGATCGTGATTAATTACCTATAGAATGTAAAACATGATTTATATATATCATACTTTCAGAATATACATATATATATAATAGATCGATAAATAGAAAGTAATACACCATTCATGGAGACGGTAGGCCATACGTACGCATGAATGCTGTTTTCGTTTCCTCATTAAATTGAATGGAAGTAATTAAATAACATATACATAAGTCCAATATCATTAATATGTCATATATTTTTTGATTATTTAATATATATACTCTATAATCATTCTTTGATGGTTAACTTGGAGAATGAATCTCATCGTGTCGTGGAGACGGTAATCCGTACGTACGCACGAGCGATGATATCGTTCCCATAATTACTGAATGGAATTAGAGTGGATGATATAATATCTCAGAATTAGTATCATGTTATAATTACCATATATATATAGTTATTGTTTACACCATTATACCCATCCATGTAAGGTGGTGGTGGAAAAACATATTATACCACGGCGTGGAGAAGATATTCCGTACGTACGCATGGGCGGTGATTTCATTTTCCGTAGGATGGATAAAATGTGAAATGGGGTGGTTTAATATTTATAATAACATATCAGTATGTTATTGATACTGGTGTTATTACTTTATAATGAAAAAACTAAAGAACAATAATTTTAAGTAGAAGGAAACTTGAAAGAATCGGTCGAAGATATTACCTCTTCTTCAACGCACCTCTTTTAAGCTTCCTCTTAAGGCACTAGAGTTGGTATTTTGAAAATACCAGAACCTCAAGAATGTTTCTAGGGAAGTGTAGAAGAGAAATGGGCAGGGTTTTTAGGAGATTGAAGGCTCCAAGTGTTGTGAAGTGAAGAGGGAGGAGGTTCTTGTTTATAAGTAAGGAGAGGGGCACCTTTGGAAACATAAGAAATATTAATTTATAATAAATTCAAAACCCAAATAAAAACTTCCAAAATGACTAAAATACGAATCTTAGATGATATAGGGTTTTAATACCATCAAACATTAAAATTTAGACATGTTGGGAATATATTTTAAACATTATCAACTTGATTTATCCTTATTTAATCTATTTAATTTTATTTGTAGTAATAAGATTCTAAATTCTAAATTGTTATAAATAATTACTTATGTGTTGTGAATTTTCCATAATTGGATAATTTATGTCATTTTAGAACATATAAATTTTAATTTATGATTTTTAAATATTTTTGTGATTTTTAAACAATTCAATATTATGTTATTTTTATAAAATAACAATAGTGTCTATTTTGGAACTATTCATTTATCTGAATTTAAATAAAATCCTCACAAAAAGATATGTTCAAAATAAAAGCTTTATTAGATTCATAACATGTCATATGTTTCTATAAAATTAGTGGAGCACATTATATAGTTCATATAATATTTATTTTCATATTTTTAATACCATTTATTTTCTATTTCAATCAATAAAATAATATCAACATCACTATTGTGTCACCTTTAATGATAATTATTTAATCCCTAAAAATTATAAATAAATCCACATGATGTTGTTAATTTTATTATATTTCTTTAGACTATTCATGTTTGAAGTTTCATGAAGTTTATAAGATTTAAGAGAGTGACAGGTTGCCACTTTTTTGGTTTTAATAATAATTAAATTATTTTCAAATCCAAAAGTCCATAAAATGAATATAATCAGACCATTAGGTGATATGGGTCGACTTTTAGTCATCCAATAGAATTTCGGAATGGTTTAGGGTAATTTTATAATCTTAGGTTTATCCTTAATCACCCGATTTATCTTTAACTGAAGTAAATAAAAATTGCCGTAGTTACTATTCATAATATCAAAAAAATAAAAGTATCCTATTAACATAATTTGGAACCACTGAATCCAAATATGGAAACAATTTTTCAAAATTCAAAACCCAGAATTTGCAGTAATTAAATTAAAATTTATCCCATTGTTAAGAAAATAGGTTTTAAAAGTTAAAATATTACCAAATATTGAAAATTGTTTACCTTTGAATTCAATATAAAATTAATGGTAATGACATAGATTATATTAAATGGTAAAAATATATTATATTTATACTTTAAAACCATTCAATATTATAATTTAACCATAAAAAGTTTTGCGACGAAAAAAGTTGTTTTTAATTAAAATATAGCGTGTTTTATCTATTCATTAAAATATGAAAGTTAGCAGAATAATATGATAAAATTTATCAACAGTAAATTTTTATATCCTAATTTCAAAAAAGAATTTTATTTTGTCAAATTGAACTTATAAACATGTCAAAAACTATATTTAAAGTGGGTGCACTATCAGAAGGTGGCAAAACTGCATTTTTTTGAAAAATACTTATTTTACCAGAAAAATTTATTTTGTTCTCATACCATGTTCTAGAAAATGTATAAGATGGATAATAATGTTATGAAATTCAAAATGTAGTTAATACTATTCATAACGGCTAGTCCATTATAATATTATAACAATATATCATTGTTTAGTGAATCCCGGTATTGCGTACTACACACGCTATCGAGGAAGGTTGTGATTGCGTGTAAAGCGAGCCAAGTCAGGGATGCGTGTAGTGCAAGATCCTTTTGGTGTAGCGTACAACACAAGACATCAATGATATTAAAAAGAATAATTCTCATAAAATCTCGGGTTGTTACACACCCCAAACCTTGTGACATTATATCTGTGTTTGGTTGAATTCATTTATCAATTTCCTTATTTTGGGGTGATTAGCTTCTAATTTCTGAATTCAATCGTTTATGTGTTATACAAAATGAAATTTTTTATGTATTGTTACCTATTTATAACACATATAATTACATATACAGTTTTTTATGTATTTTATTCATAATTGATAATTAAATTATGAATGTATTAAATTATGAATTGAATTCCGGATTGCACATGTAATTATCATCTCTATTCTGAATTTAATTCTAAATCAATTATGTATGTTTATAATTACCTTATGAATTATGTTTTAATTATGTATATGTATAGTTGCAGGGTACATTATGTGTTAAATCTATATGAATTTATTGTGTGTATGTATGTGTTATAGTTCGTTATTGCAGGTAATTGGAGTTGGGAAAACTGGAAATGCAGAAAGGGCTGCCTACTAATGGAAATCACATAATAGTAGGTTGCTTACAAAATTGCACAGCAATGCCTATGCCAATTTTTTTACAACCGCTAGTATAGGGATGTGAATTTGTTTTATACCAACAGTTCTAAGAGAACCATTGGTAAAAACATTTTCCCAATGATTTAAAATAGTTGGGATATAGGTGGAATATTTAGATATACCAACGGTTTGTGTAAACCATTGGTAAAAACTTTACAAAACTATATTCCAATGGTTTGAAACCATTTGAATAGTATGTTTACCAACTGTTTCAAACTGTTGGGGAAAAGTTATACCAACAGTTTGAGATAACCATTGGTATAATGTAGATTTCCTAACATATACAAACTATTTTCCCAAAACAGTTGGCATATCTTTTTTCCTATAGCTTACTTCCCTACGGTTTGGAGAACCATTGGTATAATATATACCAATGGTTATCCAGCCTTAACCAATGGTTTTGAACCATTGGTAAATGGTTTATTTCTAATAGAGGTTATTATTCACCAAAAATTATTTTCATCTTATTGAACCACATTTTACGTATTGATATTAGTCATGTCTCTCATATTTTTGAAATTCAACCCATTGAAGTGTTAAAATTAGGTTTTATAAAAAATTTCAAATGATCATAGAAGGTGGGTAAAAGACGGTAAAAAGTTCAATAAAATATTATATATCTAAACTTATTATAAAATGACTCCAATGAATTACATTGAACATATATAGGTATTATTTATCTTTTTTGACATAAAATAATTAAAATAAAATAACTAATTATTTAAATATAAATTCAGTTCTAAACAATAACACAATGTTTTTCACTATTCATAAAAAATTGAAAGTTTTCAGAAAAATACCAAAAATTCCCCATAAACCAAATTTGATATTCCAAATCAAAAAATGAAGTCCATTTTGAAAAATAAAATTTATAAAATTTCAAAAATGGGTATTGCTATTCATAACGACTAGTTTGATTGGTCTTCATGTCTTAAAAGTCCAAGTTTCATACAACGCAATCTACTACACTATTCAATAGGAAATGTACCGTGGAAGCTTGGGGTCCTACAAACATGATATTTTTTTTATTCCATAAGATGGAAATTGATAGAAACCTAAATAATATATATTATTTCCATTCCCCAAAGAGGGATCGTTAATCCTTAACATTGTAGGAATAAATGGATAATTATAACTAGTTATCCACATAAATGTGTGTATCATATATAGATTTTACCTCCACCTCCTTTTTATTATAGAATCACTGTTATGTATTATATTGACTATTAATATCAATAAAGGTGATTTAGGTATGGACCCTCCTAGTATTTTGAGTTTTAGGTTACAAATTATATTCTTATTGAATAACACTATTAAATATATATATTTATTTAATTTTCCTATTTCACTATAGTTGTATTGTTTCTACATGCACTATATCTTATGATAGATTATTATGGTATGTGGTGGTGACTTTCAGCTATGTATTGTAATAATTACACATTGTAAATATTCTTATGAGAAGTGTGAATATTTTTTTCGTCATGGACTAGAAAAAGGAATTGATCTAGATCATGGGATATAGTTTTATTAGTGTCTAGGATGATTTTTTTATATATTTTACTATATGGGTAAAGTGTAAATTCATTGGTTATCCTTTGTTACCCACATGGTATATCTCACTTACTTTTCATCACTTCTGGTTTTTTAGGATATGTTTGGATATCCAAATCTATATGATGTTGTTAACTAGTTTCACTTACTTAGGGGATTTTTTCGATACAATTTTTTCTTATTTGTATGTGATTTATAATCATAGAATTTATTCATATAGTATAACTTTTCTTGCACATTATTTCATTGTAAAATAATTTATTCCCTTAGTAAACCCCATGTACATAATGGTCATGATAACTATGTGCATAGACCATATTTATGTGATGTGTTATTCAAGGGATAAAACCTTCTCCAATGCATTTAACACTATACACATAGAATTTATACATGTTTATGGTGATCAGCAGGTATGCATGACTGATTTTGACTGTGCTTATTAATTATTACTTGGGTATTTAGACCATAGTCAATATAGGATACTATGTAAGTGGAATTATCTCGTTATGGAGATTTTTTTAATGATTTTTTGTAAAAAAAATTAGAATATTTAAAATTAATGAATCTCTCTAATGGATATGGTAGGTTGTCTCAAACCTCATTGTAGTTTTTGGGATATGTGTGCGATATGATTAGAAATATAATTCTAATATATTATGGAGGATTATATATATTAATAAATTTTAAATGTGTGGATTCTAAATATATTTTAATATATAATGTTAATAATTTCAATGGGATATCACATGAAACAATGTAATTTTATTTGTTCATTTTGATTTTCATAAAATCATAGATTTATAGTAATGTGGAATGTTTGTTTTAAGCAAATTACTTACCATTAATTTTCATTTTATAATCCAGATATTATATTATTTTATTTTCTAATGATTAATTAAAATAAATTTTTCCTTCTTGGTTTTATTTTTTCCTTTGCATTTGTTTTTCTTAACATCATTAAATAATAATTGGTAGGAGTAGTATTTTTTCCATTTCCATCTTGTTTATGTCAAATTTCTATAAATTTTATTCTCTAATAAAATTCATTAAACATGTTTTATTTTTTTTAATTACACCATTACAACATTTTTAAAGAGAATATGTATTCTTTAGTCGTGATTTTATCTTCAATTATAAGGGTTCATGTTTATAAATTCTTTAAAATGTTATATGGTTTCTAGGTAATGGTAGAGAACGTTGTTTTCTTTTTCTTGTGTTATATTACATGATTATTTTTTATAGTGTTATTTATGTTTATTTGATATGGTATTTAAATAGATAAAAAAATAATTTAAATGTTATAGTCAGGTTAACACACTTGAATTATTTTTAGTAAACAGAAAATTTATTCCAATAATTAATATTTATATAATATTTGTTTTTTAAAAAATATTATCACTTTATCCATTTATAGTGTTTTATAATAAGAGTTCACTTATTTCGATAATAACCTGAATGAATTATAGTTTAACCATAAATACTTATACATCAATTTAGAGATTGCATTAGTGATAGGATAATGGTTGGTTTTATTAAGTTGAAAGGAATGATTGGATCACAAACATTTTTTGTCTCATTATCTGGTTTTGCAAACTAAACTACAATAACAAATTTCTGAATACTTATTTAATTTGTTTATTAAGGATTTTAATATGGAATTAATTTTGTGTGAAGGTATTAAATTAACCGTTTCAAATTAGTGAAACTACAACCATGGGTAATTTAATATTTTAGATGTTTTGTTTTAAAAAATTACACCAAAAATGGATATCATTTATATATAAAAAATTTAGACTATAATAATTTAATATCTTTAAATATGGATAACATTGGTAAACCTTATCTTGAAATAAGCTATTTTATTTAGCCAATTGTCTTCAAAGATTATGTTTTAAATAATGAAAATATTTTTAGATCAGGAACTTTTACTTTAATATTTATATGTCTTAAATTTTGGTAATAGCTTATATTATCACTTATTTTGAATATTTATGATTATATATCAGTTATGATTAATATCATACATAATAATTTGTTCAATACTAGTATGAATTGGTTATTTTATATAACATATTTAATGTCTACTTTAGCATGAAATTAGTGCGCCTTAGGTTATGTAATAATTAATTATTTTGGTGACATTCCATTTGAGTATATTAAATGAAATTATTTTCCCATGAATTATTCGTCAGTTTTATTAACGGTAGTTTCCTTGTTTTTTTTCTATGTTTTATTATTTCCATTGATTAGCTTATTTTTTGTATCTCTTTTACATGAAACAATGATTTATAGAATTCTAAAAAGTGGATAAATTTTTAGATATAAGATTATTGATTATTTGGTAATGCTGATATTTTGTTCCTATAATTAGCGATATGTATTTGAACATCTACTTTTATATATCAAGTCTATTAAATGATTATATATTGTTATTATATGTTTCCTATGTAAGCATTCCAGATGTTGATAGATAGGAAAATGGAATGGGATGAGCACTCAATGAGAGGACTTGTTTTTTACCTTCCCCTTTCATGAATGGATGACCTGTAGTATTTTTTTATTTGACACCATGAATGGTAAATTCACTCTTTTTCCTGACTAGAGCCACTATAGAGGTTCTGAGCTAGGATATCTATTGGTATGTACACGTATAGAGCCTAAAAGTATAAAGATTTTTTTTCATAATTAGAATTCATGTAAATGTTTATATTTTTATTTTATTTTCATAACTAATTGATTTCAAAAAATATTTATTTTTATATATGTATTGAAATTTATAGTATTATCCATGAATATGTTTATAAATTAATTTTTTAGTGGAGACATAGTGGGTACTTCCCTAGTGATTACTTATTATCACACCTATTATGTGCACTCTAGAGGACATGACCTAAAACATATATTTTTTCATTTGATTTTTCAAAAGTATACATTTCGGTTAAGTAGTAACCAATAATGATAGTCAGGATTAAAAATACACAATATTCTAGACTTAAAATTTTTAAGACAAATTCATAAAGGAATATAAGTCTTGAGGAGACCCTGATCCAAGTGGCACCTGAATCAATCGAAATCACATCACCTTCCATCAACTTCTTGAGAACAGAACTGTCGTCATCACCACTCTATCACCTCTAGAGCCAATGATAAGAACACGAAAAATTTAGAACAACATAGTCATCAATGAAACATCTTTTTATTAAAAATACAACACCATTATCAAGAACGAACATTGATAGTGTCATAACTATCGGAACCAAAAGTCAAAGAGTCATATTTGGAACCACTATCTACCAACACAATGAACATCCAAACAAAGAAATCACATCCTAGAATATCATTATCCACCTGAACACCACATCCCATAGACCCATAGAACCACTACACTATACCGACATATGGTAGAGATATGGGGCACATGGTTAATGAATTGTTTCAGTGGCTTAAGACCTTGTAGTGAATATATCCCTTCACCATGAACCAAACCAACAAAAAATAATTCCAAAAACATTATGAGATGAATCCATCTTAAAAAATCATTAAAAATGAAAAAAACAAATGGAAATTGAAACCCATAACTGTAAAGAAATTTCATTTCCTCATAATCACTAGACTAGAAACCACAAAACCAGAGCTGCTAATAAACGTGATCCATCACTCCTACATCACATTTCCAAGACACTATAGAACCATTTACTTCAAAGAGGTTCAATCCTAGAATAATGGTAATAGTAGAAAGATTAGTGGAGGAGGAATTATGATCCTTGAAATCTAGAAACCATACTATAAGAAATTGTAAATTGAAAGGAACAAAAAGGAAAAGAATAAGGGTGTAGGGATTCTATGATACGTTAAGGGGATGTAGAAACGTCATAAAAAATTAAACCCTAATGTAAACCATCCAAAAACACCATAAAATGATAGAATTAAATGATCTATAGAATAAAGGTAAAATAATCCAGGAAAATAGGCTATTTGAGAATGCTGTGTTGAACTCCAGGATAAGAACTAATGAGAAAACAATTTTATGAGAAACTGAAATTGAAGCCATCAATGAATTGTGAAAGGAAACACTTCCATAGAGAGGGGGATTATGAAACAAGAATAACACCAAGTTAGATGAATAAAGGGCCACCAATAGAATCAAATTAGGGGGTAAATTGGATCTCAAGAGTGAACCATCGAGAGTGGAGAGAGCTTAAGTGCAATTTGTGCCATCCTACCAGACTGGTGGACAAAAAATTTCACTTTTTAAGTTAGTTATGATAGGTATATAGATATATATTTAGGTTCATTTTTTTATCTAGGATTAGTTATATATTTACCAGGTTCGATATCAATTAGGTAGTGGAGAATAAGAGGCCATGTTTTATTAGTAATCATCATTGGGATCATAATATATTATTCATATTATTTTCTATAATATTCAGTTATGTTTATTAATGCTCTTGGGGAATTAGTTCCTCTTATTTTTTATCTATAATATTATGGAGGTATTTTTTCTTCTATATTATTATTATGTTCTAGTATGTGTTGTTGATATGTAGTTCACTCCTTATGGAGAATAGAGTTTTATATATTTTTTCAAACTTCTAACTTTCAAACAACCCATACAAAACAATTAATAAGAATTTGGGCATTAATTATCTCAATATTAAAAGTAGGTAAATACTCCATAATTATAAAACAAGGACCAAAACACTTGTTACCAACTTTTGGGGATTAAGGAACACTATTGGGGTCAGGGGATATATTATTTAGGTAGTATATGGGTATCCATGCCAGGATTTTTATGTTTAATCAATTATAAGGACACATATATCAATATTTTTTCTCTTTCAAAAAATCCAGTTTCCATAGGTTGGGTTAATCTCTATAGAAATCTACTAAGATATCCATTTCAATTATTCCATGTTTTGTATTAATTAAGTTAAATTCCTTTATAATTACTTTTAATGAGGAGTATTTTTCTTCACAATGGTTGTAATTTCATAATGATAAAGTGGTGTTTCATAATGGATATAAATGTTTATGTTCCTCTAAGAGCTCATTAGTAATGGTTGATTATATTAATTCCCAAGATAGTTACTTTGATGCCTAGTAATCCCTATACTTTATTAATCTTTATAAATACCCAATACTGTAGAATTTAAATTATTGAGTATTACCACTACTAAAACTTTTGATTTCATAGAATAGAGTGAATTTAATTGTCTAGATTGAGAGGGAATGATAGTTATATCATAGTATTTGATGAATGAGTACATAGATAACATCCAGGGTAGGCCCAAGAATTTGGTTCCCTACTTGATATATAATTATCAGTATCCTCATGTGTCAATGGAGAAATATAAATGCATAATCATGACTTATTATCAAAGGATACTAAAATCAATTGATGACATTTCTGATAATGAGGAAGCCATATCACTACTACAAATACCCATTTTATCAGCACTAAAAATCCTTTTTTATCAGTGCTAGAAAAGCATTGTTAAAGGCGGAAAAGATAAAAGTGTGGTCCCCTTTATCAGCGCTTTGTTTTAGAGCTGATAAAAGGGTCATTTATAAGCACTTCCTTTATCAACACTTTCTTTGTAGTGCTAATAAAGGACCCCTTTTATCGGCACTTTTTAAAATCTCTGTTAAAAGTTAAAAAAATTAAAAAAAATTAAAAAATCCTGCCAATCGGGGGGGATTTTATAGCACTTGAGCCCCCCCCCCCCACTTTTACAGCACTTTTCCACCACCCTCCAGTGCCCCCACACACCCCCTCCGCCCTTTATCAGCACTAGCTCCCATATTCCCCCATGCACGTGAGCCCCTGCATCCACCAGGTTTTGAACTCGAGACCTCCCCCCTACGCGCCTAAACCCTTAACACTCCTCTATTTTGATTTGTTTTACATTTCATGATATATATATATATAGTTATATTTATTCGTATAATAATATATATTTATATTAATATATATATATTTATATTAATATATATATATTTATATTAATATATATATATTTATATTAATATATATATATAGTTATATTAATATATATCTGTCTTTATTTATATATATATATTTAGTTATATTTATTCGTATAGTAATATATATTTATATTATATATATATAGTTTTATTAATACATATATTTTTATATATATTTATATTAATATATATATTTATAGTGATATTAATATATATATTTATTGTGATATTAATATATATATTTATAGTAATATTAATATATATATATGTAGTCATATTAATATATATATAGTTAGATTAATATATATATATAGTTATATTAATATATAAGTATATAAATATTCATATATTTTTATTTTAAATAAAATGGATATTAATTATTATTTAGATAAAGCTAATATATTTTATATGTAAATATATTATATTATTTATATTTATAATTAAATTTTTATGTGTGAATATGTAAAAAATATGTATATATTGTTATATATTTGATTATAAATAGTAGTGCATTATAAAAAAAGATAAAATTTCAAAAACATAATATCAATATGAATGTAATAACATAGAATAAATTCAGTCCCCACAAAAAAAAACCCAATAATACCCCCTTAAATGAGGCTGAAAATCCATAAAATGTTAAAACATCTCGGTACCCCGACTAAAAACTCAGTTTTGGAGGCCTTCTAGGCCTTTTTTTCCTCTAAAAACCTTGATCAGGGTGCCCCCAATCATCCCTATGTAGATCTCATCGCAGTCTTTGATGTGATATGTGGTAGAGCTCAAACGGACACCCAGATCAAAAGTTGTGGCCGTTTGAAGTTTGAGTTGCGTTTTCAACATATTTTGGATCTTTTTTTTATTTTTTTTTATTTTTTTAGTCTTCAAATTATTATTAAATGACTATTACTCCATAATAATTACCAAATTATTAATTAAAAATATTTTTTTAATTTTATTGTAAGCCATTTTCCCTAAATATATTATATATTAAGTGTAACTGTATATTTATACTTATCTAAAATATATTTAAAATTATATTTAAAAAATATATTATTTTTATATCAATATAACTATATATATATTGAAATATTAATATATATTTTTTAAGGAATTTATTTAGGAAGTAAACCCTTTATCAGCGCTTTAAAAACAGGCGCTCATAATACCCCCCTTTATCAATGCTAACGAAAAAGGACTGATAAAGGGGGGTACATTTTAAAGCACTAAAAAAGAGCTGATAAAGGGGGTAACTTTATCAGCGCTAAAAAAAGCGCTGATAAAGGGGTAATTTTATCAGAACTTTTTGTAGCGTTGATAAAGGTTCCCTTTATGAGCGCTTTTTTTAGCACTGATAAAGGTACCCCCCTTTATCATCCCTTTTTCATTAGCACTGATAAAAGTGTGGCACTGGGAAAATCAATTCATCTATTTAAACTAAGACTACATCCACCTATCTAGATTATCAATATGCCTATATATTATTTGAAGCATCCATCATTATGTTGTTATCAATCTTAATCTCAAGTGATTCATCAAAGATATTATTCAATAAATTTTTTGATGTCACTAGTTTAGATACTTGATTGTATTTTTACTATACTAGATACCATCAAAGCATTACATCCACCAAAACAACCAAAGAAGAAAATATACCCTGACTGGGTGGAGTTGACCCCTATAATTGATAATTTTTAAAAACTTCAAATTATCATCCTTTACTATATTGTGAGACTCAAAGTAACATCTAACTCATTTTTATTAAATCGTGTGGGGTGTTGTTGGGGAATAATGAACACCAAGTTGTGACTAAGCTTAAATGATATATTTATACATTTTATGGTCCACCATTAATTTAATTAAACAATAAATTTTCTATATTTATATAGAGTTTAGAGGATATCGACCTAATATCTCTTTAAAAATTTAGTTCCATGATATGGGACAAACAATTTTTGACCTCTATAACTACAAGAAATTTGATAATGAGATATTTTTATATTTTAACACCCAGTAAAAGGGTTTCACATATTCATTGGAGATATAAATCCTCCAAAAGTATCTTTGAGTGATTTTTGTAAAAAAATGTGTAAGATGAGTTAGCTAATTTATTAATCCCATAGAAATATTGTAGGGAATTCTATGATTTTGGATAAAGGAAACAAAATTTATATGAAATTATTCATTGAACAAGGAAAATACTTCTAAATAATCAATATAAATATAATGAGTTATTTAAAGGTATATGTGATAATAATCACTATCAAAATGATAAAAATATCATATATAGCTCCTATATTGATCTGTTTATATGTGGTCAAAATCCTATACATTCATAGTAAAAATTCACATGATCTAATATAGACACCAGATGAAAACATGGGGAAAAGGAATCGTGAATTTTAGAATATAAAAAATAAGGTTTATTCTTCTTATACAAATTAGGTTCCATATAATTTCATTTTTTATGTATAAAATAGTTTTATTACACTACCGTAAGTTAGGAAACTAAATAAATCATAGCTAAATAATTACCTTAATGTACCGATTTTCATTTTATGCTAGTTTACCCAATTCAATATTGTATTTTCATTAATTTATTACTCAAAAAGATTTTAAAAAAAGTTAGTAATTTTGGGAAATCCTAAGGAACACATATCTTTAGAATTAGACACATTTGTTAAATTAAAATTTTTATGAAATGAAGTTTGAAAGGATAATGTATTGAAATTGTACCACATGATAGACTATAAATTATTTTATCATATGCTTGTGATCATAAGGGAATCATTGAATGCATAACTCACGATGTATGTTGCCTCTATAAACCTATAAATGAAACCCTCTACATTACATCACTTTAAGAGAAGAAAAAACTCACCCTAATATGGAAAAGAGAATTAAGAAGAACCACTATGAGTCCTAAAACATAAATAGACTCTTCTGTACTTCTTCCCACATTTTTTTGAGGAGGATAAAATCCCATCCAATGAAAACCGTTCTTCAATAAAGAGTTCCAATTCACATTTTCAAATATTATTTGAAAAAATTGGTTATTTTATAAGAACAAGGAGTTTTATGAATCAATAACTCTTTATAATTCCTAAGTATATAGGATAAAGGAATACATACCCAAAGCACACAGAGAATTCAAGAAGTAATTCCTAATAACATTATACATTCCACCAAACTTGAATATAGGTAATTTAATGGGATTAGAAATATTGACATAATATTTTCATTAGCTTTTAAAAATATCCTTTAAACCCTTGGATACATAAATAATTTACTATTTGATCATCCTTTTAAAATAGGAATAAGTTATGTCTATGTCAATGTTTCATTTCATACATCAATAATTTACTATTTGATCATCCATTTCATACATCAATAATTTACTAAAAATAGGTTTTCATTATTTATTTATTCTAAAAAATGATCCATGATCTCACACTTATATAATTTTTTTAGAAAATTTAGAAGTACTACACTAAGATATCAATTCATACTGTCTTAATAATGAGATAACATTGATCCACTAAAGATCATTGATTATTTTAATTCCAATTAAAACATCATTGTACTAATTAAACCCTCAATAAATTATTTGATACATAAACTATGAAGTTAGTGACCTCGTATAAAGTTGTTCAGAATAACAGAACTCTTATAATAAGATATTATTATATATTATATATATTCTAAGATATTGATAGAAATGATTACCAATATAATAATAATACACTCACTTGAGAACAAATGAACAATAGCCTCAATCATTCAAGAGTTACATGTAATCCTATAATTGAAAAAACATAAGTAATAAATAAATTATTATACAAAGTCCCATTATGTATTTATCTAGATTCACTAACTAGAATAACCTAAAACATGTTATCCTTACAACTCCCTTGATTTATTTCTTTCTCCTCCTAAACTCTAAAACCTTCAAAAAAGTGAAATAACTTCTTTTTTCACTTATTTATCTATAAAAAAACATTATTGAACTATCTTAGACAAAAAAAATAATTCACGTAGCATAGGGTACTTGGTACATCATTCTAAGTGGTTAATATAATCTTTAAGTCACATCTAGATTATATTTTCTCTTATTATAAATGGACTCCAAAGACCTACAATAATATTTTTCTTCTTTATATATCATCAGATTCCACGTTCCTTTTTTATTGGGATTTTTCTTAATTTGGTTTTTCCTATTTTATGAATATTCTTTTTTCTGAATTGGGTATATGGATTAAATCCTTGTGTAGTTCATTTTTCATCAATGAATACAATATTCCTCTTATTTCTAACATTAAACTACTCTTATTTAATATTCTTGTCCCATATAAAATCATAAAGGGTTCTTTGAGAGTCTTTAGTTGATGTATCATGAGGAATGGAGTGTTTAATTAAAAAATTTATGTGCATTATGACATTTAGATATCATGTTATATATGAAACACATAAATTCAAACCAGTGCATCATCTAATATGTTCAAGCTCAACAATAAGTTGTGATATTGTTATTCCTTGCATTATCTTTGATGTTTTCTGTCCACCATAATGTGTAATATCCTACATCACATAACTTTATATCTATAAAATTTTATTTTTTTTCATCCTATCAATATCATATAATAACCAAAGATAATCCTTCATGTAACTTTATCAATCACCTTGAAAAATATAATCATGTTTGACCAAATATATAGGGATTTCATATAGTAACACTTAATCATGGCCTCCAATAGCCTCTAATCATAGATCTTTGTAGACATTTTTCATTTTTATTTGAGTTACTATGGTCTAAAATATAATGTTATCCAATTTACCAAAATTCATCATAGATAGTAACATTCATATGTCATATTCCACTCTCGTTTCATGGGAAGTGACACTATATTAAACTCTTCTATGGTTTTAATACATCTTAAAATGTAGGGTTCTTGTTATGCATGATATACTAGTTTCTTTAGCTCATGGTATTTCATGATTGGAAGTATTATTTGTTCATTGAATAATAAACAAATATATTTCACAACACATTATTTCTTCAATATAATCCATGAAGTCTATATCTTGAAAATAACCACTACATAAAAATGAATTTTAATTTTATCCATAATTATTTATTACTGAATAAAATTTAAAAAATTCAACTCAATATTTTAGGCCATTTTCACAATAAAATCAAATGCATAATAATATAATTAAAATTTTATATTTTTATATAAATTATAAAGATAATGGTAATATTTCATTGACTTTGAAAGTTAAAAAATGGATAATTTGTGTTTCAGTACTCTCAAACACTTAAACATTTCACTCCCAAGAAATTATCAATATATTAAACAAAATCAATCAAACCAAATATGAAAAAAATTATAATTTCTTAAAAAAATTATCATGTTTAATTAATGATATTTATTTCTGTTAACATGATCAGTTAGTATTAGAAATAATTGAAACCTATCATTTCTATATATTCCCCCACTTTTAAACAACCTTCAATGGAAATTTATTTCACACTCTTAATTCAAAACATAATATATATAAAAATTTATGTTCATTCAAAATACATGATAGTGATGGAATTAGAGTGAAAAAATATATAATTTACCACTCAAAATGAGAATTAATTTGTGTTAATCATGAGGGATTTAATATGGTTTACTACAAAAAAATTGTTTCTAAGTGAATGAATAACAATAACTCTTAAATGAAATAATTTCACTTAAGTAAAATTTATGATCCACATTCAAGATCATTGAAAATATATCACATATATAATTGTATGAACTATTAAAATTATCATTCTCTTTTAAAATAAATAAAACATTTTATAAAAAATAATATCCCTCCATATATTTTCTTTATTTTATTTTTTTAAATATTATCTTTTTTGTTTTGTTTATATAAATATTTAATTCATCATATTTATTTCTATATACACGGATCCTTTTTGTAAATTTTTTTCTTCAAATATTGTTTTACATAGAGTGGAGTCAAAATAGAAAATATATACTAAATTGAAATATAACCTAATTAAAATAAAACAAAATCATGTTTTTTTTCAAAATACATTTCCCTAATCGCATAAAAAACAAGAGAAATGATTCCCAATATAATTATCTTGAATATAATCATGAAACATTCAAATATTAATATAATAAAGGATATATATGTTCATAAATTATGTCACATATGTGGAAAAAAATGGAATCTATGGGATAGAAGTTGGGATAAATTAAAATGTGGGTCTCAAAAGTAATCAGGTGATTGAAAATTACGCCTCAAACATATTACCACAAAAACCACAATCCCAAAATTGTTATGAAAAATAATTCTATAATGTTACTTCTCATTAGTACATAATATTATTTTTTTTATAAATTTTAGTTATTAGATAGATATTGGAAAAGGGATTATATTACTTAATGGGGTTAGAATAATTACATTTTTCAATAAATCATGGGCATAAACCTAAAAATATTTCCAAAATTTATGTATATAGTTGAAGATCAAAAACAGTGAAAATAAAAAACATATCCACAATCATTTATTTGTCTTAAATTAAAAATTTTAAAATTTTTCACCAACAACCAAGTAGTCAAAAATGATATAGATAACTAATTTTTTTCCACAAAAACACAACATATATAAAAATGAAAATAAAACATAAATAAATAAAGGGACACTATCCTCCCATTAGTTTTATGCATTATCCTCACTATATATATATCATGACATATAATTTTACCTTATATAATTGAATATAACACATAAGAGAAATCGTAGTGAGATCAGAAAATGGTGATTTATTATGGATATAACCTACCTTCAAATGATATCATGTATGGATAAGTTTTATTCCTCCTAAAAAATTTTAGAAAAAAATATGAAATTATTATTACTTTAAAAAATATAAGTAACTAAAAATTAAAAAAACATGAAAAAATTAAAATCATGGAGTTGCCTCCCTATAAGTGTTGTATTTTCACTATCTACATCTAGAATTTTTTAGTGATCATCCATGATATAAATATGTAGGTGGTATTCTAAACATAAACAAAGAAAATTATTTCTTTTAGTGTACAAAGAATCACACTATGTTTTTTTTCTTCGTACTCTTTCCTAAGGTACCCTTTAATAATGTAATACTTGTTCTCTAAATCCATATTTTTTTCTCAGAACTAGTTTTAAGTCTAGGGAGAAAAAAAATTATGGATCTCAACACCCTTCTTCATTAATGATTCATATACTATTTATTTAATAAACTCTTAGTCCCCCACTATTGGTTGCTTAATAAGTGAATATATATTTGTAAGACATATCTACTCCTATTTTATGGTTTCTTCTTATTATTCCTCCTAAAAGAAAATCCAATAATCAGCTGAGTCTATAATATTTAAAAAACGGAAGATATTTTTCAATATATCTTATACAAAACTAATCAACTCTGAATAAAAAATATTCTCCCTCTTGTGTATCAAATTTTATGTTTTTTATCTAAGATCTAACTTTAGACGGTGTGTATTATGTAATATAAGTTGTTGATATTCTATCTTATCTTCAAAAAAATTTTGTTTAATGACTTATTATTTATAAAAAACTGAAATAAAAATGTTTTAAATATATATTAAAAAATATGAGAGGATCATTTTAAAATTCATATCAATGAAAATATGACCAATAACTATCGAAAACAATTTTATCTCCCACATCAGATTTATCTAGAAACTAAATATTTAATATTTCCCTATACTTTTGTAGTAGATTATATTATATGGGAACCTTTTTATTTTTCTTCTCTAAAAATGCCACTCAAAATATATGTGGAACATCTTTATGTGTATTTACAAAATATTATTTATGTTTTAACCTTATTCTCTATGTTCCCCATGTATAAAAATAACTTGGTTAATATTGATTTTATTATCTTTAATAAAAAAATTCTTTATAGAACTTATAATTGTTAACCTCATGTGTGGGTTTATCTTATAATTTTTATTCCATATTCTATATGTTGTATGAATATCCATACACATGTGTATATTTATTCTACATATAATATGAATTTTAATTTAAATATATCATCATGTAAAATTTTTATTAAATTATGAAAACAAAAAAAATAATGGAAAACAAAAAAAAATAGAGTTTACCTAAACATTAATGATTCCAAATTTTGGAAAAAAAAATACTGACAACATCAAAATATGATTTAAAAACAAGGTTACACTACATTGAAGAAATATAGTCATCTATCAAGAGAATGAATTTCACTTATACATAGTATGTTATTTTGTTATTGACTATTCTATGTTTTTTATTTTAATTGAATGATAGTAATGAAAAAATTAAACAATTGGAGATTTGGTATGACTAAAAACAAAATATGAATGCAACGTAGAGTTAGTTGTATCTCATTCTAGGATTATAATATTTTTAATTTATCTATCAATTACTATAAATTAATTATTCATAGAATTCATTCATTCATACAAAATATCTATGATAAGAGACATATCCATATCACGTTTAATTAATGTTGAGAAACAATTCACAGTGATCACAGTGCATTCTCTCATTCTAGTATGAGATATTGGATTTAGTGAAAA
This sequence comes from Viscum album, assembly GCA_963277665.1. Taxonomy (NCBI): domain Eukaryota; kingdom Viridiplantae; phylum Streptophyta; class Magnoliopsida; order Santalales; family Viscaceae; genus Viscum; species Viscum album. The sequence goes on along the minus strand of OY728127.1, from coordinate 1,327,160,549 downwards.
TTTCTCTGTATTTTAATACCACATAAAATCTCACCTCAATCATTAAAACCTTATTAATTTTGTTAAAATTATAAGAGTTAATTATTAGATACTTATATAAATTATTTTATAATCATATCACTCATATAGAAAAATATGACATCATCAAAAATATATTATAAAAGATTGATAGAATTATGTTATAAAATAATAAGAAAACCATAACACAAAAATAATTTAACAATCACTATAATCACTCAATAGATACAAAATAAACAAAAAATGAAGAACAATAGGTAATTTTAAAATTAAAATATAAAAAAATCATTTTATATTTACATGGATTCACTCCCTAGAATAAAATACATTGGGTTTTCTTTGTAAATCCCTAATTTTTTTTCTCCTTTAAAACACTTCAATCTTCCCAAAAGTGGAAAAACCTTTTATATTCTCTTAATTCATAATAAATAGACCATTTATATATCTTTAAGGATCTTTGTATTAAATCAAATATAATGATTTAGCTTATTGATCACTCAAACTGGAAAATGAAGCATTAAAGACCATTTGTATCATCTTCCCTATCAAGAGACATGGATTTTAGTTTCACACTAAAATTTTCATCTTCCCTTTTTTATCATTGTTGTTAACATTTATTTATTTGTTGGGTTTTACAAAATTTGGATTATAATTTTTTTAACATTTATCTTTTTATCCATAGTTTTATACATCAATCCATATAGAGTGCCTTTATCATCAAATTCTATAATATTCCTCTTCTTTCTTAACTAAAACAATTCTTATCAAATTTTATTTAGCCTTATATAATAAATAAGTCTTATTTTGGATTCTTCTATTAGGGTATTGCGACTAGGTTGGAGTGTTTTAATTTATTTTTTGTCTTTTTTTTATGTGGATATCATATTGGTGATAGAGAGAAAATTAATAAAAATTATCCTATCATCTTCGATAGTAAATATCAATAATAAGTTGTGATGTAGTTTTCCAACACACCGTCTTTTCTGATATGAGTATTTCATAATTTATAAAACCACAAGTCATGTTATTTTTAGTCTGCCAACATTATCATATTATTCTATCAATATCTTATCCTAACCATTAATAATATTTCATGGAACTATATCTTTCCCCAAAAAGTAGAGAATAATGGATGAGAAATGTTATCACTTATAGTATAAATTCATTATGACCTCCAATAACCTGTAATAATAGAGGTTGATTTAAGTTATTCCTTTTATTTTTTGTTTTTAAGGATTATGGTATCCAGCTTTCAAATCCAATGACATCAACTGTATCTACCAGTATCCATTAATCATATTTATTTGGTTTCATTATAGGTGTCCCTATTATGTTATCACCTTCTATGATTGTAGCATGGAATGTTACATAGGATTATAATTTTGGGTTCCTCATCTTGGAAATCAATTTTACATAAAAACAAACAAATTTAAAAGATATCAATTAATATAAAGTGCAATAATACAATTATAACATTAAAATAATAATTTTGCATATGTTTTGTAATCAAATTATTAATATACATATATAATGAAAATATTCTAAATTTCTATAAATTATGAAAAAATAGAGATATTTTTATTGAATTCTAGAATAAAAATAGGGATAATATATATTAATGAATGATGGTTTGATCATGAACCACAAAATTCTCACCCTACTGTCATTATACTAGTAGATGAATTAGAAAAATAAAATTCAATAATCCAATCTCAATGTGTGATGGGATCAATCCGTCCCAACCCATATATAGAAGGTTCCCTATCCACAAAAACCTAGGTGTAACACACTTAATATTATTTAGGTAAGTATTCAATTAAATTTTCGAAAAAATCCATGTATTTTAGTGTTTTTAGACTATCGAGGGTATTGGAGTGAGCTAGAGGGTCAATTTTAGGAGTTGACTCTATGATCAGGATAAAAGTAAACTATTGGTGGATTGTCACTTTGTAACACAATAGGGTTTCAGTTGGATGAGTGTCGTGTTAATGTATTCCACACTAAATTATTTACGGTTAAACTCTACTGAAAATTCAATATGGGAGGTTGCTCCATGAATCACATGGCCATTCCATATGGGTGGTGTAGGTTGGGGTTTTGGTTTTCCCCTAGTGAATGTGTGACATGAAGGCTCACACGATAAGGAGGGGACATTATGTTTTTTCTTCTTCCATAGAGTGAGGAATTATTCCAAGTCCATGATAGACATTCCTTAATGTGACCTTGAATGAAGGACTACACCATGACCATTATGGTCATACAATAATACATATCATGTTCATTTTTATTAGTTTTAATTCAATTATCTTGATGACTAGTCTGAGGATAGATAAAGGATAAAATTTTCTACTCTTCTAAAATAGATTAGGTAATTTTAGGATGTGGTATTTTGGATCATCATTTGAAATTAATTAATCAATGACATAAGAAATCTATGATCCAAAATTCAAGTATTGAACAAGGAATGGAATTCAAGTTAATAAATCGAGAAGAGAACTACAAGTATAAAAACTGATGTCTTTTGGAGTAGTGAACAGAGGATAATAAATTGAGTAACACTTATTAAGTAGTGATCCATCTATAAACCACTCTAATAGAGGTGAAATTTGGGAGTCTGTGATATTTTATCTAAATATTATATAGTTAGTGTTAGTTGGTGTGATGTTAAATGTCTAAACATTTTATCCACACAAATATGGAACTATAGTGTATTCTAGTATAGAGTGTATTCTACTTATATTTAACTGAGTATGGTTAAACAACGTAAATCTATATGCTACTAAAATATTATATTTTTTAAATATGGTTGATGTTTCATATGGATTTATTTGATGAAATTAAATTTTGAATAAGTTTTCCTCATAAAAAGGGAACATGATCCAAAGAAAAATAGTAAAAGGAAAAAAATTAATATTTTAACACCTTGATTCAAACCAAACCCCAAATGGTGTCTTGAGATCCTATATATATCCACTACCATCAGATATATTTTCCTCATTATGACACATTCTATACTGTTTCAAGGCATATTTAAATTGAAACTAATATGAGTTAAGTTTGATATTTTATTTTATTAGTATGCCTCTATAATTAACCTCTTAACATATTAATTTAAACATATATTTTTATTAACTCTCTAAAAAATATCTCAAATAGGTAAATCTATAAAAATTATACAATCCCCCTATCTTTATATATGTATATAAACTAATATTAAATAGTCAATTGAATCAATGAAGTTTAGTGGTAATTTTATCCAATTTTTATAAAATTATAACAGTATCTTATTATAGCTTATTTTATACATTATATTCTAATGTTACATGACAAATAACATAGAAAACCCATGACATTTTAAACCACAAATTACAAAATTATTAATTCAATAACCATATAAAAAGTTTGTAATATTATTTCTATTATAACATGAAAATAATGGCTTTTAAAATTGTAATACAACCATTTCTGACATGAAATGTTAAATTAGAGATATATACATCAAATATAATCAAATAAAAAATCCATTAAAAATAAATCAATAATTTTATTTTTATAGTACATTATTTTCATCTTGGATTTATTAATATCTATAATATCTCATTTTTAAATAGCTCAAGTTTAGGATACATGATAATTTGGGAAACATCTAACCATACCTTTATGGTATTTTTAGTATAACAAAGTATGTATATTAAAGTATATAATATATAATTAGTACATTTTTTATCAATATACATTACCTCTAGAATGGCTTGGATAAGAAAATAATAACCACATATTAAATCCCAAAATTTATTTTTTTTCTTGTTATATACTCTCCCAAAACCACATATTTGAATTTTTTATTGTTTTTACTAAAGTAATTGGATGTAATGAAGACATAATAGTTTCCTATAAATACCTAAGATCATTAATGTGGTCAATATCTTTTATTTTTACACTTTATTTAATTATTTTTATTTATTAAAAAGGGATTATCAGTTAGAATAAATATTTTTTATAGTTTGAAAAACATTATAATAATCCACGAAATTAATACATGATTAATGATAATGTCTTATTCAATAAGATAATATTACAAATTTTAGAAGTCAATGATTAATCCTAGTAATGTTTATCTTAAATTAATATATTATTTTCAATCTATATTATATATAGTTATATAATCACATCAAAAAAAATAACTCTCTAATCAATGATTTCAAATAAACATCAATATTCTTCATTGGATGGCATCGAATTACTAATTCTCAATATATATATATATATTGTCTATTTTTCTATATCCATGTACGTAAGAATTTTGGAATTTTAAAATAAATAATAATTGAATATTGACAACCATAACCACAAAAATAATGAAAAACATTATAGAAAACCCAAATAAAACAATATAAGGTTTTAATGAAAAATATGTATGAAACTAACCAAAATTCTTATCTGATTCAACATCACATGAATTATTTAAGTTTCAATTTATATAATCATTAAATAAATTCCACTTGAGGATTGATGTTGTGATATTGGGTAGAAATATATTGTATAATCATTGTGTAATTAAAGAAATTTCTAAATTATTTTACAGGAACAACTCAGGTTTTTCCATTTTCCACATCTTAATACCATAATTTTCAACATGTAGGAAAATTAACTACATATTAATAATCATAAAAATTTAAGATAAATTTATTTATACCTCCACAAATATTATAATAATTAATACCTAAATTAAGTACTTACTTTTTTTACTTTCCAATTTTTTTTGGAAATATTCCTCTATTTAGAAACAAATATTTAACCAAACAAAACACATGATTAAAACAAGTATAAGACATAGAAACTTTTGATTTAACAATGAAATTTTTTTTTAATTATTCTATGTTACTTATCCTACATCCAAGATAAATTTAATCCAAGATAGATTTTAGAAATTTATAAAATTCAAATAATTCAAATCTGTAAATTAAATCGTCATTCTGAATGTCTATTTTTTTAAAAGATGGTATGATATGATAATGTACTATATTTTTAAATTTTTATGGATCTGGATTAAAGAAAACATAATTTCCCACTCAATTAAATTCTTCATATTGATTTCACAAAACATAATCTACTACAACACCAAAAAAAATTTATCAACTCTAAAAATATAAAATGCTTCATATATCTTGATATAAAATTTCTTACACAGACATATAATTATGCATTTTAAAATAAAATCAATATTTTTAGGAATAAATTCTATAAATGATTCAAGGTTATTAATATAGAAAGGATTTATAACAATACCATGTGGATTATTTCAGTGAATTATTAAACAATGTTCCAATAATAAAATTTCATAACCATTCTCTCTCTCTCTCTATTTTTTCTAAAAAACAAAAAAGATTAATAAAAAATATTTACCTAGAATAATACAAACTAGTTATAATATTAGAATGGCCCGAAGGCCTTAATTTTTATTGATTTTTGATAACCCCCCTTTCAAGGGATGAGGGGGAACCCATACAAGGCCTTTAGGCTCAGATATTACAAGGCCTATAGGCTTAGGAGATTACATGACCTGAAGGTCTCCAAGAATTCAACCACACTATCTACAAGTAACTGCCCCTCCCCAGCATCTGCGTCATGATAGTAGCTCTCCACCTTTGCATGGCCGTCTGACTAGGCTTCCCCTGCAAGCATAGGCTGGTACCGATGGCATAATCATACCCTCTCATTCAAACAATCCATTTGGTTCTGCTATGGTGAGGGCACCTGCTCTGAATCCTCTTCTGGGGCTGCTCCTTTTTTGTAGTGTGTTTGGGGCAACTGCCTTTGGCCTGAAGGCCTTGAGGTGGCCCAAGGGCCTTAATGGTGTCCTAAAAGCCCGACTGACCCAAAGGCCTGGGTGGCCCAAAAGCCTTGAGGACTCCAAGATCAAACAGCTGGCCCAAGGTGAATAGTTTTAGCTACTACAATATCAAACTGTACCTACTGCAGTAACTTCTACATAACCTTCTACAGTACCCGCACAGTGTACAGTTCTACTATAGTACCTATACAGTATACGGTTCTTCTACAGTACCCGCACAGTGTACAGTACTACTATAGATAGTTGTAATTATAATAGTTCTAATTATCTTAATTTAATTAAATTTCAATAACTAAAAGTTATCGATATTATTCATAATTTTTATCTATATTTATCAATTATATTTTCAAGTGAGATATTTTTTAAAATTATATTATTCAAATTATTTTAAAATTAGGAAATTTTAATTTCATAAATTATTATAATTATTTAAACTATTTACATTTTTTTTCAATTATTGTATATTTTATTATATTTTTTAATTTTCAAAGAAAATTTTTGTTTCATTTTTTAATAATTAATTATTTTAAAATAATTTTTTTAGTTTATAATAATCAATAATTAAGTATAATTTATTATTTGTTTGAAACATAATTAGTTTAAAATAATAATATGTTAATTACACAATTTTTTTGACATATATTTTATTTTATAGATATTTTAATTTTACTATTTTAATTACATTAAAAAAATTAATAATGTCATTCATAGTTTTCAATTATATTTTTTCGTTAATAATTTTCTAGTACTTGTATTAAAATTATTTTACAATAATGATATGTATTTTCATTATATTTTATCAATTTTTAATATTTTAGTAATTATAATTAATTTATATTAACTCTTGGCTATATTTTATAAATTAATAATTTTTTAAAATATTTTTAGTCTTTTCATTAAATTTTTCAAAACAACTAAGTATATTTCTAGAACACATTGAATTTAAATACATAATTGAATGTAGTAATATTTTTTAGTGATTATATAAATATTTAACTAATTATATATTAACTTTTAATTTCAGTATTCAAAAAATTATAACTGTAATATAAAATAAAAAATAAAAAGAAACAAACTATTTCAAAATTATAACATTTAAAAATATTATTCAATAATTTTATAAATACAGGTTCTTAATTAACTACTATAAAAATTAAATATAAATAAAATACCTTAGTAGTGTGTTAAAAGATAATAATACATGTAAATATGGTTCCCTGACTCGTGACATAGTTAAAAAAAGGTAAAATATCATCAAATATGTTTAAAATGAATAATAAGGGGTTGTTTGTGCTTGGGGTTACATAATTAGTTTTCTTATTATGGGATTGTATTAATTAAAGGATATTGATCACTCTTTTTTTAATCATATTTTATACTTATCAATCTGACATAATTATTTTCTGATTTCTTATATAGGTTTTTATCATTACATATACAATATACTGAGGGTTAGTAACATAATTAAAACACTTCCTTGATATCAATAAAAAGTTCATTAAGTTAAAATTTTATAAGAAAAATATTAGACTGTTGTATAGTCTAATGAGTTATTAACACTATTAAAAAATATTTAATACTCACATGAAACATTGATAGAAAATATAATGATATGATATATCCCATTAAGTTCAATTTCATGTAGTGGGCCTCTACTTGGCCCTTGTGGGAATTATCACCTTCCTTATGCTCTTGTCATCCAAACCACATAAACCTACATGATCTTATATCTTATTGAAAACTATATGGAGAGATACAATTGTTTTTTATAAGGTGATTAAAGTCATAATAATTGTACGAGATGTAATTATAAATAAATTAAGCAATTTTATGCATAATATATTGTGGGTATGAATGAAATAGATATTGTAAAATTACTTTTAATATAATCATAAATGGATTGTATGTGATATATAAAATGTTAAAATTGTGACTAAATATAAAATATTTTATAAAATATTGAAGTGATATATTCATTCCAATAAGAATTTTATTTTCCAAAACCTCAACCAATAAATTAGAAATGTCATGACTAGTCAAGAACCAATAATATATTTTTTGTTGGGTGAAAAGGGTAATAGTTATCCTTGTTACAATGTTGAGTGACACTTGACTAAGTTATCCAATCAGATTGGCACCTAGAGGCAAGCTATTGAGAATATTTATTAGATGAATTGGGGAAAACATTGTTCACTTAATAATTCAAGAATTTTATTTGATATAATTAATAGTAGTTTTCTACTTAAATGTACAAGACTAAAGATATGAGATTAGTTGAGTTATGACATGTGAAAAATATAGATCCTGGTCTAAAAAATTACGAATATTGATGTCTATTGATTTAGTGGTAGTATATTTAATATTATGACATATTGAATAATTACATGCATGATACTAATAATGACTTTTATATTTTTTAATATATTCCCTAAATTAGATGAAACTCAAATTTATTCTTTATATTAGTCCTTGAGAAGGAAAATTATGATGATAATAGTTTCATCCATTGGTATCGAAATTTTAGAATTTTTCTAGAATAAGAGGATAAATAGTACAATCTAGAGAATCTCACGCCATATGATTTGTTTTCTATACCATATAAGAGGGTAAATTTTCTTATTAAATGTTTAAAACGGATGAATATGAAATAATATTCCTTCTAATATATAATATCATTTACTTACATCTAAATATATTTAAAGACATTGAATTATTCAATGTGACTGAATGGAGAAGGAAGAAACCAACTATTTATAAGATTAAAATAGATAACTATCACAAATATAGAACAGTAGAGAACACTAAGAACCAAAATTCCTTTATATTAATGTTTTTAAATCTATGACATCTCTAATAAGAAATTTATAGGTATTAGGTCATTAAATAACTACCAAGCAAGGTAAATTCTTATTAAACAAATATAGGTGTAATAAATAGCCTCTAATGGTCAATTTGTAGGATTAAATAACCTCAAAATATAGAATAATTCTGAAAAAACCATTTATTTTGAATTAATGAGCCCTTAAATTGGTTAATGATTTCAAAGTAGTTTATTAAATGGTCTCTCATGATGGAATTATGAATTTTTACATGTAATTGTCCTTAGAAACCCGTAACACAAGCCTAAATCCTTTTTACGCTTTATAATTTCATCATTTTTATGTTTTAATAATGTAAATAACGCATTATTTATATTGTAAAATGAAATTATTTATTTAATAAAATAAATGGTTTTTTGTACAATATTTCAAATGTATAAAAAATCATATTTTTGTATATAATAAACATAAAAATTTTCACACATGGACTAATCACATCATTCCAAAAATAACAATATGAAATATTGTAGGTGTAACCCTAAGGTATATTTTATAAGCCATGATTTTATTGAGTATTTTATTTTTAATAATTCATATAATTTTTCCCATAAGGAGATTTATTTGACAATTTATGGATTTTTTTGACATTGAATTTTAAAATTCATTGAAAATTATGTTTAAACTATTTAATTCACAAAATGTATTAAAATCTTATTTTTTATGTAATGAATTCTAAATTAAATCATTATGGAAGGATTATAAAAAAATGTTCATACATTGTTCATTTAGACTGTGCTTGATCAATATCACTTTTATAGGAGAGAAAGCTTCCATTAATGAAATGTAAGTCTGGATTCGATAGATTGGACCTTACCTCATTATTTGGGCTACAACATTTATATATAGGCTTATATTGAACCGAAAGTTTTATTTATATTGAAGAAACCAAATTAACATATTTAAGTAAATTGAAGTGACAATATTTCTCCTGGAAACCAAATTTAAAAAGAATTTCAAGATAGAATAAATTTTGAAAATATAAGTATGCATGCACCCTTATTAGAACTTCAAACCTTATCCCTCCCCCAATGTATTTAATGGTATCTTTAAAAAAATTGATGGTTTTTTCATGGATTAAATAGGTTGTTTGAATATATATTAGTTTCATTTTTCATCTCCAAATATTTAAAAAATGATGGTTTGTTGCGTTGATCTCTTCTATTAATGCGCTCTTATTCTTCTTCTACATTCTTTCTCTATGTTTTTGTTCTTTTAATGTCATATAGAATTCAATAAAACTTATGGCACCATAATTTTACTTTTTCTTTATATTTCTTCTTGATATATTAATTTAATAGTATATATGATATTGGTTTATACAATTTTATTGATTTTCTTATATTAATATTCCCCATGATGACAAATCCACTCATGGGGTCATAATTCTATTTGTGGTCAATATAATTCTTTCATCCTTTATTAGTTATTTTGAATCTATTTACACACATTAATTCATAAATTTATGGTAATTTAAATGAGTTTTTAAATTTCATATCACTCGAACAATCCATAAACTGCAGGTGGGGTCGGGCTTTTGTGATTTATGAGATAAACACTTTATTTTAAAATCAAATAAACTTAGGATTGATTCATAGGGTTTTAATATAATCAACATACTCAATAAATTCACATTTCATGGTATGAGGTTCTTTTCTAGTTGTATAATGATTATATGAATCCTTTAGGACTGCAATCAAAGTAGGGTGTTGGGTTTGGAAATCCTTATCATAAATTATTGTAAATTTGTCAAATATTTTTGGTTGTGTTTTAATTCATAGGGTATTGGGGATACAAATTAGGGAATCATAATTAAATTAATAGTGTAATAAGGTATAATTTTTAATGATTAATGAATTTTTATATTAATTTATTGATAGAAATTGATAGTATTGCTTATAAGAAATTGTTTCATTGATTTACATAGTTCAAAAATCACTCAACAAAACCCCAGTTATTTTTCCATAATTTTTCATTTATTTTATTTATTTTTTTAAAAACAGTGGGGAATTTTTAATTCTCTTACTTCTCAATATAATTACCAAGTTCAACAAATGTTCTACACTCAGATAAATTACAAATATTTTGAGAGCATGCACCATAATGCTCATAAAATTATAACTATTTACAGGGTAAAAACTGATTTCTTCAACCACTTTTTAATATGGGTTATTTAGATCTAACCCAATTGATCTACACTAACTTATTAGATATTCAATTACTGGTTTTCCAAAAAAGTACAAAAACACAAAAATCACATAAAATAAAAAAAATAAATGTCGGATGGGAGGATCACAAAATAAATATCTGCAAATATAACCAACCAAATGAAGAATTATTGATGTATCAAAAATGGAACAATCCATAAAAATTCCAAAAAAACCAGAACTATGCATTTATTTTTCATAATGGGAAATTTTAAAAGAAAAAAATAATTAATTTATAAACTAAAAAATTCAAATGGTTGAACTAAAGATTCCAATTACAGAGATGATGACTTATTTCCAAAATTAAATAAGAAAATTAGGGAATAAAAAACAATAACTAATTAAATATGATAAAGAAGTCTTTTTCTTTCTAGTTGTGATTATTAAAATATATGGTTTGTTGAAGATTTGGATGCAATAAACTCACTCTCTACAATTTAAAAAAGATCCTAGTGTGTTTTCCTTAATAATGGAGATAGAATTTGAATAATTTGAAATATATTTCACATAATATGATATAATATCATTTTATATTTAATATTTTAAAAGGGTACATAATCATTATTATTTAGGAATTAATTTTTAAGTATAATTATTTTATTCTATGGAAGAAAAACCATAGATTAAAAAAGTTTTGGATCATTTGGATGAATGTATGGAGCAAAACATTATGGCATCTAGAGAGGAAATTAATGAAGAAGGCTTGTAATTTTAATATCATTAAGATCCTAGTTTTTTTTTATAAATTGATAAAGTATTTCTTTAAATGTAAATTGAATTCAAACCCAAATGGATAAAACAATTCTCTGTGATGATGATGAGATTAAGGAACCTTATATTTTTTTCATCCCCTATTAATATTCAAGTACATCACGGTGGATATAGATAGACATTTCAATAGAATTTGTAACTTCAAGAAGATGAAATGATTTTGGAGGATAATTTAAGCTACTAATATGATCTTTTAAAATAAATAATACGTCACCCATAGAGAGATATGAATAGTACACAATGAATATCTATATGTAGATAGTATAAATGTCTCACTTCTAGAGAGGCAACCTTAATTTATTTTATTTTTCTCTAGATTTTATAATTTATTTCATTCATATTTATGTTTTAATTTTTGTATAGATTGTTATTTTGGGGTTTTGTGTTGCCATCATAAGACCTTATCTTTTACCAACTTGTATAAAATCATTAGGTTGTTTCCTTTTATCATAGATTTCATACTCTTGGCCTATTATTTTCATAATGTTTTTTAGCATAATCATGTGTGAGTTTTATTAAGGATAATGTATAATTTTATGTATGTGGGAAGTGATTAAAGTTAGGGTAATTTTTTTATGGTTATTTTTTTTATTCTAATTGTTGTTTTTAAAGAATCAATACAAAAATTAAAAAAAATTATTGTAAAAAATCCAGGTCACATGCTCTTTATATCCACTAAACCTGTTGAAAATAATTTTTTAATCTTTTCAATCTAATTGGAGTTATTTAAATCATTGAAAATCATCATCATTGGTGGTTGATTTTCATAAAATTTGTAGTTTTTTAATTATATGATTGATTATATATTTATGAAACCATTGAAATTTTGACTCCATTCATTATGGGGATTTCATGAGAAATTTATTTCATTTAATATCTCCACAAAACATCATATGTAATAATTAATTGGGTGTTTTTCAGGACAAATTTAAGGAATAACCAAGTAAAAAAGTTTTTTTTCAACATAAAAAAAATGGCCTTTCCATATATATATTTTTCATACAATCAATTTCAATATTATACAATATTGAATTGTGTGTGTACCTAATATTTTATTTTTATACACCATTAAAAAATTTAAAAAAAATCAATAATATCAGAATTTTTTTATTTTACAATATATGGATATATCAAGGATAAGAGATTTCGGATAGATCTCTGAAAATGATTATCTAGTCGGTTTCTCATGTTTGATTTTCAAGGATGTAGAACATATTCGGGGCAACAAAATCAAGTGATCAGAACAATTCTTTACCAAATTATTCTTTATAAAAGGTAGATATACATGATTTAAAAGGATAAAACACCCAAAATTGTTGAAATTGATTCATAATAGAATCCTAACTTATTTCCAACTAATTAGTTTGATTGATATCACTGGATTTCATTTTTTTAAATTTATATAACGGTGAATTTCAAATTTTTTTAGATTGACTTATTTTTTTATTCTTTATTTACTAATATTTCAATAATGTACTCATAAGTGAAAACATTATACCACCCAAATATTTTATATGTATTTCCTTTGTAATAAACAGGAAGTATTTGATAGAATTCTTTATACACAACCCCAATTCTAACTGAACCCATGATATAGTATACCATGGTAATATAGTTATTGGATTAGCATGTATAATTAGAATGAACTAAAATATTATATATATATATATATAGAAACATTTTCATAAATTAAAATTTATTGGCTAATTTATATGAAATTATCATTAATTTTTTAAAATATTCATTTAATGATTAAAATATCTATTTTTTGAAGAAAAATATTTTCATACATGTTTGATATTATTATCAAAAAAGTATATTTATCACAATATAAAAATTATTTTAATCATATTCATTGGTAATGTATGCATAAAAATACATATATGAGTTATCTAAAGTTTAGTAATTAATATAAAATCATTTAATGGTAAAATTGATAATATTCCATAAAAATATTTTATGCGTGCATTGTATTTTTCTCATAATAAATTAATAAAGAATTATTTATTAGTATTTTTAATGAAATTTAAATATTATTTATTCTATAAAATTCTGTAACATTAATTATCAGCTTTTACTAGGCAATGAATGAATGTAAAATCAGTTTTATATTTGTAAATGCATTTTTTCTAAAAACGGGTGTTCATCGCATTTTTAGTAATAATTTTGACATTAATTTCTTGAAATTATAGAAATTAAATTTTTCTAACTATATTATATGTTATTAAAAATCGTGTATAAATTTTTTAATGATTCCATTTTCATTTTTTATAATAAATGCTAAAAAATATATAAATTTCTTATCATGATTAAACTTAAAACTAGTTTACTGAGGGTAAAACTAAGAGATAAGGGTAAGATACCACATAAAATCATATAATTATTATATTTAAAATTTATTTATACCCTATAATATCATAACATTTAATAATCAACCATTTGTATTCATTATAATTGAAAAATACATTATTATATTTCTATCTTTAAACATCGTCCAATTGAGGAATCCCCCTTACTTATAAAAGGGAACCTCATATCCTCCATTATTCATGAATTTTGAGCCTTATATATTGATAATTACCAAAATAAAAACATTATTATCTTAATTTACTTCATCCTAGAGCCCTTAGATTTATCGTAATACTATTCTTTGAAGGCTGAAGGAGTAATCCAAAGAAGGTCTCTCAAAGAGGATGTATAAATCTTACCTGATATCATAAAATTTTATTTATTCTCACACCTTCACTAAAAGTATTTAATCCATAATAACATGATGAATATTTTATAAGAACATACTGATATTTTTTATAATGATGAAACAAACTTTCTCCACCTTTTTCTATCAAATGGAAAAAGAAAATTTTTCATCGTTCAAAAATGTGGATTAACACCTCCACATAGCGATATGGTTCATTTTTCATTAATGAATCATATTAAAGGATATAATTATGTATTTAATAAATATATATGATATTTATGATATAATTATGATCCTTTAATGATAAACATTTATTTTTATTTCTTTTTTTCTTCTCATTATAAAATGAAAACAGCATTCGTGCATACATACGGACTATATAACGACCCATACTTTACATACATTGTTATTACATTAGAATTGAAGCATACTTATTACAACATATAACAAAACCATTAAAGGGCCGTATTGGTATAGTGTCTTTAGAAACTGGGAAACATAAACAACTGGTTCATAAAGCGTCTACATTGTCTCCCATTTATTTCATCATATCTATAGTCCCTTTTGGAATATCTTACTTAATAACCTTATTCCTGACCAGGGGAAAGAAAACATTCAAAAGGGTGAGCTCAAATGCTCAGTAAGGGTAGACAAAAGAAATATCAATCACATCAAAATAGAAACATAACATTTTGAAAATATTACCCTGTAAAAGAGATCATAATTTCATAACATGGGATAAATCATAGTAGTGAAATGTAATCCCAATAATCATAACTTAAAACATGAAACTTTGTGGCATACACACATAATCATATAGAATCATTTCTTATTAGTCAAGACTCACGTACAGGACTATCTTAGTGGACAAAGTCCATTTCTGAACCGAGTTCACTCCTCGTTTCAGTCCTGTTTCACTGAACCGGTTTAACCTGCCGTTCCAGCCATGTCTATCTCATGAGATATAAAATCTTTACCCAATTAATTAGAGAGAGATATAGTTCCCACCCATCTCATAAAGATACCATTCTTATTTGTACCACAAAATCATAAACCATACATCATATCATAACCCATGTAATAAAAATGGGATTCTTAAACATCGTGACATCATAAAACAATTCTTATATGATAAAGGAATTCATAAAAATAATTCCATCACAACATAATCAAATCAATGTAATAATAGGGATAGAAACAGATCCCTATATTATCTTAGATGGAAAATAATTTTGATAAAACACTTGAACTCCATTCTTGAGGAAAATATCCATTATACTTCAAAAACACTTTTTCTTTCTTAACATGTCATACAATTCTAAACTAAAAGAAGTTGATTAAAAATAAACTTGAAAACTTAAAAAGGAAGCTTCTTGGAAATAATTTTTTAAAAATCCATTCATGCCGTATAAGTTAAAAAACATTCTTCTCATACTTTTGTCGGAAAAGTCAAAAAGTACCTCGTACGAAAAATGACAAAAGATTCCTTTCATATCTTTTACCGAAAACTCACCGAAGGGTAAAATTGGATTTAAACAAATGTAGGTGGATGGAAAAAATATTACATATTGAGGAAACATGGATTTGGATGATAAAATACTCCCCAGTAAATACCAAATTATAAACATTCTCGGATAAAAATTATATTGTGATATTTCCCTTACCTTAGGCCCAATTTGCTTCGTAAGTGTCTGAACCGCCTCTTCATTGAAGCGCCTCTTTGAGATCTCCTTTTAGGGAACTAAAATTGGTCATTGAAGAATACCAGGACCTCTAGGATGTCTCTAGGGAAGTGGAGAGGATAAAGTGGTAGGGGTTTGCCGAGCTTTAAGGCTCAAAGTGGTGTGAGGAAGAGAGGGAGGAGGTGCCCTTTTATAAGGGAGGAGAAGGGCACATTTGGAATAACTAAAAATATTATTTTATTATAAATTCTAATTCGGTTTTTAATAGCTCCAAACTGATATATTTTGAAGATAAGGTGGGTATGGGTCGAAATCCTCTCATCCAATAGAATTTAGACAAGTTTAGGTATCAATTTTAACCTTATAATTTAGATTTAACTTTAAGTTAGATAATTTAACTTTTACAGTGTCTTCTTGTTTTCTTACACTATAAGGTTAATAAACTTACTATATCAAGCCAAACGAACCCAAAGTTGTTTATTATTAACATATAAAACCTTATATAAGTCATTTTTCCGTTCCTTAGATTTTTAGGAATAAAATAACAATTAATAATATAATATTTGTTTTAAAAAATATTTTATGTCAATTTTGACACTATTTAGTAATTGATTTTTGTGAAACTCATAAAATAATTATTAGTTCGAAAAAAGTTAATTAAATCAATACTAACATGCCATATTAACCTATAAAATTAGTGGAATTCATAAAAAGTCTCAAATTACATTTATTTGGGTATTTATAACATCAATTATGTCAATATATCATTAATATGATAATTACTTCATCATCATTGTATCATAAATAAATTAAATTATTTAATGTATAAAAATTATAAATAAAATAACATTATGTTGGAAAACATTTTATCTTTCTAATGAATATTTATAGTTTAATTTATCTTATGTATAACACCATATTAAAAATGATTTACTTATTAAACTATGATTTTAACTATTTTAACCCTTCTTTAAATAAATTAATAATAAATGTCCTAATCTAATCCAAGTGGGCCTAAATGGTCATATTTTATTCCTAAGGTTTTTTTTAGTCGAATTAAACTTATCCAATAGAATTAGTACATGTGTTAGGGTAAAAATAATAACACTTTTACCCTTAATTACCCTATTTACTTTTAATCGTGGTAAAAAAACTAAAAAGTCACTATTCACCAAAAATTATTTTCATCTCGTTGAACCACATTTTAGTCCTTGATATTAACTGTGTCTCTTGTATTTTTGAAATTCCACTCACAAAAGCGGTAAAATTAAGTTTTATGAAAAATTCAGTTTTTTAACTACCACTTAGTGGTTTCACTATTCTTCAAAAATGGAAAGTTTTCATAAAAATACCAAAATTTCACCCTAGGCTAATTTTGATATTCTGAATCCAAAA
The DNA here is from genome assembly GCA_963277665.1 of Viscum album. Taxonomy (NCBI): domain Eukaryota; kingdom Viridiplantae; phylum Streptophyta; class Magnoliopsida; order Santalales; family Viscaceae; genus Viscum; species Viscum album. The sequence goes on along the minus strand of OY728127.1, from coordinate 1,327,143,048 downwards.
ATGAAGTCCATTTTGAAAAATAAAATTTATAAAATTTGATAAAGTGGTTATTACTATTCATAATGGCTAGTTTTATTAATATTTTAATAGCATATCGTTGTTTAGTGAAACTCGGTATTGCGTACGACGCAAGCTATTGAGGAAGGCCGCAGTTGCGTTTAAAGAAAGCCAAGATAGTGTTGTGTGTAGTGAAATATTACTTTTATAAAAACAAAATATTTCTCATAAAAGTCTCGGGCGTTACATTCTACCCCCCTTAAAATGAATTTCGCCCTCGAAATTCGTCACTTTGTAACAAAAAGATGAGGATGCCTCTCCCTCATCATATCCTAAAACTCCCATGTAACTTATTCTAATTGGTGGTTCCTCCATAAAACATTCACCAATCGAGTGGTCTTGTTTCGTAGGACTTTTTCGCTACGATCCAGAATCTCTATCGGTTGTTCCTCATAAGAAAGATCATGCTCCAGCGGTACAACTTCTGAGCTGAGTACATGTGAAGGATCTGGTATGTACTTTCTCAGGAGAGATACATGGAACACATCGTGCTCTTGAGGGAGATTCGGTGGAAGCGCCAATCAGTAAGCTACCTTTCCAACACGATCCAATATTTCTAAAGGACCGATATATCTAGGGCTAAACTTCCCCTTCTTTCCAAATCTCATGACCCTCTTCCAGGGAGATATTCGTAAGAACACTTTATCACCCACTTCAAACTCTAGTTCTTTTCTTCAGTTATCGGCATAACTTTTCTTTGGACTCTGAGCTACTCTTATGTTTTGTTGAATAGATCGGACCTTTTCTGCCATCTCACCAACAAGATCAGGTCCTAATAGCTTTCTTTCCCCAACTTCATCCCAGCAAGTTGGAGTCCTGCATTTCATTCCATATAGTGCTTCATAAGGAGCCATCTGAATACTGGAGTGAAAGCTATTATTATACGAAAATTCCACCAAAGGTAGGTGTTGAGATCAACCACCTTTGAAATCCATAGAGCAAGATCTCAACATATCTTCTAGAGTTTGAATTGTTTTATCAGACTGACCGTCTGTCTGAGGATGATAAGCAGTGTTGAAACTCAACTCTGTATCTAGAGTATGCGGAAGAATTCTCCACAACTTTGAGGTAAACCTCGAATCCTGATCAGATATAATATAATGTGGTACTCCATGCAATATTACCACTTTACATATATCCTGGCAAGCTGATCCAGAGAGAAATCCTCTCTAATAGCAATGAAGTGTGCGGACTTTGTAAGACAATCAACTATGACCCAGATAGCATTATTGCCTTTGGATGTTTTAGGAAGTCCTGTGACAAAGTCCATAGTGATGTTTTCCCATTTCCATTCGGGTATTGGTAATGGTTGTAACATCCCATTAGACTTCTGTCTCTCAGCTTTAACTTGCTGACAAACCAATCATCGAGAGACATATTCAGCAACATCTCTTTTCATGCCATCCCACCAGAAGTACTCTTTCAGGTCCCTATACATCTTCGTGCTTCCAGGATGAATAGATAATGATGAACTATGAGCCTCATCCAGCAGCTCCTTCTTTAATTCTGGGATGGGAGGAACACAAACCCGATTCCTGAACTTTATTATCCCATCACAATCAAGGTTGAATTCAGGAACATTTCTCAGCTTCTTTTGTAACTCAACATCTTCTTTCTGTGCCTCTTTAATCTTCACATGTATAGATGGTTAAATATTCATTTGATAAAGATACGATTGTCCCCTTTCCATTATAATTCAAAGATCCAGCCTTTGTAAATCCATAAATATTGGATCTTTTGTGATCCTCATCATGGATAAACTAGAATGGTCTTGTCGACTTAATGCATCTGCCACATTGTTTGCTTTCCTAGGGTGGTAATGGATTAAGCAATCGTAATCTTTAATCAGCTCCAACCTTCTAATTTGGCACATATTCAGCTCCTTTTGTGTGAAAATATACTTTAAAATTTTATGATCAGTATAAATGTCACACCTTTCTCCATAAAGATAATGCCTCCAAATCTTTAATGCAAATATTACCGCAGCTAACTCCAAATCATGAGTTGGGTAATTTTGCTCATGGATTTTCAACTGTCGTGAGGCATAAGCTATCACCATATCATTTTTCATAAGAACACACCCCAATCCCTTCTTGGATGCATCACTATAAATCACAAACCTTTCTCCACTACAAGGCAGTGTGAGCACAGGTGCATTGGATAACCTTCTTTTCAACACCTTGAAATTCTCTTCACATTCTTCTGTCCAAACAAACTTAACTCCTTTCCGAGTCAACTTGGTGAGTGGATTAGATAATCATGAATAATATTTCACAAAATGTCAATAATATCCCGCCAAACCAAGAAAACTTCGGATCTCAGTTACTGTTGTTGGTCTCGACCATCTTTCGATAACCTCTGTTTTTGCTGGATCCATAGATATCCCCTCTTTTGAGATTATGTGACCCAAAAATGAAACTTTTTGAAGCCAAAATTCACACTTGTTAAATTTGGAATAAAGCTTCTCCTTTTTCAGGGTCTTCAAAATAATTCTCAAGTGATCTTCATGTTCTTCCTTTCTCTTTGAATATACCAGAATATCGTCTATAAAGACTACCACAAACTGATCAATATAGTCTCTAAAGACTCTATTCATCAGATCCAGGAAGATAGCAGGGGAATTAGTAAGAGCCAATGGAATCACTATAAATTCATAGTGTCCATACCTTTTACAGAAAGTCTTCTTGGGTATATCCTCCCTTTTGACCCTTAATTGATGATACCCTGAACAAAGATCAATCTTGGAAAAGTATTGAGCTTCCAGTAGTTGGTCAAATAAGTCATCAATGCGTGGGAGAGGATATTTGTTCTTGATAGTGATCTTGTTAAGTTCTCGATAATCAATGCAGAGTCTCATTGATCCATCTTTCTTCTTAACAAAAAGAACAGGTGCTACCCAAGGTGACACACTAGGGCATATGAATCCCTTATCAAGATTCTCTTGGAGTTGCTTCTTCAATTCCGGCAACTCAATTGGGGCCATTCTATAAGGTGTCTTTGAAATAGGAAAAGCACCCGGCATGAGTTCTATTGAAAACTCAACTTCATGATTTAGTGTAAGACCCGGAAATTCCTCCAGAAAGACATCATCAAACTCCCGTACAATGGGCATATTATTAATCATGAGTTTGTCACCAACCATTTGAGATAAATAACCCTCATTTAGTGGAATCAAGACCCATAAGATGGACGAAATTTCCACTGGAAGGTTATGTTCATCCTTGCATCGATAGACAATCATAGATTAATCTGGAATATGAAATGTGACTTCCCTTCTTTGGAAATTGATATGAGCTCCATATAAAGAAAGCCAATCCATGCCAAGAATCACATCAAATTCCACTATAGGAAGGATCACAAGATTTGCAGGAAGCACTTTCCCACAAACATCAATCGGGGAAGAATTATAAACTTTTGATGTGACTGTTGTGCCATTAGGTGTTGTCACAGCTAACTCAACATCTAATGGTTGAGGTAATACGGTGATACCCTTAGAAAATTCTTCAGAAATAAAAGAGTGGGTGGATCCAGAATCAAATAAAACATTTGCTACTTTAGAGTGGATAGTAAGTGTACCTTTCACGATATCATTATCATACTCTACATCACTGATAGAAATTGCATGTGACTTTCCTTTGTCTTTAGCCTTAAGATTTTGTTGATGTCAATCATCATCAACAACCCTTGGATTAGGGCATTTATTGGCATAATTCCCCATCTCCTTGCACTTGAAACATTGAACTGTAGTAGGTTCATTCTATGTGTCCCTTCCTTTGTTTGCATCATTAGACATCTTCTTCCCATCATTGCGGCATTAAAATGCCTAATGACCTCCCTTTCCACATTTTAAACATTTACTTGTCCCTTTAAGACAACTCCCTCCATGTTTCTTTCCACACTTTGAGCATAAGGGAAAGCTCATCTTCTTTTCAGTTTTCTCTTTAGATTTTCCTTTGAATTCCATTTTAATCTTCTTATAAAACCCATATGACTGATGGGTAACTCCAATCTCCATCTCAACTTTGAGAGCACATCGAATGATTTCCTCATAGCTGTTGAAGTCCCTTATGGCTAAGTCTCTTCGAAGACTTGGTTTTAAGCCAGTAAAGAATCGATCGATCTTACTCTCAGGTTGGATAATAATACTAGAAGCGTACCTTGAAAGTCTTATAAAATTTGTTTCATAGGTACCAACAGATTCATCATCCTTTTGCTTTAGTTCAAGAAACTCCTTCTCCATATTTGTTCGGAGAATACGAGGGAAGTACTTATTGAAAAATAAGTTCTTTAACTCGTCCCATTCCATGGACTCAATTTCATCTCCTTGCCTCGTATTCTTGATAAGATTCCACCATTGATCAGCATCTCCTTCCAAATGATACACTGCTAGGATGACTTTATCATTTTCAGAACATTGAAGAAATGAAAATATCTTTTTAGTAGTACTGATCCATTGTTCAGAAACTAATGGATCAGTAGACCGGCTGAAAGAAGGTGGACGCTGCCTCATGAAGGATTCAACATAATGTTTCTCCTTCCTTTGCTCGTTTGGAAGTCCTGCATGATTCATAGCTTGAGAAAGTTGTGTGATCATGGCTACAAGATTTTTTATTCCTGCTCCCATAACGTTTGGTTGCTCAGGGGGACAATCATTGCATTTCCCGTCGCATTCCGTATTAACACGGTTCTTTCGGGTTCTAGCCATTGACTAAAACCAAGAAGAGTAGTGTGAGAAACACTAATTATAATAGGAAAACCACATAATCAAGAATAAAATTTCACACTTAAGGTCCTATCCTAGGTTATTCATGTCCATTTCTAAAACACTACGATTTTTTTCTATTCTTAGACTTATCCTTAGGGATCTTACTAAGGCTTTCACATCCTAGTTTCTAAATGTTGACTATACCTTTCCTCTGATACCAACTATAACGACCCATACTTTAAATACATTGTTATTACATCAGAATTGAAGCATACTTATTACAACATATAACAAAACCATTAAAGGACTGTATTGGTATAGTGTCTTTAGAAACTGGGAAAGATAAACAACTGGTTCATAAAGCGTCTACACTGTCTCCCATTTATTTCATCATATCTATAGTCCCTTTTAGCATATCTTACTTAATAACCTTCTTCCTGACCTGAGGAAAGAAAACCTTCAAAAGGGTGAGCTCAAATGCTCAGTAAGGGTAAACAAAATAAATATCAATCACATCAAAATAAAAACATAACATTTTGGAAATCTTACCCTGCAAAAGAGATCATAATTTCATAGCATGGGATAAATCATAGTAGTGAAATGTAATCCCAATAATTATAAATTAAAACATGAAACTTTGTGGAATACACAAATAATCATAGATAATCATTTATTTTTAGTCAAGACTCATTTCCAAGACTATCTTAGTAGACAAAGTCCATTTCTGAACCGAGTTCACTCCTCATTTTAGTCCTGTTTCACTGAACCGGTTTAACCTTCCATTCCAGCCATGTCTATCTCATGAGATATAAAATCTTTACCCAATGCATTGGAGGGAGATATAGGTCCCACCCATCTCATAATTATATCATTCTTATGTGTTCCACAAAATCATAGACTATACATCATAGCGTAACCCATGTAATAAAAATGGGATACTTAAACATCGTGACATCATAAAACAATTCATATATGATAAAGGAATTCATAAAAATAATTCCATCACAACATAATCAAATCAATGTAATAATAGGGATAGAAACAGAACCCTATGTTATCATAGATGGAAAATAATTTTGATAAAACACTTGAACTCCATTCTTGAGGAAAATATCCTTTTTACTTCAGAAAACACTTTTCCTTTCTTAATATGTCATACAATTCTAAACTAAAAGAAGTTGATAAAAATAAACTTGAAAACGTGAAAAAGAAGCTTCTTGAAAATAATGTTTTAAAAATACATTCATTCCGTATAAGTTAAAAAAACATTCTTCTCGTACTTTTGTCGAAAAAGTCAAAAAGTACCTCGTACGAAAAACGACAAAAGATTCCTTTCATATCTTTTACCCAAAACTCACCGAAAGGTAAAATTGGATTTAAACAAATGTAGGTGGATAGAAAAAATATTACATATTTAGGAAACATGTATGTGGATGATAAAATACTCCCCAATAAATAACAAATTATAAACAATCTCGGATAAAAATGATATTGTGATATTTCCCTTACCTTAGGTCCAATTTGCTTCGTAAGTGTCAGAACCTCCTCTTCTTTGAAGCGGCTCTTTGAGATCTCCTTTTAGGGCACTAAAATTGGTCTTTGAAGAATACTATGACCTTTAGGATGTCTCTAGGGAAGTGGAGAGGAAAAAGTGGCAGGGGTTGGCCGAGCTTGAAGGCTCAAAGTGGTGTGAGGAAGAGAGGGAGGAGGTGCCCTTTTATAAGGGAGGAGAGGGGCACCTTTGGAATAACTAAAAATATTATTTTATTATAAAGTCGAATTCGGTTTTTAATAGCTCCAAATTGATATATTTCGAAGATAAGGTGGGTATGGGTCTAAATCCTTTCATCCAATAGAATTTATACAAGTTTAGGTATCAATTTTAACCTTATCATTTAGATTTAACTTTAATTTAGATAATTTAACTTTTACCGTGTCTTCTTGTTTTCTTACACTATAAGGTTAATAAACATACTATATCAAGCCAAACGAACCCCAATTTGTTTATTATTAACATATATAACCTTATCTAAGTCATTTGTCCGCACCATATATTTTTAGGAATAAAATAAAAACTAATAATATAATATTTGTTTTAAAAACTATTTTATGTCAATTTTGACACTATTTAGTAATTTAATTTTGTGAAAATAATAACAAAATGATTAGTTTTAAAAAAAATAATTAAATCAACCCTAACATGTCATATTAACCTATAAAATTAGTGGAATTCCTAAAAAGTCTCAAATTACATTTATTTGGGTATTTATAACATCAATTATGTCAATATTTCATTAATAAGATAATTACTGCATCATCGTTGTGTCATAAATAAATTACATTATTTAATGTCTAAAAATTATAAATAAACTGACATTATGTTGGAAATATTTTTATATTTCTAATGAATATTTATAGTCGAATTTATCTTATGTATAAGCCCATATTAAAAATGATTTACTTATTAAACTTTGATTTTATCTATTTTAACCCTTCTTTAAATAAATTAATAATAAATGTCCTAATCTAATCCAAGTGGGCCTAAATGGTCATATTTTATTCCTAAGGTTGTTTTTGGTCGAATTACACTTATCCAATAGAATTAGGACATGTGTTAGGGTAATAATAATAACACTTTTAACCTTAATTACACTATTTACTTTTAACCGTGGTTAAAAAAAAGTAAAAAGTTACTATTCACCAAAAATTATTTTCATCTCATTGAACCACATTTTAGTCCTTGATATTAACCGTGTCTCTTAGATTTTCGAAATTCCACTCACAGAAGCGATAAAATTAAGTTTTATGAAAAATTAAGTTTCTTTAACTAGCACTTAGTGGTTTCACTATTCATCAAAAATTGAAAGTTTTCAGAAAAATACCAAAATTTCACCCTAGGATAATTTCAATATTATGAATCCAAAAATGAAGTCCATTTTGAAAAATAAAATTTATAAAATTTCAAAAAGTGGTTATTACTATTCATAACGCCTAGTTATATTAATATTTTAATAGCATATCGTTGTTTAGTGAAACTCGGTATTGCGTACGACGTAAGCTATTGAGGAAGGCCACGGTTGCGTGTAAAGAAAGCCAAGATAGTGTTGTGTGTAGTGAAAGATTCCTTTGATAAAAACAAAATATTTCTCATAAAAGTCTCGGGCATTACAGACTACCATCTCCACCAAAAATGTAATTCATTTTTTTATATCTAAATTTGTTTAGATGGTCAGAAATATGTATATGATGAATATATTAGATATTTTTATCAGGATTAATATTCCATAGTTTATATAAATATTATCAACCTTCAAGGACTATAATAATCATGAAAAATGAATCTTTTATCACCCCGAATAGTGATTTTAATAATTAATTGTTAATAAATTGGTGATAATATGATATAGGTAAAAAATGTTTGGTATTATAAGTATGAATATGGTTCTATAATATGTTTATAATAAATTAAAATCTTTTTTATAGGAGATTAGTGCGCTTACTAATAATGTAAAACTTTAGGTAAGGGTTTATCATCTCATATTATCTTCTTTGGGACATATGTTATATTATACTCCTACCATATTTTATGAGTTGTGTCTACCACCCAATTTATATGTTGGATCATTAGTATCATTATGTTCCTTATAATTAAAGTTTAATTTGAGTACATTTCATGTATAGGACTACTGATTCAAAAGATTCTAAAGTGGTAAGGTTTTTATGTTACAGTCTCATTTTTTCCAGGATTGTTGATGAATAAATTTATGATGAAATATTATATAATTTATTAATAATCATCATCATTAATTTTATTATAAATTTTCTAATTTTGGATGTTTCATGATTTCATCTAATATTTCCTAACTCTATGTACTCAATAGACTAAAACAAATCAACTTTATTTCAGATTCAGTCGGGAATTTTTTCATCTATGTCCAAATTTTCTTTAAGATGTTTTGAATAATGTTTTAATTATTCTCCTAAGATTTACTAATTTAATTTTTACCCATGTTGGAAATTCTATGAAATGTTTAAAATGAATATTCTTATTTTTTCGAATAAGAAAATTTTTACCAAATGTGTGACTGAAATATCTATTTTTACATACACTGGATGAATAGTTGTTACCACCATCATGAATCATCTATTAATTAAAGCATCATTAAAAAATTTTAATGGTGATTTTCAATGAAAAAAGGTGCATTATTATTTTTTAAAGTTTAAGATCTAAAATGTGGGATCTCAAATTGAAAATCGTATTTTCCTTGAGAAATATTCTAATAATATTTTAAAAGAATTTTTCTTTGAGTATAAAATCCTTCCATGTTTCTTATGATTAAATGGGTACATTATTATATGATACCATACATATTATTTCTCTCAATGATTAATTTTTTTATAATGAAATTTCTAAGAAATATATTTTATTTTACATGAGTTAAGCTATGATGAAATGATAAATTTTTTCATCACCTTGTAGAATAAATATGAATATATTATGATTATATTATAGGTGGTTATATTATATCTCTTTCAATAATTAGTAAAATATTTTTTTTATGAGATCAAATGGTAAGTGGGTGTTTATCCCATTCCAAACAAGGGTACACATAATAATATCCCAATCCCAAAATAGGTACATATGTGGTTATCCCAAGCCTAAAATGTAATAAATTTATTGATGGGTAGCATTAACATATTTTTTCTATGATTATGATTATTTCACACTTTATGTCACCCTTTTATGATGTGATATTATACTATTTTCAGGCTCTAATAGATCATGTTCATTAATTTCATTATGATTCATGTCTTAAGAACATACAATATTTATGTCATAATATATAATTAAAATCTATAAAATTTAGGGTATGGTCATCAAATTCTAATATCAAGTTCTAATACCCTTATGATCATGCTTTTATTAAATGATCATTGATATATCTATTTTTACCCTATTGACCATCTAACATCACCCTTTAGTATGTTTACTATTCTCTAGGATGTGAATAGTTTTTTTATGTATGATATGTTAGAAAAGTGATTTAGTTGTGAAGAACATAGTGGGATATAATATAGATCTTTAATATACCATTTATTAATGTATTTATGTTTCCAAATAAAAATATAATTTACAGTTATAGTGTGGATCATAAAGATGTGAAATTAATATTCATCTAATAACATTTAATATTTATTAATGTATTGATTGGGTTACCACATTTGGTGTTAGAGAAAGATTTATTTTTTTAGAAAATGGGTGGTGAAAACATAAGGGCGTACTCTTAGGATAAGACTATTCATAGGATAATATCATATGTTATAGTATTGAAAAAATTTATATTTTTTATAGAAAATATTTCTATATCTGGATACTGGAATGTGGATGTGTCTATGATATAGATTCGCCTTGGTGTAACAACTCTAAGGGGGGTGGATTGGGTATTAACTCAATCTTCACCAGTGCATGATGAGTGGGACTAAGAGTGCACACCTAGCAAGAAACCCCAGATGGATGTTCATGGGATAATTAAAATTTAATTTATGAACTATTATGAAGGAATTGAATATATGATTAACATGAAATATCTAATTTGATCCTATTGTTCATAGAAGGAAAATATGGTTTCCTAATTTATATATATTTTAAATGATTTTCAAGATTATATATTTTTTCATTTGATTATTGTTGCTCATATTATGGATTTTTGTGGTCAATGGATAAAACCATAATGAACCATGTTAACGCTAAATTTGATGGAAAATGTAATTATTTGCTTCCTATGAAAATGAATTTCATTTGAGAGCAGATAAAAAATAAAAATTCTATGCTTACGAAACACTCTCATTCAATGAATTGTGGTGAGGATCCAAATGATAAATAAATGGAATAAGGGTCTGCTAAATCCTTCTTGAGGCATCATACATATTCTTTTAGTGGGTTCATCGATCTATTTATTGCTGGGTAATGGATAAACACCACCAAAGATATATTTTATATTCCCCAGTTCCTTGATCATGAATAAAATAAATGGTGGAATCATATTAATAACATGATGAAACATGATAAAATTTACTCTAGGAAGTGGGATAGTTTAGAAGTTCATATTTTTAATAAATTAATTTCTTGATATTGATCATGAGAAAATAGAGAAGTTATTCCCTGATTTAAAGTAGAATGATGATTAATACATTAGTTTCCTTGAGGTAAATTTTACAAGACATACATGGTATGCTTCTGGTATTGTTATTCAATCTAAAATAGAAATTAATTGATTCTTATGTGGGTTGAAAAAAAAAACAATAAATGGAATTATCCATATAATATTTTAGTATATATATATATAAGTTGTTTGTTGTTATATAATGGTAGAAATGTGGATCATATTCACCCGTAAATCTCATTATTTTGATAATAATAGAAAAAATAATTTGAAATAAATTCTAATAATAATAAGAGAAGAGGGAAGAATATAATTTTTTTAATATGATGAATGTGTGTAAAGAAACATAGAGGGAATTTTTTTAGGTGAACTATTAAATTATTTAAGTGTGGAAAGTAAGGTTAGCAGGTAGTATAATTCCAAGTTGATTGGAATATGTTAGTTAATTATATGAATGGAGAGAAAGATACACAGAATGTGCCGCCCACACTCCAGGTTTTCAAATATAGTGATTATAGGAATTAAACTAACCAACGAACACATCTGAGGGATAATAATGATGTTCAATATGAGAAACCACTTAATCCCAGAGACAAAGGGTAATCTCACGTGATTACAATTTTTCATGTGTGTTATGAGGATAATGTGGTTATAGTAACACTTAGAATAAAATCTTGAACTGATTATTTATTTTTATTATTATGAATCTACAAAAAAATTTATATCTAAAGAATTTTATAAGGGTATTACATCACCACCTAAACAATTATATGTTGAATTATTCACTAACAATCTTAATGGTATGATGATTTCATCTTAGATACATTATTTTTATCTAATTGAAATTTTTGGTAAGGTTCTACCTGTAAATATCAATACTCTTCCTATAGTTGAATTTAATATTGTGTTGGGATTTATTATATTTCATTAAATAAATATGATATCATTTTACAAATAATGGAAGTCACATTTTATATTCTAAAAACCTATGATTTTTATCAGTTTTAGGATAAATATGAACTTCAAATGGAAATTGCATCCATTGTATGTGTCTTGAATCATATTAAAGGGGGTTCATATATAATATAGTTAGTGAGAAAATCAAAACAAAAATATATGTCATTTTTACATTAGTTTCTTAATGTCTTCCAGGATGAATTTCCTTGTTTTCCTGTGAATCATGAAGTTGAGTTCTCAATATAAATCCTACATGGTGATACAGAAACTTTAAATACTTTATAGATAATGGACCCATGTCATTTTTTTAAATTGAATAAGAAACTTGATGATAATCTTGATAAGGGATACATTTAACCACATGTGTCTATAGGGCATGCACCTATTCCTTTTTTTGAGAAGATAGATGGGTCAATGTGACTCTGTATTTATTATCATAAAATTAATAAGATCATTATCAATAATAAGCATCCACCACCTCATATTAATAATTTTGTTGATCAAATACAAAGAGATCAATACTTATCAAGGATTAAAATTCAATGTAGATACTATAAATTTAGGTTAAAATGATAATACAAGCCTAAGATAGCATTTTGTAAGAGGTATAGACACTATGAGTTTGTGGTGATTCTATTTTTCTTACAAATAACCCGCTAACTTCATAGATTTAATAAATATTTTCATTATATATAACCTTGAAATGTTTCTGGTAATCATTATAGATGATATTCTTATATATTACATGATACATTATGATCATGAAGAAAAAATAGTATTTTATTGAAAATCCAATGGAAGTAGAATTTGTATTCCAAATTTACCAAGTGTGAATTTGAACTATAAAAATATTCCTTTTTGAGTCATATAATTTAAAAAGATGGTATATTAGTTGATCCATAAAATACCAAAGTTATTTAACCTTGTACCAGACCAATCATCATGATTAATATCCATAGTTTTGTTGGACGGGTTAGATATTATCAATATGTTGTGAATAATTACTCATCGATAACTAATACACTCCAAAATTTAACTTGAAAGGGAGTGAAATTACTATTCACATATGAGTATGAAGAAAATTTCAATCTACTGAAAAGAAGATTAGTCATTTCAATTTTTATTACACTTTCTTGTAGGGGAGAAGGGTTTTTGATCTACAGTGATCCATCAAATAAGGGACTAAGATGCATCTTGAAGAAAAATAATTTGGGGATATCTTATTCCTCTTGCTAACTAAAAACTTATAATAAAATTTAATAGACTCATGATAGGGAGTTAAAAGAGGTAATAATTTCATTAATGATATGAAATAATTAACATTACAATGAAAGGTGTGACTTATATACTAATCATAAAAGATTAATGTATGTATCCACCCAAAACTAGATAAATTTTTTCTAGAGAAGATGGTTGGAGTTAATTAATGATTATGACTACTCAATACATTGTCACACTGTATAATAGAAAAATTAGTATATATTTTGTGTCAGAAGGTTAATTGTAACTTATTTATGATGAGGATCACAAATTATCCCACATTTCTACAATTTCAAAGGATACACCATGAAATATTGATGTAAGGGGAGAAATAGTATCATTCTCAAATGAGTGTTCAACTATCTATCCATCTGAAGATTAATGAGGAATATAAGGAGGATATGGAGATAAAAAATAAGTTTAGAAATGTTCTTGAGTTCAAACCTGATTAAAATGGAATGATAAGTTTTAGTAAAATATTGTTAGTCCCATCAATACCAAAATTCAAGAAAAAAGTTTCAACGAAGGAAATAGTTCATCATTATTTATACATCTTATAACTAAAAAATTATAAATATATAAAAGAGTATTTAGAGAGGATTATAATGGAAAGGGATATAATAGAGTGTGTATCACGATTCCTAGTATGTAATTAAGTTAATATTGAGAGATAAAAGTCTACGGGGATGTTATAACAATTATCCATACTAGAATATAAATGAAAAAACATAAATGTGAGTTTCATAGTAAGACTGACCAAAACATCTAAAGTGATTAATGATAGTTGGGTTGTACTCTAAATCCTTAAAAAGTTAGAACATTTCATTTCTATAAAATAAAATTTCTCTCTTGATCAGATTTCTAGATTATACAATAATGATGTGGTGAGGTTTCATGGAGTACTACATTCTACTGTATCTAATCGTGATCCATGGTTTACCTTGTTGTTTTGTTGAAGTTTTCAAAATTATTTGGATATAGAGTAGTGTTTCAATCATTCATATCAAACTTTGTTAGATGGTAATTATAAGAGATCCATTCACACCCTATATGATATTCTAATATCCCATTCCCATGATTTCATAAGTGGTTGTGATCAAAAACTTCCACCTGAAAATTCCTTCTATAATAATAGCTTTCTCTCCGGTATCTAGATGGATTCTTTTAAATACTGTTATGGAATGAGTGTTGGACACCGATGTGTTGGGTGAAAATTGTATAAACAAATATTCTAAGGTCTAATATAGTTAATTAAATAGTATATAAGGTTATATCCATTCACCAACACATATAATTAGCTTAGAGTTTATAGATGAGTTATGTTGACAATCAACAGATAGATCTAAAATTTAAAGACAGGGAGAAGATATTCAAAAAAAATTATCTATGTAATAAGTTTATGATATTTGAAAAGAAGTTAAATATAATCCATAGTTATGTTGGCACATTCAATATTATTGATCATATTGTGATGGTTTTTTATCGCTTGGAGCTTTCACCGAACCTATCTCAAGTCCATGATGTGTTCCATGCATATCTCCTGAGGAAGTATATACATGATCCTTCACATGTACTAAAAATAGAGTTTTTAATTATATATAATGATATTTTCTATAAACAATAACCATTATAAATATTTCTATATAGAGATAATGTGCTATGGAACAAGACAACTCACCTTGCTAAATTTATCTCGAGGAATAAGAAATTTAGAGAGGATACCTGAGAACGTGAGGAATTGATGAAGAATTGATGTCCTCATTTTTTCTGTTTTTTTAATTTAATTTTAAGGTTTAAATTTATTTTAATTTGGGTAGAATATAAACCCCATAAATTTTATATGTATTTCCTTTGAAATAAACATGAAGTATTTGACAGCTTTCTTTACACGTAACCCCCAGTTAGAATAAACCGGTGATATGGTATACTTGTATAACCCTGTTGTGGGGTTAGAGGGTGTGAATAGGATAAAATAAATTATTATATATATATATTATTTCCTAAATTCAAATTTATTGATTAATTCATAAGACATAATCATTAGTTGTTTAATAAAATCATTTCATGATTAATTGACATATTTTTATAATATATATTTTTATACTTGTTATTTATTATTTTCTAAACCAAGTATATTTAACAAATATTAAAATTTAATATTAATGAAATTTATTTTTAATTATTAATAAACTTCTATACAATACATATTTAAAAGATTGGAAATAAGATAAAATAAATTAAAGGTAAAAAGTTATTTTTCATCAAACATTTTTTTATGTAGGAAATATATTTTCATAATAATAAAAAAAATTATTTCTGATTAATTTTGTTAACTAAATTTATATATTTTATATTCAATGAAACATTTCTAACTTCATTTGACTATTTTTTTGGTGTGGAATGAATGTAAATTCAGTTTATGCATGAAAGTTTATTTTTATAAAAATGGGTTTTCATAGTTTTATGTGTCCTAATTTTAAAATTAATTTATACTAATTATAGAAATTAAATTTTCGTAAAATTGATTCCATATTTGGAATCAATATTTCAGAAAGAATCATTGGAATTATTTTGTATTTCTTCATAATGAAAAGTAAAAAGAAGTTAAAATTTATTTTCATGGTTAAGTTAAAATAGGTTTATCAAGGTTATAATGCCCTATTACATTAAAAATATAAAATAGAATAATTTTTAATAAGGTTTAATATTTATTAAAATTTAAGGATATTTTTTTCAATTTTATAGAATTAGGAAAAGAATTATATAAAAAAGTGCACACCTCCACATAGTATCCATGTTTTCCAAAAAAACCAGTTCTTTATAAAGATATAATTTCATCATTCAAGGATAGTTTTATTTATTCACATATTCAATTAATATTATTTTATTCTCATCCTTTTGCCTGGTAAAAAAAATTAGAACATCGCATGAGAATAACAATGCTCTGTAATAGATATAATAAAGGAAACTTAACAATGCATTTGAAAATTTATAAAATCCAAAAAAAACATTTCAATTCATATTAAACATTAAACATAAAAAATCATTTACATAACCATGAAATAAACATAATTTTACCAATATATAATAAAATATATCATAACCAATCATCATGTAAAAATAAAAATCATCATTATTTATTATGAAATATAATTATTCATGAAAACATTTTATTGAAAACAGTATTTTTCTCCCTTAAAAGGGATATAAAATTTCGTTTTAACACAATCATGTTTTCTTAACTTTTAAAATCAGAAAAACTACATGAAAAATCATTTTATGGAAAATAATAATCATGTTGGTACCTTGGGATAACATCATTATATCCCTCTTAAAAACAATCTTACAAATAATATAACCTACTCAGTTAATTCCAACATAATTTCTCAGAGAACTTAACCATTACCCAAAGCATTTATCGACTATAAAGGTCCCACCCATCACATATCAAAAAAATTACATTAATTATTTGGTTTCACTCCCCAATATATGATTCATAAATAATTTCTAAGTACTGTATTATGAAACAAATCACATAGATGTTTTTATTTCATCAAAACTGTCATAGCTTGATTTACCCCTGATAAAGGAAAAAAGTTTCCTAGAAATATCATTAAAACATCATTATAAACCATTTAATTAAATTAACTAAATGGGAACATAATATCATATATAAATTTATTTATAAGAATAATTTTTTTGATTTGGATATAAATAACAATACCTTAAAAAACATTTAAAATTATTTTGGGAATATGTGGGAAAATACCATTTTCATTCGGTACTTTTCAAAAATAAAAAATTACAATATATATTGAAGATACTTTTATTTATAAATAAATATATAAATTTATAAAGTAATATTAAAACTAAATAACATTCATGGAGGTTGGAAAATCTATTTAAGTCGTAAACGTAAAAAATAAACAAGAGTTTCAAACTTTTGTAAAGAGATTCAAAAGTGACCCACGTGGAAAACATTAAGAAATTTAATTTGAAATACCTTTTAAATAATGTTAAAGGTCATAATTTTAGAAAATAATTTATTTTTATAGTATAGCATCCTTTAAATAATATAAATAACATGAATTAATAGTTTTGTTAAATTTCATTAAAAACATTAAATAGATAATTTTAAAGAATTATCATTTATGGCCCTATAAACCCCAAAAACCTTGTAAAGAAAAACATAAATAAGGAATTAAAAATACCATGAGAATTATGATATTCATGATATTATATTTCATGGGTCATTACATACTCCGCATAAATTATTATATGTGCATTAATCAAGATATTTATTAAAGAATGAATTTTTAGATGAGAAACCCTTGTACCTTGGGTATGGCTTGAATCAAAAATCCTTTGAATAAAGGAAAATAACATAATTTTTTAGATCCATTGATTTCCATGATATATAATATTAAAAAACATTCATGGGGTAATATGTAAACCATATAAAATAAATCATGGTGTAAATCATGAATTATGTCTCAAAAATTTTAAATAGATAACCTGAAAAGTCTTAGAACTTTTATAACATTTGATTCAATATCTCATGAAAGATAGATCATCATAAGAACATTAAATATCATGATAAAATATTCATTTATGATATAATATCACTGTAAGAAGAATATAAACCATATAAAAGTATGTTGGTACATAATACAATATATATCTCATAGAAACAATATTGGGATGAATAATATTTACCAAGATCGTATCCTCAAAATTATAATTTAATTAATGAATTGATTATTTTTAAAAATTGTAAAAATTCATAGAAATGTGGAAATAAATAATTATTTAATTAGATTAAATTTCACTCATAATCATTTCATAATATAGTCAATGAGTTATAAGTATAACCTAATGAAAAGAAATTGAGTTAAGAACCCCCTTACCTAATGTATGACTCACCTCGTATATAATTTAACTCTTGTATAAAGAAAATATATTAATTTTATATTTTAATAATATGAATTATTAGTTTTATTACCTTTTCACTATACATTTTATTTCATTTATTACCATGACATATATAGTTATTAAATCATTTAAGTTCATATCAGACGTTTTAAGGACGTCCAATTTATAATTACTAAAACAACTTTGATGGGTTGACCATGGTAAAAGGTGTCATGGTTACATAATCTCAAGAATATAATTCATGAAATTAATATCATTTTTTGACATTAAATACAATTTTATAACAATCCATCAAAATTGTACAAAAAACAAATCACATCGCTTCCTGGAGGTGGTAGTCTACACGTATACATGAACGAAATTATCATTTTTAAATAGATGAAATGGTAACATAATAAATGATATATTATCATTATATAATGATAATTATTTCATGAATAATATATATATATATAAATTAAATCCATCCTTATAAATAGTCATGGTAGTTGGTGATGTAAAATGAAACGCATCTCTTCGTGGAGATGGTAGTCACACATGAACACGAATGATGATTTCAATCCCCATATGATGGAAAAATATATGAAAAAAATTAAGTACCATAATAATTTATAAATTTAACTATATTGATGATAATAATGTTATTACTTATACAAGTTTAAATAA
Source organism: Viscum album (assembly GCA_963277665.1). Taxonomy (NCBI): domain Eukaryota; kingdom Viridiplantae; phylum Streptophyta; class Magnoliopsida; order Santalales; family Viscaceae; genus Viscum; species Viscum album. Next base: position 1,327,124,307 of record OY728127.1, on the reverse strand, counting down.
GATTTAAAATAGGTTGAAGAAAAAATAAAATAAAATCACTTAGTTAGAAGTTATACTTCTTCTTTGGAAAATAACCTTTGGATTACATATATTCTAGTATTTTAATGATACCAGATCCTATGGTTAATTGATATTAATGTTTTTTATATACATGGGTAGGTCTTGGGAAAAGTATAGTGCTCCAAATGTGCAAGAAAGTTATTAGAGGAGGTGTTTTTTATAACTGATGAAATGTAAACTCTTAGAATCACTTAATGTATTAAATTAATATAAATTAATACTCATGTTAATGTGGCCCCAAATTCACATATCTTGAATGTAGAATTAATATTAGTCGTGATTATCTTTTACAGTAAAATTTTTATAAGAAAATGTGATGTTTTCACCCCTACATCTTACATTTAACCCCATGATTACCATTTTGATGATTACAATGATGTCAAAGTTATTTACTTCATTGAACTCAAGATGGTTACATTAAAGGGAAAAGTTATCCATAATTTTAAAATTGATGATATTACTGACCATATCACATTAACATGGATAAATATAAATTTTTATGAAATTTAAATCATTAATTAAAATATTATTTCACATAATAAACGATTAAATTCATTTTCAAAACTATTCACTTAGTTTGACTTTATTAACCTCAATATAATAATATAATTCGAATATAAACATTTAACACAAATTTAAAATTTTATAGTTAGCTAAAAATGTTTGGAACACAATAATTCTTCAAAATTGTATTACTTTTAAAGGTTTACTAATAATTTACATTATTTTTTATTAATTGAACACGCACTATGTTGGCATTGTGTAAGAATTTAAGGTAATCATTCAATTAATATAAATTAAAAATAAATTAACATGATATAAATAACCATTAATAAATAAAATAATCATTTATAGAAAATCATTGAAACTGTTTATCCCTTTGAAAAAATATTATACATATTAAAAAGGGAGTTACATTTATTTTTTATTCCTTACTTAAAACCATATTATGGTCATTATCAAAGGATCGTGGCACAAAATTGATTTTTTTTGAAATATGTATGGTTATGGTTGAAACACTATTATAACATAAAATTAATACAAATATTTGGGACATTTTTAGGCTTTGCCTCATAGTTTTAACCTAATTTTATTTATCTTATTGTTACCATGGTGAAAAATATTTCCTATGATTATTATAAATAATGGAAAAAATAAAAAGTAAAATATTTTAAAATTTTAAACCACATTATTCAAAATATTTAATTCATTTTTTATAATTAAATTTTTATGAGAGGAATAAACCAATTTTAATACGAATACATAAAACAAAACAATAATAATTATTAGAAAGATGCTTTTATAATCCTAAAATTGAACTCGTACCAAAATAATTTATTATAGTAATTAATATATAATTAAAAAATTAAAAAAAACTAACTTAGTCTCATTTTACGTTATGATCAAATTAAAAACAAAATGGGACTTCAAAAATACATTATTTAATAAAAAAATGGATATTTTACAGAAATTGTATCTTTCACTATCCACTTAAGAAAATGAATATTTTCAAGAAAATCAAAAATTAATCATAAGACTATTATTAAATTAAAATTTCAAAAATTATTCCCATATATTTAAATACTATTTCCAGAAGTGGATAAAATTAATTATAATATATGTGTAAAAAATGCAATAAAATTCATTTTTAGAGAAAATGTATTTGTGAAAAATAAAATTAATTTATTCTTATTCCTTTCTTAATAATCATAATTAAAAGATTTTTTATTCATTCAATTGGATATATAATAAAATAATTTAATTACAATAATTTATTTAAAATCATAAATTTAATATATTAGTATAAAAATACATTATGCACATAAAAACAGTTTTGTGGAAATCAATTTTTTTCCCTTCAAAATATTTTATCTTTATTTCTAACCAATTAATAATAATTGTATGATTTACTATTCATTTTTTAATGAAAAAAAAATTCTATATTTGTTTCACAATATGGTTATTCATATTTATAAATATCAAATAAATTCTTATTTCATAACATTCATAATAATATATTGAGTTTCATTTAAGCTCAATGTTGTGTATATTATATTCTATAATATATATTATTTAAAGAAAATAAATCCTAAAATCTTGGTGTGATACATTATAACCCCTTACATAAATTTTATCCTAGAAATTTTGTCATATTTTTAACAAAAAAGGGTTTAAACCATATTCAAAATCAATTCCCTAGAGTAAAATAAACCATATCATCGTTAAAGGAAACAAATTATATTTTAAAATAACTTTTTTAAAAGAAAAAAAAGTTAGAAGGGATAATAAAACATTATTTTTAAAATAAGAAAAGGAAAATATGAATCTCACCTCAAATAACACATAACTGAGTTCCCAGATATAGATAAAATTTCTGAGAAGTTAAAATATAGTCATTTGGAAAAAATAATGCCCAAGGAATAATATAGAATGATCGAGAATGTGGTCATGATAAAGTCAATAAAAAACAATTAATAAGTAGGGGATAGTAAGACAATTATTCATAAAAATTTAATGTAATAAAGAAAAAATTTATTCTAATATCATTTTCCTAGAGTTGAGGGATTCTTTTATTATCAACATATAGAGCATAAAAAATACACTTACTTGATTTATTTCCATTTCCTGAGAGTAATTGTTTCCATTGGTTTTTTGATTAATTTATATATAAATCACACCTCTGAATCAAAGGAATAAATATTCAGGATAAATTTTTCTTACCTTGAGTTTTAAAATTAACTTTTAACAGATGACAAGATCTACATAAGGATAACAAGTTATTCCTCATGTCATTAGACATTATCCAAAACCCAAATGTTTAGAATAAAATAAAATAATATTAAATTTTTATAAACCTTCATATGAATAAATGAAAAATTTATCTCCAAATCTTCAACAATAACTCACAATGTTTAACTTAAATAATTATATAAATAACTCACCTTAGAACTTTTCAAAATATGATTGAATATTATTGGAATCCAATTAACAGAATTATTTGATCTCATATTCCCCCATTATCAACATAACAATTGTGTCGAAATATAAACAATCATTAATAAATTCGCATAACAAAAATTTATATTCCCTAATCATATTATATCCAAAATATGATAAGATTTTTTATGAATGAACTAAACCATCAAAAAGATTAATAAAAGCATATATTCTTCTAAAATATAATTCATCATTTATTCCAAAAATAAACACCCATATCATCCAAAATTATTTCCATTTAAATTAGTCAAATATTGTTCCCAATATAGTGAACTTCTTCAAAAAATAACTATAATCACTTTCTCACCAAATTACATTTAAATCACATGGTTATATATATAATAAAACATATGTTCCTAAAATTTAATAACCATTTACCCCAATTTACTATGTTTACCTAAAAATAAAATATCATCATAAGTATAAAGTTTTTCAATACATATAATATTATTTAAATATAATATAAATGAATTTCTCCTGAAATAACCTTACCACTAAAAAAACTAAACCAAAGGGATGTGTTCCTAAAAAAATGTCTCCCAAAATTTCCTAAATTATCATAAACTCCCATCATAAAAAACCTCAAATGGCTATATTTCCAATTATGATAATTGTTAGAATTATTAACCCATTATGGTTTATAAATCTCTTAAAATAACCTCGTCTTTATCATAATAATCTCTACAATTATCAAAAACATTCCTTTTATACTAACTATAATGCTTTGTAATAGGAACAATACATAATTACCTCATTTATAACAAGGGTTTCACTTTATTAAAATTTGAGGATATTTTTGGAATGTAATATTAAAGAATTAGGTAAGAAATTACATAACAAAGTGTATATTTCTGTATAGTATCCATTATTTCTACAGAACAAGTTCATTATAAATACACAATTGCATCATTTAAGGCCAATTTACTTTATTCATATCTTCAATTCAGGTTATCTCTTACTCATTCTTAGGACCTATGAAAATCATTCAAAAAATTTTATTAGAAAAAAATCTAAATACGGGATATAAAAATAAATGAATCAATTTAATCCACTTGATAATTCCAGAAACCCATAAAATTACCCTTTTTATATTAACAATTGAACTTAAAAATCAGTTTCTTACCCAATAAATCATCTTCTTTTCGCAAATAATTAATAAAACATATCATTAAAATTAATAGACTCAAAATCCTAATCATGGGGGGTTTCTTGAGATATATGAGAACACATGAAATAATTTTCTTGAAAAACGTATTTTTCACACATAAAAGGGAATGAAAATTCTATCAATATAAGTACCTCAGCTTACATTTTTAAATTAAAATTCATTCACAAAAAAAAATAAAAAATATAATAATCATCTTGGTACCTTCAGAAAATAATTTCATATCACTCTTGTAATTACTCTTACAATCACTCTTATAAATGGAATAACCTAATCGGTTAATTCCAACATAATTCCCAATAGAAAATAATCATTACCCAATGCATTAGAGGACTATAATAAACCCAACTACCACAAATTGGAAAAATAGTTCTTAATGATTTTCATTTACCCCACAATGCCTCTATAATAAATAATATCCAAGTACCATATCATGAAACAAAACATGTGGAATATTTCACTACATCAAAATTGTAATAGATTGATTAACCCACGAAAAAAGAAAAGGGTGTCCTAAAAATATAATTAAAACATCAACATAAATCATTCAGATAAATAAATTTAATTTATCATAATATAATATTACAATTTGAGCATAATAATAATTATATTATTTTTCTACATATGAAATCATCTTTAAAAAAATTTAAATAATTTTAGGGAAATCATGGGAAATAACCTTTTAATTCAGATCCAGTAAAAATTAAAATTCTTAAAATATGGTGAAAATAATTTTATGTTAAAATAACCACGGATAATTATAATTTAATATTCAAATTAAATAACATTCATGATATTGAGAAAAAATTTCATGTTATAAATTTTAAAATTAAAAATTCTTTTCAAAATTCTGTAAAGTATGCAAAAGTGACACATGGATAAAACACTAATAAATTTAATTTTACACCCATTTAAAATAATTTAAAAGATAATAAAATTAGGAAAATATTTATGTTTAGAAAATAACATTCCTAGAATAAGATAAATAACATGGAAGAAGAGTTTTTTTAGAAGTCTTTAAAAACATTAAAATAGTTTTTTTAAAGAAATGTCATTTATAGTCTTATAAAACTAAACAATTTGAAATAAATAACATAAAAATGAATATTAAACCATGAGTATGGAAATAGTCATGATATTATATTTTAAATTTCTGTATATACACCATATAAATTAATATTTTTTCATCAATAAAAACATTTCCCAAAGAATGAAGTCTAATATGAGAACCCCTAGAAACTGTGGTAATGCTTGAATAAAAAATTTAATGAATGAAGGAACATTAAATGATGTTTAAAAAAAATTAATTTCAATTAAATGTTATGTTAAAACACATTTATGGGATATTAATTAAACCTTATAAAATATTTCATGGTTAAGAACCTTAATTATGTCTCAAATAATTTAAAGTGAGACCATAAACACCCTTACAAACTTTTATAACTTTTGAATCAATATCTCATAGAAGGAAGAAATTCACAATAAAATCAAATATCATTAAAAAATTAATTAATGATACAATATCTCAATATGAATTATATACACATTATAAAATTTATTATAAATATAATATAAGAGATTTCAAAAAGAAACAATATTGGGATAAATAATCCTTAGAAATATCGTATCACTGAAGTTTGAATTTAATCAATTATATAATTATGTGTAATGTAAAGACCTGGATTTTACATTTAATTTTATTAATTATAAGAAATTATTATGAGTCAATGAAAATTTATGGTGTGTTATTCAAAGTCCCTGTGTTCTGGGAATGAATTTCTAAACTTTTTTTAAGGTATGTTCAGTAAACATGTGAGTGGCATTTCCAAACTTTTGAACTGGTGCTCAGATTAAAAATATGAGGGCACCATTGAATGTACAGTGTCGGGATTCGCAAAAGGGAGACTTCACTTTGATTGCAGTATGTATGTAGAAAAAGTAATGTTTTGGGACTCTTTAAAAGAATAAACAATATAACTTGGTTATTTTGTGTCCTTTATTTTTCCTCCAACGGAGAAGCAACAATGTGGGACCAGTGGCTTGTCAAGCCAATAAATGGTTAGAACTTTCAATCCTAAGAAAAACAGAACCATTGGGGAATTAAGAAAATTCCTAATTAATGATCCCTCATTAAGTCCCACGAGTGTTAGATACCCTCCCCCTCTTATATTTATATGGAGCTTGGGGAGAGGTATCGGCACAACTTCGTCAAGCAATGAAGTGCCGGTAAAGTACCTCGATGCCAATCTTGGTGGAAGGAGCTGGTTTCGGCGAGTGGTGACGAGTGACACCGAAACCCCGAACTGAAGAATCAACGATCAAGAGACGTCATTGGAGGCTATTTGTGGGGACAATGAACACCAACTCACTTCCTCAATTGCTGTAGTTCTCCAGTATTCTTGATGTAGGGTTTTTTATTAATTCATGTGTTTTTCTTGAACCCTCTAATTCTCCCTCATGATTACAAACTAACGAGGAGGGTGCGGGCCTAACGAACCTGGACCGGACCATCCTCTACATTTCTACCCATGTGCCTCTGTGAAAGATCATCAGCGTAGTGGCACCAACCAGCTATGATGGAGGTGGCGCGTCATTTCACTCCATAAGAAGAGCCCATGGCCCTAAATTGTGGTAGTCATCAGAGCAGTCAGCACCGATCAGCCGTGAAGGAGGTAAGGCGGGCTGTCATGTGCTGTTGTGCATTGCCGGTGAGCAAGGGGTCATGGTTCTTCAGTCACGGCAGTCGAAGGAGGCATCCAGAACATTGGATAGCTGTATAAGGGAAGGGTGGCATGACCAGCATACTGCCGGGAGAAAGGGGCCATGGTCGAAGCTGTGGAAGAGGGGGAACTCGTTCCTCCGGTGGGTTTCGCAGTGATCGAGTGGCACCCACGTGGCGTTTCCACTTCAAAATCCGAACAGCCTTCGAGTCATTTAGGATATCGGAGGTCTCACCCCCCTCCCCCACACTGGCTAGGTCGGACCCCATCGTGGGCCAGACCGGCGGTTCATGCCCCCTTACGGGTCGGGCCACCCCTTTGCATGTCAGGCTGCCCCCTTGTGGGCCGAGCTGAGCCGTCGTAGCCCATCCCTGTTGGGTCAGACCCATGTCAGGTTGAGTGGGCCTAGAATGGGACGGGCCTGGTCGGTCCGACCAGGTCAGACTGGATCGGGCCTCACTGGACCCAGAAACACTTAAAGGTCCATATCATGAGAACCTGATGTTAGTTTGATGAACCGTCTATGGCGTTGGGACCCTTGGAGTGAGATGTGCCTTTTGGTATACTCCACATGAGTTTTGGAGACAGTTAGAGTATGGCCTTATTGGATCTAACCTAAATCCAACCGAACCCTCATAACTAAAATTCTTATAACTCATAGACCCCGCATCCTATTGACGCACCATCTATCGTGTTGGAACCCTTATGACATGGTGGCCCTTTGGTTTACTCCTTCATGGAGAATAGTGTTATTCGAGGTATGGTCGATATCTCTAGGGGTAGATTCTATGGAAATAGAGGGCACCGGGTGCAAGGAATCCTTTGGCAGGTTGTAACGCGAAGAAAGAACATCGATCTTGTGTGGGTTAGCATCTATTGATCTTGTGTTGGTCAGCATCTATCAAATCATGTGTGGATCAGCGCTCAGTGATCCAGTGTGGGTCAATGTATATCGATCCTGTGTGGGTCAAATCCTATGTGGGTCAGTTGGGGTTAGTACCAATCGATCATGTTTGGGTTAACAACAGTGCCTCTTAATATAATAAGATGATCTTGCTTACAAAAAATCATATGTACTTCTATAATAATGTTATACCTAAGTGTGAGCTGAGTCCTTTACCTTCATGGTGTTACCTGTGTGGCACTTCTACCTTCGTGGTGTTTTTTTCGTGATGTTACCTATGTGGTATGTCTACCTTCATGGTGTTTTCTTTGTGGTGTTACATGTGTGGTGCTTATAACTTTATGGGGTTACCTGTGTGGTAATCCTACCTTCGAGGAGATACCCTTGTGCTATTCCTCCCTCATGAATGAGATGAGTATATCTTGATAAATTAGGTATTTTTATCGACATATACCTTAGTAGAGTTAATGTCTTGCTTTGTGGTTTTGCCTTTGTGGAACTCTAGGAGATCTACGAGGGTCTCGTGGTACCTACTGAGTATCTTTATACTCACCCCTACATGAGCTACACCCACACCTTGTTGTGTCTTATACAGAAAATGTACAACATTGATCGAGGATAAGGGAGCGAGGACTAGACGGTGCTTGGATGTGGACTATTTTGGCGTGACGTGATGCACAGACTACTGATCGTTAGCTATACCTTCAATTCTGGTTGGATCATTGGTGGATGATCCGGGAGCTATTTTTCACTTTTCAGTTGTATTTGTACTTTTGAGTTGTACTTGTACTTTACAGTTGGGATTGTATTTTGGCCCCTTTACTTCTATGACACTTTTACTACAACAATTTACATCGTGGTTTCTTATTGTTGTGTTCCTAAACTGTGTGTCTATATAGGTTAAAAATGAAATGCCTTACCGTTTTAGGGATATGACTTTCCGGTACTAGTCACCAGCCCCTTGACTTTTGAAGGCGGGCTTGAGGTAGTCACAACACAGGCCCCGAGGGATGGGTTGTGACAAAGTGGAAATCAGAGGAGTCAGTTCTACCAGTGAACTACGACACAAATATTTTCTATGTGACAACAGTTTCAAGTGTTATGAGTGTGGTTATCAGTTTTGGAAAACTAGTGTTGGTGTGGGGGCTGATGTATCCATACACTAGGACCCTGAATTCTCATTTCCGACTCAGTATAACAAATCACAGATTGCGTGTGTTTTTGAAATGTTTTTCTAGTGATCTCTTTTAGTCAGATCCCCAGGTATAACTTATTAACTGTGGCACAACTATCTTCTTTTATGATACAGCCACGTAGACATCCAACCATGATTCCTGAGAGAGTACGCGATGATGGCCCACCGAGCGATGATGCCTCTGTGTAGGGACCTCATATGGCATTAGCACCTTAGGGTGGTGTACCCTCAACACTACTACCTACTGGGAATCCATTTCTACCATCCCACCAGTAGAGTACGCATGGAGACTAAGTGCATTTCACAAGTTCCAACGGTATAGGCCTCTGAGGTTCTGAGGCGAGATGGCCCCACAGGCGGCTAAGGATGGGTTAGAGGCTCTAGGAAGTGGTTTTTGCTTAGTTAGGACACCAAATAATCTGATGGCGATCCTAGCAGCCAGTCATTTTCATAAAGAAGAATGGAGATGGTGGATCTTGATGCTCTAGATACATGATGAGGTGACCCTCATTTGGGAAGACATCGGGAGCCTTTTCTTGGCAGAGTTCGTCCCAATGACTCTACGTTCAGTGCATATAGAGGAGATTCTGAATTTACAATAGGGAAACATGACTGTTACCCAGTAATCGGTGAGGTTCACTGATCTCTCCCTCTACTCCAATAACATGGTATGAGACCATCTTTTCAGGGCTCTGACCTTTGAGTTGGGTCTCTGATGGGAAATCAGAGCATGGATGATATCTCTCAACATTCTGACGCAGGATAGGGTGCTAGAGAGGGCGCTCTGGGTGGATAGTTTCCTATCTGATTAGTAATTGACAGAAAGACCCACCACTGGACATCAAGTAACAGAGTCATCTATAGAAGGTATTAGACAGATGATGTAGGTCTTGAGCGAGCCAGGCCTTCTAGTCGGCGACCTCAGGATACAGGGTTGGTGGTGCGAGGCTTACAGAACAGAGGAGGAAAGCTGAGGATCAGGTAGTGCTACTCGTGTGGCAAGTAGGGTCACATGGCTCGTGACTGCCCGACCCGTCGTATGGATGACTAGCAGACTGTCGAAGGACCGCCGAGGCAGAGTCAAATATTCGATCGGGGAGGTCTGTAGGCAGTAGGTATGACAACCCTACTTTTTATAACAACTTAAACATGCTTTATTAAATAAAACATCACTTGATACAACAAAGAAGATCGAGAGGTTTAGTGTATTTGGGGCTTAGGATTGTTACATAAAAACATTAAACTTGAAATACAACATCTTTATTGAAAACTTCCTTTACATGACCACTACATTCCTTCGTACATAGCATTGCACGGGATAACCTGAGGACATGCATAAGAAAAGGGTGAGCTATAAAACCCAGTAAGGGAGTACAAAATGAATAACATGAGGATTACAATACATGTTAGGCAATAGGAACATCAATAGAGCATAAGAGTAACATGAACATAAAGGCATGATAAAGCATGATAATCATAACATGGAAATGTGGCAACAACACTTAACATTGAATTAGCATGAGCCAAGGCTCATTGCACATGGAGCATGAGTAAACCCTCATTGCACTTGAAGCATGAGTAAACCCTCATTTCACTTGAATTATCATGAGTCAACACTCATTTCACATGACGTATCATGATACTATACTTTACCCAATGCATTGGAGCGCTATAAAGGGTGCACCCTTCTTAAACATTTAATTTCATGCATTAGTGTGCCACATGGATCATAAAACATGGATTCATAAAACATAATCATTTATTCCATGATAAAGGAATGCGGAATTCATACATGAAACTTTATAATCAATAAGTAAATGTATATAATGGTGAATACCCTTGATGGAGAAATGGGCATGGTATTCACTACACAATGATATTGGCTTAGAAAATCGGTGTGATTTCGGCAGCGTAACGGCGTGACATAAGAATTCATAAAAATGGTTGATGAGAGAGAAAGGGGTTCCTCATCATATTTACATGTAATGGACAGTAAGGAGGTCATATAGATACATTTCCCAACAATTGAAAATGAATTTATATTCATGATACAAAAGTATTGCTTGAATATAAAAGAGGAGAAAAAGGTTCCTTTCGGAATTTCGGCATAGTAACGGGTGTACATGGGAGGCATTTAATGAGAGAGAAAGGGGTCTCCCATCATTAAAACAATAAGAGGGCAGTATGGGAGAGGTGTGAAACCATACCCCAACATTGATAACTGAAATTAAAAGGGCAATACAACTTAAAGAAAATTGACAAAAATGAGAAAGGAAGAAAAACCCTTACATGGAAGTGAGCTTACAAAGGCTTGAGAGAGGCTTGTGAGAGGCTTCTTGGGAGCTTGGGGCACCTTGGGAGGATTCTAGAGAGAGTAGGGCAGAGGTTGGACGAACTCCAAGGGATTTTAGTGAGGAGGAAGTGGGAGATTGGGTGGGTTTATATAGGAAAGGTGAGAGAATTCTTTATTATTTAGGTTTGGGACCCCTTATATTAAAATAATCCAAACCACAAACCATCCCATGGTATTTGCTCATGGTTTCTGGAAAAGGAAATAGGAAAACAATATTTTACAAGGACAAGGTCCTAACTTATTAAAAAAATATGGTTGCTTATGTGGAGGTGAGTCACACTCCCATGGAAATTAATTTAAAAAGGCAAAGTGTTGAATAAGTATTGAGGGGTTCATTAATGCTTTGAAAAGTAAGTCAAACAAACCCAAAACCTCATTATTTTAATGATAAAACATATATTGGCCGAACATAAGGATTATGGTATTTTATCACATCACCATTGGGTCATTATGATGTCATAAAACACATTATATATTTAAACGGTATTTAATTTTTACCCAAAAATTTGACTGTCTCGGAAAATTATGAAAAATTCACCGTTGGATAAATTCGATGTTCTGATTCCAAAAATAATATTTATTTTATCTAAATAATTTTCTAAATATGTGAATTTTCACTTTTAAAATAAAAACCGATATTTATAAAAAATTCACGGGTTTTGACAGAAATGGCTTTCAAACCTTATTAAAAATTTTAATTGCGTTCATAAAATTATAAGATCATTTATATTTAATAAAAATTAATTTAATATTAATAATAGTAATTTATTAAAATATTATTTAATTCAAAAATCCTTTAATTTAATAAAATATAATTCTTAATTAAATAATAACTAAAAACACCATTTGTAATTTAAAAACTATTTAAAATGTATCAAAAATGACTAGAAATTATATTCATTATTATATACAAAAATAATGTACATGAACATGGTACTACTTATTTGTTACATAACCCCTTAAGATAGCCGCATAAGACCTAAGGGTAAGGTGTGTGATGGTGACAGACTCTTGGGGCGGCTCAGATAACATCGCTCGAGTGGTAATCTCTATCAACTTCCACTTTTCCCGTAGACGATCACGTTCGAGCTTGACATAATGAAGCTCAGCTTGGGATTGGTCAAGGGCGAAGCCCAAAGACGCCACCTATTTTCCGAGCTCCGACAAATGGGCTTCGTATTGGGCAATTCTACTAGATGAGGCCATCGCTTCCTTTGTTTGAGTAAAATTGGGTTCGTTAAAGCCATATATTTATACTACTCATGTGATAACTGTTCAACGACTATAAAAGTAACGGTCACAAATCTTAACATAAAACCAAAGAAGTTGACATCTTATAAAAACGTTTTTCATAAAGAAACATTTAACTGGATCAATAGGGATTTTCCATAAATGAAACTTTGGGTCATTACAATATTCCCCCTTAAGAAATTTCACCCTCGAAATTTTCCTTTTCCCACACTAAAACAAATGTGGGTAACACATAAAGGGTAATCCAAAGACAAAAGTTGACGACTCAAAAATAAACTTTTATTTCCTTAAATCGTGAGTCTATAGGCTTCAATCTAGGCTTTTCATGATCTACATTCTAACATATATTCATAGGGGAATTTTTTTTAATTCCCTTAATAAGGGTTCATTCTAAGCTTGTGAATTTATCAAAGCATATCCCCCAGGAGTGTCATAACCAAGAGTGCAGCAAGGCCCATTTTCGTGCACCAGTTCCCGTTCGAGTCTTTCTCAAAGTGGTGTTTTCGGGTTTTACCCCTAGGATACATCTGTGCCAGATCCGCCTCTACCTGGTCGTATCCAGACAGGGATGTATTTGCATGATAAAACACTTACTTAGTATTTACCAAAACTTAGGGATGTTTTTATTATACTTATTCTTGTATCTAAGGCTTTAATAGGGTTTCCTAATCCCAAAAATAACTAAACCTATCCTCTGATACCAACTATGACAACCCTGCTTTTTATTACAACTTAAACATGTTTTATTACATAAAACTTCACTTGATACAACAAAGAAGATCGAGAGGTTTAGTGTATTTGGGGATTAGGATCGTTATATAAATACTTTAAACCTGAAATACAACATCTTTATTGAAAACTTCCTTTATATGACCACTACATTCCTTCGTACTTAGCATTGCATGGGATAACCTGAGGACATGCATAAGAAAAGGGTGAGCTATAAATCCCAGTAAGGGAGTACACAATGAATAACATGAATAGTACAATACATGTTAGGCAATAGGAACATCAATAGAGCATAATAGTAACATGAACATAAAGGCATGATAAAGCATGATAATCATAAAATGGAAATGTGGCAACAACACTTAACATTGGATTAGCAGGAGCCAAGACTCATTGCACATGGAGCATGAGTAAACCCTCATTGCACTTGAAGCACGAGTAAACCCTTGTTTCACTTTAATTAGCATGATTCAACACTCATTGCACATGACGTATCATGATACTATACTTTACCCAATGCATTGGAGTGCTATAAAGGTCTCACCCTTCTTAAACATTTCATTTCATGCATAAGTGTGCCACATGGATCATAAAACATGGATTCATAAAACACAATCATTTATTCCATGATAAAAGAATTTGGAATTCATACATGAAACATTATAATCAATAAGTAAATGTGCATAAAGGTGAATACCCACGATGGAGAAATGGGCATGATATTCACTACACAATGATATTGGCTTAGAAAATCGGTGTGATTTCGGCAGCGTAACAGCGTGACATAAGAATTCATAAAAATGTTTGATGAGAGAGAAAGGGGTTCCTCATCATATTTACATGTAATGGACAGTAAGGAGGTCATATAGATACATGTCCCAACAATTGAAAAGGAATTTAGATTCATGATACAAAAGTATTGCTTGAATATAAAAGAGGAGAAAAAGGTTCCTTTCGGAATTTTGGCATAGTAACGGGTGTACATGGGAGGAATTTAATGAGAGATAAAGGGTTATTACATAATTAAAACAATAATAGGGAAGTATGGGAGAGGTTCGAAACCATACCCCAACATTCATAATTGAAATTAAAAGGGAAATACAACTTAAAGAAAATTGACAAAAATGAGAAAGGAAGAAAAACCCTTACTTGGAAGTGTGCTTCCAAAGGCTAGAGAGAGGCTTGTGAGAGGCTTCTTGGGAGCTTGGGGCACCTTAGGAGGATTCTAGAGAGATTAGGGCAGAGGTTGGAGGAACTCCAAGGGATTTTAGTGAGGAGGAAGTGGGAGATTGGGTGGGTTTATATAGGAAAGGTGAGAGAATTCTTTATTATTTAGGTTTGGGACCCCTTATATTAAAATAATCCAAACCACAAACCATCCCATGGTATTTGCCCATGGTTTATGGAAAAGGAAAGAGGAAAACAATATTTTACAAGGACAAGGTCCGAACGTATTAAAAAAATATGGTTGCTTATGTGGAGGTGAGTCACACTCCCATGGAAATTAATTTAAAAAGGAAAAGTGTTGAATAAGTATTGAGGGGTTCATTAATGCTTTGAAAAGTAAGTCAAACAAACCCAAAACCTCATTATTTTAATGATAAAACATATATTGGCCGAACATAAGGATGATGGTATTTTATTACATCACCATTGGGTCATTATGATGTCATAAAACACATTATATATTTAAACGGTATTTAATTTTTACCCAAAAATTTGACTGTCTCAGAAAATTATGAAAAATTAACCGTTGGATAAATTCGACATTCTGATTCCAAAAATAATATTTATTTTATCTAAATAATTTTCTAAATATGTTAATTTTCACTTTTAAAATAAAAACCGACATTTATAAAAAATTCACGGGTTTTGACAGAAATGGATTTCAAACCTTAATAAAAATTTTAATTGCATTCATAAAATTATAAGATCATTTATATTTAATAAAAATTAATTTAATATTAATAATAATATTTTATTAAAATATTATTTAATTCAAAAAATCTTTAATTTAATAAAATATAATTCTTAATTAAATAATAACTAAAAACACCATTTGTACTTTAAAAACTATTTACAATGTATCAAAAATGACTAGAAATTATATTCATTATTATATAAAAAAATAATGTACATGAACATGGTACTATTTATTTGTTACATAACCCCTTAAGATAGCCGCATAAGACCTAAGGGTAAGGTGTGCGATGGTGACAGACTCTTGGGGCGGCTCGGATAACATCGCTCGAGTGGTAATCTCTATCAACTTCCACTTTTCTCGTAGATGATCACATTCGAGCTTGACATAATGAAGCTCAACTTGGGCTTGGTCAAGGGAGAAGCCCAAAGACACCACCTCTTTTCTGAGCTCTGACAAATGGGCTTCGTATGGGGCAATTCTACTAGATGAGGCCATCTCTTCCTTTGTCTGAGTAAAATTGGGTTCGTTAAATCCATATATTTATACTACTCATGTGATCACTGTTCAACGGCTATAAAAGTAACGGTCACAAATCTTAACATAAAACCAAAGAAGTTGGCATCTTATAAAAACTCTTTTCATAAAGAAATATTTAACTGGATCAAGAGGGATTTTCCATTAACGAAACTTTGGGTCGTTACAGTAGGTAGACATGGCATAGGATCTGGCCCTGGAGCAAGTGGTGGGAGAATATTCGAGGTTCTACCACTACCACCTCCTTGTGGTCCACCCAGACCACAGGGAGCTGGAGGTCAGGGACAATCTCAACTCCAGGAATTTGAGTCCTACAACCACGGGGCTATGAAAATGATTAGAGGTACAATATTTTTCTACTCCACCTTATCATTAGTACTTATAGTCACTGGTTCTAGTAACTCTTTTATTTCCACGACCCTCATTCGGAGCTCATATATTCCAGCGAATACATTGGATCGATCCCTATGTGTAGAGATTCATATGGGTGAGGATTTGAAGATTAAACACTTTTTATGGTAGTGTGAGATTACTCTAGGAGGTGACAGCTTCGGATGGGGTCTTCTAGTAGTGGTGTCGAGGCCTTACGACGTCATCTTGGGTATTTACTGGTTATCCAAAATCCATGCTTAGATTGACTGTATTAGTCGCAAAGTACGGTGTGTCCATGAGGATTGTACTAGGATTTCATTAACCAGCGAGAGGGGAAACTTTGTAGCACATGATGGACTTACCCAGAGGAGCGTGCATTTGATCACTCCTCAGATGATTAGACTTACCCTCAAATTAGTTGATGTTGAGAGATCGAGTTATCTTGTAGTGGTGGACCAGTATGCCGATGTCTTTCCTGATGATGTTCTAGGATTGCCTCCGTGTAGATATGTAGACTTTTACCTAGACTTGTACCCCAGGATGGCACCGATATCTACATCAGCATATCGGATAGCTCCCATGGAGCTTCGTGAGTTAGGGGTATAGTTGGAGGACTTACAGAGGAAGGGGTTCAAAAGGCCCAATGTTTCCTTATGGGCAGCCCCGATTTTGTTCACCGAGAAGGATGATGAGAGTTTGAGACTCTGTGTGGACTAACGGCACCTGAACTAGGTGACTGTGAAGAACAAGTATCCACATTCGATGATTGATGGTCTTTTCGTTCAACTGAAGGGAGATCGTTGGTTTTTGAAGATAGACCTCAAATTAGGATATCATCGTCTCAGGGTACAATATGAGGATGTGCAGAAGACGACCTTCAGATGTTGATATGGACACTATGATTTCTTGGCTATTCCATTATGTGTGACCAATTCCCCAGTAGGGTTCATGGGACTCATGAGCAGGATCTTTCATCCATTCCTCGATCGCTTTGTGATGGTCTTCATTGATGACATCTTGATATACTTAGTGACAAAGTAGGAGAATGCCTGCAATATACAGATAGTTTTGAATACACTTAGAGAGCACCATCTTTATGGTAAGCTCTCTAATTTCTAGTTCTGGATATGAGAGGTCCACCTTCTGGGAAAGGTTATCCCCGAGGCTAGAGTTACAGTGTATCCCATGAAGATTGAGGGTGTTCTTGATTGGGAGACACCCAGGAGTGTGACTGAGGTGCGGAGTTTCTTATGGTTGGCTGGATACTTCTGATGATTCAGGCCTAAATTTTCCAGAGTTGTGGAACACTTATCATATTTGATGAAGAAGTGACATCCCTCCGTATGGATGGAGTGATGCCAGTAGAGTTTTCAGAAGCTGAGTAACATATTGACGAGTGCCCCTATCTTGAGGCTACGAGAAGAGGGTGTTGGGTATGTAGTCAATTGAAACGCTTTCGGGACTAGACATGGGTGTGTCCTGATGAAGGAGTGAATAGTGATCTCCTATGGATAATGATAGATGAGGAAACATTATCAGAAATATGCTACCCATGACCAAGAGTTATCAGTAGTGGTATTTGCCCTGAATATGTGGCAGCATTACATAATGGATGAATGTTTTACTATCTACTATGATCACAAGAGTCTCAAGAATATCTTCTCTTATATGGACTTGAACCTGAGACAACATCGATTGCCAAAGTTCCTCTAGGACTATGACTTTGAGATATTATATACTCCAAGGAAGGGGAATGTAGTGGAAGACGAACTCAGTAGGAGGTTTGGTTTACAACTACTGAGTGAGGCGACATTGCAGCTAGCCGTGATGCATATATCCTTTTTGGATAGAGATGGAGCATCTTACCTCCAGTCAAAAACAGTCACTCCCCCACTCCTTTAGTAAGTTTGGGAGGCGTAGCTTGGGTACATTGACTATGAGGATCGACGTGCTCGTATATGCTCAGGACTGACACTTGAATGATTATCTGAAGTTGGGGAGCACGTCATCTTATTCAGAGGATGTACCATGGTACTGGTGGAACTAAAGGAGGATGTGTTCAAGGAGTTCCATACGTCCCCTCTGGCTGTACATCTTGGTGTGGCGAAGATGTACTAGGACCTCCGGCATCAGCACTGGTGTACAGGGATGAAGAATGTTGTCGAATTGTTTGTTTCTCGATGCCTCACTTGTCAGCAAGTGAAGGCCAAGCATCGGGTTCCATCGGGCGTAGCACAACCACAAGAGGAGTCAGAGTGGAAGTGGGATGGAATCTCTATGGACTTTGTGACAAGGTTTCCACGTACGTCCAGGGGACATGATTCCATCTGGGTGATCATTAACCAACTCACCAAGTCAGTTCACTTCCTACCTATACGAGAGCAGGGATCTGTAGAGGGATTGGGACACCTCTACATACAGAAGATTTTGTGACTTCATGGGGTTCCATCGATGATCATCTGTAACCCTAATGCATGATTTACTTCCCAGTGGTGGAAGGGATTATAGGAGGCATTTAAGACTCAGCTACACTTGAGCACCACCTTTCATCCTCAGACGGATGTACAGACGAACTGAACCATTCAGACACTAGAGGACATGCATCGTGCCTGCATCCTAGATTTTGGCCGCAGTTGAGATGATCACTTTCCCTTGGTGGAGTTCACATACAATAACTGTTATCACTCCACCATCACCGTAGCACCATTCAAGGCCCTATACGGTTGTCCTTACAGATCAACTCATTGCTGGACAGTCCCAGGGGAGTCAGCACTTATGGGTCCAGAGTTGGTAAGGGCTACCACAGAGAAGGTGTGGATAATCCAGGTGTGGATGAAGACTTCACAGAGCCGAAATAAGTCTTATGCTAACAAGATACAGAGAACTTTGGAGTTCCCGAAGGGGGACCACGTATTCTTGTGAGTCTCTCCTCGATGGGGACTACAGAGATTTGGTCGAGACGTTAAGTTATCACTGAAGTTTATCGAACCTTTCTGATCATTCGAATCATTAGCGAGGTGGAATACCGCTTTCAACTTCCACCACAGTTGGAGTGGGTGTACTACGTCTTCTACGTATCCCAGCTGAGGAGATACGTGCATGACCCATCTCACATCATCGACAACAGCGATCTGGAAATTGATGATGGGGCTACATTTACAGATGTTACAGTAGAGATTGAGGATCGACCGGAGTGAGTCCTTTGTGGGTAGTTGATACCTCTGGTGCGCATTCGCTGGAAGCATGGGAACCTCTTAAAGGGATCTTGGGAGCGGGAGGCTCAGATTTGTACTCAGTACCCTCATTTTTTATTAGTCTGTGTTGTGGATTTGAGGGATTAAAATCCCTAGGGTGGGAAGAATGTAAAGAGCCAGATTTTCCATGTCATTTTTATTATTATATGGAATTATTATGAGTCTATAAAAATTGATGGCATGTGATTCTGTGGTCTGGTGTGCCCGTAATGAATTTATAAACTTTTTTTTAAGGTACATTATATAAACATGTGAGCGGTGTTTTTTAACATCTGAACTAGTTCTTGGATTAAAAATATGAGGTCACCATGGAATCCTCAGCACCAAGATTCCCTTAAGGGAGATTTCACATTGATCGCAGTAGGTATGGATAAAAATTTATGTTTTGGGACCTTTTAAAATAATTAAAAAAACTTTGTTATTTTGTTTCCTTTATTTTTCCTGTAACGGACAAGCGGCAACATGGGACCAGCGATGTGTCAAGACAATAAATGGATTGACCATTCAATCCTAAGTAACAACACCATTTGGGAATTAGGAAGGTTCCTAATTAATGAGCCCCCATTAATTCCCATGAGCATTAGACACTCTCTCCATCTCCTATTTATATGGATCTTGGGGAGAGGTATTGGCACTACTTCACAAAGCAACGAAGTGCTAGTAAAGTGTCGTGATGCCATCCTAATAGGATGGAGCTGGTTCCGACGAGCGGTGATGAGCAACACTGAAACCCCGAACCAAGGAATCGATGATCAAGTGACATCATTGGAGGCTAGTTGATGGGACGCCGAACACCGACCCACTTCTTCAATTGTTGGAATTTTCTATCGTTCTTCAGGTAGGAGTTTGTGTTTTTGTTTAATTCGATTTTTTTTATTGAACCCTTTAATCCTCCCTCATGATTACAAGCTAACGCGAAGGGCACTCGCCTAACAAATTTGGCATGGACACTCCGTTGCCTTGCTACTCTTGCGACTCTATGGAAGGTCGTCAGTGCGGGGGCACTAACCAGCTACGATGGATGCGACACGCCATCGCACGCCACAAGAGGAGGTCGTGACACTAAGTTGTGGTGGTCATCAGAGCTTCCAGCACCGGCCGGCCGCTCAAGAGGTGGGGCTCACCTTCGCGTACCACAATTGAGAAATTGGTCGTGGCTCATCTGCCGTAAGGATCCGAGGAGGAGGCTGACACATTGGCCAACTGCGGAAGGGAAGGGCGGCCTTACCAACGAGCCACCAGTGAGAAAGGGGTCGCGTACGATGCCACGATGGAGGGGGAACCCGCACCTCTGACAGGTTCCGAGGTGAACGGGTGGGTACCATGTGGCACTACTACTTCATAAGCCGAATGGCCTCTGGGCCATTCGGGAGACTGGCGTCTCACCCCCTACTGGTTAGGGCCGACCCCACTGTGGGCTCGACTGGAGGGTTGTGACCCCTTGCGGGTCGGGCCTCCCCATTACGGGTTGGGCTGCACCCTTGCGGGCCTACCCCTTACGGGCTAGGACGGACCTCGACTCAACAGGCCAAGCCCGCCGTGGCCCATCCCTGCCGGGTCGGACCGGACTCGGGCCCCAACTAGGCCCAAAAACACTTAAAGGGTCATATCTTGAGAAACATACATATGTTTGATGAACCATCAGTGGAAATGGGACTCTTGGAGCGAGACAGTCATTTTGGTATACTCCACATGAGTTTTGGAGATAGTTGGAGTATATCTGGGTTTGATCGAACCCGAATCCAACTGGGCCCTCAAAACTAAAACTCTTATAACTCACAGATCAGGCGTCCAATTGATACACTATTTATCACATTGGAACCCTTACGACATGGTGGTACTTTGGGTTACTCCTTTGTTGATCTTAGGGGTAGTCGAGGTATGACTGATATCTCAAGGGGCAGATTATATGGAACTCAAGCGCAGCGGGTGTGAGGAATCATGTGGGAGTCTGAAATGTGAAGAAAGAACATTTATCCTGTGTGAGTCAGCATATATAGATCTTGTGTAGGTCAGAATTTATTGATCCTATGTGGGTCAATGCTCAGCGATCCTATGTCGGTCAATGCATATGGATCCTATGTGGGTCAAATCCTATCTAGGTCAGCGGGGGTTAGTGCCTATCGATCTTGTGTGGGTCCACAGTAGTGCCTCTTAACAGAATAAGATGATATAGCTTACGACTAATCATTTTTACTTCTGTACTTAAGTTATACCAAAGCGTGAGTTGAGTCTTTTACCTTTATGGTATTTTCTTTGTGGTGTTACCTGTGTGGTATTTTTACCTTCGTGGTGTTGTATTCATGGTGTTACCTATGTGGTACTTCTACCTTTGTGGTGTTGTCTTCGTGGTGTTACCTGTGTGGTACTTATATCTTTGTGGGGTTACGTTTTTTGTACTCCTACTTTGGAAGTGTAACCTTTGTGGAATTCCTTCCTCTTTTATGAGATGATTATATCTTGATAACTTAGGTATATGTATAGGCATATACCTAAGTAGAGTTGATGTCTTGTTTTGTGGTTTTTCTTTTGTGGAACTCTAGGAGACATACGGGGGTCTCGGGGTCCCTGTGGAGTATCGTTATACTCACCTCTGCATGAGCTACGCCTAGAACATGTTGTGTCTTATGCAGACAACTTACAACTTTGATCAAGACTGAGGGAGTGAGGACCGGACGGTGCTCAAAGGTGGACTATTTTGGTGTGATGTGACCCAAGGACTACTGATCAAGAGTTGTACCTACCCTTCATGTAGGATCCTTATTGGACAATCCAGGAGCTATTTTTCACTTTTAAGTTATATTTTTACTTTTCAGTTATACTTGTACTTTTCAGTTGGGCTTGTATTCTGCCCCCTTTACTTTCATCACACTTTTACTACAGAAATTTACTTTGTGGTTGCTTATTGTTTTGTTCCTGAACTATGTGTCTATACATGTTAAAAAGGAAATGCCCTCTAATTTTTGGGATACGTCTTTCTGGTGCTAGTTTCCAACCCTGGCCTATGGAAGGCGGGCTTGGGGTTGTCACAGTACGGGCCCCTATGGACTGATCGTGACATATAACAACTCTATAACCAGATAAAACAAGTGTAAATAAAACAAAATATAATAATATTTCATTTAACAAATAATAGTTTCATCATATAGTCAATAAATTATATGTATAACATAATTAATGGAAACATAGTTAAGAAATAACTTACCTCAAGTCTGAATGACCACATACATACATTAACTCCTGTATAATAAAAATATATTAATTTTATATTTCCTAATAACCTTTTTAAGTGGTATTACAATATTATTTTCCATTTTATATTATCTATTACCAAGCCTTATATGGTTCTTAAATAAGTTAATAACATTTTTGATGTTTTGAGAATGTTTTGTTCATAATTTTAAAACCACATCGCTTGGTTGGCCAGAGTCAAATCGTTCCCGGATTAATCATATTGAGAAAATTAATTATAAAATTATTGTCACTTAAATAAATTAAATAAAATTTTTTTGTCATCCAATAAATTTGTACATGAAAAATGAATCATGTCTCTTCTTTGTGGTGGTCATACACACAAATGCGTGAGCAACATTATCAATTTTCAATGGATTGAAAGGTAATAAAATAGATTATATTTTATCTTTAAATAATAATAATTATTTAATTAATAACATATATATATATATAATTATATTAAATCCAACATTATAAATATCCATGAGAGGTGATAATGAAAAAAATGAATCAAATCTATTCATATAGGTGATAGCATACACATGCATGAATAATGTTTTCATTCCACATAGGTTGGAAAACGAGATTATGAAAATGGTTTAACCATAATAATAGTAAAATTTCATATATTTAAGATACAAATGTAATTATTTAATCATTTTTATAAATTATTTTAAGGATATAGAAGAAGGACTAGAATGAAAGCATTTGGTTAAGAGTTATACTACTTTGGAAAAATACATTTAGATTTCAACTTAGGCCATATAGGTTGATAATTTGATGAGACCATATTATCAAGGTCACGGGGAGGAATATTGGATAGATATTTGGGTAGTTCTTAGATAATATTTATTTATGAAAATGTGTGTGGAAGATATTAGAGGATGTCCCCTTTTATATATGGGGGGAGGGGAACCCTTGGAATTGCATAAAGCATTAAATTAACATAAATCATTATGTGCACCCAAATACAAATATTTAGAATCAAGGTTTATTATGCATCTTAATATCATTATAAAATAATATTTAGACATAATTATGTTATTTTTTCACCCTTATCTATTAGTTTTACCCCTTCCCCCATTATCCCTTTTGATAATTACCGGGATATTAGAGTATTTTATACTATAAAAGTCAAGAAAGTATTTATAAAAGTAAAATTTACCAATAATTGCATAATGGATGATATAATAAACTATATACAATTATATTTACCAAATAAAATATTTTTATAAATTTTAAATCTTTAAAAAATATTTTTTTATATAATGTACCATCAAATTGAATTTATGGACTATTCACACTGTTTAGATTTATTATCAAGATGGTAATAGAATTAAAATTTAATCTTTTAACACATCCCAAATTTTTTATATATATCTCAAAATTCAGGGACCACAATAATTAATCAAAATTGTATAACATATAATGTTTCCAAAATCATTTTCATTTTTTTTAATTACTTGAACAATCATAGTATTGATGTTTATAACTATTTAAGAAAATATAAAACAAATTAACATGATAAAAAAATACATTCATCTATCAAGTAAACATTTATATCCCAACATGATTTTTTATCCTTATTAAAAAATTTATCACCCAAAAATTCTAAAATAATAACATTTTATTTGACATAATATGTGACATGAAACACTGAGATTAAAAACCCACACAATATATTACATTAAATAAAATATATTTGATATCATGTAGAACATGAAACCCGATTCCAAATGTACCATAATATAGTATGCAATTATAAACATGTTTTTAGATTGTCATGTATAAAAATTACTGAATAAATGATGAAAATTATGGTTATATATTTATTACAAAGAAAATAAAATTCATTTGAAATAAAATGAAATTTTTTCTGTAAAACTATATTTTATCTGAAAGACGGTTTAGTCATTCTTTGGACACTTAATTTAAAATTAATTTTTACTATTTTTAATTTTTACTATTTTTAATTAAATTAAATAAAATTATTTAATCATAGTATCAATATTATCTTAGGGTGAATTTTTATGAATTTTTTGAAATGTTTCATTTTTTAATGAATAGTGAAAAAATATTACATTTTAATTGAAAAATGTCATTTCATTTATATTATTTATAAGTTTTATTTATATTATTAATGGGTTTAAAAGTTAATTAGTTAAATTATATGTCTATTAATCCAATTTATTTCATTTAAATCATTTTCATATTAAATATTTCATAAAAACTTTGTACACATTTGAACATTCTCAAATTGAAAACCCGCTTTCTCCTTGCGTCTATGATGTTAATTTTAAATTAAACTTTTAAAATTACATTAATGGATTTTTTGAAACAATATAACATATTTAAAATCATAATAATATATTTATTTTTAATAATTTTAACTTATTTTAGAAGAAATATGAATAGTTAAAATAATAAATATCATTTACCACATTTAATGTTAAAATGGGTTTACTGGGGGTTAAGATAAAAATATAAGGGTTAAAATGACCAAAAAACTTATCTAAAATATATTTTAGGTGAATATTTTTAACCTAATAGGTATAATCCTAGATAATACACTATTATGAACCTTTTTCCTGAGAAAAATGTGGGTACACATTTTTATTTTCTAAAATTACAAGTGTGCCACTATCCGCAATTATAAAAGGATACCCACTCTCCTCTCTTATTCAAACCTTAAACCCCATTTTTATGATCCAATAAATACCCAAATAACATCATAAATTCAATCTTAGAATCATGTAAGTATTATTTTTTTAATAAATCTAACCTAGGATGGAGTTTGGTGAAAACCGTGGGAGGTTACTTAAATAAGAGGTAATGTTCCTCAATGAGCATTTTTATTTTATTTATTTATCCACCTCTTTGAATTATAATTAATCCATGATGATATAATATATATATATATATTAAATTAAATATAATAATATGTTTTTAGGTTTAATTTTTGACCTAAAACCATCCCCAATCCAATAAAATGCATTACTAAATCATTATTCGTGTATACGGTGGACTACCGCCTCACGAACTAATGCCAAACGTTTCTCCATTGTGACCTCTAATAGTTGGGTATGATTATGGATATAAAGTATTTATATATTATTTATAACATATTTATACATCTTGATTCATTATATCATATTTACCTTTATCACATTCAATTTTTTAGGGGATATGATTACGTTGCTTGTGCGTACAATTGACTACCACCTCGTGAAGCGTTGTGATTTGTTTTTCAATAACGCTTTACATGGAAGATGATAAGTATAAATTTAATGAATTTGTGTGATATTAATGAAAATATTATGATATTAATAAAAATTTATCCTTATAAAAAATTTATTATATCATTTTACTTCTTACCTTCTCACTAATTAAGTGATGAAAATTTTGTACGTGTACGTTTGGACTACCACCTTCACGAAGCGATGTGACTCTATTTTAACCACCACACCACATGGATGATATTTATAAGTATTTTTAAATAAATCATATTATATTTTTATCATTGTATAAAGTTAAAATATTACATACCTTATCTCCATAATGATCATTTAAAAATGGAAATGTTACTCATGTGTATTTATGGCCTACCATCTCCATGATAGTAATGCAACTAATTTATAAAAACCATCATTAATGATTCTTCTGAAAATTATAATTTATGAACAAATAATATAATTATGTCATTATTAATATTATGGAGATAGTGAAACTATATATTATTCACAAGAACATGTACTTAAATGACAAAACCTGCATGATAAAACATGGCAATTAACACCCAAAATAAGGAGAATAATAAATTATTTTCAATGAATTAGTGATAAGAAGTTAAAATATGAACATATATGATTTTATAAATATGAATATAGTTCTTTTATAATTTCATAACATTTTTAAAACCATTATAGTGGAGCTTAAAGGAAATTGAAACAAAAGGAAGCATGTGGTAATGGGTTCTGTCCCAATTTCCTTTAATAGAGGAACATTTTTTTTGTTATGAACCAATTTATTTTATATGTTGTTTGAACTTTCAATATGACTTGTAATATAATTATTATTTAATAATTCGTGGTATTTTAATTTATAATTTTAATTATTTCTTCCATGGGGATTTCACATGAAAATTACCAAGTGATAAAGAATTTTATAACTCAATTTCATTTCTTTAGGTAATATTACATCTTTGTTGCCTGTTATATTCTATTATTATGTTCATATAGGATTTTGAATATATTATGACTTATATCAAATAATTTTGTATGGATATAAATCATTCACACATAATCAATTCATTTGTTAATTATTATATCAAAATTATGATATTTAAAAGGGTTTATTTCAAAATATAATTCTAATTGGGATTCTTTATAATTTAATTTCCTTTAAAGTATATTGTTGGGTCATTATATAAAAAAACACATTCATTTTATTCTCCTATATTTTCTAATGAACATTTTCATGTAATGTTATAATTTTTCCACTCATTGGTACTTATAATGATTGATAAATTTTTTAATTAAAATTTGACTTCAATTCCCTCTTCTATCGGAAATCATTTCTCTTCAGAAACCATGTTTTCTAAAAAAAATTAATAATGATTTGGAAATTCATAAAAATTATTTTTTAAAGAAATTTTTACACATGTTTTACTTTTTTACAAAAAAATTAAAGGAATATTCATGTATTTTTTAAAATAAGTCATCTTTGGGTTTTACTATAAATATGAAAGGAGTATTTGTTTTAACCTAATTGGGATGTATGGAATTTACTGACATCATGACTACTAAATTTTTAAAGAATAATTTATAATTTTTATATATTAATTTAAAAGAATAGTATTTTAAAAAATATTAATCTTTTAATTTTAAAAATCTATTTTCAAAATAAAATTGATATTTTCTTAAATAATGACTTTAATTATATTTTATGGTATTTTTGTTCACCAACAACAACTAAACTTTGATTATCTCTAATGGGTATATATTGTATTGATTCCATTACTATTCTTTTTATGGAATTTTTATGATCATTTTGACCAAAAAAGGTTTTCACATTCTCTTTCTTGATTCATTTTTCTAGTCATTAACTTCCCCATGAAATATTAACCTTCCTTTGATCATTGGACCTTAAATTTTCCATAACTATCCATATTACATAGCATGAATATGTTTATTTTCTAAATAATATATAATTTATATATATATGGTGTTCTACATTGAAAGTAATTTTTTACTAGGGAAATATTGATAAATACATATTCATTACTCAGTATAGATATTTGATGATAAGACACATTTTTTATGAATTAAATCGATTATTTAATATATGAGGAAATATTGGGATATTTAGATATCGGTGGAGCCTAGTTATAGATTTCCCCTGGATTCACCGGAAGTACTCAAGAGAAGAATTTGTTATCTAGCCTTAGTTAAATGGTTTTCCGGTTTATACCAACCAAAAATTCTAAACACTCATGTGAATATATCTTGATATTAGAGGTATCAAGATTCCTAAGATCATGATGTTCAATAATTAATCATATCCTTCATTAAGAATTCATTTATTATTATCCATGATATTTTCACAATGATAATATCACTAGATTCATTTCATTGTCTGTTTATTTATTGGTGTGTTTTTTAGTTATTTACCTATCCATTTCTATTTTTCCTTGTCCAGTTATCATAGTCATTTTATTGATTATAAGTAATTTTTTTTTAGTTATTTCCCTTTCTATTGATTATACAAGTCAATTTTTTAAAATGAATGTGTGTTCAGATATTTACCATTCCATATTTTTTTATTCCTTATTTATTATGCTTCATTTAATTGTGATAGATTCAAATATACTTAACCCTTACTATGAATTTTAGCTCGCCATTATTTTGTTTCATTCCATTGGAATCCATGAAGTGTTCTATGATTAAAATGTAATGATTTGAAAAAGGGAATAATTATATTATGGAAAAAATTATGTAGTAATTTGCGTTTTCAAATGTAATGTAAAACTCAAGTACATATATTGTTTACCAGTCTATTAAACTATTTTGTCCTTTAAGATGTGATTAATTATATCTTATGCCAATATAATAAAGGAGACAGTAGTTCTAGGTTACTTGGGTTGGGGTTATTATAGTTTTCATCATAGGATGTTTAGTAGAAACCTTAGGTACTAGATTTAAGAAAACATTTATTAGGGTTAACAACCCTATGGTAGACATTGAATATAATTATATAAAAACATCCTAATGTTACGGTAAGGTGGAGATTATATGGTTTTCCCTGGAAATAAATCCACATATAGATATTGTAAGTGGACATGGTTCTAAAATAGATATACCTATGGGTAATAACTCGAAAAATTGTTCATTAATCTTGAACTAATCATCACCTTGTGCATGAAAATGATCTTTATTATGCACCTTAGTTGAGACTCTCTAGGGATATGGTAAGGATAATTAAAATTTTCTTTACAAACCATTATTTTGGATTACACTATGGGAAAAACAGGATTTTGTGACAGGAATTAATCCTATCGCAAATAGTCCATCACAGAGTTTATTTGTGATGTGGGGTTTGTCCCGCCGCAAATAACTTGTTATTTGTGACGGCTTTTGGGGTCTCATCGCAAAAAAATAATAAGCGGTTTGGCACGGGATGTGCGCTAAAGTGCATGAAGGTTATTTCTGACGGGGAGATCCCCCTATCACAAATAGTGTGTCAGTCAGAGGGTATTTGTGACGGGACTCGTTGCAAATATCGGTGGTGGTAAATGGTTTTTTGCAAAGGGATATTGTCCCATCATAAAAAGTGTGTCGGCAAGTCACTTTTTGCGACGGTGCCCGTCGCAAATACCCTTTTAACCACCGACAGCAATTAATGCGGGCAAAGGTATCAACGATGGGCCCGTCGTAAAAATAAACTTTTGTGACGGTATTCCCGTCGCAAATAGTCCCTTCGAAACTAATCTAACCTATATATCCCCCCTCCATTTTTCTTTCTTTTCTCGTCAATTCTCACTTCCTCACTCTCTCTAAAATCTTTTTTTACAGTGAAAATTTCTCTGAGGTAGCTTTTTTACGAAGAAGTTGTGATGTTGCTTACATCAATAAGAGATCAAGTTTAAAGGTATTTATGTTTTATTTAATTTAGTATTTATTTCATTTTATATGTTAATTTTAATTATTTCTGATTAGTTGTAATTAAATTATATTTAAATTATTTTGCTATCTGTAATTATTTGTAATAATAAATTAAAATTCTTAATAATTAGTAAATATTAATAATTAGTAATAATTTATAATTATTAACAAAAATTAGTGTTGTCTATAAATAATTACTTGTAATTAGTAATTAGTAGTTGTAAATTGTAGTTATTAATATCAATTAATGCTAATTAGTAATAATTATGTTTAATTAGTAATAGTTATTTTTAATTAGTAATAATCATGGGTAATTAGTAATAAATGGAATAATTACTAATAAATAGGAATAATTAGAAATAAATATGATTAATCAGTAATAAATAGCAATAATTAGTAATAAATATGAATAATTCATAATAATTTGTAATAAATAATATTTATTAGTAATAAATAGGAATAATTAGAAATAATTAGGAATAATTATTTATAATTAGTAATAATTTGTAATAATTAGTAATAAATAAGAATAATTAGGAATAATTAGTAATAAATAAGAATAAATAAGAATAATTAGTAATAAATAATAATAATTAGGAATAATTAGAAATATCTAGGAATGATTAGTAATAATTAGTAACAAATAGTAATACTTACAAATAAATCGGAATAAATATGAATAATTAGTAATAAATAGTAATAATTCGTAATAAATAAGAATAAATAATTAGTAATAATAATAATAATTAGTAATAAATGGGAATAATTAAGAATAATTAGTAACAATTAGTAATAATTAGAAATAATTAGTAATAATTAGTAATAATTAGTA
Source organism: Viscum album (assembly GCA_963277665.1). Taxonomy (NCBI): domain Eukaryota; kingdom Viridiplantae; phylum Streptophyta; class Magnoliopsida; order Santalales; family Viscaceae; genus Viscum; species Viscum album. Next base: position 1,327,093,623 of record OY728127.1, on the reverse strand, counting down.
AGAATTAGTAATAATTATTAATAATTAGTAATAATTATTAATAATTAGTAATAATTATTAATAATTAGTAATAATTAGAAATAATTAGAAATAATTGTTAATAATTTGTAATAATTTGTAATAATTAGTAATCACTAGTAATAAATAGAAATAAATAGTAATAAATACTAATAAATACTAATAAATACTTATAAATAGTAATAAATAGTAATAATTAGTAATAATTAGTAATAATTAGTAATAATAAGTAATAATTAGTATTAATTAGTAATAATTAGTAATAATTCGTAATAAATAGTAATAAAGAGTAATAAATTGTAATAATTAGTAATAATTAGTAATAATTAGTAATAATTAGTAATAATTAGTAATAATTAGGAATAATTAATAATAAATATGAATAATTAGTATTAAATAGGAATAATTAGTAATAAATTGGAATAATTAGTAATAATTAGTAATAAATAGTCATAATTAGTCATAATGTGTAATAAATAAGAATAAATAAGAATAAATAGGAATAAATAAGAATAAATAGTGATAATTAGTAATAATTAGTAATGATTTGTAATAAGTTATAATAATTTGTAATAATTTGTAATAATTTGTAATAATTTGTAATAATTTGTAATAATTTGTAATAAATAACAATAATTATTAATAATTAGTAATAATTCGTAATAATTAGTAATAAATAGTAATAAATAGTAATAAATAGTTATTAGTAATAAGTAGTAATAAGTATTAATAATTAGTAATAATTTGTTATAATTAGTAATAATTAGTAATAATATGTTATAATTAGTTATAATTAGTAATAAATTGTAATAAATTGTAATAATTAGTAATAATTAGTAATAATTAGTAATAATTAGTAATAATTAGTAATAATTAGTAATAATTATTAATAATTAGTAATAATTAGTAATAATTAGTAATAATTAGTAATAAATTGTAGTAATAAGTAATAAATTGTAGTAATTATTAAAAATTGTAACAATTAGTAATAAATTGTAACAATTAGTAATAAATTGTAACAATTAGTAATAAATTGTAACAATTAGTAATAAATAGTAACAAGTAGTAAGAAATAGTAACAATTAGTAACAAATAGTAATAATTAGTAACAACTGTAAAAACTAGTAAGAAATGTAAGAAATTTTAAAAAATTATAATAATTAGTAATAAAAGTTATAATATGTAAAAATAGTAACAATTAGTAACAATTAGTAACAATTAAAAATAATTAGTAACAAATAGTAACAATTGGAAGCAAATGGTAACAATTATAAAATTGTAAGAAATGTAATAATTAGTTATAAATTGTAATAATTAGTAATAAATTGTAATAATTAGTAATAAATAGTAATAATTAGTAATAAATAGTGATAATTTGTAACAAATAGTAATAATTAGTAATAAATACTAATAATTAGTAATAAATGGTAATAATTAGTAATAATTAGTAATAATTAGTAATAAATGGTAATAAATAGTAATAAATACTAATAATAAGTAATAGTTAGTAATAATTAGTAACAATTAGTAATAATTAGTAATAATTAGTAGTAATTAGTAATAATTGGTAATAAATAGTAATAATTAGTAATAGATATTAATAATTAGTAATAATTAGTGATAATTAGTAATAATTAACAATAATTAGTAATAATTAGTTATAAATTGTAACAATTAGTAATAAATTGTAACAATTAGTAATAAATTGTAACAATTAGTAATAAATTGTAACTATTAGTAATAAATTTTAACAATTAGTAATAAACTATACCAATTAGTAATAAATTGTAACAATTAGTAATAAATTGTAATAATTAGTAATAAATTGTAAAAATTAGTAATAAATTGTAACTATTAGTAATAAATTGTAACATTTATTAATAAATTGCAACATTCAGTAATAAATTGTAACATTTAGTAATAAATTGTAATAATTAGTAATAAATTGTAACAATTATTAATAAATTGTAACAATTAGTAATAAATTGTAACAATTAGTAATAAATTGTATCAATTAGTAATAAATTGTAACAATTAGTGATAAATTGAAACAATTAGTAATAAATTGAAACAATTAGTAATAAATTGTAACAATTAGTAATAAATTGTAACAATTAGTAATAAATTGTTACAATTAAGAATAATTAGGAACAATTAGGAAGAAAATAAATTGTAATAAATTGTAATATCTTATAATAACGTGGCACAATTTCCAGTGGATTGACGTCACTCCTTTTGCTAGATGAATCTTCTCCTGCCAACTTTCACCAACTCAAAACATTATGATAAATATGCTTCTACGAATGCATATCCAATCTCGTATACACGTTTTTGAATATGCATTCGTAGGACCACATTTTTTATAATGTTTTTAGGAGTTGAAAGTTTCAAGAAGATGATTCATCGATGAAAATGTGGCTCTTTTGTCCGAGGTCTCATTTACTTGCAACTTTCTCACACAGAAATCACAATGAAGAATATGCCCCGAGGTATGATTATTTAATCTCATGCATACAAGAATGAATATGCGTACCTCCATGAAGATTATTCATTGTGATTTATGTGTGTGAAAGTTGCAAGTAAATGAGTCGTTGGTCAAAAGAGTATCCATCAATCCACTGGAAATTGTGTTTCCCGTAAGTAATGGTAATTATTAAGAAGTAATTGTAATTATTTATCTTTTTTTCAGATAGTGTTTTTATAATTTTAAATTATTTAAAAACATTAATGATTTTATATTTTGTAGAAAAATAAGGAACAAGGAAGTCGAAAACAGTCATTATTTGATGATCACACTTGGATAAATCAGTATAGAAATCAAAACGGTCCTTGTTTAAATCTTGTATATATTGAGGGTGTTGAAGCTTTCTTATCATTTACATCATCAAAACCAGAATATATTTCGGAAGGCACAATAAAGTGTCCTTGTAAAAATGGACATTAAGAATGTTTGACACATTTGACAAGGTTGGGGGACATCTCTTGCAGTTTAGTTTTCAACTAGATTATGTGTTTTTGTATCAACATGATGAATGAAATTCCAAAGAAGATACTAATAACTTGATTCCAGATCTATCACGGTTTCAAAATTTAGTACATGATGTTGTAGGTCCATCTGTTCAACAAACTGAAACTCAAGAAGAATTTTTTTAATAATTTATTTCATACAGATTTATATACACCAGGTACGACCAAAGATAATGTAAATGCATGATTAGATCTTGCCCAAATTTGCAGGAGACCAAAATATGAACTATTTGAAAATTTCAGATCACAAAGGTTAATGAATCCAAAATCAGCTTGTACACTTTCCAAAGAGATTCTCTTATTTTTTTCCAGTGGATTGCAGATTTGAGACTTTTAGATGGCTATTCTTCCAATTTGGGCAGATGTGATAAGAATGGTTATATTATCAGATTAAAAAGTCATAATTGTCATGTTATAATAGGAAGACTTATGCCAATTGGATTTAGAGGTTTGTTGAATTCTATGATTTGGGATTCGATAATAGAAATATCATATTTTTTTTCGAGACATTTCTGCAACGACAACAGACTCTCAAGCCCTAAGAAAACTGGAAGAAGATATTGTTATAATTATATGTGAACTGGAAAAAATCGTTCCTCTGACTTTCTTTGACTCAATGGAACATATGATATTAAATTTTCCACATGTAGCTAAATATGGAGGTCCATTATAGTTTTGATGGATGTATCCATTCAAGATATTCATGAAGAAATTGATGAAAAAATTATGTAACAAAGCATCAGTTGAAGGCTCAATTGCTGAAGCTTATTTGCAAGAGGAAATTACTTTTTTCTGCTCTCATTATTTTGAATCTCAATGTCCCTCAAAAAACAATCTCATGGGACGAAATGAAGATAATGTTAATGAAGAAATGGAAAACCAATTATCAGTTTTTAATCAGCCATATCTTGGTTTTGGTGGAGTTCATGAATGATGGCTTTCAGATGATGGACATCACATAGATCATATATATGTTCTGCCCAACTGTAATGAAATGAAATCATTTGAACTATGAGTTCTTATATCACTTATTCAATAATTTATGTTACAGTATGTAAACATATTTTATATTTAGGTTCTATGATAATATTATCAAGAAACAACTTCTACAAATTACAACAGCTTCTCTTGAAGAGCGCAGACAAAAATATTTTTCTCAATGGTTTCAAAAACCGGTAACATGAATTATTGGTGGTTTAATATCAATTTCATTTATTATTTATTATATTGAAATTTTTTTTACAAATTTCAAGGTGTCTCAACATGCTGATAAAATTGATAAGCGATTGTGAATATTGAGTAACCCACCATCCAAAATGGTTAAATATTATAATGCATATGTGGTGAATGGTTCTCGATTTCATACTCATGAATATGGAGAATAAAAAAAATGAACAATAGAGTTTTTTGAGAGGATCGCATCACAGATAAACTAAAGTTGACTTTTATGGAATTCTGGATGAAATTATTGAGTTGTGTAATCAAGGAAACAATTACATAATGATGTTTAAATGTTGGTGGTTTGATACTGAGAGAGGCTTGCATCTTCATCTGACTCATGGAATCGTCGATATTAAATATAACAGTCTTATTTTAGTAAATGAACCATTTTTACTGGCTCAACAGGCACATCAAATTTATTACGCAAAGTATTGTGCTACTTCAAGAGAAATGAGTGATTGTTGGAGCACAATAAAAATGAAATCTCGGGAAAATCAGTTTACTCAAACTATATGTGGTTCCACTAAAGTGGAAGGAATTGAAATTTTTCAAGAGTCTGCTCAAAATCCATATTTTTCACAAAGAGACGTGAATATCAATGATGACACACCACAATTAAGAATTGATGATGACGAAGATGTTAATGATGTTATAATTGAATTTGAAATGATAAGAGATAATGAAACCAGAACTCATATAGATATTGATGATGCTTGGGAGGAAGATGAAGACATTGACATTGACAGCTATGTAGATGAGGATAAAGATGATCATTTACACAGTTAAATGCTGCTTATAATCACAACTAATATATATTTATATATAATAGATATTTTCAACTATCTTTTGACAACAATCATTTTGTGTTTCAGATGGATCCTGATCTATTTCGTGAGTTGCAAGAGGCTGAGCTACCTTTGGATAAAATAGATTGTGGACCATCTGACCCCCCATCCTACTGATGGTTCATGGGGTATGTAGAGGGGGCACGGTCTTGCGTGATTGATGATTCTTGACCCTATCCCCGAGCGACGTCCACATCTTGGATTCGATCCACACACATGGAGGTATGGTAACCTGTATATTTTAGTTAGTTTATATTAATTTATTTACATATATACTATTGGTTTGATTATTTATTTTTTTCACAGTTTTGTGAATGTAGCTGATGGACAGGGGAGCACTATATTGCACAAATATTTTTCTCAGCCATGGATCACATGGGAACATATTCCTGTTGATGTGCGGCTCTACATGTTTAATCATTGGCTGGTATGTAAATAAATAATATTTATTTTGATATTTATTTTATTAATAACTTGATATTATAAATTATTCGTAGGTTTTATGGTATCCCATTGATGATATCCTGCATGACTCTATCCACGCGGTATAGAAGGTGTCTATACGTGAGGGTTTCTGTCAGCTTCTACACAATTTGAGAAGAATGACCATTAAGAAAGATGGAGTGAAAGAATTTTATGAGTCATGTAGAGACCACAGACCAATGTACATTTCATCTCACGTTTTGGATGGATTATGTTTACACTGGTTGGGTGGTGTATTTTAGAGGAGATCTTCGGTGGGATGGCAGAACCAAGGGAGACAGGAGGTGACACATCAATCTGGTATCCATACATTCTGTATGCATAAAGAGCATCTGGTAAGTATATTTTTTAAATATTTTATATAACATCAAATATAAACAGTTTATTTTATATTTCTGTAGGCAGCCGAGCATCTCGATATTACGGATTTCGATGTTGATCAGAGTATGTACAGTGATCCAGCCACTAGAGAGATTAGAGGTGATCGCCAGCATCAAATTGTGGTTAGTATTATTTTTTTCAGTTTGACAATTAACTGCATATTATATTTTTATAATTTTAATATCAAATTGGAATTGAAGGAGTCCTATGAGGCTGCGACCTCTCAGACACAGGCTAAGTGTCAGGATGAGATGACTAAGCAGACCAGTGCCCACCATTTTGATGAGGCGGCATGGATCCAGGAGACTCAATATGGCTTTGAGAAGGGATAAGTAGTTGGTATCATCTCTCATTTGACTCCCAGTACTTATTATAGTACTTCTACGATGTCGGCATCTAGCTCAAGAGGAGCTCGTGGAGAGTCATCATCTTCTACCGCACAGTATCAGGAGCAGTTGCGAACTAAGATTGAGCTTATAGAGAGTTTTCAAAAGTAGCATGAAGAGATGCGTCAGCAGCAGCACCAACAACACGAGGAGGAGATGCATCGATGGCAACATCAACAGTAGTAGCATCACGAGCAGATGGATTACATCTGTCTTCTGAATCGTAGTTTAGGGTTGGAGTTTCCTCCACCATCTCCTACAGCTCCTCCACCTCCTCCAGAAGGCAACCCCCCCGAGTGATTTGTTTTTTATGTTAAAAACATTGAATTCAAGATTTTTTGAAACATGAACTATTTACAGTTTCTGTATTTTATATTGGTGTAAATATTTTATAATTGAATTTTTTTTTTATTTTTAATATTTTATTATTTATTATTAGTATTATATTTTTTTTAATATTTTCTTATATAACTAATAATAATAATATTTTATGATTTATTTATATTTTTTGTAAATATTGAGAATTTTAATATTATTTTATTTTTTTATTATTTTAATAATGTTAATATTAATTTTTTATTAATCATAATTTTATTAAATATATTTTTTAGTATTATAATTTTTAATGTTTTTTTATTTTAATAATAATTATATTTTTTATTATTTATTATTTTAATAATATTAATATAATTTTTTCATTAATCATAATTTTATTAAATATTTTTTTTATTATGTTTAGTATTTGCGACCGGATCGTTTGTGATCAGCTCCCGTCACAAATAATTTAAATATAATTTTTTATTATTTGTATTTGCGACGGAAATTTCGTCCTATCGCAAATACTAATTGCAATGGGCCCATTGCAAGATATTTTTATATATATAATGTATATAATCAGAGGCATATTTGCGATGGGGACCTACCCCATCGCAAATAGTATTTGCGATGGGCCCATCGCAAAATGTTTATTTATATATAATGTATATAATTGGAGACTTATTTGTGATGAGATATTTTTTCATCACAAATTCTATTTTTTGGGATGAGCACATTGCAAAAAAATAGCATTTGTGGTGATGTTTTCTACAACAAGAAATTTGTGATGGGGCCCCGTTGTTATAGCCTATTTGTGAAAGAATACCATCGTAAATATCTTGTCACAAATACCTCTAATTCCAATAGTGTTTGAAAAGATGATGAAGAATAATGAAATGGGATTAACCTATAGTATCTTTTATTTAAGAAAATTGTTTCAAGATTTAAAAATCCTATAAATAATTATATTATTTTTCCACCAAGACCATTGAAGCTTGAACTATGATTTCTTATTTCACTCAACGGCCAGAACCTGAAGGAATCATGTCAACATTGAACATGATGGACAATGTGGTGACTGTAAGAAACAAAATGGGATGATGAATTGATTGAAATATAGTGTAATTATTCCTAATCATTTATCCTAAAATATGATTAACAACCTATATCTTAACCAACACCTAGACTCACAAAAGAAGGTAAGGATAGAGTTATCTTAGAGATCAAGTGGTTGAGACCATGGGGGGAGAAGGATCAATTTCCTTCATGTCATAAATATAGATATATAGACCTAGGAAAGTGTCTCAAAGGAAGAGAAAAATGATTTACTTGTGAAAAAGACATGAATAAAGAAAATAATTTTTGAGGAAAAATAAACACTATGGAAGAAATAAATAAATATCATCCTAATGAACCATTTATTGTTTGTTCCTTATATTTGGAGGACCTGGGAAGTATTAGAGTTAATTTTGACATATAAATTTTAACCGGTAAACCAAAATAGTAATTATGTGGAAATAAAATGGATGGTGTGTTTATGTATTTAGATTCAAAATTAAATTGTAGAATTATTTTACTAATGATATTTTGCTTATAAAAATCAAGAAACATCAAAAACTTTGTGAAAAATTTTAGAATAATATATGTCATTTTTAATATATAAGTTATGGATACTATAATGGGTTTATGAGTTTATGATTTATCATAAGATAAAATTCGTAAACACCCTATTTTTATGTTTTATATTATTGGATTCTTCCAAGATTAAGGAAATTTTGCAAGAAATTTATTTTAATACAAACTATTGGTTTATTTTATGTTTTAATGAAAAAAGTTATTTTAGGAATAACACCATTAATTTTTATAGACATAAGTTTAGAGTTATTGATAACCTCTAGGGTTAATATGATCATTAATGACAAATTCAAAATAAAAAAAATAAATATTATTTAACTTTTTGAAAAAAATAAGTCTTTCTAAAAACCATTGTATAAAGGTTATTTAATGAATAATTTTATTTCAAGGATGTCCATAAATTTTTTAGGAATTTCAAAGGAATTATATTAACATGATTTTATAAAAAGGATAAATCACATTCTATGTAGCAACTGTTCATCTCCTTAAATGGCATGGGGCTTGAACCAAAACATTAAAGGATGATAATGGTTTAAATCCTACCATAGGCCTATGTGATGTACTAGTTAATATAAAATTGTTTTTAGATAAATGATTTAATGGATATGATTTAATGTTGAACCAGTGTTAATACTATTGAGGTTTAGATATTAATGTATTATATTATATAACTTGTCTAAACCATATTTTTTTCGAAGATAGTTAGAGATACACAGAAATACTTGTCACTTTTTATAGATCTTATGATTTGTTAAAAGTGAATTTTAATTATTCATACATAAAAAAATAATTTTTGAATATCCATTTCCATGAATAAGTGTTTAATTTTAAAATGATAAAGTCACAATGAAAGGATGAAATTGTTCTTATGAAATAAAGAAGAATCAAGTACATATATTTTCTTATATCCTTAGAGAGTAAAAAAATTACTCATATTTAGGGAAAGAATATTGAAAAAAATTAATCAAATTACCATTAAAAATATTGAACTGATGGAATTTTAAACTGTCATAAATTTATGGTTTTGAGCTTCTTAACATTCCATTTATCACTCATTTTCTTTTGGTTGGGACCTTTATCTGTCTCTATAATTATTTACGCTTTTCTTCCATGTCCATATCTACACTTTCCACCCATTTTCTCCTACACGGAAACCTTGTTATGTGTTATATTATAAGAATTTTGTACATTATTTTATCTCTTATTAAGAGGTTTTTATTAACTATTTTTATTATATGGGTTTTTAATAAAATAATTTTGAAACACTAACATTATACAACCCACAAAATATATCTACTTAAATTTAATAACTTTGATAACCTATGGAACACGCAACCCTGAGTCTAAATGAATCATAATTTAGAATACAATTATACCACAACTGTTGAATTGGAGTATATAATTTTTAATAACTAAATTAAGAAAATTATGGTTATCTATTTAAAAGAAGAAAAATAATAATAATTTAAAATATAGAGAATTGTTTTCTAAAAAACTATATTTCTTAACATTTAGTTTAGTCACACTTTCTTCACACAATATGAAATTATTTATTACCACTTATAAAGTCTATCTGAAAAAATTAAACTCATTTTTGAAATTAGAGTATTAAAATTATCTTAGGGTGATTTTTTTTATTTTTATGAAATGTTTCAGTTTTTGATGAATAGTGAAAAAATGAGGAATTTTAATTGAAAACTACCTTTTGTTTAAATTATTTATAAAATTTATTTTTTTAATTGGTTTCAATGTAAATGTCATGATCCATCCTAGAGGGGCCCCTTTCGTTACTACCCTAAGCCCACATCTAATAGGTTAGGGATTGATGACTAGCACCGAGTAGGTATATCCCACAAATGGAAAGAATTAGCCTAAAGTGCTTGTATGCACGCACACATCTCTAAGCTATAAATTCATAAATACAAAAACACTAAATAAAAAATACATGAAAACCAAGATAACTCTCAACCAGAGTACAACATATAAAGTACTGGAAAGTAAACAAGGCCAAAATACAAGAACACCAAAAAAGGGTCTATAACCACAATTCCAACCAATAATAAATAGGTACATGGACTTCTTTCTAAACTATAGGAAACACACCTCATATTTTTTTTCCTCACTAAGAACTATGTGTCCTTGGTACACCTAGGACTCTGTCAAATGGTTGATCATATACAAAAGACATGACATGTGCGGGCAAATCCCATGCAAGGGTGAGTTTAACAATACCCATTACATCACCTCAAAACCACAAATAAAATACCAAAAAAGAAGTACCACAAGTTAAATTACCACAAAGGAATAACCAAAAAGTAATTATCACAATGAAATTTAGCATAAAGGAAATATCATGAAGTAAAGTACAATAAAATCCTCACAGGTATACATCTGCTAAACATGTCATAAGAATACCCTGATATACTCAATCCAAGAAAAAAATTCCAGAGGTCATTCACAACCAATTACTAGCCATAGGATTCTACTCAAAGAATACTTTTTCAAGGTGAACTTGATCCTTTATCCTTTATATCATCGTAGACACTCTCCAAGACATCTATCTCATTTGGGCCCTACCATAATGAGAATATATTCGTCAAGGAAGATTATGATACCATATAGAGGGGTTCGTTGCTAGGTATGTTATGGGATACCATAGATAATTCGTAGCTACAATATGGGATACCATGTACCCAATCTAGATAAAATTTCAACATAAGGGATTAGGCTCAAACATCTCGAGGGATACCACAAATTACACCTAGAAAGACTTTGGGGGATACTGCACACCCTATCGATGCGACCTGCTAGGTGGAGGATCATCTCCTTGCTCAGCGAGTTTACACGATAGCATAGAATCCACTAGGAGTGATATAAGATCACACTCCAGTCTCGATATGGGATACCTAACTCTTTTTGGGACTCGACCACTAGAAGTGATTATAATCCAGTGTTGTCGATGTAATACTGTACTAAACCCTCGTGGAAATGAGAAAGGTAAAATGATCTCACCCTATACTATTCCAACCAAAAAAACCATCACAATATGTCAAAAGGGTCATCTCATCATCAGGGACCTAAAACCATAGAAGGATCGTCAAATAGATGCACCATTTTAATGTTATGGGGGTTTGAAATTATAAAGTAGGGGTCACTAGGTCTATGGACCGGCCGTACTATCGTTCCATTGATCACGAAGGTTTACTTCCATGGTTTAACATACCCCTAGAAGCCATGGACACACGCCAGCTAGATTTACCATGGGTTATGATCAACCATTATGGTAGAATATGGCATGGTTCGGCTGCCCCGATGCTACTTAGGTTTGAACTAACACACTAGGTCTGCCTCGGCCTACTGGACCATCCCAGAACACTGGATATGACCCATCCCACTAGTCCTAAAGTGCTCACTCAAAATGGTCCATTTCACTGGGAATAACATATTCCCTCTAGGCCTAGTCTGTTTTGTTAGGCCTGGACCTTCTGCTAGACCTAGCCCAATCAACATGGTCATCAACTACATCCTACGGTCCACTCTAACAAGTCTTGTTTCCCCAAATCACACCGCTTTTCCATCCTGGCTCTGCTGCTTCCACATCCCATGGCCTGCTATCATTTCCTCACTGTTCTCTGTAATCTCCACCTCTAGTTTCTGCACTGCCACCGCCTCATTTCGCCTCACCTGGCTGTCTTGCTGGAACACCGTGCTAGACCCTCAATAGTGGACCCCTCCAAAAACCACAGAGCTCCCTCTAATGCTTGGATTTCTGAAAAGAAGGAATACCAGTGATGCTTCAGTCACGATTTAAACAGATCTAGCCTCTATTTTCGATTTCCTCCAATCCAAGGGTCTGATTGCATTCAATGCCTCGTGGGAAGTTGATATGTGACCAAGAGTGTCAATCAGGGAAGAACCCCAAAAATTGGGAAAGAAAAGCACAAAGAACACATAGATGAATGAACCTTAACATTCTTTCGTTCCAGCCTCAATCCTTTATCGTTAGAACAATGAACAATGATGAATAAAATCAATATATTAAATGAGATGATTAATACATAAATTAGTTTTTAAGGTGACTAATTTGTCTCCTTCATGGATAACTAATAATGGGGGTAAATCCACAAAAATAAACATCCAACTTGGATTTGGATTAGTCACTGACAAAGATCAGTTATCATGTGTCGTTGATCCTTGATCCATCGGTGTTCGTCTAACAGTTTTCTTGAATCGCTTTCCCTAATGGCTCTCCAAGGTTTCTATGGTTATGCGGGTAACCCTGGAAATTCTCTATAACAATTTTTTTAAAGATTTTTGGTTGATGCATAAACAAATACTTTTATTTAAATTATTTATTTATGATTACATACTTTCCTAGTTTTTTCACAGAAGACCTATGCTGACTATCTTAATTCGCACATAGGGTAAAAGACACATTCTGATATCAACGGTCCCCTCAAATTTCTGATCCAGGCACCATTTGATAGTTATTACACCTTTTCAGGAAAATGAAATTAGCAGGCTATTAAAAGTTTAATATTTTTTAAACAATGGTTTTGGGAAAACCGGGCCTCGAAATCAAACGTAGTATTAACACATAGTCTTGAAATTCATCTATATAATTTCCTAAAACAATAAATGGGAAATATGAGATGTTACATTATCGCCACCTTGGGTCTTTACATCCTCGATATCCAAAACAAAGGATATTCAAAAAAATGAGTGTACTGAGCACAAATCTGAGCCTCCTACTCCCATGTGCAATCCTTAAGATTCACATGCTGCAACCCACCCATTAATCATACTCTCTTGTCAATCCTCAATCTCCATTGGGTACTTACCAAAAGTCACCCCAACCTTGATGTCCATATCTCCCCAATCGATGATGTGTTATGGATCATTCACGTACCTCCTAAGCTATAACATGTCGAAGACTTCGTGTACCATGATCAAGATGTGGTGGTAGAGACAAGTGGTTTGCCACCTCACCAACCCTATGTTGTATTAGGAATGGTCTGATGAACCTCAAAGATAGCTTGCTACCCTGAAAAAATCTCTATAATCCTGGTTGAGGTGAGACCTAAAGGAACATATTGTATCATTCCTCAAACTACAAATTCCCTTACTGCCTATCGACATATTACTTTTGTCATCTTTGTGCATTATTCATCATCTCCTAGATAATCTTCACCTTCTTTGTAGTAGTTTGTACCAACTCTGCACCCCTGAGTGTTGCTTGTCCTGGGTTGGTCCATCAAAGTGGAAAAAATCATGGTCTCCCATACAAGTCCTCAAATGGTGTCATTCCAATAGTGGAGTGATACATGTTTTGGATTGAAAACTCCCCCATTGGTATGTGATCCTCCCAACTAATTCAAAAATACAATTTTCACTCCCCCAACATATCCTCTAGAACCTAAATGTTCCACTAAATTTGTTCATCCTTATGTGGGTGAAATGATTTCCCCAAGTTCTATTGGGTCCCAAATTCCTCGTGTAATCCCATCCATAACCAGGATGTAAATCATGCATCATGATCTAAAACATTCGTGAATAGAACTCCATTGAGTCAAAATATATCCTACACATAGAGGCATCCTAAGATCTCTATTGAACTATTCTCTTGCATATCTAGGAAGTGGGATGTCTTTGTGAGTCGGTCAATGATCCCCCATATGGCATCATGTCCCTAAGACGTATGTGGTAAAATCATCAAAAATTACCTCGATATCCCATTACACTTCCATTATAACACCTAAAGGGGTTGAGCTAGTCCCATTGGAGCCTAGTTCTCATCCTTCACCTACTGACAGGTAAGGCATTGAGAAACTAACTCAACAACTTCCTTCTCCATCTCAAGCCACCAAAATAGATGTCAAAGGTCCTGATACATCCTCACCACACATGGATGTACCATCAAAAAGGATGTATGGAACTCCATCAACTCCACTGGTATAAATATGTTCCCTTTAAAAATAATCATGTGATCCCTACCATTATAATATCCATTAGTAGCATGACCTATGGACAACTGATCATGTTAGGTATCGTAGTCAATATCCCAAGGATGTACTTTCCTGAATCTTTGTAAGAGTGTATAGGTGAACACCATCAACTATATGTAAGTTTCTCTATCTTCATCCAAAAAGTATATCTACAACAAGGTCAACTATTTTCATGCCTTTTCACCAACTGTAAGCTTGATATCCAACTGAGAGCATCTTCCACCATGTTCCCCTTCCCAAGAGTATAAAAAATCTCAAAGTCACAGTCCTAGAGGAACTGTATCCATCACCTATGTCTCAAGTTAAGTTCTTTTTAAAATAATATATACTTGATACTCTTATGATCATAGTACACGATAATCCTCTCACTCATCCGGTAGTGTTCCCATATCTTCAATATGAAGACTACCACTGCTAGCTCAAGATCATGGGTCGCGTAATATTGTGCATGCGGTCTCAACTTGCATGAACCATAGGAAATCACCACTTACCCCCTTATAATGAAACATTCAATCCTAATCCCTGATTCATCATTAAACACCATGCACTTGATTCCCTCCTCTAAAAATCTAAAGACGAGAGCACTCTTCAGCTTCTGTCGCATCTCATGAAAGCACTATTTTCACTTCTCTTCCACATGAAGGGTTTCCCCTTTCATGTAAAAGCTATCAAGTGTGATTCTACCATAGAGAAGTTAGTTACAAATCGCAAATAGTACCTTACCAACCCAAGGAAACTCCTGACCTTAGTAACACTCTTGGGTGGATCTTAAGAAAGCACTGCCTCAACCTTCACTAGATCCACTATAACTCCAGGATCTAAGATGAAATTTCCTAGAAAATGGACCTCTCAAATTCATAAATGACACTTATTGAGCTTCCCATAGATTTGTTTCTCTCAATGTGTGTATGGGACCATCCTAAAGTGTCTCTCATGCTCCTCTTCAGACGTCGACTACACTGGGATTTCATAAATGAAGACCACCATGAACCGACCTAATTAAGGCTAGAAGATCCATTTTATGAATCCCATGAACACTAATGGGGAGTTTTCATGACAAAAATCATCAAAAATTACTCATAATGGATGTAATTACACATGAAGGTTGCCATAGGTATATCGTCATCATGTACTCACAACCGATGATATCCTAATACGAGGTCGATCTTTGAGAACCATCATACCACTTTCAACTGATCAAATAGGGCATAGATCCTTAATAGTGGATAATTTTTCTTAATGGTCACCTGGTTCAAGCACCGATAATCCACACATAAACTTAGAAACCATTCTACATTCTTGGAATACAAAACTAGGGATGCCTAGGGTGAAACATTGAGTCTCACGAAGCCCTTTCTTTGCAAGTCCTTCCATTACACCCTCAGCTCGCGAAGCTCTGTGGGTTCCATATGATATGCAGTTGTAGATATCTGGGTTTTCCTAGGGTGTATATAAATGGATAATTCCATATCCATGTGGGGAGGTAAACCTGTAACATCATCTGGAAATACATCCTCATACTTTTCCACCACATCTAGAAACTGAGGACTCACACCATCCACTACACCAAGGGCGAGGGTTGCAAACTAATGTGTAATTAGTGGAACCCATATATGCATGAGTCCATACTGTGTTTCATGCATTTCATTTTCACTAAAAAAGGAAGAACCGGTTCAATCACTATAGACACACCACATTATGCCTCTACAATAGTCAACCTGAGCATTAACTGTAGATAACCAGTCCATAAAAAGAATGATGGTGTAAGGCCTCGATGCCTCTATCAAGAGATCACAACCAAAACACTTGACTCATAGAGTTATTTAACACTATTGTCACCAATGTGTGATAATAAAATCTCTACCAATACGAGTTTCTAAGTATAAAGGTCGAGTCAACAATTTAATCTAAATCTCTGAGCACCGAACAGGGTCCCTGAAAAAAAAGAATGAATAGAACCTGTGTTTATGAAAAATGAATACAATGTGTAAAAGAAATACATCATGCCTCAAATCATCCATGGATTGTTGCGTTCATATGTGTCCGTCACCTAGAGTTTCCCTCATCCCTATCCACTAGCTCTCGGAGCTGGGTGTGGACCACTTGGGGGTGGTGGTGGTAATAGTTCAATCCTCCAACAACCTAATATTGACCTGCCAGCTCCTCTACCACATATTCCTTCCTAATAACCACACTTCCCCTATATATTCCTCTACCTCAGTATTCCCTCGACCATCCCCTGGTCAGTTGTACGATGGGTCAAAAAATCTCATGGAATATTTCCCTGACCGTCGCATGTGTAACACTGCATGTCCCAAGGCTGACTCCAGCCATGCTAGGATCCCTGCACCACTAACCCTATATCCTAGGATCATTCCATGAAGGGGATGACCCACTTTGATCCCTATGACTGTTGTTGACTACCTTCTATCGAGGTCTCCGCTAACGGGTGCCCACTACTAGCTCCCACAACTGATGTTTTCTCCTCTAGAGGACCCTCCACAAGTAGGGATTTCTAAACTACCCTAGAATGCATAGGAATGCTAATGGATACCACTACTGACCTGATGTCCCAGTGTAAGACAATAATGATGGTCAGATCCATGAATAATTGGTCTTGCACCATGTCCATAGAGTAGCATGATGGATCATAAAACCTCACTGAATACTCTGCCAGGGTTATGTTTCCCTACTGTAGTTGTAGAATCACATATATGCGTACTGATCAAAATGTGACAGGAAATAAATCCTCTCGGAATAGATGCTAAATTTATTTCTAGGAGAGATTTATCTCGTCATGAGACTGTGTCACCAAGATCTAACATCGCCTCATGGAGCTCTAAATAAGGCTCGCAGAGTGGACTTCTTTATTTCCTTCAATAGTCATAACAAGGTGGAAAACACAGGTGCATTCTGTTAGCCAATCCTTAGTCAATTGGGGTTCTAGATCACACCAAAACCTAGGAGGATTCTACCTGTGAAACTCTTGAAACACACTCATCCTATGTACATCCTCATCTAGTAGTGCTGGTAGTAGTTGCTGCTCGATGGGTGGTGCTATAGCTATTACACCACTCAGAGGTTGAATCACTGTTACAATCCCCTGTATCTATGCCTCGTCACTATGAGGATCATCTTCATGATCACCTAGTAGAATCCAGGCTGGCTATCTTCATTGAGGAATCCTAAAGTAAAACATGATTTACCACATTCAATAGATAATATCGGGTCAGCTAACTCAAGAAGGATATGAAAAACACATCCATTCCTATATGATGAATATATCATTGTTTCCTCACAACCAATGATTTAATGTAGTGTGTAAAAAATAAGGTATCCAGAGTTATGGTGTATAGATATGTCAGTTGCGACACCAATACTGGAGTCCCTGGCCTGAAATCCGAACATGAAACACTTAACACTATTTTCCTAAACCAATCTCATAGACTCCAGGTCATGAAGTATAACTTTCCCCACTATGTCGCAACCCATCCCAGAGGGGTTCATGTCATGACTACCCCAATCCCACCTCCAATAGACTTGTGTCTAGTCAATTTCACTCTGTATGTATATCCCACAAATGGGAGGAATTATCTGAATGTACAAGTACACACCAACACATATCTAAGGAAACAATTCTAAAATATAAAGACACTAAGAAAAGAATGCATGAAAACCATTATATCTTGCAACTAGAGTACAACACTGAAAGTACTGGAATGTAAATAAGTCCAGAATAAAATCCCACAAAAGGGTTCGTAACCACAATTCCAACCAATAAGAAAGAGGCATGGTACTACTATCTAAACCGCAGGAAACACACCTCGTCTATCTGGCCTCACTAAGTATCGTCAGGTCCTGGTCTACCTAGGACTCTATTAAAGGGTATATCGTTTTTACAAGACACGGCACATATAGGAAAATCCCTTAAAGGTATGAGTATAAAAATACCCAGTAATACACCCCCAAACCATAAAGGAAATACCGCAAAGGTATAACTATAAGGGAAAATAGCACAAAGGAATTAAAAAAATGGGTACAACAATGGAAAGTACCACAAATGAAATACCTTGAAGGAAAGTAAAATTAGATCCACATAGATACATGTCTACTACACATGTAGTAATAATATCCCAATATACTCAATCCAAGACACAATGATTAGAGTTATGTCACAACTAATTACCAGCCATAGGATTCTGCTTGAATTATGCTTGTTTTGGGAGAAATCAATCCTTGATCTGTCATATCATCGGAGACACTCACCAAGAAGTCTAGCTCATTTGGTCCCAGTCCAAATGAGAATGTATTGGTTAAGGAAGATTATGTTACCATAGATAGGGGATCGTGCCCAAATATTCTGAGGGATATGATGGATCGCATCCAGATACACTGGGGGATAACACATATCTAATCTGGATCAATTCGTAATGTAGGGGATCACACCAAAACTCCTTGGGCTACACCACAGATCATTCCTTGATAAACTCTGGGGGATACCAGGTACTCTACTAATGTGACCTATTAGGTGGATGATAAGATCCCTACTCACAATGGTTACAAAATACCATATAATCCACTAGGGGTTATAGAGGACCGCACTCCAGGCTCGGGTAGGGGTATCTAACTCTATTTGGGACTCGAACTCTTGAGGGGATTACAATCCAATAATGTGGACATAATACCATACTAAACCATCGAGGATAAGAACATGGGAAAATTATATGACCCTAAAATGGTCCAATATAAAAACTCCCAACAATAAGTCAAAAGGACTTACTCAAAGTTAAGGTCCCACCACTACAGACGGCTCTTCAAACATATGCACTGTTTGATAGTTATAGAGGTTTGAAATTACAAATGAGGGGGGTCACTTGGCTCGTAGACCGACCACACCCCCACTTCACATGGATACAAATAATCTTGAACAAATGTGCCTCAAAGTTGAATGTGTCCTAGTCCGGCCACCCTGAGTCCAACCTGGGTCCGACCCAACCCACAAGGTCTGACCCAGACCATTCCACTTGGCCTGACCAATTCCATTATGCCAAGTCAATTATACTGGACCTAGTCCAATCTGAGTGGTCCCCAGTCACATTACATGCCTCTTCTACCAATGTTTTGTTCCTCATCCACCCTCCAAATCTTGTGGCCTCTCATCACCACCTCACTGTCCTCTATGGCTATCGCCTCCATTCGTTGCACCGCCGCCACCTTGCCGCAACAAAGAGGCACTCTATCTCATTAGACCACCACACCGATCTAGAACTGGTTATTCCTTCCACATACCACTGATCCACATATGATTCTCATATTTATAAAACAAATTCGTATTTTTGATGCTCGGGTACCAATATACACAGATTCTTCCACTGTTGACCGTTTCCTCTAATCTGGGGGTTCGATTGCATTACGAGCCTCCCTAAAATTTAATCGGTGACCAATTCTCTCCAAAAATAATGAAAACCAAGAATAGAGAAAGAAAATCAAAAATCACACCCATAGGAATGAACTTCGGCCTTTTTTCGTCCCCACATCTATCCATAGTCATTAGAATAAAGAATGAATATGAATAAAATCAATCTCCTAAATCAAATGATTGATCCGTAAATTAATTTTTTAGGAGATTAATTCGAATCTATCCTGGATAACCAGGAATCGAGATTAATCAACAAAAATAAACATCCTAACCTAATTTAGATCGATTTCTGATGAATATCAGTTATTGTGTCATCATCGATCCTCAACGAGTCGGTGTTCGTCTTAGTGGGTTCTCGAAGCTCTCACCCCATGGGCTCTCTAAAGTTTTTAGGGTTATACAGCTAACTCGAGAAATCCTATATAATAATATTTTTAAATATTATTTGTTTTCACATCAACGAATATTTTTATTTAAATTATCTAATGATGATTACACCCTTTTCAGGGTTTTCCACAAAAGACATGTGCCGACGAACTTAATTCATTTCTAGGGTAAAACCCATATTGTGAGCTCAAATGTGCCCTCAAATTTCTCATATGAGTTATTACACTTTTTCAAGAAAAATTCATACGTGTGAAATTTAAATTTTAATATTTCTTGAACAATTGTTCCGAGAAAATCGGGGCCTGCAATCACACGCCATCTCTGCACCTGGTCTCGAAATTAATCCATATAATTTCTAATTATAATAGATGGTAAAATTAGATAAGTTATAGTAAAATTATATCAATTATATATATATATATATATATATATATCAAATTTAGGTAATTGGAATCATTTTCATGTTGAATTTTGGTAAAAAAACATAGTAAACTTTGCAACATTTTCTCTAAGAAAACCCGCTTTCTAATTGCATATACATGATTAATTTAATGTAAATTTTTAACTTATATGAATGGAATTTGGAAAAATGGATTCCATATTTTTAATTATAATAATATATATTATCTATTAATTTAAACATAATTTTTTATCAAATGGATTACTAAAAAATGTAAAAATGTATATATTTTGACTAAGGTAAAAATGGGTTCACCGGGGGTTAATATAAAGATATAATGGTTAAAATGGTCTTAAATACTATTTAAAATTTATTTTTTAGAAATATTTATAATTTCAAAAGTATTTTTATATATAATACTCTATTTTTACACCTTCTTCAAGTGAATAAAATTGTTACACCTTTTTCTTTTTGAAAATTACAAGTCTTCCACTAACCACAATTATGAAAGGCCACCCACTCTTCTCTATTAATCACATATTCAAAAACATTTTAATTTTACAAAACATACCCTAATCACTAAAAAATACAATCATCTTGTACTATAATCCTTATATTTTTATAAATTTATCCTAGGATTTCTTTGGGTGAAAACCTAATGAGGTAACACAAAGAAGAGATAACATTCTTTAACGATAATTTTTATATTATTTCTTCTTAAACCACATTGAATTCTTAATAAAACATTAGATATAATAACCAACTTTTATTATATATACTAATTATGCTTTATTTTTAATTCATACCTAAACCCATCCCCACGTACACCAAATGGGTAATGAAATCAATATTCATGGGTACAATAGACTACCACCTTACGGACTGATTTCATTCATTTTCCATTACCACCACTCACAGTGGGGTATTATGAGTGATATAAAGTTATATATGATATTTTTAACATATTTTTACCATTTGAGTCATTATATCATATATATATATCATTTTACGTAGCATTTTATAGGATATATGATAATGTCGCTCGTGTGTACGACTGACTACCACCACCCGATGCGATGTGACTTTTTTTGCTAACACTTTACATGGAAGGTAATAAGGATAAATTTAATGAATACATGTGAAATAAATTAACTAATAATGAAATTAATGACATATTTATAGTTATTAAAATATATTATATCATTTTAATTCTTACCATTTCACTCATCAAAAGATGATAATGTCATTCATGTATGTTATGAGTACTTCCTTCTCGAAGCTACATGAATATACTTTCATCACCATCCCACATGGATGATATGAATTAGTATATTTAAAGAAATAATATGATATTGTTATAATTATAAAAAATTAAAATATTTCTTACCCCCTTTCCATAATGATCATTGAGAAATTAAAACGTTACATATGCAAATGTATGGCCTACCATATCCATGATCATAACACACTTCATTTCTCAAAACCAACATTCATGATTGGTATTAAAATTATAATTGAATCATAAATATTATAATTATATATTTATTATTATTCATTATATGATAAAACTATATAATATTCACAATAATTGATACTGTTATAAAAATACTCATATGATAAAAAGGCAATTAACACCCGAAACAATGGAAATAATGGATGATTAATAAACAATAGGTGATAAGATATCTTGAGATGATCATATATGATATTATAAATATTAATACGGTTATTATATATTTTAATAACATTTTTAAAATAATAATATAGGATGTTAAAACACGTTTATCCCAAAAGAAGCATGAGGATAAGGATTATGTCCCAATTTCCTTTCTTTGAAGCACATTCTTATGTTATTGACCTATTTTTTTTATATGGTGTATACACTACCAATTTAATATGTAATATCTTCATTTCTTAATAATTCATGATATTTTAATTTCAATTTTAATGATTTATTCACTGGTGATTTAACATGAAATTTTCCAGTTGATAAAGAATTTTATAACAGATTTTATTTTCAAAGAGATATATTATAACTTCATTCTCTCTGAAATTATATGATAATGCATATTTTAAAAAGTGAAAATATTATAGTGTATGTCCACTTATATTTTTTATTTTTATTTGTTATAAATATTCAAATCATTTGTTAATTCTCACTTCAATATTATGATTTTAGAAGGGTTTATTTCATAATCAATTTTGCATTGGGATTGTTTATACATGAATTTACATTAAAGGAAATTATTTTATCATTGTTTAATATACCCTCTCATTTTATTAACCTCCAATTTTTCATTAACTTTTTTAGTTAATTCTATTATTTTTCA
The DNA here is from genome assembly GCA_963277665.1 of Viscum album. Classification (NCBI taxonomy): domain Eukaryota; kingdom Viridiplantae; phylum Streptophyta; class Magnoliopsida; order Santalales; family Viscaceae; genus Viscum; species Viscum album. Next base: position 1,327,070,771 of record OY728127.1, on the reverse strand, counting down.
ATTCTTTGGTACGTAAAATGATTGATAAAATGTTTTTAGAAAAATATGACTTCATTTCATTTTTCAGTCTAAAATAAATTTTCTTCCAAAAACAAGTTTCCTAAAAAAATTTTTGATAATATTCAAAATGATTTATCAAATATATTTTTACAAAATTTGTAATTTTTTACAAAAACAATTAATGGAATATTCATGTCATTTTCAAAACATGACTCATTTTTCTTTTACCAAAAATGGAAAAGGATTCCTTTTTTAACTTGCTCAGAATGTATATAATTTTCTTCCATAATAACCAATATATGTTTCAAAGATTCCATTATAATTTTTATAATTATTTTCCAATAAATTAATTTAAAAAAATTTTGAACTTAAAAAAAATTCAAAATGAAAAGATTATTTTCCTCAATAATGTTTTTAAATATATTTTTATGGTATTTATATTCAAAACAAAATTCCATTTATTTTTACTTAAATGGGTATATGTTTTATTAATACCATCCTTATTCTTTATATGGATTTTTTAGGGTTATTTTTTCCAACTGTAGTATTTCCATCAACATTCTAGATTTAGTTTTGTATTCATTAATATCTCATTAGATTATTTACTTTTCTATGATCATTGGACATTAAAGTTACCCTAAATATACATATTACATGGCATATAGAAGTTTATTACTTAAACCATATGTAATTTCTACATGTAGTGTTCTACATGGAATGTTATTTGTTTATTTGAGGCAATATTGATAAATAGTTATTCATTACACAATAAAAATATTTGATATGAAGGAACATTGTTCATGAATTAAATAAATTATTTGATATATGAGGAATGATTTGGACATGTTGATATGGGTGTATCTGAGTTATAGATAGCCTCTCATTTCATCGATAGGTATCACGATATAAATCTGTTAGTTATCCTTAGATAAAGGGATTTCTATTGTATACATACTCAATCGTTTTAAACTATTTTGGGGGTAAGTCATTATTTTAGAGGTATCATGATTCATGTGATCATGAAGTATAATAATTTAAAATATCCTTCATTTATAATTCCTTTATTATTATCAATGAGTAATTCCCACTGATATTATCTCTCGAGACATTTCATTATTAGTTTAATGATTTAATGGAATGTGTTTTCAGTTATTTACCTTTCTATATTTATTATTCTTCAGACAGCAATGATAGTCATGTTATTAATTAAATGTAAAGTTTTTTCTTTTATTTACCTTACTACTGATTATGCTAGTCAATTATTTTAATGGAATATGTGTTTATATATTTTGAATATTCTTTTTATATTGATTATTACTCATCTAGTTATGATAGTCAAGTTATTAATTAAATGGAATGTGTTTTAATTTATTTACCTTACTAGGATTGGGGTTAATATATTTGGTATCATACAAATTTTAGTAGATACATTGGGTACTAGATTTAGGAAAGCATAGATTATAGATCATACCCCAATGATAGATTTTTAGTATAAGTATAAAAGAACATAAAAAATTGTAAGGTATAGATTATGTGGTTTTTTCCAAAAATATATCCCTATGTAGATACCAAAAGAAGGTGTTTTATAGAAAATATATATCTAGTGGTAATAAATAAGAAATGGTAAAATTGGGTATGGCTCAACCATTTCCTGGTGCATGACAACAGGCATTACTACGCACTTTTTTTGACACTCTTAGGGGATATTCATAGGATAATTCACATTTTATTTACAAAACAATATAGTGGATTTGAATATATGATGAAAATGAATAACCTAGGTTAAACCAAAGGTATATTGTGTTAAAAAATGGTGTCATGATTTAAACATCCTATAAATTATTATATGGTTTTCCCACCCAGATTATTGATTCTCATACTATATTTCTTTGTTTTAGTCAATGGTTAAAACCCAAAATAATCATGTTAACATTGAATATGACAGAAAATTTAGTGACAATGAGAAACCTTAGGGGATGAAGAATAGAGTGAAAGATTTAATTATTATTCATAATCAGTTATTCATATAGATGATTAACATCTTATATATTAACCAACACTATAATTCATTGAAGAATAAAAGTATGGAATTCAATGATATTTTGAGTGGTTGTGACTATGGAGGAAATAAGGTTCAATTTCCATCATTTTAGAATTTTGGAAAGTGATACCCAAGAAAGTGTCTCAAAGGAATAGTAAAATTATTTATTTTTTGAAAATAAAGGCATAAATAAATGAATTTCCAATGAAAAAAATTGAGAGTACGATAGAAGGAAATAAACCTCATCATATAGATCAATTTATAGTTCATCATCTTAAATATGGAGAACCTGGTTATTATTTGAGTAAATTAATTATTCTAAAGTCTAACCCCTAGAACAAGGAATGACTTATGTTGAAATAAAATAGATGAAGTAATTATATATTGGGATTTAAGAAATAAATTATCGGTGTATTTTACTATTGTTATTTTGGATAAAATAATGAGGAAACATCTAGGTATTGTGTAAAATTTCAGGAAATATATAGGTCTTCATTAAATTATGAGTTATGGATACCATCATGGGTTTATGAATTTAATATTGATGATAATTTCAAAGTATTAAACACCCATTTTAGGTTTTATATGTTAGGAGTCTACCGCGCTTAAAGATATTTTCAGAGATATTTATGGAAATACAACCCATTGGTTTAGAATATGTTTTCATAAAAAAGTTAATTTAGGAATAAGTCCTTTAAATTTTATAGACATAATTTTAAAATTATTGACAACCATTAAGGTTAATATGATCATTAATGAAATTTAAAAAAACAAATAAGATTATTAGTATTTGTTCAAAAAAATATAAGTTGTATTGTAACCCCTAGTAAAACTGCTATTTATTGAATAATATAATTTCAAGGATGTTTATCATATTGTTTTGTGAATTTTATAGGAATTATATTAATACAGTTTTAGAAAAATGACAACCCTCATGCCAACTAACAACCAATCACATCTAGAAAATTTTTGGTTCCTGAACCCAAAACCGAAGGATAATAAGGGCTTGACAAATACCACTATCATGTGTGATATCCAGGTTAATATTTCATTTTTTTAGTTAAATTATTTTCTAGATAAATATAATTGTTAATGATTTTGTGTTACTGTTGAGGTTTAGATATTAATATATTATATTGGATAGCTTGTGCTAAACATTTTGGTTTTTTAAAATAGTTAGAGACAACCGGAAATTCATGTCACTCTTTTATATATATAATATCTATTAAAATTTAATTTTAGAGCTTCAATAATAAAAAATTAATTTTTAGATATACATTTTGTTGATTAAGTAGTGAATTGAAATTGATCGAAGTACAACAAAAGGATAAAATTGTTCTTATGAAATAAAAAAGTATTAATTAATTATAATTCCTTATATCTATATATGGTAAAATAATTCCTTATCTTTAGGGAAAGGATCTTGAAACAAAATTTTATCCTACTACCGTCATTTATGTTGATTATATGGACATTTAAATCATAATAAATTTATGGTTTTGAGGTCTATAACTTTACATTTATCATGAAATTTATTTTGATTAATGGCCATTATCATTTTATATTTTTATTTATGATTTTATTCCGTGTTCATGTATTTACACACCACTAATTTTCTCCCATTTGGAATTTTTTTATGTGTTATCCCATATGACCTTTGTACTTTCCTTTCACTCTTACTAATATAATTTTTTTATAACTCTTTTAACAATTTTGGTTTTCAAAAAAAATATTTTCAAATATTAAACCAATGATTATTGAGATCTAGTTATATTGAAAGGATATAATTTATTTAAAGTGGGGTTAATTTAACACCCTAAATTTTAAAAATAAGAACGTTTAATTTGATAGCGTATGCAGATTTAAAAAAAACATTGCATAAACAACCCAACAAATATCTCATTAAATATAATATCCTAGTTAACTTATGAAAAACTCAAACCCAATTATAAATGAACTATAATTTAGTAAAATATTATAACCTAGAAATTAAATTTAAAGATATGAATATTACTAAATAAATAATTAAAATTATGTTTATCTATTTATTTGAAATAAAATAAGATTCATTTAAAAGAAAATGAACTATTTTATGAAAAAAATAATTTTTCTGAAAATGGATTCTATGTTCAGAATGAGAATAATTTATATATCAAATAAGGTCAGATTAATTTTTTACCAAATTTAATACTGAAAAAAGTAAAAATTATTTATATTAGTTACGGTAAAATGGGTTAACTAGTGGTTAGAATGAAAAGTTAAGGATATAAATGACATAAAAACATCTAGAAAATATATTTTATGAAAATATTTTGAACTTAAAATATCTAATTCTCATGAGTACTTTATTTTTGGACCCTTGTGGAAATAGATAAATTTGGTTACACCTTTTTCTTTTAAAAAATTAGAACTATTCCACTCACCTCCCTAATAAAAGGCCACCCACTCTCCTATTTTCTTCAAAAATTTAAACACATTTGGATAAGACAATAACTTCCAAAATCAATTAAAAATTTCCATCATTATAAGAAATAATCCTCATTTTGGGATGAAATAATAAATCGGATGTATTTTGGTACAAACCTATGGACATTATGCGAAGAAGAGGTAATGTTCTTCAATGAGCGATTTTATTTTATTTCTTCCACCAACCAGTTAAATTACTATTAAAACATGTTGATATAATAAATTTATTATCTTTCATATAAATAGATTTTATTATTTTAATGTAATTAACTATAACCATCCCCAATTCCATCAAATGGGTTACAAAATCATCATTTGTGTGTACAATAGACTACCACCACATGAAATTATGCCATTCATTTTTCATGTATCACCTCTCACAGTTTGGTATGATGATGTTTTTAATGTAAATATATGATATTTAAAACAAATTTATTCCCATTTAGTCTTTATATTATATAAACCTTTTTACTTTCCATTCCAAAGGGTAAATGATAACATCTCTTGTATATACGGTGGATGATTAACACCCAAAACAATGAAAATCATGAACGATTAATAATGAATGAGTGATAAGATTTTATAATACGATAATATATGAAATTATAAATATGAATATAGTAATTATATAATGTAATAACATGTTTTGAACTAATACATATGAGGTTAAATCAGGTTCAACCAAAAAAACCATGAGGTAAGGGATTCACTCTCAATTTCCTTTCATTTGGGAACATTTGTATGTAATAAACCAATTTATTTTATATTTTGTACATTTTATCCCTATAACATGTAACATAATGATTCATTAATATTTCATTTAATTTTATTCTTTAATTTGAATTATTTATTTCTTGGGGATTTGATAAGAAAATTACCATGTGGTAAAGAATTTTATAATTCAATTACTTTTCTTTCAGTTATATTACTTCGTTGTTGTCTTTGATATTATATGATTATTTTTTTATTTAATTTTAACAATATTATGATTTATATTGAATTTTCTTTGTTAATTTACATTTTAGACACATAACTGATTCATTTGTTAATTCTCCCTTCAGCTTTATATTCTTGGCACGAGTTTGTTCCACAATTTCATTTTAATCCGGAATATTTATACTTAAATTTCAATTGAAATAATTTTTTTTATCATTTTTTAATAAACAATTTAATTTTACATTCATTTGGTTAATTATTAATTTTTTCATGTAATAGTACCATTTTTTCACACTTTGGTAGTTAAAACTATTGAGAAATTTGTTTTAGTAAAATTTGACATCATTTTTCACTTAAGTCAAAATCCTTTTCCTTCCAAACAATTGTTTTCTAAAAAAATAGAAAATGTTTTTTAAGTTATTAAAAATTATTTTTTAAGGATATTTTTACCCATTTTTGACTTTTATACAAATTTTTTTTAAAGTAATATTTATATAATTTTCAAAACAAGGCCCATTTTGATTAAACTGAAAATGTAAATAGAATCACTATTTTAACATAGCTAACATGTATCGAATTTCTTACCATCATTATGAATAAATTATTTGAACATTCCTTTATATTTTTCAGTTATTATTTTCAAATAAAATTATTTTAAATATTTTTTGTGAAATTTTAGTTGTAAAAATAAATTTTCAATATGAAAAGAATATTTTCCTCAAGAATTTTTTGAAGGATATTTTTATGGTCTTTCTATTCATCAATAACATCAACACATTAATTTTACTCCATTGAATATATGTTGTATTTATACCATCCTTATTATTTTTATGGATTGTTTATGATCATTTTGACTAACAAAAGGATTAACATTCACTTTCTGGATTCATTTTTTTAGTCATTAACTTCCTCTTGAAATAATCACTTTTATATGATAATTGGACATTAAATTTCCCTTTATTAAACATATTACATAGAATAAATATTTTTATTACTTAAACTATATATCAATTACACAAACTGTATTTTATATTGAAATTTATTGTTTATCTGGGTAAATATTGTTAAATATGTATTCTTTACTCAATAAAAATATTCGATGATAAGTAACATTTCTTATCAATTAAATTAATTATTTTGTATATAAATAATGGTATTCACATGAATATAGGGATAGGTAACAGTTATAAATAGACCCTCGATGCATTGACAAGTCTCATGAGATGAATTAGTTTGTTAGACATAGTTAAATGGGTTTATGTTGTATACCTACACATCAGTTTAAAACTATCATGAGGATAGATCTTGATGATATATGTATCATGATTCCTAAGAGCATGATGTCCATTAATTAATACTTTCTTTATATGAGAATTGTTTATTATTATCCATGATATTTTCATAATGATATTATTTCTTTATGAATTTCATTATTAGTTTATTGATTTAATAGCATGTGTTTTCAGTTATTTACCTTTCTATATTGATTTTGACTTATCTAGTTATGATATTATTTTTATTTATTAAATGGAATGTGATTTAAAATAACTACCTTTAAATATATTATAAAAGATAATTTTTTAAATGGAATGTGTGTTTAGATATTTACCTTTTCATATTGTTCATTCCTTATGGATTATGATTTATTTATTCATGATAGCTTCAGTTTTACTTATCCCTTACTTATCATTTGTGCTCACCCTTATTTTTTTCCTTTCCTAGGAATCCATTATGTATACTATGATTAAAATTCAACATTATTATAAAGGGAATAATGTTATTCTCAAAATAAATTCTGTTGAAATTTATGTTTTTAAATGTAATATAAGACCCAAGATTGTATCTTGTTTCCTAGGACTACTAAACTATTCGGCCCATTGGGATTTGATTACTTATATCTTATAACAATATAATTTAATATTCCTTGGATCCAGGTTAATGATTCTATGGTTTTTATAAAAAAAGTAGAGCTATTAAAACAATGATAGTGACATTTTTTATTTTTTACTAAAAAATTTATTAGCATCATTATCAAAAGAAAAAGGAAATAAATTGACACATTTAAGTAAAATTGGTGGTTATGGGAGAAAAAATATCTGATTAAATAAACACAGGTTTTATGGTGACTTTTTTGGTATTATCTCATAGTTTTAACCAAGTTTTACTTGTTTTGTCTTTACTAAAGTGACAAACATTTACTGTGATTACTATTCATAAGGACCATAAATTAAATGGTCATATTTACAAAATTATACATCTTGATTTCTAATATGGAATAAATTTTTAACGATAAAATTTATAGTAGTTACGTAAATCAATTTTAATAAAAATTCGTGCGAAAAAATGAAAAACGGTTTTTAGAAAATTGGGTTTTAAGCATTAAAGAGAAATTCTATCAAAATCAAATAAAATATTGATTATTATGTAATTAATTAGATTATGTCAAATTAAATGATACATCTGTTACATTAATATCAAATTAAAAATATAATGGGACATTTAAATTTCATTATTTTATAAGAATTAATGATTTTTCAAAAAAACTATATCTTTTACTATTCACATTAAAAATAAATATTTTCAAAGAAACCCCAAGAATTCATCTTAATGAAATTAAGAAATGATCATTTTATAAATTATTTCAATTTTTAAAATATATGTTCTAAAATTTTTAGAAATCAATCATAATATTAGTACACAAAATTCAAAAAAAAACATTTCCAAAGAAAATGTATTTTTGAAGAAAAAAAGAACATTATTCTCATCCCTTGCACAATATCTATAATTAAATGAATATTAATTAATTAAATTGAATATTTTATATACTTATTTAATTATAATAATTTATTAATATATATATATATATCTTTTATATTAATAAAAAACACATTTCCCAAAAAAATTGTGTATAATATTCCCTTCTACCTTTAAAAGATTTTATCTTCATTTCTAAATAGTTAATTAAAAATATATGATTAATTGTTCATTTATTAATCAAAAACTTTATAAATATATTTCATAAAAATATTAATCATATTTATATCCTCTAAAATAATTTCTACATATTTATAGTCATAATAATATATCAAAGTTCTTTTAATCTTTTTGTTGCATATAGAACACTATATCCAATATATTTTTTAATTAAAATAAATTCTAAACTATTTGGATGTTGTGGGGGGTTAAATGAAGAGATAATAGTAAAATATCCACATAAAATTTTCTAATTATTGTTGTCATATTTTATTCTGACCATATAATATATTACCTTCAAATTATATTCTATTTTAAAACATTATACTTGAGAAAGACATTATTATATTTATATATTTTAAGTAATAAAAAGATTATCATATCCTTCACTTATAAATGGGTGTTGTATATACTCACTTATTAAAGAATTTTTAGCCTTATATATCAAAAAATAAATACCCCAAAACCCACTTATATTCTATCCCATCATCATAGATCCCATGTTCTTCTCCTAAGACAAATATTTCAAGGCTTAAGGTTTATGTAAAAGGTGGTCTCTCAAAAAATATGTATATATCATAACTAATATCTTTTGAGTTTATTTATTCATCTATAGTATATAATCATATTGTATCCATCATTACATGATGAAAAAATAATAAATATTCTGAGATTTATTATTATTATAGAACAACATTTTTCCCCCACTTTCCTATCAAATGAGAAATAAAATTATAGTTCATGTGTATCGGTGGACTACCACCTCTACATAGCGATATAATTAATTTTCCATCACATTATTAAATTTATAGATATAATGAAGGATTTAAAAAATATATAAGATATTTATTATATAATTATGATTCTATATTGATAAATTATTATCAATCATTCTTTATTTCTTTTCAATAAAAAATGAAAACAAAATTCATGTGTACGTGTAGACTACCATCATTAAGAAATATATAATTCATTTTTCAATATACACATTTTATAAAAAAAATTAAATATGTATAAAATTAATTTATAGGATATTTATAAAATTATTAACATTCCATATATTATTTGAATATGATCAATTTTCAAGGATTCTAATTGAGAAATGAAAACATTCCTCAAAAACAAAACAGTTATCACCCGAAAAAGTAATATTAAAGAAGAATTTTTGATGAATGGGTGATAAGATATTATAAATATACCATTAATGGTATTATAAGTATTAATATGGTTTTTATATAATTAAAATAAATTTTATTTTATTATACAATAGGATGGGGCACTTAAGAAACAAATCGAACGTGAGGTAAGGGTTTGTCGTCTCAAATTTTCTTCTTTGGGACATCTATTATGTTATACACAAATATTTTTTTATGAGGTGTATATAATTAGAATTTAATATATTTCATCATTAATATCTTTATTTTTATGTTATTTAATTATTAATTTTCATATAAATCATTCATGGGACTTACGATTCAAAGGTTATCATAGGGGTAAAGGTTTTATGTCACGATCTCATTTTTTTCTGGGATTGTTTATCATTAAATTGATAATGATTAAATTATGTGATGTATCTCTTATAAAACAAATTAATTTTATTATCCTATATTTATTTATAGATATTACGTTTTTCCACTCATTTTTCCTCTCTTTAAATTTTCAAGAGACCAAAAGAATGTTTTTAAGGAAAACCAACGTTGTTTTCTTTTCGATTGGGAATATTTTATTCCATTTTCATATATTTTAAAAAAAATCCCAATAATGTTTTTATCGTTATTTAAATATTTTAAAATTATTTTTACCCATGATTGAATTTATATAAAACTTTTGAAAATGAATATTCATGTAATTTTTCAAATATGGCACATTTTACCAAATAAGTTAATAGAATATTTATTTTAACATACAACATATGGAGGGAGTTTCCGAAAATCATGACTAATTTTTTTTAAGATTATTTTATATATTTTCATGGTTATTTTAAATGAATTTTTTTCCCTTAATTTTTTTTAATTTTTTATATTTGGAATAAGTGAAGTCAAAATAAAAATGGTAGTTTCCTTGAGAAATATTCCAGTGATCATTTAAAGGAATATTTCATCTATGATAACATAATTTTATGTTTGTTATTATTTTATAGGGATGTGATTATATGAAACCATACATAATATTTTTATTTATGGTTAATTATTATGTTGATGAAATCTTTATCAAAACTTTTTTATATTCCATGGGTTAAGATATGATGAAATGATAAAAAAATTAGATCATATATCATATATTTGAATGGATTATGATAATGTGATGGGTGGGTCTATTATATCCCTATAATTAATTTTATAATTATTATTGTTTTATCATAACATAGGGTAAACGAGTTGTTACCCCATGCTAAACTATGGTACATTGGAGGTTATCCCAATCCAAAATCAGGTACCTCTATGGTTAACCCAAGTCTAAAAAGTGATTAATATCATGGTGGGTATTATTTATATTTTATTTATATGATTATGATTAAGATGCAATTTATGTAACTCTTTTATGACATGATATTATTCCAATTATATTATCTCATGGATCATGTTATTTGATTCCTTTATGATTCATGTCTTATAAACTACCAATATTTGTTCAATTACTCATGATTATGATTTATGTATTGATTTTTATGGTTTTAAAACGATAAAATCATGTTATAATACATGTATTCTCATTTTATTCTTAAATTATCATTGATATCTACCTTATTTACCCTTACATAGAATCTGATATCACCCTTTATTATGTTTCCTTTTCCCTGGGATATGAAGAAAGGTTTTAAATATGATATTTTTAAGATGGGTTCTAGATATAAAGAACTTAGTTGGAGACTAATGCTGATATTTTATGTACCAGTGGTTTATGTATCCAAGATTACAAAGGCATTAAACCATTATTATTTTAGAATTTATCACAATAATGTATACTGAATAATCATCTAATAAGATGTCACATTTATATATGTAATGTTTGGGTCACCACAAACATTCATAATTTTGTAGATTATATAAAATGTAAATTTACATAGGATGGGAAAAGGATAAGTGTGGGCGATTTAAAAAACCATGTTTTTATTTAATATTTTCTCAATAATAATTGATATAAATTTCCCAACTGGATTTTTCTTATTAATTTAATGGAAATGTTTTTTTTTGTCTTGAAATTTAAAATTCAATGAAAATTCTATTTTCCTTATTTAATTTACCTTTGGTATTATTATCGTAAAATTTATCATTGTAAGAATTTTGATTTGAAATTTCATGGATGGATTTAACACTAATTTTATTTCATTTTTCATATATATAATGACAGTTTTATCTAACTTTTAATGGATAGAAATTGTCTGCTAATGTAAATCATAACTGGAAGGGACTGATTGGACCTTGCCTCGCAATTCTTCCCATAACGATTATATACTTTTTTGTATGGGGATGGAATTTTAAAATATATTTAAAAAGTTGATAATTTCATTAAAATGTAGTGATAACTGGTTCACATGTGAACTTAGTAAAAAGGCTAATCAACATAGTGTAAAATTCGAAGACATTAATTTTCATTTACTCTAGCTGAAATTTCGAGATATATTCCCTAAGTACTATATTTAGTTAAATTATTCACACATTTGGAGGTATTCTCATGGATATGGGAGGGTTTTTATAAAGATATGGGTTCCATTAGACCTCCCTATTCATTTGGACGAAGTAAGGATTTGTGAAAGGATCTATTCCAAGAAATAACTCTTATAATTATACATTTTTTCTTTTTTTCTGGTGGTTGGAATATCATTTTATCTTTAATAAAACATATTTTTTCCTATATTTTTATTTTTTTATATTTTTTTACTTTTGTTATAATTTATGATTTTTGATGATATTCAGATATACCCTTTCTATCCTCTATTAATGAAAATAATCTACACCATGAAAAATCGACCCATTGGAGTATAATTTTTTTTGGGTTGATATAATCATTGCATCCTTCATTAGTTATTTTGAATACATTTAATAACTACAAATAATAAAATTACAGTTAATGAAATTATTTTTTAATTTTAATATCACTCAAATGGTCCACACTTAACATGTGATGTTGGGATTGTGTGATTTGTGAGAGAAACACATAAATTCTCAAAACTAATCAATATGGGATTAATAAAAAGGGCCCAAATATACTCAACATACTAACACATTCACATTTAGAGGGATAAATTTCTACCCTAGTTATCCAGTAATCATAGTTTTTCTTTTGGAGTATAATCAATGTAGGGTTCCAGGATTGAAAATCCAATGTATTACTTCATGTTAATTTTTTCCAATCTTTATGGTCACATTTTATTCCATATAGTTAGGGGGTTTAATAATTATTGAACCATAATTAAATGAAAATTATCATAAGGGGTGATTATTAATGATTAATTAATGTGTATATTATGTCAATCACAATCATTAACATTGTTAATTTTATGAAATAATTTATTTGATTTCCTTTGTTTTATCCAAAATCACTCAAGAACCCCCATATATTGTCCCCCATTTTGAATTTATTTTCAATATTAATTCAAACACATTCATCCTTAAGAGAATTACCATGGTTATTGCATGTTCTATACTATATAAAATCATAAATAGTTCAAGAGTGTGTGGGATAATTCACATCACCCACCGTAAAATTAGAAATATTTATGAATCTCAATCATAATTATAAAATTTGATAAGTATATAGTAGCACATCATAACTTCCAAAATTAAAAACGTATTTTTTTATGATCTAATCCATAATGTTTCCATTAACTAAGTTCATTTATCCATTAAATTGGAACTAAGCATCGTATACAGATAATGTCAATCCCATATAACATATCTTTTTTATCAATTACCAAGCCAGCTAAAACATATATAACTGCATCACATGTAACTATCTTGGTATGTCCTTGAACATACATAGTCAAAAATCAATATAGTACTTTGAAACCATATCCCTACTTATAGGGTATACATCCTGTGTTTTTTAATCAAAACCACCCAATCAATTAGTGTCATATCCAATTTACTAATATTAATAAATATTCTATAACTGATTATTATAGTTATAAAAGTATTAAACCTCACAATTATTGAACCTATTTGACAACCTCAAGTAAAAGTATCTATAACCAATTTTCACCTACGTAACACCAATAAAATATACATGATAATCCATGTTGTGTACTTTAAGTGAGTCGATCAAAATAATAGTTATATAAATCATATATTTTGTTCGATCGGTCATATCTCTACAATAGTGATCCAACACATACTGATATAAACATATCATTACATACAAATATGATTATAATCAATATAGTATAACCAAAATATACATATATTATAGATTTTGTTATCATATTAACTCCAATGATCTATGTAATAAACAAAAATGATTGATAATTTATTTCCATTAATATACACTATGTGACACAAATTTTCCTTAATAAAATAAATCTATAAAAAAATTAGGCTATAAACAATAAAATCAACTTGTGATGAAATTAGATTCTGTGATAGTAATTTGAAATAGATATCTATTTGTCATAAATATATTTCACCATTTTTTTTCTTATCCAATGGACACATTCCCCTTATTGAGATAATATTTATGGTATATGTCATTCATTGAAATTAGTCACCTATTTATCTAAAATACATGTCATTTAATTTTTATAGAATATTTTTTTTGTAATAATTAATAACTATTTTCAATGACATACCATTTTCTCATTATGAAAAACACAAGTACACCACAACATGCATAATAATGAAAAAATATATTGTGACATAACTATATTATATCATAAATATTTTATTCTATTAAAAATGAACGTGATTTGTAGTAATTTCACCATTATAAATATCCATTTAAATAGTTTTTTTTTAAAGCATTATCTATCCATTGAAAATACTCCATCATATTAACTTTTCTCATATTTTATATATCTTTGACGCATATAAATAAATAAACCACATATAAGTGTGATAATACCTCTTGAAATATCCCTCATGCAAGTTGGAAAATACCACTTCTATGAACAAGGTGGAAAGTGTCAGAATATTGACGTCGTCATTTACATATCTCCTCATCATAGAGATTTTAAAAAAATTATATAGACATGATACATGATATAAGAATACTTGAATCATTGAAAAATATAAGATACTAGGTGTATTTGACTGAATACATCCCATTATGATCCTCAATGAAATAAAAATAAATATCATCTATCAGAGTCATAAATCTCCATTATTCTTTTGAATCATGTAACTTCTGCAACTGATCATTTGTATGGAGTGCATAATTTTCCATATTCATTTTTATAGGTTTATAAAATCATTGAAAATAAAATTATTTTAGTTATTAAATTCACTAAAATTATCATTAATTTATGTCTCCTTGAGAAAACATAAGTTTTACACTCTTGTGATCGGGGCATACCACAAATATTTTTCCAAATTGGTAATTCCTTGAGCATCTCAAATCATGCACTATAGTGGAAAATTCAAAATAATAATTTTGATAATTATTTTCAAAAAATTAGAGATATAAATAAAAAATCACCATAAAATTATATTATTTAAGAATGTAACCAAGAACCACTATACATGCATCAAAATCTACCATAAACGGTTCACTTTTCATAGGTAAAATCAAGATAGGAATAATAGTAATCCTTTTATTTAATTCCAAGAAAGATTATTCACATTGATCATACCAAATTAACTTGAATCCATTATTTCTTGTATTTTTTATATAGAAGTTATCTGAGATAAATACTAAATTATTTGGTGATAGTATCTGATATATAATGACCTTGTACTTGATAATTTTTATTTTTAAGAAAATTTATCATTTATTTTTTTTTTGGAATTGGAATTCAATGTCTAGGTTATGTATGCGGTATGTTTATATCATTTAGAATACATAGAATGGTTTTTGGGAGTTTATTTGGGTGTTAAATTTTTTTTGGAATAGATTTAGCAGATGATAGGGGAATAAAATGAGAAGGGGGAGGCATATACCATCCACAGGAACTCTGGATGGACTCCACCAAAAGAACAGTGGGAAACTACTGGCTAGGTAGCCACTGGAGTTCCACTAAAATATTTATGGGGTCTACTGGTACTCTTATTGACCCATATATAGTTTTTACATTTTTAATAGGGGAAATTTTTATTTTTTCTTTTTCCCCTTTAAACCTCCAACCTCGTCTCACTTCTCCCTTATTTTCCCTTCTACAAATTCCCTCCATGGAATCTCCCATTTCCCCCTAAAATATTTTTTCAATTTCCTCCATGTATCTAAGGTGAATCAATTGTATTTATTCATTTATAAGTCTTTTTATCCTATTCTTACATTATATTCCCTCATTAAATTTATTTTATTCTTAATATCTTTTTTATAACGAATTATCTAATTTGGGATTTCACCAAATTCATGTTGAAATAAATTTTAATACATTAAATTAGTCTTTCTTGGGTTGTAGATGATCTATGTGAGTTTTTTTCAACCTTTTCTCAATGTTTTTTTAATATTAGGTTACAAAGTGAGTTATTTAGGGGTTTTCTTTATTTATGGATTCTAGTTAGGTTTATTTTGGTCTTTAAAATTTTTCATTTCTATTAATTGATGATTATCATCATTTTTTTGTAATTATTCGAGGATTTTGATAATATTCGAGTCAATTCCACAATATGGTGGATTTGGTTTCTCATTTAATTTCATTTAAATTTCTATGGATTAATATTTTGCAGTTATTAGGGAATTTTATGGTATTTTAGGATTATAGGGGAGGAATTGTCAAGGATAAAAGAAGGGTAGGTGGTTTTGAGCTCTATAAAAAACTGTTAGGACTTTTTTGGATTCATCTACAACTATTTTTATTAAACATGATGAATTAAATTTTTTTTATTTATAAAGATATAAATTAACATTTTTTAATGAATTAAAAAATTTATATTCAAATGAATTATCAAACAAAACCATCTTCCATACATAGGGAAAGATGTTAAACTATCTACTTTAAATCTCAAATTTTGTTTAGTTTTTAAAATTATTATTTAATGTTTATATATATATATATATATATATTGAGACTTACTAAATTTATTATTATTTATAATAATTTTATAAACATTACACATTCTTGGTATTTTAAATTGCAGTGACATTTATTTTATTCTTTTATTTACTCATTTATGTCAAATAGATTTCATGACAGATTGATTAGTTTATTTCTCCAGATTAATAAATATAATGATTTAATTTAAATAAAAAATTGTAAATTAATCATTTAGTACATATAGGTTTAATTACTTTTTATGATATTTCAACCTTTATGACCCATTAATGTGTTTATTAATGTTTCACATTGATGAAAATGATTGAATGTTATTAATATTTATTATGTATCAACCATGATTGTTTATGTGGGAAGTGTAAAGACCTTGATCCTAGTATTCCAGTGCTCGTGTATTGAATTATTACATTAGAATAAGATACAAGGAATTATATCCTAAGGAAATGAATAATTTAGTAGTCTTGGTAAAGTATATAATTAAATGATTATATATTATATTTGAATAGAAAAATTAAAATATTTTTTTTGAGAATATCATTATTCCCTGTAGAATATTCTCACATATGTTTCATAGAACACTTAATATATTCAATGTAAAGGAAATAAAATAAGGGTGATCTCAAATCCTTAATAAGGTTTAGGTACAATGAATGAAATCATGAATCATTAAACATAATAAAAATAGAAAGGTAAATAATAGCACACACATGCCATATAATCAATAAACCGAGGAGGAAGTGCTTTCATATATAATATCAATGGGAAAATAACATTGTTAATAATCAATATGGAAATGTAAATTACTAAAAATGCATTTCCTTTATTAAATAACTAAGAAATAAATTCATCCAATGATTCTATCATTGGGAAATATCATGGATAATAATAACTGGATCCTGAAAAAAGGAAATTATTACTTATTTGATGTCTTGTATCATGAACATGATATCTCTACTATCAAGATTGTAACCTAAAGATAGTTTAAAACTCATGGATAGAGACCCATTTAATTAAGGGTAACTAACTATTTCATTTAATGAGACTAATGGTTCATAGAGGAGCTACCTATTACTGCTCCCACCCATATCTTCAATTCAAAAGAATTCCTCGTAAATCTAATAATTTATTAAATTCATGAGCAATGTGACATACGATAAAATATCTGTAATGAGTAAGGAATATGGATTTAACTGTATTTTCCCAGATAAAAAAATAAATTTCAATGTAGAAAAACATATGAAGAAATGATATATGGTTTAAGCAGTAAAAAATACATGATAAATAATATGGATATTTAGGGAAAATTTAATGTCTATAGGGAAGTGAATAATTAAATGAAAACATAATGACTATAAAAATGAATAAATGAAGTGAATATAAATAATTTCCTTTGTCAAAATGATCATATACCATCCAAAGTAATAATAAGGATGGTATCAATAAAATATATATCTATTAGAGAACCAATAAAGGGTTGTATTAATTGTTTAATATAAAGGAAACAAAAATATCTTTAAAAAAATTATTAAGGAAAATATTATTTTCATTTGGAAAATTACTTTTTAAAACATAAAATTTCTGAAAATCCTCTTCTTTTAATATAAATTTTAAAAACTAAGAATTTATAGAATATTTGGAAAAATAGTTTCTTTAAAAATATCCTTTTAAAAATGAAAAGGAAGATTCAATGTAATTATTTTTATAATGGTGGTTAATTCCATACATGTTATTCAAGTTAAAAAGAGCATTCCTTGGGTGCTATAAAATTGATGAAAAAGTGCATTGTCAGAAAATGATTAGAAGATTCCTTTAAAAATATTTTGAAAAAAGTAAAAATAGGTAAATGTGTATTTAAAAAATATTTTCATTTGGTTAAGAACATTTTTTAAAACATTTTTAGAAGACATGGTTTGGGATGGAAATATATTTCCAACTTAAGTGATAGATGATGTTGGATTTTATTGAAAATATTTTCATAATTATTTTAACCACCAAAGAGTTAAAAATGGTATTTTTACACAAACATTTGATGAATAACCATATTATGGGAAATATAAATGGGTTTATTCGACAATGATCAAATAATTTCATTCGACTGAATTTCAATAATAAACCATCTCAATTACAATGAAATTGTGAAATAAACCCTCAAAATGATTATTACATTAAAGTGAGAATTCTTAAATGAATTGATTATGAGTATAAACTATAAATCCATATAAAAAGTTTAAATAAAATAATTTGTAGTAAAAATTCATTATAGACATAATATTTGAACATCAAAGACAATGCATGGGTAATATAACCCAATGCAATGAAATTCAGTTTTGAAATTCTTTACCAATTGGTAACTTTTAATTTAAATATCCTTAAAATAAATAATGCAAATTAAAAAAATAAAATACCATAAATAATTTATTATAAATTATATTACATGTTTAAGGTGATGTATATGCACAATATAAATGAATTTAGGTGTATAACATTACAATGTGCCTCAATGAAATGAAATTGAGACGAAATCCCTTACCTCTCACTTCCATTTGGTTGAACATTATTTAAACTCATTTATATTGTTTTTAAAATAGTTTTAACTTGTAATATAACCATATATATATCATATCATATATGATCCTTTTATAACATCTTATCACCTATTTGTTAATAATATTTCATTATTTTTATTGTTTGGGGTGTTAATTGTCTTGTTTTCTCATTCATTATTTTTCATGAAAGTTCTGGTTCGTTTTTATATTATTTAGTTTAATCATATACATAATAATAATAATAATAATGAAATTTTTTTAATATTTATACAATAATTGTAATTTTAGGAACAATCAGTAATGTTTATTTTTTTATATGAAGTACATTACAGTCACGGAGACAGTAGGTTGTATATACAAATAAATAACCTTTCCACATTTCAATGATCATTATAAAAAAAATATAGGTAATATATTATCTTCCCCAAAATTTTATAATATAATATATACAATATTATTATTTTAAATATACTAATATATATCATCCATATGGTTTGGGGATTAAAATAGAGTCACAACATTTTGTGATTCCGGTAGTCTACACGTACACAAACGATGTTATCATCATTCATTGAGTGAAATTGTAAGAAAAAAAAATGATATACATATAATAATTTAAGAATAAAAATATTACTTGGATATCATATTAATTTAATTTATACCAAATATAATAATTAAATATATCCTTATCACCTTCTATGAAAATTGTTATTGAAATATTAATCGCATCGCTCCACGAGCTGGTAGTCTATCATATTCACGAGTGACATTGTTGTATCCTATGTGGAATGGAATGTAAAAAAATTATATATTATATAATGAGTAAAGAGGAATAATTATTTTGTAAATAAAATATATATAATTTATACAAATCGTTATATTGAACCATGAGATTCAGAAACAGAAAAATGAATGCAATCGGTTCGTGAGGTGGTAGTGCATTTTACAGAGGAATGAAGGTTTCGTAACCCATTTTATTAAAGTGGGGATGGTTTTAGATCACTACATAATTAAAAATTAATCTTAGTATATGGAATATGTTGATTTTATTATTTCATCGTGGTTTAAAAATAATTTAGTGAGGTGGATGAATAAATAAAATAAAAACGCTTGTTGACGAACGTTACCTCTTCTTCAGGTATCCTCCTTAGGTCTGCACCAAATACTTCTTGAGTTGTATTTCTTCACAAAATAAGGATACTAGTATGGAATTAGGGACGTTGGGAATTAATTTTGTAATTTATTTTCAAGACCAAAATGGTTTTATCGTGTGAAGAATATGGGAGAGTGGGTGGACTATTTTAATTGAGGTTAGTGGCACACTTTTTATTTTTGAAATAATGAATTCATCCCATGTTTTTTTCATTCAAAAGGCTCAAAAAATGGTCCATAATAAATACAAGAATGTATAATTTCTAAATATATCTATAAAATAAGTTTTATAAATTTTTGTTAGGTCAATTTAACTATAATTTTTTCAATTTAGCCTTCGATAAATCTATTTTTACATTAACAACGGTAAATAATTTTAATTGTTTTCACATTTAATTTTGGTCTAAAATTAATTTGATATTATTATATAATATAAGTTATGATTACTCTAAATATTTAATCTATTTTTACAAAATTCCATCCATATTAATGGAAAATGTTAATTTAAATTTAGTCCCACAGACAGGACAAGAAAGCGTGTTTTCAGATAGAAAATGTTCAAATGGTAACAAAGTTTTTATTTTAAAATTTGAAGATAAAATTATTAAAATATACCTAAAATATATTAATTTAAATAAAATTTATCTAATTTTACTTTAAAACCAATTCAAAATATAATCTAAATTTATAAATAATTTAAACCAAAAGGCAGTTTTTAATTAAAATACAATATTCTTCGTTATTCATCAAAATTTAAAAAATTTTAGAAAAATAAATAAAATTTACCCTAAGTAAATTTAATATTATGATTTCAAAAATTATTTAAATATTATTAAATATGTTTTCAAAAATTGATACAAAATAATTTTAAATTATGTCTACAAATCGGGATTAATCCGTCTTTTATAAAGAGACAGTTTTTCAAAAAAACATTTATTTTCTTTTAAATGATTCATTAATGTTTTATAATAATTAGATAACCTTAATTTTTCTTATTTTAGTTTTCATTATCCATAACCTCCAATTTTATGGCTATGTTATAATGTTATATTATGTTATTGTTTATTTAGACTCACGGTTGTGTGTTCCGCAAGCTATTGACAAGATTAAATTTAATTAAATATATTTCATGGGTTTTTTAAGCTAGGTTTTGTGTGTTTCATATTCAATTGAATAAAAAAATTATTTTCAAATTTTAGGGATTCACATTCTACCTACATTAAATAAATTTCATCATCGAAATGTAAACATGCTCTTAGTAATCAAGGGTATTATATTAAGAAATTATTTTGTTAAAAGATCACATTATAAAAACAGTTAATAAAACATAATCTTAATAATAAAGGGTGTTATGTACCATAGTCATATGTACTAACAAAAAACTATGTTTTTAAATAAGAGAACATTAATGTCATTTGTAGATATAGACATTGATGAAAAGTGTAAATAATTATAGAGAGTGAATGAGTTTATTGATCATAAGTATGTGAATGATCAATAAATAGTTAGGGGGATAAAAACCATAAATTTTTTATGATTTCAAAGATAATACGACTCATCAGTTGTGAATTTAATAGGATATCATTTTGTTTCATGGTCACTTTCTTAAATTAGAAGAATTATTTTACTATCTCAGAATATATGGAAATATACTTACTTGATTCATTTCTATTTAATAATCAAAATTTAATCATTTGTTTGTGCTTCGATCAATTTATAATTCATACCTTAATATAAGAAATAAATATCCAAAAATGTACTATTTATGATTGAATCACTAAAATTCACTTCTAACAGATTGTAAGATCTATAAAAGTGTCCAAATTCATTCAGTCTATCTCTAAATATTTTCCAAATCCTATATGGTTAGTGCAGGTTATCCAATATAATAAATCAATACCTAACTTTCAATGTAACACCATTGGTTAATCATTAATATTTATTTTTCAAATCATTTAATGAAAAACAATAACATATTTACCAGGACATCATGTAGACCAATTGTTGGGCCTAAATCGTTATTGTCATTCTGTCGTAGGTTTAGGCCTCACGACCATTTCAGATGTGATGGGTTGTCACCCCATATGAATGTTATCCTTTTTTTAAACAATATTATTATAATTCTATTAACTCTCCCAGAAAATATGCTTGAAAACCTTGAAATAAAGTTATTCATTAAAATAATTACCTATGTTTTCAAAAATAAAAATTTCCACAATATCTAATAATCTTACTTGATTGTTATTATAATTTCATTAATCATAATATTAACCATGATGGTAATCAATAACTTTATTCTTATATCTATAAAATGTAAATTCATTTTTGCTAAAATAATTGTTTCTCTAAATCATATGATTGTAGTAAATTTCTATTAAAATATCCATAATTTTTTAGGCTCCACACAGAAAAAAACTAAAATGGGGCATTTAAAACTTTTAACTTATGATAAATCATAAAATAATAATCCAAAGAGTGTATCCTTAACTCTTATGTTAATTAAGACATTTATTATTATGAAATTTAATAGAAACGTAATAGGTTTCATGATTCTTATACTAAAATATCATTAGTAAAAATAAAAATATAATATAACTCTATAATACAAGTAAATACCTCAACCATTTTATTTCAAAATTAGTCCTTCATGTTTAGTGCTAATAAGATTCATTTGGGTTTCTTAAATTGACTAAAACCCAACATAATAATTATAGCAACAATAATAATTTTGGGGAAACTCTTGATCATTTATAGGGTGTTCAACTCATGCCATGTTATATTCAATCTAATACACCCTAGTTTTAACCAAGGTTATTCATTTTCATCATCTATTCAAAACCTTCATAATGGTTAGTAACAAAAATGGCATTTTTACGAAGAACATCTCCCAAGAGTGTCAAACCAGGTGAATAGTAAGGTCTATTTTTGTTCACCATGTGATGATCTGGTCAAGGCCAATGATCTCATTTAGGTGTTATTACCCCTAGGTACCTCTGTTCTAGAACCACTTCCACTTTTAGTATCTATACATGGATATATTTTTAGGAATACCCAGATAATATCTTTTTTAACAAAACTTTAGGATGTTCTAATACTTATCCTCAATGTTTATAATATTGTTATGATACATAAACTATTTTTTTCCAAAATATAGTTTATATGGTTTCAACTGAACTTTCCATGATACCAACTATAACGTTCCCAACCCTAGTATCCTAGAACGGGTACCTTGATTTGTTACATTGGTATAAGATATAAGGAATCACATATTGAAGGACTTAATAGCTTAGAATTCCTGGTAAACTATAAACATATAAGTCTACCAAATTAAATTTTAATACACATATGAAAGGGAAAAAAATTCAAGAATATCATTATTACATCTAGAATACTCTTGCATATAATTAACAGTACACTTTATTGATTCCTGGGAAAGGAAAAATAATAATGGTGAGATCAAATTCTATGTATGGGTATAATATAGTGGAAAAAATCTAAAATCAATGAGCATAATCAACATTTCAAGGTAAATAACTCGACACACATGTCATGTAATCAATAAAATCATAAACATTATCATCCAATGATAATATATAACGGCCCATACTTTACATACATTGTTATTAGTTCATAATTGAAGCAGACTTATTACAACATATAACAAAACCATGAAATGACCATATAGGTATAGTGTCTTTAGAAACTGGGAAACATAAAGAACTGGTTCATAAATCATCTACATTGTCTCCCATTTATTTCATCATATCTAGAGTCCCTTTTGGAATATCCTACATAATACCCTTCTTCATGACCTGGGGAAAAGAAAACATACAAAAGGGTGAGCTCAAATGCTCAGTAACAGTAAACAAAAGAAATATCAATCATAAGAACAAAACATTTGGGAAATCTTAACTTGAAAAAGAGATCATAGTATCATATCGTGGGATAAATCATAGTAGTGAAATTTAATCCCAATAATCATAACATAAAACATGAAACTTTTTGGAATACACACATAATCATAGAGAATCATTTTTTATTAGTCAAGACTCATTTCCAAGACTACCTTAGCGGACAAAGTCCATTTCTGAACCGAGTTCACTCCTCATTTCAGTCCTGTATCACTGAACTGGTTTAACCTTCCGTTCTAGCCATGTCTATCTCATGAGATATAAATCTTTACCCAATTCATTGGAGGGAGATATAGGTCCCACCCATCTCATAATGAAACCATTCATATGTGTGCCACAAAATCATAAATCATACATCATAGCATAACCCATGTAATAAAAATGGGATTCTTAATCATCATGCCATCATAACACAATCTATATAAGATAAAAGGACATCATAAAAATAATTCCATCATAACATAATCAAAAAAATTTAAAAATAGGGATGGAAACAGAACCCTATATTTTCTTAGATGCAAAATAGTTTTGATAAAACACTTGAACTCCATTCTTGAGGAAAATATTCTTTCTACTTCAAAAACATTTTCCTTTCTTAACATGTCATATAATTTTAAACTAAAAGGATTTGATTAAAAATAAACTTGAAAACTTTTGAAGGAAGCTTCATGGAAATAATGTTCTAAAAATCCATTCATGTCGTATAAGTTAAAAAACATTCTTCTCGTACTTTGGCCAGAAAAGTCAAAAAGAACCTCTTACGACAAACGACAAAAGATTCCTTTAATATATTTTACTAAAAACACACTGAAGGGTAAAATTGGATTTAAAAAATTATAGGAGGATATAAATAATATTACATATTGAGGAAACATGGATGTGGATTATAAATATTCCCCAGTAAATTCTGAAGTATAAACAATCTCGGATAAAAATTGAGATTGTGAGATTTTCCATTACCTTAGGTCCGATTTTCTTCATACGTGTCTGAGACTCCTGTATAATGATTTGAATAATGTTATTGACTTATTCCAGAATTTTACTCACTATTATGATATCATATATGGTCATATTCTTAGCTTCTTATTAGTAATATTGCATTGTTACTTGTTACTCGGGTGTTTATTTCTTTTTGTTCTTATGCGTGTTTTGTCGAATAAATCCTTATTCTACTTTTTAGGTTATAGATAAATAATTTCCAGAATGGTATTAGTGTAATATATATAATATTTATTCATTAAATTCATTTATATAATCATTATGCAATAAGATCATGTAGAACGAGTCGCATCACATTGTGGAGACGGTAGGTCGTACATACGCAAGAGCGATGATATCGTTCCCATGATCATGGAATTGTATTTAAGTGTATGTATACTATTTCAGAATAAATATCACTTTAAAATAATCATGTATACTTATTATTTACACCATTATACTCATCCAAGTAAGGTCGTGGTGGAAAACAGATTACACCACAGCGTGGAGACGGTATTCCGTACGTACACACGTGCGGTGATTTCATTTTCTATAGGATGGATAGAAGGTGAAATATTTTTGTTTCAAATATATAATAACATATTCATATATGAGTGATACTAATGTTATTACTTTATAATGAAACAACTAATGAAGAAGAAGTTGATGAAGAAAGAAATTCGAAAGGATCGGTAATGGATATTACCTTTTCTTTGATGCGCCTCTTCTTAACCTCCTCTTAGGGCACTAGGGATGGTATTTTAAGAAGACCAGGACTTCCAGGATGTTTCTAGGGAAGTGGAGAATATAATTTTTCAGGTTTTGGCTGATCTTCATGGCTCTAAGTGGTGTGATAAGGAGAGGGAAGAGGTTCCCTTTTATAAGGGAGGAGAGGGGCACCTTTGGAAAAAACTAAAAAATATTATTTTATTATAAAGCCATATTCGGTTTTTAATAGCTCCAAATTGATTTATTTTGAATATAAGGTGGGGATGGGTATAAATACTCTCATACAATAGAATTTGGACATGTTTAGGTCACTATTTTAACCTTATCATTTAGATTTAACTTTAAGTTCAATTATTTTACTTTTACTGTGTCTTCTTGTTTTCTTACACTATAAGGTTAATAAACTTACTATAACAAGCCATAAGAACCCCAATTTTTTATTATTAATATATATAACCTTATATAAGTCATTTTTCAGAACCTTAGATTTTTAGGTATAAAATAAGAATTAATAATATAATATGTTTTTAAAAAACTATTTTATGTCAATTTTGACACTATTTGAAAATTGATTTTTTTGAAAATAAAAACAGCATTATTAGTTCAAAAAAAGTTAATTAAATCTATAATAACACATCATATTAACCAATAAAATTAGTTTAATTCATAAAAAGTCTCAAATTACATTTATTTGGGTATTTATAATATAAATTTTGTTAATATTTCCTTAATAAGGTAATTACTGCATCATCATTGTGTCATAAATAAATTAAATTATTTTATGTCTAAAATTTATAAATAAAATTCCATTATGTACGAAATATTTTTATTTTTCTAATGAATATTTATAGTTGAACTTATCTTATGTATACCCCTATATGAAAAATGTTTTAGTTATTAAACTTTGATTTTAACTATTTTGACACTTCTTAAATAAAATAATATTAAATGTCCTAATCTAATCCAAGTGGACCTAAAGGGTAATATTTTATCCATAAGGTTGTTTTTGGTCGAATTACACTTATACAATAGAATTAAGACATGTTTTAGGGTAACAATAATATCATTTTTACCCTTAATTACCCTATTTACTTTTAACGGTGGTAAATAAAAGTAAAAAGTTACTATTCACCAAAAATTATTTTCATCTCATTGAACAAAATTTTACTTACTAACATCAATCGTGTCTCTCAGATTTTTGAAATTCCATTCATAAACACAGAAAAATTATGTTTTATGAAAATTTGTAAATTCTCATAAGAGGTGGGTAAAAGACGATCAAAAGTTCAATAAAATTTTTATATATCTAAAATTATTATAAAATGACTCCAATTAAATACATTGAACATATATAGGTATTATGTATTAATTTTGACCTAGAATAAATTTAAAAAAATAAATTATTATTTAAATAAAAGGTCGGTTTTTAAATAGTAACCCAGTGTTTTCACTATTAATAAAAAATTGAAAGTTTTCAGAAAAATACCAAAATTTCACCCTAGGCTAATTTCGATATTCCGAATCCAAAAATGAAGTCCATTTTGAAAAATAAAATTTATAGGCTTTCAAAAAGTGGTTATTACTATTCATAACAGCTAGTTTTAATAATATTTTAATAGCATATCGTTGTTTAGTGAAACTGGGTATTGCGTACAATGCAAGCTATTGAGGAAGGCCGTGATTGCGTGTAAAGCAAGCCAAGATAGTGTTGTGTGTAGTGAATTATTCCTTTGATGATGTATAAAAACAAATTATTTCTCATAAAAATCTCAGGTGTTACATTCTACCCCCCTTAAAATGAATTTCACCCTTGAAATTCGTCACTTTGTAACAAATTGATGAGGATACCTCTCCCTCATCATGTCCTCAAGCTCCCATGTAGCTTCTTCTAATTGGTGGTTCCTCCCTAAAACTTTCACCAAGCAAGTGGTCTTGTTTTGTAGAACTTTTTCACTACGATCCAGAATCTCTATTGGCTGTTCTTCATAAGAAAAATCGTGCTCCAGCGGTACAACATCTGAGCTGAGTACATGTGAAGGATCAGGTATGTACTTTCTCAGGAGAGATACATGGAACACATCATGAACTTGAGAGAGATTCGGTGGAAGCCCCAATCGGTATGCTACCTTCCCAACACGATCTAGTATTTCGAAAGGACCGATATACCTAGGGCTCAACTTTCCCTCTTTCCAAATCTCATTACTCTCTTCCAAGGAGATATTCGTAAGAACACTTTATCACCCACTTCAAACTCTAGGTCTTTTATTCAATTATCAAAATAACTTTTTTGTTGACTCTAAGATTCTCTTATGTGTTGTTGAATAGATCAGACCTTTTCTGCCATCTCACCAACAAGATCAGGTCCTAATATCTTTCTTTCCCTAACTTCATCCCAGCAAGTTGGAGTTCAGCATTTCTTTCCATAGAGAGATTCATAAAGAGTCATCTAAATATTATAGTGAAAGCTATTATTATAAGAAAATTCCACCAAAGGTAGGTGTTGATCCCAACCACCTTTGAAGTCCATTGAGCAAGCTCTTAACATGTCTTCTAGAGTTTGAATTGTTCTCTCAGACTGACTGTCTATCTGAGGATGATAAGCAGTGATGAAGCTCAACTCTGTATCCAGAGTATGATGAAGACTTCGCCAAAACTTCGAGGTAAACCTCGGATCCCGATCAGATATAATGGAAGTTGGTACTCCATGCAATCTTACCACTTCATTTATATATATCCTGGCAAGCTAATGAAGAGAGAAATCCTCTTTAATAGCAATGAAGTGTAACAACTTTGTAAGATGATCAACTATAACCCAGATATCATTATTTCCTTTGTATGTTTTAGGAAGTCCATTGAAAAAGTCCATAGTGATGTTTTCCAATTTCCATTCAGATATGGGTAATGGTTGTAACATCCCCTGAGACTTCTGTATCTTAGCTTTAACTTGCTGACAAACCAAGCATTGAGAGACATATTCAGCAACATCTCTTTCCATGCCATCCCACCAGAAGTACTCTTTCAGGTCCCTATACATCTTCGTGCTTCCAGGATGAATAGAGAATGAATAACTATGAGCCTCATCCAGTAGCTCCTTCTTTAATTTGGGGATGGGAGGAATACAAACCTGATTCCTGAACTTTATTATCCCATCACAATAAAGGTTGAATTCAACAACATTTCTCACCTTCTTTTGTAACTCTACATCTTCTTTATGTGCCTCTTTAATCTTCACATGTATAGATGGTTGAACATTAATTTGAGAAAGATAAGATTTTTCCCCTTCCATTATAATTCCAGGATACATCCTTTGTAAATCCATAAATATTGGATCTTTTGTGATCCTCATCATGGATAAGCTGGAACGGTATTGTCGACTTAATGTGTCTGCCTCATTGTTTGCTTTCCCCAGGTGGTAATGGATTGAGCAGTCATAATCCTTAATCCGCTCCAACCATCTTCTTTGACGCATATTTAGTTCCTTCTGTGTGAAAATATACTTTAAACTTTTAGGATCAGTATAAATATCACACCTTTCACCATAAAGATAATGCCTCCAAATGTTTAATGCAAAGATTACCGCAGCTAACTCCAAATCATGAGTTGGGTAATTTTGCTCATGGATTTTCAACTGTCGTGAGGCATAAGATATCACCATATCATTTTGCATAAGAACACACCCCAATCCCTTCTTGGATGCATCACTATAGATCGCAAACCTTTTTCCACTACAAGGTAGTGTGAGCACAGGTGCATTGGATAACATTCTTTTTAAATCCTTGAAATTCACTTCACATTCCTCCGTCCACACGAACTTAACTCCTTTTCGAGTCAACCTAGTGAGTGGATTAGATAATCATGAAAAATCTTTCACAAAACGTCGATAGTATCTAGCCAGACGAAGAAGAAATCGGATCTCAGTTACTGTTGATGGTCTCGACCATCTTTCAATAACCTCTGTTTTTGCTGGATCCACAGATATCCCCTCTTTGGAGATTATGTGACCAAAAAATGCAACTTTTTTAAGCCAAAATTCACACTTGGTAAATTTGGCATAAAGCTTCTCCTTTCTCAGGGTCTTCAATACAATTCTCAAGTGATCTTCATGTTCTTCCTTACTCTTTGAATAGACAAGAATATCATCTATAAAGACTACTGCAAACTGATCAAGATAGTCTCTAAAGACTCTATTCATCAGATCCATGAAGATAGAAGGGGCATTAGTAAGACCAAATGGCATCACTATAAATTCATAGTTTCCATACCTTGTATGGAAATCCTTCTTTGGTATATCCTCCCTTTTGACCCTTAATTGATGATACCCTGAACGAAGATCAATCTTGGAAAAGTATTGAGCTCCGCGTAGTTGGTCAAATAAGTCATCAATGCATGGGAGAGGATATTTTTTCATGATAGTGATCTTGTTATGTTCTCGATAATCAATGAAGAGTCTCATTGATCCATCTTTCTTCTTAACAAATAGAACATGTTCTCCCCATGGTGATGCACTAGGGCGTATGAATCCCTTATCAATATTCTCTTGGAGTTTCTTTTTCAATTCCTGAAACTTAATTGGGGCCATTCTATAAGGTGTCTTTGAAATAGGCATATCCCCCGGTATGATTTCAATTGAAAACTCAACATCACGATTTGGTGGAAGACCTAGAAATTTTTCCAGAAAGACATCATCAAACTCCCATACAATGGGAATATTCTTAATCGTGAGTTTCTCACCAACCATTTGAGATAAATAATCTTCATTTAGTGGAATCAAGACCCATAAGATGGATGAAATTTCCACTGGAAGGTTATGTTCATCTTTGGATCGATAGACAATCATAGATTGATCTGGAATATGAAATGTGACTTCCCTTCTTTGGAAATAGATATGAGCTCCACATAAAGAAATCCAATCCATGCCAATAATCACCTAAAATTCCACTATAGGAAGGATCACAAGATTTTCAGGAATCACTTTCCCACAAACTTCAATCAGAGAGGAATTATAAACTTTTGATGTGACTGTTGTTCCATTAGGGGTTGTCACAGCTAACTCAATATCTAATTGTTGAGGTAATACGGTGATACCCTTAGAAAATTCTTCAGAAATAAAAGAGTGGGTGGATCCAGAATCAAATAAAGTATTTGCTACTTTAGAGTGGATGGTAAGTGTACCTTTCACCACTTCATTATTATACTCCACATCGCTGATAGAAATTGCATGTGACTTTCCTTTGTCTTTAGCCTTAAGAGTTTGTTGACGTCGATCATCATCAACAACCCTTGGATTAGGGCATTGATTAGCATAATTCCCCATTTCCTTGCACTTGTAACATTGAAGTGTAGGAGGTGCACCCTGTGTAGCATTTTCATTATTTGCATCACTAGAAATCTTCTTCCCATCATTGTGGTATTCAAATGCCTGATGACCTTCCTTTCCAAATTTGAAGCATTTACTTGTCCCTTTAAGACAACTCCCTCCATGTTTCTTTCTAAACTTTGACCATAAGGTAGAACTCATCTTATTTTCAGTGTGTTCTTTAGATTTTCCTTTGAATTCCATTTTCCTCTTCTTATCAAACCCATATGATTGATGGGTTACTCCAATCTCCATCTCAACCTTGAGAGCACATAGAACAATTTCCTCGTAGCTATTGAAGTCCCTTATGGCTAATGCCCTTCGAAGACTTGGTTTTAAGACACTAAATAATCGATCAATATTACTCTCAGGTTGGATAATAATCCTAGATTCATACCTTGCAAGTCTTGTAAATTTTTCTTCATAGGTACCAACAGATTCATCATCTTTTTGTTTTAGTTCAAGAAACTCTTTCTCCATCTTTGTTCGAAGAATACAAGGGAATTAATTATTGAAAAATAAGTTCTTGAACTCGTCCCATTCCATGGACTCAATTTTATCTATTTTCCTCATATTCTTGATAAGATTCCACCATTGATCAGCTTCACGTTCTTAACGATATACTGATAAGATGACTTTATCTTGTTCAGAACATTGAAAAACTGAAAATATATTTTCAGTGGTACTGATCCATTGTTCAGCCATTAATGGATCAGTAGACCCGCTAAATGAGGGGGGACGCTTCCACATGAAGGATTTAGCAGAATTTTGCTCCTTCCTTTGCTCATTTGGAATTCCTACATGATTCATAGCATGAGAAAGTTGTGTGAGCATGGCTGCAAGATTTTTCATTCCAGCTCCCATAACGTCTAGTTGCCCATGGGGACAATCATTTCATTGCCCGTCACATTCCGTGTTAACACGGTTCCTTCGGGTTCTAGCCATTGACTAAAACTAAGAAGAATAGTGTGAGAAACACTAATTATTATAGGAAAACCACATAATCAAGAATAAAATTTTACACTTAAGGTCTTATCATAGGATGTTCATGGCCATTTCTAAAACACTAAGACTGTGTTCTATGCTTAGACTTATCCTTAGGGTTCTTACTAAGGCTTTCACATCCTAGTTTCAAAAGTTTGACTATACCTTTCCTCTGATACCAACTATAATGACCCATACTTTACATACATTGTTATTAATTAATAATAGAAGCACACATATTACAACATATAACAAAACCATGAAAGGACCGTATAGGTATAGTGTCTTTAGAAACTGGGAAACATAAACAACTGGTTCATAAATCATCTACATTATCTCCCATTTATTTCATCATATCTAGAGTCCCTTTTAGTATATCCAACTTAATACCCTTCTTCTTGACATGGGGAAAAGAAAATATACAAATGGGTGAGCTCAAATGCTCAGTAAGATTAAACAAAAGAAATATCAATCATAAGAACATAACATTTTGGAAATCTTAACCTGCAGAAGAGATTATAATATCATATCATGGGATAAATCATAGTAGTGAAATTTAATCCCAATAATCGTAACTTAAAACATGAAACATTGTGGCATGCACACATAATCATAGATAATTATTTCATATTAGTCAAGACTCATTACCAAGAATATCTTAGCGGACAAAGTCTGTTTCTGAGCTGAGTTCACTCCTCGTTTCAGTCCTGTATCACTGAACCGGTTTAACCTGCCATTCCAGTCATGTTTATCTCATGATATATAAATCTTTACCCAATGCATTGGAGAGAGATATAGGTCCCACCCATCTCATAATGAAACCATTTTTATCTATGCCACAAAATCATAAATCATACATCATAGCATAACCCATGTAATAAAAATGGGATTTTTAATCATCATGCCATCATAACACAATCCATATAAGATAAAAGGACATCATAAAAATAATTCCATCATAAAATAATCAAAACAATGTAAAAATAGGGATAGAAACAAAACCCTATATTATCTTAGATGGAAAATAATTTTGATAAAACACTTGAACTCCATTCTTGAGGAAAATATCCTTTCTACTTCAAAAACATTTTCCTTTCTTAACATGTCATATAATTTTAAACTAAAATGAGTTGATTAAACATAAACTTGAAAACATGTGAAATAAGATTTATGTAAATAATGTTCTAAAAATCCATTCGTTCCGTATAAGTTAAAAAAATCACTCTTCTCATACTTTGGCCGAAAAAGTCATAAAGTACCTCGTACGAAAAACGACAAAAGATATCTTTCATATCTTTTACTAAAAACTCACCGAAGGGTAAAATTGGATTTAAAAAATTGTATGAGGATATAAATAATATTACATATTTAGGAAATATGAGTGTGGATGATAAATATTCCCCAGTAAATTATGAAGTATAAATAATCTCAGATAAAAATTGAGATTGTGAGATTTTCCCTTACCTTAGGTCCGATTTTCTTTATACATGTCCAAAACTCCAGTATAATGATTTAAATAATGTTATTGACTTATTCAAGAATTTTAATAATTGTTATGATATCATATATGGTCATATTCTTAGCTTTTTATTCGTAATATTTCATTGTTACTTATTATTTGGGTGTTTATTTCTTTTTGTTCTTATGCGTGTTTTGTCGAATAAATCCTAATTCTTCGTTTTAGGTTATAGATATCTAATTTACAGAATGTTATTAGTGTAATATATGTCATATTTATTCATTTGATTCATTTTTATAATCATTATGCAATGAAGATCATGTAGAACGAGTCGCATCACATCGTGGAGACGGTAGGTCGTACGTACGCACGAGCGATGATATCGTTCCCATGATCATGGAATTGTATTTAAGTGTATGTATACTATTTCAGAATCAATATAACTTTAAAATAATCATGTATACTTATTATTTACACCATTATACCCATCCAAGTAAGGTAGTGGTGGAAAACAGATTACACCACGGCGTGGAGATGGTATTCTGTACGTACGCATGCGCGGTGATTTCATTTTCCGTAGGATGGATAGAAGGTTAAATAGTGTTGTTTAATATTTATAATAACATATCAGTATATTAGTGATACTTATTTTATTACTTCATAATGAAACAACTAAGGAAGAATAAGTTGAGGAAGAAAGAAATTGGAATGGATTGGTAATGGATATTACCTTTTCCTTGACGCGCCTATTCTTAACCACCTCTTAGGGAACTAGGGATGGTCTTTTAAGAAGACCAAGATCTATATGATGTTTCTAGGGAAGTTGATAATAGAATTTGGCAGGGTTTGGTGTAGCTTGATGGCTCAAAGTGGTGTGAGTAGGAGAGGGAGTAGGTTCCCTTTTATAAGGGAGGAGAGGGGCACCTTTGGAAAAACTAAAAAATATTATTTTATTATAAAGTAATTTTCGGTTTTTAATAGCTCCAAATTGATTTATTTCGAAGATATGGTGGGTATGGGTCTAAATCCTCTCATCAAATATAATTTGGAAAAGTTTAGGTAACTATTTTAACCTTATCATTTAGATTTAACATTAAGTTCAATAATTTTACTTTTATCGTGTCTTCTTGTTTTCTTACACTATAAGGTTAATAAACTTACTATAACAAGCCGAACGAACCCCAATTTGTTTATTCTTAATATATATAACCTTATATAAGTCATTTTGCCGAGCCGTAGATTTTTAGGAATAAAATAACAATTAATAATATAATATTTGTCTTAAAACCTATTTTATGTCAATTCGGACACTATTTGGTAATTGGTTTTTGTGAAAATCAAAACAGAATTATTAGTTAGAAAAAAGTTAATTAAATCCATACTAACATGTCATATTAACCTATAAAATTATTGTAATTCATAAAAAGTCTCAAATTACTTTTATTTGGGTATTTATATTATCAATTATTTTAATATTTCCTTAATAAGGTAATTACTGCATCATCATTGTGTCATAAAAAAATTAATTTATTTAATGTCTAAAAATTATAAATAAAATTACATTATGTATTAAATCTATTTACCTTTATAGTTAATATTTATAGTCGAATTTATCTTATGTATAACCCTATATGAAAAATGTTTTAGTTATTAAACATTGATTTTAAATAATTTAACTCTTCTTTAAATAAAATAATATTAAATATCCTAATCTAATCCAAGTGGACCTAAAGGGTAATATTTTATCCCTAAGTTTGTTTTTGGTCAAATTAAACTTATAAAATATAATTAGTACATGTGTTAGGCTAATAATAATATCATTTTTACCCTTAATTACCCTATTTACTTTGAACCGTGTTAAATAAAAGTAAAAAGTTACTATTCACCAAAAATTATTTTTATCTCATTGAACCAGATTTTACTTACTGACATCAAC
This sequence comes from Viscum album, assembly GCA_963277665.1. Taxonomy (NCBI): domain Eukaryota; kingdom Viridiplantae; phylum Streptophyta; class Magnoliopsida; order Santalales; family Viscaceae; genus Viscum; species Viscum album. The sequence continues at coordinate 1,327,035,155 of OY728127.1, read as the reverse complement.
CGTGTATCTCGGATTTTTGAAATTCCATTCACAAAAGCGGTAAAATTAAGTTTTATGTAAATTTTCAAATTCTCCTAGGAGGTGGGTAAAAGACGGTCAAAAGTTCAATAAAATTTTTATATATCTAAAATTATTATACAATGACTCCAATGAATTACATTGAACATATATAGGTATTATGTATCAATTTTGACCTAAAATAAATTTAAATAAAATAAATAATTATTTAAATAAAAGTTCAGTTTTTAAATAGTAACCTATTGTTTTCACTATTCATCAAAACTTGAAAGTTTTCAGAAAAACACCAAAATTTCACCCTAGGATAATTTCGATATTTTGAATCCAAAAATGAAGTCCATTTTTTAAAATAAAATTTATAAAATTTCAAAAAGTGGTTATTACTATTCATAATGGCTAGTTTTAATAATATTTTAATAGGAAATCGTTGTTTATTGAAACTTGGTATTCCGTTCAACGCAAGCTATCGAGGAAGGCCGCGATTGCGTGTAAAGAAATCCAAGCTAGTGTTGTGTGTAGTGAAAGATTCCTTTGATGATGTATAAAAAGAAAATATTTCTCACAAAAATATCAGGTGTTACATAATATAAATGAAAAAAATATCATGGATAATTATAAATATCTGAAGGTAAAATTTTCAAAACAAAATCCATTTAATAAATATCATGACTATCCTAATTAGATAAGTAATAATCAATATAGAAAGTTAAATGACTAAAAAACGTTCCATTTAATCAATAACTTCAAATAAAATACATCCCAAGACAATATCATTGTGAAAAAATCATGGATAATAATAATTGAAATTGGAATGAAGGCAATAAAAATTTATTTGATATTTTTCTTAGGCACATGATACCTCTACCATAGTGAATGTATCCTCAAGAGAGTTTAAATCTAATGGGTTGATGGAACACCCAAATATATTAAAATACTTTCATTTTCAAATATATTTAATTCTTTATTTATCTTTCTTTATATAAAACACCATGTTATTCCTATGCTACACACAACAATGAGTAGGCTTTCCTTACATGTAAGGTCGAGTTTTACAAAAAAAAATATATTACTAAAATATTATTATGTAATACAAAATGATTTAACTTTATTGTTATGTTGGAGGTTATGAATAGTATAAAATAACTTAATAAAATATATGTTTGAATTCACTAGTTACAAATTAATTAGAATTGAATATTGGAACCAACTGAATATATAAGAAATGTGTTTACAAAGAGCTATTTTTATGCTCACAAAGTTGTTTTATACTAATAAATTAAAATAATTACAATTAATGGATGATATTAATGTAATATATATATATTTATTATATTCAACCATTTTTTACTTTCATCCAATAGATTTAATATGCATAAGATAATAAAAACCCCAATTTTATGCAAAAAATCTATATTTTTCTAAACACGGTTTTACCGCCTTTTAAAAGGAATATTTTAAATCAAAATTTTGACAATTTTATATATTTTATTTGAAAAAATAAAATTATTTTTTTGAATCAGAATATAAAAAATTACTTTTATTCATTTTTTGGTATTTTATGATAAGTTTTATGTTTTGATGAATAGTGATAAAATATTGCATTTTAATTGGAAACATTATTTTTATGTAATTAGTTTATACTGTTAACATATATTTATAATTTGTTTTAAAGTATAATTAGATCAATTTTTTATCATTTAATATAATTTAGTTCATTTTAATCAATTTAACATTTAATAAGGATATAAAAACATTTCATTATTTTAAACATTTTCACTTTAATAACCCGATTTCTCATTCTATGAGTGGGATTAATTTAAATAAATTACTCATACATCAATGTTTTGAATTTTGAAAAATTTATTCCCCATTTAGAATCAATGGTTATAAATTACGTAAATATTTTTCTTTTATTTTTTGGAATATGAATAGAAAATTTAGTAATATTTTAATTACCATTGTTAAGGGTAAATCAGGTAATTATAGGTAAAAATAATATTTTAAAGACAGTAAGATTAAAATAAAACTAGTTTTAATTTCATTGGATGAGTTTATTTTTTCATAACTAATCCTTAGTTATTGCACGACATGAATTTTATATACCTCCTAGATATATTAGGGATGTATTAACGATTTTTTATTGATGTTATCTTGTTTATTGATATTCATAAAAATATAAAATTTGGACAAATTATTTGGATAGAGTTTAAAATTTCAACCATGAATTATTTTTTATTTTTTTTAGCATTTTATAGAAACTATATTAACCCTTACATTTTAAAAAATTCACATAGTCATAGTAAGAGTTGAAGGGTTTAACTAAGGGTTAAAATCAAAATATAAGGGTATAACCATATCCCAAACTCATATAAAAATATTGGATGAAAATTATTTGACCCTTATCACTTTAATATAGAATTTATTTTTTTAAATGGACACTTTTCCTTATAAATAACTTATATATCATTTAAATCAAACATAGCTACAAAATGTCACTCTCTTAGTATATAATATCATTTATTTGTCCACATAGGGAAACAATCAAGCTATGAATGAACCTGAATATCTATTTTTATAATAATGAAATTAATTAATTATATTATTTTATTTTTAATTTTTGTAAATTATATATTTACCATAAATGTTGTTCCAACGCAAAAGAAAATTATTTAATTAACATGAAATTAAAATAATTAATCTTAAAATTATTAATTTTGAAATATTTGCGATGATTTAATGTATATAATTAATTTTATAGATCTGTATAATATTTTAGATATTTTTGGAAGTATTATAATCAAAATCACACCTTTTCTTTATGTATTTAAAGTCAAATTAAAATAACAGTCTCCAAATTGAAAATAATTATATTTTATTGAATTAATATATTATTAAATTATTTAAAAATCACAAAAATGTAAAATAATCACAAAGGGATATAATATTTTCTAAAATTTATTAACCTATTAATTTATAATCCATTAGGAATTATTTGGATCTATAATATCATTACTATATGTTAATATTAGTGGATTTCTGAAAGTGCGTCTCACCACAATTATAAAAGGGAACCTCCTCCCTCACATACTCACACCACTTTGAGCCTTATTGCTCAACCAACCCCTACAAATTTCTTTTTTGGATCGTAATATAGATATATGTGTATATGAGATGGCATAATACAAGAAGGGGTGAATTGTAGGTTTAAAAAATTTGTATTTAAACTATCAAAAAATAATATAGTTTGAGAGGTCATAAACTAATAAAATTCACAACCAAAACAAGAGACCATATGAGTCTTGAATCTGATGGATTTCATATGATAAGATATGATATACTTTTAATACAATTGAATTTGAATTGAATACAATAATCAGAGTAAAAAATGTAATTTATTCTACCATACAACATATATAATCTCTTAATACAATGTGAAATAAAAGTATCATAATTTAAAAAATTACATTATAAAATAATATGAATATAAAGAGGAAACAATACAATTACATTTATATTAAACAATTCATCAAAACAAGGTATTAAAATTATTTTTTCCCAAAGAGTAGGGTATCCTTTCACCGAGGATAAAAAGTCTGTCTTACCACCACCCTGGTAAGCCCTCGATATGTTGATCGGCCCGACTGTCTTCCTATCCCCATAAGCCCTTAATTATGAAGGTAATAAACACCTATATCTTTCAAATACATGAAATCCCTCAATATAATGATTGGTATCATTTCTTTTGTAATGGCCTAGTCCTTCCCACGATCATGATATTGTCCATTTTGGGCCTAGCCCTCATGGTTTTGAATTCCCTGGACTCTGACCCTCAAGAATCCCCCCAGGAAAAGGCCTTATGATGGGAGAGATATCCACACCACCTAATAAAGGGTTGCTTCATTCTCCTCATCCTTCGATGTGAGATAGCTTTAATCTACCCCCCTCCCCCCCCCCCAGAAGGGCCCAACGTCCTTGCAAGCACATCAAATGGACACTAGCTTTGATACCATTTGTAATGGCCCAGTTTATCGCATGATCAATATATTTTCTGCTTTGGGCCTACCCCACATGGTTATTCATTCCCTGGACTCTAACCCACATGCATCCCCCAGGAAAAGGAATCATGATGGGAGAGGTATCCACACCACTTTATAAAGGGCTTATTCATGCTCCTTACCCTTTGATGTGAGATATCCATAATCCATCAAAAAGGGTTCGATCACACCTTCATTAATGCACCATATCCCAATAGAACTCTGCAGTTAAAAATGATTGGGTGAGAGTAGTACTAGGATGGGTGACCTCCTGGGAAGTACTCGTGTTGCACCCTTTTTTGGTATATTATGGATATCCCACAATGAAGGATGAGGTGTAAGAAGCACCCATTTATAAAGTGGTGTGGATACCTCCCCCATCATGAGGATTTTTCTAGGGGGATGCATGAGGGTCAGAGTCCACGGAAATAATAACCATGCAGGATAGGCCTAAAGAGGAAAATATCATGATCGTGGGCTAGACTGATCCATTACAAATGGTATCAGAGCCAATGTCCATTTGATTAACCAGTAAGGACCTTGGGCCCTTCTAGGGGTTGATTATGGATATCCCACATCGAAGGATGAGGAGCATAAAGCACCCATTTATAATATGGTGTGGATACCTCTCCCAACATGATACATTTTCCTAGGGGATGCCTAAGGGTCTGAGTCCATGGAAAGAAAAACCATGCAATCTAGTCCTAAAGCGGACAATTTCATGATCGTGGGCCGGATTGGGCTGTTAGAAATGTTATTAGAGCTAGTGTCCATTTGATGTTCTAGTGATGATTATGTTCCCTTCTTGAGGGAGGGGTGGATTATGGATACCCCACAACAAAGGACGAGGACCATGAAACACCCCTTTATATGGTGGGGTGGATACCTCTCCCAACAGGAGGCCTTTTCCTGGGGGATTACTAAGGGTCAGAGTCCAGGGAAAGAAAAATTGTGTAGGCTAGGCCCAAAGAGGACAATATCATGATTGTGGATTGGACTGGGCCTTTACAAATGGTATCAAAACCAGTGTTCATTTGATGTTCTAGCGAGGACGATGGTCCCTTCTAGGGGGTGGATTATGGCTACCCCACATTGAAGGATGAGGAGCACGATGCATCCCTTTAAAAGGTGGTTTGGATACCTCTCCCATCACGAGGCCTTTTCCTAGGGGATTCATGAGGGTTAGAGTCCATAGAATGAAAAACCGTGTTGGTTAGGCCCAAAGAGAACAATATCATGATCGTGGGATGGATTGGGCCATTACATCTTCCTATCTCTATAATCCCTCGATTATTATCACAAAGATCAGATACACAAATGAAAACAATGAAGTTATTTAAATATAATAACTAAGAACAGGTCGTTCACATATTGTATCTTCAAGGATTTCTCACGAGGAAAGAGAGAAGTCCCAGCATCTCTTTCTAGAACTTTTAAGATCCAAAACTTGTGTATTCTAGTTCGAATGACCTTCTATTTATAGGCCTTGGGTTCCAACAGTCATATATCTATAAAAAAAATGGAGGGACTTGGACACCTGGTATTAAAAAAATCAAAAACAAAATAGAATACATGACATCATTTTTATTAGTATATAACCAACTCAACGACATTTTTTTAGTTAGAAAATAGTAAGTACATAAGTATAAAAGAATGAGTAATATAAACATGTAAATGTTATTGGAGTCAAATAAGAGTACAATTCATTTCATGAGTTTGATTAATAATATGGTTATGATTCTTATCATGATTTTGATTCATATCATGGTTATGATGCAGTTTCAAATCTTAACATTATTACGATGCATATAGTGGTTACAATTCATATCATTATTACGATTCATATCGTGGTAATGATAAATAAAATTGTTTCAATGAACAATGTGATTTTTATGTATAACCTGGTTATGATGTTTAATATGAATAAAATATAAAACCTGGTTATGATTCTTTTTTATGATGCACAGTATGAATACAATACATAACCTGGTTACGATACTTGGTTATGATGCACAGTATGAATACGACACCTAACATGGTTACAATGCTCATTATGAATATGATACATAACCTGGTTATGATGATTATGGTTATGAAAACATCATATGTGATAATGATTGTGAAACAATTTATATAGTTATGGTAAGACACAATATATGTGATTAACATTGAAAAACTAATAGCATATGATTATGATTGAAAACAATAAATATATGATTACGATTTAGAACAACAACATGTGTGGTTATGATGGAAAAAAACATGTGATTATGATCGTATGTGGTTACAATGAGAATAAAACATATAAAACAATAAGTAATTTGTGATTTCAAAAACAGAAAGATTAGTGGGAAATTCAAAACATGATTTAACTCAAAAATATCCCTAATTTTTGAAAGAATAAATCAAAATAAACAATAATGAAGTATCTCCCCAAGAGTTTAAAAACTCTTTTGAAAGTAATAGTGAATATGACTAATTCCACCCCAGGTTTAAACAAATCACTAGGGATCACATTCTCTTAACTTTTACATGTGATTTCTCTGCAATAATAAGGTATTCATAATTTTTTTTATTTTCCAAACTATCCTCCCCCTTTTTGATTTTCAATGAATAATAAGGGAAAACATTCATTTCATGTAAAGGTTTAGAGAAGAAAAATATAAAACAATAGACATTACATGGAATGAAAAAAGATTTTACTACAATAAGAGTTCAAAAATCATATTTCCCCTTTTGTTTTCCAAGAGGTTAAACATCAAAATATTCATTTTCTTGAACTATTTTTGGTCCTCCATAAATTTCCCATTGGCTTATTACAGATCCTTGAGATTCTCATCCTATTCAATAATAATTTATTCTTTCTTCTGGAGACTTTTTCTATAATTTGATTGTTTTCTTCCTGAGATTTACTCCAATTTTCCATTAATATTTACAATCTCTTCAGATTATATTCCCTTTGATGCACTAGGTCTTTGAAAGACTTCTAGTTTTTCATTCAAATCAGCAACAAACTTCCGATAGAAAGAATTGAGATCATTTACTCAATTCACCAATTCATCATGCCTTTCCAGATGATTTATGAGACTATCATCAACATTGTACAACCTCTTGAAAAACTTATTACAAGCCTTGATATGCCCAGTAGAACATTCTTTGAATATCTTGAAATCGACTTCAAGATTCAGAAACACGTCTATGAGAATATTGACAGATTCTATTGTCTCATTATGGATATTTGAAATTATTTTTATCCAAGATTAAATTTTTAGAATAAATGGTATTATATTTTCCAATATGTCCAAGGCATGTTCGATGTACTAAATTCCCTTCAGTGTAATTGTCTTTTCAGAATCTGTATCATTAGTGTATTCTAGGAGATCACCAAAATGTGTTTCAATGCCGATCAATTGAGTGGGATAATTTCAATTCTTATTGGATTCATCTTCTTCACATTTATCAGAAATCTAAATGAATTTATTTGAAAAAACCTTTTGATAGACACTATTAGAAGGTTGAGGATTAAGAGAAAGAAAATTAAACAATGGAACATCTGAGGATTTTGTGGAATGAATTTTTTTATTTTCAAATTATTTCTCTTCCACTTAGACTTATTCTTGATCTTGTTCTTATTCCCATGGGTATTCTTGTTGTTCTTCTTCTTCTTCTGATTCTTGAATTAGTCTTTCTGTGGTCTACTGTTACATTCCTGCATTTCCTTGCCTTTCTCTGCTAGATTTGACTGAGTCTACACTGGTGGCTCCCTTATTACAATATTAGTTTTTTATTGCTGAGTTATTTTGAGAATATTATCAATGTAAATGGATTGGTCCATTATTTTTTTATTATATTCTTCCTTTCATCCTATTTAAAATTTTCTTCTAATATTATTTTTAGTGCTATAGATTTAGCTGGAACCAAACCAAACTGAGGATACCCTTCTTTACGTTATTCCTTCATTTTCCTCCACTCAGCCACAACCTCATCTGAAATTTCCTTTTGTTTTTTTGATTCCTTGGGAGTTTTATTATTAACTACCTTTATTTTTCTTGAAGTTTTCTTGGATGTATTAGAAGTTTTATCACTACCTTCATATACTTCCTTTCCTTTCTCAACATCCATATCTTTCTCAATCCTTTTCAATTCAGGATTGAATCGTCACTTGAGCCTCTTTATCATATCCTTAATAATTAAGGGATATTTGAAAAAAGTTGGATCGGACGTAATTGAAACATTACATAAGCTCAAACAGTCTTTCAAAAACATGCTCAAGATTGTGGGAAACATGATTAACTGAGACTTTATGGCACCGGATTTTAGATTTTTAATCGTCCGGAAAACGAATTCAATTAAATTGAACATCCTTATATTCACCAAATAATTAAGCATTTAAACATCTAGAACTTTCAAATATTCTTTGTCACCCTTTCTCGGTACTAAATACCCTTGCAACCAGAGGGCTGTGAGTTGACTCTCTCCAAATAAATTACATACCTTTCTATTTTCCTCATGAATCTCAAACTGAGATTCTTCAATTTTTCTCTTATCAAAAGTCCCATCAGATTCTAGTAATTTATGGTAAGGACATAGGGAATCACCCTAAGATGGAACACCATGGAATTTAGATGCCTATTTTATAGAGTTTTTATACTTATTATCATACATCATAAAGGAAATATTAAGACCGTTTTATATCTCCATTGTTTCATAAAACTGTAACACCTCAACATAATACACAAAATCATGATCTGAATATATTATTTCAACACAAATGGATTTCCACCCTTGTAAACCTATTATCCTTTTCAATAATGACTCAAAATTCTCTTAAAAGTATCAGTATACTAACCTTTCATCTCAAAATTTCATTGAAGATAAATCTTTTAGAGATATTTTATTTGGAGATGAAGCAGTTGACTCAGACATGAATGACTGTATTGAACCCTAAAGATTTTCTGGTTACAAAATCCGAGGTATTCTATGATTACAAAAACAATAGTGAAAAATTATTACCAACCATGTTGAGTATTTATAGAGCATTGGGACTTGGGAGAAAAAAATAGGAGTTCGATGTAAGATAGGTAGAGTGGGGTTCTTTAAAAAAGAAATTGATGGTCAAGATTAGATTTAAAACATAAAATGCTCAAGAATGAATTCGGACTCTTGTGGGTTTCCTTAAAATAAAATTTTATTTATAATTAATTTTATTATGAGTTAAAATATACAATTGAAGAATTAAATATTTAATATACAAAAATAATGTTCTAGAAAATGTACTTGTCAGAGTACTAGGATAAATGTATTGGTTTCATTATATTGATATTATGATAATAAAAAAAATAATATTGAAAAAAATAAGATACCAATTAGAATTCTAAAATCGATAAAATAGAATTAACCAGGTACTAATAATCTAGTACTGGTAGAATAATTCAATACCGATAATCTAGTATCGCTGGTGTAACGACCCAAACTTTTATTAATGAAAATTCCTCTTGGTCTAATTAAATGTATTATTTTGTAAAATGGTTATATAAAACATATGCACTTCCTTGGTTTTATGTTTTGGTATTTCAAAATCCCATAAATTTTTTTTACCATTTCTAATATTGTCCTTGAACAGTGATCACATGATTAGTATAAATATAGAGCTTTAACAAATCCAATTTAATCAGACAATGGAAGCGATGACCTCATCCAGTAGAATTGCTCCACACAAATCCCATTTTTTAGAGCCTAGAAAGGAGGTGGCGTCACTGTCCTTTTCTCTTGACCAAGCCCAAGACAATCTTCAACACATTAATATTGAGTAAAACTTCCTACGGGAGAACTGGATGTTAATAGAGATTACCACCCGAGCGATGTTATCTGAGCCTCCCCAAGAGTCTGTTACCATCTCACACCTTACCCTTCGGTCTTATGCGGGTGTTATAATGGGTTATTTAACAAGACCCTAGCACTATTATTATGTACATTATTTTAGTATATAATAAAATATATACATTTATTTTATTATTATTACATTGTAAATAGTTTTGAAACAAAAAATAGTATTTTTTAGTTAATATTAAATTAAAAAATATATTTTTATGAATTAATGGATTTTTTAATTAAATATTATTTTAATAAAATATTATTACCAAATTACATTTTATTAGATGATTGTATAATTTTTATCAATACAATTGTAATTTTTATTAAGGTTTGGAAGCTATTTTTTTCTAAACCCATTAATTTTAGATAAATGTCAATTTTTATTTTAAAAGTATAAATTCACATAATTAGAGAATAATTTAGATAAAATTTTTAACATTTTTTGATTCATGGTGTTGAAATTTTATAACGGATAATTTTTCATAATTTTCGGAGACAGTCGCTTTTTTGGGTAAAAAATAAATTCCTTTTAATTAGATAATGTGTTTTATGAAATCATAATGTCTCAATACTGATGTAATAAAATACTATAAATGGTATTTTCAGACAATATATATTTTAACTTTAAAATAATGTGATTTTATATTTTTTTGATTAATTTTATGGTTACTTAGTGGACCCTCTAAGACTAATAAAACATTTTAACTTTTAAAATGATTTCTTTGAAAGTATGACTCACATTCACATAAGAAAGAATAATATTTTAAGAATTTAGTCCATTGGCCTTATAAAGTAATGTTTTAATATCTCTTTTTGCTAAAACCACGGGCAAAAACCATAGGTTGGTTTGTGTTATTGATTAGTTTAATATGTGGCGTCCAAAACCTAAATAATAAAGAATTCCCTCTCATTTCCTATATAGACCCACCAAAGATCCTACTTCTATTTACTCAAAACCCTTGGATAACGTCTCTACACTTCCCTACTCTCTATAATTTCCTCTCAAGGAACCCCAATCTCCCAGTAATATTCTATCAAGCCCCTCCCAAGCCTTTGGAATCACGCTTCCAAGTAAGGGGTCCTCACTTTCCTTCCTTCATTATTTATGTCCAAGCATCCTTATGATGTTATTACATATTATTTTCAATTAAAAATGTTGGGGTATGATTTCACACCCCCCCCCATACTTTTCTACTTACGTTTTAATAATGATATACCCATTTATCTCTCACTAATGCTTCCCATGTATGCATGTTACCCTGCCGAAATTCCGTGAAGAATTTCTCTCTTCTCAGTTACATTCATGCAATTATTTTGTAAAAAGAATATAAATTCCATTAAAGATTTTGGTACATGTATCTATATGACTCACTTACATTCCATTTTTTTACATATGAAGAGACACATATTTCTCTCTCGTCATCCATTTTTATGAATTCTTATGTCACGCTGTTACGCTGTCGAAATTGCACCGAGATTTTCCACGCTAAAGTAATTATGTAGAAAATACCATGTCCATTTTTCTATCAATGGTATTCACTTTATGCACATTTAATAATTGATTATGGAGTTTTATGTATGAATTCCACATTCCTTCATTTGTGTAATAAATGATGATGTTTAATGAATCCATGTTATATGATCAATGCGGAACAGTTATGCATGAAATGAAATGATTAAGAAGGGTGTGCCCTGATAATTCTCAAATGCATTGGGTTAAGATTAGTATCATGATATGTCATGTTAAATGAGGGTTTACTCATTCAAATTCAAGTTTAATGAGGTTTTACTCATTTTCCATGTGCAATGATCCTTGGATCATGCAAATATCATGTTAAATGTTGTTTCCACATTTCTAAGCTATGATAATCATGCTATATCATGCCTTTATGTTAATGTTCCTCTTTTGATCCATTGATATACATATTTTATAACATGTACTATATTCTTCATGTTATTCATTTTTTACTCCCTTACTAGGATCTATAGCTCTCCCTTTTCTTATGCATTTCCTCAGGTTATCTCATGCAATGCTTTGTATGAAATAATATTGTGGTCATGTAAAAGATAGTTTCAATAAAGATGTTGTGTTTTATGTTATATGTTGTTATGTAATGTTCCTAATTTCAAAATACATTAAACCTATCGATCCTTAGAGTTTTATTAAGTGAAAATTTAGGTAATAAATCATGTTTAAGTGTGTAATAAAGATAAGGGTTGTTATAGTTGGTATCAGAGGATATGTTTAGTTATTTTTGGGATTTGGATTTGATAACCCTAGTGAAAGCCTTATGGATAATACTAAGTATAATAAAAAAATACCTAAATTTTTTTGGGTAATGAGTAAGTGGTTTATCAAGAAAATACATCCATCTCTGGATACAAGCAGGTAGAGGTGGCTCTAGTACAGATGTACCTAAGGGTAAAACCTGAAAACACCGCTTTGAGCTAGACTCGAATGGGAATGGGTGCACAAAAATAGGTCTTGCTGCACTATTGGTTACAAAAATCCCAGGGGACATGCTTCGGTAAATTTACAAGCTTAGTATGAACCATTTTAAGGGAAAAATGCATCTAAGAATATTTTTGGGAATTTGATCATGGATAACATATAATGAAGCCTATAAATTCATAAGTTAAGGAAATAAAAGTAATTTATAAGTAATAAATTTTTTTATTTGGATTACCCTTTTTGTGTTACCCATAAATTTCCTTTTATTCCAACCAATGGTCAGTAAAAGGAGGACTCAGGCTAACAACCAATGTGAAGATCAATGTGATGACTATTCTAGTAAGATGCACAATCTGATGGGAGTGATAATCTTGAACATTGTCATGATACTCTCTTAGTTAAATCATGTTTTTAATAGAAACATGGGTGAATAGGAACGTTCAACCTCCCCTAAGAAAGAAAAAGTCACAATCAAGAGCTTCATGAGACAAGGGCCTCCTACTTTTAATGGATCATATAATCCCTCAATTTCAGGACAATGGATCAACTCCATGGAAAGGATCTTCTCCATCCTCAAATGTTCTGAACAAGAGAAGGTTCTTCTTTATGCTTATCGTATGGAGGGTAAAGTTGATCAATGGTGGATATTGATCAAAAATACAAATCTTGAGGAGGAGATCGAGGAATTGGAATGTAAGGATTTCAAGGAAATGTTTTTTGATAAATATTTTCCTCGCACCCTCCAACTTAAGATGGAAAGGGACTTCCTTGACCTCAATAAAAAGATGATTAATCCATCAGAGTTTACAAGGAAAACATCACCATGCTTTCATGATACACCTCCCTATTTTTCGTTACCCATGAATACAAGGTTGGCTACTTCTTTGGTGGGATAAAACCAAGATTATCGAATGCCCTAGTGATCTGTAACTTCGAGAGCTATGAGGAAGTTTTATGATGTGCCCTCATGGTTGAAATGGAGTGCATCAAATATCAGAGGTATCATGTGGATAAAAAGCATGTGATGGACTTTAATTCTGGTTTTCGGATGGATAAATCCAGTAGTTCTAAGAAGTTCCAGCACCCTAGTCACCAAAGGTGCCGAATGAAGCACCCCAAAAATTGCCTGATGGGGACAAGGAATTTCTTTAGGTGTGGAAGAGAAGGTCACCTGACCATTAACAACTGACATGAAAAATCCGATGTTGCGACCGAGGAGAGGAACACACCATTTGACCCTAAACGAATTGTTCATTTATTCAACAACAAATAAATAGGGCACTTTTCAAACTAGTTCCCAAAGCCACAGGTTTTTAGAGGCAACCAACTAGCTCCAAGGCAACAAGGGTGATCTTTTTCTATCACTATCTCCGAAGAGAACATTGAAAATTAACTGGTGAAAAGTATAATAGTTATTCATTAAAGAATAAGAATTATGATTTTTTATTCTCTTTCTATACATTCTTTTATATCCTGAAATTTTAGTAGAACAATCCCAACATCACCACAAATCATGGAATTAGATATGTCAATGAGAATAGAAAAGGGGGGAATCATTGAAACCCATGAATATAACTCCTAATCTATCACAATTTGTGTATTGGACTTCTCAAAGAACCTCGTCATACTCCCTCTGGTGGAATTTGATTCAATTCATGGCATGTATTGGATTTCCTCATATAGAGCTTACATAAATTTCCATGAGTGGGAAATCACTCTTCATATGGGGAACTGACCCCCAATTATTTACAAGTGTAAGGAGGAGGATGAATCTTCTTTAGCACCATTATCTCAAGCATAGATATTACTACCCTATGAGCATGTGTGTCTTTCTTAGATGATTTAGTTTAAGTAAGCAAACATCCTTGAAGACATTCCTATTGTGAGGGAATTCTATGAAGTGCTTCCCGAGAAATTTCTTTGTCTTCCTCCTAGAAGAGATGTTGAATTCTTGATTGATCTTATACCTGGGGAAATTCCAATATCCAAAACTACGTATAGAATGGATATTTTTTAGCTTGAGAGGTTGAAGAAACAACTACAAGAGAATATGGATAAACAAATTATATTCCCAAGTGTGTCACCATAGGGTGCACATGTCCTCTCCATCAAGAAAAATTATGGGAAAATTCTCTTTTTCACTGATTATCACGATATCAACAAAATCATGATAAGAGACAAGTATCCTCTACCATGAATTGATGACTTGTTCAATCAGCTACGTGGATCACAACACTTCTCCAAGGTGGATTTGCAGTTGGGATATTACCATGTAAGTGTGAAGAAGGAGGATAACCCCAAAAATACTTTTCATACAAGGTATGGTCACTATGAATTCATAGAAATTCCTTTTAGACTCACTAATTATCTAGAAATATTCATGGCCTTGATTAATATAATCTTTATAGATTACCTAGACAACTTTTTGGTAGTCTTTATAGACGATATTCTAATATACTATAAAACCAAGGAGGAGCATTTGGAGTATCTATGAATTGTACTAGAGACCTTATGAAAGAAGAAGTTATATGAAATGTATAGAAAGTGTGAGTTCTAGTTGAAGGAGGTCTCATTATTAGGTCATATCATCACAAGCAATGGGATACTTGTTCCCCCTCTTCCCTTGAAAGGGGGGTTATCAAAAATCAATAAAAATAAAGGCCTTCGGGCCATTCGGGAGGGGGATGGATAGTCGAGGACAACATCAGTAATGAATATCTGTAGCTTCCTGGGATTAGCTAGATATTATCGCCGATTTGTGAGAAATTTATCATGATTTTACAACCCACTTACCAAGATAACTAGAAAGGGATTAATGTTTTCTTAGAGTGATGAATGTGAAGAGTGCTTCAGGAAGTTGAAAAAGAGGCTTATCACTGTTCTCGTGATCACACTACCCACAAGTGGATAACTTTTTGTGGTATTTAGTGATGCTTCGAAGAAGTTCATGGGATGTTTGTTGATGAAAATGGAAAAGTCATTATCTTTGATTTAAGGAAATTGGAATTTCATTATAAAAAATATCCCACACACAATATCGAGTTTTCTATAGTAATCTTCACTTTGAAAATTTAGAGGTATTACCTATTTGGGGAGAATTGTGAAATATATATGGATCACAAAATCCTTAAGTATATATTCACATAGAAAGTGTTTAAGATTCACCAATAAAGATGGTTAGAGATAATCAAAGAATATTACTACTCAATATATTACCACACTGGGAAAGAGAACATGGTGGAAGATTCTCTATGTATAAAGGAATCGATGATTCTATCATTGATGGGAATTGAAAAAGAACCAATCTTCTTAAATTTGATAAAGATTGATGTGGGAATCATAAAGAGGGGAACATCATCAATCCTTTCACAAATGATTGGTCAAACGTCTCTTTTGGTAAGGTTAAAGGATTCTCAAAAGGATGATGTGGGAATTAAGAACAAAGTGGAAACTATTAGAAAAGTGAATTTCTCATAGTTAAATGTTAATGAAGAAGGAATTCTGATATTTTGGATATGACTATGTGTTCCATAAAATTTGGAGTTAAAGAAGGAACTTTTGGATGATTCACATAGTTAGGATTTATCCATTAACCTAAGGAACACAATGACGTATCAAGATCTCCGAGAGCATTATTAGTGGGGTAACATGAAGAAAGAGATCGTGGAGTATACATCAAAGTGCCTGGAATGTCAGTAAGTGAAGGCTGAGAGGAAGAAGTCAAAGGGTATGATGCAACCATTATCCATACCAAAATGTAAATGGGAGAACATCACCATGGACTTTGTCACCAGACTTCCAAAGACATCCAAATAGAATAATGCTATTTGGTTATTTTGGATCATCATTCAAATACTGCACACTTCATTGAAATTCAGGAGTATTTCACATTGGATCAACTGGAATGGATATATATCATAAAAGTGGTAAGTTATCATGAAGTACCACTATCTATTGTATCCAATTGAGATCCAATATTCACCTATATGTTTTGGAAGATTCTTCAATATGCTCAGAATACTGAGCTGAACATCAGAATGACTTATCATCCTCAAAATGATGGAAAATCTGATAGGACTATCCAAGCACATGTGGAAATGTTGAGAGCATGATCAATGGACTTAAAAGGAGTATGGGATCAATATCTTCCTCTGTTTGAGTTCTCTTAAAATAACAGTTTCCACCCAAGAATCCAAATATCTCCTTATGAAGCCCTTTATGGGAAGATGTGTGGAACACCGATATGTTCGGATGAAGTTGGGGAGTTAAAACTCCTAGGTCCAGAAATGGTTGAAGAAAGGGTTGAGAAGGTTAAGACCATCCAGCACCACATTAATGCTGCACAAAGTCGAAAAAAATCTATGCTGATAATCATCGATGAGGCCCAGGGTTTGATGTTGGAGACATTGTATTCCTCCACATATCACCATGGAAGAGAGTTATCAGATTTGGAAAGAAGGGAAATCCTAGTCCAAAGTACATCGGACCTTTTGAGATCCTTGATCACGTTGGAGTAGTGGCCAATCTACTATCACTCCCATTAAACATATCTCAAGTTCATGATGTATTCCATGTATCACTTTTAAGGAATTACATACCTGACCCATCGCATGTACTCAATATATAGGTGATACCAATAGAGAATGACCTCTCCTATGAAGAGAAGCTGGTGAAGATCTTAGATCATAGGGAAAAGGTTCTATGAAATAATACAATTCCCGTTATAAATGTGTTGTGGAAAAACTACAAGTCTGAAGAAGCAATGTGTGAATCAGTGGAAGTGATGAAGCAGAGTTACCCTCAACTATTTTAGTGTGCGAAAAGGAAATTTTGAGGGTGAAATATCTTAAGAGAGGAAGATTTTAACGACCCAAACATTTATTTATAAAAATTACACTTGATCTAATTGAATTTAATATTATGTAAAATGGTTATATAAAACATATTCACCTCCTTAGTTTTAATTTTTTGGGATTTCCAAATACCATTTAGAATTTTTACCATTGTTAATATAGCCATTGAACAGTGATCACTTTATTAGTATAAATTTAGGGCTCTAAAAAATCCAATTTACTCAGATAAAGGAAGTGATGGCCTCATCCAATAGAATTTCCATGTACTAAGCCCATTTGTCAGAGCTCAAAAATAAGTTCTCTTTATTGGGCATTGCTCTTGACCAATCCCATGCCGAGCTTCAACAAGTTAATCTTGAGTGGAACCGCCTACGGAATAAGTGGAAGTTAATAGAGAATACCACCTGAGTGATGTTATTGGAGCCTCTCTAAGAGTCTATAACCATCTAAAATCTTATCCTTTGGTCTTATACGGGTGTTATAAGGGGTTATGTAATATGATCCTATCACTATTATTATCTGCATTATTTTTGTATTTAATAAAAAATATACATTCATTTTATTATTGTTGCTTTGTAAATAGTTTTTAAAGAACAAATAGTATTTTTAGATAATATTCAATTAAAAAATTTATTTTAATGAATTAATGGATTTTTTAATTAAATAATATTTTAATAAAATATTATAAATAATTCACTTTCTATTAAATGATCGTATAATTTTTAGGAAAACCATTGTAATTTTTTTAAGGTTTGAAAGATATTTTTTCAGAACCCATAAATTTTTTATAAATATTAGGTTTTATTTTAAAATTAATAAATTCACATATATAGAAAATTATTTACATAAAATGAATATCATTTTTGGATTCAAGACATTGAAATTATCTAACGGTGATGTTTCCATAATTTTCTGAGATAGACGAATTTTTTGGGTAAAAAATAAGTATCATTTAATTATATAATATGTTTTATGACATCATAATGACCCAATAGTGATGTTATAAAATACATTAAATGGGTCGCTCGGCCAATATATGTTTTACCTTTAGAATAATATGATTTTGTATTTTTTTTTATTAATTTTATGGTTCTTTAGTGGACCCTTCATGACTTATAAAAAATTTTAACTTTTAAAATGTGTCCTTGAGAGTGTGACTCTACTACACAAAAAAAGCCTAATATTTTAAGAATTTAGGTCATTGGACTTATAAAATAATGTTTTCGACTCTCTTTTTTTGAAAACCATGGGAAAAATCAGGGGTTGGTTTGCGAACTTTATTAGTTTAATGTTTGGTGTCAAAAACATAAATAATAAAGAATTCCCTCTCATTACCTTTATAAACCCACCCAAGATCCCACTTATCTTCACTCAAAACCCTTTGAGAACGTCCCTAACCTTTCCTCATCTCTATAAAATCCTCCCAAAGCACCCCAGGATCCCAATATTCCTCTCTCAAGCCCCTCCCAAGCCTTTGGGATCACACATCCTAGTAAGGGATCCTCACTTTCCTTCCTTCCTTATTTATGTCCAAGATTACTTATATTGTTATTACATTTTATTATCAATTAAAAATTTTGGGGTATGATTTTGTGCCTCCCCCATACTGTGCTACTTATGTTTGACTGATTAGAGACCCCTTTATCTCTCATTAATTCTTCCCATGTACACCTGTTACCATGCCAAAATTTCGTGAGGAATTTCTCTCTTCCCATTTAAATTCATGAAATTATTTTTTATTATGAATTTAATTCCATTAAATATGTTTGTATATGTGTCTATATTATCCCCTTACAATACATTTTTTGTACATATGATGAGACACTCATTTCTCTCTCATCATCCTTTTTTATGAATTCTTTTTTTATGCTGTTATGCTGCCGAAATTGCACCGAGATTTTCCAAGCCAAAGTCATTATGTAGTGAATATCATGTCCATTTTTCTATCAAGGTTATTCACTTTATGCACATTTACTCATTTATTTTGGTGTTTCTTGTATTAATTCAACATTCCTTTATTTTGGAATAAATGATGATGTTTAATGAATCCATGTTATATGATACATGTGCTACACTTATGCATGAATGAAGTGATTAATAAGGGTGTTCCCTGATAGCGATCTAATGTATTGGGTAAAGATTAGTATCATGATATGCCAAGTGAAATGATGTTTTAATCATTCTAAATTTATTTAAATGAGGTTTTACTCAAGCTCCGTGTGCAATGATCCATGGCTCATGAAAATATCATGTTAAATGTTGTTTCCACATTTCAAAGTTATGATAATCATGCTATATCAAGCCTTTATGTTCATTTTCCTCTTGTGCTCCATTGATATACCAATTTCCAAAAATGTACTACATTCTTCATTTTATGCCTCATTTACTCATTTATTGGGCTTTATAACTTACCCTTTTCTTATATATGTCCTCGGGTTATCCCATACAATGCTAAGTATGAAGGAATGTTGTGTTCATGTAAAATAAGTTTTCAATAAATATGTTGTGTTTTATGTTCTAAGTTGTTAAGTAATGTTCCTAATTTTCCAAGACATGATACGTCTTGATCCTCATATTTTTCTTAAGTGCAAGTTTATGTAATAAATCAAGTTTAAGTGTGTAATAAAGAGCAAGGTTGTTATAGATGGAATGGTCCAATACCAAAAATCTAGTACCGATGGAATAATCCAATACTAATAATCAAGTACCAATGGAATAATACAATATTGATAATAGTGAAACCAATTAAAATGTAAAACCAATAAAATTGAAAATGATTAAAATGTAAAACTGATAAAAGTGAAACTGATTAAAATGTAAAACTGATAAAAGTGAAACTAATTAAAATGTAAACCCAATAAAAGTGAAACTAATTAAAATGTAATACCAAAAAAATGTAAAACCAATTAAAAGTACATCTAATAAAATTACAACTGAAAAATGTAAAATCTATTAAAATTAAAACAAAAAAATATAAAACCGATAAAGTAAAAATGATTAAAATGTAAAACTAAAAATAGAAAATTCTATAAAAGTAAAACAAAAAAAATGTAAAACCGATAAAATTAAAACCGAACAATTTAAAACACATAAAAGTAAAACTAATTAAATGTAAAACTGGTAAAAGTGAAACTGACTAAACTTTAAAAACAAAAAATGTAAAACTGATTAAAATGTAAAACTCATAAAAGTTATGTATAATCCACCTTTGAAGAAGAGTAACTTAATGTATGGAGATAGTTTAAACCATAAATAGTTGTGAATGATTAATTTATAGTGATCATTTCTAATTTGTATTTAATGTATTCAAATCTATCAAAAGATAAAAGTTTTGTGAAAATATCTCCTTGTTTTTCTTTCGTTCTGATGAATTGTAAAGTAATATCTTTTTTTGTGTGATGTCTAAGAAAGTGATGCCTAATATCTATGTCTTTTTCGCGAGAGTGATGTTTATGATTTTTTCAAAGATAAATGGCACTAGTATTATCACATAGTATTCGAGTTTTGGAAAAACTCATACCATAGTCAGTGAGTGTGTGGTGCATCCATAACACTTGAGCACAAAAACATCCAGCTACTATATATTTATCTTTAGCAGTGGAAAGTGCTACTGAATGTTGTTTTTTTAATGGCCAAGAAACTAATGAATCTCTTAAGAAATTACATGTTCTAGATGTACTTTTTCTATCCATTTTATAACATTAAAATTAATCATTTGAAAAACTTTTTAAAACAAAATAATTTCCATAAGAATAAAATAGTCCTAAATCTATGGTTCCCTTTATGTAGAGAAAAATTATTTTCACTGATTCTAAATGAGATTCATTTGGATTAGTTTTATGTAATGCATATAAGAATACTGAAACCACTATGTCTGTACGAGTAACTATTAAGTATAAAAAACATCCTACCATATCTCTAAAATATGTTTGATCGAATGGGTTCCCAGGATCATGAAGATAAAGTATATTTGAAGTACCTATTGGAGTGCATACAGTTTTAGTGTTGTGAAATACAAACTTTTTAAGTAAGTATTGGATATAATTATGTCGATATCTATATATTCCTTAAGGTTTTTGAAATATTTGAAAACCTAAAAAATGTTAACTCCCCCATCATACTCATTTCAATCTCTGATTTCATGATATTTTCAAAAGAATTAGTTAGGGATTTTTGATTTGATTCGAATACAATCAACATTGATTTGAACAATCAATTTTTTGTCATTTTTATGAAAATAGTTGGATCTGCAGTTCCATTTTCATAATTATTTTGTATAAGAAATCATGTGAGTCTATAATACCAAGATATAGGGGCTTTTTTATGGCCCTAAAAATATTTTCTATGTTTAAAAACATGTTCAGGATGTTCTGGATCTTAAAAACGATGAGGTTTTCCTACAAAAACATCTCCCCATAATTTTTTTTTTAAAATCACATTTTACATCCATTTGAAAAAGATTGAAGTCAAGGAATTGTACAATGGATAATTGAATATGAATAGACTCAAGTCTAGAAATCGAAGAATAATTTTATTCATAATCTATTTCCTCTTGTTGATTATATCATTTAGCAACAAGTCATTCTTTATTTTTTATAATGACTCCATTTTCAGCACATTGCTTTCTAAAAACCCATTTTACACCAATTACAGTAGTTTATTAAGGTCTTTCAACCAAGTTTTAGACTTGATTCCTTTCAAATTCATTTAGTTCATCTTTCATTTCTTTAATCAAATCATTTCACCTAAGGCTTTATTTGACGTTTTTGGTTCAAAATGAGATATAAAATAAAGATGTTCTATTTCATTTCTCAAGGAATTTCTATTCCTTATAGGTTGATTTAAATAACCAATTATATTATCACTAGGTTGATTCCTCTGAAACAATTGATTTGTTTTTTGTAAAACCTGTTCAGCAACATAAGGTACAAAGTCTTATCAGTTAAATATTTCAAAATCATTTTCTTGAGTATTTCCCTTTTTAGAAGAATTTTCAATAAAACATTGATAATCAGTTTGTGAAAATAGATCAGTTGATATAGGTAGGGGTAGTTTAAAAAAGTATCAGTTTCATAAAATTTGACATGCACTATTTCCTCAATAGTACAATAGTTTTTGTTAAGGACTCTATAAGCCTTAAAAGAAGTGGTATAACATAGAAATATCCCTTCATCGTAATTGGATGCAAATTTATGTACATTTTTCAGTATTACATATAAATAATTTTCATCCAAATACTTTGAAAAAGGAAACATTAAGATTTCATCCAGTCATAAATTTTTAAGGTGCATTATTAAGAAAATTTCTAGTTAAAAATTTATTTATAGTATATCATGTAGTACTTATAGATTCAGCTCAAAAATACATAACAATTGGGTATTCACTCAACATGTTTCTTGTCATTTATTGAAGAATAATATTTCTTCTTTTATTAAATCCATTTTTCTGAGGAGTTATTAGAGATAAAAAGTTGTGAGTAATACATTTATTAATAAAAAAAGTTTCAAAATATGAATTTTGAAATTTTCTACCATGATCACTTTGAAAAGTTGTCAGTGGTAGGTTTTTATCATTTTTAACATGAGCCCTAAAATCATTGAAATAGAAAAAGGATTCAGAATTATTTTCTAGAAAATAGACCCATGTGAATATGGTGTACTCATTAACTAGAACAAATACATAGGATTTTCTTCTAATACTCCCATTTATTATAGGAATGAAAAGATACATTTTCACTAACTGTAATGCATTAGAATTTGAAACTTCATTAATTGACTTAAATCTAGTTTTATTTTTATTTTCATATTGAAAAGGGTCCAAATTTTTTGAATAATCATACATGAGATCCTGTAGATCCTTAACAAGTCTTTTTATTTAGATTTGATAAAGGTTCCTAAGGTTATAGTGTCTTAACCTTCTATGACATAACCAAGATTGGTCTTCTATTTCACTTAATCAAGGTATGTCTTGGCTCCTAAGGTATTCTAAGTAACATGAATATGAATCATAAAACCTCATGTGTATAATCACACACAAGGATCTCAACATGTTCTAATTAAGTAGGTTAGACCTGATCAATGATTATGATTGATCATTCCATTAACATCCTAAGAAGGAAAATAATGTGGCAAATTCTCTAAATAGAATGGATCATGAAACCCTATCCATGATGAGGATTAAAAGGGATCCAACATTATTGGACATGAAAATTATGGACATGGTAGTAATAAATGGGTATTTATCCTTTCTCAAAAAATTTCCCAACCATTTATTCTTGATGGGATCAAGTAGGCCCAAAAAGATGATAAGTTGCTACTGAAAAAGGTAAAACAATATTCTAGAGTTCAACATTGCAAAAGATGCAGTTATAAGGTGTAGAACCAAGATATGTATCCCATAAAAACCATAATTGAAAAGAGAAATTATTAATTATTAAAATATCTCATCCTTATATATTTATCAATGAAATTTTAATATGTATAGATATCTAAAGAAAAACGTCTATTTGGATAATAAAAAAATGAAGATTGTAGAATTTGTTTCTTAATGCTTGGTATGCCAAAAAAAGACAATATGATATAATTATAAGTGTGTGATGTAACATATTTCTCATACATGTATGTAAATGGGATAACATAACCATAAATTTAAACATAGGACTCCACGGGCATAAAAAATAAATAATTCCATCTGGGTTGTAGTCAATCATATTAAAAAGTAAGTGCATTTAATTACTATTAAGTAAGATTTCTCTGTCAACCAACCTACCAAGATATAAATATGGTATTTGTTAATAAATCATGTAGTTTCATCCTACATATCAATATCTAAGGATTACCTTAAAGATTTGGAGAGTCCTTCAACAATCGTTGGATACAAAACTTATTTTTATTACTAATTATCCCCAAAAAACATATATTCAGTCTGATAAAACCATTAAAAATATAGAGGATATGTTGAGATCATGTTCAATGGATTTAAAAGGATTTTGGGATCAACACCTTTCCCTATTGGAGTTCTCATATAACAATAGTTTACATTCTATCATTTAAATGGCACCCTATGAGGCTCTATATGGGAAGATGTGTAGAACTACAACGTGATGGGATGAATTTTGAATAAGTAATATTATATAACATGATCTTATCCAATATATTATAGATAATATTCAAACCATTTAATGTAAAAGAAAATATGCACTATGTTTAAGTAAAATCTATGTAAATAGTCAGCGATGATACATGGAGCTTGAGGTTAGATATAAGGTGTTATTTCATATATCATTGTAGAAGAAATTCATGAAGTTTGGGAAGAAGGGAAATTGTATTCCAAGATACATCATCCCTATTGAGATACTTGATTACTTTGGATCTATGGAATATCGACTAGCACCCCCATTGAACATATCTTAATAATATGATGTATTCCATGTCACCCTCTGGTGGAAGTACATAACAAACCCCTCACATGAACTTAATTAAAATGTGGTACCATTGGTGAATGATCTTTCATATGAGTAAAAACCAGTGAATATATTAGATCATTGTGACAAAGTTCAATGAAACAAAACAGCTCACCTGGTCAATGTACTATGGTGGAAGCACAAGTTTGTGTAATCAACATGGGAACTAGAAGAGAAGATGAAACAAAAGTACCCTTGGTTATTTCTGTGTATGAAATGAAATTTCAAGGGTGAATTTTCTAAAGGTGTGAGAATGTAATGACATAAAATTTTATAAATGAAATTCCCTTTTCAAATGAATAAATTCCTTATTAAGAAAAAAATTTAGAAAACACATCCACTAATTTGATAAATTATATGTTATATCATGTCATATTTAAAGCATCATTAAGCATCATAACTGTTGATAACATCTCCATTGTACAATTATCATTAATATTAGTATATATTGAGGGTTATGATAAATCTAATTGACATGGAAGGATGATGTGATTTCCACAATCAGTAGGATCGTACACTATGAATCCCATTTATCAAAGCATCTCAAGGAGATGGAATTAGTGGGATTTCCCATTCACCATTCCTAAGTTTAAATTTAATAAATAAAGCACGTGGATTACCATTTATAGGAGAATTTCAATTGTATCAATATCACAACTCAAACAACATTCACCAAGCCACCCCATGAAAGTGTCACCATCACACACCTACCCTAAGATAATATAATAGTTAAATAAGGGGTTATGTATCTAAACCCTATAAATATGAATATTTATACTTTAATTATTAATAAAATAATGATTGTATTTATCCTTTTTATTATTAATTTATAAATTTTTAAATAATTATTTTGATAGAATTTAGATTTTGATATGATGAAACTGAAATTTTATTTTTGAGAAATATATAGTTTTAATCTATACACTCTATTGGATAAATTCAATAATTTTTTAACTAAGTTTAATTTTAATAAAATATAATTATTAAATAATTAATATAAATAGTAACATAATTTTATGAAGTCAACTTTATTTTTTACAAGGGTCAATAACTTTAATCATCGTAAAATACCTTATTTTTTAAAAACTGATGTTTTTAATATAATTTATAAATTATAATATTTAAAGAATTATTTTTATAAAATAAATATTATTTTTTAAATCATCACATTTAAGTTAGCCTATAGTGTTTTTTTCTTAATTTTCTGAGATGTTTAAATTTTTATGTAATAATTAAATACAGTTTAAATATATAATATGTATTTTGACATCATAAAATCCAAAAAAGTGAAGTAATAAACACTATATAGAGTATCCATGACCAAAATTTTGTTTCACTTAATTATTATGTGTTTTTAAAGTTATTTTTTTAATTTTATAAACCGTAATTGAATCCTCTAAAACTAATATAATATTTTAAGGTTTTAAAATAAATTATTTATAAACATGACTCACTTCCACATCACCAAGGGTATTATTTTTATGAGTTAGGTACATATCCTTAAAACTTAATGAATCCCACTACACTTTGGTAGAAACCGTGGGTTTTTTCTGTTTTGGATTAATTTATCATATAATATCCAAAACCTATGTTTTGAAATTAATAAAGAATTATCCTATCTTTTCAATAAAAACCCAAAAAACCTCCCATTATTATTCACTAAAACCCCTTCAAGAATTATTTTACTCAACCATTACCTCTCTATATCCCTTAGAAGTTTCCCCCAAGCACTTAATAATATCCTCCCAATCTTTTAGAATTTAACTATCATGGTAAGAGATCATCTTGTTCTCCCCCTTATTCAATTAACTTCTTTATATTTTTTTTATTTTTTTATTTTTTTACACATCCCTATTATTTTACATATGGTTTCCAACTGATGAGATACCCCTTTCACTCTCATTAATCCCTTCCATGAATATTTATGTACCCACGCTATGCTACTAAAATTATCCTTCGATTTTCAATGCCAAACATTTGTGTCATGAATACCCATCCCCATTTACACTCAAGCATTTTAACCATTATGTACATATCCTTCATTGATTTGGGACTTCCATGTACATAAACCACACTCCATAATCATGGTATTAAAAGTGGTGGGTTTCATTCATATGTCGTATGATCTATTTGGAAAACTTATACATACACATGATATGAGTGTGATGGGTAGGTCCAGAATTATATATCCCTACAATGTGTTGGGTAATATTCTATCTCATTATATTCCATGTATAGTGAATGGGAGGTTATCCTAAGAACACCATGTCATTACGTCTCATTGATTATCCTTGACTTATGTTTTGATATCTTATTTTATATTGTTGTCACATTCCCATGTTTCGTTTTCGTTAACCTGTTATATCATGTATTTATGTTCAAGTTAATGATTATCACACCTATTATGTCACCCTTACATGTACTTATATACCTTGTTCTATGCTTTTATTATTTACTAATCGGTCTTTATATCTGACCCATTCCTTATGCATGTCCCAAGGTTACCCCGTGTGGTTTTATAATAGCAATAAACTTTGAAGGGCATGTTGTGGTGTTTTAATGTAATCTTGTTGTACCCTTTTTTGAAGTTATGATGATATGTGCCTAGTTTTATAAAGACACTAGGCCTCAAGATCATTTGGGATTGTATTATGTGTACCATTATGTAATAAATCATTAATTATGATGTATTAAAATATCGGTATTCATAATTTTTATGATTCTAGGATGGATTGACAATAATGATATATATGAAACATTAAACATATCCTTATTCTATTCTAGTATTATAGAGACTCGTTTTCATTTCTGGAATATTATAATTGCTCCATTGTTAATTTTGAACTCTAGATTATTCTTTACATTCTTCTATATCTCCATATCTTCCTTCTATGCCCACTTAATCGTCTCATGGATGGGTGTATGATCAATCAATTGGTCAAGATAGGATTTCTCCCATTACCTTATGATTTTTAAGTTAATCCTCTCAAATCCATTAATATTTGGTCTCTTTCAATTCTTTTTATGGGTAAAGAATCATGAAACCTCCTAGTTATAGCATCAATAACATGTTTCACCTTCCTAGGGTGGTAATGTATTGATCAGCCATAGTATTTGATCAACTATAATCATCTCATTCAGTACATGTTAATTTCTTTTATGTGATTATATACTTTAAGATATAGTGATTAGTATATATATATATATCCCATTTTTTATATAGATATAATTACTCTATTTAGTTATTGAAAAAAGTTCCACTACTATATTAAAATCATACCTTGAGTAATTTTTCTAATAAAAAACTAATGGATTTGAAATATAAGCTACCATGAGTACATATTGCATATGGAAATAGCCCAACCCATTATTTAGTAAATCATTTTAAATCAAAAACCCTTCTCCAGAGAGATGTATTTTGAGTACAATAATGGAATTAGGAGAATCATATAATTAAAAAACATAGTAGAAACAAGTTGTGGAATTTATTAATCTGTCATTGAAAGTTCAACAGGAAAATCCCAAAGAACATAAATATAGTATATTGGTAATGAAGTAGCCTCTATCTCATCTTATCTATGTAGTATGCGTGAGGAGATCTATAATTTCATGATTCAATCCACCAGGTCTATGATGAAGAGCCACAAGACCTCATGTGTGCCTTCCAGCACTCAAGAGTCCAATGACTAGTAGTGAGGGTTTGGAGACTAAGAATGGGGGGACTATACCCTTGGTTTGTCTATACACCAAAAATATTAATAAAATATAATTGAACTAAAAGTAATGAAGTATAAAGATAAAGCATAAATAAATAATAATAGATGGAACACATTTCATATTAAAAAGTAAATCAATCTACGAGTGTGGAAATATAAATACAGTATATATAGGGAAAGTAAATAAAAAAGTAACACAATTAAGTTCTCTGGAGTACGTCCCAATACTGCTACCATCTCTATGATCTACATCTCAACTATATGTCGTAGACCCCTTTCCCTTTCCTATATCCCTAGAAATAAATTCCAAAGGCACATCGAGGTGTATGTTCAGGCTGTGAGTATTAAACCTAGTAGTACACCACCAATGTGTCAATAGTGTGTATTGGTATAACTAGTGTATTCCATAATAACAATAAATGTGAAATATATCATAAAAAATGTATAGAACCTATGTTCTAACTTGTCCAACACAAATATCGACCACACTGTGTTCCTCTCTATAGTAGAAGGATAATAAAAGATATCAAAAATGATTAATAACAATATAAAAGGATAAAGGCTTATACTCTATATCCTCACGGTATCAAGTGACTATTCCACTCATTATCCACACGGAATCATGTTCTAGTACATTACTCGATATCCTCAAGGCATCTATTTATTAACTAGTCCACAAGACTATATTCTCCTACCTTATGTTTGATTCCACCATTTTCATCACTATATATTATTGAAAATCACCCTATAAGAGATAAAAATACCATGATGGTCCACCTATTATTAATACCAAGACAACACCTCCAAGGAATGGAATGTACATATAATAGGGAAATTTACAATAATACAAGAAAAAAACATTGTCAAGAGAATATATTAGCATCATATAATATCATGTGATCAATATCAAGAATGGTAATAAGCTACTCTATAAATAATCATTGAATCAAGGATCATATATGGGTATCACAGCTATAAACACACCCATAAGAAAACACCATTAAATTAGGACAATAATATATTCAAACAAAATATTAATTAGCATAAAAAATTGTACACAAGGGACTCAAATTGTAAGTAACTTATTACCTCGTGGTTTTCAACATCAATTTCAAAGGTTCCTTAATGGTGTTGTCTCAAAAACGAAGTTCAAACTCTAACTGGAAATTGGTTTATTGATAAGAACTTCTAGAACCAGTTTCACGTAAAATAACATGGGTTATAGATTAAGACACAATGAAGAATGATCTAAGGGGTAGAACAAAACTTACCAAAAAACTACCATAGTCTATGGTAAAATCTATATCTGTTTGAATATAAATGTAAAATGTATAACATGAGAAACTCTCCAATGAATGAATCACCACCATGAAATTGAGTAAATCTGATGTTACTTAAGAAGACATACTATAAAATCGCATCGATTAAACTCACAAAATATCTAATGATATATCATTTCCAAAAACATAATAGTATAATTTTAGTATTTCTATAGAAGTATAAGAATAATTTTGATATAATAATAATAACTCATAGAATTCTTTACTAAATATACACAAAATAGATGCACCGAAAAATGAGGATGGAAGTAAGCATGATATTGATTAGTGGGAGAGAAAGATCGATCCAAAAAAATAAGAAATATAATCTTAGAAGAAGACTACAACAACACTTGGCATTCTCTCAAATCACTCCCAAAAAATTTCAATCAATGGATGGGGAGAATAAATGATAAGTTAAATTGAGGTAAAACTAGTTAATTGGGTATTAAGTTCTACCCCCCCCCCCCCCAAATGTTCAGATATATTTTAGTGACCAAACATGGAACACTAAATGAGATCTGAGAAGTAACAAGAGAATGTCATCCAATACAATGGAGAATTATTTTTTCTACACCCTGAAACATAGTCTGTACCTAATTCTGGTGCCTGTAAACAAATATCCTAAAATGGATTCCCTTATAGACTATCCTAGATAATTAATTTGTTTCCCCCTCACCACACCCTCCAAAATGGGGAAGGTGGGGTCACATAGTTCATTGTCAATAGTAGTACCTCTTACACACCATAGATTTTCCATACCAATTCCCCTAGACTATTTGGAACCAAAAAACACAAAAACTTATTTTTAAACCACCAAAAGATACTCCAAATTCTAATGAAATTACATAAGAAATGATCCACTTAAAAACTCTTAGGAAAAACTAAAACAAGGTATTAACATAAAAGAAACTAAAAGTTGAGGTCATTGTAATCATCCCTATAATGAACTTTCATCCCTGAGAAGTGTCTCAATGGATACTTCATGAAAAAATTGGGGCCTGATCCTAAACATCTTACTACCACACCCAAGTGTCCTCTTATATTTTCTGATGACACCACATGATCTAGAAAAGTGGTTCCATCTTCCCCCATAGTATGTTGTCACTCCATTATATAATCCATAGTGGGTGTTCCACATATTAGCATCAGTATCCAACTCAATATACTTACAATTAATTAAATGAATGGGATCAAGCCTATACCTCTAAAGTTGAGGCACAAGAAACACATCATGCATACCTCAGTTTTGAGAAGGAATATCTAGATGGTATACCACTATCTAAATCCACTAAGTGATTAGGATGGGTCTAAAATAACACGGGGCTAGCATATATTTCTTTCCCAAACATTGGTGGCCTAAAATAGGAGTCACATGTAAAAAAACACGTCGCTTACAATAAAATCTAAAGGACTCCTCCTTTGGCTGGCATGGGACTTATGTATTTTATTTGGTGTGATCAACCTCTTCTAAATCAGCGTCACTCTCTCTAAAGTATCTTACACTATACTGCACCCTGCTACTATTACCTCACTGATATCATGTGAACAAATTGGTGAATTACATGGGCTACCATAAGTATCCACATAAGGTTCCATCCTAATTTAATATTGGTAACTATTTTTGTTTAAAAACTCAATAATGGATTAGATATTTTTCAAATGTCAACCAAATTATTGGGCATAAGCCTGAAGTATATCCTCCAAGGAATGGTAAATATAAATAAGAAGGTAGAGAACAATAATACAGACATGTCACCTCATAATGAGAATATAGATGCATTATATTATATCATTTGATAAATATCAATCACTATAACAAGATACTATTGTAATAATTTTTGAATCAAGGATCGTATATGGTGATGATAGCTTCACACACACCCACAAGAAAATACCACCAAACATGGACAAAGAGATATGAAAACAAAATTTATATAAAATAAATAAGATTATAATATGGACTCAAATGGTAATGAACTTTCTACCTCAAGGTTTTCAAAATCTATGTCATGTTTTTTCAAGGTCTTCATCTCTTGAACAATATTCTCACTCAAAATGGAACAAGATTGTTGGCTAAGGACACATATAACCTATTTATAAAAAAATACAAGGTTTCTAGAGAAATAAATAAGTAAGAACAATAAAAGGGATATAAAAACACTTACCCAAATTTTATCACCATCAAAAGTAGAATCTGAGTCTAGTTGATGAAAACGCTAAAGCTAGAACATGATAGACTCCCCAAGGAAGGATTCACCACAAAAATATCAATGAATGACAGTAGTATTTGAAAAGAAAAATTGTCCATTAAAATTGTTTAAACCCCCAAAATATCCCATTATATATCACGAACATAACCAAAATAGTAACATTTTAGGATCATCCAAGTAAGGGGAAGAAGACTTCATTTAGATTAAGAAGAAATAAATGGATTCTCAACTAAATTTCCTCAAAACAGAAGCTCTGGAAAAGGAATATGGAAGGAGGCCTTGTTTTAATAAAGATGAGTGAAATTTTGATCCAAACAAGGAATAAATCCATCCTTGGAATATGTATATAACACCACTTTTCCTTCTATTAAAACTCCCCCATAAATCATTTATCAATATAATGGGGTAGAAATGATAGGTTTAATTGAGGGAAAAAAAGTGAACAGGTTATTAAGATCTCCCCATAATGTTTTAACATAGTTTTTAAAAAAAAGTTAATATTGATGGAGTACAAGGGAGGAGAGAATTTCTTCTATAATGAAGGATCCTGACCATCACTACACCCTACACCACAGCCTATCCTTGTTCATGGTGTCCTTAATTATATATCCAAAAATGACCTCCATTAAATTTTTTCACAGAGAATTATTATTTTTTGAACCTCACTAAAAATCCAAAATCAATGTGGTGGGGTCCTCTAGGTCATTGTTGAATGGTAGACCTCTCACCAACCATGTATTGGAATAGTTTTTCCTTATTCATGTTTTGCATTGAAGAAACCTCAATTACCTTTTAAATATCCACAATAAAACTCCATGATCTCAATCCTTTACCTAACAATGTATCTACATAGAAACAAATTGGAAAAGGATAGAAATAAGTTATTTGCATAAAAGAAGTAAAAAATATTATTCCATTATAGGATCACTTAAGTGATAAAAACATCTCACCTTTATAGTTGGAATTCCAACCCATTGAACCTTGACCATATCATAAAGATTCTTTATCACTGAAGGGGTGATAGTTCCTTATTATAAGAAAAAAGAATGATATGAGATAAAAGGGTGTTTCAGATATATTTTCTGGTGGCTAGCGTATATTGATATGAGAGATCACATTCCCTTCAATAAACACTCTTCATTTTTTAAATATTACATCAATTTTCCACTATATTTGATGTTATCTCATGGCACCAACACTCTACTACCTATTGGTATATTATTCAGTGAAAACATAAATGAATATGAAAACCCGTTAAATGAATTATCTCATGATTTATAATTGATAGAGACCATGGATAAATACATGGACTCCTATCCAATATAATGCATATCATAAACCCTATCATGATCTATGACTGAAGTAAATAGAATAATAAAATGCATACTATGTTATAAAAATATTATAATTTGTTATATATATCATAATAACGTCACTACTTATGATATAGGGTATATCCTTAAATAAAACAAACCCTTTTTATATTTTCAATAATCTCCCACTATAATTGATATCCCAAAAAGTCTATGCAATAACAGCAAAAACTTTTTATAAATCCATATAAAACTCTTTTGAACATTTCCAATAATTTCCTACTTGAATTGAAATCCCAAAAATTATATGCCAAAACATCACAACTATTTTTGAATCAATAAACACTCTTTTGAACATGGTTTAACAAAATTTATACATTTTATAACAAACACTTTGTCCCAAACTTAATCCTTATCCAATGATCAAACTATGTGACTCTAGAGGTCTCATTTGAATTTATAGAAAATAAAAAATCCTAATTTCTTATATGTAATCAAAGAGAGGCCTCTAGATAAGACTCAGTGATATTAAAGCTTCTAAGGGGTCTGGTGTGATCTCGATAATACAACCTCATATCTATATATTAACATGTCCACTATAATATTTATCATATACATCATATTTATGCCTATATAATCAATTTTTCCATGACATCGAGTGATAACTAGAAATAGAAAATTTTCAATATTTTATAGGGAGTCTCATACTTTCTTTATTATATATAAAATACTATCTTGGTTGATTAAATTATCAAATTTCATTCATCTAGTAGATGATAGCATAGAATTTTCGTCTTCCAAGTAGTTAAACACATCATATGTGACTCAACGAAACATGGCCATGAACATTAATAGTATAATTAAATCAAGTTCTTGGTGTCTTCTATCATCATATAAGGGCAAAATCCAATCTTGATTGAGCATCGGCCGATGACAGGATAAGAAGCATACCCAAAATCCCCTTTATTAGTTTATCCTCAAGAATTTCATAGGAAATGTATCAAAGTATAGAGGTTATGATGCTAGGTATCACATAAAACATAAGTAAAATAATTGATAATAAGAATGCATCCCTATATATATTAATGATTTTATGATATACCGTGGGATATACTTTTGAGTGCCAGTCCAAAAAATAAGTCTCAACTTATTATCTCATGAGTTAGCTAATAATACTAATCTTGAAATATCATTAGAACCCATAATACTCTATGATAATCATCAATTAAGGAAAACTCAAATTTAAAATTTTAGGAGATATTATCATTACACTATTCATATAAAAAATTGTAGCACATGTTTTAAGAACCCGGTTCTTATTCTTGAGGTATGGGTTTCTTCTTTTCCTTTTTCCTCAAGTGTTTTTGAGAAAATATGGAAAGTAGGGAAAATCCCAAATTTTTTGGGTACATGCCATGTACTTTTCCACACGCCGTGTACTTTGGCCATATGGGACGAGTACATAGGGCGTGTAGCCCTGCCGGTGATGAAACGTGTAAAAACCGACTACACGCCGTGTAGTCAGTCGATAGGTGAATAGTAAGGCAGTGGAGGAAGTCACCAGCGGAGCGACAGTACACACCATGTAATCACGAAAACACGCCGTGTACTCATGTCGGCAAGTGAACAATTTCATGCTGGAAAGTATCTGCTAGTGGAATAGTTAAAAAAATGAAAAGTACACACCATGTACTTGAGAGTACATGCTGTGTAGTTTGTTTTTTTCTCTTAAAATGGGTAGTAACCTCCTATATTCACATAGGAAGCTTAGAATGCTGGAGGAGCTCGAGAGGATGGCTAGAGCTTCGGAGATCTCCCGACCATGCACCGGGAATTTGTTTTTGCTTCCTCCGATCACGTTGGGACCGTAAAGGTAAGCCCTTCATTCTCCTTTCATTATTATTACCAATTCTTCTTAAAAGAGAAGTTATTTATGTTTGAATGGAAATTATTTTATCCCAGATCTACGTCGTTCTTGGATGATTTGGGAGGTGTAGTTCACGTATACCGATCAAGGATGATCGAGGTAGGTGGTCTGATGTTTATATTCAACTGTGGTGTTGGAATTGTGTACCGTTGTGCTAAAAACCCACGTTTGGGGTGTCGTGTGGCTAAGGACTTGGCAGATTTAAATACCCAAAATTGTATAGGTAATTGAATGTAATCATAAACTGTTGTTTGGGATCACTGCTTGGGTCCAGGACCACCCTGTGGGTGTGTTCCTCTATTTAGCCGTTTGTCCAGGATACCCGAGGGAATGCCATTATTATGAACTGGATTGAATTTCCTTGAGAGGAATTATATATAAATTTCTTGTTTATGATTTGGGCTCAGCCTGTTTACATGCGCCTGAGGGAAGTGTTCTATTTATCATGAGGGAATTATTTGTTTAGCCTGAGGGCAAGGTACTACTTAGCCTAAGGGAAATGTTCTATTTCACCTAAGGGAAACTATTGTTATGCCTGAGGGAAGTGACTTCTGTGCCTGAGGGAAATATCTCGTATGCCTGAGGGAAATATTTGATAGCCTGAGGGAAAGCCTGAGGGTGTGGTTTTATTCTATTAGCCTGAGGGCAAGGTTTTGATTGGCCTGAGGGCTTGGTTCTGATGAGCACATATTGTTATTAAATTGAAGAGTTAAAAAGGATATCAAAATGGTAATGAAATTGGTAGTGATAGTTACTTTTTAGTACTTACTTTTTACTGCATTTCCTTCTACACACTGTTGTTGCATACTTTTCACTGACAGTTGGGCACGAGCCTTTGGTGGGTGCCTACTGGGATTTATTTCTCACACCCTATTTGGGTCATTTCATCATCCCAAACAGACTATATTTTTGTCAGTGTCGACAGGGGAAAGGGTCCCTATATATGCACATGATTGTAGTAGGGGAGTAGGAGAGCATGGGACTGATCTTTGGCTTGTGATGCTGTTGAGTTTGTTTACTCTGCTTGTTTTGTGTGGTTGTACCTTGTATTTTGAGTTGTATTGTATCACAGTGTAACCTGTTTTGGTTTCTTTCATAGAAATAGAGACATGTTGCATCTTTATATATATATGACTGCTGGTTCTCTTTTACTTCAGTTATCCATTCAGTTGTATATTGTTTGCTACTTCCGCTGTTGTATGTTATTTATCATCTCCGCTATGCTACAATTTGACAATTGAGAGCATAGTTTCCCCACTATCAGACCTGGGTCCTCGCTCCTAGTCGGAAGCCTCTGGCGTTTGGGGGAAATGCGCTTGAGGTCATGTGACCAATCGGGTTCGGGGCACCCGTTGAGTGGCACCCAGATCCAGGACTTTACAAAGTGGTATCAGAGGGAGTTCTTTTCTTTGGCTTACTATTTGGAGCCTTATTCAATGATAAGAAGGATATGGTAGTTGGTAATAAGTTGTACCTGAGAGTAGCTAACCAGTGTACAGGGAAAAGCTAGTCTACCTCGATTATTGTAATTTTTTTCTGATTTTTCACTTTTAAAGTGGATTTGATTTTCACCATTGGTTAACACACTTGTGATTGTGATGTTTATATGTATTAAATGGGTTCTATTTAGTTACAACCCGATGATATGAGGGTATTCCGTCTCATGCATCATTTAGGCACATGCTTGAAATCACACATCATGCATTCTTCCATGCCATGTAGGTGCATTAGAAATTGTATGTTGTTGTGATAGTTATTTTACTAGAAAAGCATGATGTTGTGATAGCTACTTAGATAATACCTGCTGTTCGATAGTATATTATTGTGTAAGGTTGATGATATAATGAATGCCAAACTTTGGTTTTTGGGGATTATGGGCCCTCAATAACCGGAATTTGGTGGATCATTAACGTGTTTTACTAATTATAACATTTATAAGATGCCAAGATTTGATTCATGGGGAGTATGGGCCCTCACAGATCGTAATTTGGCACTTAGGTGTTTGTTTCAGTGTTTCTCTGGGCTATAGAGTAGTTTTTGAGGAATACTGTCTGGAAAACCCAGTAGGCACGCTGTGTAGTTCTATGGACACACGCCGTGTGTTCTTCTGTTCGGGAAAAAAATGAAAACTTTTTAAGTACACATCAGGTACCCTTAGTACATGCCCTGTAGTCTTTTCCAGTGTCATAAACTATGTGTGAAGGGACATGGAGAAGAGAATGGTTTGGGGGAACACGCCATGTACCAGTTGTACACACCGTGTAGTGTTGACCCAGAGTCCGCCCGTGTAACTAACAACACGGACGGAGGAAACCTTAAGACATACATGCCGTGTCTACCTTTCACACACCGTGTAGTGTCAGCCGTGTAGCCGGCCGTGTAGTGAACAACATAGTTTAGTCTGGGGCTTCATTGAACATGCAGTGTCTTGTTGAACACGTCGTGTAGTGTGACTTGGGTATACAGGTCGTGTCATGAACAACACGGGCCAGTGAAAACTTGTAGAGTACACACTGTGTACCAGTGGGACACGCCGTGTAGGTTTGTTTTTATAGATCCGTGTGGATTTATCCATGATGAAGGACCAGGGCATGGAAGTAGTATTCAAGTACACACCATGTAGTCCGAGGACACACCGTGTGTTTGGGGTGTTACACGACCAGTTTTAGCTAGAGTACATGCCCATGTGAATGGATTGTGAGAATATTCCATGTAGTTTTTATACATGTTGAGTAGTCAAGTTTTGTAAATCTTGAATGATTACATTCTCCTGTTCCCTTCTTGGTTTCCTTGTTTTCTGTCTTTGTTTATCTTGATCTAAGGCGAGCGTTTGACCTTGTAGATTCATTCCACAGAGACAACCACTGGTTGTTCTCTAAGAGAGCGGTAACGATTATAATCCTAAGATGGTAGTCAATGGGCTACCAGTTGATCCTCCAACAGTGCCAAATGTGGCGCCATCCATTATACCGGACGTAGTCATGGAGGTGCAGTTCCATGAAGGCTTCATGCGGTTTATGCAGACCTTCCAGGGAGCACAGCAGGCTGCCACATCTATGGAAGAGCTGAAACATATCTTCCAGTAGCAGCATCTGCCTAAATTTTCAAGGGATGGAGGACCACAGGTTGTGGAGTCATGGCTGGGTTCAATGTAGATGATTTTTGAGCATCTTGAGACCCCTCCAGGGCAGAGGGTCAAGCTCGCGAATTATATGTTGTGTGATTCCTCCAAGAGGTGGTGGGATGTTACCACCCCGTCTGAGAATCACTATGACATGGCGTGGGAAGATTTTCAGGTAGCTTCTATGCCTTCTTTTTCCCAGAGATGTTGAGGGCAGATCGATCTCGAGAGTTCATGAATCTGCAGTAGGAAACCATGTCAGTGATGGATTATTCTGCTTGTTTCACCGAGGTTCAATATTTTTCACCCATTCTGGTGGGTGATGAGAAGTTTAGGGACATACACATTGAGTATGGTATTCGATATGACATCCGAGCACTGGTGAATTTTTTCAAGTTTCCCACAGCGCATGCTATTGTGAACCAGGCACTGATTACTGAGCAGAACCTGCGGGAAGCTAGTGGTGTTGGCCAGGGCGGTTCAGAACCAGTTGCTGGTACTATTTCTACTGGTAAGAGGAAGAGACATATGGACGTCTCTTAAAGTGGCAGTACTAGCCAGAAGAATACTTCAGGTGGCCCGGTTATTTGCTACCAGTACGGTAGAGAGGGGCAGAAGTGACCTCAGTGGCCCCGAGACCCAGTGGAGTTCCGAGCTTCCGAAAAGATGGGTCATCTGCATCGCTATTGTAGGGTGTTTCTACTAGTGGCTATTGAGAAGGGTTCTGTGCAGACTCCGCATGTGGGAGCAGGTGTAACACCCCGAGATTTTACGAAAAATATTCTTTTTAATTTTATTGATGTCTTGTGTTGTACGCTACAACAAAGGAGTCTTTCACAACACGAAACCCTAAATTGGCTGCATTACATGCAATCACGACCTTCCTCGATAGCATGTGTTGTACGCAATACTGAGTTTCACTAAACAATGATATGCTATTAAAATATTATTAAAACTAGCCGTTATGAATAGTAATAACCAATTTTTGAATTTTTTTAAATTTAATCTTTCAAAATGGACTTCATTTTTGGATTCGTAATATCAGAATTCGCCTAGGGTGAAATTTTGGTATTTTTATGAAAACTTTCAATTTTTGATGAATAGTGAAAACACTAGGTTACTATTTAAAAACCGACTTTTTATTTAAATAATTATTTATTTTATTTAAAATTATTTTAGGTCAAAATTGTCACATAATACCTATATAAGTTCAATGTAATTCATTGGAGTCATTTTATAATAATTTTAGATATATAAAAATTTTATTGAACTTTTGACCGTCTTTTACCCACCTCCTAGGAGAATTTGCAAATTTACATAAAACATAATTTTACCACTTTTGTGAATGGATTTTAAAAAATCCGAGAGACACGGTTGATGTCAGTAAGTAAAATGTGGTTCAATGAGATGAAAATAATTTTTGGTGAATAGTAATTTTTTACATTTATTTACCACGGTTAAAAGAAAATAGGGTAATTAAGGGTAAAAATGTTATTATTATTACCCTAACCCATGTCCTAATTCTATTGAATAAGTGTAATTCGACCAAAAACAACCTTAGGAATAAAATATTACTATTTATGCCCACTTGGATTAGATTAGGACATTTATTATTAATTTATTTAAAGAAGGGTTAAAATATTTAAAATCAAAGTTTAATAAGTAAATCATTTTTAATATAGTGATATACATAAGATAAATTCGACTATAAATATTCATTAGGAATATAAAAAGATTTACTACATAATGGTATTTTATTTGTAATTTTTAGAATTTAAATAATTTAATTTATTTATGACACAATGATAATGCAGTAATTATATTGTTAATGAAATATTGACATAATTGATGTTATAAATACCCAAATAAATGTAATTTGAGACGTTTTATTAATTCCAATACTTCTCTATGTTAATATGAAATTTTAGTATTGATTTAAATAACTTTGTTTGAACAAATATTTCTGTTATGATTTTCACAAAAATCAATTACCAAATAGTGTCAAAATTCAAATAAAATAGTTTTTAAAACAAATATTATATTATTAATTGTTATTTTATTCCTAAAAATCTAAGGTTTGGCCAAATGACTTATATAAGGTTATATATATTAATAATAAACAAATTGGGGTTCTTTTGGCTTGTTATAGTAAGTTTATTAACCTTATAGTGTAAGAAAACAAGAAAACACGGTAAAAGAAAAATTATTTAACTTAAAGATAAATCTAAATGATAAGGTTAAAATAGAAACCTAAACTTGTCTAAATTATATTGGATGATATTATTTATACCCATACCCACCTTAGATTCGAAATAACTCAATTTGGAGCTATTAAAAACCGAATATGACTTTATAATAAAATAATATTTTTAGTTTTTCCTAAGGTGCCCCTCTCCGCCCTTATAAAAGGGCACCTCCTCCCTCTCTTCCTCACACCACTTTGAGCCTTAAATATCAGACAACCCCTGAAAAATTATCTTCTACACTTCCCTAGAGACATCGTAGAGGTCCTGGTCTTCTTCAAAGACCAATTTTAGTGCCCTAAGAGGAAGTCTCAAAGAGGCGCTTCAAAGAAGAGGTAATGTTCGTTACCGATTATTTCAACTTTATTTCTTCTTCCACTTATTCTTATTAGTTTGTTTCATTATTAAGTAATAACATCAGTATCAATAATATACTGATATGCTATTATAAGTATGAAACAACTCTATTTCATCATCTATCCATCCTACGGAAAACGAAATCACCATGCTTGCGTATGTACGGAATACCGTCTCCACATCGTGGTGTAATCTATTTTACACCACCACCTTACTTGGATGGGTATAATGGTGTAAATAATAACTATATATGATTATTGTAAAGTGATATTGATTCTTTTATAGTATACATACACTCCAATAAAATTCCACGATCATGGGAACGATATCATCGCTCATGCGTACGTACGGAATACCGTCTCCACGACGCGATGAGATTCATTCTCCATGATTAACCATTCATAAATGATTATAAAGTATATATAATAAGTAATCATGAAATATATGACATAATAATTATACTGTATATATGTATATATATATATGTATGTCATCCAATTAATTCCATTCAATTCAATGAGGAAACGAAAACAACATTCATACGTACGTACGGCCTACCGTCTCCATGAACGGTGTTTTTATTTCCATTTATAGATCTATTATATATATGTATATTCTGAATATATATTATATATAAATCATGTTTTATATTCTGGAATTAAGTAATCATGATCTAAGTAATCATATGAATAATTACAAGTCAAAACACGGACGAGAAATGAAACAATTTTACCCAAAACGCTCTTTAACATGGAATTTACAAAAGAACG
This sequence comes from Viscum album, assembly GCA_963277665.1. Lineage (NCBI taxonomy): Eukaryota > Viridiplantae > Streptophyta > Magnoliopsida > Santalales > Viscaceae > Viscum > Viscum album. The sequence goes on along the minus strand of OY728127.1, from coordinate 1,326,993,483 downwards.
GGTAATATAAAGTTATAAGTGACCCATATATGATATCATAACAGTGAATATGATTCTTTAATAAGTCAATGACATTATTTAAATCATTATAAAGGAGGTTAATATACGTACGAAGCATATCGGACCTAAGGTAAGGGATAACTTTTCCAATCTCTTTTTTTTCCGAGATTGTTTATTCATAAGTATTTACTGGGGTTATTTCTATCATCCATGTCCATGTTTTATAAAAGTGTTTTCATGTATGTTGAAATTAATTTTTACCCATTTTTTACTTTTACTGCATTGTATGTAAGGAATCTTTCTTTTTTTTACGTTACGAGGTACTTTTTTGACGTTTCCGACAAAAGTATGAGGAGAATGTTATTTTTAACTTATATGGTGTGAACGGATTTTTACGGTTTCATAACACCTCATTTTCATGAAGCTTCCTCTAAAAGATTGCATGATTATTTTCAAAAAAAACCCTTTTATTTTAAAATTTCATGACATTTTGTCAAAACAAAATGATTTTGAAGAAGAAAGGATATTTTCCTCAAGAATTCATTTCAAGTGTTTTATCAAACCCATTTTCATCTAAGATGACATTATTTTACATGTGTATGTTTCAAGTATCATGTCTCTATGATTTACATGGTTTCACTTTTCTTATTATGAAATGATATCCAATTCTTTTATATGGATTATGTGATGATGGGATGATGTTTATGAAACCCATTTTATTCATTGGGTTATTATGAATTCTGTATGTTTATTTTGTGGCACAAGTAAGAATGATTTCATTATGAGATGGTTGGGACCTATATCTCCCTCCAATGCATTGGGTAAAGATTTATATCTCATGAGATAGACTTCTCTGGAATGGTAAGTTAATCTGGTTCAGTCTTACAGGACTGAAACGAGGAGTGAACTCGATTCAGAAAGGGACTTTGTCCACTAAGATGGTCTTGGCAGCAATGTCATGGCTACTATGGAAATCATGACATGTACTGAATGGTTTCCACAATTACATGTTTTACTCCCATTATATTTTATCATGGTTGATTTTCCATTATGATATATGCCTTACGTACTTCCACGATTTATGTCTTTTCTCAAGATTTCGATGTTTAAAATTTATGTTCAAGTTTTTGTTTTCAAATGTTATGGATTGTTTTATGTTCTCTATGTTTGCCCTTAATGAGAATTTGAGCTCGACCTTTACATGTTTTCTCTTCCCCAGGATTTAAAGAAAGGTTTTAGGTAAGGAAATAAAAATGGAAAGATCGTTATGGGAGTTGTTGAAGATATTTCAACATGATTGGAAGTTTATATTCCGAGTTTCCAAAGACGCTAAACTATTACGATACTTGTGTGTATGTTTTTGTTATGTATTAATTATTCCGCAAAAGTAATGTAATGTCCATGTACGTCAAGCTTTGGGTCTTTACATTTGGTATCAAAGGAAAGGTTTTGTTAACCTTTAGAAACTAGGATGTGAAAACGTTAGTGAGATCCCTAGAGATATTTATAAGGTATGTCTAGGGATGTCCCTAAGGATAAGTATAAAAATAGGATATAGTCCTAGAACTACGGTAACGATATTAGAATTTAACCTAAGATGTTAGATATTGAAGGTACTCCCCCTTTATTATGTTGTTTTCCCTAGCATGAGTTTTGCCTCTCACACTATTCTTTTTGGGTTTTAGACGATGGCTGGAACCCGAAGGAACCGTGTCAATGTAATGGACAATGCAATGATTGTCCTCCTGAACAAACAAACTTTATGGGAGATGGAGTGAAAAATCTTATTGCTATACTTACCCAAGCTATGAATCATTCTGGACTTCCAAATGAGAAGAGAAGGGAACAATATTCTGTTAAGTCCTTCATGAGGAAACGTCCACCTTCTTTCAGTGGGTCTTCTGATCCACTTGTTGCAGAAAAATGGATCAGTACCACTGAAAAGATATTTTCAGTTCTTCAATGTTCTGAAGATGATAAAGTCATATTATCAGTATATCTTTTGGAAGTTGAAGCTGATCAATGGTGGAATCTTATCAAGAATACGAGGCCAAGATATGAAATTGAGTCCACATAATGGGACGAGTTCAAGAACTTATTTTATAATAAGTACTTCCCTCGTATTCTTCGAACAAAGATGGAGAAGGAGTTTCTTGAACTAAAGAAAAAGTATGAGGAATCTATTGGTATATAAGAAGATAATTTTACAAGGCTTTCAAGGTATGAATCTGGCTTTATCATCCAACCTAAAAGTAAAGTTGATTGATTATTGAGTGGCTTAAAACCAAATCTTCGAAGGGTATTAGCTATAAGAGACTTCAGTAGCTATGAAGAAATTGTGAGTTGTACTATCAAGGTAGAAATGGAAGTTGGTTTTACTTATCCATCTCATAGTTTTGACAAGAAACGAAAGATGGAGTTCAAGGAGAAATCTCAGAATAATGGTGAAAAGAAGATGAATGTTTTCTTATGCTCAAAGTGTTGGAAGAAGCATGGTGGAGATTGTCTTAAAGGGACTAGAAAATGTTTTAAGTGTGGAAAAGAAGTTCATCGAGCAGTTGAGTGTCTAAGTAATGGAAAAGGGGTTTCTAATGATGTGAATAAAGAAAATACTGCAGAGAACGCACCACCAACACTTCAATGCTTCAAGTGCAAGGAAATGGGTCATTATGCTAATAAATTCCCTAATCCAAGGGATAGTGATGATCGACATGAGCAACCACTTAAGGAAAAGTACAAAGGTAAGTCACATGCGATCACTATTGGCGATGTTGAATATGACAACGATGTGGTGGAATGATTAAGTGTTTATGTAATGGGATTCCAAAATAATGTTGTATATAGTATCATGGAATATTGGAATATTTATGTATTGGTCTATTGTGGTTTTCAATAATTTTGTGGTACCGGTAACCATGGAAAGTGATTGTGATATTTTTGGAAAAAAGATGATATGTGCATAATGAAGGGATAAGGAGAAAATGAAATGTTTGATAGTATTCATGAGCTCATGACTGATATAAAGAAATAATTATATCATGGTTTGAGGTTTTGGTATGTGAAAAGAGTTAACTTTTGACAGCACTCATGTTTTCACTAAGATTCAATGGGTATTCATTTTTCAAGAGAATACATGATTAAGGCCTTAGAATGTTTGGAATGTGACCAACAAGACATATCTCATGATATATGGGGACCAATGATGGTATTAACATGCTTGTTATATGAACTCTTTGGTAATCATTTTCATTATAATGTGAGATTTGACAGTAGTATTTTGGGTAAGCCTAAAGATTGGAAAGGATTATGTTGGACATAAGTTATTATTCGTTAAGGATATAACTTTTTTCGATATTATTCATGGGATGTTATAGTAATGTAGTTTTAGAAAAATGACAACATGCAGGATGAGCGACAACCCATCGCGTCGGACAAGGCTGTGGGAATCGAACACACAACTGAAGTACGACTGGTCTTTATCGCCTACCACTGGCCTAGAGTAAGTCCCTGGTTATTAGAAACTAGTTTTATTTTATTAATCGGTATGATATATGAAGTATAAGTTCATTTTTGGAACCATATACGATTAATCTAACCATAATATGGACTTATAACTTTTGCTAACCTTTTGTTTGAAACAGATGGAATGACCCATCATTTTATCACATGATCTGCTAACAGATCACGAATAACAAATTCAACTTCATTTCTTTAAGGGATGAAGTGGAAATTGTTCAATTCTTGAACAACAGTTAAATTGTTCCAAAATCATGTATGTATTTCTTTTAATTCATCAACATTAGGGAAATGATCTTGAAAACCAAAAATGTTGTCCAAGTTCCCTTATATCCGATGAATCAGATGGTACCTTAGATCATCACAAAACTATGGCTTTGTGATTTTTGGCTTTTTCATAGCCATGTTCTCTACCACTCTCCATAAGAACAAGATGGTTAGGTTTCTCTTCCATATCCATATTTTCACCTATGTTATCCTATGTGGAAACACAGTGATTAGTTAATTTGGGTAAGCATTATGTTTCATACTTTAGTTTTTAAAGATTGTTTTTGGTATTTATTTTTAGGATGTGGGTTTCTATTAAAGAAACTTTTGAGTAGTAAACCATTTACAACCCCGACGAATTTTGAGGGCGAAATTCATTTTAAGGGGGGTAGAATGTAACACCCCGAGATTTTATGAAAAATATTCTTTTTAATTTTATTGATTTCTTGTGTTGTACGCTACAACAAAGGAGTCTTTCACAACACGTAACCCTAACTTGGCTGCATTACACGCAATCACGACCTTCCTCGATAGCGTGTGTTGTACGCAATACCGAGTTTCACTAAACAATGATATGCTATTAAAATATTATTAAAACTACCCGTTATGAATAGTAATAACCACTTTTTGAAATTTTCTAAATTTCATCTTTCAAAATGGACTTCATTTTGGGATTCGAAATATCGATATTAGCCTAGGGAAAAATTTTGGTATTTTTCTGAAAACTTTCAATTTTTGATGAATAGTGAAAACACTAGGTTACTATTTAAAAACCGACTTTTTATTTAAATAATTATTTATTTTATTTAAATTTATTTAAGGTCAAAATTTTAATATAATACCTATATAAGTTCAATGTAATTCATTGGAGTCATTTTATAATAATTTTAGACATATAAAAATTTTATTGATCTTTTGACCGTCTTTTACCCACCTCCTAGGAGAATTTGAAAATTTACATAAAACTTAATTTTACCGCTTTTGTGAATGGAATTTAAAAACTCCGAGAGACACGGAAGTTTTCAGTAAGTAAAATGTGGTTCAATGAGGTGAAAATAATTTTTGGTGAATAGTAACTTTTTACTTTTATTTACCACGGTTAAAAGTAAATAGGGTAATTAAGGGTACAAATGATATTATTATTACCCTAACACATGTCCTAATTCTATTGTATAAGTTTAATTCGACCAAAAACAACCTTAGTAATAAAATATGACTATTTAGGCCCACTTGGATTAGATTAGGACATTTATTATTAATTTATTTAAAGAATGGTTAAAATAGTTAAAATCAAAGTATAATAAGTAAAAAAAATTTAATATAGTGTTATACATAAGATAAATTAGACTATAAACATTCATTATGAAGATAAAAAGATTTCATACATAATGTTATTTTATTTTTAATTTTTAGACTTTAAATAATTTAATTTATTTATGACACAATTATGATGCAGTAATTATATTATTAATGAAATATTGACATAATTGATGTTATAAATACCCAAATAAATGTAATTTGAGACTTTTTATGAATTAAAATAATTTTACATGTTAATATGACATGTTAGTATTGATTTAAATAACTTTTTTCGAACTAATATTTCTGATATGATTTTCACAAAAATCAATTACCAAATAGTGTCAAAATTGACATAAAATAGTTTTTAAAACAAATATTATATTATTAATTTTTATTGTATTCCTAAAAATCTAAGCTTCGTAAAAATGACTTAGATAAGGTTATATATATTAATAATAAACAACTTGGGGATAGTTTGGCTTGTTATAGTAAGTTTATTAACCTTATAGTGTAAGCAAACAAGAAGAAATGGTAAAAGAAAAATTATTTAACTTAAAGTTAAATCTAAATGATAATGTTAAAATAGAAACCGAAACTTGTCTAAATTATATTGGATGATAGTATTTCTAACGATCCCAAACTTAGCTTCAAAATAACTCAATTTGGAGCTATTAAAAACTGAATATGACTTTATAATAAAATAATATTTTTAGTTTTCCTAAGGTGCCCCTCTCCACCCTTATAAAAGGGCACCTCCTCCCTCTCTTCCTCACACCACTTTGAGCCTTCAAGCTTGGCCAAACCCTGCCAAATTCCCTTCTCCACTTCCCTAGAGACATCCTAGAGTTCCTGGTCTTCTTCAAAGACCAATCTTAGTTCCCTAAGAGGAGGTCTCAAAGAGGCGCTTCAAAGAAGAGGTAACGTCCGTTACCGATTCTTTCAACATTATTTCTTCTTCCACTTCTTCTTCTTAGGTTGTTTCATTATGAAGTAATAACATCAATATCACTCATATACGGATATGTTATTATAAGTATGAAACAACCCTATTTCACCATCTATCCATCCTACGGAAAACAAAATCACCACGCGTGCGTACGTATGGAATACCATCTCCACGTCGTGGTGTAATCTATTTTCCCCCACCACCTTACTTGGATGAGTATAATGGTGTAAATAATAACTATATATGATTATTTTAAAGTGATATTGATTCTGTTATAGTATACATACACTCCAATAAAATTCCATGATCATTGGAATGATATCATCGCTCGTGCGTACGTACGGAATACCGTCTCCACGACGTGATGAGATTCATTCTCAATGATTAACCATTCATAAATGATTATAAAGTATATATAATAAGTAATCATTAAATATATGACATAATAATGATACTGGATTTATGTATATATATATATTTATGTCATCCAATTAATTCCATTCAATTCAATGAGGAAACGAAAATAACGTTCATGCGTACGTACGGCCTACCGTCTCCATGAACAGTGTATTTCATTCCATTTATTGATCTATTATATATATGTATATTATGAATATATATTATATATAAATCAGGTTTTATATTCTATAATTAAGTAATCATGATCTAAGTAATCATATTAATAATCACAAGTCAAAACACGGACGACAAATGAAAATATTTTACGCAAAACGCTCTTTAACATGGAATTTACAAAACAACGGGTAATATAAAGTCATAAGTCAACCATATATGATATCATAACAATGAATATGATTCTGTAATAAGTCAATGACATTATTTAAATCATTATACAGGAGGTTCAGTACGTACGAAGCATATCGGACCTAAGGTAAGGGATAACTTTTCCAATCTCGTTTTTATCCGAGATTGTTTATTCGTAAGTATTTACTGGGGTTATTTCTATCATCCATGTCCATGTTTTATAAAAGTTTTTTCATGTATGTTGAAAGTCATTTTTACCCATTTTTGACTTTTACTACATGGTATGTAAGTAATCTTTCTTTTTTTTACGTTACAAGGTACTTTTTTGACGTTTTGGAAAAAAGTATGAGGAGAATGTTATTTTTAACTTATATGGCGTGAACGGATTTTTATGGTTTCATAATGCCTCATTTTTTTGAAGCTTCCTCTACAAGATTGCATGATTATTTTCAAAAAAACCCTTTTCTTTTAAAATTTCATGACATTTAGTGAAAAGAAAATGATTTTGAAGAAGAAAGGATATTTTCCTCAAAAATTCATTTCAAGTGTTTTATCAAAACCATTTTCATCTAAGATGACATTATTTTACTTGTGTATGTTTCAAGTATCTTATCTCTATGATTTACATGGTTTCACTTTTCATATTATGAAATTTATATCCATTTCTTTTATGTGGATTTTGTGATGATGGGATGTTGTTTATGAAATCCATTTTATTTATTGGGTTATTATGAATGATGTGTGTTTATTTTGAGGCACAAGTAAGAATGATTTCATTATGAGATGGGTGGGACCTATATCTCCCTCCAATGCGTTGGGTAAAGATTTATATCTCATGAGATAGACATGGATGGAATGGTAAGTTAATCTGGTTCAGTGTTACAGGACTGAAACGAGGAGTGAACTCGATTCAGAAAGGGACTTTGTCCACTAAAAAGGTCTTGGCAGCAATGCCTTGGCTACTATGGAAATCATGACATGTGATGAATGGTTGCCACAATTACATGTTTTACTCCTATTATATTTTATCATGGTTGATGTTCCATTATGATATATGCCTTACGTACTTCCACGATTTATGTCTTTGCTCAAGATTTTGATGTTTAAAATTTAGGTTCAAGTTTTTGTTTTCAAATGTTATGGATTGTTTTATGTTCTCTATGTTTGCCCTTACTGAGCATTTGAGCTCACCCTTTATATGTTTTCTCTTCCCCATGATTTAAAGAAAGGTTTTAGGTAATGAAACAAAAAGGGAAAGATCATTATGGGAGTTGTTGAAGATATTTCAACATGATTAGAAGTTTATATTCCGAGTTTCCAAAGACACTAAACTATTACGATCCTTGTGTATCTATTTTTGTTATGTATTAATTATTTCTCAAAAGTAATGTAATGTTCATGTACGTCAAGCTTTGGGTCTTTACAGTTGGACCAGCATCTTCTTACCAGTTGGGAAACTGGAATACGTCAGGGCGTGCAGGCAAAGATGGTGGTCGGGGCTGTGGTAGCCAGACACCAATATCTCAGAGGCAGTAGGGCAGGACAGGTCATGGTAGCCAGGCTATGTCGCAGGTCCATGGCACTGGACATGCATATGTAGTTCAACAGACCCAACAACAGTATGATCCCTAACCTTCTACTGTCAGAGGTACTATTTTAATAGCTTCTGTTTTATCTTTAGTAATTTTCGATACGAGTGCTACACATAGCTTCATATCTATAACCATTGTGGTGAGCCTTGGGCTCTCTGTTTCTTCTTCTTCTGATGTCATGACATTATAAACTCCGTTGGGAACTAGAACGACTGGTGTGCGTCAGTGCAGAGAGTTCCCCCTAGAGGTTGGTGGGTGTCACTTTCTATGGGTCCTCTATGTCTTGGAGATGACGAGATATGATGTCATTCTCAATATGGAATGGTTGGTACACTTCTGAGCCTTTGTGGATTTCTATCATCGCAGGGTGAGTTTTACATCACCAGAGGGCATGGAGTTTCTATACAAGGGTGAATGGGAAGTCCAGGTGAGCCGAGATGGGACTGAGAATCATGGGCGAGGTGGAGTGATAGCCCAGATTTCGAGTTTATATCTAGATGATCAGGGGACTTTTCAGAAGGATTTCCCTCCAGTAGTTGAGCATTTTATGGATGTCTTCCCGAACGACTTTTCAGGTCTACCTCTAGAAAGATAGGTGGATTTATCTATTGATCTTGTGTCATGAGAAGCACCGGTGTCCATTCCTCCTTATCGGATGGCTGCACCTGAGTTGCAGGAGCTCAAGAGATAGTTAGAGGAGTTGCAGTCAAAGGGTTTCATCTGACCCAGTACTTCTCCTTGGGGTTTTCCTATCCTGTTTTCTTAGAAGACGGATAGTATACTCAGACTCTGTGTAGATTATCGGAAGCTGAACTAGCTGACGGTTAAGAACTGATATCCCTTAATGAGGATTGATGATATGTTTTATCAACATCGGGGAGCACGAGTGTTATCGAAGATTGACTTGAGATCCGGATATCCTCAGTTGCGTGTTAGACCATCTGATAAACCTATCACATCTTTTTGTTGTAGATATGGTCTATAAGAGTACTTGGTAATGCCGTTCGGACTCACAAACACACCAGCATTTTTTATGGCTCTGATGAATCGTGTGTTCCACCCTTATCTAGACTCTTTTGGGGTAGTTTTCGTGGACGACATCTTGGTGTAATCTCACACTCGACACGACCATGCTACCCATCTTGAGATCGTATTGATTACACTAAGAGAGAATAGGCTATATTCTAAGCTCTCAAAGTTCAACTTTTGGATGAACCAGATATACTTCATGGGTCATATTATTTCAGAGGCAGGAGTTGCAGTAAACCCAAAGAAAGTGAGAGCATTATTTTCCTGGGAGCAGCCTAAGAACGTGTTTGATATACAGAGTTTCTTGGGGCCGGATAGTTACTATAGGTGTTTTATTCAATAATTATCTCGCTTAGAAGCGCTGTTTATGGGTTTGACTAAGATGTGTGTAATGATTTTTTGGTCAGAAGCTTGCGAGATAGCCATTTAGGAGGTGAATGGAAGGTTGAAATCAGCACCAATCCTGATACTTCCAGAGCAAGGGAAAAGCTATACAGTCTACTGTGATGCATCAGGTATTGGGCTGGGAGCAATGTTGATGCAGGGTGATCGAGTAGTTGCGTACGAGTCTCAGCAGTTGAGGCCACATGAGAGGAATTACCTGACACATTACCTCAAGTTGGCTACAGTTGTTCATGCATTACGATGGTGTAGACATTAGCTCTTGGAAGATAATTTTGTGGTTTTTACCGACCACAAAAGTCTTAAATATATCTTTACCCAGCATGACTTGAACATGAGACAATGAAGGTGGGTTGAATACCTTTAGTCCATCAACTTTGGGCTTGCCTATACACCTAGTAAGGGTAATGCAGTTGCAGATGCACTGAGCAGGAAGACTCCAAAACAGGTAGTTCATGAGGCCATTGGTGAGTGGCATCTTATGGATTTGTTCTATAAGTTTCATTTGGAGGTGCATGATAGTCTGGGCGAAACCTATCTTTCTTCCTTAGTTGTGACTTCCACCCTCCAGGATAGAGTGAGGATGAGACAACTATCGAATTATGAAGTCCTATTTCTACGGGAGTTGGTGGCAAGCGAGGACCCTCCTTTTGGTTGGGTGATAGGTGATGATGATGTATTGTGTTTCCATGGACGAGTGTAGGTTCCTGGGGATATACGCGAGGAGCTGATGCGGGAGTTTCGTGCTTCATCTTAGGCAGTGCATCCAGGAATTACCAAGATGTACCATGACTTAAGGCGTTAGTACTGGTGGCCAGGTATGGAGAAGGAAGTATTCGGTTTTGTGACAAGATGTTCCATGTATCATCAGGTGAAGGCGGAGCATTAGAGGCCAGCTGGACTATTAGAGAAGTTACCCATTCTGGATTGGAAATGGGATGATGTCGCGAGGGATTTCATGACCGGGTTGCTGAGGTCACCTTGAGGCAATGATGTCATGTGGGTCATTGTGGACAGACTTACGAAGGTAGCACACTTTCTTCCGATCAAGGAGACCTTTAGTGTTTAAGAGTTAGGGAACATGTATATATGAGAGGTTTTAGGTCTTTATGGGGTCCCTCGTTCTATCATTTCAGATAGGGACGCCCGTTTTACGTCTCGTTTCTGGCATAGTTTTCAGAGGGCACTAGCTACACAGGTGCTTCTGACCACAACCTTCCACCCTCAGACTGATGGCCAGTCAGAGCGTACGATACAGGTACTTGAGAATATGCTATGTGCATACGCCCTAGACTTTGGGGTCTCTTGGGAGAAGCACATACCCCTGGTCGAGTTTTATTATAATAATAGTTTTCAGGAAACTATTTAGATGGAACCATACGAGGATTTATATGGTAGTCCATGTCGATCACCTTTTTCCTGGATGGAGGCAGGTGAGGTAGCTTTATTGGGACCACGTCTCATGCAGGAGACTTCTGAGCAGGTCCTGTTGATACAGAAGTGGATGGATACTACGCAGCATCGTCAGAAATCTTATGTTAATTGCTGTAGACGACCTTTGGATTTTGTGGTCCGGGATCAGGTGTTTTTGTGTATTTCCCCGAGGTTGGGACACAGGAGAATCAGGAGACAGGGTAAAATTTCACCAAGGAATGTGGGGTCGTTTGAGATTCTGGAGAGAGTCGGGTCGGTTGCCTATCGGTTTTAGTTAACATAGAGGTATTGTTCCATGCATGACGTCTGCCATATATCTCTGCGCCATTATCACTTAGACCCATCTCACGTCTTTCAGCCCGAGGAGGTTGAACTATAGGTCGATGAATCCTTTGAGGAGCATCTGATTTGTATTTTTGATAGAAGCACAAAGGTTCTCCAAATCCGGTATGTTCCTCTCGTACAGGTGCTATGGAAGCATGGCTGAGTGCAGCATGAAACTTGGGAGTGGGAGACCGACGTACGTACTTAGTGTCCAGAGTTGTTCTGGGCTTTTTCTTCACCACCCTTGGAAGGGAAATTCGTGGATGAATTTATTTAAGGGGGGAAGTTTCTAAGAACACGGTTCTCAATCATGAGGTACAGGTTTCTTCTTTTCCTTTTTCTTTAAATGTTTTTGAGAAAATAAGGAAAATGGGGAAAAATCACAAATATTGTGGGTACACTCCATGTACTTTTCCATACAACATGTACTTTGGGAGTGTGGGAAGAGTACATAGGGCGTGTAGCCCTATCAGCGATGAAAGGTCTAAAAACTGACTACATGCTGTGTAGTGGATATTTACACGCAGTGTAGTCAGTCGGTAGGTGAATAGTAAGGTGGTGGAGGCAGCCACCAGTGGAGCGACAGTACACGCCATGTAATCATGAAAACATGTCATGTACTTATGTCAGCAAGTGAATAGTGCCACGCTGGCGAGTAGTCACTAGTGGAACAGTTAAAAAATGATTATTCCACGTCGTGTACAGAGTACATGCCGTGTAGTTTGTTTTTTTCACTTAAAACGGGATGTAGCATCCTCTGTTCACAGAGGAAGCTTAGAACGCCAGAGGAGCTTGGGAGGACGATCGGAGCTTTGGAGATCTCTCGACCGCACACCGGGAATCCATTTCCATTTCCACCAATCACTTTGGGACCGTACGGGTAATATCTCCCTTCTCTTTTTGATGTTCTTAAAAATTATTCCTATAATGTAAGTTATTTGCGTTTAAATGGTAATTATTTTATCCCAGATCCACATCGTTCTTGGATGATTCGGGAGGTGTGATTTATTTATACCGATCAAGGGTGATCGAGGTAGGTGTTCTGATGTTTATATCCAACTATGGTGTTGAAATTTTGTACCATTGTGCTATGAACCCACATTTGGGGTGTCGTATGTCTGAGGCCTTGGCTGCTTTAAATGCCTTGAATTGTATAGGTAATTGAATGTAATCATAAACTGTTGTTTGGGATTACTACTTGGATCCAGGACCCCCCTGTGGGTCCATTCTTCTATTTAGCCGTTTGGCTAGGATACCTGAGGGTATGCCATTATTATTATGTGAATTGAATTTCCTTGAGAATAATTATATATAAATTTCATTTTTATGCTTTGGGATTGGCCCGGTTACTTGCGCCTGAGGGTAGTGTTCTATTTATCCTGAGGGAATTTTTTTTTTAGCCTGAGGGCAAGGTAATTATTATCCTGAGGGAAATGTTTTATTTTTTCTGAGGGAAACTCTTCTTATGCCTGAGGGCAGTGACTTCTGTGCCTGAGGAAAATATCTCGTACACCTGAGGGAAATATTCGATAGCCGGAGGGTAAGCCTAAGAGCATGGTTTTATTGTATTATCCTGAGGGAAAGGTTATTATTATCCTAAGGGCTTGGTTCTGATGAGAACATAATGTTATTAAATTTTATGGTTAAAATGGATATCAAAATGGAAATTAAAATGGTAGTGATAGTTACTTTTGAGTACTTAATTGTTTACTATATTTACTTCTGCACACTGTTGTTGTATACTTTTCACTAACAGTTGGGAATGGGCCTTTGGTGGGTGCCTACTGGGATTTATTTTTTCACATCCTGTTTGAGTCACGTCTTCATCCCAAATAGACTATTTTGTTGCAGGTGTCGACAGGGGAAAGGGTCCCTATACAGGTACATTATTGTAGCAAGGGAGTAGGAGATCATGGGACCGAGCTTTGGCTTGTGATGCTGTTGCGTTTTTTACTCTCTTTGTTTTGTATGGATATACCTTGTATTTTGAGTTGTATTGTATTGTTGTTTAACCTGTTTTGGCTTCTTTCATAGAAATAGAGTCATGCTGAATCTTTATATATATATATGAATGTTAGTTCTATTTTACTTCAGTTTTCCATTCAGTTGTATATTGTTTACTACTTCCGCTATTGTGTGTCATTTATCCTTTCCACTGCACTACACTTTGAAAATTGAGAGCATAGTTTCCCCACTATCAGACCTAGGCCCTCGCTACTAGTCCGCAGCCTCTGAAATTTGGGGAAATTCGCTTGAGGTCATGTGACCAACTGGGTTCGGGGCACCCGTTGAGTGGCACCCAGATCCGGGACATTATACATTTGAATTAATTATAAATGGATATTTTATTTGTTATAAAATCATGAATCATTATTCAACCTTAACACCAATTACTTATGAATCATACACTAAGAAATTCATCAAGACCCTCATGTTTTTGTTTCAATAATAGTTTCTTCAATGAATAAACTACATTTTTATCTATATCCACCTAAATGATTCTAACATCACCACTCTCAAAATTATCTCATATATGATTATATTTTAAAAGTATTTTTTGGGTCCTTTGATGAGCATGGGTTTCCTTGGCCTAAGAAATATCTCCATTATTATCACACAAAAATCCCAATTTATCCATTATTTATAAAAAAACCTATAGTTTATAAATTTACTTTATGATCTAAAATAATTATTTTATAGTCTCATACAGAATGATTTACTCTACCTCCTTTTTAAATTCATCCATGTTTTCTTGATTGAAACTCTTCCAGCTGATACCTCCATTATTCATGAAAACATGATACTATATAGAGATCTCATATCATATCTGTCATATTAGAAACATGCATATGTGTAACTCATTATATATATATCATCATCTCCAATAAAGGAAAGTAACATATCCTTATTCATTCTCAAGTACATAATGATAATCTTAAATTAAAACCTATGAATCTAACCAGGAATGGATTGGTATCTACTAAAAAATATAAGATAATATGTGACATCAAGTTGAGTATACAACATGAAATAAAACATAGAGCCTATGAAAGAATCATAGGAAATTATATAAATCTATTGAAACTCCATGTAAGGATCTTAATTATTTCAGAAAAGTTTTCCATGAAATAATAAAAAGACCCCTTTTATGGTTCTCCATGTAAAACCACTTTGAAACATTATCAATATTTTTTGTCTTGGCCTGATAAAAAAACACTTAGATCAATCTCTATAGATCTTCATAACTATTAAATAGGATGATTGATCAATTTCATTCAAATAGAATCATGTTTCCTACCACATATTTACATAATGTAAATTTAGGATATCTTTTGTTATAATAAGTATTTAATCAACACCCAAAATCATAATCACTTAAACAAGCCTACTAATCCTATTATAAACTCAATAATTGTAAATGTTTTCAATGAAAAAAAGATCTTGGATCTCATAATTAAAATAGTAAAATTCTCATAAGCCTAATTTAATCCACAAGTGAACTATTTCTATTTTTATACCTTATAATAATTATTTGAAACATTAAAAATAAGGTTTGTATCATATAGATGTCCTCAAAAAAATATCGTTATAGAAAGTAGTTTGTGCAACGATTTTATATATACCATAATGTTAAATAAGATATTATAGCATGGAATATCTAAATAGATTTTATTATCATAATAGGTGAAAAGGTTGATTGAAATTAAATACCATGAATTTTCTTATATCCATTTGCCTCTAGAAAATAATTCTCACTATATACTCTACCATCCAAGTTAGTTTTCTTATAGAAAACAAACTTAAACCCAATGAGTCTCACCCATTTCAAGTGAAACCACTATGTCCTAGACATGGTGTGTATAAATGTAGTCTATTATAGATTATATATATTTTAACTATTTCTCATCATCATATCTGTCATTACAGTCCCGATATGTAGTAGGTTTATCTCATATAAACATTATTTCATAATAATTTTCCATGATAAATCTATATCTCTCAGGCTCTTGATAAACCCTACAAAACCTTAGAGTTTCTTGAGTAGATTGAGTATACTTTTCTTCTATATATATTTATAAATCTAGATCAACTTCTATATCTAGAAGGCTTTTTATTTTTGTGTTTTTAACCACTATATTTTTAACATCCCTCTCAAAAAAACCATGACTTATGTGTTCCTTCTCAATGAAAATACTATATTAGTCAACAAGAACTTTGTATTAAGTAGAATTGTACAATTAATATATCATAGCTTATTTGGGATAACAAATAACTGGGAATTTTTCTAATTTAGGGCTGATTTTATCTAGTGAAAATTTTATACATATTATTTACAACCCCAAGTATTCATCACATACATTTTGGGATGCATCCCATACCATATATCATATGGTTTATTTATGACTATTGTAGATGGAATGTTATTTAGTTGGAATATAATAATATCCATAGAATAACCCTATAATGAAATAAGAAGGTCACACTGACTCATCATCAATTGTACCATTGTCCAATAAGGTAAGATTCATCCTCTTAGAGACGTCATTATATTTTGGTTTTTCAGGAGGAGTAATTTATGGAAGAATTCCACAATCCCTCAGATGATTAGTTAATTCCTATATCAAGCTGTAATCACCCTAATCTGATTGAATAACCTTAATACTTTTTTCCAATGATTTTTTACATAATTATAAAACTCTTATAACTTTTAAAAAAATTCATATATTTTCCTCATTAGAAACACATAACCATAATGATTGAAGTCATTAATAAAGTAAAAAAGGTACCTAAAACCAATAATTTCTTATGTACTAATTGATCAACATACATCACTATATAGGAGATACATGTTACCAATATCACTTTCATTATTTCCACTAAATTTTTATTTAGTAATTTTGTTCAATAATAATTATTTTTAGTTATGAAATTATTCATAATAGAATGGTTCCAACAACCCATCTTTATGGAGACTTTGGATGAATTTATCCATTGTATATTTTAGGTAAGAATACCTAATGTCAATGAAATTATAATCAATCCTCACTTTTTTATTTTGAATATTATAGATGGTATTTCCTATATCTATAATATATAAAAAAATTATCATATTCCCAATTCCATAAAATATTTAATTCTTATATATATGATATTGTTTTCATAGCAACGAATAAAAACCCCATCCTGTCCAGATAAAATACTAAATGAAATTTTTTTATGGTGGGAATTAAATTATAGTTCCCTAATTCCAAGTCTAGTTTACTTTTTTAATTCATATAATATGTTCCAACTTCTAATTGAGTAACTCTTTCTCAATTTCTAATAAGGATATCTAATTCTACATATTTAAATTACCTCTTATCTATGAGTTTTTGTTTATCAGCACAAATGTGTGATTAAAAAATGGTATCCAATACCCATGAATCATAATTCATGAAATTGACCTTTATAATATTCACATTTTGATGATTTTAATGCTTTTATTTGACAACACATTTCAACCTCAGATACCAATTTAGAATTGATTTATTGTTCATACCTATAAGGGAACTCAAAGTGATTATAATGATATAAATTTTAATCTATAGAAATGAAATATCTAAAGGTGATTATCATGTTGTACATATTTTCATCAATTAGTTTAAATTAATCTATTATCACTACAAATGAAAACTAAATCCATCATATCCTTTTAGTGACCCAATACTCATATTTTATCTTGAATTAAATTGGTTATAATGTAAATAATCTATCAATATGTCTTCAATAAAACAATTTTCAATCATATAATATATATGGTTATTGAATAGATAAGAGGATAACTCTTTATCCTAATCCTTTATATAGATTCACTCAACTCTATTCTTCAGGAATCTTAATGGTTAGGGTTTCCCAGCTATGTGTAACCCAAAAATTGATAAGAATAAAGCACCAAATGGTTATAGACACCTCATTACTTTTTTCCCTTATATAAGATATTGCATGGTTGCCTAAAAGTTAAGTTCACCCATATGGAATAATCGAGGGCTCGAAAAGTTCCTCTATAGAAGGAATATAACAAATGTATTTTAATGGGTTTTTATTATAAATTCTATCCAATTTAATACACATCACATGCATATTGAATCAATTAGTATTTATTTATATGAAATTTTACCTTGTTATGTTTTATTCATGAGTGTATGCATGCTTCTAACCATTTTGTTTTGGAATCCCTATTCCATCAATAAAATTAATGTGTTAACACCATATTTATGTGTAATTATTTAAAAAAAACCACTAGTTTTTGTTAATAAAATAAAAATATATCCCAAACCTATTAATATATACCAAAATGAATCTCATGCATAAATTTTATAAATTATTCATATAAAGTATTATAATTATATGAGATTAAAATTCTATACATGGGTATATTTATAGCTACTAATACCCAACCACCGCCATTCTCAAAAAAGGAATGAGCCTCCAGGATAATAGAAAATCTTATTAAATTTACCTCTACTAAATGATACTCTATTAAATGGAGAATCTAATTCACAATAATTTTATAACCTAATATGCTCAAATTGTTCCCAAAAATTAAATTAAACCTAAGAAATTTAAATAAAAACTATGTTCATAGTATATGAAAACTTATTCATATTTTTTCATTCCTATCATGTAATTAAAGGATTAAAATACTATAAGAATCAATTTATAATAAAAATTGTGCATACAAAAAATTCATGTTTTATAAACATTTTATAGACCTTAATATTTAAAAGGAATTAAGAAATAAAAATAACTCTATTTATTTTATAAAACCTGATATACAAAAATGAACTTTTCATATTTAATGTAGGTATTAAAAGAATAATTTTATATGGACGAAAACTTAAAATATGTAAAAATGTTATAAACCATAATAAATTATATCAAAATATTAAAATTTTAACATTCTTTCCTATAAAATATTTTATAAATGATAATGGGTGTTATCAGTCATAAACTAAAATTGATACTACAAATATTTTAACATATCAAACATATATTATGATATATATATATATATAACCAATTTCAATCTTCAATGGATATCACCGATTATAAGTTATGTGATCATAATTCTCCTATCATATTTTATGGTATCCCATATATCATCAATTTGACCAGATGCTCTATTTTTCTGAATATAAGGGTTCAATCATATTTAATGATATCATATTTCATATTTTATAGAGATGTTAAAATTCCAATGTTTTTTTATATATCATATATTATGTTATATGAATTTCATGTTCTATGACTAACCAAAACATAATAATTTATTCATATCATACATTACAACATCAGCCTAAAAACATTATGAATGAAATTATCTTTGAAGAAGAAGGTGTAATAACATATTAATCCACTGAAGAAAAAGTATCTAATACCACTGATGGAATTAAATGGATCATATAATGAACAACATAGTATAAAGGACCCATGGAAATACCTAATCCATATTTATTAGTTTAACATTTTAAAATAGAATAACAAAAAATAAGTGTACTTATACTGCATTAGCCACCATCTCATCTTCTCAAAAAAGTATGATTGATTGGATCACTTAATTGACAAAAAGGATCTCACCTGTATATGTGTTACACTATTTAATAGATCCATAATCATATAATCTGGATTCTTGATCACCGAAGGGGTTCTAAAACATTATTCTCAAGAAAAATTTTGATTAATTATTTAAGATAGGTTCTTCTTGTTTTTCATGTGTTGAGGGTACACCAATAGGAGTGATCGTATCCCCTTTATAATCCCTCTTCGTTAAATAAAGTTTTCATTAAGATTCATCTAGATCGGTATCCATATAAAGGAACTCTTATAATACTACCTATTAGTATCTTATAAATTGAACACTTCAATAAATATGAAATTCCATTAATAAATCATCTCATGAATCATAGATTATATGATACATGAAACAGAGTGTTCCCAAACACATGAAATTTTAAACCATGCAATGTATATCATAATATATATCATACACAACAATTAAGGTATACATAATCATAAAATCCTTCTAATTATATAATCATGTGATAGGATTCAGTATGCATCACATGAATGTCACTAATTATGATATAGGTCATACTATTAAATACAATATATCCTTTTAGTACATTTACAATAGACATGTGTATTGAAAATACAATTCTTAACCTCCTCAAAACTATCATCGCATACTTTTATCCATAGTAATCTTACTCCATTCCAAGTTAACAAGGTTTGTGTATTTTAAAATACTAAAAAATTATTATAATGCATTAAGCATATTTATCCGATCCATGAAAACAAGGGATCATTACTACAGATGTTAGTCTATGAAATTCTTTAATCACCCATATCTTTGAACGGTCCACAAATATACCCTATATTTTTAATATATGACCTAATAATGATGATTTTGTTAGATAAATTCACACTTACGAAATTTAGAATAAAATTTATCCTTTACCAATGTCATCAACACATTCCTCAAATGACCTCTATACACATCATTTCCCTTGAAATATATCTGAGAATATCAACTATAAACACTAATTAAATTTGATCTAAGTAATATCTAAATTCAATATACACTATATCCATTAAGATAATAGATGAATTTAGATGTACAAAAGGAATTACCATGAATTAATAGTGTCCATATCTTAAAAAATCATATTTGGTATATCCTTTATTTTTAGATTTAATTAATTCTATACAAATTAAAGGTATATCTTTGAGATGTATTGAACACCTTTTTTAATGAAAAAGTCATAAATTCTATGTTTAGGATAAATTTTCTTGATTTTTATTTTGTTATGTTATGGGTAATTAATATATAGATTCATTGATCCATCTTTTTTCTTAACAGAGAGGGTTAATACTTTACATGGTGAAGCACTTTGGTATATAAAACCCTTGACCAAATTCCTAAGTAGTTTCATCTTTAACTCCTTCAATTGAAAATGGGTTTTTAAATACAAATAATTTTTTACTGGTATAAAACCAGGTGTGGGTTCCATTGAAAAATAAACCTCAAATTCTATGGGAATACTAGGAAAATCTTCTATAAATACATCTACATACCTAAATTTTTTAATATCATCAATTTTCAGTTTCTCCCCATCCATTTGAACAAAATACCCTAAATTATTAGGTATCACAACACATAAAAAAGAATAAATTTTCATTATGGGTTTTTTTTCTTCCTTGACATGATAGATGATCATGGGTTGATTTGTGATATGAAATGTGTTATCCATATCATATTAATTTATATGGGATATCTATAGAGAGATATATTCCCTATGAAAAATCACATAAAATTTCACCAAAGGGAGAATAATAATATTTTCCTAAAGCACATTCCCATAAACCTTAATTAGATAATAGTTTTAGAATTTGGACACCATCAACACACCACTAATAAAATTCACAAATAATTCAATATACTATCATTGGGGTGGTGAATTATACTTTAAAAAACATTCAAAGATATGAATAAGTGTATAGACCCATGGTAAAATAATATTTTTTTCATTTTCTAGTGGATAGTGTTGTTGGGTCAAATGAACAATTTTATATACCAATTTTGAAAATTAAAATACACTTTTTAAAAATATTATTTAACTTAAAGTTTTGGTTTTATTTATTTATGGTTTGTAGGATGAAAATAAGACCAATCCGAGTCAAATAATAATGTCACCCAAATTGACTAGCCATAAGGCCAGAATAATGTTCATGATCACCATGGGTTGGCAACAAGAACCATGGTATCATATAAAGAAAATATGGGAATGATTTTACCATTAAAAAGAAAATGATAATATTGAAATAAATATAATATAGTAATATATATTTAAAGATACGTCATATATAAAACAACTAAGCCATAATGGAAATATCCAATAATTAGTGGAAAAGGTATACAAAAAAACTCAAGACCAACAAGATGGAACCCAAAGAAACCCATTGATTTATCTCCACATGACCTTATTTCACCACTATCCCAACACACTGGAAAGGAAACACTATCTAGGAGAGTCATCCTCTATATGAATCTCTTCCCATTAAATGTATCCTGTAAGACCAAGGAAAAAAATTCCTTAAGTAAAAAAATAGGGAATTATAACTAAATCTCAATATGATATCACCAAGAATCTATACATCACATCCAAATATTAGTTCTTGTATAAAATAGTTCTCAAAACATTTCACAATGAATCATTTTTTGATATAAAATTATCCTTTGTTTTTTTTAAAAAGAATGTTCTAATAATCAAATAAAAATTACATAACATTAATTAATGGGGCATAAAAATGAATAAAATAGGTTTCAAACATCTATATCTATATCTAGTTAGAAAATATGAATATCAATAAAACATGGAAGTAATGTATCCACATGCTTCCAAAGTTAAATCCATGAGACAAGGGTTTACACAACTAAGACACACTAGAGATGATACCCATCCTAAGTGAATCCCAACACCATGAACATTATTTCCCTAGAATATTATACCCACTTGAAACCATGGAATCATGGACACCTAGCTTATATATATCTTAATCCACCATGTCTTATATATGTTTCCTTTTTCTCTATACAAAAAGGTCTCTAAAAGCACCATTACATCTTCATTATGTTCAAAAATCTAAAATATTATTTCATAAACATTTTCCAAAGAAAATCCTTTTCATTTTCATGACTATATTATCATAAAACGTTTTCTATAATGATTTCACATTGCTTAGATGCTTGAAAACACCTTTTTATTTCAAACCCATCTTTAAGGCATTCTATTAAACACTTCATGTGTATAAAATATAGTTTTGAAAGAAAACCCATTTTTAAATCAAATATAACTTCCAAAAAAGATCAGTCATTGAATTTAATAAATCAAAATCAAATTATATCAACAAAATAATTCAAGTGTACCAAGGTACATACCCAATGATATATACTCCTACCTTAAGATCGATGAAAACCTCATATCCTTATAAAATTGTGATGGTAGAGGAAGATATCAGATCCTAGAGAACATAGATCCAATGGAAACAAAATAAATTCTCCATATCTATGCAATATATAGTGATCTAATCACAGAAATCATCAACCCATAGATAAGAAGATATCAAAACAAATTTAAATGGATACCAATTACTATATTACCCCAACGGAGATCCAATCTTCCGTAAAACATTAAGACACACCAATGGGGGATATTAAGAGACAAAATCATCACTGATGTGTCTCTAAACCAAATTAATTTTCATCATGATTTAAGGAATAGGATTGAAGGGGATAATAAATTATTTCATGTTAAAATGACACATTACCCTTCACTAATCTACATGCTGAGTGATGTTAATTTCCATCTATTGAACATCCACCAACTAGTCGATATATGCAAGAAGAGATCCTAAATATACAGGTTCCCCACTGGTCAGATGGTGGCACCTATAGACCTACATGATTTCTTCTATCATGCATCGACTAGTAGATAGACCTCACCAGCTAACTGGTGGCCTCTTGTTTCCAAAAACTACAAAAAAACACAACTATCATCCTATTAAAGACCTAGAATTTAAAAAGACAAAAAAAAAATTATTTATTACTTGATTCAACGTACTAGTGTGTGATAATTCTCCCCACCATAAAAACATTTCTACCCTATAAAAGATCTAATTCATGAACCCAAAAAGATATAAGCCTATTGTTTCATCATAAAGGCCTTACACTAATATGTCTCATGGTTTTCCGTACCACACTCTCATATCACTTGAAAAAATGGGAACATCATTTCACACAAAACCTTATTATATTGATCCACTATCTGAAAGGTCTTTTTGATCATTGAGGTATCAGGTTCAATCTCAATATCCTACCACTCGATCAAGTGTGGTGAATCTAGAAGTTACTTCTTCATTTGGAAAATATGGAACACATTATAGATAGATTTTAAATAAGTATGTAATTATATAAAAATGAACCTTCCTAATTTACTTCACAATATAAAACAAGATGACATAATGTGGTGTTAAATTACCCTACCTTACCAAATATATATGTCCCAACTGAGGTGAAACTCTAAAAATTGATAACTTACCTCAAATTACAATGAATGATGATTCCAATAAAAATATGATTCATAAAGAATATAAGTTTTTTCTAATCTCCTCCTGATCAGTTTCGTAATATATATCATCTTATGGATGATGCTTAGTCAAACCAAATACCTTTCTTCAACCAATTCCCAAAAAATAGGTGATCTAAATGGCTTCCCAGACAATACCTCAAATGTATCCATATTGATTGAAGCCAGATAACCACTATTATAGGAAAACTCCATAAAGCATTGAAGATTCTCCCATGATCCACTAAACTTAAAAACACAGGCCTAAAACATGTATTCAATAATATGCATGGTTCACTTAAACTAGCCACCCATCTGATGATGATAAATTGTGGTCAAATTCTACTGAAAACCCTTCATTTCATACAATCCACTACAAAAATAAGGTGTAAATCAAGGGTACCTATCTGAAGTAATGATTTATGGTACACCATAAATTTTAAAAATATCCCATTGATACATGTTCCTTAAATTCTATACATTCATCGACTCCTAGATAGGTAATAAATATGGTAATTTCATGAGTCAATCAATAATAAAAAATATTGTATCCTTGCCAGTACGAGTTTAAGGTAACCTAATCACAAATTCTATTACCATATCATCAAATTTCTACCAATGGAATGTCTATAGGTTGTATCAAATCAGTAGGCCTTGGATGATTGACATTAATTGTCTAAAATACAAGGAACTGAGACACAAAATACATAATAGACCACCTCATTCCTAGCCACCAATAGTGTTGTCTCAAGTTATGATACATCCTATTATCTCTAGGGTTCATGGACCAAGTGGTTAAATTTACATTATCCATCATTTCATGTCTCAATGTTATCAAAAAACCATTCTTCCTCAGAATTTTAACACTCCATTGGGATACTGAGACCACTCACATAAGGGCACCCCACCAAAAAGGTTCCTATTAAATAACTGAATCTCTACATCCTCCACCTACCCAAGTAAAATATAATCATCAATAAATGATCCTAATTGATCACAATCTCATGATACCTATTCATTAGCTCTCCCTTAATCTATGAAAATCTTAGTAAGAAACCCCATGAAACACCACTCTTCCATTGATTCATTCACTTCCACATTTATAAGTTTTCTACCCAAAGCATATGTGATCGCATTTCCTTTTCTCAGGGTTTTTTCAATATCAAAATTAATTCTTGGAAGATACTCCACCCAACCACTCTATCCCAAGTTTAGGTTACTATTAATTAATATATACTTAATACTCTTATGGTCATAATATAGTATAAACATCTCCCTAAAGAGGTAGCGGAACTAAGAATTAAGGGAATGAAACACATCCACTAACACAAGATCATGAATGGGGTATTTATTATCATGAGGTGTGATTAATGAGATATATAATCAACCAACTCTCTCCCCTTAATTCAAATATAAATAAAACTCATACCTAACATGGCATAGTCAACATTATTTCCCAAACATAGATTAATAAAGTTAAAGAATATATCTAAACACAATATCACATTCAATTACACAAATGATATATGGAAATTATCACTCCAAATAAATTTCATACTTTTTTGGGTTAAATATATTATAATAGTTTTAAGCTTTAAAAGAGTCCAGAACAACGTTTTTATAATAACTTGCTAATAGTAAGAAACTCAATCTCTAAAACACATATATAGTTTTCTCCCAAGACACCTCCACTCAAATATTCTTAAGATATACTAATGCACATTTCACATAAATAACATGGACTATAAATTTCACTTTTTGAATCCAGAACTGACATTTTAATAGCTTACTATGCAGACAATGATCTTTCAAGATTCCTAGTATGATATTAAAAATCTAACAATGATCCATCTACGATATAGAATAAACCAGGATATGATCCACATAAACAACCATGAAAAAATCCAATAACTAATGGATAATTTTATTAATTAATGTCAAAATAATTGTAGAAGTATTATTAAGGAAAAAAGGTTTCTCCATATACTCATTATTATTAAACCTACTCTTGAATGTCATATTAAGAATATCTTACTCTCAAAAACATAACTAATTATAAATTTATCTCATATCAATCATTGAAATCCACTTCATTCCCTTCATCTGAAAAAAATAATCAATTCAAAGAAAGGGATGTTTGTTATTAAATATCATTTGGTTGATTTGTAATAATCAACACAGTGTTAGATACTTCTATCCATCTTATTTTCAAAGAGTTCTAGTGATTCCTTAGGTGAAACACTAGGATGAATACCTACCTAATCCTTAATATACACAAGACAAACCTTTATTTCCATAAATTTAGTGGGTTATATATGGTATGAAGGTAAATAAATTGGGTCTTTCCTCGAAATAAAGTCTATAGAAAACTCAATTTCTATCAAAGATAGAAACTCATAAAAATAATCTGGAAATATGTTAGGATACTCACTCACCATTCATATAAGAGTGACATTAATACATGTATTAACATCATCAATAAACTTTTTCGAGAAATGGAATGACTTCACCTTAATACTATGGGAATGGGATCCCCTCTCCTAGATCTAGGATCTCACTCACCCTGAAATACATGAGTGACTACATCAGAAAAAGGTAACTATATAGGATGATGATAACAATCAATTTTGGGTTTATAGTTAATCATAAAATACATTTAAATGATGGTATAATAGATTTCAATATTAAGAACTAAAATTCCCCATATGTTTTTTTTCCAAAATCATCACATGACCTTTAGGATATTGGAACCCCTACTCTAAATTATTTTCCAAGGGAGTGTAAAGAGTTGTCATGAAAGTATTAAGCTCTAAATGGAAATCCAACATGTCAATAATCATGGGAGAGATAAATAAATGAGTTTAGTATATATAAATTATGACTATAACCAAAGAAGATAAAATAAATAACATACCTATCATGGTAGACAGTCCTACCTATGACTAATCTGGTAGACACTCCTATATAAAGATAGGTCTATCCCCATATAAACCATTCAATGTTGCCTTACCATTTGGTTTGAGGTGTCCCCTTCTCCCATTTTAGTAATAGAACACCTAACACTAACGTAGCATTCTCTTCACACACCTTCCAATTTCCCAACACTGGTCACCCCACTTCCACTTTTGTCTAGAATATGAGTTTTGGCTACCTATTTCTGTCATTGATACTCCAAAAAGACATATATTCCCACTTATATCCTCCTCAGCCATGCCTGATTTGTCTAAAACATTCACAATGGTGAGTTGGTATATCAAAATCATCAAAACCAAGGATCAAACCCTTTGTGCCTTAAAATAGTCAATAGAGACAAGCTCTGAAGATAGGTTAACTGACAGAACTAATATTTTCAATAATTTTACTTCTAATTTAATGGTTTTAAATCCCAAAAAAAATTTATTTTAATGTAAACTATCACATTTTATTATTTTAGTGGTATTTTGATCTTAATCGGTAAAAAGGACTATTTTGGATTTTAACTATTTTAAATTATTTCTATATTTAGGCCTTAAGATTTTATATACTTTTCTATATAGGGAAATTATTTATTTTTATAATTCTACACTTTATGGTCTCTATTTCATTATTTTCAACCCAAAGCTAAATCCACCATTTGGAAGCTAAAAACCAACTCACATATTGGTCCTTCAAAACTGTTCACAGGTCTATAAATTTTTTATGGTGGGATCATATCTCTTAATTGTATTTCCCAAATGTGATTAAATTTGGAGTAAACATTCTAAATAAATTTATTAAAAACATTCATGAACGTGGCCACATGTGAATCGTTCTATGTTAAGGTCATTCATTCATCGGAAACCAAGGATATGGAATGTGGAGAGTCTGTATTGTCAGAATAAAGCCTTGGAGTAAAAGAGGAATAACTCCCTCTACACATGGTGAAATATATTAAAATTTGTAGTGGAGACACGAAATAAATATTAAAAAAACTTTCATGAAGGGTTATATGCATGAATCAGCCATTTAGTTTTACAAACACATGCATACTTTTAGAGAAATGATTTTGGAACCCACAATATCCCTCCTCACCCTTAAAATGAGGTGAAACCCTCAATTCCAATCCATATTATTACATATGAGGACTAAGGAGGATATCTCCACTAAGTGAGTTTGGATAATATAACCTTCTACAATATTTCTTCTTTTTCTCATTTTTTATATTTTTTTTTAGTTTTCATTTGTAATTTATATTTCTAATAAATCCATGCATTATTAACATTGTTCCATAATTTCATTTTTCTTCTTTTCATTGTTATTATTTATTTATAATAGT
The DNA here is from genome assembly GCA_963277665.1 of Viscum album. Classification (NCBI taxonomy): domain Eukaryota; kingdom Viridiplantae; phylum Streptophyta; class Magnoliopsida; order Santalales; family Viscaceae; genus Viscum; species Viscum album. The sequence goes on along the minus strand of OY728127.1, from coordinate 1,326,965,448 downwards.
AATAATAATAATTATTTTTATTATTATTATTATTATTTTAACATTATTTATAAATTATATATTTCTTTTCTTTTCTTATTTACTTTTATTTTCTCTTTCTTGTTCTTCTCTTATATATCAAATTACCACTGTGACCACTTACCCTAAAAATGATGGGTAGCTCGAGGATTGTCTTGGAGGATGTAAGTGGAAATTCCATTCATTCTTAGATTAATTTCTTATGTTTTATTAATTTTGTAATGGTAAAGAGTAATAGGGCTTGGGACTAGTGATCATCCATTATGACACTATACTGAAACTCATTTGTATTATTTTATTAAATATTTTCCATCCCTTCTACTTATACAAGATCCTCATATAATGGATTTGATCCATTTAGTAGATGAAATATCATACAATGGATCTAGGTATTTGAATATGTCACACTCTCAATCGAGGTATAACATTAACCTTGATTATAGGACGAGGTGAAATTAAGGATTCTAAATTCATTCTATATTTCACACCACTAAATAAAAGAATAGTAATTTATTAATGAGATCTCATAATTGAAATATGAAACATAGTTTAAACACCAAAAAGATTAATGATGTAACCCACAAACCAATCCAAAAAGGCCAAGTTATTTCTTCACTTATTACACTTTTCATTGTAAGTTAGTTTTATCATCTATTTCATTTAAATTCTATTAATTTCCAAGATTAAATAAAAATAACCAAAAAGAAGTTGTTTAGGTGAATGGTATTAAGTGAGTAAACAACTATGAATGCTCCTTCAGTAATATGAACCTGATTAGCCTTTGTGCTGCATTGGGAAAATTTTAATTACTATAGACCACACCCGACGATAAGCATGTGTCATTCACTAAATTGGAAAACCGAATAGCATACTCTATGAAAGAATGATATCACTGCTCCAATATAATGAACTATTATGACTTCGCTACACTCGATTTCTTATGATATAAAAATTTGTTTAAGGATTCCTTGAATGTACTCTATGTTATATATTCATACAAAATATAGTTAATAATATATTCTCACCACTTATTTTCTAGCCCCTCAAGCATAAAAAAAGAAAAATCATCCTTGAAGTCTTTTGGAGTTTTTATTAAGTGTAAAATACTCTTAATACTATAGATATTTTGTTTTGATTCTTGGGGTCCCTTTTCATTATGAAAGATTAGTGGTTTATTATTAATTAACTATTAATAATGGTGGAACATATATTATGAGTTGGCACAGGACACTTGGCATAAGGAATGGATCATTTGGACTATAGTTTCCACCAAAACCCAGTCAACCAGAGGATTCACCAATAGGGCTCACTTCACAGCTTCCCCCCACGCATTGGGAGATGGTCTTCTTAGAGGATACATAATCTATAAAATAAGAGGAACGAAACCATTTAGAATAGAATTTTATTTTTTATCATAAATATAATTTATAAAACTAAATACTAGTTGGATAAAACTTAAAACAAGAATGATATATTATCTTATACATCCCATGGTAACTTGAGGTTGGTCATGACTTTGATTTGTAGAGGCACACTCCCACACTACCCCTCATGTTATTAAAGTCTAATATCCTAGAAATCACAACACCCAAACATAATATGGTGATACAAAAACATGATCATAGGGTTTAGGAAAAACCTAAACCATTGATACCAATTTGTAACAAACCAACCCTTATCAACCAATAATGTTCCTCTAATTACCTTACAATAAATCTCGAAGTATGTTCCTAATCACCTTATGATGGAAACAAGAACCATTGTATCATATGAGGTAATGTGGGAACAATTTCACTCCTAACAAACATATGATAAGATCGAAAAAAATAGAGTATCATAGTATATATCCAAAGATGCATCATATGTCAAGCAACCAAACCATAAAAATAACATCCCACAAATGGATACGAAATATTTGGATTTAAAATGAATAATAAAAAATATGACTAAAATAATTACATGGGTACATTTCTAAATGAACATATGTTACCACTATTGTAACACCCCGGGTAAATAAAGAATATGACATTTTCATATTTATCCATATTTGTGAATAAAATATTAATATGACTTTAAAGGGGACGCTATGCTCGATGGCGTACCCAAAACGCAACAACGAGTTTCTTGGGAATCTTACGTTGCACTCTAATAATAAAATAATATTATTTTAAATGGTAGTTAACATGTAGCCGTTGTATTGGCAGAAATGGATAGAAATAACTAAAATATGATTATATATGTTTTTAAATGTTTTTACATTTATCCAATAAAAGATAAAGGCTTAAAATACGGAAATAATTCAATTTTAGGCGTATATGCCCTAGTTTTCACTAAAGGTTCACTTATCGCCTTTTGATGGAGAATCGTCATTAAATATAGTTTTTTTCACTCTTATACATTCTATTGGACCAAATAAAACTCTTCTTAAGAATCGGGACATCAAAATTTACTTTGGGTAAATTTTTGGTATCTTTCCGATAAAGTTCTTTTTTTAATGAATAGTGTAAAATGTTGTATTTTAATTCAAAACCTCTTTTTAATCTAATTTATTTATATTATTGGATTATCATTTGAATTGGTTTTAAATTGAAATTAGAATATATTTTTACCATTAAATCCAATAGTGGTCGTTGGAATTAATTTCACTTTGAAATCAGACTTAAACTAATGTCAATCTTTTGATACTTATTGTTTCATTAAAACATGCTATTTTCCCTAACAGCGGGAATTAATTATTAAATTATTTAATGTGACTTATATGTTTTGAATTTTGTAAAATATACTTTATTTTTGAATTCATAATATCAAATATAGCTTAGGGTAAATTTTTGGGATTTTTTCTGAAAAACATCAATTTTTGATGAATAGTGAAACCACTAAGTGGTACTTATAAAAACTGATTTTTCCGTTTAAATGAAATTTTTCCATCTTTGTATTTTGAATTTCAAAAATCCGACATACATGGTTGTCATTAAGAAGTAAAATGTGGTTCAATGGGATAAAAATAATTTTTTGGTGAATAGTAACTTATTAAGTTTTTAATCGCGATTAGAGGTAATTAGTGTAGTTTATGGTAAGAATAATGTTTTAATAAAATGAAATGACCTAGACACATATCCTACCCTCATTGGATGTGTCATGTCCGACCAATACAATCTATGGGTCAACTTGGGGACCCCATGGAGCCACTTTGGTTGGAAAATGACATAAATATCTTTTTATTTAATGTTAAAGTAAAAATGACACAAACATGACATGTTTTACTAAAACAATTTTTACATGGGATTATACAAGTCATATTTTTTACTATAAATTGTCATTGGAAAGATAAAAAGATTTCATACATCATAGTATTTTTGTTATAATTTTTAGACATTAAATAAATTAAATTATTTATGACATCATGATGATGAAGCGATGACCTCATTATTTAACGATTTAAATAAAATGGAAAGATAATGTAATATCTAAAACCTACACATGTACAAAACCTATTGGATGAGTGGATTTAGAACCCTTATCACCTTATCCTTGAAATAAATCAATGTGGGACCTTTAAAATCCGAATACTCTTTTGAAAATAAAGTAACATTTTGTAACTTTACAAGAGTGCCCCTCCTCTCCTCTTATAAAAGGCCCCCACATCTACCTCCTTACCCGCACTTCCAAAGCCTTTGGCTCAGCTAACCCCTGCCCATTTTGTCTCTATGCATCCCTCTATAACTCCTTGAATCCTCACTTTGGGCAGAAGTCTTCCCAAGGAAGCCTTTGAGCTCAAACCAAAGGGAGTTACCCGATTTTAAGGTAATGTCTTCACTTGTGTCCTTTTGTTTAATTTTGCTTCTCCAACCCCCTAAACTCTTTTTTATTAATTTATTTTGTAACAAATCCAGTATCATAAATATACTAGTATTTTTTTATAAGATTTATTTGAGCTACACTTACACACACCTACATCTAATGGTTAAAGAACATAATGTTTCCGTGGATGGCGAATTTCTGCCTCCCGAAACGATGATTATTCAACATTCTTCTAACACCTTCAATGGTGGCCATTAAGATGAAAATATATTTATATATGATATATAATATGTTTATGTTTTACTTAAGCTTATTTATTTTTCATTTATGGCGTGTCTTTATGGTTTCCATTATGGGTAAACGCGATATCTTCATTTAAGGAAGTGCAGACTACCACCCACTCAAAGTGATTTGATTCGTTAATACCATATGTGGTACATATAAAGGATATATTTAATGATATTATATATGATACCATACTGGAATTAATATACTATTATGTATCATTATGTTTTAATTCCATTAAATATGAAATAGAAATGGAAGTAGCGTTCATGCGTACGTACGGCTTACCGTCTCCATGAACGGAACATTTCATTTCTTACCTCAAAATGTTATGTAATATTATAAGTACATATATATATAATGTATATATATGTAATATATTAAATATAAATTATGGATATCATTCGGGAATTATAGAATATATATATCTCTCTCATTTTGTTTTAATTCCATTAATATGACAAAAAATTAAAGTAGCGTTCATGCGTACGTACGACCTACCATCTCCATGAATGGTGCTTTTCTTTTTTTATCTCCAAATGATATGGAATAGTATAAAATGAATAATTACTGGATATATATGATATTTTAATTATTAATACTATTCTGGAAATTATTTACTTATAACTACATGGGCAATTTTTTTTTCAAACAAGTTCATTTTTGACTCATGTACCAAACATCGGCAAAAATGTCTGATATGAACTAACATTATTAAACAATTATTATAACATTATAATATGTGATATGAACTGAATAATAATCTCTAAAGGAGGTACTTAGGCTATTATTAATTGACCAAAGTTTATTATTCAGGAATATAAAGAAACGGACAAGACAAGTTGGACTAGTGGTAAGGGATCCTACTCCTCTCTTTCTTTTTAAGTACACTCTTTTATGTCATTCGTTTTAAAGATCATATTTATTGTTACTCTTACTGTAATTTTTATGTTCATATGATGAGAGACCCTATTCTCTCTCATCAATCCATTTTGGAAGTTTTGAGTGGCGCCGTTAGGCTGCCGAATTTTCGTAAGAGATCTATCCTCTCTCTTTCTTTTTAAGTACTCTCTTTTATGTCACTTCTTTTAAGCTCTTCTTTGTTATGTTGGGGGATGTTCTTTTATATTCATCTTTCTGTAAACTTTATGTTAATATGATGAGAGACCCTATTTGATCTCATCAATCCATTTTTGGAAGTTTTAAGTGGCGCCGTTAGGCTGCCGAGTTTTCGTAAGGGATTTTTCATCTCACTTTTATTCCCGTGAGATTTATGCTACATTTTCCACAATTTCCTTTGAGTGGTGTATTTACTTCCCATTATTTTACTCATTGTGTAATATAAATTCTTTTATGAGTATTTACGTCAATGTTGTATTGTCCTTCTTTCACGAGGTGTATGTTTCGAAAGATACCCATGTCGGTAAGGGAACCTTTCACCCTCCTCTTTTTAAAAGACTTCTTTTGTTGGGTCTTTTAATTTACATATTGTTATGTTGGGATATGTTCTCATATATCCTTATTGATGTAAATTTTATTTCCAAGTGATGAGATACCCTTTTTTTATCTCTCATCAACTCATTTTGATGTGACGTCGTTAGGCTGTCAAGGGAACTTCTTAACACAATTTTGATTTCTTTGGGTTCAACATGTAGTTATTGAATATGTCATCCTTTGAATATGTGTGAATGACCTTTGATTATTTTACACTTAATATCCACATATATTTCGTGTATTCGTTTTTCACACATAATTATGTAATTGATTTATCCTTAAACCAAGGATACCGTCTTTGTAAGGGACTTCGTCTCAATCTCCATTCATTGAGGAATATTTTGTTTTATACACAACCTTCTTTTATACGGTGTATAAACCCCTTTGACTTTTAAGTTTATCCAAAAGGAATCTTTTTTATACGAAGCGTTTTACTAAACGACAAAAGGGAATGTTTTGTCGTACGTATGCGGCGACAACGGCTTCTCAACCGCCGTGACCATTATTTGAGTTTCAGCTTCCTCTACAAGCCATACCTTATTTTTAAAAGAAAAATAAATACCATGTTTTACTTTTCTTTTATTTTGGTATTGAAAATGGTTTTCATAATGTTTTTATATCAATGTGTTGTATTGATATCTTGTGATTGAAAGGTAGAAATGTTATGTTTCCTTTATGCATGTTTTATGTAATACGATTATGTTGAGGTTCTTGGGAATTATTATGAAGATGAGTGGTTCCGTGATAAACTAAGGGCGGGTGAGCCCGATATAGCTCTCCAATGCATTGGGTAACGCGAAGGAGTGAAACGTTAAGGTTTCTCCGAAGAGATTTAGGGAATATACTGTGGTGGGTATTCCAAACGTAACCAAGAGGGTTACTCCCTACGTAAGAATGTTATGAATGCCTCAAGTTACCTTTTATGTCTTATGATTTCTAAGATTTATTCATGATTTGATGAGGTATGTTAAAGTGCCTATGTTTTATGGGTAAATTATGATTTCATTCTTATGTATATATGAACTCATGTTTCCTTTCCATATTTTTATGACCCTTACTGAGCTTTTTATGCTCATCCCAATTTTTTGAAATGTTTTTCACAGGTCAAGGGAAAGGTACATGATGTGATGATAGTGTCAAGGATGTGTCAAGAAAGAATCCATGTTTTATTTTAAATATGATTCCGTTGATGGGAAGAATGAATACTGTCTTTTATGTAACCACTTGGTTTAAATGTGGAATGTAATGGAAGTTTCATGATCTAATTCTCTAAAACTCTAAACCAGAAAAGATCCTCAATGTGTAATCTTGTAATAACTCAAGATTAAGTAAGGTTTAAGGCAGGGGCCTTATAGTTGGTATCAAAGGTCGGTTTAGATAACTTTAGAGGTTATGGTATTCTCCAAGCATAAGTGACAGTACCATAATGGATAGGATTTCAGAAAGAGTCCTAGTTTTAGATAAAGTGAATGAGTAAGTATATCTTAGTGGTTATCTCCCTCATTAGTACATGATGGTTTTGTTGATATACTCACACTGAAATTTTTGTTTTTAGTGAATGGATGGATCTAGCAGGCACCAAAGTGACAATAGGTTTGAAGGAAACTGTGGTGGTTCTCTGATTAAGAGAATAGATAAAATGGGGGATTCAATGAGGAAACTTGTGGTTGTTCTAAACCAACTATCAAGGAGTCATGATCAATCAATTTAACCTTGGTATGATCTTTAATGCATCATGTACGAGATGACCAATCGATGTGGAAGTTCAGGTAATAATTATAAAGGTATCCATTAGAGTTTATATGATCCTTACTTTTGAGGTAATTATGGGTTACTATATGTTATGATGGAAGTGAAAGGCATGAGATAAAATTGAGGTTAAATTATGTTATGGTTATTTTTGATGATTTTATCTCTTTTTGGGGAATTATTTGAGAATTATATATTTTTAGAAAAAGGACAACACGCAGACCGTGTGACTACCCGTCGCGTCGGACAAAGCTGCGGGAATCGAACCCACAACCAATGTGTGACTGGTATTTATTGCCTACCACTGGACTACGTGAAGTCCCTGGTTAGTTTTACTGATTCTTTTTAGTTATATGATTTTATGAATTAAGAGTAATTTGATTTTGGGTTATTTATGAAAATGATTAACCTATCATGGAGGATATGTGATTAGGTTAAGTACTTTTCAATACGAGACTTTAGGAGCAACTGATGTTGTTTGGAGATAAATGTTATGATTTAACTTGGAAGACTATGTGACTAAATCCTTCAAATATTTGGGTTTCAATCTTATATTGGTTTACTTTGAAGAATTTTATGGACAAATTGTTTATCGAATGGTCCTCGTTGAACTTTGGGTTTTGTTGGACAAATTTTGGAGATTAAGAATAGATTTTCTTTTTATAAAGGGTAATCCTTTTCTGGATTATCTGATCGTGTACTAACCTTTTTGGTTTTGGTTAAAGTATAAATACATGGGAAGTATATAGTTCTCTTTTGTGGATTAGGTGACTCTCTAGAAGTTGATTATAGTACTCTTAATGTGAACAAGTCTTCCTAAATACTCGTCTTTTGGGGAAAGTATGAGTTTTTGTAATAAATCTAATAATAGTTGAAAGTCAACATGATAAGTAATTATGTTTCCTTATGAATAAATTCCTCAATAAAAAGTAACTTAAAACAAAAATGTTGTCTATTAACTTTTCCTACTGGGGAATCGAATACCGTTTAACCCATCACAAGTTTGTGATTTTCTTATGGTTAACTTTCTCCTAAACATGTTTTCTATCACTCTCCATCAGAACATGACCCTATGTTTTCTCCTCCATGTCAATATTTTCATACTTGGAATCCTAGTATGGGTTAACTCGGGTGACCTCTGTACTTATCTTCCTTTATTTTAAAGTGATTGTTTTACCGACTCTTATTCTGATGTGGGACTTTCAAGGATGTTTCCAAGCTAAATTTTAAAAATTGTGAGGACGTAATTCCCAAAAGGGGGGAAGGATGTAACACCCCAGGTAAATAAAGAATATGAAATTTTCATATTTATCCAGATTTTTGAATAAAATATTAATATGACTTTAAAGGGGACGCTATGCTCGATGGCGTACCCAAAACGTAACAACGAGTTTCTTGGGAATCTTACGTTGCACTCTAATAATAAAATAATATTATTTTAAATGGTAGTTAACATGTAGCCGTTGTATTGGCGGGAATGGATAGAAATAACTAAAATATGATTATATATGTTTTTAAATGTTTTTACATTTATCCAATAAAAGATAAAGGCTTAAAATACGGAAAGAATTCAATTTTAGGCATATATGCCCTAGTTTTCACTAAAGGTTCACTTATCGCCTTTTGATGGAGAACCGTCATTAAATATAGTTTTTTTCACTCTTATACATTCTATTGGACCAAATAAAACTATTCTTAATAATCGGGACAACAAAATTTACTTTGTGTAAATTTTTGGTATCTTTCCGATAAAGTTCTTTTTTTAATGAATAGTGTAAAATGTTGTATTTTAATTCAAAACCTCTTTTTAATCTAATTTATTTATATGATTGGATTATCTTTTGAATTGGTTTTAAAGTTAAATTAGAATATATTTTTACCATTAAATCCAATATTGGTCATTGAAATTAATTTCACTTTAAAATCAGACTTAAACTAATGTCAATCTTTTGATACTTATTGGTTCATAAAAACACGCTATTTGCCCTGACAGCGGGAATTAATTATTAAATTAATTAATGTGACTTATATGTTTTGAATTTTTTAAAATAGACTTAATTTTTGAATTTGCAATATCAAATATAGCTTAAGGTGAATTTTTGGGATTTTTCTGAAAAACTTCAATTTTTGATGAATAGTGAAACCACTAAGTGGTACTTATAAAAACTGATTTTTCCGTTTAAATGAAATTTTTCCATCTTTGTGTTTTGAATTTCAAAAATACGACATACATGGTTGTCATTAAGAAGTAAAATGTGGTTCAATGGGATAAAAATAATTTTTTGGTGAATAGTAACTTATTAAGTTTTTAATCGCGATTAGAGGTAATTAGTGTAGTTTATGGTAAGAATAATGTTTTAATAAAATGAAATGACCTAGACACATGTTCTAACCTCATTGGATGTGTCATGGCCGACCAATAAAATCTATGGGTCAACTTTGGGACCCCATGGAGCCACTTTGGTTGGAAAATGACATAAATATCTTTTTATTTAATGTTAAAGTAAAAATGACACAAACATGACATGTTTTACTAAACAATTTTTACATGGGGTTATACAAGTCATATTTTTTACTATAAATTTTCATTGGAAATATAAAAAGATTTCCTACATCATAGTATTTTTTTTATAATTTTTAGACATTAAATATATTAAATTATTTATGACATCATGATGATGCAGTGATGACCTCATTATTTAACGATTTAAATAAAATGGAAAGATAATGTAATATCTAAGACCTACACATGTCCAAAACCTATTGGATGAGTGGATTTAGAACCCTTATCACCTTATCCTTGAAATAAATCAATGTGGGACCTTTAAAATCCGAAAAATCTTTTGAAAATAAAGTAACATTTTGTAACTTTACAAGAGTGCCCCTCCTCTCCTCTTATAAAAGGCCCCCACCTCTACCTCCTTACCCACACTTACAAAGAATTTGGCTCAGAAAAACCCTTCCCATTTTGTCTCTCCACATACCACTATAACTCCTTGAAGCCTCACTTTTGGCAAAAGTCTTCCCAAGAAAGCCTTTGAGCTCAATCCAATGGGAGTTACCCGATTTTAAGGTAATGTCTTCACTTATGTCCTTTTGTTTTATTTTGCTTCTCCAACCCCCTAAACTATTTTTATTCATTTATTTTGTAACAAATACAGTATCATCAATATACTAGGATGTTGTTATAAGATGGATTCGAGCTATACTTACACACACCTACATCTAATGGTTAAAGAACATACTGTTTCCGTGGATCGAAAATTTCTGCCTCCCGAAACGATAATTGTTCAACATTCTTCTAACACCTTGAATGGTGGCCATTAAGATGAAACTATATTTATATATGATATATAATATGTTTAGGTTTTACTTAAGCTTCTTTATTTTTCATTTATGGCGTACCTTTATGGTTTCCATTATGGGTAAACGCGATATCTTCATTTAAGGAAGTGCGGACTACCGCCCCCTCAAAGTGATTTGATTCGTTAATACCATATGTGGTATGTATAAAGGATATATTTAATGATATTATATATGATACCATACTGGAATTAAAATACTATTATGTATCATTATGTTTTAATTCCATTAAATATGAAATAGAAATGGAAGTAGCGTTCATGCGTACGTACGGCTTACCGTCTCTATGAACGGTACATTTCATTTCTTATCTCAAAATGTTATGTAATATTATAAGTACATATATATAATGGATATATATGTAATATATTACATCTAAATTATGGATATCATTCTGGAATTATAACATATATATATCTCTCATTTTGTTTTAATTCCATTAATATGATAAAAAATGAAAGTAGTGTTCATGCATACGTACGGCCTACCGTCTCCATGAACGGTGCTTTTCGTTTTTTATCTCCAAATGATATGGAATAGTATAAAATGAATATTTACTGGATATATATGATATTTTAATCATTAATACTATTCTGGAAATTATTTACTTATAACTACATGGGCAATTTTTTTTTTCAAACAAGTTCATTTTTGACTCATGTACCAAACATCGGCAAAAACGTCTGATATGAACTAACACTATTAAACAATTATTATAACATTATAATATGTTATATGAACTGAATAATAATCTATAAAGGATTTACTTAGGCAATTATTAATTGACCAAAGTTTATTATTCAGGAATATAAAGAAACGAACAAGACAAGTTGGACTTGAGGTAAGGGATCCTACTCCTCTCTTTCTTTTTAAGTACACTCTTTTATGTCATTCATTTTAAAGATAATATTTCTTGTTACTATTAATGTAATTTTTATGTTCAAATGATGAGTGACCCTATTCTCTCTCATCAATCCATTTTGGAAGTTTTGAGTGGTGCTGTTAAGCTGCCAAATTTTCGTAAGAGATCTATCCTTTCTCTTTCTTTTTAAGTACTCTCTTTTATGTCACTTCTTTTAAGCTCTTCTTTGTTATGTTGGGGGATGTTCTTTTATATTCCACTTTCTGTAAACTTTATGTTAATATGATTAGAGACCCTATTTGATCTCATCAATCAATTTTTGGAAGTTTTAAGTGGCGCCGTTAGGCTGCCGTGTTTTCGTAAGGGATTTTTCATCTCACTTTTATTCCTGTGAGATTTATGCTACATTTGCCACAATTTCATTTGAGTGGTGTATGTACTTCCCATTATTTTACTCATTGTGTAATATAATTTCTTTTATGAGTATTTACATCAATTTTGTATTGTCCTTCTTTCACGAGGTGTATGTTTTGAAAGATACCCATGTCGGTAAGGGAACCTTTCACCCTCCTGTTTTTAAAAGACTTCTTTTGTTGGGTCTTTTAATTTACATATTGTTATGTTGGGATATGTTCTCATATATCCTTATTGATGTAAATTTTATTTCCAAGTGATGAGATACCCTTTTTTTATCTCTCATCAACTCATTTTGATGTGACGTCATTAGGCTGTCAAGGGAACTTCTTATCCCAATTTCGATTTCTTTGGGTTCAACATGTAGTTATTGAATATGTCATCCTTTGAATATGTGTGAATGAACTTTGATTATTTTACACTTAATATACACTTATATTTTGTGTATTCGTTTGTCACACATAATTATGTAATTGATTTATCCTTAAACCAAGGATACCATCTTTGTAAGGGACTTCGTCTCAATCTCCATTCATTGAGGCATATTTTGTTTTATACACAACCTTCTTTTATATGGTGTATAAACCCCTTTGACTTTTACCTTTATCCAAAAGGAATCTTTTTTATACGAAGCGTTTTACTAAATGACAAAAGGGAATGTTTTGTCGTACGTATGTGGCGACAATGACTTCTCCGCCGCCGTGACCATTATTTGAGTTTCGGCTTCCCCTACAAGCCATACCTTCTTTTTAAAAGAAAAATAAATACCATGTTTTAATTTTAGTTTATTTTGGTATTGAAAATGGTTTTCATAATGTTTTTATATCAATGTGTTGTATTGATATCCTGTGATTGAAATGTGTAAATGTTATGTTTCCTTTATGCATGTTTTATGTAATACGATTATGTTGAGGTTCTTGGGCATTATTATGAAGACGGGTGGTTCCGTGATAAACTAAGGGCGGGTGAGCCTGATATAGATCTCCAATGCATTGGCTAATGTAAAGGAGTGAAACGTTAAGGTTTCTCCGAAGAGATTTAGGGAATATACTGTGGTGGGTATTCCAAACGTAACCAAGAGGGTTACTCCCTACGTAAGAATGTTATGAATGCCTCAAGTTACCTTTTATGTCTTATGATTTCTATGATTTGTTGATGATTTGATGAGGTATGTTAAAGTGCCTATGTTTTATGGGTAAAGTATGATTTCATTCTTATGTACATATGAACTCATGTTTCCTTTCCATATTTTTATAACCCTTACTGAGCTTTTTATGCTCATCCCAAGTTTTTGAAATTTTTTTCACAGGTCAAGGGAAAGGTACATGATGTGATGATAGTGTCAAGGATGTGTCAAGAAAGAATCCATGTTTTATTTTAAATATGTTTCCGTTGATGGGAAGAATGAATATTGTCTTTTATGTAACCACTTGGTTTAAATGTGGAATGTAATGCAAGTTTCATGATCTAATTCTCTAAAACTCTAAACCTGAAAAGATCCTCAATGTGTAATCTTGTAATAACTGAAGATTAAGTAAGGTTTAAGGCTGTGGCCTTATAACTATTACAAACCATCGGAAAGGAAACACAATCTACGATAGTCATCCTCTATATGGGCTCTTCCCTTTACATGTATCATATAAAACCAAGGTCAAGAATACCCAAATGAAAAAGTAGTGTGTGATCAGTAAAAATCAATAGGATAACACCAAGAATAAATATAATTCCTATGCATATGAATTTTTTACTTCTTATAAAAACTATGTTTTAGAAAATTTCACAATAAATCATTTTTCATTTAAAATCATCTTTTGTTTTTATTTTCAAAGGAAGGAAATATTTTAATAATGAAAGTAATATGAACTCAGATAAATACATGGGGTATAAGAAGATGAATAAAATAGTTTTCAATAATATATATGCACATAAAGTGGGAAGATAATCATATCAAGTAAATATGTTGGTAATGTATTCACAAAGAAAAAAGGGAAATCAAGGACATTAGGGTGTACACAACTAAGATACACAAGAGACACTAGCTGACATAAGTGAATAATAACTCCATGAACCTTGATTATTTTATAAATACTACCCAGTAGAACCAATTTTAGCACTCATATAATTTAAAATATATTCCTTTTATATTAAATTTAATTTCTTCAATAACATCTGCTATATGCGACACTGAGTTTAAATGAGACACAATACTCTATTAAAATATTATTATTTAAATGTGGATGTTATAACCTATCCATTATGGACTAAATAAATTTGGAAAATTACATGTTCTAAAAATGTAGAAATATATTAAATGATTACCTATTGACTTGAAAAAAACAAGTCATTAAAAAGAAAAATATATTTTTTCTGCAAAACTGTATTGTTTCTAAAATGTGGTTTAGTCATGCTTTGTGCACATAATTTAAAATTAATTTTTACCAATATCAAAAAAAATTAAAAAATAAAATTAATTTTTAAAATAATAATATCAAAATTATCTTATGGTGAATTTTGTGGTTTTTTTGAAATGTTTAATTTTTCAATGAATAGAAAAAAATACTGATTTTTATTAAAAACTGCCTTTTCATTAAAATAATTTACAAGCATAGATTTATTTTAAATTGGTTTTAAATTAATATTAGTTAAATTATATTTCTATATAACTATTTTTTTTTCATTTTAATCATTTTTAGGTTGACTTCTGACATAATAACTTTTTTAACATTTGATATATTTTCTTTGGAAAGCCCTTTTTCTTGTGTCTTTGGGTATAATTTTAAATTAAAATTTTATACTTGTGTTAGTTGAATTTGATAAGATGGATTAAATATTTGGAATTATAATATTTAATATTATACAAAAATATCAATCTATTCTTTTGTCACAATAACTAGGAAAAAATAATAAATTTATTAGTACGGCTAAAGTTTAAACGAGTTTTTGTGCATTACATACACCTGTGTTAAAATTAATTTTCAACATAGATATAATTTTTATATGATAAATTTGATTTAATATTTAGAATAATTTGGCGCAAATTATATAATAATGATCACTTTATTATTTTATTAATTGATAAATTGCATGTGTCAAGAAAACTAGTTACCGTAGTAAAAACTAAAACAACAAAATTAAGTAAACCTAAAGGTGAGGAATAAAATGTTAAAAACATGTGTTTTTTCTGTTAGAGTTGATTCTAAAACCTATCATCCCTAAAATTAATTTTTAATCAATTTTGGAGAAAATTGTGGTGGGAGTGACTTTCCCGTTATTGAATAGTTTTTGGTATTTAAAAAAATGCATCTCCTCCTCAATTATTAAATGGAACTCAATACCTTATTTTATTCAAACCTATTAATACATTTGGATCGATCGAAAACTACCAAAATATATTATCCAAATAACTATACACATTATAGAGCTTATGGTATTTCAAAAATACCATCCTATAATCCTTACTAGAATATCCAGAATGTGGTTTATCATAGAAAAGGTAATTGTCATAAAAAATCTCTTTCATTTTCATTCTACCTTTTCCACCATCAATTATGTATTAAAAAATAAAATATAATAACAAAATTTTATCCCATAAATGGAAATGTTATTATATTTAATGAATAAGATGTATATGTCTCCACCTCCATTAAAAGGGAAACAAAATCGTCGATCATGTGTACGACAAACTACCACTTTGTGAACTAGTCTAACGTATTTTCCATCAACACATCCCATGAGTGTACATAATTATGGATTTAATGTGTGTGTATATATATATATATAATATTTATGATATTATTATAATTATGTAATTATAGTATCACATATACATTATTTATTTCCATTCCATTTAAAATATGACAGGGTCACTAATGTGTACTGCCGACTACTACCTCACGAAGTGATGTGATTTGTTTTTTATTTACACTTTACATAGAAGGTGATGAAAATAAATTTAGTTTATATATGTGATATATATGAAATTATATTTATTATGTAAAATTAATATATCACCCACTTCATTACCCTTGCACCCATTAAGAAATGATATCGTTGCTCGGGCATACATATGACTTATTTTTTCCATGATGTGATGGGATTCATTTACCATATCCAATTTTAAATAATGATTTCATAAATTTAGTTGATGAGTAAATATGATTTTCAAAACATTATTATATTTACTATGATGATGTGTCTATATCCTAATAAAAATAACCATAACAGTCATGAAAAAATATAGTAATTAACACCTGAAACAATGAAAATAATGAAATAATATCAACAAACTAGTGGAAAATGTTATAAGAGGATCATATATGATGTTATATATATAGATATGGTTCTGTTATAAATTAATAACATAATTAATACCATTATAAACGAGTTTAAATCACGTTCCCCCAAAATGAAGTGTGGGGTAACAGATTTCATGTCAATTTTAATTTCATGGTAACAAATTTGTTAATATACACCTATTCACTTTTATATGGTCTATATACTACCTCTTATATTAATTTAGCATGAATAATAATAACACCCTATGAGTTTAAAAATTATTTCATTTAGAAAAAATTTAATTTCGTTAATATCTTGTGATGCATGCAATATAGGGTTTCAACAAAGAATGGTTCAGTCACACTTTTCACCCTTAATTTAAAATTAATTTATAACCCTTTTTGAAAATTTATTTTTTAAATCAGAATAAAAAAATATTTTTGGGTTACTTTTTTGGATTTTTCTAAAAACGTTCATTTTTTGATGAATAGTGAAAAATACTGAATTTTAATTGAAAAAATAATATTATTTTAAATTATATATAATTTCAACTTATATTTTTAATCCATTATATAGTATAATTAGTTCAATTTTATATCAATTAAACCAATTTTATTTATTATTTCCATTTTAATATTAAATGTTCATAAAAAATATAGTGAACTTTGAATATTATATCTTTAAAAACCCGCTCTCTCATCATGTATGCATGATTATTTTTAAATTATAAATTTCCAATTATGTGAATTTAATTTTAAAAATTGAATTCCAAATTTTGTGAAAGTATAATTTATATTATCTAATAATTTTAACTTAATTTTTTACCAAAATGAATAGTAAAAACATTAAAAATTGTGTACAGTTGTTAAGGTAAAAATGGATTTACCGTAGGGTTAAAATAATAATCTAAAAGTGAAAATGATCTAAAATGTTATATTTATTTTATTTTATGAGTTTATTATGACCTCTTAAATCAAATCATATCAAATATGGAAATTAATTTTTCACATTCTTTTGAATATGACCCATATAATAAGTTTAGTAAAGAAAACAACAAAAAAAGGATTCTTCCTTGATTTTAATAACTATAAAGCCTTGGGATAGGGACAAAAACATCATTGGTTGAGATATATAATTTATTTTGAAACAAAAATGATTTATTTTCATTATAATAATTTGTCTTAAAATTTTAGATGTGACAAAATTACTTTAAATAATTAATAAATTTCAATGCATTAATTATTTAGTTAGAAATTATATAAAACAAATGGTAGTAAAAAAATTAAAAGTGAAGTTTATTGAAAGAATTGTTGTTTTTCACTATTTTTTGATGAATATATCATGTTACAATAGTTTTGACATAATATATTCTAATTAAATCATTATCGTAATATTTTGAAATTCAATTTAAATGAATAATGTCAAAATTGACATTAATTTTATTTTATAATAAATAATATTTTATTAAATTACTTAAATTTACTTAAAATACAATATTCTTCCCAGTTATTTTTAAATTTTAATAAATATCAATTATTTTCCATTTATTGGCCAAATTTAATCTTATAATGACTATATTGACACAAAAATATTAACAAATACATTGTTTGCATAGTTATGGTTAAAACTATGTTTCTTCACGTACATGCGATTGTGTTAATATCATTTTTCAAAACACATATTATTTTTAATTAATAAATAATATTTAACAATTATAATCATTAGTAAAAATTATCTGATAAATTTTACTTTAATTTAGTCAAAATTGATACATTACCTTGGTTAGAAAACCTGTTACTGTGATGAAAAAGTCAAAATAGTAAAAATAAGAAAACTAAGAAGTTAATAAAAAATGTTAAAACTTTCTTTTTATTATTTTTTAGATGTTTTTATAGATAATTTAATCCTTCCATCCAATTAATTATCAATCTTTGATCCACTTGAGGTAATATTTACCTTCATATAATGAATACTTTTTGGTATTTTCAAAACTGTCACTCCTCAACTATAAAAGGGCACTCACTCCTCTCACTTATCCATAACTATAAAGGAATTTTTATCATAGAACCCTAAAAAATTACTTACCAAATTCCCTCAAATAATCCTATTATCCTTATTTTGGTTATAAATCAAACATTGGAAGGCTTTATTACAAACCTAACAGGGATACCCGAAGAAGAGGTAACACTTTTCAATGAGCATCACTATTTTTCATCCTTCTCCACATCCATAACTTTTTATTAAACCATTTTGATATAATAACCATAGTATCTTAAGTATACTTATATTTTTATAATTATTAAATTATCTAAAACCATCTCTTCTTCAATCAAATGAGTTACGAAATCATAGTTTGTGTGTACGATGCACTACTGCCTCACAAACTGATGTCGTTCATTTTTTCATTTTCACTTTTCAAGGATAGGTATGATGATAGATATAAAGTATATATATTTTACTTATAACATATTTATACCTTTTGAGTCACTATATCATATATATATATATATTTACATTCCATTTCATAGTAGACATAATATTATCACATGTATGTACTGCGGACTACCGCCTCGTGAAGTGATGGGATTTATCTTTTACTAATTATTTACATGGAAGGTGATAAAGATAATTTTAATGATTTTATTTGATATTAATGAAATAATTATTATATTCATGAAATATTTATCATTTTTTTAAAATAATATATATCATTTTCTTTCTTACCTTTTCACTCACGTAAAGATGATAACATTGTTCATGTACGTGTGGACAATTGCCTTCACGAAGCAATGTGACTTTCTTCTCACCACCACACCACATTAATGAAATATATAAGTATATAATACAGTATATATGATATTATTATTATTATATAATTTCACAATATTACTCACCTCTTTTCCATAATGATCATTGAAAAATGGAAGCGTTACTCGTACGTATGTATGGTATACCGTCTTCATGATCGTAACGTACTTCAGTTTTCATAACAAATATTAATTATTAATTTTAAAGTTATAATTGATGTATAAATATGATAATTATTTCATTATTAATATTCAAGAGATGATAAGACTATGTAATATACAAATGAATCATAAATTTCATGAAAAATCATACATAAGATAATAAGGAAGTTAACATCCAAAACTAACATAAATAATGAAAGATTATTAATGAACGGGTGATAATACGTTATAAAAGAATAATAAAGGATATTATAAATATTAATATTATTATTTTATAAGTTTATAACTTGTTTAAAACCACAATACATGTGCTTAAATCATTTTCAACCAAAAGAAATCATGAGGTATGCGATATTTTCTCAATTTACATCTCATTGAGACTTATTTGTTATTATGAACCAATTCAATTTTATGTGGTGTATATAAAACCCCCATTGACATGTAATTTTCATGAATACTTAATTTTTAATGGTTTTTCAAGTTTAAATTTTAATTATTTCCTCCAAGAGGATTTCACATAAAAATTACCAAATGATAATAGTTATTGTGAAATCTCACTTTGTTTTGTGATTGTTAATTTTATCATGAAATAATAAATTTATTTAATCATTTATTATTGTAAATTAAATATATATTAAATATACATATTCCTATGTGATGGATAATATTATTTCCTAAACCATATTGAATTTTTTACATAGGTTTTTTACTTTGAAATATATTTTTTTAACTATGGAAATGTTGAAAAATATATTCCCCATACTCAATAAAGATATTTGTTAACACATATTTTTTATAAATTAAATAAATTATTATATATATGAGTAATTATTTTTAAATTCAGTACACAAGTTGGGGACTAGTTAATATAAGCTTCTTGATGCATCATTAGTCTCATGAGACAAATCATTTGGCCAAATCAGATGGGTTTCTACTTACAGACTTAAATAGTCTTGAGGATAGATCATGAAAATAACTATTTTGAGGATATATCTTCACAATTTAGATATTTGAAAATTTTTATTCCATCATTATTGATATTCCATATGATTAATTGATTATTTTTAATAATCATTGTCATGTTTCAAGCTCATCTGATTATTTATATGGAATTATCTGATAATCTTTTATTATTGCCATATTATGATCAAGTAATTGATTAAATGGAAAGTGTTTAATTTATTTACATTTTCATATTTATTATTCATTGTCTATTCATGTAGTTCTTTAATTTAAATGGAATGTGTGTTTAGTATTTTACCTGGCCATGTTGATTACTCTCTATTGATTTATGGTAGCTTCTGATATACTTAACCCCTACTGATCATTTGAACTAACCCTTATTTGGTTTCCTTTCCACTAGTTATGAAGATTAATCCTTTGAATGAATTTTTATGTATACTAAGGTTTTACTTTTGTTATGATTTATTATATTTTCCCAATGTAAAATATGCATCATGTATGTAATTTGGTTCTCTAAAACTACTAAAGTGTTTGGTCCTTTAGGATGTGCTTCCTTGTATCTATGATAATGTAATGAAGTAAGGCATCAGATCAGGGTTACTAGGGTTGGGTTCATTATAGTTGTTATTTGGGGAAGTTTAGTTGAAACCATGGGAACTAGATTTATGAAAATAATATATTAGTTATCATAAACCTTTGATAGACTTTGAGGATAATTAGAGATGAACATCCTAAAGTTTTAGTAAAAAATTAGATTATGTGGGTCTTCCTAGAAATAAATATCTATCTAGATACTACATGTGAATTTGATTCTAGGACAGAGGTACCTAGTGCATCAGGTGTGACTCGAGCATTATTTGGTACCCAAAATTGGTCTTTAATCTTCACCTAGTTTGACACTCGCATGTGAAATTATTAAGATAATTAACATCTTCATTTTAATCCATTATAAAGGATTTGAAAATAAAAATATCCCCAAAGAAACCATGTTTATGATTATAATATTTATATGCATATATTTTTCAATTTTTGATATGTTTTTCACTAGTTTTTGAGATTAAACATCATATTGTAGAATTTTATGTTCTAATATAGTGTATTCCATTGTTTACAATTGAAACCTAGAAGGAAGAAGGGTATCAATACTTGTGGCCAATATAGAGGATTTCCTACTAAGGAATCTAATACAATTGGTATTGAAACTAAGAAAGTTATGAATATATTAGGGAATATTAATTAGGTTATAAAAAATAACCTTTTCTAGAAGGAGAAACATGTTTCATGATGAGATTATCTTATGTTGGAACACTTTATGTGATATATTTCCCCATAATTTAGTGGAACTAATGATACAGTAGAATATGATCAATATATTAAGTCATTGAAGATGATATTTATGGAATTGGTATGTGGTGAAAATGAAAAGTTTATGCCTTCAGGTTATTATATCATAGTAGACACTGATCAATGGTGTTCATCGGTCAATAATACTATGGAGTAAGAGTAAATAGAACTCATGGAATGGGAAGATTTTAAGGATACATTCTTTGAAAAATATTTCCCTCATTAGAAACAAACTGATTTAAAGATAATGTTTCTTAGAATAAAATAAAGGGATATGAAATTTTAACTGAGTATGAAGCTACCTTTATAGGGTTAGCTATGTATGATGTATATTACATTTTTAACACATAGTGTAAGTGTTTCCAATGCTTTCATTGGAATGCACATATGCCTGTTGAAGGACACGCTGATCTGTATCCCCACATTCCCACTTTCCAAAGGCGGGAAACATATTTCACTTATTCAGGGTAATTTTATCCTTGATCAAAATGGGATGATGGAATTTTAGTTCCTCCTTCTATGGATTCCTCCTCAGAACTCGTTTCTTAGTCTATGTATCCCTTAAAGATTAAAACATTGTTCTTGAAAATCTTCCCAATGCCATGTCTTCATGGACTCTAGTTAATTACATTACTTCTGTAAGGACATTCAAAGGTTTTAATTTAGAGAAGAAACCTACAGTTGGGGGAGTAGTCATGTTGGAAATCGCTAGCATGTCTGGATGATGGAACACTAATGTGTATGGGTTTCTTCCCCTTATGATAGGGCTTCTTGAGGGTGCAGAATTTTGAGGTATCTTGCGTTGAATGTGGGGAATTAAATTCTATTGGCATGTCTCTGATGTTTTCCTCAGCATACCATGATTAACAAGGGGTATGATAGGAGTTTAAAATCTAGCAAAGATAGATTGGACTGATCAGAACATTGATGGGAGTGGATCAAAAGAGCACAACCCAAGGAGGGAGCACATGAGAGTTCTACTAGATGGGAAGATCGAAACGTCCCATGAGGACGGGTCGGAGGATGCTCGGTTACCTATAAAGGGGATTTTAGGGTTGTTCATTAGTTGGGACTGAACCTCAGGGAGGTTTCATACGTACCCTGTCTCAAGATACAGGGATCAAAACCCACGTAGTTCAAAGGGGTGATAAATCTTGGTGTTCTCAGAGGGCAGCGACCTAAAGATGATGTTGGGGCTTACATGTGGATTTTGGCCCATCATAAGAGGGACGCTCTTAGTTATATGATTATGGATTGTTTGGGGCTTACACAAGGTTTGCTGCCTGAGGTAGTGGAGTGATATTACTGGGATGTGGTGGCTCGGGTGAGAATCAATATGGAAATGGAAGGTTGAGAGAAGTGGATGGAGAATGAGATGGGATCAACATGAGGATGATGACAGTATTGTTCGTGAGCCACATAAAAGATTCCTACATATCCCTATCATAGGGAACCAAAGTCTTCATAGTTTATTTGGGTGATGGGACACCTGTAGAGGTGGCCCTATGAGAATGGATGCATGGATGGGACCTGAAGGAAGTGGAACCGTCAACTTCGGTCCTGACCATCCCAAAACATAAGGGCTGAAGAGAGAGACCAGAATGAGGCATGGGTGATGGTATTGAACCTTAGGGATGATTCCTACATATCCCCATGGCAGAAAATTAATGTTCATGTAGTTGAGGATTGGGAATATAATTGGGGTGTACACATAGGACAACGACCAGATGATATACTGAGGCTTACGCATGGTTAGCAGCCTGGGATGGTCTAATGCCTAGGGGGTAGACTATAGATGTGGGTCCCAACAAATGGTAAAAAAACAGATTACTGCTGGTTGTGGACTACAATGGATTTCCACTAGTTTGGGGTACAATGTCTTATCTCTAGTTGGGGGTACAGTGGCTTACCGCTGGTTGGGGTTACAAGGGCTTACCGTTGGTTGGGGTTACAATGGCTTTCCACTGGTTGGGGTTCTAATGGCTTACCACTGGTTGGGGTTCCAATGGATTGCCACTAGTGTGGTTGAACCTCAAGGAAGATTCCTACATACCTTTTCTAGGATACATAGATCCAAACCCTCTTATTTTGAAGGTATACAGTTTAGCATCATGCTGGACAAAAAGGGGGCGTACAATTTAACGTCGTGCAGGACAGGGGTGAACCAACCTGAGGTTGTCGGGTCTGATGGGTGATGGGCATGAACCTTGAGGAGGCTTACTACGTACCTTACTTGGAAAGGTAAAGGATCAAATTCCACATAGTTCGGTAGGGCCATGCAGTTTAACATTATGCAGGATGAAGTTGAACCAATGTGAAGGGGTCGGGACAAGTTTGTGTTGGACCTGAACCACAGGGAGGCTTCCTATGTACCTTGCTCAGATAGGGGGGATTATCAATGTCCGTGTATTTTGGTATGAGAGACCTGCGAATTACACTCTAGAGTGTCTTTGGAAGGATTTCATGTTCAATGCATACTCTAAGCCCATTTGATTCATTTTTGGTGTGAGAAACAAGAGGCAGCAAAGACCTGACGATCATGTCACGAAACCTCGGTATGCAGTGAATGAAGTGGGGCTTAAACATGGTTAGCAGACCAAAAAGTTACCCTGGGATGACACGTGGTTAGCAGCCTAGGGATATTGATGTTGGGACTTACTCTAGGATGGAGGCCCAATGGTGATAAATCCCGAAAGGAGAGGGGCAGGGTAATGAAGGTCTTTGTTCCCTTCTCTCCTAAAGTATTTGTCACCGAGGAAGAAAGGAGGAGTAGGGATGATACCTCATAAAATAAAGGATAGGGGATTACACCTATATGGTTTCCCTTCCCCGCGGACATATGGCGTTCCAGCAAAGAGGATCTAATTCAATGTGGGAAAGATCTCACTCCTGTAGACACAAGATGGTGTGGAGAATTTCTGAGATGGGGAACCCCGTGAATATTTCATGGGGTGATGATGTAGTTTAACATCATGTTCTGAGGACAGGGGTTCTTGGCAGTGTAATGTCCTGTAGCTTGAACAAGGTGGGTTCACTCAGCATCCCTAGGACTTACATGACAGATACTCACCCACCCATGTGGAAGGGAAGGCATCAGCAATGCTGTGTTGGGGTGGTGCTTTGGAGTTATCCATTGAGTTCCCCATGTTAGTGTGGATATGTGAAGAAGAAATAGTCGTTATCATTCCTATGTGAAGAAGCATGAGGTGAAAAAACGCAACATGAAGCACCACTGAATGGACCCTAAAATTGCTTCGTACAAACATAGAGGGTTGTACAAAATAAGGGTTTGTAGGATAGGTGTGTTTCACATAAGAAGTTCCCTAAGATAGTGTATGGGGAAGTAACATTGAATATATGCTTAAGGTATCACAAAAGGTGGATCCAGTGATGATCCATGCTCGGGTTACACCTCTATTCCCTAGGCGGCAATGAGCCCTTCTCTAGCCCGTCCCCCCTCAGAGGGGTAGGGACCTTTTTGGAATCTCCTTGATGTTAGGTACATTCCTTTCATACCCTTTTTGAACCTGGATTGTATTCCATCCTTCCCATAGATTTTTGTCAGCCCAAAAGTCCCTAAAAGCTTTGAAGGGATTTTGCTTCTTCCAATCACGAACCTGGAATTCGCGGAGGCATCTTACTTGCTGGATCTGACCCTGTTCACACAATTCAAGCGACGCCGACCTTCGGTGGATGCTTTCAAATGATTCATTTTTGAAAAATGGGGTTTGCAAGAGTGTGCTATTGTTGTCCTCCTTGACTCCAAGAGCTTTATGATTCAGATCACCTTTGAAGATGACCTAATTCTCGCTTGGTCGAGCATGCCTTGCTTCTGGGAAGGTGCTCGATTTCTCCTCTTTAAATGGCCATAAAATATTCACATGAAACACGAACCGACAAATATGGTGGATTGGGAATGTTTTCCTGAACTTTCTCTTCCTTTTCAAAATCCCTCGATTCTTCGATTACTTAGAAATCTGTTTGGCCGGTTCCTCTGCACCGATAATCAGACTCGTACGTTGTGTCACCCAATTTCCCTAAGAGTGTGTATCGAGGTTGATATTTCAAAGCCTCTGGTTGAAGCCTTCTAGATTGTCATGGGAGAGGAATTTAGGTATAATCATAACAACATTTTTGAATCGTGGTTTGAGTACAGTTCTTTGTGAAAGATTCTTGGTCATAGTATGGTGATATGCAGGAGAAGGGTGAGGCAACAGGATATTAATCAGGAGGTCCATGTTGATTGGGTCCAGGGTGGTCCTCCAAGTGATGTCGATTTATTCAATTCTAGGGATGGAGCAGGATTAGGAGATGGTTGTGAGGGTTCCTAGCAGGGGATAGGCAAGGCTGAGGTGCCCCCCCCCCCCGTGTTTGACTAGAGTAATGGAACAAAATCTTGTAAGGAGCTCTCATCCAGAGCCTAGTGTATCAGAGATATTCAATAGGTTGCGGATAGATTTGGAAAGCCCTCCAAGCATGAAGTCATTTTTAGGGGGATCCAAAGCTAGTGTGGTGGTCGAGGTATCTTCGGATGTGAAATATGTTCAATCTCAGGATTCAGGGAGATCTATAGGAGCTAATGTACCAACCTCCAAGGGTGTGGCTAGTCCGAGGCCATTCGCTTATGCAATGGTTATACGTGATGGCGCTAGAAACAATTCTAACATGGGGATTCATTCATCTAGCAAGAGAAATTACAAGGATGGATAGGGGTGGGGGAAGCCTGCTCAGGTTGGGAGGCCACTGATCACCTGTCAGGGAACCAACTCTGGGAGGATGTTTCCCTGTCTCAAGATAAACAACACATTTGACAGTCTATGAAATGATGAAGAGTTCTTTGGAAACTCCAATTATCCCTATGAGGCCGAACTTGAGGAACATCTCTCAGATGATAGTAGTTTGGGAGGGGTTGATCAATGTCTGCACAACCAAATAATAAATAAAGGGAATAAGAAAAACAAGGACCCGGGGTGCTATATTGTTTCCATGAATCCGAAATCTAAGGGCCATAAAGACTACTCTTATCTTCCTTAACCGATGGAGACTCAGTCAGCCAAAAAAGATAATAAACTAAAGGAACACGAGATTCGGAAAGAGGGAAGAGAGGTGTCTTAGAAAGATGTTTCCATCGTGTCCCAAGTGCAAGTGGAAGGAAACTCAAGGGAAGATGACCATCATTAGGAGACACATATGCACTCTAAGAAAATGATAGAAAGGGAGGATACTCTTTCCCTCAGACATAAATGTGCAGAAGCAACCCCTGACGGCTTATAGGGCATGAAGGATGCAGATTTGGATACTCATTTGGAACTTCTCATGCACTATGGAGAAGAAATGTAGGAGGATGTTCTAGTGATCAAGGCAGCATGGGAAGAAATTGATGAGATGATGGGAAGACTGATCCAAGTAGAATTTACTAGGGAGAAGGCTGAATGGTTTGACAAGAAAGATAGTTTATTGATAAGAGTCTTCAATATGGTGGAGATCAGTAAAGCAGAATACATGACGTCTTGGGAGCATCTAGCAAGACACTATGAAAATAACATAGGGGGAGATCCAGCCAACCAGGTAAATTTCTTACCCTATAAACTATTTAGGGAAGGAGATGCTAATCATTTTGACTTTTGTTTAATAATTCAAGTATGACCTTTGATGCTTGATCTGTTTTTCTGTAAGGTTCTCACTCCCCCCTTAAAAGTGTTTTGAAAATAAAAAAGTTATTTTGGAGGAGGGAGCACATGAGGAGGGTGTATTGAACACAAAAGAATGGATTTGTCTGAAATAGGTGCTCAAATGAGAAATATTGTGCACAATAATTTGGGTTGCGTAGATAATGGAGGTGTACGAACAATTGGATAATATTTGCACCGAATTGGATGATTTTTTCACACAATTGGTGGAGTTTTGAACACAAATGGCTTATCAATAAAGGAACTGAGATAGGGTTTGACCCTAGGGGCCCCGCCTGTAGGCGGACCCCTAGGAGACCTGTTGTAGAAAATCATTTACCTGAATATCATATTTTTTGTGTGGAAGGGATGTACTATGGACTGGGGAGATGGATAAAATTCTTCATCCACCGGAAGTGAGGGGGTGCACTTCTATTTATAGGTTATTGGTGGCTTCAGGTGGGCACATAATTCAACCAACATGGAAAACCCATCCAATCCATCAGTCATGTGGGACTTTCCATGCTGGCACACAAAATCCCCCTGGTCGTGCAGGTTTTATGTGCTGGGGAGAGGTTTTACCTACTCCCTCCCAAAATTTCCATGCAACCTTTTGGTCCATCCTATAATCATTTTCTAATTAAAAATATGCCTTCATGTTTTTCCAAGAATTCCTACCTGAGGACTTCGGTCGATTTTGGCACCTAAAAATGCCCCCCTCAGAATTGGAGCTATAAAGGGGCATAGAGGTCAGATTTTGAGGGAAATGCCAAGACGCCCGACCAATTTGGGGGAGGGGCTCAAATAAGAAAATATATGGCGCATAATTTCTTTTTCACATGCGGAATAACAAATTTTCAACTATAAATACCCCCAAGGGTCCCACGCTCTATACAAGGTTTCTCACATGATATGCTTCGAAGCTCTCATGTCATTAAATCTCACCCACCCTTATGCTAAATTCATTCTATTTTGTGTGGAATCATATAATTTAGTCGCTATTTTTCATGCTCTGACCATTTTCTACGCAGAATTTCTATTTTTCGCATAGCCTCTTGGTTGCCTCCAGACTTTAACAGAAAATGTCTACTGATCAAAGTGATGTTGGGAGAGAAGCTATCTATGATTCTCGGAGGGTTGACTTGATGGAAAGACCTAAGGTTGAGGGTTCTGGGAAACTTTTATCTGATAACAAAACCCTTTTCAGTATGTTGACCCAATCCGAGAAGGATTATGTGCTATCTAACAATCTACCGATATGGGACTTCGGTATTTTAGAGGAGGTACCAGTGCCAATATTTGATGTCGATACACCATGGTCATGGGTGATGTGTGATGATGATTTTCCACAATACAAAATTATAAACAATGGCCATCCTTCCAGAGAAACTAGGAACATGGCCATTTATGTCCTGCATCCAAGTTCTAGAACCATCTTGGGAAGCAAGCCTATTTTCTAGGATTCTTCGACCCGTTATGAAATTACCTTACAACATTGTATCACAAATTAGACCAAGGGATGGCTACATGATTGTGAATTAAGGCATGGGAGAAACTTTACTAGTGAGTGGGCATGAGCGTATTGGGTACGGAAATCATGTGACCAGTTCAACGCAGAATTGCAGCATATTAGGATGTTCTAGGTGTTGTGGATGTCGTAGTTCCATTCCTATAGCTAGAAAGAACTCGGGCCGGAGATGTTTAGATAGTGGTGCCCTGATACCAACACCTTCTATCTTAATTATGGGGAGGTTGGAATCAGTCATTGGGATGTTCATTTCATTGGGGGTATCCCTTCGGATGGGCATCAGTACGATGAGTTTCTTCTGACAAAGAATATCTGGGGGATAGGTCGTGGACTGCCATCCTAACATGGAATCTATTATATCTAGCCAAGGAGAGACTCTGGGTCAAGGAATTTATTATATACATCCTTTATTCAATGTGTTTTGGCCTGTATCTGAAGAAAGACCCGAATATAAAGATGTAGGGGTGTTGGAAGCGGTGTCAGACCAGGGCGCAGAGGAGAAAGAGCAGGTCATGTTGAAGGATCTTGGAAATGGTGAATATCATTCCTGGGGTTTTTTTGTCGATGAAATCCAAGACCTAAACGTCTAGTATTCCAGATTTCTTACTACATTCTTGATTGGGTGGATACTGCCAGTAAGGGGTACTAGGATGGGAGTCTTCCCAGCAACATTAGTGATGGTCAGTATCATGGAATCCAATCTAATATTTAACAACTGTGTCCCTATATTGGCCTAACTATATGCCATTCAAGGGTGTATTTACAGATGAGCTCACTAAGGAGGATCTGTGGAACTTTCAAAGTCCTTCATGGTTGTATCGCGGCTCACTGTGGCAGGTACACTTTTCCAAATTCTATTTTCTCCCATATAACAGTTTGAGACCTTCTTTGTTAAATATTGTTGAGATTGTTCCATTGATTCTAAATGAAGAGAGGATAAGGATCAGGATCGGTAATCACAAAAAATTTATCATTATTTTGTTCCCCATCCAGGCCGTTCTGATGATATAATATGGGAAATACTCACTAGAGAAAAGATAATACTTTCAAAGCATCAGATTTGGGGTGTTTGTGGCCAAGAACGATGGGCAGATCCTTTGTGAGCCCTATGTGTCATCATGGTTTTACAAGGAGTTTGGATGCATCCAAC
This sequence comes from Viscum album, assembly GCA_963277665.1. Classification (NCBI taxonomy): domain Eukaryota; kingdom Viridiplantae; phylum Streptophyta; class Magnoliopsida; order Santalales; family Viscaceae; genus Viscum; species Viscum album. The sequence goes on along the minus strand of OY728127.1, from coordinate 1,326,935,564 downwards.
AGATGACGAATAAGGTATATATAGATGTATAGGGAGAGAAACATCTTTGCATTCTTCATCAAATATGGATGACGTTCATGAATTACGGCTCTGGTGTGGTAATTACCTTTTCCCCACTGAGTTGATGATGGCCTCTTGACAAAGTATGCTGAAAATTGGATGGTGGCATATCCTGAGGGGTCCTGTGGAAGTGAGTTTAGAAACTCAAGGTGGTCAGTGTGGATCCTGGATGGTGAGAGAGTAAACAAGGCGCTGTTGGGGAGGATAGGCTGGGAACAAGTTGGGCAGCTAGGTCAGTACAGGCTGAGACTTTAGTGGCAAGAATGTCACATGGTGCAACCATACCCTCATCATATGGAAGGTGAGGGGTCTATGAAAAAAAATTTGGAGGGGTCAGGGAAATTACTAGGATGAATATTAGGTATATTCTTCGACCTTATAAGGACGCAATCTTTCTTGCACTATGTCCATCCTGGCGGACCCTACGGTAGTTAGTGATCCCCAAAGTACTTTGTAAAAAAATGGTACGAGATGAGATCTAGCTGCCAGGCATTGGACTCATTCATATTGATGACAAGGTGAACTTTCGTTATCGGCACACTTATTTGATGTCCATGGATGTATATTAACACTAAATGGGTGGTGTGAGGAACCAACTCTCCTAGTGAAAGTGATGCTCGGACAGGTGCATGATCCGGAAAGTATGTCATATGAAGATGAGGATGGTGATGAGGAGATGGAGGAAAGTGAATCAGAAGAAGAATAAGAAGAAGAAGAAAAAGAAAAAAAAGAAATAGGGGAAGCTAAAGAGCATCTTTGAGGTGAAGTGTCTCAGGGGATGGCCCACCAAGTGAGTCCTCGGGAGAGTGGTGAGATTGCTGGCTATGACATGGAAATGGATGATCAACTCGAGGTATACCACAATTCGTATCCTATCCTTTCCTCTTTTTGTCATTTATAATCACCAATCGATCTTTTATCATATTCAGGTGCATATCAGCACTGGTGGTTATGAAGCTCTATCTATAGGGAGTGAAGGTGAACCTATAGAATGAGGAGGAGAGCGAACACCCATTATTGAATTAACATGTGATGAAGGATCTCCAACAGTGGTAGCTCCTGTAGTGACTAAAACACTGGAGGTTGATGTGATGAGCTCTTATAAGTGTCATTCCTTTGATTCCTGTATCTATCATCAGAGAGCTTAGTTGATCAGGTCATTCATTATTTGTGAAGTAATCATGATATTGGTGGCTTGGAAGGCCACTAAATATATACCATCTGTAGTGAATCTGATGGCGACTATACCAACCCACTCAGAACCCGCTTCTCAAACCAAGCCAACCCCGACACCTGGTGAGAAAGGGGTTGTGGGAACCGGTGATATCCCTCTTTGGGGGGGTATAAAGTTGGTATAGGTGAAATTGTTGAAGTAGAGATGATAAAGGAAGGTCTCCCACAAATTTAAGAACCTAACCCCTTGTGAGGAATACTGGAGGGAGAACATGCCACTGATCATCTAGTTGTTTCCCTGAATACTGGCCTACAGACCCTAAAGAGATAGATGGTTTTGATCATCAAGTAGCTAAAGAGATGTATGATGCGACCCAAGGGGTGGAAGTGTATTGGTCACTTCCTCAAACATCCAATTGTTGACTGGGTTCCCCGAATGGGATCACTGTGCACCTAGTACCACCTTATCTATGTTGGAGGGGTGGATCCTCGTCATCATTATATAATGATTCAGGATTATATGGATGAGAATATGTCGGAGAGTAACCAATGTCTTGTCGCTGACCAATGCCGGAAAAAATATGTGAACATAAAAAAGTTCCTTGAGGCCATGTGAGAATTTTGATGTCTTGAAGATCAAGCTAATGAGTGAGCCACATTCATTGCCAACCAATCTGAGATTATAAAATTGTTTAAGGCTGAGTTGGTCGAAGCCCGGGAGCAAGAAACACAAGAAAACCATCAAATGGCATGGCTTCAAGCTGATCGAGAGTGAATACATTTCAGAGCTAACAAGATTCGCTCCACATCTTCATATGAAGAGAGGGAGCTCAGGGAGCAGGATGTAGATCTAGAGGCTACAAACTAGAAGGTGGTAGAACTGGATTGATTTATCAAAGGTGTTGATCAATAAGGGCCCTATTTTGGCCAAACTAATAAACATATCCTTTTTGTTTCATTTTATTCATAACTAAATTCTTGGATGGACTATTTTGTTGCTTTTTTATTTTAACTTTCACATCTTAATCATAACTGTGGGGTAACCAACAATCAATCCCTAAGCTCATGTAGGTCATTCCTAGTGTGAGAAAAAAAGGATGGTTGAATTATTACTTTGCTTGAATATGGGAGTGCCAACCAATATCCAAGCATTCAGGGTTTAAATGACCAATTTGGTCTTCCAGGAAGAAAGAGGGAGGCCTGACTGGAGAATGATGTCCTTATAAAAGTCAATTTTCTATTTTCCCAATGTGCTCTAGTGCGTAAGAGGAGAAACAAAAGGGGTGTTAGAATCAATCCGAACATAGTGGAGTGTAAAGTGTGAATCACGATGATAAAAATTCGGAACACAATAGGGATGGAGTGATAATAAAGGATAACTTATAACTGTTTTTGAAACACAGTATCCTTATTTTTTTATCTTGAAATGGGGATAACAAATGAGGGCCGAACACTGACCATGTTTGAAACATAGTGCCTAACTCGAGATGTCATTCATTTGTCATCTGGAATGTTATCCCAGGACAATAATCAAGCCATAGGCCAAGCATCTGTACTATTAGGGGGTTCCTTTAGATGTGAAATATGGTGGGGATCTGAATAAGGGGTAGGGAAAGCATTAAGGGTGATGTGATGGGTTGTTCAAATAGAGTCCAACACTCTTGAAATTATGCCACCGTGATGAAAACACAATAGGTGAGCACATCGGTACGATCAGAGATCATACTTATTCACTAAATGGATCTCTCTGGGGAGAACCTATAATGGAATGAAGTTTTACATCATGCTAATGAGGACAATATACATGTTTTTTAACGTCGTACAGTGAGGACGGTGCATGGAATATTTTAATGACATATGACCAGGACGTCATACATAGTTTTAAGGTCATACTGCATGTACCAAGGCTAACAGTTTAAAGTCATGTTTCACTAACTATAGGGTCCTAGTTTAAGGTCATAGAGACTAGATTGTGATCAGGGCCGAGGGGCCAGAAGGGTTAAATACCCTAGGGATGGGCCCAGAGAAAAATTTCTGGGTGTCCTCACGTATCCCATATGGATTATAATCAAGAAAAAATTAGTTCTTGATCACATCATGGTCAGGGACCGATGCTGGTAAGGGAAATCCTCTCTGAAGAGGAAGCTGAGGCATCCCATAATTATCATGGGGCATCCTGAACTTGTTCAGGGTAGGGCTGCAGTTTAAATTCATCCATCGAGGAAATAGCTACCAATAAAAGAAATGTGTGGTGCGGTACATAACCCAACATTAATGAGGACATAATACCACACCACACCATGTGTTCCCAGTGTGATTATTTAGTACAAGATCAGAGGTGGCATGACTTGGGGCCAGACCAAAAGGAAAGTGCTCGAGTGTTCCTACGTACCCCCTGAGGATGGGAATCAATCCATATATAGTTCTAGATGACCCATGTAGTTTATCATCATGGAGTATGATGGAGAGTGAAATTGGAGACACCAAAGGGGGAGTACGTGGTGTGGCCATTATAGAATCGATGTGAATGAAGATATAAGAAGTAAACACTACACCACATAATCTTGGGGGAAATCTTTGGTCAATAGATCGAGGGCGACGAATTTTGGGTTGGGCCCAAGAAAAAGTGTATAGGCATTCATACAAACATCATTTGGATGGGAATCAATCCATACATAGTTCTGATATTATAGTTTAACATCATGTGGGATGATAAAGGCATGTGTGGCATGGATGCACCAGTACACATTACCCCAAAACCACTAAAACCACATGAGTCTTGCTTAGTGTGGGAAACAATGGGTAGTGATGGTAAGTTCCTGGTACAAGGAGGCACAGATCAAGAGAAATGCAACTCTGGGTGAACAACATCCAAAATATTACTGATCTTCATACCTAATGCACCTAAATGCATGAAGGGGTAAAACCAAGCATGTTGGAATACCACTTAAACATAAGGGAATGGAAAGATGCAAATCATGATGCCTAATATCTAGATCAAAATGATGGTGGAGTTATAATAATGGATAATTGTTGACCTTGTTCAAAACACAGTATCTATTTCCTGTTAGTCTATCCTGAGGGTCGACCCCTAACTACGTTTGAAACATGGGACCTATCGTAAAATGTCATCTGAGGTCTTTCGGGATGTTGGCCTAAGACAGTAGGTGAGACAATATGGAATGGGACCAAGATGTAAAGAGGTTCCCTTCAGACATTGAAAAGAATGGGGATCTAAATAAAGGGATCATTAAGCAGGTACATGAAATGAGGGAATGTCCCTAAAAAAATTATACACTTTGGGATATTTTCTATGACGCATTTCAGTACACCAATGAGACTTTTTAGATAGAGGAAGATGAATCTCTTTCCAAGTACAAGGGTCATGGGGTTTCATGATCCTATCTTAAGGTCGTAAAGTGTAGAATTAAGAGGGGACTTGGTTTAATGGAATGTGTGCAAGGTGAAGAAGTAGTCAAACCTGAGGCGTAGTTCCCATAGGGATATCTTAGTTTAGGGTCATGGAACTCAGACCAGGTTGGGAAGAGTCAAGGGTAACACATAGTGCAGCTATTGTAAAACATAATGTGAATGAGAACCCCAGAGATACTTGCCACACTACAACCTCCCAAAAGAGTTTGTGCCAAGGGAACAAAAAGGGTTAGGATTTATGATTCCTAGGGCTGGTCCCACAGACACAATATATAGGCGTTCCTACATATCTCATGAGGATGGGAATCAAGTCACACGTAGTTATAGAATATGTCAAGTAGTTTAGTGTCCTATTAAAAAGGTGTTTGGATCATAGTATTAGGGTCTTAGAAATTAGACCATATATGGAAAGGAGGGAGGGAGACACAAGGTGTGTTAATTGAAAAACCTGATGTGAACGATTTCAGTAGGATTCAATATCACACCATATACTCCGTAGGAAGATTTTAGGTCGAGGGACTGAAAATGAAAGTTGGGATGGGACCAAGGAAAAGTGCTCAGGCGCTCCTACATGCCCCATTATAATGGGGATAAATTCATATGTTAGTTATATATGAGGCATGGTAGGGTTCCGACACCTGGGATAATACTGTCATACGATTCTACCCCACAAACCAAAAGAAGAAACATTTGATAGATCTTTTTTGTTATTTAGGGTGTATGTTTTTTTTTTGTGAAGCAAGGAACCAAGGACAAATAATACAAGAATTTATACCAAAATAAAGACACATGTAGGCCTTGAAAAATGTTATTGTGGAGGATTGATACAAAACACTATGTCCTCCCGAGTGAGGATACCCCAATGTGGTTCAATTTTTCATCATGTGGCCAGGATGGTAATGTTATAGTTTAGGGTCGTATGATAGGACCAACCCATTCATTTTAACATCGTGCTGTAAAGAAACAGTAGTTTAAAGTCATGTGGGACCAGGCATCATAGTTTAAATTCATATGGCTTGGATGCATATAGAATAAATAAAGGTTAAGAGGGGAATGTGCATGCCCTGATAAAGCATACCCGACGTGAATGATGATGGGGTCCACAGTACACCACATGCAATTCTGGGGAAGAAACCACGGGACAAGGGGCTAGCAAAGAACCCATGATATAGAGCTAGACCCGAAGATGAAATGTCTAGGTTTTCCTATATATCCCATGAGTATGGGAATAAAGACATACGTAGTTCTAATAGTGCAGTTTAACATCATCCTGGATGAGAGTCATGAAATACTAGCTCCTGAAAGGGGAGTATGTGGTGCAGTTATTAAAAATCTGATGTGAATGAGGAAATAAACCCACATACGCCACAACACACAATCCTATATGATTCGAGGACAAAAGGTAAAATAAATAGGTAATTAGTGACCCTGATCTGGACCCAAAAACAAAATGACTAGGCATTTCAACATATCCCATAAAGAAGGGAATCACGCCTTACGTAGTTCTTAAATGTGCCATTCCATTTAACATCTTGTGGCAAGGACATGGTAGATCTTAGTTTATGGTCTTAGATCTCAAACCATGGTAAGTGAGACTCTCCTAAACAGGCGTAAACTTAGACCAAATCCCTAATCCCATGTGAGTTGTGCTTGATGTGGAAAACAAGGGTGGAGAACGTCTTTGCAACAGGTAGAATACAGGAAAAGGGGGAAATATTGTGGATCCTCGAATGATGCACCACCATTTCTTAGTTCTCTTAACATGAAAACAATCACTGAGGGATATCACCAAGAGTGTTGAAATTCCACTTGGAAATGATGGAGTGGAAAAGTATTTGAATCATGAAACCAACATTTATGGCCTAATGATGGTGGCATGACAATTGAGGATAATTGTTGACCATTTTTGAAACACAGTATCCATATCGTGTGACCTGAAAAGGGAATAATAAATGAGCGTTGACTACTGACCGTATTCTCAATGTGAGACTTGTATCAATTTTCCTTTCGAAATTCTTTGGGATGTTGGCCCAAGATGGTAGGAGAGCACTGGGGCCTAGCTTCCATGTCATTCAGGGGCCCTTTAGAATGTGAAAGACGATTAAATCACAAACGAAGGGGGACATGAATCATGAAAATTGTTGATAAAATATCTATTTAGAATCCAACACTATAGGTCCTAGAATGGACTACCTATAGGCATATTGGTGAATTGCCAAAGAGGGTCGAGGGGCTAAACTCAAGAGCAGCCAATTCAAAAAGATGAGTGGAGAACAGGGGGAGGAAGACATATTTAGAGGGAGAGGTGTGTGGCATGGATGTTACGTGAGTAAGGAAATAACCCCATACCACACCACATATCCCCCTTCTGGAGAAATCATGCCATGGAGTCATAGATATGAGTAGGTTTCTATAAAATAGGGTTGGACCTGAAGACAAAACACTCAGGCATTCCTACGTATCCCATGAGGATTGGAATCAAGCCACACATAGTTCTGGAGATTTCATGCAGTATAAAGTCATGCGGTAAGGATTTGAATTGGGGGATGGACTCTAAGACGAAGTTTCTAAGTATTCCAATGTATCCCATGAGGATGGGAATAAATTCATACGTAGTTCATGAAAATTTATGTAGTTTTACATCATTCAACAAAGATGCAGGGAGATCTTAGTTTATGGTCTTAGAGCTCGGACCATTTCCCATTTTATCATCATGAGGGGCAGGTGCAAGGTTGTTTTACATCATTCATCTTGGACAGATCGTGTATTTTAATGTCATGAGGAAAATATGGGGTAGTTTAAGGTCATGCAAGACCATATACAGTTTAACATCATGTAGGAGAAAATACAGTTTAATGTCATCTGGGATGGGTTTTGAGTAGTTTTATGTCCTTCAGCTCAGTAGAATCACACATTTTAACATCATACGATAAATATGTCACATTTTATGGTCATGTATAACCCTATATATCTTAGTTTATGGTCATAGAGCTTGGACTATGACGACATATCTGTCGCTCACAATTTTAACACCATGATAGATGTTAAAGAAGTTTAACATCATATAGGACGTAACAATTTGAGTTCATGTAAGGCCATTTATTACTCTGGAAAAGTACTGCTTGAAGATTTTTTCATTTGTGGGAGGAGTTATATGGTTTCCACCCATGGTAACCAGGGAAAATTCCCCATTAGGGTAAACCTTGTGAATGATGTAATTCCCTTCCCATTTGGGCTCCATCTTTGGTGGTTTCTTACTAAGTATTATTGGCATTTTCAGGGCCAACACCATGTCACCTTGTAAGAAAGAGAGGAGATTATGTTTCTTGTTCAAAGCCCTGGACATCCTATTCTGATGCCTCTCCTAATTGTATAGGGCACAAATCCGGTTCTCATAAGGTGCTTCCAATTCAGCTAGATAGATTTCAGCTACCTTAATTGGTGTCTGCTGATCGTAGACAGCTATGTACAATGAAGGCTACTGAATCTCAATGGGTAAGACTTCCTATGTTCCATACAATAGAGAATATGGGGTCACCTGAGTGGAATTGTGAGTCATCATCTGATTGGCCCAGAGTGCATTGGGGATCTTTCCCGGCCGACTTTTCTTGTTCTGACCAACCATTTTCTACAGAATGTTAGAGAGGGTTTTTTTGAATGCCATGATCTTCCCATTTACCTGCCCGTGATAGTAGGAGGTATGGTTAGAACAGTTTTAGTACTTGGAATAAAACTTCTTAAATTAGGCTTCTTGGAAGTTGGTTTTATTATATTTGAGGTCAACATGAGGGACTTTGAACTGGTAGATGACACTGGAGCTCACAAAGTCAGTGATAGATTGGGCATTAACTTCCTTGGGCAAAACATCCTCTTCCCACTTGGAAAAGAAATCTGTAGCGGTCAGGATGAACCTACACTGGTGAGCTATTGCCGGTGGATAGGGTCCCACGACATCAAGTCCCTAGACTACAAAGGGACAAGAGTACATGGTAGTGTGGAGAGGCTCTGGCAGTTGATGCACAAAGTTATCATGAATTTAGCAGATGTGGAACCTCTTGGAAAACTCTATATAGTCATGAATCATGGCAGGCCAAAAATACCCCAACCTCCAAATCGGGTGAGTTAGTTTTGGCCAGGTCTGATGAGCCATACAGGAACCATCATGAACCTTCTGAATGACCTAGAAGTCTCACCTCCTTGAATGCAATAGAGGATAACCCCATAAAACCCAAGTCTGTATAGGACTTCCTCAAGATTGAGACCATTCTATAGGGTAAACTATAATGCATGATGTCATATTCGTTCATTCTCGGCTCGATATTCTGGGAGATTTTCATGCTGGAGATACTTGATAAAAGGGGTCCTCCAGTCAGGAGTCACCTCCAAAGATGTGGCAGGGGGACCTAGGTGTCCTTAAATAATGGTTTTGGTGGTAAGGTGGATTACCTTAGAGATATCATCATTGTATAAAAGGAAGGGAGAAATGCCTCTCCTGAGTGAAACAGGAATAATCAAATCATCCTATTCTGGATCTGCAAGAGATGAAACCAAGTAAGACAAGGTGCCGGATGACTGTTCTGGGACTGAGGGACATTAGTAACATCCTTCAAAGATGGGAATTCAGCCATCAAATAGAGGGTACAGTCAAACAGTGGTATGATATCTCGATTCCTAATGACGTAGTCATCGTTGATCTATTTGATGACTAGTTCGGAGTCCCATTTAACATGTAAGTGGGGAACATCAATCGCAAGGGATAGTTCGAGGCCAGTAATGAGAGACCGGTATTCTTCCTCATTGTTGGTACAACCTTTGGACAACAAGAATTAATATGGTAGAATAGCTTGTGTTGGTATGATAAAGACGATACCCAAGCCGACCCTATTGAGTTTGGGATCGTTGATTCTTATTCTGGGATGACTTAGAGAAGCACCATCAATGTTTATTTTCCAACAAGGAATGGCGTGTTCTACAAATCGTATTTCCTCATCAGGAAAATCAAGATCTAGGGACTAGTCTGTAGGATATGGAGGGGTGACAAGAAAATCTACCGATTCTATTTCCTTAATGACCTTCTGGGGGGAAAATTGATGTCAAACTGTTGGAGGATCACTTCCCACTAAGATAGATAGCCTGTCAACATGGGTTGGTTCAGAATATACTTCAATGGATCCAATTGGGAAACTAGTTATACCTAATGATGCTACTAGTAGTGTCACAATTTCTACAATGTGAATACCAATGCAAGGTAGCTCTTCTCAATAGAGCAATATCTGGTCTTTGTATCGAGGAGCATGTTCCTGAGATAGTACAGACTATTATATATCCCTTTATTGTTTTTCTAGGTGGTAAGGGCATTGAAAGATCATTCTAGGGAGGTAACATAAAGGACCAAGGGATTTTTTGTAAATAGGTGGCATTAGGACTGGAGACTGTAACATGTAGTTCTTTATTTCCTCAAATGCAGTCTGACACTCTTCATCCCACTGATAATTGACACCTTTCTTCCTGAGCTAAGAGAAGGGATTACACTTGCCAGGAATATTTGCGATGAATCGAAAGATATAGGGTAAGTGGCCTTAAAAGCCTCAAAGGATCCAAATGTTGCTCGAAGTAGGCATCTGGTGCTTGCAAGTTTTTAACACTAGATTTTACAAGTAGCATTCCACTAATGTCCTAAAGATCAGATTAAATATTTTATGCATGGAATAATGATATGTGGAACCAGAATTAATTAGACCGAAGGGCATTACCTGGTAGCAAAAAGTACCTTATGGTGCCCTGAAGGCTGTACAATTTTCATCCTTGAGGGCCATTCAAATTTGGTTATACCCATAATACCCATCCATAAAGGAGAGATCCCGGAACCCAGTGGTGGCATCAATCAATAGCTCCATCACAGGGAGGGGAAAATCATACTTCATACAGTCATGATTGAGATCCTAAAAGTTGATGCAAACTCTAATCTATCTATTTTTCTTCCTGACTAGAAAAATGTTGGCTAACCATCTTGGGTATTTGACCTCCTTGACGAATTTGGATTTGATGAGTTTATCAAAATCAGCCTAAACCATGGTTCCATGAGAAGGGTCCATCTTTCTAGGAAGTTATTTGAACCAAAAATGAGTCACTTGAAGACCAAGGAGGTGGATGGTGACTTGAGGTTCTAGTCTTGGAACCTCTTCATAACAATAGGAAAATACATCACGGTGTTTCTTCAAGAAGCCCACATATCATTTTTTCTCTTCGATGGGCATAGTGGCACTGATCAATGTGGGTTTCAGATTTGGATTTCTACTGAGGTTCACCTTCACCAATTCATCTACCATGGTGGAGACACCCTCTTCGAAAGTGGGAGGATCATCCTATAAATACTCTTCTTCACTTATGGTGTATGTACCCTTAGTAGGAGGTGATTCCTTTGATTTGAAAGAACCTGATGAGCCACTGGTGCCAAGCTGAGTGGTTGTGGACATCACATCAAGGGACTCATGTACTGCTAAAACTATAGCGATGAAACTTGTCAACCCAATCATGTCTGGACTTCGGTCCAAGGTGCCACGCTTGATGATTTCAAATAAATAGTCATGTGTTGGCATGATCCACTTTATCCTAGCCTAGTGAAACTAGGAAGTGTGTCATATTTTCATTTCCATGGGGTGGACATCCTGGTACCTTATAGAAGTAGGGGGATCTAGGATCAACCGAGCCTAATATTTATAGGAAGAAGAAGTGATCATCTGACATTCCATAGAATTGGGAATGTGGTTCCCCCTTATTTCAGAGACAAAAAATCATTTCCCCAACTCCAGAGTCATGGTGTCCAATCGGTGTATCAAGAATATGTAGGTATCATCCAAGCATATCCACGGGTTGGTTGTAGATATATCTGGTTCAACCTCGCTAGCCTGGATCTTCTTGACCTTTCTCTTGTAATATTCTGCATCTACGTAGCGGTCTTCACAAGACGAAAAGGGAGACGTGTCACCTTGGATTACACCTACTCGACTGTTAAGGGAGTACATAAGGAATCGGTGATATGAAGAGGGGACCGCTGCATGTAGGTCGATCCATGGCCTACCTATCAACGTGTTGTAGGCAGTGTCCTGTGAGACAGCCATGAACTCAGCGTTGGCTACCAGGCCACCGAATTGGGTCTTTAGGTGAATCTTTTCAACCATTTTCTATTATTTTCAATCATAACTATGAATTTTCGGGTCATAGGGGATTATATAATCCTTGAACAACCCCATCTTTCAGAGCATCCAAGTCAGGATAAGGATGATCCCAGAACCTATGTCGACAAGACAGTGAAAAACCTCCATGCCATTGATGTGGCCAGTGATGTATAGTGGGAGGATGTGCCCCTATATGGGAGAGACTTCATCTTCTCTTGAGAAAAATATGATGGCTTGAAATTTTTCATGCCTGGCTACCTCATCAAGGAAGGCTTATGTGGCTACTACCTCCATCTCAAACTGGTGGGGTCTTCATAAAGCCTCGACAAGGGAATCATTCATATCGACCGATAGATGAAGAGCCTGATGGATAGAGGTCCTCTAAAAGGATTCTGGTGATATTTTTAATAACATCATACTTTCATTCCAAACATGAACATCTACTGAAAAAAGGTTTCTTTGTGGCAGGAGGTATGGTGGTCCCTTCTAGCTGAACCAACGGATGACTAGTGCTAGGAATGTCCCGCTACTCGCTAGCCAAAACTTGTGGAGAAACTACTGGATAAGGTACAATTGACTGAGGCCATCCAGTAATAGAACCTGGCTGGTCATGGCGTGGTTGGGGCGGCTCCTCCTGATCCAGTAGCACAAACGGCAGTGAAGGCGGACATGGAAAAACAAGATGAGAAGGTTACATGTGTTGAGCTTCATGCTGGGTCTATTATCTGGTTTTAGTGGAATGCACAGCCTGGCTAGAGGTATTGACCAAGGCATTCTGAAGAATTATATAACCACAACTTCATCGATGCTAGTGACAATTGGGGACATTGGGATGATCCGTCTAGCATTCCTCATCATTGGGAATCATGTAGGGGATTACCAGCTCCACGGTGTCAACTGAAGCGTACCCTTGATCATCACTTGAAGAATTCTCCACCAATGGATCCTGGGGGTAATCGTTGTTTCCATGGGCATGAAATCACTGAGAGCATGGGATTATGATGGCATTAGTGGGGGTGATTTTTTTCCCTTGCGTCATCAATACTGTCCCTTCTAGGAGAAGTAGGTTTCGTATGCGATTGTAGAAGTAGCAGTTGCGGCTCACGTATAGACCTCTAAAGGCTCAGGTTGATTCAAACATGCACAGATAATGTCATGGGAATGAGAGACTGCATTACAATCCATCTAGTCATCATATTTTTGAGATATTCACTTAGGAACCTGCTTCCACTCACCTTTATTACCGATGTTGTCGTCAGGTTGTATGAATAGACATGCATCCTGTGTCGGTGTTGGGCCTAACCTGACTATTTTTTTTTCAACGTAGTCATGATGTAATTATTTAAACACATATCACTACTTGAGGGTGCTCCCTAGGATCTGCTGATAAGGGCAGTAATTAGGGCAATTAGTGATATACAACTCTTTGTTCCTCTTTCTTTCCAGAAACTGTAAAATTCCCTGTTTTAATGCACTTTAGAAATAACTAAGGACCTGAGCCTCACTGAATAAGTAGGTATGGTTTCTTCTCACTAGGAATAGGGATCTGAGAGCATGGCCCTGAAGAGGGTCTGGTGGAGCCTTATGAGGAGGCAGAACCTTGTTATCTTACCTAGCTTGTAGAGGTGTGTTACGCGGGGGCACCTACCGGTTTTGGGGTGTTCGCTACTCGGTCAGAGGTTGTTCATGAGGCAGCAGGCCTCTGCAAGGCTGTAGAGGTATATCCACCAGTAATAAATCCAGTTTCTTGGGGGCCTCTATTTGGGCCACCATAGCAGGCTAGGCCTGAGTGACCCTACTCATGGGAACTACAAGAGGTAACGAATGTGCCTTCTTGGCCTGCTGTAAGGATTCCTCTAGACGCTGGGCCTTATCAGGGAACTCCCAAAACCTACAAGGGTAATTATGGGTGATGAGAGAGGAGACCAGTTCTTTTTTTACATTTCTCACACACATTGTAAGAGGTTGTTCTTGATTCAGTGGGATATCAAGGGATTAAGTGAGTCCTTTCCATCAGGCTAAAAAGTCCACGACGCACTTGTTAGGCCTCTGCTTGAACTTTAATAGGTCTAAAATACTCATCTTCTGGTTGGTATTGTAGAACTACTAAATACATTTCCTAAGAAGATCTTCCCAGTTGGCTGATGACCCAATGGATAGCTGGCTAAACCAGAAAAACACATGCCCTTACCATGTTTGTATGAAACACCAGAGTTTAGCGGCCTCTTGCTATGTTGGAGTTCCCAGTACAGGTCCAAACCTTGAGATGAAGTGGGTCTGATGCTACAGAAGGTCACCCATCCCATTAATGATGGAAAAGGTCGGTTTTATGAAACCATGGTGCTAGCATATCATCCACCCTTGCCGGATATGGCTTACCATCAGGTGGAATTTCCTCCTGTCGAGTTTTCAAATCCTCGAGATGGGAAATGAGTGCTACCATTGGATCATCTAGGTGAGGATTCCTATCATGATTAGGATCCCTGATGACTAGTGAATTTTCAGGTTCTTCAACATGATAAGTAGGCCTGGATCTCATGGACTGGCTAGGGGGATGACCTGTGGGACTATTGGGGGGACCTGAGTTGGGACCTGAGGAGGGTTACCATGAAATTTGGGTGGATTTAGAAAGTTGTATCACACCCTCTTACCTTAATCGCCATCCGTTATCCTGTCTATTTGGGCAGGATGGTCAAGGTCACCTTGAGATAACTTGTCAGGGGGAAGTTGCACCTGGCCCTACTGCCCCGGTTGAGGATCGTTGTAGTCTGGTCACCGCTCCATAGCATGTTCATCAAGGAGGTCATAGAACATATTCTTATACTCTGCGATTTGTTGACATAATGCATCCTTTTCAAGATCATCCTTCGTCTTCTTCACTATGCCAGATGGGCAAAAGGGTTGATGGCCCCAATATGTTATGTTACCTTATTGGGATTCTGACTGAGGGCTAATGACTCGGTAGGTATGGGAAGGACGAGTAAATTTATTTGTTATAGAGTGATCCTTTCTAATGGACCAAATAGGTGTGGAACTCCCATAGGGGGTAAGTCCTCTCTAATGAGCTCTAGCTCGTTCTCTCCCTATGGTAGGTCAACTATGTTAACCATGAGTCTTCCTGATGGAATATCCTCAATATCATTGGGCAAGTTAGGTTGGCGCCAGATATAACTGAAATAAAGGGTATCATTCTACCCCTAACCATGGACCTAAACGTGGGGGGAAGCATCCTTGATAATCTTGTAGAGCAATTTAAAACTATGAACTCATTATTTCTAGAGGTTCTGATGGTGACCAGGAGACTCAGGGCATTGGGACACAGGGAGCGCAGCTAATTCAACCAAACGACGTTGCTACCCAATATCTTCAAAGTGTGTTTGAATCTCAAGGTAATCCACTCGCTAAAAACAGAGATGGAATTCCATCAGGTATAGGGTTTAGAGAAAACATGTTAATTCCTCCTGGGAAATCTATTCCGGTGCACTAAAGTTCAGGGTTGCAATTGGCCAGAACATCTCTGGGAAATGGTCCACTTTTAGGATGTCCCACAAGTTCCTTGGCTCAGGCTCAGGATCTGGCCCTTGGTTTCCCCATTTATCGATTGAGGGTGACTGCGAGACCAATAATGGAACTAAATCAAATGGCTAGGATGATAGACTGGCCAGTGTAGAATATAGTGAATGTGATCACAAGCCACTGCATCTTGGGTTGGCTTGTGAAGAATCCAAAAACTAGGCCACCACATCTCGATAAGATGGAACAGTGATCGCAGCGTCCTGCGCATGGTCTGCGACTACTGATGGTGGGTCAGGCTTCTATTCATCCTCTATTAGTCCCTAGATAAATCTTCATGAACTATGGTTGAGGTAGAGAATGACCCTATTGATGATAAATAATATTTCACGGCTAGGCACTGGAAAGAGGCCAAATACTCTTCCTCCTTGATATATCTTCTGAGGGATGTGGGAATCTGGTGGACCTCACAATTTAGAAATATGAGGCTTATAAGCCTTGCCCCTACCCCAACCCCTAACATAGAAGATCAATGTGATGGTTCTATTTCTGAATCACATTCCGTCTCAAAATCTGAGAAGCAGAAAGGTTTAATTTCGGTATGAATCTTCTTGACATTTTTCTTATGGTGGAGAAGACTTCCTTCCTACCTCATGATGGTTCTTTGGGATAGGGTAGGTTCATGGTGCATGGAGGACCTTCAGCCAAACTTGTGCTGGGTGGAGAGGACTTCTGCCTAGGTAAGCTGGGGTGTGAGGAGAACCTAGAAAGATGTCAAAGGGAACATGGGGAGGACCTCCATTTCCACTGACTGATAGGTGGAGGAAATATCCATGGGAGGTGATAGAGTGGGTAGGACCTCATCTGGAACTTGTAGTATCATGGGAAATATATCCATGTATGTTCTCCTCAGTAGGGATGGTATGAGGGGGGCCGTCGGACTAGTCAAACTAAACATAGGTAAGACCTCTATGCTAGGTGCCAATGAAGCGAGGAAGACGTCTGCCTCTATGATTTCCTAGATGAAGAGGACCTTCATCGGTTTCTATAAGAAAATGGGGAGGACCTTTTCATCGGTGACCTGTAATGGGAGGAATAGCTCCATACATGGGGTTGCGGGTGCAGAAGAGGTTTCAGTGCTGGATGTTATTGTGGTGGGGGGACCTTCACTCAGACTGATGGTTGCATGGGGAGGACCTTTACAATGATCTTGGGAGTGGGTATGACCTAGGATCTCTCTAGTGGTGGCGTAGGGAGGACCTATGTATTGGATTTCATCACCACAGGTCATCCCACGATTGGCGCCGTTTGTATCGGCGACTATGAGAGTCGTCCCAACCTACCCATGGGGAGATTGGGGCATCAATCTGAGTCGGAAGTTTGAATTACCATGATTAAGATAAATTGGGGATTGATGGTATGCACCAGTGGTGGAATGGGACACAACATCCATTGATGATGATGATCATTGGCAGGCGTCATCCTCTGCTTGGGCCTGACACTGGCATCGGGTTAACCAGACTAGAGTCGGTGGTGCATGTGCATAACTCACCTGCTCCTCACCAAGTGGGGCTGGGTGGTGGAGCTGAAGAGGCATGTTGGGAGCCCTCCTTAGTGGACTCTAGGATGGGATTACAACTGGGTTGGCCCAAACATACCTCACCTCATTGGTGTAGGGGAGGGAGTCATTAAAGTACTCTAAGGAGAGTCTCCTAAAACGGTTGTAGGTCAGAGTGGGGAGAAGTGGCCCCCTACCCAGCCCTTGGGGGAGGCAAAAATAGTGGGGTGCAGAAGCCTCAAAGTCCTATCAGTCCATATCCTAGGTTGGGATAATCCCTTCTTCCTCGTATCATTGAATGAGTTTTTTAATCACCCTCCTCTGAATGATTTTAGATGGGGATATGGGGTGTCGACACTTAACGACTATAGATATGGTCATTACAAAGGGGATGAGGGTGCATAGGATTGCGGCATTGATGGTTCCCCATACCCAGAGTCAATTGGTGGGTGGTGATTGGTTTCATATCATTACAGCTAGGGTCCTGAAATGAAGGTAGATTAAACTATTTGTGTCAAAATGAGTAAAGTGACATCCAGTTCCCCAGCGCCATTCTTCCTCCCATGATTGGTATAGGATCGACACTGAAAGCGTCCCAGACCGGGATGTCCAACTTTAAACTACCCCAATTTCTAGTGATTTTCACTCCAAAACCATTATTTTCTTGGCGAGACCAAGCGCCAGATACATAGATCTAGTAACATGCTAATCCACTGATGTCACGAACACTACTAATCTATATATTGAGGATAAGAACTTTATATCGGGTTCACCATTTCGTTTTCTGATTCTTTTTCCAGCGTACGCATCTGTCTGTTAGAGGACAGGTTGATCTACTTCCCCACATTAAATATTTACAAAGGCATGCAGCATTCATCGCTTATTCTGAGAAGTTTTCTCCTTTATCAAAATGGGATGATGGGATTTCGGTTCCTCCTTCTGTGGATTCCTCCTTGGAACTCGTTGCCTAGTCTCATCCTCCCATAATGATTAAGAAATTTTTCATGAAACTTTTACCAGTGTCATTTCTTCATAGATTCCAGTTAATTACACTTCTTTTATCGGGACATTCCAAGCGGTCAAGTCAGAGCAGAAACCTTCAGTCGGGGGAGTTTTCACGTTGGACATCGATGGCGTGTATGGACATTAGAACACCGATATTTTTGGGTTTATTCCCCTTATGATAGGGATTCTCGAGGGCACAAAATCCAGAGGCATAACACATAAAATATAGAGAATTATATGTCATTGGCCTGTCTCAGAGGTTTTCCTCGGATTCCCATGTTTAACACAGGGTATGCAATGAGTTTAACATCTAGCAAAGATAGATCGAACTGAATAGAACACTGATGGGAGTGGATCAGATTAACACATCCCCAGATGGGAGCACCTGAGATTCCTACTAGATGGGTGGGTCGAAACGTTCCATGAAGACAGATATGAGGATGCTTGGGTCCCTATAAAGGAGATGCTAGGGTTGGCCATTAGATGGGATTGAACCTCAGGTAGGTTTCTTACATACCCTATCTTGAGAGATAGGGATCACAACCCATGTAGTTTGAAGGGGTGATGAATTAGGGTGTTCTTAGAGGACATCAACCCGATGATGATGCTAGGGCTTAGGCATGGATTGTGTCCCATCACAAGAGAGATGCTCATGGTCGGATGACTATGGAGCATGTGTGGCTTACAAGAGGTTAATTGTCTGAGGTAATAGTGTGATCTTACTAGGATGTGGCGGCCCGGGTGAGAATCAGGATGGATATGGATGGTTGAGAGAATTGGATAGATAATGAGATGGTACTGATATGATAATGATGATGGTATTGGGCTTGATCATCATAGAGTCTTTCTATA
Source organism: Viscum album (assembly GCA_963277665.1). NCBI lineage: Eukaryota > Viridiplantae > Streptophyta > Magnoliopsida > Santalales > Viscaceae > Viscum > Viscum album. The sequence goes on along the minus strand of OY728127.1, from coordinate 1,326,916,793 downwards.
TATCCCTATGTTTGGGAAACCAAGTTTTCATAGTTCAGTGGGGTGATGGGACACCTACAGAGGTGGCCCTGTGAGAATGGATGCATGGATGGGACCCGAAAGAAGTAAAACCTTCATCATGGGTCATGACCTTCTCGAAACTCAAAGTCTAAAGGGAGATATTAGGATGAGACATAGGTGATGGGCTTGAACCTCAAGGAGGCTTCATACATATCCTTGTGGTGGGGAATCAAATTCCATGTAGTTCGGGATGGTGCAAAGAATTGGGGAGTACACATTGGAAAACGACCTAAAGATAAACTGAGGATTACGTGTGGCTAGAATCCCGGGATGGTAGGACACCCATGGGGCAGACCAGAGATGTGGGTCCTAATAAAGGGGACTAAAATGTCTTACCAATGGTTGCAGACAACAACAGCTTACCGTTGGTGTCAGACTACAACAGATTGCAGCTGATTGGGGGTACAATGGATTACCATTGGTTGGGGGTACAATAGATTACTATTGGTTGGGGTTATAATGGATTATCATTATTTGGGGTTACAACGGCTTATTACTGGTTGGGGTTACAATAGATTACCGTTAGTTGGGGTTCCAATGTATTACCTCTAGTTAGGGTTCCAACGGATTATTGCTAGTTGTGGTTGAACCTCATGGAAGATTCCTACATACCCTTTCCAGGTGATAGGGATCGAAACCCATGTAGTTCGATGGTATACAGTTTAGTGTCATGCTAGATGAAAATGGGGCATATAGTTTAACATCATGCAGGATGGGGGTGACCCAACATGACTTGGTCGGGTCCTGTAACGACCCAAACTTACATTAATGGAAATCCCTCTTGATATAATTAAATGTTTCTTTTTGTAAATGTTTATATAAAATTTCAACTTCTTTGGTTTTATGTTTTTGGATTTTAAAATACTATTAAGAATTTTTATCGTTGCTAATATAGTTATTGAACAGTGATCACATGATTAGTATAAATATAGTGATTTAACAAGTCCAATTTACTCAATCAAAAGAAGTGATGGACTCATCCATTAGACGTGCCCCATACGAAGCCCATTTTTCAAATCATAGAAAGGAGGTTGCGTCTTTTGGCTTCTCTCTTGACCAATCCCAATCTGAGCTTGAATTTGTTAAGCTCTAGCGGGACCACCTACAAGAGAATTGGATGTTGTTAAAGATTACCTCTCGAGAAATGTTATCTGAGCCACCCCAAGAGTCTGTCACCATCTCACACCTTACACTTCGGTATTATTTGAGTGTTATAAGGGGTAATGTAACAATACCCTAGCACTATGAATATGTACATTATTTTTGTATAAATAATGTGCATTCATTTTATTATTGTTACTTTGTAAATAAATTTTAATGCACAAATAGTATTTTTAGTTAATATTCAACTAAAAATATATTTTGATCAATTAATGGATTTTTAAATTAAATAATATATTAAGAAAATATTATTATTATTAAATATTTTTATTAAATATAAATGATCTTATAATTTAATGAATGCAATTGTAATTTTTATTAAAGTTTGAAAGCAATTTTTATCAAAACCCGTGATTTTTGAATAAATGTCGGTTTTTATTTTAAAAGTAAAAATTCACATATTTATAAAATTATTTAGATAAAATGAATATTATTTTCGGAATCAGGATGATGAAATTATCCAACAGTGAATTTTTCATAATTTTCTGAGATAGTCGAATTTTTGGGTAAAAACTAAATACCGTTTAAATATATAATGTGTTTTATGACATAATAATGAACCAATAGTGATGTAATAAAATACTATAAATGATATGTTAGGCCAATATATGTTTTAACATTAAAATAATTTGATTTAGGGGTTTTTTTATTTACTTTACAAAGCTTTAGTGGACCCTTCAAGACTTATTAAACATTTTGTCTTTTTAAATTGTTTTCCTTGGGAGTGTGACTCACCTCCACATAATAAACCCCATTATTTTAAGATTTTAGTACATCAGCCTTATAAAATATTATTTTCCATTTCATTTTTCTAAAAACCATGGGCAAAAACCATGGGATGGTTTGTGGTTTGGATTAGTTTAATGTGAGGTGTCCCAAATCTAAATAATAAATAATTCCCTCACCTTTCCTATATAAACTCACCCAAGCTCCCAGTTAATCCTCACTCAAAGCCTTTGGAGTTTGTCCAACTTTTTCCCTCACCTCTCTAGAATCCTCCCAAGGTTCCCCAATCTCCCAATAATCATCTCTCAAGCCTCTCTCAAGCCTTTGGAAGCACACTTCCAAGTAAGGGTTTTTCTTCCTTTCTCATTTTTGCCCAATATTTTTTAAATTGTTATTCCCTTATAATTTCAATTATAAATTTTGGGGTATGGTTTTGAACCTCCCTCATACTTACCTACTTATTTTTAAATGATGGGAGACCCATTTATCTCTCATTAAATTCCTCCCTTGTACACCCGTTACTATACCAAAATTCTGAATGAAATTTCTCTCTCCTCATTTACATTCAAGCAATTTTTTGTATCATGAATCTAAATTCCATTAAATTTATTGGTACAAGTATCTATATGACTCCCTTACTTTCAATGTCATGTAAATATTTTTAGACACCCCTTTCTCTCTAATCAACCATTTTTATGAGTTCTTATGTCACACCGTTATGCTGCCGAAATTGCACCGCGCTTTTCCAAGCCAAATTCATTATGTAGTGAATACCATACCCATTTCTCTATAAAGGGTATTCACCTTTATGAAAATTTAATTATTGTTTAAAGAGTTTAATGTATGTATTCCACATTCTTTTATCGTGGAATAAATTATTATGTTGAATGATTCAATGTTTAATGATCCATGTGGCACACTTATGCCTGCAATAAAATGTTTAAGAAGGGTGTGCCCTGATAGCGTTCCAATGCATTGGGTAAAGTATATTATCATGATACATCATGTGAAACTGGTGTTTACTCATGATAATTCAAGTGAAATGGGGGTTTACTTGTGCTTCATGTGTAATGAGGGTTTACTCATGCTCTATGTGCAATGAGCCTTGGCTCATGCTAATTCCATATTAAGTGTTGTTGTCACATTTCCATGTTATGATTATCATGCTTTATCATGACTTTATGTTTATGCTTATCTTGTGCTCTATTGATATGACTATTGGCTAACATGTATTGTCTTCCTCATGTTATTCCATGATTATTCTCTTACTGGGCTTTATATCTCACCTTTTTCTTATGAATGTCCTCGGGTTATCCCATGCAATGCTAAGTATGAGGGAATGTAGTGGTCATGTAAAGAAAGTTTTATATAAATATAGTGTATTTCATGTTTTAATTTATTATGTAATGATCCTAATCCCCAAAGACACTATAATTATTGATCTTCTATGTTGCATCAAGTAAATTTAATGTAATAAATTATGTTTAATTGTGTAATAAAAAGCAGGGTTGTCATAGTTGGTATCAGAGGATAGGTTTAGTTATTTTTAGGATTAGGATTAGAAAACCCTTGAAAATACTTAGAGACAATACTAAGTATAATAAAAACATAACTAATTATTGTTGAGTATTGAGTAAGTGTTTTATCAAGAAAATACATCCATGTCTGGATATGAGCACGTAGAGGCAGCTCGAGAACAGATATATCCTAGGGGTAAAACCTGAAAACACCGCTTTGAGTTAGAATCGAACGGGAACCGGTCCATGACAATGGGCCTTGTTGCACTATTGGTTACGAAACTCCTGGGGGATATGCTTTGGTAAATTCACAAGCTTATTATGAACCATTATTAAGGGGCCAAAAAATTCCCTAAGAATATATGTTAGAACGTAGATCATGGATAACATAGACTGAAGCTAATGGATTCATATGTTAAAGAAATAAATGTTATTTATAAGTCATCAGTTTTTTCTATGGATTAACCTTTATGTGTTACCCCTAACTTTCATTGTATTCCATCCAATGGCCAGTAATAGGAGGACTCGGGCTAACAACATATGTGAAGATCAATGTGGTGACTGTACTAATGTGATGCACAATCAAATGGGTGCGGGAATCGCGAACTTTTTCATGCTTCTATCTCACAGATAAATCAATATTTTAATAGAAACATGGGTCAAGTGGAACGTTCAACCCCTCCAAAGAAAGAAATAGTCGTTATCAAATGTTTCATGAGATAAAGGCCTCCGACTTTTAATGGATCATCTGATCCCACAGTAACTGAACAATGGATAAAATCCATTGAAAAGATCTTTTCCATCCTTTAATGTTCTAAACAAGAGAAGGTTCTCCTGGATGCTTATAGTATGGAGAGTTAAGCTGATCAATGGTGGACGTTGATCAAAAATACGAATCCTGAGGAGGAGATCGAGTCATTGGAATGGAAGGATTTCTGGAAGATGTTTTTTGGTAAATATTTTTCATGCACCCTCCAGCTTATGATGGAAAGGGAATTCCTTACCCTCAAGAAAATAGACGACGAATCTGTTGGAGCGTACGAGTCAATCATCACAAGGCTTGCATGATATGCCTCTGGCTTCGTCATTACCCCCGAATGCAAGGTTGACCGCTTCTTTTGTGGGTTGAAACCTAGCCTATAGAAAGCACTGGTGATCCATGGCTTTGATAGCTATGGGGAAATACTATGATGTTCCATCAAGGTCAAAATGGAGATCAGAAAATATCATGTGTATCATAGGGATAATAAGCTTATGGTGGACTTCAATGCTGGAGGTCTGATGGATAAATCCAATGGTGATAAGAAAATTCAGTACCCCACTTTCCAAAGGTGCAGAAAGAAGCACCCCGGAAACTGCCTAAAGGGGATGAGGAAATACTTTAGCTATGGAAGAGAAGGGAACCAGGCTATTAACTGTCGGCAAGAAAGACCCACGGCTATGATAGAGGAGAGGAACGCTCCATTTTAACCTCAACGTATGGTTCATTACTACAACTACAAAGAACCAGGGCATCTTGCAAATCATTTCCCTAAGACAAGGGTCTTTAGAGGCAACCAAAAACCTCCAAGGCAACAAGGGTGAGCTTTTTCCATCACTACTACCGAAGTGAACCCCGCCAATGAAGTAGTGATAGGTGCACTAGTTATTCATTCTAGAATAGAGAATGTACTTTTTGATTCAGGTTCTACAACTTATTTTATATCTCGAAATTTTAGTAGAATAATCCCATCACCACCACAAATCATGGAAGTGAAGATGTCGATGAGTACAGAAAATGGGAAAATCATTGAATCCCATGAATATAACTCCTCCCCTGCCATAATCTGTGGATTAAACTTCCTGGTTAACCTCTTCATACACCATTTGGTTGAATTTGATGCAATTCTTGTCAGGGATTGGCTTTCCTTATATAGAGCCAACATAAATTGCCATGAGAGGGAAATCACTCTACATTTGGAGAATCGACCCCCCGATTCTTTACAAGTGCAAGGAGGAAGATGAACCTTATTTAGCTCTACCATCTCAAGTGTGGATATTACTTTCCTATGAGCATGCATATCTGGCTGAGATGATTGAGTCTAATGAGGCAACTATCCTAGAAGACATGCCTATTGTGAGGGAATTCGCAGAAGTGTTTCCTGGGGAATTTTCTGGTCTTCCTCCTAGAAGAGATGTTGAATTCTCAATTAATCTTATACCTGAGGCATTTCCAATATCCAAGACACCATATAGAATAGCTGTTGTGGAGCTTGAGGAGATAAAGAAATAACTACAGGAGAATCTGGATTAAGGGTTTATACGCCCAAGTGCTTCACCATGGGGTGCACCAGTCCTCTTCATCAGAAAGAAGGATGTGTCAATGCGCCTTTTCATTGATTATCATGAACTTAAGAAAATCACGATAAAAAAAAGTATACTCTCCCACTAATTGATGACTTGTTCGATCAGCTGGGTAGAGCACAATACTTCTCCAAGATGGATTTCCGGTTGGGATATTATGAAGTAAGGGTGAAGAAGGAAGATATCCCCAAGACTGCTTTTCATACAAGATACGGGCACTATGAGTTCATAGTAATGCCTTTTGGACTCACTAATTCCCCATAAATCTTCATGGACATTATGAATGGAGTCTTTAGAGATTACCTCGAACAATTTGATTTAGCCTTTATAGACGATATTATGATATACTCCAAAACCATGGAGGATCATGAAGAGCATCTAAGAACTGTACTAGAGACCTTGTAGAAGGATAATCTCTATTAAAATTACAGTAAGTGTGAGTTCTAGTTGAAGGAGGTCTCATTCTTGGTGTATATAATCACAAGCAATGGGATATTTGTGGATCCCTCCAAAACATATGCAATTAAGGGATGGACAATGTAACAACCCGATATTTTATGAGAATTATTCATTTTAATTTCATTGATGTCTTGTGTTGTATGCTACACCAAAAGGAGTTTGTACTACATGCATCCCTCACTTGTCTTTCATTACACGCAATCGCATCCTTCCTCGATAGCATGTGTAGTACGCAATACTGAGTTTCACTAAAAAACGATATATTGTTATAATATTATTATGGACTAGCTGTTATGAATAGTATTAACTTAATTTTTAATTTTATAACATTATTATTCATCTTAAATATTTTATAGAACATGGTATGAGAACAAAATAAATTTTTCTGGTAAAATGAGTATTTTAAAAAAAATGCAGTTTTGCCACCTTTTGATGGCGCACCCACTTTAAATATAGTTTTTGACATCTTTATAAGTTCAATTTGACAAAATAAAATTCTTCTTTGGAATCAGGACATAAAATTTTACTTTGGATAAATTTTTCATAATTTAATGAATTGTAAAAACACACTATTTTAATTAAAAATAACTTTTTTCATCACAAAAATTTATATGGTTAAATCATAATATTGAATGGCATTAAATTATAAATAGATTATATTTTTACCATTTAATATAATTTATGGCATTACCATTAATTTTACATTGAATTCATAGGTAAAAACATTTCAATCTTTGGCAATATTTTAACTTTTAAAACTCATTTCCTTACCAATGGGATAAATTTTAATTTAATTACTTCAACTTCTGTGTTTTGAATTTTGAATAATGGATTCCATATTTGGATTCAGGGGGTACAAATTATGTTAATAGTTTACTTTTATTTTATTTTTTTATTTTTTTTAATATTATGAATTGTAACTACGGTAATTTTTATTTACATCAGTTAAAGATAAATCGAGTAATTAAGGGTAAACCTAAGATTATAAAATTACCCTAAAACATGAAAAAAATTCTATTTTATGACTAAACGTAGACCCATATCACCTAAGGGTTGGATTAGATTTATTTTATGGACTTTTGACCATGAAAATAATTTAATTATTATTAAAATCAAAGAAAGTGACAACATGTCACTCTCTTAAATCATATAAGTATAATAATTTTAATTTAGTGATAAACTTCATGAAACTTCTAACATGAATCGTCTCAAGAAATATAATAAAATTATCTACATCATGTGGATTTATTTATTACTTTTAGGGATTAAATAATTATCATTAATGGTGACACAATAGTGATGTTGAAATTATTTTATTGATTGAAATATCAAATAAATGGTTTTAAAAATATTAAAATAAATATTATATGAACTATTTAATGTTCTCCACTAACATTCTAGATAAATATTACATGTTATGAATCTATTAAATCTTTTATTTTTAACATATCTTTTGTGAGGATTTTATTTAAATTCAAATAAATGAATAGTGTCAAAATTGACACTATTGTTATTTTATAAAAATAACATAATATAAAATTGCTTAAAAATCACAAAAATATTTAAAAATTATAAATTAAAATTTATATGGTCTAAAATATCATAAATTATCCAATTATGGAAAATTCATAACACATAAGTAATTATTTATAACAATTTAAAATTTAGAATCTTATTACCACAAATAAAATTAAATAGATTAAATAAGGATAAATCCAAATGATAAGGTTTAAAATAAAATAAAAACATGTATAAATTGAATTGGTTGATGATATTACAACCCTATATTATCTAATATCCTAATTTGGGTAACTTTTGAAGTTTTTAAGTTGGGTTTAGGTTTATTATAAATTAATATTTTAGAGGTTTCCAAAGGTGCCCCTCTCCTCCCTTATAAAAGAGAACCTCCTCCCTCTCCTCTTCACAACACTTTGAGCTTTTAATATAGGACAAACGCTGACCATTTCTCTTCTCCAATTCCCTAGAAACATTCTTGAGGTTCTGGTATTTTCAAAAGACCAACTCTAGGGCCTTAAGAGGAAGCTTAAAAGAGGTGCGTCGAAGAAGAGGTAATCTCTTCTATCGATTCTTTCAAGTTTCTTTCTTCTTAAAATTCTTCTTATTTAGTTGTTTCATTATAAAGTAATAACATAAGTATCACTAATATACTGATATGTTATTAAAAATTTTAAGCAACCCCATTTCACATTCTATCGATCTTATGGAAAACAAAATCACCGCACGTGCGTACTTACGGAATACCGTCTCCACGCTGTGGTGTAATTAGTTTTTCCACTAACACCTTACTTGGATGAGTATAATGGTGTAAAGAATAACTATATATGGTTATTATAACATCATACCGATTCTGAGATATTATATCATCCACTGCAATTCTATTCAATAATTATGGGAACGATATCATCGCTTGTGCGCACGTACGGACTACCGTCTCCATGAACGCGATGAGATTCGTTTTCCATGATTAACCATTAAAGTATATATATATATATATAATAAATAATAATCAAAGATATTACATAATAATGATACTATATTTATGTAAATATGTGTTTCATTTACTTAATTCCATTTAATTCAATAAGGAAACGAAAACAGCGTTCATGCGTACGTACGGTCTACCATCTCCATGAACGGTTTATTTCATTCCATTTAACAATATATCATATATATATTTATATAATGAATATATATTATATATAAATCATGTTTTACATTCTGGAATTATGTAAATAATGATATAAGTAAGAATATCAAGAAAAACAAATCGAAACATGCACGATAAATGAAACGATTTTACCCAAAACCCTGCTTTAACATGGAATTTACAAAAGAATGGGTAATATAAAGTCATAACTGAACCATATATGATATCATAACAATGAATATGATTCTGTAATAAGTCAGTGAAATTATTTAAATCATTATACAGGAGGTTCATATACATACAAAGCATATCAGACATAAGGTAAGGGATAACTATTCCAATCTCGTTCTTATCCGAGATTGTTATTCGTAAGTATTTACTGTGGTTATTGTTATCATCCATGTCCATGTTTTCTAAAAATGGTTTCATATATGTTTAAAGTCCTTATTACCCATTTTTTACTTTTACTACATGGTATGTAAGTAATCATTCTTTTTTTACCATATGAGGTACTTGTTGACTTTTCTGGAAAAAGTACGAGAAGAATGTTTTTTAACTTATACGGCATGAAAGGATTTTTACGGTTTCATAAATCCTTTTTTTCATGAATCTTCTTCCATAATATTTCTTGATTATTTTCAAAAAAATCCTTTTCTTTTAAAATTTCATGGTATTTTTTGAAAATAAAATGTTTTTTAAGAAGAAAGGATATTTTCCTCAAGAATTCATTTCAAGGGATTTATCAAAGCATTTTTCCATCTAAGATGACATTATTTCATATGTATGTCTCAAGTATAATGTCTCTATTATTTAAATTGTTTTCCCTTTTCTTATAATGAAATGATATCCATTTGTTTTATATGGATTATGTTATGATGGGATGATGTTTATGAAACCCATTTTATTCTTTGGGTTATGATGAATGATTTATGTTTATGTTGTGGCACACGTAAGAATGATTTCATTATGAGATGGGTGGGACCTATATCTCCCTCCAATTCAGTGGGTAAATATTTATATCTCATGAAATAGACATGGCTGGAATGGTAAGTTAATCTGGTTCAGTGATACAGGACTGGAACGAGGAGTGAACTCGATCCAGAAAGGGACTTTGTCCACTAAGATGGTCTTGGCAGCAATGTCTTGGCTACTATGGAAATAATATCATGTGATTAATAGTTTTCCACAATTACATGTTTTATTCCCATGCTATTTTATCATCATTGATGTTCCATTATGATATATTCCTTACGTACTGCCATGTTTTATGTCATTGCTCAAGATTTTGATGTTTAAACATTATGGTCATGTTTTTAAGTTCAAATGTATATGGTTTTTTTTATTCTCTCCATGCTTACCCTTGCTGAGATTTTGAGCTCACCCTTTATATGTTTTCTTTTCCCCAGGATATAAAGAAAAATTTTAAGTAAGAAAACAAAAGGGGAAGATCTTTATGGGAGATGTTGAAGATCTTTAAAAACAATTAGAAGATTTTGTTTCGAGTTTCTAAAGACACTAAACTATTATGATCCTTGAATGTTGGTTTTTTTATGTATTAAGTATTCTGAAAAAGTAATGTAATTTCCATGTACGCCAAGATTTGGGTCTCTACAGTTGGTATCATAGGAATGATTTATTTAACCTTTGGAAACTAGGATGCGAAAAAATTAGTGAAATCCCTAGAGATATTTGTAAGGTATGTCTAGGGATGTCCCTAAGGTTAAATATACGTATAGGTTAGAGTCGTAGAATTATGTTGACGATCATGAATAACCTAGGTTGAACCTAAGGATTCATGGATTAAATAATTTTTTATAAGTTACACATCCCATAAGTGACTTTTTATGATTATGTGGTTCCTAGTTATTTTAATTGTTTCTTACACTATGGTTTCTGGTCTTAGTCAATGGAGGGACCGAGAAGGAATTCAGTTAACATTGATTCCAATGGAAAAATTGGTGACTCTGATCAACGAAATTTTTTAATGCCTTGAGTGAAAGATATTGTGATTATTTTGAATCAGTCATCTCGATATATGATTAATAAGGTGAACTTTAGTTGTATTCCTATGTCATCAAATAAGAGGAAGATGGAATTTTCTGCATGTTTGCATGGTGAGGAGCATAGAGAAAGGAATATTGAGATTTATAAAGAATGGAAGAAGAGCCTTGAGGAATACCTCAAATGGAGGGGAAGATGTTATCTATGTGGAGAAAAGGGTCATAGAGTGATAGACTATTATGGAGTCCAATGTCTTATATGTGGAGAACATGGGCATTACCCAACTGAATGCCCTGACCTAAGAAGCTACTTCTAAATCGAGGAAGGACCTATTCCATGCCAATCATTGAAGAGGATAGATTGAAGGGATTATGTATTGGAATTCAATAATAATGTTGTTGAGGTACTTTTATAGTATATGGAAATATTTGTGCATTGGCCCATTGTGGTTTTCTATAAGAATATGGTACTGGTAACCATGAAAAGTGATTGACATATTTTTTTGAAAGCAGATGATATGCACATAATGAAGGGATAAGGAGAAAATAATATGGTTAATAGTATTCATGATCTCATGAATGATATAAAGATAAAGTGATATCATGGTTTGAGTATATTGAAATATTGGGAATTTAGTATGTGGAAAGAGTTGACTTTTGATAGAATTCATGTTTTCACTAAGGTGTATGTTAATTCATGTTTCAAAAAAATACACGATTAAGGTATTCACAAGTTTGGAATATGACCAACAAGATATATCTTATGATATATGGGGGATAAATGTTGGTATTCACGTGCTTGTTATGTGACCTTCCAAGTAATCGTTTTCTTTATACTATGAGCATGGACTGAAGTATTTTGGATAAGCCTAAAGATTGGAATGTATTAAGTTGGACATAAGATAGTATTGTTTAAGTCTAGAAACTTTTTTTTATATTACTTCTATAATGTTCTAATAGTGTAGTTTTAGAAAAAGGAAAACCTGCTGGACGGGCGACAACCCATCGCGTCGGACAAGGTTGTGGGAATTAAACCCACAACCAAAGTGTGACAGGCCTTTATTTCATACCACTGGCCTATAGGAAGTCCCTGTTTAGTAGAAACTAGTTTTATTTTAGTAAGTAGTATGATAGATGAAGTATAAGTCCATTTTTGGAATCATATATGATTAACCTCACCATAGATGGACTTAAGTATATTTGATAACTTTTGATATCCTTCTGTTTGAGATATATGAAATGACCCATCATTCTATCACATGATCTGCTAACACTTCACGAATGACAAATTCAACTTCATTTCTTTAAGAGATGAAGAGGAAATTGTTCAAGGCACGAACAATGGTGAGATTATACCAAAATAAAGTAAGTATTTCTTCTAATTCAAATTCTTAAAATTTAGGGAAATGATCTTGAAAACCAAAAATGTTGTCCTAGTGCCCTTATATCTGATGAATCAGATGGTACCTTAGATCATCAAAAATTTATGGCTTCGTGATTGTTGGCTTTTTCACATCCATGTTCTCTACCACTCTCCATCAGAACTTGATGGTTAGGTTTCTCTTCCATATCCATATTTTCACCTATGTTCTCCAATGTGGAAACCCAGTGATGAGTTAATTTATGTAATCAATATGTTTCATACATCAATTTTTAAAATTATGTTTTAGTATTCCTTTTTACGATGTGGGTTTCTATGAAAGAAACTTTCAAGTAGTAAACCATTTATAACCCCGACGAATTTCGAGGGCGAAATTCATTTTAAGGGGGGTAGAATGTAACAACTCGAGATTTTATGAGAATTATTCTTTTCAATTTCATTGATTTCTTGTGTTGTACACTACACCAAAAGGATCTTGCACTACACACATCCTTGACTTGGTTTTCATTACACGCAATCGCAACCTTCCTCGACAGCGTCTGTAGTACGCAATACTGGGTTTCACTAAACAACGATATATTGTTATAATATTTTTATGGACTAGACATTATGAATAGTATTAACTAAATTTTGAATTTTATAACATTATTATTCATCAAACACGTTTTCTAGAACATAGTATGAGAACAAAATAATTTTTTCGGGTAAGATGAGTGTTTTTAAAAAAATGCAGTTTTGCCACCTTTTGATGGCGCACACACTTTAAATATAGTTTTTGACATGTTTATAAGTTTAATTTGAGAAAATAAAATTCTTCTTTGGAATCAGGATATAAAAATTTACTTTGGATAAATTTATCAAGTTATTCTGATTATTTTCATATTTTAATGAATAGTAAAAATACACTATATTTTAATTAAAAACAACTTTTTTCATCGCAATAATTTATATGGTTAAATTATAACATTGAATGCTTTTAAAGTATAAATAGAATATATTTTTACCATTTAATATAATTTATGTCATTACCATTAATTTTACATTGAATTCATAGGTAAAAACATTTCAATCTTTGGCAATATTTTAACTTTTAAAACACGTTTTCTTAACAACGGGATAAATTTTAATTTAATTACTGCAACTTCTGTTTTTTGAATTTTGAAAAATGGATTCCATATTTGCATTTTTTGGGTACAAATTATGTTAATAGGTTACTTTTTTTTATTTTTATTTTTATTTTTTTGATATTATGAATAGTAACTGCGGTAATTTTTATTTACTTTAGTTAAAGATAAATCGGGTAATTAAGAGTAAACCTAAGATTATAAAATTACCCTAACACATGAAAATATTCTATTTTACAACTAAAAGTCGACCCATATCGCCTATTGGTTGGATTAGATTCATTTTATGGATTTTTTACCAAGAAAATAATTTAATTATTGTTAAAACCAAAGAAAGTGACAACATGTCACTCTCTTAAATCTTATAAGTATAATAATTTTAATTTAGTGATAAACGACAGGAAACTTAGAACATTAATAGTCTCAAGAAATATAATAAAATTATCTACATCATGTGGATTTATTTATAATTTTTATGGATTAAATAATTATCATTAAAGGTGACACAATAGTGATGTTGAAATTAATTTATTGATTTCAATATCAAATAAATGGTCTTAAAAATATTAAAAAAATATTATATGAACTATTTAATGTGATAAAATAATTTTATAGATAAATATGAAATTTTATGAATCTATTAAAGATTTTAGTTTGAATATACCTTTTTTGAGGATTTTATTTAAATTCAAATAAATGAATAGTGTCAAAATTGACACTATTGTTATTTTATAGAAATAACATAATATAAAATTGTTTAAAAATCACACAAATATTTAAAAATTATAAATTAAAATTTATATGGTCTAAAATGTCATAAATTATCCAATTATGGAAAATTCACAACATATAAGTAATTATTTATAAGAATTTAAAATTTAGAATCTTATTACCACAAATAAAATTAAATAGATTAAATAAGGATAAATCAAAATGATAAGGTTAAAAATAAAATCAAAACAAGTCTAAATTTAATTAGTTTATGACATTACAACCCTATATTATCTATTATCCTAATTTGAGTCACTTTGGATGTTTTTATGTAGGTTTTAGGTTTATTATAAATTAATATTTTAGAGGTTTCCAAAGGTGACCTTCTCCTCCCTTATAAAAGGGAACCTCCTCCCTCTCCTCTTCACAACACTTTTAGCCTTTAATCCCATCCAACCCCTTCCCATTTCTCTTATCCACTTCCCTAGAAACATTATTGAGGTTCTTGTCTTGTCAAAATAACAACTCTAGGGCCTTAATAGGAAGCGAAAAGGAGGTGTGTCGAAGAAGAGGTAATCTCTTCTATCGATTCTTTCAAGCTTCTTTATTCTTCAACTTCTTATTCTTTTGTTGTTTAATTATAAATTAATAATATCATTATCAATAATATAATTATATGTTATTCTAAATATGAAACAACCCCATTTCACCTTCTATCCATCCTACGGAAAATAAAATCACCGCGCGTGCGTACGTACGGAATACCCTCTCCACGCCGTGGTGTAATTAGTTTTTCCACCACCACCTTACTTGGATGGGTATAATGGTGTAAATAATAACTATATGTGGTTATTATAACATCATACTTATTATGAGATATTATATCATCCACTCAAATTCTATTCAATAATTATGGTAACGATATCATCGCTCGTGCGTACGTACGGACTACCGTCTCCACGAACGCGATGAGATTCATTTTCCATGATTAACCATTCAATTATGATTATAAAGTATATATATAATAAATAATAATCAAAGATATTACATAATAATGATACTGTATTTATGTACATATGTGTTTCAATTACTTAATTCCAATTAATTCAATAAGGAAATGAAAACAGTGTTCACGCGTACGTACGGTCTACCGTCTCCATGAATGGTGTATTTCATTCCAGTTATCGATCTATCATATATATATTTATATAATGAATATATATTATATATAAATCATGTTTTAAATTCTGTAATTAATTAAATCAGGATATAAGTACTAATATCAAGAACAACAAATCGAAACACGTACGATAAATGAAATGATTTTACCCAAAACGCTGCTTTAAAATGGAATTCACAAAAGAACGGGTAATATAAAGTCATAAGTGAACCATATATGATATCATAATATTTAATATGATTCTATAATAAGTCAATGGCATTATTTAAATCATTATACAGGTGTTTCAGATATATACGAAGCATATCAGACATAAGGTAAGGAATAACTATTCCAATCTCGTTCTTATTCGAGATTTTTATTTGTAAGTATTTACTGGGGTTATTGATATCATCCATGTCCATGTTTTCTAAAAATGGTTTCATGTATGTTTAAAGTCCTTATTACACATTTTTTAATTTTACTACATGGTATGTAAGGAATCATTCTTTTTTACCACATGAGGTACTTTTTGACTTTTCCAGAAAAAGTACGAGAAGAATGTTTTTTTAACTTATACAACATGAACTGATTTTTAAGGTTTCATAAAGCCTTATTTTCATGAATATTCTTCCACAATATTTCATGATTATTTTCAAAAAAATCTTTTTCTTTTAAAATTTCATGGCATTTTGTGAAAAGAAAATGATTTTTAAGAAGAAAAGATATTTTCCTCAAGAATTCATTTCAAGTGCTTTATCAAAACCATTTTCCATCTAAGATGACATTATTTCATATGTATGTCTCAAGTATAATGTCTCTATTATTTAAATGGTTTTCCCTTTTCTTATGGTGAAATTATATCTATTTCTTTTATATTTGATTATGTTGTGATGGGATGATGTTTATGAAACCCATTTTATTCTTTGGGTTATGATGAATGATTTATGTTTATATTGTGGAACACATAAGAATGATTTCATTATGAGATGGGTGGGACTTATATCTCCCACCAATGCATTGGGTAAAGATTTATATCTCATGAGATAGACATGGATGGAATGGTAAGTTAATCTGGTTCAGTGATACTGGACTGGAATGAGGAGTGAACTCGATTTAGAAAGGGACTTTGTCCACAATGATGGTCCTGGCAGCAATTCCTTGGCTACTATGGAAATCATATCATGTGATTAATGGTTTTACATAATTAAATGATTTTTTCCCATGCTATTTTATCATGATTTATGTTCCATTATGATCTATTCCTTATGTACTGCCATGTTTTATGTCATTCCTCAAGATTTTGATGTTTAAACATTATGTTCATGTTTTTTATGTTAAAATGTATATGGTTTGTTTTATTCTCTCCATGATTACCCTACTGAGAATTTGAGCTCACCCTTTATATGTTTTCTTTTCCCCAGGATATAAAGAAGAGTTTTAGGTAAGAAAACAAATGCGGAAGATCTTTATGGGAGATGTTGACGATCTTACACAACAGTTAGAGGATTTTGTCCCGAGTTTCCAAAGACACTAAACTATTACGATCCTTGAGTGTTGGTTTTTTTTATGTATTAAGTATTCCCCAAAATTAATGTAATGTCCATGTACGCCAAGATTTGGGTCTCTACGGCCAAGGCCAACATCGGTAATGGATATCCGTAGATTTTTGGGGTTAGCTGGATATTATCAAATATATGTGAGAAATTTATCACGATTTTCCAACCCTCTTACCAAGATAACTTGGGAGGTAGTAATGTTTTCTTGGAGTGATGAATGCGAAGAAATAATCAAGGAGTTGAAAAGGAGGCTTATCGCTGCATCCGTGCTCACTTTACCCACAAGTGGAGAACTTTTTGTGGTATTCAGTGATGCTTAGAAGAAGGGCTTGGGTTGTGTGTTGATGAAAAATGAAAAATTCATTGCCTATGCTTCAAGGTAATTGAAATTTCATGAACAGAACTATCCAACAGATGGCCTCGATTTGGCTGCAGTGATCTTCACTTTAAAATTTTGGCAGCATTATCACTTTGGGGAGAAGTGTGAAATACATACGGACCACAAAATCCTCAAGAATATATTCACACATAAAGAGTTGAACATGCGACAATGAAGATGGTTATATCTGACCAAGGACTATGACTTCTCAATTCATTACCACCCTGAGAAAGCAAACAAGGTGGTGGTTACCCTTAGTAGAAAGGACCCATGAATTCTATCATTGATGAGAATTGAAAACAATCCAATATTCTTATATTTGATGAATAACGGTTTGGGAATCATAAAGAATGGAACATAATCAATACTTTCACAAATGATTGCTCAACTGTCACTTTGGAAAGGTTAAAGGATGATCAAAAGGATGATGTGGGAATTCAGAAAAAAGTGAAAGCTATCAAAAAGGAAAATCCTTACAGTTTAATGTCAATGAAGAAGGAATTGTGAGATTTGGGAAAATACTATGTGTTTCATCAAGTCCAGAGCTGAAGAAGGAACTTTTGGATGATGCAAATAGTTCAAATTTCTCTATTCACCCAGGAAACAAAAATATGTATTGAGATCTCTGAGAGCATTACTGGTGGGATAATATGAATAAGGAGATCGTTGAATATACATCAAATTGACTGGTGTGTCAGCAAATGAAGGAAGAGATCTAGAAGTCTAAGGGGGTGATGCAACCATTTCCAATACCAGAGCGGAAATGGAATAACATCATCATGGACTTTGTCACCAGACTTCCAAAGACATCCAAAGGCAATAATGAAATCTGGGTTATTGTGGATCGTCTTACAAAGGTTGCACACTTCATTTCTATTTGGGAGGATTTTTCATTGGATCAAATAGCACGGATATATATCAGGGAAGTGGTAAGGTTGTATGGAGTACCACTATCTATTAGGTTCGATCGAGATACAAGATTCACCTATACGTTTTGGAAGAATCTTCAACATGCTCTGAATACTGAACTGAACATCAGTACGGCCTATTTTCACGAACCAAATCTGGTCGCCGTCAAAACCGGCACCTGACCCGGCCCGTAACAAGGCCCGAATGGCGTTCCCGATCCCCAAGGGCTGGCACAAGTGCCCGGGTATCATAAAATGATGTTTGGGAACGATTTACCCAAGTTTATAAACATTAAACAACAAAAAAACTCAATAAAACGAATATGGATTTTCCAACTAAAAACATCTTTTAAAAAAAATCATAACTGAATTACATATTTTAAGATAACTCAATAAGACTATAAAAAAGGTACAAAATCAAAATTAAATGGCCCAAGAACCCTCATGGAAAGGGGCACTGCCCTCAATGCATATCCACAAGACTTCACCACCAAGGACATGCTAGAAACCCGAACCACTAAAACTAAAAACTGTATCCTAACATGAAACAGCAAAATAACCAAATCTACTTACACCCAAGGGTGTAAGTAGGGTGTGAGACAATGCCCAGTAGGATACCACCACTAAGAGATTCCAGGTGATAAACATTCAAATACAAAAATCTTGCAAGTTTTCATAAACAGAAAATGCTAGTTACAATTTCTAAAAGATGAAACTAAAAAAAATAGTTTTCAAGTGGGCTATCATTAAGAATCAACACATTTAAAAATAATGGAAACACTACTGAATTTTCCAGCCAACTATACCATATGCCGATGGTAAGCACAAAGTAACTAATGAGAACAATCAATAGGAAATGACCCCTAGGCACTAGCTCATTGTGGGTCCCAGGTACCTCGTATCTCAGTGAGAGTAACCATCACAATATCTGTTCTCGTGCACGAGCCACTAGTAGGTAACATACCCATAACCTAGTGGTCCCCAATCATCATCATCATAGTTTAGTTATAGTGGTAAGCGTCAATCTTGGTAAGTGAAACTGAGGCCAAACCCCACAGATTCACTAGCATACTAGTACACGTCCACCCACCTAGATACCCGGGTTTTCCCCTTGTGCTCAGATAAGTTCAACAAGTCAATAAATATACTTTGCACATGAAAATATAATTTTCACATCACAAGTTCTCCAAAAATCCCACATGTATTCCACACAAGTCTAAAAATCCACATTTTCATTCAAATGAATTTTGAAATCATACTCACACAAAAAATAGCCCACATCACATTTTGCACATCTTTCAAAATTCAACAAATCTATTAACAATTTTTAAAAAAATTTGCAAGAAGTTAAACATCACATAAAAGCCCACTCACATATTACATAATACCATTTTCATAAACAAAGTCCATTTTACACATCAGACTCACGCAAAACAGCCTGAAAACACGTTTCACACCCACATCCCAATTTTATAAATCACCTCGACAAATTACAAAACATTACCAAAATGTTTTACAACATAACTGACCACTTTATGTTTCAAAAACTCATTTTAGGAACATACTATCACAAAAATAGTACATAAGCAACCATTTCACACTTTGTGTAACTCATTAAATCATTTACAGTTTTCATAAAACCAACCCAAGAGGTGCAACCATGGTTGGCATACAAAACCCTTTTCAAAAAACTAATTAAAGACCAAAACAATGCTAATAACAATCTAAATCAGAATTTTCATCCCCAAAAACATTTATTAAACCACCCCCAAGTTTTATACAAATACCTCAAACAATACCACAAAAGGTACACATGAAAAACACATGTTTTCACAAATCATGTTTAAGAAGTACAACATGGTTTCACACATTAAAACCATTCAAAACCCCCATTACAAGGACAAAATGACATTAAGTCGTTAACAAAACATAATTTTCAGCCCCTTTTAACACTAATATATCAATTTCACATCTTATAAAATACACCCAAATATTTCCCCAAGAGCCACGCATGAAAAGCCCCCAATTCCATGCAATAATGCAACTACAAAATTAAACACTTAACTAAATCCATCACAAAAACAATTTTTTCACCACAAAAAACAGATTTGAAACATACTAAATTAATAAACCAAGCAAGCTAACTCATCATAAAATGTTTATACATGTAATCACCTACCTTTTATGTCGAAACACTCAAAACATGGTGTGAAACATAAACCGCACCCCCGCCGCACCTCAAGGAATTGAAATCCAACCTAAAACCAGAAGATTTCACAAAAAAGACAAGATATAAAACCCTAGGATTGAAGCATATCTTCTGGAAATTAGGAACCTTATGGATAAGGTATGAAACCCTAAGTAAATTGAAAGAAGAATGAAGAAGACCATCTTACTTGATGAATCTTGTATAAATCGCCTCACATACACCAGTAGATGAATTTGAAAATAGCCAAAAAATTTAATGAGTTTAGAACAAGTTTAGGATACCATTTAGGAATTTGAATGGGGAAAAAGAGTAAGAATTGAAGGATTTATGAAGGAAACAAATTACTTTTATTAATCTGCCAGAAATGTGAGTGCTTTAGAATTGTTTACCTAAACTGCGATTGAAATAAGCTGCAAATAGGGTGGAAGGATATTGGACACGCGGATGGGTTCAAGGGGCGTGTTTGGGGCTTGGAATCACCGAAAAAGCCTTAATATTGGATATGTTATTAATTAAACAAATTTTATTTTTAAAACTGAAATTGGGCTTTCGGGCAGGCCCAATCCCTTAAATAAAAACACATATACAACTTGTTCATGATTTTCTAAAGGCTCCAAACTACAATGGTGGTGTTTCTATATCAGGGTAGACCATTTAGGAACATGAATGGGTGAAAAATATTAAAAATTGAAAAAATTATAAAAGAAACAAAATTTATTTTTAAATTCTGGAATTGGGCTCACGGTTTGGCCCAATTCATGAAAACTCACATATTCCACCATAAAAGCTTGAAAAACCCCAAAAACAAATCATAAATGAAAATTAAATGAAATTTAACTTTAAAATAAGTCATGTATATGACAATTCTCCCAACCATGAAAACTTTCCATCCCCGGAAAGTGACCACAAGGCCAGATACCAAAACCACGCCCTACCGATAAACCAAGATGTAATTCTTTGCCAAGCTTTTCCCCCAAGGGCCAAAACAATGCTAATAACAATCTAAATCAGGATTGGCAGCCCCAAAAACATTTATTAAACCACCCCCACGTTTTATACAAATACCTCAAACAATACCACAAAAGGTACACATGAAAAACACATGTTTTCACAAATCATGTTTTAGAAGTATAACATGGTTTCACACATTAAAACCATTCAAAAATCCAATTACAAGGCCAACGTGACATTAAGGCATTAACAAAATATAATTTTCATCCCCTTTTAACACTAATATATCAATTTCACATCTTATAAAATACACCCAAATATTTCCCCAAGAGCCACGCATGAAAAGCACCAAATTCCAAGCAATAATGCAACTACAAAATTAAACACTTAACTAAATTCATAAAAAAAACATTTTTTCACCACAAAAAACAGATTTGAAACTTACTAAATTAAAAAAACCAAGCAAGCTAACTCATCATAAAATGGTTATACATGGAATCACCTACTTTTTATGTCGAAACACTCAAAACATGGTGTGAAATATAAACCGCACCACCGCCGCACGTCAAGGAATTGAAATCCAACCTAAAACTAGAAAATTTCACACAAAAGACAAGATATAAAACCCTAGGATTGAAGCCTATCTTCTGGAAATTATGAACCTTATGGATAAGGTATGAATCCCTAAACACATGGAATGTATCCCTAAGAAAATTGAAAGAAGAATGAAGAAGACCAACTTACTTGAGGGTTCTTGTACAAATCGCCTCACATACACCAGTATCTGAATTTGAAAACAGCCAAAAATTTAAGGTATTTTCAAACAAGGATTAGGAGACCATGTAGGAATTTGAATGGGGAAAAGAGTGATAATTGAAGGATTTATGATGGAAAAAAATTACCTTTATTAATCTGCCCGAAATGTGAGTGCTTCAGAATTTTTGACCTAAACTGCGATGAAAATGATCTGCAAAGAGGGTGGAAGGATATTGGATGCGCGGCTGGGTTCAAGGGGCGTGTTAGGGGCTTGGAATCACCGAAAAATACTTAATATTGGATATGTTATTAATTAAAAAAATTTTATTTTTAAAACTGGAATTGGGCTTTCGGGTAGGCCCAATCCCTTAAATAAAAACACATATACAACTTGTTTATGGTTTTCTAAAGGCTCCAAACTACAATGGTGGTGTTTCTATATCAGGGTAGACCATTTAGGAACTTCAATTGGTGAAAAATATTAAAATTTGAAAAAGTTATAAAAGAAACAAAATTTATTTTTAAATCTGGAATTGGGCTCACGGTTTGGCCCAATTCATGAAAACTCACACATTCCACCATAAAAGCTTGAAAAACCCCAAAAACAAATCATAAATGAAAATTAAATGAAAATTAACTTTTTAATAAGTCATGTATGTGACACCTATCATCCTCAAACTGATGGCGAATCTGAGCAGACTATCCAAACACATGAGGACATGTTGAGAGCTTGCTCAACGGACTTTAAAGGAGGATGGGATCAACATCTTCCTCTGGTTGAGTTCTCTTATAATAACAGTTTCCACTTGAGCATCCAAATTGAACCATATGATGCCCTTTTTGGGAAAAGGTTCAGAACACCGGCGTGTTGGGATGAGGTCGGTGAGCGTAAGCTGCTTGGACCAGAAATGGTCGAAGAAATGGTGGAGAAGGTGAAAACCATTCAACAACATATCAAGGCATCCTAGAGTTGACAGAAGAGTTATATAGATAACCGCCTACGAGATCTTGAGTTTAAAGTTTGAGAAATGGTATTTCTACACATATCTCCTTGGAATAAGGTCATGATTTTTGGAAAGAAAGTGAAGTTAATTCCAAGGTACATTGGCCCCTTTGAGATTCTTGATCATGTCGGCTTTGTGAACTATTGACTAGAACTTCCACCTAACATGGCCAAAGTACACAATGTCTTTCATGTATCCCTCTTAAGGAAGTACATACCATACTTTTCACATGTACTCTCTTCAGAGGTGGTACAGTTAGAGGATGATCTTTTTTATAAGGAGCAACCAGTGAAGATCTTAGATCATAGAGAAAAATTTCTACAAAATAAGACAGTTCCCCTCATCAAGGTGTTGTGGAGAAACCACATGTTTGATGAAGAGATGTGGGAATCAGAGAAAATGATGAAGCAGAGTTACCTACATCTGTTTTAGTGTAGGAATGGGAAATTTTGAGGGCGAAATTTCTTAAGGGTGGAAGATTGTAACGACCCAAACTTTAATTAATCGAAATCATTCTTGATCTAATTAAATGTAACTTTATGAAAAATATTTATATAAAATGTCAAATTCCTTGGTTTTATGATTTTGGATTTTAAAATACTGTTAAGATTTGTGACCGTTGCTAATATATCCATTGAACAGTGATCACATGATTAGTATAAATATAGGGCTTTAAAAAATCCAATTTACATAGAAATAGGAACTGATGACCTCATCCAATAGACGTACCCCATGCAAAGCCCATTTTTCAGAGCTCAGAAAGGAGGTTGAATCTTTGGGCTTCTCTCTTAACCAAGACCAAGCCGATCTTGAATATGTTAAGCTCCATCGGGAGTGCCTATGAGAGAAGTGGAAGTTGATAGAGATTACCACCCGAGCAATGTTATCTGAGCCACCCCAAGAGTCTGTCACCATCACACACCTTACTCTTCGGTCTTAAGCGGGTGTATAAGGGGTTATGAAACAAGACCCTAGAACTATGAATATGTACATTATTTTTGTATAAATAATGTGCCTTCATTTTTTTATTGTTACTTTGTAAATAGTTTTTAAATCCCAAATAGTATTTTTAGTTAATATTCTACTTAGAAATCTATTTTGATGAATTAATGGATTTTTGAATTAAATAATATTTTAATAAAATATTATTATTATTAAATTATTTTTTATTAAATATAAATGGTTTTATAACTTTATAAATACAATTGTAATTTTTATTTAGGTTTGAAAGCTATTTTAATCAAAACCCATGATTTTTTTATAAATGTCAGTTTTTATTTTAAAAGTAAAAATTCACATATTTAGAAAATTATTTAGATAAATGAATATTATTTTTGGAATTAGGACGTCGAAACTATCCAACGGTGAATTTTTCATAATTTTCTGAGAGTCAAATTTTTTGGAAAAAATTAAATACCTTTTAAATATATAATGTGTTTTATGACATCATACTGACCCAATTGTCATGTAATAAAATACTATAAATGATATTTTCATCCAATATATGTTTTACCATTAAAATAATGTAATTTTAGGTTTGTTTGATTTATTTTACAAAGCTTTAGTGGACCCTTCAAGACTTATTAAACATTTTGTCTTTTTAAACTGTTTTCCTTGGAAGTGTGACTCATCTCCACATAAGCAACCCCATTATTTTAAGAATTTCGGACTTTAGCCTTATAAAATATTGTTTTCCAATTCCATTTTCAAAAAACCATGGGCAAAAACCATGGTTTGGTTTGTGGTTGGGATTAGTTTAATGTGAGGTGTCCCAAACCTAAACAATAAAGAATTCCCCCACCTTTCCTATATAAACCCACCCATGATCCCGCTTCCTCCTCACTCAAAGCCTTTGGAGTTCGTCCAACCTCTGCCCTCATATCTCTATAATCCTTCAAAGTCACCCCAAGCTCCCAAAAATCCTCTCTCAAGCCTCTATCAAGCCTTTGTAAGCACACTTACAAGTAAGGTTTTTCTACCTTTATCATTATTGTCCAATATTCTTTAAATTTTTATGTCATTTTAATTTAAATTATAAATGTTTGGGTATGAATTCTAAACTCCCCCATACTTCCCTATTTATGTTTTAATTATGGGAGACCCATTTCTCTCTCATTAAATGCCTCCCACGTACACCCGTTTCTATGCCAAAATTTTGGAAGGAATTTCTTTCTCCTCATTTACATTTAAGAAATTCTTTTGTATCATGAATCTAAATTCTATTAAATTTTTGGGACATATATCTATATGAGCCCCTTTCTATTCATGTCATTTAAATTTGATGAGACACCCATTTCTCTCTCATTGACCATTTTTATGCGTTCTTATGTCACGTCGTTATGCTGTCGAAATTGCACTGCGCTTTTCCAATCCAAAGTCATTGTGTAGTGAATACCGTGCTCATTTCTCCATCAATGGTATTCACCTTTATGCACATTTAATTACTGTTTTAAGAGTTTCATGTATGTATTCCACATTGTTTTATCATGGAATAAATCATTTCGTTGAATGATTCAAATTTTTATGATCTATGTGGCACACTTATGCATGAAATGAAATGTTTAAGAAGGGTGTGCCCTGATAGTTCTTCAATACAT
Organism: Viscum album; assembly: GCA_963277665.1. Lineage (NCBI taxonomy): Eukaryota > Viridiplantae > Streptophyta > Magnoliopsida > Santalales > Viscaceae > Viscum > Viscum album. The sequence continues at coordinate 1,326,891,121 of OY728127.1, read as the reverse complement.
TGGGTAAACTATTGTATCATGATACGTCATTTTTAATGGGTGTTTAATCATGATAATTAAAGTGAAATGATGTTTTACTCATGCTTCATGTGTAATGAGGGTTTACTCATGCTTCATGTGCAATGAGCCTTGGCTCATGCTAATTCCACGTTAAGTGTTGTTGCCACATTTCCATGTTATGATTATCATGCTTTATCATTCATTTATGTTTTTGCTTCTCTTATTCTCTATTAATATTCCTATTATCTAACATGTATTGTATTCCTTGTGTTATTCCATGATTATTCTCTTACTGGGCTTTATAGCTCACCCTTTTCTTATGCATGTCCTTAGGTTATCCAATGCAATGCTAAGTACGAGAGAATATAGTGGTCAGGTAAAAGAAGTTTTCAATTAAGATGTTTTATTTCATTTTTTTAAGTTGTTATGCAATGATCCTAATACCCAAAGACACTAGACCTCTCGATATTCTATATTGCATAAAGTTAAGTTTATGTATCAAATTATGTTTAATTGTGTAATAAAAAGCAGGGTTGTTATAGGTCTGATGGGTGATGGGATTGAACCTTGAGGAGGATTCCTACAAACCATTCTTAGAAAGGGAAAGGATCAGAGTCCACATAGTTCAGGAGGGTCCATGCAATTTAATGTCATGTAGGATGAATGTGAACCAATGTGAAGGGGTGGGGACAAGTAGGTGTTGGTCTTGAGCCTTAGGGAGGCTTCCTATGTACCTTACTCAGATAGGGGTAAGGATCAAATTCCACATAGTTCGAGATGTGAGACTTAGCACTTACACTTTAGGGTGGCCCAGGAAGGATTCCAGGGTCAATGCTTACTCTAATCTCATGTGATTCATTCTCAATGTGAGAAAAAAAGTGGAAGAAAATACCTAAAAATCATGTTGCGAAGGGTGTGTATGCGGGGAATGAAGCATGGATTATGCACGGTTAGTAGCCCAAAGAGGAAACTGGGGCTTATGTGTGGTTAGTGGCTCAACGAGATAGATATTGGGAATTACACTAGGATGGAGGCCCGATCGTGGTAAATCCCAATGGGAGAGGGATGAGGTAACGAATGTCCCTATTCCATTCTCTCCTCTAGTCTTTGGCACTGAAGAAGAATTGAGGAGAAGGGATGCTACCTCTCGCCAGAAAGGCTGGTGCCTCACCCTAAAATTGTTCCCATTCCCCGCGGACAGATGTCGTTCCAGTGAAGAAGATATCATTCCATGTGAGGAAGATCTCACTACCATGTAGATGAGAGGGTGTGAATATTGTCCAAGATAGGGCACCCTATGAATATTGCACGAGACGAGGTTGTAGTTTAATGTCATGCGCTGAGGATGAGGGTGCTTGGAAGTTTAACATCATGCATCTCAGATGAGGTGGGTTCACTCTGCATCCCTAGAACATACATGACAAATACCCACCCACCCTTGGGTAAGGGAATCTATCAGCAATGCCATGTTGGGGTGGTGTTATGGAGTGATCCACTGAGGTTCCCACATTAGAGTGGTTATGCAAAGAAGCAATAGTTGTTAGCATGCATGTGTGAAGAATCATGAGGTTGAGCAATGGAACGTGAAGAACCACCCAAGTGACCTTGAAATCGCTTCTTACAAACCTGAAGGATCATATGGGATAAGGGTGTGTTTCATGTAAGAAGAACCTGAAGATAGTGTCTGTGGAAGCGACATTGAAGACATGATTAAGGGTGCACACAAGGAGGGGTATTTCTCACAAAAGAAGGGGTTTGTGAGAAATAGGCATGAAAATGAGAACTATTGAATGTAATAAGCTGGGTCATGCAGATAAAGGAGGTGTGCATGAAATTGGAGGAGTTTCGCATGCAATTGGAGGAGTTTTCCATGAAAATGTCTTATCAATAAATGAATCGGGCAAGGTTCAGACCCTAATGGCCTCACCCAAAGGCAGACCCCTAGGAGACCTGTCGTGGAAATTCCTGTATTGAATGCCATCTTTTGCATGTAGAAGGGATGTATTATGAGCATGGTAGACAGTTCAAATTCTTCATCCAATGGAAGTGATGGGGTGAAATTCTATTTATAGGTTATCGGGGGCCACAGGTGGGTGCTGAATTCGGCCTGCGCAGAAAACATGACCCATATGTCAGTCGCATGGTACTTTCCATTCTGGTGTGCAAAATCCCCCTGGCCATGCAAGTTTTATGTGACGAGGAGCGGTTTGAGGAATTTCCTCCTGGATTTTCCATGCAACCTTTTGGCCCATCCTTGAATCGTTTTCTAAGTCAAAATATTCCTTCAGTTTTTCCAAGAATAACTGTTTGAGGCCTTTGGTGGATTTCAGCACCTAAAGTAAGATTTACCATTTCTTTGAAGTTATTTATCCAAGTCTATGAAGGTAAATTTTAACTAAAAATTTGTATTCATATGATGTAATAGTTTTATGTGCTATCAAGAGAGAGAAATAATTTTCTAATTCTTTTGTGTTTAAAAGGAATTAAGAGAAGAAGAGCATCATAGAGAAAATAATGGATAAAGGGAAGAAGGTAAAGAAGGATTTTTTTCACATGTGATAAATATGTAAATAATAACCATGGTAAATGATTGAATAGATTGGGAGATTTTTATAAGTGTAGAGAAAATAACCACCATGAAATATAATGAAAGTATAAGAAATAAAAGATTGTTATTTAGTGTTTCAACTATAGTGAAATGGTTCACTGTACCAATAAATTCCCTAGGTTTTGAGGAAATATACATCAGAATAATATAAGGGATCAAGGTCAAAATTATGTTATTGATATAACTAAAGTGGAATGATTAATATGAATCTATATTTGGATCCAAGAAAAATACTGAAAAATTATTTTATTTTTAATATTCTCACAATAAGTATTATGAAATATATAAGGATTGAGCTGTAGTACCATTTCTAATAAGGATTTTAAAGAATATGTGGAATGGTACCAATGACCAATAAAAGTGATTTAGTGGAAAGATAAAATTATTCTAAAACACATGACTGAGGGAAAGATAACCCCTAATATGTTCCTAACATTGAGATAATGATTATTAGTTAAAGTGATAATTGATATAGATAAATTAAATTAGATATTACTAACAACCTTATAACTGATTAATGATTTATTAACAGAGTGGTTTATGATTGATGGAGTTAAAACACTTTTGGTCTTAAGTAATATATCCAATAATCACTATTTTACTTAATGAATAATGAATATACTTTTTTTTAATATTTTTTATAGTAATTCAAGTTATTACCATCCTTCTAGAGAATACATGATGAAGGTATTAGCATGTTTGGTATTTTACAATTAAGTGATACTTTATGATGTTAAAAGATTAATTATAAGTTCATTTTGTAAATTTAGTGAACTAATTTGTAATGTTTTGTACCTTGATCTTTTGGAAGGATAAAAAAATTAACCATTTTTTAAATGGTTTATGTTGAAATTTGGTTGAGATTTTAAATATAAATTTATTACTTAACTATATGTAAATTTATTCATATTGGATAACTTGGGCTAACCATATTTGTTTTGGAAAATAGTAGGAGATAGATGGAAAGAAAAATCACTCTTTAATGGATTTTATGATCTGTTAAAAGTGAATTTTAGTGATTTAGAAATAAAAAATAATTTTTTATATTCATTTCTTAAAATAAGGGATGAATTGAAAAACAACCAAAGGATAAAATTACCCTTCTAAAATAGAAATGTATCAAATATGTATACTACCATATATTCTCAGACAATAAAATAATTTCTCAAATTTAAGCAATGGGATCTTGAAATAAAATTTTGTTCTATCATAATCACTTTTGATGATATCAATTAACTTTTTTACATCTATTTGGCTTATGGTTTTGTGGCCCTTTACATTATATGGATCACCCACTTTCTTGGGATTAATGGTCTCTATGACTTTCCATCAGTATTTGGGTGTTAGTTTTCTCTTACATGAATGTGTTTTCATTTCCAACCTATTTTCACCTACTCAAAAATCAATTTATGGGTTTATTATAAATGACTTTTGTACTTACCTCTCTCCCTTATTTAGAGGATATTTTATAAACCCTTTTTATGATGTGGGTTTTATAAAATAATGGTATTTCAAAATATCAAACACTAGATTATCAAGATTGCATTTAAAGTATGAGAGTTAAATCTATTTAAGTTGTAGAGAATGTAACTCCCCAATAATTTACAATATATTTATTTTAGAATAATTTTAATTTCATTAATTGATTGCAATTCATGAAACACGAGGTTTTATGAAAACAACATTTAGTCACACTTTGCATGCTTAATTTAAAATTAATTTTTACCACTTTTATAAAATTTATTCGATAAAATCAAAAAAAATTAAATTGTTATAACAAAATTATCTTAGTGTTAATTTTATGGATTTATCTAAAAAGTTTAATTTTTGGATAAATAGTGGAAAATACTATATTTTAATTGAAAATTACCTTTTCAATTAAATAAATTATTATGATAAATTATACATTTAATTGTTTTTATAGTAAAATTTCTTCCATTGTATATTAATTATCCAATTTATTCATTGGAAAAAAATTTATATGGACTTTGAATACAAAAACATAGTAATCTTTTAAACATTTTCTTTTTAAAAACCCGATTTTTCATTGCGTATAAGGGTGTAATTTTAAATTAAAATTTTCTACTTATATGAAATTATATTAGAAAAATAAATTCCATATTTTTAATAATCATTATTTATATTATCTAAAAATATTAACTTAATTTTAAGCTAAAATGAATAGTAAAAATAATAAAAATTATTTATAGTGGTTAAGGTAAAAATGGATTTACTGTAGGGTTAAACTAATAAGGTAAGAGTAAAAATGACATAAATATTTATTTTAATTATATCTTATGAGTTTCATTAGGCATGTTACATTAAATTATTTGAAATATTTAAATTCTTATCCACAATCCATTGGATATGACACATATACTAAGTTATGTAAAGAAAAAGACAAAAAAATAACATTCCTTGATTTTAATATCTACAAAACTTTGGGGTTGGGAAAAAAACATATGATCGGTTATAAAAATTATTTTGAAATATCAATTATTTTTTTAATCATAATAATATGTCTTTATTTTTTTAGATGAAATAATTACATTAAATTCTTAAAAAATACCAACATAGTAATTATTTAGATTACAATTAAATAAAATAAATGGTACTAAAAATATTAAAAGTGAAGTAAATTGGATAAAATATTGTTTTAAATTATTTTTTAGGTTATTATATCATGTTACATAGTTTTAAACATGATATATTATAATTACATCATTTTACTGATACATTTAAATTCAATTTAAATGAATAATTTCAAAATTGATATTTATGATATTTTATAATAAATAATACTTTATTGAATAATTTAAAATAACTAAAAATACTATATTCTACCAAGTTATTGTTGAGATGGTATGGAAAATGATATTCTCTTAAGATACCAAATGTATGATCGAAATAATAATGTAGATACTCAATATACAAGAGGGGGTAAATTGTATACTTTTAAAATTATTTGGGAACTTTTAAAGTGGGTAAGAAACCATTCTATTGTTTAACAATGTTAAACAAATTAATTCACAAAACCTCTAGCTCAACACACTTTCTTGAATCCGGAAATATGATTCTGAGAAAGCAATTACGGAAAAGTGAATCCGGAAAGGAAACTTAACAAAAGTTTACAAAGATAAATATTCTACCTTAAATCCTATATAATCTTACTAAATCAGTGAGTACAAGTGTAAGGAAGTATAAGATAGTTATACTTTCCTTAAAAAACAAAATATAGCGGAATACTTGAAACAAACAAGTAACAAGTAGTAAGTATTTTAATCCAAAGAGAAGGGTATCCAACAACCTTGGATAAAGGTCCCTTGATTTATACTTTCAAGAAAGTCCCTCTTACCCACACCAGGGTAAGCCCTCGATATAAAGATCGGAGTCTGTCTTGCTATCCCCACAAGCCCTCAACTTCAAGGTAGTTGGAACCTCTGTCTTCCTTAGCAAGGAAGTCCTCAAACATTAAGGTAGTTGGCACCTCTGTCTTCTTATCCCCAGAAGCCCTCGAATGTATTCAACAACATTCGGAGTCGCACAAAGCAATTCTGAACAAGGTGTTCAGTACGCACAAAGCAAGAGAGTCTCTCTCTAGAAATCACTTCAACAACATCTAATCTCTAGAGTCATAGAACAGTGTTGATCTCTTTCAAATGAGCTCATATTTATAAGCACAACTTCAACGGTCAGCTCCCACCTCCAATGGTCATATTTTTCCTTGAATTTCGGAGGGACCTATATATGTGTCACTCAAAAAACAGTTAGTTAGTAACTAAATGCATGACATAGTTTTGTCACCAAAACATGAGTAAGCAAAAATATGGTTGTATAAGAAATTTGATTTTTCATAGTTTAAGAAAAAATAAAACTTCGAAGTCTATCCAAAAACTATTCGGAGACTATAGTAGAAGCATATTCAGATTCTATTTATCAGAAGAATTCGGAGTCTCAATTCATAAGAGTTCAGAGTCTGAACATACAATGTTTAGAGTTTTAATTCAGAGAACTCGGAGTCATAACTCAAAAAAAATTGGAGTTTGAATTCAGAGAACTCGGAGTTAGAACTCAGAAAAGTTTGGAGTTTGAATTTACAAAGTTCAGAGTCTGAATTCATAAGAGTTCGGAGTCTGAACTTACAAAGTTCAAAGTCTGAATTCAGAGAACTCAGAGTCATAACTCAGAAAAGTCCGGAGTCTGAATTCAGAGAACTCAGAGTCAGAACTCAAAAAAGTTCATAGTCTGAATTCAAAGAACTCAGAGTCAGAACTCAGAAGAGTTTGGAGTCTGAATTCAAGGAACTCGGAGTCAGAACATAGAAGAGTTTGGAGTTTGAATTTAGTGAACTCGGAGTCATAATTCTGATCCTAAAAATTGAACGCTTCATATCTAAGTATATATAGGATTCTGAGGTTTTGGATATGAAACCAAATTTTACACTTAGAAAAAAATGAACAATGAAAAATATGGTAAAGATAAATTTCCTTGGGGAAGGAAAATTTTCCTTATTAAAGTAAAACATGGGTTAAATTAAATTTTCCTTAAGATAAGGTTTTTGTGATCTTCAAAACATGAAGAAATAGAAAAGTCATAAAGAAACCTTATTGACTCAATCAATCTCCCCAATCATGAAGGAATGGAAATGTCATAAGGAAACCTTATTTACTCAACAATCACCCCATTTTTGGAAAGCACAAACATCCTTTTGAAAAAGAATATAAGGACTTAGAAAATATTTTTCTAGACATTGAAAATAAAAATTATCTCCCATAACACATGGGTATAGATAAATAAGACTAACTCTCCCTTAGGCTTTGGAACACTAAGGATTGCATTCTAGATTTTGGGAATGAGATTTTTCAATATCTTGAATATGGAAATATTTGTAATGAAAACTCCCCCTTAGATGAACACTTCCCCTTACATAGGGAAATTTATTCTTTACTTATAATTATTTTTTCCTTTCTCCCCCTTTGTGATTTTCAAAAAAAATACAGGGAATGGAAAAGATAATATGGTACTTGAAATATTAGTACAAAACATCCAAACCAAAAACAAGTAACCAAAATTTCATTAGGATTGGAAAAATTTATACAAGGAAGGAAAATACAACAAAAGATCGAATTGGGTCTAATCATCCTTCCTTTTACATGGGCATCAACTTCTTCAAAATGGTCTTCAGCTTTTTGAGCTCCTTATGATCTTCCTATGCTCACTTTAGAATCTGATCTTGATACTCTGCTTTCTTCTGTAAAGATTTGATTCTATCATCCTAAGCCTTTAGAGCCTCTTCCTGAGCCTTCAAGACTTCTTCCTGCTTGCCAAGATTTTCTTCTATTTCAATCCGAAGATCTATTTCTCTCTTACAACTTTGAGCCACTGAATAAAATTTCCAATTCAAATCCTGCACTTCTGGAATCCGATAATTCTGCCAAAGGGTTAGCTTTTCCTCAAAGCTACTTTTGAGATCCTTAATTTTCCCATCTTCGGTTTCAAAAGCATCTTTGAAAATTTCTTTAAACTCATCAAAATTCGCATATCTTCTATAGTTTCTTAGACCAAGTGGTCATCTTCTGGCATGATCTCTTGTGGTCATCATAGTTAATAAAAAAAGTCTTGAAATCAGCCTCAAGATTTACACATTTATCCATCACGATGGATATTGAATATACTTTCTTATTCAAGGTGTGTTGGAGAATTTTCCATCTCGAGTAAATACTTGGATATATCTAAATGGCCCTAACAAGATTCTTCAAATATTGGACAATGAAATCATGTCCAAGGGATGATGATTCCAAATCTAAAACTTTTCTAGGTGAGGTTTTTTTCTCTAGCTCAGCAAGTTTTCTCTTTGAAGATCCACCAGCTTTCTTCTTCTTCACAACAGCTTTGTTAAGTGTATCAACTACCACCTATTTTTCATTATTAGGTCTCAATATGGATTCCTCATCTGGAGATTTATGTTCACTATCAGAAAGCTTAACGGTTTTATCTTTATCTATCTCTTCTTTCTCGGATCTTGCCTCATCTTCCTTAGGATGAATGAAGTCATTATTAGAACTTTCATCATTAGAGAGCTTATTCACTTTATCTTCAGCCTTATCATCTACGTATTTATCATCTTTCCTAGGTGTATGAAACTTTGAAGATTCTGCTTCTGAAATTGGGATTGACAACTTCTCAGATGGAATTTCTTTCTCATGAAAGTCTTCCACTTGTTTAATCAGATATTTGGTATCGCCACTAATTTCTTCTTCTTCCACTTATTCCACTATTTTTTCTTCTTCTTTTTCATTGACCTTTTTCATAGTCACATGCTTCTTTTCAGTAGTATCGGGTAAGGGTTCTACCAGGAAGGATTCTGGTACTGGAATAATCTCTGATTCTTTCGCAGTATCCCTCAGAAGGGATTTCACTATCTCAGCTTCAGTCAACTTCTTCTTTAACTTCTTTTCTTTAGCTTGTTTTTTATGCTCATCAGTTGTCTTCTCTTTCAAATCCTTTGCTTCAGCAGGATCCAAACCAAACTGCGGCTCTCCTACTTTCCTTTTTTCCTTTCCTTCCCTCCACTTTGCTACAACCTCATCTGGATATGATTTTTGCTTCTTAGGTTTAGGAGGTGCAGATTTAGCTTCCTTACATTTTGGGTTTTTTTTTCCTCTTCAACTTCCTTAAAGTTCTCCTTCTTTCCAACCTTTTTCGATGGCTCAACCAATTCTTGTTTTTTCGGAACTACTTCCGCTTTTTCTTTAGGTAGGTCATAAAATTCTCCAGAATCTATAGAAAAACCAATGTTCATCTTCTTCAAAGTATCATCACTGAATAGAAAGAATTTTCAATTTCTAGGTTTTGAACTGCAAGGGATTTTAAAAGATTCTAGGCACCGAACAATCAACTTAGAAATAATAGTCAGGTACATGATAATCAAAGCCTTCAGATTTCCATTATTGATATTTGCGATTAAAATCAGAATATGATTAACCAAATTAACCTCCCTCAGGTTCACCAGAAAATATAGGATGTACATATCACTCTTCTTCAATGTGTCCTTGTCACCTTTTCTCGAAATGATAAATCATTGAACCCATAATTAAAGGATCTGATTATTTATAGAGAGGTGAGCAATATTCGGAGTCTTGACATCAGTAAGACCGAGGCACTCCATATCTTTCACCTTTAAAAATCTTCTTTTGACATCTGGAAACTTGTGGGAATAGAATTCATCTCCCCCTTCATATAGAATACCAACTAAGATGGCTGACTTAGTATATGAAAGAGCATAGGTCTTTCCATAGCTCTTGAAGGAAAACTTCTCCCTCCCTTCTTCCTTAAAAAAACTGACTAATTCATAAAACTCAATTAGCAGATCCTGATACACAAAATCTTGAGCCCCAGGCTTTTATATGGAAATTCTTTCCCATCCATTCAGATTAATGTTTTTCAAGATAATCGAATCATAATTGTTGAAGAAGTTCAGATGCACCAACCATTCTCTATAGATCTTACACTCTGAAATAGGCTTGATAGTAGATATATCTTTCTGAGAATATTCTTTTACAGACATTCATAATTGATAAAACTCTTAAAAGTTCAGAACATGCTTATGTAGAGAGGTAGAGGTTTAGCATGTGAGAGCTTGAGAATCGATGTGGGACTAGCATCAAGGGGTCATTTATATAGGCGTTTGAAGCAACGGTTCATCTTCCAAACCAAATCCAATGGCTGAAAATCTTTCTGATCAGATCTGATGGTTAGAAAGATAGCCGCAAGGAAATCTTGGATCCGATATTTTGATGTTTTTTTATAAAAATATTCGGATTTAAGGAAAATATAATACAAAGAATTTAAAAACAAAAAATAACTAATAAGTAAAATAAGACTACGAAAAATAAGGAAAGGAAATCATACCTTTTGAATTTCTAGGAGGATTATTCATATTGAGGAAAATTCTTCTTGAAGAACTTTAGATTCCGAAAATTTTATTACTAAATTTTTTGAAAAACTGACTACGAAAAATTTTAGAAAATCTTCATTGCGAACATTTAAGTACGAAAATTTTTATTACGAAAATTTAAATACAAAAATCCTCACTAAAAAATATTCATTGAGAAAATTTTCATTACGAAAATATTCATTACAAAAATATACAAAAATTTTCATTACGAAAAATTTGAAAAACTAATTACGAAAAAGAATTAATACCTTACAACCAAAAACCTTGAAGTAGGAAAGTCTAGGTTTTCTACCATTCCATAACTCATAAGGGGTTTTATTAAGAAAAGGTCTAATCAAAACTCGATTTATAGTATAACAAATAGTACTTACAGCTTCATCCCAAAAATGTTTGGCTACAGAATACTCACTCAACATGGTTCTTTTAATATCTGGAAGAATTATATTTCTTCTTTCAACATCACCATTATTTTTTGGTGTTCTAGGTGTTGAGAAGTTATGAGTAATGCATTTTCTACTACAAAAAGTTTCAAAATCTGAATTTTGAAATTATCCTCCATGATCACTATAAACAGTTATCAAAGGAAGGTTTTTCTAATTTTTAATTTGGGATCTAAATCTTTTTAAATAAGAAAAATATTCAGATTTATTTGCTAGAAAATAGACCCATGTAAATCTAGTGTAATAATCAACTAAGAAAAAAACATAATATTTGCCTCTAATGCTTCCAGTTTTTGTTGGTCCAAAAAGATCCATATGCACCAACTATAATGCATCAATGGTTGAGACTTCACCAACAAATTTAAAACTTGATGTATGTAGCTTTCCATATTGACAAGGATCACAAACTTTTGAAGAATAAAATCTAAGCTCTGGTAGATCCTTAACTAATCTTTTCTTAGATAGTTTTCATAGGTTCCTAAGGTTACAGTTTCATAACCTTCTATTCCATAACCAAGAATTATCTTCCATTACACTAAGCCAAGGTAGTTCTTGGTGCTTAAGGTCTTCTAAGTTTAGTGTGTAAACATTCTCTTACCTATTGGCAGAATGAATGAACTCTTCCTTGTAATTGTGTACTAAACACTTGTCATTCCTAAAATTCACAAGGTAACATTCATCACATAATTGACTTATGATAATGAGGTTGTGCTTAAGACCCTTAAGAAATAAGACATTTGAAATAAAAATTTTTCCAAGAACAATGATGTTACCTATACCAATAATTTCTCCCTTAGCGTTATCTCCGAAAGTTACTTTCCCTCCTTTCATCTTGATAATATTTTAAAAGAAGTTTTTGTTACCAGTCATCTGCCTGGAACATCCACTATCTTTGTACCAAGTATTTTTTTTATTACTTTCATTACTTTCCAGAAAATAAGAGTGTTAGACTTTCAGAACCAAAACTTTCTTGGATCCGAAAATTTTAGAAACCAAAATTTTAAGAACCCATATTTTCTTTGAAAAATAAGTTTTATGAAATCCTAAAGACTGGGTTTTTTTTAAAGAACAATTTCTTACCCAATGCCCACCGCATTGATACTTAGTACATAAAGGAGCACATTGAGGAACAAAATAATTGTTACTAAAAATCGGTTTAGAACTAGTATAACCAAAACTGGAATTATTCCTTAGAGGTCGGATTTGAGAATACACCTTATCAAAATTTTCCTTACCTAAGGTAAATTTGGACAAACACTTCCTCATAGAAATTATTTCTGACTTTAGTGTGATAACTAAGTTCTTATGTTTCAAAACATTAGTACCGGAGTGAGTCTCAAAAACATTTTTCTCAGAAAATACATTTTCTAGATCCTTAGAAAGTTTTTCCTTCTCAGAATTTACTTCCTCAAGATTTTTTGAAATATTTTAAAAATAAATTATTTTCTTATAAAGATATTTAGAAAGATCTGATATTTCTTTAGTAAGTATAGAAATACTAGAATTTTCCTTATCAAGCTTTCTATGACTTTATAATTTTCATTCTCAAGAAGCTTAGAAAACCTAGAAACTTCTTCATAGGTAGGCAAAGTATTATCCTCATCAAAAAAAGATTCTTCATCAGAAGAGTTATAATATTTACTATCACTATATTTAGTATTTAGGGAGACATTGGTCACAAATTCAGAATTGTTTACCTTATCCATTAAGAAATTATTTTCAATAGGTATTCTGGCTATTAGACCAAGATTATTATGTCCAGAAGATTCATAACTAGATGATTCATATGAAGATTCTCCACCGCTAGCACTCTAGGTGTCACTAGATTTCAAAACTTTCTTATCTTTGTCTTTGTAGTACTTCTTTCCATTTCTCTTAGAATGTTTCTCCTTTCTTTCCTTTCTCTAAATCATAGTAAAATCAGGTCTTATATGTCTAGCTCTCTTGCATTCATAACATGTGACTTCTGAGTCTTTCTTATCTTTCCTTTATTTCTTCTTGTATTTGGATTGAAAGTTATTCTGGCAAAAAATCTTGTTCATCCTTCGAGCAAGATTGGATAGTTCATTTTCTGAAGATTCACATACACTAGATTCATATTGTATAAAAATATTCATAGATTTAGATCTATTAACTCTCTCAAGTGTCTTGGATTTTATATGATTTGAAGTTGTAGTAAAAGAAACAATGCCATTTCCGTTTATTTTTTTAATGTTGTCAGCATCTCTCTTCATTCTGGTCTCATGTTGAAGAAGATTTCCAAAAAGTTCATCAAGAGAAATATGAGTAACCTTTATATTATCATCTATAGCTGTTCTCTTGGATTCTCACTCATTGGGCATGATGTCTATGATTTTATCCACAATTGATTCATCGTATAATCCTTTATCACCCATAGATTGTAAACTATTCACGATAGTCATGAATCTCTATTGCACCTTACATATGGGTTCTCCCTATGGAAAGAAGAAACCATGATATTCAGCTCTGAGCATGGTTCTTCTAGTTTCAATAACATTGGAAGTTCCAAAGTGTGTAAATTAAAGCTTCTTCCATATAAAATTTGCTGCTTCACAAGATGAAATTTGGCTATATTTATTTCTAGTCATCGAACAAAGCAATGTATTGCGTACCCAATAATTCAGTTGATATTCATGCTTTTCTTGGTTGGTGAAGGTACTAACATCCTTGTCAGGGATTTTATATCCTCCATTAAGGATAACAATGTTATCTACCCTAGTATTGATAATGAATTTCTTCATACGATCTCTCCAATATTCGTAATCATTCCCATCAAAAATAGGTGGTCTAGTTGGATTTAGGTTCTATATGGAACCAACATTCATTCCAACCATCTTAAAGAAAAAAAAATTCTACACAGACTTGTTAGTAATAAAAGTTTGTAAACAAGGAAAATATTACAAGAGTATCTCTAAGAAAAAAAAATGAATCTGGACTTATGAATCCAAAAAACTGATTTTAAAAATAAGAGGAAGAAGAACAATTCTCTTCTGAATCTAATCGTGAGATTAATTTAGATTGAACCAATCCTCTGATACCAATTGTTGAGATGGTATGGAGAATGATATTCTCATAGGATACCAAATTTAGGATCGAAATAATAATGTAGATACTCAATATACAAGAGGGGGTGAATTGTATACATTAAAAATTCATTGGGAAATTTTATAGTTGGTAAGAAACCTTTCTATTGTTTAACAAGGTTAAACAAAGTAATTCACAAAACCTCTATTTCTACACACTTACTTGAATCTAAAAATATGATTCCGAGAAATCAATTCTGGAAAAGTGAATCCGGAAAGGAAACTTAAAAAAAGTTTACAAAGACAAAGATTCTACCTTAAAGTGTATAGAATCTTACTAAATCAGAGTATAAAACTGTAAGAAAGTATAAGATAGTTATACTTTCCTTAACAAACAAAATACATCGTAAAACTTGAAACAAACAAGTAACAAGTAGTAAGTCTTTAAACCCAAAGAGAAGGGTATCCAACAACCTTGGATAAAGGTCCCTTGATTTATACTTTCAAGAAAGTATGTCTTACCCATACCTAGGTAAGCCCTCGATACGAAGATTGGATTCTGTCCTTTTATCCCCGCAAGCCCTAAACTTCAAGGTAGTTGGAACCTCTGTCTTCCTTAGCAAGGAAGTCCTCGAACTTTAAGGTAGTCGAAACCTCTATCTTCATATCCCCGGAAGCCCTCGAATGTACTCAGCAACATTTGGAGTCGCATGAAGAGATTTTGAACAAGGTGTTCAGTACGCACAAAGAAAGAGAGTATCTCTCTAGAAATCACTTCAACAACATGTAATCTCTGGAGTCGTAGAACAGTGTTGAGCTCTTTCAAATGAACTCCAATTTATAGACACAACTTCAACGGTCAACTCCCTCCTCCAACGGTCATATTTTTTCTTGAATTTCGGAGGGTCATGTACATGTGTCACTCAAACAATGACTAGTTAGTAACTGAATGCACAACATTGTTTTTCACCAAAACATGATTAAGAAAAAATATAGTTATATAAGAAAATTTATTTTTTGGAGTGTAAGAAAAAATGAAAGTTCAGAGTCTAACCAAAAACTTTTCGGAGTCTATAGTACAAGGATATTTAGATTCTGTTTATCAGAATAATTCGGAGTTATAATTATATAGAATTCTAGAGTCTGAATTTCAAGGAAATTTGGAGTCTTAAATTCAGTATAATTTGGAGTCTGAATTCATAAGATTTCGGAGTATGAACTTACAGAGTTTGGAGTCTGAATTCAGAGAACTCGGAGTCATAAATCAGAAAATTTTAAAGTCTGAATTTACAAAGATCGGAGTCTGAATTCATAAGAGTTCAGAGTCTGAACTTACAAAGTTCAGAGTCTAAATTCAGAGAACCTGGAGTCATAACTTAGAAAATTTTGGAGTCTGAATTCAGAGAACTCGGAGTCAGAACTTAGAAAAGTTCGAAGTCTAAATTGAAAGAACTCGAAGTCAGAACTCAGAAGAGTTTGGAGTCTAAATTAAAATAACTTGGAGTCAGAACTCAAAAGATTTCGGAGTCTGAATTCAGTGAACTCAGAGTTAGAATTCGGATCCTGAAAACAAAATGCTTTATAACTATGTATATATATGATTCTGAGGTTTTGGATACGAAACCAAATTTTACACTTAGACAAAATGAATAATAAAAAATATGGTAAGGATAAATTTCCTTGGAGAAGGAAAATTTTCATTATTAAAGTAAAACATGGTGTAAATGAAACTTTACTTAAGATAAGGTGTTTATGAATTTCAAAACATACAGAAATAGAAAAGTCATAAGGAAACCTTATTCACTCAATCAATCTCCCCAATCATGAAGGAATGTAAAAGTCATAAGGAAACCTTATTGACTCAATAGTTATATGTTAATGTTAATAAATGTCAACTATGTTCTACTACAGGACCAATTTGTCTCTTATAATGACAATATTGACCTCAATGTAGCAAAAAAACAATGATAGTGCGGTTATGGTTAAAACGGTGTTTTTTCACCTATATGCGCTTATAATAAAATAAATTTTCAAAAAACATAGTATTTTTAATTGAAATTTTGGATTTAAAAATTAGAATCAGTTTCCTAAATTATCTAATAAATCCTATAATAATTTTTCCGTAATGTAAAAATTACCTAGGTTAGAAAACTTGTTACTGTGGTGAGGAAACCAAAGTAGTAAAAGTAATAAAACAAATAATTTAAGGAATAAATGTATAAAACTTGTATTTTATTATATTTTTGGGGTGTTTAAATACCATATCATACTTAAAACCCATTATTTATCAATCTTGGATCTACTTGAGATAATATTTACCTCCCAATGGTGAATACTTTTGGGTATTTATGAAAGTGTCACTCCTACTATACTATAAAAGGGAACTCACTCACCTCACTTCTCCACTCCACTCAAGAAATATGGATCTTCAACACCCAACCCAAATCCCTTACCATCATCCATCACTACATCCTAGAGTAATTATTTTGATCATTAATCCATTATTAGTAGGATTTTTTGCAAACATATGGAGGATACCCGAATAAGAGGTAATACTCTTCAACGAGCATCATTATTTTACATCATTCTCCACCTACTTCAATTTTTATAAAATGGTGATAACATAAAAAATAATATATAATACATACACATAGTTATTTTTATAATAATTTAATTATCTAAAACCATCTCCACTTACATCAAATGGGTTACGAAATCATAGTTCGTGTGTACGGCTGACTACTGACTCGCAAACTATTGTCAATTGTTTTCCCATTTCCATTGGTTATGATGATAGATATAAATAGTATATATAATAATTATAACATATTTATAAATTTTATATCACTATATCATATATATATTTTTACCATCCTTTTCATAGGATACACAATAATGTCTCTCGTGTGTATGACGGACTACCACCTTGTGAAACAATGTGATTTCTCTTTCACTAATGCTTCACATGGAAGGTGATAAAGATAAAGTTAACAACTATATGTGATATAAATGAAATAATTATCATATTCATGAAATATTTATCTTTCTTGAAAGATAATATATATCATTTTCCTTCTTACCTTTTCACTAATAAAAAGATGATAGCATCGTTCGTGTATGTGTGGACTACCGCCTTCACGAAGCGATGTGACTCTCTTTTCATCACCACACCACATGTATGATATATATATATATATGTATGTATATAATATGGTATATATGATATTATTATAATTATTTAAATTTAAAATATTACTTAATTCCTTTACATAATGATCATTGAAAATGGATGTTTTACTCATGGGTATGTACAGTCTACCATCTCTATGATCGTAACGTACATCATTTTTCAGAACCAACATTCATGGATAATTTTAATGGTATAATTAATATATATATGATAATTTTGGGATTATTATTATTTTATATATTATATGACTATATAATATAAATATAAATTGGAAATTTTAGGGAAAATCATGCATGGGAAAAAAGGAAGTTAACACCCAAAAAAATGACAGTAATGATAGATTATTAATGACAAGGTGATAAGATGTTATACAAGGATAATATATGATATTATAAATATTAATATAGTTCTAGTATACTTTATTAACATATTTAAATCCACTATACAGGAGGTTAAATCATGTTCAACTTAAAGGAAGTTTGAGGTAAGGGATTTTGTCTCAATTTACATTCCCTTGAGACTTATTTGTTATTATGAACCAATTCACTTTTATGTGATGTATATACTTACTAATTAACATGTAATTTCATTAATACTTTATTATTCCTAGTATTCTTATGTTTCAATATTAATTATTTCATCCATGGGTATTTGGATTTAAATTTACCAAATGATTAGAGTTATTATGCAATATCACTTTATTTTGTGATTGTTAACTTTCTCTAAAATAATCAATTTATTTTCATAATTTTTCATTGGAAATTAAATTTATCATAAATATCCATATTCCTGTGTGATGGATATGATTATTTCGTAAACCCTAAACCATTTTTACATTTTTTTACATTGAATGTTATATGATTAACTAGGAAATATTGATAAATATGAATCCTTTACCAAATATAGATATTTTATAAGGCGTATTTGTTATAAATTAATTTGATTATTAGATATATGAAGAATGATTTGGTCATGCAATAAAATGGTTGGGAACAAGTTAATATAACCCCCTTGATACATCTTTATTCTAATGAGATGAATCAATTGGCCAAATATGATGGGTTTCTACCTAAAAACATAAACTTTTTTGAGGATAGATTGCGATAGTAATTGTTTTGAGGATAAATATTAACAGTTCAGATGTTGAAAATTATTCATTCCATAATTATTTAAATTCAATATGATTATTCTATTATTTATAATATCCATGGTCAAGTTTCAATTTCATGTGATTATTTATGTAGAATTATTTGATCATTTTTTATTATTTCCATATTATGCCCATTTTATTGATTGAATGACATGTGTTTTAGTTATTTACAATTCCATATTTATTATTACTTATATATTCATCTTTTCATTCAATTTAAATGGAATGTGTGTTCAGTAGTTTACCTTGACATGTTTATTATTATTTACTGATTCATCGTAGCGTCCATTATATATAACCATTAATGATATCTCCCTTATTTTGTTACATTTACTTTGATTACAAAGATGAATCCTTTGAATTATGTTTCAAGTAATATAAATTTTTATTCTTTTTCTTATATTCTTTTCCCAATGTAAAATGGTTCTCATGTATATAATATTTTTCTCCAAAACTGCTAAATTATTTGGTCCTTCAGGATGTAATTCCCTGTATCTATGCTAATGTAATAAAGTAAGGAACTAACTCTAAATTAATGTGGTTGGGGTTGTTACAGTTGGTATCAGAGGATGTTTAGTAGAAACCATGGGAACATGATTTATGAAAAACATATATTAGGGATCATAACCATCTGACAGACATTTGGTAATAGTATAGAAGAACATCCTAATGATTTTTTAAGGAATATATTATGTGGGTATTCCAAGAAATACATCCTTTTCATGATACTATAAGTGGATAAAATTTTTTAATAGAGGTACCTAGGTGTAAAAGCACTAAAAAGGTGTTTTGGGCTTAATATAAGCATTACATAGTACCCAAAAAATCCTTATTGCGTGCATGGTTTGAGACTCCTAGAGAATATTTTTAGGATAATTCCCATTTTCTTTATAAACCATTACGGATAATTTGACAATAAACAAATCCCCAAAGAAACCATGTTTAAAATTATGATAGTAGTTATGTGTAAAATTTTCAAATTATGATAGGTATTTCACTACTATTGGGATTTAACATTATGATATAAAATGTTATGATCTAATCCATTGAATTACATTATTTAGAAATGGAACCTAGAATGAAGAAGGGTATCAATAATCATAGAAAGTATTGTGGTTTCCCTACTATGTAAGATGATATAACTTGTATTGGAATTGAAATTTTGTGGATATATAAGGGAATATTAAAAAGTTTATGATAAATAACTTTTCACATATAAGGAAAAACTATTCCACATTGAGATTATTCTATGATGGATCGCTTTATATGACAGATTCCTTGATCATTTTTGGTATTTGTTGATCCAATGGTAGTTGATTAAGGGATTATTTCTTTAGAGAAGATATTTATAGCATTGTGATGTGGTTCAAATGAAAAGGTTATGCATGTATTGTATTGTCTCAAGGGAGCTACCAATCAATGATGGTTGTTGGTCCATAATAATAGGGTTGAATAAGAAATAAAACTCATGGAATGGAATGATTTTAAGGATGTATTCTATGAAAAATATTTCCCACATGATAAAGATATAACATATAGATAAACTTACATTTCTTAAAAAAGGTTTAATAAAGTGTTTCATTGTATGAATCTACCTTTAAAATTTAAGGTAACTATGTTATGGATTATACACAAAACAAGGAGTGCAAGATTGACCATTTATTTAGAGTGGCTAAGCTATGAATTTGAAGGTTTCTTGTCTCTCGAACATTTTCTTCAAATGATGAATTAGTTTTGAGGTGCTATCAAGATAGAGAAAGAATTCTCAAAGTCTTATGGATTCAAAGGGAAGTAATATAAGAATAGAAAGGTAGAGAAAATAATGGATAAAGGGATAAGGGAAATAAGTATTTTTCCACATGGGATAACAGGGGAAATAATTTCTCTAGGAAATGCTTGAAGGGACTAGTAGCTTATTATAATTGTGGAGAAAGGGGCCACTAGGAAAAAGAATACAAAGGGAATTAATAAAAGATTATTATTTAGTGTTTAAACTATAGTTAAATGGTGAAACATGCAAATAAATTCCCCAAACTTCAAGGGAATATACATCAGAAGAATATAAGAGACCATGGTTAACCTTACACTATTGATACAACCAATGTTAAATGATTAATGTTCATTTGTATTTGGATCCAAGAAAAATGTTTTAAAAGTATTTTAATGATGATAGTCTCATCGTAATTATAATGAAATATCTAAGGATTGTACTACATTAAATTTTTCAATATAGATTTGAATGTATATGTCAAATGGTACTAATGACCATGATAAATGATTTAGTGGAAAGTTAAACTTATTTTAAAACACATGATTAATGGAAATATAACACTTAATATTATATTAATGATGAGATATAGATATTTTCATAAAGAGATAATTGATATAGATAAATTTAATTGGATAGTACCGACTACCATGGAATTTATTAATGATTTGTTGACAAAGTATTTTATGGTTCATGGAGTTATAACTCTTTTGTATTTAACTAATATATCCAATAATATATGTTTTACTTATTTAAAAAGTAATCATTCATGTTTTCAATAAGTTTTTATGGTAATTAAAATTATTACCATGATTCAATAGAATACATGAATGTATTTTCATGTTTGGTATGTGATGATTAAGTGATACTTCATGATGTTGAAATATTAATTATAAGTACATTTTGTAAATTTAGTGAAAATATTTCTAAAGTTATGGATCATTATCTTTTGCATGGGTCATTAGGTTAACAATTTATGAAATGGTTTATGTTAAACATTGGATGAGGTTTTAACAATTAATATAGTACTTCACTATCTGGATACTTATGCATATTGATTAACATGGGATAACCATATGAGTTTTGTAAAATAGTTGGAGGTGGATAGAAAGATGTGTCACTCTTTTGTAGATATTATGATCCATTAAAAGTTGATTTTAGTACTTCAAGCATAAAAAATTCATTTTTTATATTCTTTTTTGGAATAAGGGATTTATTGAAAAACTTCCAAAGGTTGAAATTATTCTTATGAAAAGGAAATTTCTCAAGTAATTATATTTACTTATATTATTAGACTATAAAATAATACCCCAAATTTAGGAAAAGGGATATTTAAATAAGATATTGTCTTTTTACCATTAATTTGGATAATATAAATGTCTTTTTTCATACCTATTTGTTTTATGGTTCTGTTGTTTGTAACCTTATCCATGTCACCCAATTTCTTGTGATCAATAATCTCTATCACTCTCAAATAGTATTTGGGTGTTAGTTTCCTCTTATATGTCTATGTTTTTATTTCCTATCTATGTCATCTGACTCAGAAACACAATTATTAGAATATTCCTGATGACCATAGTACTTCCCTTTCTCTCTTATTAATAAGATATTTCAAACACCCTTTTTATTGTGTGGGTTTTTTCAATAATTTTATGTCCAAATTTCAAACCCTAGATTACCAAGATCAATTTTAAATTGTGAGGACATAATATATTTAATTTTTTTATAATGTAACAATGCAATACATTAAAATATATTTTTTTTAGAAAAAATATAATTTCATTAATAGCTTGTGATGCATGCAACACAGGGTTTAAACAAAATACGGTTTATTCTTGTTTCATGCACTTGATTAAAAATTACTGTTTACCACCTTTAGAAATATAATTTGATAAAATAAAATTTATTTTTGATATCAGAATACCAAAATTATATTGTCAAAAATTTATGGTATATTTCTAAAAAGTTTTATTTTTTGATTAATAGTGAAAAATATTGAATTTTAATTGAAAGTTGACTTTTCATTTAAATTTTTCATAATGTTAAATTATATTTTAATTAGAATTAAAGCAAAATATTTTCAAATTTTTATCAATTAATCCAATTAAATTCATTAGAACAAATTTTATATAGAATTTATATATAAAAACATAACAAACATTTAAACATTTTCTCTTAAAAAACTCACTTTCTCATCACATCTGTGGGATTTATTTTAGGTTATATTTTCTACTTATATGAATTTAATTTGGAAACATGAATTCCATATTTGGAATCATAATAATTTATATTATATACTATTTTAAACTTAATTTTGGAAAAAAATTAATAATCTAAATAGTAAATAAAATTCACGATTATGGTAAAAATGGATTTACTGTGGGCTTATACTAATAAAGGAAGAGTGAAAACAACCTAAATATTGTCTGAATTTTATTGTATGAGTTTATTTCATCATTTCAAATAAAATTATTTTAAATATGGAAATTTATTTCCACTTTCATTTAAATATGAATTATATAATAAGTTAAGTTAAGAAAATGACAATAAAGGAACCTTACTTGATTTTAATATCTATAATTCTTTAGGATTGGAAAAAATCTTAGATTTTGTTATTGATATTATTTTGAAATAAAACTATGTTTTGTTATCATAATAATTTATCTTTAATTTTTATAAAATGAATTAATTTCTTTAAATACTTAAGAAATTCCAAAACAGTAATTATTTAGATAACAATTAAATAAATTAAATGGTACTAAAAATATTAAAATTGAAGTAAATTGACTAAATTATTGTGTTATATTATTGTTTTAGATGAATATATAATGTTACACATGTATGAATATTATATTTTCTTATTAAATCATTATCCTGATATTTTTTAAACTCAATTTAAATAAATAATGTCAAAGTTTACATTTAGGTTATCTTATAATAAATAATATTTTATTAATTGACTTAAAATTACTTAAAATATATCATCTTAAAATTTATTTTTAAATTTTAATTAATATCAACTACCTTAAATTGATGGACCAATTTTTCCCTTATAATGGCTATATTTACCCCTAAATAGTAAAAACATTATGGTAGTGCAGTTAAGGTTATAATAGTGTTTTTTCACCTACATGCACTTGGGTTAAAATAAATTTTGAACACAATTTGGATTTTTAATTCATAAATTTTATTTAAAAAATATAATAAATAGGACCAAATTATTTAATAAATTTTACTTTAATTTAGTCTTAATATAAAAATTACCAAGGTTAAATAACTTGTTAATGTTGTTAAAAAAATAAAAATGGTAAAAATAATGAAACTTAGAAGTTAAGAAATTAAATATTTAAAACATTTTTTTATTATGTGATGGAGGTTTTTATCGACCATATCATCCTTAAAAACCATTAATTATCAATATTGGATCCAGTTTAGGTAATATTGACCTCCCAATAGTGAATATTATTGGGTATTTATAAAAGCACCACTCCTCCTCAACTATAAAAGGGCACTCACTCTCCTCACTTCTCCAGAACTCTCAAGCCATTTGGATCATCCAAAACCTACCTGAATCCCTTATGATCTTCCCTAAACTTATCATAGAATCCTTATTTGTCAAAAATTAAACCTTGTATGGTTTTAGTACAACCTAAAGGAGGATACCCGAAGAATATGTAACTCTCTTAAACGAGCATAATTGTTTTACTTCTTTCTCCACCTCTTAAATTTTTATTAAAAAATGATGATATAATAACCTTATTATATTCCATTTAATTGGATTTTTTTATAATAGGTTAATTATATATAACCACTTCCACTTCTATCAAATGGGTTATGAAATCATCGTTCATGAGTACGGTGGACTACCGTCTCGCGCATCGATGTCGTTCATTTTTCCATTTCTACTTCTCAAGGTTGAGTATGATGATGTATATAAAGTATGTATAGTATATTTATAAAATATTTATACATATTTATTCATTATATGACATATATATTTTTACCTTACATTTTATAATAAATAAGATAATGTCGCTCGTGTGTACGAAAAACTACCGCCTCGCAAGGCATTATGATTAGTCTTTCACTAACGCTTCACGTGGAAGGTGATAAATATGAAGTTAATGATTATATGTGGTATACATGAAATTATTATTTTATTAATGACATATTTATCATTCCATAAATATAATATATAACATTTTATTTCTTACTTTTTCACTCACGATAAGATGAAAACTTCATCTTTGTACATGTGGGCTACCAGCTCCACGAAGCGATTTGACTCCATTTTCATCCCCACACCACATGGATTATATATATAAATATATGTTATGGTATATATGATATTATTATAATTATTTATAGTAAAAATAGGACTAAAATTATTTCTATAATGATCATTGAAAAATTGAAGTGTTACTCATGCGTATGTATGGCCTACCGTCTCCATGATCATAACATACATCATTTTTCATAACCAACATTCATGAATGATTTTAAATGTATAATTTAGGTATAAATATGATAATAAAGTCATGATTATTATTATATAGATGAAATAACAATATAATAAACACGTTAATCTTAACATTCTGGAAAAATCCCACCTGGGAAAACAAGGAAATGAACACCAAAAACAGAAGAATATTATGAAATATTACTAACGAATGTGTGATAAAATGTTATAAAAGGTTAATATATGATATTATAAATATTAATAGGGTCTTTTATAAGTTAATAACATGTTTAAAACTACTATATAAGTGGTTAAATTACGTTCAACCAGAAGGAATCATGTTCAACTAAAAGGAATCATGAGTTAAAGGATTTTTTTAAATTAACATTCCATTGAGAATTAATTTTTATTATACACCAATTCAATTTTATATGGTATATATACTACACCTTTGAAATTTAATATCTTGAATAATACATTATATGTGGTATTTTAAATTTCAATTTGAATTATTTACTCTAAATGTAATTGACTTGAAAGTCACTAAATGGTTAGAGTTGTGAAATCTCACTTCTTTATGTGATTGATAAATTTGTATTAAAATAGTCCCTTTCTTATAATAATTTTTCATTGGAAACTAAATTTATCTCAAATATAAATATTCCAATTTGATTTATATTTTTTTGGATAAAATGTATATTATTTTCACAAATGGTGTTTTCTTTGAAATTTATTTGTTTAACTAGGGGAATATTGATAAATCTATATCTTTTAGTCAATAGGAATATTTTATAAGTAAAAATATTTATGAAATAAATAGATTAATAAATATATTAGGAATTATTTGGATATATAGTATATGGGATGAGAATTGGTTAATGTAAGTCCCTTGATGAATTTTTAGTCTCATGAGATGAATCAGTTGGCCAAATCATATGGGTATCTACCTACAGACTTAAACTGTCTTGTGGAAGGATAATAATAGTAACTATTTTTGGGATATATCTTGACAGTTCATATGTCCTACATTATTTATTCTATTATTATTAATGTTCCATGTGATTATTATCTGTTAACATATTCATGTAAAATTATCAAGATCAAGTGGTTATTTATATGGAATAATTTGATCATATTTTATTCATTTCTTAATATACTCAGGTTATTTATTAAATGGAATGTGTCTTAGTTATCTACATTTATATATTTATTATTTCATATCAATTCATGAATTCAAGTTATTTAAATGGTATTTGTGTTCAGTCATTTACCTTTCTAGGTTGATTATTCATTATTGATTCATAATATCTTTAAATGTAATTAACTCTTACAAAAAAAATTGATCTCAACCTTATTGTGTTTCCTTTCCCAAGGTTAAAAAGATGAATCCTTTAAATGAATTTTCATGTATGTTGAGCCTTTACTTTTTTATGATAATTTTATTTTACCGTTTTAAAAGAGATATCATGTATTTAACCTGGTTCTACAAAATTGTTAAACATTTCTTTCCTTCAGGATACGATTCCTTGTATTTATGCTAATGTAATAATGTATGGAAATGGCTCTGAGTTACAGGGGCCAGTGTCATTAAATACCTATTTATTCATTATTTTTAATGTTACAATTTATGTTTATTATTTTATGGGTTACAATATATAATTCACTAGTGTTGTAATAATTTATTTTACAATCTCCCATTATTTTAGGATTGATTTTACTCTTATTGAAATAATCTTATCATTTATCTTTCATAAGTTCCATTAATTATCTTAAATATCTATATTATCTATTTCTTTGATAATATTATTTCCTTAACCATATTCCATTTTTAAAGATATTTTATTTCTTTGAAATTTGATTGATTAACTAGGGAAATAATGATAAATTGGTATTCTTTACTTAATATGGATATTTGTTGATAAGGCATATTATTCATGAATTAAATTGATTAAATGATATATGAGTAATACTTTCAACATTAAGTAATTAGTGGGGCATAGAAATATATATCCCCTAGATTCATAGATAGTCTAATGAGGAAAATTAGTAAGCTAGAATTACATGGATTTTTACCCATAGTTTTAAACTGTCTTATGAAAGGTCTTGATGGTAGAGGTTTCAAGATTCCTGATATCATGATGACCAATAATTAATAATTTCCCTAATTAATAATTCAAATATTATTATCCATGATATTTTCACATTGATAATATCTCTAGATTCATTTCATTAAAAGTTTAATTATTAAATGGCATGTTTTGTTAGTTAACTACCTTTCCATATTGATTATAACATATCTAATGAGGATACTCATGTTTTTGATTAATTAAAATGTGTGTTAAATTATTTAACTTTATATATTTATTATATCTTATTTATTAATGATATATTAAATTTTATTTAACCTTTACATAGTATTTGATCTCACCATTATTTTTTTCTATTCCCTATGATATGAAGATGAAATCATTGGATGAGCTCAAGGATGCTGAATGTTTTCTATTACTATGATTTTTATTTTTTATTCCCAATTTATAATGTGTATGATGTATTCATTTGGTTTTATAAGACTAATAAAATAATTTATCCTTCATGATGTGATTCCTTTTATCTATTGAAAATGAAATTATGTAGAAACCGACTCTGGGTTATAGGAGTCGGGGTCATTATTTTTGGAATAAAATGAAGTTTAGTAGAAAACATGGGAACTAGATTAAGGAAAACATATATTAAGGAACATAACCCTATAATGTACTTTAATTATAATTATAGAATAACATCCTAAAGTTTTCTTAATATAGAGATTCTATGGATATTCTTAGCAATACAACTCTATCTGGATACTATAGGTGCATATGGTTTTGGAACAGAGGTACCTAGGAGTAATAAATTTTAAAAACGAATGTCGGGCTTGACATGAGTGTTACCTAGTACATAAAAATGGGAATTACTATGCATCTTATTTTAAACTCATTTTGGATATTATTAGGATAATTTAAAATTTCTTTATAAAACATTATAATGGTTTTAAAAATAAATATATTCCCAAAGATTCCAAGTTTAAGATTATGTGATTAATGATGCATAATTTTTTATTTATGTTAAGGGATACACCAAATTTAGAATGATTCATTAAGTTTTAAAATTCATAATTTTATGATCAAATCTAGTATATCCCATTATTTAGATATAGTTCTTAGTAGAAATAAGGGTATTTATACTCATGTAAAATGTAGATATTTCCCTATTAAGATACCCAATACAACTCATATTGGAACTAAGAATATTATGGATATATTAGAAAACATAATCAGTTTATAATAAATAATCATGAATGAGTAGAGGAACCTATTGTTCCATGGAATGATTCTCCAATATTGGATCACTTCATGTGTTAGAGGCCCAATCATTTAGTGGGACAAATAATCCACTAGCAGCTAATAAATGGTTTAAGTTACTTGAAAATATATTTTTTCCATTGGATATAATGAAATGGAAAATTTTATACTGAAATTATATTATATCAATGACGAATCTAATCAATGATGGTCATTGATCCAAAATACAAGGGAGGATAATGAAATGTATCAAATAGAATGGATAGATTTTAAAGAAACATTATTCAAAAAATATTTCCATCATGATTAATGAACTCAAATGAAGAGAACGTTACTTGGATTAAAGAAAATGGAAGGAGAATGTGTTTTGGATTATAATACTACCTTTATAAGATAGCAAATATATTTAATGTTATATATATGGAATATGGAATTTAGGATTGACTATTTATTTTAAGGTTTTAATCCAAGCCTTTAAAGGGTGCAGTCTCTCATTATTTTTCATTGTATGATGAAATAGATTTACGTGCCATCAAAATAGATAATGAGTTTTTTAAATCCTATATTTTCAAGTTAAATCAAGAAAATAAGGGTTCAACTAAGCAGTAATAAAATGGTAATGTATAAAAGAAGAAGTGGAAAATGAATAAATTTCAATATTGTGAAAAATGTGGAATGAATCATCCTGTGAGTATTGTCCAAGATAGGGCACCCTATGAATATTGCACGAGACGAGGTTGTAGTTTAATGTCATGCGCTGAGGATGAGGGTGCTTGGAAGTTTAACATCATGCATCTCAGATGAGGTGGGTTCACTCTGCATCCCTAGAACATACATGACAAATACCCACCCACCCTTGGGTAAGGGAATCTATCAGCAATGCCATGTTGGGGTGGTGTTAT
The DNA here is from genome assembly GCA_963277665.1 of Viscum album. Classification (NCBI taxonomy): domain Eukaryota; kingdom Viridiplantae; phylum Streptophyta; class Magnoliopsida; order Santalales; family Viscaceae; genus Viscum; species Viscum album. The sequence goes on along the minus strand of OY728127.1, from coordinate 1,326,862,265 downwards.
GGAGTGATCCATTGAGGTTCCCACATTAGAGTGGTTATGAAAAGAAGCAATAGTTGTTAGCATGCATGTGTGAAGAATCATGAGGTTGAGCAATGGAACGTGAAGAACCACCCAAGTGACCTTGAAATCGCTTCTTACAAACCTGAAGGATCATATGGGATAAGGGTGTGTTTCATGTAAGAAGAACCTGAAGATAGTGTCTGTGGAAGCGACATTGAAGACATGATTAAGGGTGCACACAAGGAGGGGTATTTCTCACAAAAGAAGGGGTTTGTGAGAAATAGGCATGAAAATGAGAACTATTGAATGTAATAAGCTGGGTCATGCAGATAAAGGAGGTGTGCATGAAATTGGAGGAGTTTCGCATGCAATTGGAGGAGTTTTCCATGCAAATGTCTTATCAATAAATGAATCGGGCAAGGTTCAGACCCTAATGGCCTCACCCAAAGGCAGACCCCTAGGAGACCTGTCGTGGAAATTCCTGTATTGAATGCCATCTTTTGCATGTAGAAGGGATGTATTATGAGCATGGTAGACAGTTCAAATTCTTCATCCAATGGAAGTGATGGGGTGAAATTCTATTTATAGGTTATCGGGGGCCACAGGTGGGTGCTGAATTCGGCCTGCGCAGAAAACATGACCCATATGTCAGTCGCATGGTACTTTCCATTCTGGTGTGCAAAATCCCCCTGGCCATGCAAGTTTTATGTGACGAGGAGCGGTTTGAGGAATTTCCTCCTGGATTTTCCATGCAACCTTTTGGCCCATCCTTGAATCGTTTTCTAAGTCAAAATATTCCTTCAGTTTTTCCAAGAATAACTGTTTGAGGCCTTTGGTGGATTTCAGCACCTAAAGTAAGATTTACCATTTCTTTGAAGTTATTTATCCAAGTCTATGAAGGTAAATTTTAACTAAAAATTTGTATTCATATGATGTAATAGTTTTATGTGCTATCAAGAGAGAGAAATAATTTTCTAATTCTTTTGTGTTTAAAAGGAATTAAGAGAAGAAGAGCATCATAGAGAAAATAATGGATAAAGGGAAGAAGGTAAAGAAGGATTTTTTTCACATGTGATAAATATGTAAATAATAACCATGGTAAATGATTGAATAGATTGGGAGATTTTTATAAGTGTAGAGAAAATAACCACCATGAAATATAATGAAAGTATAAGAAATAAAAGATTGTTATTTAGTGTTTCAACTATAGTGAAATGGTTCACTGTACCAATAAATTCCCTAGGTTTTGAGGAAATATACATCAGAATAATATAAGGGATCAAGGTCAAAATTATGTTATTGATATAACTAAAGTGGAATGATTAATATGATTCTATATTTGGATCCAAGAAAAATACTGAAAAATTATTTTATTTTTAATATTCTCACAATAAGTATTATGAAATATATAAGGATTGAGCTGTAGTACCATTTCTAATAAGGATTTTAAAGAATATGTGGAATGGTACCAATGACCAATAAAAGTGATTTAGTGGAAAGATAAAATTATTCTAAAACACATGACTGAGGGAAAGATAACCCCTAATATGTTCCTAACATTGAGATAATGATTATTAGTTAAAGTGATAATTGATATAGATAAATTAAATTAGATATTACTAACAACCTTATAACTGATTAATGATTTATTAACAGAGTGGTTTATGATTGATGGAGTTAAAACACTTTTGGTCTTAAGTAATATATCCAATAATCACTATTTTACTTAATGAATAATGAATATACTTTTTTTTAATATTTTTTATAGTAATTCAAGTTATTACCATCCTTCTAGAGAATACATGATGAAGGTATTAGCATGTTTGGTATTTTACAATTAAGTGATACTTTATGATGTTAAAAGATTAATTATAAGTTCATTTTGTAAATTTAGTGAACTAATTTGTAATGTTTTGTACCTTGATCTTTTGGAAGGATAAAAAAATTAACCATTTTTTAAATGGTTTATGTTGAAATTTGGTTGAGATTTTAAATATAAATTTATTACTTAACTATATGTAAATTTATGCATATTGGATAACTTGGGCTAACCATATTTGTTTTGGAAAATAGTAGAAGATAGATGGGAAGAAAAATCACTCTTTAATGGATTTTATGATCTGTTAAAAGTGAATTTTAGTGATTTAGAAATAAAAAATAATTTTTTATATTCATTTCTTAAAATAAGGGATGAATTGAAAAACAACCAAAGGATAAAATTACCCTTCTAAAATAGAAATGTATCAAATATGTATACTACCATATATTCTCAGACAATAAAATAATTTCTCAAATTTAAGCAATGGGATCTTGAAATAAAATTTTGTTCTATCATAATCACTTTTGATGATATCAATTAACTTTTTTACATCTATTTGGCTTATGGTTTTGTGGCCCTTTACATTATATGGATCACCCACTTTCTTGGGATTAATGGTCTCTATGACTTTCCATCAGTATTTGGGTGTTAGTTTTCTCTTACATGAATGTGTTTTCATTTCCAACCTATTTTCACCTACTCAAAAATCAATTTATGGGTTTATTATAAATGACTTTTGTACTTACCTCTCTCCCTTATTTAGAGGATATTTTATAAACCCTTTTTATGATGTGGGTTTTATAAAATAATGGTATTTCAAAATATCAAACACTAGATTATCAAGATTGCATTTAAAGTATGAGAGTTAAATCTATTTAAGTTGTAGAGAATGTAACTCCCCAATAATTTACAATATATTTATTTTAGAATAATTTTAATTTCATTAATTGATTGCAATTCATGAAACACGAGGTTTTATGAAAACAACATTTAGTCACACTTTGCATGCTTAATTTAAAATTAATTTTTACCACTTTTATAAAATTTATTCGATAAAATCAAAAAAAATTAAATTGTTATAACAAAATTATCTTAGTGTTAATTTTATGGATTTATCTAAAAAGTTTAATTTTTGGATAAATAGTGGAAAATACTATATTTTAATTGAAAATTACCTTTTCAATTAAATAAATTATTATGATAAATTATACATTTAATTGTTTTTATAGTAAAATTTCTTCCATTGTATATTAATTATCCAATTTATTCATTGGAAAAAAATTTATATGGACTTTGAATACAAAAACATAGTAATCTTTTAAACATTTTCTTTTTAAAAACCCGATTTTTCATTACGTATAAGGGTGTAATTTTAAATTAAAATTTTCTACTTATATGAAATTATATTAGAAAAATAAATTCCATATTTTTAATAATCATTATTTATATTATCTAAAAATATTAACTTAATTTTAAGCTAAAATGAATAGTAAAAATAATAAAAATTATTTATAGTGGTTAAGGTAAAAATGGATTTACTGTAGGGTTAAACTAATAAGGTAAGAGTAAAAATGACATAAATATTTATTTTAATTATATCTTATGAGTTTCATTAGGCATGTTACATTAAATTATTTGAAATATTTAAATTCTTATCCACAATCCATTGGATATGACACATATACTAAGTTATGTAAAGAAAAAGACAAAAAAATAACATTCCTTGATTTTAATATCTACAAAACTTTGGGGTTGGGAAAAAAACATATGCTCGGTTATAAAAATTATTTTGAAATATCAATTATTTTTTTAATCATAATAATATGTCTTTATTTTTTTAGATGAAATAATTACATTAAATTCTTAAAAAATACCAACATAGTAATTATTTAGATTACAATTAAATAAAATAAATGGTACTAAAAATATTAAAAGTGAAGTAAATTGGATAAAATATTGTTTTAAATTATTTTTTAGGTTATTATATCATGTTACATAGTTTTAAACATGATATATTATAATTACATCATTTTACTGATACATTTAAATTCAATTTAAATGAATAATTTCAAAATTGATATTTATGATATTTTATAATAAATAATACTTTATTGAATAATTTAAAATAACTAAAAATACTATATTCTACCAAGTTATTGTTGAGATGGTATGGAAAATGATATTCTCTTAAGATACCAAATGTATGATCGAAATAATAATGTAGATACTCAATATACAAGAGGGGGTAAATTGTATACTTTTAAAATTATTTGGGAACTTTTAAAGTGGGTAAGAAACCATTCTATTGTTTAACAATGTTAAACAAATTAATTCACAAAACCTCTAGCTCAACACACTTTCTTGAATCCGGAAATATGATTCTGAGAAAGCAATTACGGAAAAGTGAATCCAGAAAGGAAACTTAACAAAAGTTTACAAAGATAAATATTCTACCTTAAATCCTATATAATCTTACTAAATCAGTGAGTACAAGTGTAAGGAAGTATAAGATAGTTATACTTTCCTTAAAAAACAAAATATAGCGGAATACTTGAAACAAACAAGTAACAAGTAGTAAGTCTTTTAATCCAAAGAGAAGGGTATCCAACAACCTTGGATAAAGGTCCCTTGATTTATACTTTCAAGAAAGTCCCTCTTACCCACACCAGGGTAAGCCCTCGATATAAAGATCGGAGTCTGTCTTGCTATCCCCACAAGCCCTCAACTTCAAGGTAGTTGGAACCTCTGTCTTCCTTAGCAAGGAAGTCCTCAAACATTAAGGTAGTTGGCACCTCTGTCTTCTTATCCCCAGAAGCCCTCGAATGTATTCAACAGCATTCGGAGTCGCACAAAGCAATTCTGAACAAGGTGTTCAGTACGCACAAAGCAAGAGAGTCTCTCTCTAGAAATCACTTCAACAACATCTAATCTCTAGAGTCATAGAACAGTGTTGATCTCTTTCAAATGAGCTCATATTTATAAGCACAACTTCAACGGTCAGCTCCCACCTCCAATGGTCATATTTTTCCTTGAATTTCGGAGGGACCTATATATGTGTCACTCAAAAAACAGTTAGTTAGTAACTAAATTCATGACATAGTTTTGCCACCAAAACATGAGTAAGCAAAAATATGGTTGTATAAGAAATTTGATTTTTCATAGTTTAAGAAAAAATAAAACTTCGAAGTCTATCCAAAAACTATTCGGAGACTATAGTAGAAGCATATTCAGATTCTATTTATCAGAAGAATTCGGAGTCTCAATTCATAAGAGTTCAGAGTCTGAACATACAATGTTTAGAGTTTTAATTCAGAGAACTTGGAGTCATAACTCAAAAAAAATTGGAGTTTGAATTCAGAGAACTCGGAGTTAGAACTCAGAAAAGTTTGGAGTTTGAATTTACAAAGTTCAGAGTCTGAATTCATAAGAGTTCGGAGTCTGAACTTACAAAGTTCAAAGTCTGAATTCAGAGAACTCAGAGTCATAACTCAGAAAAGTCCGGAGTCTGAATTCAGAGAACTCAGAGTCAGAACTCAAAAAAGTTCATAGTCTGAATTCAAAGAACTCAGAGTCAGAACTCAGAAGAGTTTGGAGTCTGAATTCAAGGAACTCGGAGTCAGAACATAGAAGAGTTTGGAGTTTGAATTTAGTGAACTCGGAGTCATAATTCTGATCCTAAAAATTGAACGCTTCATATCTAAGTATATATAGGATTCTGAGGTTTTGGATATGAAACCAAATTTTACACTTAGAAAAAAATGAACAATGAAAAATATGGTAAAGATAAATTTCCTTGGGGAAGGAAAATTTTCCTTATTAAAGTAAAACATGGGTTAAATTAAATTTTCCTTAAGATAAGGTTTTTGTGATCTTCAAAACATGAAGAAATAGAAAAGTCATAAAGAAACCTTATTGACTCAATCAATCTCCCCAATCATGAAGGAATGGAAATGTCATAAGGAAACCTTATTTACTCAACAATCACCCCATTTTTGGAAAGCACAAACATCCTTTTGAAAAAGAATATAAGGACATAGAAAATATTTTTCTAGACATTGAAAATAAAAATTATCTCCCATAACACATGGGTATAGATAAATAAGACTAACTCTCCCTTAGGCTTTGGAACACTAAGGATTGCATTCTAGATTTTGGGAATGAGATTTTTCAATATCTTGAATATGGAAATATTTGTAATGAAAACTCCCCCTTAGATGAACACTTCCCCTTACATAGGGAAATTTATTCTTTACTTATAATTATTTTTTCCTTTCTCCCCCTTTGTGATTTTCAAAAAAAATACAGGGAATGGAAAAGATAATATGGTACTTGAAATATTAGTACAAAACATCCAAACCAAAAACAAGTAACCAAAATTTCATTAGGATTGGAAAAATTTATACAAGGAAGGAAAATACAACAAAAGATCGAATTGGGTCTAATCATCCTTCCTTTTACATGGGCATCAACTTCTTCAAAATGGTCTTCAGCTTTTTGATCTCCTTATGATCTTCCTATGCTCACTTTAGAATCTGATCTTGATACTCTGCTTTCTTCTGTAAAGATTTGATTCTATCATCCTAAGCCTTTAGAGCCTCTTCCTGAGCCTTCAAGACTTCTTCCTGCTTGCCAAGATTTTCTTCTATTTCAATCCGAAGATCTATTTCTCTCTTACAACTTTGAGCCACTGAATAAAATTTCCAATTCAAATCCTGCACTTCTGGAATCCGATAATTCTGCCAAAGGGTTAGCTTTTCCTCAAAGCTACTTGTGAGATCCTTAATTTTCCCATCTTCGGTTTCAAAAGCATCTTTGAAAATTTCTTTAAACTCATCAAAATTCGCATATCTTCTATAGTTTCTTAGACCAAGTGGTCATCTTCTGGAATGATCTCTTGTGGTCATCATAGTTAATAAAAAAAGTCTTGAAATCAGCCTCAAGATTTACACATTTATCCATCACGATGGATATTGAATATACTTTCTTATTCAAGGTGTGTTGGAGAATTTTCCATCTCGAGTAAATACTTGGATATATCTAAATGGCCCTAACAAGATTCTTCAAATATTGGACAATGAAATCATGTCCAAGGGATGATGATTCCAAATCTAAAACTTTTCTAGGTGAGGTTTTTTTCTCTAGCTCAGCAAGTTTTCTCTTTGAAGATCCACCAGCTTTCTTCTTCTTCACAACAGCTTTGTTAAGTGTATCAACTACCACCTATTTTTCATTATTAGGTCTCAATATGGATTCCTCATCTGGAGATTTATGTTCACTATCAGAAAGCTTAACGGTTTTATCTTTATCTATCTCTTCTTTCTCGGATCTTGCCTCATCTTCCTTAGGATGAATGAAGTCATTATTAGAACTTTCATCATTAGAGAGCTTATTCACTTTATCTTCAGCCTTATCATCTACGTATTTATCATCTTTCCTAGGTGTATGAAACTTTGAAGATTCTGCTTCTGAAATTGGGATTGACAACTTCTCAGATGGAATTTCTTTCTCATGAAAGTCTTCCACTTGTTTAATCAGATATTTGGTATCGCCACTAATTTCTTCTTCTTCCACTTATTCCACTATTTTTTCTTCTTCTTTTTCATTGACCTTTTTCATAGTCACATGCTTCTTTTCAGTAGTATCGGGTAAGGGTTCTACCAGGAAGGATTCTGGTACTGGAATAATCTCTGATTCTTTCGCAGTATCCCTCAGAAGGGATTTCACTATCTCAGCTTCAGTCAACTTCTTCTTTAACTTCTTTTCTTTAGCTTGTTTTTTATGCTCATCAGTTGTCTTCTCTTTCAAATCCTTTGCTTCAGCAGGATCCAAACCAAACTACGGCTCTCCTACTTTCCTTTTTTCCTTTCCTTCCCTCCACTTTGCTACAACCTCATCTGGATATGATTTTTGCTTCTTAGGTTTAGGAGGTGCAGATTTAGCTTCCTTACATTTTGGGTTTTTTTTCCTCTTCAACTTCCTTAAAGTTCTCCTTCTTTCCAACCTTTTTCGATGGCTCAACCAATTCTTGTTTTTTCGGAACTACTTCCGCTTTTTCTTTAGGTAGGTCATAAAATTCTCCAGAATCTATAGAAAAACCAATGTTCATCTTCTTCAAAGTATCATCACTGAATAGAAAGAATTTTCAATTTCTAGGTTTTGAACTGCAAGGGATTTTAAAAGATTCTAGGCACCGAACAATCAACTTAGAAATAATAGTCAGGTACATGATAATCAAAGCCTTCAGATTTCCATTATTGATATTTGCGATTAAAATCAGAATATGATTAACCAAATTAACCTCCCTCAGGTTCACCAGAAAATATAGGATGTACATATCACTCTTCTTCAATGTGTCCTTGTCACCTTTTCTCGAAATGATAAATCATTGAACCCATAATTAAAGGATCTGATTATTTATAGAGAGGTGAGCAATATTCGGAGTCTTGACATCAGTAAGACCGAGGCACTCCATATCTTTCACCTTTAAAAATCTTCTTTTGACATCTGGAAACTTGTGGGAATAGAATTCATCTCCCCCTTCATATAGAATACCAACTAAGATGGCTGACTTAGTATATGAAAGAGCATAGGACTTTCCATAGCTCTTGAAGGAAAACTTCTCCCTCCCTTCTTCCTTAAAAAAACTGACTAATTCATAAAACTCAATTAGCAGATCCGGATACACAAAATCTTGAGCCCCAGGCTTTTATATGGAAATTCTTTCCCATCCATTCAGATTAATGTTTTTCAAGATAATCGAATCATAATTGTTGAAGAAGTTCAGATGCACCAACCATTCTCTATAGATCTTACACTCTGAAATAGGCTTGATAGTAGATATATCTTTCTGAGAATATTCTTTTACAGACATTCATAATTGATAAAACTCTTAAAAGTTCAGAACATGCTTATGTAGAGAGGTAGAGGTTTAGCATGTGAGAGCTTGAGAATCGATGTGGGACTAGCATCAAGGGGTCATTTATATAGGCGTTTGAAGCAACGGTTCATCTTCTAAACCAAATCCAATGGCTGAAAATCTTTCTGATCAGATCTGATGGTTAGAAAGATAGCCGCAAGGAAATCTTGGATCCGATATTTTGATGTTTTTTTATAAAAATATTCGGATTTAAGGAAAATATAATACAAAGAATTTAAAAACAAAAAATAACTAATAAGTAAAATAAGACTACGAAAAATAAGGAAAGGAAATCATACCTTTTGAATTTCTAGGAGGATTATTCATATTGAGGAAAATTCTTCTTGAAGAACTTTAGATTCCGAAAATTTTATTACTAAATTTTTTGAAAAACTGACTACGAAAAATTTTAGAAAATCTTCATTGCGAACATTTAAGTACGAAAATTTTTATTACGAAAATTTAAATACAAAAATCCTCACTAAAAAATATTCATTGAGAAAATTTTCATTACGAAAATATTCATTACAAAAATATACAAAAATTTTCATTACGAAAATATTCATTACAAAAATATACAAAAACCTTGAAGTAGGAAAGTCTAGGTTTTCTACCATTCCATAACTCATAAGGGGTTTTATTAAGAAAAGGTCTAATCAAAACTCGATTTATAGTATAACAAATAGTACTTACAGCTTCATCCCAAAAATGTTTGGCTACAGAATACTCACTCAACATGGTTCTTTTAATATCTGGAAGAATTATATTTCTTCTTTCAACATCACCATTATTTTTTGGTGTTCTAGGTGTTGAGAAGTTATGAGTAATGCATTTTCTACTACAAAAAGTTTCAAAATCTGAATTTTGAAATTATCCTCCATGATCACTATAAACAGTTATCAAAGGAAGGTTTTTCTAATTTTTAATTTGGGATCTAAATCTTTTTAAATAAGAAAAATATTCAGATTTATTTGCTAGAAAATAGACCCATGTAAATCTAGTGTAATAATCAACTAAGAAAAAAACATAATATTTGCCTCTAATGCTTCCAGTTTTTGTTGGTCCAAAAAGATCCATATGCACCAACTATAATGCATCAATGGTTGAGACTTCACCAACAAATTTAAAACTTGATGTATGTAGCTTTCCATATTGACAAGGATCAAAAACTTTTGAAGAATAAAATCTAAGCTCTGGTAGATCCTTAACTAATCTTTTCTTAGATAGTTTTCATAGGTTCCTAAGGTTACAGTTTCATAACCTTCTATTCCATAACCAAGAATTATCTTCCATTACACTAAGCCAAGGTAGTTCTTGGTGCTTAAGGTCTTCTAAGTTTAGTGTGTAAACATTCTCTTACCTATTGGCAGAATGAATGAACTCTTCCTTGTAATTGTGTACTAAACACTTGTCATTCCTAAAATTCACAAGGTAACATTCATCACATAATTGACTTATGATAATGAGGTTGTGCTTAAGACCCTTAAGAAATAAGACATTTGAAATAAAAATTTTTCCAAGAACAATGATGTTACCTATACCAATAATTTCTCCCTTAGCGTTATCTCCGAAAGTTACTTTCCCTCCTTTCATCTTGATAATATTTTAAAAGAAGTTTTTGTTACCAGTCATCTGCCTGGAACATCCACTATCTTTGTACCAAGTATTTTTGTTATTACTTTCATTACTTTCCAGAAAATAAGAGTGTTAGACTTTCAGAACCAAAACTTTCTTGGATCCGAAAATTTTAGAAACCAAAATTTTAAGAACCCATATTTTCTTTGAAAAATAAGTTTTATGAAATCCTAAAGACTGGGTTTTTTTTAAAGAACAATTTCTTACCCAATGCCCACCGCATTGATACTTAGTACATAAAGGAGCACATTGAGGAACAAAATAATTGTTACTAAAAATCGGTTTAGAACTAGTATAACCAAAACTGGAATTATTCCTTAGAGGTCGGATTTGAGAATACACCTTATCAAAATTTTCCTTACCTAAGGTAAATTTGGACAAACACTTCCTCATAGAAATTATTTCTGACTTTAGTGTGATAACTAAGTTCTTATGTTTCAAAACATTAGTACCGGAGTGAGTCTCAAAAACATTTTTCTCAGAAAATACATTTTCTAGATCCTTAGAAAGTTTTTCCTTCTCAGAATTTACTTCCTCAAGATTTTTTGAAATATTTTAAAAATAAATTATTTTCTTATAAAGATATTTAGAAAGATCTGATATTTCTTTAGTAAGTATAGAAATACTAGAATTTTCCTTATCAAGCTTTCTATGACTTTATAATTTTCATTCTCAAGAAGCTTAGAAAACCTAGAAACTTCTTCATAGGTAGGCAAAGTATTATCCTCATCAAAAAAAGATTCTTCATCAGAAGAGTTATAATATTTACTATCACTATATTTAGTATTTAGGGAGACATTGGTCACAAATTCAGAATTGTTTACCTTATCCATTAAGAAATTATTTTCAATAGGTATTCTGGCTATTAGACCAAGATTATTATGTCCAGAAGATTCATAACTAGATGATTCATATGAAGATTCTCCACCGCTAGCACTCTAGGTGTCACTAGATTTCAAAACTTTCTTATCTTTGTCTTTGTAGTACTTCTTTCCATTTCTCTTAGAATGTTTCTCCTTTCTTTCCTTTCTCTAAATCATAGTAAAATCAGGTCTTATATGTCTAGCTCTCTTGCATTCATAACATGTGACTTCTGAGTCTTTCTTATCTTTCCTTTATTTCTTCTTGTATTTGGATTGAAAGTTATTCTGGCAAAAAATCTTGTTCATCCTTCGAGCAAGATTGGATAGTTCATTTTCTGAAGATTCACATACACTAGATTCATATTGTATAAAAATATTCATAGATTTAGATCTATTAACTCTCTAAGTGTCTTGGATTTTATATGATTTGAAGTTGTAGTAAAAGAAACAATGCCATTTCCGTTTATTTTTTTAATGTTGTCAGCATCTCTCTTCATTCTGGTCTCATGTTGAAGAAGATTTCCAAAAAGTTCATCAAGAGAAATATGAGTAACCTTTATATTATCATCTATAGCTGTTCTCTTGGATTCTCACTCATTGGGCATGATGTCTATGATTTTATCCACAATTGATTCATCGTATAATCCTTTATCACCCATAGATTGTAAACTATTCACGATAGTCATGAATCTCTATTGCACCTTACATATGGGTTCTCCCTATGGAAAGAAGAAACCATGATATTCAGCTCTGAGCATGGTTCTTCTAGTTTCAATAACATTGGAAGTTCCAAAGTGTGTAAATTAAAGCTTCTTCCATATAAAATTTGCTGCTTCACAAGATGAAATTTGGCTATATTTATTTCTAGTCATCGAACAAAGCAATGTATTGCGTACCCAATAATTCAGTTGATATTCATGCTTTTCTTGGTTGGTGAAGGTACTAACATCCTTGTCAGGGATTTTATATCCTCCATTAAGGATAACAATGTTATCTACCCTAGTATTGATAATGAATTTCTTCATACGATCTCTCCAATATTCGTAATCATTCCCATCAAAAATAGGTGGTCTAGTTGGATTTAGGTTCTATATGGAACCAACATTCATTCCAACCATCTTAAAGAAAAAAAAATTCTACACAGACTTGTTAGTAATAAAAGTTTGTAAACAAGGAAAATATTACAAGAGTATCTCTAAGAAAAAAAAATGAATCTGGACTTATGAATCCAAAAAACTGATTTTAAAAATAAGAGGAAGAAGAACAATTCTCTTCTGAATCTAATCGTGAGATTAATTTAGATTGAACCAATCCTCTGATACCAATTGTTGAGATGGTATGGAGAATGATATTCTCATAAGATACCAAATTTAGGATCGAAATAATAATGTAGATACTCAATATACAAGAGGGGGTGAATTGTATACATTAAAAATTCATTGGGAAATTTTATAGTTGGTAAGAAACCTTTCTATTGTTTAACAAGGTTAAACAAAGTAATTCACAAAACCTCTATTTCTACACACTTACTTGAATCTAAAAATATGATTCCGAGAAATCAATTCTGGAAAAGTGAATCCGGAAAGGAAACTTAAAAAAAGTTTACAAAGACAAAGATTCTACCTTAAAGTGTATAGAATCTTACTAAATCAGAGTATAAAACTGTAAGAAAGTATAAGATAGTTATACTTTCCTTAACAAACAAAATACATCGTAAAACTTGAAACAAACAAGTAACAAGTAGTAAGTCTTTAAACCCAAAGAGAAGGGTATCCAACAACCTTGGATAAAGGTCCCTTGATTTATACTTTCAAGAAAGTATGTCTTACCCATACCTAGGTAAGCCCTCGATACGAAGATTGGATTCTGTCCTTTTATCCCCGCAAGCCCTAAACTTCAAGGTAGTTGGAACCTCTGTCTTCCTTAGCAAGGAAGTCCTCGAACTTTAAGGTAGTCGAAACCTCTATCTTCATATCCCCGGAAGCCCTCGAATGTACTCAGCAACATTTGGAGTCGCATGAAGAGATTTTGAACAAGGTGTTCAGTACGCACAAAGAAAGAGAGTATCTCTCTAGAAATCACTTCAACAACATGTAATCTCTGGAGTCGTAGAACAGTGTTGAGCTCTTTCAAATGAACTCCAATTTATAGACACAACTTCAACGGTCAACTCCCTCCTCCAACGGTCATATTTTTTCTTGAATTTCGGAGGGTCATGTACATGTGTCACTCAAACAATGACTAGTTAGTAACTGAATGCACAACATTGTTTTTCACCAAAACATGATTAAGAAAAAATATAGTTATATAAGAAAATTTATTTTTTGGAGTGTAAGAAAAAATGAAAGTTCAGAGTCTAACCAAAAACTTTTCGGAGTCTATAGTACAAGGATATTTAGATTCTGTTTATCAGAATAATTCGGAGTTATAATTATATAGAATTCTAGAGTCTGAATTTCAAGGAAATTTGGAGTCTTAAATTCAGTATAATTTGGAGTCTGAATTCATAAGATTTCGGAGTATGAACTTACAGAGTTTGGAGTCTGAATTCAGAGAACTCGGAGTCATAAATCAGAAAATTTTAAAGTCTGAATTTACAAAGATCGGAGTCTGAATTCATAAGAGTTCAGAGTCTGAACTTACAAAGTTCAGAGTCTAAATTCAGAGAACCTGGAGTCATAACTTAGAAAATTTTGGAGTCTGAATTCAGAGAACTCGGAGTCAGAACTTAGAAAAGTTCGAAGTCTAAATTGAAAGAACTCGAAGTCAGAACTCAGAAGAGTTTGGAGTCTAAATTAAAATAACTTGGAGTCAGAACTCAAAAGATTTCGGAGTCTGAATTCAGTGAACTCAGAGTTAGAATTCGGATCCTGAAAACAAAATGCTTTATAACTATGTATATATATGATTCTGAGGTTTTGGATACGAAACCAAATTTTACACTTAGACAAAATGAATAATAAAAAATATGGTAAGGATAAATTTCCTTGGAGAAGGAAAATTTTCATTATTAAAGTAAAACATGGTGTAAATGAAACTTTACTTAAGATAAGGTGTTTATGAATTTCAAAACATACAGAAATAGAAAAGTCATAAGGAAACCTTATTCACTCAATCAATCTCCCCAATCATGAAGGAATGTAAAAGTCATAAGGAAACCTTATTGACTCAATAGTTATATGTTAATGTTAATAAATGTCAACTATGTTCTACTACAGGACCAATTTGTCTCTTATAATGACAATATTGACCTCAATGTAGCAAAAAAACAATGATAGTGCGGTTATGGTTAAAACGGTGTTTTTTCACCTATATGCGCTTATAATAAAATAAATTTTCAAAAAACATAGTATTTTTAATTGAAATTTTGGATTTAAAAATTAGAATCAGTTTCCTAAATTATCTAATAAATCCTATAATAATTTTTTCGTAATGTAAAAATTACCTAGGTTAGAAAACTTGTTACTGTGGTGAGGAAACCAAAGTAGTAAAAGTAATAAAACAAATAATTTAAGGAATAAATGTATAAAACTTGTATTTTATTATATTTTTGGGGTGTTTAAATACCATATCATACTTAAAACCCATTATTTATCAATCTTGGATCTACTTGAGATAATATTTACCTCCCAATGGTGAATACTTTTGGGTATTTATGAAAGTGTCACTCCTACTATACTATAAAAGGGAACTCACTCACCTCACTTCTCCACTCCACTCAAGAAATATGGATCTTCAACACCCAACCCAAATCCCTTACCATCATCCATCACTACATCCTAGAGTAATTATTTTGATCATTAATCCATTATTAGTAGGATTTTTTGCAAACATATGGAGGATACCCGAATAAGAGGTAATACTCTTCAACGAGCATCATTATTTTACATCATTCTCCACCTACTTCAATTTTTATAAAATGGTGATAACATAAAAAATAATATATAATACATACACATAGTTATTTTTATAATAATTTAATTATCTAAAACCATCTCCACTTACATCAAATGGGTTACGAAATCATAGTTCGTGTGTACGGCTGACTACTGACTCGCAAACTATTGTCAATTGTTTTCCCATTTCCATTGGTTATGATGATAGATATAAATAGTATATATAATAATTATAACATATTTATAAATTTTATATCACTATATCATATATATATTTTTACCATCCTTTTCATAGGATACACAATAATGTCTCTCGTGTGTATGACGGACTACCACCTTGTGAAACAATGTGATTTCTCTTTCACTAATGCTTCACATGGAAGGTGATAAAGATAAAGTTAACAACTATATGTGATATAAATGAAATAATTATCATATTCATGAAATATTTATCTTTCTTGAAAGATAATATATATCATTTTCCTTCTTACCTTTTCACTAATAAAAAGATGATAGCATCGTTCGTGTATGTGTGGACTACCGCCTTCACGAAGCGATGTGACTCTCTTTTCATCACCACACCACATGTATGATATATATATATATGTATGTATATAATATGGTATATATGATATTATTATAATTATTTAAATTTAAAATATTACTTAATTCCTTTACATAATGATCATTGAAAATGGATGTTTTACTCATGGGTATGTACAGTCTACCATCTCTATGATCGTAACGTACATCATTTTTCAGAACCAACATTCATGGATAATTTTAATGGTATAATTAATATATATATGATAATTTTGGGATTATTATTATTTTATATATTATATGACTATATAATATAAATATAAATTGGAAATTTTAGGGAAAATCATGCATGGGAAAAAAGGAAGTTAACACCCAAAAAAATGACAGTAATGATAGATTATTAATGACAAGGTGATAAGATGTTATACAAGGATAATATATGATATTATAAATATTAATATAGTTCTAGTATACTTTATTAACATATTTAAATCCACTATACAGGAGGTTAAATCATGTTCAACTTAAAGGAAGTTTGAGGTAAGGGATTTTGTCTCAATTTACATTCCCTTGAGACTTATTTGTTATTATGAACCAATTCACTTTTATGTGATGTATATACTTACTAATTAACATGTAATTTCATTAATACTTTATTATTCCTAGTATTCTTATGTTTCAATATTAATTATTTCATCCATGGGTATTTGGATTTAAATTTACCAAATGATTAGAGTTATTATGCAATATCACTTTATTTTGTGATTGTTAACTTTCTCTAAAATAATCAATTTATTTTCATAATTTTTCATTGGAAATTAAATTTATCATAAATATCCATATTCCTGTGTGATGGATATGATTATTTCGTAAACCCTAAACCATTTTTACATTTTTTTACATTGAATGTTATATGATTAACTAGGAAATATTGATAAATATGAATCCTTTACCAAATATAGATATTTGATAAGGCGTATTTGTTATAAATTAATTTGATTATTAGATATATGAAGAATGATTTGGTCATGCAATAAAATGGTTGGGAACAAGTTAATATAACCCCCTTGATACATCTTTATTCTAATGAGATGAATCAATTGGCCAAATATGATGGGTTTCTACCTAAAAACATAAACTTTTTTGAGGATAGATTGCGATAGTAATTGTTTTGAGGATAAATATTAACAGTTCAGATGTTGAAAATTATTCATTCCATAATTATTTAAATTCAATATGATTATTCTATTATTTATAATATCCATGGTCAAGTTTCAATTTCATGTGATTATTTATGTAGAATTATTTGATCATTTTTTATTATTTCCATATTATGCCCATTTTATTGATTGAATGACATGTGTTTTAGTTATTTACAATTCCATATTTATTATTACTTATATATTCATCTTTTCATTCAATTTAAATGGAATGTGTGTTCAGTAGTTTACCTTGACATGTTTATTATTATTTACTGATTCATCGTAGCGTCCATTATATATAACCATTAATGATATCTCCCTTATTTTGTTACATTTACTTTGATTACAAAGATGAATCCTTTGAATTATGTTTCAAGTAATATAAATTTTTATTCTTTTTCTTATATTCTTTTCCCAATGTAAAATGGTTCTCATGTATATAATATTTTTCTCCAAAACTGCTAAATTATTTGGTCCTTCAGGATGTAATTCCCTGTATCTATGCTAATGTAATAAAGTAAGGAACTAACTCTAAATTAATGTGGTTGGGGTTGTTACAGTTGGTATCAGAGGATGTTTAGTAGAAACCATGGGAACATGATTTATGAAAAACATATATTAGGGATCATAACCATCTGACAGACATTTGGTAATAGTATAGAAGAACATCCTAATGATTTTTTAAGGAATATATTATGTGGGTATTCCAAGAAATATATCCTTTTCATGATACTATAAGTGGATAAAATTTTTTAATAGAGGTACCTAGGTGTAAAAGCACTAAAAAGGTGTTTTGGGCTTAATATAAGCATTACATAGTACCCAAAAAATCCTTATTGCGTGCATGGTTTGAGACTCCTAGAGAATATTTTTAGGATAATTCCCATTTTCTTTATAAACCATTACGGATAATTTGACAATAAACAAATCCCCAAAGAAACCATGTTTAAAATTATGATAGTAGTTATGTGTAAAATTTTCAAATTATGATAGGTATTTCACTACTATTGGGATTTAACATTATGATATAAAATGTTATGATCTAATCCATTGAATTACATTATTTAGAAATGGAACCTAGAATGAAGAAGGGTATCAATAATCATAGAAAGTATTGTGGTTTCCCTACTATGTAAGATGATATAACTTGTATTGGAATTGAAATTTTGTGGATATATAAGGGAATATTAAAAAGTTTATGATAAATAACTTTTCACATATAAGGAAAAACTATTCCACATTGAGATTATTCTATGATGGATCGCTTTATATGACAGATTCCTTGATCATTTTTGGTATTTGTTGATCCAATGGTAGTTGATTAAGGGATTATTTCTTTAGAGAAGATATTTATAGCATTGTGATGTGGTTCAAATGAAAAGGTTATGCATGTATTGTATTGTCTCAAGGGAGCTACCAATCAATGATGGTTGTTGGTCCATAATAATAGGGTTGAATAAGAAATAAAACTCATGGAATGGAATGATTTTAAGGATGTATTCTATGAAAAATATTTCCCACATGATAAAGATATAACATATAGATAAACTTACATTTCTTAAAAAAGGTTTAATAAAGTGTTTCATTGTATGAATCTACCTTTAAAATTTAAGGTAACTATGTTATGGATTATACACAAAACAAGGAGTGCAAGATTGACCATTTATTTAGAGTGGCTAAGCTATGAATTTGAAGGTTTCTTGTCTCTCGAACATTTTCTTCAAATGATGAATTAGTTTTGAGGTGCTATCAAGATAGAGAAAGAATTCTCAAAGTCTTATGGATTCAAAGGGAAGTAATATAAGAATAGAAAGGTAGAGAAAATAATGGATAAAGGGATAAGGGAAATAAGTATTTTTCCACATGGGATAACAGGGGAAATAATTTCTCTAGGAAATGCTTGAAGGGACTAGTAGCTTATTATAATTGTGGAGAAAGGGGCCACTAGGAAAAAGAATACAAAGGGAATTAATAAAAGATTATTATTTAGTGTTTAAACTATAGTTAAATGGTGAAACATGCAAATAAATTCCCCAAACTTCAAGGGAATATACATCAGAAGAATATAAGAGACCATGGTTAACCTTACACTATTGATACAACCAATGTTAAATGATTAATGTTCATTTGTATTTGGATCCAAGAAAAATGTTTTAAAAGTATTTTAATGATGATAGTCTCATCGTAATTATAATGAAATATCTAAGGATTGTACTACATTAAATTTTTCAATATAGATTTGAATGTATATGTCAAATGGTACTAATGACCATGATAAATGATTTAGTGGAAAGTTAAACTTATTTTAAAACACATGATTAATGGAAATATAACACTTAATATTATATTAATGATGAGATATAGATATTTTCATAAAGAGATAATTGATATAGATAAATTTAATTGGATAGTACCGACTACCATGGAATTTATTAATGATTTGTTGACAAAGTATTTTATGGTTCATGGAGTTATAACTCTTTTGTATTTAACTAATATATCCAATAATATATGTTTTACTTATTTAAAAAGTAATCATTCATGTTTTCAATAAGTTTTTATGGTAATTAAAATTATTACCATGATTCAATAGAATACATGAATGTATTTTCATGTTTGGTATGTGATGATTAAGTGATACTTCATGATGTTGAAATATTAATTATAAGTACATTTTGTAAATTTAGTGAAAATATTTCTAAAGTTATGGATCATTATCTTTTGCATGGGTCATTAGGTTAACAATTTATGAAATGGTTTATGTTAAACATTGGATGAGGTTTTAACAATTAATATAGTACTTCACTATCTGGATACTTATGCATATTGATTAACATGGGATAACCATATGAGTTTTGTAAAATAGTTGGAGGTGGATAGAAAGATGTGTCACTCTTTTGTAGATATTATGATCCATTAAAAGTTGATTTTAGTACTTCAAGCATAAAAAATTCATTTTTTATATTCTTTTTTGGAATAAGGGATTTATTGAAAAACTTCCAAAGGTTGAAATTATTCTTATGAAAAGGAAATTTCTCAAGTAATTATATTTACTTATATTATTAGACTATAAAATAATACCCCAAATTTAGGAAAAGGGATATTTAAATAAGATATTGTCTTTTTACCATTAATTTGGATAATATAAATGTCTTTTTTCATACCTATTTGTTTTATGGTTCTGTTGTTTGTAACCTTATCCATGTCACCCAATTTCTTGTGATCAATAATCTCTATCACTCTCAAATAGTATTTGGGTGTTAGTTTCCTCTTATATGTCTATGTTTTTATTTCCTATCTATGTCATCTGACTCAGAAACACAATTATTAGAATATTCCTGATGACCATAGTACTTCCCTTTCTCTCTTATTAATAAGATATTTCAAACACCCTTTTTATTGTGTGGGTTTTTTCAATAATTTTATGTCCAAATTTCAAACCCTAGATTACCAAGATCAATTTTAAATTGTGAGGACATAATATATTTAATTTTTTTATAATGTAACAATGCAATACATTAAAATATATTTTTTTTAGAAAAAATATAATTTCATTAATAGCTTGTGATGCATGCAACACAGGGTTTAAACAAAATACGGTTTATTCTTGTTTCATGCACTTGATTAAAAATTACTGTTTACCACCTTTAGAAATATAATTTGATAAAATAAAATTTATTTTTGATATCAGAATACCAAAATTATATTGTCAAAAATTTATGGTATATTTCTAAAAAGTTTTATTTTTTGATTAATAGTGAAAAATATTGAATTTTAATTGAAAGTTGACTTTTCATTTAAATTTTTCATAATGTTAAATTATATTTTAATTAGAATTAAAGAAAAATATTTTCAAATTTTTATCAATTAATCCAATTAAATTCATTAGAACAAATTTTATATAGAATTTATATATAAAAACATAACAAACATTTAAACATTTTCTCTTAAAAAACTCACTTTCTCATCACATCTGTGGGATTTATTTTAGGTTATATTTTCTACTTATATGAATTTAATTTGGAAACATGAATTCCATATTTGGAATCATAATAATTTATATTATATACTATTTTAAACTTAATTTTGGAAAAAAATTAATAATCTAAATAGTAAATAAAATTCACGATTATGGTAAAAATGGATTTACTGTGGGCTTATACTAATAAAGGAAGAGTGAAAACAACCTAAATATTGTCTGAATTTTATTGTATGAGTTTATTTCATCATTTCAAATAAAATTATTTTAAATATGGAAATTTATTTCCACTTTCATTTAAATATGAATTATATAATAAGTTAAGTTAAGAAAATGACAATAAAGGAACCTTACTTGATTTTAATATCTATAATTCTTTAGGATTGGAAAAAATCTTAGATTTTGTTATTGATATTATTTTGAAATAAAACTATGTTTTGTTATCATAATAATTTATCTTTAATTTTTATAAAATGAATTAATTTCTTTAAATACTTAAGAAATTCCAAAACAGTAATTATTTAGATAACAATTAAATAAATTAAATGGTACTAAAAATATTAAAATTGAAGTAAATTGACTAAATTATTGTGTTATATTATTGTTTTAGATGAATATATAATGTTACACATGTATGAATATTATATTTTCTTATTAAATCATTATCCTGATATTTTTTAAACTCAATTTAAATAAATAATGTCAAAGTTTACATTTAGGTTATCTTATAATAAATAATATTTTATTAATTGACTTAAAATTACTTAAAATATATCATCTTAAAATTTATTTTTAAATTTTAATTAATATCAACTACCTTAAATTGATGGACCAATTTTTCCCTTATAATGGCTGTATTTACCCCTAAATAGTAAAAACATTATGGTAGTGCAGTTAAGGTTATAATAGTGTTTTTTCACCTACATGCACTTGGGTTAAAATAAATTTTGAACACAATTTGGATTTTTAATTCATAAATTTTATTTAAAAAATATAATAAATAGGACCAAATTATTTAATAAATTTTACTTTAATTTAGTCTTAATATAAAAATTACCAAGGTTAAATAACTTGTTAATGTTGTTAAAAAAATAAAAATGGTAAAAATAATGAAACTTAGAAGTTAAGAAATTAAATATTTAAAACATTTTTTTTATTATGTGATGGAGGTTTTTATCGACCATATCATCCTTAAAAACCATTAATTATCAATATTGGATCCAGTTTAGGTAATATTGACCTCCCAATAGTGAATATTATTGGGTATTTATAAAAGCACCACTCCTCCTCAACTATAAAAGGGCACTCACTCTCCTCACTTCTCCAGACCTCTCAAGCCATTTGGATCATCCAAAACCTACCTGAATCCCTTATGATATTCCCTAAACTTATCATAGAATCCTTATTTGTCAAAAATTAAACCTTGTATGGTTTTAGTACAACCTAAAGGAGGATACCCGAAGAATATGTAACTCTCTTAAACGAGCATAATTGTTTTACTTCTTTCTCCACCTCTTAAATTTTTATTAAAAAATGATGATATAATAACCTTATTATATTCCATTTAATTGGATTTTTTTATAATAGGTTAATTATATATAACCACTTCCACTTCTATCAAATGGGTTATGAAATCATCGTTCATGAGTACGGTGGACTACCGTCTCGCGCATCGATGTCGTTCATTTTTCCATTTCTACTTCTCAAGGTTGAGTATGATGATGTATATAAAGTATGTATAGTATATTTATAAAATATTTATACATATTTATTCATTATATGACATATATATTTTTACCTTACATTTTATAATAAATAAGATAATGTCGCTCGTGTGTACGAAAAACTACCGCCTCGCAAGGCATTATGATTAGTCTTTCACTAACGCTTCACGTGGAAGGTGATAAATATGAAGTTAATGATTATATGTGGTATACATGAAATTATTATTTTATTAATGACATATTTATCATTCCATAAATATAATATATAACATTTTATTTCTTACTTTTTCACTCACGATAAGATGAAAACTTCATCTTTGTACATGTGGGCTACCAGCTCCACGAAGCGATTTGACTCCATTTTCATCCCCACACCACATGGATTATATATATAAATATATGTTATGGTATATATGATATTATTATAATTATTTATAGTAAAAATAGGACTAAAATTATTTCTATAATGATCATTGAAAAATTGAAGTGTTACTCATGCGTATGTATGGCCTACCGTCTCCATGATCATAACATACATCATTTTTCATAACCAACATTCATGAATGATTTTAAATGTATAATTTAGGTATAAATATGATAATAAAGTCATGATTATTATTATATAGATGAAATAACAATATAATAAACACGTTAATCTTAACATTCTGGAAAAATCCCACCTGGGAAAACAAGGAAATGAACACCAAAAACAGAAGAATATTATGAAATATTACTAACGAATGTGTGATAAAATGTTATAAAAGGTTAATATATGATATTATAAATATTAATAGGGTCTTTTATAAGTTAATAACATGTTTAAAACTACTATATAAGTGGTTAAATTACGTTCAACCAGAAGGAATCATGTTCAACTAAAAGGAATCATGAGTTAAAGGATTTTTTTAAATTAACATTCCATTGAGAATTAATTTTTATTATACACCAATTCAATTTTATATGGTATATATACTACACCTTTGAAATTTAATATCTTGAATAATACATTATATGTGGTATTTTAAATTTCAATTTGAATTATTTACTCTAAATGTAATTGACTTGAAAGTCACTAAATGGTTAGAGTTGTGAAATCTCACTTCTTTATGTGATTGATAAATTTGTATTAAAATAGTCCCTTTCTTATAATAATTTTTCATTGGAAACTAAATTTATCTCAAATATAAATATTCCAATTTGATTTATATTTTTTTGGATAAAATGTATATTATTTTCACAAATGGTGTTTTCTTTGAAATTTATTTGTTTAACTAGGGGAATATTGATAAATCTATATCTTTTAGTCAATAGGAATATTTTATAAGTAAAAATATTTATGAAATAAATAGATTAATAAATATATTAGGAATTATTTGGATATATAGTATATGGGATGAGAATTGGTTAATGTAAGTCCCTTGATGAATTTTTAGTCTCATGAGATGAATCAGTTGGCCAAATCATATGGGTATCTACCTACAGACTTAAACTGTCTTGTGGAAGGATAATAATAGTAACTATTTTTGGGATATATCTTGACAGTTCATATGTCCTACATTATTTATTCTATTATTATTAATGTTCCATGTGATTATTATCTGTTAACATATTCATGTAAAATTATCAAGATCAAGTGGTTATTTATATGGAATAATTTGATCATATTTTATTCATTTCTTAATATACTCAGGTTATTTATTAAATGGAATGTGTCTTAGTTATCTACATTTATATATTTATTATTTCATATCAATTCATGAATTCAAGTTATTTAAATGGTATTTGTGTTCAGTCATTTACCTTTCTAGGTTGATTATTCATTATTGATTCATAATATCTTTAAATGTAATTAACTCTTACAAAAAAAATTGATCTCAACCTTATTGTGTTTCCTTTCCCAAGGTTAAAAAGATGAATCCTTTAAATGAATTTTCATGTATGTTGAGCCTTTACTTTTTTATGATAATTTTATTTTACCGTTTTAAAAGAGATATCATGTATTTAACCTGGTTCTACAAAATTGTTAAACATTTCTTTCCTTCAGGATACGATTCCTTGTATTTATGCTAATGTAATAATGTATGGAAATGGCTCTGAGTTACAGGGGCCAGTGTCATTAAATACCTATTTATTCATTATTTTTAATGTTACAATTTATGTTTATTATTTTATGGGTTACAATATATAATTCACTAGTGTTGTAATAATTTATTTTACAATCTCCCATTATTTTAGGATTGATTTTACTCTTATTGAAATAATCTTATCATTTATCTTTCATAAGTTCCATTAATTATCTTAAATATCTATATTATCTATTTCTTTGATAATATTATTTCCTTAACCATATTCCATTTTTAAAGATATTTTATTTCTTTGAAATTTGATTGATTAACTAGGGAAATAATGATAAATTGGTATTCTTTACTTAATATGGATATTTGTTGATAAGGCATATTATTCATGAATTAAATTGATTAAATAATATATGAGTAATACTTTCAACATTAAGTAATTAGTGGGGCATAGAAATATATATCCCCTAGATTCATAGATAGTCTAATGAGGAAAATTAGTAAGCTAGAATTACATGGATTTTTACCCATAGTTTTAAACTGTCTTATGAAAGGTCTTGATGGTAGAGGTTTCAAGATTCCTGATATCATGATGACCAATAATTAATAATTTCCCTAATTAATAATTCAAATATTATTATCCATGATATTTTCACATTGATAATATCTCTAGATTCATTTCATTAAAAGTTTAATTATTAAATGGCATGTTTTGTTAGTTAACTACCTTTCCATATTGATTATAACATATCTAATGAGGATACTCATGTTTTTGATTAATTAAAATGTGTGTTAAATTATTTAACTTTATATATTTATTATATCTTATTTATTAATGATATATTAAATTTTATTTAACCTTTACATAGTATTTGATCTCACCATTATTTTTTTCTATTCCCTATGATATGAAGATGAAATCATTGGATGAGCTCAAGGATGCTGAATGTTTTCTATTACTATGATTTTTATTTTTTATTCCCAATTTATAATGTGTATGATGTATTCATTTGGTTTTATAAGACTAATAAAATAATTTATCCTTCATGATGTGATTCCTTTTATCTATTGAAAATGAAATTATGTAGAAACCGACTCTGGGTTATAGGAGTCGGGGTCATTATTTTTGGAATAAAATGAAGTTTAGTAGAAAACATGGGAACTAGATTAAGGAAAACATATATTAAGGAACATAACCCTATAATGTACTTTAATTATAATTATAGAATAACATCCTAAAGTTTTCTTAATATAGAGATTCTATGGATATTCTTAGCAATACAACTCTATCTGGATACTATAGGTGTATATGGTTTTGGAACAGAGGTACCTAGGGGTAATAAATTTTAAAAACGAATGTCGGGCTTGACATGAGTGTTACCTAGTACATAAAAATGGGAATTACTATGCATCTTATTTTAAACTCATTTTGGATATTATTAGGATAATTTAAAATTTCTTTATAAAACATTATAATGGTTTTAAAAATAAATATATTCCCAAAGATTCCAAGTTTAAGATTATGTGATTAATGATGCATAATTTTTTATTTATGTTAAGGGCTACACCAAATTTAGAATGATTCATTAAGTTTTAAAATTCATAATTTTATGATCAAATCTAGTATATCCCATTATTTAGATATAGTTCTTAGTAGAAATAAGGGTATTTATACTCATGTAAAATGTAGATATTTCCCTATTAAGATACCCAATACAACTCATATTGGAACTAAGAATATTATGGATATATTATAAAACATAATCAGTTTATAATAAATAATCATGAATGAGTAGAGGAACCTATTGTTCCATGGAATGATTCTCCAATATTGGATCACTTCATGTGTTAGAGGCCCAATCATTTAGTGGGACAAATAATCCACTAGCAGCTAATAAATGGTTTAAGTTACTTGAAAATATATTTTTTCCATTGGATATAATGAAATGGAAAATTTTATACTGAAATTATATTATATCAATGACGAATCTAATCAATGATGGTCATTGATCCAAAATACAAGGGAGGATAATGAAATGTATCAAATAGAATGGATAGATTTTAAAGAAACATTATTCAAAAAATATTTCCATCATGATTAATGAACTCAAATGAAGAGAACGTTACTTGGATTAAAGAAAATGGAAGGAGAATGTGTTTTGGATTATAATACTACCTTTATAAGATAGCAAATATATTTAATGTTATATATATGGAATATGGAATTTAGGATTGACTATTTATTTTAAGGTTTTAATCCAAGCCTTTAAAGGGTGCAGTCTCTCATTATTTTTCATTGTATGATGAAATAGATTTACGTGCCATCAAAATAGATAATGAGTTTTTTAAATCCTATATTTTCAAGTTAAATCAAGAAAATAAGGGTTCAACTAAGCAGTAATAAAATGGTAATGTATAAAAGAAGAAGTGGAAAATGAATAAATTTCAATATTGTGAAAAATGTGGAATGAATCATCCTGTGAAATGATTGAAAGGCCTTGGAGTTTATTAAAAGTGTGGAGATAAGGGTCATCTGGACCATGAATTACAGAGGAAAAAATCAATTATTTTTTATGCTTCAATTGAAAATAAATGGGGAATTATTCAATATAATTTACTAAGAATAAATGGAATCTACCAGAAGTGTTCAAGCGGAGAAGGTCAGCTTATGTGATCATGATAGCTAAAGTGTAAGTTCCCAATAATGTTGTGAAAGATACTTTAATCATTTCTTAAAAAAATAAATGATTAATTTACTTTTTTTATCTTTAGACACTTTTATATATATCATGTTTTCTAAAAAAAATTGATATTTAAATAGAATCATATGAAGGGAGTTATTATCCAATACTCCCAGTAGAAGTATCCTTATATGGCGGATGTTCTAGGAATCCCCATTAAGATTCATAAACTTATTCTTTTTTTAGACAATACAATCATAACTATGGTTGACTTAGATATAATCCTTGGTATGGACTTAATTTTAAAAATGGATGAACATATTTATTTCCAAAAGAATGAAATTTTAATTCGTGATGAAGATGTTGAATTTATTATCTTTTGAGAGGATACTTCATCATCTAATTCATGTCTAGGTCCGCCACTAATAGATCTTCTAAATGAGAGTATTGGGGAAGAAGAAGAAAATATACGGATCGAGAAGTTAGTGATCAAATTGTGTGTGTGCCTATTGTACATGAATACATTGATGTATTTTCTTAATAATTTCCGGGACAAACACAAGATCATAAAGTTGAATTTTCCATTGATTTAATCTCTAGTGTAAGACCAATATCAAATACTCCCTAAATAATAGACATTGTGGAATTATTGGATATTAATAAACAATTAGAGGTGTTGTTTGATAAGGGATTTATCTGCCATATTGTTTCACTATGGGGAGTCCTTGTTCACTTTGTTAAGAAAAAATATGGATCCATGAGGCTGTGTGTTGATTGTTGGGAAATTAATGCCATTATGATAAAAAAATTCTTATTCCTCACATTAACAATGGATTAGCTAATTCACTCTTTTTTATGGACATAAAGAATAGATTATTAAAGTAATTTTTTACTAATTTTTTTGTGGTATTATTTAAATATAACTTTTTGTATTCTAATAGATTTAAGGACCATGAGAATCACTTGTGGGTCATTCTTGAAAATCATATAAGAAAATAGTTTTATAGGAAGCTTAGAAAGTGTGATTTATAGCTTAAATAAGTTTCTTTTCATGTCCATATTATCTCCAATGATGGAATTTCAGTTTATCCTCTAAAGAAAATGGAAATCATAAAATTTACTATATAAATGAACATAATTAGGGTACATAGTTTCATTAGTTAGGCAGGTTACTATAAGTTATTCATTCAGAATTTTTCCTGATTTTCTAACCTATTAACCAATATTACTCATAAAGGTGTTAATTTCATGTGTAAAAAGGAATGTGAAGAATATTTTGATGAATTGAAGAGGGGATTGGTTAATGCATTGATTTTGACTCTACCATTGAGGAATGATTGGTTTCTGATATATATTTATGTATAGAAGAAAGGATTGTGTTGTGTCATTATACAAAATTATAAACTTATTAAATGTGCATCAAGTTAGCAATAGACTCACAAATATATCTTTCCAACTTATAATCTTGAGATGGTAGCTGTAATATATTCATTTAATATATGGACTTTGTCATAGAACTACCAACGACTATTATAAGGAATGATTCAATATGTTTTATTTTCAATTGCCTAACCAAATATGAACATTTCATGACTATAAGAGAATATTTAGCTCTTAATAACCTATAAATTCTATATATTAATGATGTTTTAAGACTTTATGGCACACTTATTTTTTATTGTGTATGATAATGATCCCCATTTTACATGAAAATTATGGAAGAGTGGTCTGAAGGCACTTGATACTGGGCTTCATTTAAGAAGAACTTTCCATTTTAAACTAATAGAAAGTCCAAAATGACTATTAAAACATTGTAATACATGTTAAGGTTTTTCTCCATATACATTCATGGTATTTGGGATTAATATTAACCTTTTTAGTTTTTTCCTGTAATAATAATTTCCATTCAAGTATTCCAATGGAACCATATGAAGCATTGTTTTTTAAGAGATATCATACTTTAATATATTTGTATGAAGTTAGTGAGAAGAATCTTTTATGTCCAGAACTTTATGAAGAAAAAAAAGGTAAATATAATTCAATATCATATAAAATCATATCAAAGTAAGAAAAATATTTATACTGACAATCATATGGAGGATTTGGAATTACAATTTAGAGATCATGTTTTCTTGAAAGTATCTCCATGGAAGGGTTTCATAAGGTTTGGTAAGAAAGTAAAATCAACCCATGGTTACATCAAATACTTCAAAATTATTGAAATTATTTGAGTTGTGGTATATCATTTTGAAATTATACCAATCCTCTATAAAGTACATGATGTTTTATATATATCATTATTAAGGAAGTACATGTGAGACCCCATGCATGTGATCACTTATGAAGAGATATAGTCGGAACCTATTCTATCCTACTCTGAAAAACTCATCCAAAATATTTATAATTGAGAGAAATTATTGAGGAATCGAGTGACTCAATTTGTAAAGTTACATTGGAGAAATCAAAAAATGGAGGAAATAATGTGGCAAATAGATGATGTTATGAAGAAGAACTATCAACTTTTGTATAAAAGGTAATATCAATTAAATTTCAAGGAAAAGTTTTTTTTAAGAGGGTAGAATATAAGTCCTGAATACTTTACAATATATTCCTTTTATAATAAATTTAATTTCTTTGACGACTTGTGATATACAAGACATTGAGTTTAAATGAAACACGATACTCGATTAAAATATTATTATTTAAATGTGAAAATTATAACCTAATATTTATAGAATGACTAAATAATTTAAATTATATGTCTTAAACATTTATAAATTAAATTAAATTATTTTGTATTGATTAAAAATAAAATAGGAATCATTTCAAGGAAAAAAATATTTTCAAAAATATTGTATTTTTCAAAAGGGCGGTTTAGTCACTCTGTGCACAAAATCTAAATTCAATTTTTACCACTTATAGAGAATATAGTTTTCAAAATTAACATAACTTTTAAAATCATCATATAAAATTTATAATAGACTTAACCTTTTATAATATTTTAAAAAATTTAATTTTTCGATTAATAGTAAAAAATACTAATTTTTATTAAAAACTACCTTTTATTTTAAATAATTTACAAGCCCCATTTTATTTTAGTGTCGTTTAAAGTAAAATTAGTTAAATTATATTATAATTTTACTTATTTATTTAATTTTATTAAATTTCATGTTAAATTATGATATATAATCTTTTTAAACTTTTGAAAGTATTTATTTGGAAAATCCATTTTTTCATCGCATCTCTAGGTTTAATTTTAAATTAAAATTATCTAATTATATGAGTTGAATTTGATAAAATGGATTAAATTTTTAGAATACTTATAATTAATAATATTTAATAAGTGACCTTAATTTTTATTCATTATAATTATTAAAAATAATAATAAATTAAATAACACTATTATGATTAAAATGAGGTTTTGCACTTTACATGCACTTGTGTTGAAATTAATTTTCCACACAAAATGATTTTTTTTATAAATTGGATTTAATATTTGGAATTAGTGTCTCCAAATTATCTAATAAGAATCATTTTATTTTAGTATTAATTTATAAATTTCTAGGGTTAAAAAGACTAGTTACCGAAGTAAAAAATAAAATGGTAAAATTAGGTAAATATAAAGGATAAGTAATAACATGTTAAAGAATTGTTTTTTTGTTGTTTTGGATGTGTGGACAAACCATATAATCCCTCAGAACTATTATTTATCAATTTAAGAGGCAATTTTGTGATAGTGACTTCGATTTATTGAATAGTTTTTGGTATTTACCAAATTGTCGCTCCTCCTCAATTATAAAATAGAACTCACTCCCTTAACTTTTAAACACCATTGAAACCATTTTTCATGAAAAAAACCTACCAATATATCTCCCATGAATACTTATTAAAATTATAGGCATTTTGGTATTCCAAAAATAACATCCCTATGTTCCTTTAGAGGATATCCAATGGTGGATTCTCTTAGAGATGGAAATTGTCTTAACAAATCTCTTTTGTTTTCTTTATTATTTTTAAACATTCAATTATGTCATAACACATAAAATATCATAAAACTTTTATATTAAATATAAATATATTATTTTATTTTTGTTTTATAATATTTATCCATCTACTCCTCCATCAAATGGTAAATGAAATCTTTGATTCTGTATACGGCGGACTTCTTCTTAGTGAACCGATGTAACTCAATTTTCATAAACACATATCACAGGTGTATATAAATATAGATTTAATGTATATGTATAATATTTATGATATTATTATATTTATGATATCATTTAAAATGAAATAAAAACACACATGTGTACAACAGACTTCCACCTCATGAAGTTATGTTATTAGGGTTTTATTTTTTATATACAATTTTAAATAATGGTTTTAAAAATTAATATAATGAGAAAATATGATATTTATACCATTATTATAATTCTGGAGATGATTGATCAATATCATAATCAATATACCTGGATCATTCATGAAAAACACACATGAGAAGGTAAGGTAATTAACACTCAAAATAATGAAAATATTGAAATAATTTTAACAAATGAGTGGTAAAATGTTATAAAAGGGTCATATATGATAATAGAAAATATTAATTTGGTTATATAATATATTAATAACATTCTTAAAACCATTATACATGAGGTTAAATCTTTTCCATCCAAAAGGAAGTGTGTGATAAGGTATTTTTCTCAATTTTCTTTTCATTGAAAAATATTTCTTCATATGAACCCATTCGCTTGTATATGGTGTATATAATTCCTCTTGGAGATATTTTACATGAATAAATATTTATTAATAATATTTAATGTTGTAATTCATTTTTATTCTTTAATGGGGTACAATTTAAAAGTAACCAATGTGGAAGTAATCTATTTTACAATCTCCCATTCTTTCGGGATTGCTTTTACTCTTGTTGAAGGAATCTTATCATTTATCCTTAATAAGATCCATTAATTATCTTAAATATATATATTATTTGTATATTATATATTATTATTTCATAAAACATATACAATTTTTTTATATGGTGTTAACATTGAATTTTTTTTATTAACTGGGAAAATATTGATAAATCTATATTCTTTAATCTATATGAATATTTGATGATAAGGTATATTATTCATTAATTAAATATCTTATTTTTTATATAAGGAATTATTTCAATATATAGTTATGTTTGGGGATCAAACTTATATATAACCTTGATTTATTAGTAGTCTCATTAGCTTAATTAGTATCCATGAATTAAATGGGTTTTTACCCATGGTTTTAAATTGTCTTGTGAATGGTCTTGACAGTAGAGGTATCATGATTCCTAAGACAATGAAATACAACAATTATGAATTTTTATCATTAATAATTAAGTTAATATTATTATCCATGATATTCTATACATTCATATTATCTCTTGATTCATTTCATTCCCAGATTAATGATAAAATGGAATGTGATTTCTATTATTTACTTTTCTATATTGATTATGCCTTATCTAATATTGATAGTCAAGTTATTAATTAAATTGAATATATGTTATATTATTTACCATTCCAAATTTATTATTTCTTATTGATTAATGATATCCTACATTTTATGAAACCCTTAATAAGAATTTTATCTTGCCCATATTTTTTTATTTTACCCATGATATGAAGATAAATTCCTTAAATGAGTTCAAGGATGGTGAATTTTTTTCAATTACTATACATTGTATTTTTTATTCCCACATTAAAATGGGTAAATTTTCTATATATATTTTTCTACAAGACTACTAAATGTATCAATCTCTAGTGATGTGATCCCTTTTATCTAGATCCAATGTATTAAAGTGTACATCAGTTCCATGTTACTAGGATTTGGTTCGTTACAACCATGGAATCATGGGAACCTACATTAGTGATATCTTACTATCTAAGCCTCATGTATGTTTAGATTTTCCCTATACCAAAATTCCTCCTTATATGTTATTACATGATCATAATTTTCAAGAATATAAAACCTTTTTAATGGATCCTTGAAGAACATTAATATTTTTTGATTAAAAATATTTTTCTATTTTATCTCCTTTAACATAAGTATTTAAAAGTATTAATACTTCTCCTTATGTAAATATAATTTTTATCTTATATATTTTTTAAATAATAAATAAAATTAATTATATTTTTTATTAGTTACCTAATTTATCTAATTATTTCATATATTGATTTCTCATAACATGTTCTACAAGATTCATAAAGGGTTCTAAGGATAATATTGTCATTTGGGACATTGAAATATCATTTATGCTTGATTTTCACTATTCCCATATAACCAAATATTGTTCCTAGATAGAGAAATTGAACATTCATATTTTCAAATGAAAATTCACATATCCAAATGTTCATCCACACAGCCAAATTTCCAAATTAAGAAATCTTCTGTATTTTGATCATAACCAAGAGTATAGAAATCCAAATTGAGTGAATCTTGTTTATTTGGAAAGCTAGGAAATTTATTTTAATTTCATTAAAGTAAATAAAAGTACCAATTTATATTTTTCTTGTCAAAAATTATTTTAGAATCCACTAAATTTTTTAACTCAAAATTATGTAGTTTTTTAAAACATTTTTTCTACTATATTTTAATAATAAATTGATTTATAGAGGTACTAAAAGGGATATTATTGATTATATGTAAATGTGATAAAATTTTGCAAATATAATTTAGTTGTAACAAAGGCTAGTTATACTATTTAGAAGGCTTTATTAAGTTCTGTTGTTAGTTTATGTCAAGTTGTTTACAGATTTACGAATTTTTGATACATATATTCTGCTATGTCGAATATTGGATACAAGAATTTGGCTACATTGAATATTGGATATGTGAATTTTGGTATTTTTGAAAATTGGATTTTTAAATTAAGATATGTCTAATATTGGAAATATTAATTATGTTATGTTGAATTATTTATTACATGGATTTAGTTACATAAAAAAATTTACGTAGAGAGATTCTCTTATATGGTGAGATTAACATACATGGTATATTCAGATACATAATTCTGGATACATAGTTATTTCAACTGAATTTTTATTTCACTTATGTCATCAAATTTCATATATAAAAATCACCTATGTAGGAAAATTCACCTATATATTAATGTGAGTTTCAACATGTTATTATAAATCTAGAAATATGTTATGTTTTTCATAATGTTCCACATTTCAATTTACTGGAAGTTTATTTTTAATATTTTTAATATTTTATTTTTTCTAAAATTATTCATTAATTATTTGTAATACATGTGAATAGGTTTTATATTTTTTGTAAGGAATGAAATGATATTGAAATGGGATTTGGTATTTAGGTATATTAATGATTATATTTTTGAATATGTGATATTGAAACTTAAACTTGATGAAGTATGAAGATTCAGTCTCATGTATTATTAAGAACTCTCTAAAGGATATTAATATTGATTTTTAACTCGTATATTAATTTTTATAAACATTATTCACTTTAAAATATGCATTTTTTTATATAACTAGTACTTACCTGTGCATTCACACGACAATACGTTTAATGCTTACTTTCAAGAAGACAAAACTATATTGCAATATTAATAAAGAACATCAATATTGTATATATTGAAAAAATAGTGATACTTAATATTGAGCTGTAATTGAATAAAATATATAGAATTGAAACCATAAGAAAACAAGAATAAGAAAATAACATAAAAGAATATGTAGGATAATATTGAAAACATATTGGAGAATATAAGATAATACATAAGAAAAACATAAGTATACCATCAATGTACAAAATAAACCATACAAATGTTTGAGGGAGAATATAAGGGAAAAATATAGGAGAATATAAAAGGAAAGTAAAATTATTTGAAAACATATAAAACAAATAGGAGAATATAGTGGATAACAGTCAATTGAAAAGAAAAACAACATTTTTGAAAAAAAAAATGAAATGAACGTGTATGAAAATATAAAAGAATAAGGAAAAGTAAATAGGTCATGTTGTAGACAAAAATAATAAGTATCAATTTTCAAATACATGAATAAAAAGAACAAATGGACAGTAATTAGAAAAGTACATTAAAAAATGAAGATGAATGAAATTACGTAAGTATTAATGTCATTGAGATATTATGATAAGTACATCAAATAATTTTTATACAAAAATTCTATAAACAACAAAATATTCCAATGAACATGAATGAAAATAACATTCAAGCAGACATTTACATTTCTAGACATACATTAGAATTCTTTATGTCACCGAGAAACTATGTCAAAGTGTATAAATATATAACTTCAAATTCCTGAAAAACATTTCTACATAGAACAAAATCCTTACAATAAGAACACCTAAATTTATACAATAAAAGAAAATGATAACATAAAAGTATTAAATAGAAAGCAAAATAAATGAAGTCGAAAAAACAACTAAAGTGGACATTCCATCCTTTTTTTTGTCATCGGATTGTACCCTTTCCTTCTGACCATTTCAGTAGACCAAATATCCAATTTTTACCAACTAAAGTGGACATTCCACAAATTTAGTAAGCATGAAACAACATCACAGAGTGATTCAAAAAAAACTGACTAACTGAAAATAAATATACCATGTCAATGACATCCATTGCAACTAAATTAAATAGTATAGTATGTCAGATATGTATTTCAGCTATACTTACGTAAACACACTCATGGCCCAGCTACAGTCCATAGCCTCCAAGTAATACTGTGTATCATTGATTTAGAGTAGCAGTTTTTCATGTTTGTTGATCGTTATATTGATTCCTAAAATATATAATTAGACATCAATAGAAGTAAATGAGACATATTACTATGAAAAAAACCTGGGTAATGTAGTGAAGTTAAAAAAACATGACATAAAAATGTACCCAACTTAGGCCAGCCCCTCCCCCTCCCCTCCCCTCAAACCTACCCAACACCTCCCCCCTACCCTCATCCTCCCCTCCCCTCCCCTCCAACTTGCCCAGCCCCCTCCCCCTATCCTCATCCTTCCCTCCCCTCCCCTCCCCTGCCCACTAACCAAAATTTTTTCCGACCCTTACCTCCCCCATCCTCCCCCCCCCCCCCGCCTCCCCTCCCCTCCCCTCCCCTCGAACCTGGCCAGCACCTCCCCGTGACCTCATCATCCCCTCCCCTCCCCTCCCCTACAACCTTCCTAGCCCCCTCCCCCTATCCGCATCATCCCCTCCCCTCCCCCCATCCTTCCCTCCCCTCCACTCCCCCTGCCCAACCTCTTCCCCAAGAAGCCCCCCCTGACTTCATCCTCACGTCCCCTCCTCTCCCCTCCCATCCAACCTGCCCATCCCCTCCCCTCCCCTCCCTTGCCCACTAACCTAATTTTTTTCCGACCCTTTCCTCCCCTATCCTCATCCCCCCCCCCCTCCTATGCCCAGTACTGAGTGCTAAATTTTCACCTGTAAAACAGAACATTTTGAGTAGAATAAAATGATGGATGTAAGGATATTCTAATGAATTGATCTAAAACATACCATAAAATGAACCCAACTTAGGAACTGAACTGAAATAGAACACAACATGAACTCAACACATGTAATAAACTAAAATAGAGCAAAAAATAGAGAAAATACAAAACCAAACCTACAGTGGTTTTAATAATCAATACGAGAAAAGATAAAATGAGATATTTTAATAAGTGTACAAAATAATCTAAGAAAATACAGAACCAAACCTTCAGTGGTTTTAAACGGATAAGGGTAGAAAATCATCCAAGGAAATACATAAACAAACCTATTACTTAAACAGATCAAAATGGGGCGCCACTGAAGGGCACCTGAAAGCCATCAGGTCGCTGATGATGGGTTAGTAGGGCGTCTGATAAGATAATCCTGTCAAATCTCCATGGGATACTCACCTAAGAACTCAAAAACCATATAATTTGGCACTGCATTGATGATAGTCATTGAGCAAAGCAATTGTAGGAAAAGACACCGAAAACCAACAATATAGAATACCAGGAACATTGCACCACCACCAGAGTCGAGAACTAGATCACCCAAAACATAGCCTCCATAATCAGATCTATATCTTCAATTCCAACCCAATCCCCATCGTCATAGTGTCCATCCCCCCATTAATCTTTTACTATGTTATACACTCTACATGCACCAGAGAAAACCATTAATTAACCCCAACTCACAGTTTCCATATAAGCAGACCCCTAACTCACAATTTCCATATAAGCATACCAGAAACCCAAGAAAAATGAAATTGCAATGGGGCCATAATTTTTTGGGTTCATGGTAGGGGATCTGAATTCTTGGAATGAATTTCCAATACCACAATTTCCTAAGGCTATATTAAATCATCTCCTTCCATAATTTTAATGTCTTCCCACTAAGTTGCTAGTAGGTGTTTCTTGGGACTTCCTAAACATTAATTAATCAATCATAGCCTTTTGAAACAATTTCACCTTTTCTACACATCTCTCGATTGGTCCCAGGGCCTCATATTTTCCATCCAACACTGGTATGCTATATTCATGAAACTGATCATGAACATTAGGATAGAAGGGTGCCTGTAGATTTAAAAGAACACAGACATGGATTGATTTGATGAGTTGAAATAAAGGTGTAATTGCATAAAACCAAACCCAAATTTTAATATATTCATTTTGTAAAGGGGTGAGGGAGAGTAAATAATAGTCTAAAATCAATGATCCTACCTTCATAATGTTTCCAAAACATTAGGATCTTAAGGATCATACAGGAAATTCTCATGTCCCTGTTCAAATTTATGCATTGGATCAGACAAATTTATGGAAAGCATATTGAGTTTTTTAAATTTAAAATAAAGAAGTAGGATTGTGTTGGACTAAAAAAATATTCATTATAAAATTAAAAAAAACACCATCGCTGGTACCACTCCCAGGGAAAAGAAAAAAATGGATTCCAAATCAAACCTATAGTGATCCCAAATGTCTACTTGAATAGCAACAGTGGCAAAGAGATATTTATCCCAGTGATGAGAAGCATCCCTGAAATGTAAATAATATCAACAGAGGATATAAGTTAAATAACTCAAACTAGATAAGAGAAAATATAAATTGATAAAAAGGATTGCTTGTCTTAAAAGAATTGAAATAAAATCATAGTCTTGTCCCCCAGGGAATAAAACAGAGCCCAGAGCATACCTATTGTAATTCTTGGATTTGATCTATCTAGACAAAATTGATGATGGATGTCACAAATCAATCAAAACTGTCCATGTTCACATTAACTCCAAATTTAACCTGAATATATTTCCAGAACCTTCATTAAAATCTATTGGAGATGAATATGTCTAGAATTTATTCATCATATTGCAGACATAGGAAGAAAGCAGGAGCAAGATGGAATCTAGTTTTCTATAGTAGGCTATATACAGGTAGCTTGCACTTCTTGGTTCTCCATAGCAGCAGAAAATGTTAGGGAGAGATAAAAAGAATTTTGAACATCTACAACCATAAGTTAATAGTAGTGTTTCCATCACATGGATATCTATAATAATCTCTATAATTGAACATATCAAAGGAGATGGGAGTCCAGATTAGAGTGTATCAACATCAACATAGAGGTATCTCTATAATTCTAGCCTGGTTTTCATAGAAAGTAAACCCTACAGATCAGTATTCTATTGAACATCTGCAGTGGAGAGATGTTTCATTAGAGGAGTCAAATTTATTTTTTATGGGAATTACATTAGATGATTAGGTATATATACTGTTTTTATTATTTTCGTCACTTGAAAATGGGTAAGATACTGATACAACAGCAGGTTATTCATCCGTGAATAAAAAATTGAAGTTGAAAGATGCAGAGGATTTAATCCATAGTGAGAACATTTAGAAAAGGAATTGGGTATATTTTTTTATTCAAATATACAAACTAAATGAATAGAAGGATTTATATAGTAGGATAATCATAAAGGATAATATAAATCAATAATAAAGGGTTGAAACATGGAAAAGCAGCCTGATCTTACATGATAAAATCAAAGGGGGTTTATATTGGTAGACATGTTTTGTTGAAACTTGATGATTTTCCCCTTTTTGATGATAGTCGCATCATTTTACATCACTGTTAATTAGAATAAACATGGTCTATAGAAGTAATAAAATAAGTGTTTCAGTTGAGAAATAAAGTACAAAATTCTTAGAGATTGAGAAACTAAAAAAAACTCAACGGTTTTTTTCTCAGTGGTATTTTAGATCAAGAAATCAACAGACAAGGAACCATGCTAATATGATACAACAAAAAATTACTTAGTGGTGCTTGTCCTCCAAAATTTTATATTTTTCTCACAATTTACCTCTAATGTTTGAATAATAGAGTAGACTGTAAATTAATTCAAATGGAATATAAGGAAAATAGTGAATAATGTTTGTAAGGATTGAGATAGAATGCTTTTCAAGGGATTTTACTATTAATATATTTAAAGAATTTTCTAAAATCCATTTAAAAAAGGAAATACAGAGATGTTTGGGTGATGATAATAGAGTTAACCAATCCAACATTGATTTTATACAATAGAGTTTTCCATGTAAGGAGGGTGAATCTAGTGGCGACACGTGGGTGGAGAATGCCCAGCCTATAGTATATATAATTGATATGAAGTTGTGTGAAAAAATATAAATAAATATGAATCTTTTTTAAAAAAATAACCTGCATACAAAATGAGTTTTCAATATAGAATTTAAAAAGACAAGAAATTAAATTCATACCTTTGGGTATGAAGACAACATTGTATAGGTACTTGAAACAAATTGTCGGGAGGTTTCATCAGAATAAACAACCTGTAACATAATGAAATTTGAATTCAGGTCCCAGAAATAACTGTACATGTTATGTGATTCTTACAAATTTTAACTGCGCATATGGAACTAAAACATTTAAATTAATTGAATTTGTATAGACAAGTTATCCCTATATTGAATATGTTTATTGAAATCCCATAATCATGAGTGAAAGAGTTTGGAGGACAAACCACATGAGTCATTATAAGAGAATCCACACTTGTTGCAAGACCACTTGTAGTGATCTATCTTCCAATACCCCAAAACCCCATGTGTGTACCACCTGCGATGAGTCTGAAACTGCTAAATCCTGACATGGCACTAGCATCGACAATAAACCTTTTGATGTATCTAGACCCAATGATGATCAAGATCTTACCCTTCTCTACCATTTCTAAGGCTGTATCACCAATACAAAAACACAATGGATGTGTGGGGCTTAGAAAGGCTATGGAAAGGTACTGAATCTCAAAAAAAGGAATGTAAGGAGAAGAAAATGTTGAGCACCTTTAAACGCTCTGCAGTTTTATCACTATCTCCAACCTCATCAAGTTTAGCTGGATTTCCCAAATCAGAAGAGAGTTGATGTTTTTGTTGCTTTACCTGCTGGATCCCATGAATGTACTACTTTTCTTCCACCAAAGAATAAGTTACATATTCTATAATGTGTTCCAACATTCTCATATACTCACACATCATCAATTGGAGAATTCATAGCTTGATAGAATGATATATTCAATTGAAATTACAAAAAACTCTAATTCCATGAAAAAACACAAGTGAATACTTTATTACCAATATCACTAACAGAAATTGCATTACCCTCTCCATCAATCAGGGACTATGTAGAAGTCGCCATTTCACAATCATATTGTACAGCTCACCTAAACCAGTATACTACCGGGAAAAATTTGTCCAGTGTAATGGAAGATAACCATCAGAATTGTAGAAGACAACATCCATCATTCTCATCTACAACACCAAAACATGCAAAAATGTTTAATAAGATGAAACCAAAACACTTCACAATTAACATGTTTTATCAGTAACATTCTCAAAAAATAAACACTAACATGTCATCATAGGCCCTATAAATCAAATATTCCAAGGACACAATTGCAACAATGAATTACTTCTAATGAATGCCCCTCGTGAAACCAGAAATCACTACTTGAAAAGGACTTAAACAATATACACTTTATCTATATGCTAAATCATTTCTTGACAGTAAAGATTAGTTTCAATTATTTAAGGGTCCAAATAAATGGTATGAAAATGCAATGCATTGTCAAAATAATACATTATTGACCCTCGAAACCAGCTGCACCATCAATGCCACCATCACTAAATTCATGAAGGCCAATTCCCTCACCCCTGAGCATAACCTCACTGTAGTAAATATCTTTAATTGAAATAGCATCAATTAAACGATACATAGAAAAAAAATGAAACAGCAAGCATTCTAAAGATCAAACTAAATAGGTAAATGAATCAAAAAATTTACAACCATGGACGCCTAATGTAGGTGGAAGAATTCATTGATAGCTATTTATAAAAAATAATAGTGTAAAATAGTACCATTGGATATTTTATAGCATGAGAAATTAAATAAGAGCATACCTAGAATAGTTTCTTTTTCTTTTCTTCATACATAACATCTGACCCAGCATGACCAGACACTTCACCTTGAGGATTTTGTTCTCATTATGCAGACACCATAAGCATGGTTCAATGGCCTTCAAACAATTTGGCAAATGATGGAGAGATCCTCACCTTATACTTGTCAATTCAAATCTGGAACTTCTAATTGCGGACTACCGAGAGAGGATGGAACTATGTAGAGACACACCTCACGATCCTTATTTACAGATTCATGAATAAAGTTCTATCTTTTTTGAGTACGTAAATTTGGTATTAATAGAGTGAAATGTGAAACATTAAATTGGAGGGAAATCTTATAGAGAGTTATGAAAAAAATATTACCGTTTGTAACTGGCTGAATCTGCAGTAAGTGAAAGAAATATTATCGTCCTTGGAAGTATTATAGAGACTTATGAATGAAAATATTACCATCCCTCTAGTTAGTGAAAGAAACATTTGATCACTTTCACCTCTGAATCTGCAGTAAGTGAAAGAAAACCTTCCAGATATTTATGAAAGAAATATTACATTGGAAATTTTTTAATGAAGTGAGAATTGAAAACTCCATGGTTGAGTATGTGACTAAAAAAGCTTCAGGTGTTGATTTTCTACCAATCCTAAGGAAACGACATCCCCATGGTTAGGTTCACTATCCCTGAGCACGATTACTAAGAGATACCACCATGTCTCTATAAGATGATCAAGATAATAATTACAACATAAGACACTTAAACGTTCATGTATTAATGTCAAAGAATCCCATGCATAAAAAATGATCAAAACAAACTTGACCCATGTGCACATAGACACTTAATACAGTCTACAACAAAACCTCTAAC
Organism: Viscum album; assembly: GCA_963277665.1. Classification (NCBI taxonomy): domain Eukaryota; kingdom Viridiplantae; phylum Streptophyta; class Magnoliopsida; order Santalales; family Viscaceae; genus Viscum; species Viscum album. The sequence goes on along the minus strand of OY728127.1, from coordinate 1,326,819,621 downwards.
TTTTATTCAGTAAGCTCCAACTTTTGGATGCCACTCTGCTCAGGCGATGAGGAAAGGTATCCCAGTCAACATGAATGCTTCGTAGGTGAAGGTTGTCGATACACTATATGTAGTGACCTTCTCCTTGAACTTCTCCATCAACCCCTGAACCACAAACACTAACCCTAAAAACCCACCTCCTTCACATAAACACAATTTCACATTCAAAAATTGCAGAAATGTATAATGATTGAAATCTGTAGACTCCATTTGATAACATTTATTGAAAACAGCTTATTACCTGTTATTTATTATAGATGCCATCATGAATTTTCTAAACCATTTTCATTAGCATTCAAATGAGTAAGAGTTTTCCAAGTAATGGGAAAATAATTCATAGACGGTTGTACCTTGACAGAGAGGAACCACCTGCAAGGAGAAGCGGAGAAGGTGGAGAATGTTGGGGTGTTGAAAGAGCCTAATGCGGAGCAGGGAGAAGGAGCCAGATGCGGAACCCTAGAGTAGGGAGGGAGCCGAAGAAAAACCCTAGAGCAGGGAGAAGCAGAGAAGGTGGAGAAGGCGGAGGTGTCAAAGGAGCTAGATGCAGAGCATGGAGAATGGAGAAGTGGAGAAGTCTGAGTAGGGAGAAGCAGTGGAGATGGCGAAGTAGGGAGAAGCGGAGAAGCAGAGAAGGCAGAGAAGGCAGAGAATGTGGAGCATGGAGAAGCATAGAAGGTAGAGGTGTCGACGTGAGGCGAGTTGCTGGAGGTGGAGGCATGAGGAAATTTTCTATGCAGAGTTGTGCGGACGTGAGGTGAAATTCTATGCGAAGCTGAAACCCTAGGCGGCACTGGGAGTGAGTGTTTGTGCAGGAGGAGGAACTGGTTGGAGGGAAATCCCGAGTGGGAGGCCGAGGGTGATAGTGAAAATAATTGGTAGAAATCAAAGTAAGTGACGTGGAAGAAGGTAAGAGTGACACGTTAGCAGAAAAAAGCCTTATTTATTGTAACAACCTGATATTTTATAAGATACATTCTTTTTAATTTCATTCATATCTTCCGTTGTACGATACACCAAGATTATCTTGTGCTATATGCAATACCGTATTAGCTTTGAGTATATGCAACACTATTCTTGGCTCGTGTTACACACAATTTCAAGTTCGTCTGATAAAAGTTATTCTACGCAACATTGAGTGTATATATATATATATTCAATGTATAAATAAAATATGGTTGGATTCTGTTATACGCAACAACAAAGGAGTCCTGCACTACACGCAACCCTAACTTCGCATGCATTACACGCAATCGCGACATTCTTAATAGCGTGTGTTGTACGCAATACTGAGTTTTACTAAACAACAATATATTATTATAATATTGTTATGGACTATCCGTTATGAATATTATTAACTAAATTTTTAATTTTATAACATTATTATTCATCATACACATTGTCTAGAACATGGTGTAAGAACAAAATAAATTTTTCGGGTAAAATAAGTATTTTTCAAAAAATACAGTTTTGCCGCCTTTGATGGCGCACCCACATTAAATTTAGTTTTTGAAATGTTTATAAGTTCCATTTGACAAAATAAAATTATTCTTTGGAATAAAGAAATAAAAATTTACTTTGGATAAATTTTTCATTTTATTCTGATAACTTTCATATTCTAATGAATAGTAAAAACACGCTATATTTTAATTAAAAACAACTTTTTTCATCGTAATATCTTATGTGGTTAAATTATAATATTTAATGGTTTTAAAGTATAAAGATAATATATTTTTACCATTTAATATAATGTATGTCATTAGTATTGATTTTACCTTGAATTAGTAGGTTAAATCAATTCAATCTTTTGCAATGTTTTAAAGGAAAACCCATTTTCTTTCGACAACGGGATTAATTTTAATTTAATTTTTGCAAATTTTGTGTATTTAATTTGGAAAAATAGATTCCATATTTTTAATCAGTAGTTCCAAATTATGATAATAAGGTACTTTTTATTTTTGGGCATTGTGAATAGTAACTACGGTAAATTTTATTTACCATAGTTAAAGGTAAATCGGGTAATTAAGGGTAAATATAAGATTATAAAATTACCCTAACACTTGGAAAAATTCTATTGGATGACTAAAAGTCGACCCATATCACATAAGGGTCGGATTATATTCATTTAATGTACTTTATTCCATTAAAATAATTTAATTATTATTAAAACTAAAGAAAGTGACAACATGTCACTCTCTTAAATAATATAAGTATAATAATTTTAAGTTAGTGATAAACTTCATGAAACTTCAAACATTAATAGTCTACAGAAAGATAAAATAATTATCTACATCATGAGAATTTATTTAGAATTTTTTGGCATAAAATAATTATCATTAATTGTGACACAATAGTGATGCAGAAATTATTTATCTAGTGAAAAATCAAGAATTTAGTTTTTATTAAACTAATAGTGACCCTAAAAGGTACAAAACCCTGACCAAAACTTATTTTTCATGTAAAGTTAAACTATAATCATCCAATGGTCGAATATTTGAGCATTTGGAGTCTTATAAATGAAATTATGACACTTATATTATTTTATTTTAAATGATGCCAAAGTTGTCACCTTCATAATTTAATAAATATAACAATTTAACTATTGTGATTTTAAGATGATAAATTCGAGTTAAAGTATTATTGTGAAATTTAATATATTTATCTTAATCATTGGATTTTAGTTTTAATTTTTATGCAACATATAAGTATATTAAATAATTATACAAAAATGTTATAGTAATTATTTTATTAAGAGATAAACCAAATAAATGGTTTTAAAATTAATAAAATAAATATTATATGAACTATTTAATGTTATCCACTAATTTTCGAGATACATATGGATTTTTATGAAACTATTAATGCTTTTAGTTTGAACTTATCTTCTGTATATATTTTATTTAAATTCATATAAATAAATAGTGTCAAAATTTACACTATTGTTATTTTATAAAAATAACATATTATAAAATTGTTTAAAAATCACAAAAATATTTAAAAATTATAAATTTAAATTTATATGGTATAAAATGTTATAAAGTATACAATTATGGACAATTCACAAAAAATAAGTAATTTGTTGTTATAAGTTAAAATTTATAATATTATTACCACAAATAAAATTAAATCGATTAATTAAGGATAAATCAAGTTGATAATGTTTAAAATAATTTCCTAACATGTCTAAATTTTATTGGTTGATGAGATTACAACCCTATATCATCTTATATTCGAATATGAGTCATTTTTGGAGGTTTTTTACGTGGGTTTATATTTATTATAAATTAATATTTTTAAGATTTCCAAAGGTGCCCCTCTCCTCCCTTATAAAAGGGCACCTCCTCCCTCTCTTACTCACACCAATTTGAGCCTTCAAGCTCGGCCAACCCCTGCCAAATTCTCTTCTCCACTTCCCTAGAAACATCCTAGAGGTCCTGGTCTTCTTCAAAGACAAATTTTATTTCCCTAAGAGGAGGAATCAAAAAGGTGTTTCAAAGAAGAGGAGGTTCGGACACTTACGAAGCAAATCAGACCTAAGGTAAGGGATAATTGTGCAAATCTCATTTTTTAATCCAAGATTTCTTATTCGTAAGTATTTACTGGGGATATTTCTATCATCCATGTCCATGTTTTATAAAAGTGTATTCATGTATGTTTAATGTCCTTTTTACCATTTTTGACTTTTACCCCATGGTATGGAAGGAATCTTTCTTTTATTTACCCTACAAGGTACTTTTTGACTTTTCTGACAAAAGTATGAGAAGAATGTTTTTTTAACTTATATGGCATGAAAGGATTTTTACGGTTTTATAAAGCCTTGTTTTCATGAAGCTTCCTCCAAAAGATTTCATGAATATTTTCAACAAAATCCTTTTCTTTTAAAATTAAATGGAATTTTGTGAAAAGAAAATGATTTTCAAGATGAAAGGATATTTTCCTCAAGAATTCATTTCAAGTTCTTTATCAAAACCATTTTCCATCAAATATGACATTATTTCATATGTGTATGTTTCAAGTGTCATGTCTCTATGATTTACATGGTTTCACTTTTCTTATCATGAAATGATATCCATTTCTTTTATATGGATTATGTGATGATGGGATGATGTTTATGAAACCCATTTTATTTATTGGGTTATTATGAATGATGTATGTTTATTTTGTGGCACAAGTAAGAATGATTTCATTATGAGATGGGTGGGACCTATATCTCCCTCTAATGTATTCGGTAAATATTTATATCTCATGAGATAGACATGGCTGGAACGGCAAGTTAAACTGGTTCAGTAATACAGGACTGGAACGAGGAGTGAACTCGATTCAGAAAGGGACTTTGTCCACTAAGATGGTCATAGCAGAAATGCCTTGGCTACTATGGAAATCATATCATGTGCTTAATGGTTTCCAAAATTACATGTTTTATTCCCATGCTATTTTATCATTCTTAATGATCTATGCCTTACGTACTTCCATGTTTTGTGTCATTTCTCATGCTTTTGATGTTTAAACATTATGTTCATGTTTTTAAGTTCAAATGTATATGGTATGTTTTATTTTATCCATACTTACCCTTACTGAGCATTTGAGCTCACCCTTTTTATGTTTTCTTTTCCCCAGGATATAAAGAAATGTTTTAGGTTAGAAAAAAAGGGAAGATCTTTATGGGAGATGTTGAAGATCTTTCACCACGATTAGAAGATTATGTTCCAAGTTTCCAAAGACACTAAACTATTACGATCCTTGTGTGTCTGTTTTTGTTATGTATTAAGTATTCCGCTAAAGTAATGTAATTTCCATGTACGTCATGCTTTGGGTCTCTACAGTTGGTATCAGAGGAAAGGTTTTGTCAACCTTTGGAAACTAGGATGCGGAAACGTTAGTGAGATCCCTAGAGACATTTATAAGGTATGTCTAGGGATGTCTCTAAGGTTAAGTATACGTATAGATTATAGTCCTAGAATTGCGCTAAGAATCTTATAATTTAACCTAAGATGTTAGATACTGAGGGTACTTCCCCTTTACTATGTTGTTTTCTCTAGCATGATTTTTCCTCTCACAGAATTCTTTTTGTGTTTTAGTTAATGGAGGGAACCAGAAGGAATTCAGTTAACATTAAATCCAATGGAAAAATTGGTGACTATGAGAAACAAAATTTTGTAATGCCTAGAGAGAAAGATATTGTGATTATGCGGAATCAGTCATCGCGATATATGATTAACAAGGTGAAATTTAGTGGTATGCCTAATTCATCAAATAAGAGGAAGATAGACTATTATGCATGTTCGCATGTTGAGGAGCATAAATAAAGGAAGATTGAGATTTCTAAATAAGGGAAGAAGAACCTTGAGGAATACCTCAAATGGAGGGACCGATGTTATCTGTGTGGAGAAAAGGGTCATAGAGTGACAGACTGTTATGGAGTTCACTGTTTTATTTGTGGAGAACATGGGCATTACCCAACTCAATGCCCTGACCTAAAAAGTTACTTCTAAATCAAGGAAGGACTTATTCCAGGACAATCATTGAAGAGGATGGATTGAAGTGTTTATGTATTGGTATTCAAGAATAATGTTGTTGAGGTACTTTTATTGTGTATTGAAATATTTTTGTATTAGTCTATTGTGGTTTTCAATAATTTTAAGGTGCCGGTAACCATGAAAAGTGATTCAAATATTTTGGAAAGTAGATGATATGCACATAATGAAGGGATAAAGAGAAAATGAAATGTTTGACAGTATTCATGATCTCATGATTGATATAAGGATTAGGTGATATCATGGTTTGAGTATATAGAATTTTGAGGATTTTGGTATGTGGAATGTGTTAACTTTTAACTGCATTCATGTTTTCACTATGGTTCAATGGGTATTCATTTTTCAAGAGAATACATGATTAAGGTATTCACATGATTGGAATAACAATATATATGGTGGATAAATGATGGTATTCACATGCTTGGTTGATGACATTTCAAGTAATCGTTTTCTTTATACTATGAGCTTGGACCGAAGTATTTTAGATAAGCCTAAAGATTGGAATGGATTATGTTGGACATAAGTTAGTATTGTTTAAGGATAGAACTTTTTTTTGTGATATTATTTATGGGATGTTATAGTAATGTAGTTTTAGAAAAAGGAAAACCTGCAGGACGGGAGACAACCCATCGTGTCGGACAAGGCTATGGGAATCGAACCCACAACCGAAGTGCAACTGGCCTTTATCGCCTACCACTGGCCTACAGGAAGTCCCTGTTTAGTAGAAACTAGTTTTATTATATTAAGCAGTATGATATATGAAGTATAAGTCCATTTTAGGAACCATATATGATTAATCTCACTATAGATGGACTTATGTATTTTTTTGATAACTTTTCTAACCTTTTGTTTGACACAGATGGAATGACCCATCATTCTATCACATGATCTGCTAGCACATCACGAATGACAAATTCAACTTCATTTCTTTAAGAGATGAAGTGGAAATTGTCCAAAGAACGACCAATGGTGAGACTATACCAAAATCACGAAAGTATTTCTTCTAATTTCATCATATTTAGGGAAATGATCTTGAGAACCAAAAATTTTGTCCTAGTGACTTTATATCTGATGAATCAGATGGTACCTTAGATCATCACAAATTTATGGCTTTGTGATTGTTGTCTTTTTCATAGCCATGTTCTCTACCACTCCCTATCAGAACATGATGGTTAGATTTCTCTTCCATATCCATATTTTCTCCAATGTTATCCTTTATGGAAACCCAGTGATGAGTTAATTTGGGTAACCATTATATTTCATAATTTATTTTTTAAAGTTCAGTTTTGGTATTTCTTTTTACGATGTGGGTTTCTATGAATAGTAAACGATTTATAACCCCGACGAATTTCGAGGGCGAAATTCATTTTAAGGGGGGTAGAATGTAACAACCCAAGATTTCATAAGATACATTCTTTTTAATTTCATTCATATCTTCTGTTGTAAGATACACCAAGATTATCTTGCGCTATACGCAATACCGTATTAGCTTGCAGTATACGCAACACTATTCTTGGCTCGTGTTACACACAATTTCAAGTTCGTTTGATAGAAGTTATTCTACGCAACATTGAGTGTGTGTATATATATATATATTCAATGTATAAATAAAATATGGTTGGATTCTGTTATATGCAACAACAAATGATTCATGCACTACATGCAACCCTGACTTGGCTTTCATTACACGCAATCGCGACCTTCCCTGATAGCGTGTGTTGTACGCAATACTGGGTTTTACTAAACAACAATATATTATTTTAATATTGTTATGAACTAGTCGTTATGAATATTATTGACTAAATTTTGAATTTTATAACATTATTATTCAGCTTACACATTTTCTAGAAAATTGTATAAGAACAAAATAAATTTTTCGGGTAAAATAAGTATTTTTCAAAAAATACAGTTTTGCCGCCTTTGATGGCGCACCCACATTAAATCTAGTTTTTTAAATGTTTATAAGTTCCATTTGACAAAATAAAATTATTCTTTGGAATCAATAAATAAAAATTTACTTTGGATAAATTTTTCATTTTATTCTGATAACTTTCATATTTTAATGAATAGTAAAAACACGCTATATTTTAATTAAAAACAACTTTTTTCATCGTAATATATTATGTGGTTAAATTATAATATTTAATGGTTTTAAAGTATAAATAGAATATATTTTTACCATTTAATATAATTTATTTCATTAGCATTGATTTTACCTTTATTCGTAGGTTAAATCAATTCAATCTTTTGCAATGTTTTAAAGGAAAACTCGTTTTCTTTCGACAACAGGATTAATATTAATTTAATTTCTGAAACTTTTGTGTATTAAATTTGGAAAAATGGATTCCATATTTGGAATCAGTGGATCCAAATTATATTAATAAGGTACTTTTTATTTTTGGGCATTGTGAATAGTAACTACGGTAAATTTTATTTACCATAGTTAAAGGTAAATCGGGTAATTAAGGGTAAATATAAGATTATAAAATTACCCTAACACTTGGAAAAATCCTATTGGATGACTAAAAGTAGACCCATATCAGATAAGGGTAGGATTATATTCATTCAATGTACTTTATTCCATGAAAATAATTTAATTATTATTAAAACCAAAGAAAGTGACAACATGTCACTCTCTTAAATAATATAAGTATAATAATTTTAAGTTAGTGATAAACTTCATGAAACTTCGAACATTAATAGTCTACAGAAATTTAAAAAAATTATCTACATCATGAGAATTTATTTAGAATTTTATGTGATTAAATAATTATCATTAATTGTGACACAATAGTGATGCAGAAATTATTTATCTAGTGAAAAATCAAGAATATAGTTTTTATTAAACTAATAGTGACCCTAAAAGGCACAAAACCCTGACCAAAACTTATTGGTCATGTACTGTTAAACTATAATCATTCAATGGTCGAATATTTGAGTATTTGGAGTCTTATACAAGCAATTATGACACTTATATTATTTTATTTTAAATGATGCCAAAGTTGTCACCTTCATAATTTAATAAATAAAACAATTTAACTATTGTGATTTTAAGATGATAAATTCGAGTTAAAGTATTATTGTGAAATTTAATATTTTTATCTTCATCATAGGATTTTATTTTTAATTTTTATGCAACATATAAGTATATTAAATAATTATACAAAAATGTTGTAGTAATTATTTTATTAAGAGATAAACCAAATAAATGGTCTCAAAAATAATAAAATAAATATTATATGAACTATTTAATGTTCTCCAATACTTTTCTAGATACATATGGCCTTTTATGAAACTATTAAAGCTTTTAGTTCGAACTTATCTTCTATATATTTTATTTAAATTCATATAAATGAATAGTGTCAAAATTGACACTATTGTTATTTTATAAAAATAACATATTATAAAATTGTTTAAAAATCACATAAATATTTAAAAATTATAAATTTAAATTTATATGGTCTAAAATGTTATAAAGTATCCAATTATGGAAAACTCAAAAAAATAAGTAATTTTTTGTTATAAGTTAAAATTTAGAATGTTATTACCACAAATAAAATTAAATCGATTAAGTAAGGATAAATCAAGTTGATAATGTTTAAAATAATTTCCTAACATGTCTAAATTTTATTGGTTGATGGGATTACAACCCTATATCATATTATATTTGAATATGAGTCATTTTTGGAGGTTTTAAGTGGGGTTATATTTATTATAAATTAATATTTTTAAGATTTCCAAAGGTGCCCCTCTCCTCCCTTATAAAAGGGAACCTCCTCCCTCTCTTCCTCACACCAATTTGAGCCTACAAGCTCGGCCAACACCTACAAAATTCTCTTCTCCACTTCCCTAGAAACATCCTAGAGGTCCTGGTCTTCTTCAAAGACCAATTTTATTTCCCTAAGAGCAGGACTCAAAGAGGTGTTTCAAAGAAGAGGAGGTTCGGACACTTACGAAGCAAATCGGACCTAAGGTAAGGGATAATTGTGCAAATCTCATTTTTTAATCCGAGATTGCTTATTTGTAAGTATTTACTGGGGATATTTCTATCATCCATGTCCATGTTTTATAAAAGTGTATTCATGTATGTTTAATGTCCTTTTTACCATTTTTGACTTTTACCCCATGGTATGGAAGGAGTCTTTATTTTATTTACCCTACAAGGTACTTTTTTACTTTTCCGAAAAAAGTACGAGAAGAACGTTTTTTTAACTTATACGGCATGAAATAATTTTTACGGTTTTATAAATCCTTATTTTCATGAAGCTTCCTCCAAAATATTTCATGAATATTTTCAACAAAATCCTTTTCTTTTAAAATTAAATGGCATTTTGTGAAAAGAAAATGATTTTCAAGATGAAAGGATATTTTCCTCAAGAATTCATTTTAAGTTCTTTATCAAAACCATTTTCCATCTAAGATGACATTATTTCATATGTGTATGTTTCAAGTGTCATGTCTCTATTATTTACATGGTTTCACTTTTCTTATTATGAAATGATATCCATTTCTTTTATATGGATTATGTGATGATGGGATGATATTTATGAAACCCATTTTATTTATTAGGTTATTATGAGTGATGTATGTTTATTTTGTGGCACAAGTAAGAATGATTTCATTATGAGATGGGTGGGACCTATATCTCCCTCCAATTCATTGGGTAAAGATTTATATCTCATGAGATAGACATGGATGGAATGTCAAGTTAAACCGGTTCAGTAATACAGGACTGGAACGAGGAGTGAACTCGATTCAGAAAGGGACTTTTTCCACTAAGATGGTCATGGAAGCAATGCCTTGGCTACTATGGAAATAATATCATGTGCTTAATGGTTGCCACAATTACATGTTTTATCCCCATGCTATTTTATCATTCTTAATGATCTATGTCTTACGTACTTCCATGTTTTGTGTCATTTCTCAAGCTTTTGATGTTTAAACATTATGTTCATGTTTTTAAGTTCAAATGTATGTGGTATGTTTTATTTTATCCATGCTTACCCTTACTGAGCATTTAAGCTCACCATTTTTATGTTTTCTTTTCCCCAGGATATAAAGAAAGGTTTTAGGTTAGAAAAAAAAAAGGAAAGATCTTTATGGGAGATGTTGAAGATCTTTCACCATGATTAGAAGATTACGTTCCAAGTTTCCAAAGACACTAAACTATTACGATCCTTGTGTGTCTGTTTTTGTTATGTATTAAGTATTCCGCTAAAGTAATGTAATTTCCAAGTACGTCATGCTTTGCGTCTATACATTTATTATATATATAGATATCCTGACATAACTCACAAGGATATTACGTGAATCATTTTTCTAGGGAATAAGGATGAGTAGTATGGTTGTATTTGAAAAAGTTCAAAGTTCAAAATAGAATTATTTTGGAATATGAAGAGTTTGTCTTGTATGATTTTTCTAATTATTCAATCTAATTTTTGATAAAATCTTATGGATTCATTTACTGGTATATTAATTGTTTATTTGTTATTCTATATATTTTTTATATATATCCTGATTTTCATTTTTAGAGTATATCTAATATAATTAAAAGTTTCTTCCGCATGAATATTTTATATCTATATTTTTTTAATGAGAATCATGGATTTTAAAGTGAATAATATTTTTATTTATATTTTTTATACAAAAATAATAAGGCATGTAGTGAAGAAAGATAATTCTGACTCTACTTTACTCTTATGTGGTGCACAATATGCAACCGAGTCCTAGAGCTTCATCATTAAACTACATTCTTATTTAAAATGTTAGTTGCCCAAGATTAATTAGATCAACTTCTACAAGGACCTAAGAACTATTTGATCCAAATTTAAACTTCTTAATCATACATAATTAATTATGTTAAATAGTTTTATTCTTTTTTTACTATAACTGTTTTTGTTGCATCATCACACTTAGGGTGTATTTCATGGGATTAAACTACACTAACAAAAGGTATATCTAGGTTTATATTTTCCCTTAAGAACACTAAGTTTATTTTATCCCCTTAGAAAACTAGGTTCCACTTAACCCATAAAATAGTAGATGAAAATACCACTCATGTTAGAGTTTGGGTTTATTCCATCCCCTTAGAAGATTAGGTTCTTCTATACCCACAACTTAGAATAGGTTTCAACTTTTCCTATAAAATTCTATGGTGGTTCTATAACTATAAAATAATCAGTATGATTTCAAACCCAAAAAACTAGGTTTTTTCTAAACCCCAAAAAATAAATAGGTTAGGATGGAGCCTCTAAAATTATATGTTGGTTCTTATTTGGTAAAAGTATATAGTTTTTTTCTAAAATATTAAAAGAAAATGGAATTGGGTTAAGCCTCTAGGTGAGAAAAAGGTAGACGTAAATTGTTGTCACTCTGCTTAAAAAGTGATAGACCGTAGTGGGTTCCACACACCGGGTTGGTGTTTGAAGAGAAGAGTTGGATAATTTAAATCTAAAAAACTATGAAGTTATTTTTTTCATTTTTAACATTATGAAATTTTCTTTAATCTATATATTATTATATTTGTGTGATTTAATTATTTAATATTTGGGCCAATAATTTTCCTCTCATAATGTTGAAACTCTGATTAATTTCTTCTAAAAGAAAAATCACCCACCCCACCTCTTATCCATTATCACCACCACTTCATTATGTGACAATCGGTATGAATGTAGAACCCTTTGAGGATAAGTTTTGTTTTCACTCTAAAACCTCACAATTAGTATCAAATTTTACCTCTCTTAAGGATATTTTTTAATTTTATTTTTATATTAATTGTGAGAAAATTTTATCCTGGTTATTAATAGGACTAATGGAATGATATTTTTTATCGATGGATGACTTACTGAATAGAAATGGGTTGAAACTATAATTTCCACCAAATTTCAATGGTGTAAGTATTCTAAAATCATGACACTGATATAATACAATCTAAATATTTTTTATATTCGGTTTTGGGATATTATGATTAAATCTTATTTTTTACCTAAATCTGATCTATTTGATTTTAAAGGAGAAGATATTATAAAATATTATCTTAATTATATGTTCATGAATATTCTTTATTTTAATAAATATTTATGAAAAAATTTGTATTCACGAAACAACTCCAAAAATTTGGAAACATATGGAAGAAATCACTATTTATGAAGGATTCTATAGGAAAACCATTCACTTTAATTATAGAAAGTTCAGACGCATGAAAATGGAGTGTCCAACCAAGAGAAGAGAAAAAAAGATCATTTTCCTAAAATATATATCACTAGAGGTAATTCAAATTTGAATTCACATTTTTAAAATATTATAATTTTTTGGTTGCGAGAATAAATGAAATATTAAAATTAATTTTATATCTCTCAAATATCAAGGTATGGTAAAAATAAGAATAGAAATATATGTCTTCAAGGGGTGATTATGAAATATAACTCAAAAAGATTGAAATTCCAAAAAAATGGTAATGTTGCATTAATTTAAAATTATTATAAGGTAAAATATTTTACATTCATATCATGATCAAGGTAACTTGGTTCATATATAAGAAAAGAAGGAAAACTTTGTCTAACTCATATGACTACAAACAATGATTTTAGTTCCAATTATGATCCTTCTATCAATTATAAAATGATGATCCAAATATTAAAGTTAAGAGGGAAATTTGTGATTTATATAAATATCTAAAAATCTAAATATATTCAATACATGCGTCACTCATTTTAAAATACAAAATGGTTAATGAAATGAAAAATAACCTATTTTTAAATTAAAGAATATTGTTTCTAAAATTTTAAATATTAAGGGATAAAATGAGATGTTAAATGGAAATATTAGAAACACAAATTCTTCCACTCATGAAAATGTTTGTGATGGTTTGAAATATCATTAGAAAAAAAATTAAAGGCTAAAGAATAAATTAGATAAAGTTTGATATGAAATTATTTGTTTAAAAAGGCCATTTTATACTAAATTTTATTCAAATGTCAATATTAGCTATATTACTTATTTGAAGAAATTTTATGATAAATATAATAGAATTGATTATGATTATTATGTTCCCAATTTGATTAAATGAAATATTTTGAATGGAAAGTATTTTATAATTTCTTCAGTTAATTTTTTAAAATAATTTATTTAAATTTGGAACTTATGGACACTATGCTTTTGATTGTCCTTTCACATTCACTCAACCATTTGGTCATAGGATGAATTTTATGTCTAAATCTGATTTTAAGGATATACTCTCTAAAACATCTGCCACTTGTGTAATTGAGGTTCTGTATTCCAACTCATGTGAAATTAATCCATTATTTAAAACTAAGTAACATGTATTTTATTATTATTACATTGAATATGCATGTCATTATTGTTTTATCCTTGGAATTTTTGGCATGATCATTATAAGATTTGGTATTTCATTTTGGAAAAGCTTTAATAACTTGTATCATTTTGGGATGATACCATATATTTCAATATATAGCTTTCTTTTGGTCAATAAATATGAGTGAAATCGCATTTATATTTCATGATATTTAATTTTTATTTTTCATATGACCAGTGAATATATTATTTTAGTTTTAAATCCTGGTTTACTTATATGAAAATATAATTCAGTTACCTTCAAAATTATTTCAATATATTATAACATGTTTTTCATATCCTTGTGATGTTAAATTATGTTTTTAGAGGAGTGTTCACTAACGAAATTAAAATTATTCTTGCACTTATTTGATATTTTCATTTTGAAAGGAATTTAAAAGAAAAAATATAGGTATATTTAATTTTTGAAATATTAAAATAAGAATGAACTATTTTGGTTTTCATGGAATGAATGAAACAGAAATTAATGAGGAGGAAATATTATTTTATTATTTTTAAATTCATTCCCAATATTTGAACTATTTAAATTTTGATTTTATAGATTTTTAATTGACTTTTTAAATATATTTATTTTAATTATAAATCCTATTAAAGTATATAATATCTTTTCAATATTCAATTTGTATAGTTTTTAAATTTTGAATTTGATTTATCAAGTTAAATGTGTGTATTTATAAGGTTTCCTCACTATTTTATCTAATATGAAATTCAATTTAAACGTAAATTAGTCTGTTTATTCAAGATAAGGTAGCTAGAATTGTGGTGGATATTTCCATTTTATATTCAAATTATACTAATTAATATATAAAATTCATCAATTAAGGGGGATAAAAGTTAATTTTTTCTGTTATATTATAATCAAATTATTCTTCTATTAGGTTTAATTTAAGAATGTTGGAATCTGATTTTTATTTATTCATAAGCATGATGAAATTTTAAATCACATATCATTGTTTAAATCATGATAAATTAAGGGAAACCTAAAAAGTTTTATTCTTGTCTAACTTTTATCAGTATACAAAATGGATCATTTTTAAATACATTCTTAAACTATTTAAGCATGAACATTCATGTTTCATATTTAATGCCCAAATTTAGGAGGAGTTTGAATCTGCTTATAGGCTAAATTTTTCATATTTACATGAAATATATATTAATCTAGAATATGTTTTTGATTTCACTATTTTCAATTCCCATAAAAAATTTATTATTATTTTAATCTTTCTCATAGATATTCATCTGTGTGTACTTTTTTATTAAACATCAACATTGCATAAAATGTTATTTTATGAAGGGTGTCTCAATGGTTTTCAAAAATAGTTTTTCAAACCTGATCACAGTATTAAACATAGTGTTCTATCAATATAATACTTTATGGGTTCCCCATGACACATGTTTTGAAATATTCATGTCTAGGAAAGTTTTAAAAAATATTATTTTTCTTTTAATGTCATTTTACTTTAAAAATTTTACAAATAAAATACAATGTGTTTTAATTTTTTTAACATGCTTAGATTTAGGGGGAGGTTATTTTTGAATATCAATCTAATGGAGTGTGATTCTGAATTAAAAAAAAATTGGGAAAACATTATTATTTAACAGATAAAATTATTCTATTATAACATAATATTTTTATAATTTTAAAAAGGGGTATAATTATTGAAAATATACTTGGTTTTTTAATTATCAAAAGGAGGATAATATTGAGTGGATCTATGAACAACTTTATATTTTGATTATTATAGATAATTATTTTATTTATTTCCTTTAACATAAGTATTTTAAATTCTTAATACGTTTACTTATGTAACTATAATTTATATCTTATAAATTTTTTAAATAATTCCTAACTTTGGTTATATATTTTAAATATTTAGTTAATTTTTCGTGAGATTTCTTTTTGTTGGATACTAATAACATGTTCTACAAGTTTCATGAAGAGTTAAAAAGGTTAAAAAATATTATTTGGGACATTTAAATATCATTTATACATGATTTTCATTATTCACACATAGTCAAATTATTATTCCAATATAACCAAATTGATAATACATATAGCTGAATGAACATTCACGTAGGCAAATGTTGACCCCCATAGCCAAATTTCAAGATTTAGTTATATTAAGTCTTTTATTAATAATGTGGGAAACCAAGAAAGATAGGAGACTGGAGAACCTGCTCCTGAGGAAATCAAAAAAAATAAAGGTACAGTACAAGGTATCACAGAGCCACTCAACAAAGACGATAATAAACCTCACCATAATAATTCGCCTGAACAAGACGATCACAGTAATCAGGCGACACAAAAGACCAAAAGGATTTGACCTCATTAATTTCCCTTTTCGCAAGAGCATCTACCACTTGATTGGCTTCACGATAAACATGCGTGACTTCAATGGAGAGTGATCCAAGAAGCCAAAGAAAATCAATCCAGATTGGTAGAATCCTCCATGGCACATTCCTCGAGTGCTATTTCAAAATTTGAACTGCAACAGACGAGTCCGATTCTACCCATAATTCATTCCAACCAAAATCGACAACATACCTGATCGCTTTCATTATATCCCAAATCTCAGCTTCAATGGAATATTTGTTGCCAATAAAATGAAAAAAGAAGCCTTTGACAAACCCATAAGAAGTACAGAAAACACCACCACATCCAGAGGGACCTGGAGCACTAGAGGTGGCCCCATCAACATTGACCATAATCCACCGTGGAAGAGGCGGAATCCGTCAGATGTATTTCACCATAAGTGTATTATTCATCCTTCCAGTAAGACCAAGAGATCTCAAAAAAACCAGGTCAAAAACATCATTTCTCATACAACCTACTTGGATGTTGGAAGCCATAAAAATAGCACGATGCATCGTTAAGATTCCATTGTGAAACTGCAGCTAAATGTTGTTGAACAACAGGTCATTTATGGATTTCCAAATGAATTTAATCACAACAGCAATTCCAGCCAAGAGAAGTGCATTAACTTGCTCACTAAAATTGGTCATGCGAATGGCTTGCATTAATTCATTATCCGAGTGAAAATGAAGGCTACATTGAAAAATATGCTGCATGTAACACAATAACTTGCGAGCGAAATTGCAAGAGCAGAAAACATGGGAGATGGACTCATCTGCTGCCAAGAAGACATGGCAGATCGGGGCAAGGTACAACCCATTTCACTACAGAAAGAACTGCAAGGGAAATATGTTTTTCCATATTTTCCACATGAGCAGTGACCGCGCAGGGGGAATAAAGGGCTTAATGAAATCCATAATCCATCTAGGGGTGAAATGAGGTACCACAGTGAGACTTATATCATTCCTTTGTGATGAAGATTCCAATCAGATCTGGAGTCCATACCAGAACTTCATAGTCAGTGAAGCAGTAATGCGTGACTTACATTCTTATGTGGCTGGGCAGAAGGACCAGGTCTACACCAAGATCAGCAATCGATTTATGCTTAAGAGATGGTGGAATGATGATGTCATCACAAATGGGTCGTGATAACCAAGAGGTGGTCCAACAATTCTGGTTGGACTACATAAACACCAACCATTTTGAGTGAGCCATAAGATCAGAATAGGCCTGCTTAATAGCTGACCAGACAGAGGATCTCATATAGTTGGCTTATCCATTCTGAAATTTTCTAATAAATCTAATTGCCAGAAACTCCATGGAGGGATGTGTATTTGAAAAAAGCTTCCATACAAACTTTTAATTGAATATTCTAATGTCTATGTGGGATATATAACTCCAAATATAGTGATTTTCATTTCATTGGAAAGATAAAAAATAATCTAAATTAAATTAGAATACAAAAATATCAGAATCTATATTCATCTTTTTAGAAATTATGTTACATTTCACTACTTGTTTTTAGTTTAAATTATACAGTTTCTCAAAACTTTTTCAATACATTATTTTAATGATAACTTGATATATCTATTTTAGAATAAGACGATACTTTATTATTTAGAAATAGAATAAAATTTTATAAATTTAATTCAACAAGAAAAAAAGCTGATTCTATATTTTAGAAGGCCTGATTTAGGTCTGAAATTTGATAACTCAAGTTGTTTACATATTATAAAATTTTTGATATGTAAATATAGCTATTCTGAATATTTGATATGTGAATTCAGTTATATCCAATAAAATATATATGAATTTGGATATATCAAATATTGGATATGTGAATTTGGATTCATTGAATATTGGATATATGATTTCAATTTTGGGTTTGTTTTTCTTACATGAATTCAACTATGTAAATATCTTATATTTTGATAGATTCACATAAATTTTAAATTCACTTAAGTTGTATATTTGGATACTTGAATTTTAGTTATGTACTTATTTTAGTTTTGTTACTATTTTTTCTACGTGATAAAATTTCATATTTGAAAATCACCTATGTAGTCAATTTCCCTAATATATAATGTGAGTTTCCATAGGGTGTTATAAATATAGAAATATTATTTATTTTATGAAAATGTTTCCATTTCAATTTGATTCAAATTTATTCTTAATATTCTTAATTTTTATTTGTACTAATATTTTCCATTAATTATATATATACCACATGAATAGGTTTTAGAATGTTTTTTGATGAATTAAATGTGATTCATAAGGGATTAAGTGTGTATATATATTCACACTAATATTTTAGAAAATTTTATATTCAAAATTACATTGGTTAAAGTGAAATATTTGGTCTTGTATATTGTCAATTATTTTCTCAAGTATATTAATATTAATTTTCAACTAATGTATTATTTTTTATAAACATTATTCATTATATAACATGTATTTTGCTTTATAAAATATAAATACATAACTCTCATGGATATTAATTTTATAAATGTCATGAAAAATATACATGAAACATTTATCTTGGAAATAAGCCTTAGAAATATTGTTGTATGAAAAAAAAATTCAAACTATAGTATTTTTAGTATAATGAGTTTTTCTTGCATGATTTATAACAGTATTATAATTAATTTATGATCAAAATTAATAGATTTATTTACTTCCATATTAATTGTATACTTCATGATCAATTGGTTTTTTATATATAGCATGGTCTTCATTTATACAGTATATTGAATCTAATTTAAAGACACTTTAACTTGAATTATTTATTATTGAAATTTATGAATGAGAATTTTTTCAATTAAAGTGAATAAAATCTTCAATTCTATTTTGAGAATCAAAATACCTAATCATGTAGTCAAAAAGATAGATGTGACTCTGCATTACTCTATAGTGGGGCATAGTACTCAACTGAGTGTTGGAGATTGATCACACAACTGATTGATTATGTAATTTTTTGGTTGTCTAAGATTCATTATTTGAACTTCTTGAAGGCCTTGAGAACTACTTATTCTAAATTCTAGTATCCTCATAGAAAATCATTCCCTAGGTTAAATTATTTTATTCTTTTGTTTTTGCTTTAAATTTATATATTGTATCATAACACATAGTAATTCTTTCACAGGGTTATACTAACCTAGAAAAGGAATTTATGGGTATTTTCTATCCCATTATAATATTAGGTTTTGTCTATCCCCTTAGAATATTGAGTTCCACTTAACCCATAAAATTGTAAATTAAAGTAACTCTTCAGTAAGAGTTTGGGTTTCGTTTATCTCCTCAAAAGATAGGGTTCCTCTGGACCTATAAAATAGAAAGGGTTAGGAATTTTCCTGTGAATGTATATTTAAGGGTTTCACCAATAAAATACTAAGTTAGGTTTCCAACCATGAAATACTAGGCTCCATCTAATCCTGAAAATAGAATGAGGTTGGGATTAAAACTATAAAATTCTAGGATGGGTCTTCTCTTATAAAAAGATAGGTTTTGTATACATACTTAAAAGATAATGGAATTGGGTTGATCTTATAGCTGTCAAAAATGTGTATGTAAAAAAATTTCTCTATCCTTCAAAATTGATATACCATAGTGGGTTTCATACACTGAGTTATTGTCTAAAGAGTAGGTTAGGATGACTTGGATCTAAACTACTATAAAATTATCGTGTTTATTTTTTACATTCTTATATTTTCCTTTCTTTAACTATTATTATATTAGTGTGGTTAAATTTTTTAATATTTGGACCAATCATTTTCTTTTTATAATGTTTAAAAAAATTAATTTATTACATAAATAAAATTCACCCCCCCCCCACTTGTCCATTTCTATTACCCGTTCAATTCCTACCAAAACCAAATTTCCTAAAAATTTATCAAGGAAAGGCCATATCATTTTTATAACCATATTTACATAAAGAGTTTTCTAGAGAAATTCCACAAAGTTTCCATGCTTGAAAAACATTTCAATTTAAAATCCTTCTTTGATGCATTCTATCAAGCATATCGTGTGCATAAAATTAATTTTTTTAAGAAAATATTTTTTAAAATCACATTCCATAATGACCAAAGATCAGTTATTAAATTTTTTAAATTAAAATAAATTAAAAAATTACAAAAACACAAGAATGATAGGGGAAACCCCCAAGTATATAGACACCTACCTTAATATCAGTGAACATAATATATCCTTCTGGACCTGTGACGGGAGTTGAAGAGATTGGATACTAGAGAACATAGATATAATGGAACCAAGATTAATTATCTATTTCTATACTAGATCTAATTATTTAGTCTCATAAGGAATCAAACACATGTAGAAAAATAGAATAAAACTAATTATAAATAATCCCACTTATTGGATTACCTAAACATTGATCCATACTTCCAATTGCAAAGATGATTTACCAACAAGAATATTTATAGAGAAAAAATAAATATCAATGATCCATTAAAACAAAGGATTTCACATTAGGGTTGAGGGAGGTGGATTGGATAAGATAAATAATTATTTCTGGATAAAATGAAGAAGTATCCATCACTAATCTGCATGTTTAGTGGTGTCACTATCTAGACACTTGGCATCCACCGACTAGTTGTGGTAGTAGGCATTAAGCCTGGACTTGCATGTTCTCTACTGGCTAGATGGTGGTAATAAATTGGATAAATCATAGAAGTTTTAGACCTTCAAGTATTTTTTCAATAGGCACCAGCTAACCAGTGTCTCTCACCGGCAATTCAATGGCCTCCTACTTTCACTAACTATCAAAACAAAAACTATCAACTAGAGAATTGCATATAATTTAAAAATAAAAAAAAATAGGCTCCATATTTGATTTTGTATACCTATGTGTCACAATTCATTTAAATTTTTAACTGTTTAAAAATTAAAAGAACTAAGAGTTCAAGTTACAGTTTATTTTCTAGATGTACAAGCATTGTATCAACACAAATTGATGTCATTGGATGATTTTTCTTGATGTTGAGTCCATTAGAAAATAGAGTTTGTTGATTTCTATATTTTTATAAATGAACCTATAGTTTTCTAAGTACAACCATTAGAACATTGTCTATAAATTGATTTGTTGATTTTTGGAATATATGTATAGAGAATAATGTAATGATAGTCTATAAAATATTTAAATTACCTGATGTCTGTAATGACTTTTTATTCTATTTGATTTCAGTTATCCTTTTCTTTTTGAGTTTCCATACTTAGATATTTCATTTATGAGGACCTCACTATAACTATTCTATGTTTTATTTTTGAAGTCGTTGTGTTTTAGACCATGGTGTCGAGGAGATTTTGATTTTTAGAATTCACTTTTTTCTCACTATTGTGTCTATGGATTCATTGAGGAATATAGAGCTATTATTGATTATATTGATGAAGGGATTAAAATATGGAATACATAGTACCATATGACTAGCCTATAATTGATGAATTTTAGTTTGTGAAAGATATAGTACCTTCTAAAAGGTTTTTTTACCATGTATATTTGGGTTATAATCTTCAATCAATGTATGTATTAAATTTTGAAACATAACCTGATCTTATTTTTGAATTTATGTTAGTTTATTGGAATATCATTATCAGTTCCACCACTCTAGCTAGAGAATAGAGAAAAAGTTTGTTTATGATCGATGTTTTTATTTTTTGATCAATTGATAATATTAATCCTAATATATATCATATGTTTTATCATAATGACTACTAATATTTTCATTATTTAATGAATACATTGATTACTAATACTTGTTTTGGAAATTTTCTTATGTTGATAGAAAATTATTATATTCCATAGAAATAAGTGTTTACCATTACTAGGGATTAAAGAGGTAAATTTCAATTAAATTGTGATGTGAGGAATAATTTTTATGTTTAGTTCAATGGAATATATTTCTTCAAGATTCATTTTGAAAAATTGTGTGTTTTATATAGAATAAGTTGGAAGTTACACCCTTCAGAACTTCAAATGTTCTTAAAATAAAGAGATCCATGCTTAGAGATGATTATAAAGATATTGATTTTTACTAGCAGAGAGTGTTTCTAAAATGATTCTATTACTGATTATGACTATTAATAGCTTAAAATATATTATAAAGAAATAATTTTCTAATTATAAACTTTTTGAGAAGGATATAGATATTTTACCTAAAGAGTGGGAACCAAAGACAATTTCTATAGATGAAAAAAAAATAAATCACCAAGATAATCTTGGATGATATTATTATAAATATAATGTAATATGAAATCCTTATTAATAGAGATGCTGAAAAGAAGAATAATAAAAATGGTTGTGTGTTTACATATACTTCTGGTGTTTTAAATTCTAGATCCAATAATGATAAACTAGTATATCCAAATAAAAAATATTTGTTGTATTGAGTGAATGCATGCCAGCTAATTTTTTCAGAAGGATGACTTGGTATATGAGGAAAATTAATTTCAAGAAGAATAACCATAAAGATATAAATTAAAATTATGAAAATAAGGAATCCATTTAAATAATATTTTATGAGTTTAAAAAATAATTTCATATTCAAACTGTTTTCCCAAATCATAGGATAATAGAAATAAAGCCTTATAAGAATTATTTTTAAAAAAGAAGAAAATTTTAAAGGATATGGACACTTGAATTTTTTTTAAATGACATAGACACTTTATGTGTCAATGTTGGTGATACTACGCCAGGTAGTTCATCATAGCATATTGATTTTGTGGAAAATTGAAGACATGAATTAGTTTCCCAATTCATGTCGCATATGGAATTTATTTAAGTAAAAAAAGAAGGACAGTATAACCTCGAGGTGTAAAGAACATACACCATCAGGGATTTAAAGGGGTTACAAAGAAAAACTCAATCAAAATAAACCCATTCTTGAAGACAGCCTAGAAAAATCACCAGTCAATTATTTCTTTCAAAGCTGGATCTTTAAATATGCATTCCATCCAAAGCTGGATCGTCATAGCATATTTATGATAGACGAAAGATTATTTAAATATATGTTAATTTTATAAATAATTAAAAATGTTTTATTGTTAAGGTTACTATATAATAACATACAAATCAAAATCAATTTTAAAATATTCCTTATAATACAAGTGATGAGGGTGATGAGGAAGATGAGTCTATAACTGAGGGATAAATGTCTAAGTATATAAATAGTCTTGAGATAATATTGGAGATAATGAATGATAAATTTAATATATCAACGGATTATTTCTTAAAAAAATATAAGAAGTTAGTGAACCTAAAACTGATTATTCAAAAAAAATACGAGTTTATTAACTATACATATGATATGGATAGTATGAATAATTGAAAAAAGAAAAGTTTCATTTTGTGTTGGAAGAATAGATTTGTAAATCCAATAAGACTTATACTGATATAAAAATAAAATGGAATGTTTATTTCATTAGAATATCATTAGTTACGTGATGGGAAGAACATTAGTTTTTTTAATTTATAAAGTTATATAACTTTTTATTAATACATTAGTAAATTTGAGGTGGGTAGTATGAATAAGATATTTTAAAATATCACAATAAGTGTAAAATATTTTGAAATATAGTATATATTGTTAAGGCCTAAGAGGAATACTTCCAAACATGGAAGAATAACCATTGTTAGCTAAACTTTTCAATCATATTACATTTTTCTAAGTAAAACACCTTATTTCACCATGTATCAATGAGTAAACGAGTGGAATGATTGCTCTCTAAATAAAATACAATATTTGGGAATAACCTATGTATTTATTTTTAAAAATCCTAATTATTATGCACATCATAAATCAAACAAATTATGGGTTAAAAAATTCATATTCAAGCACACTTATGGAGATAAGATGGTCTATCTTTTATGAACCTATTTCTGAATTTTTGAAATAACTATATATTTAGTGCTAAATACTTATCATTGTTACATTCTTACAATTTATTTTCTGTATGTAATGTTTTACATTATGTATGAATGATTTCATGTTTTTTTTGTATTTTTCAAATAATTACTTTTATTTATGGGGATTTTTTTATTTATTTTTAGCAAAATTTTAAGAAAAAACATTTCTATTGTATATATATTTTATAATTTTTTTACGATTTAAATTATCTGTAACCATATTATATAGAATAATATAAATTTTATTGTCCTTAAGATAACCTCTAGAGAATTATTTATTATTTTTAACCTTCTTGTATTTATGAAATATTTTTTTAATTTGAGTGTAATTTTTCTTATTTTTTATCTATTTTTTTAATTTAGTTGGAATTTAAACCATTATATCTAAGTAATTGAAAATTTAATTTTGAAGAGTTATTTTATAATATGCTTTTGTGGGATTAATTTTGGACCGTTCGATCCAAGAAGATCTATAGATGACCAAAGAGCCAATATAAAGGGGTGATAGACCCTAAGTTCTTCAGATACATTCATTAATTAAGTGATGATAGTGAGTTCTATATATATATATCTGTGTGTGTGTGTTTTTCTTTTAATTTACCAATTATTAAATGGAATCATCGAGAGATATTTTTACCAAGGATATTATTCATGAGGTTTTGATTAATCAATATCTATTTTCTAATTTTGATTTTATATTAAAAGACATAAATAAATTTCAAGGATGGGAATCTATTATTCTACCAAAGGAAGAATATTAGTTATTCAATCCTCATATCATCCATGAGCTCTATAGATCATCTCGGTTTCTTGAATAATTAATTAAAAAAGAGAACTTTATTTATATAAAGAAAAAAAATTAAAAAGAAGAACTAAATTTCTCAATTTATAATATTTTCAATTTATGATGACTATAATTTTTAATAATTATATTTTTTATGGATGTATATTTTAATATTTACTATTATTAATCTTTTATAGGGAATTTATTAAATTTTTTGAATTAATTTTATTCACATTTCATAAAGGATTTTGTGAATGCTTTTACATTTATTTACTTTCATAGTAAATATATTTTTCTCTTGTTTAATTATATTTGAAAATCAAAAAGATGGAGGGAATTTGAAAATGGTAAATTTTGTTTAATAGGGGAAATATATTCTTTTTAATGTTACTGAAAATTGAAATAAATTTTATTTATGTGACTAATAAGTTTGTGAATTTCTTAAGGTGTGGTATTTTGATTTAATTAGAACTAAAGGGGGTATTTATTTTTAGGTATTTGGTTGAAATTATCATTCCATGTGTGGCTTGTTAATTTCCAAAAGAAGGATATTATTGTCTAAAATGACAAATTTCAAATTATTGTTTCAAAAAATTTAATAAAAATTATATTAATTTAATTTAATTTAAATTTTTGGTTTATATTATTTATGGTGTCTTGGACAAAAAATTGGTAACCTTAAATCTAAGGTATCCAAGTCTGTATTGATGTGTATAAAAATATATAGAACTAAGAGTTCATACTAGTGTAAACTTATCAAATATATGAGTACTTTTGTGACATATATTGATGTCATCAAAAAATGATATTTAATGTAGAGTCCTTCAAAATATATAGTTATCTACATTTGATGTTGTTACAACTAAACACATAGTTTATGGAATTTGACCATTTTAACTTAATATAAAAATAGATCCTATTCTTCATGAAAAAAAGAACATTTAATGATATTATAAGAAGCATTGAAATATAGTAATTTCCTAAAGTCTGAAATAGCTTATTGTTCTTAGTGATTTGGGTTCTCTGTTTTCTTTATGAGTGTTTTTACTTATAGTATACATTTATTAGGATAACATTGTCAGTGCTCTAAGTTTTATTAATATAATCAGTGTGTTCCTAACGATGGTTTTTACGATATTATTGTGTTTAGATACAATAGACTATTGTGTTGAGGGATTCCATGAGGAAGACAAATCTAAATTTGACCAGGCTAATTGACGGCGTCTAGTGTAGAAGAAATTGTACCTTTTGATAGGTCTACGGGTGAAGACATCTCATGCATAGAAGACTGAGTACCTTTCAAAAATTTTATAATTGAGTGAATTATATGTTGTAATTTAGATACCTTTGACTTAATTTATATATCCTTGTTAAATTTTGTTCTAAAATAGTTTCTTTATAATATCTTTAAATGGGATATTTTCTCTTTTAACCTTTCCACTATGTTTTTTTAATTTTCCCTTATTCTTACTCGATTAATTTCTTTTTTATATTTATTCTATGTATATAGTAGTGTTTTTAATAGTTTTAATTAAATTTTTTAATTAAATATGTGTTTAGATCGTAATTTCATAAGTATAATCATATTACACTTAATGTGGATGAGAAATTGTAATTATTTAAAAAACTAAAATTTACCTTCTCATGTTGTTTCACATAAAAAAATATATTTTGGAAAATAGATGAGTGTACCTTACACCACTTAATTCTTTTTGTCAACCTTGATGGTTGTGATTGTATAGTATTTACCTTTATCCCTTGTAATTGGAGGTTGTTGATGTCAGTTTTCCTCATTAACCCTTGTGTAGGTTCATTTTTATGAAATTTTTCTAAATTCTTTATACATGAAATATTTAATAGTTTGAGGTTTATTTGTTGAGACTTTATTCACTTTTATTATGTTTTTTGGTATCATCATAGTCCTTCACTGTTCTTACGCTTGATGTCCTTTTTACACACTTGAAGAATTTCCCAATTACATTGAGAGAATTCCCCTCATGTTGTGTCCCATAATTTCAGCATGTATGAATCTGAATCTTCTTTTTATTATTTGAGTTTACATGAAACTCTATTTTTATTTTTGCCTCCAAAACCTCAAGTATAAGGACTCTAATATCCATTTCAATCTTGAGAGAACATAGAATTATTTCCTCATAGAAACCAAATTCCCTTTTATATAATGATTTTTGAATACTTGGTTTACATCTATTAATTAAATGATCATTTTTCACATTAAGGTTAATAATAAAACAAAAGGTGTAACTTTTCATTAACATAGATTTATACATACTAATTGATTAATCCTCCATTTCATTTAACTCTATTAATTCTATCTTCATAAAAATATGAATATTTTGAGAAAATATTTATTAAAAAATATATTCTTAAACTACTTTCATTCAATGTAACCAATTTCATCCTTTTTCCTTATATTAGATATGACATTCCACCACTAATTTTCCTTACCATCCAAATGATAAATAGATAAAAAACCTTTTTTGGATTTGGTAACTAAAGAACAAAAAATATATATTTTCTTTTATGTTGATATATTTCACCACAATTAGTAGATACAATGGTCCACTAGGGAATGGGGTATGTTGTCAAATGAATGGATCAATGGTGAATTGTTCATTCCTTGGTGTGTTTTGAATTTCTACATGGATTTTATTTTTTTCATATGTTGAGAGAGTTGGGTGAGCATAACAATGAGGTTTTTTTACTCCCAATCCCATCCCATTTTTTCTCTCATTAGGAAAATCATTTCATTATCCACCACACTTATTATAAACATGGCTTCTCTTGGTTCAATCCATTCAATAAAACCAAAAACGATTAGTGTGAGTATTAAATAATAAAATATATTATAAAAAATAATATTAAAATGAAAACAAAACCTAATATGTATTAAATTATGGAACCCTTATTTCAACCTACAACATATTGTGTTCAACTTATGAAACACTTGTTTCATCTTATAACACATTTGGTATATCATAGGTTGATTTAGGTTTTTCCATTTATTATTTATAATTTAATTCCCAAAATTACTTAAACCTGGCTCTGATACAAACTGAGACAACTCAACCATCATATAAATATATATTATATCACTTCCATGTGATTATAAATTAAAAATCATAATAAATATCAACTATAGAGCTTATTGGTTTAGGGTATTTTGATATTAGTTATATAAATTTATTATTTTAAAATAAGTCTTCAACATCACCCAAAATATTCTTAAATCATGATATCATTCAAGAAATATTATATATAATACACCTATTTATTACTTGGGGAATGTATGATTAAGAAAAAGGTGAGTTTATATGCTTAGTAAGGGGTTAAAAATATTATATATCAATAGATTCCACATCGGTGATCATAAATGTAACACCCCAAGTTTTTATGGACCAGCTTTTTTAATAAATTTTAATTTTAATTTATATCATTAAATGCACTAATTCAAATATTCCTTTCAAATGTATTTGACTTGGTGTATGTTACATGAAACATCGACTTGGCATACATTCCACACAACATTGAGTTAGCGTACGATACACGCAACACTGAGTTTCTATGAAATGTCTTTTTTATTATTTTAATTATTTAAAAAAGATAATTATAACCTAGAAGTTAAGCTTAGTAATATTAATAGTAATAACTACTTTTAAAATATTTTTTATAATTTTTTTATATAAATAAAACATATTGATAATAAAAGATATGATTTTTGGTAAAGTCCTTTTTATATTTAAAAAAATATTTTTCTCAAATGAACTAATTATTATAATAGAAGTAATTTTACACACATTTAGAAATTAGATTTTATAAAATAAAATTCATTATTAAATTCATAACATATAAATTAGCTTAGTGTTAATTATTTATATTTATTTGAGAAACATTATTTTTTGATGAATAGTTAAAAATACTACTTTTTAGTTAAAAACTACCTTTTTGTATAATTAATTATTAAGGTTAAAAGATATTATAAATATTTTTAAATTAAAATTAAATTAATAATACATATATTAATACCATTTTATTAAATACAATAAATTTAACTTTGAAACTGAATGTAAAATCTTAACAGACGTTTCAACTTTTTCCAACCTTAAAACCCCGTTATTTTGTCTCATCTGTCAGATTAGCACTAATCTTAATTCTACTGCTTCTATGATTGGGATTTCAAAAATCCTAAAAAAACAATTTTATTAAGTATAATATTTTGTGTCTAATAATAATATGTTAATTTTTGACCAAATTGATTAGTAAAAGTGATTAAAATTAATCACACATAATAAGGCCAAATTAAGCTAATTTAGGGACTAAACCTTAAAATTAAGGTCCCAATTGACCTAGACACTTATCCACACCCATTTTCTGTCCATATTTCAGTCATAACCCTTACATTATTGTGTTTTTTGGTTATTTAAGATTTTATTTAGGTAATAACATGTGCACACCTATTCTGTTTCTAAAAATTCCATATGAGTCCTTTTCCTTCCCTATAAAAGGCCACCACCTCTACCTATTCCTAAAACCTCTAAAACCTTTTAAGTTAGTACAATATGTACCAAAGTAGCATCCCAAAAATCCCATCTTAGAATTTTAAGCCTCTATTTGGTTAGAAACCGTCCGAAGGAAACCATTTTGCATAAACCAAAAAGAGTTACCCGATTTAGAGGTAATGTCTTCTTTCAAGTTCCTTTCCATTATTTTCTTTATCCACTCCATACACTATATTTATTTCTTATTGTCTAATTAAAACATTATATTACATATACTATGATGTTTTTATGAAATGGTTATGACCTAAAATTATACACACCTTAATATAATGGAGGTTGAACATACTATTTATGTGTACGAAGAACTACTTCCTCACGAAACGATGATTGTTCATTTCTCCTTTACCACAAATCATAGTGGAAATTATGTTGGAAACACTATTTATATATGAAATATATTATATTTACTATAACTTTAATAATATTTATTCCTTTTGTAACAAACGTATTTTTACCTTCCAATAGGTGTTCAAACGATAATCTTGTTGAAGGAAGTGTGCACCACCGCCCCTTCAAAGCGATGTGATTCGTCCGCACACCACATGGAATGTATTAAGGATGGGTTTAATGAAATTATCTGATATATGTGGTATATTTTTGACAATTTAATAATGATATATATATATATATACATATATATATATATATATCATTTACATAATTTCTTTCAATAAAACAATAAAAACAGAAACCGCGTTCATGCGCACGTACGACTTACCGTCTCAATAAACCGGGTATACCATTTCATAATTTATGATATAAATTATTATAATATGAATATAATGTATATAAATGATATTTAAATCATGATATATATTTTTTGATCTTGATATAAGTATAAGGACCAACTATATAATAAATTAAGACACATGTGAAGAACAAAGTGAATATTACCCGAATTAAAACATTAATATAGGATCGTTAACAAGTAGGTAATATAAGGTCATAATAAAATCATATATGGTAATAGATATAATAATATTATTCTGTAAAATATATATAATAAATTTATATTTATTATACAGGAATCTTGTATGAGTATAGAGATATTCAGGAAACAAGGTAAGGAGATTTTCATCTCAATATAAATTTCTGTGAGATACAATCTATGTTCACCACTCTTTCCTTTTGTGTGGTGTATGTACTTACTATTATTTTATTCTATTTATCCTATAATTAAATTTATGGGTATTCACATATCCATTCTATGATCATTATTTCATGTGGTTTAACTTTCAAAAGTTTCTAAATTGGTAAAATAGTTTTGTCTCAATTTTCCTTCGTTGAGAGTCTTATTTTGGTATACACCTAAACTCTTATTCAAGGTGTTTATAATTCCCTTTTACATGTTATATGATGAATATACTAATTTTAATTATATTATAATCTTCATATAATTTCTTCTTCTTACATGTATAGTATGATCCAAAGTCACCATGTTATAAATGTTTATTGAGACAATCTCCTCATTGTTTTTGAGATCGTTTATGTTTATAATTAATTTAATGAAATATTATAATCCATAATTCAAAAATAGTTATGATTTTATGTATCCTATTTTTATATATCCTCATTTTTTAGTACCATTTTTTCACTCTTTGGTAGTTAAGATAATTTTTTTAGTAAAATCAAACCACCTCTCCCTTTGGTTGGAAATATTTTGTATTCAAAAACCATGTTCTCAAAAATGTTTTCAAAAGATACTAGAAGATAATTCTCAAGGAAAAATGGATTTTCAAACAAAATTAATAAAATATTACTTTATATTATTTCAAATATATTTTCCAAGAAAAAGTTTTTCAAAAGGTTTAATGTAATAAAAATCATTTTCCAAAGAAGAAAGATTATTTTCCTCAAGAAATTTTGGATAATATCATTAAAAATTGTTTACCATATAAGATAACATCCATTGGTGTTACTCATGCCTTTATGTGTAAATTATTCAATATATCCATTCATATTAATTCTCTAAATAGATTATGTTTTTATTTCATGATTTTATGACACTCGTTTCTCTTTCTTGGGTTATATTATTTTGAAACCTGCTTATTTTCATAGGTTATGTTTATGATGAAATGATTAGGAAACCTATATCTATCCAAAGGTTATCATATGTTCTCATGTTTATGATACACATTTAATTTCATGGATTATGATATGTTCATCTATGATCATTTGGAACATTTATTTATGATTTCATTATGTGATGGTCGGGACCTATATCTCCCTCAAATTAATTTGGTAAAGATTTGTATCTCATGAGATAGAAAGTTCTGGAATGAGGGTTTGATCGCTTTAGTAATATAGGGATGGAACAAGGGTTTACTCAGTTTATTAATACAGGGATAGAATAGGGTTTCACCTAGTTTAGTAATGGACTTTTTCCACTAAGATGGTCTTGGAAT
The DNA here is from genome assembly GCA_963277665.1 of Viscum album. Classification (NCBI taxonomy): domain Eukaryota; kingdom Viridiplantae; phylum Streptophyta; class Magnoliopsida; order Santalales; family Viscaceae; genus Viscum; species Viscum album. Next base: position 1,326,787,641 of record OY728127.1, on the reverse strand, counting down.
TGATTCCTTCGCTACTATGGAAATCCGTATATGCTTATGTGTTTCCACAATTCCATGTCTTACTCCTATGTTATGAATTCATGGCTTATATACTTTACTTCCTTTTGATTCATGTATATGATCTTTGATATGCAGGGCATGATCTTATATTTTCATTATCAAATTATCATTCCCTTATGCTCGTGTTTAGGCTTACATCTCTCCCTTGTTTACCATTATAGAGAATTTGATCTCACCCTTTTTCATATTTCCTTTCCTAGGTTATGAAGATATGTATTATGTTTTATGTGTCTAAGAATGGTTTTAGTCGCAAAGAACCTAGTGGGAGATAATTTATCTCACTTATGCACCAGTTTTTATGTTTCCATGTTTCCAAAGGCATTATATCAACTATGCTATTTGGGAATATTTTTGTATAATGTTTAATTACTCCGTAAATGTTATGTAATTGTTATGTTTTTATGGATAGGGTCTCTATAGTTGGTATAAGAGCGAAGGTATAGTTAAAATTTGGAAACTAGGATGATAAAACCTTGGTTAGAACACTGAGGACATATCTAAGGATAAGTATAGGGATGAGTAAAAGTATATGAAAATGTCATAGAATTTTGGTGTAGGGTAGAGTGAGTGGTTTCTTAGAAATACATCCATTTTGGGATAATACATGTGGATTTGGCTTTAGAACAGATGTACCCGGAGGTGACAACTTCGAAAAGATGTTCCGGGGTTGACTCGGGTTAATATGGTACACAAAAACCGGCCTTACTGCACATTAGGTTTGACACTCCTGGGGGATATGATTTGGGAATTCATAAACTCTTCAAAAACCATTATGAAGGATTTAAATATAGTTTGGCTATGAATAACCTAGGATTAAACAAAATTTTCATAGATAAAGGAAGGTTTCATAAGTTATACATCGTATAAATGTTTTTTATTATTATTTGGTTCATCATTATGATAAATATTTATAAATATATGATTTTGGTATTATTAAATGGCTAGAACACAATGGAACTGTGTTAATGACAATTTCAATGGAAAATGAAATGATTGTCCTCCTGATACACTTGTTGCTGAACAATGGATTAGTACCACTAAAAATATATTCTCCACTCTTCAGTGTTCATATAATGACACAAAGCATTCAATGGAAATTTCCTTATTATAATTATGTAATATAATCACATTAAATTGCAAAATAATGAACTAATAAGTGATATGTGACCCTTAAACATAAATTTGTCACCTTTGTGATTTGTATTTTGAAAATCTGACATACACGGTTGCGATCAGTAAGTTATTTGGAGTCTAATATGACCAACTTAATTTTTGGTGAATAGTAAAATACCCTTATGAATAATAATGTTACCCTTATGAATAGTGAAATACCCTAATTAATAGTATCCTTACCTATGATAGTATATAAATAATATTTAAGTGAAAGTATGTTGTACCTATATTTTGGAATAAGTAAATAAACGTTTTAAATATAGATTTGTTCAAATAAATTATGATTTTAATTAAATATAAAATTAATAATATTTAGAAAATTATTTTTAAAAACTTTATTTCATTTTTTGGATTCTACTTGTTGAAAAATGGTTCAGGTGAATTTTTTGGATTTTTCTTAAATACTTGAATTTTGTATGAATTGTAAAATACGACAATTTACAATAAAAGAAAAATAATAGATTTATTGATTCACTGAAGATGATATCCTGATGTAAGACCAATTGTTTTGAAATCAAATTTATTTATTACTATTCTTTTACATGGGATCATCGTTGTTTCTTGTATTATGGAAAAATAATAAACTATTGATTATAATATTATGAAAACCCTCCTCTCCTCCACTATAAATACCACCCATCCTTACCTCTTCTCTTCACTCCTCTGTAGCCTTGGTCCTTACCTATATCCTAACCAAATCACACCCCAATATCCACACCCATGTCCAAGATACCTTGGTATATTAAAAAGAACAAATCCTCTCCCCTTAAGAGGCTCTCAAGGGAGATTGAATCAAGAGGAAAATTCTTCTTTTCTTTTCTTTCTTTTCCTTTTCAAGATCATTTGTTTTCTTTTCTATCCTTACATATCCTCATAAAAATGTTATGAAAACTACATTACCTTACATTTACTTGAATTTTTTTATGATAATGGAAAATTTTATTATCATCTCTCATTTTCCCTTGTTTAATTTTATTAGTAAAGACACAATCCAAGATGTATAAATTTACCACATTCAAGGACGATGGGTTTCAATTTCTATTACCATCTTATGTTATGGTCACGAAACCATTTTCAGGATTTAAAAAAATAATAATATATTTATTATGTCTCATCTATGTTTCTGGAATCCTTTTTTACAATTGGTTTTGATTTATACAACAAAACATGTCCATTGTGGCCAAAAACCGCCAATTATCCCAAAAGGTTATCACTAAAGATTTATATAATGATTTGACATTAATATAAGTAAAAAAAATTAAATTTTCTACCAATAAACCTTCTGGATGTTTAATAATAAAATATAACTTCCATTTTGTAAAACCATCTTCATCATACATGTTTATCTAAACATGAACCGATCATTAAAACCAAGAAAGCAAACAGACCCAAACAATAAAATTGAACCTCATAACCAAAAAAAATGGTTATAAATGAACTTAAAAGGGTTGTAATAAATATTTTTAAAATATAATAGGTTCTATAATTATTAATTAATGAAGCTAATTTGATTATTCAGGTCATTAATATCAACTTTAGAACACCATCGGACTTAAGTTAAGGGATCCTCTCTATTTCACTTTTACTCCAGATTATCCTCCACATTATGCCCTTTTATGTGTAATTCCTAGTGATGGGGTATAATTTCTCACCTCCCAAATACTACCTCATAATGTATAAGTGATGATATATCCCTTTATCTCTCAGGAATTCCTCTTAAGTGCACCTGATATCATGCTGATAATCTGTAAGGAATTCTACCCGAATCTCCTTTATTCCATCGGGTTTCCTTATCTTTCTTTATACCAAAATTAATTTATCTTATCTATTTATGTGAATATTCTAAATTATTTTTACATGTAAAAAATTAATTTTTCATGACCCTTCCATGATTCTCTCTTTTGGATATACATGTTTTTAAGTGATTCCCTCCTCCATAATTCCCGATAAGCAAACCTCTTTTAGAGGAACTTCTCGAATTCTTACCCGGTTTCAAGTGCACTCTATCTTCTATTTTAAGCCACCATTGCCTTTATAAAATCATTTTTTTTATTATGAAAACCTTTTGGGATCACATATGGTGTTGTATAAATTATTTTTCCATTTTCAATTTTAAAGGCTCTATAGTATTTTCCTTAAAGCCTCTTAAAAAAATTTAATGCTAATGTTTTTTAAATACTTTTCTTACATGTGATAACTTATACATGAAATAAATTATAATGATGCATGCCTATTTCACCTTATTATTTTCCATGTAAATTTTATTTCCTTTCTTTCATGGAAACTTTTATGATACGCCCATTTTTATGCTATATTTCATGATTATGGTGACCAATTCTTTCCAAGGGTAATCCTTATGTTTATGCAATATTTATTATGTATGATTATTTTTGTGGAAAAAATATTCATGAAAAGTTAATAGGGGTACACCCAGATAGCGATCTAACGCATTGGGTAATGTTGAGTCTCATGAGACATTATGTGCGATTGTCTTGGTGGTTTACTTTGGCTTGTTCAACTATGTGCAATGATCTTTGAAGTTAGCCTTCACTTGCGCTACAATGGGAAACGATATTGGAAGTTAGCCTTGACTCATAATAAATTCATGTTTTATGTTTCTTTCACATTAATATGACTACATTTTTATATGATTCCATGTTTATATGTTTTGATTCCTTATGTTACATGAATTTTTTATATATCATCATGTCATGCCCTCTATCCCATGTGCTAATGATTTATTCTTATGAATTTACCTTACTAGGATTTTAGCTCATCCCTTTGTTTATGTTATCCCTAAGTTATCATATATAGATGTATGAGAACAATGGAAGATAGGAACTCATTATGGAGTTTAAATAAAAAGTTGGTTTTATAATGTTTGATTATGTACCTAGTCTTCCAAGACACTAGACTTTATGATCCTTAGCTTGTACTCTGATGTATAACTATGATTAAAATCATGTAATGTTATGTGTAAAAGTCTAGGTTCACTAAATTTGGTATCATAGGATGGTCTAGTTATATTTAGTGATTAGGAATAGAGCACCTTAGTGATAACATTGAGGATGAGACTAAGTATAAGAAAACATCCCTAAATTTTGGTAAGTATAAAGTAAGTGGTTTATCAAGAAAATACATCCCCATATGGATAAAAACAGGTTGAGGTACCTCTAGAATAGATGTACCTAGGAGTCGAATCTCTGAGAGGGAGTTTTAGGCTTGACCTGGGGTATCCTGGTACACGACAATGGGAATTGCTACACTCTTGGTTTGACACTCTTAGGGAATATGATTTGGTGAATTCATGAGCTTAGTACAAACCATTATTAAGGGAATAAAAAAATCCCATAAGAATATAAGTTATGAAATAGATCTAGGATAACCTAGATTTAAACCTAAGGAATCACAAGTTAGAATATACTTCACCTCTATAATTTTATCCTTTTATGTTCAAAAGTTTCCTTTTCTATGATCAATAAATAAGTATTAAATCCCTCTAATTGTAGGTTATATTTATTAGTTAATAGTAAGAAATGGAAGAAGATGTTCCACCAAACAATTTTATAGGCAATGTGAAGATTTCCTAAATGATATTCCTGATATGATGAGAATGGGTGCTCAAAACTTCATAAGAGTAATTGATTTTCTGGATCATTTTATAAATAATATCTTGAATCATGTGGAACTCCCTCCTCCTCCAAGGAAAGATAAAGTTGTCGTAGAATCCTTCCGACGGAAAAGTACTCCCATGTTTAGTGGATCTTATTATCCCCTCCTCATAGAATAGTGGATTAACTCTATTGAAAAGATACTCTTTGTACTACAGTTCTTAGAATAAGAGAAATTCATATTAGTAGTATATCATTTTGATGGAAAAGCTTATCATTGGTGGAAACTGATCAAGAATACGAATCCTCAAGAATAAATTGATTCCATGTATTGGGAATAATTCAAGAGGATTTTTTTTCAATAAATATTTTCCTCAAACCCTCTATCTTAAGATTTAAAGAGAGTTCCCCAATCTCAAGTAGATGGTAGATGAGTCCATCGGGGCATATGAATCAAGATTTACAATGCTTGCATGGTACGCCTCTGTCTTTGTCATGAACATAGAAAGAAAGGTCGATTGCTTCTTTAGCAGACTGAAGTTGAGTCTACAAAAAGTGTTAGTGAGTCAAGACTTCAAAAATTATGAGCAGATTGTATGTTGTTCCCTTAAGGTTGAAATGGAGATTGGAGACTCTCAATGGTTTCGTGATCCCGGTGACAAGAATTGGAAAATGGATAACAGCATGGGTAGTTCAAAAAAATTACATGATGTAAAGAAGCCTAAATATCCCCCATGTAAAATTTGTGGGAAGAAGCATCCTGAGAACAATCAAAAGGGAACCAGAAATTTCTTTAAATGTCAAAAGTTGGGACATCTGTCCAATAACTGCCTAATGGATATGAAGAATTCCGCTAAAGTGGAAGAATAAAGGAAGCTTTAGATAAATACTCATCTTTTATTATAGTGTTTCAACTTCAAGGAGCATGGTAATTATGAAAAAAAATTCCCTAATCCAAGGGTTGGTAGAGGAAATCAACAACAACCTCCAAGGAAACAAGGAAGGGATTATGCTTGTCCTACTAATGAGGTGGAGCTGGGAAACGATGTGGTGACAGGTATGCAAGTTATTCATTCATAAATGAAGAATGTACTATTTTATTATGGTTATACACATTATTTCATATCTTTCAAGTTTAGTAGAACTATTCAAACACCACATCAAAATTTGGAGGATAAGTTATCTATGAGAACATAGAATGGGGAAATAATTCAAGGACCCTAGACCGCCCTGAGAGGGGGGTTAATCAGGGTGTCAACTTTTTCTCTCCTTTTCTAGATCTTGTTCCTACGTTGGTAGTAACTTTTTTAAACCATTATTATAGATATGTGTAGTAATTAAAACATGCATAAGGACAATACAACACTTTTTACTTGGTTCACCACTAAGGGATACGCCCAAGGAGCATACACCGAAAGGTTTTCAGTCATACCAAATTCCACTAATCTTCACTAGATGTGGATTACAAAGGTTTGGGAATAGTCACTCTGTCTCAGGCTCTCTACCATTACAAAGGATCAGAGATAGCTCACTGCGTCCCTCAGGTCACTCCCGTTGACTCCCCCTCGCTCACAACCTTGGGTGAAGTCACACTAAGTTTATAGACATGAAGGTATTTTCAATATATTTTCATTTAATTAATTGTCTATGTTCAGCATGAGACACTGCTTACATAAAAGTCCTGGATTGATGCACTTGAAAGAATTGAACATACAAACCAGATACTCGTAGAATCATCACAATTGTACTCCCCTAAATAATTCGCAATCTTCAGTTGGACACACTCTATTCTTATCTTTCTTCTCTTCCTTTAATTCCCAATACCAACACCTATGTGTATCGGTATACATATTTATTTTAGTACAGATCTGTGTTTATTTTCACGTATTGTTCTTCTTCTCTTTGCAATGCACAATGAGGGTGTTAAACACCTGTCGTGTGTGTGTGGTACTACTTCTCTTCATAGAACCGAATGGTTCACAGTACATCCTTCTTCGCAAAGCCACTTCCAGAGTGCTAAGAACCTATCAAAGGATTACAGGACATCCAAATTTTTTGCACACCCTTTTATGTGTCTTGCACGCAACTTTTATGCCATGTGCGCAAGATTTGAATTTTGTCATGAAACACCTCTTGCACGCAGCTTCAATATTACATGCAACCTTCTTCTTGCGTACAACTTATCCTTCCTATGTGTAAATATATTTCTTTCATGCACTACCAATTTCATAAAATAATTCTCCACCTTATATCTTGGGATTTCTCTAAGTTTCGAGCTCTGAAAATTTAATGGGTTCACCTCTTATTTGTAGACCTCATCGACCCCTGTGACTAAAAACCTCGATGTGTCACTCAAGATCCTGACGTGTCGCACAAAACCCCATTTGAAATCTCATTGGGCGCATAAGTCTCTTCTTTTCCAACCTCATCTTTCGTGTACTTATTGAATATTTTGCACACTTCAATCCTTTTTCATTTTTTGATGTTCTGAACTTGAATCACTCCTTTCGTGCAACATTCCAATATCCCATCAAACTTTCGTGCAAAAACGAATCTTTCATGTAAGCCTCTCCTTTTCTAGATGTTTATGTTCGGATCATGGAACTCCACTTGAGCGAAACATTCCAATACATCATCAATATTTCATGCAACATCCTTTTCCAAAATCATCTTTCTCTATCTCATGATTTTCAGCCCCAAAAATTTGGCAAACACTATATAACAACACATCCTTAAAAATGTTCTTTTATGCTACTTCCAGATCATCCATTACTTTGTCATGATTCTCTTCACTAAAATCTATAAAAATTATTTAGCTTCCATCATGAAATAAACTATCATGATGTGTATCTTTTGATCGAACATCTTTAGCATCATCAGATATTCAACAAGAAGTACTGCAACTTCCCTATCTTCCAGCAGCATCATTCTTTCTAATAAAAACTGAATATGACTAGAATCATCTTTAATCCCCCTTTCCTTCATAGGTTTTTCATCACCAGTTCTCCAAACATATAATATTTGGTAAATAAAAATCATCAAAGCATCATCTGGTTTAGCTACAATGTGAAATTCATGGAGATCTCGGAATGACAAGCCCTTTCACACTCTCTATTTTTCTTCAACTGTCATTCTCTACTTCATGCAAATCATATGATTCTATTCTTCAAGTAAGATGTTTCATGGTTCTAATACAATCATCAAAAATTACATGGTCTTCTTCAAATCCTCATTCTTCTTCAATCATCCTCATATGGATGATACCTCACCATTCCTCCATTTCATTGGAGTTCATCTTTGTCTCCTTTAGTTTGATCTTCATTGACAACTATTGACAAAAAATACAACCTTATACACAAATTGGTCACAACAATTATTGTGTCCATGGTTTATAACTCCTCCCTGGTTAAGGTTTGCAGACTAAACCTCCCAGAAAATCTCATCATACTTCCTTTAGTGTAGTTTGATTCTATCTTGGGCATGGATTGGATATATTTATACAAATCCAACATCAACTGTCGGGAAAGGGAGATAAATATTCACATCCTAAAGCATCCTCCAATTCTTTAAAAGTGTATGGAGGAAGATGAATCTTATTTAGAATCATTGTCTCAAGTGTGGATATTAATTTTTTATGATCTACCATGTCTAGCTCAAATGATTGGGATAATGGATAGAATAATTATTGAAGACATGCCCATCATGAGGGATTACACTAATATATTCCCTGAAGAGTGGTCTAGTATTCAACCTGATTTAGTGGTTGAATTCTAAATTGAATGTATTCCTCAATCTTTTCCTATATCAAAGATACATTATAGAATGGCCATTTTAGAGCTAGAAGAGATGAAGAAGCAGTTACAAGAGAATCTAGAGAAGGGTGTTATAGGCCTGAGTGCTTCACCATGGGGTGTGTCGATCCTCTTTGTTAAGAAGAATGATGGATCAATGAACCTTTGCATTGATTATAGTGAGATCAATAAAATCATGATAAAGAAAAAGTATCCCCTTCCTCATATATAAGACTTGTTCGATCAACTTCATGGGGCTAGTTATTTATCTAAGGTGGACCATTGGTCTGGAAATCACCAGTTTAAGGTGAGTTAGGAATATATTCCCAAGACTGCCTTTTGAATGAGGTAAGGAAACTGTGAGTTCATAGTGATTCCCTTCAGACTCACAAATTCTCCTGCAATTTTCATGGATTTAATGAATAGAGTCTTCAGAGATTACCTTAAAAAAATTATGGTAGTCTTTATTGATCATATTCTGATATACTCCATCAGTAAAGAGGAACATGAAGAGAATTTGGATATTGTTTTAACGACTTTGCAAATGGAGAAGTTGTATACAACTTATAGTAAATGTGAGTTATAGATGGATGAAATATCATTCTTGGGTCATGTTATCACCAGCAAAGGGATATTTGTGGACCCTTCCAAGATAAAGGTGGTTGAAGAGTGTCCCAAACCAACATCTATAAGGAGATTCATATCTTTTTGGGTCTATCAAGGTATTATTGATGATTTTTGAAGAACATTTCATGATTATAGAACACAATTACCAAGCCTAAATGGAAGGGAGTGAAGTTTGTTTGGACTCGGGAAAGTGAAGACTATTTCAAGGAGTTGACAAATATGTTTATCACTACACCAGTACACACACTCCGAACAAGTGGATAACACTTTGTGGTGTATAGTTTCGCTACAAAGAATGGATTTGGCTATATTCTGATTCAAAATGATAAAGTGATACCCTATGCCTCAAGACAGTTGAAAATACAAGAGCAAAACTATCCCATGCATGATCTGGAGTTGTTAGCTATGATCTTTTTGTGTTGAAAATCTAGCGGCATTATCTCTATGGGGATAATTGTGAGATATATACTGATCACAAGAGTCTCAAATATATATTCACAAAAAAAATATCTTAATATGAGCCAGTGAATATTGATAGTGCTCATCAAGTATTATGACTAGTCAATCCACTACCACCCTGGTAAGGAAAAAAATGTGGTGGATTATCTATGTAGAAAGGATCATGAATCTTTATAAATGATGAGAATTTAAAAGTATCTGATATTAAAATATTTTCATAGGATGGACATGGGAATTGTTAAGGGAGGAACATCATCAATATTTTCTCAATTTATTGCTCAACCATCCCTCATGCAGAAAATAAAGGATGCTCAAAGACAAGATGTGGAAATTCTAAAAAGGGTGGAAGCTGTTAAAAATGGGAAATCCTTTGAGTTCATGATTGATGAGGAAGAAGTTGTAAGATTTGTATCACAATTATGTATACCATCTGATCTAGAGATAAATAAGGATCTTCTGAATGACACACATAGCTCAAACTTCTCTATTCACCTAGGGAGCACAAAGATGTATTGAGATCTCTGTGAGAACTTTTGGTGGTACAATTTGAAGAAAGAGAATTCTGAATATACATAAAAGTTCCTGGTATGTCAACAAGTGAAGGCTAAAATAAAAAAAGTATAATTGGATGATGCAATCACTACCCATACCGACATGGAAGTGGGAGAACATCACCATGTACATTTTCACGGGACATCTAAGGATATTCATAGGAAACAATTCTATATGGGTCCTTATGAATCATCTAACAAAGATATCTCACTTTACCGCGATTCGAGATGACATCTCATTGGATCAACATGCATGGATATATATATATCAAAGTGGTAGTAATGATACATGGATTACCACTATGTATTGTATCTTATCGAGATCCAAGATTCACCTTGAAGTTCTGGAAACGTCTCCAACATGCTCTGAGCACTGAACTAAACTTCAGTACGGCTTATCATCCTCAAACTGATGGCCAATCTAATTGAACTATTCATACATTGGAAGACATGTTGAGAGCATGATCAATGGAATTCAAATTTGGATGGGACCAACATCATCCACTAGTTTAATTCTCCTACAACAATAGTTTCCACTCAAGTATAATAATGGCACCATACAAAGCCCTTTTGGGAAAAGGTGTAGAACACCGACGTGTTGAGATGAAGTTAGTGAGCATAAGATGTTAGGACCTAAAATGGTTGAAGAAATAGTGGAGAAGGTGAAAACCATTCAGCAACATATCAAGACAACCCAAAGTCTACATAAGAGTTATGAAGATAATCATTCATGAGACCATTAATTAAAAGTTAGAGACATGGTATTTCTACACATATCTCTATGGAAGAAGGTAATAAGGTTTGGAAAGAAATGGAAGTTAAGTCCCAGGTATATTGGCCACTTAAAGATTCTTGATCATGTCAGGGTTGTGGCCTATCAACTAGTACTTCCACCTACCATGGATAAAGTACATGATTTCTTTCATGTATCCCTATTAAGGAAGTATATACCAGACCCTTCACATGTACTCTCTTCAAAGGTGGTATAGTTGGAGGATGATCTTTATTATAAAGAGCAGTCAAGGAAGATCTTGGATCATAGAGATAAAATTTTACATAAAAAGACTACTCACCCGATCAAGTTACTATGGTGGAACCATAAGTATGAAGAGGTAGCATGGGAACTAGAGGAAATGAAGGAAATGTACCCACACCTATTTATGGCTTAAAATGTAAAATGAAATTTCGAGGGAAAATTTCATAAGGAGGGGATAATGTAATGACCCAAAGTTTTCAATGGAAATTTAAATCTTATAATTATGTTATATAATAACATGAAATCACAACATAATGAACTACTAAGTTCTATGTGACCTTTTAGAATAAGTTCTTCACTTATATGATTTGAATTTTGATAATTTTAAATACACGCTTGTGATATGTAAGTTATTTGGAGTCTAATATGAAAAACTTAATTTTTATTGAATATTAACATAACCTTATGAATTTTAATATTACCCTTATTAATAGTGAAATAACCTAATTAATAGTAACCTTACCTATGATAGTATATAAATAAGATTTAATTGAAAGTATGATGTACATATATTTTGTAATTAGTAAATAAACATTTTAAAACTGGTTTCGTTAGAATAAATTACGATTTTAATTAAATATAAAATTAATCATACATGTATATAATTATTTTTGAAAAATGGATTTCATTTTTGGATTTTAAATGTCAAAAAATGGTTAGGGAGAATTTTTTGGATTTTTCTAAAATACTTGATATTTTGATGAATAATAAAATATGATAATTTACGATAAATACTAAATAATGGATTTATTGAGTCATTGATGGTGATATGATGGTTTAAGCCTAATTGTTTCAAACTCACTTGAATTGATTACTTTTATTGGTTATGGTATCATCACTATTTCTTTTCTTATGGGAAAAAATAAACTAATGATTATAATATAATGAAAACCCTCCTCTTCTCCACTATAAATACCACCCATCCTTACATCTTCTCTTCACTCCTCTAAAGCCTTGGGACATTCCTATATTATTCCCAAGTCACTCCCCAAGCACCTCCTTCACGTTAAAAATCCATTTTTCTCTTCAAAAGACCAAATCCTATGCCTTTAAGAGGCTATCAAGGAAGATAGAATTAAGAGGTAAATTCCTCTTTTCTATTCTTTCTTTTTCTTTTCAAGATCATTTTTTTCTTTTCTATCCTTAACTATCCTCTTAAAAATGTTATTAAAACTCTATTACCTTACATTTAGTAGAATTTTGTTATGATAATGTTATATTTTATTATCATCTCTTCTTTACCCTTCTTTTATTTTAGTAGTAAAGACACCATCCGAGATGTGTAAATTTTCCACATTCAAGGATGATGGGTTTTCAATTTCCGTTACCATATTAAATTATATTCATGAAACCATTTTCATGGTTTAACCATACTATAATATATTTATTATTTCTCATCTATGTTTTTATAATCCTTATTTACAATTAGTATTTATTTATAAAACAAAACATGTTCATTATGGACAAAAACAGCCAATTAACCCAAAAGGTTATCACTAATGTTTTATATAATGATTTTACTTCACTCCAAGTAACAAAATTAAATTTTCAACCATTTAACTTTATTTATGTTCAATAATAAAATATATCTTCCATTCTGGACAACCACCATCATCATACATGTTTATCTGAACAAGAACCGGTAATTAAAACCAAGAAAGAAAATAGTCACGAACAATGAAATTGAAACTCATAACCAATAAAAATGGTTATAAATGAACTTAAAAGGGTTATAATAAATATTTTACATATAAAATAGGTTATTTAATTATTAATTGATGAACCTAATTTGATTATTCAGGTCATTAATATCATGTGGAGACCACCATCAGACTTCAGGTAAGGGATCCTCTCTATTTCACTTTTACTCAAGATTATCCTCTACATTATTCCCGTTAATGTGTAATTATTATTGATGGGGTATGATTTAGAACCTTCCCCATAATTACCTCATGGTGTATAAGTGATTATAAACCCATTTATCTCTCATGAATCCCTCTTAAGTACACCAGATATCATGCCGGTAATCCGTAAGGAATTCTACCCGAATCTCTTTTATTCCTTTGAGTTTCCTTATCATTCCTTATACCAAAATTAAATTATATATGTGGATATTATAAATGATTTTTACATGTAAAAAATTCATTTATCAAGACCATTACATCATTCTATCTTTATGATATACATGTTTTTAATTGATTCCCTCCTCAATGCTTCCTGATAAGCAAAGCTATTTTAAGGGAACTTCTCGAATTCTTACCAATTTTCAAGTTCCCAATATCTTCTACTTTAAGCTGCCATTTTATTTATAAAATAATTATTTTTATTATGAAAACATTCTAGGTTCACTTCTGGTTTTTTATAAAGTATTTTTCCCTTTTCTATTTTAAAGGCTCTATAGTATTTTCTGTAAAACATCTCAAAAATGTTTTAATGCTAAAATTTATTAAATATGTTTAATACATGTTTTCACTTCTACTTAAAATAACTTCCCATTATACATTACTATTTTTCCTTATTAATGTATATGTATTTTTTAGTTCCTTTCTTTCATATACACTTTTATGATACGTCCATTTGTTATGCTTTAGGTCATGGTTATGGTACCCAATTCTTTCCATGAGTAATCCTAATGTTTATATAAGATTGATTATATAGGATTATTTATGTGGAAAACATATTCATGAAAAGTTAATATGGATTCACCCAATTATTGATCCAAATCATTGGGTAAATTTTATTCTCCTTATAGGTTATGTGCGACGATCTTGACAGTTAGCCTTGGCTTGTGCTATTATGTGAAACGGTATTGGTGGTTAGCCTTGTCTTGTGATACTATGGGAAACGATATTTGAGGTTATCCTTGACTCATACTAAATTCATATTTTATGTTTCTTACACATTACTATGAATTCATGTTTATATTATTATGTGTTTATATGTTATGATTTCATATGTTACATGCCTTTTTTATATATCATCATGTCATTCCTTCTATCCAATGATCTAATGCTTTGTTCTTATTTTTTCCCTTACAGGGATTTTATCCCATCCATTTTTAACATTATCCATAGCGTATCCTATGAATATGTATGAGCATACTGAAATATAGAAGATAATTATGAATTTTAAATAAAAATTCGTTTTTATAAATATTTATTATGTACCTAGTCTTCCAAGACATTAGACATTACGGTCCTTGGATTGTACTATGATGTATAACTATGATTAAAATCATGTAATGTTATGTGTAAAAGGATAGGGTTGCTATAGTTCAGAGCATGAGAAATTTATTCTAGTTATTTATCTCTTGGAAGGAGAAGTAGAGATGTGGGGGACTCTAATCAAGAATATAAGGCAGCATGATGAGATTGAATCCATGGATTGGGATGAGATCAAGAACTTATTTTTCCATAAGTACTTTCCTTGAATTCTTCATACCCTTATGGAGAAATAGTTCCTTGAGTTTAAGAAAAGGTATTATGAGTCTGTTGGTACCTACGAGGCTAATTTCACGAGACTTGCAAGGTACATTTCAATAATTATCATTCAAACAAAAATTAAAGTTGATATGTTCATTTTTGGTTTAAATACAAGTTTCATAAAGGAATTTTCCATAAGATACTTTATTATCTACAAATATATTTTGTTTTTTGAAATCAAGGTTGAAATGTAGTTGGTATTCACGTATCAATCTCATGGCTTTGAAAAGAAGAGGAAGATGGAGTTTAAATGATCTCTATGAACCATGGATAAGAGAAGATAAAATTTACTTTATGATCAAAGTGTGGGAAGAAGCATGGAGGAAATTTCCTTAGGGGGGTATAATAAACATTTTATGTTTGGAAGAGAAGTCCATCAGGAAATTGATTATTGCGGTAATGGGAAGAAGTTTACTTAAAATTCTAATGGAGAAAAGGCCACACGGAATGAACCTTCCTATGTTCAGTGCTACAAGTGTAAGGAGAATGGGAACTTTGTAAACCATTTCCCAAACCCAAGGGTAGGTGATGATGATCGATGATAGAAACCTCTTAACCTGAGGGATAAGGGGAAATATCATGAAATCTCTATATATGATGAGGGTTGAAATAACAATGTGATGAAAGGTACACTTACCATCAACTATAGAACTGCTAATGTCATATTTGATTATCGATCTACTCACTATTTCATATCTAAATAATTTTTTAAGCTTGTTAAGATTCCACCAAAATAATTAGATGTGGAATTAGTAGTTCAACCCCCTAATGGTATGATAATTGCATCTCAAGTCTATGATTCCCCTCCGGTTGAAGTTTGTGGGAATGTGCTTCATGAAAATATTTTCATTCTTCCTTTGGTCAAATTTGGTTTCATATTATGCATGGATTGTCATTATCTATATAAGTCCAACATCAATTATAAAGGAAGTGAATTCACATTCGATATTTCAAACCCTCATATGATCATCCACCAAAGTGACGATAAGTTTAAACATCCTTTGGAGATTACATCAAGTGTGTGGGTATTAATTCACATTCAAAAGGGATGTTTATATCAAATGGATTTGGATAAGATCAACATCAATGATATTCTTGTTGTTCGGAATTTTGTGGATGTATTTCTGGAAGATTTTCCTAGTCATCAACCAAAATGTGAAGTTGAGTTCTTAATAGAACTTATACTCGGTTCCACACCAATTTAAAAGACTCATTATAGAATGGCCCCAATTGAGTTGGAGGAATTGAATAAGAAACTCCATGAAAACCTTGATAAGGGATTCATTGGGACAATTATGTCACCTTGGGGTGCACCAGTTCTTTTTTGAAGAAGAAAGAAGGATCAATGTGAATCCGCATTGATTATCAGGAGTTGGAGAAGATCAAAATCAATAACAAGTATCATATTCCTCATATTTATGACTTGTTTTATCAACTATAAAAATCTCATCACTTTTAAAATATTGACCTTAATTCAGGATATCATCAATTGAGCGCCATGAAGGGGGATATACCTAATATGGTATTCTGTACAAGGTATGGTCACTATGAATATATAGTGATGCATTTTTCTTTAACTAATGCCTCTGCTATCATCATGGATTTAATGAATAGAGTTTTTAGAGCTTTCCTAGATATGTTTGAGGTAGTATTTATAGATGATATTATTATCTATTAAAATATCAATTAAGATAATTAATATCACTTAAGAATTGTACTAAAGATCCTAAGGAGAAGTTATATGAAAAATTTAAAAAATGTAAATTTTGGCTATAAAAGGTTACTTTTTTGGATCACATAATCTCATGATATGGTATAGTCTTAGATCCATAAAAGATGGAGGATATTGAAAGATGGCCTAGACCAAACATGGTGACTAAGATATGTTGCATTATTAGTTTATCTGGATATTATTGATGTTTTGTGGAGAATTTCTCATGACTAGCTAATCCTCTGAACAAGTTAACTCAGAAGGATGTGAAGTTCCTCTAGATAGAAGAATGTGAGGATAATTTCAAGGAGCTAAAGAGATTATTGGTTAATTAACATCTTCATAAATTACCCTATAGTAGAGAATGGTTTGTAATCTATAGTGATGAATCCAAGAAGGTATTGGGCTATGATCTTATGAAAAATAACATGGTTATAGCCTATGTCTCATGACAGTTGAAGATTCATGAGAAAAATTACCCAACACATGATTTGGAGTTAGCGACGGTAATATTTTCATTAAAGATATGGAGGAATTATCTTTATTGTGGAAAGTGTGATATATATATACCAATCATAAAAGTCCTAAATATATAATCACATAGAAGGCCTTGAAAATTCTCCAGAAAAGATGGTTATAGTTGATAAAATATTATAACTGATCAATACATTACCACCCTGGGAAAGAGAACAAGATGGTCGATGCTTTGAGTCGGAAGGATCATTCTAGCTTATCTATAATGATAATGAAAAAAGATCCAATATTTTTTGGATTTGCAAAGGATATATCTAGAAATCCTAAAGTGAGAGGAAAATCATATCTTTATCAAAGAGATGTTCAATCCTCTATCCAAGTGAAATATTAAAGAGGTGAAAAGGAATATGAAGAGATATAAAATAAGGTTAGAAATGTTTTGGAGATTAACATTGATCAGTATGGAATAATAAGTTTCTAGAATCATGTATGTGCTCCTTAAATACCATATTTTAAGAAGTATTTGTTATAGGAAAATCATAGTTCCTTATTATCTATTCACCCTGGAAGTAGAAAGATGTATATGGACATGAAGGAATAATTATAGTGGGAAGGTATGAAAAGAGATATCCTAGAGTTTGTATCTTAGTGTTTGGTATGATATCAAGTTAAGGCTGAAAGAAAAAGTCTAAATGGATGTATCATCCATTACCCAGGCCAGAATGAAAATGGGATAACATCACTATGGATTTTTTCATTGGAAAACCCAAAACCACTAAATGGTTTAATGATATATGGGTGATAGTCGATCACTTTACTATGTCAGCACACTTCATTACAATTATTGAATATTTCACTCTTAATCAGCTTTATAGGATATATATTAAGGAAGTGGTAAGGTAAAATGGAGTACCACATTCCATTGTATCATATAATGATCTGAGGTTTACCAAAAAAGTTTTGGTGAAGTATTTAGAAATAACTTGATAAAGAATTGAGTTTCATCACTACTTATTATCCTCAAATAGATGGTTAGTCTGAAATAACAATTCAAACCCTGTAGGATATGATGAGATCTTGTTCTCAAGATTTGAAAGGTGGTTAGGATCAACACCTTCCTCATGTTGAGTTTACTTAAAACAATAGATTTTACTCAAGAATTCGGATAGAACCTTATGAATCCCTCTATGGGAAGAAATTTAGTGCTCCAATGTGTTTGGATGAGGTTGGAGAAAGAAATATACTAGGACCCAATATTGATGAATAAATGGTCGATAAGGTTAGAACCATTAAGAAGAATATTAAGGAAGCTCAAATATGGGAGAAAATTTGTGCTGATAACCATAGGTGTGATCTGGAATTTGAATTTTTAGAAAAGGTTTTTTTACGAATCTCACCATCTAAGAAAGTTATGAGATTCAGTAAGAATGGAAAACTAAGACCTAGGTATATTGTCCCCTGTGAAATTCTTGATTGTATTAGGACAGTAGCCTATAACATGGCACTTAATTTAAATCTCACTCAATTCCATGATTTGTTCCATGTATCACTCCTAAGGAATTATATATCTAACGCTTCACATATACTGAACTCAGAGGTCATACCGCTAGAGTAGGATCTTTCTTCTAAGGAGAAACTTGTTGAAATTCTAGAACAATCAGGGAAAGTTCTACGAAACAAGACCGCACACCTGGTAAAAGTTTTTTTGGAGAAATAACTATATAGAGGAAGATATGTGGGAACTTAAAGATATGATGAATCAGAATTATAATCACTTGTATTTACCTGAGTGAATAATTTCGAGGGTGAAATTCAGTTTAAGGTGGTAGAATATAACACCCCAAGTTTTTATCGACCTATTTTTTTCAAATAAATTTAAATTTTCATTTATATATTAAAATGAACTAAGATAAATATGTATTTCACATAGATCTGACTTTGCGTACATTATATAAAACACTAACCTTGCGTACAATCCATGCAACACTGAGTAGGCGTACGATGCACGCAACACTGAGTTTCTATGAAATATATCTTTTTTTATTTTAATTAGTTAAATAAGATAATTAAAACCTATAGGTTAAACATAGTAATATTAATATTAATAACTAATTTTCAAATATTTTTTATAATTATTTTATATAAAAAAAATATTGATAATAAAAGATATTATTTTTAGTAAAGTCCTTTTTATGTTTAAAAAAATCATTTTCTTGAATGAATGGATTTTAATAATGAAATTAATTTCAGACACATTTTGAAATTGAATATGATAAAATAAACTTCATTTTTTAATTCATAATATTGAAATTAGATTAGGGTGATTTTTTGGTATTTTTCTGAGAAACTTCATTTTTTGGTAAATAGTGAAAAATACTACTTTTTAGTTGAAAACTACCTTTTTCTAATTAATTATTAATGATAAAAGATATTATAAATATTTTTTATGATAACATTATATGAATATTACATCTATTAATATAATTTCATAAATTAGAATCAATTTCACTTTGAATATAACTGTATAATTTTAACAAACTTTTGAACTTTTTCTTACTTTAAAACCCTATTATTTTATCCCATCTCGGGATTAGAACTAATCTTAATTTTGCAGGTTTTGAGATTAGAATTTCAAAAATCTGACATATACCAACATATTCAAATTAATATTTTTATTTAAATAATACCATGTTAATTTTTGACCAAAATTATTAGTAAAAGTCATTATAATTAATCACAGCAATTAAGGCCAAATTAAGATTAATTAGAGACTAAACATTAAAATTAATGGTCCAAATTACCTATAAAATTGTTCAACACATATTCTATATCCATATTTCGTCAATAAACCTTCTATTATTTAGTTTTGTTGGTTTTTTAATACTTTTTTTAGGTAATAACATGTGTGCACCTAATTTTTTTCTAAAAATTCCATGTGAGTCATTTTCCTTCCCTATAAAAGGCCACCGCCTACACCCATTACTAAGAGCTCTAAAACGTTATATGTTAGTCCAATATATGACCTATTAGCCTCCCAAAAATCCTCCCTTTAACTTTGAATCCTCCCTTTGTTTAGAATCCCTCTCAGGGAAACCATTTGGTACAGACCCAAAAGAATTACCGGATTTAGAGGTAACATCTTATTTCAAGCTCCTTTCCTTTATTTTCCTTCTTCACCCCCTAAACTATATTTATTAATTTATTGGGTTATTAACCCAGTATATTACATATACTATTATGTTTTTATGAAAAAGGTAAAAACTACACTTACACACACCTCCATATAATGGATTTTGAACATACTGTTTTTCTGTACGATGAACTAATGCATCACGAAACAATGATTGTTCATTTCTCCTTTACCACCAATCATGGTGGAAATTATGATGAAAACTATATTTATATATGTAATATATTATAATTATTATTTACTTAAGCTTATTTATTCCTTTTTTAACACACATATTTTTACCTTCCATTTGGTGTTAATACGATAATCTTGTTTGAGGAAGCGTGGACTACCGCCCCCTCAAAGTAATGTGATTTGTTCACACACCAATGGAATGTAATAAAGATATATTTACTTAACTTATATGATATATATTATATATTAATTGGTCTACCTATACCCAGTTAAAAGAGTTCTTTGCTTTGATTTAATAATAAATGAGGCTTCGGCCCCAACCTTTTAAAAAAACTGAAACAACGTTCATCTGCACGTACGACTTACCTTCTCCATGAATGGTGTATTCTATTTCATACTTCTATATGCTATAAATTATTATAATATCTATATAATAGAAATAACTTGATATTTATATCATTATATATATTCTATAATAATTATATAAGGAAAATTACCAATAATATAACTAATTAAGACACATGTGAAGAACAAAAGAATATTACTCGAAGTGAAACTTTAATATAGGATCTTTAACAAACTGATAATATAAGTACACAATAAAAGAATATATGGTAATAGATATAATAATATTATTCTGTAAAATATGTATAATAAACTTATATTTATTATATAGGAATATTGTACGAGTACGGAGGGAGTCAAGATGCATGGTAAGGGGATTTTCATCTCACTATTAATTTCTATGAGATGCAAGCTATGTTCACCACTCTTTCCTTTTGTGTGGTTTATGTACTATAAATAATTTTATTCTATTTATAATTTAATTAAATTTATGGGTATTCATATATCCATTCTATTATCCTTCTTTCATAGGGTTTAACTTTCAAAAGTTTCCAAATCAATAAAACAGTTTTGTCTCAGTTTTCCTTCATTGAGGCTCCTATTTTTTATGCATCGGAACTCTTCTTCGAGGTGTATATACATAAAATTTATATGTTATATCATGAATATCATTCTTCCAAGATATCTTAAGATTAATTTAATTTCCTTTTCTTACATGGAGAGTATGATCCCAATTCACAACGTTATAAGAGTTTATTGAGATAATCTCCTTGTTTTTTAGAGATTGTTTATGTTTACTCTTCTTTTGATGAAATATTATGATCCATAATTCAAGATTATTATTGAGTTTAATTATACTCTATTTATTCAATATATCCCCATTTTTTAGTACCATTTTTCCACTCTTTGGTACTTAATATAATGTTTTTAGTCAAATATGTCTACCTCCCTATTTGGTCGGAAATCTATCATATTCAAAAACCATGTTCTCAAAAATACTTTCAAAATATCATTGAAGATAATTATAATGGAAAAATGTATTTTAAAAAACAATTTATTTAAATATTCTTGAATATATTTTCAAATATATTTTAAAATAAATGTTTTTCCAAAGGTTTTATGTAATAAAAATCATTTTTCAAAGAATAGAGGCTATTTTCCTCAAGAAATGTTTTATAAGATCTTTTTAAAATTATTTCTCATATAATATAACATCCATTCGTGTTACTCATTCCTTTATGGGTAAATTATTCAATGTCTACATTCATATTATTTCTCTGAATAGATTATTTTTTGTTGGAATGATGTTATGAAATTTGTTTCTTTTCATGGTTTATATGATTTTGAAACCCGCTTATTTTCACAGGTTATGTTTATGATGAAATGATTTGAAAATTTGTATCTCTCCATAGGTTATGAGAAGTTTATATTTTTATGATACCCATTTAATTTCATGGGTTATGATATGTTCATATATGATCTTGTGGTACATGTATGTATGGTTTCATTATGTGATGGGTGGGACCTATATCTCCCTCCAATGAATTGGGTAAAGATTTATATCTCATGACATAGACAGGGCTGGATCCACAATTTACTCGATTCAGTAATGAAATACTAGAATGATGATTTATTTAGTTCAGTAATACAGGGCTGGGAAGGGGGTTCACCCAGTTTAGTAATAGAATTTTTCCACTAATATGGTCTTGGTATTGAGGCCTTGGTGACTATGGAAATAATTATATGATTATTTTTTTCCATAATTCCTAGTCTTACTCCTATTTCATGCTTTCATGGATTATGTCCTTTACTTTATTTTGATTAATATCTTATAAAAATCCAAGATTTATTTCATGATTCATGTATATGATATTTGATATGTATGGTATGATCTTCTATTTTCATGATCATGTTCTCATACCCTTATGCTCGTGTTTATGTTTACATGTCTCCCTTGTTTTCCTTTACAGGACATTTGAGCCCACCCCTTTTCATGTTTCCTTCCCCTGGTTATTAAGATATGTATTATGTTTGATGTCTGTAAGAAGGGTGTCAGTCGTAAAGAACCTAGTGGGAGAAAATGTATCTCGCTTATGTACCAGTGTTTATGTTCCCATGTTTCCAAAGGAACTATACCAACTATGGTCTTTGGGTGTCTTTTTGTATAATGTATAAATATTCTTCAAATGTTATATAATTCATATGTTTTTAAAGAAGGGTCTCTATAATAAATATGATCATAAGGAAGTAAGAATAAAAATAACATCAAGGAATGTAAACATAATTATAATGTCATGAACAAATGTGCAAAAACATATCTTGAATCATAAATCTTTGGAATCACATATGAGTGAGGAGTCATAATACAATAACCATTAGTTATGGATAAAAAAAGGAATTTGTCATAAACTATGCACAGAAAATAATATCTTATGTAAAGGTAACAATTGAAACATTCATATCATAGTGGATTATGTTATCCATATATTTACAATAACATAATGGACTAGGATAGAAACTTTCATCCCATAACATAAAATCTCATGTGATATAATTATTTACACCATGCTTTAGAGAGCTATAAAATTTTAGTCCCACTCATCATATAATGAATCATACATATTAATTCAACTTGAACAAGAAATTATTCATAAATACATTATTGAATAATTATCCCATGAGAATGAGAGAAGTTTTATAAGAATCAGCACAAGGAATGAAATATCATCCAGAAAAAGAAATTGGATGATTCTAATAAAGCATATCCCTAGTGAAACATAAGAAGTAATAACAGATATTGATATAGATAAAAAACTATGTATAATAAATTTATAAAATAACATAAAAAAGAAGAATAATTATACTTTAATTGTTTTTAAAACTTATTCAAAAAAGATAATTAATATGTTAATGATTTCTAAAAAATAATGAGAAAGTAAATAAAAATTAATTTGAATAACTCTTAAAATAAGGAAAGTTAACTTTGTAATTAAAATTAAAGAAACCTATGAGAGAAAAAAAACTATGTGTAAAATGTTAAATAAGGGATTTAAAAGATCCCTCTAAAATTTAGTTAATAGAAATTTAGAGTCAATGGTGACCTTGAGAAATTATATAATTATATATAGGAACATATAATTTATCCATGACACATAATATTGAACGAGGACCTTGAAGAAAAATATTTTATCCGAAAAGATAAAAAGAAATAATTCATATAACAAGTATCATGTTGGGTGAATTATTAATCTATGAGGGGGTAAATTGTATGAAGACATGTAAACTCAAAAAAAAATAACAATAGTAGAATAAAATAAATTGGATTTATGGGGGATAAAACATATAATTTCCCCCATGGGAAATTTATACATTTAAACTTTATTTAAAAGTGATATTGCAAAAGAAACCCTTACCTTAACTCTTGACGGTCACTCCTATATAATAAATGTAAAATTATTTATCACTTAATTGAGAACCTTATTCATATTAATTAACTTTTCGACTATTCAATTATAATCATTTTTTAGACATATATTAGTTAGTTATTATTTATTTTCATCATAAAATGTTACTCATTTTTATTGTTTCATATAAGTTTTCTAATGGAGATTGCATTCCTAGTTATTTAATTAAAAGTTCATCATTACAAAATTATTTTAGTTAGTGTAATTATTGTGTTGTAATAATTTATTAAACCCTATTTTAATTTAATATAAATTATGAGTATGATTTACAAGAATATAATATATGATAATTATATTTCAAATAATTTATAGATAACAATGAGTTACTTTATAATGACCATTAATTTATTTTCAACCCTTAAAAAACCATATTCATAAAATAAATTACTCTTTAATATCATATATTAAAATTAATAATTTCTTGATACTCATTCATGTTGATAATGGTAAATATAGTATAACATCATTCATGTAGGTAGTTGAACCAATACAAACAAGAACATTTTATACTAATGAATGTGTAATAGTATAGAATTATATTATAGTTATATAAGTTTTATAGAAAAATTATAATGTTTATAAAATATAATTAGAGAGGTGAATGGTATTTATAAATATTATATATGACATGTTAATTGAAGAATATGGTGAAGAACCAAACACTTACTTCAGTGAATTCACTCCTTGTAATATGTTCCATTAGAATAAAGGATTTAGGCCTCTTAACTGAGATTAAAAATATACAAACATATAATAAAACTTGAGGATATAAAAGTTTTGTACAGATTGAAAATATAACTAAAGGAAAACATGGGGTTTTTTGTGGGTATTTGATGGGTTCTTTTATAGGTGATTTGGAGAAGAATTTCCAAAAATACTCATTCTTTAATGTGTAAAGAACATCATTTTACAAGGAAATTTGATAAAAAGTGGAAATATAAAGGATATGGGATATAAATAACCTCATACACTCAATTTATAGATATAGTTAGATATATTTTAGACATTTCCTCCTTAAATTAATAAATTTTACCTTATTTTACAATTATTATGGTAACTCAATTTCTACCTCAATAATGTATTTTTTCCAATAATTAAATTTAACCTCTTACTTAATTTCAATGCCCTAGATGAAAAAAACACATTTTATTAAATTAAATTATTAAAATTATTAAAGTTAATTTTAAATCATACATGAAAACACATGAATTGTTTTTGGAGAACTATATTTTAAGCATAAAATTATCTTTATTATTATTCCTTAACAAGTGGAAATAATTTGATGAATGTGAATTTATCTGATCGTATATATAAACAATAATTTTCAATAGATTTTATACTCTAAATGTGATAAATTTTTCTTTTTATTAAAAACATATAATATATTATAAAAACATTATTTTCAGACAAAACAACTTTCATTGACCTTGAATAATTATATTCTTATTCTTTATAAATAATTAATTATTTTTAGGATGTTATTTATTTATTTTACTAGTAATTAATTCAATTTAAAAAAAAATTGTTAAAATTATTCTGTAAAATTAATAAATTTAATTAAAAACAAAGTATGTAAAAAATAAAAATTTCTTTAAAATAAATGAAATCTTTAAAATGAATTAATATAATTTATCTTTTTAGTTACTTGTAAACTATTTTATTTGTAACACATTATTCAATTATAATAATAAAATAAATAGTATACCTAATGGATACATTTATATATTATGATCTTATATGTATTAATCATATATCCAATGACCATATACCCAATATCCATCTATATATAATTCATACTACATTCCTATATATGACTTTATATGACTCACTGATATTAATCCATACCATTTTTTTATTTCTCTCAAAATATTTATTATTTTTAAAATTATTTTCCATATTTACATATATTTAATTGGAGAGATGATACCAAGAAAAATCACAAGGATATATATTTCATGTTTGTGGTATTTTTAATTATTTTTGGTTTTATTTATCTTATAATTTTTATAATGATGTTTAATATTACTTTATAATAATATTTTCATGTTTATCCTATTTTTTCAATTTCATATAAATAAAATATATCATTTTTCATTTTATTTTAGTCTTACATATGAAACAAGTTATTCAATATCTTCATGGAATAAAAATATTAGGTGTCATACTAATAGGAGTAGATATGGGCTCCGATCTTGGTTAACCCATCTATACCCAAGATCAAATCAAACAAATTCATATCAAGGGTGAACAAAAACCCCAAAATTCCCTCATTTTATAGAATAAGATATAAATTTCTTACTTTTATCTTTTCACATTCCCAAATGAGTTTTATTACTTATAATATTATGAGATAATTCTACTCTCATTTACAAAATAGATGCTAATTTCACAAGAACGAAGGAATTAAATGATTATATATAAAATAAATCAAACGCAAGAGTAAATTATACTAAAATACTACCTCTCACTTTGGTATAACCTTCACTATAATAATATATCGATTACTCATCTAAAAAAAATATGTTTATATCATCCAAATGATTGTGCATCTGAAATCCCTTATTAAATGGTGGTGATAATAATTATTAACTCTTTCCTTATTCTCTATTTCTTGAACTAGTTTTCTTGAAGGTGGTTAATTTCCATCAGTAATCTATACACTTGGTTATGTATGATATTATTGAATCAATTAAGTTTACAAGCTAACAGCTTATAAAGGTTCATCCAAAAAAACCTCATGATATGACCATATTGGAAATATAAATGACATTATTTAATTTAAAATTTACATTTAGGATTGGTATTTCTAAGGATTATATATTGATAAAATCAAAAATATATCACTAAAAGATATAAGTAATATTAGATCTTTTGTACTGACTTTCCTAGAAAGGTCCACTATAACTCATCTCCTCCCATCTCCACCTCTACCCACTCAAAGATATCATACTAGAGAATCATACTGAAAGTAATCAACCAGTATTTTTACTTCCATTGGCCTTTATATTATAAAAAAACCTTTTTCATAACAACTAATAAGATGGAAAGATTTAATAACATCACCTGAGTATTTAAGGGTTCCTTCAACACCATCTCAAAAAATAATGATTTTGAGTCATTATACCTCTCATATAAGGTGTAAAACAAAGTATATTTGTAAACATGGTGTAAAAATCCATCATGGCCACCTCTATTTACATAAGATCCATGAATTCTTAATATTTTATCCCATAGATATTGTTAGGTATAATTTCTTAAATAAATCTCTTATAAGTATTTTCAAGTCATCCCATGGTATTTTTTTAGCTTTGATGATAACATCCAACCAATGATGTGTAGGTCCTTCAAGCATAATGGTTGAAAATAACACCTTCTGATGCACATTGGTTTTAATTTTTTAAAGATATGATTAAAATATTCAATATAATATTTCAATTACTTTAGTGAGATGTCACACTAAATTTTGGCTGATTATTAAACTAAAATTTCAACATAATATTGGCTATGGTGTGCTTCTTCCATGGTAATCATTACCCTATATAATATAGTAACTATGTGGGATCATTTAGGAATTTTGAATAAATGATGGGCCTTATTGATATATCATGTTCATCATCCACTCCATTAATGAATATAAATGGTTTTCATGGAAGAATAATCCATATTTAAGTATAACATCACATTAAATCCTCTATTAAAAAATTTAAAACTTTGTCAATTTAAATTCAACATAGAAATGGTTAATAAAAAACTCATTTCCTACCCAAATTTATTCTCGTATATCAAATTATTATATACTTAAAATCATAATTCAAAATCTTTCAAAATCACTATTTTATGTAAAATAAAAAAAATTATAAAAATTATAAAAAAAATTATTTCTTACTCAAATGAATAACTTTGTGATTTATAATAATTTAATCATCATTAATAAATAATTATAAAATAACTATTGATTTATTAGTGATGTTTTAGTTAATATTAATATCAAAATAATTCCAAAAATAAACAAGATAAACACACCTAAGAAAATAATATCATGTCTCCATACAAGGGAATATCTATAAGTACTTACACATGATATATGAGACTAAAAATAAATTTTTATAAGTACAAAAAATATTTAAATTAAATTCAAACTACCCATGGAAACTCAATCTTATATTATAATGTTATTGGTTAGGAAAATTTATGGCTTAGTTACTAAGTCATGAAAATTATATCATCTAGTTACCCCTAACCCAATTACCTGAAATCACTTTGATACCATTTTTAAAAACATTTTCTAGATCCCAAGGTTCGTCTAAAATCTCCACTAAAACTTGGGAAAGTTTCATGATCTCCTAAGTATTGTGTAAATTTCATGACATAAATATAATTATGTGGGGGTGATTTTCCCTCAATAAATTACCAATATAGATACAAAACAAAAAACCAAACAAACATGAAACATCTATGAAACATGTAAGTATTAATGGATATGAGATATTTATGATGTTAATGTGGATAATATAAAAAATATATCATATAAGTAAACATGTATAAGTCAAAAAAAATTAAACTATATATAAATTGCCTAAAAATATAATAAAAATAACATTTTCCTTACTTTCATGAGACAAGTATCACAAACTATAAAAACTACTCTCTATCAAACCTATCAACCCTCATACTCTAGCTCATTTCCCTTATTTGGATCATAGATAATAGGATATGTACACATATCAATGGTCATGGGTTGGTTGTGAATATAATTTACCTAGTATTCCATCATTACTTTTCCCCTTACAATATATTATAAGACCATTTTAATATAATAACAGTGCAATGAAGGTAACTAAGAGAGTAAAATAATAAATAATTTATGGTGGCTCGAGCAAGGTATATGTTCACTAAGAGGGTGGGGAATTATTGAAATATTAATAGTAATCATTTTTTAAATCTATTTTAAAGTAAAACCCTGTCATTTTTTAGATTGAGTTATCTTACAGATTAAATCACACGTATCTATAAAAGAAACAAATAGTTACACCTGATATACAAGGTTCGTCTCTTAAAATTTAAAGCCCAATCCTTAATTTGATTCGAAATCACATGTTATCACATGAACCAATAGTATTAACCTATGGATATGATGATAAGGGTATATAATTTACTCTTAGTATAAGAATAATCAATACTACTTTACCCATACAAGTCTTTTGAAAAAATGAACCATTGACGTGTATTATTTTGGGAGGAGTTATTCTAATTCAATTGATGATTGTATTTGGACAATATTATAGTGCTCTTTCAATTATTCTCAATATAGTAGTAAGAATTAATTATTCATTCTTTCTCACCACTTTTCATAGTCATGATGATCACACAAAAACCAATCATGTCTTCTCTTTCACTTCTTCTTCATCTATCACTTCCAGTAATTATAAGTATTATTTTTCTTCTCTCTATGTGAACCACACTACACACACTCTTTTACTTACTTTATCTAGAATAATCTTACTGATTATTCTTTATTTCTCTATTATAAGTCTTCAATATAATTAAAAATCCAAAATTATCAATTATTCTCTATATATCAACTCAAAAATACAAGACCCTATTCTTATTAATATTTCATAATAGTATCATCTCCCTATTTCTATTTGAATATCAATTTCAAATTCAAACGTACAACTTAATATAACTATTGTGAAACTTCTCCCACATCCCTGTGATACTTTATATCATTTATAACCACTTCACCACCATTAATGGGAAATAAGGAAATAATAAATTGAGTATAGTATCCCCTAATGTGATAAGATATCTATTCCATAAAATCCACTCAAATATAGAAAACTTATCTGCAAAATGCTGGAACCATAGTGTGTTGGACCATATTTTGTTCCAAATATTAACAACATCTTGGAAACATCTCTCAAAACAACTAACACCACAACATTTTTTTCAATTTATATTTAATAAAATGATTCATTTCTTCCTCCATAACTACATCCATGAAATGTATCTCTCCATTTCACATTCTAGACAATTTACCAACCATTTTACTTCTTGGGAATGAGTTTCTCTGATACTTCAAGGACATCTCAAAATAGTCACATAGACTGGACCACTACTTAGTTATCCTCATTTTGGTTCCTTGAGAAAAAATCCTCAAATACCAGGACATCATTTAATTCATTTTTCAACTCACTATTTTATAGTAAAATTCTCAATTGAAATGTCCAATACATGTGAAAAATGGTATGTTATCTGCTAAATTACTTTTTATAAAATCAATACATGAGAGTAATAATATTTAACTACAGTAAAAAAAATGAGCCTCATTGTTTCCCACTAAGAAATATATTTTCTAAAAATCTCAATTAAATCCTATTTGACAAATCTACCTCCTCATTTCTTACTTCACCCAAGTCCTACATCATACTTTCCGTCATTCTAACACTTATATTTCATATCGAATAGGATTAAACCAACCATTACTTACATTGGTAACATACCATAACACATTCTCATGGTGAATCCCCACACTATTCCTCTACCTCTATATTAGCACTGACCAAGTATATGATCACATCTCTACTTAGAGTACTCTTAAATGTATTTCCTTTGATCTTGGTTGCTACATATCTGGTGGATATTTTCTTTAGTGATTCTTTATTGAGGTCTTTACTCCTTTTAAATTCAATTTATGATTATAAAATTGTTATTTTTCTAATTCTAGATCATGAAGAGACTTATTAATATTATAACACTAAAATTCATACACTTATCTCTAGTGTGGAAAAACCTTCCATTTTTATCAAATCATTATAAAACCACTGAAAAACATTAACTCAAATGAATCATCATGAAAAAACTGATTTTTAACAAGATTTATTTTTTTTTAAAAAAAAAAGAAAACATAATTACCATATCCACTCATATTATATTCAATTCTTCATGAACTATTTTCTCATCAAACTCCAAAACAACACTTGGACACAATAATATCCCCCTTTTGATTTTATTGCCAATTGAGGAACATAAATCGCTTTCAAATTTCAAGAAACTAAGAAATGAATCATCATTAAATAATTCCTAGACTACGATAGAAAACATAGTATGGAAAATTAAAAAAAATAACAATAAAATCATTTTTTAAATAAAAATTTTGACTTACCTTCACTTATTTAAATACCTTGATTTTGTTGATACGATTTGAAAAATAAATGTGTTTGATCCTTTAGTACCACTTGATGAAATCAATATAAAATTGATTATATAAAAATTATAAATCAACAAAAAATATTCACTCACTTTATAAAATATTTTCACAGAATGTATAAATACAAGGGCCTAAATTCATGCTCACAAAAACTATTAAAATTGTCCAAAAACACATCACAAATACACTCTACATAATGATTTAACAAATTACCCATTTTAATAACTTTGTAAAAATAAATAATCCCCCTTAAATAAGAGAAACACATAACTTTAATACTCACCATATTTTGTTTTCCCCCATGCCATTTTTGAATACATTAAGGTATTAGACATAAATGGATTTATTTTTTTTCTTTTTGTATCTCCCCCATTGAAAATAATATCAAAAGAAAAAGATGAGAGATTGTATGGGATCACTATATATTAACCATTGATGAATAAAGAATGGAAATTATTATTCGGACTTAAATACTTGGTATTCAACTCCCCCTTTGATTGAAACCACTTTTTTCATCTCGGTTCTTCTTCAACTTCCATTTTTATATTTTGATTACACATCTTTTTCTTAACATCAACAAAATTATATGCTAATGTATCTTTCTTCTAAATTCTATAGAATTATTTATTTTTAGAAAAAATAAATTATTATCAAAAAATATTAACTCTCACTTCTTCTATATTTCTTATATCTCTTCTTCTTGAGATCACTTCTCTATCTTTATTCTTGATTGGACTTATTTTTTCACTATTTTTGGAGTCAAAAATCTCTCTAGGATTTTTAACTTGTTTGTCCTTCTTTCTAGGAATATTCTTCTTCAATATTTTGTTTCACTTGTCTCTAAAATAAGATTCTTAAGAAATTATTAGGGAATCATCTAAGATGGTTGGATAATGATATACTAATATAAAATAGTACCTTATTGGTCGTATCTCCCATACACTTCATTCATGTCATAAAAATGGTCATTCAACTTCAGAATTTGTTCTTTAATAACATTATTCTTGACATAGAGTGTTTATAAGGATGGTATCCCCAAACATGTGTTCATTAAAACACTATTCATATAATTAAATGTTATACCTATAAACCAAAAACATCTAATAATATACTAATAGCCTCTACATATCCATTAATAACCATATAAGACCAAACTTATTCCTAAACCATAAGTTTATCCAGTAGTAGTACATATTAAAAATTCATCATTTTGAAAATTATTTATGTTCTATGTTTGATGAATTAGGAATCAGATACTATACAAAAGTTATTAATTATTATAGATTGTTTTATGAAATTTTTTCATTCACATGAAAAGGTATATTTTCCATTAAACTAATACATTCCATAATAAAATAGATTCTAGATTGTCTTTTCTTGTGTAATTTTCTTCAGATATCTCAATTTATATTGGGTAGAAACATTTTATACATTGATTTAATGATATTTAATGATCATTTATTTAGATAACTATTAATTAGAATAATATTTAATCCCATCATCATCCACAACAATCTTTTCATTCCTTTACAACTCTCCTACTTTATATATAGAATTTGAAAAAAAATCCTTGTTTTTTAAATATAAGCTTATATCTTCAAAAAAATAATCCATAAGAGATTAAATAGTTTTCTATAATTTTATAAAATTCCCATTTACTAATTCAAACTCATTATTCTACTTAGTTATAAGGTTTCTTACTTCCACAAATTTCAGTAGAAACTCATCATCCTTATTTATGAATTCATCATTATCTAATTTAACTTCATTAAACACCATCTTCAATATTATATTATATTTATCCAACTCATCATCCATGGATATTCTCTTCTTCAATTCCTTATTAAAAAGGAACACCATTTCATTTTCTTATACTTATTCACTAATTCAGGATGAAACCACTTTTTCCTATTTGATTCAACTTCACAACTTTACTACTTTCCACTCATTATTGAAATTAATGTATTATCACCTCTTTTTCTTAGGGAACAATCACTCTCACTAACATAATAGGATAAAATACCATTATTATATAAATATTTCATTAGTCTGGTAAATAAATAAATATTTATTTCATGAAATTCATGATTAAAACATCTATCTTCTAAAATTTTAGGATTTATTTATTAAAACATATTGAGAGGACTCGTCTTTATCATCACTTTTATCTCCTTCCAGATTTAGACAATTTGTAGTGAAATGTCCATTAACCCTATAGCTAAAACACATCAAAGGTAACTTACCATGAAATTTTCCTTTAACTCTTATAAATACACTTGAGATGAGTGAGAAAATATTATCAAACTTCACATCAAAATTTCCATCAAAATCTCTGTCAAAATCTGAACATCCAAAATTCATCTTCAACTTCAGTATCCTTAATTTTATTTGACAATATTTCTTTCTTAAAGGATTTGAAATATATTTCCATCTTGTATGAACTCATCTTCCTTTAATTGGATTAATTTCTCATCTCATATGAAACCAAGATGTCTTACATGTCATATAGAGAAATTTTTTCAATATCGTGATACTTTAGTTCTGAGACCTTATCATTATATTTTTCTGGTAGGACATGATGTATCTTCTCAACCATCATTGAATATTTAATATTATTACCATAACCTCAAAAAAAATTTACCACCACATTAACTCTTTTGAAAAATTCATCAAAAAATTAACCTTCAACTATATGAATATTTACATACTTTAGTCACAAATTTTTTAATTTATCCCTTTTTGAATTTGAAATTTCCTTTATAGATATTTTATATCCTATCCCAAATTCCTTTTATAGTCTTAATCCCTGTAACATTTTAAAAAATTCATAAAGTGAGGAACAATCATTCTTAGTGATAAATTTTCCATTTTTTGATTTCTTTCAAAATCCACCTTTTTCACTTTTTAGAGTGATCAATATCACTACTCAACTCAAACATAATGAGGAAAGAAGAAAACATAAACACTTGAATTACAAGTATCACCTATCAAAATTTGAAGTTTAATCCTTTTTTCATTAAAAATTGCTTATGGTCACAAAATTCATTAGTATCAACCTATGGATACAATGAGTAGGGTATATTATTTACTCATGATAGAAGAATAATATGAAATATTTTATCTTAAAAAGTCTCCCAAATAAATACTCCTATCTATTATAATATTGATGGGGGAATATCCTTCTTCCTCAGATGATTTTCTCCAAACAATATTACTGTATTATCATACTTATTATCTAAATAGAAATAAGTTTGAATTCATCTTTTTGTATCATCACTTGTGGCAATCATGATGATCACAAATAGACTAATCATTTTTACTCTTCCCCTTCTTCTTTTTCTTTTACATTCACTATAAGGACCCGATCATTTGTGAATAAAATTCCCTTTCATTTAATTTAATGTCTCATGGATATAGAAAACACATGCATATTTTTTTAATTAATTTTTATATAAAATTTTATTTAAATTACCATTAATTATATTTATTATTGATAATATATCACTTGAACAGTGATCACACAACTAATATAAATATAAGGTTTTAACAAACCCTTTTCTACAGAGACAAAGGAGGTGATATCCTCATCCAGTAGACTTAGTTTGTATGAATCTCATTTGTCAGAACTTGGGAAAGAGGTAGAATCATTGGGCTCCTTTCTTGACCAATCCCAAGTTGATCTTCAATACATTAATCTTGAATAGAATCAACTATATGAGATGCTCCATTTAAAAGAGATTACCACCTTGGAAATGTTATCTGAGCTACCCCAAGATTCTTCCAGCATCGCACACCTTACTCATATGTCTTATGAAGGTGTTATAAGGGGTTATATAATAATGTATTAGTTACATATTTTTTAATAAATTTCTATAAATAAAATTATTATTCCAGCAATTACTTTCGGAGAATAGACTTTCTTAAAAAACGATGAATTTGATAAATTTATTCTTCAGGTAAAAATGGTACTTTCGAAAAATATATACATTATTATATTAAAATAAGGTTTTTATTAATAATATTATAAAAAAATTATTATAAATGATGATTATATCAGTTCCTTATCTGTAAATGATTAGGTAATCAGTATGATAAGAGATATATTTTTATACGATAAAACAAAAAAGAGTATTTTTAATTAATTCATTTTAAGGAATTAATGAATTTTTTGAAATAATTAATATGTTTATAAAATATTATTATAAAATTATTTGTATTCATAATAAATTATTAAATAATTTCTATGAAGTCAATTGTAATTTTAATTAATGTTTAAAAATTGTTTTGGTCAAAACACATCAATTTTCAATAAATATCGGTTCTCATTATAAAAGTGAAAATTCTTATTTTTAAAAAATTATTTAGATAAAAGTAATATAATTTTTTTTATTAGGATTTCAAAATTATACATTGGTGAATATTTCATAATTTGTTGAGATAGTTTAATTTTTTGGTAAAAAATAAATAATATATTAATATAGTGTGTTTTAAAATGTAATAATGACAATATAGTGAAGTAATAAATAAAAAAATGATATTAGACAAAATATCTGATTTAACTTTAAAATAATGTGATTTTATATTTATTTGACTTATTTTATAATTCCCTAGGGAATCCTCCAAAATGTATAATATATTTTATGATTTAAAATTCATTTCCTAGAGAGTGTGACTCTCCTCCACATAATAAAAGCTAATATTTAAATATATTATTACCTTTTACTAATAAAATAATGTTTTCCACTCACCTTGTCTAGAAAACATGGGAAAAATCCTGGTTTGGTTTGTGATTTTGAATATTTTATTGTGCAGTGTCCAAAACCTTAATAATAAAGAATTCCCCCTCCTTTCATATATAAACCCACCCAACCACCCATTACACTTCACTAAACCATCTTTAAGCTCATAACCACTCTTTTATAAAATCCATAGAGCCTTCCCAAGGCTCCCCCAAGCTCCCAAGAAGCCTATCCCAAAACATTGGGATAACACATCAAAGGGTTCCTTCCTTTCTCATTTTTGTTCGAGTTTCAATATTTTTTTATACCCTTTTATTTTTTCATTAAAAATGATAGGGTATGTTTTCAATCCTCCCCCATAATTACCATATTATTTTTTAATGGTTATATACCCATTTCAATCTCATTAATCGCTCCCATGTACACATGTTACCCTACTAAAATTCTGTAAGGGATTTCTTTCTCAACATTTTCATTCAAGCATTTATTTTATATTATGCATCTAAAATTACATTTAATATATTGGGATAATATTATCCATGATCCCCTTACTGAACATTGAACATCTAAATTATTAGAGAACCCTTGTTCTCTCATCAACCCATTTTATAAATCTCCATGTGATGTCGTTATGCTGCAGAAATTGCACCGCGATTTTCTATACCAAAATCATCTTGTTTTGAATACCATCCACATTTCTCTATTTAGTTTATTCACATTTTTGTACATATACTTATTGATTATATAGTTTAATTTATATATTCTACATTTCTTTATCATGTAATAAATGATTATGTTGAATGAATCCATGTTATATGATCTATGTGGCACACTTAAGCATGAGATTGAAATGTTTATGAAGGGTGTGCCCTGATATCGCTCTAATGCATTAGGTAATGTTTAGTATCATGATATTTAATCTTGGGATATGGGTTTACCTTATTCCTTTTAGGACATATTTCCACCATATAGGGATAGGGGTTACCTGATTCCTTTATTTTTATGATGTAGTGTTTTAAGTTGTTTCCACATTTCCATGTTATGATAATAATGTTATATCATGCCTTTATGTTCATGTTTCTCTTATGATCTATTGATATGACAATTTCCTAAAATTTATTTTATTCTTCATTTAATGCATTGTTTACTCTTTTAATGGGCTTTATATCTCACCCTTTTCTTGTGTACATCATCAGGTTATCCCATGTAGTTTTAAGTATAAAGGAATCTTGTGGTCATGTAAAATAATCTTTTAATAAAGATGTTGTATTTCATGTTTTAAGTTGTTATGTAATGTTCATAAGCCCTAATGACACTTGAAATATCGATATTCTAAGTATTATTAAGTGAAATTATATGTCATAAATCATGTTTAAATATAAAATAAAGAGCAGGGTTGTTATAGTTGGTATCAGAGGATAGGTTTAGTTATTTTTTGGATTAGGATTAGAAAACCCTTGTAAAAGCCTTAAGGATAAGAATAAGTATAAAAAAATATCCCTAAATTTTGGTGAGTAAATATTATGTGATTTATCAATAAAATATATCCTTGTCTGGATATGAACATGTAGAGGTGACTCTCGAATAGATGTGTCTAGGGGTAAAACACAAAAACACCGCTTTGAGCTAGACTCGAACGGGAACTAGTGCATGAAAATGAGAATTGTTTCACTCTTGGTTCAACACTCATGGGGGACATGATTTAGTAAATTAATAATCTTAGTATGAACCCTTATTAAGGGAGAAAGAAAAAAACCATATGTTAGGAAATAGATGATGGATGACTTAGATTGAATCATAGAAATTCATAAGTTAGGGAAATAAATGTAATTTATAAGTTATCCCTTTTTTGTTATTGGATTCCCGTTTATGTGTTTAGTATTTTAAAATACTTACCCCTAATTTTCCTTTTTTTATTCAATGGCCTGTAGTAGGAGGACTCAATCTAAAAACCGATTTGAAGATCAATGTTATGACTGTTCTAATGAGAATCCCAATCTGATGGGAGAGGTAATCACAAACGTTGTTATGATACACTCTCAGTAAACTCATGTTTTTAATAGAAGCATGGCTCAATAGGAAAGTCCACCCCCCCCCCCCCCCATAAGGAACAATTCTTAATCAAGAACTTCATGAGACAAAGGCCCCATACTTTCCATGGATCATCTGATCCTTCAATTGTCGAATAATGGATCAAATCTATTTAGAAGATATTCTCCATTATTCAAAGTTCTGAAAAATAGAAGGTTATTATTCTCATCGTATGGAGGGTGATACTGATCAATGGTGGACATTGATAAAAAATATGAAGCCTGAGGAAGATATCGATGTGATGGGATGGAAGTATTTATGGAAAATTTCATTCGATAAATAATTTCCCCTCACCCACCATATTCATATAAAAAGAGATTTACATGCACTCAAATAAATATAAGATTAATCTATTGGGGAATATGAGGAAAAATTTAACATATATGCAAGATACGCCTCTGGTTTTGTTATTACCCCAAAATGTAATGTTTACCACTTCTTTGTTGGGATAAAACCTAGCCTATAGAAATCTCTGCTGATCCGTGAAATCAAAAGATATGATAAGATTGTCTAATGTTACCTCAATGTCAAGATGGAGATTGGTGAATATCATGGGTGTCATTTGGAGAAGATGTGGAAATTACACTTTAATTCTGGTGTTCTGATTGGTAAATCCAATGGTGCTAACAAATTTAAGCATCCAACTTGCCAAAGGTGTGGAAAGAAGCACCCTAGAAATTGCCTGAAGGGATGAGTAAATGATTTAGGTGCATAATGGAAGGGAACCAAGCCATCAATTTCCAACAAGAAAAAACCACTACAGTGAAAGAGGAAAGGAATGTTTTGTTTGATCCACAATGCATTGTTCATTTCTTCAAATATAATGAACTAGGGCACTTTTTGAACTAGTTTCCTAAGCCAAGGGTTTTCAGAGGCAACCAATAACCTCTAAGGTAGCAAGGGTGAGATTTTTTCATCACTACCACCAATGTGAATCCCAACAAAAAAGTGGTGCCAAGTATGCTAGTTATTCATTCAATAATAGTCAATGTACTTTTTGATTGTAGTTCTACACAATTTTTATATCCTGAAAGTTTATTAGAACAAACCATCCACAACCACCAATCATAGAAGTAGATATTTCTGTGAGAACAAAAAATGGGGAAATTATAGAATCCTAGGTATAAAACAACTACACTATGATAGTTTTTGGATTGAACTTCCTGTGGAACCTCATCATACTTCCCTTGTTGGAATTTGATGAAATTCTTGGAATTTATTGGATTTCCCTATATAAATCCAACATAAATTTTTTTGAGAGGGAAATAACTCTTTATATGGTGAATCGACCCCCAATTCTATAAAAGTGCAAGGAGGATGATGAATCTTCTTTAGCACCATCACCTCAAGCATGGATATTACTTCCCTATGAGAATGTGTATCTTTCTCAAATGTTTGAGTCAAATGAAGGAACCATCTTCTAAGATATACCCATTTTGAGGGAATTTATTTATGTGTTTCCCAAGGAATTGTCTAGTCTTCCTCTGAGAAGAGATGATTAATTATTGATTAATCTTATACCAAGGGAATTTCCAATATTCAACACTCTGTATAGACTGACTATTGTGGAGCTTGAGGATCTAAAGAAACAACTATAGGAGAATCTGTATAAATGGTTCATATTCCCAATTTTTTTACCATGGGGTAAACCAATCTTCTTCATCAAGAATAAGGATGGGTCAATGCGCCTTTACATTGATTATAAAGATCTTAACAAAATCATGATAATGAAAAATTATCCTTTTCCATGAATTTATGACTTGTTCGATCAGGTATGTGGAGAAAAATTATTCTCCAATGTGGATCTACAGTCAGGATATTACCAAGTAAGTTTGAATAAGGTGGATATCCCCAAGACTTATTTTCATACAAGGTATGGGCACTATTAATTCATAGAAATTATTTTTAGACTCAAAATACTCCAGAAATCATTACATACTTGATGAATAGAGTCTTTAGAGATTACCTTGACAAATATTTGGTATTCTTTATAGATGATAGTCAAATATACTCCATAACCAAGGAGAAGGATGAGGAGCATCTAAGCACTGTACTAGAGACCTTGTGAAAGGATAATCTATATAAAAAGTATATCAAGTGTGAGTTATGGTTGAAGTAAGTCTTATTCATTGGGCATATCATCATAAGTAATGGGATATCTGTGGATACTTTCGAAAAAAAAGAAATTGAGGGATGGTCTAGGACGAAACCAATGACAAATATCCATAGCTTCCTAGGGTTAGCTTGATATTATCACCAATTTCTGAGAAATTTTTCATTATTGTCCAACCCTCTTACAAAGATAACTTGTAATGGAGTCAATTTTTCTTGGAATTATGAATGTGAAAAAAGATTCATGGAGTTTTACAATAGGATTATCACTTCCAATGTGCTTAAACTAACCACAATTGGGGATCGTTTTTAATCTTTAGTGATGCTTCAAAAAAGGGTACGGGCTGTGTGTTGATGAATAATGACAAAGTCATCACATATGCCTTAAGGAAATTGAAATTTCATGAGAAAAACTATCCCACGTATGATTTGGAGTTGGAAGATGTGATATTTTCATAGAAAATATTGTAGCATTGTCTCTTTAGGGAAAAGTTTGAAATATATATGGATCACAAATGTCTCAAATATATATTCACATAGAAATAGATGAACATGCGCCAATGAAGATGGTTAGATATCATCAAGGATTATGACTTCTTAATCAATTACCACCATGGGAAAGAGAACAAGGTATAAGATTATCTATGTAGAAAGGGCCCAGTGATTCTATCATTGATGAGAATTTAAAAGGATCCAATATTCATATATTTGAGGAATATGGACATGGGAATCATAAAGAAGGGAACATCATCAATCCTTTCACAAATTATTGCTCAACTACCTCTTTTGGAAAGGTTAAAGGATTCTTAGAAAGATGATGTGAGAATTCAGAAGAAAGTTGAAACTATTAGAAAAGGTAAATCCTCAGAGTTTAATGTTAATGAAGGACTGTGAAATTTGAGTCATAAATATGTGTTCCATCAAATATAGAGTTAAATAATGAACTTTTGGATGATGTACATAGGTCAAATTTCTCTATTTACCCAGGAAACATGAAAATGTATCGAGATCTCAAAGAGAATTATTGGTGGGATGACATGAGGAAGGAGATCGCTAAATATACATAAAATTTTTGGTATGTCAGAAAATGGAGGCTGAGAGGAGGAAGTCTACGGGATGATGTAACCATTACCCATACCAATATGTAAATGGGAAAACATCACCATGGAATTTGTCACGAGACTTCTAAATACATCCAAAGGAAACAAAACTATCTGGATTGTTGTGGATCTTCTTATAAAGACAAAACACTTCATTGAAATTCTAGAGTATTTCTCATTGGATCAACTGGAAGAGATATATATCAAATAATCGGTAGGGTTTCATGTAGTTCCACTATCTATTATGTATGATTGAGATCCAATATTCACCTCTATGTTTTGGCAGACTCTCTAATATACTTTGAACACTAAGTTGAACTTCATCATGTCCTATCACCATCAAAATGATGGCCAATCTGAATGGACTATCTAGACTTTTAAATACATTTTGAGAGCTTTCTCAATGGAATTCAAAGGAGTATGGGACCAACATCTTCCTTTGGTGTAGTTATATTATAACAGTAGTTTCCACTCAAGAATCCAAATTGATACTTATGAATCCCTTTATGGGAATAGGTGCAGAACATCGGCATGTTAGGATGAAGTTGGGGAACACAAACTTCTAGGTCTGGAAATGGTCGAAGAAATGGTGGAGAAGGTTAAGAGCATCCAGCATCTCATTAATGTTTCTCAGATTCGGAAAAAGAGTTATGCTGGTAATCATCAATGAGACCTAGATTTTGATGTTTGAGACATGGTATTCCTTTTAATATTTCCAGGGAAGAGATTTATGAGATTTGAGAAGAAGGGAAAGATTATTCCAAGGTACATCATCCCTTTTTAGATCCTTGATTGCATAAGAGTAGTGGCCTATTGACTAAAACTCCCACAAAACCTATCTAAAGTACATGATGTATTTCATGTATCACTCTTGAGGAAGTACATACCTGACCCACTACATGTACTCAATTCATAGGCAGTACCATTGGAGAATGACCTCTAATATGAAGAGAATCTAGTAAAGATTGAAATGTTTATGAAGGGTTCTCCCTGATAGCGCTCCAATGCATTGGGTAATGTTTAGTATCTTGATATTTCATATTGGGATAGGGGTTTACCTTACTTCTTTTAGTACATTTTTCTACCATGTTAGGATAGGGGTTACCTGATTTCATTATGGTTATGATGCATTGTTTTAAGTTGTTGCCACATTTCCATGTTATGATAATCATGCTATATTGTGAATTTCTATTCGTGTTTTACTTATGCTCCATTGATATGCCTATTGGCTAACATGTATTTTATTCTTCATGTTATGCATTTTTTAATCTCTTATTGTGATTTATAGATCACCCCTTTCTTGTGTACATACTATGGTTATCCGATGCAGTGTTAAGTACGAAGAAATGTTGTGGTCAAGGAAAAAAATATTTCAATAAAGATGTTGTATTTTATGTTTTAAGTTGTTATTTAATGTTCCTAATCCCCAAAGACACTAGAACTCTTGATCTTTTGAGTTGTATTAAGTACAATTTTATGTAATAAATAATGTTTTAATATGAAATAACAATATGGGTTTTTATTTTCACTGTTATAAAGTACTCTTCTTATTTTCTCTATACACACCACACTACACACAGTATTTTATTCTCTCTGGACTAATCCTCATGATTATTGTACATTTCTCTTCTAAATTTATGTTATATAATTCAATGTACATTAGTTTATTTTATACTATCTATATTAACATGAAAATTTAATATAATGTTCTTATTAAACTTTCATAGTAGTGATATATTTTTATTTGAATTTGAATTTAAAATTCAAATTCCAATTCTAAATTCCATCAAACACTTCACAACTTATCTCACTTCATTTTATACCTTTTGATCATCCATAACCTCTTATTCACTATTGAGGATATTTTGGGACAATAGAAATTTTTTAGAGTAACCCATTTAGTTATAAAAGTGTTACAACATCAAATCCACTCAAATATAGAAAATTTCTCTAAACAGAGCATAAACCATGGTGGGATGGACCCTGTTTTATTCCAACTATTTTTAACTTTCTGGAAACTACCCATAAAACACCTAACACCACGACATATTTTTCACTTTC
Organism: Viscum album; assembly: GCA_963277665.1. Lineage (NCBI taxonomy): Eukaryota > Viridiplantae > Streptophyta > Magnoliopsida > Santalales > Viscaceae > Viscum > Viscum album. Next base: position 1,326,744,180 of record OY728127.1, on the reverse strand, counting down.
CATTTCATAAAATTATTCATTTTTTTCACTATATCTACCTTCATATTTTATATATCTTCATTTAAAATTCCAAATAATTTCCCATTTGTTTCACTCCATAGTAATGATTCACCCAAATTCATAGAGGAAATATCAAAAAAGTAAAAAGGAATATATGATTTAATGATGATACTCATTTCAATTTCTAGATAAAAACTCTTCTTTAGACATAATTAAAACCTCCATGGAATGTTCAAGATCATCGTTTGACATAAGTTAACTTCTCAACAGAAAATTCCACTAGATATGACCCATATAGGGTTCTACGACATATCTCTTCATTGAAATAACAAATCAACACTCAATGTGGATACCTTCAATAGAATAAATGATCCTTACTATTTCCCATAAGAAAATATGTCAACTAAAACTCTTAGTGATATTCTTATTTCATGAATACATCTCCCTATTTCTTGATTCACCTAAGTCCTGAATCAAACACACCTTCAGTATAATACATCTATTAATTATATAAAATAATTCAACATATTTTTCCCTCAAATGGTAACACACTATACCATATCCACTCCACCATGGAATTTCCATGCACTTTGCCTCTATCTCTAATGCAGTGTCAACCTATCCTAGTCTCTTTATTCCTCCTTTATCACTCCCATAGGAAGTATATTTAAACATGGACACTACCTCTATAGTGGAAATCTACTTAGTTGGTGTATGATTAATGGATTTTATCCTTTTAAATTCTATGTATTATTTTTATTTATCTTATTTTATAATTCTATAACTTGAATAGACTTAGAAAGATTCTCAAACACAACATCAAACACTTTTATTCAGTCTTAAAACACCTTAAATTTTCTTCCAATCATTTCAAAATAATGGAAACAATATTCCATCAAAATAATTATCACAAAACAATTGAGGTTGAATATGATTTACGTGTTGACAATAAAGGAAAACACAATTATCATATCCACTAATCTTCTCTTCACTTCTTCTTTAACCATGTTCTCAAAAACATCAAAAAAGAATATTGCGATCAACATGGTTTATCACTTTACATGATGGAAAATAAAATAAATTTATACCTTTGTTGTTGGATTTCCAATTTCTAACCATGAAAACATGTAAACCAACCATACCTACTTTTAACATAGCTTGGAATCTAAAAAAGTAGATTATATTATCATAATATAAATAGTTAGGGTTAAGTGCATACATAATAAATCCTCTATTAGGAGAAAAATTATTCTTAAGAAATGAGACTATTGTATCCCTCGTGATGGAAAAATATATAGAATATAGGGAAAATACAAATCATCAATGTAGTGAGAAACTAGAAATAATTTTACATTATTATTTGCATGCTACATATACTTTTACAACATTATAATGGTATATGTATGAAAATAATAACGATAAATAATAGAAATGAATTCTACAAACCTATTTATAATATCAGGAGAATATTTTATAAAAATAATAATAATAACCGATGGTAACTATTTCAACATTTCACACCCAAAAGGGAATAATACATAGAAAACATGATATGAAACTCAACCAGAATAATTTGAGCAAAATTTTGAGAAGATGGGGGAAGAATATATGGTTACAATTGCCAATTCACTTTTTAAATCCTATTCCAAAAACTATAAGAATAACAGAAACCACAACATAATATATTTTACAAACCTAGAATAAATATAACCTAAGATTTAACTGGTTTCCAAAAGTATAAAAGAAATATATAAGAAAATTGAAGAGATATAACTTTATCGTTTATATGGATAATTTCCCATAGAAAATTCTATAGTGATCATATTAAACCTTGTTATTGGATACCATGGATGGAGGTATTAATAAGGAATAATAATAGAAGAGAGTTCCATTATGGTTTTGGATGAAAAAACCAGAATGATCATATTTTAAATGATAAAATTCTAAATATAAAATTATAATATTTTCTTAATATTTAATAAAACTATAATTGTTCCTATGAAATACCCATTATCATAACTAGTATGTTTATAAACTCCCAATAGATACCATTGTTAATCATACACTTGGCACCCAATATTACATTTTCACCAAAAAAACCCATTATTTTTTCATATTATCACTTATATTCATTCCTTAAACCATTTTAAAATCCCAATTCACCAATTTTACAAATTAAAAACTAAAAATTAGAATAAACTACAAAATTAAATGATGAGGGTTATTACATGTCCAATGAAATTTGGGAATGGAAAAAGGTGAAATACTAAAAATCGTTATTAGGGAACCAAATCTCCCTGTTGAACTCCACTTCCATTATCAAAACAAATAACATTTTCTAATCTAATATAATCAGTTCCTTTGTCATATATATAACCCAATTCATAATTTTTTCATATACACATGTTAAATATTTACATTAAAGGTGTGATTATGGATGGATTAGTAGGATAAAACAATGTAACCTCAATAATATAACATGATTAAATTAGAATATGACCACTATATAAGAGAAAACATCATACAATGATCCTTATTCAAAAAATATTATCATAATTGGTTTATATCACCTTAATATTAAATTAAAATTATCTCACATTTTATATCATCACAAGCTAACACCCTAGTATATAATAATAGAATTTTTTCTCACATGAGACTCTACTTCTATAATAAGGAATGATCGCTCCTCTTGGGTACTCATCCTAGAGTTTCCAAAGATATATTTTCTTGAGATATGCACATAGTTTGTATGGGTATGTCCTTTAAAGATAGTATTAAATTCGGTGTTGGTGTATCCTACTTAGATATTCGTAGATATTTCATGCGTATATCATTCATATATATATATACTAAGATTATACATAGGTATGTCATTTTGAGATATTCTTAAAGTTTTTTAAGGTATATCATCCCAATATATACTCATAGTGTTGGTATTAAACCTCCTCCTTGGTACTCTATATAGTGTTTATGTGTGTGTGTCTATATATATATATATAGTATCTCACCTATCAAGATACTTTTTATGTATAAATAGTTGGTTATAGAGATTTGAATTTCCACCAATCTTACCATTTCACCCATCTCAGCCGATATTCATAATTAAAATATCAATATATACAATAATCATAGTACATGTCCCTGAATGATGCATAATTAAATAATAAATCCAAATATTTCACAGAAACTCATATAACAAATAATTATAAACATAACATCCTATCATTACTTACATAATGATAAGTAATAATGAATATATATTTTTCAAATCATATAAAATAATACTATCCATAATAAATAAATAAAACTATTCACTAGTAAGAATAAAATTAAAAAATATTTAAATAAAAAAATAAAATTATAAAATAATACATTCTCCTAGTTGAAAAAAAAAATTGATTCCACATATTTTGTTTATTTCCCATAAAATAATTAATTATCAAATTTTTATTTAATTTATAAAATATGTTTCTGAAATGAAATTTTTTTAAATTTAGTGTATCATTGAAAAACTAATTTGAATTATATGGAACAAATCATAATTACCTAATAACTAATCCTGAATGTTTCAAAGAATTTTATTTCTTGTGGCTATATCTCATGGATTATTATTCATAGTTATAAAAAATACACAAATTGGTCTTCAAATATACATGATTAAATCAATGGGAATGATTTCGAGAGTTAGGGTTTCAAACTTATTACATTATCTAAAAAATTATTATATAAGATCATTTGAACGAATATCCTAAGTTTACTGAATCCATGAAAACCTAGAATATTAAAAAACCATTCATTTCATAAACTTTGCCAAGGAATCAATTAAGAAATATGAAATCAATATAGATCTTACCATATAATCTACTTCCTAATGACACCATAATAAATAAAATTATTACCAATCACTAAATAAAATAGGTCAAGTGTAATTAAAGGTTAAGATATGGGAGAGAAATTATAGAGTGTGGGGTGTTTTTTATTTGACTGAAGGAGGAATCCGATAGTAGTTTCATAAAAATTTTCCTTCCATAAATTAAAATACTAAAAAATTGTTGAAAATCTATTAAATTCCTAGTGGAACCCCCACATTCACTTTAATGGTAGATAAATGGACATAGTCATTACCCAACACACTATGAATCTATTGGGACTTTCTAGGGTGCACAAAATCCTTTTTAAATATATTACTCAATAAATATTTTTCTAACTATCCTTCAACTCATATTTTATTTTACATAAGTTATCATTAATAATAAAATCTTGAATTTAGGTGTAATTAAAAATTTTAAAGTAAATATCATTATAATATTTTAATTTCTTTCTCATGAATTATATTTACTCTATCACTATTAAATAAATATGGATACTATCTTTATTTGAAGTGGGATCATCATATATGGGTAGAAATAATAATCTTTAGAATATAGTATATCTTTTGATAAATGTGAAATAATTTCATATCATTCTACCAACATGTTAATTTATTCTCTTTGAGCCTATCAATAATAATCATATTAAGGTTCATCACCACAATAGATTTATAATACATATGTGTAGTTCATATAAAACCATTTTTTAATATAATTTAGTTATTATATTAAAAATATTATATAAATGAATTAGTGTTCTTTAAGACATGTAAACATCACTGGATATAATGATTTGCCCCCCCCCCCCATATTGTTTCTATAAGGTCTCAAAAGAAGTATCTAATGAGGATACAAAAAAGTGGTGATGAAATATAATTTCAAAATTAAAATTATATCGATTAATTTTATTATTTTGTGTTATATTGTATTTTTTAACCTTGCAAAAAAATGTTCTATTTTTTAAAATTTTACATAAGAGAGGTAATTTTTTAATCTATATTTAATAAAAGAAACTTATATTTAAAAATGATATAGGGATGATCAATCCCAAAATAATTGAGAAATAATTTTTTTGAGTCTTTAAATTTAAATTATAAAAAATATAAATCCTAAAAACCATTACTAATCATCAATATTATTATTATTTCATTAAAAATAATGATTTAATTGTTTTATGTTTTTTTATATTAATTGAAAGTTTGAAATTATAAACAACCATTAATTTAATGATAATTAATAGACACATAAAAAATTACAAAAAATGGGATTTCTGGATTCAATTCAAATTATCTAAGTATTTCTCCCTCTCTAAAATCTCAAAACTCAACTAAATATTCTCAAAATGGGAATTATGATATTTTTTATACATGTTTTATTATATTTTTATTATGTCATATAGGGATATTTTCATCAATTTCCAGTAAAAAATTGCAAGAATCAAACTCTTTTATACATAAAGGGTTTTATTAGGGACATTCTCAACCCTAGGGGGAAAGTTCATGCTAGAAATATATGGGAAACCTAATATAAAAAATATTAGAAAATATTTTTCAAAAAAAATAAAATAACCACAGAGTGATTAATTTGGAAAAACCTTTTATTATGGATGATTAATCATCCATTGAAAAACTTAAAAAAATCCATAAAAAATACATTATAAAACATTTATGTTTATGCACGAACATTAATTACAATAAAAACCTGGATAAATCCAATATAGAGAAGTAAACCTTGATATGCCTCTGTTGACTCTCAAAAAATAGTCCTTTGAAAAATTACCACAGATCAATAAATTCAATTTTAATATCCATCATCATCACAGTACCTCTTGAAAATCCATTTTTCTTCCCAATTATCATCATTCAATCTCTTATCAAGTTTCTTGAAGGAACTTATCAATACTCTGATATGGTGTGATCAAAACCTAGCACCAAGAACTCTAACATTACTTATAATGAAAGCATGACTATTTGTGGCATCATTTTCCCTTAAAAAAGATTCAAAAATACTGTTCATTTTCTCAAAATATTCCCATGTTCAACTTTCCCTTATAAAAGGAACACTCTATCTATAATCACATTTATATTACACATGCTCCCACTCCATTTAAAAATATTAATACCCGTGTTTTCAAACAAAAAACATTTCTCTCTATATCAATTTTTCAATAAAATATTAAAACCATATCTGTAATATATATGAAAATGGGGAAAATCTTATAATTCTTCAAATTCCACCCATTTAATGAGAATATTATTTTTCAATGAACTCAGTTTGAACAAAAAAATAATTTGAATTATAGAAACCATTACCCTCTGCAGAAGATATAATATCACCATTTTGAAATTTTATTACAAAAATGATAGGTCCTCTTAAAAAATAATATGAGATGCTAATCTATTTAAAATACAATTATATTTTCAATTAAAATTAAAAAAAATAACATATGCCCCCCCCCCAATATTCTGATCACTACATAATCTTTAGCACCTATAAGAATTAATCCCCCTGATAAATATACCTTGGGAAAATTATTTCATTGACACCATCTAAAACTACAAGAACATCATTATGATAAATTTTAATATCTTATTCACTGGTGGAACTCTATAAATAAAAATAATTAGGTATAATATTTAAAACACTTAACCAATCCAACATTATCTTAAAAACCTTATACATTCAAGCTTATAGTCTTTAATTATTGTGAGACATCTTACTTTTCTAAAAATATGATAAATATTTTCCTATAGATAAATTTATCGCTTCATCACATTCCATTACCTCAGTATTATAAATTATTTTGATAATATTATATTATGTTTAAACCATTAATATTCCTAAAAAATTTCATATTATATTACCAAATTAACTCCTGAATCTATTATTATCAATAATATATGTAGAAAACAATTTGGTACATATGTGGAACAACTAGAAAATACCTCAATGTCTGTATAAAAACTATATTCATATTTATTTGAATATTAGAAACTTCAATTAGATCATAAAAGTATCTATTACCCATCTTCAATCTACCAAAATATCCTTTTGTAGAGTTTTTTATGATACTAATATGACCAAATTTATAGGAGGAAAGATATAAAACCCATATATAATATCAAAGAGGAGAGGAATTGATAAAATGAAATTGAAAAAATAAAACTAATTCTAACTCACTATCCATAGAAATATTTAACAATAGTGATTTTCTTTATATCTCATAGAATCAATTAAAGGAATCCATCCTATAAAGGTATCCACTAATAAAAATTGAATCACAAAATCATTCAGTGGGATCCTTTATCCTTTAATGAATATATAGTACCTCATCTACGATGATGAAAAATTTAAAGAGTTTGAAAAATATTTATACATAGGAATTATTCTATTGTATCCAAAAATGAGGTCCATAAACTCCATTATATAGAAAAAAATCAGTGGATGAAGGATCTTATTGAATTTTATCTATTCCATACCTTACAAAATGACCAATACTTTGGATCCCTAGTGTAATGATTAAAATTACTCCTCATTTATTTATGTGATTGTTAAAATACTTAAAAAATTAATAAACATGATAATTAGTATAGGAATATTTGTTTAATGAACATGATAATCAATATATAAAGGTTGGTATAATGATATCTCATATCATTCACCATGGAAACTATATCCCACAATCAAGAACTAAAATATAATTCAAACTATTATGTTTTGAATCTCTCCACATCATGGTTTATGCTTTAATATATATTTTCATTAATCTCCCACTTAAACTAAATATTCATAGAGTTTATGAAAAACATTAAAACTCTTTTAAAATCTATTCAGTAACCCTTGGATATGAGTATCATATAAAATATCAAAAATATTTTATAAACACTTTATACAAAAATTAATACTTCTTTTACTAAATACTACATGATCCTACAATCCTTTGAATAATTTAAAAAAAATTGTGAAGTTCATAATCTATAATTATAATAAATTGTTTTCCACTAGAAAAACTCATTTGTTGATCATGGAATAAAGGGTTCTAACATGATCTCAATGAAACTTAATCATATATTCATATAAACATTTTAAAAACAAGATATACCTCGATAAATCATATATATAACTATATAATCTCTTTTTTCAAGACATTGAGTGGCCACTAGATATGGAACATTTCAATCTGGTATAAGAAATACTATATATTTTCTATTCATTAAGGTAGTCTATCTATGTTGAATGAATATAAAATATTTCCTTTATGAAAGTAGTGGATCACATTACATATCACTCAACTAAGAATAGAAGCGAATTTTATCTATATAATTAACTTGGGTTCCATATTTCATACTAATAATAATAGATAACAATACTATCTTAGATAAATATTTCTGAATACATGATAAAAACATACCCAATCACCCCTAATTACCACAGTCTCAAGGTTGGTGTAAAACAGGTTTCTAGGTTTAGTATTTCACATGTTATGGGTCTTTTTAAAAATAGTTAATAGGGATTCATATGAATCCTACACCCCCAAATTATATCAATGGTAATTTAACATTCTTTTTTAATTCCATATAATAATTATTCACTTAATTGTCTCATGATTCTACTATATATAAAATATGATATTTAACTCATGATAATCTTTAGATATCATCACAAACCATAACACTCCAGGATGATAATTAGTTAAATATAAATCAAATTAATACTTTGAGGAGTTTTTATAAATCATTTATTCATGTAAAATACACAAAAAAACTGAATGAATAATAAATAGAGATTCCTATTATTATAAAATCATGATACATTTACATTGTAAAAAAACAATTATATTGAGTCTTTCATGTTTCTAAAACTCGAAAACTTTATATAACTATCATTATTTATATATGATAATATCACAATCAATAGATATATTATATTATTCTTAGTACCTACAAATATATCTTTACATCACTCATTTTAGTGATTTCTCAAATGAGATTACATTTTTAAAGGATGTGTTTTGTCCATTGGTGAGACCAAGGATCCTTGGTATGACAAATAGCAATATTATTATCATAATAAAGATCAAATTATTGAAAAATACTAGAAAACACCACAAGTTTAATGATGAAAATTTTGATTTAAACAAATTCATCTGTAGTTACTAATGTAATAATATACGGTGTATCTATTTTCAAGTCCACATTGTTGGGTTTTTTTAAAACACTTCTAACTAATAACTCTATTATTGAGGAAAATCATAATACTACACTGAGATATCATGTCATTCTTCTCATTTTGGAATATATTATTAGTGTAACCCTTTACAATGAACTCTTCCTCGTTAATAATAACTAAAACATATCCTTATTTTTTGTCATGTAATTTAGGTTGTTAATCACATAAATCTAGTTACTCTATCATTGATTAAATTGGAATTTTCAAGTTTTATCAAACAATAAGAGACATAAATCTGGGTACATAACATGTAATACATGATAATTAATATGGTGGATATATAATGAATCATATCCATGTTTATTATTTTTAACTCACTATAATAACCTTGAGTATTTGTAAGAATAATGCCATGGAACACTATAAATGACCAATTCTGTCAGTTCTTTATGCTAAAAAACTTCATAGATTTACCATTATAAGTTTTATATCCCATTCCAATCATCCTTAATGATTTAAATCTATATATCTACATACCTAGTATGTAAAATTATTCATTTATTTTCTTCATTGAGAAGAAGTTTCCCAACTATAAAAATATAAAATTAAAGTTGGGATATCAATTATGATGAGTTGTATGTCAACCATATACAACAAAAAATACCATGATGATCTTACTAATTTCCTTTTATACTTGGTTTGAGTAAATAAAAAAATTAATTTCCTCATCAAACTATATATCCCAACTATAAAAATCTTTCTTCAATCCATAAATGGATCATTACAACTCATATATTTTAGCAACATAATTTTTTACTTAAAAATCCTCATGTTATATCAGATACACACCTTTGAATAAATTCCTAGTATGTAAATTGTTCTTGATATCAATTGGGTGTATTTCATAATCATAATCAGCTATTTTGGAATATAATATTTGAGTGGAAATTATCTTTCCTACTAGTGAAATTTTATCTTAATTATATATTCCATGAATTTTGTTATTCCCTTTTATCAACATGTGCTCTTTATAGGTTTACAATATACCATATATCTCATTTTATATATGTAAAATACCATTATACCTTATGGAACTCTTAATTTAAAATACATCTACCAAATTCCAAACTTTTCTAGTGTATTATGAGTCCATATCCAATCACATAGTCTTTAATAATTCATTATAATTAGAACTCACTATTATAAAAATGAATTACGTTTTGAGAATCCCATATATATTTTTCTTCCTAGATGATAGCTCACTAGAACAAACAATTAGTGAAAAACAATTCCCTAAAAGGAATCCTCATAAGATTTAGTGGACCATAATATGGGAATAAAAATTCACCCTAGTCACCACATTGAGTTGAACAACCCTTGCACTCATACTCACAGTGAAAAAACAAATAATAATTAAATTGTAAATTTCAACATTAATGGAACACTTTAATTTATGTGGATCATACATGAGTCCTACATCCGAGGGGGAATTTTTTCATCATTTATATTAATTGGATAAAATAATGGTTTGAAACTATATCAATGGATACAACCAATATAAAAAAAATCTTATTAATCTCATAAGACACATGTATGAGTGGTCCTAACCCACTCAAATAATCTGTCCCAACTAGTTAATCTATTTCACCTCCATCTAAAATTCATGAGGGTACCCTAATTTCCAAAATATCCTCTAATATTCTATAGATTTCATTAGTATGAACTCCAATATGTGGTATAAGTTAAGAAACCTATTTGATTCATCATTTTCCTCAAAAAAATATAGGATGAATTTAATTAAATATTTACACAAACTCATAACTAACACTAATTTTCCTTTAATTGAAAAATAATTTTACACCAAATGGAAGATAGAAGCTTCTAATCAAATTTTCACCACTGGATTCATCTGCTACCATTGCACTGAGCTCCATTTCTAAGTTATCTACTATATTTTGTCCTTCTTGTATAATTATATCATAACATAAGAAGGATTAATATTCTAAATAATCTCCCACTTTAATATTGGTTAAAGAAACTATGGAAATCCTCCAACACTTAGGCACAACCATTGATCTTCTATGGTGATAACAGTCAAGCTCGCCACCACCTTCTAGTCAGCCTATTCTTACTTAAGTATAGTGTTTCCATGGGATTTCTTGGACTTTAATCTTTGTAAACATGTATTCTATATTTTTATTCTACTTATCTTTCATAGATCCAACACTAATTTTTTGGATAATTTCCAAATAAAATTATATGTTAGGATAATTTGTTTTGTCCTTGTATAGAATATAAGATTATTGGACATGTGTGTTACACTTTGACTCTCATATTAGATTAATTCATTCCACTGATCCCTACCATGAACATTAATCAAACACTTGATTCATATCAATTATTTCCCCACTTTTATTTTCATATATTCTTCCTCTATTATGGAGAGTGTTATCACTATTTATAGCCTATACATCCAACTAACTATCGTTTGTATGAGTGTGAACACATATCTTATGTAAAATTTCCTCTTGTATGTATCCCCACTAATGTCTGCATATATATATCATTTCAATGGATCATTCATTCCAAATCATAAATCTACGCCTTTTGATCAATTGAGATACTACAGGATCCACTTCATAGTTTCGTAGTGTTCTTTCCATTTCATTTCCATGTTGGGGCAGACAACTCCCATAGTATATGAAATTTCCTGGAGAGTTGACATCATGGAGTACATCATACTTCCTATGACTAATGAAAATTGAAGCTTCACCATATACATTATCTCATCTATTATTATTTTATTTCTCCTTAAGTTACTTTAAGAATTAGGCCAACTGAGTTGATCTTGACTTACATCTAGATATCCCAATTTTCTTGAATATGTTCCAAATGTAGTCCTTTTTGAGAAAATATCAAACTTTAAACTTTTATATCATATTCAATCTATATCCCCAAGATTTTATTAGCTTCATCGATATCTTTTATATCAAATATTCATGATATATTGTTCTTCAGCTCCTAAATACTCTTAAATTTTATCCTCCAAGAAGCATATCAGCCACATGTATGATTAGGATGATGAATATCTCATCATTTTACATATTTTAGTTAAAAATGGTCATATTTTATCCTCATGAAACCTTTAATGACCATGAATGCGTCAAAATTTTGGTTACATTGCCTTAGATCCCATTTGAAACTATAAAACTTGTCTCCAGTTTCACATTATTCCTTTATTGTGATTATTTTGGAAACTAGTAGGTTTATTCATGTTAATTTACTCCTAAAAATATCAGTATTGAATTACATTCATTATATCCAATTTTTTTAAGTATAATGTTTTTGAATAAACTAAACCAAGAATAGTCTGTATTATTGTATACTTAACTACAAGTTAGAAAATTTCATATAATTCAATCCCTTTTTCTACTAAAACCAATTAACCATTAGGATTTCCTTATAAATCTTACTTTTGTATCCATTTATTGTAATTATAAGATGCATATGTTCTCAAGAACTTCCATTTTATATGGTAGATCTATCAGCTCCCATGTATCATTCACATGCAGGGAATCCAATTCATAATTCATAGATAAATCCCACATGTCAAAATATGTGAGGCTATCAACTAATTCCAGGCTCTTGGGATATCTTCTTTCCATTAAAATTAATAAATGAAACTATACAATACCTCAAAAAATGTTTCTATGAATCTTTTATATCCTGAACTATAAATTTTGAAGTATCACTTTTTATAACTCTAATCTAAGACTCCCTAATTCTTGATCTCTCTAGTGCATATTTTTCTAGTTCAATTTAAGAAATTCCAATTCCCTTTGAACTCTCAAAACTTATTTACTTCTATTATTTATATTTAGGTAAAATTGGATTTGGTTAATTAAATATTTTCACTCAATATCCTACTCATACAGTTTTTGGTATTTCAAAAAGACATTGTCATTAAAAAGCGTATTCCATATTTTGATGAATTGTCGCTTGTACTTAGGCCAATGTCCAAATCCAATTCCTTCATATTAGTATCCCACAAGTGTGAGACATGTATTTTATTTTTTCTCATACTTTATTATCCACATGAACATAGATGAGAATCCTAAAAACCATAAGTTAGTAAATTGTTAATGACTTTCTAGACCAAAATTCTTCTAGTATTTCCTAACCTATCGATGTTTAATGCCTTCATTTTACAATGTAAATTTCATAGTTAATTGATACTGCCAAAAATTCCATGGGAAAATAGAATGTTTATTCATGCTCTAATCCTATTCCATTAACATCTGGTTTATTATTTCAAAAACACCATTGTGTTATGATATCCTAGGTACAGTCTTCTCAAGTATAACCCCTCTATTCTAGTAAACTTTCTTGAATCTCATTTGTCTATACTCATAGCCAATGCTAGATTATAGACATTTCAGCATGGATTGTAAATTACTTTACACTATATAACTCCACTTAAAGAACACTCCAAACATTTTATATTTATGTTTCATAAATTATTTCCATACCTTACTATTATAATTGTTCATGATCATCAAAAAGTACCATGACCCTATGTGGGATCAGATTGGAGAAGCCCCAATCACGTCTAAGTTTACCAATTCTAAATTCCATTTTTAGTGTTCTTATATTAAATTTAAATGATCCCTCACATTTCCTTCTGAGTATGTAACTCTAATGAATTCAAATGTTATTTGATCCAACATCAACTTTCCTTTTTACACCGGAACCTTCACATTCTTCTCACTAGGTTACCAAAGGTTGTAGTGATACAACACTGTGTTATCAAAATTTGATTCTCTAGAAAATGTGTCTACCATTTCCTTACTATTAAAATATAATGTTACATCATTTACATCTTTTATAATAACTATGGAACACCAAGTGATATTTCACACTCCCTTTGTGAAGTGAGATCTAAATATTTCCTCATCCAGCAAACCAAAAAAATAAATTCTTCAATGGGATTGGAATATGTCTAAATTCCTTCAACTCTAGAAATATTTCATTCTACATTCTCACTTTAACATATCGTTTCCCCACAATATCAAGAGCCTCGTTATCATCTTAACATACCTTGCTATTAATTTTGAATATATAATTGAATATTAATCCCTTATATCTCCTGGAATGTAAATATACATCAGAATCTATAAACACTACTACAAAACCAGTGTTTAACAACACAGGTATTTATCAGCACTATAAAAAAGTGATAATAAATGGAATCTTTATCAACTCTAAAGAAAGATCTGATAAATTTAACCCTTTATCGGGGCTTTTTTCTTAGCAATGATAATGGACTCCTTCATAATAGATTTATTTTTAGCATTGATAAAGGGTACCCATTATTAGCACTTTATTTTTAACACTAATAAAGGGTAACCTTTATCATCGCTTTATTTTTAGTACTGATAAAGGGTTCCCTTTATCAGCTCTATATTTTTTTTGATCATAAAATAGTCTTGTATCAGCACTTTTATATCACTGGTAAAGTTCCTAATAAATAAAATGAAATAATTAAACAAATAAAAAATTATTTTGTAAAAAAAATATTACAAATTTTATTAATTACATAATTATTGATAAAATTGAATAAATTGATTATACTATATATAAATTATAAATAAAAAAATATTATGTAGTAAATATATAGATATGCAAAATGAAAATTGAACCAATTATGATAAAAAATAAGTAAATTGAGAAAAATATTAAACATTTTGTTAATTAGAATTTTTATAATGTTAATAAATAGTATTTATTATATATATATATATATTAATGTATTTAAATATGATTTATATATTAAAATAATATTTATGTGCTATATTTAGTTAATAATAGTTTATAATTAAAATTTAATAAGAATTAAAAATAAAGACTAATTACAAAGAGTAGTGGACATATAATTGAATGTCATTTGATTTTTCAATTTCACATAGATCAAATGTGTGTTATATTGATTTCATATATAAGTAATTAATTCATTTTTATATACATTGTATACACAAAAAAACTTAAGCATTTTTTAAATATTATTAAATTATACTTATTTTCCATTTATTCAATTTCATTCATTTCTAACACACATACACTTAAAATTAGATATTCAAAAATAATGTTGAAAAATATTTGACAATAAATATTTATAAATAAATATTTATAAATAAATATATTCAAAAATGTACATACTATATTTATAAATATATATATATAATTATAAATAAATAAATATTTTTTAAAAAGTATTTATATAATTATAAATAAATATTTATATATATTTAAATAATTATTAAATTTATAAAAAAATTACTTAAATAATGAATATATTTACTATATTTATATTTATATTTATTTATTTTATATATATAATTTTATAAATATATATAATGATATAAATATTATTTTTTAAAAAATATCTATATAACTATAAATAAACTATTATATATTTAAATAATTAAATAATTATAATAAATATATTTAAAGAAGGAATATATTTACTATATTTATATTTATATATATTGAGTAAGTATATATATATTTTCAAATTTTTTTATGTATAATTATATTTAGAAATCCTTTATCAGTGCTTAAGTAATAAGCACTGATAAAAGAAATCTTTATCAGCACATTTTTTAGCATTGATAAAGATGCGGCCTTATCATCACTTTTTAGCACTAATAAAGGACTACCTTTATCAGTGCTAAAAAAGTGCTGATAAATATTCATTTTATCAACACATAAATAATAAATTCTGATAAAAGGACTCTTTATCAAAACTTTTTTAAAAGTGTTGATAAAAGTGTATCAGTCTAATTAAAAAACATAACCTATTATGAACCCATTACGATATCAAAATCTTTCTACAAAAGGCATCAATTTTTGGAACCCCTCCTTGGTGAATAAAATCTCAAATCACACAAACCTAATCGAATCACACAAACACACTGCCTCCAGTTTGTCAAACATCATTCGGCATCCGGTGTTCAGTTGCAGTAAGGGTTTTCAAAGAAAACATCAAGATCTGGATCTAAGGGTCTTGGATTTTCTTCACCTAGTGAAGTAGGCCTTGGTTTTTCTTTGTATGTTTGGATTTTATTTCTGTATTTTTTATTTCACGATCTGGGTCTGAGGGTTTTGGATTTTTCTTTGTAGGTTCGGATTTTCTTTCTATATTTTTGTTCTGATTATTGTATATTTTTTTCTTTTTCTTTTGATACTTTGTTTGCCTAACTACTATTCTGGATATCCTATTTTGGTATTTTTTTTAAAAAATCAATCAATTTTCTTAGATGTCTACATCTATACCCCATATTTCTCAACAAGATTACTTTTTAACTATTTTTAAATCTTAGTGAATCATCTTTGGTCCCCAAATTAACTAATTAAATAAATATTTATTCTACTGTATAAATAGTGGATGTTTTGGATATAAAAACCTTAAATGAATGAGAAAATTGATTTATCAAACCAATTATCAGCCTGATGATGGTGTGAAGCATCGAAGGAATCTAATTTTATGCAATTCAAGTAAGGGAATTTATTTATTTAAATTTTATTTTAATATTTTAGTGTAAGGGTTTTTCCTTAAAATTATATATATATATATATATATATATATATATATATTCAAATAAAGTTTCTAAGATAATAAATATATATATATATAACATATATAAATAATATTTAGGTAGATTCACTTTATTTAGCAATGTATCAAATGAGGAGTGACTTCCATTTTATAGTTTTTTATGGTGGAAGGCATCAACCTCATTCAGGTTTATTACCTATGGAGGTAACTGTAAACGAATTACACACCTCCATAGAACTATTTTCTAATAATATAAAACCATGTCATTTTTTTAATAAAGTAAAACTTATTAAAAACCCAAGTTTTTTTGAAAAAAACAATATAAAAAAATCCTCAACAAATTTTTTTATTAAAGTTTTATTTGGATCCTTAAAGATAAATTCAAGGATAAAAATGAAATTAATTCATCATTAACACTACCTCCACCTAAAATCAAATAAATTTATTTCAGTAACATACACTCATCATATGAAATTATATTGTATCAACCCAAGACCCTAGGGTTGCGCAGCACTACAGTTGCATATTCCAATTCTTCTATCTCCACCCTCTCCATTTCTTTCCTTCCCTTCACTCTATCATTTCTCTAGTTGTGTGGAGATTTCCTTTGTAAGAAGTTAGTGGAAATGGAGGTGTTAAGTTAATAATTAGTGTTAATGGTATAATTCTAACAAATCGGAGGTATTTACAAATTTATGGAACACATTTAAATATAATTATCATCCTCGTCAACTTCATCTCCTCATCCTCCTCACTCATTGATTATTTGTTTGGTGAGATATTTTTTCCTTTTTTATCATCATTATTGCTTTTCTGTTAGAAAATCCTTATGGTAAACAATTTTTTCATAGTAAAATCATTAGGTATTCATTATTTTAGTTTTACATGTATTTGTTCCACCACTAAGAATATCTGATTACTATCCATGTATATGAAATAACTCCTTGTTTATTAAAATGTTTTATCAATAATATTTATATCTTCTAGTTGATTGAATGAGATTTTATTATTATTTTTTATCATATTTTAGTTTCTTGTTACTCCATAATTTCTTATATAATATTTTCTTTTGTTTAGTGTATTTATGAAATATTTTATGTGGAGTAATTATTTTCTTAACTTCAATTACCCATTTTATTCAACATACTGAAATTATTTCAAATAATCAAACGTTGAGTTTCCCTTATTAGAATTGTCTATAACTTTCACTTTTGATAATGAATATGTTATTTTTTTATGTATTATAAAAATTTAATCTTTTATGAACCTAATTGGATGTATATGAATCGAAAATGGATGTAATCTAATCTTTTCATAAATGAATATGAAGATAGAGTTAAAGAGTTCATCATATTTGAAATAGAGCATGCAGAAGACCCTTCTAAAATCCTATATCTGTGTTTACATTGTTTTAATTCAAGAAACATTTGTCTGGATGAGTTGGAAGAATATTGGATTTGTCAAAAAATTGATAAAAGATGAAAATTTTGGACTAAACATGGGTAAAAATGAATCTGTAAATCGATTGGGATGATACTCTAGTCTATGAATCATTTTATATGAATAACATTGTAAAAGATGATGGAGATCTCATGGAAGAAATGTAAATGAAAATTGAAGATGAACTTATTGATTGTCCAAAGATGTTTGGGGAGTTAAAAAATTCTTCCAAGAAACCATTATATACTGGTTTTACTAAACACACAACATTAAAAGTTGTATTGAATTTATATAATTTGAAAGCTGGAAGCAGATAGAGTGACATCTGCCTTACAGAACTACTTGTTCTTATGAAAGATATGAT
Organism: Viscum album; assembly: GCA_963277665.1. Taxonomy (NCBI): domain Eukaryota; kingdom Viridiplantae; phylum Streptophyta; class Magnoliopsida; order Santalales; family Viscaceae; genus Viscum; species Viscum album. Next base: position 1,326,725,720 of record OY728127.1, on the reverse strand, counting down.
ACTAGAAGAAAATGATCTACCTTTCCAATCATATGATGCTAAAAGAATGTTACATTCAATTGGAATGATCTCTAAAAAATAAATTCTTGTCCAAATGATTTCATATTGTTTCTCAAGGACCATGAATCACTCGTAAAATGCCCTAACTGTGGCGTAGATCGATACAATAAAAATGAATCAAGTCCTTCAAAATATGTTTGATACTTTCTTATAATTACAAGGTTTAGAAGACTATATGGATTTCAAGAAACTAAGAGACAATTAATATGGAATGTAGATACAAGAATTAAATATTTAACCTATATCATCCACCAGATTCTCCTCATTAAAATAAAATTGATTACGAGTTTCCTGAATTTTAGATGAGATAAGAAGCTTTCATCTTGAATTATCGACAGATGGAATAAATCAATTTGGTGTATAGAATAGTACTCAGAGTAAATGGACCTCCATTTAGGTAAATTATAACTTGCCACCAGGGTTATTCAGGAAGCACAAATACATTATGTTGTCTCTGCTTATATATAGACCAAATAAACCAGGTAATGATATTGATGTCAACTTTGACCCATTGATCGAAGATCTGAAATTGATGAGGGATACAAATGTTATAATGTATGATTATCATAGAAGTTATGAATTCATATTGAGTCCCATGTTGTACAGAATGATAAATGACTTTCCAAATTACGAAAATTTATCAGGCTATAGAAATAAAGGGATTTTTGGGTGTCCCATTTTTGAAAAATTCACATACTCAGTTTAGTTGAAACATTCCTCGAATACTATTTTTTTAGGGCATCATAAATTTTTACCTCGACAACATAAATATTGATCCTAGATGATATCATTTTATAGGAATATCAATCAAGGTACAACACCATCTCCAATAATGGGAAATCAATAGTACAAAAAAGTAAAAAAATATTGACACAATTTTGGTAAAACATTTTCAAAAAACCTTACAAAATTAAGTTGGAAGAAGAGATTATTTTTTTTGAATTACCATATTGGAATTATTTGTATGTAATACATTTTCATAATGTCCTTCATGTAGAAAAAAATGTATTTGATAATGTTATTGTCACATTACTAAATGTTCCTAGAAAAATGAAATATGGAATCAAGGCTAGGTTGGAATTGATTGAAATGGGGATAATGGATGAGTTGGCACCGGTAAAGGGAAAACAATGAACTTTTCTTCCTCCAGTAGCTTACACTCATTCTAGAGATAAAAAATGGCAATATTCCCCTTTCCTTACAAGTGTAAAAGTTCCATAAGGGTATTCATCCAATATTAAGAATATCATGTGAATGACTAATTTTAAGTTACAAGGACTAAAATCACTGGGAAATTATGTTTTGATTCAAGATTTAATTCATGTTGCCTTCTGTTTCATTCTGCCTCAATATGTATGATATACATTAACTATACTCTACTTCTTTTTAAAATCCATATGCAGTATAGTTATATACCTAGTGAAGTTTCCCATCATGAATAAAGATATTTCAGTAATATTATGTGAATTAGAGATGTTTTCCAACCATCATTATTTGATATAATGGTCCACCAGATGGTTCACTTGGTCAAAGAAGTTCAACTATGTGGTCATGTCCATTATATATGGAAGTAACCCATTGAACAGTATATGAAGATTTTTGGAAAATGGTATGTCAAGAAATAAATTCTACTAGAAGGTTGAATTGAAGAATGATATATTGTTGAAGAAGATATTGAATTCTTTACTGATTATCTATCCGATGTTGAAAGCACCAGTCTCCCAAAGTCTCATCATAGCGAATGCCTTATGGGCGAAAGGATTTTTGAAGAGATTTTTTTAAAATTACCTTGATTGAGTGGGAGCAAGAACATATTTACATATTACATAATAGTGAATATGTTGATCCATACATTAAATCCCATAAAGAAATTATTAGATATTTGAATCCATCAAGGGATAAAATATGGATATAAAATACACATAATCAACAGTTTACAGGATGGTTTAGATATAAAATTTATAAGAAGTAATCTAAAAATCTGAATTTAATTATTGAACGACTTCAATGGTCAGCCAGTGGACCAAATAAAAATGTAATATCTTATGCTGGTTTTGTAATCAATGGTTATAAACTCTATACAAAAGAAAATGATGACTTCAGTACGATCCCAAATAGTGGTGTTATACTTATGGATGAAGCGATTCACATATCTAGTTCCAAGGATAGAAATACAAGTTATGAAAATATGTCATATTTTGGAATTATATAATAGATATATGAGTTGGATTATACAACCTTTAAATTTTCTCTTTTCTTTTTAAAATGGGTTGAAAATATCAATGGAGTGAAATTTGATGAAATAGAATTTTTGAAGGTGAATTTCTATGTAGAAGGGGAAAAAGACAATCCCTTCATAATGGTATCACAATTAGTGCATTTATTTTATGTCTCTGATCCCACAAATAAGAATTGGTCTATTTTCCTACTGGAGACCAAATCAAATGTTGAGTCATATGAAAATTCAATAGAGGATGACCCTTTCATTGGTACATCACAATCAATTCATTCCATTCACAATGTAGATAATTTCTTGTATGTTAGAGGGGACTACAGAGAGGGGATTTGGATTCTCTATAGAGGAACCAAATATTAGAAACCTTTAAAAAAATAAAGAGTATTCAATGATAAGGTAAAAGTAATTTTTAATATATTATGTTTTCCTCATAATATTATATATTCTCTACTACATTAAAATAATCTAAATTAAATGTTTTACTACTAATTCAGAAAATATCTTCCGTACATGATGATGTTACCAATCCCTATGAAGAACAAACTATAATAAAGAAACCCATTTGGAAATATGTAATGGTAATGTTATGATATAGTTTCTCAATTTTACTAAAAATTATATTATGGAACACTGATTAAATATTCATTATTCCTTATAGAGTTAATTTATTTTATAATATCTTTATCCATGTGACATACCTTTTCAATAAGAGCAATAACATTGTCTCTACTCAATCACATTGGTAATCTTGATGTTTCCATAGTAAAATCATTGTCCATATAATTAATATATTATTTCATAATTATGTTTAATTTATTTATTTTTAGTATTAATCTCATAATAATTATTTTTTAGAGGGGTTCTTTTATTCAAGTTGGATATGTCCATATTTCATGCCTTTATTCATCAAAACATACACAAACTTCTTCTCCCTCAAAACCTTTTCACCCCTCCATTGTTGAATTTATTACTTTACATCAAGTTATTTCCATTGTATTTTCAAGAAGAGAAATGATGTTGCCTCTGGTCAATAATTGAGGTAATTTTGATGTTTACAGCACAAAATAATTGTCTATAGAATTAATATATTATTTCATATATATGTATAATTTATTTATTTTTAATATAACTCACATAATAATAGGTTTCTTATACATTTGTATTATTTTGTTCGAGTTGGGGTGATCTATCCATATTTCATGCTTTTTTCACCAAAACATCCACAAACATCTTCTCCCTCAAAACCTTTCACTCCGGGAGTGTTGACATTAATCACTTTCCTTCAAGTTCCATCCACTGTTCAATCACAAAGGTAATATTGATATTTTCATAGTAAAATCATTTTCTATTGAATTAACATATTATTTCATATTTATGTTTAATTTATATATTTTTATTATTACTCATAATAATTGTTTTCTTATACAGGTGGGTTATTTTTTTGAGTTGAGGTGGTTTGTTCAAAACTAATCATGCAGTGAGAGTAGTTCAAAAAATAAAGTCAATATAAATCATGGTAACATTGATAGTTAGGATCATTTTGAGACTTTGGGATGTATAGGATTAGCCACACCTCAATCCGACACATGATGTGACCAGTATGACTCTAATTACTTCTTTCTATTTAAAATTAACATTAATTTGAGTAAAAAAGACAACTGACATACTCAAAAATGAGGAAAAATATTCATATTGATTTGATACTTTAAGAAAATTATCCAAACGTAGTTTTTAATGTGTTGGAATCATCCACACCTCAATCTAATATACGATGTTCCCAATATGCCTCAATGTGTCTATAATCAGTTTTAAATCGACATTTTAATTCAAAAAGTGTCACTCACTGAAAACTAGTCAAACAAGTTCATATTTTCTTGAAAATTAGGGGCATAGATTCATAAATCATTTATTATGTGTATGAATTAGTCTCAAATAAAACTGATACATGATGTGATCTGTATGAGTCAAAGTGTGTGTTTCAAGTTTAAAATGAAATTTTAGTAAAAAATACAAGTGACGTACACAAAATAAAGTAACCACATTCATATTGTTTTTCTACTTTAGGAAAAAAAATACATAAATAATTTTTAATGTGTAAGAATCAGTCGTACCTCATTCTGATTCACTGTGTGACCGATATGAATCTAAGTGAATCTTTATTTAAAATTGACATAAATTATAGTAAAAAAACAAATGGACCTACTCAAAACTAAAAAAACACATTAATATTGTTTTTATACATTAATGAAATAATCCACAAGAGATTTTATACATATATGAATCAGTCTCACCTCAATCTGATGCACAGTGTGAGCGGTATGACTCAAAGTGTCTGTTGTCAATTTAAAATCGCCATTTTAGTTAAAAAAGTGTCACTCAATAAAATCCAATCAATCACACACATATTTTCTTGATAATTTAGGAAAATGATTCATAATTAATTTTTGAAATGTATGAATTGATATCAAATTAAACCGATATGTGATGTGATGGGAATGATTCAAAGTTTGTGTTTCTAGTTTAAAATGACATTTTAGTAAAAAAGATAATTGACATACTCATAATTGATAAAACACATTAATATTATTTTGATACTTTGTTAAAATGATCCTTAAGTCATTTTAAATGTGTATGAATCATTCACACCCCAATATGACACACGTTGTGACTAGTATGACTAAAAGTGTGACTTTTTATTTAAAATTGACATCAATTTTAGTAAAATTAACAACTGAACTACTCAAAACTGTGAAAATGAAATCATATTGTTTAAATAATTTACAATAATGATCAATATGTTATTTTTTTACTTGTAGGAATTATTTTCACCTCAATCTGATACGCGATGTTCCTAGTAGGACTCAAAGTTTCTATTATTAGTTTAAAATTGACATTTTAGTTCAAAAAGTGTCACTCATTGAAAACTGATTGAATGTGCTTAGATATGCTTCATAATTTAGTAAAATGATTCATAAGTTATTTTTTATGTGTAGGAATCTGTTTCACATCAAATTGATACATGATGTGATCAGAATGAGTCAAATGTGTGTGTTTCCAGTTTAAAATGACATTTTAGAAAAAAAAGACAACTGACATAGTAAAAACTGAGAAAAAACATTCATATTGTTTTGATACTATAGTAAAATGATCCACAAGTCATTTGATATGTGTTGGAATTGGCCACACCTCAATCTGACACATGGTGTGACTATTATGACTCTAAGTGTATCTTTTTATTTAAAATTGACATCAATATTCATAAAATTAACACTTTGAGTTAATTTATTTATTTTTATCATCACTAATATAAGAATAATTATTTTATATAGGTGTGTTATTTTTCTTCAGTAGGGGGTGTTTTGTTCAAGAATAGTATGATTCATGTTTGGATTAAAAGATAATGTAAAATTGATGTTTTTTAATGTATGTAATAATTTTTATTTATGTAATTGTGTAAAATAATGTTTTTAATATCTATAATATACTCTTTTTATTTCTTCTATTTGATTTTTAAATTTCATTTCATTTAAATTCTATATTGAGACGTGTTTTTGTTGATATCTGGTGTGTTTCTAGTGCTTTTGGTGATGTGGTGTGTTGTAACATCACATTGCAGGGTTTCTATAGTTTTCTATTATATCACACTATAGTATAGCCTTTTATTAGTGCTTTTAAAATCACTAATAATGGAAAAATTTATCTAGGATTTTAAAATCACTGACAAAGATAACATCTAAAATTTCTTCTAAAATTGTTGATAAAGGTTTACTTTATTAGCACTTCTATCAGCACTGATAAAAGATCCTTTATCACTACTTTTATAAGCACTGATAAAGGGTTCCTTTAGCAGTGCTAAATAAAAGCACATATAAATGGATCCTTTATACCAACATTTAAAATAGATGATAAAGGTATCATTTATATTCTCTTTTTTAATGTCGATAAATAACCCCTATATTAGCACTTTTTCAGCACTAATAAATGACCTGGGCTTTTAACCTCTCTCATATAGTTAGGGATTTTCTAGAACTGATAAAGGTTATTTATAGCATTATAAAGGCATGTTTTGTAGTATTGAATCCAATATTACATTTGAAAATTGAAATTGAGTGATAATATGGTACTACTCTCTACTGCATTATTTATAGAACATGAACTTTTGTAAGCTTTCCATCTAAATTTTCCCTTATAATCCATGAAATCCTTATTTATGTTAACCCTATTACAAAAATTCCAACAATAAGGACCGGGCTTGATCAATTTACCTTGAATCTGACCTATGGATTTATCTTCTAATCATTTTTTAATTGTCAATTGAGGTGATAGTTCGCTACCTTATACATTCATCATGGTTTTATTATGCATCTAGTATTATCACCATCTCAGTTCCTCATTAAGTATGAGTATTCTAAAATTATCGAAAACTATGTCTTTATTCCCAAAATAATTTATTACAATAGTTACTATCACATCCTTGATTTTTGGAAGTAATTATAAAGATAGCAGTTTCAATACATCTTCTATGAACTTGACATTAACTGATTCAAGATTATATAAAATCATTTTAAATTCATTCACAAAATCAACCAGATTTTTCAATTTTTAAATACATTTTTTAAGAACCCTTCACATTATGATAAATTTTTTCATCATTTTCAGTTATTCAGACAAGTCTTCTAGTGAATTAATCAACTCCAGTGTGTCATTTTCTTCTTGTATATTGGTGGTGAGATTCCACACTAATGAAATCTGAATCAAAACTAATACCTATTTCCCAACCATTCACGTTCACATTTCTCCACTAATTCCAAATTGACTCCTTTAAATGAACTTTATGGTTCTTCTAAATGAGATAATCCTCTCACTACATTCCCTAGAAGCCAAAATCCATTCCATCAAACTTATTTATCCATGCATTTCCTTACTCAAACACCATATCTTCTATTACATGTAACTCCCACTGAATCAAAAAATAATGTTAAGACAAGTAAAAATGTTACCTAAGTTGTTAATGAGTTTATGGCCAAAAATTATTTAATATATCTTTGATACCATTTTTTATCATCCCACACAGCTTCTATTTCTTAGAATTTAGGTCACCATAAATAAATATTATTGAAAAAATGATCCAGAATGATCCTCTCAAACTTTAGTATACAAGAAATTTGGTAGAAAACCTCACCCTAGTAACCATGCTAAATAAAAATACTCTAGTGATCACACACCCAAATTATAAAAAATATAATGTAAAAAACTCAAAAATTAATTAATGAAAGGAACACTTTGATTTATGTTCTTTGTACATTATTCATACATCCTTGAGAAAAAACTACTAACATTTTTATTAATATAAAGTTACACAAGATTAAAATTACATCGATATATACAATTGATATCAAAAATACTTTTTCCTTCATATTCTAGAACACATGGATGAGTGTTCCCACCCCACTCAAATAGTGGGTTATAGCCCTTCAATCCATTGCATTATCATCTACAATTAATGGGGGTGGTCCACCATTTTCCTCGATGGCCTATAATCTCCTACATCTTTCCTCATATTGACTTCCAATATCCAATAAAATGTAATCAACCTAATTTTTCAATACTTTATCATAAAAAAATATTGTAATAAATTTAAAAAAAATATTACAAGAAACCATAACTTCCACTTTTCCTCTTTCTGGTAATGTCCATCACACACCAATCAAAATATGTAACTTTATGTTAAAACTATCATTTTTGGATTCATGTGATATAATTTCACTAAACTTCAGGCCAATATATCTACCAATGTTTCTCCTTTTGGAATAATTGAATCATAACCTAAGAAGGATTCATATTTGTAACATTACGACCATAGTTATATTTTCTTGGTCATCTAAAATATAGTAACATGTTGTCTTATGGCCACAATCCATGGTTTTCTGTGGTCATATATGAAGTTACCCAATCGGGATCCAAGTATCACTGAGAGGGGGAGAGGGTGAATCAGTGATATCTTTTCTTTTATGTTTCCTTTACTTTTGAAACAACCTTCACTGCCTGTTAAATAGTTATTTCCCAACTAAACACACACAACCACATGAACACAAGATTTAAAAAGTTCACTACTAAACAAGAGTATAAAAATCCTTGGTATTTTATAGAAATAATTCAGTACCACACAATCTATAAGAAAACAATCCTTTGATGTGGAATAAAATGAGTAGGATGTGCCCTTACACTCGTGTAGCACTTGGAAAATAATCTGCAAGTGAGTGTGCACCCTCTTAGCACAAATAGGGAATTACAGTATTTCAGTGCTTCTTTATAACTAAACAAGTGTATTCTTTATAGTACAAATATTCACTTTCCTACCTAGAATCTAGTAATAACTATCTTACACACAACTAAATACGTACGAAGAACCCAAATCTTTCTCACACCCTTTTGGGTGTCTTTCATGCAACTTTTATGCCACGCACGCAAGATCTGACTTTTGTCATGAAACACCTCTTACGCACAACTCTATTTCTTTTTTTTTAATCCCCTTTACATAAAATTATTTCACGCCTCCAATCTTGGGATTTCTCTAAGTGTTGAGCTTTAATAATGTGAGGGGTCACCTCTTATTTATAGAGCTCGTCGACCCCTACGCACAAAAACCTCAATGTGTCGCGCATGATCCTGACGTGTCGCGCAAAACCCCATTTGACGTCGCATTGGGCACATAAGTCTCTTTTATTCTAGCATCAAATTTCATGCACTTTCTAAATCTTTTGCGCACTTCATTCCTTTTCCATTTTCCAAAGTATTGAACTCGGATCATGTCTTGCACGCAACATTCCAAACTCCCTTCAATCTTGTGCCCAAAAACCAATCCTTCACAAAAGCCTTTACTTTGCCATATTTTGTTGTTCAGATCATGGAACTCTTCTTGCGCACAAAATATCAAGCCATCTTCAAACATGCACTCATCATCCTTTTCCAAAATCACATTTCTCCATCTCTAGATTTTCAGTCCAAAAGTTTTTGCAAACACTGGAAAATAGAGCCACCTTAAAACGTTATTTTGTTCTACCTCTAGATTGTACATTACTTTTTAATTTCTCTCTTCACTGCATCCCACAACCATTCTTCATCTTTCATCATGAAATCCACTATCGTGATATGTATCCTTTGATCGAATATCTTTAGCATCATCAGATTTTCCAAGGAGAGTATTGCAACTTCCCTGTCTTCCACCGACATCTTTCCTTCCAATAAAAACTAAATATGAATGGCATCACGTTTACTCCCCCTTTACTTTATAAGGATTGCATCAAAATTCCTCCTAACTTATGATATTTTTAAAATACAATTCATTAAGGAATCATCTGGTTTACAAGTCCTTTACAAAGTGAATTGGTTTATCTTCGTTGACAAGAAAAGACAACACTCTATAACAGCAAATCCTTCTTGCTTCTTTCTCCATAAAACATGGTCCAAAAGTAGTGAATATAAAATTACATGATCATATCTCATCATCCTTATTCAAAACATATTTCAAGCTTCTACTTAAGAATTCTTCGCTTCTTCTACTTTCCTAGAATACAACAACATTTTTTCCTACAACCACTCAAACAAATATTTAGAATAGTTCACATACATACATTCTAGATTCGCATCTTACCCACAACTTTCCCTCTTTACATTATTCCATTAGGATAGTTTTATGAAACAATTCTCCCCTTGACAACACTATCCAAAGTTAAGATGAAATTGGGGACAGAAACACATACCTCAACCTTGATGAGAAGGAGGTTGGACACCCATGTTCAACCTCAATTTTTAAAATGGTTCCTTCAGTAATGGTTTTGTGAATATATCAGCAACTTGTTTAGATATAGGAATGTACTAAATCCTCAATTCATTCTTCTCCACCTACTCTTTGATGAAGTGGTACTTTATGTCAATGTGTTTTGAAAAAGAATTTTGTACCGGATTCCTTGTAAGATTGATTGCACTATAATTATCACAATCCAAGAGCAATGGTAGATTTAATTCAACAAGTAGATCTTCCAACTGAGTCTTCATCCACATAAGTTGGGTAGAATCATGAGTGGAAGAGATATAATCAGCTTCAGTTGTGCTAAGGGTTACTCAATTCTGTTTCATTGTATGCCAAATTATACAACTTTTACCCATAATGAAAACTCCACCAGTTGTGGATCTTCTATCATCAATGTTTCAAAACCAATCAGCATCTGAATACCTGAAAATATCAATATTTTCTATGCCATCATAAATGATTCCAAAAACTTTTGTGCCTTTTATATATTTGAGAATTCTTTTTTGAGCAATCAAATGTTATTCTTTAGGACCACTCTGAAATCTTGCACATAAAGTTACAGCATAGACATTGTTGGGTCTTGAGGCAATCAAATATAACAAACTTCTAATCAGCTTTCAAAACTCTTTCTGATCAAATTTCATACCTTCTCCATATTTAGACAACATAGTTCCCACTGAAATTGGTTTGGAAACTAGTTTCGAATTTTCTATGCCAAACTTCTTCAGAAGATCCTTAGTATACTTTTCTTGAGACAGAAAAATGTGATTCTTCTTCTATGAAATTTGTATCCCAAGAAATTATTTCATTTCTCTCAGTATGGAAATCTCAAATAACTTCTTCATCTCCTCAAAAAATCTATCACATGATCTTTCATCATTCCCAGCAAATATAATGTCATCGACATAAACAATTACGATTAGTGAAAACTCCTAACACTCCATGATGTAAATATTGTTGTCAACACTACCTTTCATAAAATTCATCTTCCTCAAGAAAGTATCTAATTTAGAATACCATTCCCTTGGAGCCTGGTTTAGCCCATACAAAGCCTTTTTTAACCTTCACATATAAATTTCATCCTTCCCAATAAAAAATCCAAAAGGTTGATCAATTTAAACTTCCTCATCAAGGTCACCATTCAAGAATGCAGATTTTACACCCATTTGAAAGATTTTATATCCTCATTGTGCAGTAATAGAAAGAATGATTCAGATTGTTTCTAATCTTGCCACCAGATAAAAGGTTTCATCAAAATCAATGCCTACAATTTGTGAATACCATTTTCAAAAAAATATTTCATTGTTTCTTATCACTTCACTTTCTGCATTTAGCTTCTTTCAGAAAACCCACTTTGTACCAATAGTGTTCTTGTTGTCTGGCTTGGCTACAAGTTTTCAAGTATCATTATTCTCTATCCGATCAAGCTCTTAATTCATAGCTTTAACCCATTCTGGATGCTCAAATTCTTCATTTGCATCATTTGGTTCAACTTTTGAATAAAGATAAGTATGTGTAATATCATTCATTGTTCTTCTTGTTTGAACCCTCCGATGTTGATCTCCAATAATGCTCTGAGCCTATACTTGTTTCCTCATCCTAGGATGAGCTATTAAGATTTCAAATTCATCACTTGATATTGTTGAGTCTGAATCCTCTTTTTGAGTAGAATTAACATAGTTTGCAGCATTATCGGAATCTTTAACAAACTCTTCTCTGTCCTAGTAAACTTCCACGTCAACATATGACTGCTTTTCTTTCTCAACATTTTCAACAACTTTTACATATAGAGAATCAATAATTATTATGGTTTCTTTGTTAAGACATCAATATCCTCTTCCTTCTGGAGCATAGCCAAGAATAATTCCATCATCATCTCTTTGATCAAACTTTCCAAGGTTTCTACCTTTATTCTTTATAATGCATGGACTCCCAAAAACTCTTAAGTGTTTCAGACTTGCAGTTTTTCCATAAAACATTTCGTATGGAGTCATATCTGAGTTTGGTCTATAGAAACCTTGGTTCTAAATATACACAAAAGTGTTCATGGATTTCCTCTAATAATAATGAGAAATTCAATGTTCAAGTAACATAGTTCTCCCCATTTCCACCAGACTTCTATTCTTTCTTTCAGCAACCCCATTTTGCTGAGGTGTGTATAGTGAATTGAACTCGTGCCGAATTCCATACTTCTCAATATAACATTCAAAATTTTCATTATTATACTCACCAACATTATCAGTTCTTAAATTGTTCACTGAATACTCACATTCCTTCTCAGCTTTCCTTTAGAAACTCTTAATAATTTTCAGAGAATCTAACCTATATCTCATGTACATAACACAAGTAATGCGAGTAAAGTCATCAATGAAAGTAATAAATTACTTGTCTCCATTTCTATATTTCTTTCTCATTGGTCCATAGATATCAGAATGTATGAGTTTTAGGAGTCTTTTTGATAGAATTTCAACTCTCTTATGCAAAGAGTTTGTAATTTTCCTTTTTTCACAAATAGTTCAACACCAATCTCTTCTTCTTGATAAATCTGGAATATCTCAGACATTGTCTCACTTTGATAACTTGTACATATTTCTCTAACACATGTTTCCTAGTCTTTTATTCCAAAACTGATTTTCTTCTACCAAACCCATGTAACAAGTGTTTTATAATTTACCAACTTGGAACAAATTACCTTTTGTATGTTGGCCTCTTGTAACTACATTTCCATCATTTTCAGTTTTTACAAAAAAAACCCATATTTTCTAAATATAACTTTGTTTCCCTCATCACAGAGTTGTGACACAATTAGCAGGTTGTGTTTCAGCCCATCAACATACAGTGTTTTCCTAGATTTCATCTTTTCTTTTCCAAAGATGGTTGATCCAACACCTTTGACCCTTAGAGATTCGTCATTTCCAAATGTGACCTTTCCTTATTTGAAATATTTCACATTCTTCAATAGATTTAAGTCTCCTATAATATGATAAGAACACCCACCATCAAGTTTCCATGGACATTATCCTTTTGTATCTTTCAAGGCAGTTTATATAATAAGAGCTTTCTATTCTTCCTTTTTAGTTTTCACCTCCATCTTCTAAGATTTGTTAAGAAACTTTTGTTGTGATGGAAACAAAATAAGACATCACTTATCAAGATGTACAAGCTATTAAAATCTTTCACAAACATTTTCCAATGGTTGGAACCTATTTTCAAATTTCATGTTATCCTTCTTAGATTTCTTCTGAACATCCTTCTCGTACTTCCCTTTATGATAGGATTGACACACCCTCAAGCCTTGTCTTCAAAAACTTGTGGAATAGTAGTAATTTTTTGATTGAACCAACACATGTTTTTAGTGTATCTGAATCCACCACAAAACCATCAGTAACCATAGAATGAATATTTTCCTTTGAAACTTCTCTATTGACTGGAGTTGTGAACATGATTCTCAATAACCTTCTTAAAATAACTTTTTTGATCATCAAACTTCCTGTTTTCAATCATAACTCTATTCTTCAGCTAAAATTTATCTATACCAGAAGTAGTAGAATTGTTTATGGACTCAATATTTTTAGGTTATTATAATTTTTCAGCATTGTTGACTTTTTCCCCATACATAGTCTTTCTAGCTTTTTTATTATTAGAACCATTTTCGTCTTTCCTCTCAACCTTTGAAGGTAACTTCTGTGGATCCTTCTTTGGTTCATTTTTACTAAAACATTCACCAAATTATAAGATAGATTTTTTGAAACTTATATTCAATTATTTATCTTTATAATGTTTTTGTTGGACAGGTTCCAACTCTTCTTATTTTGCCTTCAGTTTTACTTCATGATGATCATTGCAATTATTTTCATTTTTAAGTGAATTCTTCAGATCATCAGAATCCTTTTCCATATTCATTTTCTTATCAGGAAAACCTTATTTATTTTTTAATGTGTAATTTTCATTTATCAACTTCTTTTTTTCCTTTTCAAGCCTTCCGATCTTCCTCAAACATTCTTTCAAATATTCTTTCAGATGATATTCAAGTTGAGTTTCTTCTTCTTTAGAACTACTGCTCCCATAATCTTCATTATTCATTGATACAATAAAGGAATTCTCTCTACCTATCTTATCAAATGATTTCTCATATTCATATCTTTTTCTTAATCATATTTTGATAAAAAGCTTCTTATTTTTTATTTGAAGAACTTTTTATCCTTCCCCTTTGAAAAATATTTGTCTTCGTCAGCATGTTTCTTCTAAGACATTCTTTTCCATCTATCATCACCATAATTATCTTCTTCTTTATTCTTTTGAGGACAGTTATCTGCAAAGTGACCAATGGCTCCTCACTCAAAACATTTCAAGGGAATTTTTCCCTTGTATTTCCATGTACCACTTTTCACATTCTTAGAAAAAAAGTATACAATTTCATCAAAAAATTTGCATACCTCATCTTCAAAATCGGATTCACCAACATCATCTTCAATAAGAGTCTTCTTTGACTTCTCTCTATTTGTAGCCTTGAATGTCATTTCTCTATTGACTTTTTTTTACCTTCATAGTCTTCTCCCTTCTCATTTCATAAGTAATGAGAGTGATATGAAAATAATATAGAGATAATGTTTTAGGGTCTCTATATTTTAATGAAAAAACTTTAGCATCAAACTTGTCCGGAAGAATTCTCAAGATCTTTTCAACAACTGTAGAATCCTATAAATTTTCACCAAGACATATAATTGTACTAACAATGTTGTTTATCCTGGTAAAAAAGTCCCCAACTGATTCATGATCACCTATCATTATGTCTTCATACTTCAGCCTCCAGATTTGAAGTTTTTCCTTCTTCACTTTTGTATTCCCTTCGTAGATATTTTTCATTTTGTCCCAGATTCCTTTGACTATAGCGGCGCCTTTCGCTCTTAAAAATTCACTCTCAGAAAGAGATGAGAGTAATACATTTTTATCTCTTCCAACATTCTCAAGATTCTTTGTATAAGTTAGAGTAAGGGGAAAATTGTCATCAATAGTAGTAAATCAATCTTTTTTAGTTTCAAGAACATCATATCCAAGAGACATAAGATAAGGAATCATTATATCTTTCCAAATATGATAATTATTCCCATCATATATCGGAATACCCTTACTATTCACGCAATTTGGATTCTCCATCAAAACTTATCTTCAAAACTTTAGCAAATAAAAAATGAAGGTAACCTCCCTATGATACCAATTGAAGTTACCCAATCAGTATCTAAGTATCACTGAGAGGGGGAGGGGTGAATTAGTGATATATTTTATTTTAAGTTTCCTTTATTTTTGAAACAACGTTCACCTCCTATTAAATAGGTCTTTCCCTACTGAACACACACAACCATAGGAACACAAGATTTATAAGGTTCACAACTCAACAAGAGTAGCTACATCCTTGGTATGGTATGAAAATAATTCAGTACCACACAATCTACTAGAAAACAATCCTTTGATATGGAATTCAATGATTAGGATATGCCCTTACACTCGTGTAGCACATAAAAACAATATGAAAGTGTGTGTGAACCCTCTTATCACAAATATGGAATTACAGTATTTTAGTGCTTCTTTACTATTGAACAGGTGTATTCTCGGAAGTACAAATATTCACTTTCCTACCCAGAAGCAGGTAAGAACTATATTATGCACAAATGAATATGTGCAAAGAACCCAAATCTTTTGTGCATCCTTTTAGGTGTCTTATGTGAAACTTTTATGCCACGTGTGTATGATCTAACTTTTTTCACGAAACACCTCTTCCACACAACTTCAATCTTGCTCGCAACTCTCTTCTTCTGTGCAAATCTATTTCTTTCACACACTATCCTTTACTTAAAATTCTTTCATGCCTTAGATATTGGGATTTCTCTAAGTTTCGAGCTTTAATGATGTGATGGGGTTACCTATTATTTATAGACCTCTTCGAACCCTGCATGCAAAAACCTCAATGTGTCATGCATGATCCTGACGCATCGCAAAAAACCCCATTTGAAGTGGCATTGGGTGTGTAAGTCTCTTTTGTTCCAACCTCATAATTCACACACTTTCTAAATCTTTCGCGTACTTCAAGCCTTTTCCATTTTCTGAAGTGTTTACCTAGAATCATGTCTTGCGCACAACATTCCAAACTCCATTAAATCTTGCTGAAAAAACCAATATTTCACGCAAACCTCTCCTTTTCTAGATTTTTATGTTTAGATCATGGAACTCTACTTACTTGAAACATACCAATCCATCTTCAAACTTTAACGCATTATCCTTTTCAAAAATCACATTTCACCATCTCCTGATTTTTAGCCACAAAAATTTGGAAAACAATAGAAAACAGTGCCACCTTAAAAAATTCTTTTGTTCTACCTCTAGATTGTACATTCTTTTTTCATTTTTCTCTTCACTGCATCCCATAACCATTCTTTATCTTTCATCATGAAATCCACTATTGTGATATATATCCTTGGATCTAACAGCTTTAATATCGTTAGATTTTCCAAGGAGAGTATTGCAACTTCCCTACCTTCAACCATCATATTTCCTTAAAATCAAAACTGAATATAATTTTAATCACCATTCCTACCCCTTTCCTTCATAAGGCTTTCATCCAAAGTTCTCCTAACTTATGATATTTTTAAAATATAATTCAACAAGGCATTGTCTGGTTTACAATTCCTTTACAAAGTGAATTGATTTATCTTCCTTGACAAAAAAAGAAAACACTCTGTAAAAACAAATTCTTTTTACTTCTTTCTTCATCCAACTTGGTCCCAACAATATGGGTCTTACTACAGTGGGTATTGTGGCTTCTAGTCATATTTTGACATGGTAAACAATTTTTTTGGCATGGTAAAACCATAGAAACAAAATGGGAGGACCGTAATCCATAGGACACAATGTTCATATATATGTGGGTACAAGAAACAAATTTTTAACATGAAATTATGATCAAATTTTGAAATAAAATTTCTTCCATTAAAATCTTCTCATGTGGCTATATTTCCTTATAAATACCCCTTCTACCACTAGAAAGTTTTTTTATGGTGATAGACCTCATTATTAGTGGCCTATCACCATGGGTCATGTTATCTTTATTCATAGTTCCTCCACATGGAGGCCTAAAATAAAAGTAATAATGGAACATGGCATTAGTAAACTGATGAAGGGATCTATGGATATGATAAAACTCTCCCACAGTGATAGGGTCTCGTGTAGAGGCCCTATAGCCACAAGAAGCATGGATTCTGGAGATAATACACCACTAATAGAACCTATGGACACGAGTGTACTTTCCTATACTGATATACCTCTATATGAAAGCCAAAAAAGCATATTACACCTCTCCCAAGTTATAGTCTTTTATTTGGAGGTATTATGGTCACATGCCACTTGATTTATGGTTATATGCATTAAGGGGAGGCCCTACAGCCACGAGAAATCTCGCCATTGTTTGTAAGATTATTACGGTGATGATATGAAATATTTTTTATGAAATTTATATAATAAATATTTTATACTTATTAAATATTTAAATAGGTATATATATTTATAATATGGTGCAGCTTATTTTTATATTATGTTATGTATAAGGAAGATATGCCTATATCAAAAGTTATTGTTGCAACATTTTTAGAATTATATATAGGTTACTGCTTAGAGTCCCTCCTAAGGTCATAGTCAAGTTTAAATTGGAAATTCATATGGAATTAGTAAATTTCCATGGGTATTACCCATGTAAATAGGACTAAGACCATGGGTCGCACTGTCTATGGCCATAGATAACCCAGGTATATTGATCATCAGTATATAAATATGATAATAATATCCATGGGAGGTACTAGCTATGTCCATATCAATCTTAGGGATGTATAAAACATGTATATATCCACTCCAATATAACTCATGGTTGATATTTCTATGGCCATATCTTACTAGTATAGTCATTAGTCCTAATTCCATGGGCATTACCCATTGTTATAGCACATTTTTTCAGTATTCACACTTAAGTGTATCTCAATCTGTAGTAGGTAAATCCTATATATTACTTCATTATTATTTTCCACCTAAAATACATATCTCTCAAGATCTTACTGTATCTTATAAGTCCATTTAGATTATTATGTAACCCAATTCAATTTAGTTTCTTGGCCCTTTAGTAGTAAAAACTAAATTTCTACTTGAGGATTCATTATCATTAATTAGATTTAAACTTATATAAATTCCATTTTCCTCAAAATAACTCCTAGAGTGATATATTAATTCTCAATTAAATTATAAATGTGTCCCATAAATATTTTTAAAAAAAATTATTGAAATAATATACATTTGTATCTTTTGGATAATCAACAAGTATAAACTTTTCTGATTTTTTGTTATGTTTATCTAGAAAAATGTTGTATATATTATTCACGTCCCTAATTCCTCATAAGAAACAAACAATAAAATCTCCTAGGCTATATATTTTATAGTATCTTTATCACTACTATAGATATAATTTGGTTTTGTGGGAATGAAATGGTTTCCATAGTATATCCCAAGTTGGTTATAGAATGCTCACACAGCCTCATCATAAGTTGAACAATATCCTATAAGGTATGATTCTTTATATTATACACACCATTACACAAAGGTGTTATATGAGAATTGAGTTTTGAAATGATTCTATAATCACTCAATATTATCATTTAATTATGGGATCAAGTATTCACCACCCAAATCTAATTGAATAATCTTAATATATTCTCCTAGTAGATTATATACATTATTCTGGAAAACATTAAACTTTTCAAATGCTTTTAACTTGTTTTTATTAAGAAACACATAACCATATGAATTCAAATCATCCATAAAGTTTATGAATCACCCATACCCACCACTTTATTTAGTATTCATTTGTCTGCATACATCACTAAGTATAAGAATAAATAGTTAAGAAACCTTATAAGGTTTTCAAGTAAATAGTTCTTTTCTCATTTGGAATAATAAACAAAATTCAAAATTTTTGAATTGTTTAATAATAATTTTTTTTAAAAACATCACTATAGAGTCATTGGATTCATTTTTATTTTATTAGCAAAAGGTGATAATACCAAAGATAAGTGCTTTTATTATCAACTTTTGCAGCCTTATCTTGAATATTATAGAATAGATTATCTATATCAAGAATATATATACTATTCAACATATTTCTAATTGATAAATTATTTTATTCATGTTTATAGAATAATATTTTTCTTAATAATGAATAAAAATAATTTCTTGTCTAAACAAGATATATAAAATAAATATTTATTTATGTTTATGATATAATATTAGTTTTCTATTTCTAGAATAAATATTCTAAGAAGACATAGATCATAAGTTATTACTTCTAATTAAAAAAACTCTATCCCCATTAATAACACATATTTATACATTCCATTTCATCAATTCTCAGTTATTTCTTAGTCTGTGCACATAATCATAAATGTGTGATACACCCTCAATATCTAGTACCTGGGATTAATAAATTATAGTGTTTATTTATTTAACATTCATATCCATTTTATTAGAATGCTTATCTTTAAGAACATTTATAAAACCTAGATACTAATATGTTAAACTATAATTACATCTTATAAATTTTCCCTAAATGATATTCTTAATTCATTCTATTATCTATAATAACAAATATTCAATGGGTGACTATTATGTTTTATATAAATTTAGTAAGGATATTTATTAACCTTAATCCCAATAAAATTAAAATTCAATACATCATATTTATTCTTGGGTTAAGAAATGTATTTATATAAATATTGAGTCACTTTATAATTTTTCCCAATATTTAACTATTATGGTGAACAATAATTTTAATAATATTATATATGACTATTTGATAATTAAATGGACGACACATTTCCCAATTTAACATAATAATTATCCTAACTCTATTTCTTTAGGAACTTAATACTATTGAAGAAACCAAGATAATTATAACCCAAATATTACAATTCGATATGGGAACCATATTCAATTAGGGTCACCCATACACAACATTCCTTATACAAGACAATCAATGGGCACTTAATGTAAAGACCCTGACTCAAGTAGCCCAAAATAGATGGTTACTTTATTACATTGGAATAAGATATAAGGAATGATGGAAATTTTTTCTTTATTGGTAAACAAAATACATAACTGAATCTCAAATTACATTTGAAAACACAAATTGAAATATAGTGAAAGTAAATATTTATCATCCCTGAACTCATTAAATATTCCTTCTTCATATACTTTGGAATGGAAAACAAAATAATGGGGAGATAAAATGATTAGTAATGGTTACTTATAATGGAATATATCATGGATAAATATGGAATAATCAATATAAAAATGTAAATAATGGGAAAACATGTCAATTAATCAATAACTTTAGTATAAAGAATAATATGGTATTAATTAACAATGATCAAATAATTCCATATAAATAATCTCAGGAGCTTGAAACTAGTCCATGGATATAATAATTAATAAAATAATAATATGGAAATAAATAAGTATATTCTCAATGAAGAAAATTATTAATATTGTATTTCATGATTTTAGAAATCATAATACGTATACTTTCAATACCTTATGCAAAAGCAGTTTAATTGATGGGTAGGTATACACCAAATTGCCATTTAATGATAGCTTGATAATTTGTCCAATGTGACCTATTGATTTTTGGAGGGGCTATCTATAATAAAATCACAACCATCACTACATGTATAATTCATTTTTAATATATTTAATGGTCAATTCAATTCATAAACAATATGCATTATCAATAAATATCTGTATTTAGTAAAGAATACAGATTTATCAAGGTTTTACCTAGTAAATCTAATCACTTTCATAGTAAGACTACATATTTATAAATGATATATGGTTTAATATATAATTATATTCTTGATGAATAATATTAATATTTCTGGTAAATTTAATGTTTAATGATCAAAGGAAATTGAATGTTTCAAGGGAATGTTAATGACTACAAAATTAATCAAGAAAATGTATGTCAATACTTTCCTTAGTAAGACTCATCATAAAGCATCTCGAGAAAGGATAACGATAGTATAATTAAAACATATACCATGTAGAGTATATTTAAAATAAAGTATAGTTTTCATTTAGGAATAGAAATACCATAAAATATCATTAAAAACATTCTTGAGGAAATAAAATTTTCTCTTTAGAAATTATATTTTAAAACAAAAAAAAACAATATAATATCAGGAAAAAATATATTCCCTTAAAATAACCTTATAAACTATAAAATGAAACTTCAATGAAATTAGTGGGCATGATAGTGGAAAATTATGTTCATTTTTAGTACTTTAAAGAAAAGATTTCTTTCATATTTTCAGTAAAAAGTTAAAAACAACCATTTTAATAAAATGATAAGAAGATTCATTTAAATTTTTTTGTTAAAAGTAATAAAAATTTAAAAATATATTTTATAAAAAATTGGAGGATATTATAAATATTATTTAAAACGTTTAAGGAAAATATGGATATGGAATAAAAATAATTTTTGACCGAAGGGAGAAATAAAGTTGGATTTTCTTAATAAAATTTTCTCAATCATGCCAAAGAGAATATAATGGTAATATTACTTGAAAACATCATGAATATATATAGTATAATAAAATTAAATGGTTTTATCAGACAATGATCAAATAATTTCCTTCATTGAAAATTCATCCATAAAAAATGTGGATTAAAATGAGATTGAAGCATAAACTCTTACTTCGTTGGTAACTTTTGAATTATAATCCCCTTGAAGGAAATAACATAAAATGAAAAAATAAATACCATTAATTTAAAGATATTATTGATAATATATATCAAAGGGGTAGTATATAAACCTCAAAAAAATTGGTGTGTAATACCAAATATGTCTCTATGGAGTGAAAATTGAGACGAAATATCTTACAAAGATCATACCATTGAAGTTAGGATTAATCAATGAATTAATTTTGTTAAAAAAAATTAAATAAACATAAAAACTTTAAATAAAAAATAAAATAATAAAATGATATTTCCAAAATAATATTTGAATATCATAGAAAATGATGAATTAATATAACCTCATGAAAAGAAATTAGGTTAAAAAACACTTAGCACTTGGTAACTTTCAATTCAAATCCCCTTGGATGAAATAATTTTAATGGAGATATAAAATAAAATTAAGTATGAAGGATTCATTATATAACTTGTAAAATGGTTAGTATATACACCATAAAAAATAAATTGGTGCATGACATTCAAATATGCCTTGGTGAATGGAAATTGATATGGAATCTGCTACCTTAGAGACGAATCATCACATGAATCCTTTATCATCCAAAATAATAAACTTATATTAATTTTTTAATTTCTAAATAAAATATCTAATTTTTATTATTACATTAATTTTTTTAATACCATGCTATATTTAATTACTTAATCAATTTTTTCCACATCAGACATTTTGACAATATTCAGTTCATATGTAAAAATTACATTGGCCAGTTGACTATGGTGATGAAGTAATTATTCCATTATATCCAAGAATAATAATCATGAAATAATTTTAATTTTTTAATATCAATTATACTTTTAAAACCAACCATGAAATACAGTTATAAAAATAAATTATTTTGCAATCATAGAGATGTTAGGTTGTACATATGTATGATTAATCATTCCATTTTTCAACAATATTTATGGAAAGAAGTTAAGTATTATTTTACATTTAAAAATTAAAATTATAAGATAAATATTATTTATTTATTTAAATATACTTATATATATCATTCATGTGATATGGTGATGAGAAAAAAAATCGCATCGCTTTGTAGAGACGGTAGTTCACAAATACACATGAGAGATGTTGTCATTTTTAAATGAATGAGAAGGTAACAAATAATATCATATATTATAATTAAATAATTATAAATGTTTAATTAATATCATATACATATATATATTAAATACATCATCAAGACCAGACATTATTAGTGGTAATGGAAAACTAATTACATCGGTTCGTGAGGTTGTAGGAAGTCGTACACACGAACGGTAGTTTTGTTTCCCATTTGATGGAAGAGGAGACAGATATAGGGTATTACATTGAAATAAAAAAATCTCAGTATATGGTAGATACTTATTTTATTATATTATCATGGTTGAATAATATATGAAGGAGGAGTAAGAATAAATAAGACAAAACCCATTGTTTAAGAATGATACCACTTCTTTCGACAACCTCTTTAGGTTTACACAAAAACCATTCCTAGGAGGGTTTTATAATAAAAAAGAACTCTAGTATATGGTCATGTAAGTAAGGAAGTGATTTGGGTAGTGTTTTTCTAAACCAAACGGTTATTTAATTGTGGAGAGGAGAGGAGAAGAGGTTCCATTTTTATAAGCGAGGGGGGGATACTTTTGGAATTTCTTAAGATATTAAAAAATAATAAGGTCATATTGAATTCTAATAATTAAAAATGGAGAGGTATTATAATTTATGAAGGTATAAGATTGAAATATGTCCATAAAATAGGATTTTTATAAGTTTAATTATAAAACTAACCCTTATCTCTTAGTTTAACCCTCAGTAAGTCTGTTTTTATCTAAACTGTGGTAACAACATTTTCAAATTGAAAGGTTTGTAATTTTAACTGTAAGATGCCAATTGTATCATAATTCAAAATGGGTTAAAATTTAAGACCATTTATCATCCTAATTATCTTCTTTCATGATTTTTAGAATTATTTAATTATTAAATAAAATATTATTTATCATAAAATATCATTAATTTCATTATTAACGTTGTTTATTTAATTTGGCATTAAAGAAAAGAAGGTAAGATTGAATTTAAAATATAATACATTTAAACATAAATAATACATAATTATTACCTATAAAATTATTTGTTACTATAATTAATTCCTAATAAATGACTTTTAATGTTTTAAAAAATATTTAACTTAAGTTTACCACTGTATGCACAAGCATCGTGTCAGCGTTGTATAACCGTTTAAGGAAAGTATATTATCCCAAAAATAAAATATAAATCTACATCATGAATATTATTTCAACATAATCAAAATAATATTTAATATTCTTTAACCGCTTATTTATATTACTATGTTGACATATATAATATTTTTAAAGGAAATAGAGTGACATTTTTTCATTTTCTAAACTTAAATTAATATATAGGTCGGTTCATGAAAAAGTGTCCCATAAATAATTAAATCTCTAGGATAGTATAAAAAGGTATAAATTAATTAATTAAATAATAATTAAGATTAAAATGGTGGCATTATCACTTAGTTTTAACCTAGGTTAACATGATTTACCCTTTTACCATGGTAACAAATTTTTATTATTTTTATTATTCATCAGTAAAAACATTAATCTAACCTTATTAACTAATATTAATTATTTTGATTAAATATATGGAATCCATTTTATAAAATTAAATTCATATAATTATCATAATTCAATTTAAAAATTAATCAGAAAAAATGTATCGAAAAAACATTTTTTAGGAAATTTATTTTTCAAGCATAAGATGATCTTACATTAACTCTATGACTAGTAATTATAATTATATAAATTGGAATTAAAATATATAATATAAAATTTTTATTTAAATAATTCCTCATCATGAGTCATTTTAATTAATTAAAATGGTCAAATATTATGTACTTAAAAATAGTTTTTAGAAAAATTCATTTCTAAGCTTAAGAATAAACTTATACAAAAGATACAATATGATAATGATTAAAATGTAATTAATTATACTAAATAAAAGAAAATAATAACTCTTTTACTTTTAAATAAAATTCAAATCATAATGAGACTTTTAAATTAATTAATTTATGGATAAAAAATTAAAGTTTTACAAAATATAGTATTTTTCACTATTCACTAAAAAATCACCCTTTTAAGAAAAATATAAAAATTTCACCATAATATTTTTTAACATACTGATTTAAAAAATTAATTTAATATTATACAATACAACATCTATAATTGGAAAAAATTAATTATATTATTTTCTCACAAAAAGTAATAAAAATATTTTTTAAGAAAAATATATTTTTGAAGCATGTAAATAATTTCCTAAAAATTGAGTTCTAATTTTCCAATATATTTTATTCATCTAAAATATTTATAGATAATTTTGAAAAAAAATCTAATACATACCTCTTATTTTAATGGAAATGTTATAATGGTCATGGTTAAATAGTATGTCATGGTTCTTTTAAAATCAGTGTTGTCTGTGACACAAGTTATCGAACATGGTGTTCTCCTTCAAAAATATTAGGGTGTTTCATTTTCCTCATATTTAATAAATTTCATCCTCACAAATTGAATATGTTCTTAAAAATCAATGGTTTCACATTTGAAAATTCTTTTTTAGAAAACCCACATCATAAAAGGGTTAATAAAACTTCCTCTTAAAAAGAGGGAAAGATAAATTCAAAGGATATATAGAATAATACAAAAGTATGTTTACAAATAATATATCATTAATGGGAAATGAAAATATAGACTTGTAGGAGAAAATAACTCCAAAAAAATAATAAATAGTAATAGAAGAAATTATCAGGATAAAGTTATCAACCAAAAAACCAAAAAACATTATGGGTGAAAAGACCTTCAATTCATCAGAAATGATTATAAGAGGAAAACATTTTCATTTCATGATCCATTTCCTAGAGTTGAGGAAATAATTTACCTTTTATACTAATAACATAAGGAAACATGCTTTCTTGATATATTTCTACTTCATATGCACAATTTCATCCTTTGTTTGTGCTTCGATCAATTCCCACTTCATCTCTTACTCCATGAAATAAAAATAAAATATGTTTTTTAAGGATAAAGCACTGAATGTAAATTTTAACTGATCATAAGAAGCATATTATAATAATAATAAATTCATCATATCACTAAATAATGATAAAAACTAAAATGGTTACCAAAATTAAGATAATATCAAAAATGTACAAACCTTCATATGAAGAAATAATACATTTTACTTAAACATTTCCACAAACAGTTTAACTTAGATTATTATAAATATAAATAACCCTACATACCAATTAACCAAAATATTCCAAACATTAAATAATTTTTTCACCTCAAAGGTGATATCATACATTTTAACTTAGATCCCCAAAAAATTAATTGCACTCTTCCCAAATAATCCTTTTCATTAACCCTAATGGTTATATATACCTCAACTAAAAAGATTTTATCCTACAATATGTTTCCCAAAATCAAATTAATAATTATAATTTAAACCATTTAAGTAAAAACAATTTCATATAAATCAGTACATTATGTAGGCTAGTAGTATGTGTCGCACACTAATCACCCTTTTTGTGGGTCCAAGCCCTGTATCCTTACTTGATGTGATTGGTTTTCATTTGACATGTTGGATTTCCTTTTTCTAAAACTATATTTAAATAATTATTATAAAATTCACAAAAATATGATGAACATACTCAAAAAGAACATTAGACATCAAATCACTTTTTAACCACAAAGGTTTTCTATACGCCTTTTTTCACAAAACCAAATAATCTTAATTGACTATTATTTCTTAATAATTAATGATCATATTAACCCTAAAGGTTATCAATAACTTTAAACTTATGTCCACAAAATATAAAATCATTATTCCTCAAATAACCATCTCACTATGGCATAAGTTATACATAAGGGTTCTATATACCACAATTGTCTATTAAAACTCAATAAATGTCTTTAAGGTACTTACAACTTATAATACCTCAGAACAGGTATCTATGCCTTTAAAATTATAATCATCCTTAGACTTATTTTCCCATTATGGTGCCTAAAAATCTTAAACTATCCTAATTTGAATCATAAACATATTGTCTTTGGGGAATATCCTCAATGTTCGTCATAGGGCTATATTTCCTAATCCATGTTTTTTTAATATGGTTCCCAAAGTTTCTAATAAACTTTCTCTGATACCAACTATAAAGACCCTAACTCTAGTAGCTCAGAATTGGTTGTTACTTTATTACATTGGAATAAGATACAAGTGATTGCTTCCCTGAGGATAGAATAGTTTAGTACACATAGAAATATAGTTACATACTTGAATTTCACACTACATTTGAAGGCATAAATTATAACATAGTGAAAGTTAATATTATACAACCTTGAACTCATTTAAATATTCCTTTTTCATATCCTAGGGAAAGGAAAACAAAATAAGGGTGATTTAAAATACTCAGTAAGGGTTACGTATAGTGGAAGTTATCATGAATCAATGAGGCATAATCAATATGGAAAGTTAAATAACTAAAAACACATATCATTTAATCAATAACTTGAGCATGAAGAATAATAAGGTATGAATAAATGATGATAAAATAATTCTATATAAATAATCAAATGATCTTGAAGATAATACATGGATGACATAACTAATCAAATAATCACATGGACATCAATAAATAGATTATTAATAAAGGAAATCATTAATATTGGACATCTTGATTTCAGACATCCTGACTTCTATACCGTTAAGATCTTTCACCAAGACAATTTAATTGTTGGTTTGGTATACACCAAAAAATCATTTAGTGCAAGCATACTTATTTTTTCAATAATACATGTCGATGCATTGAGGGGCTATTTATAACTGATCCCCACCTATCACTGTAAGTCTAATGCATTCCTCATACATAGAATGGTCAATTAAAATTATAAACAATATGGATTATTAAAAATATCCATATTGAATAAAGAATATAGATTTATCAAGGTTTTCCCAAGTCAATAAAATGTATTTCATTTTAAAAAAACATATGTAGAAATTGTATATATTTTAATAAATAAGCATATCTATGATAACGAATATGGATATTTAAGGGAAATGTGATATCCACTATGGGAAAAACCATTTTTTCTGACGGGTCCCGTCGCAAATAACCGGTGGTTGTAAAAACCTATTTGTGACGGGATGTTGTCCCGTCGCAAAAAGTGTGTCGGCAGGTTACTTTTTGCGACGGGATTCCCATCACAAATAGTCTTGTCACAACTAATATAACCTATATATACCCCTCATCCGATTTTTCTTTCCTCCTCCTCAATTCCTTCTTCCTCTGCTTCTCTAAACACTTATTTTAGAGTGAAAATTTTTTAGAGTTAGTTTTTTTTTTATGAAGAAGTTGTGAAGCTGTCTACAATTATAAGAGATCAAGTTTAAAGTTATTTATGTTTTATTTAATTTAGTATTTATTTCATTTCTTTATATTAGTTTTAACTATTGTTGATTAGTTATAATTAAGTTTGATTTAAATTGTTTTGTCATCAGTATTTATTTGTAATAATAAAAATAAATTATTAGTACTAATTCTTAGTAATTAGTAATAATTAATAATTATTAACTATAATTAGAAATGTATATAAATAATTAGCGGTAATTAGTAATTAGTAGCTTTATTTTGCATTAATTAATAGTAATTAACACTAATTAATAATAATTAGAAATAAGTAGTAATAATTAGAAAAAAATAGTAATAAATAATTATAATTAGTAATAAATAGTATTAATTAATAACAATTAGTAATAAATAGTATTAATTATTAATAATTAGTAATAAATACTAATAATTAGTAATAAATACTAATAAATACTAATAAATACTAATAAATACTAATAAATACTAATAAATACTAATAAATACTAATAAATAGTAATAATTAGAAATAAATACTAATAATTAGTAATAAATACTAATAAATAGTAATAATTAGTAATAATTAGTAATATTTAGTAATATTTAGTAATATTTAGTAATATTTAGTAATAATTAGTAATAATTAGTAATAAATATTAATACATAGTAATAATTAGTAATAAATAGTTAAAATTAATAATAAATAATAATAAATAGTAATAAATACTAATAAATACTAATAAATACTAGTAATTAGTAAAAATTAGTAATAACTAGTTATAATTAGTAATAAAAAGAAATAAATACTAATAAATACTAATAAATAGTAATAAATAGTAATAAATAGTAATAAATAGTAATAATTAGTAATAATTAGTAATAAGTAGTAATAATTAGTAATAATTAGTCATAATTAGTAATAATAAGTAATAACTAGTAATAAATAGTAACAATTAGTAATAAATAGTAATAAATACTTTAAATAGTAATAATTAGTAATAAATAATAATAAATACTAATAATTAGTAATAAATAGTAATAAATAGAAAAAAATAGTAATAATTAGTAATAATTAGTAGTAATTAGTAATAAATAGTAACAATTAATAAGAATTAGTAATAATTAGTAATAATTAGTAATAATTTGTAATAATTAGTAATAATTTGTAATAATTAGTAATAATTTGTAATAATTAGTAATACTTAGGAATAATTAGTAATAATTAGTTAAAATTAGTAATAATTAGTAATAATTAGTAATAATTATGAATAATTAGGAATAATTATGAATAAATAGGAATAATTAGGAATAATTAGTAATAAATAAGAATAAATAGAAATAAATAGAAATAAATAAGAATAAATAGGAATAAATAGAAATAAATATGAATAATTAGCAATAATTATCAATAATTAGCAATAATTAGCAATAAATAGCAATAAATAGCAATAAATAGCAACAAATAGAGATAAATAGCAATAAATAGAAACAATTAGTAGTAAATAGCAATAATTAGAAATAATTAGCAATAATTAGTAATAATTAGAAATAATTAGCAATAATTAGCAATAATTCACCATAATAAGAAATAATTAGCAATAATTGCCAATAATTAGGAATAATTACCAATAATTACCAATAATTGGGAATAATTACCAATGATTAGCAATAACTAGCAATGATTAGAGATGATTAGAAATGATTAGCAATAATTATCAATAATTAGAAATAATTAGAAATAATTAGAAATACTTGGAAAAAATTGGTAATAATTACAATAAATAGGAATAATTACCAATAAATAGGAATAATTACCAATAAATACCCATAAATAGGAATAATTAGCAATAATTAACAATAAATAAGAATAATTAGAAATATTTAACATTAAATAAAAATAATTAGCAATAAGTAGAAATAATTACCAATAAATAAGAATAATTAGCAATAAATAAGAAAAATTACCAATAATTACGAATAATTGCCAATAAATAGGGATAATTAAAAATAAATAGTAATAATTAGAAATAAATAACAATAAATATGAATAATTTGGAATAATTAGGAATAAAATCAATTATAATAAATTGTAATAACTTGGCACAATTTCCAGTGGATTGACAGCACTCCTTTTTCTCGATGACTCTTCTCCTTTCAACTCTCATTGACTCAAAACATAATGAAAAGTTTTCTTCTATGTATGCATATCCAATCTCAGATGCACGAGTTTGAATATGCATTCGTAGGACCACATTTTTTATAATGTTTTTAGGTGGTGACAACTGTAAGAAGAAGATTCATCAACAAAAAGAGGGCTCTTTTGTCCAACGGCTCATTTACTTGCATCTTTATCAAACTGAAATGACAATGAAGAATCTGCTCAGAGGTATGCTTATACATTCTCGTATAAACGAGAATGGATATACGTACCTCCAAGAAGATTCTTCATTGTGGTTTCATTGTGAGAATGTTACAAGTAAATGAGATATTGGACAAAAGAGTAGTCGCCAATCCACTAGAAATTGTGTCGTCCGTAAATAATGGTAATTATTAAGAAGTATTTGTAATTATTTATCTTCTTTTTTGGATAGTGTTTTTCTAATTTAAAATTATTCAAAAATAGTAATTATTTTATATTTTTTTTAATATGGAATAATTAAGTTGACAATAGTCATTATTAGATGACCGCGCTTAGATAAATCAGCATAGAAATCCAAACAGTTCTGGTTTAAATCTTGTATATATTAAGGGTGTTGAAGCTTTCTTATCATTTGCATCATCAAAACCCGAATTTATTTCTGAAGGCACAATTAATTTTCCTTGTATAAAATGTGCTCTGAGAATGTTAGACGCATTTGACAAGGTTAGGGGACATCTCTTGCGGTTTGGTTTTCAACCAGATTATATTTTTTTGGTATCAACATGGTGAATGCAGTTCCATAGAAGATACTAATAACTTGATTCTGGATCCATCACGGTTTCAAAATTTATTACATGAATTTGTAGGTCTATCTGTTCAACAAACTGAAACTTAGGATGATATTGATTTAACTCTTGAGTTGGAACCATCCAAATTTTATGATTTGTTGAGGTTCGCTAAAGATGTAATATATCCTGGTTACAAGATAAGAAAATTAGAAGCGGTTGAAATATTTATGGCTATTAAATTAGATAATGCAATGTTAAACAACTATTTTGATTAGATATTTTCTTTGGTTAAAACACTATTACCTGAAGGAAATGTGTTTCCTGCAAATTAATATAAGAGAAAGAGGTTGGTTCGTAATCTGAGCCATAGTTATCGAAATATTCATACATGTGAAAATGATTTCATATAATATTCTCATGAAAATGAGTCATTGGATAGTTTTCCCACATGTGGACAATTGGGGTATAAAGAAGATCAACTGGGGGAAGTCTGGATTGATTCCTGTAAAACAATTGAGATATTCCCCCCTTACACCCAAGTTACAACATTTATTTATGTCTCAAAACACATCGTAAATGATGTCATGGCACAAAACCAATATTTCAACCGATAAAATCTTGAATCATCCATCTGATGGTGATTCCTGGAAACATTTTGACCGACTGTATCCTTATTTTTCTTTAGAAGCCTAAAACGTGCGATTGGTTCTTTCTGCTGATGGTTTATGTCTATTTGGTTCTTATAGTACTCCGTATTCATTTCGATCTGTCTTTATAAATCCGTACAATTTACCTCCATGGATGTTGATGAAGGAGCCCTATATCTTTTTGACATTATTAATCCTGGGATATCCGAAAAAGAATATTGATTTTTATTTGAAACCATTGATTGATTAGTTAAATTCATTGTGGAGTAATAGTGTAAGTACATATGATGTTGCTATGAAAAAAAAAATCATATTAAAAGATGCATTGATGTGGATGATTAGTGACTTCCCAGCATATTTCATGTTATCTGGTTAGAGTACACATGGTCCGAAATCATGTCCTTACTATATAAAAGAAAACAAAGTCTTTATGCTCATCAATGGAAAAAACCTTGCTATTTTGACTATCATCGCAGATTTCTTCCAACCAATCATCATTTTCGGAGAAAAAAATCTCATTTTATAAAAGGAAAAATTGAAAGGGATGAACCTACAAAAATGATCTTGGGTAAAAAGTTATATTCAGTTGTATTTTCATTACCTAAAATCACATTTGGGACAACAGTAAACAAAACAAATCATGGATTTGGGAAAGAACATAATTAGATAAAACGGATAATTTTTTGGGATCTTCCATATTGGTCAGATTTGTTGGTCCACCACATTTGGATGTCATGCATATTAAGAAGAACTATTTTAATAATTTATTCCATACAGTTTTGGATACATCAGGTAAGACCAAACGTAATGTAAAGGCACGATTAGATATTTCCCATATTTGCAGATAAGCGGAACTTGAACTGTTTCAAAATGTTGGATCACGGAGTTTAATAAATCCAAAATCAACTTATACACTATCCAAAAAGAGACACTTATTATTTTGTTAGTGGATTGTATATTTGAGACTTCCAGATGGTTGTGCTTTCAATTTACGAATATGTGTTAAGAATGGTCATATTACAGGATTAAAAAGTCATGATTGTCATGTTATAATGGAAAGACTTATGTCGATTGAATTCAGAGGTTTTTTGAATTCTATTATTTTGGATTTGATAAAAGACATATAATATTATTTTGGACATATTTGTGAGGATACAAAAGACTATGATGTACTAAGTAAACTGGAATAAGATATTGTTGTCATTATATATAAACTGGAAAAAATATTCCCATCGGATTTCTTTGAATCAATAGAATATCTGATATTACATTTTTCACATGAAGATAAATGTGGAGGTCCAGTACAGTTTCGATGGATGTACCCATTCGAGAGATGCATGCATAAATTGAAGAAAAAAAGTAAGTAACAAAGCATTAGTTGAAGGTGAAATTGCTGAAGCTTATTTGCAAGAGGAAATTGCTTTTTCTGCGCTCATTATTTTGAATCTGAATATCCTTCAAAACACAACTGCATGGGACGGAACAAGAGGAATGTTGATGACAAAATGGACAATCAATTATCAGTTTTTAATCAGCCAAAGCTCAGCTTCATTGGATTTCATGAATGATGGCTTCCATATGATGAACATTACCGAGCTCATACATATTTTCTGCTCAACTGTGAAGAAAAGACATAAATTGTACTATGAGTTGTTCTATCACTTATTATATAATTTATGTTATAGTGAGTAAACTTATTTTATTTTTAGGTTATATGATAATAATATCAAGAAACATCTTCCACAAATTACAGAAAATTATCTTGAAGAACACCGACAAAAAAAATTCTCAATGGTTTCAAAAACTGGTAACATAAATTATTGATGGTTTAATATATCAATTTAGTTTATTATTTATTATATTGTTAATTGTTTTAAAAAAATTCAGGTGTCTCAACATATAGATAAAATTGGTAAGAGACTATGTATATTGAGTAACCCACCATCCAAAGTGGTTAAATCTTACAATGAATATGTGGTTAATGGTTTTCGATTTCTTACACATGCATATCGGGAATCAAAAAAACAATGAACAGTGGAGTTTTATTGAGAGGATCAAATCATAGAGAAATGGAAGTTGACTTTTACATAATGCTGGAGGATATTATTTAACTTTGTTATCTAGAAAAAAATTACATAACAATTTTTAAATGTCGGTGGTTGGATACTGAGATAGGGTTGTTTTTTCATCTGATTCATGGAATCATCATTATTAAATATAAAAGTCTTCTTGCAGTAAATAAACCATTTTTAATGGATCAACAGGAACATCAAATATATTATGCAAAGTATTGTGCTACTTTAAGAGACCTGAGTTATTGGTGGAGCATAATAAAATTGAAATATCGTGAAAATTATTTTACTCAAACTAAATGTTGTTCCAATGAAGTATAAGGAATTTAAATTTTTTAAGGGACTACTAAAAATCCATCTTTTTCATAAAGAGGAATTAATATAGATGATGACACCCCACAATTAAGGGTCGATGGTGATGATGATGTTAATGATGTTATAAATAAATTTTAAATAGCAAGAGATGATGAAACTTAAACTCATATGGATATTGATGATGTCGATGATGAATATGAAGACAATGACATCATTAGATATGAATATGATGATAAAGGTGAACATTGACATTGTTAAATATTGGTTATAATCATAACTAATATATATCTATATGTAATAGTTATTTTCAATTATCTACTAATAATAATCATTTTGTGTTTTAGATGGACCCTGATCTATTTCATGAGTTGGAGGAGGATGAGCTACCTTTAGATGAGGAGGATTTGAAATCATCTAACCCTCATCCTACTGGCGGTTCAGGGGGTATGTGGAGGGGGTGTAGTCTTGTGCAACTGATGATTCTTGACCCTATCACTGAGCGATGTTCATGTCTTGGTGTCGATCTACGTACACAGAGGTACGGTAACCTGTGTATTTTAGTTAGCTTTCATTAATTTATTTATATACTAATTGTTTGATTATTTATTCTTTTTCCACAGTTTTTCACATGTAGTTATTGGACAGGGGAGTGCTATCTTGCACAATTATTTTTCTCATCCATGGATCACATGGGAATAGATTCCCATTGATGTGAGGCTTAGAATGTTCAATCATTGAATGGTATGTAAATAAATAATATTTATTTTGAAATTTATTTCATTAATAACTTGATATTATAAATTATTTTTAGGGTTTATGGTATCTTATCAATGATAGAATATGTGGCTCTATCCATGAGGCATGGAAGGTGTCTATGCGTGAGTGTTTCCATTATTTTTTACACAATTAGAGAAGGACAACCATTAAAAAAGTAGGAGTGATATTATTTGATGAGTCATGTAGAGCGCACCAACGAGAGTACATTTCAACTCATGTTTGGGATGGATTATGTTCACACTAGTTGAGTGGTGTATTTTAGAGGCGATCTTCATTGGGCCAGCAGAACCGGGGGAGACGGGAGGTGACACATCGAGCTGGTAGTCGTACATTCAGTACGCATAGAGAGAATCTGGTAAGTATCTTTTCTAAATATTTTATATTATATTAAATATAAACAGTTTATTTTATATTCATATAGGAATTTGAGCATCCTGATATTATAGAGTACAATGTTTATAGGAAGATGTACAGTGATCCAACCATTGGAGAGATTAGAGGTGATCACCAACATCAGATTATGGTCAGTATTATTTCTTTTTCAGTTTGAAAATTAACTACATATAATATTTTCATTATTTTCATTTCAAATTGAAACTGAATGAGTCATATGATGCCGAAACCTCTCAGACATGGGCTGAGAGTCAGGCCCAGACGGCTGATCAGACTAGTGCCCACCATTTCGATGAGGTGGCATGGATGCAGGCAACCCAGTATGCCTTCAAGAAGGGTCGAGTAGTTAGTATCGGCTCTCATCTAACTCCTAGTACTTATTATGGTATTGATGCGATGTCGGCGTCCAGCTTGAGAGGATCTCATGGAAAATCATCATCTTATGGATCACAGTATTAGGAGTAGTTGCGATCTCAAACTGAGCTTATAGAGAGTTTACAGAAGCAGCAGGAAGAGA
The DNA here is from genome assembly GCA_963277665.1 of Viscum album. NCBI lineage: Eukaryota > Viridiplantae > Streptophyta > Magnoliopsida > Santalales > Viscaceae > Viscum > Viscum album. The sequence goes on along the minus strand of OY728127.1, from coordinate 1,326,689,711 downwards.
AGTGTCAGCAGCACAAGGAAGACATGAGTTGATGGCAGCAGTAGCAACAGCACGAGCAGATGGAGTACATGCGTCATCTGACTCATTGTTTAGGTATGGAGTTTCCTCCACCATCTCCACCAGCTCCTCCAGCTCCTCTAGAAGACTATCCCTCTAGTGATTTTTTCTGTTAAAAACATTGGAATTGAACTTTTTTTAATATATGAACTATTTACAGATTTTATCTTTTATATTGGTGTCAATATTGCATAATTTAATATTTTTTTAATATTTTAATATTTTTTATTAATTATTAGTATTATATATTTTAATGTTTGTTTATTTTACTAATAATAATAATAATATTTTATGAATTTTTTAAAATTTTTTGCAAATATTGAGAATTTTAATATGTTTTTTTTATTTTAATAATATTAATATTATTTTCTCATTAATCCTAATTTTTTTATTTTTTTATTTTATTAAGTATTTGAAAATATTGAAAATTTTAATTTTTTTATTTTTTTATTATTTTAATAATATTAATATTATTTTTTCATTAATCTCAGTTAAATTATTTTTTTATTTTATTAAGAATTTGCGACGGGGGCATTTGCGACTGGGTCCCATTGAAAATAGATTATATATATATATCTTTCAAAACTTATTTGTGATGGGTTACTTTGACATCCTAAAAACATTTTTGCGACGGGCCCGTCGCAACAGGTTTATAACCTAATGATATTTGGGATAGGATGATGGCTCATCGTAATAGGTTCTTGTATATACAATATATTTAATCGGAGGTCTATTTGCAACAGAACCGCTTCTCGTTGCAACTAGTATTTTTTGTGATGGGCTCGTCGCAAAAAAATATTATTTGCGGCGATGTTTTCTGCAACGGGCTATTTGTGAAAGGATCCTGTTGCAAATATCCAAAATTATAGTAGTGATCCAATGACCACAAGAAGGTGAATGTCTCAAGGGAATGTTAATGAATACAGAATTAATAAAGAAAATGAATTTCAATATATTCCCTGGTCAAACGAATCATAAACCATCCATGGAAATGACAAGGATGGTATAATTTCAATATATCCCCCATAGAATATAAGTAAAATAAAGGGTTTTTTTCATTGATGCATATAAATACCATAAAAAGATCATTAAAAACATTCTTGAGGAAATAACATTTTCACTTTAAAAATCACTTTTAAAAACTAAAAATTTATACAATATTTGGAAAAACATTTTCTTTGGAAATATCCTTATAAATATTTCAAATAAGATTCAAAGCAGTCATTTTTCTTGATGATAAGAGGTTTTTTCATACCAGGTATGCTAATATAAATATTCCATTCACAATTTTAGTAAAAATTAAAAAAGTTCCCTATTCGGAAAATGAAAAGATGATTCCTTTAAAAAAAATTAAAAAGTAAGACATGGGTAAACTATTCTTTTATAAATCATTTAAGAATAAAAAAAATATTGTTTAAAATATTTCAAGGGAAATGGATTTTTGACCAAAAAGATAAACAAAGTTAGATTTTCTTTAAAAAAAATCACAATCATTTTAAGTAGAAATGAGAGAAAAATTAAAGGGGATTATTAGACAACTATCAAATAATTTCATTAAATGTAAATTAAATCATAAATAATCCTAATTAAAATGAGATTAAAGAATAAACCATTACCACTTCTATAATTTTGAAATCATAACCTCCATGAAAGAAATAACTTCAAATAAAACATTAAATATAATGAATGTAAAGAGATTGATGATATAATATTTGAAATTGGTATTAAACACACCTCATAAGATAAATAGGTTTATAATGATAAATATTTCTCGATGGAGTGGAAATTAAGATGAAATATATTATAAAGATCATACTATTGAAGTGAGGATTAATCAATGAATTGATTATGTGTATCAAATTTAAATCCACATATAACAATTGTAAATACAATATAGAATAATAAAAATATATTATAATCATAATATTTATAATATCAAAGACAATGAATATGTAATATAACTTAATTAAAAGAAATTTAGTTATGAAACACATAACACTTAGAACATTTAAATGAAGTCTACTTGGATGAAATAATTTTAATTGAAAATTAAAATACCATGAATTATTAAGGATTCATGATATAACATATAAAGGGGTAGTATATACACCATATAAAATAAATTAGTGCATAACATTAAAATATGAATTAATGGAATGAAATGGAGATAGAATCCCTTACCTCGGGTCTGACTCATCACATACATTCTTCATATTCTTGAAAAATAAAATTATTTTAATTATTTAATTTATTAATAATATTTTTCATCTTTATTATTAATTTTATTTTATTTAATACTATTTTATATATAATTACTTAATCAATTGCGTTCACATCAGATGTTTTGACAATATTCATTTCATATGTCCAAAATGACATCGACGGGTTGACTATAGAAAATGATTTCTTTGTGACATAATATAAAAAATAATTATCATGAAATAATTATTATTTTTAAACATGATTTATACTTTTAAAACTAACCATGAAAGATAGTTATGAATATGAACTACATTAAAATCATGGAGGTTGTAGGTCATACGAACACGTGAGTAATGTTTCCATTTTGCAACGATCATTATAGAAATAAGGTAAGTATTATTTTATCTATAAATAATTATAATGATGAAATTAATATAATATTATTTATTTAAATACACTTATATATATCATACAATTTATTTAAAGATGATAAACAAATCACATGGTTTTGTAGAGGCGATAGTCCACAAGTACACATGAGTGATGTTGTTATTTTTAAATGAATGGAAAAATAAGAAAGAATATGATATATTACCTTTGAATGATGATAAATATTTTATTATTAATATATGTATATATATATATATATATTAAATTAATTATTAAAACTATCCATGATTTGTGGTGATGTAAAATGAATTACATCAGTTCCCAAGATGGTAGTCCTTCATACACATGAACGACAGTTTTGTTTCCCATTTGAGGGAATATGAGATGATTATAGGGTATTCAATTTACATAAATATTTATTCGTGTATGGGATATACTGATTTTATTATATTATCTTGTTTGGATAATATTTTAAGGAGGTGGAATAATAAATAAAAAACACTCGTTTAAGAATGATACCTCTTCTTCAGACAACCTCTTTAGGTTTACACCAAAATCCTTCCTATGAGGGCTTTATAATTAAAAATATTCCTCTAGTATATGGTTATGGAATAAATGAGGGTATTTGGGCTAGGATACTCTAAAAATAGAAATTTAAGTGTGTATAGGATAGTATATGGGGGTTACCTTTTATAAGTGAGGGGAGGGAACTTTTTTAATTTCTTAAGATATTAAATTATAGTAAGTTCATACTCGTTTAAAATACATCCAAATGGCCAGATATTTGATTTTGGGATATAATATGGTCTAAATATGGCCATATAATATGATTTAGATATGTTTAATTATAAAAATAATCCTTATCTCTTGGTTTAACCCTTGGTAAACCCATTTTAACATTAACCGTGATAACAACTATTCCCAACTAATAGGGTAATAATTTTAATTAAAAGATAAATTTTTTATCATAAATGGAAATTTTATCTCCTTTTAGAAAAAATTTAGTTTAATTTTTCTCTTTTTTTTTGTATTCTTAAATTATTTAATAAAATATTATTTAACATAAAATATCATTAATGTCATTGTTTACACTATTTATTTAATTTGATATAAATGACATGAAGGTAATAATTAATTTCAAATATAATCCATTAACCATAAATAATAAATCATTATTACCTATAAAAGTATTCTGAAACCATAAATCATCCAAAATACATTACTTTTTATGTTTTTAAAATTATTTTCATTGAGTTTTCCACTGTTTTCACAATCATTATGTCAAAATTGTATAAAAGTTTAAGGAAAATATATAATCCCTAAAAATTAAAAATAAATTAATATAATTAATATAATTTCATTATACTTAAAATAAACTTTAATATCCATTCACAACTTATTTTTATCCTTATGTGAACACATATGATGTATTTTAAGGAAAGAGTGACATTTAGTCTTTTTCTTTATAATAATTATTTTATAGTTCACTTTTAGGGATAGGTGTCCCATAAATAATTGAATCTAGATCCAAATTTTATAAAGTTATAAAATAAATTCATATAATAATAATTAAGATAAAAAATGGTATCTTTATCACTTGTTTTTTAACTAGGTTAACTTCATTTACCCTTTACCGTACTAAAATCTTTTTACTATTTTTAGTGTTCATTATGACCAAAAATTAATCTAAATTTATTACCTATTATTAATTATGATTATTAGAAATATGGAATAAATTTTATAAATTCAATTCCCATAAATAGTGAAAATTAATTTTAAAATGAACCGTAAATTGTTTTTCGAGAAAACAGTTTTTCAAAAATGTATTTTTCAAGCATAAGGTTATCATACATTAAATATATGACTAGTAATCAAAATTATTTGAATTTAGATTCATATATGTATTGTATATATTATTTAAATCATTCCTATTTAGGGTATATTTAAATTATTTAAAGTAGATAACCATTATGCACCTAAAAAATAGTTTTCAGGAAAATGTGTTTTAAGCCTAAAAATAAACTTATAATAAAATCTATTTTAAAGGTGATTAAAGAGTAATTAATTAAATTAAATGTAACTAAATAATACTTACGTTACTTAGAAATAAAATTCAAATCATAATGTTACTTTTTAATTAATTTATTAATTGAAAATAAATGACACTTTCACAAAAAGCTGTATTTTTTACTATTCATAAAAAATCACCCTTTTCATAAAAATCCCAAAATTTTACCATAAGTTATTTTTAAAATGGTGATTTAAAAAATCAGTTCATTTTTTAAAATAAAATTACTAAAATTTGGATAAATTATTTATATTATTTTTCCAAGAAAATTAATAAAATATTTTTGATAAAAATATATTTTTGAAGCATGTAAATAATTTATAAAAATTAAGTCCTTATTTAAAAAAATATTTGATTCACCTAAAATATTTATACATTATTTTTAAAAACTATTTATTCCTATTCATACCACCAATTTTAATTTATGGGTTATGAAAGAAATTTTACTTTTTATTCAAAATAGGAAGTAAAGTCCAAATTCTAGGGGTCGATATTGGTGAAGACCTAGAGCATCACCCTTAACAATAAGTTTAAAATCATTTAGAAAAGATCCAGAATAAAAATATAAAATAGTGATCTTATTTAGATTACCTTTTCTTGCCAATATATCCACATCATGATTTGAATCCCTCCAAGTATGACTCACCCCAACATTCTGATTGATGATCATCATACATTTTCTTATGAGATATGTCAGGTCTCGTGTTGTACTAGCCCTTCCAAAGTGAATATCAACTAGAATTTTGGAATCTTATTTGACCTATGAGATGTCAATATTGAGTAGATTACACAATGTAAGACTGCTACTCATAGACCAGGTCTCATCCTTAATGGGGTTTCCTAGACTATAAAAGATACTAAAAGAAAATATTACTGAACCATTGTTGTTGCAAACCAGACCTCCCCCCCCCATAGACCTATCCATGAAGGATCCGTCAACATTGAGCTTGAACCTAGAATTTTAGTGGTTCCACAAAACCCATATTCCCTTAATGCTACCCTTTATTCCTTCTATGTTAATACCAACTCATAGGATAATATAGTAGAGAGAAGGTGAAACCACTCCACCATGAATGAACAACCCCATTTCAGTCATCAAAAATTTTACACGAACCATTAGGAAGAGATGGGAAGGAGATTTCCTTTCGTGCGCCTTATTTCTAGCCTCCGAAAGAACCCAAAACCCAACTTCAAAAATCACACTTCTAGATTTGACAAATGCATCACTTTCATCAAGCCCATACCAGGTAAAAGGAAGTCCAATATTGTCTCCCTAACATGAATCTATCAAGTGATATGATTAAGGCCATTCTAGATGAACATAGACCACTCTCCACTAAAGAAAGGATGCCATGTTGATTCACACCTGGGGAGACCTCATCACCTATAGCATGAACCAAGGGGTATCCCTTTCTTTTAGATATTTTCATTAGTTTATAGGGCACTATTTCTTGTTCACCGCACCAAGAAATTATGTTTTGAATGAATCTATTTTCGCCAGTGTTTCTCCCCCATTCATCATAGTTGCTTCTATGGTGAATCAATAATATGAAGTTAGGGCTACTAAAAGGTCATATTTTGAGATAAAAAAAATCACCTATCTTGCTCATTGCATAGGTGTATATAGTCAAAAATGGCATGTGGATGATGATTCAAAATAAAATTAATAAAATTAAAAAATAATATGGACTCTCTGAAGAAAATACATGGTATAAAACATCTCGAAAAAAAAAATTACCAACCCAATTATCTTTCCCAAAATTAATATCTCTACATACCAATGCATATCATACCTTCCCTTTCATCTTCCAAAAGTTCTCAATCATGCACTGAGATATTCAAAATAGTCGATGAGGTCAATCATCCCACACTCTCAATTCATCACCCATTTTTTGTTTCATGAACCTTGCACATAGGGTGGTTTCTTTAGTAATTTTCCATCCAATCTTGGCCAGTATACCTTGCATGGATTCAAATACACATTAGAGATTGACTCCACCTCATCCACCGGCTTTTCCATCCTTTTCCATGATGCCCAATGACATCTTCCACCTTTATTTTAATCCCATATAAATGATATCATTGTTTTCTTAATTATCTTTGTTGTACCTTTGGGATCCTTGGTAACTAGAAGTATGTTCATTAGAATTGAGGTAAGAACACTATTTATTAGAGTCATGTTCACACCAAAAGAAATTAAGTGGTCATTCTAGTTACAAATTTGACCAGTGTACCTCTTAATGATTCCTTCAAAAAGTAATTTCTTGATTCTACCATCTGAAAGTGGATCACCAAGGTACTCTATAGGAATATATCACCTTTTAATAACCATTATGTTTTGGATACTTCTATTATGCCTGGGAGAACATTGTTTGGAGATAAAAATACTTATCTTCCCTTGGTTGACCCACAAACCACTTAGATAGCCATAAATATCAAATAATTTGTTGATCCATTTAATATATCTTTTCCCACCATTACTAAAAATAAAAAAATCGTAAATAAAAATAAGGTGATAAACCATAATATCCCAAAATCTAATCATTTATGGAAACATACTTCCCTTATCCAAGCTAATTTTTAAATTCCTTAAAAGAGCATCATGGCCTAGGATAAGAAGACATAGAGGAATTGTGTCACCTTGTCACAAGCCTCGAATATTATTGAAAAACTCAAAACCATTTCCTATAAAATATATGGTAATAAATGGAGAATAAAAGCACTGAAAACATAGGTCACACATCCATTTTTTAAAACCAAAACTCCTCATGACTTTGATAATGAAATTTCATTCAGTCCTATCATATTCATTGTACATATAAATTTTTATGATAATATTGGACCCAATAATATATTTTTATATCATAAAAAATCTATTTATCTATTCCAGTTACACCTTGGATTCATTTACCTTTTAAAGACCATGTTGCTCCTCCAAAATCATTCTCAATATTACCCTTCTTAGTATTCTATTTAAAATACAAGTTAGAATCTTGTAAGAAAAAATTCAAATAAAAATAGGATGGTATTGGTTGATGTCAGTAGGGTTCTAAATATTTGGAACTAAAACCACACTGGATGCATATACAGCCCTCAGAAGAGCCCCACCTTTAAATTAATCTTAAACCACTTCCTTGACTTTTACTCTGATAATATCCCAAGTAGACTAGAAATAAGATCCAGGAGGACAATTTGGGAATATATTACTATCATATTTCATCCTAAAAGCTACCTCTTGAACTTCATACTCCTTTTGAATGAGCATTATCTCCTCATTATTATTTTCTTCCATAATCCATGGAACACGTTGCATTAAATTTTCCACCACTTCCATCTCAACAGTCTTATTTCCATTAGAGGTCCCTAGTCTGTCTATGAGACCCGTAAAGTGATTTAGAATCAAGGATCCTACAACATCACAGTCCACTAAATAGGAACCATCAGTAACCCTCAAATTTATTGTCCTAGAGACTATATTTTCTTTGATACAAGTCTAGAAAAAAATCATTGGTGTTGCCCCCCACTCTTATCGATAAGGATTTTGAACATTCCCTATATACCCACTCAATTTACAATAGTTTTTCATTAAAAAGTCTTTGATTCTCCTATATAGAGATAAAGGAAGCATCATTACATTAGTCCTATTATCTTTATTCAAGCCTTTCAATATCCATTTTAAGAAGATCCATGTTGACATCACTCTTCAGCCTACTTGAATTCCACTCCAGTAAAGTAGTTCTCAAGAGCTTAAGATGCGCTTCCAATACAATCCATGCATCTGCTTCCACTGATTTCATCCTGGAGATGGTAACAATCTATATTAGTCCTTCTAACTAATCCCAGTTTCTAGAATAAATAATGTGTTCAGGTCTTGGATTTTCTTTCTTAAGACACAGCACAAGAGGAGTATGATCAGACAAGAACCGAGTTGAGTGTATAATAGTAGATCTTGGTAAAGATTATATACCTTTTAGGTTGGATAAACACATATCCAGTCTACTCCAAATATACATGTTACCTCTACGATTATTATTTCTTATTTTAATTTTTATATTTTTAATTATTCTAGCCTTTTGGGTGAGATTTGATAATGTAGTGTGTCACTCCATAGTGAGTAGAGTTCTCCCTCCAACATTACCTAGGTAGTTGAGTGATTTTCCTAATGAGTTTAATTGCACTGTGATGAAGGGAGGTCATATTATAACACCACCCAGACAGTGGGGTTGTTTTTTTGGGGGTGCGTCACACTGTGACAATTGGAGGTTTTGTCATGAATTAGTTTACCCAAGTTATTATAATTGCGATTTTACCTTTTTAAACTCTTCAAATTAAGACTATTTGTGGCCTAATTTTTCTCTCATTAGACCCATAACTCCTCAAGGGGTTATATCCAGTGTGTACTTCCTTTATTATAGATCTCCCTTGGATTTATTCATGGCTTGATCATGGGTTTTCAACGTAAGTCCATCAAAATATCATCATCTACTCTTTTTTCACTTTTTTTCTTTTCTTTCTTTCCATACTATGGTCACAATGACCAAGGGACTATTGTTATAACAATTATAATTAGGTTATTACATGCATTAGGGTTCATAATGATTCTTTAAGGGTCATTATTATCTCTATATTGTTGACTAACATTGTGGTTAGAAAAAGTGATAATTTGAGATAAATTTTCTTAATTCATGAATATTTAAACTAAAAACCCTGATTTCTCATTTTAAATAATTTTTAAACAATATGAGATAATATTAAATTTAGTTAATGATCATTTTCAAAGGAAGTTGGTATTTTCCTTAGTTTTCAATGGATAAAAATGATTATTTCTCAATTTTAAAGGCTAAAAATCTATTTTCAAGTAACCATTAACTCTAAGTGTTTTATTAAATAACTAATTGACTCTTTAATAAAAATTTCAAATCAAAATAATGATATTTTAGTTTATAAACTTCATATCATGTTTTTACCTTCAAAATTAATGGTGTACATAGGTTTCGTTAAAGTCATTATATACTATTTTCTTATTTAAGATACTTTATGATGTTTATGTGATTTGTTTTTAACATTTAAATTTTATAACATAGTTTATAAATGATTCTCTAAAGGAGTAATTTTCTCTTTGTAAAAGTTTTTCCATAGAGTAAATAGTCCCTTGAAGTATGCCCTAATTTTTTATTTTTTAAAATATATAGAAATACCTGGGATGTGTTTTATATATTATGTTTATTTATGAAAAATGGATTTTTTTATGTAAATGTTATTCTATGGTGAGGTTGTGATTTTATTTTCTTTTATTAAATATCCATATTCTTCACATTTCATGTTGATTTCCCACCTTTATTTCATGTCATGGGAGACCAATAGTAGCTAAGTGGGATATCCAAGTTCTCATGTTGTGCTAGTGTATGAATTTTATCTATTAATGGCCTCAAATTAGGGTACACCCTAATTTTGTGATTTTAGCCCTTTAAAAAGATAAGTATGGTGAGACAAACTTTTAGGGATATTGGATCATTTTATGAGTTAATCAGATAGATTTGGTTTTAGTATATTCCTAGATTTTCTTTAAGTCTCCTAGAACCCCATGATGTTTTTTATTATTATATTTTATTATTGGTATATTATGGTTATCCCTATTTCTATATTTTCATTCAATTCATCGGATTGTTATAATGGGTTTTCCCAATTTAAATTAAAAAATCTTATTCACTTTTTATATATATTTCATTTGAAAGATTAATAATCATGTGTTTCCTCTTCATCATTTCTAACATGATTATTTTTAAAGAATGGTTTTTCAAAGTGGTTTTTATTTTTTAAAATTTTATCTATTTAGGAAATGGATTAAAGTTTTATTATTTGAAATAGGGTAAGTATTTTATCTTGAGGAAAACCAGTTTAGCTAATGGATTCATGTGACTTGTTATAAATTAAAATTAAAGGCTTATTTTCTACTCTATTTCAAACTAGTATGAAATGGTTTTATTTTTAAAAGGTTGTGCATAGTGTATGGGAAGGATAAATAATGTTAATTTTTATCATGCTTATATAAATTAAAATTTTAATGTAGGATGCACACAAATAAATAGGTTTATTATTATATTTCTATTATAATTGGTCATAGGTGGTATGTGAAGATGTTTCACTTAGTGCTTCGAAACAAGTGATTATTGTTCTTTTTATTTTGGAATTGTCTTATTTATGTATCAACCAGCTTTAGATTTATTTATTTTATACCATTTTATGTCTTTATATTATTTTTTCTTATATTGGGTTTTATTGTGTACGAGATATATCAGTTTCATTTATCAGTCATGTTTATTTTTATTGGAATATATTATATGCTTATGTTGTGTTTGGATCCTTTTTTTTGAAACTTCATATAAAAATTTTCATGTACACCTAACTTATTAAAGAGTTATTCCCGACTTTTGGGTGGAATTTCTATGTTTATTCACATTTATTTGGTGAAATAATTACCTCTTGTGTATTCTTTGATGCCCCATAACTTGTTTCCAACTTTTGGGGACTGAGAATGCCCTATGGGTCTTTTTAGGAATGGGTTCAGGTGCTAAATTACTGGTATCCTTGGTTGGTTTATGAAAAATGGAATGAGATCTTGATTTTTATTTGGAATGTAATGGAATAAAAGAGATACAAATTTTAGGACTTAATGGTAGGTGTTGGTAGTATCCATCTAACTCTTTCATATTTGTATCTTTGAGTTTTTATGGGAAGTTAGATTTTGATTTTTGTATTTTATAATTGAATATCATCTATTTCTAGTTTATATTGATCTATATTGACAGTTTTTTGTGTTATTTTGAATTTATATTGGTTTTTTAAAGGTTTATTTTTGTTTGAAAGATGGGATAAGAATAAGTTTCATACAATTAGTTCACATGGTATTGAAAACCATATAGATATTGTGTGTGGGGTTTGAGGAAGCTCCTAGTGTAGGTTTCATTGCCAATATACATATCTCCAAATAATGAATCCAAACAATTAATCCAAACTATGCATAGACACTAACCCCCTTTAAAATTTTTGGTTAAACACTTCTTTCTTTCAAGTTGATTTTTTATGGGTATTACTTATAAGGGTAATTTATATAGGGTTTTTATTATTCTTTGGGTTTATTTTGATGGATTATATAAATTATTTTCAATGAAAACATGGTTTTAATTGTAACATTTGGATTATTCAATGTTAAAATTATATTATTCTTAAATGGATTGAAATTTATTTGAAGTTATGGAAACATGGAAAGTGGTTTCAATAATTAATTTTTGAAATATAAAGATGATTTTCAGGTCTAATTTTATGATTTCCAAACCAATGTTGGTGATTTTAAATTACAATATGGGAGGTTTTTTTAAGTTAAATTTTAAGTTGTTTTATATTTTCGGTCCTTTTTAAAGTTATTGGTTTTATAAAGGTTACATATAAATAAAAAAGTAAGGTTTTATAGAATTTTTTATAAAATATTTGTGACATTTAGGTAAAATGTTTTGAGTAATTAAGAGTTCTGGTTGGAAAATATTTTCAAAATGTGGTGTAAGTAGGTTTATTTAATTATCATGATATTGGTTCATTGAATTTATTTTTATGTCTTAGTATTTTTTGTGAATATTTCAGTCTTGAGGTTTGTTTTGATTACATATCATGTTTCATATATTTTTTAGTATTCCCACACCAAGTCTTGATAGATCCTCAAGGGGAATATATGTTTGATCCTCCACACATAAAACCTCCAATTGATCATCCTAGATATTACATTTTATAATTCTAGAAGTTTAATAATCCTCTATTATATGATAAGCTATATTACCATGAAACAAAATAATAGTTGGGTGGTATTGAAAGAATCATCATCCTTCTTGGGATATCTAAACCTCTTATGTTTATTTCCACCTATATTCTAGATGGTCCAATATCAAAGTGGTGGAAGTATATTGTACAAACTAAGACACAATAAGATCACTATTGGTTAGGTTTGAAGTATTTATTCACCCCATAGTACAACCTTGAAACTATTACATTGGCTAAGGTGATAGAGATTTACGGCCTTGATCATGGTGATTAACTCGTGTTGGAGCATTCTTTTCATTCCATTGAAATAGAACCCTTTCCCCTAATATAGCCTTGGATAGTTCTTTAAAATACTAATTATTTTGAATATTAATTCTTCCCTATGATAGTAATGTATATCCATGTTTTTCTTAACATGTTATGTAGAAGTGGTGAAATAGGTTGTTATACTTGAGACCATCAAGTATAGAGGGATTAAAATGATTGATACTTCCTTTTTACCTATGAGTGGTGAAGTTAATTCTATTATAGGAAAGGGGAAGTGATCCTATTTGGGTCATAGGGATGGTGGTATCAAAACCCATCATAGTTTTTTTCATCAGCTTCTTCTCAATGTAAGAAACTAGTATGTCATCATTTTGGTAAGTTGTATCATAATAATCCTTCGTGTTAGGAAGCCCCTAGGACATTTTGTGGTTGTGGGTAATCTTAAATTATTTTTTAAAAGATTTATGTTTAAAAGGTTTGGATATAGATATACCCCTTCATAGAATCCATAGGTTAAACCTGATGTAGATTTAGTTGTTTCTTGAGTTATTAATTATTATCTTTGGTTTCTTTTATCTAGTTTATTTTTATTTAATTTTATTTTAGGAGATAACATTCTTAGACCCTTTATATTTTAATTATTTCTTAAATATTTTTTATGGATAGTTCCTTATTATAAATATCATGAATCATTAGTGTTTGTGTCTAAGGATTTATTATGGTATTATGGTTTCTTACTTTGGGATGTGGAAACCTAGTTAGTGGAGATTTTATATAATTCATTTCTCTTGTTGAGTATCCCGTTCGTAGTTTATTATTGGATTTATAAATATTATGGGGATTCCACCATAGTTGATCTAATTATAATTGATAATTATTTTATTTTATTGCAGAGGAAATGATATAAGGCTTCTAGGTAGAGTAGTCAGTTTGTTTACCCAAACCTACCCTTAAATTGGTTACAGACTCATTGGATTTTATTTTTTTGGAAATATTATCTATATTACTTTGGGTTACACATATATGTGAGGTAGTGAGTTGTGTGTTGTATTTAAAACCCCATATTTATGATGAAGTATCAAGTTTTTCTTTTGGTCTTTGTGGAATTCTAGGGTGTGCCTTTAAGTTATATTATGAAATTCATCATGTTCTATGTCACAGTCCATATTTTAGTAGATGATGAGGTTTTCCTTATTTTATTATATTTATGAATATAGTGAGGAATATTAACCCCCATCCATTCTTTATTTAAACATTTTCTACTATTAATTTTTGGGGAAATAATTGTATGATGGGGTGAATGGTTGCAGCCCAACCTTTCATTTATTATTAGATTATTAATTTTTTTGTTTTTATTTTAATTTATACCTTTTATGTTTATTATATAATTTTGGTAAGCTGCATTTGTGACTATAGTGAATTTCACCATGAAGAGGGGAGGTCATTTCATGACACCATGCACACATTATATTCATTTTCCTAAGTATGTTCATCACATCGTGATGATGGGTGGTCACACTACATAACCACCTAGACAATGGAGTCATTTGATTTAGTGAGGTGTGTCACACCATGATAGAAGAAGGTCACATTGTGACCTGATCTTCCTAGGTTATTAAAATTGTTAATTTAATATTTTTATCTATTAAAATTAAGACACTTAGAGGGGGTCCTATAATTAAACCCCCAAATCATCAATTTATCATCTCCCTTTATACCTCCCTCTCTTCGAACTCTCCCTTCTATTTCTTCATGGATTGAAGTTGTATCTTCAAGGTATGTCCATCTAAATCTCTTCCCTATTATTATTCCTCTTTATCTTCTTTTTTATTTCCCTAATATGTTAATGAAAATCTAGTGTTTTCTTCTAAGAAAAATTTAATTACTGATTTTCATATATTAGAGTTTGGATTGTTTCTTTAAGGGTTGTTCATTCCTCCTTGTGGTGGACTAACACCATGGTTATGAAAAGAGATTTTTGGAAGGTTTTCCCCATAAATGAATCTTAAAAATTAAAAACATTATTTATTTACCATTATAAGTTATGTTTAAACATCATATGATTATATTAAATGTAATTAATAGTGCTTCTATTTTAATTGGATGTTGGTATTTCTCTCTTTTTTATCAACTTTACTAGATTATTTCTCAGTTTTAAAGGCTCAAAATCTATTATCAATCTACCATACGCACTGATTGTTTTATGAAATTTCTAAGTGTATATTTAAAATTAATTTCAAATCAAAAGAATTTTTTTAGTTTGAAAATCTTTATTAAAGGTTTTACTTTAAAAATTAGGGGTATTCTTGGGGTCATTTAAAGTCATTGTGTATTATTTTGTAATTTAACATACCTAATGATGTTTATGTGATCTGGATTTAAAATAGATACTTCCTAACTCAGTTTATAAATAATGTTATAAAGTCCTTATTAGAACTTTAGGAGAAGGTTTTATCATATTAAATATGCCCTTAGTTTTTTCCCTCTTTTTTGTCGAAATTGATGGAAATGTCCAATTTTGGGGATGTGTTTTATATATTTTATTTCTTGATGAAAACAGGGCTATTAATGTGAATGTTTTTTGCAGATGAGGGTGTGATCTAACTATTTTTTATTAAATATAAATATAATTCACATGTAATATTTATTTATTACCTCCATTTTCATATCATGGGAGACCAAGAGTAGCAATGTAGGATGTCAAGGTTCACACGATGCACTAGTATATGAATTTTCTCAGCTAGTGGCCTTAGGTAAGGTTACACCCTATTTTAAAAGTTTACCCCTTAGAAAAAAATGGTATAGTGAGATAGAGAGTTAGGGTGATTTAATTACATTAGGTTCTAATTAGATGGATATTTTTTGTTTTTTCCCATATCGTGTCCCAGGGTCCAAGGTTCCTATGATATTTTTTATTGTTATATTTTATGATTATTTTCTTGTGGTTATCTCCCTTTTGGATTTTGATTTTTTCATGAGATTATTATAATTGATGTTCTGTTTTTAAAGTAAAAAATTTAAATCACTTGATATATTTATATATATATATATATATATCATTTTAAATATTATTAAATATTGACTTTCCACTTAATTCTTTCCTAAATTAGTATTTTCAATGCCTGAATTTTAAAAATTGTTGCTATTGTTTTAAATTTCACTTATTAAGAAAATTTTGAAGGCTTTGTTATGTGAAAAAAGGTAAATGTATTATCTTGATGAAAATGAGTTTATGTAATGGATTCTCTTGATTTTTTGAAATAAAAATTAAAATCTAGTTTTCAAATATATTTCAAATTACCATGAAATGGATTTAATTTTAAATTTTTATTCATGTGATACGGGGAGGATACCTACTAGAAATTGTTTCCTCATATCTATATACATTATAGGTTTAAAACAATTTCTTCATGATTCCAATGGTCGGTTATCATATTTTTGTTCAAATGGTTCAAATGTAGTTAGTGAATTTTTTTTAATTAGAGCTTAGAGATGGGTGGTTACAGTTATGTTTTTATCTTGGTCTCTATGTTCAAATATATCAAGAAATTTTAGCTCTCATTTTTTCACTCTATTGACTCTTGATATTATTGTACCTTATATTGGATTTAATGGTTATGAGATGTGATGGTTTCATTTATCATTATTTTTTATATTTATTAGGTTATATTATATTATTATTCTATGATTATGTATTCCTACATTTTATTACAAAACATTACATAGAATTTTACAAATAGAGGATCTTTTAAAGTTTAGTGTCTTGGAAAAAACGTACATAATACATGAAAACATAAAATATTCTTATATTACACTTGAAATGAAACTTTAGGGTTCATACTAAGAAAAAAAATCATATCATAACCTAGGGACATACATCAATTAAAAGGGTGAGCAGAAGTCCTAGTAAAGGGAAACAAGTGAAATAGTTCACTTGTAATGTTGAGGAATACTAATAAGAAATTGATGAATTACATAAAGGAATGAGTAAAGGAAAAAATGCATATCCTAAAAAATAACATGGTTCAGAACATGGTAATGTGGCCACAAAATTTAATTGAGTCATTCGTAAGCTTATCTTCAAGGTTTATCAGTGATGTGTTATAAAAAATAGTATGTTTATTCACCAAGGTATCATAAAACATGTCATCTCAAGAGATTAAATTCTTTAATCATTAAATTGGAGTGGTATTAGGGAGAACCCTTTATATTTATTAAATAATGTGATGAAAATATATCATAATAAAATATTTCATAAATAACCCATTGAAAATAAAACAAACGGTTTTCATTTCAAAATAATGGTGTTTTAAAAAGTTCTTAAAAACAAGATCCTTTTGTCGTTTTAAACCCACCGAAAAGGGGAGGTGGGTTTTATGTATGTTAATACTAGAATTAAAATAGATCATTTTTACATCCATGTGAATACCCCTATATATGATAGAAATTTGGTTATTCACAAAAGAAAATAAAATAATTTTTGGATAAAAAGAGAGAAATTTTGATAGGAAAATCTGGCGGTATAACAGTATGAGACACTATTTTAGAAAACATTAAAATAATAGGGTAAAAGGGTATTACATTCATAAAAAAATCAAAATAAAATAAAGGTATAGAAAAAATTGGACAAAAAATAGTATGTAATTTTGAAATACATACCACATAAAAGAGAACTTGAATGGAAAAGAGAAGTTGAGATTTACCTTACCTTGAACAGTGACTCCTAAAACTCAAATGTCATGACCTTGGGGCTTGAGGACACCTTGGGATAACTCATTGGGAGGTAAAAATATCATAAAATCATGGTGGAGGAATTTCTAATGAGTATAAATGAATTAATGTGTGGGTATTTATAGAACAAGTGAGGGAGTTTTTTATTAATTTTCGAGGACACCTCAATAGAGATTTTTGCAAAACCATGGGTTTTACCTTGGTATTTTCTCATGTTATTTCTCACTTATGACACCTCATATCATATTTTAATTTACCAGAGTCAACCAGAATTTTAAATTTCATATTACATAATTATGTCATCATTAAACACATCGAAAACTCAAAACTGTAATCTTTACTATTCACCCAAAAAAAATATTTTATAAAATTCTCATAAATTCACCATAACCTAATATTGAACTTATAAATTCAAAAATAAATTTATTTTATCATAATAATTATCTAAATATGAGAAATGTAACTTTTAACTATAAAAATACTTAATTATTAAAAATAATAGTGGAGAGAAAATGCATAATATAATGAATAGTTAAATTTTTGACACTTGGAAAAAATAAAATTATTTTGTCATTTGTAATTAAAAAAGAGTTTTTTATAACAGTATTTCATTATAATAATCATTATTAATAAAACCTAAATTTTAAAATAATAATTTATATCTTCCCAAAAATTACAATTTTTACCCAAAAAATCAGTTTATCAAATTCAATCTCAATTTTTAAGAAAATCTAATATTAAAACAAAAATGATGAAATAAAAATTTTATTTAAACAATAGGTTAACATTTTATGTAACTAGGTCCTTGACACCTAACCTCTTATAACACCCACATATGACCTAAGGGTAAGGTGTGTGATGGTGATAAACTCTTGGGGCGGCTCGGATAACATCACCTGAGTGGTAATCTTCACTAAGTTGAACTTCTCCCATAAGAAATTTCATTCAAGATTTACATGTTAAATCTAAACCTGGTATTCTTCAAAAGTGAAGCCCAGTGATGGTACCTCCTTCCCAAGATCTGATAAATGGGATTCAAATGGTACGACGCTACTGAATGAGGCCATCGACTATTCTTTCTGCATTAATTAATCATTATAATTTCTATTTATAAATGATAATCATAATGATACGAGTGTATTTTTCAACAGTCATAATTTACCAATGGTCTTATAATGGTTAAAACCAGATAATCAAGTTAAAATATACTTACTTCATTATGAATGAGATATATTTTTTTAATAAAATAATACAACACATGATTTCAAGAAACAATTATCATTCAAAAAGTTTGGGTTATTACATTCTTCCCCCTTTACAAAATTTTTTACTTGAAATTTCATATCACTCCCTCGGCTAAGAAAAGGTGTGGGTTCTTTTGCCTCTTTGTTTACTCTGGTTCCCATTTCTCTTCTTCATATCTTTGGTTCCTCGACAACACCTTAATGAGGTGGGTATTCATGTTACGTAGAACCTTGTATGTACAGTCCAAGATCTCCATCAGTTGTTCCTCATAAGAGAGGTCATCTTTGAGTTATACCACTTCAGGATTTAGTACATGTGAAGGGTCAGTACTTCCTCAAGATGGATACATGGAAAACATCAAGAACGTATGCTACATTTGGAGAAAGTGCAAGATTATAGGCTACTGCTCTTATGAAATCAAGTATTTCATAGGGGCTAATATACCTAGGGTTTAACTTCTCTTTATTACCAAACCTCATGACTCTTTTCCAAAGTGAAATTTGAAGGAAGACTTTTTCATCAACATCAAACTCTATCTCCCTTCAACGGTTGTCATCATGACTCTTCTACTGAATTTGAGTAGCCTTTATGTGTTGTTGGATGAAAAGAACCTTTTCTATAATCTCTTTCACAATATCAATCCCAAGAAGAATTCTCTCACCAAGTTCCTCCCAAGAAGTTGGAGTTCTACATTGCTTACCAGATAGATCTTCATAAGGTGCCATTTGAATACTTGAGTAGAAGCTATTGTTGTAAGGGAACTCTAATAATGGAAGATGTTGATCCCATATACCGTTAAATTCCATTGACCTTGTTTTCAGCACATCCTTGAGTGTCTGAATAGTTCTTTTAGATTGGCCATCATTTTGGGGATGATGGGATGTATTGAAATTCAATTCGGTAGTCAGATCATGTTGAAGACTTCTCCAAAATTTTGATGTGAACCTAGGATCACGATCAGATATGATAGAAAGTGGAACACCATGTATCCTTGCCACTTTCTTCACATATATCTTAGTGAGTTGGTAAAGAGAAAAATCTTCCCGAATAGAGATAAAATGGGTAGTCTTGATGTGAAGTTCCACTATAACCCATACCGCATTGTTTCCTTAGGAAGTTCTCGGGAGACGAGTGAAAAAGTCCATAGTGATATTATCCCACTTCCATGGTGGTATGGGTAGTGGTTGTAATACCCATTTAGGAACTTATATCTTTTCCCTCACTTGTTGACACACTAGGCACCTTGTAGTGTAGTCAGAAATCTACCTATTTATGTTATCCTACCAATAATTATCATGAACTTCCCTATACATTTTCATGCTCCTATGATTTATAGAGAAAGTAGATCTATGAGCTTTATCCATCATCTCCTTCTTTATTTATATAATAGATGGAACTAATTGCCTTGTACAGAACCTCAGTACACCTTCTTGATTAATATTAAACTCTGAAAACTTTCCATTCTTCACATTCTCTAACTTATTATATAAAAAAGTATCTTCTCTTTGATATTTCTTGATCTTATCTAGTAGTGATGGTTTAGAAATCATTTGGGATAGGTTTGATGATGTCCCTTCCCTTAAGATTCTCATTTCTAGTTTTACTAGGTCTTTGATCAAATGAACTATTTGAATCCTCGTCATTTCCCGAATAATAGTGTCATTGCAACTTAATGCATTAGTGAATTTGTTTGCTCTTCAAGGATGATAATGAATTGAACAATCATAGTCTTTAGGAAGTTCCAACCATCTTCTATGTATCATATTGAACTCATTTTTCCTAAAAATATACTTCAAACTTTGATGGTATGTGTATATATCATATTTCTCCCCATTAAGATAGTGCCTCCATATCTTCAGAGAAAAAACAACTACAGCTAGCTCCAGATCATGTGTAAGATAGTTCTGCTCATGTGGCTTCAACTGTCGAGATGCATATAAAATTACCTTGTCATTTTTCATGAGGACACACCCAATAACTTTCAAAGATGCATCACTAAAAATAATGAATCCTTCTCTAATAGAGGGTAGAGTTAACATGGGTGTAGTAACTAATCACTTCTTTAGCTCATGGAAACTTTCTTCACACTCCTTTGTCCAGATGAACTTGACCCATTTTCAAGTTAATGTGGTTAGTGGATTAGAATTTCATGAATTTTTTTTCACAAACCTCTTATAATATCTCACTAATCAAAGGAAAATACAAATATTAGTTACTATTGTAGAATTATTCCACTCTTCCACAACCTTTGTTTTTTAGGGTAATCTGGGATTCCTTTATTGATTAAAATGTTCTCCAAGAAACTTATTGTAACTAAAATTAACACTTAATGAAAATTAAAAATAACATATCATTCCTTAGTGTTTGTAATATTAATCATAGATGATCCTTATTCTCTTCATGAATTTTGGAAAATATCATAATATCATCAATAAAAACTAACAAAAAATTATCAAGGTAGTCCTTAATTATCTATTCATCAAATCCATGAAAATAGCAGGCACATTAGTCAAGTTGAAGGTCATAACAATAAACTAATAGTGATCATTTCTTTATCGAAATTCAGTCATTGTAATATCATCTTTATTCACCCTCAATTGATGATAACCCGATCGAAGATAAATTTTGGAGAAGAATTGATCCCCATGAAGTTGGTCAAATAAATCATCAATTATTAAAACAGGGACTTGTTCTTTACCATGATCCCATTAAGTTATCTATAATCAATGCATAACTGAATTGATCTGTCCTTATTCTTTAAAAAGAGAATAGGTTCTCCCCAAGTAGACACACTTGTCCAGATAAACCCCTTCTCCAAAAGATCTTTGAGTTGTTTCTTTAATTCCTCCAGCTCCACATTCACCATTCTATATGGGATTTTTTGTAATTGTCCTGGAACTAGGAGTGAGTTAAACGGAGAACACTACCTATATTTCTAGGGGAGGCCAAGTAAAATCCTTATAAAATACATCAATGTATTCTTGAACGATGTGAATATTTTCTATTCGTATACTTTCATTTCCTTTTTCATCTTCGCTGATCATTTTCATAAAGAAGGCTTTGGGTGGTGCTTCTAGACAAAGCTTGGGTTGAGATATCTCTCCTTTGAAAACAAATATAGGTTCTCTATTCAAGACTACTGAGATTTCTTTGATTCATAAGTTTATTTTAGTATTATAATTTGAGATCTATTCTATCCCTAGTATAATGTCGAAATCCAACATGGGAATGACTACTAAATTTGAGATGATATTATTCTCACCAAAGTAAATACTAGAGTTTCTATAAACTATTGATACTTGGATAATCCCTACAAGAGTCTTGAATGATAGCTCTACTTCTAAAAGTTCATGGATTTATTCTATGTTCTTTGAAAACTTAGAGGAAATAAGGGAATCTATAGAACAAGAATCAAAAAAAGTACTTTCTAGCTATGAGAGAACAACAAGAGTACCTACAACCACATCATTTAGAGATTAAACTTCATCCATCGTGATATAAAAATAACAACCTTGATCCCTTGGCCTATACTGAGGCTGATGGTGATTCCCCTCCACTACCCTTGGATTTGGAAAGTGATTGGTAAAATGCCCAAGTTGTCCACACTTGATTAATTGGACATCATGTAGTCCCTGCACCATCTTCCATTTATCTTTAGTATTGGGAAATTGTGGCTTCACCTCACTATGACAATTTCAAGCAATATGGATTTCTCTTCCACACTTTTAACTCTTCCCTCTCCCAAGTAGGAAGTTTCTCAAATGCTTCTTCCTGCATTTGTTTCATGTGTAAAGTTTCACTTGATTTCCTCCTCTTTCTTGATCAAATATACTCCCAAATTTATGCTCTAGATATCTCTTCTTCTCATTCTATTTTTGAGACCACTATGTCTCACCAAACACCAGTTCAACCTTCATAGCACTTAGTAAAATTTCCCCATGGCTATCATAGTCTCGATTGACTAAATTCTTACATAAATTAGGTCTTATTCCACCGAAAAATCTATCATCTTTCCCATTATACTCCATGAAAAAGATTGAGGCGTAACAAGAAATACTTGTGAAGTTCATTTCATAGATACAAATATATTCATTCTACTTATTTTTCAGTTTGAGGAATTCCTTCTCTATTTTGGTTCTCATAGAACGAGGGAAATACTTATTAATGAATACTCCTATAAACTCTTCACACTATAAGGACTCAATCTCCCCTCATTCCCTCATGTTTTTAATCAGTTCCTGGTTGCGCCCAAATTTACCCTACAGGTATAAGCGGTCGTTGAAGTACATGTAGGGGTTGAATCCACAGGGACCGAAGAAGTAACCTTTAGAAACACGCATTTTATGGAGGTTGGGTTGTTAAGTGGCCAACTTGGGTTTGATGGGCCTTGGGCCCATTATGCTTTCTCCATAAAAGCTCTGCATTCATCCCCAAAAATCTCCATCTTCCCTTGAGATTCATCCATCGGTCCTAAAAGATAAAATGTTCCAAATAAAGTGATAAATCATATCCCAAAATATAAAATTCAGAAAATGAATATAATGTTGTCCACAAACAAATGAATAATTGGGCCCAAATTTTCTTTTTAAACATGAATTGAATTTAAGATGAGAAATGAAGTTATATTTATGTAATGCAATAAAAACAATGTTTATGGACTTTGGAACAATGAATATAAAGATATTAACAATGAAAATTAGCCACTTTTAGTGACTAATCACACCCCCCAACTTGAGTTCTTCTAGTCCCGAGCAAAATATATTACAAATATGAAATTCAAATCCTCTTTTCCAAAAACATTTTAATACACATTACTCACCCAAATATATCATACCAACAAAATTATGAAACCCATAAAAATCATTTAAAACAAGCTATGTCTATAAGCATATACCAAGCCCAAGCCCGTTCTTTTGTTCAAATTCATCACCACATTTCATCCAATTCCAATTAAGCATGATAAAGTGTTGTGCACCACAAAAGATATGGGGCCCATTTTATTGTTCAAGGGGAAAAATTGAAAGCGCTAGGTGGGAATCACATTAAACCTTAAGATGAGTATCCATTTTTTTTTTGATTTTTTTTTTTTGATGATTTTTTTTTAACCACAATAGATATGAAAAGACTAAATCTGGGAAAGAAAACTATGGAGTCATGATCCCCAAGTGTCGGACGCCACGCATATTGTCAATTTCATGCTCTACAATAGAGATATAAAGCCTAACTCTGGGCAAGACAACTATGGAGTCACGATCCCCAAGTGTCGGACGCCACGCATTTGGAAAAAACATTACTCTATGTGGTTATAAATTTTTTTTGGATACTCAAATTAAACTAAAAGTGACCCCAGAACCCTATGCTATAATGAAAGGGACCCAAAAACTCAAATTTACACCCACGATCCAGTAGACGTGCATTGTGGCATTTTTATTAAGAGGATGAAAATGTAAACTTTAAAAAATCACATCGGACAACCGCACTTTCCAAAAACTATGCTCATGAACTTAAACTTGCATTAAAATCGGAATTAAGGCATACAAAATTATTTGATATCCAATTTCAATGTTTGCAATGTGTGTTATCATGTTCAAGGTTAATAGAATTTTTATTTCCATGCATGTTCTTATTAAAAAAAATCATTTTTATATTTCATCTCCCCCCAAATTAGAATAACACTTTCCCCGGTGTTTAATGAAAAAAAAAAGTTAGAAGGGGGGTAGGAGAGGAGTTCAAAGGAGAAATTGAAAATGATAAACATGAAACAAATTCACCTGGTTTTTGAAGTTGAAGTTCACGATGCTCCAGATTACTCATTTGATATCTTGGGGGATGTAGGAACCTCCTTGATTGAACATGTATCACCCAAAACAGTCCATGAACCATACAAAGAAGAACAAAATAGATAAAACAAACAACATAATAATTTATTTAAAACCAAGTACAACATTTTTATGGTTTTCCCTATATTTTTTTAAAAAAAAATAAAATTGATGATACATTGTCTTCTTTATATTTTCTGGGTAAGGTATTACTCAGGGATCACACCGTGTGACACAGATGAATACGATGCTCCCCTTTCATACCCATCCTTACTTATAAAAGAAGAACAGGTCAACAAATCTATTTTTTTAAAAATACCTACAAAAACATAAAATAAAATAAACTGATGATACATTTTCTTCTTTATATTTTCTGGGTAAGGTATTACTCAGGTATCACACTGCATGACACAGATGAGTATAGTTCTCTCCTTTCATACCCATCCTTAATCATAAAAGAAGAACAGTTCAAGCATCTAAATTTTTTTTACCTACAAAAACATAAATAAAATAAAATAAACTGATGATACATTGTCTTCTTTTAAATTTCTGGGTAAGGTATTACTCAGGGATCACACCACGTGACACAGATGAATACAGTTCTCCCCTTTCATACCCATCCTTAATTATAAAAGAAGAACAGGTCAATAGCCTATGATAATTATTTAAATGAAAAAAAATGATTCACAAATATTGGGACTATGAAAACCATGGGTTGCCTCCCGTGCAGCGCTTTTGTTTAATGTCGTTAGCTCGACTTGAACCCCCAAAATTATCCAATACCAAATTTAAACATTTTAACCAAACCTATATTTCTCCACTTCAACAATATTGAGATTGATTATTTTCTTTGATTTCTTGTCATGTAAAAACCCATGTTCAATAATGAGTGTGAAAATCCAAGTAATTTCAGTAATGGTTGATCCAGTTTCTTCTACAGTTTTTCCTAAGATTTCAAGGGTTAAGCCCCCTTTCTGGGTTTCATGAGATGAATGAATGACAAATTCAAGGTCATTGTTATCTCCTATGATGGGATTCCTAAGTGGGGAACTAAGGACATTAATTTTGAGTTCAGGTTGGAAATTACAGTCAAACACAGATAAAAAATTAGAATCAAAATCAATTTCATTTTCAAAACATCCCAACACAATTGGTTCCCTTTGAATTGAAGATTCAACCCCAAAATTATCTAGATGAGTTTCATTAATGGGTATAGATTTTATGTTTGTGATTTCTCCTAATGGTTCAGTGATTGGTGTTTCTAAAAAATCATCATTGGAGAAATATTCCGGACATTCAATCCATGAAGAAAAATTTCCCCCTTGTGAATTCATGAAATCAATTTCATCATGATTTAAACACTCATTAACAATTCCCTCATGTTATTTATCTTGACTTTCAACATTACCTGACCAATTCTCTTCATTATCCAACTCTGTTTTCCAAGATTTTAAAGTGGGTTCTTCACTAAATTCAAATGAGTTATGTGGGTAACAAGATTCTTCTATAAGTGAGGTGGAAAGGACATCCTGAGTGGGAATGGGTTCTTCATAAGTCTCAATGATTTGGATTTCTAATATCAGTGATGAAACTTCTGAATTCATTTTAACCGTTTTTTCACACAAATGTTCAAGAATTTTTTCAGAATTAGGACTGATAGATGTTTGGACATCATGAACTTCATTAAGTTTGATCTCTTCAATCATCCTCGAGAGGTATGTAAATTGATCCTTTAAACAATCATAATCCCATTGATTGTACATCTCATCTGTTGTGGTGTATTCAATTAAGGTTTGATCAATGAAATTCCCTATATGGGGTGATTCCAAATATTGATTTTCTAATTGATTATAGCCTTGGTCTATCAATGGGTATTATGGAAGATAATCCATTTCAGTTGATTGAAATTTTGATTCAAAGTGAAGAAAAGGGAAAAGATAAGAGAAATGGGGGTGAGAAAAGATAATTTGGTGTGAGAAAAGAAGATGAGTGTCTAAGGTAACTTACTTGGTCCCCGACAATGGCGCCAAAATTTGGTTGCACCCAAATTTACCCTACAGGTATAATCGATCGTTGAAGTTAATGTAGGGGGCGAATCCACCGGGACCAAAGAAGTAACCTTTCGAAACACGCGTTTTATGGAGGTTGGGCTATGAAGTGGCCAACTTGGGTTTGATGGGCCTTGGTCCCATTATGCTTTCTCTAGAAAAGCTCTGCATTCATCCCCAAAAATCTCTATCTTCCCTTGAGATTCATCCATCAGACCTAAAAGATAAAATGTTCCAAATAAAGTGATAAATCATATCCCAAAATATCAAATTCAAAAAATGAATATAATGTTGTCCAAAAACAAATGAATTATTGGCCCCAAATTTTCATTTTAAACATGAATTACATTTAAGATGAGAAATAAAGTTCTATTTATGTAATGCACTAAAAACAATGATTATGGACTTTGAAACAATGAATATAAAGATATTAACAATGAAAATTAGCCACTTTTAGTGACTAATCAGTTCCCACCACTAATCACCTTCTCCCTCTAATCAGTACATAGCCATAGTGAATTTCTCTTGTTATGGACACTGAAGTACCGAAAAGATCTTTTCTATAGATCTTATCCACTATTCCACAATCAATGGGTCGGTAGATCCACTGAACATTGGTGGTAATTGATACATAAAAAACTAAAAAAAAAATACTTACATGGTAAATATAGTCTCTTGGCTTGATTTAAGTTATTTCCCATAACTTGAGTTAGTTGATTCAACATTCTCATGAAGGTTTCCATTTAAGCTTCCATTAGAAGCCCTTCAGTACCTAATCTGTTGTGCTCACTATTTACATGGTTTCTCCTATTTCCCTCTATTTTCTAAAATAAAAAACCTTAGTGAGAAACATGTTTCATTTAATAATATTATAATTCCAAATTATTTTGTATATCATATAACATCATTCTTAAACATTCTATTCATTAAAAAATTTAATCGTTTTATAAATGTTCACAATGATTCATAAAAATCATGTGATTAACCAAACGTATCCCTCAGGAGTGTCAAATCAAGAGTGAATCAAGTCCCATTATCATGCACTAGTTCCCATTTGAGTATTTCTCAAAGTGTTTTTTCGGTTTTTACCCCTAGATAAATATGTGTCAGAGCCACATCTACTTGTTCGTTTCTAGACATGGATTCATTTGTTCAAAAACTACTTACTTAATATTTCACCAAAATATTATGAAGTTTTCATATATTTAAATTTTCATTAGGGTTAATCCTAAAGTTTTCATATCTGAATTTCCAATAATAACTAAACCATCCTTTTATACCAACTATGTAATTCCACATTTTTATTACATAACTTTACATAGAACTTTACAAATAGATGATCTTTTAAAGTTTATTGTATGGAAAAAAAGGTATATAATACATTAAAACATAATACATTATTCATTTCCACTTGAAAGGTTTCTTCAGAGTTCATTATAAGAACATTTATTTCATCTCATAACCTGCGTACATACGTCAACGAAAATGGTGATCAGAAGGCCCAGTAAGGGAAAATAAGTGAAACAATTTACTTTTGATCTTGTAGAATATCCATAACAACTTATGAAATTACATAAAGAATTGAGAAAATAAAAACAAGGAATATCATAATAAAAAAAATGATTCATAACATGTAAATTTTTTCATGACATTTAATTGATTCATTCATAATCATATTGCCAAGGTTTTTCATTGAGGTATCAAAAAAATTACCATGGTTATTCACCATGGTATTGTAAAACTTCCATCTATAAATATTAAATTAATTACCCAATGCATTGAAAATCTTTAAAGGAGAACCCTTTATATAACTTAATTAATGTGAGTCACAAATATCATAATAAAACTTTCATAAATAATCCATGGAGAATAAAATAAATGGGTTTCATTTCAAAATCATAGTGTTTTAGAAAGTGCTTAAAAACAAGATCCTTTTTTCATTTTAAACCCATGAGAAAAGGGATGTGGGTTTTATGTTTATTAATACCAGAATTAAAATAGATAATTTTTACATTAATGTTAATACCCCTAGATAAGATAGAAAATTTGGTATTCACAAAATAAAATAAAATAATTTCTTGATAAAAAGAGAGAAATTTTGAGACAAAAATCTAGCAGCATAACATGTATGAAACATGGTTTTAGATACATTTAAAATAATAGAAGAAAGGGTATACCATTCATAAAAGAATCATAATATATTAAAGGGATATAAACAATTGCATATAATAAAACATTATGGAAATTTGAAATACATACCACATAAAATATAACTTGAAAGGAAAAGAGAAGTTGAGACTTCCCTTACCTTGAAGAGTGACTACAAAAACTCAAAGATCGGGACCTTGGGGGGTTGAGGAAAACTTGGGATGACTCCTTGAAAGGTAAAAATATCATAAAATCACGGTGGATGAATTTTTAATGAAATTAAATGAAGTAATTGGTGGTTATTTATAGAAAAAGTGAGGTATTTTTTATTAATTTTTTTGGACACCTTAGTAGTTGTATTTTCAAAACCATGGGATTTCCCATGATATTTTCCCATGGTATTGGAGACTTAGGAAAAATCATGTAATATTTTAATTAAAAAGAGTATATATAATTTTAAATTAAATATTACATCATTATTATGTCATTAAACATACTGAAAACTCAAAACATTATTTTTACTATTCATCTAAAAACAGAATATTTTATAAAATTATTATAAATTCACCATAACATAATATTGACCTTTTAAATTAAAAAATGAAATTTATTTTATCCTAATAATTCTCTAAATATGATAAATTTAACTTTTAACTATAAAAATACTTAATTATTAAAAATAATAGTAGATAGAATATGCATAGTATAATGTATAGTAAAAATTCTGACACTTGAAAAAAAATTATTTTATCATTTGTAATTAAAAAAAGTGTTTTTATAACACTATTTCAATATAATAAACATTATTAATAAAACCTTAATTTAAAATAATAATTTATATCTTTCCCAAAAGTACAATTCTTACCCAAAAAATCAATTTATCAAATTCAATCTCAATTTCTAGGAAAAACTATTCTTAAAACAGAAATGATGGAATAAAAATTTATTTAAACAAAGGGATTACATTTTAGTAACTAGGGCCTTGGAACATAACCCCTTATAACACCCATATATGGGCTAATGGTAATGTGTGTGATGGTGATAGACTCTTGGGGCGGCTCAGATAACATCTCCCAAGTGGTAATCTCCACTAACTTGAACTTCAACTATAGGAAATTTTGTTCAATCTTTACATGTTAAAGATCGAATTGGGCTTGGTCAATATTGAATCCAAGTGATATTACCTCCTTCCCAAGATCCAAAAAATGGGCTATGTATGCCACGACTCTACTGTATGAGGCCATCAACTATTCTTTTTAAATTAATTAATCATTATCATTTCTATTTATAAATGATAATCATAAAGTTAAGAGTATAGTTTCCAAAGGTCATATTGACAAATGGCCATATTCAAAAATATTAATAATTTACTAACAGTCATATAATGGTCAAAACCTGATGGTGACATTAAAATATACTTACTTTATTTTTAATGAGATATAGTTTTTTTGTTTAATAAAATAATATAACATGCATTTTTATGAAACAATTATCATTCAAAAAATTTGGTTCGTTACAATGTTTGGTTACATTTATTTATGAAAATTCTTATTTCATTTTTTCATGGATCTATGACTTAAGGAGTGATCATATCAGACTTATGGGTTGAAGATCTATGTTTATTATCATTTATTGTGTGAAATTGTTCCCTCTTGTGTATTATTTGATCCCCTAAAACTAGTTGTCAGCCTGTGGGGATTGGAAATGCCCTTTATGCCTAACCCCTGATCAACTTGGGTTCTCATATTAGGTTTATCCTATTTTGATTCCTAACACTAAGAATAAATGATTATTATATCCACATATATGTATATAAATACAACCCATATCACTGGGGACAGAAGATGTTACAGGTGATGGGAAAAGTATGTGTGTGATGTGGCTTGCATGTCATTCCAAGAATGATTCCCATGTGGGAAAGGCACATGGAAATATGGAGCAAGTGGGATAACCAATCTAGTGTATCCATATATTACATAGGTGGATCCACTGAATAAAAAATAGAAATTTCAGAGCTTTGGTCATTTAAATGTGTGTATGTGATATAAATAAAAATGTTCATAATGTCTATTACTAGTTTAAAGAAAATGTACATAAAACCCTTCCATGAAAGCACCTAAAATAATATTAAACCAAAATCCCCATAATTTAAAATATAGTACAATAGATAACAGCCCCCCCCCCCACTTTTATAGATATATCCTAATATCTCAAGCTAGTGAGTGGTCTAACTCAACTTTCCACTACCCATAGATCAATACTCAAGAGAGATATAAATTCAAATAAAAATATGACTCCTAATATTTATATAAATCATAATCAACCTTTATTTTTGAATTTATTACTAAAAATAAAAAAATAAAATTGGTAGAATAAAACTAAATTCTTATATCATACCTTGTGTGATACCCTTATAAGAATGGAATGAAAATTATTGAACGTAGCTCAAACAAATTAGATTAAATCATACCAACATTTATAATTTAAATAATTTTTATCAATAAATATTAAATAGGGATTTGATAAATAAATGAATACTTCAAATATTTAAAATGAGATATGACCACTTTAGATAATTATAATGATCAAACACATTATTGATATAGTCTAGAGTTGTATTGATTTGGGGAACATCCTTTTATCCTTACCAATGAAGGTTTTTGATATTATTATTTTATAAATAATCAAAAAACCATTATAACACCCCATCCTAAATCACTGATCCTAAGACAACGGCCACATGGCCTCATGAGAACCTCCTTATATGAAAGAGTATACTGACTAGCATCGAGGTTCTGAATAAATTCAGTGGGGAGACTATACCCTCTATATCAAAAAATTAAAGTATATATAATAACACGGTAGAATAAATAATAAATTTTATAGTAATGGAATGTAATTTATCTTAATTCATATAGAATAATAAATCTTAGAACCCCAAGGTGTAAGGTAAAACAAGAGTGTGATCAATACTAGTAAATAAATAAAACAATATAGTTTCAATCTATAGTTTTTCTTAATACCACCACAGAATACCATGTTATTTCTCTAAGATCTATATCATTTGGTCCCTTCCCTTTCCTGTAACCATGATAATAAAGAATGAATGTACATAGAGATTCTCATATAGGGTGTGATTATATACCCAATAATACACCACCAATGCATCCTTAACATGAGTGAATAAGCATAATAGTTTATTTCATGATAATAAATAAATACACAACAAAAGACATACAATCATGTACCTAGTGTTCATCCACTAACCAATATACCAAAAACTGTTAGACGTACCTTCTTTGGCTCCATTCCAGAATTAGATTCATAATAGGAGTCTTCAACTAGATTAGACCACAAGGTCAACACATGTATCCCATAGCCACCACAAGGTCATTGCACCCCAACACTACCTGAGGTCAGGCCACAAGGTCATCATATCCCAACACTATTTCCTGGGTCAGTTCATCAAATACCACAATGTACACTATCACCTTTCCAGTTAGATTGCATAAGTCCATCATTCCCCTAGGTTAGGAAACACATGGAATTCAGGCTACATCACCCAACTCGGTCCTATCATCATGTCACATGCAATGTCTCAATATTCTCCCCCTCAAGGGTCACCATGCCATGATGGGTTTACATTTCACTTTCGTACCATGCATAGAACAACAATATAGTATATACCAAACACATCAAATATAAAAAACATCCTCAAATAGAGAGTCCCAACATATCATACCAAGAATGAGAAATAGTATCCAAACACACACACACATGTGATCAAACTCAAACATGGTTCTAATGGGCTATGCATGAACACACATTCAATAAAACTCAAGTATGGTTTAAATAATAAACTAAAACTACTTCAAATCATGCTAAAAATCATATACAGAGTAAGAAAATTCCTACCACAATATTTTTTATGTTTGTGAAATCTTTTTTAGAGTGTCATCACCTGAACCATGTTCACACACAAACCAGAACAGTCTTGATTTATATGAACTTCTAGAACTGATTCCAATAAATCATTACAATGGTTTTATAATGAGACTCAAGAAAGATCAAATTCATGGTAGATCTAAAACTTTCCCAATTTTCAACACTATCAATGGTGTAATTCAAGACTGATTGAGGAAGAACAAATCAATTTATCAAGGAACAGAGAATAAAGGAGAAGAGGTGAGTCTCCCATAGTTCTAACTGAACAAGAATTGTCTTTGCATTTCATGGTTTGATTCATATATAAAGGTAGATAAATTATGGTTAAAATTATCAATAGTAACCTCAATACAGGAGTTGATGACCAAATCACCCAAGGATTATCTAAAAGTCATCTAGGAATCATCTGTATTAAGGAATTGTCAAGGAGAGGAGGGCCAAATCAATTAACAGAGGGAAATAATCAATCAATATCACATTAAAGACTCATCATTTAAGATCTATATGTTTCTCCTTTTAAATATTAAAGATCTAAATAAGAAGGTGTTTGTTTCATCCGTTTTAGAACCGGCATGACCGCCATCATGGATTCCACCATGGTCTCGCCGCATCATGGTGTTCTTAAACACATCATCCCAATATAGACATCACTATGTAATGTTTCCAAATTGTAGTCATTTTTCCTCACCACAACCTCCACCACAGTCATGGTGATGTCACCCAAGTTTTTCCCCACCAAATCCCTCCTTAAGAACAATAGACTTGTCCACGCTTTGCCCAAGAATTTACTCTTTTCCATTTTTATACAGAATCACACCAAGGACCACCATGGCTTCCGTATAGTCATAGTGGTGCCAGTTTAAGACTGAAAGGTCTCTAAACCCATTTTAAGCTTCCAAAACATTCTGAATGATAGTTTTAACCATAAAAAATCTCAAAAATGTCACTTTAGATGTATTGAAACATACATTAACACACCCACTAAAAATGAGGGTGTCATAACCATGACAAATAACCATGACATAGTTTCTCTATAAAGGTCATTTTCTATATATAATTTCATAAAGGTATTACCTTAGAACATACCATTTTTTTAAATTATAATTAATTTTATTCCAAGGTTTTACCTTGAACTATAAATTATTAAATTTTTACACATCAGATTTTTTCCTCATGGAAAATAAATTTTTATGAACCATGATAATTTGGTTCAAAACCATGATGTGAACATATATTTTATACTATGCTCCATTTTTTGAAAATAAAAAAAAATTACAAAAATCTGTCATTTTTATTTTGAAAACTATGGCTAACCAAGATGGGGTTATATAAAAAATGATTTGGGTTTTATAAATAATACAATATGGTTTTAATTTTTCAATATATATCTTATTAATTATTTGAAAAACCACACTCTAATACCCCTGAAGGGTTTTATAGGGAATCACAATGCCTAAATGTAATGAAAAAAAATTATAAAATTGATCTATAATATTGGCCAAAAAATGAAAAGATAAAATTAAATGAAAATTAATAAAACAAATTATACCTCACTATCCATGATGAATATTTACCAATATTATGTTTTATTGAGATACCTTAACAAAAATCTATGGAATCATTCTAAATGTATCTATTAACCCAAATGGAATCACTAAATTCTTTTATTGGTTCCATTCTCTTTCAAAGGTATGTTAGAATCTCCTCCTAAAAGGTTAATAAAATTAAGTGTGTGAGAGAGTATAAAATTTATAAATTGATCTATAGTATCTCAAAATGAGGTCCAAGAACTCTATTATATAACACTCCTTCATCAAATAATGGATCTGAATGATGTATATCAATTTTATACATTATGAAATAAGAAACACTTTGGTTCCCAATTGTAATTATTATAATGAATCCTCATTTAATTATGTGATTTATAAACTCCATTAATAATCAGTAAATAATCTGCACATGTTCACATGATGTGTCACAAGATGAATAAAACATGATAATCAATATAGAAATGTTGGTAAAATAATATCTCATGTAAATCATATTGAAAACCTTGTTTTCTTATCAAGAATTGTGACATAACTCAGACCATAGCATGATGACTCTTACCACATCATAATTAATTATATTTTACATATTTCTGGCACATTATTCATATGAAGAAAGAAATCCCCTCTTTGGTTTAATGTGGTAATAATATAATGAATAAATTATTTACTCCTTGTATAGAATTTTGTTGATAAATAATTATAATTTTTATTCAAGTAAAGTGACAATTGAAAAGTGGGGGAAAGTCAAGTAGGATGAAAATGATGAAGTCATATGGAATCCCCTTATAAAAAAATAACAAAATATGAAAGAAGATATCCAAAACTAGAATAAACTATCATCCCCTCCACCTTATATGGAATTAAAGTGAAAAAATAAGTTCTAATTGCAATTAAATCACCATTACCATACATAATATTGATGCTCATATCCTTTGAGAATGTGTCAAACCTATTATTTTATTCCTTGATATTTTTTTAGTGATTTAAACAACTTATTCACATAGGCCTTTTTATTATAATGGAAGCACCAAAATTTGAATTTTTCCTCTTATCTACCACCTGTATTTCCACATGCTTGTTTCACAAACCATAATTTCATTATTAAATGAACATTCACTATCATCAATCTTTATTTGAACCATATTCCTCAATAATGATGAAATCATGTCATTTAGATTCTGTATTTTTTCCTAAACAACACTATAGTGATTATATTATCATAAAAATATTTAAACTAACATAATAATAGAAAATAATTGTGTTCTGCTCCAATTTCAATAGGTACCATGCAACCTTTATCATTAATATTGATCACCATGAAATAAAGCCCAATCAAATTTTTAGTAAACTCCTCCAGATAGAAAAATAAATCTTTATTATCTCATATTAATATAAAATATAATTTCTTATTCAAATCTAAATGATTTTTAAGGGATTTTCACTTATACATTTTTTTAATATTTCTAGAGATCTCATATGGATCAGTATGATATTGGATCACTATCTAAATAAAAACATTTCGATACTTTATTTTGATCTATCACAATACACATATCAACTTTTATAATATTTTACCTAAAGAATATTTTAGTTGGAAGTAGAAACATTATAATCATACCTTCCAAAATAACTATAATCTTAAAGTAAATTTTTGAAATATGTATAAAAAATAGAAGTTATTCCAAAAAAATGAATTAATAGCTTGTCTGAAATTTATGATGAAATAAAAAATAAGAAATATTTTTGAAGAAAAATTAGAAATAATTATAATAAGAAATTATTAAAACCAGATTAATATATTATAGAACATATGAAATGGAATTCTGGAATGAGGAAATTGCAAAGTATTACTCATTATGATACAAATGTGAATGTCATAAAAGTCACAAGTGGTGTACTGATAAAATATTTCTCATTAGGGATTTATAGAGAATAAACTAAAATAGAAAACTTTCATTCATGTAAAGACCCGTAAATTTCAAGGTAAATTTTTTTCTTAATTTCTTTAGGATTTTACGAGTGCGCAATTTCTGACAGCACCGGATTCTGAAGCCCGGTGTGCCCGGAATCAATTTCTGAAGTTTAGCTCGGGTACGTTCAGTGAACGAGCAAGCGGGTTTTTTTAAATTTTGAACTGGTGCTCGGAATCGAAATCTGAGGACACCGATGAAACTGCAGTGCCAATTTTTGCTTAAGAAGACTTTTTCTGGAGTTGCGTTTGCTCGGGAGGAGATGTTAAAAATGTGAGTAATAAAAATATAATTATTTTACAATTTTATTTTTAATTCTTTACTAATGGTTTAAGTTTTGGGGGAAAGGAAGATGTGAGGAAGTTGGAGTGGGGCCCACATGAGCCCCCACCACCTTTAATTTTCCTAACATCCCATTAAACCCCCCCCCCCCTCTAGCAATTAATTTTGTAACTCTTCCACTCTTCCACATTAAAATACATGCCAATAAAACGCCTAATTAATTGGACAACGCAAATTAATTAATTTGGTGAATTCAATTGGAAGTTTTGAAAAAGGTTGGAATGAGTAATAAAATTAGGTAAAGCCTTATTTTATTATAGTTGAATTGTTGTGTGGAGATTTTTGGAGAGGAGGGCTCTAGTCTTGAAGAACGTCGTCTTCCACGTTGAAGAACGCGAAGAACGTCAAGACCTCGACGAAGAACGCCGTCACCACAAGGAGTGATCGTCGTGCCTTTCTTCTCCTCTCTGCAGCCGGTGTGAGATGCTTCTCCACCTTAGACGTTCTCCATCAAGCACATACGGAGATTTACCTCACGACTCCTTTTTCCGCGACAATCTTATTTTGACAACTACTTCAAGGTAGGGGTGTATTTTTACGATGTGATTATTCTTTGCGTTCATCGTTAAATATTTGGCCACCTGTTATCAAATTAATGGGAGGAGGTCGGACCGCATGAACACGGTCGGTCCTCCTCCCCCTTTGTGGATGTTCACCGTTGCAGTTTGGGATGAAGGCGGTGAGGTGCAACGGCACCGCACGGGAATGAGGAGTATCACCGCGGCAAAGGTGCGCAGCGCCGTCGCACCGCGCTGTTGAGTCTGAAAGAGGCTGCGGCTGGAGCGGGGCCGCGTCGGAGAACCATGGAGGGTCATGGCCGGGGCGGGCCACGGTGGAGGGGCGTAGCGTTGTCGCGCCGCACCGTTCAGACTAAGGCCGCGGTGTTTGGCCACGGCGGAGCAGGGGAGGGCGGCCGGAACCACTGGTCGTCGGCGCTCAGGAGGCGAGACCGGCTGGTCCCGCGCGGAACAACTGGCCGGCCATTACCGCCGGCTAGATCCGGAAAAACCAGGGGTTGAACCCCCGTTCAGCGCAGCAGGGCGGGCCCCCCATGGGTCGGCCTTCCGGTTCAAAGGGGGTGGTGGTTTCCCCCCCTTTCGCGCTCACGTGGCGCGCAGCGCCCGTGTCGGGCCGACCGGCTGCACCGGGTCTTACCCCCCGTGCCGAGTCGGGTCGTCCGCGCTGGGCCGGGTCCCCGGGTCGGGCCGGGCCACGCCAGCCGGCCCGGGCCGCACCCTAGTGGGCCGGACCCGGACCCGGGTCAGGTCGATCTGGTTCGGGTTGACCCAGGGGGTCTCAGGCCGGGCCCAAAAACCCCTGTTTTCGGATAGTTTTGTTCAAATGCTCATATATTGGGCTACGGACGTCCGATTGATGCACTGTCAGTTGCGATGCGATCCTTGGATCGAGAAGGTCGTTTAGGTATATTACACTCAAGGTTTCAGATAACTTTGGGTACGGCTAGGTTGGTTCGAACACAAAACCAACCGGGCCTTCGGAGCGGAAACACTTATTACTTGAGCTTCGGACATCCAATTGACGTGTCGTTGACTTTATTGGTTTCCTCTTAGTGAGGAGGACCTTTTGACTTACTTCTATAGAGGTTTGGATGTAGTTGGAGTATAGTCGGGTTGGTTTTGACTTAAAAACCAACCGGGCCCCTGGAACGATAAAGCCAATAACTCTCAGACCGGGCATCCGATTGACGCGCCGTCTGTCACATTGAGTTCCTTTTGTTGAGACAGAACTTTGGGGTACATCAACTTCGGACTACATTTCAGTTAATGTATCGACCCCCTTGGCTCATGGAGAGGACCCTCCTAGAATCGAGCATGTTGTGTGCGGGAACCCAAGAGCTGGCTGCGACTACGACGACAATGACGACTGTACTAAAATCCTCCATGGGTTCGGCAGCGACGACGACCGTACTAGATTCCTACGTGAGTTTGACGACAATGACTATTGTTCTTGTATCCTTTGTGGGTCCGGCAGTACGTGACTACTATTCTTCTATCCTACGTGGGTCCGACAGTATTTGACTCTGTACTTGAATCCTACGTGGGTCCGACAGAGTAGCTGGTCTTGTATCCTTTGTGGGTCCGACAGCTTAGCTGGTCTTGTATCCTATGTGGTTCCAAAATCTTAGATGAATCAGTGGCTACATCTTATCATCTCTATCGTCTTATGAAGAAGTATACCTGTGTGAGCTGAGTCTTGACATTCAATCAATATCTTCTATATGTTTGTTTTGCTATCCTGTGTGGATTGGGTTGTGTTATCCTGTGTGGATTGGATTATGCTATCCTGTGTGGACTAGATCGAACTTGGGCTCGAATGTTGAAGCCGAACTGGAATTGATGACTTAGGTATATGTATGGGAATATACCTAAGTAGAGTTGGTTGTTACTTCATGATTGTATCTTTCCTTTTTGGATTATCCTTTGTAGATTCTGGGAGACCTTCGGGGGTCTCGGGGTCCCTACTGAGTAGCGTATACTCACCCCTACATGGGCTATGCCCGCCCTACATTGTGTTGGA
The DNA here is from genome assembly GCA_963277665.1 of Viscum album. Lineage (NCBI taxonomy): Eukaryota > Viridiplantae > Streptophyta > Magnoliopsida > Santalales > Viscaceae > Viscum > Viscum album. Next base: position 1,326,650,579 of record OY728127.1, on the reverse strand, counting down.
TGCAGACGATGGACAACACTGATTGTGGTTGAGGCTTGTGGAGCAAGTCAGTGCCTGGAGGTGGACCACTGGGCGGGATGTACACGGAGAGGACGGCTGGACCCGAGGAGCTGAGGAGGCTATCTGTACCCAACCTTCAGGTGGGATTTCCAGTGGATGGCTTAGCGTTTCTGCTTTACTTTTCAGTTTTTGTACTTTCTTTTCAGTTGTACTTTACTTTCAGTTGGGTTTGTATTCTGACCCATTTACTTTCCATCACTTACAGTTGTACCCAGTTTACTTAGTGTTTACTTTATCTTGCTTACTCTTTGGTTTTTGTTTACTTTATAAATACAATGCATTCCCTTTTTATCGGGATTTACACCTTTGGTACTAGTTGCCAGCCCCTGGCCTATGGAAGGCGGGCTTGGGGTAGTCACAGCATGGGCCCCGAGGACGGGTCGTGACAAATTGGTATCAGAGGAGTTCGGTTCTACCACAGAACTCAGGAATCTGATCTTTCTTCTATGTGAAGCAATAATGTTATGGGTATTGAGTGTGGTTATCAGTCCAGAGAGTCCAGTGTTGGTGTGGCGGCCAACGTATCCATACACCAGGACCTTGACTTCTGATTTCTGACTCAATGCACGAAGACATTGATTGCATGTGTGTTTCAAAAGTTTTCTTTGTGATTACTTTGTGTCAGCTCCCCAGGTATACTGTATTTACCGTGGTGCACCTGTTTCTTTTTAGGATGGCCCCATAATGGTATCCAGCTAGGGTTCTGAGCTCTGTATGAGACGATATCCCACCGAGCGATGAGGCCTCGGTGTAGGGCCCTATTACAGCGGAGGCACCGGCGGTACCTCTACCCGCCGAGCCACCGATGCCACCAGCCCCAGCCGCTGATAGTGCACATCGCCATAGTGCACTGCACGAGTTTCAGCATTAGAGACCGCCTAGGTTCCGTGTGTAGACGGACCCTCAGGGATCTGAGGATTGGCTGGAGGCTGTTGTATGAGTTTTCAGGTTAGTGGGGACACCAGCTGACCTTATGGTGATCCTTGCAGCGAGTCTCCTGCACGCGACAGTAGGCAGATGGTGGAGCCTGATGCTCCAGGTGCACAACGATGCATCACTCCTTTTGATAGACTTTGAGAGCCTCTTCCACTCAGAGTTCGTCCCAGCCACCCTCTGTGTGGTGCGCATTCATGAGCTACTACAGCTGCGGCAGGGCATCATGACGGTAGCCCAGTACTCGGAGAGATTTACCGATCTCTCGCGCTATTCCATGGACATGGTACGGGACTCATTCTTCCGGGCCTGGACCTTCGATCAAGGACTGAGGCATGAGTTTAGGGCATCGATGATCTCCCATAGCATTTTGACGCAGGCAGGAGTACTGGAGTGAGCCCTTCTCATAGAGAGCTTTCTTGCTGATTCTACACCAGCAGGGAGACCTACCGCAGGGCGGCACGTAGCAGAGTCCTCTGCAGCTGGCAGTTGACGGATGTCACAGGGGTCCAAGCGGGCCAGACCATCAGGTGGACGACCTCGGGACACTAGCTTAGAGGTGCGGGACACACGGTGCAGATCCAGTCTTATGAGGAGAAGACAGTGTTATGCATGCGGCGGGCAGGGCCACATGGCTCGTGACTTCCCGACCCTCCATGCAGAGGAGCATCACACGGTTGAGGGACCACCTCGGCAGAGGCATAGAGTCGACTGTGGCGGTCCGCAGGGAGCAGGCGGACGAGGAAGAGGAGCTGGCCGAGCAGCAGGTGGTGGGCGGTGCTTTGAGGCTTTACCACCACTACCACCAGGAGGTCCACCCTGACCACAGGGAGCTGGCGGGCAGAGGCAGGCTCAGCTTCAGGCAGCAGAGGCCTACGACCACGGCGCACCAGATATGATTTGAGGTACTATTTGTGTCTACTCCACCCTTGCTTCAGTTCTTATAGACAGAGGAGCGTGTCATTCTTTCATTTCTGTTACCCTTGTTCGGAGCTCGGAGATTCCAACAGAGTTGTTGGCTAGATCCTTATGGCTAGAGACTCCTACGGGAGCAGACTCGATGATTATGCACTACTTCCGGTAGTTTTTTCTCACTCTAGGAGGCGAGAACTTCGGCTGGGATCTTCTTGTAGAGGCGTCGAGGCCTTACGACGTCATCTTGGTCATGGATTGGTTATCTACAGTCCATGTTCAGATCGACTGTATTAGGTGCAAGGTGTGGTGTGTTCGCACCGATGGGAGAAGGTTCACATTCACCAGTGAGAAGGGAGCCTTTGCAGCGCAGGATGGACTCACACAGAGGAGAGGACATTCGATCACTCATGAGTTGGCTAGCCTCATCCTAGGAGCAATTGATGTGCAGAGTCTGAGTTTTCCTATAGTGGTGGATCAGTATGCAGATGTTTTTCCTGACGACATTCCAGGACTACCTCCTCGTAGAGAGGTAGACTTTTATATTGACTTGTACCTCGGTACAGCCCCGATATCCACTCTAGTATATCAGATGGCTCCTGCCATGCTTCAAGAGCTATGGGTACAGCTGGAGGACTTGCAGGGCAAGGGATTCATCTGACCCAGTGTTTCACCCTGGGCTTCCCCGATTTTGTTCGCCAAGAAGGCATACCGGAGCTTGCGACTGTGTGTCGAATATCGTCACCTAAACCATGTGACCATGAGGAACAAGTATCTTCTTCTGAGGATTGATTACCTCTTAGATCAGCTCAAGGGAGCACGGTGGTTCTTAAAGATAGACCTCAGGTCAGGCTATCGTCAGCTCATATTTCGTTACGAGGACGTGCAGAAGATGGCCTTCAGATGTCAGTATGGACACTATGAATTCTTGGTTATGCCATTCGGCGTAACCAATGCTCTAGTAGTGTTCATGAGCCTCATGAACAGGATCTTCCAGCCTTAAATCGATCGATTTGTCGTGGTCTTCATCGACGACATTTTGATATACTCGGCCACTGTGGAGGAGCACGCCTACCACTTACAGGTTGTACTGGACACACTCTGAGAGCACCAGATTTATGGTAAGCTCTCGAAGTGTCAGTTCTGGATACATGAGTTCCACTTCTTGGGACACGTCATCTCTGAGGTGGGAGTTGCGGTGGATCCGGTGAAGATCAAGGCAGTGCTAGCTTGGGAGCCACCCAGGAGCGTGATGGAGGTGCGGAATTTCCTAGGACTGGATGGATACTACTGGAGGTTTGTGCCAGACTTCTCCAGAGTTGCGGCACCACTTTCAGCTTTGAAAAAGAAGGGGAAACCCTTCATGTGGTCAGATAGATGTCAGTAGAGCTTCCAGGAGATGATACATAGATTGACCAGTGCACCCATATTGAGGCTACCAGAGGAGGGAGTAGGGTACATAGTCTACTGCGATTCATCAGGGACCGGAATCAGGTGTGTCTTGATACAGAAGTAGACAGTTACCATCTATGGATCATGACAGTTGAGGCATCATGAGCAGAACTACGCTACCCATGACCTGGAGTTAGAAGCAGTGGTCTTCGCTCTGAAGATGTGGTGGCACTATCTGACGGGTGAGCGCTTTACAGTCTATTCTGACCACCAGAGTCTCAGGTTCATCTTCTCGCAGAAGGACCTAAACCTGAGACAGCGGCGATGGCTCGAGTTCATCCAGGACTATGACTTTGAAATAGTCTATACTCCTGGGAAGGGGAATGTAGTAGTCGATGCTCTCAGCAGGAGGACGGGTATTCAACTACTTGGAGAGGTGATAGAGAAGCTAGCTGCTTTGCAGATATCCTTCGTGGATAGAGATGGAGCAACCTTTCTTCAGTCACTCATAGTCACTCCTCCATTACTACAGCGGGTCAGAGAGGCACAGCGTGGGGATGTTGACTATGAGACGCGGCGTGCACAGATATCCTCAGGACAGGCACCTGATGTATTCTCTGTGGGAGGAGAGCACGTCGTCCTTTTCAGAGGACGTACCATGGTACCGGTTGTTTTATAGGAGGAGGTGCTGAGAGAGTTTTACACCTCCCCTTTAGCGGTACATCCAGAAGTGGAGAAGATGTACCAGGATCTCAGACGACAGCACTGGTGGCCGGGTATGAAGAAGGTTGTAGCAGAGTTCGTTTCTCGATGCCTCACTTTCCAGCAGGTGAAGGTGGAGCACCAGGTACCAGTAGGCTTGGTACAGCCCTTGGAGGTCCCGGAGTGGAAGTGGGATAGGATATCTACGGATTTAGTGACTGGAATTCCATGTACTTCTAGAGGGAACGACTCCATTTGGTTGATTGTCGACCGACTTACCAAGTCGGCCCACTTCTTACCCATTAGAGAACAGGGCTCAGTGGAGAGCTTGGGATGCCTCTACATTCAAGAGATCGTACGGATTCATGGTGTGACATCATCTGTCATCTCCAATCGAGATGCACGCTTTACTTCACGGCTTTGGAAGGGGTTACATGAGGCATTCGGGACGTAGCTACGTATGAGCACCGCCTTTCACACTCAGATGGATGGTCAGATGGAGAGGACCATTCAGACACTCAAGGACATGCTTCGTGCATGTTTCTTTGACTTTGTTCGTAGCTGGGATGACCACCTACCATTGGTGGAGTTTGCGTAAAACAATAGCTACCACTCCACCATCGGGATGGCACCATACGAGGCATTGTACGGCCGACCTTCCAGATCACCTCGGTGTTGGGATGACCCTAGGGAGTCAGCACTTGTGGGACCAGAGATGGTCCAGGCCACGATAGAGAAGGTCCAGGTCATCCAGGAGTGGATGAGGACAGCTTAGAGCAGGCAGAAGTCTTATGCTGACAGGAGGCGGAGACCACTAGAGTTCGAGGATGGAGACCATGTTTTCTTGCGGGTCTCACCTCGACGTGGATTACAGATATTTGGTAGGGGTGGAAAGTTATCTCTCCGCTTCATAAGACCATTCCAGGTTCTTAGCAGGATAGGCGAGGTGGCTTATCACCTGGCTCTACCACCTCAGTTGCACCGGGTGCACGACGTCTTCCACGTATCTCAGCTGAGAAGATATGTGCACGACCTGACGCATATCATCAACCATGGGGAGCTGTACTTTGACGATGGGGTGACTTTTTCCGAGGTCCCGGTGGAGATCAGGGATCGACAAGAATGGTTCCTACATGGGCGGTCGATTCCTCTAGTGCGTATCAGGTGGCAGCACGGGAACCTCCAGGAGAGCACTTGGGAGCGGGAGGCTCAGATGCGTGCTCAGTACCCTCATTTGTTCCCCTAGTTTGTGATGTATCTTTACGGGGACATAAAGCCCTGAGGTTGGATTAATGTAAAGACCTGTAAATTTCAAGGAAATTTTTTTTCTTAATTTATTTGGGATTTTACGAGTGCGCATTTTCTGAAGGCACGTGATTCTGAGGCCTGGTGTGCCCGGAATCAATTTCCAAAGTTTATCTTGGGTACGTTCAGCGAACGAGCGAGCATGTTTTTCTAACTATTGAACCGGTGCTCGGAATCAAAATCCGAGGACACTGATGAAACCGCAGCGCCGGTTTTTTCTTAGTAAGACTTTTTCTGGAGTTGCGTTCGCTCGGAAGGAGATGTTAAAAATGTGAGGAATAAAAATATATTTGTTTTACAATTTAATTTTTAATTATTTAGTGATGGTTTAAGTGTTGTGGGAAAGGAAGATGTGAGGAAGTTGGGGTGGGGACCACATGAGCCCCCACCTCCTTCAATTTCCCTAACACCCCATTAAACCCCCCCCCCCTCTAGAAATTAATTTTGTAACTCTTACACTCTTCCACATTAAAATACATGCCAATAAAACGCCTAATTAATTGGACAATGCAAGTTAATTAATTTGGTGAATTCAATTGGAAGTTTTGAAAAAGGTTGGCATGAGTAATAAAATTAGGAAAAGCCTTATTTTATTATGGTTTAATCGTTGTGTGGATATTTTTTGAGAGGAGTGCTCTAGTCTTGAAGAACGTCGTCTTCCACGTTGAATAACGCGAAGAACGTCAAGACCTCGACGAAGAACACTGTCACCACAAGGAGTGATCGTCGTGCCTTTATTCTCCTCTCTGCAGCCGGTGTGAGATGCCGCTCCACCTCGGATGTTCTCCGTCAAGCACGTATGGAGATTTACCTCACGACGCCGTTTTCCGCGAAAATATTCTTTCAACAACTACTTCAAGGTAGGGGTGTGTTTTTATGATGTGATTATTCTTTGCATTCATCGTTAAATATTTGACCACCTATTATCAAATTAATGGGAGGAGGTCAGAAGCGCGAACATGGCCGATCCTCCTCCCCCTTTTTTGATTTTCACCGTTGCGGTTTGGGATGAAGGCGGCGCGGTGCAATGGCACCGCGCGGGAACGAGGAGTATCACCACGGCGAAGGAGTGTGGCGCCGTCGCGCCGTGCCGTTGAGGCCGAAAGAGGCCGCTGCCGGAGCGGGGACGTGATGGAGGGGCTTGGCGCCATCGCGCCGTGCCGGTCGGACCTAGGATGTGGCCTTCGGCCACTGGGAAGCAGGGGAGGGCGGCCGGAACCGCCGGCCGCCGGCGCTCAGGAGGCGGGATCGGCTGGTCTCACGTGGTACAACTGGCTGACCGTTACGGCCAGCCAGATCCAGAAAAACCGGGGGTTGAACCCCCGGTCAGCGTAGAAGGGAAGACCCCCTGTGGGTCCGCCATCCGGTTCGAAGGGGGTGGTGGTGTCCCCCCCCCCTTCTACGCACATGTGGCGCGCGGCGCTCGCGTCGGGCCGACCGGCCGCGCCGGGCCGGACCGCCCTCGTCGGGTCGGGCTGCCAGCGCTGGGCTGGGTCCCTGCACCGGGCCAGGCCGCACCAGCTGGGCCGGACCATGGCCTAGTGGTCTGGACCAGGACCCGAGTCGGGTCGACCCGGTTCGGGCCGACCGAGGGGGTCTCGGGTCGGGTCGGTCCGGGACCAAAAACCCCTGTTTTCGGACAATTTCGTTCAAACGCCCATATCTTGGGCTACGGTCCTCCGATTGACGTAATTTCATTTGCAATGCGATCCTTGGATCGTGATGGTCATTTCGATATATTACATTTGGGTATGGCCGGGTTGGTTCGAACACGAAACCGACCAGGCCTTCGGAGCGGAAACGCTTATAACTTGAGCTCCGGACGTCTGATTGACGTGTCGTCGACTTTGTTGGTTTCCTCTTAGTGAGGCGGACCTTTTTGCATACTCCTCTCTAGGTTTGGATGTAGTTGGAGTACAATTGGGTTGGTTTTGACTTAAAAACCAACCGTACCCCTGGAACGATAAAGCCAATAACTCTCAGAACGGACGTCTGATTGACGCGTCGTCTGTCACGTTGAGTTCCTTTTGTCGAGATGGAACTTTGGGGTACATCAACTATGGACTACGTGTCAGTTAATGTATTGCCCTCCTTGGCTCGTGGAGCGGATCCTCCCGGAATTGAGCATGTTGTGTGCAGTAACCCTAGATCTGGCTGCAACTACGACGACGATGACGACTTTACTGAAATCCTCTGTGGGTTCGGCAGCGACGACGACCGTACTGGAATCCTCTGTGGGTTCGACAGCAATGACTACTATTCTTGTATCCTTTGTGGTCCCGGCAGTACATGAATATTGTTCTTGTATCCTACATGGGTCCGGAAGTATTTGACTCTGTACTTGTATCCTATGTGGGTCCGGCAGAGTAGCTGGTCTTGTATCCTTTGTGGGTCTGACAGCTTAGCTGGTCTTGTATCCTATGTGGGTCCGACATCTTAGATGAATCAGTGGCTACATATGATCATCTTTATCGTCTTACGAAGAAGTATACCTGTGTGAGCTGAGTCTTGACTTTCAATTAATATCTTCGATATGTTTGTTTTTCTATCCTGTGTGGATTGGGTTGTGTTATCCTATGTGGATTGGATTGTGTTATCCTGTGTGGACTAGATCGAACTTGGGCTCGGATGTTGAAGTCGAACAGCAATTGATGACTTAGGTATGTGTATGGGCATATACCTAAGTAGAGTTGGTTGTTACTTCTTGATTGTATCTTTCCTTTTTGGATTATCCTTTGTGGATTATGGGAGACCTTCGGGGGTCTCGGGGTCCCTAATGAGTAGCGTATAATCACCGCTGCACGGCTAATGCCCACACTACGTTGTGTTGTATGCAGACAACGGACAGTGCTGATCGTGGTTGAGGCTTGTGGAGCAAGTCGGTACCTAGAGGTGGACCACTGGTGGGGATGTACATGGAGCGGACGGCTGGACTCGAGGAGCTGAGGAGTCTATCTGTACCCACCCTTCAAGTGGGATTTCCAGTGGACGGCTCGGCGTTGCTTCTTTACTTTTCAGTTGTTGTAATTTCTTTTCAGTTGTACTTTACTTTCAATTGGGTATGTATTCTGACCCATTTACTTTCCAGCACTTACAGTTGTACCCAGTTTACTTAGTGTTTACTTCATCTTTCTTACTCTGTGGTGTTTGTTTACTTTATAAAGGCAATGCCTTCCCTTTTTATAGGGATTTACGCCTTTAGTGCTAGTCGCCAGCCCCTGGCCTTTGGAAGGCGGGCTTGGGGTAGTCATGGCATGGGCCCCGAGGATGGGTCGTGACAATTAATTTATAAATAGGGGTGAAACATGAGGTGAAATTGATCTATTCATTTTTCTTATTATAAGAGCTACTTTTTTATTCAATTTTATACCATTCATTTTGTGCTTTTCTTTTTGGTCTTTATACTCTCTCTCTACATTATAAAATTTCTATTATATTTTTTATTTTTTTCATCTCATAATTTATTGAAGAAATATAATATTATGACGTTTTTATATATGTGTTCAATAATTATAGTCTGTGTTGGGTTATTTGGATATATAGTTTTATCCTCCAACCACTTTGGATAAAAAATAAGATATTCTAGGGATTAGAGAATTTCATATCCAAATAGTTATGAAATAAGGGGTTATATATTACTTATCCAAAATCTATTCATCCTCTATTATTCCTTTTTACTTTACTTTATGTATTTTTTATAATATTTGTTTTACATAATAATTTATTTTTTATTTTAGATAATGAGTAAAAAAATTCGAACTATGATTTATTTTTTTCAGCATTATTTATTTCAGACCATACAAACATATAATCTTATATATTTATATTCTATTCATTTCAGAATATTTATACTTAAAATATTTAAATCTTTAATATATCCACCCTATTGAATTTTTTATGTTGGGAAAAAATTTAGAATTATATAGTCTCTATGGTTTTGCTTATATTAACATATAATAAAGAAAAGATCTCATGAAAGCTAATATTCTAATAAGATCGAATCAAGGATTAAATTAGAATCAAAAAGAAATATTTTCTGGTATACATTATGAATATTGTTTAAAAAGGTTGAACACATATATAATTAATACTATAATAGATCCTATTGTGATATAAAAAAGTGATTATAAAATTTTAGGGAAATAATTTTCTATTTTTATCCATGATGAAAAGGATTATTTTTAGTTAAATTATGAGGTTCAATTTTCATTATTATATGAAATTAATAAAAATGTATGTAGATAATGATCTTCATGTGGGTTAAAAATTGGAATACAGATGAAACTTAAAATGCACATTTCAAAACAATGAAAGTTCTAGAAAAAATGGGAAATTCTATGAGAGGATCATCAATGATTTGATTTTGTACCTAGATAATGATTATGAACGTTTTTTTAAAGATTCATTAAAATTTTAAATATATTATAGAATAAATGTGAAACATATATCATGGATAAGAAAATAACAAAAATAATTATATATATATTCTCCCAAGAGAATGAGAATCCAAAATAAATACTCTAAAAGACATGAAATGTATTATTGATCTAAAGATATATGAACTCATTAGAACCTTGATGTAGTATGATCCTTATTTAAAGATTAATGATGATAAATAGAAACATGAAAAAAAGGGTTTTTTTTACTACTACTACAATATAAAATATTATAGAAGAATCATATGTTCAACTCTGAAATAACAAGTTTTTCTAACTCAAAAAATTGATGGGTGGAATGTTTTAGAGGATAATACATTAGAATAATCATAGGAAATAATGGATATACCAGTGTGAGAACTTTGGAAGATAAAAAAAGAATCAAATGAAGCTGGTTTCTAGGAATTTTAGAAACTATAACACATCAATATAGAATTTCCTTGGATCAATAAAAAAGAAAAATAGATGAGTAAATGGAAAACATATAATGGGAAAAAGTTTTTGAGGAAACATACACATGGTGATGTCAATGAAGATTTCCCTTTTGATGGAAATTAATATGGTGTTGACAGATTAAATATATCTAGAATTATAGAAATTACTACTTAAAAATATGAAATTTGTATCATGGAAATGGTAAGATAAGATTTAACAAATAAATTTTTAAATTAGTTAGTTTTTACAAGTTATATTAGTATCCCCAATAAATGGATGAGTTGAAACAAATATTCCAATTAATTAGATGATTACCTTAAAAAATTATCAAATAAATATCAATAGAATAATGTAGAACTTTATATAGACAATGAAGATATTTATATGTTATCTACCAAATTAAAATCTAGGCTATATATTTTTATTACTACTGACAATGTCAATGAAGTGATAACATTTTGTTAGGTATTTTAAAAAAATAAGGTTTTATGTAACTATATGGAAAGAAGTAAAAAATATAAAAATATGTACCAGTTTTATAAAAACCATAGAATTCAATGTTCATATTGAATAATTGAGGATGATATTGTATTAGTTTTCAATATATTTGGTTAAGTGTTAATAAATTTACGATAGTTGATGATATGGATGAGATGATTGGAAATTAGTTTTGAATTTTTTTTAAGATAAATTAAAGTTTTTATTGATAATTGGAAGAAGTTTTTAGTTTATTTAATGATATTTGAGAAGTTTGGAGTTCATACATATTAATACTTTTGAGTTTTTCCTATATACCAATAAATAACTGAATCATAAACTATAATTTAATTGATTTATAAATGAAGTTTGATTTAATATTTTGATAAATTTTAGGGTAATTTAATTATTAGGGATGTAATATTATTATATTCCTGAGCTTTATGATATATTATATTAAATTAACACCTACTTCATAGGATAATTTTGATCAGAATTCTCAAATATTAAGGGTTTAATACAAGCCTCGAATAGGGTACTGATCTCAATCAATACACTTTTATTAAATTTTATTTATGGCTCCAATAATCCATGTAATCCACAATTCTAATCAATCATGTCATTAATCTATGACATTTTATGTTTTTACAAACATAAATTTAGACTTAAATATTATTTAACAACCAAAAGCACTTAATTGCATGAAATCCCCAAATTATGACTCACCCTAATGGATGATTTACTTAGACATTAATATGGTCTTGAATTTTTTTATTATAATTATTTTTATGAGTTATAAAGAGAAAAAAATGTTATAAGAGAATATTTGTGCACTGAACACGCACACAAATGGTGAAGAGAGTTAAAAATGAACTTTTGAATGAATGAGAAAGTGAAGGAGGTGAGGTTTTCAACCTAATTTAAATAGTTTTAAGAAAATTAATATTAAAAATATAGGTTTTATTAGGATAAGAGAATATAAAGATGAATTAAACATTAAAATTTAAATGAAATTATAGTGAAACTTACATGATTACAATTTAAAACAAGAAAAAACAAAAAAGAAATGGAAAGTGGAGGAGAGGTTTATCTTGTTAAAAATAGTATAGAAAATCATACTATGAATTTTCCATGGATATTTTCATCCCAATTATCCTCCTTCAGTGATAAAGTTCCAAACCCTTACTAGGAGAAGAGGGGAGTGTATTTATAGCCTATGGTGGTACAATATTTTCCATCCAAATCTTCCCTACAAGTTTTATTGAAAAATTTACCATGAAGACAGTCCAATACTGGAAACCGCTCTTCCTAAAAGTTTTATATATGTATTTAGAAATTATAACCTTCAAATTTGGTATCCATTTTACTTTTTTTCCAAAATATATAGTTATTTTCCTAAACTATGTGTTGTAGTCCTATTTTATCCATAATTTTTAAACAGAAACAATGTGAATGGGTTTTAGGCTAAGAATATTCCTTCCAATACACACCATTTTTTAAAAAAATGTTGGGAATGTTTATATTTAATTTATCCCCATAAAATTCCATTCTAATTAAACTAGTGGACTGGGAGAAAATTCATGAATTTTGGACTATTATCAAATCCTAGATAGAATCGTGGGTATGATATTTATGCATCAATTAGGCCACTTATTAGTTGAGTTGGGACTTGAACTTTTTATCCAAAATGTGATATAATTTAATTAGACTTATGGGGGAGTATAAATTGATTTTTACTTCTATATTGTTCCCAAAAAATATTACATCATGGATGGTATGGTTTAATTGGCTAATTAATTGTGTCTTCTTTTGTGGTCAATATGGCCCATCACATGGGCAAATTTCCAAATCTCAAGATGGATTATTTGTTATAATTTTATTTAGGAACACTAAAAAGAATAATAATATAATTTGGATCATAATTTTAAATGATATAATCAAAATTTAAAACTATAGTGTAATTGAATTAATTCGATCAATGCTCTAAATATATGTTTATGATCAAAACATGAACATTTACTTGAAATTAATCATTTTTTAGTACAAAATAAGTGATAGTAGTAATATAAAATATTTAATTAATGTGTAATATCAACTACCAGACACTTAATATAGTGTATTCCACTAGGCACACAAACCAAAAAACATAACAAAATTATTTTCACTCACCAGTAAAAAATAAAATTTTGTTTTCACCAATCAAAGTAGAGAAAAACTAGTTCACTCATTCATAAAAAATACACCATATATTGTTAATAAAATCATGATTCCATAAGATTAATATTTTATGTTCAATATTTTAATTAGAAAATGTGGGCAATCAAAACTTACTCCTCTCAAGATGATGTAAATTTATTCAAGGAATTTCACTCATTCACAGATCAAAAGTGAAAATCATAGAGTTTGTAAGATCTCTTAGATTATATTCCTTATTCTAAAGTGAACAAGAATCAAGAGGTATTTTTTAGGGGTGTTTTAGTGGTTATGGGATGGTAAGAATATAATTCATGAAAATTTGTAAAGGAGGGGTAAAATACCAACATGGGAAAATGAATGCATAATTTTTTAAATAAGACATGTAAGGTTATGGAAACACATATTTACAAGGGATAAAATGTGTAAAGGAAGGAAAAAAAATAGATATAAAATTTCAAGAGTTTCAAAAGATGAAAAATGTATAAATAATGCAATATCTCCTAATTAAACAATAAAATATTATAGAAGTTTTCATTTTTTTTATTTTTTTCATTTTAAATTTTTCATATTTGAACATGGAACAAATCTCACACTCACCTATCAACCCATGTTATATATCCTCAAAAAAACTAATTGTAATATTTATAACAAGTTCAAAGAGGAATATTGATTTTTGAACTTACCAAGATACAAGCCATTTTTTTAATTTTTTTAATTTTTTCACTTTATAAATTTTTTTCATCACTTTTCAATAAATTTTGTAAAAAATGTCATAAAAATATATACATTTCAAAACATCACTAAATAAAAATCTCTCCCTATACTTAAATGAGTGTTTTAACTCAAACATATGATGAGACTCTAAGAATAAAAGAAAGGATAACCAAAATAAAATCCATTCCCCCAATCTTAAATTTCAAAAAATCATGTAATGAAAATATATGTATATGTTGGGTGGGATGAGGTTTTTGTATAGTAATGTGTGTATCAAAAAAAGTTTTCAAAGGCTTTAATTGGCTTTCAAAGGAGGATCAATGTAATGTTAATGGGTGGCTATTTTGATACTTTAATTCTCATGTGGTTCAGAAAATGAATATATCATATTAATTCACACCAAAGTAGTAATTTCACCTTGAAGTTAAAAAAACTCAATAATCATAATCAGGGTTAGAAAACACACAAAATGAAAAGATAGTCGTAGGTGACCTTGGCATGAAATTATATTTTGTTCCTCGTAGTAGAGGAAGAATAATTTTACAATCAAAAATTGGGTATTAAAAACTTATTGGTAATGAAACAAAATTATTTATCCAATTTTATGATTAAGATACAATGTTTGAGATGAAAAAAAGTATTTAGACTTTGTAGAATGGTTGGATAAAATCTCATATTTTCAGGGTGTATAATTTTGACTATTTTTGTTCCATTTTTTTAATACACACCCACACAAAAGAGAATGAGAAAAAAAGGTTGATGAATAAAGTGGTAAAAAAATTAGAGATAATGTGAGAATTATATATAAAGAAGAAGAAATGGAGGTAAAGTGAGACGGAGAGAGAGGGAGAGTAAATGGGAAAGAGGTGACCCATGTTTTAGATTTGGTGGGTCACCGTCTCCATCTATTAGTGAGTCCACTTTGGTATTTTGTAATCCAATGTAATTTTATGTCATTCATAGGGTGTTTTTACTCTCATGGTTATTCTTTAACTAATGTACATTAATTTTAAATTCCCTTTTGTAGTAGGGGTCTTGGACTTACACTGCACTAAATGGGTAAACATTAGTAATAATAAATAGACCCTCACAATGAGAATTAATCTTACCTAGGTGAATCCAAAATCAATAATTGAAGATAATTACTTCTTCATCTGAATGAAATACCTTTAGAGGTTTGTTTTTGTCATGGAGTACCTTGAACTTTTCTTTTTAGAGATTGGAATTCTCATAAGAATCAATTTCAAGCTCCTCCAATTCATTAAACTACAATAATCTCCCTTCATCATAATTTTCACAATAAAATTCATAAGTATTCATATCACTAATGACTTATGTTTCATTTTGACTGGTAAATGACATGTTTTACAAAACAAATAACCTAAATGATACATTCCAATGGGTGTTTTATTGGAAATTCAATAAGCCCAAATTGTTTCATCATGTCTTCCAGGCCAATCTTTTCATATGGTCTTAATAATTCATTCAAGCACTATTATCACTTTTTTGTTGGAATTTTCTTCCATGACATTTTTTGGGGGGTGATAAAAGTTAATGTTTTATATACAAACCCATGATTTTTTAAAATACATTCCATTTTTCAATTATATAAATGGGTTCCTAAATCACTAATTAAGGCACATGAAGTTCCAAATTGATAAAAGATATGGGTTTTTAAGAACTCACATATAATATGTGCATCATCATTTATAGTGGGTTAGGCCTCAATCCACCTAGAAACAAAGTCACTACAAGAATAATGTAGGAGAATCCATTAGAATGGGGGAAGGGTCCAATGAAACTGATTCCCCATACATTGAATGTCTCATATAAGATTAAGGGATTTTGGAAAATTTCATTTCTTTTAGAAATTATGAAAAACTTTTTGAATGTGGAACATGATTGAGAGAACTCATGTGAGTCCTTAAAGAGTGAAGTTTATAATTATCTAGAGTCTGAGAGACTTAAATAGTTCATTTTTGGTCCAAAGTGGACACCTCTGGGATTGAGTGGAAGAATTCTAAAATCAGTAAATGTTTATCTTCATTAACACACCTCCTAATCACCATGTCATCCACGGTTTCCAAAAGTTTATTATATTCCTAAAAATAGAATTTTGAATCACTTTTTAGCTTCTATTTATGTTATCTAAAAAAATTGAACTAACACCAACAACCAAGTAATTTAAAATTGGGTAATATCATGATGACTTTAGAGTGAGAGATAAGAGGTTCTCAGTGGGAAATTCAGGTTCAATGATTTCATGATGATAAGAAATATGAATTCTACTTAGTTGATCATCCATAGGATTTATTTTCTAGTTTTCTCTTTAATATCAATATCAAACTCTTATATCATTAGGATCCAACTTATTTTCCTCATTCTGGAATCAATTTTCTTGAGTAATAACTTCAAAGATGAATATTTTCTAAAGATAATTATTTTTGCACCTAAGAGATAGGTCCCAAAATTTATCCAAGGTAAAAAAAACTTGGAGTTTCTTTTCAGTGAAAGTGTAATGATATTGAGTTTAATCCAATGTTTTTTAAGAATAATAGATGAAATTAGGGATTATAGTGAAACTTACATGATTACTATTGAAAACAAGAAAAAACAAACAAGAAATGGAAAGTGGGGGAGAGGTTTATCTTGTTAAAAATAATATAGAAAATCATAATATGAATTTTCCATGAATATTTTCATCCCAATAATCCTACTTCAGTGATAAAGTTTCAAACCCTTATTAGGAGAATATGGGAGTGTATTTATATCCTATGGTGGTACAATATTTTCCATCCAAAACATTCCAACAAGTTTTATTAAAAAATTTACCATGAAGACAGTCAGATATTGGAACCCGCTCTTCCTAAAAGTTGTATATATGTATTTATAAATTCTAACCTTCAAATTAGGTATCCATTTTACTTTTTTTCCAAAATATATAGTTATTTTCCTAAAATATGTGTTGTAGTCTGATTTTATCCATAATTGTTAAAAAAAACACAATGTGAATGGGTTTTAGGCCAAGAATATTCCATCAAATACGCATCATTTTTTTAAAATGTTAGGAATGTTTATATTTAATTTATCCCCATAAAATACCATTCCAATTAAACTAGTGGACTGGGAGAAAAGTCATGAATTTTGGACTATTATCAAATCCTAGATAGAATTGTGGGTAGGATTTTTATGCATCAATTAGGCCACTTATTTGTTGAGTTGGGCCTTAAACTTTTTATCCAACAAGTAATAGAATGTTATTAGACTTATGGGGGAGTATAAGTTAATTTTTATTTCTATATTGTTCCCAAAAAATATAACATCACGGATGGTTTGGTTTTATTGGATAATTAATTGTGTCTTCCTCTGTGGTCAATATGGCCCTTCACATAGAAAAATTTCCAAATCTCAAGATGGATTATTTGTTAGAATTTTAATTAGGAACACTAAAAAGAATAATAATATCATTTGTATCATAATTTTAACTGATATAATCAAAATTTTAAACTATAGTGTAATTAAATGAATTTGAGGAATGCTCTAAATATATGTTTATGATCAAAACATGAACACTTACTTGAAATTAATCATTTTTTAGTAAAAAATAAGTGATAGTAGTAATATAAAATATTTAATGAATATGTAATATCAACTCCCTGACACTTAATACAGTGTATTCCCCCAGGCACACAAACCAAAAAACATAAAAAATCTATTTTCACTCACCAGCAAAAAAAAATCACCAATCATAGTAGAGAAAAACTAGTTCACTCATTAATAAAAAATACACCCCATGTTGTTACTAAAATAATGATTCCATAAGATTAATTTTTCATGTTCAATATTTTAATTAGAAAATGTGGGAAATCAAAACTTACTCCTCTCAAGATGATGTAAATTTATTCAAGGAAGTTCACTCATTCACCGACCAAAAGTGAAAATCATAGAGTTTGTAAGATCTCTTAGATTATATTCCTTATTCTAAAGTGAAAAAGAATCAAGAGGTATTTTTTAGGATTTTTTAGTGGTTATAGGATGGTAGTAATATAATGCATGAATAATTGTAAAGGAGGGGTAAAATACCAACATGGGAAAGGGAATGCATAATTTTTTAAATAAGACATGGAAGGTTATGGAAACACATATTTACAAGGGATCAAAAGTGTAAAGGAAGAAAAAAATAGATATAAAATTGGAAGAGTTTGAAAAGATGAAAAATGCATAAATAACGAAATATATCCCAATTAAACAATAAAATATTATATAAGTTTTCATTTTTTTATTTTTTTTATTTTTCCATTTTTGAAAGTTTAACTTGGAAAAAATCTCACGCACACCTGTCAACCCATGTTTTTATCTCTTCAAAAAACTAATTGTAATATTTATAACAAGTTCAAATAGGAAGATTGATTTTTGACCTGCCCAAGATACAACCCAGTTTTTTCATTTTTTCAATTTTTTCACTTTTAAAATTTTTTTGATCACTTTTCAATAAATTTTGTAAAAAATGTCATAAAAATATATACATTTCCAAAATTCACTGAATAAAAACCTCTCCTCATACTTAAATGAGTGTTTTACCTCAAACAAATGATGAGACACTAAGAAAAAAAGAAAGGATAACCAAAATTAAATCCATTCCTCCACTATTAAATTTAAAAAAAACATTAAATGAAAATATATGTATATGTTGGGTGGGATAAGGTTTTTGTATAGTAATGATTGTACCAAAAAAAATTCAAAGGCTTTAATGTGCTTTCAAATGAGGATCAATGTAATGGTAATGGGTGGCTATTTGGATACTTTAATTATCAAGTGGTTCAGAAAATGAATATACCATATTAATTCACACCAGAGTAGTAATTCAACCTTGAAGTTCAAAAAAATCAATAATCATAATTAAGGTTAAAAAACACGCCAAATGAAAAGATAGTCGTAGGTGACCTTGGCATGAAAGTATATGTTGTTTCTCATAGTAGAGGAAGAATAATTTTACAATCAAAAATTGGGTATTCAAAACTTATTGGTAATGAAACAAAATTATTTATCCAATTATATTATTAAGATAAAAATTTTGAGATGAAAAAAATTATTTAGACTCCACGTAATGGTTGGATAAAATTTCAAATTTTCAGGGTATGTAATTTTGACTATTTTTATTCCGTTTTTTAATACATGCCTACACAAAAGAGAAGCAGAAAAAAAAATTATGAATAAAGTGGTAAAAAATGAAAGATAATATGAGAATTATATATGAAGAAGAAGAAATGGAGGTAAAGTGAGACAGAGAGAGAGGGAGAGTTAATGTGAAAGTGGTGACCCATGTTTTAGATTTGGTGGGTCACTGTCTCCTTCTATTGGTGAGTCCACTCTAGTAGTTTCGGATCCAATGTAATTTTATGTCATTCATGGGGTATGTTTCCTCTCATGGTGATTCTTTAACTAATGTACATTAATTGTGAATGCCCTTTTTTAATAAGGGTCTTGGACTTACACTACACCAAATGGGTAAACATTAGTAATAGTAAATAGACCCTGACAATGAGAATTAATCTTACCTAGGTGAATCCAAAATCAATAATTGAAGATAATAACTTCTTCATCTGCATGAAATACCTTTAGAGGGTTGTGTTTTTCGTGGATTACCTTGGATTTTTCTTTTTAGAGATTGTAATTCTTATAAGAATCAAGTTCAAGATCCTCCAATTCATTCAACTACAATAATCTCCCTTCATCATACTTTTCACAATAAAAGTCATAAGTATTCATATCTCTAATGACTTATGTTTCATTTTTACTAGTAAATGACATGTTTTAAAAAAACTAACCTAAATGATACATTCCAATGGGTGTTTTATTGGAAATTCAATAAGCCCAAATTTTTTCATCATGTCTTTCAGTCCAATCTCTTTATATGTTCTTAATAATTCTTTCAAGGACTATTATCACTTTTTTGTTGGAAAGTTCTTCCAAGCCATTTTTTGGTTGTGATATAAAGTTAATGTTTTATATACAACTCCATGATTTTTTAAAATATATTCCATTTTTTCAATTATAGAAATGGGTTCTTAAATCACTAATTAAGGCACATAAAGTTCCAAATTGATAAAAGATATGGGATTTTAAGAACTCACTAATAGTATGTGAATCATCCTTTATAGTGGGTTAGGCCTAAATCCACCTAAAAACATAGTCAACTACAAGAATAATGTAGGATAATCCATTAGAATGGGGGAAGGGTCCAATGAAACTGATTCCCCATACATTGAATGTCTCATATAAGATTAATGGATTTTGGGGCATTTCATTTCTTTTAGAAATTATTCCAAACTTTTGGAATGTGGAACATGATTCACAGAACTCATGTGAGTCCTTAAAGAGTAAATTCCAGAATAATCTAGAGTCTAAGAGATTTAAATAGTTCATTTTTGGTCTAATGTGGACACCTCCGGGAATTGAATGGAAGAATTCTAAAATCGGTAAATGTCCATCTTCTTCAACACACCTCCTAAGCACTATGTCATCCACGGTTTTCAAAAGATTATTATATTCCTAAAAAATAGTATTTTGAATCACTTTTTAGCTTCCCTTTATGTTATTTAAAAAAAATATAACTAACACCAACAACAAAATAATTTACAATTGGGTAATATCGTGATGACTTTGGAGTGAGAGATGAGAGGTGATCAGTGGGAAATTTAGGTTCAATGATTTCATGATGATAATAATTATAAATTCTAATTAGTTGATCACCCATAGGATTTTATTTTCCATTTTTATCTTTAATATCCATATAAAACTATTATATCATTAGTATCCATATTATTTTCCTCATTCTGGAATCAATTTTCTTGAGTAATAACTTCAAAGATGAATATTTTCTAAAGATAATGATTTTGGCACCTAAGAGATAGGGCCCAAAATTAATCCAAGGTAAAAACAACTTGAAGTTTCTTTTCGGTGATAGTGTAATGATATTGAGTTTCATAAAGTGTTTTTTAAGAATAATAGATGACATTAGGAATTTTTTCTCTTCTTTGACCAAGTATGGCTCCAATGGCCCCATTAGAAGAATCAAACATCAATTATAAGGGTAAGGACCAATCTGGGTGTTATATTTATGGGTTAGATATAAGCACAAATTTGAGTTCAACAAAGTCCCTCTTACAAGACTCATCAAAATAAAATTTAAAATTATTATGGGTTAGCTGAGTTAGAGGGATGGAAATCATAATGATGTTATAGATGATTCACCAATAGAAATTGACTTGGCCAATGAATGATCGATTTCCTCAAATATATATATATATTTAGGAAGTGATTAGATCACCTCTATCTTATCTAGATCAAAATGAAAACCCACTAGAGAAATTATGTGTCCTTTAAAAATCCCATTAGTTACCATGAAGTGACAATTTTTCAAATTTCAGCACAATATTTCATTTGATACACTTATATAGGACCAGATAGAGTGAATGAAAGAAAGATTCAAATGAATTTCCATAAATGGTAAATTCATCAATAAATACCTCTTTTAAATTCTCAATGAATTCACAAAAGATAATCATCCTACACCTATGGAATGTTTTGGGAGTATTGTAAAGTCGAAAAGGTATTATTTTATATGCATATGTTCCAAAGGGGTAAGTGAATGTAGACTTTTCTTGGAACTTAGGTGAAATTGGGATTTCAATGTAGATGGTGTATCCATCAATAAAGTAATAATGTGACTTTATGGCTAATATTTCTATTATTTTATCATGGAAATTAAGTGGGTAGTGATATTTTGAAGTTTTGGAATTCAATTTTTGATAATAGATGCATGCACACCATTTTTTCACATGATTTGTGACCACCACTCCATGTTCATTTGTAAAAATATTTATCCCACTTTTCTTAGGTACCACTTGAATTAGACTAGCCCATTTACTATTAGAAATTGGTTATATAATACCATCCTGAAGATGCTTGGAAATTTATTCCCTAATAACCTCAAGTTTGAGTGGATTGAGTCTTCTTTGAGGTTTTCTTATTGGTTTTGATGATTCTTCTAAATGGATGTGATACAAAAGGGAAGGGTTGATGCTTGGTATTTCATCTAGGGTCCAGCCAAAGTCCTTTTTATTTTTAGATAACACCTAAACAAGTTTTTACTCCTCAATTTCATAAAGTTCAGCAAGGAAAATGATATGATAAGAGTGATCATGGAAAAGGAATTCATACTTTAGGTGTGTAGTAAAGGGTTTAAAATCAGTTTCATCCTTTTTTTATGGGATAAGAAACTTAGGAACAAATTAAGGGATTATATTTGGTTCTGATTAATTTTACTCATCATTGTAAATGTTTTAACAATATAGATTAATGGTGAGATGGTATTATAAAGAGTTTTCAAAATACTTTAGTTGAATGGAGTCTATAAATGAAATGTTAACATCAACATCTCCTTTTATGACATGGTTAATTACAGTGAAAATTTCACAAACTCCTCTATCATTATAATATGAAGGAAATTATGGAACAAAATCTAGTTTATTTTTAAAAGTCTCCTCATAAGTATTTATAGATAATTCAAAGTAATCCTTGATGGGTATCACAGGTCTTGATAAATATTGACCTTGACTAGTTGGTCTCCAAATTCCATGGATAATATGAACGTATGGAAATAAATTTTAGTTCTAGATATCAGGAGGAATAGTATTATAATAATTAGGGGATTTAGAGAAAAATATGACTCATGTTTAAGGTCAAGGATAAATAAATTAGCTGGTAAAATAATATCATTTACCTGATAATGTAAATTATTAATTATAATCATAGGATTGGTAGTTATTCGATTGGATAACTGGATGAAAAAACTAATTGGGTACAAGGTACCTAAACCAAGGTTGGATAATATAAATCTAGGACTGAAAATATAATGTATCATAGGTCTATGAGTGCATCATAAAAATTGGAACTCTCTATTTGGAATGGGATCATAAAGTTCTCTGGATCTTTTCACTTCATCATTATAGACTGTTGGGTTGAAATATTTTCAAGTCCTAAGTTTTCTCTTATGGGTGCACAATTATTAAAGTTATTTTTATAAATTGTAATTTGTTTTTATGGATTCTAAAATGGTAATTTCGACTTAAACATGTCTAAAAATTTCTATCAAATCATTTTTGGGTTCAAAGGGCTTATTAGGCTTAGACACAGCTTGAAGAAAAGGAATTGGGTTCCTTAGAGGAATGGAAAGTGCTGTGAGAGTGGAGTTAGGTTCTTTTTCTATCTTTTTGTGCTTTTATTTTTTCATCTCAACATTTAAAGGTTCTTTAAAGGATCTATCGTGAGGAATATAAATTTTATTTCCAAATTTAATTTAAATTTAACATACATTACCCTTAGGGTTGGGAAATGGTAGAGCTGGGATTTTAGAAGAATTAGATTTTTTGCTGACTTATGTTAGATGAAAGTTGAAAAATTTATTTTCATTTTTTTTAATATACAACAGGTGAAGGAGGGTAGATCTTCCATAGCACTTTCCTATGGTCACATTGAAGAAGAGACATGTCTTGGATTGGGATTTCTTTGATTTAGGTTCTTGGGAAAGTAATTGTATTGGGTTGGGAATTGATAAGGCTCACTAGGATAGTGGTAACTAGTAGGAGAAGGAGGAGGATTGATCATTTGATGTTGATGAACAAAAGTATAAGGTTTTGGGAGTTACTATCACCTTGACCATATTGGAATTGGTTTTTATTTTGAGTAGTGAATTGAGGGGGTTGAGAGATGGTATTACAATACCTCAAACCTAGATGGCCTTTCCAGTATGGGTTATAGGTAGGAGATAAGGGATCATAGTAGAGTTGGTTGGGGTTTCTAATTAATAGAATTAGTTTTCTTGGGTTTTTGTTCCACTAAGAAAATGATACATTTATCTCTATTGGTCTAGATGAATCTGATTGATCAACTAGTAATTATGGACACATGTAGGTTGGATTAGTAGGCAAGCTACAGATTCCATGGTTCTTGATTGGACCAGGAAATTGAGATTGTAGAAAAAAAAGGTTAGGGATTTGGAATCCATGGATAGTTGTCACACAAGACCTGTAATCTCAGTCATCCACTTATACATCTTATTGGTATATATGGATTTATTATATTAGACTTTTTTTAATTAATCATGTGATCTGGTAAGAAATTGTTTCATTTTTTCAACCATGTTTCCCATGAGATCTTAGGTAGTTACAGGTGTTTTGTTAACAAGAGAACCACCAATTACATTAATAATGAGAGTTCTATTGATATCTAATTCACCCCATAGAATTATTAGATCAATATATGTTCATGTATTTTTGTGTGGTAAAGTTTAGACAAGATTTTTGAACATATCTCAAAACTCAATATGTGATTTAGTAGGGAATTGAATCATAACACCAATTTCCTTTCAGATAGAAGAGGTTCAAGAACTAGGGAATAATTTCTCTAATAATTTTCACTTCATATCATTCCATGTGTTTATATAACCAAGAATGAGGTAATAGATTCATTATTCAGTGGAGTTATCTAGGGAGAAATCTAATTCTTAATTTTTGATTTGTTCTTTAGAAACCCCTTGAGGCTTCATGGTATAGCTCACCACTTGGAACTCTTTGAGGTAAATATGAGTATCCTCACTGGCTAGCCCATTAAAATGATGAAAAAGATGAATAAAACCCTATTTAAGTTTTAAATAATTCTTGATGTTTGAATATTGAATTATAAGGGGTTGGTAATTCATATTAGAGGCAGCGAGTTCTTTAAGTGTTTATTCCCTAAGATTGGTTATATCTAGAACAATTGGATGGTAAATGAATGGGTATTGAGTTATTCAATTATACCTAATGTTAATTCTATTATAGATAATATTTAACTTGGTTTTTTGGTAAAAAAATCCAATGTATTGTTTTGGGAGGCTATCATGGATTTAGATAAATTTTGAAAGTATGAGGAATGTTGGTTTTTATTTCTGTTTTTTTTTCAAGGTTTTTTTTACAAAAATAAAAAGAAACCGACTAATAATTGAACCATAACCAAAAAAAGATACATTTGAAGAATTAATAATTATTTTTTATTGATAGTTCAAAGTTATGGTGCCCTGCTATAATGTGTATAATGGCACTCAGGTCGAATCCTCGGTTATGGTACTATTCGTGGAGTTGATAGTATTTATTTTGTATTTTAAATGGGGGTTTGTTTGTAAAGATTAATTAAATTGATTTATGGATGAAGTTTTATTTAAAAAATTTATAAATATTTTGGTGAGTTTTTTATTGGGGAAGTAATCTTATGATATCATTTATCTTTCTGATATATTGCATTAAATTAACACCCACTTCACAATAATATTTTGACCATAATTCCCAAATATTGAGGCTTTAATAAAACCCTCAACTAGGCTATTGATATCAATCAATACCAGTTTATATAAGTTTATTTATGGTTCCAATAATCCATTTAATCTACATGTTAAACAAATCATGTCATTAATCCATGAAATTTTATGTTTTAATATACACAATGTTAACTTAAAGAATATTTAATGACCAAAATCTCTCAATAACTTGAAATCCATAAATTATCAATCACCCCAATGGAAGATTTTCTTATCCATTAAGATTTTTTTAAATTTGGTTTATTATGATTATGGTAATGAGTTATAAATTGATGAAAATAATGGTATAAGAAAAGATTTTTGTGTTGAACACACACATGAACAGTGAAGAGAGTCAAAAACAAACTTTTTGTTGAATGATAAAGTGAAGGAGGGATGATTTTCAACTTGATTTAAACAATTTTGTGAACATAAATAGTAAAAAATAGAGGTTTTATGAGGATAATATATTATGAATATAAATCATTCATTAAAATTCAAAGGAAATTATAGTGAAACTTATGCGATTACAATTGAAAATAATAAATAAACAAACATGAAATGGAAAGTGGGGGAGATTCTAATATTACTGAAACAAGAGTATGTCAAGTCCTAATAGGAATTTTTTAAGGATATTTTTATTCCAATTATCATACTTTAAAGATGATTTCAAGAAGAATAGGGGAGTGTATTTATATCCCATGGTGGTGGATTGTTTTCCTTCCAAAACTATCTTTCAGGTTTGCTTGACCATTTTACCATGAAGATATCCAAATATCAAAATATCCTCTTATTAAACGTTTTATATATGGATGTTTAAAGTAAACCCTCAAAATTTGGTGACCATCGGAATTTTGTATCCAAATATAAGTTTTTTTTACTAAACCATGTGTTGCTATCTAGTTTTATCCAGAATTTTTCAAAGGCCAAAATGTGTATAGATTTTAGTCTGATATTATGCCCTCAAATCCGAACCATTTATTCTATAAAGTTTTTTATCTATATCCTGAATTTCTTCACAAATAAATTCAGCTGAATTGGTTCAATGTATTAGAATAAAAATCAAGAATTTTTGGATATTATCAAACACTATAGATAATTGTGTGATGGGATTTCATGCATCAATTAGGCCACTAATTGGTTGATTTGGGCCTCAAATTTTTTATCTAAGATGTAATGTAATATTTATGAAATTTAGGTTGATTATCAATAAATTTGGACTTTTGGATTAATCATAGAAAATATAATATCACATCTGGTCTAGTTTCATTGAATGATTCATTAGGTCCACTTTTGTGGTGTATATGTCCCTTCAAATGGATGAATAAGACAAAATTCAGTTAAATTATTTGTTTTAATTTGATTCATAAACACTAATAAATAAAAATTTCATAGTTTATATTAATATTTATAAATATATGATCAAAATAGTAAACTATAGTGTGATTGAATTAATTAGAACAATTCTCTTCATATGTGTTTATGATCAAATTAAGAACATTGATTGGAAATTAATCATTTTTTAGTAAAAAATCAGTGATGAGAGTAATATAAAATATTGAATGATTATTTATTATTAATAACTCTATTCCATGACATAATAAATCCATTTAAATTGGATATATATGAATAACTTTTCACTACATAAGAGTAAATCTACAACAATACTAAGGTATATAAGAATAACTTGAATACTTTGAAATATTAATTCTAAATTCACTAAATCTATGTCTGAATAACATAATTCCATATAAGATTTAACCAGTTTTATATATTAGAAATTCAATATTTCTTACATATATGTAAGAGTATCCTTAATCTACATAAGAGAAACCTAATTCTACACTAAGATACATAATAGTAACTGGTAGATATTTAAGGGTAATATGAGGAAATTTAATTATAAATAAATGGTTTCATATGTTATATAATAGTAAACTATGCTTACATGAATCATAATACCTAATTCAAATGATTTGTTTTGTTATTATAGATATAAATATCACAATACTTTTGGTTAAGTAATGATTCAACCCAAGATTTGTGATATTATTTTTGGAACAATATTACACTATGATATGAATTTTTATACCATAATTTTATTGTTTCATGTGATCATGCCATTGTGGAAATGAAAATTTTGGTTTTGTAGAGCATGAAGGATAGTAAGGCTAAGTTTTCTTGATATTTAAATGGGAATCTTTGATAATATATTTGTATGGTATTTTTTTATATTCAAATTAGATGATTTGGAATCTATTTATAATGATATAAGGCTATAGGATTTCAATATTTTTATTTACCATATTTAAAGGCTGAATATAATAATTCTAATATTATTGGGAATTTACATATTAAAATTATGTAATGTTTCTCCTTATGAATATTATGAGTTTTTAAATATAAAAATAGAAGGTGAGAGAGTTGTGAAATTTGATGTGAGTGTTGTGAAAATTATAAGAAAATATAATTGAGAATAGGATAGGAGGAATAATATCATATTTATCTTGTTTGATTGAGAATTTTCCTTCCACTGGTGATCATTATTCAAAAAGAATTTTTTTGTATTTTTATGTAACAAGTGGTTTATTATTTTAATTGTAGGGTGTAAATATTATAGTAAGTTCAAGGATATACCCTTTCTTATACATTCATCTTGATAATAAAAGAGAATCTGTGTTTTCAAGGGGGTAATAAACACCATACAAAGGGGGTGTAGTCAACCATATTATAGTAAAACCTAATTAAAAAATCTATTATGTTACTGATTTAATTTCTTCTCTCAAGTGAGATTAAGATATATATGTTTAATAAACAAGTGAGAGACTATTTTGAAATGAAAATATTTAAACTTTGATTCACTCCCATATCAATGTTGATGACATTATCAAGTGATTCTAATAATTAGTATCAAATCCATGACTTTTTCTCAAAATACATCTTGAAATGACTATGAATTATAACAAATTAATAAACATCAAAGGATTTCAAACTTTTTTTGGAAATGGTTTTCATATTTTAAAGGCATGAATGGTGACCAATATTTTAACTATTGTGATTGATTTCATTGAGTATTCTCTTATAGTTTTGACAATATCAAGTGATACTGGTATATGGTCTTCATCTGATAAGAAGAATATTGAGTGTGATTAGAAGGTAAGGAACACATTATTATCAATATTATCATAGAAATAACTTACTAAAGTGATGGTATGTTAAACTTCTAAGTATATCTAGATGAAACTTTATGGCATATATGAAGGATACAAAAAGGTGAAGAAATTTTATAACTTTAGAGAAGTAAATTTCAAGATATAATAATTTATGGAGATAAACCCATTGATAATTTCTTTACCATAGTAAATATAATTGTCATAACCCTTAGTGGATATGGATAAATCTCTAAAGACAATAGTTTTGAAGAAATTAATGATGATTCTTCTTGAAAAGTTTGACAATAAGATTTTATATCATAAAGATATAGATCAAGATGGTTTTAAATTTTATCAGTTACACATCACTTGAATTAATTATAATATGAGATAAGGAGTTGTTCTGAAAATCAAGGTCTAGAAGAATAAAGAAATTTAAATTAATGATTTAAATAATTTAAATATTGAAATTAGTATATTATTTTTATTTAAATGATAATATAAAGGGTTTTTATTAGATCATCTCCCTAATGACAAGAAACTTTAATAGTGGGAAAGGTAAGTATAAAGGTAAATTTCACTTAAAATCCTTTAACTATGGTAAAATTGTTCATTTCACTGCTGAGTGTCCTCAGAAAATTAGTAATTAAAATAAAGAGAACAGAGAAATAAAAAAAATTATCCCCTTTAATCAATCACTAAAAAATGTTTAGAAGAATATTCCATTCATATTTTTCAATTGAAAATTTTTATCTCTTAATTGTTACATTTTCTATAGTGAATAAATTCATTATAAACTAGGAAGTTGGGGAGATTACATCCTTATAGGATGATATAAAAAATTATTGTGAGTTTTTTTAATAAGTCGAATCATACAAGGAATACACCATGAGAATTGAGATCAAGATGTACATAATATATATTGGTAGGTTCATAGATGAAAATTCACATTCTATAGAAAAAATTTATAAAAAAAAATAAATATTGAAAAACAATGTATGGTCAAAGAAGTAGAGGAATTAAAACTTGAGAATTTGGAGTGAAGGAGGATCATTGGTGATATAACCAATATTATCATTATAAGAGATAAAGAGTTTGAAATTTTAAAAATGAAAATTATTGATTTTGATAAGTAAAGATATAAACTCAAGCATAATTATATTAGATAAAACAAGGGATATAGTGAATTTTATAGGCAATTTGAGAAGAAATTTACAGCTAATAATCAGTTAAATTAGTATCCAATGAAACTAAATCAAATAATCCTTGATGTAATTTTTTTTAAATGAATAATGGAAGTCTTTTTATGAAACACCTCTAAAGAAAATCATGTTTTTTTAATCTAATGAAAAAAATATCTGGATTATCTTAGTAGTCCAAAGAAAAGGTAAAACTACTTTATATCTATAGGGATAAAAATTCTAAAAAAATCATCACTATCCATAAATCTATAAATAATACATCTACTAAATTTTATTGAAAAATTATCTCATTGGAGGTTTTAAAATGAGGTTATATAGAAACTCATAAAACAAAAACAATTATTAAATAATGTGGTTCTAGGGATACTATGGGTGATTTTTTGTGTTTGGGGAAAAGGATTATAGTAACTAGTACAACATTCCCATTTCTGGATATGGGATTAAGAATGAACTAAGGGGGAGGACAAAAATATCTTAGAAAAAAATGTGAGTTACAATAGTTTGATAATAATATTGAATTAAATAATAGTTTTGAGAATCTAATGTAATTTTATAGAAGGTGCGATTAAGACAGAAAAACCTTAGGAGAATATATTACAATCTTATCATCTTAATTAAATCCACACCTAAGACTTGATAATTTTCAAAAAAGAATCATATCAAATAATAGAAACATGTTATTGAAATTTCTTTCATAGAATGAAAATCTAGGAATTTAGGGATTATGAACTGTTGTAACTCTTCCCACATGAGTTTTGATTCAAGTAATCTAAATAATATTGAATTATATTAAGGAAGTTAAATTACCTTTGGAAATTATTTCTCATTTAGGTTCAAAGGTGTTCAAATGGAAAAAAAATAGAAACAATTAAACACTGAAAATGTGTTATTTTTTATGGACTGAACCATAATTTTTTGAGTCTATCGCAACTCTAGGTTGATTTTAATGAGTTTATTTTCATAAATAGTGGATTTATTATAAAGTGGTTCAAATATGGGGTAGTAATATCAAGAGGATTAAAACCTAAATTAACATGTTTTGGGTTGGAAAATCCAATGTCGGTTTCTACATGAGTGTACAAGATAATATGTAACTATGGAATAGAAATGTTGGCCATGTTAGTTAAAATAAATGAATTTGTTAATCAGAGAACTTATTGTGGGAAAAATTACAATTTTTAAAGAATAATATATCACTATTTTAAAAACCTATCAAAAGGGGAGATTGTGAATAAAATTCACAGAGGAGTTAAGATCTAAACAAGAACACCATTGGAGATAGTTCACATTGGTGATTGTGGAACCTTGACTAAGAAGTAAATAAGTGTAGATAAGTATTGCATCACTTTAATTTATTACATTACTATAATTTCATTCATTGTGGTTATATATCATATATATAAATCTTTGACCATGTTTAAAAGTGTTATGAGACTAGTTATGAATAAAATTATTTTTTTCATTGAAGAGATGAGATATGAAAATTTAAGTGAGTTGGATAACAAAAAAATCATAATATCTTGATAAATATGGAATTAGACACTAGTTTAGTACACCTAACTCTCCTCAGTAAAATATAGTATATTAATGGAAATAAAGGATCCTTTTATATATATATATAACCATAATAATTAAAAATAATAATTTAAGGTATCCATGGTTGTAATCTATCAACACTATTAGAATTATTCACAATATATAATTTTAGAGTAAAAATTAATATATGGATCTATAATAATTTTTGTTTAAGAATAATCCAAAACTAAAACACTTTAGAGTGTTTGGGAGTCCATGCTTGATCAATAAAAAAGTAAGTGGTGTGAAATTTGATGAAAAATAATATAATTAGATATTTATTGTATATATTCCAAATGGAAGTTTATATAGATTCTATAAAACAAATTTAGGGGATAATTTATTCCATTGATGTCATAATATTTGAAAATTAAGATAACCTTAAGAATTTAATCATAAATAATGATATGGATGATGTTGTACCTATAGAACCTACAGAATAATTTTGAACATAATATATAAATTTATAATAATGATGATGGTTTGTCTTATTTAAGTGATAAGGATATGAATTTTAAAACCATGTGGAAAAATTCATGACATAAAAATTATTTTGGTACATAAAATATCATTGGAGATAAGAATCAAGGGGTAAAAATAAGAAAATAATTATAACATCTATTCACACTAGTATTTTCTCAAAGATCTAGCCCCATTATATCGATGTGTAATTTTAACATAAATAACGTATTTATGGAATTAATGAATAATTGAATTGGATTTAAAAGAATGTAACATGGGAACCCATACCCAAGCCTAAAGAAAATAATTTCATTGGAAAAAATTTGGGTTTTAGAAATAAGTTGAATGAAAGGGTGAGGTTCTAAGAAATAAATATTTATTAGTTTTCACTAGGTATTCAAAAATTTTAGGATTGTATTTTGATGAAACATTGTACCCTACATGTATACTAGAGACCATTAGAGTATTTATTTCCATTTTAGCACAAAAAGAAATTTTGAATCTATTAAATGGATGTAAAAAAAACTCTAAGTGGTGATTTAGAAGAAGTTTATATAGATAAACATAAGGGATTTACTCTATTAAAATGGAAGTGTAGCATGTAAATTGAATAATATTCTATATGGGTTGAATTAATCCCCAAAGTATTGGTATTTCATGTTGTATGAGTACTTTAGTAGTATGAAATTTAGAAAATAAAAAGTTTAATATAGTTTTTATGAAAATAATACTAACAATAAATCCCTTATTATGAATTTATATATTGATTTTGTTATCTTTTATAGTAATTAAAAAGCCTTATATGAATATTATTCGACACAAATGAAGAAAATATTTGAGATATCTAACTTAGTGAGATGAAATTATTTTTGGTTTTTCAAATTACCCCAAGTGTTGGACATGTTTTCATTTATCCAGAAAAATATTACCATTAGTTATTGAAAATTTTTTCATATAATAATTAAGAGGATTTTCAACACAAATTCAAGTGGGTGAAAATTTTAGTAAATATGATTAAGTTAATGTTTTCAATGAGAAATAATTCTAAATGTTGACTCTTGATCTTTTATATTTTACTACTTTTAAGGAGACAATGTTTTGTATCATTCTCTATGATAGTTTTAAATTTGATATGAAGGAGTAATGTCACTTTTAATTCAAGAGAATTATGATATATTTTAAAACAATACTTCCAATTATGTCATATTGTATGACAATAAATGTGAGATAGACTTACAGGGCTTCATAAATACTAGCTGGACTAGTCATGTTTATGATAGAAAGTCCACATCGAGGGGATAATTTTTCAATATTAGATAATGAGTGGAATGTGGTTATAAGTAGAAATAATTTATCACTTTAATATCCTTTTAATATGAGTATGGTTCTACATCATATGTAGTTATACATGTGATTTTTATTATGGAACAACTTGAGGATATATGTGTTACTAGTCATTTGTTGTGATAATCGAAGTGCTATAAATCTATCCAAGAATTTAAATAAAAATTCAACATAAAATAATATTTATATCAAGTATCATTTCATAAAATAGATGGTAGATGAAGGCATATTTAAATTGGAATTTATTCCTTCCAAGGATCATATTGTTTATATTCTCACAAAAATAATTCCAAATAATACTTTAGATAAATCGAGACAACAAATGGGTGTGTATCCCATTTCTAAACGTCACTAATATATGTATATGATTTCACCCCCCACCCCCACCTTTAATCATGTTTTATTTTATCTAATGAGGGGGTATAATCAAAAAAAAGTATAAACTAGCTTGTACATGAATTATTATAATCTATTTGTTGATTTAAGTAAAAAATTTTGCTTTATAGATATCCTTGATGTCTAAATTAATATCTCTAATTTTATATATTGAGATCAATCACATTGGCTTAAAGTTGATTTATTCATTTTTCATTGATTTTATAAGAATGGTGTTACCCCTTTTATGATTCTTTGTATTTATAGTGAATATGGAGGATAAAAAAATTCACATTTCAATTTCTCTATTTTAGGGGGGAGAGGATTTCATAAGAAAAAAATGGAACTAAAATATACAATATCAAAAAAAAATATAAAGGGTGATATTTTTTAACAATTTATTATGATGTTTTATTTTTTTTCAATAAAAGTGGTTGAGTGTTAATAAATTTTAGATAGCTAAAGATACGGATGTGATGTGTGGAAATTAGTTCTTAATGTGTTTTTAGATGAATTAGAGTTCCTAGAGATTGTTTTAATAAGTTTTGATTTGGGTTGGAGAAATTTGAGATGGTTGGAGTTCATACGTATGAATAACTATATAATGTATAATGATAAATCTATGACAAAAATCCACATATGAATAACTTTGTACTATGTAAGAATAAATCCACAATAACACTGCGGTATGTAAGAATAAA
Source organism: Viscum album (assembly GCA_963277665.1). Classification (NCBI taxonomy): domain Eukaryota; kingdom Viridiplantae; phylum Streptophyta; class Magnoliopsida; order Santalales; family Viscaceae; genus Viscum; species Viscum album. Next base: position 1,326,616,811 of record OY728127.1, on the reverse strand, counting down.
TCAAATCCTATAAAAGATTAATTATAAATTCATAGTTGTTACATCAGAATAACTCAAAGCTATAAAAGAGTAAATCATATCTATGAAAAAGTAACTTAGAATTTATGAAGGGTATTTAAGAGTAACCTAAAACAGTATAAGAGTATCATGAGTATGAACTATGCTATGTAAGAGTAACTGGGAGCTACATAAGATTAATATGAGGTTATGTAATAATAAAACATGGTTTCTAGAGGTTGTGTAAGAGTAAATTATTATCAACTCATAATACTAAATTTAGATGATGCTGTGTAATTATTACATATATTAATATCACGATTCCTTTATTTAATTCGTTATTCAATCCTATATTGGTTCATATATTTTAAGAATAATATTTCATTTTAATATTAAACTTTTAACTACAATTTTATTATTTCATGTCAGCATGAATACATAGAGAAGCTGATATGGGTTTTGTGGAAATTCAAAGGAAAGTTAGGATAAGTATTTTGGATAAATAAATGGAAAGTATTAGGAATATCTTTTCTTGGTATTTAAATATATTCATATATGAATATTTGTAATCCCTTTATAAAAATTGAAGTATATAGGATTTCAATATTATCACCTGAATAGATTTAAAGTTTTAATATCATGATGCTAAAATTAATCGGAATTTCTATATTATAATTATGTAATGTTTTTCATCATAAATATGATGGGTTATAAAATATAAAAAATAGAATATGAGGATATTTTGGAAAGTTTATGTGAGTCTTATGATGATTTTGAGAAAAGAAAAGTGAGAAGAGAACAACCCAAGGAGATTTTTATAGAGAATTGGAGTAATAAGATATATTCCTCTAGTTTGATAGAGACTTATGCTTCTACTGGTGATTATTCTTCAAGAAGATTTATGTTATATTTATGTGTAAAATTTGGTTCTTATTTAAATTGGTGGGTTCCAGTATTATAGAAATTTCATGTATATACTATTTTATGTATCTTTATCTTGTTAATAAGATAAAATTTATGTGTGTGGGATGTATATATAAATATATATATAATATTAGTTTTAAATTTTTAATAAATAAACATATATTTATAGATATTATATAAACTTAATCGGCACAACGTAAGGACTTATTGGTCAAAAAAATACCCTTTGATGTTAGAGTTAGTGGTTTGATTGTACCCTACCATAGGTATTATAATTTTTTTGGTTTTTCCCTAAGCATAGTTGGATTCTAGGCCATGGCATACAAGTCGGGCTTTCTGACTAGCCTAGGCTAAAATATAGTAGTCTAAATTGAAAACCAAGACTTTGATTGTTTGTCCTAGATCTAACATGGTTTTCATCACTATCATATTTATGAATCTACCATGTAGTATAGTTATCTATAAAAACAAAAGATGAAACAAATAACAATTATTTTTTCCAAACCATCTCATGCCACACATATTTTCACTAAATTTTAAAAACTAAAATCCTTTTTTTAAACAAATGATCCTATATCAACTGATATAGTTATCATGATAATATTATATCACCCTAATAATAATAATATTTCAATATTATATCACATTTATTTATTTTTAAATAAATTTAAAAATAAATTGTGTAACACCCCAATATTCTATGATATAGTTAGCTATAAATAAATTTAATTTCTTTTATTACGTACCTTACACACAATACCGAGTTTAAATTAACTGTGATATACTATTGAAATATTATTATTTCAAATCCATTTGATTGGAGGGTATGAATGTTACTAACTAAAATATGAAAAGTTATGGTATAAAAATATATAAGAATAATTCATTTGTTATCAACTGATCATAAATGAAAATAAAATCATTTTAAAGTAAAAGAGATATCTTTTTGAAAAATTGTTTTTATGCGCACAATGTGTTTTTATTTTAATAAAATTAATTAATCACAAGTAATTAATGATTTCATTGAAGTGTATATATTATATATTTAATCCAATATTTTAACCTTCATCTAATGGTTTTTTATAGTAATGGGATTATAATAAATCTAGTTTTATGCTTAAAGGAAACATTTTTATAAAAATGGTTGTCATTTCATTTTGTGTGATTATTTTATGATAGATTTTTGAAACTTATAGAACTGAATATTGAAAACTGGATTCCATATTTTGAATTGGGAGGATAAAATATAGTAAATATGCCCCTTTTGGTCAGTATGAATGGTAACCTTGGTAAATATTTGTTACCGTGGTAAGGGTAAAATGGGTAAAATATGGTTGAAACATTAGGATAGAAATTTAGAATATCTATAATAATTTTATTTATCTAATTGGATGAGTTTACTACATCCATTATCATAATATTTTCAAAAATATGGAACCTTTGTTCCATTTTTCTTTGATTATGACCTTTATATTACTTTAGAAAATGGATAAATACAAAATGACACTCTCTTGACTTTAATACCTATTATATTTTTTTATAAGGACAAAAAGATGTTAATTTCATTTATAAATGTTTAATTGAAATATTAATTAATTTTTTTATCATGATAATTTATTTTTATCTTTTAGTAATGGAACAATTACCTTAAATTCTAACACAACACCAAAAAAATATTTATTCAAATAATAAAAAAATAAAATAAATGAATTTAAACATATAAAAGGTAATAAAATATGGATTAATTATTATTTTCCATGAATTTTATTGATAAATATAACATAATAGTGGTGTTTTAAATGTTTTATTCTAATTTCATTTCAATCATGTTGTTTTTAAACTCAAAGTTTTTAAATAGTATTTAAAATGAATTTAATGGTATCTTATGTTAAACAATATTTTATTAAATCAATAAAAATTCAAAAAAATATTATTTTAATTCAATTTATTTGGATATGGTCAAAAATATCAACCATTTTCAACTTATCAACCATTTTTCTTTTTTTAGGCCCTTAAATAGTAAAGATTTTGAATTCATGATAACTATCAAAAAGTTTAACGAGAGTTAAAAGTAGAAGATCGGGGTAAAAATATAACCTAAACATGTCTAAATATTATTTCATGAGAGTATATAGATTTATAATTATTCTATATTATAAATATAATAATGTTTATCCACTTGAACTTGAAAATCAATTTATATTAACTATATATTTTAAGTAATTCCAAGGGTTCCCCTCCCCTCAATTATAAAAGGGAACCTTCTATCCTTCATTGTTAACAAAGTTTTAGCCTTTTATATTAGAAAAAACCAACCCTAATATAATTAAATGTTCCTTATTTATTACCTATAGCTTCTGGTATTTATAAAATACCATCCTTTTAAGGATTATTATGTAAAACAAATGAGGTTTCTCAACAAAGAGGTATAAGTCTTAACTGAGTACTTTCGATTTATTTCTTCCTTTAAATCTTCTAAATATATGGTATCTAATATAAAATAATGACTTTGGTATATTAAATATACAAATATGTTATTATTTTTATCAAATAACCATTAATCACCTACTTTATATTATATGGGAAAATAAAACATCACTTGTGTGTACGTGAGGACTACCACCTCCATGAAGTGATGTGTTTTGTTTTTCATAACCACCTCACATTGATGGTTATAATGATATATTTAATAAATATATATTATATTTATAATATTATTTATTTTTTTAATACAAAATACATGAAGAGATGCCTTTATTTTGTTATATCCATCAAAAAGTGGAAATATCAATAGTTCATACAAACGGATTACACTCTTCATGAAGTGATGTAATTCATTTTTCATTACTGGTTTATATGAATTTTTATAAAATTGTATATAATTATTGAATATAAAAATCATGAAATTATTAACATTATATTTAATATTGAACCTTGATCAAATTGCTTGGACCGAAACAGTTGAACCAAAACATGCTTTTAAAACGAGGCAATTATCACCCAAAATAGTGATTTTAATAAAGTATAGTTAATAAACAGGTGATAATATGTTAAAAGTAAATAATATTTGGTATGATATATATAAGTATAGTTATATAGTTCAATTATAATAAATCTATATTTATTATACAGTAGGTTTTAATTAGTGTGAAGTAAAATAAGAGTTAAGGTATGAGATTTATGTTTCAATCCCATTTTAATTAGAATTGTTTATGCTTGAATTTACATTAACGATATTATTTTATCCTTATATATTATATCCCTTTAATTTTTCTTATCCTCTAGTTATTTATGGAATTTTCATGTTTCAGTACTATTTTCTGCTCTTTGGAACTCAGAGTGGTTCATAATTTTTTTAAATAAAATCCAACCTTATTTCTCCTCTTTCAATTAGAAAAACTTTTTCTTCTATATATATGTTTACAAAAATGTTTTCAAAAATTATTTTGACTATTATTGTAAGATCCTATTTTTTCAATCAGTTGAAAAAAATTATAAATAATTTTAATTTCCATTTGGAGGATGGTCGAATTTTATTTTTGATATTTAGAATGGAATTATAATAGTTGGAACACTTAAAATTGTTTTTTTTATATGGGGTTTAAGTTCTTAAGTGGTATATTGGAAGACAAGATAAGTTTTAGAGCATCATATTTCGAGATCTCAGTTTTTAGAAAGATAGGGTGAGGCACGCAATTAGATCACGGTTAGTAATAACCTTTCTCTTCAACCATGTGTTAAAGGGTTCCACTTGGTTATTTAAAATATGTGAGTGAGGCCACACATATTTTTGAGAAACTATAGTGATGTTACCAAAGTGAAATGCAAAGATAGTGCATGGTCTGTATAATCGTGCATCTAGAATGAGAGGGAGTGTACAAGGGAAAAATGTGTGTGCATGGGTTGTTTGCAGTTTTTCTAGCCATGTTCTAGGCCATGTGAGGTTTTTATACTCTTATAATGTACTATTTCACAGTTGGAAAAAAGTTATATTAACCATGTGGCCAAATTTTGAGACATTTAAAAGTGGGATAAATTAAAATTTTCTATCTTTTACCCATAAAATATAATTCCTATTCTTTCTACCTAATTTCCCATGGACAGTAGTCACTTGATCTCCCCATTCCTCTCCTCTAGTCTTTGATCTTCTTCACATATATGAGCTCAAAATCAAATGATGTTCATCTTATTGGATAACCCTCTATTAGTATATGATTCCTCCTTATTCCTTTCTCTATTTATTTCTCCATAGTTAATGTTATTCCTATGAAGGATAATATTCCATATTTTTAGGGTGTTTGTCTATTCTTATGATTTCTCTTATTTATACTTGAATGAAAGCCTGATATTGAATGATTTAATCTACCTTTTTATAAGGTATGTGGTATTGGGTTTTTTCCAAAATGTCTAGTTGTTTATATTATGTATTGTTGTGTCACATGTCGTATTTTCCATGCGACTCCCATTTAATGTCAAATTAAATTGTTACTTGTTAAAACCTTGAATTTATTTTCCTTAAAATATAATTTTCATCATCATTGGTTGTCTACCTCAACATAAACCACCCCTTATGGTGTGTTTTTTAAAATTCAAGTGAACGTTCTACCTTGATATGTAATTAAACCACCATTGAGGTGTGTTGGATTGGACATTATAAATAAAATGTTTTAAATGCATTATTTGTAATGGTATAATACCTTTCTATGTACTTATACCTCATCTATATAATTAAATAACTTTATGAGGAATTTCAACTTGCCCATAAAATTAAAATGGTTAATTTAATTTAAATGAAAGGTGAATGGCATGACCATATAACCTAGACCTTATAAGATTATGAATTTGGATTTGGATAAAATGGATCTAAATGAGATGTGAGAATATGTTAATTAAATTACTTAACCTTGACTATAAGTCCCTTAAATCCATTAGAGGTTGATGGCTTTGGTTTGAATGACCCCTTAGGGTGTGTTGCAGTAAATATTTTATACGATCATGCTTTTCCTATATATCCAAATATACTCTTAAGTTGTGTTATCTTATTACATATTGATCAAATGACTAAATGGAGTTAATTGAGTGGTGAAAATATAATGGGTAGCTTACATGACCTCTTTCAAATTATCACCATAAATTCATTGATATATGCTTGGGGATCTTATGAATGAAATGATTGAAGGCATGTTTTAATTATAAAATGGAATTGATATTTTCCCACGGCCTATATTTAGTTATTAATTGTGGTGTGAATACTTCATATATGCGCCATGAGTGATAATCAGGTTCTTGATATGGAACTCCTTGGATGGTCTCATAGGTTCAATGATTTATATTACACCAAGAGTGATACTTAGATTCATAATATGGGATTTCTTGGATGTAATCATAGGTTAAATGATTTATATTACACCTTGAGTGATACTTAGATTCCTGATATAGAATTTACTATATGGGGACATTGGTAAAATGATTTATATTACACCTTGAGTGATACTAGGGTTATTGAAATGGATTTCCCTGGTTAGGATCATTTGTTAAATGATTTATGTTAAACCTTGAGCGATGATAGGGTTCTTGATATGGAACACCTTAGGGGTCTCATAGGTTATGTAAATTTAATTATTCCTTGAATGATACTTGGATTCTGATATGCATTACTTGGATGATCTGAGAGGTTAAATGAAATTATATTATGCTTGACTACTATTTATATTACCCTCGATTGTTAAATATTTAATTTCATGAAATGCATAGAATCATATGATCATCATTATTTTTTGGATTCTGTGGTTTATCATTGGATCCAACATGACTAGTGTTACATATGGACACATAGTATTATAGCCACAAGTCCTATCTCAAGCTTACTGTCTTCATGTTCAGGGACATTTCGTCTTAGGTCGAAGTAGGTATAGTCTGCTAGGGATCCTATGAAGAGCTTGCGCCAACATGATTTATATTTATTTTACTAATTTTATTTTCATATACATGCACACTATTTAAATTTATATTCATGAATGGGATTTTCATTATAAATAATTGGTAGTGACCTATTGATCTTTACTCGCACCCTATTTGGTCCACTATTAGGTACCCAGATAGATCTCATGGATGCATATCAGTATCTTGGATTATGTTTCTTTGATATTTATTTATTATGGACTAGAATATTTCATGGAAGATGGGGACTGAGAATGTACTCATACTACCTACTAGATTTGTTAATTTTATTTAATTATTCCATCATTAGTCGAGTCCTATTGAATGAACTAGCTATTGTATGTGACTAATTTTTATTTATGGATAAGCATGTTCATGCATGATCAGATTATTTAATCTTGGTTGGGTTGGATATTTATTATTATTATTATTAAGATGATTTATTTTCCATTTCCATTATTTTATTTATGATTCCTCTATTTCTATTTCTACACCACATGATATAGTATCCCCAATGTACCACCATTAGACCCTTATTACTAGTCAGTACCTCTGGAATATGGGGAGGTGTGCTTGAGGCATTATCACTAACTAGTCTTGTTACAATTTATAGAGTGAACCTGGTTAGGAAGTGACAATGTGGTATCAATGATTATTTTTATTTTTCTTGTATTATTATTTTTGGATGATAGACATAAGATTAGGAAATTTTCATAACTTGGAAAATATATCATATTTGGGAATAGCCAAGCCACGAATGTGGGAAATATCAAGTTACTAGGGATGGGACTATTTTTAATTTTGTTTGATGATTATTGTTGATTATTATTTAACCTTGATTGATTTATTTATTTCTACTACCTAATTAGTTATGGGATTTACCTCTTGGATGGTATGTCAAGAGATGAGGTATGTTCATGCATCATTTTAGGAACAAAGGATTGAAAAGTCATTAGCATGCTTATTTATATACCATGATTGTGTGATTATTTTCCATGTTTATCTATACACCATCCCTGTGAGATTATTTATCATGCCCATCTATATTCCATGATTATGTGTTATCCTAATTACATGAATACATTCTCTTCTAATGTGATAGATTTCCTAGTTATGGTTATGATGTAAGTTTGGTTAAATAAAGTGTAAACATAAACTTAAATGGTGTTTTCCTTCACATATTTATGGTGAAATTCTATTTAATTTACTTGTGATAAATTAAATAAATGAAATGATTTTGAAACTAAATATTGATATCGAAAAAAGGGTTTGTTTTAATAAAATCAAGTTATTTACTATGTATGTTAGTTAAATAGTGTGTCAATTGTAACTTATCAAGGCTAGTACCTTTATAACCTAGGAATGATGACCCATATAATTAAATCCTATTATATGACAGACCCGACCCTTATAAGTGAGTTTTAACATCGTATGCTTATGAGATAACCCTGCTAAGGTTGTGTTAAAATTATGATGATTTGAATATGAATGGGTTTAACTTAAATGGGATTCCAATTGAAATTTATAGTGTTTAATCCATAAAATGGGAATGGATACCCATATAGATAAAACTAGGATGACATGATGGGACCCTCATAGGTCACACTTATCTTTATATGCTTTAGTACTTAACCGCTTGGGGTATTGTCTCATCTTACTTAAATAATCCCATTTAAATTGATAAAAGACCAGTTATTTTTATTTGAGATTTATTGATATGAGTCATTAATTGACCACAATTTCAGATGAAACCTATAGAGTGATTTCATATATAGCTTATGAGTGAAATTTTTTAAACTAATAAGTTCATGAGAAATTATGGAAAAATAATGACTTGAAAGTAAATTATGAGAAAATTTTCTTATAACACTAGATGGAATCAGGTAAATAAATTCCTAAGTACAATTTTAAAATGTTTTCCTTTTTCACTAGAACTTGTCATATTAGATGTCTGATCCTATTTAATTTTATAATATGGCTCAAATAGAAAACATTTAGTGGTATTAATATCTTGAACCCTTGTATAGGGGTTAGTTATAATATTTCCTTGAGTTACCTTGGATGGGAACATAGAAATTTCCCCTAGGATTCAGTGGCCTCTTTTTTATTGTTTCTTGGACTTTAAGGTTTAGTGGTATATCCAAATGTCCTTTTAGACATGAATATAGTTTTAAATTCAATGTCTTATTCTAAAGTTAGGGTTTATCCCATTATGGTAGTTCCCTTGAAGATATAAAGTTGGTAGACCATTTATCTAAGTTCTTGGGCATGTTAAGTTTCATTCCTTGACCATTTGTGTTAGGTAAGACTCTTAGTTTGTTAATTGAAACATCAAGTAAGTGGTTGGTTGTCAGGTAAGTTGAACCTTGAGGGGTTATTTCCATATATGAATACATTTTTAGTGTTTGATCATTGCCTTTATAAATTGATTTTGTGACCCTCCAAAGACAAATCCCCTTTGAGGATTTATGGAAAGGATTTGGGCCTGGTAACCTGAGACATGGTAGGTGATATCATTAAATTTATGTTGACTAGTTTTAACATTTTGGATTGATGATCTTGTACCTTTATTCATATTTACCTCTTCAAAAAGAGTTACAGGTTCAGCAGATTCTATATAATAGAGGGCCGTTGAGTGTAATGTTGTTATCATGTGATTGATGTTAGGGATAGGTGGATAGACCTAGAGGACCTGTTTTGAGGTTTTATTGGTAGGGCTAGGTGGAAGGCATAAAATATAATGACCCATACTTTACATACATTGTTATTACTTCAAAATTGAAGCACACTTATTACAACATATAACAAAACCATGAAAGGACCGTATAGGTATAGTGTCTTTAGAAACTGGAAAGCATAAACAACTGGTTCATAAAGCATCTACTTTGCCTCCAATTTATTTCATCATATCTAGAGTCCCTTTTTGGCATATTCTACTTAATAACCTTCTTACTGACCTGGGGAAACAAAACATACAAAAGGGTGAGCTCAAATGCTCCGTGAGGGTAAACAAAAGAAATATCCATCACATCATATACATAAGCACATAACTTTTGAAAATCTTAACCTGCAAAAGAGATCATAATCTCATAACATGGGAAAAATCATAGTAGTGAAATGTAATCCCAATAATCATAACTTAAAAAATGAAACTTTGTGTAATACACACATAATCATAGAGAATCATTTCTTATTAGTCAAGACTAATTACCAAGACTATCTTAGTGGACAAAGTCCATTTCTGAACCGAGTTCACTCCTCGTTTCAGTCCTGTTTCACTGAACCGGTATAACCTACCGTTCCAGCCATGTCTATCTCATGAGATATAAAATCTTTACCCAATGCATTGGAGGGAGATATAGGTCTCACCCATCTCATAATGATACCATTCTTATGTGTGCCACAAAATCATAAATCATACATCATTGCATAACCCATGTAATAAAAATGGGATTCTTAAACATCATGACATCATAAAACAATTCTTATAAGATAAAGGAATTCATAAAAATAATTCCATCACAATATAATCAAATCAATGTAATAATATGGATAAAATAGAACCCTTTATTATCTTAGATGGAAAATAATTTTGATAAAACACTTGAACTCCATTCTTGAGGAAAATATCCTTTCTACTTCAAAAACATTTTCCTTTATTAACATGTCATACAATTTTAAACTAAAAGAAGTTGATTAAAAATAAACTTGAAAACTTTTAAAGGAAGATTCTTGGAAATAATGTTTTAAAAATCCATTCATGTCGTATAAGTTAAAAAACATTCTTCGTACTTTTGTCGGAAAAGTCAAAAAGTACCTCGTATGAAAAACGACAAAAGATTCCTTTCATATCCTTTACTAAAAACTCACCGAAGGGTAAAATTGGATATAAACTATTTTAGAAGGATATAAGTATTACATATTTATGAAACATGGATGTGGATGATAAAATACACCCCAGTAAATACCAAAGTATAAACAATCTCGGATAAAAATGAGATTGTGATATTTCCTTTACCTTAGGTCCGATTTGCCTCGTAAGTGTCCGAAACTCCTGTATAATGATTTAAATAATGTTATTGACTTATTACATAATCATAATTATTGTTATGATGTCATATATGGTCATATTCTTAGTTTCTTGGTAGTAATATTTCATTTCTACTTGTTATTCGGGTGTTTATAACTTTTTGTTCTTATGCGTGTTTTGTCGAATAAATTCTTATTCTTCTCTTTAGGTTATAGATACATCATTTCCAGAATGGTATTAATGTACTATATATCATATTTATTCACTAAATTCATTTATGTAATCATTATGCAATGAAAATCTTGTAGAACGAGTCGCATCACATCGTGGAGACGGTATTCCGTACGTACGCACGAGCGATGATATCGTTCCCATGATCGTGGAATTGTATTGAAGTGTATGTATACTATTTCAGAATCAATATCACTTTAAAATAGTCATATATAGTCATTATTTACACCATTATACCCATCCAATTAAGGTGGTGGTGGAAAATAGATTACACCACAGCGTGGAGACGGTATTCTGTACGTACGCATGCGCGGTGATTTCTTTTTCCGTAGGATGGATAGATGGTGAAATAGGTTTGTTTCATAATTATAATAACATATCAGTATATGATTGATACTTATGTTATTACTTCATAATGAAACAACTAAAGAAGAAGAAGTGGAAGAAGAAATAAAGATGAAAGAATCGGTAACGGACATTACCTCTTCTTTGAAGTGCTTCTTTGAGGCCTTCTTTTAGGGAACTAAAATTGGTATTTGAAGAAGACCAGAACCTTTAGGATGTCTCTAGGGAAGTGGAGAGTATAAAGTGGCATGGTTTGTCCGAGCCTGAAGGCTCAAAGTGGTGTGAGGAAGAGAGGGAGGAGGTGCCCTTTTATAAGGGAGGAGAGGGGCACCTTTGGAATAACTAAAAATATTATTTTATTATAAAGTCAAGTTCGGTTTTAAATAGCTCAAAATTTATTTATTTCGAGGATAAGGTGGGTATGGGTCTATATCCTCTCATACAATAGAATTTAGAAAAGTTTAGGATCCTATTTTAACCTTATCATGTAGATTTAACATTAAGTTATATAATTTTACTTTTACCGTGTCTTCTTGTGTTCTTATACTATAAGGTTAATAAACTTACTATAAGCAGCCAAACGAACCCCAAGTTATTTATTATTAATATATATAACCTTATATAAGTCATTTGGCTGAACCTTAGATTTTTAGGAATAAAATAACAATTACTAATATAATATTTGTTTTAAAAACTATTTTATGTCAATTTTGACACTATTTAGTAATTAATTTTTGTGAAACTCATAACAGAATGATTAGTTAGAAAAAAGTTAATTAAATAAATACTAACATGTAATATTAATCTATAAAATTAGTGGAATTCATAAAAAGTGTCAAATTACATTTATTTTGGTGTTTATAACATCAATTATGTCAATATTTCATTAATAAGATAATTACTGCATCATCTTTGTGTCATAAATAAATTAAATTATTTAATGTCTAAAAATTACAAATAAAATACCATTATGTAGGAAATATTTTTAGATTTCTAATGAATATTTATAGTCGAATTTATCTTATGTATAACCCCATATTAAAAATTATTTAGTTATTAAACTTTGATTTTAACTATTTTAACCCTTCTTTAAATAAATTAATAATAAATGTCCTAATCTAATCCAAGTGGGCCTAAATGGTCATATTTTATTCCTAAGTTTGTTTTTGGTCGAATTAAACTTGTCCAATAGAATTAGGACATGTGTTAGGGTAATAATAATATCATTTTTACCCTTAATTACCCTATTTACTTTTAACCGTGGTAAAAAAAGTAAAAAGTTACTATTCACCAAAAAATTATTTTCATCTCATTGAACCACATTTTACTTACTGACATCAACCGTGTCTCTCGGATTTTCGAAATTCCACTCATAGAAGTGGTAAAATTATGTTTTATGAAAAATTCAGTTTTTTAACTACCACTTAGTGGTTTCACTATTCATCAAAAATTGAAAGTTTTCAGAAAAATACCAAAATTTCACCCTAGGCTAATTTCGATATTACGAATCCAAAAATGAAGTCCATTTTGAAAAATAAAATTTATAAAATTTCAAAAAGTGGTTATTACTATTCATAACGGCTAGTTTTAATAATATTTTAATAGTATATCGTTGTTTAGTGAAACTCGGTATTGCGTACGACGCAAGCTATCAGGGAAGGTCGCGATTTTGTGTAAAGCAAGCCAAGCAAGTGTTGTGTAGAAAAATATTCCTTTGATGATTTATAAAACATAAAAGTCTCGGGTGTTACATTCTACCCCCCTTAAAATGAATTTCGCCCTCGAAATTCGTCACTTTGTAACAAACAGATGAGGATACCTCTCCCTCATCATATCCTCAAGCTCTCATGTAGCTTCTTCTAATTGGTGGTTCCTCCATAAAACTTTCACCAATCGAGTGGTCTTGTTTCGTAGGACTTTTTCGCTACGATCCAGAATCTCTATCGGTTGTTCTTCATAAGAAAGATCTTGCTCCAGCGGTACAACTTCTGAGCTAAGTACATGTGAAGGATCAGGTATGTACTTTCTCAGGAGAGATACATGGAACACATCGTGAACTTGAGAGAGATTCGGTGGAAGCTCCAATCGGTAATCTACTTTCCCAACACGATCCAGTATTTCGAAAGGACCGATATATCTAGGGCTCAACTTCCCCTTCTTTCCAAATCTCATGACTCTCTTCTAGGGAGATATTCGTAAGAACACTTTATCACCCACTTCAAACTCTAGGTCTTTTCATCGGTTGTCGGCATAACTTTTCTATCGACTCTGAGCTGCTCTTATGTGTTGTTGAATAGATCTGACCCTTTTTTCCATTTCATCAATGAGATCGAGTCCTAATAGCTTTCTTTCCCCAACTTCATCCCAGCAAGTTGGAGTCCTGCATTTCTTTCCATAGAGATCTTCATAAGGAGCCATCTGAATACAAGAGTAAAAGATATTATTATAAGAAAATTCCACCAAAGGTAGGTGTTGATCCCAACCACCTTTGAAATCCATAGAGCAAGCTCTCAACATATCTTCTAGAGTTTGAATTGTTCTCTCAGACTGACCGTCTGTCTGAGGATGATAAGAAGTGCTGAAACTCAACTCTGTATCCAGAGTATGCTGAAGACTTCTACAGAACTTCGAGGTAAACCTCGGATCCCGATCAGATATAATAGAAAGTGGTACTCCATGAAATCTTACCACTTCCTTTACATATATCCTGGCAAGCTGATCCAGAGAGAAATCCTCTCTAATAGCAGTGAAGTGTGCAGACTTTGTAAGACGATCAACTATGACCCAGATAGCATTATTGCCTTTGGATGTTTTAGGAAGTCATGTGACAAAGTCCATAGTGATGTTTTCCCATTTCCATTCGGGTATGGGTAATGGTTGTAACATCCCCTTAGACTTCTGTCTCTCAGCTTTAACTTGTTGACAAACCAAGCATCGAGAGACATATTCAGCAACATCTCTTTTCATGCCATCCCACCAGAAGTACTCTTTCAGGTCCCTATACATCTTCGTGCTTCCAGGGTGAATAGAGAATGAAGAACTATGAGCCTCATCCAGCAGCTCCTTCTTTAATTCGGGGATGGGAGGAACACAAACCCGATTCCTGAACTTTATTATCCCATCACAATCAAGGTTGAATTCAGGAACATTTCTCACCTTCTTTTGTAACTCGACATCTTCTTTCTGTGCCTCTTTAATCTTCACATGTATATATGGTTGAACATTCATTTGAGAAAGATACGATTTTTCCTCTTTCATTATAATTCCAAGATCCATCCTTTGAAAATCCATAAATATTGGATCTTTTGTGATCCTCAACATGGATAAACTAGCATGGTCTTGTCGACTTAATTCATCTTTCACCTTGTTTGCTTTCCCAGGGTGGTAATGAATTGAGCAGTCGTAATCCTTAATCATCTCCAACCATCTTCTTTGGTGCATATTCAGCTCCTTTTGTGTGAAAATATACTTTAAACTTTTATGATCAGTATAAATATCACACCTTTCACCATAAAGGTAATGCCTCCAAATCTTTAATGCAAAGATTACCGCAGCTAACTCCAAATCATGAGTTGGGTAATTTTGCTCATGTATTTTCAACTGTCGTGAGGCATAAGCTATCACCATATCATTTTGCATAAGAACACACCCCAATCCCTTCTTGGATGCATCACTGTAGATCACAAAATTTTCTCCACTACAAGGCAGTGTGAGCACAGGTGCACTGGATAACCTTCTTTACAACTCCTTGAAATTCTCTTCACATTCTTCCGTCCAAACAAACTTAACTCCTTTCCGAGTCAACTTGGTGAGTGGATTAGATAATCGTGAAAAATCTTTCACAAAACGTCGATAATATCCAGCTAAACCAAGAAAACTTCGGATCTCGGTTACTGTTGTTGGTCTCGACCATATTTTGATAACCTCTGTTTTTGCTGGATCCACAGATATCCCCTCTTTTGAGATTATGTGACCCAAAAATGCAACTTTTTGAAGCCAATTTCACACTTGGTAAATTTGGCATAAAGCTTCTCCTTTCTCAGGGTCTTCAATATAATTCTCAATTGATCTTCATGTTCTTCCTTTCTCTTTGAATAGACAAGAATATCATCGATAAAGACTACCAAAAAATGATCAATATAGTCTCTAAAGACTCTATTCATCAGATCCATGAAGATAGCAGGGGCATTAGTAAGACCAAATGGCATCACTATAAATTCATAGTGTCCATACCTTGTACGGAAAGTCGGCTTTGGTATATCCTCCCTTTTGACCCTTAATTGATGATACCCTGAATGAAGATCAATCTTGGAAAAGTATTGAGCTCCGCGTAGTTTTTCAAATAGGTAATCAATGCGCGGGAGAGGATATTTGTTCTTGATAACGATCTTGTTAAGTTCTCGATAATCAATGCAGAGTTTTATTGATCCATCTTTCTTCTTAACAAACAGAATGGGTGCTCCCCAAGGTGACGCACTAGGGCGTATGAACCCCTTATCAAGATTCTCTTGGAGTTTCTTCTTCAATTCCTGCAACTCAATTGGGGCCATTCTATAAGGTGTCTTTGAAATAGGCAAAGCACCCGGTACGAGTTCTATTGAAAACTCAACTTCACGATTCGGTGGAAGACCCGGTAATTCATCCAGAAAGACATCATCAAACTCCCGTACAATGGGAATATTCTTAATTGTGAGTTTCTCACCAACCATTTGAGATAAAAAACCTTCATTTAGTGGAATCAAGACCCATAAGATGGAACGAATTTCCACTGGAAGGTTATGTTCATCCTTGCATCGATAGACGATCATAGATTGATCTGGAATATGAAATGTGACTTCCCTTCTTTGGCAATTGATATGAGCTCCATGTAGAGAAATCCAATCCATGCCAAGAATCACATCAAATTCCACTATAGGAAGGATCACAAGATTTGCAGGAAGCACTTTCCCACAAACTTCAATCGGAGAAGAATTATAAACTTTTGATGCGACTGTTGCGCCATTAGGTGTTGTCACAGTTAACTCAACATCTAATTGTTGAGGTAATACGGTGATACCCTTAGAAAATTCTTCAGAAATAAAGGAGTGGGTGGATCCAAAATTAAATAAAACATTTGCTACTTTAGAGTGGATGGTAAGTGTACTGTACTCCACATCGCTGATAGAAATTGCATGTGACTTTCCTTTGTCTTTAGCCTTAAGAGTTTGTTGACATCGACCATCATCATCAACCCTTGGATTAGGGCATTTATTGGCATAATGTCCCATCTCCTTGCACTTGAAACATTGAAGTGTAGTAGGTTCATTCTGTGTATCCCTTCCTTTGTTTGCATCATTAGACATCTTCTTCCCATCATCGCGGCATTCAAATGCCCGATGACCTTCCTTTCCACATTTGAAACATTTACTTGTCCCTTTAAGACAACTCCCTCCATGTTTCTTTCCAGACTTTGAGCATAAGGGAAAGCTTATCTTCTTTTCAGTGTGCTCTTTAGATTTTCCTTTGAATTCCATTTTCCTCTTCTTATCAAACCCATATGACTGATGGGTTACTCCAATCTCCATCTCTACTTTGAGAGCACATCGAACGATTTCCTCGTAGATATTGAAGTCCCTTATGGCTAAGGCCCTTCGAAGACTTGGTTTTAAGCCACTAAAGAATCAATCGATCTTAATCTCAGGTTGGATAATAATACCAGAAGCGTACCTTGCAAGTCTTGTAAAATTTGCTTCATAGGTACCAACAGATTCATCATCCTTTTGCTTCAGTTCAAGAAACTCTTTCTCCAACTTTTTTCGGAGAATACGAGGGAAGTACTTATTGAAAAATAATTTCTTGAACTCATCCCATTCCATGGACTCAATTTCATCCCTTTGACTTGTATTCTTAATAAGATTCCACCATTGATCAGCATCACCTTCCAAACGATACACTGCTAAGATGACTTTATCATGCTCAGAACATTGAAGAACTGAAAATATCTTTTCAGTAGTACTAATCCATTGTTCAGCAACTAATGGATCAGTAGAACCGCTGAATGAAGGTGGACGCTGTCTCATGAAGGATTCAATAGAATGTTTCTTCTTCCTTTGCTCGTTTGGAAGTCATGCATGATTCATAGCTTGAGAAAGTTTTGTGAGTATGGCTACAAGATTTTTCATTCCATCTCCCATAACGTTTGGTTGCTCAGGGGGACAATCATTGCATTGCCCGTCGCATTCCGCATTAACACGGTTCCTTCGGGTTCCATCCATTGACTAAAACCAAGAAGAATAGTGTGAGAAACACTAATTATAATAGGAAAACCACATAATCAAGAATAAAATTTCACACTTAAGGTCTTATCCTAGGTTATTCATGGCCATTTCTAAAACACTAAGATTGTGTTCTATGCTTAGACTTATCCTTAGTGTTCTTACTAAGGCTTTCACATCCTAGTTTCCAAAGGTTGACTATACCTTTCCTCTGATACCAACTATAACGACTCATACTTTACATACATTGTTATTACTTCAAAATTGAAGCACACTTATTACAACATATAACAAAAACATGAAAGGACCGTATAGGTATAGTGTCTTTAGAAACTGGAAAGCATAAACAACTGGTTCATAAAGCATCTACTTTGCCTCCCATTTATTTCATCATATCTAGAGTCCCTTTTTGGCATATTTTACTTAATAACCTTCTTCCTGGCATGGGGAAACAAAACATACAAAAGGGTGAGCTCAAATGCTCAGTGAGGGTAAACAAAAGAAATATCCATCACATCATATACATAAGCACATAAATTTTGAAAATCTTAACCTACAAAAGATATCATAATCTCATAACATGGGAAAAATCATAGTAGTGAAATGTAATCCCAATAATCATAACTTAAAACATGAAACTTTGTGGAATACACACATAATCATAGAGAATCATTTCTTACTAGTCAAGAATAATTGCCAAGACTATCTTAGTGGACAAATTCCATTTCTGAACCGAGTTCACTCCTCGTTTCAGTCCTGTTTCACTGAACCGGTATAACCTACCGTTCCAGCCATGTCTATCTCATGAGATATAAGATCTTTACCCAATTCATTGGAGGGAGATATAGGTCCCACCCATCTCATAATGATACCATTCTTATGTGTGCCACAAAATCATAAATCATACATCATTGCATAACCCATGTAATAAAAATGGGATTCTTAAACATCAAGACATCATAAAACAATTCATATAAGATAAAGGAATTCATAAAAATAATTCCATCACAACATAATCAAATCAATGTAATAATAGGGATAAAACATAACCCTTTATTATCTTAGATGGAAAATAATTTTGATAAAACACTTGAACTCCATTGTTGAGGAAAATATCCTTTCTACTTCAAAAACATTTTCCTTTATTAACATGTCATACAATTTTAAAATAAAAGAATTTGATTAAAAATAAACTTGTAAAGGAAGATTCTTGGAAATAATGTTTTAAAAATACATTCATGTCGTATAAGTTAAAAAAAAATTCTTCGTACTTTTGTCGGAAAAGTCAAAAAGTACCTCGTACGAAAAACGACAAAAGATTCCTTTCATATCCTTTACTAAAAATTCACCGAAAGGTAAAATTGGATATAAAATATTTTAGATGGATATAAGTATTACATATTGAGGAAACATGGATGTGGATGATAAAATACACCCCAGTAAATACCAAAGTATAAACAATCTCGAATAAAAATGAGATTGTGATATTTCCCTTACCTTAGGTCCGATTTGCCTCGTAAGTGTCCGAACCTCATTTATAATGATTTAAATAATGTTATTGACTTATTATAGAATCATAATTATTGTTATGATATCATATATGGTCATATTCTTAGTTTCTTGGTAGTAATATTTCATTGCTACTTGTTATTCGGGTGTTTATAACTTTTTGTTCTTATGCGTGTTTTGTCGAATAAATTCTTATTCTTCTCTTTAGGTTATAGATACATCATTTCCAGAATGGTATTAATGTAATATATATCATATTTATTCACTCAATTAATTTATGTAATCATTGTGCAATGAAAATCATGTAGAACGAGTCGCATCACATCGTGGACACGGTATTCCGTACGTACGCACGAGCGATGATATCGTTCCCATGATCGTGGAATTGTATTTAAGTGTATGTATACTATTTCAGAATCAATATCACTTTACAATAGTCATATATAGTCATTATTTACACCATTATACCTATCCAAGTAAGGTGGTGGTGGAAAATAGATTACACCACAGCGTGGAGACGGTATTCCGTACGTACGCACGCGCGGTGATTTCTTTTTCCATAGGATGGATAGATGGTGAAATAGGGTTGTTTAATACTTATAATAACATATAATTATATTAGTGATACGGATGTTATTACTTCATAATGAAACAACTAAAGAAGAAGAAGTGGAAGAAGAAATAAAGATGAAAGAATCGGTAACAGACATTGCCTCTTCTTTTAAGTGATTATTTGAGACCTTCTTTTAGGGCACTAAAATTGGTCTTTGAAGAAGACCAGAACCTCTAGGATGTCTCTCGGGAAGTTTAGAGGATAAAGTTGCAGGGGTTGGCCGAGCTTGAAGGCTCAAAGTGGTGTGAGGAAGAGAGGGAGGAGGTTCCCTTTTATAAGGGAGGAGAGGGGCACCTTTGGAATAACTAAAAATATTATTTTATTATAAAGTCAAGTTCGGTTTTAAATAGCACCAAATTAATTTATTTCGAGGAAAAGGTTGGGATGGGTCGAAATACTCTCATACAATAGAATTTAGACAAGTTTAGGTTCCTATTGTAACCTTATCATGTAGATTTAACATTAAGTTAAATAATTTTACTTTTACCGTGTCTTCTTGTGTTCTTATACTATAAGGTTAATAAACTTACTATAAGCAGCCAAACGAACCCCAAGTTATTTATTATTAATATATATAACCTTATATAAGTCATTTGGCCGAACCTTAGATTTTTAGGAATAAAATAACAATTACTAATATAATATTTGTTTTAAAAACTATTTTACGTCAATTTTGACACTATTTAGTAATTAATTTTTGTGAAAATCATAACAGAATGATTAGTTATAAAAAAGTTAATTAAATCAATACTAACATGTCATATTAATCTATAAAATTATTGTAATTCATAAAAAGTGTCAAATTACATTTATTTTGGTGTTTATAACATCAATTATGTCATTATTTCATTAATAAGATAATTACTGCATCATCTTTGTGTCATAAATAAATTAAATTATTTAATGTATAAAAATTAAAAATAAGATACCATTATGTAGTAAATATTTTTAGCTTTCTAATTAATATTTATAGTCGAATTTATCTTATTTATAACCCCATATTAAAAATAATTTAGTTATTAAACTTTGATTTTAACTATTTTAACCCTTCTTTAAATAAATTAATAATAAATGTCCTAATCTAATCCAAGTGGGCCTAAATGGTCATATTTTATTCCTAAGTTTGTTTTTGGTCGAATTACACTTGTCCAATAGAATTAGGACATGTGTTAGGGTAATAATAATATCATTTTTACCCTTAATTACCCTATTTACTTTTAACCGTGGTAAAAAAAAGTAAAAAGTTACTATTCACCAAAAAATTATTTTCATCTCATTGAACCACATTTTACTTACTGACATCAACCGTGTCTCTCATATTTTCGAAATTACACTCACAGAAGCGGTAAAATTATGTTTTATGAAAAATTCAGTTTTTTAACTACCACTTAGTGGTTTCACTATTCATCAAAAATTGAAAATTTTCAGAAAAATACCAAAATTTCACCCTAGGCTAATTTCGATATTAAGAATCCAAAAATGAAGTCCATTTTGAAAAATAAAATTTATAAAATTTCAAAAAGTGGTTATTACTATTCATAACGGCTAGTTTTAATAATATTTTAATAGTATATCGTTGTTTAGTGAAACTCGGTATTGCGTACGACGCAAGCTATCAGGGAAGGTCGCGATTTCGTGTAAAGAAAGCCAAGCAAGTGTTTTGTAGAAAAAGATTCCTTTGATGATTTATATAACATAAAAGTCTCAGGTGTTACATAAAAGACCTTAGTTTTGACTTGTATTTAAATGGTTAAATGGTACAAATAATTGATTGAAGTCTATGAGAGAAGTTATCCAGGTTTTAGAGATGCCTTATAGGAGTAATATTAGTGGCACTCTCATTTAAAGACCAATTCACATAAAGTTCTTGGGTTTTGTGATATGGGAATGGTGATGCCTGTAGTTTTCAATGAAGAACCTAGGGTTCATGGGTATCTAGAGTAGATTTGATGGGTAATACCATTTGGGTGCCTAGACCAATTGACCAATAGATATTCATATGGAATTTTAATTTTTGAAATGATGCCATGATGTGAAAGGTCATTCGATAAATAATGGAATAGGTTAAGTGATAAGTTTTAAGGAGGAGTTTCAAGGAATCTCCTAGTGTGTTAAGAACTAATTTTCTATTTTTCATGGTCCTCTTGGCCTTGTTTATGGATGGATTGTGGGAGGGTGATTTGGGTATTGGAATGGGTGGTATAGGATATGCACCTAATGTATATGTCAATTTTAGTTTATTCCAGTTGTTCCTATGAACCATTTGATATGGAACGTCGGTGACCCATTGGGTGTGAGACGAGTATCGATGGTTTCAAATATGATGTCTGTATATATTGGGAATAAATCTTTAGATAAATTAAAGGAAGTTCCCTTGTGATGAGGGTTGATTTGGACTTAAACTGAGTTCCTCGATATGGCTAAACCATTGAAGGATCGTGAAATGCATTGTTGGTAGATTTGGTGCAAGGGGTTGGTTAAAAGCAAGTATTTCCTAGTGGATTTGAGTGTGGCTTGGGAGAGTGATACACGCCTATCAAGTAAATCTTAGCGTACTCCAAGCTTAGGGATATACATTAACTATATCTTAACATCATCCTGGGTTTGATGAGAGATTTTTTGGTTATATGTTGAGATAACTAAATGTATTTTTATGGTTTTATGGAGTAAATCCTTGGGATTTGTGCTTGAGGATAAGTTTAAAGTAATACACATGGTAAGGAGTACACTATTTGATGTTTGAGGTTAGTAACCCTCATTATTTGTTGAAACTTGATTAACATCATTATAAATGTTCTCAAAAATAGGGAATGAGAAATTGTGATGTTTACGTTGGTGGTAGGAGATGATAAAGACCTTATCCATGATAGTCATTATGTTTGGGGATGGATAGGGCATGGGCTATGGTAATCAGGAACCCATTTTTTTAGTTCAATGATAATGATTATCCTAAGGTGGGTAATGGGGTGTTGGTCTGTAGTGTATGAATCTCATGTGAGAAGGGTCATAGGACCTTGAGACCAGTTGTGTGATGATCTTATGTATCTTGGATTCAACTAGATAATAGAATCATCTGCAATTGGATTTCTTGATAAATTCAAGGAATGGTCTTAGGGGATTTCAGTTAATATATTGATTATCTTATGCTTGATTATGGTAATGTTCTTGAATCTCTAGATAGTTGTGGATTTTCCTAAGTGAAAATTAGATTATAAATTAGGAATTTCTTTGATGGATGCATAGCCACCAGTTGGTTATTTGACTTGACCACTAGGTGAGATACCACCTTTGGGCTCAGACAGTGGTTTTCATGTGTGGACCTCCCATATTTGTATTGATGTTTCACTTGTAAACTCTGGATTATGGACTACCTTAGATGATCTCCTTGGACTAGAGTAGTTTTTTTCTGAGGTTACCTCATATTTGAAATCAGGATTAGTTGATTGTTAGAGTGTGATGATCCAAGGATTCTAGATCAGGATTGAACCATTTTTTGTCTCGAATCATAGCTACTAAAATGATAAAGAAATGGTTTGACTAGGTGACGTCACCAAAATTTAGTTATGAGATTTGGTGAGAATGATCGAGTTCAGTGTAATGGTTAATTGTGTCTTTTCAAGGAAAATTCAGCATGACCAGGCTAAGATGGGTTGATTTGAATTTGAATGATTATATTGAATAAAGAAAGAATAGTATTATCCTTATTTATGATCATGTTTAACAAGTTGAAAATCATATCAAGTTAATCACTAGTACACTAAGGATGTGTTTCGATGGGTAATTCCAATGGTGTGAATATTGTGGCATAGAATTGACCGTTTAAAGAGAGAACCTAGGGTGTGAATCACCAAAGGTCTCTCAATAAAAGAGAAAATGATGTGATTGTGTCTCGAATTAGATGGGATTAGGTAATAATTTTCTTAACATTTCATTAGTGTTCAAGAGTGTTGGATCAAGTTTTAATGTCTTAAGTATTGTATGTTTAAATTGTTACTTGGAGTAATGTTGGGCATCTGTAAACAAAATATTACAATCTAAGAGGAAAATTCAGAACCCAAGTAGGTCAGGTGATGATTTAGTTGTCCCCTAGGAATTCATAGGGATGATAAGTTATAAGGTGGGGATGTTGTAAGATCCCGTTTTTTGAGTTGGTTGAAAAAATTTCTAAGTAATTTTAATTTTTTTTACATAGGGAACAATTTTTTTTTTGAGATTTCGAATAGAATTCAGAGAGTTGGAACACATAAAAGTGTTGTTTTTAGATAGGGTTTAAGTTCCTAAAAGGTGTTTCAGAATCTTTTATGAGTTTTGTGATCATCGGGTTATGAAACCTCATTTTTTGGAAAGGCGGAGTGAGGAGCAGAGTTAGTGTATGGTAGTGATAATTGTGCACCACAATCATACGGACCATAAGTATTCCACATGGATAGATTAACTAAGGGAGTCATCACATCCATGTGGTAAATTTTAGTGATGTTGAAAAGTTCAAATGTATGGATAGTTCATGTAACAGCCCAAGCATTCATGGTACGCTTCTCTTTAAATAATGCAATAGCTTGTGTTGTACGCAACTTCGAGTTCTAGCACACCACGGCCAATCAAACTAGCCATTATGAATAGTAAGACCAAATTTTTAAATTTTATAAATTTTATTTTTCAAAATAGACTTCATTTTTTGGATTTTGAATATCAAAATTAGCTTATGGTGAATTTTTGGTATTTTTCTGAAAACTTTCAATTTTTGATGAATAGTGAAAATACTGTGTTATTGTTTAAAACCAAATTTTATTTAAATAATAATTATTATTATTTAACTTTATTTTAAAGTCAAAATAGATACATAATACTTATATTAGTTCAATTTAATTCATTGGAGACATTTTATAAAAATATTAGATGTATAAAATTTTATTGAATTTTTTAACGTCTTTTACCCACCTTCTAGAAACATTTGAAAATTTGCATAAAAGGTAATTTTACCGCTTTTGTGAATTGAATTTCAAAAATCCAAGAGACACAGTTGAAATCAGTAAGTAAAATTTGGTTCAATAGGATGAAAATAATTTTTGTTGAATAGTATCTTTTGAATTTTATTTACCACAGTTAAAAGTAAATAGGGTAATTAAAGGTAAAAATGATATTTTAATTACACTAACATATGTCCTAATTATATTTTATAAGTTTATTTTGACCAAAATCTACCTTGAGAATAAAATATGATCCTTTTGGTGCACTTGGATTTGATTAGGACATTTATTATTATTTTATTTAAAGAAGAGTTAAAAGTGTAAAATTCAATGTTTAATAACTAAACCATTTTTAATATAGGGTTATACATAAGATAATATAAGGACCTAGCCTTAGTCATTACATAATATTGAATTAAGTAAATAATTCACATTTAGGATCTTTTCAGGTTTAGAGTTTTAGAGAGTTAGTCCATAACTATTACATTGAAAAATATTACAAAGTAGACACTTCAACACAGTTTCAATTTTTTCATAAAATAAAAACTCTTGAAAAAAAAGAGTCATGTCTAGTTCCATGTTTTAGACAACATGACTTTTACTTGATCTCATACTTGAGTTTAATCATCTTTAAGTCCTGTGAAAACATTTCAGAACTTGGGATGAGCATAAAAAGCTCAGTAAGGGATACACAAAGAATGAAAATTGTTAGTTTTTCAAAAAAACAAGTAAACCATGAATACTTTAACATAAGAAATACATTCCACCTTTATACAGTAGTAAATACTCTTCACTAGATAAAAGATCACTACTTACCCTTTTGTAACCAAAATATTACCCATATAAAGAACACATGGCATATAAAGGTAACTTGGGACATAAACATACTTAAATGGAATAACCATACGGTCGACTTCCACACATATCACTAAATTGAATATCCATATGGCCAACTTCCATACCCAATGCATTGGAGGTTATAACGTAACCACCCATCCTGGTATTCACAGCACCACCCGTCATTTGGTTTATCACGTAACCACCCATCAAATGTCCAAGTACCATTATAAAATCATAACACATACAACATATATAAATGAAAGAAAATGTTTCCACATTTAAATCACAATATATCACTTAAATATATTGACATAACAAATCCATTATCAAAACCATTTTCAATACCAAAATACGTAAAAGATTTTATGGTATTTATTTTCCTTTTAAAAACATTATAGCTTGTTAAGGAATCCAAAGATCAAATAATACTCGTGGCGGTGGAAATGTCATTGCCACAGCTTACGTAAAAAAACATTTCATTTGTCGTTTAGTAAAATGCTTCGTAGAAAAAGATTCCCTTTGAAAAGTCAATGGTGTTTATACAGCATATAAAAGGAAGTCGTGTATTAAAAAAATATTCCTCAATGAAAGAAGATTGAGACGAAGTCCCTTACCTCGTGTCCAAATAGACTAGATCATTCTTTAATCTCCTAAATAATAAACTAAAGTTAATTTCTACTTGCTTAAGAACCTTTTTAAAGTTTATTATTCCTTTTATATCACTTATTACCATGTTATACTGCCTGAATGGCCCAAATGCCTTCATTTTTATTAATATTTGATAACCCCCCTTTTAAGGGATGAGGGGGAACCCTTAAAAGGCCCTTAGGCTCAGATATTACATGGCCCGTAGGCTTTGGAGATTACATAACCTGAAGGTCTTAGGGAATTCTACCAGACTATCTACAAGTAACTTCCCCTCCCCAGCATCTGCATCCTGATAGTAGCTCTCCACCTTTACATGACCGTCTGGCTAGGCTTCCCATGCAAGCACAGGATGGTACCGATGGCATATCCATACCCTCTCATTCTAACAATCCATTTGGCTCTACTCTGGTGAGTGCACCTGCTCTGAATCCTCTTCTGGGGCTGCTTCTTTTTTGTAGTGTGTCAGGGGCCTACATTCATGTGGCTCGAAGGCCTAAGGGTGGCCCTAAGGCCTTAAGGTAGCCCGAAGGCCTTGGGAATCAACTATACCAAAGGCCTTGGGTGGCCCAAAAGCCTTACGGGACCTAAGGACCAAACTGGTGGCCCAAAGGCCCAGATGGATGAATAGTTTTTGGCTGCTATAGTACCGAACAGTGCCTGCTACAGTACTGCTGCAGTAACCTAGAAATATGCCTCTACCCGGATTTGATCTCGGGTCTCTTCGATGCACCTAGAGAGTCCTCACCAACTGGGATGAATCTCTTGTGCATTATTACCATGTTATAAACATTATGTAACCATTTAAGTTAATAATGTTCGTTTTATCGATATTTGGTACTTGAGTCCAAAATGGACTTCTTATAATTACATGTTGTTCATGTGGTCAAAGGTTCATTATATCCAGAATTATATTCATGATTTGTATATCATATTTATCATATATATCCAACATATACATTTATTTATAATAGTACATAACATTTAGAGGTAATAAATGAAATGCATCGTTCATAGAGACGGTAAGCCGTACATACGCATGAATGCTACTTCAATTTATATTTCATATTTAATGGAATTAAAACATAATGATACATAGTAGTATTATAATTCAAGTATTTTATCATATATAATATCATTAAATCAGTCCTTTATACGTACCACATATGGTATGAAAGATTCATATCACTTTGAGGGGGCGGTAGTCCGCACTTCCTCTAATGAGATTATCGCGTTTACCCATAATGGAAACCATAAAGGAATGCTATAAATGGAAATTACAGAAGAATAAATAAAACATAAACATAACATATATCATATATAAATACAGTTCCATCATAATGGCCACCATGAGAGGTGGTAGGAGATAATTGAACAAACATCGTTTCGTGGGGCGTTAGTTTTCCATCCATAGAAACATTATGTTCTTCATCCATTAGATGGAGGTGTGTGTAATTGTAGTTCTAATACTTCTCATAACAACATCCTAGTATATTGAGGATATTGGTGTTGTTACAAAATAAAGGAATAAAAATAGTTTAGGGGTTGTAGAAGTAAAATAAAAGAAAACAATTTAAGAGAAATAGGTACCTTTAATTTGGGTAACTCCCTTTAGTTTGAACCAAATGACTACTTGAAGTGCCTTCTGCCTAAGGTAAGGCTTATAAGAGGAGGAGAGGGATGTAGGGAGATTAATTTTGCAGATGTTGGACGAGCCAAAAGTCTTGAGAGGTGTGAGTAATTGGTTAGAAGTGGTCTCCTTTTATTAGGGAGAGGAGGGGCTCTTTAGGAAAGTGTGAAAACGTTATTTTATTATATAATGATATTCAGTTTCTAGTGGTCCAAAAATCATTGTAGTCAAATTTAAGATGACTCATGGTAGAAATAAAATCATCCAATAGAAATTGGACAGGTTTTGGATAATATTTTAATCATTATAATCTTATTTATTTAAATGATTTATTAATGAGGTAAACACTGCATCATTATTGTGTCATAAATAATTTAAATTATTTGATGTCTCAAAATTATAAAAAAACTACCATGATGTAGGAAATATTTTTATCTTTCCAATGAATATCTATAGTCGAAAGGATATTTTACATAACCCCTTCTAAAAATTAATTTACTAAAAGATATTTTCTTTTGTCATTTTTGCCTTTAAGTTAATTAATCTAAATTGTCATTGTCACACCCAAGTGGCTCAATGGGGTCCCAAAATCGACCCAAAGATGCCCATGGTCATAAATGACTCAACCAATAAGTTTTGGACAAGTATTAAGGTAATTTTGAATTATTATAATATTCTTTTTACCTTGAATTACCTTATTTACCTTTAACCGTGGTAAATAAAAGTCAAAAAGTTACTATTCACCAAAAAATATTTTCATCTTATCAAATCACATTTTAGTTCTTTATAACAACCATGTATGTCGGATTTTCAAAATTCAATTCACAGAAGTGGTAAAATTTCACTTAAATCAAAAAGTCGGTTTTTTTAACTACTACTTTGTAGTTTCACTATTCATCAAAAATTGAAGTTTTTCAGAAAAATACCAAAAATTCAGCCTAAGATTTATTTGATATTACAAATTCAAAAATGATGTTTATTTTTCCAAATTCAAAACATAAAAGTGCCATTAATTAATTTTTAAAATTACTTCTCATTGTTAAAACAAATAGCGTGTTTTTAAGAAACAATAACTATCAAAAGATTGACACTTGTTTATGTCCAATTTCAAAGTGAAATTAATTCCAATGACCAAAATTAGATTAATTGGTAAAAATATATTCTAATTACACTTTAAAACCAATTAAAAAGATAATTTAACCATATAAATAAATCAGATTAAAACATAGTTTTGAATTAAAATACAATATTTCCACTATACATTAAAAAATGAACTTTATCAGAAAAATTCCAAAAAATTACACAAAGTAAATTTTTATGTCCCCATTCTAAATAAGGATATTATTTGTTCAATTAGATTGTATTAAAGTCACAAAAAATAGATTTAATGAGGGTTTTCCATTAAAAGGCGGTAAATCGACCTTTTAATGTAAATTATGCTTAAAATTAGATTCATTCACATTTTAAAGGCTCTAAATTTTATTGGATAAAAGAAAATACATTTAACAATAATGTATAATCATATTGTAGTTAGTTTTGTTCATTCCCGCCAATACAACGGCTAGGAGTTAACTACTATTTAAAATAATAATATTATATTATTAGTGTGCAACGTAAGCTTTCAAAGAAACCCATTGTTGCATATCGGGTACTCTATCGAACAAAGCAACCCTTTTAAAGTAAAAAATTAATATTTAATTCACAAATATTAATAAATATGTAAATATATTATTCTTCATTTACCTGGGATGTTACATCTTTCCCCCCTTTTGGAAATTATGTCCTCATAATTTTTATTCACTTATCAAAATAAGTGGGGGTATTTATCCCTCATAGAATTTTCAGATTCTCACATGGCCTCTTCAACCATATGGTTTTTTCACAAAACCTTTACCTAATAAATTTCCTTATTCTGCAACACTTTCCCTCTACGATCAAGAATCTAGACTGGTTGTTCTTCATAAGATAGATTCTCTTCCAACTGAACTACCTTTGGGCTCAAAACATGAGATGGATATGGCATATACTTTCTCAACATCGAAACATGAAAAACATTGTGTACCTGGGATAAACTTGGAGGTAAAGCCACTCTGTATGAAACTAATCAAACTTTCTCCAGAATTTCATAAGTTCCAATGAACCTCAGACTCAACTTTCCCTTCTTACCAAAATGCATCACTCTTTTCCATGTAGAAACTTTGAGAAAGACATGATCACCTACCTCAAAAGAAAGATCCATCATCTGGTTATCTGCATAACTTTTCTATCTGCTCTGAGCTGTTCTCATGTGCTTCTGAATCAATTGAACTTTCTCAACCATCTCTTCTACCAATTCTGGTCCCATCAGCTTCCTTTCACCTACTTCATCCCAAAAATCTGGAGTTCGACTACGCTTTCCATATAATGCCTCAAATGGATCCATCTGTATACTAGAATGAAAACTGTTATTATAATAAAATTCAACCAAATAAAGATGGTGGTACCAACTTCCCTGATAATCCATCGAGAAACAACGTAACATATCCTCCAATTTCTGAATTGTTCATTCTGATTGCCCATCTAATTGAGGATGAAAATATGTACTAAAATTTAATTCAGTACCCAATGACTTCTGAAGGACTTTCCAAAAGTTAGATGTAAACCCGGGATCGCGATCAGATACAATAGAGAGGGGAAAAACATGAAACCTAACTATCTCTTTAACATACAACCGAGCAAGTAGATCTAGAGACAAAGTATCTCGAATAGGAAAGAAATGAACAGATTTATTCAATCGATTAACAATAACCCAGATTTCATTATTACCTCAAGATGTCTTCGGTAATCCCACAACAAAGTCCATGGATATATTTTCCAATTTCTACTCTGGCACTGGTAAAGGCTAAAGCATTCCTTTCGGTAACTGCCGCTCTTCTTCAACCTGCTAACAAGTCAAATACTTCATAGTAAAATTAGCAATATCTCTTTTCATTTCATCCCACCAGTAATACTCCTGAAGATCTCTGTACATCTTAGTACTACCAGGATGAACTGAAAACGAAGAACTATAAGCTTCACATAACAACTCATTCTTCAACTATGAATCACAACATGCACATAATCTCTTTCCAAACCTCAAAACACAATCATTATCAATGTTAAATTCGGGAAACTTACCCTTCTGAACCAACTCTACCTTTTTCTGCAACTCACTGTCTTCTTTCTACGCTTGCTTTATTCTGTCTAATAGAGATGATCTCACTAACACCTGATATAAAATAGAATAATTTCCTTCACCAAAAACTTCTATGCCAAAGTTTATCAAATCAAAAACCAAAGTATCTCCTTCCAAACGTAACATGTTTAATGAAGCATTACTTTTTCGACTCAAAGCATCAGCCACTTTATTTGCTTTTCCCAAATAGTTATAGATTGTGCAATCATAATCCTTGATTAACTCTAGCCATCCCCTCTGTCTCATGTTCAATTCTTTTTGAGTGAATATATACTTTAAACTTTTTTGATCATTATATATTTCACATTTTACTCCATATAAATGATGCCTCCAAATTTTTAAATCAAAAAAAACAGCAGCTAATTCCAAATCTTGTGTAGGGTAATTTAACTCGTGAGGTTTCAACTGAAGTGAAGCATAAGAAATTACCTGATCATTATGCATTAGGAAACAACCAAGTCCTTTCAATGAAGCATCACTGTAGATAACAAACTCACCATTTCTGGAAGGTAGTGACAAAACTGGAGCATTCACCAATCTTATTTTCAATTCCTAAAAACAATCATCACATTCTTTTATCCAAATGAACTTAACACCTTTTCGAGTTAACTTAGTCATTGGACTAGATAACCATGAAAAAATTTCAACAGACCTCCAGTAATAACCTGCCAAACCAAGAAAACTATGAATCTCAGGTATATTTGTGGGTCTTGTCCATTCTTCAACAACTTTTGTTTTAGCAGGATCAACAGTTATGCCATTTTTTGAAACAATGTGTCCAAGGAAGGAAATTTTTTGTAACCAAAACTCACACTTGATGAATTTCCCAAATAGTTTATTTTCTTTTAAGGTTTTCAAGACAACCCTTAAATGACTTTCATGCTCCTATTTACTTTTATAATACACCGAAATATCATCAATGAACACAACCACAAACTTATCCAATAACTCATGGAAAATTATATTCATAAGATCCATGAATACAATAGGTGCATTGGTTAAACCAAAAGGCATAACTACAAATTCATAATGGCCATATCTTGTACAAAATGCGGTCTTTGGAACATATGCTTCCTTTACTTTCAATTGATGGTACCCCGACCTCAAATCAATCTTTGAAAAATACTGAGCTCCCTGAATCTGATCAAACAAATCATCGATAGGAGGCAAAGGATACTTATTCTTAACAGTGATGTTATTCAATGCTCTATAATCAATGAAAAGTCTCATCGAACTATATTTCTTTTTAAAAAACAGTACAAGAGCACCCCATGGTGATGTGCTAGGTCGAATGAAACATTTATCTAATAACTCCTGCAATTTCTTCTTTAACTCTAAAAGTTCAATTTGAGTTATTCGATAAGGGGGTTTTGAAATTGGCTTAGCATCAGGAACTAAGTCAATAGTAAATTCAACTTCCCAATCAGGTATAATACCAGGCAACTCATCAGAAAAAAATCAAGGTACTCATTTACCACTGGCACATCATTAATCTGAACAGTTCCTTTATTTTCAACAATATGTGCAAGGTAACATTCATTTCCATCTTTTACTAGTTTCTTAGCTTCCTGATATATTATCAAAATCAAGGGTTCATTTTTGTATACAAACTGAAAATCATTCTGAAAAGAAACCTCTTTATATCTACAGTAAATCTTATCATGATAAACAGAAATCCAATCCATACCCAAAATAACATAAAACTCTATTAGAGGCAAAACAATAAGTTTTGCAGGTATATTCTTTCCACACACAAGGACAGGAAGGTTCTTGTGTTTTCTTTTTTGTCTCAACATTTTCTCCAGGTGTTTTTACCATAAGTTCTGTATTCATATCTTGAGATAGAATTCCCAATTAATTAGAAAAATTCTTAGAAAAGAAAGAGTGTGTAGACCCTGAATCAAACAACACGTTGGCATAGTCTGAAAAAAAAAACAGTGTACCTGATACAACTTCATTTGATGGCCCAACATCTGCTGAAGTAGTTGCAAAGGATTTAACCACCCCTTTCTACTTGTAGTCTGGATGCTTTCCTTCAGTTGAGTTCTTTGTTGGACACTCATTTGAATAATGACCCATTTCATTACACTTAAAACATTTTACTGACTGCAAATCAGATTTTGTCTTACCATTACCCTGATCTTTGTTAGTGAAATTACGATCCTTTTGTCCCATTTTACCACATTGGTAGCACTTACCATAATTCAAAATACATTCCCCAGCATTCTTTTTACCACAACATTCACAAACTTTAAACTTAAGTTTCTTACCATCAGAATTTTTTGAAGAGTTCTTCCCTTTCGCCTGCCACCTTGACCTCTTATTCTATTGTTTGTCAAAGAATACTTGATCATTGGAAAACTCCATTTCCACCTTCTCCACACTACGAACAAGTTTTTCATAACTTTTTAACTCACGAGAATCTAAAGCCCTTCGATACTTTGGCTTTAATCATGAGTAAAAACGGTTGATTTTACTATCAAGATCTCGTATGAAATTTGGAGCATACCTTGCCAGTCGAGTGAATTTTTCTTCATAAGCATCCATAGAGTCATCCTCCTGCCTCAATTACAAGAATTGTTTTTCCATCCTAAGACGAACCACCTTAGGAAAATATTTCTCAAGAAACATACCTTTGAATTAATCCCAAGCAAGGGCATCAATCTCCTCACTATCTCTGATATTTTTCACCTTCGACCACCACTGATCAGCTTCACCCTCAAAACGATAAACATAAAGACTAACCTTTTGATGTTCTGAACAACCCATGACATCAAAAATATTCTTCAATGCTTTAATCCACCCTTCAGCTAGCACAGGGTTAGATGATCCTCTGAATGATGGGGGATGTCGCCTCATGAAATGCTCCACTACTGACATGTTCCTCTATAGTTGATCAGGCTGATCTCGTACATGGATACCACAACCATTTATAGCCTGAGTCAACTATTCCATTACTGAAAAAATATATTTAGTTCTGATTCCGACCATCTCAGGTTGCTGATTTGGAAGGTTGTCTTCCTCCTGATGTCATCCCAACATAGTTGTCATGTTTCCTCTACGGAAAACCATTCTGAACATAGAAATATCTTAGGCAAAGAAACATGGTAATCGGTAAATGCTATATTATTAACATAAATTATTTTATGGATATTAATTTAACAATACCCTAACTCCTAAAGTTATCTAAACCGACCTCTGATACCAACTATAAGGACTCGGCCTTAAACATTACATAATATTGAATTAAGTTAATAATTCACATTGAGGATCTTTTCGGGTTTATAGTTTTAGATAGTTAGGACATAACTATTACATTGAAAAATATTACAAAGTAGACACTTATACACAGTTTCTATTTTTTTCATAAAATAAAAACTATTGAAAAAAAGAGTCATGTCTAGTTCCATGTTTTAGACAGCATGACTTTTCCTTGATCCCATCCTTGATCCTATTCATCTTTAAGTCCTATGAAAACATTTCAAAACTTGGGATTAACATAAAAAGCTCAGTAAGGGATACACAAAGAAGAAAAACT
The DNA here is from genome assembly GCA_963277665.1 of Viscum album. NCBI lineage: Eukaryota > Viridiplantae > Streptophyta > Magnoliopsida > Santalales > Viscaceae > Viscum > Viscum album. The sequence goes on along the minus strand of OY728127.1, from coordinate 1,326,582,134 downwards.
GTTAGTTTTTCAAAACAACAAGTAAACCATGAATACTTTAACATAAGAAATACATTCCACCTTTATGAAGTAGTAAATACTCTTCACTGAATAAAAGATCACTACTTACCCTTTTGTAACCAAAATATTACCCATATAAAGAACACATGGAATATAAAGGTAACTTGGGACATAAACATACTTAAATGGAATAACCATACGGTAGACTTCCACACATATCGCTAAATGGAATAGCCATACGTCCAGCTTCCATACCCAATGCATTGGAGGTTATAACATAACCACCCGTCTTGGTATTCACGGCACCACCCTTCATTTGGTTTATCACATAACCACCCGTCAAATGTCCAAGTACCATTATAAAATCATAACACATACAACATCAATAAAGGAAACAAAACGTTTGCACATTTAAATAACAATATATCACTTAAATATATTGATATAACAAATCCATTATCAAAACCATTTTCAATACCAAAATACGTAAAAGAGTATATGGTATTTATTTTCCTTTTAAAAACATTACGGCTTGTTAAGGAATCCAAAGATCAAATAATACAAACGGCGACGGAAAGGTCGTTGTCACCGCTTACATAAAAAAAAATTCATTTGTCGTTTAGTAAAATGCTTCGTAGAAAAATATTCCCTTTGAAAATTCAATGGTGTTTATACAGCAAATAAAAGGAAGTTTTGTATTAAAACAAAATATGCCTCAATGAAAGGAGATTGAGATGAAGTCCCTTACATTGTGTCCGACTTGACTCGATTGTTCTTTAATCTCCTGAATAATAAACTAAAGTTAATATATAATTGCTTAAGAACCTTTTTCAGGTTTAGTATTCCTTTTATATCACTTATTACCATGTTATAAACATTATGTTACCATTTAAGTTAATAACGTTCATTTTATCTATATTTGGTACTTGAGTCAAAAATAGACTTCTTATAATTACATGTTGTTCATGTGGTCAAAGGTTCATTATATCCAGAATGATATTTATGATTTGGATATCATATATATATCATATATATCCAACATATACATTTATTTATAATAGTACATAACATTTAGAGGTAGGAAATGAAATGCACCGTTCATGGAGATGGTAAGTCGTACGTACGCATGAACGCTACTTCCATTTTTATTTTATATTTAATGGAATTAAAACATAATGATACATAGTCATATTATAATTCCAGTATTTTATCATATATAATATCATTAAATCTATCCTTTATACATACCACATATGGTATGAACGAGTCATATCACTTTGAAGGGGCGGTAGTCCGCACTTCCTCTAATGAGATTATCACGTTTACCCATAATGGAAACCATAAAGGCATGATATAAATGGAAATTAAAGAAGCATAAAGAAAACATAAAAATAATATATATCATATATAGATACAATTCCATCATAATGGCCACCATGAGAGGCGGTAGGAGATAATCAAACAATCATCGTTTCGTGAGACGTTAGTTTTCCATCCACAGAAACATTATGTTCTTCATCCATTAGATGGAGGTGTGTGTAAGTGTAGTTAGAATAATTCTCATAACAACATACTAGTATATTGAGGATATTGGTGTTGTTACAAAAGAAAGTAATAAAAATATTTTAGGGGTTGGAGAAGTAAAATAAAAGAAAACAATTTAAGAGAAACTGGTACCTTTAATTTGGGTAACTCCCTTTGGTTTGAACCAAAGGACTACTTGAAGTGACTTCTGCCTAAGGTAAGGCTTCTAGGAGGAGGAGAGGGATGTAGGGAGCTTAATTGGGCAGAAATAGGACGATACAAAAGGCTTGAGAGGTGTGAGTAATTGGTTAGAAGTGGTATCCTTTTATAAGGGAGAGGAGGGGATCTTTAAGAAAGTGTGAAAACATTATTTTATTATATAATGATATTAGGTTTATAATGGTCCAAAAATCATTATAGTCAAAGATAAGATGACTCATGGTCGAAATAAAATCATCAAATAGTAATTGGATTGGTTTTGGATAATATTTTAATCATTATAATTTTATTTATTTAAATGATTTATTAATGAGGTAAACACTGCATCATTAATGTGTCATAAATAATTTAAATTATTTGATGTCTCAATATTTTAAAAATATACCAGGATGTAGGAAATATTTTTATATTTACAATGAATATTTATATTCGAAAATATATTTTATATAACCCCTTCTAAAAATTAATTTACTAAAAGATATTTTCTATTGTCATTTTTGCCTTTAAGTTAATTAATCTAAATTGTCATTATCACTCCCAAGTGGCTAAATGGGGTCCCAAAATCGACCCAAAGAATATCATGGTCATAAATGACCCAAAAAATAAGGTTTGGATAAGTATTAACGTAATTTTTAATTCTTATAATATTCTTTTTACCTTGATTACCTTATTCACCTTTAACCGTGGTAAATAAGTCAAAAGTTACTATTCACCAAAAATTATTTTCAACTTATTGAACCACATTTTAATTCTTGATAACAACCATGTATGTCAGATTTTTGAAATTAAATTCACAAAACTGGTAAAATTTCATTTAAATTCAAAATTCAGTTTTTTTAACTACTACTTAGTGGTTTCACTATTCATCAAAAATTGAAGTTTTTCAGAAAAAATACCAAAAATTCAGCCTAAGATTTATTTGATATTCCAAATTCAAAAATTATGTTTATTTTTCCAAATTAAAAACATAAAAGTGTCATTAATTAATTTTAAAATTAATTCCCATTGTTAAAACAAATAGCGTTTTTTTAAGAAACATTAACTATCAAAAGATCGACACTTGTTTATGTCCAATTTCAAAGTGAAACTAATGCCAATGACCAACATTGGATTAATTGGTAAAAATATATTATAATTAAACTTTAAAACCAATTAAAAAGATAATCTAACCATATAAATAAATAATATTAAAACTTAGTTCTGAATTAAAATACAATATTTTCACTATTCATTAAAAAAATGATCTTTATTGGAAAAATTCCAAAATTTTACACAAAGTAAATTTTGATGTCCCCATTCTAAAGAAGGATTTTATTTGGTCAATTAGAATGCATTAAATGGACAAAAACTATATTTAATGAGGGTTCTCCATTAAAAGGTGGTAAATCGACCTTTTAATGTAAAGTATGCTTAAAATTAGATTCATTCACATTTTAAGGCTCTAACTTTTATTGGATAAAAGAAAATACATTTAACAATCATGTATAATCATATTGTAGTTAGTTTTGTTCATTCCCACCTATACAACGACTAGGAGTTAACTACTATTTAAAATAATAATATTATATTATTAGTGTGCAATGTAAGATTTCAAAGAAACCCATTGTTGTGTATCGGGTACGCTATCGAACATAGAAACCCTTTTAAAGTAAAAATTAATATTTAATTCACAAATATTAATAAATATGTAAATATATTATTCTTCATTTACCTGGGATGTTACAGATAAATTCGACTATAAATATTCCTTAGAAATATAAAAATATTTTCTACATCATGTTATTTTATTTATAATTTTTAGAGATTAAATAATTAAAATTTATTTATGACACAATGATGATTTAGTAATTAGTTTATTAATGAAAGATTAAAATAATTGATCTTATAAATATCCAAATAAATGTAAATTGAGACTTTTGATGCATTAAACTAATTTTCTAGGTTAATATGACATGTTAGTATTGATTTAATTTTTTTTAAGTAATCAAGTTTTTTTGACTTTCACAAAAACCAAATACTAAATAGTGTCAAAATTGACGTAAATGGGTTTTTAAAACAAATACTATATTATTAATTGATATAATATTCCAAAAAAAATTAAGGTTTAGTAAACGGACTTAAATAAGGTTATATATGTTAATAATGAACCACTTGGGGTTCTCTTGGATTTTTATAGTAAGTTTGTTAACCATTTATTATAATAATACAAGAATACATGGTAAAAGTTAAACTGTTTAACTAAGAGTTAAATCTAATAGATAAGGTTAATATGGTGACCTAAACCTATCTAAAACCAATCAGTTGAGAGGTTTTTGACCTAGACCCACCTTATCCTCGAAATAAATCCTTTTGGATCCATTATAAACAGAATATAATTGTATAATAAATTAATGTTTCAAGCTTTTCCAAAAGTGACCCTTACCTCTCTTATAAAAGGGTACTTCCCCTTCTCTCAAAATCACACCTCCAAATCCATTTCTATCGGCCAAAACCTGATCAAATATACTCCCAAATAACCTCACTTAATCCTAGAGGACTTAATTTGATCATAAAGTCCACCTAAGGAGCCCTTTTTATCAAATCAAATGGAAGCACCTGAAGAAGAGGTAATAATTTCATCACCTCTTTCAAAGTTCTTTTCTTCTCCCACTTACTCTTTCTTTGTTGTTTCCATACCAAAATAATAACTCTAGTTCCATATATATACTGTGATGTTATTATAAATATGGTACAACCATTTTCATTATTATATCTATCTCATGAATGACAAATTCACCATACGTGCGTACATACGGCTTACCATCTCCACGTCGTGGTGTAGTTTATTATTCTACACTTCATTATTTGAACTGGTATAATAATAAGTATAATTGATGTAAATAATAAATATAACATTTTAATGATTCTTTATATATGATATAACATCCAATTACATATTATTTCACCATCAATAGAATGATATTTTCACTCGTGCATACATACAGATTACCGTCTCCACGAACGCGATGAGATTCATTCCTCATCGTAACCATTCAAGAATAATTTCTATTTTATGATTTTAAATAATGTTTAAGAAATTAATATCATTCTGGATATGAATCAAATACATATTATCTATAACAAAAATTACTTATGTAACAAAACATATAAAGTAAAATGAATCATTTAACACCCAAAACAATGATACTAGTGAAATATTATTAACAAATAAATATTAGAATATAATATATGATATAATATTTATGTATGTGGTTATTTTATAATTTAATAAAAATTATTTAACTATTATACAAGAGGTTAACATACCCTCTACTAAGTAAAAGTACAAGGTAAGGGTTAATTTTACAATCTCTTTATTATCCGAAGTTGTTTATATGTAAGTATCTGTCGAGACCTCTTTATCATCCACCTCTGTGTTCCTTAAAAATGTATTTCAAAATATTTTTAATATTTCATAGAATATGGGTTAAAGTCATTTATATCCTTTTTTGACTTTTTATAAAATATTTTGAAAGTAATATTTTCATCGTTTTCCAAATAAGGTACTTTATGACCTTTTCGACAAATTAAGGTAAGAATGTTTTTTTAACTTATACGGTGGGTGCGGCTATTTTCCACCATTATAACACCTTCAAAGATTCCCTTACAATATTATAAGAATATTTTCAAAATAAATGTTTTCTTTTATAAATTTTAAACTTTTAAATGATTTCAAAATAAAAAGAGATATTTCTCTCAAATAGTTTGATTTCATCTATGTCAACATCCTTTGATGGATTTTACACTTGTTTGAAGTTGATTTATTATGATACAATCTTCCTTATTGTATTGAAGGTTTTGTGATATGTTTTACTATGTATGTTTTATTTATATATCATTTTTGGTTTATGGTTAAAGTATTAACATTTTGTATGCTATTTTTAATATGAATGTTTATGTTATGTTCCAACCTTTTCATATGAGTAATGCATTGGACTTAGTATGTGATGAGTGGAGCCCACTATAGCTCCTCGATTCATTTATAGGTCTCATGAGACAAAATAGTGTCTTGGAACAAGGCCTTGAAAAATTCTTATTTGTAGTCTTGGCACAAGGCCTTGACTATGTGGCTATGATGTCTGGAATTATGCATTCCATCATTATGAAATTAGATATTGATATTACATGTGATTATTCAACTAGTACAATATCCATGTAAATAAGTAAATGGAATTATTTGATTTATCTTCTTCATATTATGAGTAAGTTTAAGTTTAAAAGGATTGTGTTTTTGTCTTATACATTTACTTAAATTTTTATGCTTATTTATGAAAGTTTCTGTTGTATTTTTATCCTTACTGAGCATCTGAGCTCACCCCTTTCTTATGTTTTATTTTTCAAAGGATGTGAATAAGTGTATTATGACTGACCTGCAGGGATAGGATAAGGGATATGAGTTTGTTCTATAGAGACCCAATGTTGTTTTTCTCAATTTATAATTTAATGTAAAACTTATGTATGTATCTAGTACTTAAAAGGCTTCTAAACTTATCGTTCTTTTGGTATATGATTCCTTGTATCATGCCAATGTTATGTAATATTTCACTGACTCTGGGTAACTGGGGTCAGGGAGTTACAGTGCATGGTTTTTCTAACCATACTCCTAATGTGTGAGGGGGTAGACAAAGGGATAGTGAGTGTGCATAGGCCACAAATAGTTTTTCTAACCATGCACTAGGTCTTGTGAGGTCCATCTCCACTTTGATGTACTGGTTCATAATTGACTCATGGTTACTCTCACTATGTTTCCAAACTGTAAAACCATTAAAATTGGGGAAAACTACCAGTTGCCCTTTTACCCCTAAAATATTACTCCTATTATTTTTCCCTCATTTCCCATGCATAGTAGCAGATCAATCTCCACAAGACTCTCATCTAGGATTTGATCTCTTTCCCTCATATAAGCTCATAATTTATTGTTATTTATCACCTTGTATAGACATTGGTTATTCTATGATTCCTCTTTATTTCTTTATCTATCTCTTTTGTTGTAGTGTATTTTATTCCCATGGGACATCATATGACCTATTTTGAGGTTTTTTTACTATTCTTATGATTTCTCTCATTTCAGACTAAATAAAATCTAGATATTGGATGAGTGGAGATTAATTGGTATAAGGTAGGTGTTATTTTGATATCCCTTAAAATTATAATTTTTTATATTATTTTTTTGTGACATGTGATGCCAATTTAATGTTAAATTAAATTAGTACTTGTTAGAACCATGAATTGGACTTAAAATCTAATTTTCATCGTTGATGGTTTTCTACCTCAACGTGGACCACCCATTATGGTGCTTTGTTTAAAATTAATGTGAATGATCTAACTTATTATGTAATTATACCACATTGGAGGTGTTTTGGATTGGGCCTTATAAATGAAATGGTTTAAATGGATTAAGTGGAATAGTATGATACCTTTATAGGTCTCTATACCTCATCTATATAATTAAATCACTTTCTGAAGTGTGTTAAATTTCCTTTATAATAAAAATGGTTAATTTAATTTAAATTAACGGTGAATGGAATGAAAATTTCACCTATACCTTGTAAGATTATGAATTTTACTTTGGATAAAAAGGATCTAAATGAGATTTGAGATTACAATAATTAAATTTCATGACCATGACTATAGGTCCCTTGATTCCATCGTAGGTTGATAGATATGGTTTAAAACACCCCTTAGGGTGTGTGATAGTAAATGTTTTATGTGACCATTGTTTCCTGTGTATCCAAATACCCTCCTAAATTTTGTTATATTATTCCCTATTAATTGAATGACTAATTGGGGTTAATTGAGTGGTGAAAAATGAAATGGGTAGCTTACATGCCCCTTTTACTTTTCTCACATTAGGCTTGGGAACATTTCCTTTATATATATATATATATATATATATATAATGGAAAAGTGAAATTATATATATTGACATATGCTTGGGGCTCATATGATTGAAATGGTTAATGGTATGTTTTAATTATAAATTGGCATGGATATTTTCTCATGGCCTATGTTTAGTTATTAAATGTGACATACCTACATTATATATGCACCTTGATCAATACTTGGGTTCCTGATACAAAATTCCTTAGATGGGATCATATGTTGAATGATTTATATTACACCTTGAGTGATACTGGGATTCTTGACACAGAACACCTTGGATGAGATCATAGGTTTAATGATTTATATTACACCTTGAGTGATACCTAGATTCCAGATATGTAATTACTTGGGTGAGATCATTGGTTAAATGATTTATATTACACCTTTAGTGAAAATATGATTCCTGATACAAAATTACTTGGATACATTCATTTTTTAAATGATTTATGTTACACCTTGCGTGATACTAGGGTTCTTGATATGTAATTCCTTATATGGGATCATAGGTTAGGTAAATTAAAGTATTCTATGAGTGATACTTATATTCTGATATATAATTCCATTGACTGGATCAAAGGTTAAATGAAACTATATTATGATTCACTACTATTTGGATTACCCTCAATTGTTAAATGTTTAATTTCATGAAACATATAGATTCATATGATCATAATTATATTAGGATGACTTGGTTTCTCATTAGATCAAACATTACTAGTGTTACATATGGATGTCAGGGCTTATAGATATGGGACTTATTTCTACCTTACCTTCCTCATGTTTAGAGACATTCCAACTTAGTCCAAAGTAGGTATAGTCGATCAGGGATCCTATAAGGATTCTAATATGACATGGTTTATATTTATTTTACTACTTTACTTTTCATATAACTTCACACTATTTAATTTTATATTCACACACTAGATTTTAATTATACACTATCGGTTTGGGCCTACTAATATTTACTCACACCCTATTCAGGCCACCGTTGGGTACCCAGACAGACCTCGTTGTTATAGATCAGGATCTTGGATTGTGCTTCTTTATTTTTTCTTTATTATAGACTAGGACTTATCATGGGAGCTAAGGACTGAGCATGTACTTAGTCTACCTACTATATTTGGGTGTTTTATTTATTTATTACATTATTATTATCATCTTGTTGAATATATTAACTGATGTATGTGACTGGTTTTTATTTAAGTCTCAGTATGTTCAGGTATGATCAGATTATTCAACTTGGTTTGGTTGTCCATTTATTATTATTATTGGGATGATTTATCTTTTTCTACCTTAATATTATTTATGCTTGTGTGTTATTTATTACTATTATAAATGGTATGATCTCCCCAATGTACTGCCTTCAAACCCTTACTGCTAGTCGAAAACCTATGGCTTATGGGGAGGAATTCTTTATAGATACTATAGCCTTTTAAATATATAATTACATGATTTTAATCATAATAAAGCATCATATTTCAATCCAAGGATTGTAAAGTGTAGTGTCTTGGAAGACTAGGTACATAATCAAACATCAAAAAAACAACTTTTTATTTAATCTCCATAATGAGATCCTAACTTCCATTGTGCTCATACATCTGAATAGGGTAATATGTGGATAACATGAACAATGGGATGAGCTAAAATCCCAATAAGGGAATAAAAATAAAAATAAACATTTTGAACATGGGTTAGAAGGGATAACATAATGATATAAAAAGGAAAGGAACATATGGAATCATAACATATAAAAATTGGATTATATAAACATGAATTCATAGTAATGTGTAAGAAACATAAAACATGACTATAGAATTATTTAAGGATTGTTACATGTATAGGAGAACAAGTCAAGGTTAACCATTAGGACTGTTACACATGGTAGCATAAATCAAGGAAAACCGCCAAGACCATTGCACATAACATCTCGTGATACTCAACTTTACACAATGAATTGGAGTGATATTTGGGCACAGCCATAATAACATGTTCATTAATATGCTTTCCACATACAGAATCATACATAATCAATCATACAAAAACATAAGTGTTACCCGTGGACAGAATTGGGTATCCTATTCATGTCATAAAGCATAAAAAATGGGTTTATCATAAAAGTGTACATGAAGGAAAAGAATTAGATCATGCATGGAAATTCATAATATATAATAGGCATATATCATCTAAATTTATGTCAAATATAATTTATAACATTAAAAAAGAGTATTTAAGAAATTTTTTCATTAAAACATTTTAGTGAGGTTTTAAGGAAAATACTAAAGAGCATTTAAAGTTAGAAAGGAAATAATATTTCATATAAAACCAAAATTTAACCAATAATGTTTTCATAATAAAAATAATAATTTTATAAAAACAATCTTTTCTTAAAACATATGATATATTTCACTTTAAATTGAGTAAGAGTTCAGGAAGTTCCCACAAACGGGTTTGCTTATCGGGAAGTATTGAGGAGGGAACCACATAAAAACATGTAAATACCCAAAATAGAATGATTAAAGGGTATTGATACATTAATTTTGTAAATATAAACATAATTTATAAGATTAATATAAAAATATAAGATAACATCAATTGGGTGATAAGAAAGATAGATCAACCCGAAGGAATAAAGGAGGTTCGGGAAGAATCCCTTACCTTAAGTCTGATGGTGTTCTCCACCTGATATTAATGACCTAAATAATAAAATTAGGATCATTAATTAATAATTTAATTACATATTTTACATTTAATTGATTTATTATAACCTTTTTTACTTCATTCATAACCATTTTTATTGTTTATGGGGTTCAATTTCATTGTTTGGGCCCGTTTGTTTCTTGATCGGTTTAGTTATATACATGAACAGATAATCATGTAAAATGAGAATGGTTGTATATAATTGGAGTTATATTTTATTATTTAACATACATAAGTTTAAATGGTTATAAATTTAATTTGGTTACTTGGAGTGGAGATTATTCATTATATAAAACTTTAGTGACAACCTTTTGGGTTAATTAGTGGTTTCTGATCACAACGAACACATTTTGTTTTATAAATCAAAACCATGTGTACAAAAAGATTAAAAAACCATATATGAGACATAATACATATATTATAGTATGGATAAACCATAATAATTCTTTCATGACCATAATTGAAGACAATAATGGAAATTTAAAACCCATCGTCCTTGAATGTGGTAAATCAACACATCTCGGATGGTGTTTTTACTACTAGTATAAAATAATGGTAAAGAAGAGATGATAATAAATTATTCTATTATCATAAAAAAAATTAAATTACATGTAAGGTTCTGGATTTATCATATAATTTGTTTGAGTAGAGTTAATGATAGAAAATAAAACAAAGGAACTTGAAAGGAAAGTAAAATAACAGAAAAGAGGAATTTACCTCTTAAATTAATCTTCCTTGAGAGCCTCTTAAGGGGACAGGATTTGGTTTTTTGAAGAGACTAAGGGATTTTTGACATGGGAGAGGATCTTGGGGAGAGATTTGAGTATAATTTAGGCAAGTCACAAGTCTTTAGATGAGTGAAGAGAAGATGATACTGTGGGTGGTTTTTATAGTGGAGGGGATGATGGTTTTCTCAATATTTTAATCATTAGTTTATTATTTTTTCATAAGACAAGAAATAGTGATGATTACATTACTAGTAATATATGAATTTGAGTTCAAAAAAAGGGTTAATACCTCAGTGATGAAGCTAGTAATAGTTCATTTAACTTATAATGTATATATACGGTAAATTATCGTCTTTTACTATTCATCAAAAAATTCAAGTATTTTAGAAAAATCCCCAAAAATTCACCTGAACCATTTTTCTATGTATAGAATCCAAAAAATAAAATCTATTTTTAAAAAATAATTTTATTAATTTAATTAATTTAATTTTTAATTAATATCATAATTTACTTGAAAAATACATATGTTTTAAACTATAACTGATTTTATAATGTTTTCAAAAATCACATAAGGTCTTATAAAATTATCTTAAAACTATAAGGCATAAAATTGTTAATTTAGGAACACATTTTAGGAAAATATATTTTATTTCAAATTAATTAATTAATTATAATTATTTATTTATGACTTACAAAAATACCAATACTTTTACTATGGTCATATTATCACTTATAATATGCCTAAATTTTATTTATACATTCAAGGGTGAGGTTACTATTATTAAGAGTAGGTTTTTATTCACTATAAATTAATTTTGTTCCATCAGACCCCAAAAAAACACCCTAAACGCAACCATGTATGTCATATTTTCAAGATTCAAATCACAAAAGTGAAAATATTATGTTTAAAGACCACATAGTATGTATTGTGTTGTGATTTCATGAGATTATATGACATAATTATGAGAAGGTATTGTCTATTTATAAAATATTAGGTCGTTACATTCTTAAGGTCTTGTCGTCAACCTATCATGTTACTGTTTATAGAGTAAATATAATTGGGACAATACAATTATCAAATGATTGTTCAAATTCATTTTTAAATATTTTTTAATTTTTATAAAAAGGTTTAAAAATAATATTATTTTCATTTTCTAAATGAGGTAATTTTTACTAAAAGTGTAAAAAACATATTTTTTTTAATAATTATAGAATGAATGTAATTTCGAGATATCATGATCACTAAATGTTTTGAATATTCCATTAAAATTTTTAAAGGTCCTACTATAAGAAAAAAAATTCATAAAATTTTGAATATTTTTAGGTTTTAAATAATTTTTTTCAAAATGAAAAGTGTATTTTCCTTAAGAAATATTATAGTGGTCTTTTAAATACATTTTTCATCTATGATAACATCCTTTTATGTTAATTACTATTTATTGGGGATATGATCCAATGATACCATCCTTATTATTTCTTTTTATAGTTTATAATTATGATGATGAGATGTTTAGAAAACCCCTTCATTTCTCATGGGTTATTCTATGATCTTCCAAGCCCAAAGGCTATTAGTTTTTATTTATTCTTCCCATTTTTAATTGGGTTGAGGGTTAAACTTACATGGATCATAATACCAAAGGCACTTAGACCTAATACATAAAATTTTATGTCCTGGAAAAGAAACTGTAGGATAAGACCCTACCCATCATATATATTTTTTACAAACCCCATACTTTATAAGGTTGCACACCTAGCATTGCCTTGTGTAGATGTGTCTAGTGCTGGTCCTGAGGGTAGATTCCATACCCTCTTATTCATCCAATCTAATATCTATTGAGAATATGGGAGTAATTACTCTGAACCCCATATAAATCATCACATATACCCATTATTTTTGATGAAATGATTAAATATTTATGAAAATTGTTTCTTTTATATGGTTTATACTTTGATAAAATGATGAATTTTTATTATATTATGGCACTCATGTGTATGGTTTTCATTATTTGATGGTTGTTTCCATTAAATCGCTCCAATTCATTGGGTAAAGCTTTATACCTCATGATAAAATTATGGGAAATGAGTTGATGTGCTTGATCCACTATAGGAAATAGGTAGGGATGCTTGATCCTCTATAATACAAGAAATAGGTAGCATAGTATGATTCGTTATGAAATGGGAAATAGGTGTTAAATATTTATCCACTATGATATGTGAAGTAGGTGGTGATTCATAATCTATTATGATATAGGAAATAGGTGTGGATTTTTTATACATTGGGATATGATGGTCTCGGTAGTTAACATTGACAAATGATACGGTCTCTATGCCTATAATGGTTCCATATTATTATGACATATTTTTATGCTTATGATTTGAGATCATAGTTCATGATTTATTTATTATGATTCCTCACTCTTATGATTCAATTATTTTAATATGATAAATATTTATTCCTTGACTCATGTTTATGATCTATGACATATTGGGTATAAATATTGTAAGTTATTATCATGATATCATGCCCTTATACTTATGTTATGCATGCATATGATCATCTATTGATATCTATCTTGTTTACCCTTACTGAGGATCTAACCTCACCCTTTATTATGCTTTCATTACCCAGATTATGAATTAAGGTTTTAAGTAGGGAATGTCAATAATGGTATAATGTGAGAAGAAATTTACAAGAGATGATGAGGATTTTACCTAAATAAGATGTTTATATATCCGGTATCCAAGTATGTTAAACCTTTATGGTTTAAGGGCATGTGGTGTTATTATATGTATCGAATATTCATCTAAAAGGATGTAATATTTATGTATGAGTCACTTTGGTTGCCTCACCTTGTCTTTGATCTAAAATAAAATGAGTTAATAATTGGTTGGGTATTCTGGAAAATAGAGCTACCCAAACCAAAATATGCAATAAATTCATCACCAGTAACCCAGATCTAGTGTTTATTTTATTATATTGGCATATAGTTTATATATAATAATATATAGGATCTAGAAGTTTAGTATTCTCAGAAAACATTATATATAAATAAACATTAGTTCCCTTTGAAACATAAAATATATCATCTGAATACAGGAAAACTTATTTATTTCTCCTTGAATGCCCTTATGTAAAACATATAAATATTCATGGTTTCTTGGGAAAATGGGAAACAATGTAAAGGTATGAACTCGGTCGCTCAGTGAGGGGTAGTATAGAGGAAAAGAAATTATATAATAATCATGAAATAAATAATCTTGAAATAATAAATGATTATAATAAGGACATAGAAAATGAAACTTTATACATAATATATCTATGGATAACATAATAATAAATAAAAACATTTATAACAATAAATAGTCTAATAATGATGCAATTCATAATGGAAGGAATCAAAAATATATTGATAGGACCTCATTCTAAGACATCATACTTAAGGTTTCTTTTGAGAGTTGTCTTGCTTCTGGAGTTGCAGGTGGTAAGAAGTAGGAATCTAATCTGAGATTGACTGGGGCTAAGGAGTCTGGAGGTTTGGATCCTTTGGCTCCACCATTTCTCTTATGGAGTAATAGTTTAGATGGTATCTCTGATGGCATGATGATCAAGGTTCTGGAGGATGGTCCCCCAGGTGGGGAGGATGGTGAGGAGGCCCCTGAAGGAGAGACGGTTGAGAGCTTGGAAGTTGAAGTTGTGCTGGACAGAGGGGAGGCAGTGGAGGTTCTCCAGAATGGTGACATGGGGAAGGACTTTTCTGGTCTACTAATGGAAGAGAGTCACATTGAGAACAGGAGTTCCATGCAGGTGGAAGTTGATAGGGGTCAGGACCTTTAGGTTGATGGCGGTGCGAAGGAGGTTCCCACGGTGGATGTTGAAAATGTGTTGGCAGAGGGTGTGCTCCTGCCTTTGATGGAGAACAAAACTCCAGAACAATGGAGGGAATGCTATACAGGGAGTCCTGGTTTGGGTTTGGGGGATCAAACTGGTAAAGGGAGGGAGATTTTTGGGGAAGGTAAAGAGAATTTGAGCAGCCCAGTCAGTCGGTCTTTTAGCGATGTGGTTCAAAGCGGGGAAGCAGAAACTTGTTGCTGTTGAAGGGCCTCTGTCTGCCACCCCTAGAAGATGTCCAAGGAGAGATTATATAAGCCTTCCGCAGCCGATGCGGACACGATTCACTTCCAAGAGGAATAGTGAGGTGACTGTGGGATTTTCAAAGGTTAGTAGGGTCGAGAGGACATCACCAGATCATGCAGTTCTGGAGCAGCTCATGAATCAGGTTCAAAGTGTTAACTACTGGAGGACACTAGAATGGGATACGACCATGGCCACCGGAGATGATGAGTCCAGCAGGGGATGCGAAGATGAGTATGGTTTTGATGGTATGTAATTCTGTGTTGATGTTCTTTCTGAACCTTGTTTGTTTTTGTGGTTGTAAGTTTGGGCACCAGATTCCCATCAACCGGCATTTGAAAATCAAAAAAATGATTTGCAGTCAAAAAAACTCCAATTCATCCAACATATAAATATAATGAATAAATAATACATATCATAACATTCCCTAAGGAACCATATACAAAATCATGGCCATGTAATCAATGGCTATCTGTTTTGAAATAATGGAAATATGGAATATCAAAATTTCCCCATTCAGTGGAATAACGTAGCTATCAAGATTAATACCCAAAAAAAACTTAGAAGCTATAGGATATTCATAATGCAATGGGAAATACCCATATCAAAATAATTATAACAAGGTATTAGTGAATGTTACTTTCATTATGTAGGGATATCAATATGATATTTTCATTGAGTTAAATATCTTACAATGGTAGGAGACCAAAGTAATGATAGAAAAATTTCTCTCATACCCACACTTCCAGAATTTGTGTAACACATAAAAACATACATACATAAAATGAAATTTTATCATAACAATATACTCAAATCCTTTATTATGGTTTTTAAAGTGAATGTGAATCATCCAAGTTAAATCCCTCGGGACTGTCAAACCAGGTGTTCATTTAGGTTTGTTGTAAACTAAGTGAAGATTTAGTTAAAATCAAGCCAACATTTTCCAGGGTTACTCCTCTAGGTTCATCAATGTCAGATCCTACATCCACTTGTAGTATCCAAGAATGGATTTCATTTTTAGGTAACCACAAACTCTTTACCAAAAAATAGGATGTTTTTTATACTAAGTCTTTTCCCTTGGGTTTCTAAAAATTTGTTATCATTATAACATCTTTTCAAGGTGGTATAATGAGATGGAATGGGGATCTATCATTAATAATAAAAAAATAATTTATAAATATGTATCAAAATAAAACTTCACATTTTAATGAAAAGGAATTATAAATAATTGAAAAAATAAAATAATATAAGAGGTCAGGAATCCTTACCATGAAAATTATAAAATTAAATATTGAGAAGAGCATTGTAGAACCTTAGAAACTCCTTAGAGGGACTCTAGGGAGAGAGAATAGTGAATAGAAATGGATGGATGGGAATGTATATATAAAAACTAAGGAGGTATTGTTTATTTATTTCTAAACAGTCTTTTGAAATCTGGGTATTAGAACTTGAAAAACTATTGGCTTACCCATGGTTTTAGATCCTGATTATTGAAATATAAGATATGTTTTTTGAAGTTTTAATTTTTTAGAACCAAACTACGCTATTTTATATTAATTTATCCATATAAATATAATTTTCTAAAAAAATATTCTTTTAAATTCTTAATTTCTATTTTAAACCTTGGAAAGTTATTTATATGTTTTAAAAATAATATTAATTCATTAAAATAAATTATATTGATAAAATAAATTATTTTTTGTCATGGATTCATTTATATAAATTATTAAATCACTTTAACATCATAATTATATCATAATACTTATTGTATATGCTTACCATATTTTACTATTTACCGAAACATTTGACTGTGTCAAAAAATTATGAAAAAAATACCATTGAGTAATCTCAATGTTTTTATTTATAATTTAAATTCATTTTTATGAAAATATATTTCTATATATGTGAATGTTAATTAATAAATAAAAATCTGATGTATTTTAAAACCATGTGTTTAACACCAAAATTTTAAAAATGCTTTTTTTCTATTATTTGTATACTAAGACATATGTGTAAAATTATATTATTATTAATTGATAAATATAAATTATTAAAAATAATTAATTATATTATTATCAATTGGTTTAAATAGTTTTTTTCACACTTGTATGTATAATGATAATATTACTATTTAAATTGATAGATTCCCCAAGGATCATATTCCAATAGTCATATTTCCCAATGGTTGGATTCAAATGGTCATATTAACCATAATATATATACACTTAATTCCAATATATGAATTCATTAATATGATTCTCTTGGTTATTATACATGGTTTATTCCAATGTTTATTGTTTTCTTCTTAATAGATATGTATTTTTTATACATGTTATTATTTTTTTAGTATGATCCAGCAAAGTACAAAATTATGGTGTTTCCCCATATTTTTACTTGTTTTATGGTACTATATTTAGTTGTTATTGTGAATGTAATTTCCTAGTATTTCATTATACTATGTGTTATTCCATTATTTTGAAATAATTGAACATGTATTGTGTAATAGTTTTCATGATGAAGTATTTATTTATTATAGTTGAATCTCGGGTCTTAGAAAATGAATTTAAGGAATATCAAATTAGCACTATATTGTAATAAACACATATAAATGGAGTAAATATTCATAGGAAACCATCATCATCCATCCTACTTTTTTTTATTTCTTAGGTTTTTTATTACCATTGACAGGGGGGTGAATCAATGGTATACTTTTTATAATTATTTAATTTTGAATTAACCTATGTTACTCATTAGAGGCTTGATCCTATAAAATTTAATAGATCAACATAAACTTTTATATTGAATAAATAAATAGAGGACGACACATAATGGTTTTCAAGGTTTAGCCACAAAATCTTACTCCTTTCAATGATTTTTTAGTCACTCCAATCATTGATTCTCCAATATAAACCCACTTGGTTACACCAAGGACACTATCAGTCCTATTATAATAGAGTCTCACTATACTCTTTCTCTAGAGTATCATTTTATAATTTATCTTCCCAATTACCACTACAAAATTATGGTCCAAAACAAGAATTATCTTCTCCTACTTCGGTTTTCTTCTGTATCTAAGGATATATATCTCCCTCCATCAACACACTAGATCAAATAATATACTTGTGTATAATATCTTAAACCACTCCAACATTTGATATTCATGAACAAATACTTCAGTCTCAAATAATATTTTTAAATCAAAAATGATATGATTATTATCTACTTATTAAATTCTTGGGTTTACAAGTAACCTTTTCCTTATTTGGATCTCAACTTCTATCACATCATTTCTCCACAATATTATAGCATATATGCTTCTCAACTTCTCAATTATTTCCCTAAACACCTTCATATTATTATACTCATATATAATCACTAAATAATATCATGAATATCAGTTTCAATAATGTAATTATGGATAATAAATGTCTTTTTTGGTAGGAAATACTCATTAAAATTTATTCAATCTGAGTCAAGTCATTTGTCTAGAGTCTCCAATTAAATCCCATAAGACTTAGGATATTTTCCACATGTGATATTTGAAATTTCACTAATTTGTTTCCTCTAAAAAATATATTGTAACTTAAACCTTTCAAAATATCTCCCAAATGTGCATCTTCTAATGTACTATGACATGGAACAATAGCATGTAGTGTGTCACTCATCTCAACACTCCATCTGGAATTAAATTTGCATCGATTCATTTTATTATCTTGGACCATAATTCTATTTTAAAAATTATGATATTAATCTATAATAAGATCATAAAAAGAATTTTCTAAACTATTTATCCTTTTTAAGAATATTTATTTTAGTATTATATATATTTTTATTATATTGACATTATAATAATTCTAAAATTAATTTACTCTTCTAAACTCCCCTATTACTTTTATAAAGTATTATGTACTTTTCCAAAGTATATAATTACTCTTCCAAAGAAAATATTACTTTTTCAAACAATGTAATTACTCTTATGATGTATTATTTGACTCCTATGAATTCACTAGTTACTCTTAAAATCTCATACATTACTTTTTTTAAATTTCACCTTACTCTTGAGAAGTATCTAGGTACACTTTTGAAGTTACTCTTCCAAAATGGTACTCTTCTAATGTTACTCTTCCAAAATCTATATAATTTCTCTTATTAATTCTCTAATAACTCTTATAAAGTATTTAGGATGATACTTACAAAAATCTGGACCCTTTTCTAACTTTTTATCCTAAATTCTAAAATGAAACATATAAAGTCGGTGGATACACTTTTGAAGTGGAGATTTACTCTTCTAAAATGGATTTATCCATTTTATTCGCCATATTTAAATTCTATATTTAACTTAATAAATCTCATAACAAATTTTAATCCTCATAGGGATTTCAAAATCACTCAAAATCAAATCCAAACCTCAACAAATAGTCTTTATCACCTAATACACTAGCTTTTATACAAAATTATTCATGGTTTGTTTCTCACATCTTTATCTAGTGTTCCAAAATCATCTGTACTAGCTGGATTCCACCAAAAAATTTTAAAATTATTTTAGACAGCCTTACTTCAATAAAACTTGTATTTATATTAAATATCGGTTTAATAATCATCACTTATAGGTGTTTCTAATTGAATCTATGCATCCAAGGTCTTCAAGAAGCATCCCCAATGTCTCTATCACACATTGAATTTTTTATAGATTATACTGACAATAAATTTAACTTTATCTTTAAAAATTTATTTGTGAGCATAAATATCCCCAATGGAATTATTTTCAATACAAAAAATTTTCTAAATTCAATGTTTCTCCACCATGTATAAAATAAATGCAAAGGAATATAACAGTAGGGTTTTAATCATCTAATCTTCACACTTCCTCAACATATCTCAAACAGTTTATTCTTCACCTTCATTTATTTAGAATTTCATCTTGATTTACTTATTAAGAAAAGTTATATTCACATGATTCCTTAGCAATTATCCTTTAGTTAGTCAAATCTAATTCAACATGGGAAAACTTGATAGATAAAACAAGAATAAATAATCAAGGTGATCAAGTTTGTTCATAAACTATAATAATTGGGATACCAACTTAACACAATTAAAATTAGGGGATTATAATTCATTTTTAACAAGAAATTGTGACTTGTAATCATATCTAACAAATAAATTAGTAATATTAAAGTACATGATGAATAACTCCCCCTTTCTCTTCTCTTTTAATTAACCAATACTACCACTTCATAAAAATATTTGATTCACTTAAAAATGAGGATGTAATTGTGATTGGGATACCTCATTCTCTAGTTTTTTCATAACTATCTAGAATTTTTATATTCATTGTATAATGATAATTTAATAGATTTATATCATGCTTTATCTCTATAAAAGGACTCACTCATCTTTATCTTTTCATGGAAGTTTATGAACTCTATGATTGTCACTTTATTTATGGTACAATATATACAACACACATATTTATACATTAATTCTCTATATTTTAGCATACAATAAACAAATAGTAAAGGAATACATATGGACCACTTGATTTCTTATTTGAAACAACATGGATGAGTTTTTTTCTCTAAACCAAGACTTCTCATTCCCTCCAATATCAACAAGGATGATTTCTCCATGTCTATATTTCTATTATGAGTCTTAATAGACTAAAAACTCTTTTTCTACCCTTAAACTACTTCCTTTTGTTTTTTAGTATTCTTCTCTTTATTCATAAATAAGAATTCATTCCTTAAATATTTAATAATATTTCCCATAAATCTTTATTAAGCCAAAAGAATGTTCATATAGTAATTTATATCATGTATATCTTGTCCACATTTTCCATATAGATTTTCTGAAATTTTTAGGTCATCACATGTAGAAAACCTCTCATGAATTTGAACCTCTTTATGTGAAATCACTTGTTATCCTTTGTAATTATAACTTTTTATGTTATCTATTTTTTTAGCTATTGGTAATTAAACCAAAAAAAATTAGGAATTCAATCTTGATATTCTCATCTTTTATGGGTCTTTCGCATGATTTCCTATCATCCTCAACATTGTATGATATTCCTTCTATTTTTTAATAAGTTTATTCCTTTTGACAGAATAGGTAAATTATCTTGGTATGTTATACATGTTTTATTCATCTCTATGACCTTCATGTTCACATATACCATATATTTCCTATAGGCTTCCAAATTCATTTTTTTATTGGTAGATTTAATGTATTTTTGGCCATTTTTTTCTTTCTTAGAAAATATTTCCCCATATTCTCACTGTATATTCCCCTTGATTTATGCCTCTTATATTGAAATTACATGTTACTATAGAAAGAGTGGGATATGGGTCTATTAATTCCACAACACCAACAAAAACCCATAAACTTTTATCTAGAATATTGATAATAAATTGATCTAGAAAATTATTATGGTTATCCTTCTTAAAATTGAGCCTACTTTTTCTTAGGATAAGTGGTATTATAATCATATTTGTCTCTTATTTGATGTGTAAGAGTGTATCTCACTTATATTCTTCGGAAAAACAAGATTAAACTTTTTTTTGAAACTCTAACAATCAAAAATTCTAGACTTATCTTTAGAATTGTTAGAAATAGATTTTTAATTCATGTCAGAATCTTCCTTATTTCCATCTTTAGAATACTTAAATTTCACATAACTGGATTATTGAAGTCATATTTGATCTTATTCAATTCATTTTTGGATCCAATAAATATTTATTGGGTCTTGTAAGGATCTATTTTATTTACAGCTAGTTTCTCTTCAAGATATCTCAGCATCTTCTCTTACCCCCAATCCCTTAAATTTATATTTCTTAATCTCAACAATGTATTCCACTTCTTTCTTGACATACCCAAATTTTTTAAAATCTATAATATTACTTTATTTCATTAGTTTTATTTCTTTAGCTATGTTTTATCCTCAATATAATAATCTAACTCATCTTTCATCATGTATTCCAATTATTTCCTTTCTTCTCCATCATCAATTCTTGAGGTATTAAAACCAATCTCTAAATGATCCATAAAATTAAATTCATCTTCTAAATAGATGCATTAATATGGGTCACCTTGTTCGTTCTTATTCAGTGAACTCATTATCTTACTACTTGAATATTTATTCCTACTCTTACCCCATTTCTGTTTTTTAGGTTTCTCATCCTCCTCATCCATTTCAAATTTAATGGGCTTCTTCTTTATATATTTTTTTGAAAAAATTATAATTCTATTATAGTTATAAACCTTGGTGGTTTATTTATCTTTCCTTTCCTCTTTCAATTATTAAACATCTTTGATAAATAAGAAAAAAACTCCACTGAAACCTTCATCATCACCCTCAATCATCATAATCACTTGTTTCTTCACCTTCGTCGTCTCTAACTTTACCCTTCTTAATATCCTAAAAATCCATATCATATTTTGGTTTATTTTTGAAATATACAGCCTTTATCATTTCATTAGTAGTGTGAATATTTTATAGTTCATCTAAATAGAGTTATTCCCTATCTTCTAATTCTAAAACATTTAGATAAAACCTATGGGTAATGTTTCTCATCAACTTTTTAACAATAAAAAAATCATATTACTTCACACAAAATCCTTAAATATTGTTAATGATTTCATTGAAACAATTTAAATAGATACCAATGATTCCATCATTACTCATTTTAATATCCTCAAATATTTCCCAAATCAGTTTCAAAATCTCCTCCTTGATTTTTATATTGACTTCATAAGTGCTCTTTAATTTGTCCCAAATTTCTTGGGAAATTTGGACTCTCAGGACTTTTGTGTAAACTTTTTCTAAAAGATATATTAAAATAGAATTTTGTGTTTTCCATCAACTTCAATATCTATAATATCAATAAATTACACTAGATAATTCTAATTATAAATTTTTAATCCCATTATTATAGTGTCTCTTAATTCTACTTAATTCTAAAAGTTATAGGAAGTAGGGAAGTATATTATTCCTCTTACTTTGATGGTTCTATCCATAAAATTTAAGGACACTCTGACTATTTATAAAATTTAAATTCTCTATACTAATCAACATCATGTATTTTTTTTAGGGAACCTAAATTTTTGCTATTACCACTTATAGTTTCCCAGTTGGTTAGCACTACAGAGGGGGTCAATCAATGGTACACTTTTTATAATTATTTATTCTATAATTATCCTTTATATCCTTTTAAAGTATTGATATTCTAAAATTTAATTACTTAAACTCACCTTGTATATAGTATAAATAAATTTATATCATAACATAAGGATTTACAAGCTCCGGCAATAAAATCTTACTATATGTTATGATTGGTTAGTCGTTGTCTTGAACCAACCTAGGCCACCCCTGAATCGATCACCTAAACTGACATGTGACATACCTGATGCATTTTTTTATCACCCCGAGTTAGAAACTATATACTTGGTATCAAAACATAATCATTGGGAATGATTTCACACTTAAAATACAAATAAATAACACAAGTATTCCTATTGAAAATATAAAAATACCCACCCATAAGTCATATGTACAAATCCTCAAGTAAACAAATTAATAAAAATTAAACATCCATAAAGAGTATATAAGATAATATAAATAAAAATATCTAAAAAAAACAAAACAGATTCATAATTACATAATATGAATAATAATAAATGAGAAACATCACATATATAAACTAGAGAAGCATTATGATATAAGAACAAATAAGTAGAAATAGGTCATGGTCGTCAAGGCCAATACATGGACATCCTAAAATAAAAACACTACTTACAATCCCTATGAGATCCATTGGTAACTATATATGTCCCAATAAAATTGAAAAAAATAACCCCAACATAAACCATGAATAAATAAACCAAACCAGAGCACCTAAAAATGAATCAGGAGATAATGCATGAACTGAATAGTGTATATAGGGTGTGAGAAAACAACGTTGAGTGGGATTTCACAAAATAGTTTTCACAATTTATTTAAAATAAAATTTTATATGAGATAGTTTGAAATACAAAATAAAAATATTTTTTTCATAAATTTATAAAAAGTGGAAATCAATATCACTTTATAGTAAAAAATATTGATCACACTTCTCTTCAAAATGAAAACAATAAATTGAAAATGCATATTTAGAAACCACACATTCCATGAATGTTACCCCTTTTTAATTTGAAAATTATTTCAAAACCATTTCCAAAATATATTTTAAAAAAATCACATTGTGTAAATAAACATTAGTATATATCGAACCAAAGTGTCAATAAAACATACATTAATGTAAATAGCTAAAGGTTTCTTATACGTCAAACAAGAACAGGATCTAAAATAAATTATATCACTTATATCAAGTAACCAACCATATAATAGGTGTCATGGGATCTACCCTAAGTCTTAATATGATAAATATTTAGAGTTTACTAAATTGGGATCAACTTTTTGTATATTTTTCATCCAAAAAAAATCCACCCGACTAGCTTTCAACAAGCTTAGAATTAGTGGAAATCCCCCTTATCTTAATTACATAAATATTTGGACACTAAAATTTTGAAATGATCTAGTGTAGAATAAACATAGACTTCCCACTTAGTTACACAAATTTCTATGAGCAATGAAAAGTGATGGTGTGAAAAAAAAAGTAGTCAACAAAACCTTAATAAAGAATAAATAACAATCTAACCATCACCTCCAACTCCCTTATAAGAAATATCCCCAAAGATCCATCACCTAGTATCCACATACATCAAACACCACTCATTAAAGGGAAAAATCAATGGGTATTAAAGAGTCTTTCATAGATATAATCATTTCAAATACCACTGAATGTGCCAAATATACCTTGTTTAAAACAACTCAAGTAACAAGGGTGTGTATAATAATCCAAAATCCATTTATAAAACTATTATGGAAACTATTCATTTGAAACCACATTTGAAATAAACTCTGAAAACAATTATAATTTTTATAAAAACCCTTTAAAGATTAAAATTTCACTTCTTAATTCATATTATAACCCAAAATGGGTCAAAACATTTCTAAACCACATATTTTTTTAAAATAATCCTCAAAAAACTTATGTATACTTTACATTTCAAGTATTACTTGAAATACATAGTAAACCTTTCTTCCAATTGGGAATTCCCTTTTAAACCATTTTATAATGCATTATAACTATAATTTAAAAATATAATTTAACATAGTAGGAGTTTGGGAAAATCAACAACTTAATGAAATGATAAATAAAAGAATATCACAAAAAACTTTCCTCATTTCAATAAAAATAAATCCATTAGTTTTTGAATTTGATATATAATGCTCCAAAAAGCCTCATCAAACTCCCTAGCAACAAAACAACCATAAGCTATCCACCTCAAACCATAAATCTAACTAGTATAGTCCATAGGGTTTTTAGGATAGGGATATGCTGAAGGGGGTAGAAAAGTGGGATAGGAGAAGAGATAAATAAAGAGTAAGAATGGATTAACTTGTAAGATCTGCATGAAAATGGTGGGAGAGGATCTTGGAAATTGAAGGGAAGGGAGGATACTCCATTGATCTCTCTCCTAATGTCAGATGCATGATATTAGGGGGTAAAAAGATGGTAAAAATACCTAAAAACGTTACTAGAAGAAATTTTCTTTTAAAAATTTAAAAAAAATATCACATTGGAATTGATATTACGCGACACAGATAAGGAATCCATATTATGGAGATCTCCCATAGAGGGATTGTTGTGGTGTGATCCAAGGACAACTGCATAGCTAGATGATAAGAGTCATAGGGGTCTCATCCCCTTTCCTAGTCTCTTGTATCATGGTCCATAGATAATATAGTAAGGAAACAAAAAATGTTAGGGCCCCTAGCCCCTCACCTAAGTTCCTCCATGGTGCATCCCCCCCTGATACGGCATGTCTCCATCAAGAACATTCTGTCCTTATTTCATCCACCTCTATTGTGATTGGGTGCACTATATCACCACCACCATCACATTGCAATACCTCATGTTATTATATGGTCTTAATAATCTATAATAGGTCCACCCTAGTCACCTTTTAACTATCACTAAGAATTTTCCTCCCATATCTCCATTATTGAAACATCCCAAACATTTCTTAAAACTAAACTAAGACTTACAATCTCGATCTAAACCCAAAAAAGTTGAAAATACCCAAGTTCAAAACACACAGTGTTGTATACTAACATTAGGGTGTGGAAATTATCCACACCATACTACTTTATACCCCCAAAAATTCCTTAGTGAAATTAGAAGAGATAGAAGGCCTGAGAACCACACATGATCATAAGGATGCTAGAGAACACACTAATGAAATTGAACACTATTTTAAAAAAGGAAAGGAGTATCCAAAAAACAATTATAACCACAAGAGATATCAAGACCATCAACATATTGTATAGATCTCTAAGGAAATAGAGACTTAAAATTAGTCTCCCCACCATATAGAATTTATCTAAAATGGTGAAATTAAGGAAAGTACACACCATTGAACCAAAGAATAAATTTCCAACATGTACCTAAGAATTTCCCAAGAATCAATCAATTCCATCAATCATAAGAAACCAAAAAAGAACCATTTCAAACTCCCAAATAAAGAATGATCTAGATAAAACTTAGCATCAAAAAAATAGACTACCACCAAGTTCAATAACACTTTATAAAAACATGATCTATAAAAGGAAAATCATAAGAATTCCTCATCAATAAACAGCATGGGCTCTATACCTCATGTCACCATACTTAATAGGTCATCTCGGATCTCAATCTCACAACACTATTCTATGGTGAACCACACAATTCAAGCACAAAAATTTTCTCTACAACATCAATTCAAAATCCATATTAATTACCCAAAACTAGCACAAAGTTCACCCATGTTAAACCCATTAAGAAACCAAACTCAAAATGGTCATATTATAATAAAATTCCCAAATCCTTGAGATAATGAAACCAAATCCTCAATGCATGCACCAAATCCAGAAACCCAATACCATCCACAAAATCCAAAAAACTCTCATGTCGGTCCATATTTTATTACTATCTAAAAACTAATAACCAATTAATCCTCAATGAAAATCAAAATAAATCCTCTAAAATAACTCAATAGATCAATTTCCCAAAGTGGTTAACTACCAGAAACCCAGACTACATTGTCACTACCATGAGTGATGCCAAAAATCACAAACCAAAAAAAAGTTTTTAGAAAAATTAGATAAAATCTAAGGAAATATATATTTTAACTCTTCCTATCACAACTCAGTCCATTGGGGCCAACCTGGTCAGTGAAAAGCTAGGTGTGACAACCCCAAGACCGCCCCCAATATTCTAGGTTCTAGTAATGAAATCCAAGAAGGAATAAACTTAAATGGGAGGCCTTAGACTAATGTACCTATGTGTACACATACAACCATCTCAATGAAAAATTATATAGGAATAATAAAATACTACAACATCTAGAATATAACAATGCATATAATATCATCTAGGGAATACATCAGAGTATAATAATATAAAACAAAATAATAAAGTGGAAAATACATGAACAACTAGAAATGAAGTCCCAACATATAAATAATTGTAAGAGTGGAAAAATAGAGAGATACCAGCTCTAGATCTCTATGTATAACTACCGAACATGGTCAATATACCCAAGTATTTCTATTCTCCACTAAATTCATTGTCGATCTGTATGTCGTCTACATACGACATGACACATGTAGGTAAATACCATGAAAATTTGAGTATAAAAATACTCAATTGGCCACCCAAAAAAACATAAAGTGATAAAGATAGAGATACAACACAAGTAAGATCAATCTATAATAATAGGGAAACAAAACCCAAGATATATGCTCATAAAGAAACTAAAAAAAGAGAGAAATGGGATCTCTATATCTATAGACCATCCAAGGATGATGATTCTTCCTGTAGATATAAAGTTCCATCTTCGATGCCCAACATCTCATAGGTTCAAAAAATAACCCAAGTGGAGGACCTGCATATTGACCATATGCTACACAGTCAAGGGGGGACAATCTTCAATAAAGGACCCTCACACTAGTGTCATATGGGGGGTTTCAATTAGTAGATAAAGGACCTATACCCTAGTGTGATAGGGGTTACACTTTGCAGATAGAGGAACCATGCCCTAGTAAATTTGGAGGTTCCACTTAGTAGATAGAGGACCCATGCCCTAGTGTTTCACAGGGGTTACATATGGATAATAGAGTACATGTGGCCTCATGTGATATGGGTTCCACTCAGTAGATAGACGACCCATACACTGGTGTTATATGGGCTTTCACTTGATCTGTGTAGAAAGTATGGGGGACCTACACCCTCATTTGATAGATCAATTTCCAACCCTAGTGTCTCTCTAATGATTATACCTAATAATTTTTATAAGTCAAACGGCATCTGAAGAAGTGTCACTATCACAACACCTCATGTTGTATCTCAAGAGCCACTATGAAGGATTCCATCATGTTATACATGGAAAAATAATCAGGATATACAACTCATGGGCCAATATCTAAGTACCAAAGAAGGATATACAGAAGGTAGATGTTCCTGGTAGATGTATATGGTGTGTACATGGGGTCACATGACATGTGCCCTTGCCTGATAAACCGAGCATGTTCTACCTTGGACATGGATTGGGACACCATGTCATTTTACATGTTGTGTAAAGCTGGTACACATTGTGTCTCATCCACCCAATGCCTTATAGAGTCATCTCAACCTGTGATCGTGTACACTGGATGTGCCTCGGTACCCTGGTCATGTCTGAGTACACAATCATGCCCTTGTACTCTAGTTGTTCTTGTATTCCTAGTTGTGTATGTTCCTATGTACTCCCAGAGTACACACCAAGCCACCAGCACTAGGTCACATGGTGTGTATATCACCATACATGGTATGTGATATTTATATCCACCTGAAATCCTAACTACTACTACCAAGAGACTACATATCATGTGTTCCTCTATGATACATGGTGTGTAGTTGGTTTTTTAATAGAAAACAATTTTCTTCATGAAAATCACAGATTCACCATTTTAGATTCTTTTTCCACCTATTTTACTACTTTAATCTACTAAAATAAAAAAGAAACATTTCTATTCATCAATATCTAGCCTCCCATGACCAGAAATCATAAGTTTGATTTCCCATGCGGCAATCTGTCAAGCGCCACCCACTGCTCTGAATCTCAAATCCACAAATCCATTACCCATAATATAGAATGCATCATGATTCATCCATAAATAATCTATCCTCCCTCCATTCATGAATCCAAAATGAATATAGCGATTTGATCACACTCAAACCTATGCTGAAAAAGTTTAACGACAACCCTATGGGATAACAATGAAGAATGCAAAGAACAAATGGGAGAAATTCACATAAACGAAGATGATGGGTGTCATTACCGGATCTGATCTAGGATAATGATCCTAAAGTGTAGAAACTAAGGTTTAAATAAATATATAATAAATATAAATTTTTTTAACAATTAAATTTACATTTGGACACATGTGAAGATCAGGTAGTTCTAGATCAAACAAATCAGATAACAAAATACAAGTTTATCAAATCAATTATTATGGAAACTAAAAATAATGAGCCCTTACACTTTTAAGGATCAATTTTTAGTGAATAAAACATTCACTAGTGATGAACAAGAAGATCCATTGTTCTCAATTCCTACCTCTCGATTCACCTCAATCTTATTGTAACCATTCTCTAATATTGATCTTCCAATGAATAATGATTCCCTACTCCTCTATAATCTCCCAATATTATGTAGCTAACCCGAGATATTTTCCATGACATGGTATTCAAAATGGAGTATGCAGTTTAGGTAATTTAAATGAATTAATTAAATTCATTCATTCATTCATTCAAGGCACCCAACAATGGACACCTCAACCGAATGTTTTATGTTAGCCAAATTTGGGTCATATCTAAGGTAAACACACATTCTGAAACCAACCGAGGTCTTGAATTTACCATATGAGGTACCAAAAAATGGTAAAGCACATTTAAACAAAAATTATGCGTGTGTGTGCATAATAATATATTAATATTTTTAATATATTAATTCTAAGGTACTAAGCCACCCAAACTCTATACCGACTCAGAGGAAAAAAATAGATATATACATAGAAATATTGAGAGGACTGATACAAAAAAACTCATATTCATTAAATTATCCCCACCTTCAAGTATTTTTACCTTGAAAAGAATAATATAGATAAAAAGGTGGGGGTTCTGGGTGCACATCTAACTCACACAATCCTTGGAATTCTCCTACATGATCCCATGCTACTAAAGTAAATGAACTAGAGGGGTGGTCTATCCATACAGGATCCTATCCTTTTAATCATCAATAATCACAGGGTAATCCAAAAATGTGGATTCATCCTCAATGTCAAAATTTCCCTAGTAAATAATTTTTGTAGGTTCATGCATGTATCTCCTCAAATGTGACACATAGAAGGTGTTATGCACTAGATCCAACTATGGGGGGAATCTAAGTGGTAAGAAATCTTACCAACCATCCATAGGATCTCGAATGGCTTGATGAACCATGGGGTTTATTACTTCTCTGACCAAATATCTACAATCCTCATCATGGGGATACTCTTAGGAAAACATAGTCTCCCTCCTAGAAATCCAATCTCATACGAAGTCAATCTATGTAAATTTTATATCTTCTCTAGGTAGCCTTCATGTGCTTTTGGATCACTTGTTCCTTTTCCATCATCACCTACACCATCTCTAACCCATGAAGAGATTTCTCACCAATCTCAGTTCAGTATAATGGTGATCTTAAGGTTACCTTGTACAAGTTCTTGAAATATTTCATGTTGTTAGTAGAGTGATAGTTGTTATTATAAGAAAACTCTACCAATGAAAATTTATCCTCCCATTTCTAATTGGAGTCCAAAATATAGTCTCTCGTCATATCCACCAACACCTAGATATTCCGCTTGGTTTGCCCATCCATCTGGGGGTTAAACACCATACTGAACCATAACTGGGTACATAAGTCCTATAGTGAGCCTCTTCAGACCAGTGACATGAACTAGGTATCATGATCAAGGATAATGGTCAAGGTTACCCAATGAATTTAGACAATCTTCCACATGTATAAATGCCCCAAACTATCATCCAAACTCTACTCTCTGATAGAAAGAAAGCGTTTTGACTTGGTAATTCAATCAATAATCTCCCAGATAAAATCTTGGACTCTCACTTTCCACAGATACCCTATCAAAAAATCCATATATATGTCAACTCATTTCCACTTTGGTATCTCATGAGGATTATTCAAACCTTCTAAAACCTAATGTTTGGATTTTACCTACGGAAATATGAGACACTGAGATACAAAATTGTTAATCCTTTGCCTCATTCAATCCCACTAAAACTACTAATAAAGGTCCTTGTAAATATTTTCCACACAATGATGTAAGGAAAAGGGGTGTGTTTGAAACTCCTTAATCAACTCTTGTTTCAATGTGGCTAGAACCATTGTCCATCCTAATAAAAGGTTGAATCGCTTCCCTTTTTCAAAAAATCCATATGGTTCATCTTCTGAAGATAACTAGTCATGTAGAACCTGACAGTCGATATATCCTAACTGAGACTCCTTCACATGATGAAAAAGAAGAGGAGTTACCACTATCGACTAAAGAAAAACTACACCCCACTCCACCACCAATGTCATTTATAATAAATCCAACTACATAGATGTATCTTCCATTATGTGAGAACAGGACTTCATGCTAAGGGGATCAACTAATAAATTTCCCTTCCCAGGAGTATATACTATATCAAAGTAATAGTCATATAAGAACTCCACCCAAAACCTTTTTATTAGGATAATATATCCTAGAGTGAAGATATACATAAGACTCTTGTTGTCTGAGAAAACAAAAAAAAACTTTCCAGAAGACAATATCTTAACATCTCTACTATGAAGACTACCACTATAGAAATAGAGCCAGTCACGTAAACCAGATTACGGGGTCTCAATTTCCTCAAACCATAAGAAAATTTTACTTTCTTTTATGTTAACACACATCAAATCCCATATATAGAGGCATTACAAAACACCATACTTTTGACTCCCTCCTCTTGCAATTTTAGCACAAGAGCACTAGCCAAGCTCATCCTCATCTCCTCAAAGCATCTGGAACTACTTAGGACAGGTAAAATAATATCCTTTACATGGAAAGGTATTCAAAGTGGATACTATCATATAATATTCTTCCATAAACCTTCCACATAACTTTTCCCACACTAAGAAACTTTGTAACTCCTCCACACTCTCAATTGGCCATAAGAAACCAATCTACCAGCCTTTGATGGGTACACTATCACACTCATGCCTAAAAATAAATATCAAAAGATATGGGATATCAAAAACTAGACCCAATACTTAATTATCTTCCTAAAAATATTGTACTCTTGTATTGTGTCCAAAACCATCCACAAGTATCTCACATGCTCCACCTATGATGCCGAAAACATAAGTATGTCACTAAATAAGACTAGCATGAACTGTTCTAATAAGGGTGAAAGGAATCAGTACTTATGTCTCATAACCACTATTGGGGAACTCAACACACCAAAGGTTATCACTACGGACTCAACACAACTATAGAATCTTTTGGAATCCACCCTTGGTATAACCTCTTCTCACACCTAAATCAATTGATAACATGTCCTAAGGTAAAAAACTCTAAGAACCACTTTTCCCTAATACACTAGTCTAATAAGTCATCGATTATCAAGGGTGGATGCTCCTCCCAGATAGTCACTTGGTTCAGTTGACATCAATCCACACCTAACCTCAATCTCTCATCTATATCCTAGTCAAACAACACAGGGATTTTTTGAAAAACAAATTGGGTCTTATGAATCCCTACCTCAGTAGATCCTAGAACTACACCTTCAACTCTCACAACTCTACAAGGTCATCCAATATTATGGTGAAAATATAAATCCATTACTTGGTGAAGGTATATATAGAAGATAAACTTTTTATAGATTTAATCCTGATACATCCTCGTGAAATATTCCCTTGAACCTCTCCAACATCGCAGGAAACTAAAATATCATAGCATATGATGCTCTAAGGTTCATAATTTCCAATAGATTGGAAATCAGTTGTATACTATCAAATAGAAACTCATCATAATCCCTCTAGGATTACTTCTTACCAAAGAAGAAAAAATCCATCCCAAAACTTAGAATCACAGCAACCATCACTAGTAACAATCAACTGAGTATGGACGGTAGGAAACTAGTTTATAGAGAGTAAAAATTCATAGGTCTCACAACCACTATGGAAAAATTCCATGTGAGGCTCTCACCACTACCAGAGTCATGTCACACTTTTGAAATAAGTGTGTGATCACTGATCCTCAATGTAGAAGCCTTGAAATTTTAGGGTCAAGAAAAAAGGGCTTTATTGGCATCGCTAGTTCTCG
Organism: Viscum album; assembly: GCA_963277665.1. NCBI lineage: Eukaryota > Viridiplantae > Streptophyta > Magnoliopsida > Santalales > Viscaceae > Viscum > Viscum album. Next base: position 1,326,548,386 of record OY728127.1, on the reverse strand, counting down.
AACAGGGGTCATGTTTAGGGAAATGTGGATTATAAATCTATGCTAAAACTGTAGCTGGATTAGTGAAGACACATGTCCTACCTTTAACCACACACTAAATTTTTATTCCCACATTCCTACCATGTGAATATTTCATTTCCTTTTATTATCTATTCACTGCAACCATGGATCACTCTGATGCCTTATCACATCAGGATGAAATAAACATATATGTCAAAGAAAATCATCCACCATACCTCGACACTATCCACTTTGGGTATCAATTACTCACCTTCATAGTTTTAAATCATGTCATAAGGATGTGTCTCGGTGGGGGGTGTACCCCTCTTCCATACATGCCCAAATTCACATCAAACATCTCCAACACAGGGCTCTACTGATGCCCCATGTCACCATGGAGAAGTCTTTCTACCATGACCACCGTTAAGGGGGTCCTATCCAAGTGGGACACTTTCACCACAGGCTCACTCAAGTCCTCTAACACCCATGAAGTTGGTCTAGATCACCATGAAATCTAGGTGGTCTCTATATCCATAACTCGTGATACACAACCAACAAAGGTTCTTTTATTCTAAAACTACTAAAACCAAATTATACTCCATGAATAAGGACATTTTTGAGTGAAGCCATTTAGTCATTCATGATTCGTACATGCTGGAAAACTCAAATCACCACCTAGAGAAAATCCATCCCTGCCTGAGGTTCTAACACACCCTAAAACCTCATCAGTCCCTATTATTGGGACTCTAGAAGTGTGTTAAACATGGACACACAATAATCTTGTCCCACTAGAGCTATCGACTGCTCAACATGTAGGCGATTATCCACCTATACCACTAGGGAAGGGTATACGCACTACTCAATAGGTGGTAGCACTAATCAGTGCCTTCCTGGAGGAAACACTCAGTAATAGGGCATCATCACTCATATGGTAATCATCATGACACTATCATAAAATAAAAGCTAGATATGGATGCAAAGACATCATGAAAGTTTCCAACATGTACCATGATTAAAAAGAATTTATGGGGAGATGAATCCAAAAAGAAATTAAATAGACTCAATCTTATATGATGCCCATACCATTTTTTCCCTACAACTGATGTCTCGGTATGATTATTCAACAAGAAAATAGTCATAGAACTAGTGTATGGATATTTCATCCACCACACCAATATTGGCTTCCCTAGCCTGATAGTTATACTCAAGACACTACGACATTATTTCCCTAAGTTTTCAACCAATCCTCGTCATGGGTTTAACTCCAACACTAATCTAAGGAGGAACTCCTCAAATACCACTCTTTCACAACACAACCCACCAGGGCATGCCTAGCCTGCAAAAAGATGTGTGTGGAAACCCTAAGCATTCCTCCAATAGGCTAGGGGTTGGAGACAAGTGTTGAGAAGGCATAAATTGAAATGGGAGGCCTTAATTAAAGGTACATGTACACACACATATAACCATCTCCATGAAAAAGTTCACATGAATCGTAAATCATGCATTCAATAACCTTTAGGTAATACATCAGAGTAAAACAATATAAAACCTAATAATAATGGGTAAAAATACACACCCAGTCCAAAATGAAGTCTCAACATAACAATAACTGAAGTAGAAGGAAATTGAGAGATCTAGACTCCTGATCTCTAAGTCTGACCACCAAATGTAGTTAATGCACCCAAGTATCTCTATTCTACACCAAAGTTACCATTGATCTACATGTCATCTGCATATGACACGACATGTGTGGGAAATTTCCACGTAGGGGTGAGTATATACATACCCAGTAGGATGCCATAAAAACATAAATGGTGCAAGATAGAGATAAAATTGAAGTCAGATCAACCTATACTAAGAGGGAAATAAAACCCAAGATATATGATCATAAAGAAACCCAGACAAGAGAGAAAGGGGATCTCCATATCTATATCCCAACCAAATATGATGAGTTTTCCTACATCTCCAAAGGTCCATGCCCAATTTCCATAATCTTGCATGTTTGTATAGGAAACCATGTGGAGGACTCACACAATGACATTGTACTGTAAAGTCAAGGGGGTACAGTCTCCAATATAGGACACAAACCCTAGTGTGTTAGGGGGTTCCACCTAGAAGATAGAGTACCCATTCCCTCATGTGATAGGGGTACCACTCAATAGATAGATAACATGTTCCCTAGTGTGATAAGGGGATCCACTTGGTTGATAGAGGACTTATTCCCTAGTGCATCAGGGGGCCTCTCAGCTAATAGAGGACCCACACCTTAGTGAGATAGGTGGTTACACTTATTAGATATAGGACCCATTCTTTAGTGTGACAAGGGGTTCCACTCAACCTTTATAGAAAGTATGGTGCACCTGTGCCCTAGTGTGATAGAGGGATTGCCAACTCTATAATTTCCTAAATGATCAGGCCTAATCACTGCTATCAGTCAAGCTACGCTTGAAGAAGAATCACACTTACAACACCTCAAGTTGTATCTTGATGTCCACTTTGAACTGTTCTATCTCATTATATATGGAAAACTACTCAAGATAGGATACTCACATGCCAAAATCCAAGTCCCAAATAAGGAGATGTGTAAGGAATAATTTCCTAGGAGAAGTACACAACATGTACGTGAGGTTACATGGCATGTGACCTCACCTTGTCACATGGTCAGATTCTCCCTTGGATGTGGATTGGGAAGAAATTTCATACTACATGGCATTTATAGGGGGTACATGGCATCTATCACCCACCTAAGACCTAATTGTGTCCTCTTGGACAATGCATGTGTACACCAGTCATGCCTGTATACCATGGTCGTGTCTAAGTACATAGTCAAGCCCATGTACTCTACTCATTCCATTGTTCCTGGTTTTTTCCAAGATTATGTACTCCTAGAGTACATTTCAAGATTATAGAAATATATCCTGTGGAAATATATTTCCATACATGGTGTGTGATATTAATCTCCTACTGAAACCGTAGTTTCCATATCCAGGGGACTACACCGCGTATGTTCCTCTAAGATACATGGAGTATAGTTAGATTCTTTATAGAAACAAATTTTCTTCATGTAGATAAAAAATCTATTATTTCCACTATCATTAATTCCTATTTTAAAGCTTTAATCCACCAAAATTGAAGGAAACACATCAATCCTTTATTTCTAGCCTCTGATGGCTGGGAATATGACATTTGACTACTTTTATGGGAATACTTCACATTTCCTCCACTTATTTGAATTTTAAATCCATTAACTTATCACGCAAAACTATAAATTCATCACCCAAAACTATAAATTCATCATGATCCTTCTAAAAATAATAAATCCTACCACCATTCACGCAACCACCATGAATCCAGGGGTTCGATCATGCTCAAACCCACCCCACTAAAGTTGAACTGCAATCCCATGGGATAAAAGCAAAGAACACAAAGAAGAGATGAGGAAAATGCGCATAAATGAATTTTATGAGCATAATTGGTTGATGAAATCCCATAAAATGATCCTAAAGTGTGAAAACCAAGGGAAAACACGATATATAAAAAATATGAATTGGTTTAACATTTTAATTTACATTTGGGCTCAGGAAAATATTGGGTAATTGTAGATCAAAAAATAAATTGAAAAAATTAATTATTATCAAATCAATTAAGGTTGAAACTAAAAATAATGATCCCTAACACCATTATGGATTGACCATTCATAAATAAATTGTTCACCAGTGATAAAGAATAAGATTATATAAATTTGGTGTCTACCTCTCAATTTACCTCGATCTGATCATTATCATTCTTCGATCATAATCCTCCAACAAAGAATGATTCCCTCCTACTCTATAATATCATGGGGTTATATATATAACCCTAGAGATTTTTCATAACATGATATTTATAATGGAGGATTAGGTTTTGGTAATTTAAATTAATTAATTAAATTCTTTCATTCATTCTTTCAATATACATATCAATGGCTGCCTCAACTAAACATCTGATGCTGACAAACATTGGGTCACACCTAGGTTAAACACCACATTCAAAAACAAATTGTGGCATCATATTTCCCATATGATATCCCAAAAAATTTTAAAACCCATTTAAACTGAAATAATGTGCTCATGTGTATAAAATATATTAATATTTTTAATATATTAATTATTGGGTCCTCAGACACCCAAACTCTGGATCAACCCTGAGGAAAAATCCATATATTTACATAAAAATATTCAAAGGACTGATCCAAAAAAACCCGAGTAGTAACACGACCATTATATCATGTGTTTGGGTATAACCATAAACTAAGATAAATATATCTAGGAATGAATAGAAACACCCCATATTTCATTATGGCCTTTTTAGAAAATATATAGAAACTAAAAAGAAATAGGACTAAAATTAAAATTATCCTCAATCAAATAAAAGAGTCCCATAACCAAAGAGGGAAAACCAAAATCTCTCATTCTACAAAACAAACATATCACAAAGATTCCCACTTTATAAAACCTTTTATTGCATTTAAAACTCCCAAAAATATTCAGTTTTCTAAAACAAAATATAAAATAACTTGTTCATCATGAAACCAAAAAAAATTATAAAAAATCACACTCCTTTCAAAAAAAATCTTCATTTTAATTTTAATATAAAACCACATTTAAAAAAAATACTCACTTATATCAAAATTAATTCTCCTTATAATTCTAAAAGTCCCTTTTTCATTAAAAAATACTTTAAAAATTCCATTTTTAAATCAACTACTTTTGGAAACATATTTAATAAATAATTTAAAATATCTCATTTTAAAAACTCAATTTCTCTCCAAAACCAATTTTTTTTAAAAACACCTTTCTCGCTCAAAATAAATCCATTAATCTCATTTTTAACAAAATACAATTCAAATTCAAAACCAAATTATAAAACATAAAATCTAACTTCAAGGATGAAACCACACATCCAAACATAAATCTCAATTAGACCAAACTAAATCACATAAATTTTCAAAAAAAACTCCCTTAATAAAAATTAACCCAATTTTAATCACCATTATTATTATCTCAGAAGTCAGGGTAGGAAAAAATTTCTAGATAAGAAAAAAAATTGTGCATGGTTTGGCAACACTAAATGGTAAACTATGCAATGACTACGTGACGGGATATGTAATGGTTATAATAATTATTCAAATTGGGATTAGTATAGTTTAAAAGACTATGAGAGATGATAATTTAGTCTATTTTAGTTCACTTTTTACAAATTTTCAAAATATAAAAACCCCTAAAATCATTTAGATACTCAATGGGGTTTTAAACATTATCAAAATCCATCAAAGGAATCCAAAATAAGCTCAAAATCAAGACTCAAATCCCAACCACCCCTAATAACTCAATATTTAGTGAAAAGAAGATCAAGATAAGTACGTTGATGTACTCTCCACCCAAGTCCCAATGATTTTTCTATTCTCTATAATACCTAGACACACCTAAAATTTCAATAGGTTTTTCTCTAATATCATTTTTTCATGAACCAATCTAGGACACCCTTGGATCAGGCACTCGAGCTGACCCGTGGCATACCTGAGGGGCATTATTGGTCAACTCATTCTGAAAAGTATTTCTAGGGTATCAAAACATAATAATTATGAATTATTTCACCCTTGGAATCCAAAAAAACAACACAAGTATTCTAACTGGAAATCAGCTATAACTCATCCATAATTTGTACATCCACACCATCAAGTAAATTTATCAATAATAATTAATTAGTTAAAAATTGTACAAAATATAATATAAATAAAAAACAAGCTCAAACAAATAGAGATACATCATTTCATAAGATAAATAATAATATATAAGTAGAAACACATATATAAACTGAAAAAATCCTCATGATATAAGAAAAAATAAGACAAAATAGATCCTGTCCCCATGGATGAAACTTGGACATCAAAAAATAAAAAATAAATCCGAAATGATACCAAAAATCCCTATGTGACCCCTTATTCAGTCTTTATATCCCAATACAACCAACATTAACAATCCTAACATTATACAAAAGCAAGAATACCAAGTCTGGGCAACAAAAATACAAACATGATAGACTTTATACACAGAATGGTGTATACGGGGTTTGAGAAAACAACACCTCGTAGGACTTCACAAAATATATACATTTCAATTAATATAGTTTTAAATAAAATAGAAAAATTGATATTTCCTAAGATTATAAAAAAAGAAATCAACATCACATTGGAGGAACAAACTTTTATCCCACATTTCTATTAAATGAAATAAATATCTTGAAAACCCTCTTTTGAAACCATATACGTCATGAAGGTTATCCCCTTTTTAATTTAAAACTTATTTCAAAAACATTTCCAAAATCATTTTGAAAATGAACTCACGTTTCATAAATAAACATCATGAAATATAAAACCATAATATTAATAAAACACAAAATAAATTAAATAACCAAAGATTTTATATGTTTTAATCAAGAAGGGGATCTAAAATAATGGGAATCTCCAATGTCAAGTGACTAACCAAAGAATAAGTTTCATGGGATCTACCCAAGGTCCAATTGTGAGACATTAATAGATTTTACTAAATTAAGAAAAACTACCTGCCAATGGTGTGTCATAACACAAGCCACCCAAATATCTTTCAAAAATACTAGAATTTATGGAACTCCCCATAAACCCAATTAAATAACTATGAGGACACTAGAAGTGTGCTACTATCTAGTGTAGCATAAATCTAGACTTCCTACAAAGTTAATCAGGTTCCCATGACCAAATAAAAATGATGTTGAGAAAATAATAAATCAATAAAACCATCATAAATCATAAATAATAATCTCACCCTCACCTCTAACTCCCTCACAAGAAATATCTCCTGAGATCCACCACCTAGTCTCGAAATACATTAGAAAAAAATTATTAAAGGTAAACAAACAATGGGGATCCAAAAGGGTTCTATACACACACATTTCAAATACTATTTAAAGTTTCAAATATTCCTTATTGAAAACCACATGGGAGGAAAATTCTCTGTATAATAATTCAAAATCCATTTATAAAAATGTTCTTAAAACATTACATTTGAAACCACCCTTTAAATAAATTTAAGAAACAATTTAAATTTTAAAAAACACTTTTAATCTTAAAAAATAACTTATTAATTCATCTCATCAACCAAATAGTTTTAAAACATTTCTAAATTGTATATTTTGATTAAAAAATCCTTAAAATATTTTTTAAATACTTGGAATTTAAAAAATATATTGAAATTCCAAGTAACCCATTAAGACAATTGGAAATTCACTTTACATCCATTTTAGAATCCATTATAACTATCATTTATAAATATAATTTAAAAATGGAATTTGGGAATCAAAATAATACAATTAAATACTAAATAAAATAAAATAACAAAAACACCTACCACTGTTTAATTTCAATCAAGCTAGAAGTCATTTCCGTCTATGGAGAATTCTATAAAAATATTCAAGAAACTATAAGAATTCGCTATAAACAAAAAAACCATAAGTATACCACTTAAAAACCAAAATTAAACTATTAAATACCCTAGGGTTCATAGGAGAGGGAAAAATAAAAGGATATGGTAATGGGGAATGGGATTATTGAAATAAAGAGGAAGGAGGTCAAACCTTGGATAATCCGTATGAAAATTGAGGAAAAGTGGCATAGAAATCAAATAGAATGGAGGTGACTCCCTTGGGATCTCTCCCAAGTTTGGTCATGAGAGAGGAGGGGGAAGGAGAGGTCTACAAGCCCTAAAAACATTACAGGAGAAAATAGTCTTTTTACCATTTAAAAAAACAAAGTGTACCGAAGAAAGCTTCTATAGAGGAACCAAGGACTCCCCATCACGGAGCTCCCCCATGGAGGGACTACTACAGCATGGTCCAAGGACCATGGTGTAAATTGAAAAGTAGAGGAAAGGGGGATTTCCTCCTCTCTTAGGATCCTATGTCATGGTTCATAGACCATGGTGAAGGGTCACCAAAAATGGTAGGGGCCTTATTTCCCCACCTAAGTTCCTACAGGTGTAGCCAACTATATTTTTTCATGGCTCTAACTGGAACACATTCCCCATTCCATAGACTTCTCTAATATATTTTGGTTTTTTGTAGCTCCACCACCACATTATAGCACATCATGATACAGTATAGTTCTACATAGCTTCTAGAGGTACCACCCTGTGAACCTTGGAACTTACTCCAATCATTTCTCTCGGAGATCTCTATTCCTGAAATTTCCCAAACATTTCCAAAACCTTGACCAATACTTACACACTTGATATAAACTCAAATATTTTTAAAATACTATAATTCAAAACAATTTTCAATACACTAACATAAGGGGGTGAAAATTCTCCCAACCATGCCACTTTCTACCCCCCAAAACTCCATAGTGAAAATAAAAGTGATGAAATATCATAGAACTATTCTCAATTATAAAGATACTAGATAACTCTCCAATGAAACTGAACATTATTTTATTAAAACACTGAAGGAGTCTCCAAACAAAACTTAAAACCTTGTGCAAGATTAAGGCCACTAACACTAATTATATGTCTCTAAGAAAATAGATACCTAGAATAGGTATGCCCACCTTTTAAAATTTATCTAAAAATGTAAAATATATGAAAATACATACCATCAAACCAAAACATCAACCAAAAAAATATTTCTCTAAGAACAACCAAATAATCACCCAATTCCATCAATCTTGAGAAAGAAAAAATGAACAAGATCTAACTCCCAAACCAACCATGATCTAGAGAAATCTCAACATTTATAAAATTAAACAACCACAAACTTCAATAATGCTTCACAACCACATGATCTATAAAAATAAACCCAAAAATATGCCTTATCAAGAAACAACATGGTATTTATACCTTAGGACACTATACATAGTCTGTAAGTTATTATCTATATCTTGGAATACTTTCGCATGGTGCTTGATATAAATCTAGCACTATCGTGTGCTCAACATATGGAAGGAAACATATATCTTAATTTCCACAGCACTAACCCAAAGGTTACCAAAGCTCAATATATCATGAAAATACCCTTAAAATGGTCAAATCACAATAAAATTCAAAACACCCCAAGAGAAAGAAACCAAAATTGAAAGGCATGCACCAAATCCAAAATCCTAATATCATCCATAAGATTTATAAAGATCACAAACCAACCCATATTTCATTACCGTCCACAAAATAAAAACTATGGAATATTCAATGAAAATCAAAATAAATCAACAAAAAACTCTCCATATCAATTTTCCAAATAGGTTAGCAACCTAAAACACAAACTACATCTCCACTACCACAAGTGACCCCAAACATCATAGACCTATTGACACTTCTTTAAGAAAACATTGATAAAATATAATTTCATGGTGATTTTTTCCCTACCAATATATCTCAAGTCTAAGTGAATTCATCAATTAGGTAAATAAAACTAATAATGAACATAAACACCCCATATTTTATTAGAACCTTTCTAGGGTGGAATATAGAAACTAACACGAAATATGAACCTTACTAGTCATGCTCTATAGTGAAATCAAAATGTACCATAATTGAAGTAATAAACCAAAATCACTCATTCCATAAAACAACCATATCACAAATATTCCCACTTTACAAAACATTTCATCTCATTTCAATATTGGAGTTTTAAGATTTTTTTATGGAACATTAGCGATGGATTCCCATATCTAATGACCTTTTTTGAAGGGAATCTATCATTAATGTCCCATCATGGAAAACTGCATCATAGTAATGGTTTTTTTCAATGGCCTTTCACAAATAATAAGTATTTTTGATGGATGCAGCATTCATCGCAAATGATAACATTAAAATTATTTAAAAAACCAATTATGATGGTCTGTTTCAAATAAAAAATATTTTTTATGGGTTCTGAATCTATTGCAAATAAATCCGATAAAATTTAAAAAAATAATTTTGATGGATACAGTAATCTGTCAAAATTGGGAATTCTATTTAAAAAATAAAAAATAAATATAAATATAATAAAAACAATCATAATATCATTACATCATTTAACACATAATATTTTTATCAGCACAAAATACATAACAGTCATAAAAATCATTGAGCATCAATTGGTATTAGGTGTGGGTCTTCACTTGAAGGGTTAGGGGGAGGAAACTATATACCAATATCATGCACCATCTATCACATATAATCCAACATATTCTCATCTCTCTAATGTTTCTACTCACACTCCTCCTAACTCTCTCACCCTTCAACTGCTGCATCATCTTATCCTGAGCTCTTAACCTAACCTCATACAATGAAGTGGACAATAATGATGACTCTATACGATATTCCTTTGATATGAATGATGGAATCACATATGTACCATAATAACTAATAGGTTTCATTTGTGAACCAATTCTAATCGCCCTTACTTTATCAACACCATGAATAGTCGACTGTATCCAAGCCCCCTCATCAAAACCTAACTTGAAATTGACATCTATTTCACTCTAGGATTGAATCCCTCAGGAATAAGAAACCACAGTCTCATACATTTCCTTAAAATATAATTAGAAATTATAATAATTATTATTATTATATATAAAAAATTTAAAAAAAATAATAACCACAATATGGAATTGTATATCACCTACATGATGTCCTATATAGGGATCTATGTACATATTCTTATAAACTTGAAAAATAATAATATAGGGATCAATAGAGACCTATATAATATAAAAAAACTACATTTAAATTATATATACATTACTAAATATTATTACTTACAATATTTATTTGATGTATACTAAATGTACAACTCCTGGCCCTATGTGTGACCTCCTTCCTCCACTCATTCTAATGCCCAGATGAGAACCTCATCTTAAAAGTCACTCTTATCTAGTTTGAGTACAATCCATTCAATACCTAAGATGAAATATAATTAGTTTGATGGGAGAAGTACGAATATTTGAAAATAGAAACAAAAAATGTATCCAGGGATCTCTTTATTAGGTTATGTAAAAACTGTTGAAAATCGTCATGTTTATAAATCTCTCATGCCTCCTAGATAAGAGCACTTAGACTATCAACAATCAGAGACCATAAATTATACAAGACAATTAAAAACAAAATGTTACTAATTAAATTAATATAAAATAAAATATATTATTTAATAACGTATAATCCATTGGTTGAACACCTACTGATGAATAGAAATTGGAACCTGATATCATGACACCCATATATAGAAAAATAATTTCTTAGAACTAGATAAGCCTACCAAATAGCTAAATGAAAAAAATGTGCAAATAAAAACAAATAATTTTAAAATTATTACTAAAATTATCACAAAACATGGTATAAAATAAATACCATAAACAATTGAAAATATCCCCATAAATGAGGATCAAAATCAAGAGATCGATGTCTCTTTAGAATAGGGTTTGGAATCATCAATCGAGGAAGACCATGACCCCTCCAAATAGGTGTAGTATCCTATAGATATAATGAATCATGATCATCATACGGAAGTCTTTCATCAGCGAGAGAATGAAATAGATCATTGGGAGCATCTCCAGCCATCTGAAACAAATAATATTTCCTATAAAATTTTATTAATACAAATATCAAATATAAAAAAACTAATAACTACTATAATATAATAATATTACTTGTAAATAATTTTAATATAGATATCAAATATAAAACAACTAATAAATATCATAATATAATAATTACCTATAAATAAATACCATAAAATTAAACTTCACCTTATTTATAATGAGATCTTTTTAAAAAAACACCACTATTAATTGATTTATTTTATTCACTACATATGCATGTATGGAATCGAAATATATTAACCACATTACCATTATAAGATTTTATCAAATTTGATGGATGGTTATTAAGAACACATAATCAACTATAAATTTTACTTTCATGTTGTGTTGACTTAAAACAATAAAAATTATTAATAATAGATATCATTAAAAAATTATTTCATGTTTCATCAAAAACAAATTAACTTACCAGTCTTTGAAATCAATATAAAAAATTATGTTGATGACATTCTTCAAGAGAATAAGGGGTATTTTTTATTTTTATTTTTATTTTTTGGATATGATTATTTTATATTATGTAAAAATAATAATTTAAATGAATTTATCTATTATAAAAAAATTAAAATAATAATAATAAGTATTACTTACTACACAAATCGTTTCATTTATTCAAAATTCAGAAAAATATATGCATGAGCTCTATACAGATCTTCAGCTAAAATCCATCATTAAAGATAACCACTAAAACCAATATCATGTTGATTAAAAACTGATAGTTTATATTATTTTACATCATCAAGATTTTTCTCATTATAACCCTTACAATTATGTTTTAAATAATATTCTGATTTTAAATAATAAGAGTAGAAATTTGAAATTTTCTCATACAAGTATGCTTATGAAATTAACCCTTCAACTGATGCTTTATTACATACTATATTAATTAATTTTTTTATACATCTCTCAAATGGGTACATACTTCAAAATTTTACCAACCCTCCACATTTAGCTTCATACAAAAAATTCAATATTAAATGTTCCATTGAGTCAAATAAGTTCGGTGGGAATATTTTCTCCAATTTACATAAAATTAAAACAACATATTATTGAAGTATACTCAATGCATCATAAACTAATGTTTACACAGAAATATATTATAATAAATATGATATTTTGGTCAACACATCCTGTATTAAAGAAACCAATATCCCTCTAAGACCAACAGGTAGTAATCTTTCTATTACGGCATGGCAGTAGTGACTTTTTGACCCGGTAATGTGTCTATTTCTGATTCAAAGATAAAAATTAGAATCATTACCATATGGTAACATCAAATATATAATATATTGATATAATAATGAAATAAATTCTTTAAAAAGTGTGTAAGTAACATTTGGCTTCATTAAATTGTGTGATATTTCATCTTCAAATATTTCATGTTCAGAACATTTATAAATATGGACAAGATCTAACTGTGCTTTTACATTATCATTGGTCTTACAGAGTGTATTCAACAAGGTATAAAATATGTTATCAATAATATTCATCTCAGTGTACATTACATATAACATTTGATGAACTAATAAATTACACTGATGTGGAAGGTCTTAAAAATACTCTATTTTATCCGATTATGATCTCTCCCAAAACCATTTTTTCATTTATGGTTGGTCCAAAAGTAATAGGTGGTAATGAAAATATAATAAATTTTACATGAATACCTGGTAGAACTAATTAATTTTAGTATATTTCAATTATACCTTTTATAAAATTATTTCTATCCCTTTAACAATTGTGATCCACAGGAAGAAATCTCTAATGATAGTCAAAATAGCTAGTCTTTCTCCAATTACCAAGCATAAACACTTTGTTCTCAGCCATGCAGTACTGACATGATTTTAGACCATGTTTACTCTATCCAAATAACATAACATACACTATAAATACATTGATCATCCATATTAATGAAACCATTAGTGTAAAATTCTAATCTATTACTATATCAAATGTAGTTACAGCATTGTTTCATAATGAAATTAACTCTTCAATTAGTGGATTCAAAAAAATATTGATATTCTTCTTCAGATGTTCTAGAATTAATAGTGCCAAATATATATATGGGTCCTTTATCATCACCCAAAAAGGTAAGTTGTACGGAGTAATAAAAACAGGCCAACAAGAATATTAACTTCCATAAGAACCAAACAAAAAACCCATCAGTAGAAAGACTCAACTATATGTTATGAGGTTCTGAAGCAAAATAAGGTTATTTCTAATAAATTTTTTTCTATAAATCACTACCACATAAATGATTTAAGATTTTACTATGGGAAATATTTGATTTATTCTTAGTCACCAATTCAATTATGTTTGATACATAAATAAACATTGTAAACAGGGTGTAATTGGAAAATACCTCAATTTTTCATAGGAAATTTGGACTTTCCTTATTTTTCCTCTTTATACCACAATTCAACACATTTTGAACAATTAATTATTGATTCGTAATCACCATAATATAAGATGCATCCATTTGAACATGCATGGATATTTTGATAACTAAGAAGAAAATTATGGACCAACCTTTTACTTTCATAGAAACATAGAGGTAAAGTATTTCTGTTAGGAAACAACAATTTAACCAAAGAAAATATTTAAATGATGTAACTATTTGAAATTAGAAAATCTAATTTTATAGCCATAAATTTTGTAACAGCTTCATGTTTTCTTATTTTTCATCCCAGATATAAGGCTTCCTCAGCATATTTCAACAAATTAAAAAATTAATAAGGTTCTCATTCAGAATTTAGAATATTATTCTGAGCTTTTTTTTTCTTGAATAGACAGATCAGTAGCCTCATGTACTAAATTCTAAAATGATCAATCCATGACCAAAAAAATTATTTTCTATCAAATTATTTCCACTGTGTTGATACTAAGAAATATAATCTTTTTGAATACTAAAACGCAATAGATGAAGTTCAACAATGTCAAACGTTTTGAATCTCCTAGGATCGCATTTCATACATGAACATTTAATTATTACTCTAGAAAAAAATTATTAATTATATGATGAAAATTATATAAATTTTTCAACACCCTCAATGTAGACAAGATTTATATCTGATTTGTTAGTATTTTTCAATGATTTGTCCAATCACTATCATGTAATAGAAACTAGTGTCTACTTTCTGAGTCCATAATTATCTATAAAAACATTAGTAATAAGAATGATTATTACTCTTTATGACTAATTAAAAATTATCATTATATTTTAATTATGACTAATTAGTATTTTATATATATATTATATATAATTTATTACAAATTATTTTAATTTAATATTATTTACTAATTATTAATAATATTATATTATTAAAACTAACAATTACTAATTATGACTAATATTGACTAAGTATTTATTGATTATTACAAATTATTTTATTATTATTAATATTTATTTTAATTAATACTAAATTTATAATAATTATTTTTAATTTTTAATAGCTGTTATTATTTTTTTAATTTTTTTAATGGTATTACAAATTTTTTTGTAATTATTACAAATATTTTTTAATTATTACTCATTAATACATTTTTTATAAGAAATACTAATTATTTAATAGTTATAACTGAATTTTAAATAAATATTAGTCATTTTTAATAAATACTAGTATTTCATATATTTTCTTTTACAATTTTTTACAAATTATTGTAATTTACTCAAATTTAAAAATTATTAATAATATTTAATAATCAACACTAATATTTACTAATTATTAAAAAAATTGAAAAATTAATTATTATTTGTTACAAATTATTTAATGATTATTACTAATTATTTAAATTACTACTAATTATTTAAACTATTACTAATTATTTAAATTATTACTAAATTTTTATGAATTACTAATTATTGCAAATTTTTAGTAATTGTAAGTATTTTTATATTTTTTACAAGGTATTATTTTTTTACTAATTATTAATAACTAGGTTTTTAATAAATAGTACTTATTTTTAATTGTTATTGTGTTTTCCTTAAAACAATCTTTATAATGTTTTTTATAAAAAGTGTTTTTCTTATAAAAAACATTTTGTTAAAATGTTTTCCATAAATTTATTTTCTCATTATTTTTATAAAAAAACTCATCTATTTCATATGTTATATATATATATATATATATATATTACATGATTTCTTAATAAAATATATATATACATCAAATATATTTTTACACATTTTTTAAATAAATATATATATCAAATATATATATAAATACATATATATATATATATATATATTTCAAAAGCCTTACATGTTTTCTTAAAAACAATAATATATGTATATTCACATGTTAATATATATATATATATATATATTACATAATTTCCTAATCAAATATATATACATAAAATATATTTTTACATGTTTTTTTAAATAAATAGACCTATTAAATCTATATATACATTCATATATATATATATATATAACAATACATGTTTTTTTAAATGTTTATATATGTATAGTCACATATTAATATATATATACACAAATGTTTACAAAACAATATTCATATGTTTTGAATAAATGAAAACCCATCATAATATAACAATCAAACATGGTTTAACATCACAACCAAAATCCAAGAATTATCATAATTAATCAAAAATTATATCGCCATAAGCATGAAATACAATTGACTAAAAAAATAAAAATTTATAAAATTTGTCAATATTATACATCCCTATAAATATTTTCCATAATAATCGCACTTCTAACAATAACATAAAATAATAAACTTGCAATAAACCTAAATACCAAATAGAAAAATCTCTTAAATCTAAAGTTTAAACAATGAGGAAAACCCCAAAAATCAATTTAAATAAACTTTTTTTGATCTGGGGGATTCAAACCCAAATATATAAGAAATCGAGTTGGAATAAAGATTTTTTTTTGGGTGGAGGGGGGGTCAACCGAGGGTTTGTGATGAGAACTATGTGAAACGAGGAGGAAGGGAGGAGAAAAAAGATCATGTGTTTTTAATAATTTTTTAATTAAAAAAGGTTATTAGAAATGGATTTTTCTATCGATAAAGTTAATTTTCAAGGAACTTTTGTAATCGATTTTATTATCCATCACAAAAAGTCCTAGAGGTAGAGATAATAGTGACATATATAAAAAAATTTCATTATTGTCCATAAAAAATAATGTTTCTTGTTGAATGGAGTGCATGCATGCCTAAGGTATTTGCGATGGGTTAAATATCCCATAAAAATAACACTTATTTTCAATGGGAAACCATTTTTGTCACAAATAATTGTATCTATAGTACTGTTTATGATGGGTCTCTTCCCCATTACAAATAACCCATTGCAATTACCCGTTTTTTTAATTAGTGTTTAAAGATCCTGAAAGGACCCCATTTTCAAAATAGAATAATTTAATAAATTTTTTATCATGAAACCCAAAAAAATCATATGAACTCACTCTCCTTTAAAAACACTTCACCTCATTTAAATTTTAAAAGAAAATCTTATTTTCCATATATTTTCTCACTTAATGCGTAAATCATTCACCTTAGAATCCCAAAAGTCCCATTTCTATTCTAAAAAACTTTATAAATTCCATTTTTAAATCAAATTCCTTTGGAAACATTTCAAATAACTAATTTAGAACACCCCATTTTCAAAAAACTCAATTTCTCCCAAATTATTATTTTAAAACCAAAACACCTTTCTCGCCCAATATAAATCCCTTAACCTCATTTTTAAAAAAAAATCAATTCAAATTCAAAACTAAATTTCAAAACATAATGCCAAACTTCAAGGATGAAACCACACATCCAAACATAAATCTCAATCAACCCAAACTAGATCACATCTAATTTTCATAAAAAAAACTCCCTTAATCCATATCACACTAATGGTTAACTCAATTGGTGTCATCTCAAGAGTAAAGGGAGGGAAAAACCTTTTGTGGACAAGAAACAGCATTATGCATGGTTTGGCTACACGGGCTCGTAAACCATACATAAGCCATGTGATAGGATCAGTAGTGGTTATAGAACAATTTTGTATGGTATCTTCATAGTTTACAAGATAGTTTAGGCTAACTTTTCAGCTTTGTTTCATTCACCAATTCCACCTATGAGACTCAAAATGACCCTTTAAATCATCAACAACTGAACGGGGATTAAAACATCATTAAAATTGAACAAAACATATTAAATGAATCCAAAAATGAAATGAAAATCAAGACTAAAATCCAAAAAACCCATGTAAACTTGAAGTTCAGTTCAAAAAATGGATGGACTTAACTTTAACATACTCTACACCCATGTCTCTATGACAATACTTGTCTTCATATGACCCAAACACACCCCAAATAGAAAGTGTGCATGTTTTTATATCATTTTATCATGAAATAAACAAGGCCACCCTTAGAACAGGTACCTGGTCTAACCCATAAAAAATATAAGGCACGTTCTCAATCACTTTAGGCAATACATTAGTGCTAGGGTATCAAAACATAATGATTATGAATGATTTCACCCTCATAATCCAAATAAACGACACAAGGATTCCTACTAGAAATCTGGCATGACCCATTCGTAAGATGGATATACACTTCATCAAGTAAATAGATCAATAATAATAAAATTGTAACACCCAAAGATTTTATTAAATATTTGTTTCAAATAAATTTATTTTCTTTGATATTTTGTGTTACACTAAACACTGAGTTTTAATGAACTGTGATATACTATTAATATTATAATTTAAACATGCTCGTTATAACCTAGATGTGAAAAAAGGATATGTGAATAAGAATAACCTTATTTTGATAAATAATTATGATTATTTTAGATAAATAAAATATATTTATAAATAAGTACTTAATTTTTAGTAATGTATTTATATGCTTCAAAAATACATTTTTCTCAAAAAAATATTTTCATTTATTTTAATGAAAAAATAGTAAAATTTATTTTTTCCAATTTTAGAAAATTTATTTTAAAAAAATAATCTTCATTTTTGGAATCAACATTTCAAAATTATCTTAGGGTGATTTTTAGGATTTTTATGAAAATTTTAATTTTTTAATGAATAGTGACAAGTTCTATTTTTATTTAAAAATTTATTTTTGTTTAAAACAAGTACAGAGTTATATTTTTTAAAATAATGTTTTAAAAGTAAAATTAGTTTAATTATGTTATAATTAATAAAATTTAGATCATTAGAATCAATTTAATACTAAATCTTGATATTAAAACTTTTTATAATTATGAAAATTTTCTCTTTGGAAATCAATTTTTCATCGCATATATGGGTCTATATCATGGTTAACATTATAGAGATGATGGAACCATGATCAAAGTAAAAGGACCAAAAATTCCAAAGGAAACAATATATGAAAACTGAAGTAATTATTACCCAAAATGTGATTTTAACAAGGAATTGTTATTAAATAGGTAATAAAAGGTCATAAGTAAATCATATATGGTATGATATATAATAATATTGTTTTATAATAGATTTATAATAAATCTATATTTTTTATATAGGTTGTTTTAATTTGTATGAAGAAATTTGAGACTTGAGTTAAGGGATTTTCGCCTCACTTTTATTTATGTAGGACACAAGCTGTATTCACCTATCATTTATTTTGTGTGGTTTAAATACTACCCATAAATTTATTTTATGATTATTTTCATAAAAATTATTTGATATACATATCCATATAATTTTATTTCTTTCATGGTTATTACTCTTCAAAATTTAACAAAGTGGTAAAGGTTTTATGTTACAATCTCATTGTTTATTGGGATTGTTTATGATTAAGTTTCCGATGATGAAATATTATGATCCACAACTAAATAACTTCATTTATTTTCTTATCCTCGAGTTATTTCTGGATAATAATTGTTTTCCTTTCAATTTCCTCTCTTTATGAACTAAATATACCAAAAGAATTTTTTTAATAAAAAATACTTTATTTCTCTCTTTGGCCGAAAATCTATTTTTTCCCCTGTCCATATTTTCCAAAAAAAATTTAAATTAAGTTTTTAATATTATACAATTAATATTTAAATATATTTTTACCCATGTACTAAATTTTAAAAATGGTTTAAAATTAATATTATTTTCATTTTCGAGAAGAGGCACTTTTTACATTTCACTAAAAATGTGAATGGAATCTTTGTTTTAATGCATTAGACATGAATAGTATTTCCAACCATCATAGCCACTAAATTATTTTAAATATTAATTTAAAATTTTAAAATATTATTTTGAATGAAAAAAATTATATTATTTAAGAAACTTTCTTATTTTAAGTATGTTTTTTCAAAGTGGAAAGTATATTTTCCTGCATAAATGTTCCAAGTTATCTTTCAGAGTCATTTTCCTTCTAAGGTGACATATTTTGATGTTACTTAAACTTTATCATGGATATTATACATTTAAACCATCCTTATTATTTCTTTAGATGGTTTCTATTTATGATGACAAGATTTTTACAAAACCCATTCCTTTTTCAAGGGTTATGTTATGATGAAAAGATGAAATGTTTATGAAACCTATCAATTTTCTATGGTTTATACCATGATGAAATGTTCATGAAACCATTTTATTTTCATGGGTTATCATATGATTAATTTTTTATGAACTTTTTGAACACATATGTATGATTTTTATTATGTGATGTATGGGATCTATATCTCCCTCTAATTAATTAGGTAAAGGTTGATATCTCATGAGATAAACATAATTAGAATTGGGAGTGAACCTAGTTTAGTAATGGACTCTGTCCACTATGATGGTCATAGGAGTGACCCATGACCACTAAGATGGTCTAGGGAGTGAACCCAATGCACTATGATAGTATTGGGAGTGAATCTTAATTATTGTAATAGTTTGGGAAGTGAACCTAATCCATTATGATAGTCCTGGTAGTGAATCCTTGACTAGTAAGGAAATTATTTTCTATTCTTATATATAGGAAACAAGTCCATGTCTTATACCAATGTTATGATCTCATGCCTCATGTTATTTTATTCCTTTATGAATCATATATTATGAACCACCATTATTTATTCCATGACTCTAGGTTTTGTTCTTTGAAATAAATATTATGGTTTTCAAATGTTATGATCATATTATCATACACTTATTCTCATGTTATGATTATTTTATCACTGGTATATCCTTTGTTTACCCTTACTGAGCATTACATCTCACCCTTTATTTTATTTCCTTTTTCTAGGGTATAAATAAAGGTTTTATGTAAGATATGTCTATGAAGGGTGGTTGTTATGAAGAAGTTAGTGGGAGATGATGTAGTTCACCAATGAACCAGTTGTTTATGTATCCAAGTTTCCAAAAACATTAAACCATTATGGTAATCATGTATGTTTTTGTAAAATTAAATGAATATTCATCTAATAATATGTAATATATATGTATGAAATGTGTGGGTTGTTACAGTTGGTATCACAGGATGGGTTTATTTAACCTTTAGAACTAGGATGAGAAAAATTTATTGAGATCCCTAGGGATATTTCTAAGGTTAAGTCTAGGGATAATTCCAAGTATAGGAAAATTTATAGGAATTTTGGTAAAGGATATAGTGAGTGGTTTCCAATAAATTACATATCCATCTGGATACTATAAGGGTATGTGGTGCTAGTATAGTTATACCTAGGGGTAATAACTATGAAAAGGGTACATTAGGATTTGACTTGATTGTATATCAGTGCATGATAATGGGCATGGTTTCTCATTTAGTTTGACACTCCCATGGGATATGTTTTGGAAATTCAAAAACTCTTTATAAACCATCATGAAGTATTTTAATAGATAATGACCATGAATGACCTAGGTTAAACCTAATTTTTCATATATTCAAAGGAAAGATTCATGATTTAGAACTCCTATAAATGATTAACCATCCTAATTAAAGATACCTAACATTTATACTGACCATTTGGGATTTATTAAGGGATAGAAGATAAAACAATGAATTTGGTGTGGTGACAGGTATGCTCAAATATTGAAGAATATTATTTGAGATTAGTTATAAAAATTCCATTATATCATGAAAAGTATTCAGGAATATTAATTATTATCCTCAATTATTACATGATAAATTAGTACTGAAAATCCCCTAACGTCATGATGATCATGTCTCAAGTTTAAGATTCTTTTACAGTTGAATTTTGTGGGAATGTGATTCTTGAAAACCTCATTATTCTCCCTCTGATTGAATTTTATATTATCTTATTCATGGATTGGATTTCTTTACATAAATCCCACATTAATTTTTGGGGAATTTAATTCATGTTTGATGTTCCAAACCAACCTATGATCATATAAAAATGCAATGATAAATATGAACTTACAATGTTGATTACATCCATTTTATGGGTCTTATAAAGGATTTTTTATCTCAAATTGTTGGGGAGACACTCAAAATATATGATATAACTATTATATGATAGTTTTTCAATGTCTTTCCATAATATTTTCCTAGTCTTCCATTGAATCGTGAAGTTGAGTTCTCAATTTAACTCATGCATGGTGATATGATTATTTTAAATACTCTATATAGAATGGCCTAGATTGAGTTTCAATAATTGAAGAATAAATTCTAAGAGAATATTGAAAAGGGATTTGTTCTACCAATTTTTTATTCTTGTGGTGATACTATCCTTTTTTTAAGAAAAAAAGGATCAATGTGAATCTATATTGATTATCATGAACTGACCAAGATCACAATAAAGAACAAGCATCATATACCTATATTAATGATTTGTTTGAGAAACTACGTTGATATCAATACTTTTCCAAGATTGACCTTTATTTTGGATATCATCAATTGAGGGTTAATACGGAGGATATACCCAAGAAAACATTATATACAACATATGGGTATAATGAATATATAGTGATTCCATTTGGTCTTACTAATTCCCTTACTATTATCATGGATTTAATGAATAGATTCTTTAGAGATTACCTTGATCAGTGTGTGTTAGTGTTTATAGATGATATTCTTATCTCTTCTGAGAGAAATTAAGAGCATTAATATCACTTGATAATTTTATTGAATACCCTAATAAAGGATAAACTATTTGAAAAAATTACAAAGTGTAAATTTTGGATACAAAAAGCTTAAAATTTGGGTCATATAATCTTATGCGAGGGTATATCAATAGATCCATCAAAAATGGAGGCTATTAAACATTGGCATATACTAACCACTATAACTTATATCTAAAGTTTTCTTGGTTTGGATGTACATTATTGATGATTTTTTGATAAGTTATCACAACTATCCAATCCACTCACTAAGTTTACTCGAAAGGTATCCAAGTTCCTCTAGATAGATGAATGCGAGGAAAATTCAAGGAACCAAAAATAATATTTTTCAGTGAAACTATTCTTACATTACCCTATATTGGAGAAGGTTTTATAATATATAGTTATTCATAAAATTAGTGGTTGGGTTGTGTCCTCAGGCAGAATGATATAGTGATATCTCATGCCTCATGACAATTTAAGGTTCATGATCAAAATTACCCAACTCAAGATTTAGATTTTTATATAGTAATTTTTTCATTAAAGATATGGATGTGTTATATTTATGGAGAAAGGCATGATATATATACTAATCATAAAATATTAAAGTATATATTCACATAGAAGGAATTGAATATGCACCAAAGAAGATGTTTGGAACTGATTAAAGATTATGACTTCTCAACACATTTCCACCTAGGGAAAGTGAACAAGGTGACCAATGAAATGACTTGAAAGGATAAAAATAGCTTATTTAGGATGAGGATAAAAAAGTATCCTACATTTTTTGGATTTAAAAATGATGGATCTAAAAGTCATGAATTAAGGGAGAAATATTATCTTTCTCAGATTAATGTTCAATCATCTATACAAGTAAAGATTAAAAAGGAAAAGAAAAAATATGTAGAGCTATAAAAGAAGGTGAGAAGTGTTCTTGAGCTTAACCTTGATTATGGTAGAATGATAAGGTTCAGGAACCATGTATGTGTTCCTTTTATAACCAATTTGAAGAAATATCTATTATAGGAAGCTCAAAGTTCTTCATTCTCTATCCATACTATAAGTAAAAAGATGTATAGATATTTGAAGGTGTATTTTTTGGTGGGATGGAATTAAGGGAGATATTGAATAGTTTGTATCTTGGTGCTTGGTATGTCATCAATTTAAGGCTGAGAGACAAAAGTATATGGAGATGTTACAACCATTAGACATACTAGAATGGTAATGGGAAAACATCACCATTTATTTTGTCATCGAACTCTTCAAAACATCTAAAGGGCATAATGTTATATGGGTTATAGTTAATAACCTTACAAAGTTAGAAAACTTAATTGCTACTAGGGAAGATTTTAACAAGATAAAATTTCAATAATATACATTAATTAAGTGTTAAGGTGGTAGGGACTACCATATTCTATTATATCATATTAGGATCGTAGGTTTACCTCAAAGTGCTGGTGAAGTCTTTAGAAAGATCTTGATACTGAATTGAGTTTCAGCATTACATATCATCCTTAGAATGATGGTCAGTTTAAGATAAACATTAAAACCTTAGATTATATGTTGACATATTATTCTATGGATTTCAAAGGTTTTTGGGATCAAAACCTTCCTCTAGTTAATTTTTTTTATAAAAAATGGATTCCACTAAAGCATTCAGAAGGATCCTTATGAAGACCTCTATGTAAAGAAGTATAGAACTTCAAAATGTTGGGATGAAGTTAGATAAAGAAATATATTGGAACCTGATATTGATGAGGAAATGGCAGAGAAAGTTAGAGCCATTCAACATCACATAGAGGTAGCTTAGGGTCAACAGAAGAGTTATGCTTCCAATCATTGTCGTGATCTGAAGTTTGAAGTGTTGAAAATGTTTTTTTATGAATTTATCTATAGAATAAGTTTAGTATATTTGGGAAGAAATGAAATCTTATACCAAGGTATATTATACCCTTTATATTTATTGATTTAGTAGTTATGACACTACAGGAAATATAGGCATTTGAGACGGGTCATTTGCGACGGGATCCCGTCGCAAATCGCCCGTTGCGGAAAACGTCGTCGCAACAAATTTTTTTTGCGACGGGCCCGTCGCAAAAACACTTATTTGCGACGGGAAAAGGACCCGTCGCAAATAGATTTGTGGTTTTTTTTAAAAACTTATTTGCGATGGGCCCGTCGCAAATAAGTTTTTGCGACGGGCCTTTTCCCGTCGCAAATAGTTCCTTCGAAGCAACTATTTGTGACGGGCCCGTCACAAATACTTATTTGCGACGGGAATATATTCCCGTCGCAAATAATAATAAAAAATTTAAAAAAAAATTAAAAATTATTTATTAATATATAAATCAATAAACCTATTTATATTGATATAAATATAATATTTATTTTTAAAATATGTTTTAGAAAGGATGAATAAAAATCAAATATGAATGTATAAGACGTTCAGTAAATGTGGGTTATAAAATATTTTAAAAAATATTTTTAATTAATAATTACATAATTTTTATCAATTAATAGTCATTTAATAACTCTTTGAATATAAAAAAATAAAAAAATTAATGAAAGATGGAAAATAAGAAGAAAATGAAACTCAAACTTCAAACGGCCATAACTTTTGATCCGGGACTCCGTTTGAGCTCTACATCATATCAAATCGAAGCTTGCGACGAGTTCTACAGCCCAATGGAGGGGTGGAACCCGTCCAAGGTTTTTTCGAGGCCCAAAAAGGCCCCGAAGGCCTCCAAAATTGAGTTTTTAGTCGGGGCACCCCAGTTTTTCACCGTTCAAACAGCTATAACTTCTGATCCCGATGTCCGATAAACCTCTACCATATATCATGTCGAAGATCTTTTAATGTTCTTCGATTTGACTGATTGTGGAGCTGAAACGGACTCCTTGATTAGAAGTTATGGTCCTTTTAACATTCAAATGGATATAACTTCCGATCCGAATGTCTGTTTGGCCTGTACCGCATATCATATCGAATATCGTTTCATGTTCTTCGATTTGACTGGTTGTGGAGTTAAAACGGACTTACGGATTAAAAGTTATTGTCATTTTAACATTCTCAGAGGATTTTCACCCCCTCATTTCTATGTATTCATTCATAACTATACATATATATATATATATATATATATATATATATCTGTGTGTGTGTATGTGTGTGTGTGTATTGTATATATGTATTTATTTATTTATTTATAAATACACATAAAAACACATATTTTATAAATTTATTTAAAACTAAGCTTATAAATATATATTAATTAATATACAAATAAATATACGAATAAAAACTTATAACTACATATATATATATATATCTATATGTATATATATATACAAATAGAATAAATATATATTAATATACGAATAAATATATATTAATATACGAATAAATATATATTAATATACGAATAAATATATATTAATATACGAATAAATATATATATTAATATATGAATAAATATATCTATATATATATATTTATTTATTCATTCATATAACCAAATATATTTATATTAATATAAATCTATATTAATATATGGCTAAATATAACTATATATATAACTATAATTATTCCTAATTATGACTAATTATTATTAATTATTCCTATTTATTATTAATTATTTCTAATTATTATTAATTACTCCTAATTACCATTAACTATGAACAATGAATACTAATAATTTAAATTTATTAAATAACAAAACAATCTAAACATAATTAAATTACAACTAATTAAAAAAAATTAAAACTAATAAAAAATTAAAAATAAATATTAAATTAAAAATAACATAAATACCTTCAAAATTGATCTGAGGTTGATCTCCAATAATTGTTGAAGACTTCAATATCAAATCTGCAAAAAAAATTAAACTTAAGAAACTGTGAACTCTAAAATTAGAGAAGTTGAGAGTGAATGGAAAAAAAACGGCTTGGTGTATTTATAAGTTAGATTATTTGCGACGGGACTATTTGCGACAGGTTTCCTGTCGCAAATAATACTATTTGCAACGGGACCCGTCGCAAATACTTTAGCCCGCATTTATTACGGTCAACGGTTAAATAGTTATTTGCGACGGGACCTGTCGCAAATAATAACCTGCCGACATACTATTTGCGACGGGGGTATATTCCCATCGCAAATAGTTTCTACCGCCGCCGGTTATTTGCGACGGCGGTATATTCTCGTCGCAAATACTTTTTACCACTGCCGGTTATTTGCGACGGGTGGTAACCACTCATCGCAAATAATTTTCCCGCGTTTTGGCGCGCAATGCGCGCCAACCTTTTTGCGACGGGTGGGATTTCCCCGTCGCAAATAAGTAGTTATTTGCGACGGGATTTATTCTCGTCGCAAATAACCCGTCGCAAAAAGCCTTTTTTCCCGTAGTGTGATAGCTTATTTCTTGGTTCTTCCACTAAACCTCTCTCAAGTCCATGGTGTGTTCTACGTATATCTACTCCGGAAGTACATACCTGATCCTTTAATTGTAAAAAACAAAAATTCATACCATTTTATCTGGATCCTTCCTATAGAGAACAATATATGGAGATTCTATATCATAGATATAAAGTTCTATGAAACAAGACCACTCATCTGGTCAAGTTTTTATGGAAAAACCATGAACTCAAGGAAGCCACAAGGGAAGCTAAGGATATGATGAGACAAAAGTATCCTCAGTTGTTGGTATCAAAGTGATGGAATTTTTAGGGAGAAATTAATTTTAAGGGTGGAATAATTTAACACCCTGAGATTTTATGAAATACTTTTTCAGATAATTTTTTCTTCCAAAGCTTGTGTTACACGCAACACCAGGTTTATTAATATCATTATTTAAACATGACTGTTATAACCTAGTCATTAAACATAGTAGTATAGATAGTAATAACTACATTTTGAAAAATAATTATAAATATTTTAAATAAATAAAATATATTTTTAAATAACAACCTATTTTTTAGTAAATTCTTCATATGCTTCGAAAATACATTTTTCTCAAAAAATGATTTTCGTTACTTTTTGTGAATGAATAATAAATTTTATTTTTTCCACTTTTAGAAAATGGATTTAAAAAAATAATCTTAATTTTTTGAATCCACATTTCAGAATTATATTAGGGTGACTTTTGGTATATTTATGAACAATTTAATTTTTTAATGAATAGTAAAAAATACCGTTTTTTTTAACTTCCTTTTAATTTAAATCATGTAAAAAGTTATATTTTTAAAAAAAAATATTTTAAATGTAAAATTAGTTCAATTATGTAATAATTAATCCAATTTATGTTATTATAATCAATTTAATAGTGAATTTTTATACTAAAATATTTTATACTTATGAAAATTTTCTTTTTGGAAAACCGATTTTTCATCGCATATGTGGGTTTATTATTAAATTAAATTCTATAAATTATAGGAGATGAATTTATAAAAATATATTAAATGTTTTAAATAATAATAATTAATATTATATAATAATTTAAACTTATTTTTTGGTCAAAATTAATAGTAAAAACTGTAAAAATTAATTATCACGGTTAAGGTTAAAACAAGTTTATCAGGGGTTAAACTAAAATGATAGGTGTTAAAATGACCAAAAAACTTGTCCCATTACTATTTTATGGAAATATTTATACCTTATATCATATAATTTTTTATAAATATCCATTTTAAGCCTTTTTTCATGTGTAAAATTTCAGTATACCTTTTTCTTTTCAAATATTCCAAGTGTGTCCTCTCCCCCACTTATAAAAAGTTACCCCCTACTCTCTAATTCACACCTAAAAAAATTTGTATCAGTAAATACCGGATAAAATATCTTAATTACTTACTTTAAAACATCCTGGATTCCTTATTTTTATTATTAATCTCTCCTAATAAGGCTTTAGGTGTAAACCTAAAGAGGTTCTCTTAAGAAGATGTATAACCCTTAACCATGCATTTTTATTTAATTTCTTCTTCCACCACCTTAAAATATTATTCAAATATGATGATATAATAACATAAGTATCTAAAATATACTTATATTTTATTATGTTAATTTAATAACCTATATCCATATCCTCCTCCATCAAATGTGGAAGGAAACTATCGATCGTGTGTACGGCGCGGACTACCGACTCACGAACTGATTTAATTCATTTTCCATCATCGCCTCTCATTGTTGGATATAATGATTTATTTAAAATATTTGTATGATATTTATGAAATAATTATACTTATGTAATTATAATATCATATCTAACTTCTTACCTTCCAATCCATTGGAATATGATAACATCGCTCGTCTGTACATGTGGATTGTCGCCTCCACAAAGCGATGTGATATGTTTTTCATTTTATTTTCAAATGGATGGTAATAAGGAGAGATTTAATGAATATATACTATATATATGACATAAAAATTATTATTTAATTATTTCATATTTTTTACCTTTCTTTTTTTATATTTTTCAAAAAAAATGGAAACAGCGTTCACACGTACGTACAACCTACCATCTCCATGAATTGTGTAATTCATTTTCTATATATAAATTTTATAGATTACACTAAATAAATATAAAATGAAAATATATTATATTTATATCATGTTTAAAATTATTTATATTATTTAAACATGATCAATTTAAAAAGTATTAAAATACCAATCCAAAACATATATGAAAGACGAAGCATTTATTACCCAAAACATGATTTTAACAAGGAATCGTTAACAAATAGGTAATAAAAGGTCATAAATAAATCATATATGGTACAATATGCATAATTAAGGTTATTTAACATATTTATAATAAACCTATATCTATTATAAAATATTTTTGAATGTTTATGAATAAATTTTATACTTGAGGTAAGGGATTTTGGTCTCACTTTTATTTCTATGGGACACATTCTGTATTAACCACTTGTTTCTTTTATGTAATATATATACTACCCATGAATATCTTTTTATGAATATTTTCATGAAAATTAGGGGTAATATATATCTATATATTATTATTTATTTCATGGTTATTATGATTAAAAAGTTACCAAAGTGGAAAATGTTTTATGTTACAATCTCATTGCTTATCGGGATTGATTATGATTAAGTTTTCAATGATGAAATATTATGATATAACTCTAAATAACTTCATTTATTTTATTCTAATATAAATATTTATATAGAATACATTTTTTCCTTTATTTTTCCTCTATTTAATAACTAAATAGACCAAAAAAATGTTTTTAAGAAAAAAGTGTATTTATCTCTTCGTTCGAAAAACCATTTTCTTCCATATCCATGTTTTCCAAAAAAAATTAAAGGAAGTTTTTAATATTATAAAATTATTTATTATAGACATTTTTATACATGTTTTAATTTTTAAAAAATGGTTTAAAATTAATCTTCTTGTAATTTTCCAAATAAATAACTTTTTACATTTTACCGAAAATGTGAAAGGAATCATTTTTTAACATGTTCGACGTGAATGGTATTTTCCATCATCATGAACACTCAATGATTTTAAATATTCATTTAAAATTTTACAAGTTTAATTTTAAATAAAAAAAATCTTTATTATTTAATAAATTTTTAGATTTTATGTAAGTTTTTTCAAAGTGGAAATGATATTTTCCTTAACAAATATTCCAAGTGATCTTTCAAAAATAATTTTCCATATAATATGACATCATTTGATGTTACTTAAGCTTTATTAGGGATATTATACAATGGTACCATCCTTATTATTTCTATGGATGGTTTATGTTTATGATGAAAATATTTTTATGAAACCCATACCTTTTTCATGGGTTCTTCTATAATAAAAAAAATGAAATGTTTATGAAACCTATTTCTTTTCCATGGGTTATTCCATGATGATTTTTTTATGAAACACTTTTCTTTTCTTGGATTATAATATGATGAATTTTTTATGATCTTGTGACATATATATGTATTATTTTAATTATGTTATGGTTGTAACCTATATCTCTCTCCAATGAATTAGGTAAAGATTGATATCTCATGAGATAAAGAGGATTGGAATGAGGAGTGAACCCAGTTCAGTAAGGGAATTTTTCTGTTATGATAGTCATGGGAGTAAAACAAGACTACCATGATGGTTTTTGTATTTAACCTAATGTACTATGATAGTATTGGGTGTGAACTTTTACTACTATGATGGTTTAGGGAGGGAACTCAATCCACTATGATAGTTCTAATAGTGAATCCTTTGTTACTAAGGAAATGATTTTCTATGCTTATGTATGCCATAAATACAGGTATTATGCCTATGATAGGCTCTCATGGATTATATTCTTTGATTAATTTATGATCCAAATCTTATTAACATCCAATATTTATGCCATGACTCAATGTTTTGATCTTTGATTTGTAGGGTATAGTTTTCAGATGTTATGATCATGTTATCATACCCTTATTCTCATTTTATGCTTATGTGATCATTGATATGTCCATTTTTTACCCTTTCTAAGTATTATATTTAACCATTTCTTATATTTCCTTTCCCATAGGTATGATGAAATTTTTTATGTATGATATGTCTATGAAGTGTGTTAGTTATGAATAACTAAATGGGAGACAATGTAGTTCACTTATAATCCAGTTGTTTATGTATCCATGTTTCTAAATAGAATAAACTTTTATAGTTTCCATGTATGTTTTTGTAAAATGAAATGAATGTTCATCTAATAAGATATAATATATATGTATAAAAATTTTGGGTCATTACAAAAACATCCACACATAGTATGTAGTATAATATAAATAAAAACTACTAAAACAAATTATAATAAATTCAACATTTCATAATATAAGTAATAATAAATAAGTAGCATCACATACATAAACTCAATAGGTATCATTATACAATAATAAATAAACCAAAAGTGGTCCTAGTCACCCTGGTTGATACAAGAATATCCCAAAATAAAAATATAACTGAATCGCTACTAATAATCCCCATGTGGCCCATTAATCAACCTCCATATTCGAGGACAACTGACGCAAAAAACCCCAATGTCATCTAGGAATAAGAAAACCAAGCTTGAGCACCTAAAAGGTAAACATGAGAGACTTTATACAAAAAATGTTGTGTGGATGGTGTATGAAAACAACACCCAATAGGATTTCACCAAAGGGTTTCGACAATTAATTTAAAAATACATTCCATATAATCTAATTTTAAATACAATTGAAAAATAATTTTTTCATTTTTTTAAAAAAATAATAAATATAGTTAAAATTATAGGAACACACATTTTCCCATTTCTATTTTAAATTAAAATAATCACTTTAAAACACATATTTAAAAACCACAAATATCATATAGGTTTTCCCTTCTTTATTTTAAAATATTATGTCAAAATCATTTCCAAAATCCTTCTAAAAACCAACTCACAGCACATAGATAAACATCTTTAAAGATGGAATGACAATATCAATAAAACACATAAAAAATTAAACCACCAAAGGTTCTATATTCTTTAATCAAGCAAGGGATCTAAAATAAAAGTAATCCTTTATGTCAAGTCACCAACCAAATAATTGGAGTCATATGATCTAACCAAGGTCCCAATTTGATAAAGTCTTATAGTTTACTAAACTAGAACTAAATACTATCCAATGTTGTATCCTAACATAAGCCACCCAAAAATCTTTCATCAAGACTAGAATTAGGGGCACTCCCCACTATCCCTATTAAATAACAAGGGGACACTAGAAGTGTATGACTATTAAGTTTGGCATAGATATATACTTCTCAATTATTCACTCGGGTTCCCAAGACTAAAGAAATGTGAGGGTGATAAAACAAAAAATAAATACAACCATTATAAAACATAAATAATAATATCACCCTCACCTCTAACTCCCTCATAAGAAATAGCCCCTGACATCCATCACCTAGTCTCCACATACATCAAACATCGCCATTAAAAAGAAACATACATGGGGGGTCAAAAATGTTCCACACACACACACATTTAAAATAATATTGACTTCTCCAAATAGTCCTTGAAATCCAATCAATATTCCAATTATCTATATAATAATCCAAAATCAATTTATAAAACTGTTCTTAAAACATTGCTTTTGAAATCCCCTGCAAAATAAATTTATAAACAAATTCTAATTTTTATAACAACTATATGATTATTAAAACATAAATTATTAATTTTTCCATGATTAAAAATGGTTAAAAACATTTCTCAATTGTGTATTTTAATAAAAAAATATTTAGAACATTTTATCAATACGTGATATTTCAAGTATCACCTGAAATACCAAGTAAACCATTATTTCAATTGAAAATTTTCTTTTAAATAATTTTAAAATCCATTATAACTAAAATTTATAAATATAATTTAACAAACATGGAGGTTTGGAACCTTGAAAATGCAATGATATGTTAAATAAAATAATAACACAAAACCATCTTCTTCATTTCAAGAACAATCAAGCTGGAAGTTATCAACTTTGATGGTAAACACTCCAATAAACCTCGAGTAAATCTAATCAAGTCCTGGCCACACACAAAAAACCCATGAGTAAGATTCCTCATACCCTAAATCTGATTAGGTAATCCCCTGGGATTTTTGGGAGAGGGAGAAACTGAATGAGAGAGGAAAGTGGGAAGGAGAAGAGAGAGAAAAAAGAGAAAGGTGGGATTACCTTTGGGGATTCATATTAAAATGCAGGGAGGGGATCTTATAAATCAAAGGTAAGGGAGGATACTCCCTTGGGATATCTCCCATGGTCGAACATGTGATGGTAGGGGGAGAAGATGACAAAAATCGCTAAAAACATGATATGGTAAAATGGTATTTTGACCATTTTA
This sequence comes from Viscum album, assembly GCA_963277665.1. NCBI lineage: Eukaryota > Viridiplantae > Streptophyta > Magnoliopsida > Santalales > Viscaceae > Viscum > Viscum album. The sequence goes on along the minus strand of OY728127.1, from coordinate 1,326,514,873 downwards.
AAAATAAAACATCCCACATGAAAGTAGTATTATACAATACAGCTAAGGAATCCATGCTATAGAGCTCTCCCATTAAGCACCTATTGTGGAGTGGTCTAAGGAACATGGTGTAGTTGGCCAAAAATATTTTTAAGGGGATCAAACCCTCACCCATACTTCTATGTTATGGAATTATTATTTATAGCATTATCACAACCACACAGCAACACCTCATGTTGTAGCATAGTCCAATGCATCTTGAAAAGGTAGCACCTCGGGCACCTCATAAATTCCTCCTAGTTTTTTCCTCCTATATCTATATTCTTAAAATGTCCCAAATAGGGATCAAACCTCAACTGAAACTTTCACTCTTGATCTAAACCCAAAAATTTCAAAAAGACCTAAATTCAAAATACACACTATGCTACACTAACACGAGGGTGTTATAGTTTCCCCAATAATAGATTCTCTACTATAAATCCAATTGAATTCACCAAATAGATTCCTAGTCATATCCGTATAGAGTCCCTTTATTCTCATCTCCAGAGTCCCACTGGATAATGCAACTTCTCATTACCCACTACAAATATATGATCCAAAATAAGAAAGATCACATTCTGTTTTAGGCTTATTCTATACCTCTTGATGTTGATATACCTTTATAAACACACTAGATCTACTGGTTTTCCTATTCATAATATCTTGAAGAACATTGATAGCTGATAGTTTTGATTAGATCTATGAGTGTCAAACACTCACTTAAAATATTCAGTGATCTAACTCTTCTTATCTTCTAAAATTTTTGGGATCACAAGTCTCATCCACCTTTAATGACTCCTAAATTTATTCTCTTATTATATCCTTGATAATTCTACATATCATATTCTAAAATTCACAATTCCCACCCTAAATACGTTTTTTCACATATACATTTGAAATTTTTTGGTATAGAGGAAGTGCCTATTTGGAAGTAGCCAAATCAAATTTTTATCATGATCAATAAATAATCCAATATATAAATGAATAATAACTTCATGAACAATTAAATTGATTCAATGATTAATTTACATAAACACTGATACAAAGAAGAAAGGATCATAATATATGATTTATAATTAATTTATAAAAATAAAGAATAATGTTGCATAGGAATTCTTTATTTGTTGAATATTCAGTGAAACACTTATTATCATACCACTATTTTAGTGAGAGGATTTAAGGGTATAATCCCTATATAGGTGATCTACACATTCACTACAAACCTCTAAACATCACCATAAAAATAAATGGGTTCTAGTGTAGAAGATTCTGATGCTTGCATCATTCGTTGATGATCGTCGTAAGAATCACTTTGAGTTAGGAAGTGTTCTTATTCTCCTCTATAAATTCAAGATAGAAAATTAGGAGGATCTCTTTCTATTATTTAGAGTATTCTAGTATAAGATCTCTATCAATATTAAGATAATTATCTCTATACTTTTATTGTGCACAATGATGATTAGGGTTAAGAATTTTATAATCAAATTTAAATAAATATGGGGTGAAAAAATAATAATTTAACATGGAGCCTTATTATTTTATTAATACCTAGTGAAACCCATGTCAAAATAATATTTTTTTATTTACTTGACATGTTATAGATGTAACATTCCAACCATGGTTTTCTATGAATATAAACTAGATCAGTTCACCACATGAGCTCTTGCACACTTCCCCATTTGTCAAAAAGCTACTAACTAGTAGTGGGGGTATAGGTTGTAACCATGGGGAGACTATACCCTAGTTATTAGAGTGTGAAATAATATTAAAATAATCAAACATCGTCCACGAATAATAAAAATAAGAGTATGCAGAAGAAAATAACCAAAATAAATAATAAATGAAAGGCATCAGGAAAATGGTTATACAGCAATGATCTCCCACCTGAATGACCACATATATAAATAAAAGAATAATAAAAAATAAAATTAGGATAAAATAAATCCCTGAGATATTCCTCAATACCAATCTCTAATACCTTCTGAGCTACCCAACTCGATCATGAAATCTCGAGACTATTCCCAACCTAAACCTGTAACCAGTGAGGTCGGCCCAAGTACCCAAGTATCATAGTGGCCTAATCAAAGTGTGAGTATAGCTCAGGAGGTAACTGCCAATTTGGTTCCATAAATAACTAGTAAATGTAGTTTATTTCCATGTTACATGATTAGAAAATAAATAAATAGAGATAAAGAACAAATAATTAATCATTTATGATCCCTAGGTCTTGGGTAGCACTCGGTATCAACCCAAATTGTTTATTCTAGTGTTAAGGTATCTCTAAGAATGTATGGTAATCATTCCTACCAATATCAGTCCCATGTCCTATCCCTATGAGTATATAACAGTAGATTTGGTGTGTATTCTAGAAGTATCAATCTCAACTGCCAAATCCTAAGAATCCTGGGAAATAATGTGTATATGTGTGTATGGTTCAACATTCGATCCCCTATAATCCATGGAAATCAATCATTAATAATCCCATTAATTAATAGGAATCATAGGAAATCTAATTTTTATGAATATCATGATCAACAATGGATTCCCTAGCATCTAGGACAATCCAATATGTGGGTAAGTCTAGCTCAAAATCCGATTACTAGCATCCATGTTAATCAATCATCAAGAATCCCACTAATTTCTAGGAATCTTGGGAAATAGAGTGTGTATGAATACCAATATCAATAGCATATTCCATGGAATCCCTAGAAATCCAGTATGTGGGAAAGTTTCTCTCAATAGTTAATTCTTAGCATCACTAGAAATCTAATGTCTTATGATTGATGGACAATTCCTAAGAATAATAGGAAATAACATGTGAGTATATCATGCTCTATAGCTTATTACCTGGTGTATAGGGAAATATAGTATATGGGAAAGTCATGGTCAACAACTGATTCCTATAATTCCAAGAAATACAATGTATCAGGCTCAAATACCTATTACTAGGCATCCATGGAAACCTCAAGTTTGTGTGTCTGTGTCTGTCATTCTCAACAACTAGAATCTATGAAAATCAAGTATCTCACACTCTATGGATGATTCCCATGAATCATAGGCAATCACATTTTTTTATATCAAGCTCATATGATGGATACTAGGTATCAATAGGCATCAAATAAATACTAGGATTAATAGTTGATTCAGGTTCTAAGGTGACACCTACAATCATCACTACCCAAATCTCATACACACCCTCTCTAGGGTAAACTTATCACTAGGGAACCCAATTGGGTCCCATTTTACACATCATAAACAAGGACACCTCATGAGGTTCACTCAATATTAAACTAATCCCTCAGGCTGAGCCTAACACTCAGAGGTCATAATATCTGTCGACATCATCGAAGTCTCATTAAGTCCTCATTGGCCTACTAGGCATGTCCCACAAGCATTGATCTCAAGAGATAAAGCTCAAAGATCTTCTCAATAACCAAGTCACCTTCGGTCATTTCAAACACCTGACCTACTCATAAATAATAATGGGGTCTACCCAGTAAGGAAATCATGTCTTAGTATGGTTGTAATAATCACACCATGGTCATCTAAATTATTATAAAGGCTCTAAATCCTCTCATGGTCCCCACATAGCCAACCCTTAGGTTATCAATCTTAACTCATCACCCACCACTACCTAGGGGTCACTCAAGGAACCTATCACTAGGTCTTATATGTCTTGCTCATTACTTTTTAATTTAATTTCCACCCCTCAAGGTATAAGTGTCTCAACGCAGACAATTTTAATCAAGGACTTATCCATCAGTGGCTAAGGAAATTAATATGGTTCCCAAGGTAGATACAACATATCACATTCCATAAAAATTAATCATAATACCATATGGAATTTATGAGGGAATATCTACCTGAAATATGATCCATTTCCTTTTTAATTTACTATATAGAAGCTCTTACTAGGATTTTCTAACTCCAAGATCACCTCCCAAACTCCTTAATTTAGAAACAACATCACATATTTAATTATAATAAATTTACAATTAATTATAAAATTCATTTATAGTAACTCACAATTTATTCTCAATTTAATTCAATTAGGCCTAAAATATGAACAACGATCCATTCGACCTCATCACCCAAAAACCACATCCAAAGGCTTGTGAGAGGTCCCCAATATATTCCCAACACAAACCTAGGAAAAATACTTAAAAATAGAACCAATTACATAGTAATTTAATTTAATTTAATTCAAAACCCTTGGAAAAATACCAACAACTGCATACCTCCATCAAAACATTATGAGACGGTATGTTGATACCACCTCAGGATATCCACTTATTAGTTTGTATAAACCCCCTATAAAAAATATATGATTCGACTATGCTCTAGTGGAATCAAGACCAAAACCCTAAACTAGAGAAAAAAAATAAAGAGGAATGAAAAGGAAAATTAATAAGGAAGAAAAAAATGAATCTCACCTTAAATCACAAATTAATGCACCCAAAATCATCCTAAATGACGGAGGGTCGAAGAGGAAGTTAGAGGGGAGCTCGGTCGGCCCATGTGTGTACAAGGGAGAAAGAAAATAGGGTTGGGGTATAAATAATTTGAGGGGTAAAACTTAATTTTCCACTTTTTAATGAGTATTTTTGTTTGGAAATATGTTTTTCCAAACCATGTTCCAATTGTGTAGTATGAACTATCCATGTACACCACTTTATCATGGTTGGGATGCATGGTTTAACAAACCATGCTTCAATAATAAAAATAATTTCTATTTTGGTCTGAAACAATTCTCACAGTTTGTCTGTAATTGTGGGAAAATAGTGTGTCATGCCCCTGGTCCAAGACACCCCCACATATTTTACCCTATAATATGTATGTTTTTTCCAAAGTCATGGACATAAACCACGTTCTATATAATTAAAGATTAATACATCCTTACACTCAAGGTTTTGTATGGTTTATCTTAAAACATACACACCAAAAGTGCACCCTGGGTATAATCCTTCAAAAACTTCTAAAAAAATTTCTAAAACACCTAAGAGACTCCCAAGAACCCAAGGAACCTCTCATACCTCAAAAAATATTCAAAAATATTCTATTTAGATACTCTAAATCTCTGATTACTAATATTAATATCAACTCTCAAAATGAACCATCCACCCGACTTAAAATTCAAATTCCCCCTAAATTTCATAACTCCAAAAAGGAACTAGGTTTTACAACCTCCCCATATTAATACATCATATACTTGAGAAGTCACACCATCCATCCAAATGCATATCTTGACCTACCCCCATTCTCAATTCATAACTATATCACTATGTTCTACCTATGGATGTCAAACACACTTCCCTTACACCACTCTAAATACAAGGCAGTCAACTCACCAAAAACTCAATCCACCTCTCATCTCTACTACTGAAATACTAATGAATCTATTACCCATGACTGTTTATCTCATGAAACCATGGTTTTATCAATCAAACCATCTCCAAGATCATGGTGCACCCCACTATAAGGCCAACTCAAAAGGTATAATTTCAATCCATAGTGCTCCCAGCCATCATAATTTCCCATAGAAACACATTTGCAATGGTATAATGAGATTATTGGTACATTCTACACATAATTATACCAAATAACATGTAAAAACATCATTCAAAAACCAATATCACCTCTCATCTCCAATTCTCAAATTGAATTAGATGAGTACCCACCATCCATGGAAAAGTCCAAAATATGAGAGATTTTACTCCCATCCAAATTCCCAAAACAAATTCATCATACCTGACGTGACATACCTGATGTGGTTTTTAACCCACCACATCTAATTAAATGAAAAAAACACTCGTTGAACCTCTTTTATTCATCCCATTAAATAAATGATCAGCCTTAATTGTTGATGTGCTATTTTATCACCCAATAATAATGGTTAATCCTACAAAGACATCCAGAGATTGTAGAAACATACCAAACCAAATTTCAAATAATACTTCTAATGAAATTGAAAGATTAGATCCTGAATAACCAAAACTCCCACACTAATATCACATGATCACTGGTGCATCATCGATCAGAATTATGCATGGAAAATTTCAAAATCATCTTGAGATAGATGCCAATACACTGACTTCATCCATTATCATATCTGAATCCATATATGGTATTTAACATGGAACCAGATAAATCAAATTCACTAGATCACAAGAATCTAAAATCCACATCAATTAGCCAATTATTTGGTCCCACTACACCCATAACCCCACCAACACGGGTTTGGACGTCCACATCCTACACTCCATCCATTACCACATGTAATGACTGGGTGTGGTCATCTAACTCACAACCGATCACTATCATGAAAAATAAATCACCTTTTATTCTCATCTCAATAAAACTTTATCCACTATATCCTTCAAAATTTATATCATAATGAGGGTCACTCCCTCAAACAGCTAATGGGTCACTCCCCACCAAATTGAATACCTCATACTGCTCCTTTATTTCCACCTCAACAAGTTTTTCACTCCTCCTGATCCATGTGCACCTATCCCAAAAATCATTTATATAAGATCAACCTAGATAATTCATTTCACCACACCTGATCCATGTATGATGTCTCCTCTTCCATGGAGGGACATTTCTCATTTCATAAAAACTCCAAGGAAAATAAGCTCATAAGAAATTTATTGATTCCATCGGTCCTCATCTCATACACATCCAGTTATTGATTTAAAATTCAACAGTGTCATGTGTATCAAGTATGTGTTACCTCAACCTCATCCAAAAGTAATGGGTGCACACTCCCATACCACCTAGTAACTTAACTCGACTCAGGATCAAAAAGTTACATCTCACTGTATCTAATATCATGTCCCTAAACCACTAATTATACTCCATGGCATGTAAAATACATCCATCCAGAGTACCCTCTACACTCCTCTTCAAAATAAAAAATCCCTCTAATACAAAATTTGATCACACGGTCATCCTTAGACCTAGGTTTTGTTTTAAAATCATAAAAATGAATCCACATTACACTACTAGAATTCAAGGTATTTGCGACGGGCCCCGTCACAAATATCCCATTGCAGAAAAGATCATCGCAAAAAATATTATTTGCGACAGGCCCATCGCAAATGGTTTTTGTTTATATATAAAAATATATATTTGTGACGGGCTGTCACAAATAAGCTATTGTGACGGGACTTTCATTCCTTCGCAAATAGGTAAATAAAAACTTATTTTCGACGGGTCTGTCGTAAATAAGTTGTTGCGACGGGCCGTTCATATCGTCGCAAATAGGACAATAAATAACATATTTGTGATGGGGTCCCGTTGCAAATAGCCCCATCACAAATACTGAAAAAAATAAAAATAAAATAAAATAATTAATATAAATCATATAGTATTATATAATATTTATATTTATATTTATAATATAAAAAAATTATATTATTATAATATTAATAATAATAAAATATATAAAATAAAATTATGAAATATTAATATCGGAAAATAATAATAATATGAATACTATTAATATAAATAATATAATATTATATAATAATATTATTAATATTAATAATATAAAAAATTAACATATTATTATTATTATTATTAAAATAAAAATACATATTTATGAAAAAAATATTATTAATATTATTAATATTATAAAATATTAAAATTATCAATATTCACAACAAATATAAAATATTAATAAAATATTACTATTATTATTATTAAAATAAACAGACATTAAAAATAATACTAACAAGTAATAAAATATTAAAAATAAAAAAAAATTAAGAAATATTTGTACCAATATGGAAAGAGAAATTGTAAATAGTTAATATTACAATAAGCTACGAACTCAAATTTTTGTTACATGTTAAAAAATCACTAGGCGGTGGATAATCTGGAGGACCTGGAGGAGATGATGGAGGAAACTTCATCCCTAAACTACGAGTCAGATGACGCATGTACTTCATCTGTTCCTGCTGCCACTCCTCATATCGACGCATCTCCTCATTATGCTGCGCCTTCCATTGCTGCTCCCGCTGAGGCATCTACTCTTACTCATGATTATTACTAATTATTACTAATTTAGCAATACTTAGAAAAACTGCTCCTGATTATTACTAATTATTACTAATTTAGCAATACTTAGAAATACTTAGCAAAATGAAAACTGCTTGAATAATGAAAGGAAATTTGGTAATCATCATTGTGGAGATGATTACAAATTTTCTCTTCATTATCCAAGCAGTTTTTGTTTACTAATTGTAATTATATCTAATTATTACTAATAAAAAAATTATATTAACAATATTTATGAAAAAACAATATTAATATTATTAAAATAATAAAAAATTTATAAAATATTAAAATTATCAATATTCGCAACAGGCTTTGCTCTATTCTTAACATGTTCAAATCTCAAAGGGTCGCCAATTGATAGGTCATGTGCAATAAAAAGTTTGTATCCACCATCTCCAATGTAAACTCTATAATTGTTCGTGCAAGGTTGATCACCTCGCAAGTAGTGTTGTAATAGGATGACCAAAGTAATGTCGTTCTCGTCTCTAAGAATCATCTCACTCCCTTTACATAGATCATTCTTCCTTAAAAATTTGAGGGGACATCAGTATCTTTCCCTTGAATTTTCAAGGAAGAATGGTCTATGTAAAGGGTCATGTGAGATAATTCTTATAGATGAGAAGGGCATGACTTGGGTTGTCCTATTGCAACGCTACTAGCAAGGTGATCAACCAAGCAAGGATAATTATATCTAATTATATTTAATTATATCTAATTATATCTAATTATATCTAATTATATCAAATTATATCTAATTATTACTAATTATTACTAATTATATCTAATTATTACTAATTATATCTAATTATTACTAATTATATCTAATTATTACTAATTATACCTAATTATTAATAATTATATCTAATTATTACTAATTATATCTAATTATTACTAATTATATCTAATTATTACTAATTATATCTACTTATTACTAATTATATCTACTTATTACTAATTATTACTACTTATTACTAATTATAACTAATTATATCTAATTATATCTAATTATTACTAATTATTACTAATTATTACTAATAATTACTAATTATATCGAATTATATCTAATTATATCTAATTATATCTAATTATATCTAATTATATCTAATTATATCTAATTATATCTAATTATATCTAATTATATCTAATTATATCTAATTATATCTAATTATATCTAATTATATCTAATTATATCTAATTATATCTAATTACATCTAATTATTACTAATTATTACTAATTATTACTAATTATTCCTATTTATTAATATTTATTTCTATTTATTACTAATTATTGCTATTTATTACTAATTATTACTAATTATTGCTAATTATTGCTAATTGTTACTAATTATTCCTAATTATTCATAATTATTGCTAATTATTGCTATTTATTTCTATTTATTGCTAATTATTTCTAATTATTCCTAATTATTGCTAATTATTGCTAATTATTAGTATTTATTAGTAATTATTAGTATTTATTACTAATTATTACAATTCATTACTAATTATTACAATTTATTACTACCTATTACAATTTATTACTAATTATTATTAATTAATTCTAATTATTATTAATTATTCCTAATTATTACTAATTATTCCTATTTATTACTAATTATTCCTATTTTTTACTATTTATTGCTATTTATTACTAATTATTGCTAATTATTTCTAATTATTTCTAATTATTGATAATTATGCCTAATTATTGCTAATTATTGCTAATTATTATCAATTATTGCTAATTATTATTAATTATTGCTAATTATTACTAATCATTGCTCATTATTACTAATTATTGCTAATTATTACTAATTGTTGCTAATTATTGCTAATTATTTCTATTTATTTCTAATTATTGCTAATTATTTCTAATTATTGCTAATTATTCCTAATTATTAGTATTTATTTCAAATTATTAGTATTTATTAGTAATTATTAGTATTTATTACTAATTATTACAATTTATTACTAATTATTACAATTTATTACTAATTATTACAATTTATTACTTATTATTACAATTTATTACTAATTATTATTAATTATTGCTATTTATTGTTATTTATTACTAATTATTGATAATTATTACTAATTATTGCCAATTATTCCTAATTATTGCTAATTATTCCGAATTATTAGTAATTATTACAAATTATTAATATTTATTCCTAATTATTACTAATTATTCCTAATTATTACTAATTATTCCTATTTATTACTATTTATTGATATTTATTACCAATTATTATTAATTACTTCAAATTAATTATATACATTACTAATTATCGTTAATAATTATTAATTACTACTAATTATTAAAAATTAATACTAAAAATTTCAATTTATTATTACAAATAAATACTAATGACAACACGATTTAAATTTTACTTAATTACAACTAATCAATAATAAAAAAATTAACATAAAAAAATAAAATAAATAATAAATTAGAAAAACATAAATACCTTTAAGACTGATTTTCTATTGATGCAGATGGCTTCACAACTTCTTCATGAACAAGAAAATTAACTTAGAAAAATTATCTCTCTAAAATCCAAGTTTAGAGAGAAACAGGATCTAAAATTTGAGTGGAATGAGAGGAAAAATGAATGGGGGTATATATAGGTTAGATTATTTGTGACGGGATTATTTGCGATGGGTATCCCGTCACAAATAGTATCTTTTGCGACGGGACCCGTCGCAAATACCTACGCCAGCATTAATTACTGTCGGCGGTTAAAAAGTTATTTGTGATGGGACCCGTCGCAAATAGTCCCTACCGACACACCTTTTGCGATGGGACGACATCTCGTCGCAAAAACCTATAAACCGCCGCTGGTTATTTGCGACGGGGCCCTTCGCAAATACTTAACTATTTGCGATGATGGAATCCCACTGTCGCAAATAACCTTCACGCGGTTTGGCGCGCTATCCGCGCCAAACTATTTACGACGGGAGAAAAAATCTCATCGCAAATAGTTTGTTATTTGCGACGGGTCGTTACCCCCGTCGCAAATAACCTCTTGGATGGACCTTTTGCGATGGGATTTATTCCCGTCGCAAAAAGCCATTTTTCCCGTAGTGTTATACGACTATGCCACTCATAAATGCATCCAAAATATACAGGGGCAGGTATGATATCAATACTTCCCTCAAAATCCCACTTTTATACCATAAGAACTAGCACTAAATTTGTTTTTCACATGAAAATCCATGGAATAACCATTATTATAACATATACAGTAGCACCATATATGCACTGATCTTAAGGAAAGAATCAACCAATGCCTTCCACATTCACAACATCTAAGGCATCGCCATAAATACTTTACACATTTGGTATAACATCTCATACCTCAATCTCAAACACAAAGCACCTTCCCGTTATTTTTTATCTAGGCCACTAACAAGCCCATATTATCCTCACTCAAGTTACCCTCATATATCTCATCTCATCCATATCACCTAGATCTCCAACATCATGAGTTGTATCTTAAATAATACGCTCGCCCACCTAACCCATAGGTCATATCATATATAAAACATAACTTTCAAGTAATAACTCCTTGATCTTTTCCTAATACCACTCAGAAACTCACATATCAAACTACCCACTCTAGGGTATCATACATTGGGAATCACTTACCATATCATTGTATACTTGGGCACTAGTTCTCACTGGGAATCCATATACAAGAATACCCCTTGAGAATCCTTAATCTCAAACTGATCCTCAATGGGCCTCCATATACTGGACTCACCCCCTTGAGGATCATGATCTCATCTATTAGAATATATGTATATAATAGCATCACCATTGAAAATTCATGTAGAGTATCACATAGTTGTATGGTCTAGTTAAATAGAATACCATCAATAAGAGGTACAGTAAAAAAAGTCTATATTTGTTCCTATTAAATAGCAGAAGTATTTCCCACTTATAGCTAGATTGTATGTTTATTTATATCTCACAACATAGAATCATTGATGACATGTAAAAAATAAAATATTTCTCTAAGAAAAGGCATAAATCATCCTTATGATGGTTATTCATGGAAACATTTTGATCAGTTGCATCCTTTTTTTCATCAAAGCATCATAATGTGTGATTGGGTCTTTATACTAATTGTTTATATCCATTTGTCTCTTAGGGTATTTGATATTCTTATCGGCATGTATTTATAACTTTGTAAAACTTACCTCCTTTAATATTGATGAAGTAACCATATATATTTTTAACATTACTTATTCTTGTACATCCAAAAAATAAAATTGATGTTTATTTGAATCCATTGATTGACTACGTAAATTTATTAGAGTAATTATGTATGTACATATGATATTGTTTCAAAATGAAATTTCACAATGAAATATGTATTAATGTGGACAATTAGTGTGTTTAAAAAATATGGAATGTTATCTGGATAGAGTACACATGGTCTAAAATCAAGTCAGTGTTGTATGAGTTGTGGTAAATTTTTTATTCTTATCAATGAAAGAAAACATTGTTTTTTGTTTTTCATCATATATTTTATCCTAGAGACCATACCTTTTGAAGGAATGGAAATAATTTCAGAAAAGTTACAATTTAAAATGATAGACCTCTAGCAATGATCTCAGTTATTGACATAAAATCTATTATCACTTCATTACCACCTATTATATTTAGACTAACTATGAACTAATAAAAAATGTATTTATTTGGGAAATATCACAATTGGATAAACTGGGGTATTTTTTGGACATTCCATATTGGTATAATTTATTGTTTTTTCACAAGTTAGATTCCATTAATATTGAGAATGATTGTTTTGAAAACATTTTTTATATAGTTTTAGACACACCTATATATACTAAAGATAATGTAATAGTATGATTAGATCTTTCCCAAATATAAAGGCATCCAAAACTTGAGTTATTTGAAAATTAAAGATCACATAATTTAATGAATAAAAAATTGTATTACGCACATTATAAATAAAATCATTTATTATTATGTCAGTGGATTTTATATTTGAGGTTACCAGAAGTTTATGTATCCAATTTGGCTCGATTTATCGTAAATGGTCATATTACCCTATTAAAAAGTCATGATTTTCAAGGTATGATGGAAAGATTACTTTTGATTTACCTAAGAGTGTTGTTGAATTCTTTGATTTGGGATGTGTTGACATAAATATCATATTTTTTTAGAGACATTTGAATAGTATAAATTGACTATGATTCATTGAGTAGGCTGCAATAAAATGTTAATTTAATTTTATGTAAATTGGAAAGAAAAAATGACAGCTTTCTTTGATTTAATGGAACATTAAATATTTCATTTTATAAATGATGAAAAAATTGGAGAACCAGTACAGTTCTGATGGATATAACCATATGAGAGATTCATGAATAAATTAAAAAAAGGTACATAAAAATCATCAATTTAAGGTGTTATGATTCTCACCATATATTATTTTAAGGATTGCAAACAATCTTAAAAGTGTCTAATGTTTTAATTTGAGTTGTTAGGGTTTTAAAGGATTCAGGTTTCAATACCCATCCTATAAATAAGTAAACCATGGTACAGAACCCTTCACCACACCTCAGAAATCCCCATAACTATATTATAGTTCAATGAGAAGTACTACATTATAATATAACTCAGTCTAACTTCCTCTTTGAAAATTATGGTGAAAATAATAGAATTCATGCCATAGTCAAATACTAGATCCTACAAACCAAGGAAATTATACTCTATAAGGTAAATGTCTACACCGTAACTTTTATATGTAGGATTCATCTACGTTGTAACTTGAGGGCTACATCATAGCTACCATGAAATTAGAAGAACCACTAAAACGATCCCATAAGACTCCACATCGTAGCTCTAAACCATACGTCACAAAGAACACCTCTATAATGTATAGAATTGTAAATACCTAAGCCCTAATAGCCTAGATATGGTGGTTAATTTAATACTTTGGTATAAGATACATGTGATTACATCCTGAAGGACCAAATATTTTAGTATTCTTAGTAAAATACATGCATAATTGAATCTCACATTACATTGGAAAACATGAAATACAACATAGTGAAAGTAAAAAAACATGCATCCTTGAACTCATTAAAATATTACTTCTTCATATTCTAGGGAAAGGAAACAAAATAAGGGTCATCTAAAATGCTCGGTAAGGGTTACTTACAGTGGAAGCTATCATGAATCAATAATTTATAATCAATATGGAAAGGTAAATAACTGATCACACATGCCATTTAATCAATAAATTGACTATCATGATTAGATAAGTTATAATAAATATAGAAAGTTAAATAACTGACACACATGTCATTTAATAAATAACTTGACTATCATGATTAAATAATGCATAATTGAAAGTCAATATCGTGGGCGCCCTCAAATGATTAATGGTTTTGGAGGTACTTAGGTGCAGTAGAGTGGTTGACCAAGGTTGTCTCTCAAAAGAAGAAGTAAATTAAAAAAACTTATTAAAGGTATTCTAAAAATAAAATAAAAGAGATTAAAAACACTACTTTAAAGGATGGGGGTTGTTTATCGTTTATAAAATGATAAAAAGTTTGCTGGAAGAAGATTTCATTTTTTTTGTTTTTATTTTTGAAATGAAGTTCGATTAAAAATACGCAACAAGAAGATGTTTTTTTAGAAAATATTTAAAATTCATAATCGATATAACTATACATATTCACTCAATTATTTGTAATTATAATTTATATTAACATTCACTTAATTATAATCCTCTAGTTTGTTAACCCTCGAACCCTACGGAAGTTAACTTAACCACAAAGATGAAATTACTTAAACCCTAGGCTAGCTTCGAAACATGCAATCGCAGCACCCTGCTTTGATTGATGTTCTTAGGTTAGATTATGTTTAGTGGTTAATTTAAGCACATATCAACTCTGTAAATTAGGATTAATTGAGTTTAAATATTGTATTTTAACTCTACAAATTTATCCCGTGTGGTCTTTTATTACCGATTAAGATCGTGCTCTCACAATTTATACAACTTCTGACCTCATGTGTTTTTGTGTCAATTGTTCAATTGCTTGAATAGTTTAATTTAAATTAAAAAACCAATTAATATATCATATTAAGTGTATTAAAGTATCTCATTTATTCAAAATAAATTAATTAATAAGGTTAGAGTTAGATTGATTACTAAAAATAACTACTCTTCCATGGGTGGTGTAGTCATCGTAGAAACGTTTTGCATGTGCAAAGGTTTAGAAAGGATAGAACCCAATAACATTTCTACTCTTGATTCCATAAAAATTAGGAATATTAATATAAGAATAAATTTGAGCAAAACATAATATAAGATAAGAAATAAAATAAGAACAAAGAAGTTTATTAAACAAACAAAAGTATTAAAACACGAAGAAGAAGAAGAAGACTTCGTCGAAGGGATCCTTGCTTTAAGAGATACCCTTATTAAAATGGTTGGATAATTGGATTGGATCCACTTATCCTCTTCCATAAACTTCTCTATTCACATACCAACCCCACCAAATGATAAAAACACCAATTTATAGAGTGGTGGGGAGGCTAGGTTCATAGTGGTTTCAAAGGTGAATGGGGAATCTCGGCCAAATATTTTATGCCAACTTTAACCGCCAATGTGAACACCAAAATGCGTTAATCATTTGTCCTTATATGATGATGATTCGTGAATAATTGGGTTCTAGATCTCCTCTAAAAATTTGGGCCTACTCTAATCATGGATGAAGAAGTTATGGCTCAAATACAGAACCTATCTCCATTCTAGAGAGTCCACCCCAACTTTGACTTTATAGCCCATTTGTACCAACCAAATGCATGATTTAGCTCCAATGTCCTAAATTAAAGTTGTAGGATATTATTTCAGAAAAACATTTTAAAAATATTAAGTTAAAATAATTCAAATAAAATTATTTATTTTTGAAATATTACAGTGAATTTTTAAAGGGTAAAACTTGAATTTTCATCAAATTTTCAAATGAACGATCTAATCCCAAATATTTCATAAATGAACATATTTATCACAATGAGAGGACATTATGTCATTTATTATCAATAAAATATTCAATAAAATTGTGTTTTATCAACTCCCCCACACTTACCCTTTTTCACTCCTGGTCAAAACCTCATATCAAGTAAACATCAATATCAAAACAAAACAAATTTTAAAACACATATCCTTGAGATCCAAAAATTCCACACCAAGAAACAAAACATATCATGCCTCATAAAAAACCATTATTTCAAGTTCTCTATTTATATCATTCTATATATTTCCACTTCATATATCCTCCCATGCTCACAAAACACTTACCTCACTTGAATTTTCTCTTATCACACAAATGTCAATTTTTCAGCAATGTCCTTCTCATCCAAACTCATACAAGGGTCACCATAGGCTTGATAAATTCCTACATTGCCACCTTATGTGATTAAAGTACAAATGTTTATCATGAGGACTTTTTAGGGTTGTTCTGTGGCTTTTAGTTGGTATAATTTAGATGTGAAAAACTCTGAGGTTGAATAAGGAGGGCTTGACTCTTTTTGAAGAAAAATTGCATTAATCTAAATTTCACATTAATATGGTCTCCTCCTCAATCCCCATAGTATCGATTAATGTTCATAATCATGAAAAATAAAGTAATGTGCATACCATTCAACATTTTATTAGTAAAAATGTCAATCTTCTAAAATATGATTTTCTTGAAAGCACTGAATAGGCACAACTTTCTCTCTCTATTAGAATCTCCAGAAAGGCACTGTTTCACTTATCATGAAAGCTCCAGAAAAGGCATATTTTTCAATATGATTATTTTCTTCAATTGCAAATTCATCTCTTTAGAATTTAATTTTCCTCCCAAATTATCACTGAATGTGGTAGCACAACACAAGACAGCTTCCCCCACACTTAAGTTCAACTAGATTATGCAATTTCACTTCAATAGTTGGTTGGATAGGAAAAACTGGCTTGTAATGTGGCTAAACTAACAGGTTGTTCATGGATTATAAGGGCTAAAAGGATTAAATGTTCAAGTTAGACCATTATAAAAAATAATTCTTTGAAATAGGGGCTTTAATACCAAACAAATGCTTCAATTATTTAAACATAAGTACCTCAAAACCTCAAGTTTTGATAGGAATTAATCAAATTCTGGTTAAATCAAGCATGGTTTGGTTCTCTCAAGAAGTGAGTTAAATATAAATAATATGAAAATAATGGTTCAAAATCCTTATAGTAAAGTGATTTCAAATATAAAGACAGTGAGATGTGTCATGGGATTCAAAATTTAGTGTACTTTTCATGAAATTACTAAATATTTAAACTTGAAACAAAATCATTTTCAGCATTCATTTAAGCTTGGTTTCATAGGATTAATTTTTTCACTTGTTGATATTAATTTCAAAATGGTGATGAGAATCATTTCAGCTCAAAAGTTTCAAGAACAAAAAAAATTGAAAAATAAACACACAAAATTTGAAAAACACACAATTTTTTTTTGAAAATCATTGAAAAAACAGGAAAACAATTGAAATTACTATACTAAAAGGTTCCCTCCCCTACACTTAAAATATTGCATTGTCCTCAATGTGAACCCATGAGATTATATATACAAATGAAATGTATAATTTTAAATAGGACAAAGAATAAAGAGGTGAAAGTGTTAGGAACAACCTGTTATGCTCAAGTGATGATGGGGTCATGCAGTGTGATGAAATCCACTGCATTAGTAGGAAGTCCCCCAATGTATTTCTTCAAACGTTGCCCATTGACTATAAAGCTCATTCTAGTGTCCTCTTGTGTGATCTCCACTGCACCATAAGGAAAAATATTAGTCACAACATAAGGACATAACCATCTGGAACGCAACTTACCAGGCATCAGCTTCAGTCGTGAACTATAGATCAAGACTTTATCTCTAACTTGAAATTCTCTTTTTTGGATCATTTTGTCATGAGCTTCTTTGATCCTTCCTTGTAAAGCCTTGAGTTCTCATATGAATACAATTTAATCTCCTCAATATCTTGAATTTTCATCTTCCTTTGGATTCCATCTTGGGCTAAATCCATGTTGCATTTCTTTATATCCCAATAAGCCTGATGCTCAACTTCCACGGGGAGATGACATGCATTCCCAAAAAAAACTGAAATGGGGACATACTGATGGGTGTCTTTTATGTTGTTCTATAAGCCCAAAGCACATCATCCATGTGCTTGCTCCAATCGTTCCTATTCGGATGCACGGTTTTCTCCAAATTTGTTTCAACTCACGATTTAAAACCTCAGACTGGCCATTTTTTTTGGGGTGGTATGGTGTTGATGTTTTGTGTGTCACCCCATACTTCCGAAGAAGGGAAGAATGATTCTGATTTCAGAAGTGTGTTCCTTGGTAACTGATGATGGCCTTCAGTACTCCAAACCTGCACAAAATCTATGCTTTGAAAAAGTCCACAACAACATGAGAATCATCAGTCCTGGTGGCCTTAGCCTCCACCCATTTACTCACATAATCAAAAGCAACCAAAATATACAAAAAAACAAAGGAACTAGGAAAATTACCCATAAAATAGATGCCCCATAGATCAAAAATCTCATAGAATAGTATGGGTTGTTGGGGCATCTCATGTCTCCTAGAAATGTTCCCAGTGTGTTGGAAATGAGAGCATGACTTACAAAACAAATGAGAATCATGGAATAATCTAGGCCAATATAATCCAGAGTCCAAAACTTTCCTAGATATCCATTGGGGTCCAAAGTGTCCACCATAAACAAGTGTATGATATAATTGTAGAACAGACTCAAACTCATGATCGGGAACACACCTCCTAATAACTTGGTCACTACACATGAACCAGAGGTATGGATGATCCCACACATAATACCGAGACTCAATTTTTAATTTTTGGACTTGATGTTTCTTTAAATTCGTAGGGATTTCAAAGAAAACAAGGTAGTTAACTAAATCTACATACCAAGGATCCGTACCTGAGATGGAATAAAGATGATCATCGAGGAAATTGTCCCAAATTGGTACCTGGTACAAGGTGTCATTCTCTAGTGTGTGAGTAAGCCTACTCAGAGCATCCATCGGATTAGCCTAGGCTTTGCATCTGGATTCTTTAATAGGTACCTCAGAGCTGCATGGTTAGAAAAAACAACTACTTTAGAGCCCAATAAATATGAACAGAATTTATCTAAAGAAAATATGACAGCAAGAAATTTCCATGGTTGTGTAGTTTTATTGGGCTGAGTCTAGTGTCCTAGATGCATAGGCAATCACATGTGAACGTCCCTCTACCCTCTGAGATCATACAGCTCTAACTACGAAGTTAGAGGCATCACACATAATCTCAAAAAGAATCTACAATCGTGGGGCCTATATGATCAGTGGAGTGGTCAGACACTTCTTTATCTCATCAAAGGAAGTCCTAAAAGAATCGTCAAATACAAAATCAGAATCCTTTTGAAATAATCGTGACATAGGAAGAGCAATCTTACTAAAATATTTGATGAAGCACCAATAAAATCCCGCATGGCCTAGGAAAGATCTAACATCACGCACACATGAGGGATATGGTAAGGATGAAATAATTTCTATCTTAGATCTATCAACCTCTATCCCATGTTTTGTCACTACATGCCCTAAGACAGTTTCATGTTCTACCATGAAATGACAATTTTCAAAGTTCAAGACCAGATTCTTCTCAATACAATGATTCAACACCTTTCTCAAACCATAGATACAATCATCAAATTAAGACCCATACACTATAAAATAATCCATACTCCATGAAGGTCTTAATAAAATCAAAAATAAATACTCACCATGCATCTCTGGAAGGTACCTGGGTCGTTGAAAAGTCCAAATGGCATCCTTCAATAGGAAAACGTACTGAATGGACAAGTGAATTTTGTCTTCTCTTGATCCTCTAGAGCAATAGGAACCTGAAAATATCAAGAAAATCCATCCAAGAAAAAGTAGTGTGTTTCCCAACTAGTCTCTCAAGCATCTGATCAATAAATGGGAGGGGGAAATTGTCTTTGTGAGTGGACTAATTTAGTTTCTTATAATCAATACACACATGACAACTGTTTTTCACCCTCATTGGAACTAACTCATATTTCTCATTTTTAAAAATTGTAACACCACTTTTCTTAGGCACAACCTGAATAGGACTCACCCACTGGGAATCTGAAATGGGATAGATTATACCTGCCTCAAGCAATTTTTCAACCTATTTTTTAACAACTTCCAGAAGGGTTGTATTGAGTCTCTTTTGTGTTTTCCTCATTGGTTTTGCCTCATCCTCCAACAAAATACTATGCATGCAATTAGAGGGGCTAATACCTGATATGTAATCAAAGGTCCACCCAATTTCCTTAATGTTCTCCCTCAAAAGATTCAAAAGTTTTTCTTCATGTTAAAAAGGAATATTATTAGCAATTATAACAGGTAATCTCTCGCCACTCAACAAGTATGAGTATTTTAGATTTGGTGGAAATGGCTTGAGCTCTAATGAAGGGGGTGGTGTATAGATGGAGACATTGAAGGAACTGAAATATGTGCACAAATAGCATGATTATCAGAATAGAAATCATCATAATCATATAATAAAGAATCAAATCCATAAGCATACTCAATAGACATGTCATAATCAGAGTTCAAATGATTAGAATATGATTCCATTTCAAAATTAAATCTAAGAGAGTCTTGTGCATTAGAAATAGGTGTGGAAGTACTCTTATACATCAAACTAGAACCAATACTCATAATCTCCCTAAGAATAGGACAATAAAATTACATGGGGTTTTTATTTGGTGGTTCAAAATTGGAGATAACAAATGTATAATGGTCCTATGAGGGGTAATTCATGGAGTCCATAACATTAAATATCACAACTTCATCCCCAAAATCCATGAAAAGTAAACCCTCATTGACATTTATGATAGTTTTTTCAGTTTGAGGAAGGGTATACCTAAGATAATTGGAGCATGAGAACTTACCTAATCATCCTCCATGTTAAGGATGTAGAAATCTACTGGAAAGATCATGTCTCTTACCTAGACAAGTACATCCTCAAGGACTCCTACTAGATATGTTCTAGCTCTATTCACCAACTGCACCACTACTCTCGTTGGCTCCAACTCACTAACCTGTAAAGAAGAGAATACAGAGTGAGGCATCACATTTATGGAACCTGCCAAATCACAAAGAGCATCAGAAAAGTGCAACTCCCCTATGGTGCATGGGATAGTGAATGTCCATGGATCCTTGAACTTTGTTGGAATTGCTAGAATTAGTGTAATGAGTGCTAAAACATTCCTTCCAAGATTGATCCTTTTATTTCCCTTGATCCCTCTTCCATTGGTACAAAGTTATTTTAAAATTTTGGCATACCTTAGGATTTTCTTAATGGATTCAAGTAAAGGGATATTGATCTCCACACACTAGAATGTATCCAAAAATTATTTTTTCATCGCCTCATCAGCCATCTTTTCAGTTTGAATAAATCAATTTGGAAAATAAAGGGGTTTAGGAAGAACATCATCAATCTTTTTCTTACCTTTATCTTTCTCCTTGGGTTTCTCATCAGCTGGTTTTGAATAGTTCTTCTCCGGATTTGAGGTGAATCCTGATAGAATGGTGGGTGCAGAAGTATTATTTGTTTTCTTACCACTTCTTAATGTGATGGCACTAACATTCCCCTTGGGATTTGGAGTAGGTTGGTAAGGAAGTTTTCCAGAGTTCTTACTTACCAGTTCATGGAGGTAAGTGGAAATCTGGCTCATTTGTGTCTTCAAATCCCTTAGTTCTGATCCTTGACTCTTCATCTCATTCTGTTTATTAAGAACAATTTGCTTCAAAAGGTCATCAGTGTTAGAATCTACCTTTGGTTGATAGTTCCCTTGTTTTTTACTTGTTGATACTTGAGATTCAAATCTCCTTTTGGGTAGTTGGAAATCATGTTTGTAAGGTAGAGGCTGGTGGAAGTTTTGTTGAAAAGGGGGTCTTTGTTATTGTTCAGGTCCATACCTTATGTCTGATTGATCCTTACACCCTTGGTTCTATGTGGGTGAAAAGGAATAAAACTTCTTTTGGGATGTGGCTATTGTTGTTGTTGATATAGTCTCCCAGGGAATACTGCTGCACAATCCTATGACTCTTGTAGTTGGGGGAAATTGTCAGTTGGGTGGATTGTCACAGTAAAAATGCCACAAGGTCTCATAGGAGTGGGTTGGTATGTCTTCTGATCCATAGTGATTTGCCTCACCATAGTGGTCAATTCTTCCAACTTGGTATCAATTAAATTACTCTCAAGAGAAGAAGGACTTACCTGATGTACTCCCTTGACATGCGGTGTACCTTTATCGCCAAATTGTTGGGAGTTTTGGGCCATTTTTTCGATAAATGCATGTGAAGCTACTAGTGTCTTTTCCACCAATGATCCTCCAGCTGTGGCATCCACCATGATCCTCTCCATAGGTGTGAGTCCTTCATAGAAGCACTGTATGAGGAGTTTCTCACTGATTTGGTGATGCGGGTAGCTTGCACACAACTTCTTGAATTGTTACCAGTACTCATACATTGACTCACCTTATGCTTGATTTATCACTGATATCTCCTTTCTGATGGATGTGTTCCTTGATGCTAGAAAAAATCTCTACAATAAAGGACGTTTCAAATCGTTCCAACATGTTAAATCTTCAGGTTGTAAATAATACATCAAATCCTTAGTAGTCCCATCAAGTGAGAATTGGAATGCTCTAAGTTTTATTTGATCTTCAGAAAAATTTATTGGTTTCATTGTTGAGCATAATACATATAATTCTTTTTAATTTTTTTTGGATCCTCACCAGATAAGCCATGAAATTTTGGAAGAAGTTGAATTAACCCATATTTTAGTTCAAAGTCTGATTCGAGAGTTGGATATGCAATGAATGTAGGTTGATAGTTAATATCAGGTGCATCTAACTCTCGAATAGTCCTATTGAGTTAATTTTTGTCATTTTTATCCATTTTATCTTGTTTTATATTTTTTTTAGAAGAGTTTACAATTTCAAAATTCCTATAGTAGAGGAATTCCCTAGTTGGGTAAATGTTGACACTTCCCGTAGAACGAGATTGTCTAATTTGAGCCCTAAGGTTGTGCTCAATAATGAGGTCTAGATCAAGGAGATCCTCAGGATGGGATCATGTCATAAATAATAGAAAAAATAGAAATGAAAATAATTGGACACCAATATCATTATATGATGTTTCAATTATGGTTCGAAAAAGAATAGGTGGGGAAGAAAGAATGGAAAATAAAATGGAGGATAAGAAGAGAAACAAAATAATGAATAATAATAAATAACTTACCTAAAATTGGTTGAATAAAACACTTTCCTCCCTATAAATGGCTCCAATTTTAAAGTCACTATCGTGGGTGCCCTCAAATGATTAATGTTTTTTGGGGTACTTAGGTGCAGCAGAGTGGTTGACCAAGGTTGTCTCTCAAAGGAGGAAGTAAATTAAAACAACTTCTTAAAGTTATTATAAAAAAAAAAGAATTAAAACACTACTTGAAAGTATGGGGGGTTTTTTATTGTTTATAAAACTAGAATAAGTTTTCTGGAAGAAGATTTCATTTTTTTGTTTTTATTTTTGAAATGAAGTTCGATTAAAAAGACACAATAAGAAGATGTTTTTTAGACAATATTTAAAATGCATAATCGATATAACTCTACATATTCACTCAATTATTTGTCATTATCATTTAGATTAACATTCACTTAATTATAATCCTCTAATTTTTTAACCCTCTAACCCTATGGGATTTAACTTAACCAAAAATATGAAATTATTTAAAACCTTGGCTAGCTTCGGAATATGCAATCGCAGCACCCTAATTTGATTGATGTTCTTAGGTTAGCTTATGGTCAGTGGTTAATTATATCACATATCCACTCTAGAAATGAGGATTAATTGAGTTTATGGATTATATTTTAACTCTACAAATTTATCCCATGTGGTCTTTTATTACCCATTAAGATCGCACTCTCACAATTTACACAACTTCTGATCTCGCGTGTTTTTGTGTCAATTGTCCAATTTCTTGCTTAGTTTCATTTAAGTTAAAAAATCAATTAATAGATCATATTTATTGAATTAAAGTATATAATTTATTCAAAATAAAGTAATGAATAAGGTTAGAGGTAGATTAATTACTAAAAATAACTACTCTTCCATGGGCGGTATAGTCATCGTAGAAACGTTTTGCATGTGTAAAGGTTTAGAAAGGGTAGAACTCAATCACATTTCTACTCTTGATTCTAGCCAAATTAGTAAGATTAAGAGAAGAATAAATTTTAACAAAACATGATAGAAGATAAGAAATAAAATAATAACAAAGAAGTTTATTAAACAAACAAAAGTATTACAACACGAAGAGGAAAAAGAAGACTTCGTCGAAGGGATCCTTGCTTCAAGAGATACCCTTATTGAAATGGTTGTCTAATTGGAGTGGATTCACATATAATATGCCCTAAAATTCCTAATAAATTTCCCAACTCCATAAAAGGATAAAAACACCAATTTATAGAGTGGTGGGGAGGCTAGGTTCAAAGTGGTTTCAAATGTGAATAGTGAATCTCAGTCAAATATTTTATGCCAACTTTCACTGACCATTTGACTGCCAAAACACATGACCAATCTATCCTTACAGTAGGATTATTCAGGAGAAAATTATTCCTAGATCTCCTCTCAAAATTTGGTCCTAATCCAAGAATGTATGAAGAAGTTATGGCCCAAATACAAAACCCATGTCTATTCTGGAGAGTCTATCCCAACTTTGACTTCATGGCCCATTTTCACCAACAAAATGCATGATTTAGATCCAATTTTTTAAATGAAAGTTATACAATATTATTTCAGGAACAAATTTACAAATATTAAGTTCAAATAATTTAAATAAAATTATTTATTTTTGAAATCCTACAGTAAATTTTTAAAGGGTAAAACTGAAATTTTCATAAAATTTTCAAATGAACGATCTAATCCCAAATATTCCATGAATGAATATATTTAGCACAATATGAATAAATTATGTCATTTATTATCAATAAAATTGTGTTTTATGAATAATAAATATTGAAAGGAAAATAACTGAACACGCATTCCATTTAATCAAAAACTTGATCACAAAAGGTATCCACTGATAATATCAATGCAATAATCTCATGGATAATAATAATTACATTCTCAATGAAGTAAATTATTAATATAGGATGTCACGATATCAAATATCATGATATCTATATGGTCAATTCATTGTGACAACACAGTTTAATCTATGTGTAGGTGTACACCAAAAACCCATTTAAATAAGGATAATCAACTAATTCATCTCATGAGACAACTGATGTATCAAGGGGATATATAATTCCAGTCCCCACCTATCACTTCATTCTCAAATAATTCCTCATACATATAATGATCAATTTAATTCATAAATAATATTCCTTGTTAGTAAATATTCATATTAAGTAAAAAATACAAATTTAATAATATTTCCTCAGTCAATCAAATTAATTTCAAAATAAAACACAATATGTAAAAAAGGTATATAGTTTATGAAATAATCATATCCATGATAAAAAAAATATGTATATTTAAGATAAATAGAATTTCCAATTATCATAAGAAATTAAATATTTCAAGAGAAAGTAAATTATTAAAAAAATTAATCAAGAGAGTGAATGTAAATACTTTCTCTAGTCAAATTGATCATAAAACATCCAGAGAAAGAATAAGGATGGTATCCTTAAAACATATCCCAAGTGTAATATAAGTAAAATAAAGGGTCGTTATCATTTAGAAATATAAATACCAAAATATGATCATTTAAAAATTCTTGAAGAAAATACACTTTACTCTTTGAAAATCAATTTTAAAAACTAGAAATTTCCAAAATATTAGGAAAATACTATCTTTTAAAATAACCTTTTAAAATTTTAAAGTATGTTTCAAATCAGTGAGTGGTTATGATGTTGGGAAAGTTCATATAATGTTGAGTATGTTAAAATAAATATTCCTTTCACATTTTTGTAATAAAAGTCAAAAAGTACCATGTTTATAAAATGATAAGAAGATTCATTTTAAAAAAAAAATTAAAAATCCTATCATGTGTAAAAACATCTTTTAAAATAATAATATAATATTAAATACATTCTTGAAAAAAATTACAAGAAATTTATTTAGATGAAAAATGGTTTTCAACCTTATAGAAAAATAAAGTCATATTTTCTTATAAACATTTTCTCAATTATTTTATGTAATGACTCAGATTTTCCATGTATTATTTTTGGATATTTTATAGATTATTTTTGAGACTAGGTGCTGAGATGGAATGAAATTCTAAGGCCCGATGTGCTCAGAATAAATGTTTTAAATATATTAAATATATTAAACAACATGCACATGTAGTTTTACTAAAAAGTTTAATAACTTCTATATAGTGGATCAGATCAAAAATTGGAGGGCACCGTTGAGTTTAGAATGTGGGTTTTTTTCTAGGCATGACTTAACCTTGATCGGTGTAGGGTGTTTATAGAAAATTCATCACAAGAAAAAAAATTAAAAAAATAATTAAATAAATTCTTTTAATTATTTTTGTTGATGTAGAAATTGGATAGTATTTAAATATACTATTATGTTATAATTACATGGTTAGTCGCACAACCCTCAAATCATTGGACAGCTATTTGAGAGCTTTTTAAGGATTTATCTCATACGAACGACGATCAGATCATGGATCGATGATCGACATACAACAGATTCGAAGGATCAGGCCAATTTTTGTGATATCACATCGTTCTTCATTATAGATTGATCCACCTTTAGGTAGGGAATTTTTTTATTTGGATTTATTCCCCATTTTTTATTTCTATTAAGAATTTGAATCAATCGACCAATAGATTGATCTGAAGATCATGTGTATTACAGGATGGGTTTTATTATGAGGATTTAATTGGGAGAATTACTTGTGGTTGTTGATTCTTCAATTTTTTATTCTAATAAAAATAATCCAAAATCAACATGAACATCGATCAAGGTCAATTCCTCTTTATTATTTTTTTGATTTTATCCCCCGATTCTCCATTCATCATGGGAGTTCTTTGTTTGGCCTAAATTTCAACATATCTTGATGGATCAATCATTTTGTACTCATTTCTTGGAGAAATTATCTGAAATCATAGATCTAGGATTGACACAATAAAATGGAGGTGTGATAGTGGTAAAAGAAGTGAATCAGATGATATAAATACCTGACTTCATGTTCTTTTGCATGCAATGAAGAATGATTTATAAATCCATTTTCTGAGTGGATCAAAGGGCCGAATATTTTTATTCAATTATGGAAAGTTTTTTCATGCCTGGATTCATGACTTTAGAGCAATTTGTTCACTGGATTGAAGATTGGATGAAGGATATGACATGCGGATTCCATATTTGGGATTCTAGAAAATCTTGTGTTGCATGGCATCTAAACTATATCTACACACTGTGTGGGTCACCCTATGTAGTGGATAGGGTTTTAGGACAAACTTAAGTATCACACAACATGTTACTAGTTCACATGGTGACTGATCACTCTCTAGCGGCTCAACGTGTACCACGATCGGTACATGGACACAGGTTTGGAGTACATGGGTTGGAGCATACCATGTACTCCCCTCACACTGACAAATCCCGGACCAAAGTACATGGGCTAAGCCATGTAATGGAACATAGGAAAGGGTACATGTGTTGAATCCATGTACAAGCACATGGGTAGAGTACATAGGCAGCCTGCACGTCGTTTACTTCTATAAGAACTTCAGAAAGGGATATGGGATGTTTATACAGGTTGGACCCTAGGTCAAGGGACATAGAGTGTAGCCTTTTTACACGCTTTTTACTTTATTATACATGGCTTGGATCCATTTTCCTCTATTTTATGGACAAGTAACATTAGGGTGTGTTCCCCATATCCATTTCCATAGTGTTAGTATGGAATCATCTCTTACTCCTAGTACAATGATCCCTTCAACTAACTTCTTGGATAGAGTAATTGGAATCCCTCAGTGAGGCACGGAGTTAGATCCTCTATTCATCTTTATGCCCTAAGTGGAGTTCTTGGTATCATTGTGACCAATAGTATGGAGGTTTTGATCCTCCAATTATCGGGTTAATTCAGATTGAGTTATTGGTATCACCTCATGGACTTGGGAGTGATGCTCATATATGTATCCTATTCTCTTTGAACTATTATCATGTACTTCTAATGGAGAGACCCTACGAGAACTATCTCTCAGACAGACATCATCAGTGCTATCAAAATTAGTAGTGTGTTCCTCTAGACAAGTGCTTTTTGTAACCTTCGAGCAGAGATCCTAGGCTTACATACTATGGTTGTGACTTACCATTTTAATATTTTGTGTCTTTGTTGAGTATATCCGGATATTCTTATCATATGTTATGTAGACATATACCTATGTAAAGTAGATTATGTTTCCTTTGTTGTATGCTTTGTGGTTTTCAGGTGTCCTATTAAGTATTGTTATACTCACCTATGCATAGGATTTTCCCACACATGTCGTGTCTTGTGTAGACGATTGACCATTTGATAGAGTCCTTAAAGGCCTACGACCAGATGTTGCTTAGTGAGACCAGATAGAATGAGGTGTGTTTCTGCGGTATTATAACAACAGTACCAATTTTACTTTCAGGTTGGACTTGTGTTTCAGACTCCTCGTGGTGGGCTTGTATTTGACCCTACTTACTTTCCTTTACTTCCTATCATGCTTTGGTTGTGGGATTTAGATTTATGAATGTGTTGTTGTTCAATTATTTTACATTTCTACATTATATAGGCCTGGAGATGTGTAAATGTGTACAGGTTCTTAAGCTAAGTCCCCCCATGTTAGTGATATTCCTTCTTGGCGCTAGTCTCCAACCCCTGGCCTACTAGAGGTAGGCTTGGTGAGTCGCGGAACGGGACCCATTAGAATGAGTCATAAAATTTTGAGTAAAAAAGAGAGGATAATTTTATTATTACTTGTAAATTTCATTAATAATCATAGTATAATAAAAATAAATGGGTTTATTAGAAAATGATCAAATAATTTTCTTCAATGTAAATTCATCCATAAACAATACCAATTAAAATTAGATTAAATCATAAACCCCTACCAAGATCATAACATTAAAGTAATATTTAATAAAAGAAGTAATTATGTGTGTCAAATTTAAATACACATATAACATTTTTAAATAAAACATAAAACAATCAAATTTTATTACAAATATAATTTTATAATATCAAAGATAATGAAGAAGTAATATAACCCAACAAAAATAAATTAACTTATAAAATTCCATAAGACTTGGTAACCTTCCAGTAAAA
This sequence comes from Viscum album, assembly GCA_963277665.1. Classification (NCBI taxonomy): domain Eukaryota; kingdom Viridiplantae; phylum Streptophyta; class Magnoliopsida; order Santalales; family Viscaceae; genus Viscum; species Viscum album. Next base: position 1,326,485,341 of record OY728127.1, on the reverse strand, counting down.
TACCATTGAATGAAATTATTCAAATAGAAAATTAAAATACCTTGAATTATAAAGTATTAATGATATTACATGTAAAATGGGTATTATATACACCATATAAAATAAATTAGGTCCATAATATTAAAATATTCTTCAATAATGAGAAATTGAGACGAAGTCCCTTACCTCACGCTTCCCTTTAGTTGAAAATGTTTTAACTTTAAGTATAATGTTTTTAAGAATTTTATTAATTTATTCCAGAACCATATTAATATTTATAAAATCATATATGATCTTTTTATAAGATCTTATTACTTTTTTTAATAATATTTTATTATTTCCACTGTTTTGGGTGTTAACTACTTCAATTTCTCATGCATGTTTTTTAATGGTAGTTTTGGTTCTTGTACATTAGATATAAATCCATAATCTAAATAATTATTTTAATGTTTTAAATATCATATTTATTTATTGGATACAATTTTTAAACCATTATTTAAATTTTTACATGGAAAATGAATCGCATCGCTTCATGAAGGTGGTAGGTTAAACGTACACACGAGTGATGATATAATTCCCTTAATGAGTGAAAGGGTAAGGAAGTGGATGATATATTAATTTTAAATAATTAATATAGTATCATATTTATCATATATATTCATTATTTCCATTATTATGACTATCCATGTGAGTCGGTGATGGAAAACAAATTACATCAGTTCGTGAAGCGGTGATCCATCGTACACACTAGTGACGGAATTGTTTCCCATTTGATGGATAAAGAGATGGATAAATATTTTTTCATAAAAATAAAAACATATAAATATATGGTATATACTAGTTTTATTATATTTATAGTTTTAATACATAATTAAATGTGGTAAAAGAAGAAAGAAAAATAATGATCTTTGTTAAGACGATTACCTTCTCATAGAGAAACCTCCTTCGAATCTCTTCTTAATGACCCTAGGTTTGGTCTTTTCAGAAGACCAAAAGCTCTAGAATGTGGCTAATAAATATTAAGAGATATTTTTTCATGGTTTAGTGTATCCAAATTTATTTATAGGTGTCAATTGTAACACCCCAAGCTTCCAGGATATGTTTCTCTTTTAATAATGTAATAGCTTGTGTTGTACGCAACTTCGAGTTCCAGCACACCACGACCAATCAAACTAGACGTTATGAATATCAATACACACTTTTTTAAAATTTTATTAATTTTATTTTTCAAAATGGACTTCATTTTTGGATTCATAATATCAAAATTAGGTTAGGGTTAAGTTTTGGTATTTTTCTGAAAACATTCAATTTTTTGATGAATAGTGAAAAACACTGCGTTATTGATTAAAACTGACTTTTTATTTAAATAATTAGTTATTTTATTTAAATTTATTTTAGGTCAAAATAGATACATAATACCTATATATTTTCAATTTAATTCATTGGATTCATTTTATTATAAGATTAGATATATAAAATTTTATTGAATTTTTTAACGTCTTTTACCCACATACTAGGCACGTTAAAAAATTTGCATAAAGCATAATTTTACCGCTTCTATGAATTGAATTTAAAAAATCCAAGGCACACTATTTAAATAATTAAGTAAAATTTGGTTCAATATGATGAAAATAATTTTTGGTGAATAGTAACTTTTGAATTTTATTTACCACGGTTAAAAGTAAATACGGTAATTAAAGGTAAAAATGATATTATGATTACCCTAACACATGTCCTAATTCTATTGGATAACTTTATTTCGACCAAAATAAACCTTAGTAATAAAATATGATCCTTTTGGTCCACTTGGATTAGATTAATACATTTATTATTATTTTATTTTAAGAAGAGTTAAAAGTGTTAAATTCAAACTTTAAAATAACTAAACCATTTTTAATATATGGTTATACATAAGATAAACTCTACTATAAATATCTATTATAAATATAAAAATAGTTCCTAAATAATTTTTATTATATTTATAATTTTTATACATTAAATAATTAAATTTATTTATGACACAATGATGATGTAGTAATTACCTTATTATTGAAAGATTAAAATAATTGATATTATAAATATTAATATAATTTTAAATTGAGACTTTTGATGTATTCAAAGAATTTTATAGGTTAATATGAAATGTTAGGGTTTATTAAATAAATTTTTTTCTAATTTATAAAGTTTTTATTACTTTCACAAAAACCAAATACTAAATAGTGTCAAAATTGACATAAATGAGTTTTTAAAAAATATATTGTATTGTTAATTGATATAATATTCCTAAAAATATAAATTTGTAAAAAGGACATATATAAGGTTATATATATAAATAATTAACCACTTGGGGTTCTCTTGTATTTTTATAGTAAGTTTATTAACCATTTATTATAATAATACAAGAATACATAGTAAAAGTTAAACTATTTAACTAAGAGTTAAATCTAAAAGATAAGGTTAATATGGTGACCTAAACCTGTCTAAAACCTATTTTTTGAAAGGTTTTAAACCCATACCATCGTTATATTCTAAATAAATCCTTTTCAAGCCATTATAAATTGAAAATGATTGTATAATAAAATAATATATCAACCTTTTCCTAAAGTGACCCTCACCTCTCTTACAAAAGGGTACTTCCCCTTCTCTTAATTTCACACCTCCAAATCCATTTGTATGGGCCAAACCCCACTCAAATATCCTCCCAACTACCCTAACTTCAACCTATAATCCTTACTTTTATCAGAATCCAACCTAAGGAGTCCTTTTGATCAAAACAAAAGGCAGCACCCGAAGAAGAGGTAATAATTTCATCACCTCTATCAAAGTTCTTTTCTTCTTCCAATTCCTCTTTCTTTGTTGTTACCATAAAAAAATGATAACTACAGTACCTTATATATACTATGATATTATTATAAATATTTTACAACTATATTCAATATTTTATCCATCCTACAAATGACAAAGTCACCATACGTGCGTACGTATGGCTTACCGTCTCCACATCGTGGTGTAGTTTGTTATTCAACACTTCATTATTTGGATGAGTATAATAATGAGTATAATTGATTAAATAATAAATATAACATGTTAATGACTATTTATATATGATATACCATCCAATTACATACGATTTCGCCATCAATAGAATGGTATTGTCACTTGTGCGTACATACGGATTACCATCCCCACGAACGTGATGAGATTCATTCTCCATCGTAACCATTCAAGAATAATTTACATTTTATGAATAAAAATAATGTTTAAGAACTTAATATAATTCTGTATATGAATCGAATACATCCTATCTATATCAAACATGACTTATGTAACAAAATATATAAATCAAACGAATTAGTTAACACCTGAAACAATGATACTACTAAAATATTATTAACAAATAAACATTAAAAGATCATATATAATATCATATTTTTGTATATGGTTATTGTATAATTTAATAACAATTATTTAACTATTATAAAGTATGTAATCATACCCTCGACCAAGGAAAAGTACAAGGTAAGGGTTAATTCTACAATCTCTTCATTATCCAGGTTGTTTATATGTGAGTATCTATTGGGACCTATTTATCGTCCACATCTGTGTTTCTTAAAACTGTATTTCAAAACATTTTTACTATTTCCTATACTATGGGTTAATATAATTTATACCCTTTTTTAACTTTTTATAAAAAAATTTATAAAGGAATATTTCGGTCGTTTTCCAAATAAGGTCATTTATGACCTTTTCGACAAAATTAAGGAAAGAATGTTTTTTTAACGTATACGGTTGGTGAGGCTATTTTCCGCAGTTATAACATCTTCGAAGATTCCCTTACAAGCTTATAAGAATATTTTCAAAATAAATGTTTTCTTTTATAAATATGTAACTTTTAAATGATTTCAAAATAAAGAGATATCTCTCTAAAATAGTTTTGATTTCATCTATGTCAACATCCTTTGGTGGATTTTACACTTGTTTGAAGTTAATTTATTATGATACAATCTTCCATATTGTATTGAAGGTTTTGTGATATGTTTGACTATGGATGTGTTATTTTCATACCATTCATGGTTTATGGTTAAAGTATTAACATTTCGTATGCTATTTTTAATACGAATGTTTATATTATGTTACAACCTTTTCATGTGAGGAATGCATTGGACTTAGTAAGTGACGGGTGGAGCCCGCTATAGCTCCTCAATGCATTGGTAGGTCTCATGAGAAAAACTAGTTTCTTGGCACAAGTCCTTGACAAAATCTTATTTTTAGTCTTAGCACGAGGCCTTTACTATGTGGTTATGATGTCCGGCATTATGCATTCCATCGTTATGAAATTGTCTATTGATATTACATGTGATTATTTGACTAGTATAATATCCATGTGAATAAGTAAATGGAATTATTTGATTTATCTTTTCCATATTATGCTTAAGTTTAAGTTTAAAAGGCTTATGTTTTAGTCTTATACATTGCCTTAAATGTTTATACTTATTTATGAAAGTTCCTGCTATATTGTTGTCCTTACTGATCACCTGATCTCACCCCTTTCTATGTTTTATTTTTTCCAGGATGTGAAGAAGTATATTACGACTGACCTGAAGGGATAGTCTAAGGGATATGAATGTGTTCAAAGGAGACACAATATTATTGTTTTTCATTTCATACTGTAATATAAAACTTATGTATGTATCTAGCACTTCCAAGGATACTAAACCTGTAACACCCCAAGATTTCATAGTGTGTTATTTCTTCAAAATAATTAAATAACTTGCACTACACGCAACACCGAGTTCAATCACACCATGACTTACAAAAATAATCCATTCAAAAGCGGTTATGAATAGTATTATCTAAATTTTAAACTTTATATAATCCTTATAATTTTAGAATCCATATTATGAGTTTCTTTGATATAATGCAAGAACAAATTCATTTTCAGTATTGCACTTTTATCAACTTTTAATAGTGAACCCTTTTTAAATACAATATTTTAAACATATTGACTAAATGGGGACATCAAAAAAAATTTAAAATGAAACATCCCAAGCTTCCACGGTACGCTTTCCTTTGAATAATACAGTAGCGTGTGTTATACGCAACTTCGAGTTTTAACACACACCACAACCGATTAAACTAGCCGTTGTGAATAGTAATACCTAATTTTTGAAATCATATATATTTTATATTTCAAAATGGACTTCATTTTTGGATTCAGAATATCGAAATTAGCCTAGGGTGAAATTTTGGTACATTTCGGATAACTTTCATATTTTGATGAATAGTGAAAATTTCTAAATTTTAATTAAAAACAACTTTTTTAATCAAAATAATTAATAGTGATAAATTATGAATTTTAGTGGTTTTAAAGTATATTTAGAATATATTTTTACCATTTAATATAATGTTGGTCATTGGACATAATTTTACAATTAAACCGAACATAAACAAGTGTCAATCTTTTGATAGTTATTATCTCTTAAAAACACGCTTTTTGTTTTGACAACGGGAATTAATTTTAAATTAATTTCTGCCACTTCTGTGTTTTGAATTTAGGAAAATGGATTCCATATTTGGAATCAGGATGTTCAAATTGTGTAAATAGGTAACTTTTATTTTTAGACATTTTGAAAAGTTACTGTGGTAAATATTTTATTTACCATGGTTAAAGGGTAAATCCGGTAAATAAGGGTTAAAAAAATAATATTATAATAATACTAAATTACCCTAAAACGTGTCTTAACCCTATTGGTTGATACATGGTCGACCATGGGCATCTTTGGGTCTATTTTGGGACCCCATGGATCCACTTGTAAGTGATAATGACACATTATATTAATAAAGTTAAAATAAAAATAAAAATGGCATAAGCTTACATCTTTTAGAAGAACAATTTTTACATAGGGTTATACATGTTGGATTTTCTATTATAAATATTCATTAGAAAGATAAAAAGATTTACTACATAATGATATTTTATTTATAATTTTTAGACATTAAATAATGTATTTTATTTATGACACAATGATGATGTAGTAATTACTAAAATAGTGAAAAATTAAAATAATTGATCTTATAAATACCCAAATAATTATAATATGAAACTTTTAATGAATTAAACTAATTTTCTATGATAATATGATATATTAGGATTGATTTAATTGACTTTTTTCGAAGTAATCAATCTGTTAGGAGTTTCACAAAAATCAACTATTGAATAGTGTCAAAATTGACATAAAAGAGTTCTTAAAACAAATATTATATTATTAATTGATATTAAATTCCTAAAAATGTAATGTTCGGCCAAGAGACTTATATTATGATAGGTTCCTCATTAATGGACCACTTGGGGGTCGCTTGGATGTATATAGTAAGTTTATTAACCATATTATATAAAAATACAAAGAGACATTGTAAAAGTGAAACTAATTAACTTAGAGTTAATACTTAAAGATAAGGTTAATATAAGTACCCAAACCTGTCTAAATTCTATTGGTTGAGTGGTTTTAGACCTATCCCCACCTTAACCTTTGAATAGTCAACTTTGGATCCATTAGAAACCGAATATGAATTTATTATAAATTAATATTTCTAGCTTTTCCAAAGGTGCCCCTCACCCCTCTTATAAAAGGGCACTCCTCCTTCTCATTTCTTCACACCTCCCAAGCCACTTGGCTCGTCCAAACTCTGCCCAACTAAGCTCCCCACATCCCTCTCCTCCTCCTTGAAGCTTCCCCTTAGGAAGAAAGCATTTCAAGAAGTCCTTTGGTTCCAACCAAAGTGAGTTACCTAAATTAAAGGTAACGATTTCTCTTAAATTATTTTCATTTATTTTGCTTCTCCAACCCCATAAATCTTTTTATTTCCTTTCTTTTGTAACAACACCAGTATCCTCAATATACTAGGATGTTGTTATAAGAAGTATTCAAACTACACATACACACAACTCCATCTAATGGATGATGAACATAATGTTTCTGTGGATGGCAAACTAACGCCTCACGAAACGATGATTGTTCAAAAACATCTTACCGCCTCTCATGGTGGCCATTATGATGGCACTGTAATTAAATATGATATTAATGATATATATTTTATATATAAGCCTCTGTAATTCCATTTTATTTCATACCATTATTCGTTTCATGTTGTATATACATACGATAATTTCATTTGAGGAAGTGCGGACTACCGCCCCCTTAAAATGATATGACTCGTTCATACCACACATGGAACGTATAAAGGATGGTGTTAATGAATTTAAGTAACATATATAAAATATTATATTATACTGGAATAGTAATATACCTATGTATCATTTGGATTCGATTCTTTTAAAATAAAAATTAAATGGAAGTAGCGTTCATGCGTACGTACGGACTACCGTCTCCACGAACGCGATGAGATTCATTCTCCATCGTATCCATTCAAGTATAATTATCATTTAATGATTTAAAAATGATGTTTAAGGACTTGATATCATTCTGGATATGAATAAGATACAACAAACATGACTTATGTAACAAAACATATAAAAGAAAATGAGTAAGTTAACACCCGAAACGACGATAATTCTAAGATATTATTAACAAATCAATGTTAAAAGATCATATATGATATCATATTAATATATATGATTCTTGTATAATTTAATAACAATTATTTCACCATTATACAGGAGGTTAACCTACCCCAACCAAGGAAAAGTACAAGGTAAGGGTTATTTCACAATCTCTTCATTATCCGAGGTTGTATTATACGTAATAATCTACTGGGATCTCTTTATCATCCACATCCATGTTTCTTTGAAATGTATTTCAAAACATTTTTACTATTTACAAGAATATGGGTTAAAGTCATTTATACCCTTGTTTAAATTTTTATAAGAGGTTTATAAAGGAATCTTTCCGTCGTTTTCAAAACAAGGTCCTTTTTAACCTTTTCGACTGAATTGAGGTAAGAATGTTTTTTTTAACTTATACGGCGGGTGCGGTTATTTTCCGCCGTTATAAAATCGTCGAAGCTTTCCATACAAGCTTATAAGAATATTTTCAAAGAAAATGTTTTATTTTATATGGATCTTAAATGATTTCAAAATAAAAGGAGATACTTATTTAAAAAGAATTTTGATTTCATCTATGTCAACATCCTTTGATGGATTTTAAGATTATTTGAAGTTGATTTATTATGATACAAAACTTCTATATTGTATTGAAGTTTTTGTGATATGTTTGACTGTGGATGTGCTATTTTTATACCATTCATAGTTTATGGTGAAACTATTGACATTTCGTATGCTAGTTTTAATCCGAATGTTTATGTTATATTTCAAACTTTTCTTCAGATGAATGTGCTAAACAAGTATGTTCCGGGTTGGGGACCGGTAAAAGTAAGCCCTCCAGGTTGGGGACTGGTTAAAGTAAGCCCTCCAGGTTAGGGACTGGTAAAAGTATGCCCTCCGGGTTGGTGTCCGGTTATTAGAGGCACTCCGGGTTGGTGTCCGGTTATTAGAGGCACTCCGGGTTGGTGTCCGGTTATTAGAGGCACTCCGGGTTGGGTTCCGGTTAGAAGTAACCCCTAGGTCTTGGGATGAGGCCTAGACAATGAAATTAACATTTGACATTATGCATTCCAACATTATGAAAGTGGTTATTGATTTTTGCATGTGATTATTCGATTAGTAGAATATCCATGTGAATAAGTAAATGGCATTATTTCATTTTACTTTTGCCATACCATGTTGAAGTTCAATTTTAAAAGGCTTTTGTTTTAGTAATGCATTGCCTTAAATGTTTATTCTTATTTATGAAAGTTTCCGCTTTATTGTTATCCTTACTGGGCATTTGAGCTCACCCCTTTTCTATGTTTTATTTTTTTCCCCAGGATGTGAAGAAGTAAATTATGAATGACCTGCAGGGATATTATGAGGGGATAGTAGTGTGGATTATGGAGACATTATGTTGTTGTAGTAGTTTTTCATTTTATGATGTAATGTAAAACTTATGAATATATCTAGTGTTTCCAAGGCTACTAAACCAATCGGTCTTTCGAGATTTGATCTTTCTTGTGATCATGCCAATGTTATGTAATAATGCACCGACTCTGGGCAACTGGGGTCGGGGCGTTACAAAACCGATTAGTCTTTCGAGATTTGATCTATTGTGATCATGACAATTTTATGTAATAATTCACTGACTCTGGGTAACTAGAGTTGGGGTGTTACATAATAAATTATGGGAGGAAGTTCCCTTTTATAATTGTGGAGGAGTATCATTTTTTGTAAATACCCAAAACTATTCAATAATGAGAAGTCACTCTTACCCCAAGTGCCTCAAAAAATGATAAATAATGTATTATATAGAATTTATGGTCAATAAAAACACCACCAAAAAAACAATTGTGTTTTTTACATGTTATAACATATCCTTAAGTTTACTTTATTTTTTCTATTTCTTTTTTAACCATAGTAATTAGTTTTTTCAACCTAGGTAATTTCTCCTTTAAGGATAAAATAAAATGAGCCTTATTACATAATTTTGAATCATTTATTCTTAAAATTAAATCCATTTCATCAAATAAAAATTCCACATTTGTGGAAAATTAGTTTTAACACAAGTGCATGTAACAAGCAAAACCTTATTTTAACGTTATTCGTGGTAAATAAATTTTAATATATTTACTAATCATTATGAAAAAAAATTAATTTTTATTTTTATATAATATTAATTATTATTATTTAAAATATTTAACCCATTTTTTTAAATACTATAAATAAAATTAGTAGAATTTAATATTAAAATAAACCTGCAAAATGTGTCAAAAAACAGTTTTTCAAGAAATCCATACATTAACTATATCACTAGTAATAATCATTATATGGATTAAAATTCATATGGTTAGATATATAATATATACATTTCATTTAACACTTTTCTTATTAGTGGTTATTTTAATTAATTAAAATGGAGGAACATTATGCACTTAAAAACAGTTTTCAAACAAAATGTGTTTTTAGCCTAAAAATAAAATTATATCAAAATAAGGTATAAAGATGATTAAAATGTAAATATTATTTTAAATATAACTAAATAATACTTTTGTTACTTTCAAATAAAATTCATATCATAATGCTACTTTCAAATTGAAAAGAAATGATAGTTTTACAAAAAATGGTATTTTTCACTATTTACTGAAAAATCACTCTTTTCAGAAAAAGCTCAAAATTTAAACCTAATATAATTTTGATATGATTATTTAAAAAATGATATATTTTTATAATTAAATTTTCTAAAATTGTTATAAATTAATTATAATTCCCAAACATAAAATGAAAAGTAAACCCATTTTGAGAAAATGTATTTTGAAGCATAAAATGACTACTAAAAATATGAGTGACTATTTACTAAGAATTTATCAATAAATTTTTATTGATTAGGGCCTATGTATATATATATATATATCAAAATCTGGTTAATACTATTCATACCATCCAATTCGATGGCTAGGTTATAACATTCATATTTAAATAATATATTTTGTGGGCCATTTAAGCTTAGTGTTGTGTGTTATATATGTTATTGAACATAGTGTTCTTATTTTAAAATTGTGATGTGTTACATTTTCCCCACCTTCAATAAATTTCATCCTCTAAATTTAATCATACACTCAAAAATCAAGGATTTTATATTTGAAAATTCATTCATTGAAATCAAACATCATAAAAAAGGTTAATAAAACTTCCTCTTAAAAGGAGGGAAGGGAAATGAAGAGGTCATGTAGAATAAAACATAAATTGTTTTCCAAGTATGAGAAAAAAAATTTAAGTAAAATATATACATGTATGAAAATAGTAAATAATTATAGGGAGTGATAGTGTCATGACCCGACCCTAACCAGGGCTTGAGCCATAACTACCCCAAGCCCGCTACCATAGGCCAGGGGCTGGCGACTAGTGCTAAAGGCATAACTAACATGGGAAGGACTTTTCCTAAGTAACTGTATACACACACACATCCATCTCCATGTAGAAATGAAGAGGAAGAATAATAATAGATAAAAAACACTAGGAGAGAAACCATTCATGTAAAACCTCTAGACGGTACAAGAGAATGGTAGTGTAACATGAAAATTAAATGTGGAAATACACACCTAAATAGAAATATGTCCCAACTTAAAAAAAACTAGAAAGTAAAATGTTGGGTGAGCCTAGCTCTTGATCTCTAAGCTGGGACCATCGTACGCTTTCCAAAGTACTTGGTGTCCCTAAGCACCTCTAAAGTCGCTACCAACTTGTTCATCATCTACATAAGACACGACACGTACGGGTAAATCCCATGCAAGGGTGATTATTTTCATACCAAGTAGGACACCCTAAAAGATAAAGGGGGAGTAGTAAGAGATACAACAAGAATAAAAATACAATAGATAGTAAATAGAAAATAAAAAGTAGTGAAAGATAATTTCTCATCCCAAACTAAGAGAGAGAGAGAGATTATCCTCGTCCAAACATATGGGGATAAACCTAGTGTGTGGATGAACTACATGTCAAGAATCGTCCACCCATAGAAAGAGAGTGAACTCATCCAAACATGAGAATCTAAACATGTAAATCACGTGGCATACCCCACACAACTTTAAAACCTGTGACAAGAGAGTAACCAAATCCAAAGGTATGCATACATATGTATATATATATATGTATATATATATATATGTATATATATATATATGCTCAATCAAGGAATCTCAAATGAGAGAGGAAGGGGATCTCCATATCATAGCTCATTCCAGGAATAAGAGTTTCCAACTGTCCAAAAAATCCATTAACGAATCCTAGAATCTCACACATCTTCCCATAAGTAACTATGTGAAGGCCCACACCTTTTCATTTTACCACATAGTCGATGGGGCACGAACTCAAGAATATGACACGTGCCCTAGTGCATCAGGGGTGTTCCACTCGATAAGAATTCAATAAGGACATGTGCCCAAGCTGATGGGGGGTTCCACTCTGTAAGTATCAATAGAAGAATCACACCTAAGATGATAGGGGGTTCCACTCAAGTGTCATGATGAACTATTCCATATTCGATAGGGGATTCCACTTGGTAAGTAGAGGACCCGTGCCCAAGATGATGGGTGTTCCACTCTATAGGTTGAGGAACCACACCCTAGTGTGATAGGAGGGGTTCCACTCTAATCATTGAGGAACCATGCTCTATCCGATAGGAGGTTTCCACTTTGTAGGTAGAGGAATCATGACCAAGTTTATGAGGGTTTCCACTCTAGTGTCGCAAGGACCATGACATATCTGATAGGGGGTTTGACTTATTGGATATAATACTAGAACCCAAACTGATGTGGGGTTCCACTCTATAGGTATCCTATGGTGATCTCGCCTAATCAATGCCATCGTCGAGCATCGCCTCAAATAATAGATGTGCCCAAAAAATCTCACATCCTATCCCAAAACCCACGACCTAGGGAACCATCACGTTCTATAAAGAAAAACACTCAGGATAGGCTAATCACAGGATAAAATACGAGTCCAAATAAATGATATACGAGATATTGAAGTTTCCAAAAAAGGAAACAAGGGGTACACAGTATGTGAGGGGACCTACACGGCGTGTGGTCCCTCTTCATCACCTAGTCATGTCCTTGGAGGTACACGGATCACCAACCATGTATGAATACATAGTGTGTGGTAGATATACATGGCATGCCCATTCCACCCAGGGTCTTGCTCATGTTGTTGGTCATGCTCATGTATTCATTCTGTGTCCATGTACTTTAGTACATGGCGTACCACTTCATATGGGGTGTTGTCTGTGTCTCTTTCCATGACCATTTACTCAGGCACATGATGTGTGTCTGACCGTGTGCTCCACCACACATATTTTCCACATGTGGAAGGGGGTACATGGAAAGTAGGGATTCTACATAGTGTGTCATCCTTATGAATTCCCAAAACCTTAGCCGCCATAGATAGGTCTCAATAGTCCATGTGTTCTTCGAACTACACAGCATGTAGTTGGGATTTTTTCAAAATTCTGGATCCACTCTAAACTCTTCATATTTGACTGTTCTATCAAGTATCTTGCCTCTTTTTTACCTGATATTAGCAGATCTAGTACAGAACAATCATTTTCGACCATCCGATCGATAGAAATTGGTTTTTGTCATGACGGTGGTTTGTCCCTCAATCTTGCATGCCTCGATTTCAACTAGTATTGATGATTTTATCTTCGTGTTTCAAAATGATCACCCATGTATCATAAACAACCTTAATCTAACCTTGATTTGCTTATCTATCCCTCGCACATCATTTTGTCACAATTTTGGGTGTCCGATCAAGATCGGTACTGACCGGAAACATTGAAATAAGACTGCAGGTCCTACCGGTGAATAACGTGAAGCAATTGACGAGGGTAAGGCACAATAACAATTTTTTAACCATTATTGACCAATATTTCTTATCCAAAAATCAAAAATTGGGATATCCATGTTAGAAAACAAGAATTACCAATTAAATTTCCAATACATATATGCATACTCAGACAACAATTGGCATAGATCAAATAAGGGGATTGATCAACTCAATCAATTTAATCCAAATATATGTAATCAAAAAAATTATTATTCCTACCTACATATTGGATTTTTCTTCATCAAAGAATGTACTTTCTAATGGATTTAGGAATTCGTTGTTTTTTTTTGTCTTGATATGCTCTGATCCAAAGTTTTTTTATTGTCATATGCGATTCGCCGATTGAAAGAGAGAAAGAATGTTTCTTAAAAATTCTGGGGTTATGAAGCTAACAATGGGAAGATTTCCATGACAATTGATTTATAAGAAAATATAGTCAGGTTAAATGAATTAATTAATTAATTAATCCATAGAACGTACTCCCAATGGGTGAGATATCCAAACACTATGCGATGAACTATTTTAGATTGTGTCTAGGGTAAACATTTCATTATGGACTCAACTGTGATCACAGATTTCTGATCTGAGCTTACCTTTAAGATTTATCCTACTTTCTTTAATAAAATTTTCCTATGTATTATAAAATATGTTTAATATTTTTAATAAAATTAATTCTGAGTACACCGGGCCTCATAATTGTACATCGTCTTAGTTTCTAATTCTAGAAATTTATATGTAAATATTTCAAAGTCTTATAATACAAAAAAAAAGTCTCTACATCATTCCCTCCTTCAATATTTTCATCCATGAAAAGAAAAACTAAACAAACAACTCAGGAAACTAAACCCGCATATGGATCTCCCACTCCTAGGATCTCTCCTGCAAATTCCCATACCTCTACAATACAAGAACCAAGGGGATTTTCCATGTGCACAAAGTCCTCACTACTAGAAATATAGGCTTCTGCACTTTCAAGCATTAGCGACCACTTTTGGAGGTCGCAAAAGGGGTTATTAGCGATCGCCAATGGTGGCCGCTAATTCCGTCAAAAAATCTGGCGGGATTTTTTCCACTTCCAGTCGTCTTCTCCATGGGTTTCCTGTTACAGCATGTCGTCTCCACCCCCTAACGCCTCCTCCGTCACCCACATCACCATGGGTGACCTCTAAACAACCCTCGAAGTCCGTTTTTGTACCTAATGGGTCCTTGCATCGCTGGGAAAACATTACCTGACCTCCCCACAACATCTGCCAATGTACCTTCTTCCTTCCGACCACCGTGCATCTGCCATGGACGGCGACTGAAGGTTTTGGGGTCCCTCCCCGTCACCCCCCTGTGTCTCATTATTTAATAGACAACAAGACACATACAAATTGGTTGTTTTCATGGGGGAGTTTTAGCGGCCGCCATTGGTGGTCACTGTTGAGCTTCACCGACAAAGAAACTGTGACTACCAAAAGCGGTCACAGAGCAGCCATTAAAGGCCTTTAGTGGCCTCTTTTGGCAGTCGCTAAAGGCTTTTATTCTAGTAGTGCCTCTCCTATCAATATTTTATCATCATGGGGTGCTCTACAAAGGTGGATGCATCCTCAATGTCCAGCTCACCCCAGTCGATGATGTTCATATGTTCATGCATGTATCTCCTTAACTAAAACACGTGGAATATGTTGTGCACCCTGTCTAGTTGTGAGGTTAGGGAGAGGTGGTAAGAAATCACGCCAACTCTTTGCACAATCTCAAACAGCCTGATAAACCTTGTAGATAGTTTGCCTTCCAAACCAAACCTCAACAATCCTGATCATTGAGAGACTCTCAGGACAACATGTTCTCCCTTGTTGAACTCCATGGGACTACGATGGAGATCTATGTAATATTTCTTCTAGATATATGACATCCTTATATGTTCATGGATTGCATGGTCCTTCTAAGTCATCACCAACACCATCTCTAGGACCATAATATATGTCTCACTGATCTTTGTCCAGCACGAGGGTGACCTACAGGGTCTTCTATACAGGGACTCAAAAGATACCATTTTGATGGTAGAGTTGTAGCTATTATTTTATGAAAACTCTTTCAATGGAAAGTGATACTCCTAGCTCTAAATAAAGTTTAACATGAAATCCCTCGTCATATCCTCCAACACCTAGATAGTTCGCTCATTATGACCATCATTTTGGGGGTGAAAGGTTGTACTCATCCACATCTGGGTCCCAAATTCCTCCTAAAATCCTATCTAAAATCATGAATTAAATCACATTTCACTATTAGATATAATCAGAAAGGGAACCCCCTATAGGCGAACAATCTCTCATATGTAAAACAACCCAAAAATCTACATCAAACTCGGCTCCCTGATCATAAGGAAATGTGATGAATTCACGATTCAGTCAACTATAACCTATATGGTGTCATGTATATTCACTTTCTATAGAATCCCTATAACGAATTCCAAGGATATGTCATCCCAATTCCACTCTGGGATCTCTAGGGGCTGTAAAAAATACTATCGGAACCCGATACTCAACCTTCACCTGGTGCTAAGTGAGGCATCGAGAGACAAAATTGAAAATAATTTGTCTCATTATAGACCACCAAAACAATAATTTAAGGTCTTTTTACATATTCTTCAAACTAGGATGTATAACTAGGGGATAATTGTTGAACTCTCACATCACCTCCTCCTGCATTTTGACTGGAAACACCATCTATCCCTAAAAAAAGATTTCATGATTCCCACCTTTAGAATATCCATCTAGTAAATACTTTATGGATATCTAGTTACAAAAGACCTCATAGTCTATTTCTCCCAGTTGGGACTCTCTCACATTTTTAAGAAGCAGAGGATTCAACACCATAAATTATAGAAAATTTGTACCCTCCTGCTCCACCAAGGTTAACTACAAGGAAGCCTCCTAAACCAAGAGATACTAGTACTTCTTGCTAAGGGAACTTACTACCATGTTTCCCTTCCTGAGAGCATAGACTATCTCAAAGCCATAGTCCTATAGGAACTCAAACCAACACTGTTGTCTCGGGATCAATTCTCTCTACATGAAGATATAACTAAGACTCTGATGGTATGACTAAACCACAAAACGTTCTCCCAGAAGATAGTGCCTTCACATCCTCAAGGTGAAGATTATTGCTAAGAGATATAAGTCAAGAGTCATGTAGTTATTCTCATGGGGTCTTAACTAACTTGACTTTATGCAATGACTATTTATCACTGCATCAACACGTAGCCAAGCACATCTTCTACGTCATCTCAAAACACTATAGACTACATTCTCTCTACTAGTATTCTCAACACAAGATCACTCATCAGCCTCATCCTCAACTCCTAGAAGGCCCTCTCACGCTGCTTAGTCCAAGTAAATGGATTCACTTTCCATGTCAGGGTTGTCAAAGGGATTGAAATCCTAGATAATTCTTCCACAAACCTCATGTAGTACCCCACCAAGACAAGAAAGCTTTATACCTCTAATACAATCTTGGATCACTCCCAAGAAATCATTACATCGATCATTTATAGGTACACATATAAACCATGATCATAAATGGCATGCCTTGAAAATTGAACCTCATGAATATAGAACTGGAACTTTGAGATATTTCCATAAATCTGGTTCCCTTGAAGTAAATCTAGAACCATCCTCAAGTGGTATGCATTCTCTTCCTCCGATGCAGAGCAGATGAGTATGTCGTCGATGAGGATAACCACAAAATGGTCCAAGTATGACTGGAAGACTTGGTTCATCAAATCCATAAACATTAAGGGGGTTTTTTTCACGCCAAATGGAATCAATATGAACTCAGAGTGTTTGTAGTGACATAGGAATGTCAACTTCAGAATATCAGCCTCGCGAACCCTCAACTAGTGGTAGTTGGACCTGAGATCAATCTTCAAGAACCATATTTCACCTCACATCTAGTCAAATAGATCATCAATCCTTGGAAATGGGCACATGTTCTTTATCGTATCTTGGTTTAGGCAACGATAATCTACGCAAAATTGCAAATTATCATTTGCCTTTTTCATGAACAACCTTGGATCTTCCTAGAGGGACACACTGGGATTGATGAAACCCTTCTCTCAAAGGTCCTCCAACTTCAAATTCATCTCACATAGCTCAGTAGGGGACATCCTATATGCCTCAAAAGATATCAGAGCGGTCTCAGGATGAAAGTCAATGAAAAACTCCATCTACAGCCATGGTGGTAGTCTATAACATCCTTGGGGAAGAAGTATATATAATCCTTCACAACTAAAGGAATTAAAATTCCTAAAGAGCCTTATACACCAAGGTATATACTAACCAACTTATTTTTGGTGGGTTTCAGCCTCCTAATCAAAGAATGCACTCGTTCTTCCATGAAATCTCTCTCACCCATAAAACTGAATATCATCCCATCAGTGTGAAGGCATATGACTCATCTGTGGTGACAATCAATCTATTCTTAGACCATGGACAACCAATCCATAACTGAGATGATGTCATAGGGTTTTATCATGATAACCAAAATTTTCCAAGTGAACCTCTCTCCACCAAATGATAGCTCACACTACCATCAAATAAAATATATGGAAGAATCATTCCCTATAGGAACCTCAAGAAAAATATAGTAGGCTAGTGCTCAACTGGGAGCTCCAAATATCACACTAGGAGTATGGAGATGAAAGAATGACTAGAACCTAGGTCTACTAATACTAAAGTAAGAGTAGAATAAACTTAGATCATACCACAGTCAGATGAGCATATATATATAACAACAATGGGGATCTAACTCAAGAAGGAAAATCAAAGACTCCATCCTATATGATACATGTACCATTGATCACTAAAAACAATGTCTTGATATGTTGATTCGGTAAAGAGGTAGTCATGGTCTTGGTGAATGGAAATTTTGGCTGCCCATAGCATCACTAGATTCCCTATCCTGAGAGATTCACTTGAGACACTTTGACATTATTTCACTAATCTGAACCAGATCTTCATAAGGAGACTACTCCAAACATCATCCCAAGGATGGAACCACCTCTAATACCAATCTTTCACAACCTGATCCTAACAGGGTCTCGATCTGCGACTACCCCAAATCTACCTCCATAGGATAGGGGCTAGCAACTAGTGTTGAAGGCATAACTGACATAGGGAGGCCTTTTTCTAAGTACCTGTACACACACACACATCCATCTCGATGTATAATTTCATAAGAATAATAATAAAATATGAAAATTATTAGGGGAAAGACAATGCATGTAAAACCTCTAGATGGTATAAGAGTACGGTAGTGTAAACTGAAAAATAAAGGGGGGAAATACACACCCAATGAGAAAGATATCCCAACCTAAAAAAATTGGAAAGTAAAACATTGAGAAATCCCAACTCCTGATCTCCAAGATGAAACCACCATACATGATCTAAATTACCATATATCCCTAATCCCCTCCGAAGTCATCATCGTCCTTTCAATCTTCAGCAGAATACGTGACACATGCAGGAAAATATCATGCATGGGTGAGTATATACATACCCATTAGGACACCCCAAAAGTTAAAGGTGGATTAGTGAGAGATATAACAGGTATAAAAACAAAGTAGATAGTAAACAGGATGCAGAAAGCATTGAAATAAAACATCTCAACCCAAACCAAGAGAGAGAGAGAGAGTAACCTCGTCCAAACAAAAGGGGCTCAACACAGTGTGTAGATGAACTACATTTCGAGTATTTTCCACCCATATTAAGAGATTTAACTCATCCAACAATGCAAATATAAACATGAAAATCACATCTCATACCCTGCATGTCTTTGCAACCCATGGTGGGAGAGTAACTAAATACAAATGTATAGATACATATGTATATATATATATATATATATATATTCTCAGTTGAATAATCCAAAATGAAAGAGTAATGGGATCTCTATCTCAAAGATCATCCCAGGAATAAGAGTTTCCAATAGTCCCAAAAGTTCATCAATGATGCCCATCATCTAACACGTCTGCCCATAAGTAACCGTGTTAAATCCTACACCACTCCACTATATCGCACAGTCAAGGGGGGAAACTCTAAGTAGATGAACCATGCCATAGTGCATCATGGTGGTTCCACTCGATAAGTATCTGAAGAGGACTTATGCCCAAGTTGATGCACTTATATTTCCCAACGGTTCAGAACCGTTGGGATAGGCTGCAGAACCATTGGTATATCTTATACCAATGGTTCTACCAACCGTAGGGAAGTAAGCCGTTGGGAAATTCTTGGGGTAAGTTTTCCCAACGGTTTATTTAGAACCATTGGGATAGGTTAGTTACATTAACCTATACCAACAGTTTGGTTGAACTGTTGGTAAAACTTATACCAACGGTTTAACCAAACCGTTGGTAAAACCTATTCCTATGAATCCATTGAGAAAGGTTTTTTACCAACAGTTCATCCAAACCGTTGGTAAAACATGTTCCTAAGAACCTTTTCCAATGGTTTTTAAACCATTGGTAAAGGGTTTTTACCAACGGTTCTCATAGAACCGTTGGTAAAAATATCCTACAAAATTTATGCCAACGGTTTGAAACCGTTGGCATAGGCTATGCTGTGAAAATGCCTGCAATTTGCACAGCAAGGTCTGCAATCCCATTCTTGCATGCTGTAATTATGTCCATTATGCTGTAATTCTACATTCCCTCTCCTTTCCAATTATTTAACATATAATGCATACACATTTAACATTGCACCCAGGAACTATACACATCCAGAATTAAATCATAATTCATAACGTAATTATAAACATACATAATTGATTTAGAATTCAATTTAAAACTTAGATAACAATTATATGTTGAATCAAGAATTCAATTCATAATTGAATACATATATAATTTAATTATCAATTATCAATAAAATACATAAAAAACTGAATAAGTAATTATATGTGTTATACACAATTAAGAATACATACAAGTGATTTTTACTAAAAATGATGTCCATTTTAAACATTATACATATAATTGGAGTGATACCAGCCACAACGTGTCTCGTATTTAGGTGGGGTTGACTCGTACACGTCACATATGACCCATGGATCGTTGTCCTAAAGTATCAACATATTCCAAAAGCGTTTGGTCGGTCACAAAAGAGAGACACTTTGAGTGGTGCCGGCCACACCACGACTCGGATTGAGGTGGGGTTGACTCGTACATGTCACACATAACCCATGGATCGTTGTCCTAAAGTTTCAACAGAATCCTAATGTGTTTGGTTAGTTTTTCATATGTCAGTTGTACTTTTCACTTAAAATGTTGTCCATTTCAAATAAAACTGAGACACATCAATTTGTGATGGCCACATCGCGCCTCGGATATAGTCAGGGTTGACTAGTAAACTTCACATATGACTCATGGATAATTTTACTAAAGTTTCAATGGAATCCAAATGCGTTTGGTCAGTTTTTTGTATGTCAGTTGTTGGTTTCACTTAATATGATGTCCATTTTAAACAAAAGAGAGACACTTTGAGTGGTGTCGGCAACACCGCTCCTCGGATTGAGGCGGGGTTGACTTGGACACATCACAAATGATCCATGTATCATTTTAATAAAGTTTCAATAGAATTCGAATGTGTTTGGTCAGTTTTCCATATGTCAGTTGTTGTTTTCACTTAAAATGATGTCCATTTTAAACAAAAGAGAGACACTTTGAGTGGTGTCGGGCACACCATGCCTCATATTGAGGTGGGTTTGACTCTTACACATCACATATGACCAATGGATCATTTTCCTAAAGTTTCAACGGAATCCGAATGCATTTGGTCAGTTTTCCGTATGTCAGTTGTTGTTTTCACTTAAAATGAAGTCCTTTTGAAACAAAAGAGAGACACTGTGAGTGGTGTCGGCCACACCAGGCCTTGGATTGAGGGCCTCAGATTGATGTGGGGTTGACTCATACATGTCACATAAGACCTATGGATCATTTTCCTAGAGCATCAACACATTCCTAATGCATTTGGTCAGTTTTCTGTATGTAAGTTGTTCTTTTCACTTAAAATCTTGTCGATTTTAAACAAAAGAGACACAGTTAGGGTGCTACCGGCCACACCGTGCCTCATATTGAGTCGGGGTTGACTTTTAAACATCACATATGACACATGGATTGTTTTACTAAAGTTTCAATGGAATCTGAATGCGTTTGGTTGGTTTTTCATATGTCAGTTGTTGTTTTCACTTAAAATGATGTCCTTTTGAAACAAAAGAGAGACACTTTGAGTGGTTCTAGCCACACCAGGCCTCATATTGAGGCGTGGTTGACTCTTAAATGTCACATATGACCCATGGATCGTTTTCCTATATCATTAACACATTCCAAATGCGTTTGGTCAGTTTTTTGTATGTCAGTTGTTCTTTTCACTTAAAATCTCATCCATTTTAAACAAAAGAGACACAGTTAGGGTGCTACCGGCCACACCGTGCCTCGGATTGATGCAGGGTTGACTCTTACACATCATAAATGTCCCATGGATCATTTTCAAAAAGTTTCAACAGAATATGAATGTTTTTGGTCGGTTTTCCATATGTCAGTTGTTCTTTTCACTTAAAATGATGTCCTTTCGAAACAAAAGAGAGACACTTTGAGTGGTTCCGGCCACACCAAGCATTTTATTGAGGCGGGGTTGACTATTACACATCACATATGACCCATGGATATTTTTCCTATAGCATCAACACATTCCAAATGAATTTGGTCAATTTTCCGTATGTCAGTTGTTCTTTTCACTTAAAATCCTGTCCATTTTAAACAAAACAGACACAGTTAGGGCGCTACCGGCCACACTGTGCCTCAGATTGATGCGGGGTTTACTCTTACATGTCACAAATGTCTCATGGATTGTTTTCCTAAAGTTTAAATGAAATTAGAATGTGTTTGGTCAGTTTTATGTTAGTTGTTGTTTTCACTTAACATGATGTCCTTTTGAAACAAAAGAGAGACACTTTGAGTGTTACCAGCCACATCGGGCCTCATATTGAGGTGGGGTTGACTCTTACATGTCACATATGACCCATGGATCATTTTACTATAGCATTAACACATTCCAAATGCGTTTGGTCAGTTTTCCGTATGTCAGTTATTTTTTTCACTTAAAATCTCGTCCATTTTAAACAAAAGAGACACAGTTAGGGTGCTTCCCGCCACACCATGCCTCAGATTGATGAGGTCTTAACTCATACACATCAAAAATGTCCCATAGATCGTTTTCCTAAAGTTTAAACATAATATGAATGTGTTTGGTCAGTTTTACGTATGTCATTTTTTGTTTTCACTTAAAACGATGTCCTTTTGAAACAAAAGAGAGACACTTTGAGTGGTACGAGCCACAATGGGCCTTGTATTGAGGCAGGGTTGACTCTTACATGTCATATATGACCCATGGATCATCCTACAGAATCAACACATTCCGAATGCGTTTGGTCATTTTTTCATATGTCAGTTGTTCTTTTCACTTAACATACCATCCATTTTAAACAAAAGAGACACAGTTAGGGTGATACCTGCCACACCGTGCCTTGGATTGATTCAGGGTTTACTTTTACACATCAAAAATGTCCCATTGATCATTTTCCTAAAGTTTCAACAGAATCCAAATGCGTTTGGTCAGTTTTCTGTATGTCAGTTGTTGTTTTCACTTAAAATGATGTCCTTTTGAAACAAAAGAGAGACACTTTGAGTGGTGTCGGCCACACCGGGCCTCGTATTAAGGCGATGTTGACTCTTAAACATCACATATGACACATGGATCGTTTTCCTACAGCATTAACACATTCCAAATGCGTTTTGTCGGTTTTATGTATGTCAGTTGTTCATTTCACTTAAAATCTCGTCCATTTTAAACAAAAGTGACATAGTTAGGGTGCTACCGTCCACACTGTGCCTCAGATTGATGCAAGTTTGACTCTTACACGTCAAAAATGTCCCATGGATCTTTTTCCTAAAGTTTCAATAGAATCCAAATGCATTTGGTTGGTTCTCTGTATGTCAGTTGTTGTTTTCACTTAAAATGATGTCCTTTTGAAACAAAAGAGAGATACTTTGAGTGGTGTCGGCCACACCAGGCCTCGTGTTGAGGCAGGGTTCACTCTTAAACATCACATATTACCCATGGATCGTTTTCCTAAAGCATAAACACTTTCCAAATGTGTTTGTTTCGTTTTCCGTATGTCTATTGTTCTTTTTACTTAAAATCCCCTCCATTTTAAACAAAAGAGACACAGTTTGGATGATACCGGCCACACCGTGCCTCGGATTGATGCTGGGTGACTTGTACATGTCAAAAATGTCCCATGGATAATTTTCCTAATGTTTCAACAGAATCCAAATGTGTTTGGTCAGTTTTCCGTATGTCAGTTGTTGTTTTCACTTAAAATTATGTTCTTTTGAAACAAAAGAGAGACACTTTGAGTGGTTTCGGCCACACCGGGCCTCGGATTGAGGTGGGGTTGACTCTTACACGTCACATATGACCAATGGATCGTTTTCCTAGAGCATCAACACGTTCTGAATGCGTTTGGTTGGTTTTCTATATGTCAGTTTTTCTTTTCACTTAAAATCCCGTCCATTTTAAACAAAAGAGACATAGTTAGGGTGATACTGGCCACACCGTGCCTCAGATTGAGGCGGGGTTGACTCGTAAACATCACATATTAACCATGGATAGTTTTCCTAAATCATAAACACATTCTGAATGTGTTTGGTCTATTTTCCGTATGTTAGTTATTCTTTTTACTTAAAATCTCATCCATTTTAAACAAAAGAGTCACAATTAGGGTGCTACCGGCCACATCATGACTCATATTGATGCAGGGTTGACTTTTACACATCAAAAATGTACAATGGATCGTTTTCCTAAAGTTTCAATAGAATCCAAATGTGTTTGGTCAGTTTTCTATATGTTAGTTGTTGTTTTCACTTAAAATGATATCCTTTTGAAACAAAAGAGAGACACTTTGAGTGGTGCCAGCCACACTGGGCCTTTTATTGAGGCAGAATTTAATCTTACACATCACATATGACCCATGTATCGTTTTCCTAAAGCATAAACACATTACTAATGTGTTTGGTCAGTTTTCCGTTTGTCAGTTGTTCTTTTTACTTAAACTCTCATCCATTTTAAACAAAAGAGACACATTTACGTTGCTACTGGCCACACCATGCCTCATATTGATGCGGAGTTGACTTTTACACGTCAAAAATATCCTATTTATATTTTTCCTAAAGTTTCAACAGAATCCAAATGCGTTTGGTCGGTTTTCCGTATGTCAGTTGTTGTTTTCACTTAAAACGATGTCCTTTCGAAACAAAAGAGAGACACTTTGAGTGGTGCTGGCCACACCAGGCCTCGAATTGAGATGGGGTTGACTCTTACACATCACATATGACCCATGGATCATTTTCCTAGAGCATAAACACATTTCCAATGCATTTGGTCAGTTTTTCGTATGTCAGTTGTTCTTTTCACTTAAAATCTCGTCCATTTTAAACAAAAGAGACACAGTTAGGGTGATATCGGCCACACCGTGCCTCAGATTGAGGTGGGGTTGACCCTTAAAAGTCACATATGACCTATTTATTGTTTTCCTAAATCATCAACACATTCCGAATGCATTTGGTCAGTTTTCCGTATGTCAGTTGTTCTTTTTACTTCAAATCTCGTCCATTTTAAACAAAAGAGACACGGTTATGGTGCTATCGGCCATATAGTGCTTCGTATTGATGTGGTGTTGACTTTTACACATCAAAAATGTACCATAGATCGTTTTCCTAAATTTTCAATAGAATATGAATACGTTTGGTCAGTTTTATGTATGTTAGTTAT
This sequence comes from Viscum album, assembly GCA_963277665.1. Taxonomy (NCBI): domain Eukaryota; kingdom Viridiplantae; phylum Streptophyta; class Magnoliopsida; order Santalales; family Viscaceae; genus Viscum; species Viscum album. Next base: position 1,326,460,066 of record OY728127.1, on the reverse strand, counting down.
TGTTTTCACTTAAAATGATGTCCTTTTGAAACAAAAGAGAGACACTTTGAGTGGTGCCGGCCACACCAGGCCTCGTATTGAGGCGGGGTTGACTCTTATAAATCCAATATGACCCATGTATCTTTTTCCTAACTCATCAACATATTATGAATACATTTGGTTGATTTTCTGTATGTCAGTAGTTCTTTTTACTTAAAATCTCGTCCATTTTAAACAAAAGAGACACAGTTAGGGTGCTACCGGCCACACCGTTCCTCGGATTGATGTGGGGTTGAATTTTACACATCAAAAATGTCCCATGGATCATTTTCCTAAAGTTTTAATAGAATCCAAATGTGTTTGTTTAATTTTTTTGTATGTCAGTTGTTGTTTTCACATAAAATGATGTCCTTTTGAAACAAAAGAGAGACACTTTGAGTGGTTGCGGCCACATCGGGCCTTGGATTGAGGTGGGGTTGACTCGTACACATCACATATGACCCATGGATCGTTTTCCTAGAGCATAAACACATTCTGAATGTGTTTGGTCAGTTTTTCATATGTCAGTTGTTCTTTTCACTTAAAATCTCGTCCATTTTAAACAAAAGAGACACTGTTAGGGTGATACCGGCCACACCGTGCCTCAGACTGAGACGTGGTTGACTCTTACATGTCACATATGACCCATGGATCATTTTGCTAAATCATCAACACATTATGAATGTTTTTGGTCAGTTTTTCGTATGTCAATTGTTCTTTTTACTTAAAATCTCATCCATTTTAAACAAAAGAGACACACTTAGGGTTCTTACAGCCACACCATGCCTCGGATTGATGCAGGGTTGACTTTTACACATCAAAAATGTCCCATGGATCGTTTTAATAAAGTTTCAATAGAATCCAAATGTTTTTGGTTGGTTTTCCATATGTCAGTTGTTGTTTTCACTTAAAATGATGTCCTTTTGAAACAAAAGAGAGACACTTTGAGTGGTGCCACCCACACCGGGCCTCATATTGAGGCGGGGTTGACTCTTACACGTCACATATGACCCATGGATCATTTTCCTAAATCATCAACACATTCCGAATGCGTTTGGTCAGTTTTCCATATGTCAGTTGTTCTTTTTACTTAAAATCTCGTCCATTTTAAACAAAAGAGACACAGTTAGGGTGCTACCAGCCACACCGTGCCTCAGATTGATGCGGGGTTGACTTTTAAATGTCAAAAATGTCTCATGGATTGTTTTCCTAAATTTTCAATGGAATCGGAATGTGTTTGGTCAGTTTTCCGTATGTCAGTTGTTGTTTTCACTTAAAATGATGTCCTTTTGAAATAAAAGAGAGGCACTTTGAGTGGTTCCAGTCACACTGGGCCTCAGATTGAGGTGTGGTTGACTTATACACATCACATATAAACCATGGATAGTTTTCCTAGAGAATAAACACATTACGAATGCGTTTGGTCAGTTTTTCATATGTCAGTTGTTCTTTTCACTTAAAATCCCGTCCATTTTAAACAAAAGAGTCACAGTTAGGGTGCTACCGGCCACACCGTGCCTCGGATTGATACGGGATTGACTCGTAAACGTCCCAAATGTCCCATGGATCTTTTTACTAAAGTTTAAATGGAATCCGAATTCATTTGGTCAGTTTTCCGTATGTTAGTTGTTGTTTTCACTTAAAATGATGTCCTTTTGAAACAAAAGAGAGACACTTTGAGTGGTGCCAGCCACACCGGGCCTCGTATTGTGGCGGGGTTGACTCGTACATGTCACATATGACCCATGGATCGTTTTTCTAGGGGATAAAAACATTCTGAATGTGTTTGGTCGGTTTTCCATATGTCATTTTTTCTTTTCACTTAAAATCATGTCCATTTTAAACAAAAGATACATGTTCTCGGTTTATTTTCAATGGAACCAATATCACTCATGAGTAATAGAAACCATCATGGTAGCCCTTGCCAGGAAACCAAAGCATACATCCTTGAATTTCAAGTCTAAATTCCCTAAGCAAGATGAGTCCGTCCATGAGTCCTTAACATGTAACCCGTGTCTTATCCTAACAATTGAAAAGTAAACCAAATCAAACAAGGCATACTTCACATAACATGGATAATGTAGAACAAGGCTTTGTATTCAAATTAAAGCATATCATCACATGCATTTGATGAGAATGAGCTAATAATCTTACCAAGACATTCATATAATTCAAGACATAAAAAATGTAATAATCCTAAATAACATTGCATGATCAGAGAAATTAAAAAAAGGTATGTGAAATTAAGGAGGAGTGTGGGGGGGCTATCCGGGGGACCAGGGAAGAGGGTGGGGGTGCTGTCTGGGGTCCAAGGAGGAGGGTAGGGGGTTGTCCGGGGGTCCAGGGAGGTCGGTGGTGGGGCTGTATGGGGGGTGTTTGGGGGGTTGTTCGGGGTCTAGGGAGGAGAGTGGGGGGGCTGTCCGGGGGGCTATTCAGGGGGGCTGTCCGGGGGGGGGGGGCTGTCTGGGGGTCCAGGGAGGAAGGTGAAGGGCCTGTTTGGGGGGTGTCTGGGGGGCTGTCCGGGTTCCCGGGAGGAGAGTGGGGGGTTGTCCGGGGGGTTGTCCGGGGTTCAAGGAAGAGGGTGGGGGGCTGTCTGGGGGGCTGTCCAGGGGGCTGTTCGGGGGCTGTCCGAGGTCCTGGGAGGAGGGTGGGGGGCTGTCCTAGGGGCTGTCTGGGGGGTGTCTGGGGGGATGTCTGGGGGGCTATCCAGGGTCCAAGGAGGAGGGTGGAGGGATGTCCGGGATCCATGGAGGAGGGTCGGGGGGTTGTCCGGGGTCCAAGTAGGAGAGTGGGGGGGCTGTCCGGGGGGATATCTGGGGTCCATGGAGGAGGGTGGGGGGGATGTCTGGGGGGCTATCTGGGGGGTTGTCCGGGGGGTCTGGGGGGTTTCCGGGGACCAAGGAGGAGGGTGGGGGCTGTCCAGGGGGCTGTTCGGGGGGTTGTCTAGGGTCCAGGGAGGAGGGTGAGGGGCTGTCCGGGGGGCTGTCACAACACATTCTCACACACCAATTATCTGATGTGTTACTAAATACCAAACATAGTCACATAACAAGTGTACTATAACAAATTACATTACACAAGCCTTATTAAAAAATTATCATTTTAATAAAACACTTTTCTCAAGATTAAATCATTTCTGAAATATCTTTCGAAATCCATTTTAAATAATAAAATCTCTTTGATCATTTTTAACAAATATTTGGAGTATTATCAAGGCACCCCCATTTGAAAAAGTCACATTATATTCCCAATTTCCACGCCAAACCATTGAAAACAATTAACATGGGACAATCATCGACCATAAATAACTTAACTGGAAATTAAAAAAACATAAACCAAATGTGATATAGAATTTAATGTTAAGTTAGAGGAAATGAGATTAAATATATACAACAACATCATAAATGGTTACAACATCATAACTTTTGATTAAAACCTCCCATAATAGGAAAGGTAATGCCTCATACACCTAATCCCTAATAAAACAAATAAAATCTCCAATTAAGACATTTAATTTAGGGTTTCCACATTTAATAAAAATGGATAAATATGTAAGATAAGTGGGAAATGATCAATAAGACATGAATATTTGGAATTATCCCATCTAACCTCATGTGTGAGTCTCACCGGATTTGATGGAGTTCACCTGGGGGGCGCATGAGGGTTCTGCAAATTGGGGGAGAAATGCGACTGGAGGAGGTCTGCCCGATTTGTGTATTTCTAGACATCTTTTCCCAACAGTTTTTAAAAACCGTTGGAAAAAGGATGATTTCCCAACAGTTTGAACCAAACTATTGGGAAAGCATTGGGAAAGTGAATATTTCCAAATGGTTTTAAGAAAACCGTTGGGAAATCATAAACCTTTCCCAATAGTTTCATCAAACTGTTGGGAAAAGGAGCATAAGTGGAAGATTTCCCAACGGTTTGATAAAACCATTGGTAAATCATGCCAAAACTCTCCTATACCAATGTTTCATTGGAACTGTTGGTATAAGACCATTGGGAAAAACAAGATTCCCAATAGTGATGGGGGTTCCACTATCTAAGTATCTATAGAGGACTTGTGCCCAAGCTGATGGGGTGTTCCACTCTAGTGTCAAGAGGACTCATGACCTATTTGATAGGGGTTCCACTCGGTAAGTAGAGGACCCACATCCAATCTGATGGGGGATTCTACTCTATAGGTCGAGGACCTACACCCAGGTGTAATAGGGGGTTCCACTCTGGTCATCAAGGACCTACGCCTTATCGGGTATGGGGGTTCCACTTAGTAGGTAGAGGACCCATGCCCAGATTGATGTGGGTTCCACTCTAATGTCATAAGGACCCACACCCTATCTGATAGGTGATTCCACTCGATAGATAGATGACCCTTACCCAAACTAATGGGGGTTATACTCTCTAGGTAGCCTCTAGGGATCCCACCTGGTCATTACCATCATCAGGCATTTCCTAAAATAATCATCATGCTCAAAACATCTTAAATTATATACTAAAATACACAAATGAGGGAATAATAGAATTCTATGCATAAAAACACTCAATATAGGCTACTCATGGGACAAAATCTGAGTCTAAACAAAGAAGATATGGTATATTTAAGTTCCCTTGAATGGAACCAAGGGGTACACTGTGTGTGAGGGGACCCACACAATGTGTGGTCCCACTCTATCACTTGGTTGTGTCCATGTAGGTACACAACTCACCAACCATGTAGTAATACATGGTGTGTGGGGAATATACATGGTATTCCCATTTCACATGGGGTCCCACCCGTGTGCTTGTCTGTTCCCATGTATTCATCTTGTGTTCATGTACTTTAGTACATGGCGTGCCTCTTCACACGGAGGGTCACCTGTGTCTTTGGTCATTCCCATGTACTCAGGAACATGGTGTGTTCCTATCCATGTGCTCCACCACACGAATCGTCCACATGGGGGAGGGGGCACAAGACGTGTAGGGATTCTACACAGCATTCCATCCTTATGAATTCCCAAAACCCAAGCCACCATAGCGAGGGCCTGACATGCTGTGTGTTCTTCAAACAACATGGCATGTAGTCAATATTTTTCTATAATTTCCAATCTGCTCTCTTTTCTTGGAATCTGGACATTCCTCTACATATCTCACCTCATTTCCACCCAATATTATAAGATCTAATTCAAATCTATCATTTTCAACCATCTAGTGGCCATAAATCAATTTTCGTCTTGATGGTTTTTCGTCGCTCAATCTTACATGCCTTGGTTTCAACCAGCATTAATGATTTCATCTTTTTTTATAAAAATGATCAACCATGTCTTGTAAAAACGCAGATCTAACCCTGATTCATCGATCCATCACTCATGCATTGTTTCTTCATGATTTCAGGGGTTTGATCGGGCTCGGTATCGCTCAGAAACGTCGAATCGGGTCCTCAGGGTTATTACAGTGAAGAATGCAAAGAAATTGAGGGTTGAAAGGAAAAATAACAAATTTTTTACCATCATTGTCCAAAAATTATTGTCCAGTGATCAAGAACTATGATATCTAAGTTAAAAAACAATAATAACCAATTAAATTTCCAATACATGGGTGAATGTTCATGACATAATTGGCGCAGATCGAAGAAGGGGATTGATCTGCTCAATCAATTTAATCAAAATGGGTGTAATACACAAATTAAAGATTTATTCATGGATATTGTATCATTCTTCATGGAATAATTTTATCTCCAATGAATAGAGGAATTCATTCTGTTCATTATGTCCCGATCTGCTCGGATCTATAGTTTCATCATTGTCAGATGTGATTCTCCAACAGAAGGAGAGGAAGAACATCGTTTGGTGATTCTAGGGTTATGAGGATAACCCTGGGTAGATTTTCATGACAATTGATTTATAGTAAAATTCTTTTAGGTTAAATTAATTAATTAATTAATCCATTGAAGGTATCTCCAATAGGTGAGATATTTCAGTGCCATGTGCTGAACTATTTTAGGTTGAGCCTAGGGTAAACACCATGTTATGGACTCAACCTTCATCTCATATTTCTAATCTGATATTCCATTTAAGAGTTATCCAATTTTCTTTAAGAAATTGTGTGTGCATAATATAAAATATATTTAATATTTTTATAAAATTAATTCTAGGTGAACTAGGCCTTGGAATCACTTTTCATCTCATTGTATAACTCTAGAAATATATGTAGAAATATTCCAAACTCTAACAAGTTAAAAAAACCAGGTCTCTATATATATAAATCATTGATCACATGAAATTTAATGATCAAGAGAAAGTAAACAACCTAAAAACCATAAATCTATGATCAGTTAAATAGCCATTGATTCGTTAGATATGAAGGTAATAGGATAACATTTTTGTCTCAAGATCCATTTCCTAAAGTTGAAAAATTCTTTTACTATATAAGAACATAAGGAAATAAACTTATTTGATATATTTCAATAAGTAAAATTTCATTCTTTAGTTGTTCTTAGATCAATTTCTTCTTCACCTATTAATCCAAGTAATAAATGTCCAATATAAATTTTTATACACATGAAGTACTAAAATTTACTTTTAACAGATCATAAGATCTATAAAAAATTAAAAAGTCCTTCTTTACATCTCTAAATATTTAAGAAAACCAAAATGGTTAGCACAAGTTATCCTATAAAAGACATTAATTGTTAAAACCACAACATTAACACCCAAAATTCAACTTAATACATTCCAAATTATCTATCAGTAAAATAGTAAAAAAATGTCATACTCACCAGTACCTCGCGTAGGCCAATGGTGGGTGATCCACCTTTATCACCCTTCAGTTTTGGATTCAATACCTATGGCCTTTCTAGATGTGATTGGTTATCACCTAGCATATGGGTTTACCTTTTTCTAAAATCATATTAATATAATTCCTATAATTTTACCAAATTGTAATGACCCATAATTACCATAAAATTAATGATAATACAATCCTTAAAGGTTACAAATACATTTAATCTTATTTCCACAAAATGTAAATCCATCCTTCCTTAGATAACATTTTCACTAAAAAATATACTAAACCAATGGGTTTTATTGCCATAAATGTTTTCCAAAATACCCTTAATCTTGATAAACTCTCACAACATAAAACCTCAAAAAATGGGTGTTTAAAACATTGAAATTATGACCAACCTTAAACTCATAAACCCATTATTGTGTCCATAATTCTTGATTTAATCTTATATGAAGACATATATGCTTCAAAAAAATTAACACAATCCTTAGATATTTTATGATTCTTATAACCAAAATACCATTAATAAAAATACTTCTATGATATACATCTTGAAACCGAATACATATATACTTCAACTATTTTACTTCAACATAGTCCCTTTCTTGGTCTAGGAGTTAAGATTTGAAATGGGTAATTGACCTGGAAAATGCATGGGTTCCCTACATTCAAGAAAATGAACTATACATGGATCTCTAGGATGAAATTTATTTCTCCCCTTTTAACTCCTCACTTTTACTCTGCAATTCATTGCTTTAGTCCCTTATTTTCCACACATAAAACATTTTCCTATTCTTTTTATAAATTATCATGGGTGTCTATTTCCACATTTTTGAAATGAAGGAAATCAATCCTTATTTCCTCCATGGTCTCCATCACTTGAGCTCTTAGCAGACTCAATCCTTCTCTTATTTAGTGAGTCCAAGATTTGGTTAAGGTATAAGTTGTTACTAATATCTCATGATAAATGATTAAGCATAATCATAATATCTTTCACTTCAGTTACCCTCTGATTTTGTTTCTCAGAATCACCACATTTTTCATCACATTTATCATTAACATCATTCCTTATTGTTCCATACATTGACTAAAACTATAAATAATGGTGTGATCAACACTAATCATAATAGAAAACTATATAATCATTTATAGGAATTATAAATCTTGAAATTTACTTTTAAATATAATACACCTTAAGTTTAACTAAGTTCATTCATTTTTACCATAAATTCAAATCCTTCATGATGGTTTGTAAATAAAATTTGAATTATCCTAATCATATCCATTGGGAGTGTCAAACTAGGTGTGTAGTAAGGTCTATTCTCTTATACCAAGTAAAGATCAAGTCACAACCCAATATTCCATTTTTAGATTTATTACCCCTGGGTAAAAATATTCTAGAACCATGTCTACTTTTAGTATCTAGATAGGGATATATTTCTTGGAAGAACCACATAATATATTCTTTACCAAAACATTAAGGCGGTATTCTATACTTATCCTAAAATTATACCATATGATTATATTCTCTAATATATGTTTTCCTAAATCTATATCTCAAGGTTTCTACTAAACATCCTATAATTCCATCTATAAATACATAGACCCCAATATCCTAGATTTGGTGGTTACTTTACTAATTTTTCATAAGATACAATTGATGTAATCCTGAAGGACTAAATAATTTTGTAGTTGTAGTAAAATAAATATGTACTTGAATCTCACGTTAAATTTGAAAACATTAAATACGGCATAGAAAAGTAAAAATTATTCATTCTTTCAAAGATTACTTCTTCATATCTTAGGTAAAGGTAACAAAGTAAGGGTGATATCAAATGATCAATAAGTGTTACGAACATTAGAAGCTATCATGGATCAATAATACATAATCAATATGGCATGGTAAATAACTGATCACATATTTCATTTAATAAATAACTTTACTATCATGATTAGATAAGGTATAATCAATATGGAAAGGTAACAGATTCTATTTAATCAATAACTTTATTATCATGATTAGATAAGGTATAATAAATATGGAAAGTAAAATATTGAACACGGATTCCATTTGATCAAAAACTTGAGAACAAAATATATCCATGGATAATATCAATGTAATAATCTCATGGATAATAATAATTGGATTCTAAATTAAGGAAATTCTAAATATAGTATTTCATGATCTCAAACATCATGATATCTATACAGTCAAGTCCTTATTCCAACACAGTTTAATTGATGTGTAGGTGTGCATCAAAAACCCATTTAAATAAGGATATCCAACTAATTAGTCTCATGAGAATATTGATGCATCGTGGGGATATATAATTATGGTCCCTACTTTTCACTGCATTCCCAAATCATTCCTCATATATTGAATGATCAATTTAATTCATAAATAATACTCCTTGTCACCAAATATCCACATTGAGTAAAGAATATGAATTTAAGATGATTTCAACAGTAAATCAAATAACTTTCAAAATAAAACATTGTATTTAAAAAAATTATAAAATTTAGGAAATAATCATATCCATGATAAAAAGAATAATTATATTTAAGAGAAATGTAATTTTCAATGATCATAAGAAAATTAATATTTCAAGAGAAAGTTAATGATTATAAAATTAATCAAGAAAGTGAAGGTAAATACTTTCTCTAGTCAAACTGGTCATAAAACATCTAGATAAATAATAATGATAGTATCATTAAAACATATCCACAATTTATTATAAGTAAAATAAATTTTTTTATCATTTATGAATATAAATACCACAAGAATATCATTTAAACATTGTTTATGAAAATACACTTTACACTTTGAAAATCACTTTTAAAAACTAGAAATTTCTAAAATATTAGGAAATATTTTCTATTAAAATAACCTTTTAAACTTGTAAAGTAATTTTCAAAGTAGCGAATGGTCATGATGGTGGGAAATTTATAATCATGTTGAGTATATTAAAATAAATATTCCTTTCACGTTTTTGTAATAAAAGTCAAAAAAGTACCTTGTTTGTAAAATTATTGGAATATTCCTTTTACAAAAAATTTTAAAAATCCAATAATGTTTAAAAAATCTTTAAAATTCATAATATAATATTAAAATCATTCTTTAAAACTTTTTTATAAGTCATGTATTTAAATAAAAATGGTTTTTGACCGAAGAGAGAAATAAAGTTTGATTTTCTTAAAAATATTTTCTCAATCATTTTAAGTAAAAAAGAGAGTAAAATTTTAGTATTATATGAAAATTTCATAAACATAAGAGAATAAAATTAAATTGTTTTATTATAAAATGATCAAATATTTTCCCTTCAATGTAAATTAAATCATAAACAATCCCAATTAAAATGAGATTGAATCATAAACCCTTAACAAGATCATAATGTTAAAGTAATATTTAATCAAAGAAGTGATTATATATGTCAAATGTAAATACACATATAAAAATTGTAAATAAAACATAAAATAATCAGATTTTATTACGCATATAATATTATAATATCAAAAAAATGAATAAGTAATATAAACCAATTAAAATAAATTGACTTATGAAACTCCTTACCACTTGGTAACCATCAATTAAAATCCCATTGAATGAAATAACTCAAATTGAAACTTAAAATACCATTAATTATGAAGTATTCATGATATTATATTTAAAATTGGAATTATATACACCATATAAAATAAATTAGCTCCATAACATTAAAATATTCCTCAATGAATGGAAATTGAGACGAAGTCCCTTACCTCACGCTTCGCTTTAGTTGAATGTGATTTAACCACTAGTATAATGATTTTAAGCATGTTATTAATTTATTATAGAACCATATTAATATTTATAAAATCATATATTATCCTATTGTAACATTTTATCACCAATTTGTTAATAATATTTTATTATTTCCACTATTTTAAATGTTAACTGATTCATTTTCTCAAGCATGTTTTTTCATGGAAGATTCAGTTATTGTGAATAGGATATAGATCCATCATATAAATAATTATATTAATGTTTTAAATCTAATATTTATTCATTGGAAACATTTTTAAAACCATTCTTGAAATTTTTACACGAAAAATGAATTGCATCTCTTCGTGGAGACGGTAGGTCATACGTATGCACGAGTGACAATATCATTCCCTTAATGGTTCAAAGGGTAAGGAAGTGGATTATATATTAATTTTAATTAATTAATATCATATAATATGTATCTTATATATTCTTTATTTCAATCATTATAACTATCCATGTGATTCGGTGATGGAAAACAAATTACATCAGTTCACGAAGCGGCAGTCAGTCGTACACGCAAGTGATGGATTTATTTCCCATTTGATAGATAAAGCGATGGATAAATATTTTTTCATCAACATAATAACATAGAATTGTATTTTATATACTGGTTTTATTATATTTATAGTTTTAATACATAATTAAATGTTGTAAAATAAGAAAGAAAAATAAATATCTTTGTTAAGACGGTTACCTTCTCATAGAGAAACCTCCTTTCAATCTCTTCTTCAGAACCCTAGGGTTTGTCTTTTTTTAATACCATAATCTCTATAAGGGGGATAATAAATCTTGGGAGATTTTTTTTAGGGTTTATTTGATCCAAATTTATTGATATGTGTGAATAAATGAGGGCATGGAGTGCCCTTTTATAATTGAGGAGGAGAGGAATTTTTGTAAATACCCAAAACTATTAAATAATGGGAATTAAATCTCACAAAAAAGTGCCTATAAAATAGATAAATAATGTATTTTATGTAAGTTATGGTCAATCCAAACCTCCACCAAAAAATAATCTTCTTTTTTACATGTTATAACTTATCCTTTAAGTTTACTTACTTTTTCCATTTTATTTATCACCATGGTAATTAGTTTTTTTAACCTAGGTAATTTATCCTCTAAGAATAAAATAAAATAATCCTTGTAAGATAAACTATAATAACTTATTCTTAAAATTAAAACCAATTTATCAAATACAAAATCCACATGTGTGGAAAATTAATTTTAACACAAAAACATGTAATGCGCAAAACCCTATTTTAACCTTATTCGTGGTAAATAAATTTTATAACTTTACTAATCATTAGGAAAAAAACTAATTTTTAATTATTATATAATATTAATTATTATGATTAAAAATAATTAAAACATTTTTTAAAATTGAATACATAAAAGTGGTATAATTTAATATTAAAATAAACCTGCAAAACATGTTGAAAAATGGTTTTTCAAGAAATGCATTTTTCAAGCATAAGATGATATTACATTAACTTTAACTAGTAATCATCATTATATGTATTTAAATTAATATATTTATATTTATAATATATACATTTCATTTAAATCTTTTCTTATTAGTGTTTATTTTAATTAATTAAAATAAAGGAACATTATGCACTAAAAATAGTTTTCAAAAAAATGTGATTTTAAGCATTAAAATAAACCTATTCCAAAATCAACTATAAAGATAATTCAAATGTCATTAATTATTTTAAATCTTAATAATTAATAATTTTATTAATTTAAAATCAAATTCAAAACATAATGGTACTTTTAAATTGAAATGAAATGATAATTTTACAAAAAGCGGTATTTTCTCTATTCATTGAATAATTCAATCTTTTCAGAAAAATATCAAAATTTTACCATAAGATAATTTTGATGTGTTTATTTAAAAAATGATATTATTTTTATAAAATAAAATTTCTAAAATTGTTATAAATTAATTATAATTCCCAAACATAAATTGAAATGTAAACCCATTTCGAAAAAAAATGTATTTTGAAGTATAAAATCAATTTACTAAAAATGTGGGTGATTATTTACTAAGAATTTATCAATAAATTTATATTTATTTGGACTTATATATATATATATATCATAATTTGGTTAGTCTTATTCATTCCTTCCAATTCAATTTCTAGGTTATAACGGTCATATTTAAATAATATATTTTGTGGGTCATTTAAGCTTGGTGTTGTGGGTCGTATATGCTATAAAACACAATTTTCTTATTTTAAAATATTGATGTGTTAAATTTTCCCCAAATTAAATAAATTTAATCCTAGAAATTTAATTTTATACTTGGAAATTAAGGGTTTTATATTTGAAAATTCCTTTGTTGAAACCCCACAATGTAAAAAGGGTTAATTAAACTTCCTCTTAAAAGTAGGAAAGGGAAATGAAAATGTCATTTAGAATAATACATAACTATTTTCCCAAGTATGATAAAAAAATTGGAAGTAAAATATTTAAATGTAAGAAAGGTTTCAATAATTATGAAGGGTTATAGAGATCATTGATCACATGAAGGTTAATAATCAAGAAAAATTCAATGACTACAAAACCATAAATCTATGATGAGTTAAATGGTTATTGATTAATCAGATATAAAGGTAATAGAATAAAATTTTTATTTCAATATAATTTTCCTAAAATTGAGGAATTATTTTACTATCTATGAACATAAGGAAATATACATACTTGATATATTTCTATAAGTAAAATTTCGTCCCTTGGTTGTGCTTCAATAAATTTCTACTTCACCTCCTACTCCATGGAATGAATATCTAATATAAATTTTTTTACACCTGAACTACTAAAATTTACTTTTAATATATTATAAGATCAATAAAATATTGAAAATTCATTTTTTATATCTATAAATATTTACCAAAACAAAAATGGTTAGAAAACATTATACAATATAATAAATTAATCTTTAAAACCTCAAGAGTAACACCAAAAATTTAACTTAATCCATTCCATAAGTATCTGTCAATAAAATGGTACAAACAATGTCATAATAATAAATACCTCATGTAGGCCAATGTTAAGTGCTCCATCCTTGTCACCCTTCAGTTTTGGGTTCAATCCCTGTGGCCTTTATAGATGCGATGGGTTGTCACCTAGCATGTGGGTTTCCCTTTTTCTAAAATAATATTAATATAATTCCTATAATGTTCCCAAATATTAATGACCCAAAATTACCATAAAATCAAATATAATATAATCCTTAAAGGTTTCCAATAGCTTTAATTTTATTTCCAAAAAAAATTAAATCTATTCTTCCTTAAATAACATTTTCAGTAAAACATATACTAAACCAATGGGTTATACTTCCATAAATGTTTCCCAAAATACCCTTAATCTTGATAAACTCTTATAAAATAAAACATAAAAATGGTGGTGTTTTATACATTGTTATTTTAATCAATATTAAACTCATAAACCCATTATTTTATCCATAATTCTTTAGTTAATCTTAGATGAATGCATATGTGATTCCAAAAATCAACACAATCCATAGATATTTCATGATTATTATAACCAAAATACCATTTATAAAAACACTTATATTATATAATTATTGGATCCCAATACATATATACTTCAACCCTTTTACTTCATCATAAGACCTTCCTAGGTTTTGGAGTTAACTGTTGAATAGGTAATTGACTCAGATAATGCATGGGTTCCCCACATTAAAGACAATGAACTATAAATGGATCTCTAGGATGAAATTTATTTCTCTCTATTAAACTCCACACTTTTAATCAGAAATTCATTTATCTATTCCATTATTTTCTACACATAAAACATTTTTTTATTCCTTTTAAAAGTTTTATTGGGTGTTATTTTCCATATTTTTTACATGAAGAAAATTGTGTCTTCTTTAATCCATGGTCTCCATCACTCAATATCTTAGTGGACTTCATCCTTCTCTTCTTTGGTGATTCCAAGAGTTGGTTAATGTATAAGTTATTAATCATATATCATGATAGTTGATTAAGAATAATCATAATATATTTCACTTCATTCACTATCTCCTTTGGTTGCTCAGATTCATCACATTGTCCATCACATTTAGCATTAACATCATTCCTCATGGTTCCATCCATTGACTAAAACCAAAAATCATAGTGTGAGAAAAAATAATAATAATAGAAAACCATATAATCATTTATTGGATTTCTAAATAATGAAACTTACTTTTAAATATAATAAACCTTAAATCTAACCTCAGTTGTTCATTGTTTTCATCAATTAAAATCCTTCATGAATGTTCATAAATAAAATGTGAATTATCCTAATCATATCCATGAGAGTGTAAAACTAGGTGCGTAGTAAGCCCCATTATATTGAACTAAGTGATGATCTAGTCAAATTCCAATGTTCCCTTTTTGGATTTATTACCCCCAGGTACAACTATGATAGAATCATGTCCACTTGTAATATCTAGATAGGGATGTATTATTGTAAAGAAACATATAATATCTTCCTTATCAAATCATTAGGACAATCTTCTATACTTATCCTCAAATTCTACCATAGGATTATGTTCCCTAATATATGTTTTCATAAATCTTGTTCTCAAGGTTTCTATTAAACTTCCTCTGATACCATATGTAAATACCTTAACCCCAACATCCTAGAGTCGATGGTTACTTTACTACTTTGGTGTAAGATAAAATTGATTGCATCCTGAAGGTCCAAATAATTTAGTATTATTAGTAAACTAGATACATATTTTAATCTCACATTACATTTGAGAACATGAAATACAACATAGTGGAAGTAAAAATTAGGCATCCTTTAACTCATTCAATGATTAATTCTTCATATCATAATGAAAGGAAACAAAATAAGGGTGATCTCAAATGATCAATAAGGGTTATGTATAGTTGAATTTATCATGAATCAATAAGGTATAATCAATATGTCAAGGTAAAGAATAGAACACACATTCCATTTAATCAATAATTTGATTATCATGATTAGATAAGGCATAAATAATATGTAAAGTTAAGTAACTGAAAAAACATTTTGTTTAATTAATAAATTAATTATCATGATTAAGTAAGGAATAATCAATATAGGAAGATAAATAACTGAACACACATTCCATTTAATCAATAAATTGAGAACAAAATTCATCCATGGATAATATCAAGGTAATAATCTAATAGATCTTAATTCTCAATGAAGAAAATACTTAATATTAGACATCATGATCATAGAAATCATGATATATAAACCTCCAAAACCATTTTCAAAGGTAGTTTAATCAATGGGTTTTTATACACCAAAAATTCATTTAAATTAGTTTAGTAAACTAATTCATCTCATGAGAATACCAATGTATCGAGGGGATATATAATTTCTTTACCCACCCATTAATATATGTCTAAAGTATTTCTTATATATAAAATTATTTATTTAATTCATAAAAAATATGGTTTATCAATAAATATATGTAAAGAGTAAATAATACTAATTAAACAACATTTTTTCAATTAATCAAACAAATTTCAAAATAAAATACCATATATAAAAAAGGTATATGGTTTAGGAAATAATAATATCCATGATACTAATAATATGGATATTTAAGGGAAATTTAATTTCCAATTATCATAAGAAAGTTAATATTTTAAGAGAAAGTTCATGATTACAAAATGAATCAAGAAAGTAGATGTTAATACTTTCTCTATTCGAAATAATAATAAACCATATAAAAAAATAATAAGGATGGTATAATTACAAAATATACACAATTTAGTATAAGTAAAATAAAGGGTTTTTTCATTGACAAATAGAAATACTATAATAATATCTTTCAAATATTCTTTTGGAAAATACCCTTTTCACTTTGAAAATAAATTTAAAAAACTAGAAATTTCAAAAATATTAAGAAAACATTTTCTTTGAAAAGGAAATTTTAAAATTTTAAAGGAAGTTTCAAATTAATTAGTGTTCATGATGGTGGGAAAGTTGTTTTCATGATGAGTACATTAAAATAAATATTTCTTTCATATTTTTGTAAGAAAAATCCAAAAGCACATTGTTTGAAAAATAATAGGAAGATTCCTTTTAAAAAATAAAATACCAATCATGGGTAAAAAGTAATTTTAAAAAAATATATAAGAATATTTAAATCATTCTTGAAAATATTTTTCAAAAACATAGATTTAGAAGAAAAAGGATTTTTGATCGAAAAGATAAATAAATTTGGATTTCCTTAAAAACATTTTCTCAATCATTTTAAGTACCAAATAAAGGAAAATGGAACTATTACTTTCAAATTTTATGAACAACCAAAAGAGAATAAAATTAAAGGTGTTTATTAGACAATTATCAAATAATTTTTTTCAATGGAAATTCAATCATAAATAATACCGATTAAAATGAGATTGAAGCATAAATCCTTACCAAATTCATAACGATGAAGTGATAATTAATCAAAGAATTTATTATGTGTGTAGAATGTAAATACACATAAAATAAGTTTAAATAAAATATAAAATAATCAAAATTAATTACACACATAATCTTATAATATCAAAGATAATGAATAAGTAAAATTACTCAACAAAAATAAATTAAGTTATGAAATTACTTACCAACTTGGTAACATTAAAGTCAAATTACATTGGATGAAATAAATAAAATTTAAACTTAAAATACCTTTAACTATGAAGGATTCATTATATTTCATGCAACATTGGTAGTATATACACCATATAAAATAAATTAGATTCATAACATTAAAATTTTCCTCATTGAAGTGAAATTGAGATGATGCCCCTTGCATCACGCTTCCCTTTAGTTAAACGTGATTTAACCTTCTGTATAATTTTTTTAAAAAAATTATTAATTTATTATAGAACCATATTCATATTTATAATATCATATATTATATTTTTATAACATCTTATCACCTATTAATAAAATTTTATTATTTCCATTGTTTCGGGTGTAAACTGCATTTTTTTCTCATGAATTTTGGTCATGGATGTTCTGGTTATTGTGTATATGATATAGATACATCATCTACAAAATTATATTAATGTTTTAAATATCTTATTTATTAATTTTATACATTTTTACAACCATTCTTGAAATTTATACATGGAAAATGAATCGAATCACTTCGTGTAGATGGTAGGTCGTATGTATGTGTGAGCGACAATATCATTCCATTAATGGGTGAAAGGGTAAGAAATTTGATGATATATTAAATTTAAAAAATTAATATAATTTCATATATATTCATTATTTCCATAATTATTACTATCCATGTGATTCGGTGATGGAAAAAAATTACATTTGTTCCTGAGGTGGTAGTTCACTGTACACACAAGTTGTTTCCCATTTAATAAAAAAGAAGATTGATTAATATTATTCCATTAACATAATAACATATAATTATATAGGAGATAATGATTTTATTATATTGAAAGTTTTAATACATAATTGAATATTCTAAAATAATAAATAAAAAGAAAGAGCTTTGTTAAGACAATTGTCTTCTCTTAGAGAAACTTCCTTTGGATCTTTTCTTAAGGACCCTAGTGTTGGTATTTTGGGAAGAAAATTAGCTATATAATTTGGACAATGATGATTATAAGAGATTTTTGTATGGTATGGTGGATCTAAATTGTAACATTACACCCCTCACCATTTTCTTGGAAAGTCAGTAGTCCATTTCTAGGCCTTATGTGACATCCCCAAGATACAAAAGGCAAGAAATAAATTCAAAGGGATTCATAAAAAATTGGGGGATGATTTTCCCTTTGAAAATAAAACAAAAAAACCAAGAAAAAATAACAAATATATGATGCATGGGAACAATGTAATACAACTCAAAGTAATACCAACTAACAAAAAAACCAAACTACAACCATGAACCATATCAGAGTACAAAGTGGAAACTAAAACCAAAAACCTAAAGAAAACTAATACATCTAGCAGAAACTCCCAACAAGGTCCAAGATTCAACTCAACAATTCATTCCCAAGGTATCATTATGCATCACTAAAGAACTAGGATACCTTGCCTTTACCTGTGTCTTGATATACCACTTCTGCAAACACATAAAAGTTCCCAAGTAGGGGGTCAGTATAAAACTTAGTGTCATTTCCCCAAATACTTCCCTACTCATGTAACTGGGATATAACATGTTGGAACATTTATATAAAAAAATTTGTATAAATTAATTAAAAATAGATTGTATGAAAATCAAATCTATTTCCAAACAAAATTGTTTTCCACAAAAAGAAACCAAAAAATTATTTTAAACTATTTCTCAATCAATTTCGCATAACTCATTCCATTCCACACATCCACACATGCATGCCCAAGTGACATTTCCACACTCATGATTTATCTCTCACTGATATAACAATTCATCACAAGGTAATAATATACCAGGTTCCCTAATGGCATATTCCCCTTCAACAAGGTCACATCAATGAAAATGAACACATGCCCATTGTTTATGCCAAATACAATGCCAATCCAATTGTTCCAAACCATTTTAGTAAACAAATATTGAAAAAAATTTATACAAACCATTTTCATAGATCAAAACCAAAATACCATTTTAAAATAATCATTTTAAAACCATGTAACCAATTACACTTTTCACAAACAACCAATTTCAACAATTTCACAAACCATCACTCAAGAGATTTTTAATCAAACTTTTCATGTCAATTTCATAATTCAATTAAATAAATTCAATCAATTTGAAATCAATAATTATAGTTATAATAATAGGATATAATATTGAATCCACCTACCTTCCAACATACCAAGATTCTCCAAAGGGTTACTCTAGGATTAAGAGGAAGGGTCTCTCTAGCCTTTAGAAGGATTGAAATTCATGTTATGGTCAGGTTAGGTGGAAAATGAGGAATTAAAGGTGTAAAATGAGTGAGATCTATACTTTTCAGATCTTTTATTTAAAGGTGAATGATTAGGGAACATGGTTAGGCAAGTTGTGCGCTAACCATACGCTAGACAATACCTCTAAACACCCCTTTCATGATTGGAATGCATGGTTAGACAAACCATGAACCAACTGTGCTAAACCCCTATGTCCTAATTTTCATGTTTTCTCCTGGGTGGATACATGGTTTGGCCAAACTACACACCTAACTATGCACCTTCCAAGTTCCCACTATTTTTGTTGCATGGTTTCCTAGAAGGTGTTTCATAGTTTAAACTAACCATGATCAAACCACATACCTCAAGAAAATCCCCCAAAAACTTTATAAAACCATTTTGAACCTCTAAAAACTTTACCCAATTACTTTATATACTTAAAATACATAAATAAATGATTAATTACCTAAAAAAAGGGTGCTACATTCTTCCCACCATTTTTCTTTACAACCTCAGAAAGAAGAAAATCATCATATGTATGAAAGCGTTCGGGTAATGGCTCAAACATTAAAGGACCCCGGAACACCCTGAGAGGGGAGGGGTGAATCAGGGTGTCAAATTTTTCTTTTAAACTTATGGATCTTGTTCCCATGTTGGTAGAAACCTGTTAAACCTTTCTGAATAAGAAGTGTATAATGAAAACTATCATATACAAAGCAATGACACAACAATTTTACTTGGTTCTCCACTAAGGGATACGTCCAAAGAGCATACGCCGATAGTGTGGAGGTCATACCAAAAACCACTAATCTTCACAAGTTGTGGATTACAAGAGTTTAGCATAGTCACACAGTTCCAGGTGAACTACCCTTACAAGGTTTTAGGGATAGCACATTGCGTCCCTCGGATCACTTCCGCTAACTTGTTGTTGCTCACTGTGTTGGAAGAATATTCACTTAGTTTAATGACTTGAAGGTTACCTCAATGGTTTACCATTAATATATGCATCCTAAACTGAAAATGGATGCTCTTTTGAAGTCCCATAATCATGCAAAAATGTAATTTATTTTCTCTTTCACTCATATGTTATGAAGATTAATTTCACGAACTGATTTGGCCAATTTTAAGGCTTATTTGGGTGTTACGCGTACTACTTCTATTTCCGCGTACCACAACTGCTTTCATGTACCGTCCAACTCCTCTATGTACCGTTTATCTCCTCCACATACCGCACTGCTCCACATTCCACTCTACTCCACGTACTTCTTCACACCTCTGTGAACTGTCTTGCTCCGCGTACTGCCTTGCTTTCCTGCGTACTGCGACAGATTCCTATGTGAACCACACACTCTTTTGTAGATTGTTTCCCTTATGCGGATGAGTCTATCCATGTACCATTTTCTCCTCTAAGAACCACTTTATAATTCTCTGGATTTCTTCCTGAAATTTTAATCTCTAATCTCATAAATCAAAAAAGGGGATTATTGTTCCTTAAATAGGCATGTAACTCCTCAAATTTCGATAATCTAATTTACCCAAATTTTCAATGTGGGATAATCCTCATTGTACTGAACTCCATCTGCGAACTGTGTTGGCCACCACCACGTACCGCTCCTTTTTCGTGAACCACATCAATCCCACTACGTACTGTGTTGGCCTCCATCAAGTATCGCTCCTGTTTCGCGAACCGCAGTAATCCTTCCAAACTTCATCATTTAGCGTACCACATGCCTTCACCACCACTCTTGTTTAGGGAACCACATCAATCCCACTATGTAATTTGTTGGACTCCATCATGTATCGCTCTTGTTTCACGAACCGTAGTAATCCTTAAAACCTTCATAATTCTTCGTACCACATGCCTTCATCACGGACCGTCACTGTGAACCATTTTTCGTTTCAACCTTCAGCATTTTGTGTGTTGTATTCCTTCACCACGTATCATTGCTGCAAACTTTTTTTAGTTTCGTGCACCGCTCTGCACACCACTCTGCATACCTCTCCCGCTATCTAGAATGCGGTCGCGAACCATTCTAGGAATATGGTATGCGGTCCATGCTCTGAGGTATGTGGTTCCCTTATTTTTCCGATTTTATTTGTCAATTCGTATACCATTCACTCCTATCTGAAAAACCCTTTGTTTTCTAACACCAAACTCCCAATTTTGAGGCCCAAAAATTTGGAAAACATTGAGAAACTGCGCCACACTTCAATACTGCTTTCAACCTCAAATGTATGACCTCATTCTTTACAAACTACCTATTCATACATGTGGAGATTGAAAACAAACACAAACCAAATTCCATTATTAGTAACGAACATCCTTTGTTCCAATAAACATTTCCTTCTCTTCTTCTCACGTTTCTTCCTAAATCTGACCATGCTGCCATAAAACTAACAATAAAATGATGATTTTCCCACACAATACTTTCTCTTTCCTATCCATAATCTACACCGGCATAAGAACCAATGTATCATTTATCTCTAGTTCAATGTGATCCCATAAAATCACATGGTCAGGAATAGGTTGATACTTTTTCAATTAAGATACATGAAATGCATTATGAACTGAACAGAACTTTAGTGTAAAATCTAATTGATAATCTACCTCACCATTCCATTCGAGTATCTCAAAAGGGTCTTTGTATTAAGAAGATAACTTTACCTTCTTCTAAAAACAATGATACTCGATCCTTGGAGATATTCTCAAGAACATGTGATTACTCTCCTCAAATAATAACTATTGAAGATGATACATATATGATTTCTGACAACTCTGAGATATCTCTATTCTCTTCATGATCAACTGAATTTTCTCTATTTTTTCTTACACAAGTTTTGGTCCAACTAGTGATGTATCACTTATTTCTAACCAAAAAAGTGGATAATGATAAGAAACCCCATACAATGCTTCAAAAGAATCTATATGTATCAAGGCCTGATAACTGTTGTTATATGTTAACTCCACTAATGGTATGTTCTCATCCCATGAGCCACCAAAATCCATTAAATAATCCTGATGCTTGTCTTCTAACTTTTATATCATCCTTTCATGTTGTCCATCCATCTCAAGATGATACATAGTGCACATAGTCAATTGAGTCCCAAGGTATTTCTATAATGATTTTCAAAATTGATATGTAAACCTTAGATCTCAGTCTGATACTATTGAAACTGGTATGCTATTCCTCTTTACAAGTTCTCAAATATATATTTTAGACAATTCAACCACCATATAATATTCACAAATAGGGTTGAAATGGGCCAGATTTTTTAGTCAATCCACTATCACCCATATGGAATCATGTTTTTGAACCATCCTTGGGATACCTATCACAAAATCCATGGATATCAACTCCCATTTCCAAACATCAATAGGTAAAGACTCAACATACTTGATGGATAATGGTGCTTTGCCTTAACCTGTTTATAGGTGAGGCATCTTGTAAAAAACTCAACCACAATTCTTTTCATGCCAACCCACCAAAATCATTATTTCAATTCCTTATAAATATTTTTTATTATAGGATTAATATACCACCTCAAATAGTGGTAATAATGACGAAGCGGTTCCTAAAAATCCATAGGTATGACCAGTTGATCTCTAAACCATAGAACTGAACTCCCATACAGCATTAATCCCTCAATGGTCTTCCCACTATTAAGTTTTTACCTCATATCAACACATTCAAAATTGTATTTTTTTGCCACTTTAACCTTAACAACCAAATTAGGAACAAAATAAACTAGGATGAAAACCACAACACTACCTCGATCTTCACAATCCAAGTGGATGTTGACTATTACCGACATCAACTTCCACTGATCTGAAGTCTCTTTCACAAACTGACTGTAATGTCTTGGATTTTCCATGTATTATTTTTTAAAATATTATATGAAATTATTTATGAGACCAGAACTTTCGATGGCATGTGATTCCGAGGTCCAGAGTTCCTGGAATAACTGTTTGAAATAAATTAAAATTTTAAATAGCATGTGTGAGCGATTTTCCTGAAAAAGTGGAATATCTTTTGAACACGTGCCCAGATCAGAAATCTGAGGGCATCGTTGTGTTCAGAGCAGTGACTATACCTTAGGTAGGGCCTAACATTGATCGGCATGGGTCGGCTGCAAAATTTAGTTTTTGGGAGTTTTAAAAGGAAGCACTTTAGAAGAAATAAAATAAATTCATAATTTATTTTTATTATTTTAAAAAATTTCCTTTTTGCACAACGACCTAATCCTCCCCTATAATTTCATGCTTATGGAAAGTTCGCAAGGATTAGCCTCATAACC
The DNA here is from genome assembly GCA_963277665.1 of Viscum album. Classification (NCBI taxonomy): domain Eukaryota; kingdom Viridiplantae; phylum Streptophyta; class Magnoliopsida; order Santalales; family Viscaceae; genus Viscum; species Viscum album. The sequence goes on along the minus strand of OY728127.1, from coordinate 1,326,436,299 downwards.
CTACCAATTGAGAGAGAGAGAGAGAGAGCCTCTTAGAGCTTTAGAGAAGGGGGACCCATTGGGGGATGATGATGACGCGAGCAAGTGCCTCTCGGATTCGATGAATCCCACCGATGAACGCGACGCGGCAATCGTTCTTCAATCGGATCGAGGTAGGGGTTGTTATTTGATTATTCTTTCTACATTTTTGAATTTAAATGACGAATGAAGATCACCACGAACATGTTGATCCGCGGATTCGTATGTTCTTGCAGGAGGGTTTTATTGGGTTTATTTCATGGGATTAATCTATGTTGAATTGTTGTTGATTTCTGCTCCATTTGATCCTACTAATGGGAGCGGATCAAAGTTGTGACGAACGACAGTGGAGGTTCATTCCTAGATTTTCTTATTAGATTTCTTCCCCATTTCTTTTCCTCATGCTTTCTTCACGTTCTTCATGGGGTGAGGAACAACAGATCATTGCACATTTGATTTGCGACGCAATGATCCCAAATTGAATATCTGAAGTCACGATGACCTAGCGGAGGTGCGATGATGATAACGGGCGATGAATCGGACTGGATCGAGAAAGACCGTTCTTTGAGCATTCTTCGCACGGGTGGATTGTTACGTGTTTTCGGGACTGATTGGAGGCCCGAAAACAACGGAATCAGCTTCGTGGTGTCAGGGAAACCAAAAATCGTGAGTTTCATAACGATCGGATGGCCGGATAGACGAACGGGGCAGCACTAAAGGTGCGACGGCAGAAGTCTGCGATTCTGGAAATTTCCAAAATACACGGTGTATATCCCGAAGAACACGTCGTGTGGATAGGATCAGCGGCAGCTAGGGTTTCAGGAGTCAGAAAGGTATCACACGGCGTGACACCCTGGTCACACAGCATGTTGGATCTTCCCATGAAGCTCGGCATGTATTCTGGGAAATAAACGGTCATGGGATGGACTACACTGCTTCAGAACACGGTGTATAGACCCTACGCGGCATGTCAGAGGAAACTACGCAGGACTCGGTGTGTATCCAGGGGATACATAGACACGGGATGGAGTACACGATCATGTACTCCACCACACAGCCCGGCGAGGCCAGTAATGCGGGTCACCCTGTGTACCGATTACACGGGTTGGCATACCTGGGTTGAGGTCGTGTACGGGCACATGGCCAGCGTACACGGAGCCGACCCCAGTTACTCGGACATGGCGTGTAACCCGTACAACATGTCGTGTACTGAATTTTTCTACACAACCAGCCTTACGACATGGGCCATTGTACACAGTCAGTACGTGGGGTTAGAAGACATGGAGTGTGACTTTTCTACATGCCATATACTTTTTGGAAAATGGCTTGGTCTTCTTTTCCATCGTATCTTGGACATGTTTTGTTTGGGTTAGTGCCCCTTCTTCTCATTCCCCTGAAGGTCAGGCATCATTTCCTTCTATAGAAGTATGATCCCTTCATCGGGACTTTCTGTGATAGATTCAGGCATCCCTACGAGAGTCCTGGAGTGATATCCTCTATCCATTATTGACCCTAGGTAGAGTCAGGCATCGACGTGGCCAACTCCACTAGGCATTGATCCTCTACCTATCTGGTGAATCCGGATGAGTCACAGTATCCTCCATATCCCTGGTAGTGATCCTCATCTGTGTATCGTGATCTTTCCCACTCAGAAGTGTGTTCTCCCATAATGAGTGTATCTATTTATCATGATCTTTCCCACTCAGGAGTGTATTCTCCCATAATGAGTGTATTTGTCTCTCATGGATTTTCCTGAAGAACAGTGCTTCTCGGATGGATGTCATCAGAGCTATCAGACTCATGGAGTGAGTTCTCCCAAAATGAGTGCTTCATAGAATCTTCAAACGAAATCTCTAGTAGGGGCATGTTGTTGTGTGACTTGTCCCTAGATTACGAGTTTGGGATTTGAGAATATCTGGATTGTGTTCTCCTATATTTAGTAGACATATACTGTGTGGAGATGACTATACTTTTCCTTTTTGTGTTGCTTTGTGGTTTTTTGGGGTCCTCTACTAAATATTGTTATACTCACCCTTGCACGGGCTTTTCCCACATGTGTTATGTTTTGAGCAGATGAGAAGCCTTTTTACGGAGTCTAGGGCGTACCAGGACAGGACCAAGCTTTCTAAGTTCCTCACAGGCCAAGGTGTTCCTATGGATGCGAGCACTAGTCCATGTACCTCTTGTGTTATAGGTTGGAATTTTTATTTTTTAAAATCTTGCTTTTGGTGGGTTTGTATTCTGGCCTAGTTTACTTTCAGTACTCTACTTTCCTCCATACTCTATTGGTTGGGTTTAGTTGTAGGCAAGCATTTTGTTCCTTAGTGGTTTTTACGTTTCAGCATTTGTGGGCTTGGAGATGTGTGTGTGTGTACATGTTCTTAGGCAATGCCTCCCATGTTAGTAATATGCCTACTCGATACTAGTCACTAGCCCCTAGCCTACTAGAGGCGGGATTGGGGAGTCACGTCACGGGCCCCACTGGGACGGGTCATGACAGAGTGGAATCAGAGGTGGTCGGTCCTAAATTAGGTTCAAGAGTCTATGAGATCAATTTGGGGTAACAGTGTTCAGTTTTTTGAGGTCGGCTTTCAGGCCAGGGACTCCATTGTTGGTGTGGGAGACCGAAATATCCATACACCAGGACTCTGATAACCTACTTTTTGACTCGGTTCATGAAAACACTAGTTATGGGGAAGTAAAAGAATTTTACATGCATCATATAGGAATGGTTTGTGTTTTCCATGTCCTTGTGTTAGCTATCCAGATATAATCATTGACCATGGTACATCTTTTTTCCTTACAGGATGCCTCTGTGATGCATACCCGCTAGGATTAAGCACCACAATCATGAGGATGACCCCCATAGTGACGAGGCTTCGATACAGGGACTAGTTCCCTATACATTTCCACCAGGTGGTGCACCTGCTATACCACCACCAGTGGAGTAGCCCAGGGTACCTGCAGTACCGACCGACGAGGAGAGCAGGTTGAGTTCGCTCGATGAGTTCTAGAAATAGAGACCCCTCAGGTTATGAGGTGAGCCCAACCCTCAGGAGGCTGAGGACTAGCTTGAGGCAGTGACCAGAGTTTTCCATCTAGTGAGGACACCAGCAGACCAGATGGTGATCCTAGGAGCGAGTCTTCTTCGGGGTTCAGCAGGATGATGGTGGAGTCTGACCACACAGACTCACGATGAGGAGACTCTTTCGTGGATGGATTTTGAGCGACTCTTTAGGGTGGAGTTCTCTCCAGTTACACTGAGAGAAGTGTGCATCCAAGAGCTTCTTCAGCTCCAGCAGGGCAGTTTGACGGTATAAGACTATTCATTGAGGTTCACCAACCTCTCCAGGTACTCGATGGATATGGTCAGAGATCAGTACTTTAGAGCTTGGACCTTCGAGCGAGTTCTACTATGGGACAACCGAGCTAGTTCTGTGCCTCTATGCATTTCGACTTATGTTGGAGTGCTCGAGCAAGCCTTGGTGATCGAGAGCTTCTTGGCAGAGCAGAGGTAGCCAACGGCAGTTAGCAGTATATAGACAGGTTCAGAGACCTTGGCAGTGGGGAGCCAACATCGGACACAGGGATCGGGATATGGGAGACATCAGAGGAGGACCCAGGATAGGTAGTCGACAGTCCATGGATCTCAGGTTGGATCCAATCATCCTATGGAGAAGAGGTACTACTCGTACGACGGAAGGGGACATCTCACTAGGGATTGTCCATCTTGTAGAGCAGCTGATAGGGAAGTGGTCGATAGACCATCGAGTTAGAGGCAGAGAATGGAGCAGACAGACCCGCTAGGCGGTGGACGTGGCAGAGGAGCAGCGAGAGCTGCAGGTGGTGTCAGACCCTTCGATCTACTTCCACCACCACCCACCAAAAGGTCTGAACCAGGCTTAGGGAGCTGGGGGATAGGGGCGGGGACAGCTACATGTGGTCGAGGCATACGACCCAGGGACTCCAGGGATGATCCGAGGTACGATCTGTGTCTTCTCTACCTTAGCTTTCGTACTTATAGACACAAGTTCCAGTCATTCCTTCCTCCCCACATGTCTTGTGTGAAACCTTGAGATTCTAGTAGATTCATTGACTCGATCCTTACACTTAGATACACCTACGGGAGGAGACTCGGCAATCACGCACCTTTGTAGATAGTTTGATCTTTCCCTTGGAGGTGAGAGTTTCAGTTAGAACCTCTTGGTGGTAGCATCAAGTCCTTACGACATAATTCTTGGTATGGATTGGTTATCTATAGTCCATTCCTAGATTCACTGTTTTAGGAGAAGAGTGTGGTGTGTCCACAGTGATGGGATGAGGTTTTCCTTTGTTGGAGAAAAGGAGACCCAGGCAGCACAGAATGGGCTCATGCATAGGAGGGTGCAGCTGATCACTCATGAGTTGGCTAGACTTGTCCTCAGAGAAGTAGATTTTGTGAGCTCTCAATTCCCAGTAGTAGTGGCAGAGTATGAGGACATCTTTCCCAAATATGTTCCAAGATTACCTCCCCACCGGGAAATCGACTTCTGCATTGACCTGTACCATAGGATGGCACTGATTTTCTCATCAGCTTATCGGATGGCTCCCACATAGCTTCGTGAGTAGAGGGTGTAGTTGGAGGACTTGTAGAGCAAGGTTTTCGTGAGACCCAGCATCTCACCCTGGGCGACCCCAATCTTGTTTTCCAAGAAGTCAGATGGGAGTTTGAGGTTGTGCGTGGATTACTGGCACCGGAATTAGGTAATGGTGAAGAACAAGTATCCACTACTGAGAATTGACGACCTCTTTGATTAACTGATATGGGCACATTGGTTCCTGAAGGTTGACCTTAGATCAAGTTATCACCAGTTACGGGTATGGGATGAGGATATACCGAAGATGGCTTTTAGATGCCGCTACGGTCACTATGAGTACTTGGTGATGCCTTTTGGCATTACAAACTCCCCCGTAGTGTTCATAGGACTGGTGAACTGGATCTTCCATCCGTACTTGGACCGATTCATAGTGGTCTTCATCGACGACATCCTTGTGTACTTGGCGTCAAAGGAGGAGCACGCGAGACACCTACGGATGGTTCTAGACGTACTCCGAGAGCACCAGATTTATGGGAATCTCTCGATGTACCAGTTCTAGATTATAGAAGTCTACTTTCTGGGACATGTCATCTCAGAAGATGGTGTAGCTATAGACCCAAACATGGTGGAGGCAGTGCTAGCATGGGAGCCACATCAGAGTGTGAAGGAGGTGCAAAGCTTCCTTGGATTGGCAGGATATTACCGGAGATTCATCCCTGATTTCTCCTGAATAATAGCACCAATGACAGCCTTAACCTGGAAGGGGGAACCCTTCATATGGACGGAGAAGTTCCAGCAGGCTTTTGAGCGGTTGAGACAGATTTTGACGAGTGCTCCAATCTTGAGATTACAGAAGGAGGGTGTCGAGTACGTAGTTTTCGGCAACGCATCAGGGACTGGACTTGGATGTGTCCTGATGTAGATAGAGGCAGTGATTACTTATGGTTCACGCCAGCTTAGGCCGCATGAGAAGAACTATGCAACCCATGATCTCGAGTTGGAAGTGGTAGTTTTTGCGTTGAAGATGTGGAAACACTACCTTATGGGCGAGTGGTTTATCGTCTACTCTGACCATAAGAGCCTCAAGTACATCTTCTTGCAGAAGGATCTGAATCTGAGGCAGAGGCATTGGCTGGAGTTCCCCCAGGACTATGATTTCGAGATCATCTATACTCCTGGGAAGGGGAACAAGGTGGAGGATTCTCTTAGCAGAAGTTCGAGCTCGCGGCTATTGAGTGAGCCGAGAGAGCAGTTAGCCACATTGCAGTTATCCTTTGTGGATAGAGAGGATGTAGCTTGCCTGCAGTTGATGGTTTTCACCCCTCTACTCTTAAAGTGAGTTAGGGTGGTGTATCTTGGGGATGTCAACTGTGAGGCTTTGCATGCTCAGTTATCCACAGGACATGCTTCTGATGGATATTTTTAAGGTGGGGATCACGTACTTCTTTTTAGAGGACTCATTGTTGTACCAGTAATGTTGTAGTAAGAGTTCCTGAGGGAGTTCCATACATCCCCCCTAGTGGTACATCTTGGAGTGGCAAAGATGTACCAGAATCTCCGACGACAGTTCTGGTGGTCAGGCATGAAGAATGAAGTAGCAGAGTTCATTTCTTGATGCCTTACATTCCAGCAGGTGAAGGCTAAGCACCAGGTTCCAGTGGGATTATCTCACCCCCTGGAAGTTCCAGAGTGGAAGTGGGATGGAATATCGATGGACTTCAGGACAAGATTACCACAGACGTCCAAGGGGCATTATTCTATCTGGGTGATCGTTGACCGACTCACCAAATCATCCCAATTCTTAGCTATTATGGAGTAGAGTTCCATAAAGAGCTTGGGACGCCTCTACATGCACGAGATAGTTTGGCTTCATGGAGTCCCTTCGACAATAGTCTCATATCAAGATTCCTGCTTCACATCCCAGTTGTGGAAGGAATTTCAAGAGGCTTTTGGGACTCAACTACACTTGAGCACGGCATTCCATCCCTAGACCGATGGTCAAACAGAGAGGACCATTCAGGTTATGGAGGATATGTTGCGGGATTGTATCTTGGACTTCAGTCGCAGCTGGGAGGACCACCTACCACTGGTTGAGTTTGCATATAATAATAGATACCACTCCACCATTGGTATGGCTCCATTCGAGGCCTTGTATGGGAGACCCTTCCAGTCACCACTTTGTTGGACCAACCCTGAAGAGTCAGCACTCATGGGTCCAGAGTTGGTAAGAGCTACCATAGAGAAGGTACAGATCATCTGGGAGCGGATGAAGACTGCACAGAGCCGGTACAAGTATTATACTGATAGATGATGGATACCTATAGAGTTAGAGGAGGGAGACCACATCTTTCTTAAGGTCTCACCTCGACGAGGGTTACAGAGATTTGGCAGGGGAAAAAAGCTATCTCCAAGGTTCATTGGACCTTTCCAGATACTGTACAGATTTGGAGAAGTGGCATACCACCTAGCTCTACCGCCACAGTTGCATTGGGTACATGATGTCTTCCATGTGTTGCAGTTGAGGAGGTACGTGCATGACCAATCGCACATCATCGACTGGGGTGGGCTGGACATCGAATATGGAGCAACCTTTGTTGAGTACCCGGTAGAGATCGAGGATTGGTAGGAGAGGATCCTTCATGGGTGATTGATTACCTTAGTGTGCTTCTGGTGGAATCACGGGAATCTTCAAGAGATCACGTGGGAGCGGGAGGCTCAGATCCGTGCCTAATACCCACATCTTTTTGAGTAACCTTATTTTGGATTTTCGAGGACATAAAGCCCCAAGGTGGGGAGAATTTAATGTCTTGGATTTTCCATGTATTATTTTTTAAAATATTATATGGAATTATTTATGAGACCATATCTTTCTATGGCGTGCGATTCCGAGGTCCGGAGTGCACGGAATAACTGTTTGAAATAAATTAAAATTTTAAACAGTGCGCGTGAGTGATTTTCCTGAAAAAAGTGGAATATATTTTGAACGCGTGCCCAGATCAGAAATATGAGGGCACCATTGTATTTAGATCAGTGACTTTACCTTAGGTAGGGCCTAACATTTACCGGCACGGGTCGGCTTCAAAAGTTAGTTTTTGGGCGTTTTAAAAGGAAGCACTTTAGAAGAAATAAAATCAATTAATAATTTATTTTTATTATTTTAAAATGTTTCATTTTTTGTACAGTGACCTAATCCTCCCCTATAAGTTCATGAATGTGGAAAGTTCGTAGGGATTAGCCTCATAACCCTACGAATAGAGAGAGAGAGAGAGCCTATTGAAGCTTTGGAGGAGGGGACCCATTGGCGAATGACGATGACACGAGCAAGCGCCTATCGGATTCGATAAATCCCACCAACGAATGCGACGCGGTGATTGTTCTTCAATCATATCGAGTTAGGGATTGTTATTTGATTATTCTTTCTCCATTTTTGAATTTAAATAATGAATGTAGATCAAACACGAACATGTTGATCTATGTATTCGTACATTCTTGCAAGAGGGTTTTATTGGGTTGATTTCGGGGGATTAATCCATGTTGAATTGTTGTTAATTTCTACTCTGTTTGATCCTACTAACGAGAGCGGATCAACATCATTACAAATTACGGTGGAGGTTTGTTCCTCTATTTTCTTATTGGATTTCTTCCCCATTTCTTTTCCTCGTGCGTTCTTTGTGTTCTTCGTAGAGAGAGGAACAACAGATTGTTGCACTTTTTTTTTTGCGATGCAATGATCCCAAATTAAAGATCTGATGTCACGATGACCTAGCGGAGGTGCGACGAAGATAGAGGATGACTAATCGGACCGGATCAAGAAAGACCGTTCTTTGAGCGTTCTTCACACGGGTGGATCGTTACTTGTTTTCGAGATTGATCGGAGGCCCAAAAACAACGGAATCAGCTTCATGGTGTCAGGAAGACCAAAACTTGTGAGTTTCATGATGATCGGATGGCCGGATCGATGAACAGGGCAGCACGGAAGGTGCGACAGTGGAAGTCTGCAATTCTGGAAATATCCAGAATACACGGCGTGTATCACGAAGAACACACCATGTGGATAGGCTCAGTGGTGGATATGGTTTCGAGAGTCAGGAAGGTATCACACGGCGTGTGACCCTGATCACACGGTGTGTTGGACCCTCCCCGAAACTCGGCGTGTATTATGGGAAATACACAGTCACGGGATGGACTACATGGCTTTGGAACATGGCATGTAGACCCTACACGGCATGGCAGAGGCAACTACGCAGGACTCGGCATGTATCCAGGGGATACACAAACATGGGATGGAGTACACGACTGTGTACTCCACCATATGGCTCGGCGAGGCCAGTAACACGGGTCACCCCGTGTACTGATTACATGGGTTGGCATACATGGGTTGAGGCCGTGTATGGGCGCATGGCCAGCGTACATGGATCTGACGCCAGTTACTCAGACACGGCATGTAACCTGTACCACACACCGTGTACTGAATTTTTCTACACTACCAACCTTACGACACAGGTCTTTGTACACGGGCAGTACCCGGGGTCAGAAGACACGGCGTGTGACTTTTCTACATTTCGTGTACTTTTTGGAAAATGGCTTGATCTTCTGGTCCACCGTATCTTGGACATGTTTCATTTGGTTTAGTTCCCCTTCTTCTCATTCCCCTAAAGGTCAGGCATCATTTCCTTCTACAATAGTATGATCCCTTCAGCAGTACTTTCTATGATAGAGTCAGGAATCCCTCCAAGAGGCCCAGAGCGAGATCCTCTATCCATTATTGACCCTAGGTAGAGTCAGGCATCGACGTGAACAACTCCACCAGTCATCGATCCTCTACCTATCTAGTGAAACCAGATGAGTCACGGTATCTTTCATGGCCCGGGTAGTGATCCTCATCTGTGTATCGTGATCTTTCCCACTTAGGAGTGTGTTCTCCCATAATGAGTGTATATATCTATCATGATCTTTCCCACTCAAGAGTGTGTTCTCCCGTAATGATTGTATCTATATCTCCTAGAATTTTCCGAAGAACAATGCTTCTCAGACGAACGTCATCAGAGCTATCAGACTCATGGAGTGAGTTCTCCCAGAATGAGTGCTTCATGGAATCTTCGAATGAAATCCCTAGAAGGGGAATCCTGTTGTGTGAATTGTCCCTAGATTACGAGTTTGGTATTTGAGTATATATGGATTGTGTTCTCCTATGTTCAGTAGACATATACTGTTTGGATCTGACTATACTTTTCCTTTGTGTGTTGCTTTGTGGTTTCTCGGGGTCCTCTACTGAGTATCTTTATACTCACCCCTGTATGGGATTTGCCCGCATGTATCGTGTTTTGTGCAGACGAGCAGCCTTTTTACAGAGTCTAGGGTGGACCAGGACAGGACTGAGCTTTATGATTTCCTCACAGGATGAGGTGTTTCTACGGCTATGAGCAGCAGTTCCAGTACCTCTTGTGTTAAAGGTTGGACTTTGTAGTTTTCAGACTCCTTTTTTTGGTGGGCTTGTATTTTGGCCCAGTTTAATTTCAGTACTCTACTTTCCATCATACTTTATTGGTTGGGTTTAGTTGTATGCATGCATTTTTTCCTTAGTGGTTTTTACATTTCATCATTTGTGGGCTTGGAGATGTGTGCGTGTGTAAAGGTTCTTAGTAAATGCCTCCCATATTAGGAATATGCCTACTCAGTGCTAGTCACTATCCCCTGGCCTATTAGAGGCGGGCTTGGGGAGTCATGGTGCGGGCTCCACTAAGACAGGTCATGACACTGACTATATGAATTCCTTCTTAATGCATCCTCCACAAAATTTTCTTTATACGGTGTATAGATTAATTCAAATTAAACATTTAAAGATACTTCATCCATCTTCTTTGTCTCGGATTTAAATCACTTTGTGAGAAAATGTGTTTCAATATCTTATGATATGTAAACACTGTAAATTTCTCACCAAATAGGTAATGATGCTAAGTCTTTAAAGCATGGACTACAATAGTTAATTCTAAATCATGTGTTGGGTAGCTCTTCTTATGAAACCATAACTTCTGTGAGATATAAAAAAACATGATATCTCTACATGAGAACACATCCCAATACAGATCCTGAAGCATCACAATACACCACATATCCTTGTCTGGATTACAATAATATCATGATCAGTGCCGATGTAAGGTGAACTTTAATCCCTTTAAAGTACTTATAACATTCATCATAAATGTAATATTTTTCCTTTTAAAAAATTTCATTGGTGAATTTAGTCATGAAAATTCATGAACAAAGTGTATATAATAACCAGCTAAGATAAAGAAACTACATATTTCAAATATATTCCTTGAGAGTTTCTAAGAGAAAACAGCCTCTATCTTTTATGGATCCACAAAAATACCTTTTTTAGGTACTATGTGGACAAGGAAACATACCTCTTGTATCCAAAAATTACACATTGAAAGTTTTTCATACCAACAATGATCCCACAAAATACCCAACATTGTCGCCAAGTGTTTCTCATGCTCAGCATTTGTCCTTGAATACACCAATATATCACCACAAACACCACCACAAATGAATCTAGATACCTTTGAAATATATGATTCATCAATTCCATTATGACAGTTGGTGTATTCATAATACCAAAAGGCATAACAATGCACTTGAAATGGTCATATATACTCCTAAAATCTATCTTTGTAATATCCTCATTCTAAACTAACATTTGGTGATATCCCGGTCATTAGTCAATTTTAGGGAACCACTGGGATCCCCTTAATTGATCAAACAAATCATCAATACATGAAATAAGATACTAATTATTTATTATAACTTGGTTAATCTTACGATAATCCACACACACCTGAAGATTTCTATACTCCTTTTTTTAAAATAAAATTGGTGTTTCCCATGGAGACATACTAGGCTGAATGAACCCTTTACTTTCTAGCTCTTACAACTGGACTTTTAATTCTCTATAATATAGAAGTGAGATACTACTGGTCCTTGGTAATAGAATAATCATAAACACCACTTCTCTTATGGGTGGAATCTCTTAGAGATTCATAGGAAAAATATCTGGAAATTGATAAACAATTGCTAGAAAACTGCTATCCCTGATATCATCCACTAATACCAAGGTCAAAGCTTCCAACTGGTATGAGATGGTTCCAGCCACTGGTGCCAACAATCATTTTCCACTTTCCTTTACATTCTAGTATCGTCTAATGATATTCTTGATTCCATCATCAGTTGTAAAACTAACCCTTCATGTATAACAGTCAATGTGAGATTTAAAGATAGTCAAGTAATCCACACCTAGGATTATATCATAGAAATACATATTAAGCATAGATAAATCCCATATAAATTTATACCCATCAACATTTATAGAACATTCCTTGCACATAAAGGATCAACATTCTCTTTTACCAAGAGGAGTTTTAAGTTTTAAAATAGAAGGCATCATCTCAACATGAAAACCCATAAGATCAACATCATGATAAGCGATAAACAAATATGATGCACTCATATAAAAAAATATTGCATAAGGGTATAATTAAAAAGAATCATACCTATCACTATTTAAGGACCAGATTGTTCATCAAAAAACACCTTCTTAGCCTTATACAATTGATTACTCATTGTGATTTTTTCTTTATTACTCTGTTGAGATTGCATTGCTTGATGAGTCATGGTATTCCAAGAATCATTATGGGTTCCTCAGTTTTTCTAATGATAATTATTATTCATCCCTCATCATTTCAAATCATACAACATCTGTGAAACATTATATATGTCCCCAGCACCCAACCTTGAAGCACTGTGATAATAGCACTGAAGATTCCCCCATATAGTTACAATTGTGACATGATCTAAGTGGTGTTGGACAATATCTCTTCATGTGATCAAAATAACCACACTAAAAACATGAAATACTCTTGGTTTTAGGAGGTGGATTCACTAATACATCCATATGATTTTGATTCATGCCACTAACTTGTAAATAGGTGTCTCTCTTCCAATTATTCTCAGCATTAGAGTTCCCACCATTTTCCATAGGTATCAATATGATTCCTCCACCCATATTACCTGAGATGTCTCTTTATTCCAAAATTTATCTATTTACCATCTCTGTATAATCTATTATACAAATCATGTAAATATTTGAGATAATATTTTTCCTCAACCCTGATTCAAAAATCCTGCCTTTAAGGATGCACTTTCAGCAACTTTGGGTGAAAATTGGACTAAATTCATAAATTTAGCCACATACTTTGTCACTGAGAGATTCTCCTGCTTCAATCATAAATATTCTGTTACTCTAACAATTCTGAATGTGTGAATATATAATTTTTTTTTGAACAATTTTTCAAAATAATCCCATGAAATCCCTTGGTCTAATTTAACCTGAACTGTTAAATCCCACCATTGGAGTGCTAAATACTCCAACATGTATGTTTCAAACATGAATTTTTGATCAACTAGTGTTCCTAGGAAATCAAAGATTCAATTCATCATATTCATCCACACCTCATATTTTTCTAATTATGAATCACCCTGAAAGATGGGTGGATTCTACTTTTGGAACTCAACAGAATGATCCACTTTCCTTGTTTTATCCCTTCTATTCTCTCTATATATAGTATAAAAATCTTAGAAAATACTCTAAACAAATTTTTGGTTCACCTGTGGCTTAGGTGTAACCACGTTCTCAGTATCCTCCATCAGTTCTTTTTTATATGACTAATCAGTTCCATTTTCTATGCTCAAAATAAAACTCCATTTAGTCTCACTCTCTAGAATATGATGGCATATAAATTTGAAATTTATCACATCACACATATCAAAACAAGGCTTCCCAAAACTTAACAATTTTCATTTCCAAACCATTCTTGAAATTTCTACAATGATTTTTGAAAATCAACCATTTAAACTTGTTTTAAAAAATCAACACTCTTTCACAAAATCATAAATCATTACTAAAAATGAAATATACACTCCTAGTTGGTAGTCATTTATATCAATGAATTTCAGGATATTATCATTTTTTAAACACATAAAAATGAGGTAACAACTCCTAGGAGTTTCTTAAACACTCATGTACCCAGACTCCTTGATAACTTGAGGTTCCGCATAAATAGGTTAGCTACACCTCTTTATGCTCTAAATTTCAAGCTCCAACGATCCTAATCCTTACTAATATCCTAAATAAAGGACTAAACTAGAATAATTTTCAACTCCTATACTAAATAAAATAATACCATTTGTACCAAAAGATATTTGTACCAACCAATACTAATACCATTTGTAACATTCTTCCCCTCACCACTAGCTTATAAAGGTGGTAGAACATTACTAGGCCTTATGTGACATCCCAAAGGCACCAAAGGTTGGAAATAAATTCCAAGGGCTTGATAAATAGTTGGGGGAAAATTTTCACTTTGAAAATAAAACATAAAAACCAAGAAAAAACTACCACTATATGATTCATGAGAATAATGTAAAACAACTCAATGTGTTACCAATTTATAACAAAACCAAACTACAACCATGAACCATATCAGTGTGAAAATAAAAAACTAAAACCAACAACCCAAAGACAACAAATACATCCATCAATAACTACCAAAAATCTCCAAGATTTAACTCAATAGTCCATTTCCAAGGTATCATGATGCATCACTAAAGAATTGGGATACCTTTCCTTTACCTATGTATTGATATACAGCATCTAATAATACACAAAAGTTCCTAAGTCGTGGGTGAGTATAAAACTCAGTAGGATTTCCCCAATGACTTCCCTACTCAAACCACTAGGATAGAACATGTTATCACATTTATATAAAACAATTCAAAACGTTTTATATCAAAATAAAATCCATTTATAAACAAAATATTTTTTCCATGGAAAGTAATTGAACAAGTATTTCAAACCATTTCTCAATCCATTTGGAATAACCCATTCTATTACACACATCCACACATGCATGACCAAGTTATAGTTTGATACTCATGAGTGGTCTCTCATTGATCTACCAATTTATCACAAGTTAACCATATACCAAGTGCCTCAATGCCACATTCCCCTTCCATAAGGTCACATCAATGAAAATGAACACTGGCCAACAATTTATGAAAAGTACCATGCCAAAAAAACTTATGCCAAACCATTTTAATAAACAATACTTTTATTGAAAACATTTCTAAAAACTATTTTCATAAATAAAAACCAAAAAACCATTTTAAAATCATCATTTTAAAACCATGTATCCAATTTCACTTTCCACAAACAACCAATTTCCACAATTTCAAAAACCATCACTAAAGAGGGTTTTCATCAAGATTTTCACATCAATTTCAAAATTTAATTTAATAAATTAAATCAATTCGAAATAAATCTTTTGAGTTCTAATAATATGATTCAAGAGTGAATCCACCCACCTCAAAACTTAGGTGAAAACAAATAATGGTATAAAATCTTCAACAAACATGGATTAGATCTTCCAAAACCCACCATAGATCTTATTCAATATCATCCAAACAAACATATATAATCATTATTAGAATCACACATCAGGAATATATCCCCAAAGTATTAGATTCATTAATCCAAGAGAGTAAAAAATAATAAAACCAAGGAATACCACTGACAAAAGGCACATACCAAGGAATTTGGCCTACAACGCACTAAGATTTTCCAATGAATTTCTCTAGGATCAAGAGGAAGGGTATCTCTATCATTTAGAAGTATTGGAATTCATGTTAGAGTATTATTAGGTAAAAACCAAGCATTAAGGGTGTAAAATGAGTGAGATACACAATTTTTGGATCTTTTTTTAATGGTTCATGGTTATGGTACACTCTTAGTAAAACCATGTGTTGACCATGCACTAGCCACTGCCTCCAAACACCCCTCAAACGGTTGGCACACATGGTTAGAAAAACGTTGCACCAACTACGATAAATTCATATATCCCAATTTTCATGATTTCTCATGGGTTTCCATATGGTTTCATCAAACTATGCGCCAACCCAGTGCCCACTATTTCAGTTTCATGGTTTCCTAGAAGGTGTTGTACAATTTTTACTAACCGTTCTCAAACTGTGCACCTCCAGAAAATCCAAAAAAAATTCTAAAAGTCCTTTGAAACTCCCAAAACATAACTCAATTACTTTATATACTTTAAATACATAAATAAATTGTTAATTACCTAAAATTGGGGGAGCTAAAAAATTTCTTGTGAGGTGTGAATAAATGAGGGCAGGGAGTTCCCATTTATAATTGAGTAGTGGTATTTTTGTAAATACCCAAAACTATTCAATAATGGGAATTCACTTTCAACCTAAGTGCCTCCAAAATTGATAAATAATGGATTTTAGAGAAGTTAAGTTCTATCAACACCTCCACTAAAAAATAATTTTTTAAACATGTTATTCTTTCTCCTCTAAGTTTACTTACTTTTACCATTTTATTTTTCACCACAGTAATTATTTTTTTAACCTAGGTAATTTATCCTTAAAGCCTAAAATAAAATGAGAATTATTATTTCATTTGGAACCACTTATTCTTAATATGAAATAAAATTTATCAAATAAAAATTCCATGTGTGTGGAAAATTAATTTTGACAAAAGTGCATGTAATGTGCAAAACCCAATTTTAACATTAATCATGGTAAATAAATTTTAATGTCTTTACTAATCATCATGAAAAAAAATTGAGTTTTCCATATTATATAATATTAATAATTCTGATTCAAAATATTGAATCCATTTTATGAAATTCAATTCACAAAATTATAAGCTTTTAATTTTAAAATAAACCCACAAAACGTGTTGAAAAAATGATTTTTCAAGAAATGCATTTTTCAAGAGTAATATGATCTTAATTTAACTATATAACTAGTAATAATCATTAGATTGATATAAATTCATATATTTATATATATAATCTATAAATTTAATTTAAATTTTTCCTTATTAGTGTTTATTTTAATTATTTAAAAGGGAGGAACATTATTCACTTAAAAATAGTTTTTAGAAAAATGTGTTTTTAAGCCTAAAAATAAAATTATATCAAAATCAGGAATAAAGATGATTAAAATATAATTAATTATTTTAAATCTAACTAAATAATAATTTTGTTACTTTTAAATATACATCAAATCATAATGGTACTTTTAAATTGAAAATAAATGACATTTTTACAAAACAAATGGTGTTTTTGACTATTCACTGAAAAATCACTCTTTTTAGAAAAAACAAAAAATCTCACCCTGAGATAATTTTGATGTTCTAATTTAAAAAATGTTATTATTTTTATAAAATAAAATTTATAACAGTGGTATAAATTAATTATAATTCTTAAATATAAAATGAAAATTAAAACCATTTTTAAGAAAATGTATTTTGAAGAATAAAATGACTTTACTAAAAATATGAGTGATTTTTTACTAATAATTTAGCAATAAATGTTTATTAATTAATACATATATATATATCATAATTTATTTAATCCTATTCATACCCTCCAATTTAATGGCTAGGTTATAACAGACATATTTAAATAATATATTTTGTGGGTTGTTTAATCTCGGTGTTGTGGGTCATATACACTATCAAACACACTACTCTTATTTTAAAATCATAGGGTGTTACAAGAATTATAACATGCCAAAAGAGGTAGTGATCTAGAAATTTCCAAGGAAATGTTCAATATTGGTAAAAATTCTATAATTACGATCTTCCTCGACTTCATTCTCACCTATGAATTCCAGAAGTTTTCTAAAGGATTTGTAGCCTATAAATAGAGTCATTAGTATATGGATCTCAAAAATCAACTTGTGAAACAATACTATCATAAAATTTATCTATAATTATATCTAAAGTTCTATATTATCAAAAAAACTCTCTTCTCTAATATAGAGTGCATGTCTATTGTAATATCTTCTCACTCTCGTATTATTTCTCATTCTCTCTTAATTGTTCTTAATATTCATTAGAGAGAATCAAGACTTTAATAAAATGTGATAAATACTAGTATATATTATTCCTCTATATTATTATAGGTTCTCACTACCTTTAAAGTGAGGGAATTGATATTTCTTACCATAATTGTTAAAATTCATGGTATTATTCTCTTTGAGGATTATAACTATACCTGTTAAAAATATAGTGTCAATTGTAATTATTGTATCTTGTTATAACATAAATACCAAGAGATTTTTGGTATCTTGGATGCCATTAAGGACAAGTGAATAATACATTAAATCTTTAAAAAATTGTGGTGGTATACATAGGGGCTATTTTAGAGATATTTTTGAACATCCTTACCAAATATTATGCCTAATTTACATTTTGAATTTTTATTTATTATTATATTTTATTTAAATTTATTAATTTATTGTATAAAAAATAAATTCACTTAATTTTTTATTTTATAATCACCATTTATTTTATTCTTCTTCTTTTATAAACTTATATAATTATATTATTTCAATTTAAACTTTGATTATTTATTTTATCTCTTCAAAAAAATTATCTTTAATATTTCAAAGAGAATTTTTTAGTCCTTAAGTATTTTATAATTTTCTTTTTTTTAAGGGAAATTCATCCCACCCCACCCCACCCCCCTTTTTCCATTTTACCTTACTCTAACCCACATTTTTTATAAATGGGTACTTTAATTGATTTATTTCCTTGGTTTTAAATTATTTCAAATATTATTTTATTTTTAAAATATTTAACCAATTTTTAAAGAAACTTTATTTTTCAAAACGGATTTGTTACACACCCATGGTTCTCCCAAAGTACACTCTATGGGTCTTGCTCTATTTTTTATAGTAATAATTATGGTTATTAGAAAAATTATACCTATTGGTTATCCCATATAGAATATTTTTATGCATGGTTATACTCCAACTACTAATAAATAAGATAAATTGACTCTTAATGAAATTTATTCTTTTGAATTAGATGGTAAATTAATAAATGTATGGTATTTTAGTTTATATAAAAATGGATTTAATTGTATTTCTATATAAAAAATGGATCATGAAATTTGGAAACTCATAGAATTAACTCATGATGGAACTAAAAAAGTCAATGATATAATATTAGATATGTTTATATAAGACTTTGAAAGTTTCAATATACATACTATAGAATATATCATTGAAATATTTACTTGATTTATGAATATTTGTAATGGGAGAAAGGCTCGTAGTGATTCTATTTCTAAAAAAACATTATGTAAGAAAAATCATTAGTTTTTACCATGAAATTGGGCTCCCAAATTCACCACAATCCGTGAAACTAAAGAAAAAAAAGAATATGGAATTTCAGGAGCACATTGGTTCTCTCATGAAATATGAAATAACTATGAAAATAAAATCTTAAAAGGTAGATAATATGGTAAAAGAAACTAAAAATTAAATTTCTTTCAAGTAAATTAATAACGAATCATTCGAAAGTAACTCAGAGATTGGTCATATTTACAAAATGGTGAACAAGTACATGAATAATAAAATATATACACAATGATACAAAAATGAAAATAATGAAATGGATGTTACTTGATTCAATTAAAAAAAGAAAGGACACGTCAATCCAGATTACCCCTTGAAAAAAAATCAAGGTAAGAAATATCTAAAAGTATCAAATTTGAGTACTTGTAAAGAAATAATTTCAACATATTAATGTTGAATATCCCAAGTTCCTCATGGACAATATTGATTTATGTGAAGAAATAAATTATTTATGTTCTGGTTTTTATTCTTCTACTTATTCGACCAATTCTTTAAGATATAAGGATCTTATTCATACTAGATATCAACTTCATGATGATTTTTGTAAAATTATTTCAAAATTTAAAGATCTTAAAATTAATTACAATCATTTTTTTTTTGAAAAAGGTCCAATTTTAAAAGAAAAATATATTTTTCTTCTAAAATTAAAAGATCAACCAAATGTTTAGAATTTGGAATTTCAAATTAAAGATATAAAAAATAATATTTATCATTTTAACCAAGGTGAATAAACTTTGAATAAAATTTTAGGATCTAGATGTGTTATTAGAAGTAATTTTGGGATTGTTTTTCTAAATAATCCAATTTTATCAAAAATTATAAAATAACTACATTTTTTAAAGAAAATTAAAAAATAAATTTTACAATTATTGTATGAAATTTGGAAAACTTGTTTATTAATGAAATTTTAAAAATTATGAATATGGTAGACCAAAGAGAATTCATATCTCTTATCATTTTTCTAATGAAAAAACATGTACCAAAAAGTTTGGATTCCAAGCCTTTATTAGCTAACTTAAGTGGACCAGAGATATGGGTACCTAAAGAAATAGTTTATTAATATTTTGTAGAATAAGGGTATAATTATAAAAACTAAGATACTACTTAGTATATTGATATTGGGTTCTTGAGGAATATGTGTTGTGATACTTCTAAATTTAATCATCTCAAAACTTTGATGGAGGACATGTCACTTTTGGAGGTGACTTAAAAGGTAAAATTATTGGTATTGGTAAAATAGGTTTGGCTAACTCTACATTGATTAAATACATTTTATTTTTCAATGGATTAAATTATAATTTAATTATTATTATTCAATTATGCTATATTTTTTTTAAAATTACATTTAAAAATGATTTTTGTAAAGTTTTTAATTCTAAAGAAAATATTTTATTCAGCACATCTAATTTTCAAAATGTTTAAATTATTAATTTAAAATATCTTTTAATTCAAAATGTTATGGTTTTAAGTGAGTATGATAATTAATAATGTCTTTGTAATTTTCTCCTAGGTTATTATAATATTTACTTTCATTCCAAGCTCAACCGTAATCGACTTGTATGGGATTTACCAAAATTTTGTTTTAAAGATAACTTAGTTTATAAACCTTGATAACTTGTAAAGAAACAAAAATATTATTTCATATATAAAAAGTTTTTTCCCACTTATAAAGCCTTAAAACTAGTCCACCTTGACATTTTTGGACCAACTCAAGTTGCTATAATTAGAGGTAAATATTACACCTTTGTAATGATTGATGACTACACTATATTTACAAAGGTTTTCTTATTAGATTATAAAAATGATGATTGATATGTATTTATCAACTTTTCAAGGAAAGTAAAAAATAAAAAAGGCTAAAAACTCTTTTACCTTATAATTGAACATGGTTTAGAATTTGTTAATCAATATTTTGATGAGTTTTGTACTTCTCAATGTTATCATTACACCTCTACTCCTAAAACACCTCAACAAAATGGGGTTATCATAAGATGAAATATAATCCTCTAATAAATGTCTATAGATATATTGAATGAGTTTAAATTTCCTCAATTATTTTTTGTTGATGCATTTAATGCCTCTTATTTTATCCTTAACGATTTTATTCTAAAATCTATATTAGAAAAAACCTATTATAGACTTTGGAAAAAAATCCAAATGTTATCTTATTTAAGGGTTCTAGTTGAAATTTTTTATCCTTAATACTAAGGATAATCTTGGAATGTTTTAATGTAAATCTAATAAAGGTGTATTTATTGTGTAATAAAACTCAATTAGATCCTTTTGAGTCTTCAATAAGTGGTACAAGACTATAGAATAGTCTATTCACATCAAATCTGATGATAATATTCCTAAATCATGTCCTCAAAGTGATGATGATGTTAACCAACCTTGTTTTACCTTTTTGAAACCTTAATATTCGAAATTAATTAAAGATTCTCAAGAACACCCATGTACTCCTTTACCCAAAGCATGGGTTGAATACAAATAACATACTCTTGAGAATGTTATCAATGAATTAAAATCTAAAACTTGTGGTATAAGGTTTATCATAAATGAGGTTGAACAAAAGGATTTCATTTCTCAACTTTAACCTCATTCCCTTTATGATTCTATTAATGATGAGAATTGGATAATTTCTATGAAAGAGAAGTTTAACCATTTTCATGGAATATCCTGATAATATTCCTATTATTGGCACCAAGTGGTTTTTATGAAACAAACTTGATAACAAGTAATTATCATTTATAACAAGGATCGACTTATTTATAAATGCTATAATCAACAAAAAGGTATTGATTATGGTAAAACCATTTCACCCATTGCTCTAATAGAATACATTAGAATCTTGTTGGCATTCGTCTCTCATTTTAATTTTAAATTTTTCCTAATTGATGCCCAAATTAATTTTTTAAATGGTTTTATTTCAAAAAAAGTTTTTTATCAACCACCCAGTTTTGAAAATATTAAATTTCCAAATCATTATTCGAGTTTACCAAAGCTATTTTTAGTTTAAAACAAGATCATTGGGCTTATTATGAGAGGTTAACTAAATTAATTTTATAAAGTGATTTCAAACTGGTAATAGATGATTCCACTCTTTTTTCTAAAAAAAATCAAATGGTATATATATCATTCAAAATTATGTTGATGTTGTTATTTTTGACTCAAATAAAGAAACTATTTTTATTGAATTTTATGATTTAATGAATAGAGAGTTTGAAATGAGTTTTTGGTTGAACTCAAATTTTTCCTTAGTTTTAAAATTTTCTAAAATTCTAATGGAAACATTTTAAACCAATGTAAATACACTAGTGAATATATAAAGATTTTTGGCGTGAATCATGTTAAGGAAATTATAATAACCATGAGTACAACTTGAAATATAATATTGGATAAAGCAGATCAATCAGTTGATAACAAACTTTATAGAATTTTTATTGGAATTATACTTTTTCTTAAGGTGACCCATCTGGACATCATGTTTATTGTATTCCTTTATTCTTATTTTCAATAAAATCCAAAGTAATATAATTTAAAATGTTTAAAAATAATTTTTCATTATTTTAAAGGAACTAAAAATCTTGTTTTTTTATCCTAAGGAAACCTATTTTGAACTTACTAGTTTTTTCGATGTTGATTTTGGTGGATACCAACTAGATAGGAAAAGTACCAATAAAAATTTTCATGTACTAATAAAATCCCACATCTCATGGAGTAGTAAGAAGAAAAAATTGATTTCTCTTTCAAAAATAAATCAGAATACATAACCGTCAAGATTTTTTGTACTCAAATCATATGGATGAAACATACTCTATTATACTTTAGGATAACAAATTCTAAATTCCCTATCAATTTTTATAACAGTGGTGTGATTAGTATCTCTAAAAAAACCTATCCAACACTCTCACAATAAGAATATTGATTTGAGACACCATTTTCCTTGATATCACTTTCAAAAAGGTAATATCACTCTTAAAATTATTTGTAAAAAACCTTAAAATTGTATATATCTTCAGTAAACCACATTATTTTGATCACTTTGAATTCATTAAAGGAGAGTTAGGTATGATTATCTTTTGATATGTATCGCTTTATCTTGGTAATATTGAGAAAATTATTTTCAATTTTTTTCCAATTTTTTCCAATTTTTTTTAAAATTGTTTTTCAAAATATAATATTTTATTTCTTTTCAAAAAAATATTTTTTAAAACTGTACATAAATTTTTTAAAATAAATAGAGTATTATACTCTAAGAAAAATAGTATCTTCTAGATATAAATAAGTGGATGTGTTTCTAGTGAAAATGATCCATGGGATTTTATCACAAAAAGAGTTGATTGGGATTTAACCCTTTCTTTTTCCTAGGCATGGTGAGTAGGCATTTATTGCACACCTAGTTTGAAAATTTTGGGGGAATTTTCTATGGATTATTAACACAAACTTTTCCAAACTTTAATGATGGAATGATTTTAAAATTATTTTATAATATTTTATTACTTTATTTAGTTTTCTTTAATGGTTATGATCCCTTTATCACTCATAATGCATTATTTAATGGAAATATAATCATGTTTATACCAAAATTATCCTAAAAGGGACACCATTTTTCTAAAAAAAATCAAAAATTAATTTTACTCATATGTTATTTTTTTTTAAAAATCTTTTTTAATGTTTTATTTCTCTCTTGAAAAAAAAATGGAAAAAACATTATTTTTTATATTTAATAAAAATATCACTTTCAAAAATATATATTTTTCATATTTTCCAGAAATTTTATTTTCATATCTCTCTAAAGATCATTAAGGATGACAAAAATAGTTTTATATTTTATTTTCTCTTATTTTACTCTAACCTTGTCTATGACTCTATTTCGATAATCTCAAAGGGGGGAAATCTTAAGAATCTAATAATCTTGAAACTTAGGGGGATAAGTTTTATGTGGGAAATTTTTCTATGGGGGAAGTTTTTATGTTATGGAGGAGAAGTTTTTTTTCTTTAAAGGGGAAGAATCTTGGTATTCTCTGGTAATTTATATTCTTATTTTTTTTATTTTTATAGAAAAATATTAAAATATTTTCAAATATTGTCTTGTTGTATTCATATTATACACATGTTTTTTATCATAAAAAGGGGGATATTGTTTTTATTTTCTTCATATTTAGTTTTAATTAATACAAGAACTCTTTAAAGTGTCTAATGATTTCATTTGAGTTATTAGGGTTTAAAGGGATTCTTGTTTTTATACTTAGCTTATAAATAAGGAAACCACATTGCAATACTCTGTACCATGCCATAGAAAGTCCTAGAACCATATTACAGTGCATGAGAAGGACCACACCACATTATATCTCAGTCCAACTTACACTTTGATAATTATGGATAAAATCCTAGAATTCACATCATAGTCATATCCTAGATCCTATAACCCTTGAAAAGGCTACACCACAAGATAAATATCTACACTGAAACTTTTCTATATAGGATTCATCCATTCCATAACTTAAGGGATATGTCATAGCTACATCAAAATTAAAAGAACCTCCAAAATGATATTATAAGACTCCACATTGAAGCTCTAAGAACTACCCTACAAATAAAACCTCATAGGCACTAAGAATTATACCATTACACAAGAGGTCATGATCCATAACATTCTAGGGTAGCATTAAATGTTTTTCAAAACACCATAATTATGGTTTTCCTCAAATTATTTGTAACCTATTAATTATAGAAGTTTTCTAAAGTATTTGAAGCTAATAAATAGACTCCTCGGGTGTTTATATCTCAATAGTAAACTTATGCAGTAATGATATCATCAAATTGATCACAGATTTTCTCCAAAGTGTTATCTTCTTTAAATCACCTCTTATCCAGTCTAGAGTGGGTGAATATTATAATATCTTCTCATTGTCATCTTATTTCATATTATCTTCTTTTTCTTTATATTTATTAGAGATAATAGATACTATACTAAAATGTTATTTCTCCAAGAAATCCAACCTTATTTTTTTTCCTCTTATCAATTCACACTACCTTTAATGTGAGGAATTTTTTTTCTTGATATAATCATTAAAAATAAAAAGACTATTCTCTTTGAGGTTTCTAACTATGATCGTTAAAAAGATAGTGTCAACTATAATTCTTGTTTCTTGTTATTACTTAAAAATAAATATATTTTTGGTGTATTGTATACCATTAGATATAGGGAACTAATATATTAAATCCTTAAGAAATCAGGTCAGTATACATAGGGTCTCTTTTAGAGATATTTCTAAACTTCCTTGGTAAATATTGTGTCTTATTTACTATCTGAATTTTTTATTTTTTATTTTATTTTATTAATTGATCATCTAAACCATCAATTTTCTTAAATTTTTTTATTTTTTGAATCTCTCTTTCTTTTATTCTTCTTCTTTTATAAACTTATTTAATTATATTATTATGATTTTAAACTTTATTCTTTTTTTATCTCTTCAAATGGTTTTTATTATCTTTAATATTTTGAAAATAAGTTTTTATTTGTAAAGTATTTTATAATTTTCATTTTTTTAATGGGAAATTAACCTCCCCGCTCTTTCCATATTACCCTAATTTGGCCGACATAAGGTTCAATTATAGTAGCATATTTAAATAACAAAATTTTAATTTTCTTCTCTTGTTATTTTTAATCTAATTATCCTTCAAAAGATAATTAAATGGGACATAATGAGAGAAATGTTGATGATATAATGAACTATTAATCATCAGTATTTAATTAGCTTAAACTTAGATTTCATGGATTCTATAAATGATGGATTTCGATTGATGAAAAACATAAATATCATACATATGTTCTACTCAAATATTAAGAAAAGAAACGATTTTTACATTGGATACAACTTTAACCTATTTTTTATGTTTTTTTTAACTAAATTATTATTAATTAATTTATATATTATATAATAATCATATAAAGAAATAGTTTGCACAAATTAAATCAATTAATCTTGAATAACACTGACAACATAATTTTTCCTATTTGTTTCAAAAACTTGTAAAGTAAATTATTTACAATTAAACATATGAAATAAATTTATTATTTGTAATACTATTAACTATTTTTTTTTATTTTTTGTGGTATCACAGCATGCAGATAAAATTGATAATTGATTTTTTGTATTGAGTGACCCACCATCCAAATTGATAAAAAATTATAATGCATATGCGGTTAGTGAATTTAGATTGTATACGCATGCATATAGTGAATCAAAAAAAATAGTGGTATTTTATTAAAAAAATCTTAGTATAAATAGAATGAATATGAATTTTATAGAATACGAGATGAAATAATTGTGTTATATTATCTGAGATATAATTATATAACAATGGTTAAATGTTATTGGTTTGATATTGATATAGGGTTGTGTGTTCATCCATAACATAGAATCATTAACATATATAAAATCCATCTTACAGTAAATGAACCATTTATGCTAGCTCATCAAGTATATCAAATTTATTATGAAAATTATTATGCTACTTTAAGAGATTTAGTTGACTGGTGGAGTGTAATAAAAATAAAATCTCTTGAAAATTATTTTATGGAAAATGAAAGTGGTGTGATTGAAGTATAAGAAATTAAAAAAATTTAAGATACATCCCCAAATAAATCTACTACTCAATGAGATACAAATATCGATGATGAAAAACCATAGTTATGGGTATATGGTGTTTATAATATTGATTATATAACCAATGAATTTGAAATAATAATGTTTGATAAAGCTAAAAATTATATAGAAATTGATGATGATAAGCAGGAAGATAAAGATATTGATATCGATGAATATGAAGATGAGGATGAATAAAAATAATGATGCAATCACATTTTGGTTATAGTCATAATTAATATATAATATCTATTTTCAATTATTTGTAGAAAATATTATTTCTATGTTTCAAATTACTTGAGAATATATTGATGAGCTGCCCTATGACCTCATGGATGTTGACCTTCATGATGATTATCCTGATGACCCATCCTCCAACCCATAGTTTTGTAGCACTACATCATTGATACGTAGGGGTTGTGGTCAATCAATATTTATTATTCCATACTCTATTACCAAGAAACATTTACCTATTTATTTCTATCAATGCTTGTGGATTTATGTTCAGTTGTTTATTTTAATTAATTGTCAATAATTTATTTATGTACTAATTGTTTGACTATTTGTTCTTTTTATCATAGTTTTTTACATATAGTTGTTGTATAGGTATGTGTGATTCTATGTTATTATTTTTCTAGACCATGGGTGGCATGGGGTCAAATTCCCATTTATGTTCACCATCACATGTTTGATCACTAGATGATATGTAAGAAGATAATATTTATTTTGAAATTTATTTATTTATTAACTTGGTATTATTAATTATTTATAGTGTTTATGATATCCCATTGATGATGTCATGCCAATCTCCATCTGAGAGTCATAGTAGATTTTTATCCATGATAGTTATCATTAGTTTTTACATAATCCTAGAAATAGATCCATAGAGAGAGCTGGATTATTCCCATACTGGAAAGAATAGAGTTTTTAGAGTATATCATCATCAGGTCGAAAAAACTGATGGAGGAAAGAGGTCACACATGGAGCTGGGAGTCGTACATTTATTATTCATCAATAACATATGGTAAGTAATTTTATTTAGTAAATTATATATACTTTAAATGTAAAATATTTATTTTATATTCATATAGGTAGTTGAGAATACTAATGCTATGGAATTTGATGTTTATAAGAAGATGTACATTGATCCTACCACTGGATAGATTACTAGTGATTGATAGAAACAAATTGTAGTTAGTATTTTTTTTATTTTTAAAATTAACTTAAATTAATATTTAAACTATTTTAATTTCTAATTTCATTTGAACGTGGAATATGAGGTCATGAATTCTTACATGCATGAGATTCAGGACAAGACTAAGGGTATGATATAGGTTTTGATGAGGTATCTTGGATATGGGTGGAAAGATATGGTATCAAGAAAGGCCAAGTGATTGGTATTGGTTCTTAATTGACACATGCCTAGTTATTACGAAGGGATCTCATGAATATTCATCATTATCTGCAGAGTATGAGGAGACGTTATGATCTTAGAATGAGATTATATAGAGCATTTATAGATAGTAGTAGGAGTGGCGTCAATAGTAGGAGGAGTAGCATCAATGGAAAGAGCAGTGTCATGACCAGATGATGAAGTGCATGCAACTAATTTCACATGGTTTAGGGATAGAGTTTCATCTACCCGATTTTTTAGATTATCCTCTTCTATAATGATCCATGATAGTTTGTTGATAAACATATTATGATAATTTTTTGATGGATATATTATATGTAAAATGGTTATTAATTTACAAATTAAAAGTTTTATATATTTTGTTTTTTATTATTTTTTATTTGGTTTTTCCATTTTTTCATGATGAAATTGTATTTCCTTCATAGAAAGATATTTGTAATGGATATTAATTTCCATCGTAAATAATTATTTTTGATGGATATTTGTTTTTTTTTTTAATTATTTTTTATGCAAATAAAATTCCATCACTAATAATAATTTTTTTGGGATTTTTTATGGGTATGATGCCCATCACAAAAAAAATATTTATGATGAGAAAAAATATCCATTACAAAATAAATATTTTTTCTATGCCATTTTCCACCACAGGTTAAT
This sequence comes from Viscum album, assembly GCA_963277665.1. Classification (NCBI taxonomy): domain Eukaryota; kingdom Viridiplantae; phylum Streptophyta; class Magnoliopsida; order Santalales; family Viscaceae; genus Viscum; species Viscum album. The sequence continues at coordinate 1,326,407,701 of OY728127.1, read as the reverse complement.
TATGATGGATTCACATCGAAATTGACCCATCAAAAATAGTTCAAAATGTTGTATTGGTTTATCTAGTGGATTGTAAACTAGCCCTTGACCCTCAAGATTAAACTCATTAAACCATGGTTGATTCAAATTACAACATTTAATATCTACACCTATGTATCTCCTATATCTGATTCTCCTTGGTTCCAAACATATACCACCTCCACTCACTTTGGAGATCCATCCACTACATAAGCATCACTCAAACGTGGGAGAGGGGAGCCAAAGGATTGGTTGGGTTTATATAAAAGAACTTCCGGACATGCATTCCTTTACATAATGAGAATGAGGGACATCACACATGCCATAAATTTAATTTAATAAAATATTACAATTAATATGAAATAATAATGAATTATAAGAAATCAATCACATACATAGGTCAGTCAAATATCATGATCATCCACACATAAGCAATGAATACACATTTAATAAACTAAAATTCATTTTAATCATTCATAATTATGATAAAACGTGATGAAAATAATTAATTATCTTTAATTATTAATCAATTTATTTATCTTAATTTCAATCCAAACTATCCTTGAGATTCTCTTCCATTATAATTTTAAACAAATTAAATAATTTAATTTAATTTAAAATTAACTAAGTTAAAAGTATATACTGAGTGGTAACATGATGAGTGCCCATATAAACTACTTGGTGTGAATAATGGGTGTATATTTTATACTCATATGACATGTATCATACAAGTCTTGTAACATAATTACATATTGTTTATTTTTAATAAATAAATCATAGAAACATATTATTTATATAGAATGTAATGTTTTTAATGTGTGGGAATTAGTAGATGTATTACAACTATACACGGTATGTAGTTTTGAGTATTATGCAGAAATAAATTAAACATTTAATATTTATATATATATATATATATACCTGTCATATAGTGTGTACTTTAAATAAATGATACACAGACACATGTTAATGAGTTTTAAATGGAATAATTAATTAATTTTAATTTATACGTAAACAAGTAGGTGCACAACATGTACATGCCAGCTATATGTCATGTATAATTATTCACCTTTTATCCATTATACATGTAAAGATATTGGTAATGTATTTAATATACAAATATTTATAAGGCACATGGCATGTATGGAAGTTACACACCATGTGACCTCCCAGTTATTGTGTTCCAGGCTGACCCAGTCAACACGGAGTGCATATTTAATTCACTTTGTGGATTAATAACTACACAACAACCTAGATTTCTCATGGATAGTCATAGTGAATTGAACACAATTAAACTATTTCTACCTTATGTGTAACACTATAATATTTTATGGTATGTCACTTTTTAAATTTATCTTCTTTAAAATTGTACATTACATAGGACATTGAGCTTAAACAAATGATAAAATATTATTATGATAGTTATCACCTATCCATTGGAATAGAAATAATGAAAGGTATTATGAAAATTATGAAAATATAGTTTAAAAATATTTATAAATTAATTCTTTGGTTACCAATTAATTATAAATGAAAACAAAAATTAATTAAACATAAGAGATGTGTTTTTATAAAAAACTATTTTTATGACCACAATGGTATTTTATATTATTAAATTTAATTAATCACCACTATTGAAAGAAATTAATGAAAATTATATTTTAAATATTCAATAAAAAAATTTAAATTCAACTAATAAGTTTTATTGGATTAATATAAGAATAGATACAATTTTACACATAAAATACTATATTTCTGAAAGACAGTTTTATCACCTTTTAATGGAATGCTTGTTTTAAAACTAAATTTTGGCACTTTTATAAATTATATTAAGAAAAATAAACTTCATTTTTAAAAACGTAATTTCAAAATTATCTTAGGGTGAAATTTTGATATTTTTCTAAAAATATTTATTTTCCCTTCAATAGTGAAAAATACTAATTTTTATAAAACTGTCTTTTTTGTAGTATTAATAGTTTATTTATGATTTTAAAATTAAAATAACTTATTAAATTATAAATAAAATTTAGGTTTAATATAAATGAAAATATATTATATTTATATCATGAAATAAGTAAATAATTTTTTTTAAATGAAAAATTAAGTGTTGGCATTTTTGTGAAATGTAAATCTTTATTTACAATTTTATAATTAATATATTGATTTAAAAGAAAATTTATTTTCATAAAATAGATTCATAAATTAATATTTTGTTGTATTGTGATTATAATTTAATTTTATGAGAACTTAATTACTTTTTCAAAGTGTCATAAAAGCATTTATAATATTAAAATTGGTATTTTTTTAGTAAATGGTGTTTTCATTTAAAAATTAAATTTATCATAATTAGAAAATTATTTTCATAAAATTTATTCCATTTTAAAATTATACACTTAAAAAAATTATTAAGGTGAATTTTTGGTATTTTTCTAAAATAGTTGATTTTTGGTGAATAGTGAAATACGATAATTTACGGTATTTAATAAATATATGAATTATTGAATCATAGATGATGTATGGATGATGTAAGCTCATAATATCAAACTATAATTTATTATTTTAATATATTTAGTTATAATTCTCAAAATATTTACAGTCTTGAGGAAAAATAATTAACTAATGAATAAAATAATCAAAAAACACTCCCTCTTCTCCACTATAAATATCACCCCTCACCACCCCTTCTCCTCACACCTCCAAAGCCTTTAAGTTTGTAAAATTTATACCCAATACCTCTCTAAAACCTATCTACAACATTATGTTCTTCCTGGTCTCACCCAAAAGACCATTTCAATTTTCCTTAAGGAGGTTCTCAAGGAGAAGAATTCAAGAGGTAATCCTTTTTCATTCACTTTCAATTTCTTTTAATTTATTTTCTTTTCTATTATATCCTTACCTATTATGTAAAAACATTCATGATAAATATATTATCTTATATATACTATAATTTTATTATGTTAAGGTAATATCCATCATTAAACCCCTTCTCCTCCCCCTTTTATTCTAAAAATGAAAGCATTGTTCGTGATGTGCCTATTTACTGCCATCATGGATGATGAGATGTCAATTTCCATTAACACCTTAAAGGATGATTATAAGACCATTATTATGGTTAAAAAATATTTTATTACTCATATTATAAGCTATTTAATGTTCTATAACCATTATATATACATTATATTAATCTATAAGACAAAACTAGTTTGTGCTTATTGAAAAAGCATTGAAATAATCTTAACAATTATCATTAATGTCTTATCAAATGATTCATACTCACCCCATATAACCAAATGACTTATATAAACATTTTATATTCTGTATGTTAATTAATAACATATAATTATGGATAAATATTTCCATTTTACATGTTCTTTCATATATATATACAAGTGAACCAATCATGAAAACCAAGGAAAGGAACACTCCAGAATGACATAATTCAATATTATAACTCATAAAAAAGTTCATAAATGAACTTAATAAAATTAAAAAAAAATTAAATAAATATTTAATAGGTTCTTAATTAATTAATTAATTAATATAATTTCATATTCTGTAACATTAACTGCAAGTGCAGAACACTTTCGGACATAAGGTAAGGGATTCACCCCAAACCACCATTTTCATTTGGGTTATGCTTTATCTCTCTTTAATCCAATGTAATTATTAATTATTATTATTTACTCCTCTTAAATTATTTGTTAATTTTATATATATATGTACATAGCATAATTATTCTTTATTTTATGGGGATTTACATGTTTTATAAGGATCCTTTCTCAATTCTTCCCGATAAGAAAGACCGATTTAAGGGAACTTCCCAGTTTCTTATCCATTTTCAAGTGCACTCCATAATTTGTTTTAATACATCATTATTTTTATAAAATAACCCATTTTATCATGAAAAACTATCTTTTTTATTTCTGGTTTTATACAAAAAATATTACTTAGTCAATTTTAAAAACTCTTTAGTATTTTCCTATAAAGTGCACTTAAGCTTCTCGTTTCTAAAGCTTCTTAAATAACATTTTTACAAGTTTTCACTTAAGTTAGAAATCATTTATTCCTAAAATATAATTTAATTTTTCCTCCCTTTTATTTTATGGTATATACATTTTTCAATCTAATTTTATGACAAATACAAATGATTTCCCAAAAGAACTCTTATTTCTAAAGTAAAAAAGGGGTATTTGGATCAAGAACTCCTCGATGATTTTATTAGAGTATTTTCATATCATTCAACACCCACTATTGAATATTATGATTAATTGAGATTTATATTTTATAATTTCATCTACCATATTTTATTAAATGGTTTATTATTAGTCTGACCGTGTATGTACTATCTTTATACCATTCACTATATTACTCGGAATGGTTAGTGATTATGTTAATTGATCGGGGAAATTTATTTACATTTCATAGGTATATATTGTTTATTTTTTACCCTTTTATATTAGTAATGAATTGGACATATTATGTGAAGGTAGGGGGTCCACTATAGCCCCTGATGCATCGTTTGGTCTCATGAGACAAACTAGATTGGGTTTTTACCCATTTATGTATGGTGTCTTGGACGAAGCCTTGACAGTATGTTTATGATGTAAGAAATTATGAATTCCCTCATTATTATATTAATAATTGATAATCCATATGATTATTATTCTAGTAGAATATTCTTGGTTAATTTTTCTTCTCATGTGATTATTTATGGAATTTTTTAGACAATTTTTATTCCTATAATATTATGCTAAATATTATGTTTTAATGTCATGTGTTTTATTAGTTATTTATGATGCCTTATCATTTATGATTATTTATGATATCCATTGTTTTATTGTTTACCCTTACTGAGAATCTTAGGTTAAACCTTTATTATGTTTTATTTTTTCACAGGATGTGAAGATGTATATTATGAATGACTTGTAGGGATAATCTAGAAGTTTATGGGTGTTTCCAATGGAGTTGTTATGTTTTTTTTATCTCAAGTTGTAATTTAAAGTTAATGTATGTAATATAGCTTCCAAAATAGCTAAATCGATCATCCCTTTTAGAATCGAGTCTTGTACCTCTGACAAAGTAATAAATTAAGGCATCAACTCTAGGCTACTGGGGTCTGTCTCTTTATAGTTGGTATCAAAACAAGTTTAGTAGAAACCTTGGAAACAAGATTTAAAAAACATGGATTGGGAAAAATAACCCTAACATATACTTTGAGGATAAGAATATAAGAACACCCTATAATTTTGGTAAGGTATAGATTATGTGGGTCTTCTAATAAATATATCCTTGTCTAGATACTACAAGTAAACGTGATTGTGGCACAGATGTACATAGGAGTAATAACCCTGATAAGGTATATTGGGCATGAATCAGTGTAACCTAGTACATGACAGTAGGGATTACTATGCACCTTTTTTTAAACTCCTAAGGTATATGATTAGGATAATTCACATTTTCTTTATAAATCATTATGAAGGATTTAATAGTAAATATGTCCCCAAAGAAATCATGTTTATGATTATGAGATTATTTATGCATAAATTTTTTCAATTTATGTTAAGTATTTCACTAGTTTTGGTATTATACATTATGTTTCATAATGTTATGATCTAATCTAGTATATATCATTGTTTATAAATGGTTTCTAGTGGAAGGAATGGAAACCAAATCAATGCACATAATCTAAAGAGCAATAATGGTTGTTTCTTCGATGGGTTTAAGCCAATATTTCGAAGGGAAGTAGTCTCCCAAATATTATCTTCATATGAGGAAATAATGTCATGTTCTAACAAGATAGATAAATAATTATCCAATTATTATGGCTTCAAAGGGAAGAAATAGAAGAAGAGGAAGGCTGTAAAAAAGATAGATAAAGGGAACAAGGTAAAGAAGTATTTTCCTAGATGTAATAATTGTGGAAGGAAACACCTTGGTATATGCTTAATAGGAAAAAGAGTCTAATTAAAGTGTGAAGAAAAATTTCACCATGCTCGTGATTGTAAGGAAAGGAAATAATTTTCCAATTTTAAGTGCTTCAACTACAAGGATATAAGACACTATAAAAATAAATGTCTCAAGCATCAATGCAATATATCCCAAAAGAAGATAATGGATCATGGTCAATATTATTCCACTACCTCTGATGAAGCGGAATGATAAATATGCTTTTTTTTATTCAGGAATTATGTTATTTGAGTATTTTATTAATAATTATATGGTTATAAGAATCATGAGATATGTATGGTTTGTACTACAGTACTTATTATTTATAGATTTATAAGTATGCATGTTTTCATTATGGTTTTAAGGTGACTAAGGTATTCATATATTTGTTATGTGGTATTAAGAGCTAAATTATTTGGGGAATCTTATGTTAAGTTGATTTTGTAAATTTAGTGACCTTCCTTCTATTTTTTTCATTGAATGTGGACATGCATGTTTTATATGAGTCTTAAGATTAACTAATTGTGGAATGGAACAAGTTAAACTTTGGAAATTATTGTTTGATGATAACATTGGATAAAATTATTGGTTTCAGCAAATATTTAAAGGTTTAAGGAATGAATTAAGGACCATATGATTCGTTAAAAGAGCTTCAAGTGTAAAAAAACATGTTAAACATTCATTTCCAGGTGTAAGGGATGAAGTTAAAATAGATCAAAGCACAACCAAAGGATGATATTATGATTATGACATGTAAATTAATTGAGCAAGTTTATTTTCTCAGGTTCCTATATAAATATTAAAATAATTTCTCAACACTAGGAAAAATATTTCTGAACAAAAACTTTATCTATTTACTTTTCTTTCAGATAAATCTACGGTCTTTTAACTGATCATAAGATTTATAGTTTTTTTATGGTTAAATTTATAATTAAATTGTTCTCTATCACTCTCCATTATAATGTAATAGTTATATTTCTATTCCATTTCCATGCTATCACTTTCCACTAATGATTTCATGCCTAAAATCCTAGTTTTGTGGTGACCTTTTCCTTTCTATTTCCCTCTTATTAAGAGGATATTTTATTAACCCTGTTTTCTATGTGGGTTTCCCATAAATAAATTTTGAATAATAAACCTTTGATTTTCTTTGTAAAATTTCAAATTGAAAGGAAACAATTTATTGAAGTATGGGAAAATGTAACACCCTAATATTTTATGGTATGTCACTTTTTAAATTTATCTTCTTCGATAGTGTACACTACAAAGAACACCAAGCTTAAAAAATGATTAAATATTATTATAATAGTTATCACCTATCCATTGGAATGGTGGGAAGTAAATGGATTATTTAAATTATGAAAATATAGTTTACACATATTTATAAATTAATTATTTTGTTACTAATTAATTATAAAATAAAATAAAAATCAATTGAACCTAAGAGATTCGTTTTTATAAAAAAAACTATTTTTACGACCACAATGGTATTTTATATTAATAAATTGAATGAATCACTATTACTGAAAGATATTAATAAAAATTATATGCTACATATCAATCAAATTTTTTTAAAATCAAATAATAAGTTTTATATGCTTAATATAAGAATAAATCCAATTTTACACATAAAAGACTATATTTCCTAAAGATAGTTTTACCACCTTTTAATGGTGAAAATTTTTTAAAAGTAAATTTTGAAACTTTTATAAATTATTTTGAAAAAAATAAACTGCATTTTTAAAGACAGAATGTCGAATTTATCTTAGGGTGAAATTTTGGTATTTTTCTAAAAATATGTATTTTCTAGTGAATAGTGAAAAATCCCGATTTATATAAAACTATCATTTTTGTAATATTAACAGTCTATTTATGATTTTAATAGTAACCAGACTTATAAAAGTATACATAAAATTTATGTATCTTATAAATGAAAATATTTTATATTTATATAATGAAATGAGTAAATAAATTTTTTAAAAATGATAAATTAAGTGTTGGTATTTTGTGAAACATAAATATTTATTTACAATTTTATAATTAATATATTGATTTAAGAGAAAATTTATTTTCTTAAAATATATTCATAAATTAATATTTTTTTGTATTACTATTATAAGATAATTTTATAAGACCTTAATTATTTTTTCAAAGTGTCATAAAAAGAGTTATAATATTAAAATCTGTATTTTTTTAGTAAATGATGATTTTATTTAAAAATTAAATTTCTCATAATTAGAAAATTATTTCCAAAAAATGGTTAGTCTTAATTTTTAGGATTTTTCTAAAATAGTTGAATTTTTATGAATAGTGAAATATGGTAATTTAGGGTATTTAATAAATACATGAATTATTGAGTCATGGATGGTGAATTGATGATGTAATCCCATAATTTAGAACTATCCTTAATTATTTTAAAATATTTAGTGATAATTCTCCTCAAACTATTAATAGTCTTGAGGCAAAATAATAAACTAATGAATAAAATAATCAAAAAACACCCCTCTCCTCCATTATAAATACCACCCATCGCTACCTCTTCTCCTCACACATTCAAAGCCTTGAATCTTATCAAATTTATACCCAAAACCTCTCTAAATATTTTCCCCCAAGTTTTGGTCTTTCTTATCTCACCCAAAATACCATTTCAATGTTCTTTAAGGAGGTTCTCAAAAAGAAGAATTCAAGAGGTAATCAATTTTCATTCACTTTCAATTTCTATTAATTTCATTTATTTTATATTTTATCCTTAACTATTATATAAAAACATTCATGATAAATCCATTATATTATATATATACTATAATGTTATTATTTTAATGTAAGATCCATCATCAAACCCCTTTTCCTTCCCCTTTTTTCTAAAAATGAAAACATTGTCCGGTATGTGCTAATTTACCGTCATCATGGACAATGAGTCTTCATTTTCTATTACCACCTTCAATACTAGTTCTAAAAACATTATTATGGTTAAAAAATATTTTATTATATATATTATAATCTATTTAATGTTCCATAATCATTATATCTACACTATATTTATCCATAATACAAAATTAGTTTGTGATTATTGAAAAACAGCTGAAATAATCTAAACAATTATCATTAATATCGTATCTAATGATTCATCCTCGCCCCATATAACTTAATTACTTATATAACTATTTTATATTCTGGATTTTAATTAATAACATATAATTTTGGATAACTATTCCCATTTTACATGTTATTTTGTACATATATACAAGTGAACTAATCATGAAAAACAAGGAAACAAACACTCCCAGACAATAGAATTCAATCTTATAACTCATAAAATGGTCATAAATGAACTTAATAAAATTAAAATAAATAAAATAAATGTTTAATAGGTTCTTAATTAATTTATTAATGAATATAATTTCCTATTATAGGACATTAAGTGCAAGTTCATAACATTTTCGGACATAAGGTAAGGAATTCACCCCGAACCTCCACTTTCATTCAGGTTATGCTTTCTCTCTCTATACCCCAATTTAATTATTAATTATTCTTATTTAATCCTCTTAAATTATATTTCATTGTTCTATATATAGGTACCTATCATAATCCTTATTTATTTTATGGGGAGTTACATGTTTTATAATGATCCTTTCTCAATACTTCTCGATAAGCAAGCCCGGTTTAAGGGAACTTCCCAGTTTCTTACCCATTTTCAAGTGAACTCTATAATCTATTTTAATACAACGTTTTTTTTATAAAATCACTAATTTTATCATTAAAAACTATCTTTTTTTATTTATGGTTTTATACAAAAATTATGCCTTAGTCTTTTTTAAATACTCTTTAGTATTTTCCCTTAAACTGCACTTAAGTGGCTCATTTATAAAGCTTCTTAAATACTCTTTTTACATGTTTTCACTTTATTTAGAAATAATTTGTACCTAAAATATAATTTAATTATCCCTACCTTTTCTTTTTTTGGGATATAAATGTTTCAATATTATTTTATGACAAATACAAATTATTTTCCAAAAGTACTCTTCTTTCCGAAGTAAAAAAGGTTATTTCTCTCAAGAACTCCTCGATGATTTTATTAAAGTATTTTCATCTATTTAAACACTCACTATTGAATATTATGTTTAATTGAGATTGATATTTTATGATATCATTTACCATATCTTATTAAAGGGTTTATTATTAGTTTGACTATGGATGTGATATTTTCATACCATTCACCATATTACTTAGAATGGTTAGTGATTAGGTTAATTTATTGGGGAAAATTATTTACATTTCATATGTATATGTTGTTTATGTTTCACCCATTTCATATGATGAATTAATTGAACTTGTTAAGTGATTTCTGGGGCCTGTTATATCCCCTTGATGCATCGGTAGGTCTCATGAGACAAACTAGACTGGGTTTCTAACCATTTATGTATGGTGTCTTAGATAAAGCCTTAATAGTATGTTTATGATTTAAGAAATTATGCATTCTCTCATTATGATATTATTAATTGATAATCCATGAGATTATTCGAATGTTATAATATTCTTGGTTAATTTTCCTTCTCATGTGATTATTTACGGCCTTTTTTAAACAGTTTTTATTCCTACCATATTATGCTCAAGATTATGTTTTAATGGCATGTGTTTTTTTAGTTATTTACCATGCCTTATCATTTATGTTTGTTTATGATATATTTAACTATATTTATTTCCCTTATTGAGTATCTAATATCACCCCTTTCTTATGTTTTATTTTCCCCATGATGGGAAGATGTATATTATGAATTAATTTCAGGGATAATCTAGGAGTTTATGGGTGTTTCATATGAATTTGTTATATTGTTTTTCCTTTCAAGTTATAATGTAAAGTAAATGTATGTAATCTAGATTCCAAAACTGCTAAACTAATCGTTCCTTTTGAACTTGAGTCTTGTATCTATTCCAATGTAATAAATTAAGGTATTATCTTCGAGCTACTTGGGTTGGGGTATTTACATTATGGATACACATCATGTACTCTTATTTTATTCATCTAGAATCCTCAACACCTCCAGATGGGTTCTTTAAATATTATTCATTTATAATTAATTAATTTTGATTATATGAGTGAGAACGAAGAATGATATGATAAGATCTCAGCATTTGGATTTAAAGAATGATTAAACCTGAAATGAAAAACTAACAATAAATGCATAAATAAATCAATTATCAATAAATAATTTTAAGTTATTATGTGATCACTTTGATAGCACATGAAGTTTTTTTGTGAAGTAGAGACGCCTATTGGTAAGTATCCAACTCTACTTTTATTGTAATAAAAAATTAATCCTAGATGTAAATTATAAAGAACTTCATGACCAAAAAAATTAATTTGAAGGTTAATTGATAAAAATACTAAAACCAAGAAGATGTGATCATCAAATATAATTTATAATTAATTTATATAAAAAAAACTACCTTGAATTGGAATTATTTCTTCATTGAAGATTAAGTAGACCACTTATTTTCATACCATCATTTTGGTGAGAGGGTTCAAGGGTAGAATCCCTCTAGCAGTGATTCACTCATACACCAAGAACCTTCAAACATGAATGTAGAAATATCAGGGTTCTAGAGTAGAATATTCTAATGCTTGTATTTTTCATTGATGATCGCTACAAGAATAATTTTTAGGTCAAAATTATTATTCTTGTTCTCTCTATATTTTAGTGGGTGGAGGAAGAGGATTGATCTTCGTTCTTGAGATATTTTTAGTATAAGTTCTCTCTCAGGATTGAGAGAATTATCTTTAGACTTTTGTTATGTAGAATGATGATTGTGGTTGAGAATGTTATAATTAAGTTTAAGTAGATCTAGTGTTAAAAACAATATTTATTCATGGTCCCTTATTATTTTTTATCTCCAATGAACCCCATGTCTAAATAATATTAATGTGACATCCCATGTTTTGAACCAGAGAAAAAACCAAGGGAATCTAAACTTTTGGGTTTACTAATCAGGTTGTTTTTTAAACTACGATTCAGAAAGGAATTATGAGAGTTGAATCACTTCAAGGTGATATTTTTGGACTTTAGTGAAGGCCTGAAAAGTTTACATGGTGTATCAATTAGTTTTGGGAGTGCCAGACCGGGAAAATACAATTTTAAAGGACCTTCACTAGGTGCATAGTTTTTCTAAAATAGTGAGGCCCATAGAAGGAAACTGTGTGGCCTTATGCAGGTAGAAAGTGGTTTTTGTACAAGTTGTGTACAATTTACCAAAATTTCCTCCTAGCCCACACAGGTACTGCTACTTAGATAGTATCTAAACATTATTCATCACATGGTTTGCGCACAGTTAGGAAAACCATGTGGTACAAACTATGCGAGGTGCTTGAGGTGCCCAATGGAGGGTGCACTACTGGAGCATAGTTTTCTAAACTGTGCGGCCCAAACCATGCATGATGACCTATTTTTAAAAAAAATTAATTTAAATTATATTATATTATATAAAATAAAAACTTAAATCATAACACGCCCTCACCCCTCTCCCCTTATCACCCGCGTGACACCCCCTCCCTAGAGCCCGAGTCGCGGGACACCTCCCCTCCAAATCACTCCCCTCTTCATCTTTTCTCACTAATTATTTCATGATTCATGCTAGATCCATTGAGGTATGGTACTCTCTTACTTCTCCTATTCGTTTCTTAGCTGATTTTGGTCTCCTCATCACTCGGTGTACCTCCACCAAAACCCTAGGTTGGGGTTGATATGATTTTGGTTGTTTCTTCTGATGTTAGGTTGTGCAGATGGTCTCCCGAGACTCCCTTATACATATTCTAGAAACCCCCACCAAAGGTAAAGTTATTTAGGTTGATCCAGTTCGCTACTACCATCTGAGGTGAGAATTTATTACCGCGGCTTGGTTTTTCACCCTTTAGTTTAGGATCTTAATGTGTTTATGGGTTCCTAGTAATTTTATTGAGGTGCATCGAACCTTACCATTATGTTTTTATTATAACACCCCAAGATTTTACGGTATGTTTATTCTTAAATAATTTCAATTCATTAGATAGCTTATTATGCATGCAACACTGAGTCTCTGAGAAAAAAAACTTTTTTATAGGATATAGTTATAACCTATCCGTTAAAGTTAATTTTTCCACTTATATGTTTTAAATTTTAAAAAATGGACATATATGGTTACATTCAGTAAGATATTTAGAGTTCGATAGGGTCAAGTTAATTTATGGTGAATAGTAACTTGCCCTTATGAATAATAATGTTACCCTTATGAATAGTAATGTACACTTATGAATAGTAATATGGACCTTATGAATATTACGTTACCTATGAAAGTATAAATAAAATTTAGGCACCTTATAAATGAAAGTGAATATTCTAAAAAATTAATAATTATGTATTGGTATTTTTGTAAGAAAAAATATTTAATTACAATTTTATAATTAATAAATTTATTTAAAATAAATTTCATTTTCATAAAATTTGTTCCTAATAAATATTTTTTTATCCTATGATTTTAGGATAATTTTATGAGACCTCAGTTAATTTTTGGAAGTATTATAATATCAGTTTTAAATTTAAAATATGTATTTTTTAAGTAAATGATGATTTTATTTAAAAATTAAATTTCACATAAATAAAAAATTATTTTGTTAAAATGGATTCCATTTTTGAATTCTATATGTCGAAAAATGGTTAGGGTGAATTTTTTGGATTTTTCTGAAATACTTGCATTTTTGGTGAATAGTGAAATTTGATAATTTAAAAAATATGCTAAATAGATGAATTTCTACATCATAATTGAGTCATGGTAGATGTAAATGGACATTGGTTAACACTCACATGCACTTATTAATTTTTTTTACACAAGAATAAATATTATTTCTTATATTGAGAAAAATAATAAAATAATGAATAAAATATTGAGAAATCACTCCTTTTCTCCATTATAAAAATCACCCATCACCCCCTCTTCCTCTCACACCTCTCAAGATTTAAACATTTCCTAAGTTATAAAAAATAATCTTCCCAAGACCATACCCCATGTCCAATACCTTCTGGCCTTCCCAAAAATCCAAAACCAAAGGCCTTAAGGAGGCTCTCAAGGAGAGGAATTCAAGAGGTAAACATCCTCCCTGTTTTCTTTTCTTTTCTTTTAAGGTTCCATCTTTTTTTATTATTCTCTACTCACCTCCTCTATTAAAATTATCATTATAACTATATTATTATCTATATACTGTAATTATATCATGTTTATGGAATACACATCATCAATATCATTACTCTCTCTCTCTCTTTTATTTTAAAAATGAAATCATCATCCAGGAGATGTCGATTTACAACCTTCGTGGATGATGAAGTTTTGTTATTCAATTTATCCTTCAAGTCTAGACATGAAACCATTTTTATGGTTTAAAAGGATTATAGAATATGTATTTTCTCTTATTTAAGGTTCTCAAACCATTTTATATTCATGATATTAAATAATAGAACAAAACTAGTTCATTATGAACAAAAAGTGATAAAATCAAGCTAAACAATTATCATTAACATGTTATCTAATGAATCATCCTCAAACAATATAACCAAATGATATGTATAACCATTTAAACTTATTTATTCTCATTAATAACTTTTAATCCCAATTCTGGGGAATTATATTCATTCCACATGAACTCCATTACTCATAGTCAAGAGAACTGATCATGAAAATCAAGTAAACGAACACTTCAGAATGATGGAATTCAATATTATAACTTATAAAGAGGGGAATTAATGAACTTAATAAAACTATAATTAATAATATAAATTTATATAATGTTATTAATTAATTAATTAATTAATTTAATCTGATTATTCAATACATTAAGACCAAGCGAAGAACACATTTAGGCATAAGGTAAGGGGTTTCTCATCTCTTTTTTATTTATGTGAGATTTACATTGTTCACCACTTATTCTTAGTATGTGGTGTATGTATTATACCATTTGATATATAATATCATGATTATCTTGATATTCATGGTATTAAATTATTCATTTTATGATTATTAATTTTTTCTCATGTGATTCGATTGATTATAATGTGGTAATAAACTTCATCTCAATTTCCATTTCTTTGAGACTTACTTGGTATTGTGCACCTAATAATTTTTATGTGGTGTATATACAGCCCATTTGAGATCATTTTTTATTTTAAATTACGTTCCTATTAAATATCCATAATCTTTTATAATGGATATGATTATTTTCTTAGTCATATACCCTTTTACATATGGTGTTTATTTTGAATGTTGTTTTAACTAGAAATATTGATGAATCTGTATCCTCTACTCAATATGGAAATTGATAAGTCATATTATTCTATAATTAAACCATTTTATAATAATTATTTGGACTTTTAGTGATGGGATGGTCCCTCTATAGCCCCTCGATGCATCAATAGGTCTCATGAGACAAAACAGTTGGTGATAAACCCTTCAAGTTTGTTTCCAAAACATAATCAGAGGGGTTTCTACCCACATACTTAAACTTTCTTGATAATATGATGGTTCATGTGACATATAAATGATGTAAAAATAATAATCATTCTCTTTATTTATTGTTTATTTATTACTATCCATGAGGTTTTCACTATGAAAAAATATATGTTTGCAATTTCATTCTTAGATTCTTGATGGTGTGTGTTTTTCAATTATTAACCATTCTATATTGATTATGTCGAATTTATTATGATTCAATTATTTTTGTTTTATGCTTCCACTATATTTAATACTTACTGAGAATCTGAGCTCACCCATTTCTTATGTTTCTTTTCCCCGTGTTATGAAGAATAAAATTTTTAATGAGATTTCAAGGATATAGTTCATTTTATATTGTATCATGTTTTAATTTCATTTCCCAATGTATTATGGGTATCATGAATTTAATATAGTATTCCAAGACTGATAAACTAATCGGTCCTTTGGGATTTTATTCCTTGTAATCAAGACAATGTAATAAAATAATGCACTAACTCTGGGATTCCAGGGTTAGGGTGTTATAGTTGGTATCAGAGGAAGTTTAGTAGAAACCTTGGGAATTGGATTTAGAAAACTTAAATTAGATAGAAAAACCCTAAGATAGACATTGAGGATAATTATACAAGAACATACTAGAATTTTGGTAAGGAATAGATTATGTAGATCTTCCTAGAAAATACATCTTTGTCTGGATACTACAAGTGGATGTGGTTCTAAAAAAGATGTACCTAGGAGTAATAACTCTGACAAGGTGTTTTGAGCTTGACTCAGGGTAACCTAGTACATGATAACAGGTATTACTATGCACTTGGTTTGAAGGAATATGCTTAGGATAATTCACATTTTCTTTACAAACCATTATGAAGGATTTAAAAGTAAATAGAATACATTTTTATGATTATGAAGGATTTAAAAGGATTTAAGTGTTTTTCTAGTTAGAAATCATGCATTATGATTTATAACCTAATTTAGTGTATTTAGTTGTTTAGTGATAGTGGCTAATAGAAGAATGGTAATCAATACCTAAGGAAAATTTAGGGATTTCCCCACTGATCAAGTTAACACAGTTAGTGTTGGGGCTGAGCATATCATGACCATATTAAGAAAACTTACTCAGGCTGTGACGAATAACCATAATACACCTGTGTTCAATAATTTCATGTGAAAGAAGCCCCCATATTTTAGTGGGACTACTAATCTAGTGATATATGATCAGTGGATCAAGTCCCTTGAAAATATATTTTTGGCATTAAGATTCAATGAAAATGAAAATATATTATAGGAAAAATATTTTCTCAAGGGTGATGTTGATCAATGGTGGTCCTTGAGCCAGAATACTATAAAGGAAGATGAAGTAAAATATATGGAATAGAGAACTTTTAAGGAATTATTATTCCACAAATATTTCCCTTATGATCAATGGACTAAAATGAAGAGAAAATTTCTTAGATTGAAACAAAGTGAAGAAGAGAGTATTGCAGAGTATGAGGCTACTTTCACAAGACTATCCAGGTATTCTGTAGATTACATACGTGATTCAGAAGACAATATTGATCATTTCTTTGAAGGTATTAAGCCAAGTCTTTGAAGGTAACTTGCTTTTCAAATATTTTCCTCATATGATGAAATATTATTAAGTTCCATCTAAACAGAGAAATAATTTTATAGATTGAATTTTTTAAAGGGAAATTAATAGAAGAAGAGGTCTTCAGATAATTTTGAAAAAGGTGAATATCCAAATAAAAATAAGGGAATTGTGAAATTCCCATTACGTGAGAACTGTGGAAAGAACCATCTAGGAAAATGCTTGAAAGGCATGGGAGTTTGTTATAAGTGTGGAGAAAGGGGTTACTGATCTATTTAATGAAAGGGGAATAGAAAAATCAATGATGTTCAATGCTATAATCGTAGGTAGTTGGGACACTATAAAAATGATTGTCTTAAACATCAAGGAAAATTAACTCATAAAAGGAAACAGAAGAAAGGGCAGGCTTATGTGATCACCACAGTGGAGGTTGAAGTTCTTAATTATGTAGTGATAGGTACTTTAATTATTCATTCAAATTTAGCTAATGCTTTATTTGATTTTGTATCATCACATTATTTTATATCTTTCCAATTTTCTAAGAAAAATAGACATTTCCAATTTTATTTAATAAAGGATTTTTCAGTCAAAACTCCTAAGCAAAGTATCATTGAAACAAAAATATGATGGTCAATCCCCTTTGTGACACATAAATATACTTTAGTTTATGACATTATCATCATACCTATGATTGAATTTTATATAATTATAGGCATGGATTGGATTTCCAATTATGATGAGAAAATCTATTACAAGAAGAAGGAAGTTACAATTTTTGAGAATGATGTAGAATCCTTTATCTTTAGAGTAGAAAAATAATTATATGGATCTTATCTAGATCCACCTTTAGTAGTTTTTCTAAATGAAATTCTTGGGGAGGAAGAGAAAACAACATATGTGGATCTTCAAATTGAATATTTACCTATTGTGCAAGAATAAATTGATGTATTTCTAGAGTATTTACCTAGACATCCTCGAGAGTGGGAAGTTGAGTTCTCTATTTATTTAATTCTTGGTGCAAGACCTATATCAAAGACCCCCTATATAATGGCCATTGTATAATTAGTAGAGATAAAGAAATAACTGTAGGAATTTAGTGACAAGGGATTTGTTTTCCCCAGTGTTTCTACATGGGGATCCCCTATTCTCTTTGTCGAGAAGAAAGATGTATCCATGAGGTTGTGCATTGATTATAGAGAAATAAATTCTATTATAATAAAGAACAAGTATCTTATGCCTCACATTGATAATCTATTTGATCAACTACACAGAGATTGTTGGATCGAATAGTTGATATAAAAGTCTATTAGATGGAACAATACAAGAGGGGGGGTGAATTGTAGGTTTAAAAACCTTTGAGTTTTAGAAACAAAGAGATTAGTTTAAAAGATCTTAAACTAATACAAATACAAACACCCACAATTATATTGAATGTAAAAGGTATGATGTATTGTAATACTATTGTAAAGTAAAACAATTGTATTCAAGGTGAACACAATAATCAGAGTAATACAAAAATGAATGGTTCTACCTTTAAAAGCGTATAGAACCAATTGATACAATATGTAAAAGAATGATTGTAATTGAAACAATTACAATTGAATATGTAAAAGAATGAAAGGAAACAATACAATTCCTTTCTAATACAAACAGCGGAAATGTAAAAGTAATACAATTCTTTTAACCCAAAGAGAAGGGTTATCCTTTCACCTAGGATAAAAAGGTCTGTCTCACCAACACCTTGGTGAGCCCTCGATACGATGATCGGCACGTCCGTCTGCCTATCCCCGGCAGCCCTCGATACGATGATCGGCTCGTCTGTCTGCCTATCCCCGGCAGCCCTCGATACGATGATCGGCTCGTCTGTCTGCCTATCCCCGGCAGCCCTCGATTTTGCAGGTAATCGGCACCTCTGTCTTTCAATTACTTGAAAGCCCTCGATACGATGATCGGACGCACAAGGCTGATGAGAGAAGTCACAGCGTCTCTCTCTAGAATCTTCGTAGTTCACATAATCTCTTCGTTCATCAGTTTGCTCATCGTTTTCTTCTCAGCTTCAAATGACCTCCTATTTATAGGCCTCGGGTTCCAACGGTCATATTGCCTCCAACGGTCATATTGAAACAGAAAACACGACATCGTTTTGATTAGTATATAACTAACTCAACGACATCGTTTTGTTAGGATAAGAGATATAGAAAATGTAAAACATGAGTACGATTCATATGCAGAGAGAGTTTTTTTAATAAAGTACCAAAACAAAAAATAATCATCTGAATAACAGTCAGTACGATACGATCGACAGAGTCAGTACGATACGTTTGACAGAGTCAGTACGATACGTTTGACAGAGTCAGTACGATACGTTTGACAGAGTCAGTACGATACGTTTTGGTCGGTACGATCAGTCATCGTACGATACGATAGACACAACTTGTTATTTACAAACATATGATAGAATACATTTGAGATTTTCAAATCATGACAGAATATATTTGTGATTTCCAAAACATGATGTAAAAGCCAAAAGAAGACTTTTGACTTAACAATCTCCCCCTTTTTGGAAAGCACAAACACACAAAGTAAATGAAACAAGAAATACTTATCTCCCCCTGAGTTATTGAAAACTCTTCTGAATAAGAAATTGAATACAACTAACTCCCCCTTAGGTATTGACTTTCCCAAGGATTGTATTCATAGATTTTCCTTAAGAGTATTGTATTGCATTCTCCCCCTTTGTAAAACAATCTTTGCTTTGTAAATATTCTCCCCCTTTGTGATTTACAAAAAGAAAGGAGTAACCTCGAATTGTCTGAAAGAGTTAGTGAAGTAATACAAGACAATGGATAAAAGAGGTTTATAAGAGTTATTACAACACAAACAAGTTTCAAAAGAAACAAATACAACAATCATTTTCCTCTTTCCTTCTCTTTCTTTATAAGCTCATGAAGCACAGCTTTCATCTTCTTGATCTCCTTCTTGTCTTCAGAAATTGATTCACCTTGAGTTTTGAGGAGCTCTTGTTGATCCGCAAAAATCTGATCTTGATTTCTGATGGTTTCCTCCTGGACTCTGATTACCTCTTCAAGAGTATCAATTCTGCTTTGCAGAGTCTTGTTATCCTTGGCCAACTCAGAATTTTGTTTCTTCAGTAAAACCATTTCTTTGAGACTTGGTATTATATACCTAATCATTTTTATGTGGTGTATATACATGCCCTTTGAGATAATTTTTAATTTTAAATTAAATTCCTATTAAATATCCATATTCTTTTATAATGGATATGATTATTGTCTTAGTCATATACCCTTTTATATACGGTGTTTATTTTGAATGTTGTTTTAACTGTGGAAATATTGATGAATCTGTATCCTATACTCAATATGGAAATTGATAAGGAATATTATTATGGAATTAAACCTTTTTATAAAAATTATTTGGACTTTTAGTTATGGTTGGGTCCCACTATATCCCCTCGATGCATCTACAGGTCTCATAAGACAAAACAGTTGGTGACAAACCCTCTGAGTTTGTTTCCAAAACATAATCAAACAGGTTTCTTCCCACAGACTTAAACTATCTTGATGGTATGATGGTTCATGTTCCACATAAATGACATCCAAATAATAATCATTCTATTTATTCATTATTTAGTTATTATTATCCATGAGTTTTTCACTATGAAAAAATCTATGGATGCAATTTCATTTTCATATTATTGAAGGTGTGTGTTTTTAAATTATTCACCATGCCATATTGATTATGATTCAATTATTATTGTTTCATGATTCCACTATATTTAATCCTTACTAAGAATCTAATCTCACCAATTTCTTATATTTATTTTCCCTAGGATATTAAGAATAAAAATTTTAATGATCTTTCAAGGATGTAGTTCATTTTATATTGTATCATGTTTTAATTTCATTTCCCAATGTATTATGGGTATCATGAATGTAATATGGTCTTCCAAGACTGATAAACTGATCAGTACTTCAGGATTTGATTCCTTGTAATCATTCTAATGTAATAAAATAATTTACTGGCTCTGGGCTTCTAGGTTCAGGGAATTACATTTATGGTTCTTGTAATTTTTGTAGTGAGTTTTGATTATTTGTGAAGGTGTGCACACACATACCTAGGTGTGTGTGTGTGTGTGTGTGCGTGTGTGTCTTACTTATACATATTCCCACATGGAGAGGGTAATATCTGATTTGGATTAAAGTATATATATATATGTATAAAATTTTATGTTCATGCGGGTTTGGGGTGGTTTCGAGTGGTCGCTGCCAAATCTGAAAAGTACTGAGTTTTGGCTTGGTATACTACTTGAGGTAGGATCTGTATACTTTACCTTTAATTCAAGAATTCATTAAATTGAATTTAGATTCTTGTTTAATTATACTTTGTTATATTTAATTTCATTTATTGAATAAGTGTTTAGTTAATAAAATTGTTTTTTTATAAACAATTCATGGTTTTATAATAAAACCCCTCCAATGGAAGTGTGTTGTATTCAAGATAAAAAGTAGTATTTAGAAATTTATGCTTTTTTGGCTTGTTTCATTGATTTTTTCTTTATACTTTGAAGATATTGTTGATAAATATAATTTTTAGGTTCTTGGACCCTTTTTGTTGCAATTTCCTAAGTGGGCATAAGCTTTGTTTCCATGACACCTCTCTAATACACTTGAGCCCTTGAAATGTAGTTTCCATGTATTAATGAGTCAAATGAATTTGGTTAAGGTGAATGGAATGATTATAATGAATTATGTAATCTGATATCATCCTTTAATTATAATTAACATGATCCCTTTCGTTGGTAATTGTACCTTAAATCAATTTTCCATGTTTAGGCAAATTGAGTGTGATGACCTTGAATATGATGGCTCACACCAAATGGAATGCCTTGATTAAATGGTTTAAATGGAATAGATCCTTGAAATGGAAATTTAATTTTGATATTGATATACATAAGATGAATTTTTGTATTCATTGTAATATAAATGTAAATGATGGTTTTATGAATGGGATAACACCCACCTATGGGTTTGATAAATGACATGCATGAGAGGTCTATGCCTCATGTGGTGAATTATATATGAATGTGACGAAGCCTATGATAATTTTTAAATTGAAATGCTTAAGACGTTTTTCCTTAAGTATGATTGTAATAAATGAGTATACCTCTTATATTAATATGGATTAATAAGAGCATGATAGGTGCATGCCTCATGCCTTATGATATAAATGAAATGGGAAAATGAAATGAATAAGAGGTTTAATGCCTCATAAATTATATTTTATAAATGATTTTTCCATATTGGCTTGGGTAGCCAAGGGACTATGAGATCCCTTGGGGAGAAATAATATGTGAGCTTCCCTATTGGGTTCAAAAGGACCGAGAGATCCATTGAGTGGAAGACTATGTGAGCTTGCATGTTTATTTTAAAATGACTGTGAGAGCCTTGAGTAGGAAGACCATGTGAGATTCCATGTTAATTTAAAAAGGACCATGATATCCTTTGAGTAGGAATACCATGAGATCTTCCATGTTGGGCCAAGGAGTTAGACAGTGAGAGCTTCCCCTGGTGATGGATGTCTTCGAGCTATGTTCTGGTCCAGCCAAAGATAATATCCTAGTATATGACCATTTGGTGTCATTATGCACATGGGTTCATATAGGAGGATGTTATTTATATAAATATACTATATATATATATATATTATTGTTATATATATAGTTATTGATCATACTTATTATAGATATGATCCAAAGTAGGTATAGTAGTCAGGTTTCCCTTATTAACTTGGATGGGTGGTTGTCTATTTGTTCTGTTCCATTTGTAAATTATCTATACCTATATACTATTTAATTTACATTACACTGTCTAGATTGGGATTGACACCATGGGTATCAACCTATTGAGATTTATATATCACACCCTGCTTGGGTACCCTTGGTACCCAAGTAGACCTTATATTTTCATGATCTAGGTGGATTTTTTTATTACTTGTACCTGAGAGATAAGATCAAAGTACCGAGTTGGAGCTTAGGATGCTCATGGAGATCACCCGTGGGGCTTGTTGTCTTTTCTTTATTTTTGTACTGTGTTGTAAATCATGTTTTTTGTTTCCTGTTTTATATTATTTATCATTATTCACTATGAATTCTTTTATAAACTGACATTGTCCACTCTCTTATTAAATTGTAATTATTTGTCTTCCACTATTGTCATTATTTCTTTATATAATTCTTCTGATGTTTTCTGATATTTATTCTAATTTTACCATTGTGATACTCTGATAAGATGTTATAGTCTCCCCACTATCACCTCTTAATACTCTTGCTACTAGTCAACAGCCTCTGGCATATGGGGAGATGCACTTAAGGCCATGTGACCCACCGATCCATCTACCAAATCGATGGTAAGATGGGATGAGACATGACAAAGTGGTATGAGAGCCTAAATTTTTTTTCTTTGTCTTTCTATTTTGGGTTGGTAGAAAGGAGACTAGAAATGTGTTGGCTCTTGGTTAATAGTCATACTTGGGACTGATCACCCCAAATATAGTAAATTAATAAGTGTCCATAGTTGGGATTGATGTTCATGTTGTTCATTATTACATATGATATGAGTTCCCCTCGATTGATTGGTGTAATTTCCCACCGCTAAATGATTTATGGAATTTTTGGTATTTTTCCCTTAGCCTGGTATGGCATGGATAAAGCATAGAATGCGTCATATTAAGCACATAGGAATTTACATGCCATGCATATGTCATTACATGTAGTTTCATATATAGGTTACTTGCGGATTTTAATTGTGTTCCTTGAATGTATGTAATGTCTTGTATTTATTAGAATTCCTATTTAGATATCATGTTTTGGTGCTATATTTAGCATGTTGTCATGTTTCCATGCTTCCTGTTTACTAGCATGTTTTCCTTATATCATGATTTTGTTCTTATTATCATGCTTCTATGTTATTTTTTATGATAACATGCTATGTATTATTGATATTTAATTGGTTGCATGGGCTGAAAATATATGGTTTGTAAATGAATAGGAACTTGTTTTCGATTTTGAGTTGTATGGGAACCTTAAAACTAGGAAATGGTAACCCATATATTAAACCATATTAAGCATAATATATACAAACATTTTAATGTTGTTATTAAAATGTAAAGGTTTCTATGTTAAAATGCTAAAGTGAAATTGGTTTTAACTAAAGGGATCCAAATTACAAATTGTAATGTGTATGGTCATTTTATAGGTTGGTAGGTGGCCACCCCTATGACTGGACCATTATATAATGGATCATGTTATAATCTGATATGGAGTTGGTTTTGAGTGATGTGATCCAATTTTGAATCCATGAATTGTGTGGGCTCTTCAAGAATTGAGAAATGGAAACCCATATTAAATATAAAGGGATGTTTGATTTTGATCAAAAATGAATTGGTTAACTGTTAAATGCTTAAATGGGACCAATTAGGTCGGTTGAGGAACGATTTGTGTGATATGACCCATTTGGGTGTTTACAAACTATTATAATTAAGAAAATACTATTGGGTTGCTTCCTAGAGAACCTAGGTTGGCTTAATGGGACCCTCATAGGTTAATTTATTTGTTAAAATGGGATTTGTTGATAAATTGATTAATAAATATGGGATGTTGATACATTTTTAAAGTTTTAAATTGAAGTTTTATGAAACTTTCCTATTTTTCCCTTGGGGCGTTAGTGTGATCAAGTAACTTGTGTTTTTGTTTTAAAATTGTACTTGGTGCTTGAAATTAAATCTTTTTTATGATTAAAGATTAAATGTGACTAATTTTAAAGGGATTGGAAATGGAACTTGTAGTGGTGTATCTTATTGAAACCCTTATGTAAGGGTAGGTTGAGTTTCTCTTTGATTTTCCTTGGAATAGAAGCATGATCATTTTTCATAGGCATTATTGTATTTAGAAATGAATTAGATGATCGGATTTTGAGCTAGGTAACTTTCTGTTTTGTGTGGCCTGTTGATAGGTTCGGTGGTTTTTATTTAGAATGGGTTTAGATCATGCTATATAGAACCATTAGAATTTTAAATCCTCGATAGTGTTTTCAGATTTCTGATGTTTGGTGTTATTTAGGTGTCGTTGACCCTTGTAGGACTCTTAGCTTCTAAATGACACCCTTGTTCAGACGGGTGGTCATTGTATCCTTAACCCTTGTAACAGGAATGATCATCAAGTAATTCTTGGTTTCATTTGGTTATACATGCCTTGGGAATGTTTGGCTTCTTTTTAGGTCACTTGACCTTTTCTTTTCCTCAGTGATAGATGATTGGGTATGTTGTCATCTAGGTTATTAGTCGTATGGGGAAATATGACTCTGGGCTAAATATTTTGTATGTTCTATCTAATACTAGAATTTATAGGGATGATAATCCTATGGTTAGTATTTTTTATCTTTCGTTTTATCATGTAACCTTGTGGTTTTATGCGTTCACATACACAGTGCTGATGAGTGTTAAATGTTGTAACGAACCGGTTGAGTTTAGTGAAATCATTGAGCCTTATGTTTTTATGTGCGATCTTAGGTTATCTTTAGAGTAGAGTGACCTGAGTGTTAAATAAACAAGTTTATCCCAATGCTTGGGAGGACTTATAATAGATTTGGGTGTTTTGACATTCTGGTCTTGTTGTTTTGGATTTCTTATAGGATTTGATGTTGTGATCATGGCTCGAAGGAGCATCACACATTAGTTTATGGTTTTTTTTATCTATCACGCATGTGAGTGGAAAGTTTATCTTCTTTATCGTTGACTAGGACACTCCTATAGTGAGGAGAGTCATGTTGATTCTGGTATATGTTTCCTTCTAAAGTATAAGTAATCCTACCAAAGAGGACCATTTGGGAAATGGTCAGTTTTTGCTGAATTCCTTTAAGTCTTATGAGTCTTGAATAGTGTTGGTGCTCGCTTGGAATCATGATGTTGTTATGGTTGAGGTATATGAAACCATAGTGAATCACCATCAGTCTTAGATGGACTTTGGTGGTAAGTTGAATGATCATGGAATGCCTTCAGTAGTAAAGGCATGTGTTCAGTTAAATATTGGTCTGTCGGCAGATGAAGTTGAGCTTCCTTCAAAAGAAGTCGGCCTGTAGTGAATCAATCGATGTTCTGGTAATTCTTGTTCTCCTCTTAGTTTACTCTGCTAAGTGATGAGCATATCCCTTTGACATTGCCTTAGATACACTAAGAGAGTGTCAGTATTACGCCACGTTGAATCTTTAAAAGTTTTTGAGATTTTTTGATGGTTTTCTTTTGGTGTTGCACATTGTATGCATGATCTCCTTTATTTTTTGGTCAGAAACATCACCAGAATTCAGGTATGTACTTTGGTAGATGTGTTCTTAGTTAATGTGAGATTCCATAGTTAGAGTAATCGTAGTTTTGATTGAAAAACATTAGCCTTATAAGCTGAGCGTCTTCTTATAAATGGTTAGTCAGAGGTGGCTTGAATTGTATCCTTATTGTTTAATGTTTATGATCATTGAAGGACCGTATTTGGAACATCGTCAGGTGGAGATGAGTACAGATTATGTCGGTTATGGATTTTATGAAAATCCAGCTTGAATTGGGCTTTGAGGTTGATGGGAATCAACCATTCAAATTGTTTTGGGAATCAGGCGAGGAACGTCACTAGAACGCTTAGGGGCATGTCTTTTTGGAAATTCTAATGGTGGAAGGTGTTGTGGTTTGAGAGTTTCCCCTTTCTTATGTTAAAGCCTAAGGTGGTAAGTACCTTTGGCTTGATGTTAAAATAGATGACATGATCGTGTCTCTGGTATAACGGGCTCGGGTAAGAGCCATTTTAGTGTTTTGGTTGGAGAACAAGCATTGTCTTAATTTTTAATGGATTAAGTGTCATGTGATTAAATGGATACTTAAAGTTGTTTTGGGAATTTAGGAACACAATGAGACCATTTAAATGAAGATTTATGACCCTTATAAGTCATGTGTTGTTTAGGTTATTCCCAAAGGCTTCTTGGGGATGAGAATTTATAAGGTGGGAAGGATTTAACATCCTGTGTTTTGAACCAGATGAAAACCCAAGGGAATTTTAACTTTTTCATTTACTAAGTAGACCATTTTTAAAATTGATATTTGAAGGGGAATTATGAGATTTGGATCACATAAAGGTAATGTTTTTGGACTTGGGTGAAGGCCTGAAAAGTTTCCCTAGTGTCTCAAGGAGTTTTGGGAGTGTCAGACCATGGAAATCTAGTTTTCAAGGACCTACACTAGGCACACGATTTGTCTGAAACCATGTGTCCCATAGTAGGAAATTATGTGGCATTATACAGCTAGAAAATGGTTGTCACATGGGTTGTGCACAATTTACCAAACCATGTGCCTATCCCACATGGGTACTGCCACTTAGGTAGTACCTAAGAACTATTCACCACATGGTTTACATATGATTAGGAAAACTGTGCGGGACAAACCGTGTGGGGTGGTCCAAGTGCCCAGTGGAGGGTACATAGTTGGCACATAGTTTTATAAACCGTGCAACCCAAACCATGCACGGTGGCCTGTTTTAAAAAATAATTGAATTTAAATTAAATTAAATTAAAATAAAATAAAAACTTAAATCATAACACACCTTCACCCCTCTCCCCTTAACACCCACATGACACCCCCTCCCTGGATCCCTAGCTACATGAAACCACCCCTCTGACTCCCTCCTATCTTAATCTTTTTCCACTGATTCTTCAATGATTCTTTCTCAATCCGGTAAGGTATGGTCCTCTCTTCCTTTTCATCTTTGTTTCTTATCTGATTTTTGTCTCCTCGTCACCTAGTGTATCTCATCTAAAACCCTAGTTTGGGGTTAATATGATTTTGGTTGTTTCTTCTAATGTTAGGTTGTGGGAAAGGTCTTTTTGGACTCTCTTGTGCATATTCTGATAATTTCTACTGAAGGAAAAGTGGTTTGGGTCGATTCAGTTTGTCGTATCTATCCAAGGTGAGGTTATATTCCTGCTGCTTGGTTTCGCACCCTTTAGTTTAGGGCCTTAAGGTGTTTATAGGTTCCTAGTAATTTTATTGTGGTATGTTGAACCTTTCCACTATGTTTTTATGATTCTTGTAATTGTTTTTAATGAGTTTCATTTGACCGTGAAGGCAAGCACACAGATACATAGGTATGTATGTGTGTGTGTGTGTGTGTATATATATATATCTTCTTAATACATATTCCTTCATGGAAAGGGGAATTCGTGATTTGTATTAAAGTATATGTGTGTGTGTGTGTGTAAAAGTGTGTGTGTGTGTGGGTGTGGGGTGGTTTTGAGTGGTCACCGCCAAATATGACAAGTGTCGAGTTTCAGCTTGGTCTACTGATTGAGGTAGGATCCCTATCCTTTACCTTTAATTTAAGAATGATTTAAATTTCATTTATATGCCTACTTAATTATACTTTGTTATATTTAATTTCATTTCTTGAATAAGTGTATAGTTAAGAGAAAAAAATTATAAACAAGTCATGGTTTTAAAATAAAACCCCTCCAATAGAGGTGCACTGTCTTTGAGATAAAAAATAGTGTTTAGAAATTTATTCTTGTTTGGCTTACTACATTGATTATTTATTTATGATTTGAATCTATGATTGATAAATGGCATGTTTAGCTGTTTGTCCGCTTTTGTTGCAATTTCCCAAGTGGGCATATACTTTGTTTCCATGACACCTCTCCAATACACTTGAGCCCTTGAAATGTAGTTGTCATGTCTTAATGAGTTAAATGAATTTGGTTAAGGTAATTGGAATAGTTATAATGACTTGTGTAAGATGATAACATCCTTTAAAGATAATAAACATGATCCCTTCTATTGGTACTTTTACCTTAAATCAATTTTCCATGTTTAGTAAAATTGAGTGTGATGACCTTGAATAGGATGGCTCACACCAAATGGCATGCCTCAATTAAATGGTTCAAATGTAATAGCTTCTTGAAATGGAAATTGAATGTGGGTATTGATATGTATAAGATTTCTTACCTTATACATTATAATATAAATGTAAATAATGGTTTTATGAATGGGATAACATCCTTATATGGGTTTAATAAATGATATGCATGAGAGGTCTATGCCTCATGTGGTGAATTTCATATGAATGTGACTAAGCCTATGATAATGTTTAAATTGAAATGATTAAGTTTTTTTTCCTTAAGTATGATTGTGATAAATGAGTATGCCACTTATATTTATATAGATTAATAAGAGCGTGAGAGGTGTATTCTTCATTCCTTATGATATAAATGAAATGGGATAATGAAATGCATGAGAGATTAATTCCTCATGCACTATAAGTTATAAATGATTATTCCATATTGGATTGGGGAGACAAGGGACCATGAGAGCCCTTGGGGTGGAAGACTATGTGATCTTCCCTATTAGGTTCGAAAGGACTGAGAGATCCTTTGAGTAGGAATACTGTGTGAGCTTCCATATTGATTTGCAAAGGACCGTGAGATCCTTGAGTAGGAATACCGTGTGAGATTCCATGTTAATTTTCAAAGGACCATGAGAGCCTTTTAGTGGGAAGACTATGAGTGCTTCCATTTTGGGCCAAGGGGTTAGGTTGTGGGATCTTCCTCTAGTGATGGATTTATATGAGCTACGTTCTGATCCAGCCAGTGATAGTATCCCAGGTATATAACTATTTGGTGTCAGTACACACTTGGGTTCATATAGGAGGATGCTATGTATATAACTATACTATATATATTATTATTATTATATATATAGTTCTTGATTAGACTTATTTTGACTATGATATGAAGTAGGTATAGTTGTTAAGTGTCCCTTAGGAACCTGAATAGGTGGTTGTCTATTTTTTTTGTTCTGTTTGTAAATTCTATATACCTACATATTGTTTAATTTACATTGCACTATCTAGATTAGGCTAGAAACCATGGGTGCCAAGCTACTGATATTTATATCTCACACCCTACTCGAATACCCTTGGTACCCTAGTAAAGATTATATTTGAAGGATCTACATTGATTTTTGTATTGCTTATACCTAGAAGTTAAGAGCAAAGGACCGAGTTGGAGCTCAGGATGCTCATGGAGATCATCAGTGGGGCTTGATGTATTTTATTTATTTTTGTATTATATTATAAATCATTCTATTTTTTTCCTATTTTATCTTATTTATCATCATTCACCATGAATGCTTGTATAAACTAGTGTTGCCCACTCTCTTATTAAATTTTTATTATTTGACTTCTGTTGTTGTCGTTCTTTCTTTATATACTACTTCTGCTATTTTCTGTTATTTATTCTGATTTTACCACCATTCTACTATGATAATAGGGTATAGTCTCCCCACTATCACCTCCTGAGACCCTCACTACTAGTCGGTAGCCTTTAGTGTATGGGGAGATGTGCTTGAGGCCATGTGACCCACCGGTTTGGCTACTGAATTGATGGTAAGTTGAGTTGGGGCGTGAAAATTAATATTATTATTTACTTGACATTCACTAGACTCAAAAATAAATAAATATTACTTCTTAAATAAATTAATTAATATTTATTCAAATAATATTTAATGTATTATTTTTCATCGAACCATTAAACTTGTTTGGTCAATCCTCTTCAATATTTATCGAGTCTTGAATAATAACTATTTAATTAAATATATATCTATGTATTATTCAACCATAGATAAATAAATATTATATTCACTAAAATAAAGAATAAATATTTATTAAGTACTCAACTTTCATTTATTCTATCGAATAATTGGTGACTCAATATTTATAATCAATTAAAACATAAATAATTATTAATCCATGTGTGGAGATAATTTTTATTAAATATATAAATTCCATCTATATTTTAACTGAGATTCAAGATACACTTAGTGTGTGACCCTCTAGGAAACTTTCTCAATGGAATTATACATAACTACCAAAGTCCAAGGTTAGAATCTAGAAATATTCCAAGACACCCATATAGAAGGAAGTTAATTTTCTAATGATATAAAACCTCATACGAATGTACATTGTGTAATATAATCCCCTTATCATAATATCTTTAATCAAGTATATTTCACACTGGTGTCATCACCTAGATGCTCGATGTCTCTTTATTTGTATTTTTGGAAATGAACTTTCCAATAGAATGTAATTTCCATGGTTTTAATAAGGGAGTTTCATTCCCATAAAAGGGTAAAAAATATAAACTTCCACTAAAATAGGAATGGATAAATCCTTTCTCATGTTATTTATTAATTTCATATTATTAATGACACACCCAACACACCTAACTTCACCACAAACTTGTGTCATCATATTTTATGGAAATACATCAAAGTATATGACACATGAGATGGATTAATAATAACTTTAAATTCTAAGGAACATTACACATGTCCGTAGATATGAATATCCAATTACACGTGTGAATGTGAATTTTCTACTAGTGGGTCATGTTCTGATAACCTTATTTCTTAAAATCGACAGGAATAAACTTTTTGAGAATAAGTCGCAAAGTCTTATGAGCCCCCTATCCCTAATATCATGTATAATTTGTGTCTAATTAAATGATATCATCCATCCATATAATATATATGTATATATATTTAAGAATATTATCATTTCATTTTCAGGTTCTCTTCATAGTAAGGTAATGATATGAACTTTCAATGTGATAGGTACCCCTAGGACATTATCACATACTATGTCACAAAGAATAACAATCATGATGTGATAAAAACTTTATTAATATTCAAAATCCATGAATTCATGTAATCATAAAGCACATAGAATTTGGATATAGGGAAACAACTCCAATAATATTTACATAATAATATCCTGAATATTAGTTTCTATAATAGAATTATTGAAACTCCATGATTTTCAATTGGAAGATGGTCCTCATTCAAATTTATTCAATCCGATTCAATTCATGAGTCATGAGTCTCCATTTAGATCCCATAAGACTCAATATAGTTTCCTTATACCATATTTGAATTATTTTTTCATCTTTTCCTCTAAAAAATCCAATGTAACTTAAACCTTTTGAAATCACACCCATGTGTGCATGTTCTCATGCACTATGACATGGCATAGAATCTATCTACATGGAACTAATATGAGTACTCAAACTTGAATCACCTTTGGTTTGATTCATTATATCATCATGGATCATAATAATCTTTAAATAATTATGATATTTATTTTCATGATGATCATAGAAAGAACCATCTGAATTATATCTCCATTTATTCAGAATATTTATTATGAGATTCTCAACATTTTTAATGTATCATTATTATCATCATTCAAAATTTAATTTACTCTTTTGAACTCCTTTGTTACTCTTCTGATGTTCTAATTAATTTTTTAAATTATGGACTTACTCTTTTGATGTCCATTTTACTTTTCCAAACTATGTAAGTACTCTTCTAAAGTCTCATTTGACTCTTCTAAAGTTGAGAGTTACTCTTCTAAACTCGTACTTTACTTTTTAAAGTTACACCTTACTCTTCTAAATTATTCAGGTACTCTTTAAAATTTACTCTTCCAAAATAGTACTCTTCCAAGGTTACTCTTCTGAAGTCTACTGAATCACTCTTATAAATTCTTCGCAGACTCTTCCAAAGTCTATAGGATGGATTGTATATAGATCTGGACCCTTGAAAAATTTTCATCCCAATGTTAGTAGTGATTCATATGAAGTCAAAGGGTGGCTCTTCTAAAGTGGATATTTAATCTTCTGAAATGTACTTATCCATTTTAGTCTCCATCTCCAAATTCTATACTTGAATCAATAAATCTCATAACCTATTCTAATATTCATAGGGGTTTCAAAATCATTCAAAATAAACTCTAAATCTCATCTAAATATTCTTCATCACCTGATACACCATCTTTTACACATAGTACTTCATAGATATTTTATCACATATTTATCTCATGTTTATTCATCCTCCCCATAAGATGGATTTCTCTAAAACCTTCTCCAAATTATTATAGAGAGCCTTTCTTCATCAACACTTCTATTTATCTTGAAGATCAGTTCAAAAATCATCACATATATGTATTTTTACTTGAATCAATCTATCCAAGGTCTTCAAGAAGTAACCATAACTTCTTTATCTCACATTTCATTTTCCATAACATATATTTAAAAAAAATTATAACTTCATTTTAACAAATCCATTTCAGAACTTCAATTTGAAATAGTGCAACACCCTCTTGAAACACTATACACTGTTTTCACTTTTATTTTTAAATTTTATTCTATTTTTCTATATTGAACATTGTTATATTTAATTTAAAATAATAATAATAATATTGATATAATATTTTTTTCAAAAATAGAGTAATGGTTTTGAGATTATTTTACTGTAGATACTTCATTTTAAAGTTTTTGGGATGGATATGGACTTAGAAAATTGATAAATGAATTTTTTTAATGTTAAAAATCAATATCTATACCTAAATAACAAAATTAATAATCATTTGAAATCTAAACCTATTTATTACCCATTTATATTTTTAATTTTAATTTTTATAATATTTTTTAGTGTGAAACCAAGATATTACTTGAATATTGTTATGAAATATTAATATGTGGATATCATAATGATAATGATGATGATGACTCCTTGGTTCCCAAAAAAAATCTTCATATTCCAAAACCTTTGGTTTTTATAACATTTTTAATTCCATCTATTGGATTAGATATTGTAAGGATTAATCTCAATCATTGGATCAAATTTCATGTACTTTATATATATGGTGATATGTTAAGGAAATGGATAACTTTTTGGGTTATACATTGTGCTCCCTACACTTTTTGTTTATCTCTTATATTTGTATTTCCATTTTTCATCATCATAATATGAGTATTCAATGCATGTTCCATCAATGATACACATCACCTATGATTAATCATTTATCATCTGTTTCAAAATTCCCCATAGTTTCAATTAAGATTTTATCAATTTTAAAACACATTATCATCACAATAATCTAC
The DNA here is from genome assembly GCA_963277665.1 of Viscum album. NCBI lineage: Eukaryota > Viridiplantae > Streptophyta > Magnoliopsida > Santalales > Viscaceae > Viscum > Viscum album. The sequence goes on along the minus strand of OY728127.1, from coordinate 1,326,373,591 downwards.
TCCAAATTTTTCATCGTGATGAAACTATCATCAATATAAGATAATTCCTACATGAAAAAGGTATTTCTCATCTTTTTTCAGACATCTTTCTTCCGACATACATCTACACGTGCACATTGACTCCACTCATTTGAAGAGCTATATCAACATGTAAGTCTAATTTTCTATATCATATTTATTTCCCCCTTCTTGATAAAATTATAAAATAAATGAATTATTTTCTTAAACTTTTTTTGTGAGAAAAATAATGAGTTATTGAAGAGCTTTAATGACTCACATCTTCCAAAATACTATTTCATTCCCTGAAGTGAGTGTGATTGGTTAATAAATTATGTAGTTGATGTTGGGAAAAATATCATTCATCAAATATAAGAATGAATAAATCCCTCCTAAAGTGGAGGAATGGTAAACATTGTGTGCTTATCGTATGTCAAAGTGCTAAAGTAAATTTATTAATCTTGTCATGAAAATTATGATGACATAATAAAATTTGAATTCTCTTATCTCTTTATAAAATATAAAGGTGTCAAACTTTATTATGATGTTAAAATAATCATGAAAAATAGTATATTTATTTTATTAATACACATCCTCCAAATTAAGATGAAAATATTGTATTGAATATTCATGTTATTGTCTTGAAGAATCTATAAAACCTAAAAATAATAATTTCATTATATTCCCTAAAGTATAGCACCACTGGTTTTAAGTAACCCTTTATTTATGTATTTTAAGCATATAAAGTGTTTGGGTGAAGTTTGGGAGGGTTTGGAGGAATTTCGAAATGTTTTGGGGCTTTTATAGAGGTGCACAGTTTGATAACAGTTATTAGAAACCATGAAACTCCTATGGGAAATAATGTAAAGTGAAACATAGGCTACTAGGTAGGTGTGCAGTTAGGTGCACAGTTTGACCAAACCATGCGGCCACCTAGTAATAACTGTGATTTTTGGAGTATATGAAAAAACATAGTTGGTGCATAGTTTTTCTAACTATGTGATCCAACAACACTAAGGGTGTTGGGAGGTAGTGGTTACTGCATGGCTGGTGCATGATTTTCCTACCCATGTGACCCAACCATGAACAGTTAAAAATTAGATCCTTAAATTGTGTATCTCACTCAATATTACCTCTAAACCACTATTTTTTCTTCTTTGATGGCCCTAACTTGGTTTTCTATCTCCCCAAAGGCTGTGGAGACTATTCCCTTTGATCTAGGAGTGATCTGTTGGCAAATCTTGGTGCGTTGAAGTCTGGATTGCTTAGTAAGTCTTTGTTCTTGATGGTTTTCCTTAGATATATTCTTATTCCATCTAATATATTCATATATCTAGTCATTTGAAGATATATATATGATATTTTATGCCAATAATTATGATATATGGTTGTGTTGATATTAGGGAACAATATCTAAGCTGGGTTTTTGGAGATTCAACCCAGTTTTGTTGAAAAAATTTCACTGTTCTTCATTTCCACCAAAATTTTCAAGGTAGGTGGCTTCACTCTAGACTCCTCTTATTATAACTGTAAGTATTAGTTTAAAATTATTTTAATTTATTAAAATTTATTATGAAATTAATGTGTAAATCTTGGTAAAAACCCTCTTTAGTGATAATTTTTGAAATTGTGGAAATTCGTTGTGCAAATTGCTTTTTTTTCTTGATTTTAATATATGACTGTTAGATTTATGGAAATTTTTTGTTAGAATTGTTTTCAAAAAAAATATTTTATTGAAATTATTTAAATAGTTGATTTTACATTGGTTTTTGGTATAATGGTTAGTGTGTGTTCATGTGTATTTGGGACAGATCAGGGTATAGAGTTTCCCCCATCATTAGTGGGATGGATAATGGTATGAAATTTCCCCCGTCAAAATGGTTCACTGAGTGACATCTTAGTGAATGGATGAATCGCCACTTTAAAGTATATGTAGGTGCATAGTTTCATGCATGGTTGGTTGTTTGGATATGTGTAATGTAATGGATTATTCCAAAATGGAAATTTGAGAAATGGTTTGAAATACTTGTTTGGTTTCTTTCCTTGAAAACTGTTTTGGTTGGAAAATGGTTTTGGTGTAAACTATTTGTTTTTTATATAAACTATTAAAATGTTTTAAATTATTTTATATAAATTATTTTATATAAATGTAAAAACATGTTCTATCCTAGTGGCATGAGTACGGGATTCATTTGGGGAAAACCTATTGAGTTTCATTACTCACCCCCTTCTTGGAAACCTTGGTGCGTTTATAGATATCATTTATCAGGACATAGGTAAAGGGAAATTATTTAATTTATTTAGTGGTACTTCATGATACTTGGTCATGGAAGGTGGATTTTGATCTTAGATCATGTTTTTATTTGTTGTGTTGATGTCTTTGGAGTCTTTGAGCTTTGTAGTTTAATCTTCCTCTTTGGTACTCTGATATTGGTTATAGTGTAGTTTGGTATTGTTGTCTTTTGGTATTACTTTGATTTTTATTACATTGTTAGAATGAATCATATAGTTTTTTGGTTATGTTATACTTGGTTTTTATTGTTTTATTTTCAAAGGTAAAATCATCCCCCAACTGTATTGAAGCCCTTGGAATTTATTTCCAGCCTTTGGTGTCTTGGGGATGTCGCCTAAGGCCAAGTAGCAATTCTGTATCGACTCAAGCCAATGAGGAGGGGTGGGATGTTACATGAAGTGAATGAGAATATTTATTGGAAAATATTTATTTCATTCCCCTATGTTAATGTAAATACACATGATTTGATTTTAAATCATGTTCGAGGTGAATATGATGTTTTGTGAATGATCATTGTGTTGTATTTTTTATAATAAATAATAATAATATAATCACTAGAAGTGGTTTGATGATGATAAAAATTTAAAGAGAAAAATGAATTATAATAATGAATATAAAATAATTTACCCTTCAAGGATGATATGAAAATAGTGTCTTTTGACATTATATTAAAAGATATATTCATTTATCAATTATTTATCTTGTAGCAGAAATATCGAATAAAGACATTACCATTTATCATGTGCTTATGAATTATTAATATCATATCATGTAATTCATTCAATATTATCCCCTAAAGAGGATATTATTCATTTTATAGTTTATAAATGAGATAACAGAATTTCATTACCATTATAATCCAATATATTTTATTAAAATGATTTTACCACATGAAGTAGTTAAACAATGGTCATCATGATAAATAAAAATTTTAATTAATTCATTCCTCGATGTGAATGTAATTACATTATCTAATTCCTTGAGGAGAATGAGGTTATTGAAAAATTTTATATGATTTGTGCAACTCATACTTATAATTTTATCATGAATATTTGAGAGTTGATGAAGTTTGATCAAATGATTTCTACTTCATTTGGTAAAGTGAGTGTTGTTATTTTGTGATTTATAATTTTTTATGGTGATGAGGCGTGTGTTGTGAATATAGAATATTCTTCCACATTATCTCTCATGACCACATTTACCAACTTCTAAATACATGTGGGATCCACTTCCAAGTATATGTATTGTAAAATAATATTTTAGACAAAAATTCCAAAATATACAATAATCTACTTAGCGATGGGCCTAACCCGTTATGGTTATATTATGAATTCATCAACCATAATAAGTGGAAATTATAATGTAAAATATGAGTATTCACAATGGAATATCCTGGAAATCATATGCATATATCTTAAAGAAAAATCTTTATAATTGTTATTTTGATTAAATACTTCAAAAGAACTCATATATGAGTTAGTATATACACATATAGGTACATTTACTGATATAGAAAATCAATTAATGGCTCAAGAAGAGTGAATATATTCCTATATGGTCGTAAAAATTCTTAAATATTTATTATATCTGAATTATTTATGAGATATAATAATGGTATTCTTGAAAATGAATATAATATGGAGACATTAGAAAAAAAAGAGATTTTTTTATATGTAACATGCATTCATAAAAAGTGATTAAAATAATTTGTTATGTACAATCAAATAAATAATGGTAATCCATAAGTTTACTAATTATGTTACTTTAAATATATTTCATGATGATTTAGGTTATTCTAGATCAATTATAATGAAAGATATTGATTCATGTATAAAATAGCATCAATTTTTTGATAACATAGTATACGTCCATCAAGGGGAGAATGATGGATTTATTTAATAGATGTATGTATAATAAATTATCAAACAATTCATTCTCATTAGGTTATTATGAATGAATCATGTATAATAATTTACCTTGAGTTACCAATTATTAAGGTAGTTATTATTGAGGTAAATTATTTATACCAATAGAAGTTATTTTGGATATGAATTTCTCATATATTTTTGAATAATGAATTATGAATTATATATAGCTACACCCACTTACCATGTGGTTTATGTAAATACTATATGAAAGATGCATATACTAAATGATCATGTGTTTTATTATTTGTGTGTGAGTATACATTTGATGTTATGCATGATGATTAAAATAAATATTAATCATCACATACTATATATAAAATGGTCCTACAAAACCATTGACAAGATGCTCACAACACTTACATAAATGTATAGTGTTAAAAATCAATAGTCTAATTATACACATCAAAATTGTGATTGAACTGACTATATAAAATCATTTTTCATCATAAGTATAAAGTAATGAATATATTTTCCCTTGAAGGTGAAAAATAATATATCGCCAATATTATATCTTTTTAGATATTGTCCCTGAAGTGACATTGGTACTAGAAAAATTATGAGATATCATTTATTGTTGTTGATAATATTTTTGAATTTTTAAATGCTTTCAAAACTCATTGATAAAAATGGATTTTTATTGATATTGAAATCATAATAATTGGTCAAAATTATTAAAGGAACTTATGATATGTTCAACATATAAAATTTTGGGTTTATTATCCAAACTAAAAAATATTTAATACCAATAAGATTATTATAAGAAATATTCTTCCTTGTATATTTGGATATTTATATATGTTTGGATTGTTTCCAATTAATTTTTTCATTTTTTATTGATTATAACATCTATATATGAATACTCGAAGGGTTTGAAATGCCTAAAGAATATTTAAAACTGTGAAAGTTTCACCCAATCTAATAAATTATGGGGTGAACTGAATAAGATGTATTTCATGTGTCCATATTAAGATAAAAAATTATATAAAATTGAATTTATAAGCTCATGGTTTGTATAACTCATTGTATTCATAATTTTATTAATATGTTTTAAAAACATCAAAACTTTAGAAGAGTTTTATGAAAGTAATGAATTATTTAATCATGAAATTATAAAGAATATTTATGTATTTTGAATTAATCATACAAAAGATAAAATCAAAAAAAATTGGATGATTTTACATATTCATGAAAATACCCTTAACCATTAAATATCTTGCCTCCAAGATTTATATATTTTATATATTGAATACATGATAGGTTGATGAAGAATTTACTTATCTAGAAAGGATTAAATATAAATTCACATTTTATTTATCCTTGAAGTATATGCATGTATATGGGTATATGTGGCTTATAAATAACAAAAATCATATTACAATTCAAGGTAACGTTCTTCTATATTCATTTAAATCTAAAAGGTATAAATTATTATTATTCCAAAATTCAAAACCAAATGTTTTGGTTATGAATTTATAATGAACATTCTATGAGTCAAATTATGTAGTGATAACCATTGTGAGTGGTAGATGTAACTATTATACACTTATTCCTTTATTTATGATTTTCCCATTGGGTTTTCTTGATAAAATTTTTAACAAGGAAATGCTATGTGAATTTGATGTTATTGTACTTTTTTCCCTAATCAAGGGTTTGTTCATTAAAGGTATCTTTCTTGATAATTTTTTTAATTAGGAAATCATATATTATAATATATTTCCAAGAGAATGCTATAAAATATTATAGATATTTGTAATTAATAGTATCTATTGGCCTTCCCCATAAGTCATAATTTTTAATTAGACCATTCATTATTACTTATGGTATTCCTATAATGGATTGAATACATAATTAAATGATTAGATTAATTGATGTCCAAAAAACATAATTAAAAGTTATAATTAGGGGGGTTGGGAACACTTCACTCTTTTACCTTCATATGGTTTTTCCCCACTGTGTTTTCTTGGTAATGTTTTTAATGAGGAATCATGACATGGAATTAAATTACTTCAACTTAACTTATTTTTATCACAAAGTTTATTTAAGTGAAAATTATATAAGATTCCATGAAATTATGACATCCAATTAGGATTATTATGAAATATTAATATGTTGATTTCATGATGATAATAATGATGATGACTGATCGGTTCCCAAAAAAATCATCATATACCCAAACCATTAGTTTCTATAACCTTTTTAATTATATTCATTAATTAGATATTATTGAGATTAATATCAACCATTGAATCAAATTTCATGTACTATATATATATGGGTTTTTTTAATAAAATGGATAACTTTTTGGGTTCTACATTTTATTCTCTCTACTTATTATTTTTATATTATATTTTTATTTTCAGTTGTCACACTACTAAAAATATGCCCTTTAACATCACACAAAAAGGACTTTAACATAGATAAAAAAGTGTTGTTGTCTTTAGCATCGTTAAAGGGGGTCCCCTTTATCAGTTCTAAAAAAGTGTTGATAAAGGCCCAGCCTGTTGCAGTGCACTATCTGTATGACACCCCACTGCAACAAAAACATGTACAGAAAAAACATGTAACCTATGTATGCTAAATATATAATTCAATTAAAATAAATTCAATATTATTTATACAAAAAAAACTATTATATACATTTCAAACAATGTTTTGGTTAATTACATTTACAAATATCCATAAATATTTAAAAACATTAATGCTTCATCTTCTTTGGTGCCCATGATCCCCTCAAAAGAGTCCTGCGATGGCATTGGTTTCCAAACAAATAACCTCAACCCAAACAAAAGAATCCACCTATATAAGAAAAAAAATCTTATGTTAGTAATATTATAAATAAATAAATTAAACATCAATATGAAAGAATACATTAATAAAATGTCGATTTTAAATAAAAAACACACTTTGAATTATATTGATCACATGATGCATCATATTAAGGCAGGGTTGGTCCCTACACATCACAAATGACTTATGGGTCATTTTACTAAAGTATAAAAATAATAGTAATGTGTTTTCTTGGTTTCTAGTATGTCAAATGATCTTTTTACTAAAATTAATGTCAATTTTCAATAAATAGACACACTTTGACTTAAATCGGTCACACCATGCATCTTATTGAAGTGTGGATGATTCATACACATCATATATGACTTATGGTTCATTGTAATAAATTATTAAAACAATTTGAATGTGCTTTTTTGGTTTTGAGTATGTCACTTGTCTTTTTTAATAAAATATCATTTGAAACTGGAAATACACACTTTGAGTCATACCGATCACATAATGTGTCGGTTTTATGTGAGAATGATTCTTACGCGCCACAATTGACATATGAATCACTTTACTGAATTATTAAGACAGTTGGATCACATTTTCTTGGTTTTTAGTGAGTGGCATGTTCTGAACTAAAATGTCAATTTTAAACTGATAACGAACACTCTGAATCAAACCGGTCACACTATACGTCTAATTGAGGTGATTTTGATTCTTACATGTCACAAATTACTTATGGATTGTTTTTCTAAATTATCAAAATAATCCTAATGAGTTTTCTTAGTTTTCAGTATGTCACTTATTCTTTTTACTAAAATTAATGTCAATTTTAAATAAATAGACTCACTTGTAGTTTTACTGATCACACAGTCCATCGGATTGAGGTGTGGATGATACATGTCTCAAATGAAATATGGATAATTTTACTAAATTATCAAAATAATATGAATGTGTTTGCTTGGTTTCCAGTATATCACTTTTTTTTATTAAAATATCATTTGAAAATAGAAACATGCAATTTGAGTCATACTGGTCCCATCATGTGTCGGTTTGATGTGAGACTTCTTCCTACATGTCACAAATGAATTATGAATCGTTTTACTAAATTATCAATACAATCTGAGTGTGTTTTCTCATTTTTTATATTAAAACTTTTTGAATTAAAATGTGAATTTTAAACTGATAATAGACACTTTGAGTCATAATGGGAAAATTGTGTATCATATTGAGGTGAGGATGATTCATACACGTCAAAAATTACTTATGGATTATTTTAATAAATTATCAAAACAATATGAATGCATTTGTTCAATTTTTAGTATGACACTTGTTCTTTTTACTAAAATTAATGTCAATTTTAAATAAATAGACATACTTGGAATTATACAGATCACATCATCAATTGGATTGTGGTGAGGTTGATTACTACACATCTCAAATGACTTATGGATATTTTTAATAAAGTATAAAAACAATATGAGTTTTTTTTTCTTGGTTTTCAGTATGTCACTTGTCTATTTTACTAAAATGTCATTTTAAATTGGAAACACACACTTTGAGTCATAGCGGTCACATCATGTGTTGGCTTTATACGAGACTAATTCCTACACATCAAAAATTAATTATGAATCATTTTACTAAATTATCAAGACAATACAAGCATGTTTTATTATTTTTCAGTGAATGACACTTTTCAAACTAAAATGTAAATTTTAAACTGATAACGGACACTTTGATCCATATCGGGCACATCATGTATCGGATTGAGGTAAAACTGATTCCTACATGTCAAAAATTATTCATGGATTTTTGTATTAAAGTATCAAAATAATATGAATGTGTTTTATTAATTTTGAGTATGTGAGTTGTCTTTTTTACTAAAATTAATGTTAATTTTAAATAAAAATATGCATGTGGAGTCATACCAGTCACACCGTGTGTATAATTGAGGTGCAGATGATTCCTACACATCCTAAATGACTTATTGATAATTTTCCTAAAGTATCAAAATAATACGAATGTGTTTTTTTGGTTTTGAGATTTTCATTTGTCTTTTTTACTAAAATTCATGTCAATTATAAATAAAAAGATACAGCTAGAGTCATATCGATCACATCGTGTATTGGTTTGAGGTGCCACTGATTCCTACACATCCCATATGACTTCTGGATCAATTTTTTCAAGTATCAAAATAATTAGAACTTTCAATGTTACCACACTTTCCATTGTCTTTATTTGTCTAATTTACAACATTTCATATTGAGTTGATGTTCTTATCTGAAAAACCTTCCTCTACTCTTCTGGTTTTCAATGATGAGAAACGTTTTTCAGCTAAGAACATCAACTCAATATATAGTATTTGTAGCTCAATAATGAAAAGCAATGGAAAGAATAGTAACATTGGCTGAAAGGAACATGTTATCTATTTTTTGGATTGTTGCAGATAGTTGAAAGCAAAATAATACTTCTCAAAAGATATATGAAAAAAACTAAATAAGTATTAGATAAAAATTATAAGGTAACTAACTTAAAAATAGTAGACAAATGATGAAAAAATAATTAAATAAGTAGTAGGAACTCACTTTTTCATGATGGTTGTATACATTCTTGACCCATTTCCTCACTGTTATTATCTTAGTTATAGTCTCGAACGAGCATGAGCATCTTTGAACAAACCACCCCAACTCAAACAAAAGAATCCACCTATAGTATTGAAATTTATCACTTTCCTTAAAGTTACCTCTACTACCTTTGAAGGAAAGTGATAAATTCCAACACTATAGGGGTGAAAAGGTTTTATGGAGATTAAATTTTTTTATAAGTAATCAGACATTTAATTTATATTATGTTAATGTCATAGAGAATAGATAATATTATGATGAAAAATGTATTATATTAAAAAAACTTTTACTTTCTCATTGAACTCTAAGTTGCAGCCACGAATTCCAATCTCTCACGAACATGATCAGCTTCGAAAAAACCACCCCAACTCAAACAAAGGAATCCACCTATATAAGAAAACAATTCTTATGTGAGTAATACTAAAAAGAAATAAATTAAATATAAATATGAAACAATCCATTACTTCTAGGGAAGTCATATCTTCATGTAATTTGTGTACATTCTACTATCAGGTATGCTTCTCATTCACTTCTAATAAAATCTATATTGTATTGTGAATATGAGTATTTTCATCAATTATAGTAGTATTAGAAAAATATAAATACACAAAGGATTAATAAATATTTTAAATTAAATAGTAACTATCTTTAAAAATATCTCTTCGGGGATTCTGGTTTGTTGATGGAATTGATCTCTCACATAAATTTACAAACATAATAACCACAAAAATTTCCATTTGTTTATTTCAGACACTATAGAAACATTGAGAAAAATAAATAATTTGTTTTGATATGTTTTTTGATAGTGAAATCTTATTATATATACCCTGATACTTTTATAGTTGTATAAATTTTCAGGATTATTGTACACATGAACTGTCATCATGCCATGATTTTCAAGATATTTAAACACTGCCCTATCATAATAGAATTCACATTAAAACATAATATAAAATATATAACTTGAACTTTAGTTCTAAAATGTTGGATGTAGTATATTAAAATTTGAAAAACATCATCATGTGTAGTCGTTTTGTTGGGTATCTATGCAGTGAATCCAAGAAATAAATCATTTGAGTATCCAAATTGACCACAATGAGCATCCAATGTTACCTAAAAACACAAAAAAAGAATAAGTAATGAAAGAAATGAAAATATATTTGATATGATTAAATTGTAGAGTTTTACCCATACATAATTGGTATTAAGAAGTGTTTGTCATCCATAAGTTTTCTTTCAAACAGTTTTTTCAGGCCTACAACTATTTCACCCATTTTTTTGAATCTATTTTTGGTTGTTCAATAGAAGTGACATGAGGGATAATGAGTTAAAATTTATTTTCATGGATCAATACCTTAAATTGGTATTGATATATATTCCTTCAAATGATATGAAATGTATTTAGTTATAATTAACATAGTATATCATCTTTTGGAAAAAAATCATGAAAACATACCTCATGTATAAATTTAAAACTGAGACTCCAAGCCATTCATAGTTGAGTATTTCATTTTCATTCTCAAAAGCATGTAGTCTATAACTTCATCTCCATGCATTTTTTCTTCAAAATCAACTATGTGATTACTAACATTTCGTAAATTTGTATCTTCATGAACCTTCAATGTTATTAAATACTCTAACACCCCAAGCTTCCATGGTACGCTTCTCTTTGAATAATACAATAGTGTGTGTTGTACGCAACTTCGAGTTCTAACACACACCACAACCAATCAAAGTAACCGTTATGAATAGTAATACCCACTTTTTTAAAATTTTATAAATTTTATTATTTAAATTAGACTTAATTTTTGGATTCGTGATATCGAAATTATCTTAGGGTGAATTTTTGGTACTTTTCTGATAACTTTCATATTTTGATGAATAGTAAAAATTACTAAATTTTAATTAAAAACAACTTTTTTAATCGAAATAATTAATAGTGATAAATTATTAATTTGAGTGGTTTTAAAGTATAATTAGATTATATTTTCACCATTTAATCCAATGTTGGTCATTGGACATAATTTCATATTTAAACTGGACATAAGCAAGCGTTAATCATTTGATAGTTATTATTTGTTAAAAACATGCTTTTGTTTTGAAAATGGGAATTAATTTTAAATTAATTTCTGCCACTTTTGTGTTTTGAATTTAGAAAAATGGATTCCATATTTATAATCAGTAGGTACAAATTATGTAAATAGGTAACTTTTATTTTTAGACATTTTGAATAATTACTTCGGTAAATATTTTATTTACCATGTTTAAAGGGTAAATCCGGTAAATAAGGGTAAAACAATAATATTATAATAATATTAAATTAACCTAAAAAGTGTCCTAACCCTATTTAATGATACATGTCCGACCATGGGCATATTTGGGTCGATTTTGGGACCCCATGGAGCCACTTGTAAGTGATAATGACACTTTATATTAAGTTAAAGTAAATACAAAAATGACATAAGCATATATCTTTTAGAAAAAAAAAAATTACATAGGGTTATATATGTTATCTATTAGACTATAAATATTCATTATAAAGATAAAAATATTTCCTACATAATGGTATTTTATTTATAATTTTTAAACATTGAATAATTAAATTTATTTATGACACAATAATGATGTAGTATTTTTCTTATTAATGAAAGAATCAAATAATTGGTATAATAAATGTTAAAATAAATATAATTTGAATATTTTGATGCCATACACGAATTTTATAGGTTAATATGTCATGTTAGTGTTGATTAAATAAATTTATTTTGAATTAATAAAGTTGTTATAACTTTAACAAAAATAAATTACTAAATAGTGTCAAAATTGACATAAAAGAGTTTTTTAAACAAATATTATATTATTAATTGATATAATATTTCTAAAAATCTAAGGTTCATCCAAAAAGACTTATATGATGATAGTTATGTCATTACTGAACCACTTGGGGTTTGATTGGCAGTTTATAGTAAGTTTATTAACCAAATAATATAAAAATACAAAGAGACATGGTAAATGTCAAACTAATTAACTAAGAGTTAAATCTAAAATATAAGGTTAATATAGTGACCCAAACCTATATAAAACCTATTTGTTGAGTGTATTACGACCCATATCTACATTATCCTCGAAATAAATCAGTTTAAAGCCATTATAAACCGATTATGAATTTATTATAAAATAATATTGTAAGTTTTTCCTAAGGTGCCCCTCACCCCTCTTATAAAAGAGAATTCCCCATTCTCTCTAATTCACACCTTCAAAGATTTTTTTCTCGGCCAAAATCTGCCCAAACACCCTCTAAACTGTCCTACCTTCATCCTAGAGGCCTTACTTTAGTCATAAATCCAACTTAAAAATCCCTTTTGATCAAATCAAAAGGAAGAACCTGAAGAAGATGAAATAATTTCACCACCCTCTTTCAAGTTCCTTTCTTTTTACAATTCCTTTATCTTTGTTGTTTACATTATAAAATAATAACTCCAGTATCTTCTATATACTATGATGTTATTATAAATATGGTACAACCAAATTCATTATTTTATCCATCCTTTGAATGACATGTCACCATACGTGCGTACGTACGGTTTACCGTCTCCACGTCGTGGTGTAATTGTTATTCAATACATTATTATTTGGATGGGTATAATAATGATGTGTAATTGATGTAAATGATAAATATAAAATGATAATGATTCTGTATATATGATATACCATCCAATTATATGTTATTTTAATATCAAAAGAATGGTATTGTCGCTCGTGCGTACGTACGGATTACCGTCTCCACAAACACGATGAGATTCATTCCCCATCATATCCATTCAAGAATAATTTTCATTTGATGATTAAAAATAATGTTTAAATACTTGATTTCATTCTGGATATGAGTAATATACAACCTATCCATAACAAACACGTCTTATGTAACAAAACATATAAAAGAAAACGAGTAAGTGAACACCCGAAACGACGATAATACTAAAATATTATTAACAAAGAAATATTAGAAGATCATATATGATATCATATTAATGTATATGATTCTTGTATAATTTAATAAAAATTATTTCACCATTATACAGGAGGTTAACCTACCCTCAACCAAGGAAAAGTACAAGGTAAGGGTTTATTTCACAATCTCTTCATTATCTAAGGTTGTTTATACGTAATTATCTACAGGGACCTCTTTATCATCCACATCCATGTTTCTTAAAAATGTATTTCAAAACATTCTTACTATTTTATAGAATATGGTTTAAAGTAATTTATACCCTTTTTTTACTTTTATAATATGTTTATAAAGGAATCTTTCCATCGTTTTCCAAACAAGGTCCTTTTTAAACTTTTTGACAAAATTAAGGTAAGAATGTATTTTTTATTAACTTATATGGCGAGTGCAGCTATTTTCCGCCATTATAAAATAGTCGAAGCTTCACTTACAAGCTTATAAGAATATTTTAAAAGTAAATTTTTTCCTTTATAATTATGTGACTTTTAAATGATTTCAAAAGGAGATATTTCTCTCAAATAGTTTTGATTTCATCTATGTCAATATCCTTTGATGGGTTTTAAGCTTATTTAAAGTTGATTTATTATGATAAAAAACTTCCATATTGTATTGAAGGTTTTGTGATATGTTTGATTGTGTATGTGTTATTTTTATACCATTTATGGTTTTTGGAGAAATTATTGAAATTTCATATGCTAGTTTTAATACGAATGTTTATGTTATGTTTAAACTTGTTCATATGAGGAATGCATTGGACTTAGTAAGTGATGGATGGAGCCTGATATAGATCCTCGATGCATCGGTAGGTCTCATGAGACAAACTAGTATCTTGGCACAAGGCCTTGACAAGATCTTATTTGTAGTCTTGGCACAAGGCCTTGACTATGTGGTTATGATAGTCTGGAATTATGCATTCCTTCATTATTAAAGTGGTTATTGATATTGCATGTGATTATTCGACTAGTAGAATATCCATGTGAATAAGTAAATGGCATTATTTAATTTTATTTTTTTCATATTATGTTGAAGTTCAAGTTTAAAAGGCTTTTTGTTTTAGTTATACATTGCCTTAAATGTTTGTGCTTATTTATGAAATTTTCCTCTATATTATTATCCTTACTGAGCATCTGATCTCACCCCTTTCTATGTTTTATTTTTTCCAAGATGTGAAAAAGTATTTTATGACTGACCTGCATGGATATGAGTGTGGACTATGGAGACTATGTTGTTTTAGTTTTTCACTTTATGATGTAATGTAATACTTATGAGTGTATCTAGTGTTTCCAAGGCTACTAAACTAATCGGTCTTTTGATACTTGATCTTTTGTGATCATGCCAATGTTATGTAATAATGCACCGACTCTGGGTAACTGGGGTCGGGTCATTATAGTTGGTATCATAGGAAGTTTAGTATAAACCTTGGAATCTAGATTTAGATAAACTCTGATTAGAGCACATAGACCTAAGATGGACTTTGAGGATTGGTATAGAAGAAATTCCTAGAATTTTGGTATTGTAGATATTTTTTGAGTTTTCTGAGAAATACATCCCTGTATGGATATGAGTAGGTAGAGGCGGCTCTGGCACAGATGTACCTAGGGGTAAAACCTGAAAACACCGCTTTGAGTTAGACTCGAACGGGAACTGGTGCGCGACAACAGGCCTTGCTGCACTCTTAGTTACGACACTCCCAGGGGATATGCTTAGGATAATTCTCATTTTCTTTACAGACCATTATGAAGGGTTTATGAGTATATACTTCCTCAAAGAAAACATTTTTATGATTATGGATTATATCCATAAACTATTCAACTTATGTTAAGTGTTTTACAAGTTTGGATTTATGTATTGCGATCCATAAACTAATCTAGTGTATGCCATTGTTTAGAAATGGCGCCTAGTGGAAGGAATGGAAATTGTATCAATGCACGCACTCCATGTAGGGATTTTCCTCCTAATCAAGATAATTATAGTGGAGATAGTGATACAACTGGTGCTGATCAGCTTATCACCATACTGGGACAACTCACTCAGGTTATGAATAATAACCTTACCCGTAGGGAGCACCCTGATCTGAAGCATGGAGGATCAATGTTAGATTGCTTCATGAGTCAACAACCACCAACATTCAATGGGGGTACAAATACACTAGTATCTGAGCAATGGATAAATTTCTTAGAGAAAATATTCCATGCCTTGGGGAGTAGGGAAAGGGAAAAAGTTGTCATGGTAGTTTACCGCCTCGCTGGAGATGCTGATCAATGGTGGTCATTGATTCAAAACACGAAGGAAGATGATGAAGTATCAAATATGGAATAGAGTGAGTTTAAAGATATTTTCTTAGAAAAATAATTTCCTCATGACCATCGAGTGGATATGGAAAGACAATTTCTGAGTCTGAGGCAAAAGTAGGATGAGAATGTTGCAAATTATGAGTCTAACTTTACAAGGTTAGCAAGTCATGCTGAAGATTATATATGTAACTTAAGAATTAAGATTGATCGTTTATTTTATGGGTTAAAACTGTTTCTACATCGATCATTAGTCTCACAATCCTTCTCTTCGTACGAAGATATTGTCTCGTGTGCTATCAAGATAGAAAAGGAATTCTCTAAGTCTTATGACTTTAAAGTAAAGAAAAAGAAGAAGAGATCTGTTGAACACTCTGGAAATGGAAATAAGGGGAAGAAGGGAAAATTTGAATATCCATCCTACAGTAAATGTGGGAAAAACACCTTGGTACTTTCTTGAAGGGAATGGGAGTCTATTACAAGTTTGGTGAAAAAGGCCACCAAGCTCATGATTGCAAGGGGAAGAAAGAAGCTACCAATGTTCAATGCTACAATTGCAGGGAGATGGGGCATTATGAAAATTAATGTCCTAAGCGTCAGGGGAACTTAACTCAGAAAAGGCCAAGGGATCAAGGCCAAGCTTATGTTATCACTACTACTAAGGTTGAAGCTCTAAAAGACGTGGTGGCAGGTAATTTAATGGTTTCCTCAAGTTTAGCCAATGCTTTATTTGATTCTGGATCATCGCATTGTTTTATATCTTACCAGTTTGATAAGAAAAATAGATATTTCCAATTTGATTTAACAAGGGAGTTGTCAGTAAAATCTCTTAAAGGAAGTATCATTGCAACAAAGTTTTGTGAATCAGTCCCCATTAGAGCATATAAATGTTCTTTATCTGATGATCTCATCGCCATACCCATGATTGAATTTGATATAATCCTTAGTATGGATTGTCTTTCAGACCACGATGTGAAGATTTATTGTAAGAAGAAGTAGGTTACAATTTTTTATGATGATGATAAAGAACACCTTATCTTTAGAGCAGAATCGTCACCACCTAATTCTTATCTAGATCCACCCCCAGTATCTCAAATAAATTAAATTATTTGGGAGGAAGAGAATGAAATAACTATAGGTGAGGAAAGGAATGTTCAAATAGAGTATGTACCTATTGTGAGAGAATATGTTGATGTGTTTCCAGAAGATTTATCTGGACATCCTCCAGAATGAGAAATTGAGTTTTCCATTGACCTAATTCCTGGTTCAAGGCCCATATCGAAGACCCCTTATAGAATAGACACTGTGGAATTAGTAGAACTAAAGAAACAACTAGAGTAATTGAGTAATAAGGGATTTATTCACCCTAGTGTTTCTCTATGGGGATCCCCTGTCCTTTTTGTTAAAAAGAAAGATGGATCTATGAGGTTATGTATCGAATATAGGGAGATCAATGCTATAAAAATAAAGAACAATATCCCCTACCTTGCATTGATGGTTTATTTGACCAACTGCATGGAGCTCAATACTTTTCAAATATTGACCTTCAATTTGGATACCATCAGTTGTGTTTGAAGAAGGAAGACATTCCAAAGATAGCATTTCGAACCAGGTACGGGCATTACAAGTTTACAGTAATGCCTTTTGGATTGACTAATGCACTCTCTGTCTTCATGGATCTAATGAACAGAGTTTTCAAGGAATATCTTGATTATTTTGTAGTGGTATTTATTGATGATATCTTGGTATACTCCAAAATCTACGAAGATCATGAAAATCACTTGTGCATTATCCTAAAGACTCTGAGAAGACATGAATTATATGGGAAGTTTAGCAACTGTGAATTCTAGCTTCAGGAGATTTCTTTTCTTGGCCATATTGTCTCTAAGGATGGAATATCTGTTGATCCTTCTAATACAAGAGCAATCCAAGAATTTCAAGCACCAACAAGTATAACCAAGGTACACAGTTTTATTGGTTTAGTAGGTTATTATCAACATTTTGTCCAGAATTTTGCCTGATTGGCTAACCCATTAATGAAGCTCACATGTAAAGGGGTTAAATTTGTTTGGACAAAAGATTGTGAAGAATGTTTCGAAAAACTAAAGATAAGATTAGTCAATGATCCTATATTGACTCTACCATCGGGGAATGATGGGTTTGTTATTTATAGTGATGCTTCCAAGAAAGGACTTGGTTGTGTCCTTATGCGAAATGATAGGGTTATTGCCTATGAATCACGACAGCTAAAAATTCATGAGAAAAACTATCCTACTCAAGATCTTGAGTTAGAAGCTATAATATTTGCTTTTAGGATTTGGAGACACTATCTCTATGGTGAAAAATGTGAGATTTATACTGATCACAAGAGTTTGAAGTATATTTTCTCACAGAAATAACTCAACATGAGGCAAAGGAGATGGGTTTAACTACTCAAGTATTATGATTGCACGATACACTACCACCCGGGGAAGGCAAATAAGGTGGAAGATGATTTGAGTAGAAAGGATCATGGAGTTTTTAACAAGATGAGAGTTGAAAAGGATACTATATATATGGATCTATTAAAGATGGATATGGGAATCACCATGGAAGGTGAAACATCAATACTTTTTCAAATGGTTTCCAAACCATCTTTACTAGAAAGGATAAATAATTCTAAGACCGGTGATGAAGAGTTTCAAAAGAAAATTAAAGCTGTGAATGATGGGAGATTGAGTGAATTTGTGTATGAAGATGGAATTTTGAAATTTGAGAAGATACTTTGTATTCCCGATATACCTGATCTGAAAAGGGAATTGTTAGATGATGCTCATAGCTCCAATTTCTCTATACACTCTGGGAGCACCAAAATGTATATAGATTTGAAGGAACATTTTTGGTGGGACAACATGAAGAGGGAGATTGCTGATTTTGTGTCAAGATGTATGTTTTTTCAACAAGTGAAAGCTGGAAGACAACGGCCTGGAGGAGTCATGCAACCTCTTCCCATACCGGAGTGGAAATTGGATAATATTACGATGGACTTTTTCATGGGACTACCAAAGACTCTTAGAAGGAATGATGCAATATGGGTCATTATTGATCATCTTACCAAGTCAGCACATTTTATTGCTATAAGAGAATATATACCACTTGAACGTCTAGCAAGGCTATATATTAATGAAGTTTTGAGACTTTATGGAGTACCCCTATCAATTATTTCTGATTGTGATGCACATTTTACATCAAGATTCTGGAAGAGTCTTCAGAAGGCCTTGGATACTGATCTTTGTTTGAGCACTGCCTACCACCCCCAAACTGATGGATAATCAGAATGGAATATTCAAACCTTAGAAGATATGTTGAGATCATGCTCACTTGACTTTCAGGGTATGTGGGATCAATATTTACCTTTGGTGGAATTTTCCTATAACAATAGCTTCCATTCAAGTATTCAGATGGCACCATATGAAGCGTTATATAGAAAGAGATGTCGCACACCAACCTGTTGGGATGATGTTGGTGAAAGAAAACTCATAGGCCCAAAACTTGTGGAGGAAATGATAGAAAAGGTGAAGGTTATCCAAACCCCCATCAAAGCATCTCAAAGTAGGCAGAAGAGTTATGCCGATAACCGAAGGAATGACTTGGAATTTCATGTAGGAGATCATGTTTTATTGAAGGTATCTCCATGGAAGGGTGTTATACATTTCGGTAATAAGGGAAAATTGAGTCCTGGGTACATCAGACCTTTCGAAATTCTAGAACAAATTGGGGTTGTAGCTTACCGGTTGGCAATGCCGCCAAGTCTCTCCAAAGTTCACGATGTATTCCACGTATCACTGTTGAGAAAATACATGCCTGACCCAACACATGTACTCACCTATGAGGAATTAGATCTGGAACCCGATCTATCTTATTGCGAAGATTCTGTCAAGATTCTTGATATAAGAGAACAAGTTCTGAGAAACTGGACAACTCATCTCGTAAAAGTTCTATGGAGAAACCATAAGATGGAAGAGGCAATGTGGGAACCCAAATAACTTATGATGAAGAACCACCCGAGTCTTTTTATGCAGTAATATTATATAAATTTTGAGGATGAAATTATTTAAAGGAGGGAATAATGTAACACCTCAAGCTTCCACGGTACACTTCTCTTTGAATAATACAATAGTGTGTGTTGTACGCAACTTCGAGTTCTAACACACACCACAACCAATCAAAGTAACCGTTATGAATAGTAATACCCACTTTTTGAAATTTTATAAATTTTATTATTCAAATTGGACTTCATTTTTGGATTCAGAATATTGAAATTATCTTAGGGTGAATTTTTGGTACTTTTTGATAAATTTCATATTTTGATGAATAGTAAAAATTACTAAATTTTAATTAAAAACAAATTTTTTAATCGAAATAATTAATAGTGATAAATTATGAATTTGAGTTGTTTTAAAGTATAATTAGATTATATTTTTACCATTTAATCCAATGTTGGTCATTGGACATAATTTTACATTTAAACTGGACATAAGCAAGTGTCAATCTTTTGATAGTTATTATTTGTTAAAAACACGCTCTTTGTTTTGAAAACAGGAATTAATTTTAAATTGATTTCAGCCACTTCTGTGTTTTGAATTTAGAAAAATGGATTCCATATTTAGAATCAGGAGTTCCAAATTTTTTAAATAGGTAACTTTTATTTTTAGACATTTTGAATAATTACTTCGGTAAATATTTTATTTACCATGGTTAAAGGGTAAATCCGGTAAATAAGGGTAAAAAAATAATATTATAATAATATTAAATTACCCTAAAATGTGTCCTAACCCTATTAGATGATACATGTCCGACCATGGGCATATTTGGGTTGATTTTGGGACCTCATGGAGCCACTTGTAAGGGATAATGACACTTTATATTAATTAAGTTAAAGTAAATACAAAAATGACATAAGTATATATCTTTTAGAAAAAAAATTACATAGGGTTATATATGTTATCTATTAGACTATAAATATTCATTAGAAATATAAAAATATTTACTACATAATGGTATTTTATTTATAATTTTTAGACATTGAATAATTAAATTTATTTATGACATAATAATGATGTAGTATTTTCCTTATTAATGAAAGAATCAAATAAATGGTATAATAAATGTTAAAATAAATATAATTTGAATATTTTGATACTATACACGAATTTTATAGGTTACTAGGGCATGTTATGATTGGTTAAATAAATTTATTTTGAATTAATAAAGTTTTTATGACTTCAACAAAAATAAATTATTAAATAGTGTCAAAATTGACATAAAAGAGTTTTTAAAACAAATATTATATTATTAATTGATATAATATTCCTAAAAATCTAAGGTTCGGACAAAGGACTTATATTATGATAGGTATGTCATTAATGAACCACTTGGGTTTCTCTTGGTAGTTTATAGTAAGTTTAATAACCAAATAATATAAAAATACAAAGAGACAGGGTAAATGTCAAACTAATTAACTAAGAGTTAAATCTAAAAGATAAGGTTAATATAGTGACCCAAACCTGTCTAAAACCTATGTTTTTAGTGTATTTCGACCCATACACACCTTATCATAGAAATAAATTATTTTTGAGCTATTAGAAACTGATTATTAATTTATTATAAAATAATATTTTAATTTTTTCCTAAGGTTCCCCTCACCCCTCTTATAAAATGGAACTCCCCCTTCTCTCTAATTCACACCTTAAAAGCCTTTTTTCTCAACCAAACTCTGTCCAAATACCCTCTAAACTATCCTCCCTTAATCCTATAGGCCTTCCTTTAGTCAGAAATCCAACTTAAGGATCCCTTTTGATCAAATCAAAAGGAAGAACCCGAAGAAGAGGTAATAATTTCACCACCCTCTTTCAAGTTCCTTTCTTCTTCCACTTCCTTTATCTTTTTTTTTCATTATAAAATAATAACTCCAGTATATTCTATATACTATGATGTTATTATAAATATAGTACAACCAAATTCATTATTTTATCCATCCTTTGAATGACATGTCACTATACGTGCGTACGTACGGCTTACCGTCTCCACGTCGTGGTGTAATTGTTATTCAATACATTATTATTTGGATGGGTATAATAATGATGTGTAATTGATGTAAATGATAAATATAAAATGATAATGATTCTTTATATATGATATACCATCCAATTATATGTTATTTTAATATCAAAAGAATGGTATTGTCGCTCGTGCGTACGTACGGATTACCGTCTCCACAAACGCGATGAGATTCATTCCCCATCGTATCCATTCAAGACTAATTTTCATTTGATGATTAAAAATAATGTTTAAAGACTTTATTTCATTATATATATGGATAATATACAACTTATCCATAATAAACATGGCTTATGTAACAAAACATATAAAATAAAACGAGTAAGTGAACACCCGAAACGACGATAAAACTAAAATATTATTAACAAAGCAATATTAGAAGATCATATATGATATCATATTAATGTATATGATTCTTGTATAAATTAAAAACAATTATTTCACTATTATACAGGAGGTTAAACTACCCTCAACCAAGGAAAAGTACAAGGTAAGGGTTTATTTCACAGTCTCTTCATTATCCGAGGTTGTTTATAAGTAATTATCTACTGGGACCTCTTTATCATCAACATCCATGTTTCTTAAAAATGTATTTCAAAACATTATTAATATTTTATAGACTATGGGTTAAAGTCATTTATACCCTTTTTTAACTTTTATAAGATGTTTATAAAGGAATCTTTCCGTCATTTTCTAAATAAGGTCCTTTTTAAACTTTTCGACAAAATTATGGTAAGAATGTATTTTTTTAACTTATACGGTGGGTGCAGCTATTTTCTGCCATTATAAAATTATTGAAGCTTTCCGTACAAGATTATAAGAATATTTTCAAAGTAAATTTTTTTCCTTTATAATTATGTGACTTTTAAATGATTTCAAAAAGAGATATTTCTCTAAAATAGTTTTGATTTCAACTATGTCAACATCCTTTAATGGGTTTTAAGCTTATTTGAAGTTGATTTATTATGATAAAAAACTTTCATATTGTATTGAATTTTTTGTGATATGTTTGACTGCGGATGTGTTATTTTTATACCATTCATGGTTTTTAGAGAAAGTATTTACATTTTGTATGCTAGTTTTAATATGAATGTTTATGTTATGTTCAAACCTGTTCATATGAGGAATGCATTGGACTTAGTAAGTGACAGGTGGAGCCTGCTATAGCTCCTCGATGCATCGATAGGTCTCATGATACAAACTAGTGTCTTGGCACAAGGCCTTGACAAAATCTTATTTTTAGTCTTGGCACAAGGCCTTGACTATGTGGTTATGATAGTCTGGCATTATGCATTCCTTCATTATGAAAGTGTTTATTGATGTTGCATGTGATTATTCAACTAGTAGAATATCTATGTGAATAAGTAAATGGAATTATTTCATTTTATTTTTTCCATATTATACTGAAGTTCAAGTTTAAAAGGATTTTGTTTTAGTTATACATTGTCTTAAATTTTTATGCTTATTTATGAAAGTTTCCGCTATATTTTTATCCTTACTGGGCATCTGATCTCACCCCTTTCTATGTTTTATTTTTCCTAGGATGTGAAGAAGTATTTTATGACTGGCCTGTAGGGATAGTCTGAGGGGATATGAGTGTGGACTACGGAGACTATGTTGTTGTAGTTTTTCACTTTATGATGTAATGTAAGACTTATGAGTGTATCTAGTGTTTCCAAGGCTACTAAACTAATCGGTATTTCGAGACGTGATCTTTTGTGATCATGCCAATGTTATGTAATAATGCACCGACTCTGGGTAATTGGGGTCGGGGCGTTACAAATACTGATATTGAATGGGTGGGGTAAAGGTTCATTTAGGAGATCTTTCTGATTAGTAGGTTGATCCTTTAGATGGTTTTGAGTCAACCTTTCATTTCACCCCTTCCCTTTGTCCGTCTGTAATAAAATTCATTAGTTCAGACCTTTTTTCATTAATTTTTAAAAGGTTTAAAATTAAAAATAAATTGGAATTGAATACCTCCTTGTCAACATGTGTTTTTATAATATTTAAAGGTTATGTGATGAATGTTCCAATAGCTTGGTCAACCATATTAATATCTTTTTCATTAAGTGGAACATGTCACTTAGTGCTCGGCTCATGAGCTACGCTAATCAACACTCTCACATGACTTGTTGTAATTGGTTGGTTGTATAGATGGTCATCTTGGATATTGAACATTGTGTCCCTCACTACAAGGCAATGGGTGGGTGTTGATAGATATAAATAAAAGTCATTTTCACCCTATAAAATATATATATGGGAAAGGTATCAGTGTCTATATAATTCAAATTTCATAGAAACAATTATTAAAATATTTATTACTTAAACTAAGATAGTTTTTTTAGGGGAACGGCTTGCTTCAAAGCTGGTGGGGGTGGGGGGGTCTTCACACAATGGTTATTCTTGAGTTTTTTCCTCTCTTTACCCCCCCTCCCCATAATAGTTTCTAGAAACTCAATATACCAATGAAATTGTTCTTAAAGAGAATTGAATCTTTCCTTCATATCTTCTATTTCTTTTATCTTTATCCTCCTATTGTTTTTTTTTTCTCAAAACATGTTTAGGTTGTCCCCCAAAACCCGCACCTCTGACACGACCATACTATTATGGCAGCTTCAAGGTCACTGATAGTAGGTATTCATCTAATACAGGTTTTAATGATTCTTATGACTATGTTGGATAGAAAATATAGGAAAATAAGTAATCATTGTTATGTAATAGTGATTTAAAGCAAAAAAATTATTTATTATGTCATACTTACACATGTTTCCAACACTTTTTGTGTGTTTTCATCTATTAGTACCCCATCTTTATTTACACATGCCTTATTTCATAGCACATGAAGTGGGATGGAAGTGGATTTTTATTTGGATTCATCAATATACATATAAATAGAGGAACATATTATATTGTTGTTTCATGTCACATAAAATTATTACAGTAGATATAAAATATGTATCAATTTTTTTCAAGTGAAGCATACCACATCCTTGCTTTATAGTAGGGGTACATTGGTTTTTTTCCTATTCTTTATTTTTAGCACTCGATTGTTGTTTCATAAATAAAAAATTCTCAATCAAAGTGATAAATACATGTATTTTCAAAAAATGTATTACCAGCCACAATGTACCTGAAAAGACATCTCTACACAACATCTATTAAACACATCGCACACTTCTTGGCTTATCAGATGTGCCTACATAAGCGGTGGGTGCAGGTTTATTTTCCCTTCAGTATCTTTAAGATAAAATATTGTTAGAATTTTGTGAAATTATTTGTGAATACTTCTAGTGACACTACTATAAAAGGGGTCTATACCCATGGTTTTCATAAACTATGGGTATAGGTGAAATTTTCTAACCTATACCCACAGTTCTTACTAAACTATGGTTATAGGGTACCCACGTAAGTGCGGGAAGCCAAAAAAATGTACGGGAATATCACGAGAGTACCTATACCCACAGTTCACATTGAACTGTGGGTATGGGTGACATATATACCCACAGTTTTCATGAACTGTGGGTATAGCCTTCATTATATAATCCTATACCCACAATTCATGAAAATCGTGGGTATAGATGTCACCTATACCCACAGTTTTACTGAACCGTGGGTATAGGGTACCTTATGTTTTGCGTGAGAAAAAATATATATAAGATAATATATGTTTATATACATATAGTTACAGTTGGTATAGTGGTAGGATGCTTCATCCTTGTAGAAGAAGTGTTGGTTCAAAACTCCTATGGAGCATTTTATTATTACTCGTGGTTTATATTAATATATTTAGATAGATATAGACTTATATAAATGTAATATAGGTAGGTGGGTTGGTGAGGCGTTGCATTATAATATCTGATGTCGCAGTTTTGAAACTCACTGGACACTTTTTCTGAATTCGATGATATAAATTAATATATTTAGAAAAATAGAGATATATAATAACATGTGTTTGGTAGTTGTGTTGTTGAAGCGATGCACCTTTGAATTGGAGGTCCTGAAATAGAAACCTAACTCTTTTTATTTTATAATACGGACAATAAAATTAATATAATTAGATGTATTTAGACATAAATATACGTAAATTATCGAGGTTGATTGGTGAGTAGATTCGTGATTGAAGTGCAGGCCGTGCGATTGAAACCTGCTGGCCATGTTTTTTGTAATATGCATAACCATGTTTTTAAAACTATGGGTATAAGGCTATGACAGGGTGGAAATTGCATTTAAGGTTATGACATGGTGGAAAAAAATCTATACCCATGGTTTTTCAAACCGTGGGTATAGTCCATGGAGCTATATCGACACCTCGATTGCCCACAATTCCCAAAACCATGGGTATAGGCTATACCCATGGTTTTGGGAGCTATATCCACCATTTTGAATTGTTGGTATAGGTCATTTTTCCAATATTGTGAGAATTAATACATATTTCTTGTGGGATTCATCTACTATAAATGCACTCTGCAAAGGATGATGAAGAGTAAGTTAGTGTTTCATTATTTTATTTTTAATAAAATAAAGGGTATCATAATGTTACCGTAATATCGTCCCACATCAGTGCCTTAAGCGTGGGCACAACATGGTGCCACAAATCTACATCAATTGGCATGTATTTCCGAGTGATGGGCCCAATGTAAATATTGAACATCTCCTTGTTGGGGGTAACATGTTGTCCCCATGCATTCCATCTGACCTCGAATTTGATGCCTTTTCTTTTTGCCTTAATGATTTTTACTAACACTGTCACACTATGATGATCATGTTCTTTCTGTATCACCGATCCTTCATCATCTTCCATTTAATTGGATTCAACATCGTCAATATGTTGTTCCTCTGGATCGTTAGCATCAGTATGTTCAGAAGGTTGTTGTACCTATGCACTGGGAGCAAAATCATATTGAGAAACCTGTTGTTCCTTAGGATTGGGAGCACTAACACGTGTAGAAGGACATTTTTCCTCTACACTGGGAGTAGAATCAGGTTGAGATACCTGTTGTTCCTCAAGATTGAGAGCACCAGCACATGCAAAAGATTTTTGTTCCTCTGCACTGGGAGAAGCAGCAAGTTGAGAGACTTGTTGTTCCTCAGGATTGGGAGCACCATCACATGCAAAATTCATTATCTATAAAAGTGTTTTAACATTTAATTTTGATTACATAAATGTAGCAGCAGACAGATAATAACATGAGGTAATGAAAATTTATATTACAAAAAATATATAACCTGGTTATTGAAATCTTTTTTTTAAAGGATGAAGGGATTGGACACCTCTATCGATTATCCAAATCCCTTCATTATGGTCTCATCTGACATACAAAACCCCATCTACATTGGGACCTCTATGAAATGATTGTGACATCCTAATGAAAGAGTTATACTCATTTTAATTTTCATCAGACCCTTCAGTGGTTTTGGTTAATAACAAAACAGTTAACCACTTTTAGTTTGCGAGATCTGGAACATAAAATACTTGTATTGCCTATGATACCATTATAAACGGTTCCTATTTATAGCCTTCCATACTAAAATCCACTTTCACTAATCTCAATTCATCTATTTTAATAGTACTCCTGTTATCAACCCACTTTTATTGAAAAATTGGCACATGGAATGTTGTATAATCCAACTCCTATATTTTTTTAATGATGCCAAAGTATGATATATTCACATAAATTAGATTTATTTCTTTAGTACCAAAAACATGAATCACTTTATACAAAAGTGTAACTCCACTATTTTTCACGGTACTTCTTTAGTCATGTTCATTTATATAGAATGTATAACCATTAATTACATAACCATTGTAAGATAATACATACACACTTATTCCTCTAGTTATCCATTGAATTCGTTCTGAAATTGAATCCGGATTTTTATCTGACTCCTTAAAAATATAGTCTCAAAATAATTATATAAACTATTGATTTTTTGTATTTAATATCCATATTTCAGACCTTGATAGATTCAAATGCCTAATAATTTTTTTGTGGGTTTCAACATATGGGTAAACCCCCAAACTATTATGAGAAACGTAAAGGTGGGCTTGATCCTGATCTGTAACATTGATTGTGACAACATCTCTTCCAGAAATTCTTTCACCCACAAGTCACCTAGTGTGAAGATATTTCGATAGACCATTGATTTCAACACCAGATAGGTAGTTATTATAGAATTCAACAACTTCCTCAATAATATATCACTCCAAAATATATCCCTCTTGTTGAGTTCTATTTTTTATATACCCTTTCAAAATATTCATATACCATTCAATAGGTTGAATCAATCTATAGTATATAGGACCACATAGTTGAATCTCTCTCACCAATTGAACCATCAAGTGAAACATCATATCAAATAATGATGTTGGGAAGAACATTTCCAATTCACATAATACGATGGCAATTTTATTTTCCATAGTCGGCAATTTCTTTGGGTCTATAGATTTTCTGCATATATCTTTGAAAAAAGAAACAAAGTTTGGTTAATATATGATGAACATTATTGGGAAAAATGAAATGTAAAGATACTGTAATTACATATTTCATCAAAACATGGTAATCATGTGATGTAAAACCCTTTAAATTTAAATCGGTCATTGGCATGATATTCTTGATATTTGTAATGACTCGTATTTTCCCAAATTTATTTTTAGAAATTATTAGAGAAAATTATAAGGCTAGGAGCTAAGACAGCATACAATTCTAGGCTCGGTGTGCCCAGAACAATTTGCTAAAAAAATAATTTTTTAATAGAAAGTGTACGCGGCTTTTTTGAAAAAGTGAAATAACTTTTAAATGAGTACCAGGATCAGAAATATGAGGGAATCATTGAGCTCAAAATAGTGAATTTACCCTAAGAAAGACCTAACCTTGGTCGGTGTGGGTCATCTGTTGAAAAATCCACCAGGGTGTAACTGTAAATAAAATTATTAAATAAAATTATTTTATTTTTAAAATCCTAATAACTCATAAATGGTAACTCGGATTGGAAATCTAAGACCATTGTTGAGTTCATAAGCGGGTGTTTTCCTTAGGTGAGGCCTAACATCAGCCAGTGCGGACCAGCTGTGAAAATAGTTTTTGGACGTAAACTTCATTAAAATATTTTAATAAAAATATTTTATTCTTGATGAAATGACGCATTTTATTTTAATACGCATTTTTTATAGGATTCAGGGTTATCACCATAACCCTGAAATTTCTCTGAGGTAAGTAGACTGAGCTCTCACGACAAATGGTGGTGGATCATGGATTGACGATCAACTACGAATCTCATATTTGAAGGATCTTCACCCACGACAATGACGTGATGACTATTCTTCATCAGTGATCGAACTGAATTGAGGTAGGGCATTTGTGATTTGATTTCTTTTTCTTGTTCATGAATTCCACGATGAATTTGGACCAATCAACAAATAGATTGACTTGCGGATCAATTGTTGTTTCGGGATGGGATTTACCTTTGCAGGGTTTTGATGGGAGAATGATCTTGTGACTATTTTTTGTATTTTTATTGTCGTTCTAATGACAACGAACCATTATTGACATAAATATCAATCAAGGTCCATTCCTATTGGTTTATTTATTCTTTTCTCTCCCTTTTCTTTATTCGTTGTGTGAATTTTTTATTTGTCATGTGACTTGACATGTTGTGATTGATCGATCATTGTGCACTCAATCCTCGGCGCAACGATCTAATATCGTAGATCTGGGATTGACATGGCATGACAGAGGTACAATGATGACAGAGATGGATGGATCAAAGCGGTTTAGGATATATATTTTTTTGAGTGGTTTTTCGTCAGGATGAATCGTAATGTTTATCTAAGCCCAAGGTGAGGAAGAACGTGACATGAGGATCATAGGCATGCCTCTATTTTTCGAAAAATGGAGAATCAGAGGAGAACTAGTGGCAACCGCATGAACTATGGCCGAGTTGCAGTTTAGAGGAGCCCGCAAAAGCAAGGTCGTAAGGAAGGTGGATAAGGTGCACCGCCGCATTGAACATGGCGGTGCCTCATTGACCAGGCGAAGGAACATGGTCCGGTGGACCACATGCAGTGCAAAAAAACTGGATAGCGCATGCAGGCCGAATCAGATGAGTCGGGCTACTCTAGCGGCCCATCAGGTTGAGTCGGTTCAGAATGAACCGGACTGGGTCGGGTCATCCGAACCAGGCTGGGTCAGGTCGGTCAGGACGAGATGGGTCTGGTAGGTCGGGTTGGACCCGGACCGAACCTAGATCGGGCCTTTTTCACTAAAATGGCCATATCTTTCAAACAGAGCATCCAATTAACGATCAGTCTGCGAAGTTGGAACCCTTGCAATAGCGCAATCCTTTTAATATGGCTTGGTGAGTTTTTAGTTGGATCATTATAGGTTGAGATCATACCCTTTGTCTTTTCCTATGAGGGTTCGATTCAAGATCATGTTCCCATCATAGAGGATGACCCGTATTCTGAAGTGAGTTGTTTCAGCCCAACTTCGACAGTTGACTCAGCGGGTTGGAGCATGTATCGCATTGAGAGGCCTGGTTGGTCCTCGCTTATCTTTGTGGTACCTTAGATAGGGTTTGTGGACAAGGTGTTACCAATATTTAAATGGACACCTATCCCATATCTAGGATTATGTTTCCAGTAGGGCGAGGAGTCCCCCCAATGAGCCCTGGGCGCAGAGGACCCCCTATCTATGTATCGAGATCAAATTATTTCCATTCTATGTGACTAGACCTAACGAGTGTGCTTTGTGAAGTTTTCAGTGGTTGATGTTTGGTTATGACTTGGTGACTACATGACTTGGGGGCTTCATAACTTATCGACACTTCGTGTGTTACCGACACTCCGTGTGTTACCGACATTCTGTGTGTTACCAACACTCCATGTCTTAATGAGACTAGATTTCTCGGGGAAACTACATAACTTTTTGAGACCCTAGTGTTAACTTGGGTACTTTTGGTAGACCTATTCTACATGCTTTTATCAAATAGATCTAGGAGTGAGATCTCCCAGAACGAGTGTGCTATGAATGGAATCGTGTAGCTGATGGTGGATGATACCTTGCATCTTAGAATCCTTTACGAGTATACCTAGATATTCTTATTATATGTGCTATAGAAATATAACTATGTTGAGATGAATATATCTTCTTAGTGGTGTTTTCCTTTTTTGGTATTTCTCCATGGTATCTTCTTCATGATGTTTCCTTCGTGGTCTTTTACTTTGTGTTTTGGGGTGTCCAACTAAGTATTGTTTTACTCAACCCTGTACGGGATTTTCCCGCACGTGTCGGTCATGTCTTGTTTATACCATCGATATTTTTATGGAGTCTGAGGTAGACCAAGACCAGGTGGTGCTTAGAGAGAGACTAGACAGTTGAGGTGTTCTCCTATGACTTCAGACAGTTGTTCCTGTACTTACCCTTCAAATATAGTTTTCTAGAGATGATCTTCAGAACCTTGTGCTACAAACTCTTTCTTTTTGGTGGGATTGTATTCTGGTCTAGTTTTACTTTACTACACTTTACTTTCCTTTTGTACTCTATTGGTTAGGATATGGTGGATGCATGAATTTTTTTTACTTAGTGTTTTTACTTTTCAGTATGTTGGGCTTGGAGATGTGTGTGTGTGTGAAGGTACTTAGGAAAATGTCTCCCATTTATAGGATATACCTACTCGGTGCTAGTCACCATCCTCTAGCCTATTGGAGGAGGATATGGGGTAGTCACGGCATGGTCCCCTCTGGGATGAGTCATGATAATATTCAATGAATACCCCTCTAGAACCATTATGTCATTCAAGAAGTTGCAAAACTGATATCTCTCCTTCCTAGAATGAGTGTAAGCAATTGGAGGAAGAAAATTTTGTTTTTTCACCAACTCTTCTCATATTCCCATGTCAACCATGTCCAACCTATTCTTAATTTCATCCTTTGTTTTTATGGGTGCATTTAGTAATGTGTCAATTACACTATCACATAAATTTTTTCAACATGCATAACATCAAGAAAATATATAACATATAGACAATTCTAGTATGGTAATTCAAAAAAACTGATCTCTTTTTCCAATTGTTTTTTCATAGGTTTTTTCAAAAATAGTTTACCAAAAGCAGTGTCCACATATTTTACTTTCTCAAGCAATTGATCACCTGTTAGTGGAGAAATTTTTGTACGTTGTTATGAACTTCTATCAAATTATGTTTTCCAAGATAAATACTTATGTTGTTGGGGTATAAATTTGTGATTTCCTAGAAACACAGTCTTTGATGAATGTTTCAACCTAATTGATTGTGTACCTTGTTTGCAAATGGGTCACCCTTGAGTTTCTTTAATGTTATATCATGACAAATTTTCATAAGTAGGAAAGTCCTTTATCATCTCGTACAAAATGGATCTCAACGTAAAATATCCATTTCTATAAGCATCATATAATGTGACACCTAAATCCCACAATAATTCTAAATCTTCAATCAATGGATCCAAATAAACATCAATATCATTACTCTGTTATTTTTCTCCTGATATAAGCATAGATAACATGATGTATTTTCGTTTCATGTATAGCCACAATGGAAAATTATAATTTACCAACATAACAAGACATATACTTGAGTGATACTTTGAAAAACAAAAGGATTCACTCCAGCTGTAGATAATGCATGATGAAGGTTTCTCAGCTCGTTTTCAAATTCAGGATACTCATGATCAATTATCTTCCACTAAGGAGAGTTTGTTGGGTGATGAAGTTTCCTATCTTTATTTCTTATATCTGTGTGTCATGTCAATTGTCTTACAGTCTCCTCACTTCCATATAGGCGCATAAACCTTGAAATGATTGGAAAGTACAATACAACTTTCGTAAGACCTGATTCATCTTTCTTCTATCGAGAAGCACCACACTTTGGGCATTATTTAAGTGATATGTGATCCTTACAAAACAGTTACATTCATTTGGGCAGGCATACATTCTTTTAGAGATCATACCCATCGAACATATCATTCATTTAGCATTGTATTTTCGGCTAGAGAGCTCATTATCTTCTGGAAGCATATCATTCAAGAGAGATAGTAGTTTATTAAAACCGACGTCACTCCATTTGTTTCCTATTTTCAAATTATACAACTTTAGTATGGCTGGTAATGTTGTATATTTAGTGCAACCAGCATACAATGGCGTCTTTGTACAAATCTTTAACTTCTCAAACAATTTTGGACAATCATGAAGATCATATTAAACTATTATTATCATTTCCTCAATACGATCTTCATCATCATTCACACTTGTAATCACATCCTCGATATGGTCAGCTTCATTGTACACACTTGTAATCATAGCAGATGATCCATAAAATGCAGTGTTATACCAGTCACTAGCTACATTCTCTTTTTCCCTCTGTCGATTTTGTGAAAGATTGAGTGTTCTTCCAACTACTCTGGACTAATTAGTCTTGAATAACAACAACGTAAACACAGACAGGGGATTTAGATGGTTATATACATGATCTTTTACAAACTTGATGAACTCTTTCACCACATTTTCATACTCTTTTTTCATATGATTGGCATACATCCATTTTCTATTCATATCCATCCAATTTGATTTGGTAATATTAATATTTAACAAAATAAATACACAAAAGATATTCAATTGAAGATGGATCTCATGAATTGCTTGATAGAAAATGGAAAAATTGAAAAATGGTTTGTCATCCCACTTGACCAAAAAAACTTATTGAAGGAAAATTATAAATATAATTGAGGAGATTTCACTTTTAAAGACTATTTTTTACTTCATATTTTTAATGATCAAAATCCTTTTGTATGAGTATAAATGAAGTATAAAAGCACATAAAAATTATAAAAAATGATGAAATACAGCTATTGAATGTAATAATAGAAATTAAAAAAAGGTATATTATTTGAAAACACTTTTCATAATAGAAAATACGTTTATTGAATATAATAATGGTTTCAAAAATAAAAAATAAACAAATTATTATATTTTTTAAAATATTTTCAACACTAACATTGAATTTATGAAAGTATAAAAGTATTAAACTATTGATAAATTGAAAAGAATTTATAGGTATAAAAGTATAAATTAAAAATATATATATATTTATATTAGTATATAAAATTATAGATGTATATAGAAGTATAAAATTATATATAATTTATAAAAGAATATATATTTTAAAGAAATATACATAATTTATAAATGTATATAAATTTATAAAACTATATAAAAGTGCATATATGTTATAAAAGTATACATAATTTATAGAAGTATATAATTTTACAAATTTATAAAAGTATAAAATTATAATATATAAAAGTAAATTTTATGAAAGTATAAAAGTATAAAATTATTTCATTTTAGTCTATTCATGAAACGATTGATCTTGATTTTACGGTTAACATAAAAACTCTAGGTGTGCCTTGCGAGTCTCATGAGATCTACTCTTGGATTTAATGAAACACACTTTTCAAACCATTTCAAAAATCTTATAGAAACCCCACTTATGCTACATAGGTAAATGATCAAATTAATGGAACCACATCATCAATGAAATGAAAATAAGAAATAAAAGAAATCTGCCAAGGGTCCCACACACATTAATCAAATAGGGGAACTAAAGAACAACAATAGAACCCCCTATGTCAAACCACAAACCAATGAAATGATGTCATGGGATCTACCCTTGGCTTTAATTTGAGACGGTCTTATAATTTATCAAACTGTGACCAACTGCAAGCTTATGTTGCATTCTAAAACAAGTCACTTGACTAGCTTGCACCAATCCTAGAATCAGGGGCACTCCCCAGTAGCCCTATACATAACTAGGGGCACTAGAAGTGTGCAATGATCTAGTGTAGCATAAATAAATACTTCTCACTTAGTTACTCATGTTTCCATGACCAAAGTAATAGTAATGATGAGCAACAATCAATAATCCAAACAATTATCATTAAGCATAAATAATAACTCACTCAGACCTCTAAGGCTCTCACACGAAATAGCCTCTTTCTATCCATCGCCTGATCACCACATACATCAAACATCACCCATAAAGGGAAACGATCCTAAGGAGAAATTAGTGGGTCTCACACACCCACATGTTTGAAAGACCTTTTAAAAGGGCCAAAATGGCCTTTTAGAAACCCACCAAAAGGTCAATTCTATATATAATAATTTGAAATCATTTGTAAGATATTTCTTAAAACATTACACTTAAACCACCCTTGAAATCAATTTATAAATTAGTCCACCTTTATAAACACTTGATTGATTAAAACGTTGCTTAAATTGTCTTATCCAATAAACCAAACGGGGTCAAAAAAATATTAAACCTTGCATTTTATTTTAAATAAATCTTGAAATATTTTATCAATGTTTGGCATTTCAAGTATTGCTTGAAATGAAAAGTAAAAATATTGTGTCTATTGAGAATTCACTTTGATGACCAAAACACCTTATAAAATCTTAGAATTTATTTATAAAGATAAATCATGCAATTTCTCAAACACATGGTGTGTGTGGTTTATTAAAAAATATTTTTAACAAGTTTCACAATTGAGAAGTATGAAAATCACATAAAACTTGATTTACCTTTCCAATAACACATAAACACATTTAATGTTATTATTTAATATACAAAACATGGAGTTAAACATGAAAGCAATCATGGTTTTCAAATTCAATGACACACACATGGGGTAGCCTATGAGCTCAAGAAATTAATCAAATGTCCTAGCCGCGAAGAAATCACAAAAAAAAAAGGTCAACCCTTACCCTTGGGTTCAGCCACGAATGAGCGCGGTGATGGTGAAGAAACTAAGGGAATGAATCTGGTCTGAACAAAACAACACTAAAATGAAACGGGGTGTCGCACGCACTATTGTTCGAGAAGAACAAAAAAAAGTGAACCATGAAGAGAATTAGTTGAGAAATACATAAAAACAAGATTCGAAAAGCATGCCTTTAGTTTTGAGGGTCTTGATTCGTCGAAAATGTTCATCAAAGTCACTACAGAGACTAGATTCTGGTTAGGCGAGAGCAGCGACGACGGTGGGGTTCGGTGAGAGCAGCGAGGACGACGGGGTTCAGAGAGAGCAGCGGTGGCGGCGGTGGGGTTTGGCGAGACCAACGACGGCGGCAGGGATAGGGTTTGGCGAGAGCTGCGGCGCAGCGGCAGTGCGGTTCGGCGAGAGCGGCAGAATGGCGGTGCGGCGGCAAAGGGGTTCGGCGAGAGCGGCGATGCGGCAGCAATCAGGTTCTACAAAAGCTTGAAGGTATGCGAGAGAAGACATCTGGTTAGAGTTCATTTAAAAGAAGGGATAAGGCTTTTATCATTGTTTTTTTAACGTTGATAAACACACACTTTTATCAGCGTTAAAAAAATGCTGATAAAACATCTTTATTAGCGCTAAAAAAGCATTGATAGTGATCTATGTTAATAATTTATTAATATTATAATATATATTTATAAAAGTATATATATAATAAATATATATTTACTTATTTATATTTATAACTATATATATATTTATATTTATTTATAATTATATATATAATAAATATATTTAT
Source organism: Viscum album (assembly GCA_963277665.1). Taxonomy (NCBI): domain Eukaryota; kingdom Viridiplantae; phylum Streptophyta; class Magnoliopsida; order Santalales; family Viscaceae; genus Viscum; species Viscum album. Next base: position 1,326,336,990 of record OY728127.1, on the reverse strand, counting down.
AAATTTTCGTATATATTTATATAATTATAAAATTAAAAATATTATAAATAAATAATATTTATTTATAATTATAAAATTAAAAATATTATAAATAAATAATATTTATTTCTAATTATAAAATTATAATAAATATATTTATTTTATTTATAATTATAATTATAAATATATATATATATATTTAAATAAATATAAAATTATAATAAATATATTTATTATATTTAATTATAAAATTATAAATATAATAAATATATTTATTATAATTTTATAATTATTTAAATAAATATATATTTATTTAAATAATTATAAATATATATAATTATAATTATAAATATAAATATTTATTTATTTATTTAAATAATAATACAATTATAATAATTGTATTTCTTATATTTATAATTTTATAAATATATATAATTAATATATTTATGATATATAATTATAAAATTATAAATTTAATAAATATATTTATTATAATTATAATTTTATAATTATTTAAATATATCTATATTTATTTATAATTATAATTATAAATATTTGTATATATTTATAAATATTTGTATATATTTATAAAATTATAATTATAATTGTTGCGAAAAACCTTGGGAGCAACGAAGAAAAGAACGGATCACAGATGAATAAAAGGGAAAAAAAGAACAAGGACATAAAAATTTACGTGGTTCGGGAATAATCCTTACGGTCACGGAGAGGCAGAATATCCACTATAATTCGGGAGCACGATTACAGAGTTTTTTCAGTGATAAACCCTAACCCGAAAATGAACTACAAATGTAGAGGAAGACAATCACTGTTCCACCAACCGCATAAGAAGTCTGCGTCGCTGCAGTGAAAGACGACCCCCCAAGTCAAAAGTGCTACAGTGGCTGCCGGCTGAAAATCCAAAAGGCTACAGTAAAGTTGTCTCTGAAGTCCGCACTGCTACAGTGCCCTGTCGGTGTCGGTCAGTTGACTCTGCTACATCGGTCAGAGATGCTACAGTGGTCATAGATGCGACAGCTGCGGACCACAAGAATTCGGCCCAACCGGATCAGGTTACACCAATCCAACAATAATAAATATATTTATTATAATTTTATAATTATATATATATATATAAGTATAAATAAATGTATTTATAAATATTTGTATATAATTGTAAATATATATATATATATATTAATATATAAATATATGTATATATATTTATAAATTTATAATAAATTCATTTATTATAATTTTCTATTATTTAAATATATATATATAGTTATAATTATATTTAAAAAGTATTTATATATAATTAAAATTTTATAATTATAAATATAATAAATATATTTAATATTTAAATATATTTATTGTAAGTGTTTATGAGAACATAATAAGTTAATGAGTATAACATGAATGAATCATATACCTAGTAAAGTATAGATCATAAAAAACAAGTAATCACATAAATGAAAATCATGAATAATAGGGTGTCAATGTATAACTGAACATTCATGATGAACATACATAACATATGCATGCGTAATCATAATATAGGTAATCTTAACATTTAGCAGTCCACAATCATGTCAACAAATAAACTTATGATCATATAGCGTTATACTCACGCATCAATATATGAATATAAATAACAACAATCATGTCTATGAATATCATTATTATCTCATGATATATATATGTTGAGCAAATTTATTGGAGACATATTTATTTATAATTATAATTATAAAAGGTTTGGCACAACCATAAGTGCGGCATACAACGCTACAAAGATAATTGCAAATAAACTGTTGGCCTGAAGACTTGACCCTGCGACCACACCTCAAATCCCAACCCACCCTCACCACCCTAATCGATCGCGGGGGGCTATAATTATAATTATAATTATAAATAAATATATTTAAAAAGTTATACATAATTATAAATAAAATAAATATATTTATTATTTAAAAAATATTATAATATTATAATTATTTAAATATATATATATATACATATATATATTTATAATCTTATAAATACTTTTTTTAACATTATATATATATATTAACATATCATATTTATATTAATTATAAACATGTTTTTTAATTAATGTATATAAATAAACATTATTTTTGAATATAAATATAATAGTTATATATATATTAATAATATTTTTTATTAAAAACTTTTATCAGTGCTTTTAACTAGTGATGATAAATGTGATACTTTTATCAGCGCTTTCTGGTTAGCGCTGATAAAAATAGGTGCTTCCCTTGCCCGGATCCGTGGTCGTGTTATCATCATCGTCATATGAATATTTGATCCGCGTTTCGTCAATGATATGCATCGCCTACGATCAATCATTTATTCATGGTTTTGAAATTCATTGTGGTTTCAATCGAGATCCGATCAATTTCACAACAAATATAATGTTTTCATGACATAATAATATATGCGAATATATTAAGATTTAAAGGACTATTACCTAAAGCCAAACTCGAATATAAATGGATATTTTATGTAATATCCTAACCCAATTCAAACCCAGTTGGAAGATAATTAAACCCAATTTAATCGGATGATTTAAATTTTTTCATTATGATACTCTACCCTATCATTATTTTTCTTATTATTTCATTTTATTTTTTATAAATTGCCCATCAAAAGAATTCCTACGTCGACAAAATGCGATAACGATGATGAATGAAGTTGGACAGCTAGCGAGACGCCACGTAATCTATTGAACAATTGAGAATAAAATATGCAGCAATATAAAACTGGGTAGACAAAAAAAAAACCACCACGGTGTTCTTATTATCATATTCATATCATCACATCTCATTCGATGGCCATACACATATCCATTATTTTTAAGAAATCACTAACAATAACGTGATAAGTTTCCTCGCATATGAAAATAAAATCGGGATATATTTCTTTTTTATTTATTTTTTAAAATTTTGAAAAATATACACACTTTTTAAATATATATGTCGTATTTTGATGAATAAATTTTATTGACTGAAAATAAATTTTGAAGTGACGAAAATGTGAGGCAAACTTGGGATATGTCAATGAAAACGGAGCTCAATTTCCACGTCGAGCGCGGACGATAGGGCGGGCTAAGAATGTTGAAGGATTCAATTCGTTTCTAGATTTTGATTTAATAATTAGATAAAAAAAATTATATGTGGACATGGTCTACTTGTAAGGTGCAATCAAGCTGTCAGTGTGGTTAATTGATTATAATTTAATATATAAATTATCTTTAATATATATTTATTATTTAAAATAATGTGATCATATATATATACATACACACATTTTTTACACGTTTTTTAAATTATAATATTTTTGTGTTACTAATTTCTAAATTGAGAAAAAGGTTGATTAATAAATTTAGCTGAATAAAAGTTTTAACATAAATATATGATCAAATTCAAGCTGAGTATCAAGCTCGGATTTTTGAACTCTAGTCTCATCAACAAAGCTCAACTTGTACTACTACAAAATTCAATATATATATATATATATATATATATGTCGACATATATATACATGATTGTTTTTTTGTAACGATCCACATGACATGTTAGCGAGATAAAAAAAAATTGGATTTTTGGTGGGGTAGAACCTGAGGAGATTTTAAATCTCGAAATCAAATCAGGTCAGTGATCATTTTGGTGTTTTTCAAGACTTTAAACAGAGGTTTGGATATAGAAGGGCTTGTGGAAAAGCTCGGAGGAGGAATTTCATTGCGACATGGGAACACCACGTTTGATGACTAGCAATAGAAGCTCATTGGAAACTCTATAGCAGCCCATTGGCAGTTCGGTGGGCTGGGTAGTGGGAGAGTCCAGTGGGCTCAGTAGTGGGAGAGTCGCATTGTCCATGCTACAAGGAACCCGATGACAGGCCACCAAGATACTAGTGGCCCACTAGACTGATGGTGGTGGTGGTGGTGGTGGTGGTGGGGGGGGGGGAGTCCATTGGAAAGCCCCAATCCCCACTTTAAGTTGGGGCCTTTTGTCTTTTGAGGGGACTTATTAAGAACCCCCTTCTAGGTTCTTCAACTCGGCGACAATAGGAGGGAGAGTCTCCTTTGCCCCCTTATTCTCTTACCCCTCTTCCCCTTGATCCATAGTGGTTATGGAGCTTTTGGATTCTTCATTGGGGAAAGGTTTCCTCCCCTTATCCTTTACTTCCCCCCAATTCTCACCCTTTAATTCTAGTTTGTTTCAATTAGGGATTTGTGTCGGATTTCATTAGAGCATGGTGAAATATGTCCGATACGAAGGGGACTTTTACATGTGATGGCTAAAGGAGGCTTGAGAATGAGGAATACATGTCGCTGTGTGTCGTTTTGATAAAGGTAAGTCGCCCTATGAGTTCTCTTATGGATCTCAACTATTTTGATATAAATTGATGATCAATTAAGTTACAAAACAAGTGGTCTTTCTAGTATGAGTACCAAGACCATGCCATGAACCGTTTACATGCAATTGATTCTAATTTTGGCTTCGTCGTGCTGTTTAGTGAGTTTTCATGGATTATGTTGATTATGAATTAATTGTGGAAATTACCAATAATTGTTTTACAATTAATCAATTGATCCCTTGGATGAGATAGGGGCTTGTGGTCACAAGGACGATCGAGTGAGATAAATGAAATCAACGAGCATCATTAAAAGGGTTTAAGTCCATGAAGAGAGTTTGGTGATTCACATTATTTTCTGCTTTATATGCAATTGCATATGTTGTCTGATATTCTAACGGGGTTAAGCGGGTGTGAGTGATTCAAGTGTAAACCGATAACTCTTAGATGAATGCGAGGGAATAAACATGACCCAATAGAGTCATACCAAAAGGTTAGCACGCGTTCTCTTGAAATCCAACTCGTTCTATGTCACGACCCGACCCAATGGGGCTCGAGCCACGACTCACCAAGCCCGCCTCCAATAGGCTAGGGGCTGACGACTAGCGCCGAGTAGGCTATCACACACATGGGAGACATTAGTCTAAGATACTTGTACACACGCACCCACATACACCTCTATGCAACGGTGCATAGATATACAAAAACTAAAAGTAAAATGCATGCATACATCGATCCCAAATTAGAGTGCAACAGAAGTACAAAAAGGGAAAATACAGGTCCCACAAAAAGAAAACTACAAAAGCGTCCAACCTCCTCAGAAGGAGGGGACCACTGTCAAATGCACATGCCGGAAAACTCCTCAGCTAAGCTCTGCCTGCTCCGGGTTCTCTTGGGACTCCATCGAAAGTCTTGAGGTCTGCACAAGACACAAAACATGTGCGGGTAAATCCCATGCAGGGGTGAGTATACAAATACTCAGTAGGCACCCTAAAAACCCCAAAATAAAAAAAAACAACTGAAAGAAAACAGTCAGCTCGTCCTAGCCAGAGAGAACCCAAATGAGAGAGAAACTTCATCTCAAGACCATACTTAGCTAAACACAACTAGTCAACTCAGCTCAGGTATATGCCCATACATATACCATGAACATCCAGATATACTCATCTTAGGCACCAAGCCTCATGAGGTTCCGACCTCATAATCAGCAATAGGTCCTACTCAAAACTCTAAGGCTTACACAAACTAGGAGAACACACTCCACAAGCTCTGTCATCCCAGATGACACTCGTCCGAGATACACACTCTATTTGGCCTCACACCACCATCCCAGATGGCCCATTCGAGAGAACACACTCATCGGAAATCATCACTAAGAACACCATGTTGAAACAACTGAAACACCAAACTCCACAGATAGGGGATCAATCCTAGGGTCTGCTAGGGGATACATGAACCCACTCTGGTAACTCCAATATCTCACAGATAGGGGATCAATCCTAGGATCCACTGGAGGATACCACAACCCGATTTGATGGACCACCGAACACATCACTCAGATAGAGGATTGTTGCCTGTGTAAAGATGGTCACGACGATGCCAGAAACCCCATCTGGTATAACTCGTGATGTAGGAGATCGAACCGATGATGCACCAACCCTACCGAAACCACGTGCTAAGTAGGGGATCGTATAACCAACGATTCCGCAACACTACTGAAACCACGCGTTGAGTAGGGGATTGTATACCCGATGATACCACAACCCTACTAAACAGCCCACTGTGTAGGGGATCATATTCCCGATGATGCCTCCAATCCTACAGAGTTGACCTGCTATATAGGGGATTATCGCCCGTGTATAAACGGTCAGAGCGATACCAAAAACCCGATCTAGGGAAGCGAAGTTAGAGGATCTCACTCTGGACCCACTAGAGGGATTCCACAACTCTACCATGAAAACATCCTATCGAGGGGATTACAAACCTATAATAGGGTTGTAATGGCACACAAACCCTCATAGGAACAAACCAAGGGAGTACACTCAACCACTGTTGGTCCAAACATCGCTAACCTGAGCAACCAACAACGTCGCCACACTGCGCACTTCCTAGCCACGAACCGAATCTACCACTACGCTCTACGCAGAAAAACACACAGGATAAACTATTCACTTGCCCGAAACAGACAACCGGTGAAAAAAGTACTATTCACTGTAGCAAGCCCCGGGTGGGGACCACACCTCTATCTGGAAAATCATCAAGCAGACTGCACCATCGTGATCCCCTCAGAAAAACACACGAGATCGACTACTTTTTCGTCCAAAACGAACACCCAATGAAAAATCCGCGTTTCTCTGTAAACGCTCAAAACTAGCCTCATGGGGAACACACCATGATCTTAGTAACGACTCCCAGAAACTATCATGAAAAGTCCGCCTTACTATCAGGATCACAACGCCACTGACGACGCATCAATCAGACGCTCTGTACGGACGTTACGGTGGGTCGAAGTTGAATAATAATAAAATATTATTATTATTTCAACATTTTGTGGCTCCAGGCCATGAATCCAACTTATAAAATTTTCAAAGAAAACTCAAAAGGTCTGCCTCGATGTAAGGAATGTATCACCGCAAACGGATCGCGAATCAGACTTCCGGTTTGCGAGTTACAAGGGTTTAAAGAACCCCCGAAAAATTTTGGTCAGACCACCGCCTTTCTCACCGGAAACCACTACGCCACCGCCGCCCTCACTAGATTCTGCCATGGCCATGCACCGAAATCTGGGTTTTCTGCCAGAAAACTTCCAGGAACCACCAGGAGCACCCCGATGCTCCAAATTTAGATCTGAAACATGTTTCAGAAAGCTCGAGACTCGAACTACACAACCCTTATGAAGATTTGAAAAAAAATAACAACGCATAGATGGGATCCAGGATTTTAATACTCAAACCGCCTACCTCACGGGCAAAACGCCAATGCTCCTAGGCCAGATCCGCGCTTCGGAGCTGCTGCTGCACCATCAGGGAGTGATCACTGTCAAGATCTGAGTCTGACAACACCTTGTTTCTTTGATCCGGTGGTTCGTCGGTTAAAGGGGGAGGGAGCCGCTGCACAACAAACGTGAGGGGGGGGGAGAAGATGGATTTATTTTTATTAATTTTTAATTAATTAATTAATCAATTCAACAAATGACTACGCCCCCGACGAAACTTCCTAGTGCAGAAAAGATTAGGCCGCCCATAGGGTAAATGCGACGTTCTGAACTCAGCCGCACACTCATAATTTCGATCCGAGACTCCATTTCAGAGTTATTTGAGCCGACACACATAAATAAATTATTCATTTATTTACGAAAATTCCACTGGTCACCTTTTTCTACAGCATGCCCACGCCCGCAAAGGTTACACCCCGCCTAGGGTAAACGACACACTCCAGATGCAACTGTGCCCTCAGATTTCTGATCCGAGCTACCTTTTAGGAGATAACTCATCTCTACCACGTGCATAGTATAAAACTACTTAATATTTTTATAAAATTAATTTTGGGCACACTGGGCCTCGGAATCGCACGTCGTCTTCACACCTAGCTCTGGAATCATTTATAAGAATATCCCAAAGTCTGACAGGGCAAAACCCTAGTCGCTACATCCTCCCCACCTTAGAACTTTTCATCCCCGAAAATCCAAAAGCATGAGGGAATGAAATTGAGCTCTGAATTGGGTTTACCACACCAACGAGTTCACCAAAACTGTAACAAAGCCACCAAGGGTTCCCATGCTGCTAACCAAAACAAACTATGGGGAACCCAAGGCTTTTCGCACAAACTTCCCAACAAACAACCCTACCCCGAACACATAATTCAGAGGGACTCGTCCTCCACACCTCAATACCATCCACTTTGGGCGGCACTTACTTGCCCACACGGTTTTAATTGCATCACAAAAATGCATCTCGGCGGGGGAAGGATCCCTCTTCTTCATGCATTCGAAGCTCATCGAACAAAACCAACACAAGGTCTTACCAACGCCCTGAACAAACCTCGAGCAAGAGATGGAAAGGAAAGAGTACCACTTAACAGTGTCTAGCGAAACTACTACATAAAGTATAAAGGACACAGAGTGTACCTCTATCCATCAGCGGAGCCTCTGGGTCAACAACCTCTAAGGCCTGCATTTTTTCTCACCCTTATTAGAGTTGGTGTCCTAGAACCAAATATTTGTACTTTGATTACATGGATATTTAATGTATTACATATTTTTCATTGTTATTCATGAATATGATGTAATAATGTCATAGAGTATTTGTTGTAGTGATAAGTTCATGGAAGTTCCCCGCTATGATGAGAACCTTGAAATGCTATAAAAATATTCTTAAATATAGTTTTGTGGTTGGATTCCATACTATGATGGGAGAAATAGCATACAAACCGTCAGGTGCGAGTACTCGTAAGCAGATGAGACTTCTTATCATGAAGTTCACACATGGTAATCTCCAAGACAGAAGATTATGAGAACAGACTCACCAGTAGAAATTCTTCATGTTTTGGTGCCATTGGATATTCCTATATGAGAGCGTGTGTAATGATCCTTAGACTTAAATATTATCATTAATACATGTCACGACTCACACACTTTGATTTACTGACGAAAACCATCACATAGACAGTTGGTGGGAAGTAGGGTATGTTGGGTGTGTCATGAGTGACATGTTATTAATGGATAAGTCAAGGAAGAATTTGTCCCTTCCATTTATGGAAGTTGATATCTCATCCCTTTGATTGAAATAGAACCATCGCATGAAATTCCAAGGCCATGGTGTAACGATGAGTTTACTTTAGGTATTTAAAGAATGACGTATCAAGAACAAAGGTTGATGACACTATCATGTAACTTGCTTGATGATATATTGCGACAAATGGATTATATTACACAATGAGCATTCATATGTGGATGTCATTGTTGCGACTTTAAGTTCTTTCTCTTGGGTGCCTTGACCTATTGCTAGACAGTACTCTTGGACTTTAGGCAAGCCCATCTAATTCCAATGAGAAAAAATCCTAGAGGGTCACACACTAAGTGTTTCTCATGATCTCGGTTAAATTCTATTTAAATTTAATTAATAAATATTATTCTCAAGACAATGGAATAATTTTATTCAAGTTAAAATGATTGCATAAATTAAATAAATATTTATTCACTGGATTGTGGGTAATATATATATATATATTTTATTGAAAATTTAATAAATATTTATTTACTAGTTTGTAAATAAAATATTTATTTAAGAGAATAAATTATTTATTTATTTATTCAGGTGTTCAATAAATGGAAGTGGAGTTCGAGAGGATCAAGGACGATCTGTTAGTAAAATAATTATTTGCAAGATGATAAATAATTATTTAACTAGTTGGAACAAATTAAAATAACGCTGCTATTATTTTGCGATGCAGAATTTTATTCATAATTTCGTTTTGTGCAAGTTGGCGCACCATAAATAATGACACAATATTATTATCAATAGCATGAGTTTTTTCTAAGGTTATGAATGTATTTAATTGCTGTTACGCAATTAAATATTTTAACTAAAGCCCCATGTCAATAAATAGACACATACGTCTATTGTGCCATGTACCGAACCACACACCCAATGAATTGAGAATTGTTGAGCTAAACAATTTCTCTCTCAAATCCTCTTCCCACCCCTCTCAAGAAATTGTAACACCCCATAATGATAAAAGGTTAAATGACTAAATGATATGACTCATGTCAACAAGGTGCACCTTCCTTTTCGGGAGCCTATCTGATTAGAACTCCATGTAAGGGTTGGTGTCCTGAGAACCAACTGTTTTGTACTTTGATTACATGAATGTTCACTTATTATATATTGTTCATTGTTCTTCATGACTATAATATAATAATGTCCTAGTATATTTGTTTCATTGATAAGGTCATGACAGATCCCCTCTATGATGAGAACCTTGAAATGCTATAACAATATTATTAAATAAAGTTCTACGGTTGGATGACATACTATGATAGGACACATAGTATACAGACCATCATGTGTGAGTACTCATAAGAAGACAAGACTCTCTCTCATGGAGTTCGCACTTGGTAATCTCCAATATGGGAGATTATGAGAATATACCCGCCAGTAGCAATTCCGCATGTCTTGGTGTTATCAGACATTGCTATCTATGAGCATGTGTAATGGTCCTTAGACTAGAAGATTATTATTAACTCATGTCATGACTCACACACTTAGATTTACTGACGAAAACCGTCACGCAGATAGTTGGTGGGAAGTAGGGTATGTTGGGGTGCGTCACGAGTGACATGTTGTTAATGGATAAGTTGAGGAAGGATTTGTCCCTTCCATTTATGGAAGTTGATATCTCGACCCTTTGATTGAAATAGAACTGTCGCATTAAATTCCATGGCCATGATGTAAACGATGAGTTTATTTCAGGTAGTCAAAGAACGCCGGATCAAGCATATAGGTTTATGACACTGCCATGAAACCTGCTTTATGAGATATCGAGACAAAGAGATTAAATTACACAGTAAGCATTCGTATGAGGTGATATGTCAATGCAGCATCAAATTATTTCTCTTAGGTGCCTTGACCCGTTGCTAGATAGTAATCTTGGACTTTAGGAAATCCCGCCTAATGCCAATGAGAAAGAGGCCTAGAGGGTCACACACTAAGTGTATTCAAGTATCTCAAGTAGAATAAAGATTATTCCCGTACGTGGTTTAATAATGTTGGAATCCTCATGTATTAATCATGTTTTAATGATCAAAAATCTCAATAATAATTACAAATATTATTTAATGATCACAAATCTCACAAATCTTATCAATCATGTGTATTTATCTCATACCTTATAATGGCTAAGCTCAATTCATTTTATGCATATTACTGTCTAAGTATGAATACTATTATTTGCTTAAGTATAAGACACCGTGAACCCTGAACTGTGAAACCTAAGTCTCAAACACCATGACCATGAGATATCATGACACAGTAAGCCTGACACTGTGAAGTAAGACACTAAGAACAGACACCGTAAGTCATACACTCTGTTTTCCTAAGTGCCAGACACAGTAAGCGAGACACAGTCATCAAGGCACCGTGAATCCATAAATTATGAGCAAGGGACCAGAAGCCAGAAACCGTAAGGGAGACACCATGAAGGAGATACCATGAAGGAGACACCGTGAAGGAGACACCATGAAGGAGACACCATGAAAAGGATATATCGTGAAGAAGACACCGTTTTCATAACATACTGTGACACTATTTCTTAACCAATTTTTTTTGTCTTTCAATTTAACTTTTTAACTGTCATATTTGACATCTTTAATGCACTGACATAATTAATGTTTTCTTGTAGACACAGTACAAGGTATGAGGTATGACATATATGGAACCTATTGGATAAAGCTCATGCATTGTGAAGATAAAGAGAAGAGTACCCAAGAGCAAGAGACACACAACACGACATGCGACAACACAAGAAATGCGAGTGCACTGTACTAAACAGAACACCAATCTTGAGCACGACCACGAAGAAGAGATTAAAAGATCTTCAAAGAAGAAATTATCTCATGCATGGAATTCTACTCTTCTTAAGAACACACGAAGTACACTAAAATTCAGAGAACATCTTCACTCATGAAGAATACAAGCTGAACCACGACACTCTGTTTTTCAACAGAAAAACTAGAGAAGGACTCAGAAGATTTTATGTGTTATACAATGAGTCCAGAGCTGCACTGCTAATCACTAGAGCATTCTAAACTCACATCTAGTCTCTATTAGTGATTCTTTTATTTATTTTCAAGCAGTGTGTGTACTCTGTAGATTTTACACACACACTAACTCCTGCGCTGAACTGAAGGATTTCGAAATACTTAAACCAAACTCTTTACCCTTGTTTACCCACAAAAAATATGGAAGAGGTCCCTGTGTGGCCTTGTCATTATTTTTTTTCCCACGAAAATTGTGGAATAGGTCCTTGCGTGTCCTGGACAGTCCATGTATTGCTGTTAACCCCGATCCAGGGTGTGGATCAGAGTTTATTTATATAATCTGCTTGGTGGAAGGTGATCACCAAGTGGAGTGGATTAGGCCTCGGCTTGAGACTGAACCACTTGTTTTATATCCGCTGTGCCATTTAAATTTAGTCTACTCTATTTTGATGCTTTACTGCATAATCCAAAAAAACACTAAATTCACTTTGATAGTTAGTCTTGGAAAGAAGTTATATCTGATTTGTCTTAATAGGATAACTTCAAAAGTAATTTTTATTATACCAATTAAGATTACTGATAATTAATCAATCTTATAAGAAGTTGTTTAAACAGTCAAACTCTTATAACAGTATAAACTTGATTAACTGGGATGTATCTATTTTTGGGGAAATCATTATTTTTAAAACTAATATTCTTTTAAACAGAAATTTTTATAGTAACTCAATTCACCCCTCCCCTCTTGAGTTAACTACTTCGAACAACATTTGGTATCAGAGGTTTCTTTATTAGGACTTTGTGTAATCTTATTCAACTGTGATTATAGTTGTACTTTAAAGATCTATAAATTTATGTTAATTCTAAATTTCTAGCTCTTTTAAAGTAATTGGTTAGTATGGACAATAGATTGGAAGGTGCTGCAACTAACAGACCACCATTCTTTAATGGAACCAACTATGCTCAATGGAAAATTAAAATGAAAATACATCTAGAGAGTATGAGTTTTGAAATCTGGTCATCCATTATAGATTAATAAAATCTTCCTGTGACTGATAGAATTATATGGGATGAACCTACAAAACTTTCTTACAATAACAATTACAAAGCTATGAATTCTCTATACTGTTCCTTAGAAGATGAATAATTTAATAGGATTTCTGCTTGTAAAACTGCCCATGAAATTTGGGATACCTTGTCTGTCTCACATGAAGGCACATCTAGTGTAAAGGAAATGATACTTAATACTTATACTATAAAATATGATAATTTTAAGATGAAACCTAATGAGACTATTTCTGATATGTATCTTAGGTTCAATTATATTGTCAACATAATTATTTCTCTAGGAAGAGAAGTAATTTCCAAAGAACAGATCATGATAATTATCAGATGTCTACCTGACAGATGGAGGGGAAACTCTGTCTCAATTAGAGAGTCATGTGACATCAGCAGACTACCTGTAAAGGAACTCATTGGAAAAATGATGATGTATGAAGAAGAGCTGAAAGTCAACAAAGAAGATGAGGATGAACCAAAGAGGAAATCTGTAGCATTCAAGACCACCCTCTCGTAGCACAAAGACAAAGGAAAACTGGAAGCTTCTATAGAAAATTCCACTACTGAAAAATCATCACCAGACAGTGATGAGGAGATAGATCAACTGGCCAGAATATTCAAATGATTTTACAAGAAGAAAAACGTTTTCATAAATCCTAACTTCAAGGGAAAGTATGATAAAAAAGGAAACTGGAAAAAGGACCGGAAGAGAAGTGAAAAAACTAATGAGATTGTATGCTATGAATGTAAGCACAAAGGACATATAAAGGCTGACTATCCAAAGCTCAAATATAAGAAGAAATATGAGGATAAGGACAAGAAGTACAAAAAGGCAATGAAGGCAACCTGGAGTGCCTTTTAGGATAGTTCAAGTGACTCAGAGACATCACATGATGAACAGGCTAACAAAGCCAATATGTGTTTTATGAAAAACACATCTGAGGTAACACCAAACTCTTCTATACATAATTCATACTATTCTGAAGAGGAAAGTGACTTTAAAAATATGACCAATGAAGAAATGTTTGAATATTGCAACATGCTTGAAGAGACATGCAATGAATTAAAGGATAAATATAAATCATTGAAGAAACAACATGCTCTTACTGTAACTGTTAAATATGAACTTACTACTGAAAAAGAGAAAAATGCTCAACTGCTCAAATAAAACAATGAACTAAAAATCTCTAACGAGCAATTAAAAAGCAACTTAGAAAAGTTTACTAATGGTAAAAATACCCTTACCCAAATGATAAGAAAACAAATTGCTCCTAAATATAATACTGGCATTGGTTATCAACCTGGTAAAAGAAACCTTGGTAGAACAAATTTTGTTTCAAAGTCTAGGACATATAGTTTTGTTCCCAGTTCTGGACACAACTCATCTAGCTCGAGTCATGATACACATTCTACTGTTTCAAGTTTTTGTGGACCAAATAGAGTTTATTTTTAAAATATTTTACATAATGCTTATAGGAAATCTATGAGACAAATATGGGTTCCTAAAGCACTTATTACTAATGTTACTGGACCCAAACAAGTATGGGTACCAGAATCTGTCTTTGCTTGATCATGTTATATGAATGTTGCTTAAAGAGATCCTGCACAAATCTGTGATACTTGCACAGTGGGTGTTCAAGGCACATGATAGGAGACTACTCATGCTTCAAGAGCCTGGTAAAAATAGATGGATTATATATCACATTTAGTGACAATAAAAAGGGGAAGATCATTGAATTAGGCCAGATTGGTAACTCTGATTCGATTCTAATTTCTAAAGTACTATTTTTTAATGGTCTAAAATATAATTTTCTTAGTATCTCACAATTGTGTGATGATGGATATCATGTTAAATTTGAAAATGATGCCTGTAATGTCTTTAATTATAAAGATAAATTAGTATTTTCTGCATCAAGGAATGAAAATGTTTATTCTATTAATTTAGATTCCTTAACTTCTAAAAATGTTTCATGCTTAAGTGTATTTCATAAATAATCTTGGATCTGGCATATGAGACTAGGACACTATAATGTTCACTCCCTTATAAAGTTAACTAGAAAATTCCTAGTTAAAGACTTACCCAAACTTGAGTTTCCAAATGACAAAGTGTGTAATCCTTGTCAAAAGGGAAAACTTAAAAAAATATTTTCAAACCAAAGAAAGAAGTTTCTACTTCTCAACCTCTCAAATTGGTTCACATGGATTTGTTTGGACCATCTAGAGTTTCTAGTTTAAATGGGAAGCACTATGTTTATGTTCTAGTAGATGATTTTTCTAGATATACCTAGACCTTCTTCATGACTCACAAAAGTGAAGCTTGCTCTTATTTTACTAAGTATGCCAAGTCTGTAGAAAATCTTAGTGGCCTTAAAATTAAATCTTTAAGAAGTGATCATGGCCGTGAGTTTGAAAATCAAGATTTTGAATCCTTTTGCTCACAAAATGGTTATAATCACAATTTCTCTACCCCTAGAACACCTCAGTAGAATGGTGTTATATAAAGAAGAAATAGAACCTTGTAAGAAATTGTAAGAACAATGATTAGTGAATATGAACTACCTATTTACTTTTGGGCTGAAGCTGTTAATGCAACATGCTACATAATCAATAGAGTATTGATTAGACCAATTCTCAAAAAGACCCCATATGAACTCTAGAACAATATAAATCCTAAGGTTAATTACTTTAAAGTTTTTGGTTTCAAAGTCTTTATTCTCAACACTAAGGATAATCTTGACAAATTTTCATCCAAAAGTGATGAAGGAATTTTCCTAGGTTATTCAATTTCAAGAAAATATTATAGAGTATTCAATAAGAGAACTAAATGCGTGGAAGAATCTGTCCATATCAAGTTTGATGAAACAGATCCACATGAGCCTAAAACTATCCTAGAAAATCTGGAGGATGATGTATCAAATCTGAACATCAACTCAAAATCCTCAAATACCTCTGTGAAAGAATCTGTGAAAACTTCCAATTATGAAAATTTTGTGCAATCAAGTCATAATGAACCTGAATCTGTTGATGAACCTGAATTCACTAGTCCCTCTTTTTTTAGAAAGGTTAGAACTCTTAAAAACCATCCCTTAGATGCTGTTGTAGGAGACTTAGAGAAAGGAACACAAAATAGAGCTTCTCTTAGAAATCAAGTTGAACATAGAGCCTTCTTATCATAGCTTGAACCTAAAAATATTTATGATGCTATCAATTATGAATTTTGGGTAATTGTTATGCAAGAATAACTCAATCAGTTTGAAAGAAATAAAGTTTGGAAACTTGTTGAAAGACCCAAGGACACTTTTGTCATAGGCACTAAATGGGTGTTTAGAAATAAGGTAGATGAAGCTGGAAATATATTTAGGAATAAGGATAGATTAGTTTCACATGGCTATAGTCAAGAAGAAATAATTGACTATGAGGAGACTTTTTCTACAGTATCCAGACTTGAAGCCATTAGAATTATACTTGGTTATGCTACACATCTGAATTTCAAACTATATCAAATGGATGTTAAGAGTGAATTCTTAAATGGGTATATAGCCGAGGATGTTTTTGTTGAACAACCCTTGGATTTAGAAACCCTCATTTTCCAAATCATATTTGTAAACTATCAAAAGCTTTATATGGTTTAAAGCAAGCTCCAAGAGCTTGGTATGACATATTGAGTACTTTTCTTATTTCCAAAGGTTTTACAAAAGGAATAGCTGATCCTACCATTTTCATAAAACGAATTTCTAATGATGTTTTAGTTGTTCAAATCTATGTAGATGATATTATTTTTGGATCTTAAAAAAATTCATTTTGTATTGATTTTTCTAAAATGATGCAAAACGAATTTGAAATGAGTTTAATGGGTGAAATAAAATTCTTTCTTGGATTTCAAATCTTTTAAAATAATGATGGAATTGTTTTAACTCAAATTAAATACACAAGAGATCTTCTAAAATGTTTTGGATTGGATAGCACAAAAAGTAGTGACACTCCCATGAGTACCATCTGTAAGCTGGATCTTGATGAAGATGGAAAATCTATTGATCAAACCACTTATAGAGGAATTATTGGAAGTCTACTATACTTAACTGCTAGCCATACTGATATTATGTTTAGTGTGTGTATGTGTGCTCACTTTCAAGAAAACCATAAGGAATCTCATTTAAATGTTGTAAAGATAATTTTCAAATACCTCAAGCATACACCCAATCTAGGAATGTTCTATCCTAAAGGACAATCATTTGAACTGGTTAGTTATTCTAATGCTGACTTCGATGGCTGTAAGTTAGATAGAAAGAACACCTCTGGAACATGTCACCTTTTAGGCAAGTCACTAGTATCATGGTGTAGTAAGATTCAAAACTCTGTTGCATTATCTACTATAGAAGTTGAATACATAGTTGTTGGTAGTTGTTGTGCACAAATTTTGTGGATGAAACACACTTTACTAGATTATGGATATCAATTCAAACATGTACCAATAAATTGTGACAACACAAGTTCTATTAAAATTTCAAAAAATCCTGTTTCACATTCTAGGACAAAACATATTGATGTAAGACATCACTTTTTGAGAGATCATTATCAAAAAGGTGATATTACCTTGGAATTCATTGGCACTGAATATCAACTTGCTGATATATTCACTCAACCATTAAATTATGAGAGAATGGACTACATCATACATGATCTTGGCATGATCAATCACAAATAGATATCTTACTGGTCTTACTGTTTAATATTTTACTACTTTTTTACTTTACTGTTTCATGTTCAAAGTTTCTCAGTTACTGACTCATGTTTACAGTCTCACAGTTAGCACTTTGTATTCACAGTCTGTTACTTACTGTCTCACCGTGACAACCACTGACTGTCTCACCGTGACGACCATTTACCATCGCACCGTAATGACTATTCACGATCTCACCGTGAAAATTATTTATGTTTTTCTTTTAATCCGTATCATGGTAATTTTTATTTCACCACTTTTTACTTTACCGCGTTTTTACTTTTGTGATGTTTGACATTCCCAAATGATAAAAAAAGGGATTTCACTCGATTCTTCACCCGAACTCTCTCCCACTCACTCCTTCTGAACCCTTTCAACCTAGAAACTCTCTCTCTCTCTCTCAACCTTCAGTGGATTCAAAGGATGAAGTGTCCGTCATCATCTACTCCTGATAAGCATAGATCAAAGAAGAAGAGAGCATCAAAGCTGGCACCCGAAGGACCCTTGAATCCAAACCTGGTAAACCGTAGTGTTGTACCTGAAAAATAAATTTTCCTTGAGTGGATGTTGTCTAGAAAGTCTCTGGTTTTAAAAGTTTTAAGAGAAAAAGGCTGGCTCGAATGGTTCTGAAGGAAGGATAGACCTATTTACCCGAGGTTGGTAGCTCAATTCTATCAGTATGTACAATTTTCTTTTGATGCTGGTGAAAGTTTTATTGTGAGGAGTTGGGTCAATGGACAAAGATGATCCTTCTTGTCAAGGTTATGGGAGGCATTCACAAAGGGATTTGTGATGATTATCAGAGAGACCCTCCACCTACAACCGATTTCTTTGACTTGGAAAATGCACTGGAAACTCTAACCATAAATGGAACCAAGAGAAGGGCCATAACTGCTGAACTTGATGGGGAGACAAGGCTGTTGTTTAAATTTGTTCAAAATCTGATTATCCTGAGGAAAGGTGACTTTTCTGTCTTGAAGTATCAAGATGTGTTCTTGATTCATCTTATGAATAATGGTCACAAAATCAATATGTGCAAGTATATCATTCACTATATGTGTGAACTAATCAATGTCACATCCAAATACACATATCTGTTTTACTCTAGACTGATTTCAGCAATGCTTGTTGCCAAAGGAGTAGTTGGACCCAATGAAGAAGTACTGGTGGACTATGAATATTGTTTATCTAAACCTACCATCAGAAAGATGAAAATAAACTGGAACCCCTGGAAGAAGGAATGGGTTGAAGATAATGATAAGATTTATGAGAAGTATAATCCTGTGGATTATTCAACAAGGACAAAGGACATTTTTGATCCTGGTTTGGAACCAGATGAAGTTGTTGTTTATCCAGAAGATGAAGAAGAAGAGGAATAGGCAGCTGAAGTACCACATAGAGAAGAGGATGATATACCTCATAGGGAAGAAGTTGTTATTGAGGAAGAAAGGCCAATTATTACTCCTGCTATTCTTGAAGAAGAACCTCCTACCCCTAGAGATGATGTTAATCTGGAAATTCAATCTGAGGCTGCAAGAGAATTAATTGTCCCAGAATCTGAGCAGCAAGCCATGGAAGATGCTATAGTAGGAGAACTCCCTACTATGAAAGAAGCAACTCAAAAAGAACTCCCTATTATAGAAAAAACAAATCTGGAACAACTCCCTACTATGTCAGAAGTAAATCTAAAAGAAATCCCTGTTAGGGAAGATGAAAATCAAGAAGAACTTCCTGAAGAGCAATATGTTCCTGAGATAATACCCTCTACTGAAGAAAGGATGGAGATAGTCTTTCAGTTGTCTAGGCAAGAAATGGCTGCGGAAATTAGAGATGAACCAGTGGATTTAAATCAAGTTCCTGAGCCTCAAGGTCTTGAAATGGAAGCACTTGTTGAGGGGGAGGAACCTCAAAATCTTGAGATTGATGAAGCTGAGTCTGTTGAAGCATCTCAACCTACTGAGTCATATTCTGTGTACAATCAGTATATATTCCCTAGCTTCTATGATGTGAATGAATCTCAACAGGTTACTGCCACTGGGATTTATCTTTCTTCTTTGTTTCAACTGAAATATGCCACATACTTTGCACCTGAACCTGAACCTCAACCTGAACCTCAACCTGAGCCTGCACCTGTACCACTTCCTACACCTTTACTTGATCAACAGTCTTCTGTCAGCAAGTAAGATTTGAAGGATTTTTCTGACACTATCTTAGCTGGAGTTGAGAAAATTATGTCCTCTCAACCTTGTCTTGTGACCAAACTAAGTCAGGAAGATGCCTCACTACTTTTAGAAAAGATTATCTAGCACATTCAAACCAAGATGATTCATGAAATTCAAGAAGTAAGAGTTGAGAATAATTTACTCAGTACTGAAGTTGCAACTCTAAAAATCATGGTTGAAGACCTACAGAGAGAACTGCATTCAAGATCAGAGCCTGCTCCTGCACATGATCCTTCTTCTCTTGAATCTTCTGTTTCAAACATTTCTAGAGATATTGTGTCCCAGATTCATCCACACCATTTATCCTTTGATGAAAAAATTGGAGAAAGCCATACGAAGATGTTTCACCACATGAGAGAGCTTGTGGAGAACCTGAAAAAACTCATAGATGAATATATTGGCTGTCTTCAAAAGGTCTTGAAACAGCTCAAGACTCTAACCACATATGTAAAAGCTTCTACTTCCTCTGGTCAAACTTCTACTCCTTCCTTGGACAGTTCTTTGCTCAGATCCATAGTAAAGGAAGAGATTCAGAATGCCTTCAGTAGCTTTGATATGACTCCTTTATCTGAAGTTGTTAAGAATAGTGATAGAGTGCTTAACCTGGTCCAAATTCACTCCAAGATTGCCAATGATGCCCAGTAGGAGATCTCTAAGAAAGTGGACTTCTATTTCAACCGGATTTTCTCCAAGACTGATATGACCAATCACTTCAAATACCTTGTAGAGAATCTGATAATTCCTCCTATAACCCAAGCCTTCAAAAACCAAGTCCAGAAGTTAACAGAGTTTACCAGATTGTTGGACAAGTTCATGGAAAACAAAGATGATTTTGAAAAGGCCATGCAGTATGGAGGGGAGATTATTAAATACTTCATTAAGCTTCTGAGACCGTATCTTCATGTGCAAAGCACAACAATTGTTGCTCCAGCGGCTGCTCCTCTCAGACCTAGATTACCTACTTTTACTTCTGCCTTAGCTTCCACAACCATGTCTGTTGGCCAAGATCTTAGTCAAATCAGGCCTGTCATCCTTGACCAGTAATTGCCTCGATCTTCTACTGCTCCAAATTTGGCTCCATCAGTCTTCTAAGGTTTACCTTTACCTTCTTGGTCTACCACTTCTATGCCTTCTTACACATTAACAACAACCCCTATGGATTCCTCTTCTGCTGTTGATAAAGGCAAAGAGAAGGCCACTTCCTAAAGAAGACCAGTGACTATTTTTTTGATGGGGATGTCATTGATTTTTTTTTATATATTTCTAAAGTATGTTGTATTATGAACACTATTAATGCCATATGCACTGTTTTCCCTCTATTCTTTCTACTTTTTGATAATCCCAAAAGGGGGAGAAATATGAAATCTATGTTAACATATGTTATTTTTTCTCTGTAGTTGCATTTAATTTACCCTTTACCTCTATATGATTTGTGATCATCAAAAAGGGGGAGATTGTTAGACTCCTCCTGTATTAATCATGTTTTAATGATCACAAATCTCAATAATAATTACAAATATTATTTAATGATCACAAATATCACAAATCTTATCAATCATGTGTATTTATCTCATACCTTATAATTTCTAAGCTCAATTCATTTTATGAATATTACTGTCTAAGTCTGAATACTATTATTTGCCTAAGTATAAGACACCGTGAACCCTGAACTGTGAAGCCTAAGTCTTAGACACCGTGACCACGAGATACCATGACACATTAATCCTAAAACCGTGAAGCAAGACACTAATAATAGACACCATAATCCAGACACTTTGTTTTCCTAAGTTCCATATACAGTAAGCGAGACACAGTCATCAAGACACCGTGAATCCAGAAATTATGAGCAAGGCATCAGAAGCCAGAAACCGTAAGTGAGACACCGTGAAGGAGATACCGTGAAGGAGACACCATGAAGGAGACACCGTGAAGGAGACAACGTGGAGGAGAAACCATGAAGGAGACACCGTGACAAGGAGATACCGTGAAGAAGACATCGTTTTCATAACATACTGTGACACTGTTTCTTAACCCATTTTGTCGTCTTTCAATTTAACTTTTTAACGGTCATATTTGATGTCTTTAATGCACTAACATAATTAATGTTTTCTTTTAGACATAGTAAGAGGTACGAGGTATGACATATATGGAACCTATTAGCTAGAGCTCATGCATTGTGAAGATAAAGAGAAGAGTTCCCAAGAGCAAGAGACACACAACACGACACATGACAACACAAGAAACACGAGTGCACTGTACTGAACAGAACACCAATCTTGAGCACGACCACGAAGAAGAGATTTCAAGATATTCAAAGAAGCAATTGTCTCATGCATTCAATTTGACTCTTTTGAAGAACACACGAAGTACACTGAAATTCAGAGAAAATCTTCACTCATGAAGGAAACAAGCTGAACCACGACACTCTGTTTTTCAACAGAAAAACCAGAGAAGGACTCAAAAGATTTTCTGTGTTATCCAACGAGTCCAGAGCTGCACTTCTAATCACTAGAGCTTTCTAAACTCACATATACTCTCTATTAGTGATTCTTTTATTTATTTTTGATCAGTGTGTGTACTCTGTATATTTTACACACACACTGACTCCTACGCTGAACTGAAGGATTTAAAAATCCTTACACCAAAATCATTACCCTTGTTTACCCACGACAACTGTGGAAGAGGTCCCTGTGTGGCATGGTCATTATTTTGTTTTCCCATGAAAACTGTGGAAGAGGTCCCTGCGTGGCCTAGACAGTCCATGTACTGTTGTTAACCCCGATCCAGGGTGTGGATCAGAGTTCATTTATATAAACTACTTGGTGGCAGGTGATCACCAAGTGGAGTGGATTAGGTCTTAGCTTGATACTGAACCACTTGTTTTATATCTGCTATGCCATTTAAATTTAGTCTACTCTGTTTTTCTGCTTTACTGCATAATCTAGAAAAACACTAAATTCACTTTGATAGTTAGTCTTGGAAAGAAGTTATATCTGATTTGTCTTAATAGGATAACTTCAAAAGTAATTTTAATTATACCAATTAAGATTACTGAGAATTAATCAATCTTCTAAGAAGTTGTTTAAACATTCAAACTCTTATAACAATATAACCTTGATTAACTGGGCTGTATCTATTTTTGGGGAAATCATTATTTGTAAAACTAATATTATTTTAAACATAAATTTTTATAGTAACTCAATTCACCCCTCCCCTCTTGAGTTAACTACTCCGACCAAAAAATAATTATTCAAGGAAGCCTAAATCGTTTTAATGTTGGAGGAAGAATAAAATAAAACAAGTACACGCTGTGTATCAATGATTACACGCCGTGTAGTTTTATTTTTAAAACAAGTACACGCCGTGTATTATTAAATATACATGCTGTGTAGTTTTCATTTTGGAAAGGAAATGAATAAATGAAAGCAAGATATACACGCTGTGTACATTTAATGTACACACCGTGTAGTTTTCAATGAAAAACAAGTACACACCGTGTAGTTTTTCCAGTCGGGATTTTGAGGAAATATTGTTTTATTAAACAATATTTATTATAATCAGTGTGGGCACATGTCAAGGAATTAATGAATCGAAATGGGGTTTTCAAAATGGAGTTAATGAAATAAATAAAACGTGTAACGCATTTATTTATTGTCATAAATATACAACCTCAAACCTGATTATAAATATCCTCACAACCCCAGCTCTTTTCCTTACACACAAGAGAATCGTTGTGCACAAAAACTCTGGAGAATTATTTCAAGGCCGAAAGAACCCCTTCCTCCAAGAAAACTCTCAAGAACAAGAGAGATCCTCTTCCATCGGATCAAGATGATATAAGGTGGACAATGCAAGCAAAGGTTTCTCCATGCTAGCACCCGAAGACTCCTTTGGCGATGTCCTAAGATATGAGGTACATGTGTGGATCACTGCTAGAGGAAGTATACAATTGGATTCTATGACGCAATGACGAATCACATCAGAACGTGATCAAGAACATCAATGAAGAAAGAACACCCAAAAGGTATTTCTTTTCAATTGATTAAATTAATTATAATCAACCTGTAACGATCCTACTTTGTGGTTCTGAGAATTTCCTTTTCTTTGTCCATTTCTGTGATTCGATTCGTGGAGACTGACATTTATCGTCGTATTGATCCCAGATTGATCATTGTTAATGACAAAAATCTAAGTGGGCACATCTACCCACACGATTCCGCTGCGCCCGAAACATTAAATTGGTATGAGAGCGAGGTTACAATGTTAATTATAGTTATTTAATTTTTATTGATAATTTACGCATTTATATTTGATTCAATTCGAAATAAATCATTATATAAATCTGAATAAATGAGATCTATTCTTCCTCCTTCATTTATCGATTCATATACTAGAAATGGACTTTTAATTTTAATTTTGATTAAAATAAAAATGAGGATATCATCCGGAGGAGCCTCTCTTTCTGTCTGTACAACACGGGAATACACGGTGTGTAATGAAAACTACACGCCGTGTACTTAGGTTCAATGAATTGGTACTGTTCCGCCAAACCACGTTGTGTGAATTGATTACACCTAAGTATTTAACACCCTGTGTTAACCAGAATTAAACGGCATGTGGGAACCGAAATACACGGTTACTGCGTGTAATTTTGATAAAAGGTGAAAAGAAATACATGCCGTGTAAATATAAACTACACACCGTGTACTTTCCAGAAATTTCACCAGGTTTCCTCCAAAAGTACAAAGACCTGTACAAGGGATATGGATGAGAAGAATCTCAAGGAAATTCAAAAATGAATTTAAGATAAAGAATTGATTAATTATAAGATCATAATTAATTGAATTCAAGCGCGACTTATCTTTAATAATAGAACGATTAAAAGAATTTGAATTCTAAATATGCATAAATGTCGTTGCATGCTATGCATGATAATGATCTAGACCAAAGACCCTTTGTATGTGTGTTTGGTTTCATTTAAATTTGTTTAATTTAAATTCGTTGGCCTGCAAGCCTTCTTCCAATAAAATGTAGGGCCTGCGTGCCCATGGTTTATTTAATGTAAACCCCATGTAATGGAGGATCTCCCAAATTGGAGGAGACGATTCGAAACCTGAAGCTAAGGTGAAATCAACCCAAGAAGATACAAAGGTGGACAGGTGGGAGATGCAAAACACGAACCATCAGTTCAAGGTGTTTTTCCCTAGGTCAGGGTTAGCTTATCAAACCGCTAGATAAGCTAACCAATAGAAGCTCATGATCGTGCCATCTTATTTTATTTCTGTCTGATTCCATGGTTTATTTATTATGTATGTGTTGTTGCAATCACATAATTAATAAAATAAACAATCATGTAAAGATGGAATAAAATAAAAACCGAACTATGCGTAAACATTATCAGAACATGGTTAATCACTTAAGAAAGCATCACTTAATATTAACAATAATGTGATAATGAAAAACTAAGCATAAAGAATAAAATCCCTCAAATAACATATTAAGTCAGACCAAGACTTCCATTACTTGATTAAGGGAAAGACTCAATAAAACTATGTGTTTGACCAACCCTTGTTGGGACACTTACTTTTATAAAGGAAGCCCTTATGAAAGGTTTCAGGTTGACTTAACCATATTACATCAAGAGGATTAGCCCTTGCTAGACTTGATGTAATATTGGAGGAAAGAGTTGAGAAAATCCAAGTTAGGATTTCAGGATTGGGGAGTCTACTCAACAGATCAAGGAACTGTAAGATCATAGTTGGAAAAGACCTGCCTACCTAAATACCTTCAAAATAGCTTGACCAAACCTTGTTGGGGTTATGAAAGGGGAATATGGATCCTTGCCACTATAATGTCAAAGAAACTAGACATTCCAAGTTCAATGGTGAGGGCCATTGGGAATTGATAAAATAGTGGGAGAATTAATAAATTAATTTATTAATTCTCATTAAAATGTAATCAAGAAAGTACTAATAAATTTGCTCTTTTAATTTGTAGAATCGAAATGACAAACTCGTCAACCACATTTTCTCTACGATCAATTCTGGATAAAGACAATATCCTCACTGGCAGTAACTTTCTAGAATGGTTTATATGCCTTCGGATTATCCTACACCATGAACAAAAGTTTTATGTGTTGGAGTCCTCACTTCCTGATCTGCCTACCCAAGGGGCGAGTGATGAAAATTTCCTGGTCTATGATCAAGATTTGAGCGATGCACTCGACGTTCAATGTTTGATGCTATCATTAATGTCTAGTGAGATCATGAAGTCTCATAAATACATGGATTCCTACAACATGCTCGAGAACCTCCATGGTATATACCAGGAGAGAGTAAGACATGAAAGGTTTGAGATCTCCAAGGCTCTATTTCAGAGCAAGCTTGGAGAGGGTTCCCCAACCGGGCCTCATGTAGTCAAGATCATTGGCTACATTGAGCGCTTGGAGATTCTAGGGTTTAAACTCCCCGAAGAACTGGGTACTAATCTCATTCTTGCATCACTTCCCCAGAGCTTCTCAAACTTTGTTTTGAACTTTAACATGAACAACATTGAGAAGTCTCTGTCTGATCTTCGTATCCTCATTCGCCAAGTGGATAATGACATGAAGTGTGAAAAACCTCTTGTCCTTATGATGAATAAAAGGAAAGGGAAGACGAAGAGATTTAATCCCAAAGCTTCTTCAAGGATTTCCAAGAAAAGGAAGATCAAAGGGGAGGCATGAGAACAGGATGTTGTTTGTTTTGCATGTGGCAAGAAGGGCCACTAGAAGAAAAACTGCACCCAGCCAAGGAAGCAATGGGAAGCTTCAGGTGCATTTGTCATCAAATGAAATCTATCTGTTTCTACAAATTGGGTATTAGGTACATCTTTTGGTGCTCACATATGTATCCAAATACAGGAACCAAGTAGATTCAAGAAGATTGATCGAGGGGAGGTAGATCTACGAGCAGCCAACGGAGCCAGACTTGCTGCTGTAGCTATCGGGGACTACCACCTCACATTGCCAACTGGAATGATCTTGGTGTTAAAAGGCTATTATTATGTGACTTCTGTAACCAAAATCATTATTTCAGTATCCAAATTAGATACTGATGGATTCATCTTCAAGTTTGGAAGTGGATGTTGCTACTTTTATAAAGATAGCATTTGTTTTGGTAGGGCACATTTATATAATGGAATTTATGTGTTAGACTACACAAACCAAGTAATGGAAATCAATGACAAACTAAATTTACATGACTCATACCACACCCAATTTTGGCATCACCGGCTAGGTCATGTCAATGAGAAATGTTTGACAAAATTACATCAAGATGGGTATTTAGATTCTTTCGAACTAAAACCACTTGGTGTATGTCATGCGTTTCTACAAGGAAAAATGACCAAAGCCCCATTTAGTGGGAAAGGTGAAAGAGCTAAAGAGATTCTAGAATTAGTTCACACATATGTGTGTGTACCATTTCTAGTTGAAGCAAGGGGTGGGTTCTCGTACTTCATAACTTTTACTGATGATTTTAGTAGATATGGATATATCTACTTAATGAGGTATAAGTCAGATTATTTTGATCGGTTCAAAGAATACAAGAATGAAGTTGAGAACCAGATTCGTAAGAAGATTAAGAAACTCTGCTCAGATAGAGGAGGAGAATATCTTAATCAGGACTTCATTGATTTCTTACGGGAGTTTGAGATTCTATCTCAACTCACTCCTCCTTACACACCTCAGTGGAATTGTGTAAGTGAAAGGAGGAACTACACCCTGTTGGACATGGTGAGATCAATGATGAGTCATGCGAGTCTTCCATTATCCTTTTGGGGATATGCATTTCAAACAGTAGCACACATACTAAACAAAGTACCAACTAAATCGATAAATGGTATTCCATACGAGTTATGGAGTGGACGCAAAGCCATGTTATTAAATTTAAATGTGTGGGGTAGTGAAGCATTTGTTAAGGCCTCTTCAGGTAACAAACTTGAACCCCGAGGCACAAAGTGTATATTTATAGTATATCCAAAGGAAACAAGGGGATATTACCTATACAACCCCTCAGGCAAAAAAGTTACAGTGGCAAGACACGCCATATTCCTTGAGATCGAGCACATCTCCAAAAGAGATAGTGGGAGTGATATAGACTTAGATGAAGTCGAGGCTCAAGATACACAGGAGTTGGTACAAGAATAGATTCCACAAATCCCCGTGGAAGAAAAATCTATTCCAGAGACACAAGAACTATGTAGGAGCACGATATAGGTGAGATAACCAGAACGATATGGTTTTCTTGTCACCGAGGATGGTGACTCATTATTGGTTGACAATGATGATCCTCTTACCTACAAGGAAGAAATTGAAGGCACAGATGTTTCCAAGTGGCAAGAAGCCATGAATTCTAAAATGGATTCCATGTACCAAAACCAAGTCTGGATTTTGGTAGATCCTCCGGTTGATGTAAAGACTATTGGTAATAAATGGGTATTCAAGAAGAAACTGGACATGGAGGGGTAAGTCAGTACCTATAAGGCATAGATAGTTGCAAAAGGTTTTAGACAACGTCAAGGAATTGACTATAATGAAACCTTTTCACCGGTTACGATGCTAAAATCCATCAGAATCCTATTAGCCATTACCGCTTACCATGACTTTGAAATTTGGAAAATGGATGTTAAAACAGCATTCCTTAACAGGAACCTCCAGGAAGATGTCTACATGACACAACCTAAAGGGTTTGTGACTCCAAAGGATGCCAACAAGGTATGCAAGTTGCATAAATCCATTTATGGATTAAAGCAAGCATCAAGGTCATGTAACATTCGTTTTGATGAAGCTGTAATAGAATTCGGCTTTGTTAAGAATGAATGTAAACCTTATGTATATAAGAGGTTTAGTGGAAGTGCAATCGTTTTCCTAATAGTATATGTTGATGACATATTACTAATTGGAAATTAAGTACCTATCTTATAGTCAGTTAAGGCATGGTTGCATAAATTCTTCTCCATAAAAGACTTGGGCGAGGCAACATATATTCTTGGGATCAAGATCCATCGTGATAGATCCAAGAGAATGATGGGCCTGAGTCAAAGTACATACATTGACAAGATACTGAAGAGATTCAGTATGGAATAGTCCAAGAGGGGATTGTTTCCAGTGTCACATGGCATTAATCTTTCCAATCAAATATGTCCTCAGACACATGAGTAAAGAAAGAGAATGGAAAGGATCCCTTATGCATCTGCGATTGGTTCAGTCATGTATGCTATGCTATGTATGAGGCTAGATGTTGCTTACGCATTAAGTGTGGTAGGCATATATCAAGCTGATCCAGGAGACTACCATTGGATGGAAGTCAAGAATATCCTTAAGTATCTGAGGCATAATAAGGATATGTTCCTTGTTTATGGAGGAGATGAGGAACTAGTCATCAGAGGACATGTAGATGCTAGTTTCCATACTGATCAAGATGACATGAAGTCGCAGACTGGATACATCTTCAGTTTGAATGGAGGTGCAGTGAGCTGGAAGAGATCAAAGTAAAGTGTGGTGGAAGATTCTACAGCGGAGTCCGAGTATATCGTAGCTTCTGAGGTAGCTAAAGAAGTAGTATGGATGCGAAGCTTCGTCCCAGAGCTGGATGTAGTACCGAGCAGTAAAGATCCTATCACACTCTATTGTGATAATACTGCAGCGGTGACACTTGCAAAAGAGCCAAGGTCACATCAGCTGACAAAGCACATACTTCAGAAGTATCATCTCTTGAGGGATTTTTCTCAGAGAGGTGAAGTTTCAGTGATCAGTATTTCCACGGAAGACAACATGGAAGACCCCTTGACTAAAGCCTTGACTCAGCAGAAACATTATCATCATGTGAGGTCTAGCAGACTAAAATTTGTAGGCAGTTGGCTCTAGTATAAGTGGGAGTTTGTAAGGGTTGATGTCCTGATAACTAACTGTTTTTCACTTTTATTACATGAACTTTACTTATTATATATTGTTCATTGTTCTGCATGACTATAATATAATAATGTCCGGGAATATTTGTTGCATTGATAAGGTCATGGAAGATCCCCGCTATGATGAGAACCTTGAAATTCTATAAAAATATTCTTAAATAAAGTTCTATGGTTGGATGACATACTATGATAGGACACATAGTATATAGACTGTCATGTTTGAGTACTCATAAGAAGACGAGACTCTCTCTCATGGATTTCACACTTGGTAATCTCCAAGATGGGAGATTATGAGAACAGACCCACCAGTAGCAATTCTGTATGTCTTGGTGTCATCAGAC
Organism: Viscum album; assembly: GCA_963277665.1. Lineage (NCBI taxonomy): Eukaryota > Viridiplantae > Streptophyta > Magnoliopsida > Santalales > Viscaceae > Viscum > Viscum album. The sequence continues at coordinate 1,326,306,591 of OY728127.1, read as the reverse complement.
ATTTCTATCTACGAGCGTGGGTAATGGTCCTTAGACTGTAAGATTATCATTAACTCATTTCATGACTCGTGCACTTAGATTTACTGATGAAAACCATCACGCAGACAGTTGGCGGGAAGTAGGGTACGTTGGGTGAGTTACGAGTGACATGTTGTTAATGGATAAGTTGAGGAAGGATTTTTCACTTCCATTTATGGAAGTTGATATCTTGGCCCTTTGATTGAAATAGAACTATTGCATTAAATTCCATGTCCATGGTGTAAACGACGAGTTTATTTCAGGTAGTCAAAGAACGACAGATCAAGCATATAGGTTTATGACACTACCATGAAACCTGCTTTATGAGATATTAAGAAAAAAGGATTAAATTACACAATAATCATTCGTATGAGGTGATACGTCAATGCGATGTCAACTTATTTCTCTTGGGTGCCTTGACCCATTGCTAAATAGTAATATTGGACTTTAGGCAAGCCTGCCTAATGCCAATGAGAAAGAGGCCTAGAGGGTCACACACTAAGTGTATTCAAGTATCTCAAGTAAAATAAAGATTATTCCCATACGTGGTTTAATAAATTTTCAAGGAAGACTAAATAATTTTAATTTTGGAGGAAGAATAAAACAAAACAATTACACACTGTGTATCAATGATTACATGCCGTGTATTTTTATTTTGAAAACAAGCACACGCCATGTATTATTAAATATACACGCCGTGTAGTTTTCATTTTGGAAAGGAAATGAATAAATGAAAACAATATATACACACCGTGTACATTGAATGTACACGACATGTAGTTTTCAATGAAAAACAAGTACACACAGTGTAGTTTGTCCAGTCAGTATTTTGAGGAAATACCGTTTTATTAAACGATATTTATTATAATCAGTGTGGACGCATGTCAAGGAATTAATGACTCAACATGGGGTTTTTAAAATGGAGTTAATGAAATAAATAAAACACGTTTTATTGTCATAACTCTACACCCTCAAACCCGATTATAAATATCCTCACAACCCCAGCTCTTTTCCTTACACACAAGAGAATCGTTGTGCATAACAACTCTAGAGAATTATTTCAAGGCCGAAATAACCCCTTCCTCCAAGAAATTTCTCAAGACTGAGAGAGATACTATTCCATCGGATCAAGATGATCTAAGGCAGACAACGCAAGAAAAGGTTTCTCCACGATAGCATCCAAAGACTCCTTTAGCGACGTCCCGAGATACGAGGTACACGTGTGGATCACCGCTAGAGGAAGTCTACACTTGGCTTCTACGACGCAATGATGAATCACATCGGAACGTGATCAAGAACATAAACAAATAAAGAGCACCCAAAAGGTATTTCTTTTCAATTGATTAAATTAATTATAATCAACCTATAAATATTCTACTTTGTGGTTCTGGGACTTTCCTTTTCTTTGTTCATTTCTGTGATTCAATCCGTGGAGACTGGCGTTTATCGTCGTATTGATCCCGGATTTATCATTGTTAATGACAAAAAGCCAAGTGGGCACATCCACCCACGCACTTCCGCTGCGCCCAGAACCTTCACTCCATAGTTAAGCATGCTTGACATGGAGTAGTGACCAGGATGGGTGACCTTCTGGGAAGTCTTCTAGGGTCTGTGTGAGTGAGGAAAAATCACACTGGAAAGGACATGTGTTGGCCTATGGGGACTGTCATTAGTCAGATGACCCGTTCGGACACATGGGTGGGCCCCGGGGTGGGGACCACGTGTCTTTGGGGCAACTGGGGGTACCTGGAAGGCCAATACCCAACGAACATGTTAAGGGCGGGTTGGCTGTGCTGTCACCGGGACCCAGTTGTCACATTTGGTATCAGAGGTCATACCCAACCTTAAGTGCGGTGCACTGCCTGAGTTGAGATGTAGGGACCACAACGAGGATGTTGTTCTCTAAGGGTGGGGGGGGGGGTGATTGTAACACCCCAGGATGATAAAGGGTTAAATGACTAAATAATATGACTCATATCAACAAGATTCACCTTCCTTTTCGGGAGCCTACATGATTAGAACTCCACAGTTAATCATGCTTGGCCTGGAGTAGTGATCAGGATGGGTGACCTTCTGAGAAGTCTCCCAGGATGTGTGCGAGTGAGGACAAATCACACTAGAAAGGACATCCAGTACCCAACGACCATGTTAAGGGCGGGGTGGCTGTGCTGTCACCAGGACCCAGTTGTCACATTTGGTATCAAAGGTGGTACCCAGCCTTAAGTGCGGTGCACTGCCTGGGTTGAGATGTAGATCCCACAATGAGGATGTTGTGCTCTAAAGGGGGGGGGGGTGATTGTAACACCCTAGAATGATAAAGGGTTAAATGACTAAATTATATGACTCATGTCAATAAGGTGCACCTTCCTTTTCGAGAGCCTACCTGATTAGAACTCCACAATTAAGTATGCTTCTCCTGAAGTAGTGATCGGGATGGGTGACCTTCTGCGAAGTCTCCCAGGGTGTGTGTGAGTGAGGAAAAATCACACTAGAAAGGACATCCAGTACCTAACGACCATGTTAAGGGCGGGGTGGCTGTGCTATCACCAAGACCTAGTTGTCACATTTGGTATCAGAGGTGGTACCCAACCTTAAGTGCGGCGCACTGCCTGGGTTGAGATGTAGGGCCCACAACGAGGACTTTGTGCTCTAAAGGGGGGGGGGTGATTGTAACACCCTAGAATTATAAAGGGTTAAATGACTAAATGATATGACTCAGGATGTGTGCGAGTGAGGAAAAATCACACTAGAAAGGACATCCAGTACCCAACGACCATGTTAAGGGTGGGGTGGCTGTGCTGTCACCAGGACCCAGTTGTCACATTTGGTATCAGAGGTGGTACTCAGCCTTAAGTGCGGTGCACTGCCTGGGTTGAGATGTAGGGACCACAATGAGGATGTTGTGCTCTAAAGGGAGGGGGGGGGGGGGTGATTGTAACACCCTATAATGATAAAGGGTTAAATGACTAAATGATATGAATCATGTGAATAAGGTGCACCTTCCTTTTCAGGAGCCTACCTAATTAGAACTCCACAATTAAGCATGCTTGTCCTAGAGTAGTGATCGGGATGGGTGACCTTCTGCGAAGTCTCCCAGGGTGTGTGTGAGTGAGGAAAAATCACACTAGAAAGGACATCTAGTACCTAACGACCATGTTAAGGGCGAGGTGGCTGTGCTGTCACCAGGACCCAGTTGTCACATTTGGTATCAGAGGTGGTACCCAGCCTTAAGTGCGGTGCACTTCCTGGGTTGAGATGTAGGGCCCACAACGAGGAAGTTGTGCTCTAAAGGGGGGGGGGGGGTGACTGTAACACCCTAGAATGATAAAGGGTTAAATGGCTAAATGATATGACTCAGGATGTGTGCGAGTGAGGAAAAATCACACTAGAAAGGAAATCTAGTACCCAACGACCATGTTAAGGGAGGGGTGGCTGTGCTGTCACCAGGACCCAGTTGTCACATTTGGTATCAGAGGTGGTACCCATCCTTAAGTGCGGTGCACTGCCTGGGTTGAGATGTAGGGCCCACAACGAGGACGTTGTGCTCTAAAGGGGGGGGGGTGATTGTAACACCCTAGAATGATAAAGGTTTAAATGACTAAATGATATGACTCATGTGAATAAGGTGCACCTTCCTTTTCAGGAGCCTACCTGATTAGAACTCCACAATTAAGCATGCTTGTCCTAGAGTAGTGATCGGGATGGGTGACCTTCTGCGAAGTCTCCCAGGGTGTGTTCAAGTGAGGAAAAATCACACTAGAAAGGACATCCAGTACCTAACGACCATGTTAAGGGCAGGGTGGCTGTGCTATCACCAGGACCCAGTTGTCACATTTGGTATTAGAGGTGGTACCCAGCCTTAAGTGCGGTGCACTACCTGGGTTGAGATGTAGGTCCCACAACGAGGACATTGTGCTCTAAAGGGGGGGGGGGGGGGGTGATTGTAACACCCTAGAATGATAAAGGGTTAAATGACTAAATGATACGACTCATGTCAATAAGGTGAACCTTCCTTTTCAGGAGCCTACCTGATTAGAACTCCACAATTAAGCGTGCTTGTCCTGGAGTAGTGATCGGGATGGGTGACCTTCTGCGAAGTCTCCCAAGGTGTGTGTGAGTGAGGAAAAATCACACTGGAAAGGACATGTGTTGGCTTGTGGGGACTTTCATTAGTCTGATGACCCGTTCGGGCACGTGGGTGGGCCCCAGGGTGGGGACCACATGTCTTTGGGGCAATTGGGGGTACCTGGTGGGCTAGTACCCAATGGAAATGCCAAGGGAAGGGTGGATGTGCTATCATCGGGACCTAGTTATCACAGAAAGAGAGACGTTCTTCAAGGCCTAAGAACAATCAATCAAGAACGACTGACACAAGACACCCTAAGGGGGGGGGGGGGGGTGATTGTAACACCCTATAATGATAAAGGGTTAAATGACTAAATGATACGACTCATGTCAATAAGGTGCAACTTCCTTTTCGGAAGCCTACCTGATTAGAACTCCATAATTAAGCGTGCTTGTCCTGGAGTAGTGATCGGGATGGGTGACCTTCTGCGAAGTCTCCCAGGGTGTGTGTGAGTGAGGAAAAATCACACTAAAAAGGACATGTGTTGGCCTGTGGGGATTGTCATTAGTCAGATGACCCGTTCGGGCACGTGGGTGGGCCCCAGGGTGGGGACCACATGACTTTGGGGCAACTTGGGGTACCTGGCGGGCCAGTACCCAATGGACATGTTAAGGAAAGGGTGGTTGTGCTATCATCGGGACCCAATTATCACAGAAAGAGAGACGTTCTTCAAGGCCAGAGAACAAGCAATCAAGAACGACTGACACAAGACACTCGCTTCGCCGCGCTATCACCCGAAGAACGAGCAGTGTCGATCGGAGGCCATCAGAGCACATGTGGATCACCACTAGAGGGATTCTATTTTGGATCCTTAAAAACACAATGAGATAATCTGGAAGATTCATTCTGGATGATCAACATCATCAATGAATAAAATACCGAAGATCCAGGTATTATTTTCTTTATGAAATTAATTAAATTAATTATAAACATGATGGGAAAGATCCTCTATAAAGGTTTCAGGCCTCTTTCTTATTTATCTAAATCTTTTATTATATTCCGTGGACACTGTCCTGGAGTAGTGATCGGGATGGGTGACCTTCTGCGAAGTCTCCCAGGGTGTGCGAGTGAGGAAAAATCACACTAGAAAGGACATCCAGTACCTAACGACCATGTTAAGGGCGGGGTGGCTGTGCTGTCACCAGGACCCAGTTGTCACATTTGGTATCAGAGGTGGTACCCAGCCTTAAGTGTGGTGCACTGCATGGGTTGAGATGTAGGGCCCACAATGAGGACGTTGTGCTCTAAAGGGGGGGGGGGGGGTGATTGTAACACACTAGAATGATAAAGGGTTAAATGACTAAATGATATGACTCATGTCAATAAGGTGAACCTTCCTTTTCAGGAGACTACCTGATTAGAACTCCACAATTAAGCGTGCTTGTCCTGGAGTAGTGACCGGGATGGGTGACCTTCTGAGAAGTCTCCCAGGGTGTGTGTGAGTGAGGAAAAATCACACTGGAAAGGACATGTGTTGGCATGTAGGGACTGTTATTAGTAAGATGACCCGTTAAGGCGCGTGGGTGGGCCCCAGGGTGGGGACACATGTCTTTGGGGAAACTAGGGGTACCTGGTGGGCCAGTACCCAATGGACATGTTAAGGGAAGGGTGGCTGTGCTATCATCGGGACCCAGTTATCACAGAAAGAGAGACATTCTTCAAGACCGAAGAACAAGCAATCAAGAAGGACTAACACAAGACACCCTAAAGGGGGGTGGGGTGATTGTAACACCCTAGAATGATAAAGGGTTAAATGAATAAATGATACGACTCATGTCAATAAGGTGAACCTTCCTTTTCGGGAGCCTACCTGATTAGAACTCCACAATTAAGCGTGCTTGTCCTGGAGTAGTGATCAGGATGGGTGACCTTCTGCGAAGTCTCCCAGGGTGCGTGTGAGTAAGGAAAAATCACACTAGAAAGGACATGTGTTGTCCTGTGGGTATTGTCATTAGTTAGATGACCCGTTTGGGCACGTGGGTGGGCCCCAGGGTGGGGACCACATGTCTTTGGGGCAACTGGGGGTACCTGGCAGGCCAGTACCCAATGGACATGTTAAGGGAAGGGTGGTTGTGCTGTCATCGGGACCCAATTATCACAGAAAGAGAGACGTTCTTCAAGGTCGAAGAACAAGCAATCAAGAACGACTGACACAAGACACTCGCTTTGCCGTGCTATCACCCGAAGAACGAGTAGTGTCGATCGGAGGCCATCAGAGCACATGTGGATCACCACTAGAGGGATTCTATTTTGGATCCTTACAAACACAATGAGATAATCTGGAAGATTCATTCTGGATGATCAACATCATCAATGAATAAAATACTAAAGATCCAGGTATTATTTTCTTTATGAAATTAATTAAATTAATTATAAACATGATGTGCAAGATCCTCTCTAAAGGTTTCGGGCCTCTTTATTCTTTATCTAAATCTTTGATTATATTCCGTGGAGACTGGACTGGAGTAGTGATCGGGATGGGTGACCTTCTGCGAAGTCTCCCAGGGTGTGTGCGAGTGAGGAAAAATCACACTGGAAAGGACATGTGTTGGCCTATGGGGACTGTCATTAGTCAGATGACCCGTTCGGGCACCTGGGTGGGACCCAAGGTAGGGACCACGTATCTTTGGGGCAACTGGGGGTACCTGGAGGGCTAGTACCCAACGACCATGTTAAGGGTAGGGTGGCTGTGCTTCCATCAGGACCCAATTATCACAAAAAGAGAGACGTTCTTCAAGGCCAAAGAACAAGCAATCAAGAACGACTGACACAAGACACTCTCTTCTCCGCGCTAGCACCCGGAGAATGAGCAGTGTTGATCGGAGGCCATCAGAGCACGTGTGAATCACCACTAGAGGGATTCTATTTTGGATCCTTACAAACATAATGAGATAATTCAGAAGGTTCATTCCGGACTATCAACATCATCAATGAATAAAATACCTAAGATCTAGGTATTATTTTCTTTATGAAATTAATTAAATTAATTATAATCATAATGTGAAAGATACTCTCTAAAGGTTTCAGGCCTCTTTATTCTTTATCTAAATCTTTGATTATATTCCGTGGAGACTGGAATTCATCATTATATTGATCCCGAAATAATCATTGATCATGGTAAAAATCAAAGTTGGGTGTCGTCCCAACCTTGCTTTCACTGCGCCCGAAACCTACAAGTGGTATCAAAGGGAGGTTAAATTAGTTTATAATTATTTAAATATTTTGTTGATGATTTAAACATTTAATAATTTAGTTGTTTTAATTCAAGTTAATCGTTCTACAAATCTAAATCTTGATATCTATTCCTCCTCTTTTGTTTCTCGTTCACCTTACATAAACGATTTTTTCTTTTTAATTTTGATTAAAATAAAACAGAGGATCTCATTCGTAGGTGAAAAAGGTTCCTGTATGTACAACACAAGAACACACAACATGTATTTGGCAGTACATTCCATAAATCCAAGGTTCAATGCACCGGATATGGTCTGCCAAACCAAGATGTGTCATTGGAGTTTGTCTAAGTCTTAATGACTCCGTGTGTTGACCGGAAACATGTGGAATGTGGTATCCAAATTACACGCCGTGTGGCCCACTGGACATGACATGTAATCCCTTAGAGTTGGGGTTGGACTGTATACCCCGTACACAGCTTGCCCGACTGGAGACCATGTAACGAGGAACTACACGACATGTGGCCTACTAGACATGCTGTGTACTCCGAAGATTTCCAAAGTACACTCACATGTCATTTCCCCAGGTGTGTACTTAAGATGGATGATAAAAAATAGTACACATCGTGTAGTTGGAACTACACGCTGTGTACTCATCCAAATTATGATGATTTATTAAAATTTATTATTATATTATACAAACCCTTAAGACGTGTACCATCATGTAGGCATAAAGATCAGGCACAACACACGATACATGTTATATATATATGTGTTTAATTTAACATCTTCATAATGTTCATTTCTACTCATTAGGTAGTTATGAATAGGAATTCACCAGGTTCCCTCCAAGGTAAAAGTTACGCACAAAGATAATTTTAAATAAATTTATTTGTTTAAAACTATGATGGATGAAAATATCAAGGAAATTCAGAAAATGGTTTAAGATAAAATGATAGATTAATTATGATGATAATTAATTGATTTGAGTGTGATTTATCTTAAAAAAGAATGATTAAAGAATTGAATGTTGGTTTTATTTATGCATAAATATCGTTGCATGTATGAATGATCATGAGCTAGACCAAGACCTTTGTATGTGGATGGTTTATTTTAATTTATTTATTTAAATTAAATTTGTTTTCCTGTGAGCCTTCTCATCATTAATATATAGGGCCTGCATGCCCAAGTTTTTTTTTATGTAAAACCACTTTTTACCCCTCATCTGCATGTGAGTTAAAAAAGGCATATATAATGGATGGAACTCCCAAGCTAGTGGAGGTAGTTCAAGTTGGATTTGAGAAGAAACCAATCCCAGGAGATATAGAGGTGGATAGGTGGAAAGCTATAAAAATGAACCCAAAAGTTTCAAGATGTTTCTCCCCTAGGTTAGGGTTAGTTTATCAACCTATAGATAAACTAACCATTAGAAAATATCATGATCATTATCTTTATTTTATTTCTGTCAGTTTCATGGTTTTTCATTATGGATGTGTTGTCACAATCATATAATTAATGAATTAAAAGAGCATGAAAATATAGAACTAACATAAACCAGAATTATGCGTAAATATTATCAATACATGGTTAATCACTTAAGTAATTTATACTTAATATTAAAAAGCATGTGATAATGATAATAAGAAATTCACGCATAAGAGATAAAAATCCCTCAAATAAAATATTAAGTCAGATCAAGCCTTCCGTTACTTGGTTAAGGAAAAAACTCAATAAAACTATGTGTTTGAACAACCATTTTTGGGACACTTACTTTATATAGGAAGACCTTATGAAAGGTTTCGGGTTTACTTAACCATATTACATCAATAGAAGTAGCCCTTTCTAGACTTGGTGTAATATTAGAGGGAAGAGTTGAGGAAATCCAAAGTCATGATTTTAGGATTGGGGAGTCCACTCAAAAAATCAAGGAGATGTAAGCCCACAGTTGGCAAAGACCAACCTACCTAAATACCTTCTAAAAGCTTGACCAACCCTTGTTGGGGTTATGCAAAGATGAATATGGATCCTTTCCACTAGAATTTCATGGAAACTGGAAATTCCGAGTTCAATAGTGAGGGCCATTAGGACTTGATAAAATAATGAGAGACTTAATAAAAATTTATTATTTCTCATAAAATGTAATCAATAAAATAATAATGATATAATCTTTTAATTGTAGAATAAAAATTAAAATCTCATCAACCACACTATCCCTATGATCAATTCTAGATAAAGACAACATCCTTACCAGTAGTAACTTCTAGGAATGGTTTAGATGCCTTCAGGTTATCCTATGCCATGAACGGAAGTCTTACATTCTGGATTCAACATTACCTGATCCGCCTTCCAAATAGGAAAGTGATGAGGATTTCATGATCTATGAGAAACATATGAACGACATAGTCAAAGTTCAGTGTTTGATGCTTTCATCAATTTCTAGTGAGCTCATGAAGTCTCATGAAAACATGGATGCTTATAACATGCTCAAGAACCTCCGTGGTCTTTACCAGGAGAGAGAAAGACAAGAAAGGTTTGAGATATCTAAGGAAATATTTCAGAGCAAGCTTAGATAAGGTGACCCAGCTGGGCCTCATGTAGTCAAGCTCATTGGTTACATTGAGTGCCTGGTGGTTCTAGGGTTTAAATTCCCTGAAGAACTGGACACCGATCTCATTCTCGCATCACTTTCTCAGAGATTCTATAACATTGTTGTCAATTTCAATATGAACAACATTGATAAGTCTCTATCTGATCTTCTTATCCTCATTCACCAAGTGGACAAAGATATAAAGCATGAAAAGGCTTCTTTCCTTATGGTGAATAAGAGGAAAGGGAAGGCGAAGAGCTTTAAGCCCAAATATTCTTCACGACCTTCCAAGAAAAGGAAGATCAAAGGGGAGTCAAGCGAACAAGAGGCTGTTTGTTTTACATGTGGCAAGAAAGTCCATTGGAAGAAGAACTACACCCAGCCTAAGAAGCAAGGGGAAGCTTCAGGTGCATTTTTTATCGAATGAAATCTAATTGTTTCTACAAATTGGGTATTATATATAGCTTTTGGTTATCACATATGTATCTAAATACAGGAACCAAGTAGATTTGGGAATATTGAATGAGGGGAGGTAGATCTACGAGCATCCAACAGAGCCATACTTTCTATTGTAGCTGTCAGGGACTACCACCTCATGTTGCCAATTGGGATGATCTTGGTGTTAAAGGGTTGTTATTATGTGTCATCTATTACTAAAAACATTATTTATGTATCCATATTAGATATAGATGGATTTGTTTTCAATTTTGGAAATGAATGTTTCTTATTTTATATAAATATCATTTGTTTTGGTAGGGAACATTTATACAAAAATCTTTACATGTTGGATTACACAAACCAAGTAATGGAAATCGATAACAAAGATACTTCACATGACTTATACCACACCCAACTTTGGCATCATCAGATAGGTCGTGTAAACGAGAAACGCTTGACAAAGTTACATCAAGATGTATATTTAGACTCTTTAAAACTAAAACCACTTGGTGTATGTCATGCATGTTTCCAAGGAAAAATGACCAAATCCCCATTTAGTGGGAAAGGTGAAAGGGATAAAGAACTTATTGAATTGGTTTATACTGATGTGTGCAGACCATTTCCAGTTGAAGAAGGGGGAGGGTACTCATACTTCATAACTTTTAATGATGATTTTAGTAGATATGGATATATTTAATTAATGAGGTATACGTTATATTCTTTTGATAAGTTCAAAGAATACAAGAATGAAGTTGAGAACCATCTTGGTAAGAAGATCAAGAAACTCCACTCAGACTGAGATAGAAAATATCTTAATCAAGACCTCATTGATTACTTACAGAGAGTTTGGGATCCTATCCCAACTCACTCCTCCATACATTCCCCAGTGGAATGGTGTGAGCGAAAGGAGGAACCACACCCTGTTGGATATGGTGAGATCAATGATGAGTCATGTGAGTCTTCCATTATCCTTTTGGGGATATTCATTACAAACAATGGCACACATACTAAACCAAGTACCAACTAAATCGATAAATGGTATTACATATGAGTTATGGAGTGGAAATAAAGCCATATTATCGAATTTACATGTGTAGGGAAGCGATGCGTTTGTTAAGGACTCTTCAGGTAACAAACTTGCACCAAGAGGCACAAAATGTACCTTTATAGGATACCCCATGGGAAAAAAGGGGATATTAGTTATAAAACCCCTCAAACAAAAATTTTATAGTGGTAAAACACGCTATATTTCTTGAGAGGGAGCACATCTCCAAAAGAGATAGTGGGAGAAAGATAGAATTCGATGAAGTTGAGGCTCAAGGTACACAAGAGTTGGTATATGAACAGATTCCACAAAGCCTCATGGAAGAAATAATTGTTCTAGAGACACAAGAGCTGCGTAGGAGTATAAGAGAGGTTAGAGAACCAGAACAGTATAGTTTTCTAGTTACTGAGGATGGTGACTCATTATTGTTGATAATAATGACCCTCTAAACTATAAGGAAGGAGTAAGTGGAACAAATATTTCCAAGTTGCAAGAATCCATGAATTATGAAATGGATTCCATGTACCAAAACCAAGTTTGGATTTTAGTAGATCCTCTAGTTCATGTAAAGCCTATTGGTTGAAAATGGGTATTCAAGAATAAAATGGACATGGAAGGACAAGTTAGTAACTATAAGGCATGATTGGTTACAAAAGGGTTCAAACAACGTCAATGAATTGACTACGATGAAACCTTTTCACCAGTTTCAATGCTAAAATCCATCAGAATTGTATTGGCCATTACCGCTTACCATGACTATGAGATTTAGAAAATGGATGTCAAAACAGCCTTCCTTAATGGGAACCTTCAGGAAGATGTCTACATGACACAACTTGAAGGGTTTATGACTCCAAAAGATGCCAATAAGGTATGAAAGTTATAGAAATCCATATATGGATTAAAGAAAGCATCCAGGTCATGAAACATTCATTTTGATGAATCCATAACAAAATTTAGTTTTATCAAGAAATAATATGAGCCTTGTGTCTACAAATGGTTTAGTGGGAGTGCAATAATTTTACTAATAGTATATGTCAATGACATATTACTTATTGGAAATGAGATTCCAGTCTTATAGTATATTAAGGCATGGTTGAATCAATGATTCTCCATGAATGACTTGGGAGAGACAAAATATATTCTTGGGATCAAGATCTATCATGATAGATCCAAGAGATTATTGGGTCTAAGTCAAAGTACATACATTGAAAAGATACTGAAGAGATTCATTATGAAACAATCCAAGAGGGGATTTTTGCCAACATTACATGACATTCATATTTCCAAGAAAACGTGTCCTCAGACACATGAGGAAAAAAAGATAATGGAAAAGACTCCACATACATCAGTGATTGGGCCAGTCATGTATGTCATGATATGTACTAGGATGGATGTCACCTATGCATTGAGTGTGGTAGGCATAAATCAAGCTGACCCAGGTGACAACCATTGGATGGTAGTCAAGACTATCCTAAAGTATATGAGGCATACTAAGGATATGTTCCTAGTTTATGGAGGAGATGAGTAACTAGTCATCAAAGGATATGTAGATGCTAGTTTCCAGACTGATCAAGATGACATGAAGTCAAAAATGAGATATATCTTCACTTTGAATGAAGGTGCAGTGAGTTGAAAGATCTCAAAGTAGAGTGTGGCCGTAGATTCTATAGTAGAGTCTGAGTATATCTTAGCTTATTAGGTATCTAAAGAAGAATTTTGGTTGCAAAGATTCATACAAGATCTAGATGGGATACCTAGCAGTAAAGATCCCATCACACTGTACTGTGATAATAATACAGTGGTGGCTCTCACAAAAGAGACAATGTCACATCAGCGGACAAAGAACATACTTTATAAGTATCATCTCTTGAAGGATTTGTCTCAGAGAGGTGAAGTTTTAGTGATCAGTTTTTCCATGGAAGACAACATGGCAGACCCCTTGACTAAAGATTTGACTTAGCGGAAACATGATCATCATGTGAGGTCTAGCGGACTGAAAGACATAGGCAGTTGTCTCTAGTCCAAGTGGGAGTTTGTTAGAGTTGGTGTCCCAGAGCCAACTATTTCTACTTTGATTAAATGGATATTTAATGTATTACAAATTGTTCATTGTTCTGCATGACTATAATGTAATAATGTCATAGAGTATTTGTTGCATTGATAAGTTCATGGCAGTTCCCCGCTATGATGAGAACCTTGAAATGCTATAACAATATTCTTAAATATAGTTTTGTGGTTTGATTACATAGTATTATGGGACACATAGCATACATACCGTCAGGTGTGAGTACTCGTAAGAAGATGATACTTCCTATCATGAAGTTCACACTTGGTAATCTACAAGATAGGAGATTATGAGAATAGGACCACTAGTAGGAATTCCACATGTTTTGATTTCATCGGATATTCCTATCTGCGAGCATGTGTAACGATCCCTAGACTTAAATATTATCATTAATACGTGTCATGACTCACACAATTTTATTTACTGATGAAAACTGTTACGAAGACAGTTGGCGGGAAGTAGGGTACACTGGGTGCGTCACGAGTGGCATGTTATTAATGGATAAGTCAAGGAAGAATTTTTCCCTTCCATTTATGGAAGTTGATATCTTGGAACTTTAAATTAAATAGAACCATCACACGAAATTCCAAGGCCATGGTGTAATGATGAGTTTATTTCAGGTAGTCAAAGAACGATGTATCAAGCACAAAGGTTGATGACACTATCATGAAACCTACTTGATGAGATATTGAGACAAAGGGATTATATTACATAGTGAGAATTTGTATGTGGATGTAATTATTGTGACTTTAAGTTCTTTCTTTTGGGTACCTTGACCCATTTCTAGACAGTACTCTTGGACTTTAGGCAAACCTGCCTAATGCCAATGAGAAAGAATCCTAGAGGGTCACACACTAAGTGTTTCTGGTAGTCTCGGTTAAATTCTATTTAAATTTAATTAATAAATATTATTCTCAAGATAATGGAATAATTTTACTCAAGTTAAAATTATTGCATAAATTAAATAAATATTTATTCACGAGATTGTGGGTAAAATAAATTTATTTATTTTATTGAACATTTAATAAATATTTATTTACTAGTTTGTAAATAAAATATTTATTTAATAGAATTAATTAATTAATTATTTATTTATTCAAGTGTTCAATAAATTTAAGTGTAGTTTGAGAGGACCAAGGCCGGTCCGGTAGTAAAATAATTATTTTCAAGATGATAAATAATTATTTAACTAGTTGGGCACAAATTAAAATATCGTTGCTATTATTTTGTGATGCATAATTTTAATTATAATTCCATTTTTCACAAGTTGGCACCCCATAAATAATGATGCGGTATTATTATTAATATAATGAGTTTTATCTAAGGTTATGAATGTATTTAATTGCTATTACACAATTAAATATTGTAACTGAAGCCCCATGTTAATAAATAGACACATACGTCTATTGTGCCATATACCGAACCGCACACCTGGTGAATTGAGAATTGTTGAACTAAATAATTTCTCTCTATAATTCTCTTCCTACCCCTCTCAAGAATGAGATATGTTCTTCAAGGCCAAAGAACAAGTGATCAAGAATGACGAACACAAGACACTCACTTCACTACACTAGCACCCAGAGAACGAGCGATGTCGATTAGAGGCCATCAGAGCACATGTGGATCACTGATAGAGGGATTCTAGTTTGTATCCTTACAAGCGCAACAGGATAATCTGTAAGGGTCATTCCGGACGATAAACACCATCAAAAAAGAAAATACCAAAGATCCAGGTATTATTTTCTTTATGAAATTAATTAAATTAATTATAAACATGATTTTCAAGATCCTCTCTAAAGTTTTCAGGCCTCTTCCTTCTTTATCTACATCTTTGATTATATTCCACGGAGACTAGAATTCATCGTCGTATTGATCCCAGAATAATCATTGATCATGGTAAAAATCAAAGTTGGGTGCCTTCCCAACCAAGCTTCCGCTGCGCCCAGAACCTACAGACCCCATACTCTAGATCCCTGAGCCCTGTGTGGACCACTTGGGGGTGGTGGTGGTGGCAACTCGTACTGCCTTCCACCTCCGACTACTGCACGAGCTTTGTCGCCACGTTCGTTTCCCTACGGACCTCCATACTCGAGACATTGCCTCTACCAAGGAATCCTATCGACCGACTCCCTCTCAACTACATGAAGGGTTGAAAAATCTCTATCAAGATGTCCTCGATTGTCACAAGAGTAATACTACTTCTCTTTTGGCTAACCAAAACTGGCCTGAGAGCCCTGAGCCTCAGATTCTTTGTCCTGGGGTCACCTACTGAAGTGCCGAGCACACCCGGAACCCTGCAACTGTCGTCAGCTACCAGCTACCAAACCAACTACCGAGGTCTCAGCTCCCGCACACCCAACAATAACAGGCATAATCTGCTCATACATAAATATCTCTACCAACAAGGCCTTCTCCATCACTATAGCATAGGTGGGGAAGCATAAGGATACCACAACTTCCGGGATGTCTTTGCGTAGTCCCTTCTCAAAGGTCCAAGCCCTAAAGAACGATTCTCGAACCATATCCAGGGAGTAGCACGACAGGTCTGTAAACCTCACTAAGTAATTTTTCACTATCCTACTCTCCGACCATAGCTATAGAAGCTCCTGGATCTACACTGAACTCAGTGTCACCGGATAGAACTCTTCCCTGAAGAGACACTCAAACTCTACCCACGTGAGTATCTCCTCATCATGGGACTGCGTCACTAGACTCCACCATCGCCTGACCAAACAGTGAAGAAGGCTCGCCTCTAGGACCACCATATGATTTGGAGGTGTCCTCACTAGGTGGAAAACTTGGGTGACTACTTAGATCCAGTCATCAACTGCCTGGGGTTCTGGATCACATTGATACCTTAGAGGTCGCTGCCTCAAGAACTCATATAGTGCACTCAGCCTGCATGCATCCTCATCCTACACTGCTGATACAACAAGCTACTCGACAGGTGGTGGCTCAAATGGTGGACCACTTGGAAGTCCATCCTCAGAACCTATACCCTGATCCAAAGCCTCTACTTAGGATATATCATATCCACAATCCCGTTATGGAACCCTCACTAGCTGTCGTCGTGGAGGCATCCTGAAATATAATCAAGACGCACCATGGTCAAAGAGTATATTTGGGGAGATGACTCAAGAAGGACAAGGAAAACCCAAAAAATATTTCTATATGATGCATGTACCATTATTTCCCTATGACCAGTGTCCTAATGTACCGATTCAAAAGACAGGTTATCAGAATCCTGGTGAATAGATAAGTCGGCCGCTGCACCAACACTAGAGTCCCTGGCCTGAAATCCGAACTCGAAACATCATACCACTATGCAAACCAAACAAAACACATATCTAGACCACATACACTCAGAGATCCCAAAGGTGGAACCTCATCTGATACCACTCGGTCATGACCAGACCCAACGAGGCTTGAGTCGTGACTCCCCAAGCCCGCCTCCAATAGGCCAGGGGCTGGTGACTAGCGCCGAGTAGGCTATCATACACATGGGAGACATTAGCCTAAGGTACATGTACACACATACCCACATACACCTCTATGAAACGGTGTAGAGATATACAAAAATTGACAGTAAAATACATGCATACATCTATCCCAAACCAGAGTGCAACAAAAGTACAAAAAGGGAAAATATAGGCACCACCAAAATAAAACTACAAAAGCATCCAACCCGCTCAAAAGGAGGGGATCACTGTCAAAAGAACCTGCTGGAAAACACCTCAGCTAAGCTTCGCCTACTCCGGGTCCTCCTGGGACTCCGTCGAAAGGCCTGTGGTCTACACAAGACACAAAACATGTGAGGGAAAATCCTGTGTAGGGGTGAGTATAAAAATACTGAGTAGGAACCCCAAAAACCCCAAAATAAAATAGAGAAACTGAAAAGAAACAGTCAGCTCATCCCATCCAGAGGGAACCCAAACGATAGAGAAACTATTTCTCGAGACCATCCTTGGATAAACTCAACTAGTCAGCTCATCTAAGGTATATGCCCATACATATACCATGAACATCCATATATAATCGTCTCAAGCACCAAGCCTCATGAGGTTCCTACCTTATAACCATCAATAGATTCTACTCAAAGATATAAGGCTTACACAAACTAGGAGAACGCGCTCCATGAGATCTTTCATCCCAGATGACACTCGTCTGAGAGATACACTCAATCGGGCCTCACACTAGCATCCCATATGGCCCATCCTAGAGAACATTCTGATCAAAAATCATCACTAAGAACACCATGTTGAAATAGCAGAAAAACCAAAATCCTCGGATAAGGGATCACTCCTAGGGTCCACTAAGGGATACATGAACCCACTCTGGTAACTCCAATATCTCACAGATAGGGGATCACTCCCAAGATCCATTGGGGGATACCACAACCTGATATGATGGACCACAGAACACATCACTCAGATAGAAGATCATCTCCCATGTAAAGATGGTCACGACAATGCTAGAAACCTCATCTGGTATAAATAATGATGTAGGGGATCGAACTAATGATGCACCAACCCTATCGAAACCACACGCTGAGTAGGGGATCGTATGACCAACGATTTCGCAACCCTATTGAAACCACGCGCTGAGTAGGGGATCGTACACCCGACGATACCAAAACCCTACTAAATGGCCCACTGCATAGGGGATCACATTCTCGATGATGCCTCAATCCCTACAGAGTTGGACTGCTAGATAGGGGATCGCTGCCCATGTATAATAGGTCACATAAATACCAATAACCTGATCTAGGGAAGCGAAACTAGAGGATCCCACTCCGGATCCACCAGAGGGATGCCACAACTCTACCAATACAACATCCTATAGAGGGGATCAAAAAACTATAATAGGGTTGTAATTCCACACAAACCCTAATAGGAACTAACCAAGGGAGTACACTTAACCTCTCTTGGTCCAAATGTTTCTAACCCAAGCAACCAGCAACATCGCCACACTGCGCACCTCCTAGGCCTAAACCGGGGCCACCACCGCCTTCTATGAAAAAACACACACAGGATAGGATATTTACTCGCACGAAATGGATAACCAGTGAAAAAGGTACTATTAACCATAGAAATCCCAGGTGGGCCCACACCTCAATCCTGAAACTCATCAAGCGGACTGCACCATCATGATTCCCTTGAAAAAACACAAGAGATCGACTACTCGCTCGTCTAAAACGGACACCCGATGAAAAAGCCGTGTTTCTCCGTAAATTCTCAAAACCAGCCTCATGGGTCCCACACCATGATCTTGGTACCAGTGCCTAGAAAATATCCTGAAAATTACACCTTACTATCAGGATCACAATGCCACTGATGATGCATCCATCAGACGCTCAGTGCGGACGTTACACGGGTCAAAGCTAAATAATAATAAAATATTCTTATTATTTCAACGTTTCGTGGCCCCAGGCCATAACCCCAACTTATAAAATTCTTGAATAAAACTAAAAATGTTCGCCTTGATGTAAGGAACGAATCACTACAAATGGATCATGAATCGGACTTTCGGTTTGCGAGTTATGGGGGTTTAAAAAACCCCCAAAAAATTCTGGCCGGACCACCGCCTTTCTCACCAGAAACCACTGCGCTAGAGCCAGAATCTACCGTGTTGGAGCTGGAAACCACCGTGCCGCCACCGTGTCACTGCCTCCCTCACCATATTCCGCCATGGCCACTGCTGGAATCCGGGTTTTCCACCAAAAAAATTCTGGGAACCACCGGGAGCACCCTAGTGCTCCAAATTCAGATCCGAAACATGTTTTGGAAATCTCAGGACCCAAACTATAAAACCCTTATAAAAATTTGAAGAAAAACAACACATAAATGGGATATTTGATTTTAAAACTCAAACGCCTACCTCATGGGTGAAACGCCGACGCTCCTAGGCTATATCCGTGCTTCGGAGCTGCTGCTGCACCATCTGGGAGCGATCACCATCAAGATCTGAGTCCGACGACAGCTTGTTTCTTTGATTCGGTGGTTTTTCGGTTGAGTGATTACCCAATGGACTAGTTAGACCTCATGTGATGATATAAAACACTCCATTGGGAGGATATAACTATGCATGGGTTGAGTGATATGTTCAGTCGAGTGTTTGTGTATGAGTTGGGTTTACCTGGAGAGGTGGAAAATAGATTGGCACAAAGATCATCATGAGAGGCCTTGTAAGACCTAATATGATCATAAGGAAAATTCTATCAATGGCAGACTATTAGGTTAGGCACCCGATGATCGGTTATCCTTAGGGTATTATGTGTGGAAATAATATGATTTGATCCTTATAGACCAAGTCACCACATGAGGGGTGGCCCATGAGGTGAATGTGGATCATTGGAATGACACCCCAAAATGTCACATTCTTATTAATGTTTATAAGGTTAACTACTCCCTTGAGTTAAGGGTGTCTTAGGGTAAAATTTTAAGATTTTTGAAGCTTTTCTAGGGCTTCACAGTGAGGTGCATGGCTTGGAAAACCATACAGTAGAAACCATGCGACCTTTGTAGTTTTTAATAGTGGTGATCGCATGGTTGCCACATAGTTTGGTAAACCGTGTGACTTTATCAGGTTTGGGTATTTTTTCATTATCACTTTCCTTTTGGTTGGGCCTTCCCCCAAAATCATCTCCCATTCAAAGAGTTTGACCAAGGATCCCCCCAATCCATCTTCCTCCTCTTCCAATCCAATCTATAGTAATTTTAGGGGTGATTTCTTGGTGGATCTTCACCCATATTGAAATTCAAGAGCCTCTACTTCATTATTTTATTGGTTTCTAATTATTTAACCATTTATCTATAACTATAGTTTCCATGATGAAATATTTCCATGTATAGGGTTGTTCAAAATTGAGGGTTTTGGTTTCTAGGTGTTGCGAGCCTTCTCTTGAGACCTAATCTGGTGACGTTCATCAAAGGCAACATGGTTATGCTGATTGAGGCCAGTGTTTCTATTTTATTTCCTTTTATTTGAGATTTCCATGGATACATGATGTTCTAAAATCATTTTTAGTCTAGGTAAATATGTATATGATATCTATATGAGGTTTGTCAAGTGTTTTCCCCAAAATATTTGGGGTTTCCTTTCGTAAAATGGGTGTAGTTCATATTTAAAAGGAATTTTTATTTTAAATGATGGGTTGTGCATTCCAAGTGTTTGATAAAATGAAAATGATGGTTTTATTTAAGAAAAGTGATTTACTCAAGATGCATTGGGCCCAAAATCAATTTACTAAGTGTAGTGTTCAGGTTTTAAAGTCTTTACATGTTTTGAAAAATAAATGTATGTTATTTGATTGGATTGTTTGATGATGACTTTGGTTATTTGGACATGATGGTGCCTTGATGTTGTTTATGTGCTTTCCAAAATTTACCTTGTTTTCAAAGGTGGTTTTAAAAATGTATTTCCAAAGGTGTGATCCTTGATTTTAAAGAAAAGTCCCATTTGGAATATTATGAGAAAGGTATTTTATTAATTGATGGTCACACCCTTGTTGAGGCCTGTTGTTATCCATTATTGATGCTTATATGAATGTGTTGATGGTTAAATTAATTGTGATTAAATCTTGTGATTATAATTATGGTTTTGGGCCTTTTTTAAATGATTATTGGAGGTGGGATGAATATTATTATTAGATTATGTTGTCTTAGGCCATGTGGTTGTCATGTGATTAGTGTATTCTTGTTTATGGTAGAGCAGTTATCCTAGAACTAACCATTTGTACTTTTATTACATTGATATTTGATATATTAAATATTAAATTAAACATCTTATTACTTACTGTTTATTGTTTTGCATGAATTTAATGTAATAATGTCCCATATTATTTGTAGCATTGATAAGGTCATAGTAGTTCCCCGCTACGATGAGAACCCTGAAGTGCTATGAAAATATTCTTAATATAGTTATGTGGTTGGATAACATACTATGATGGGATACATAGTATATAGACCATCAGGTGTGTTTACTCATAATTAGATGAGACTTTTCTCATGAAGTTTACATTTGGTAATCTCCAAGATGGGAGATTACAAGAATAGACCCTCCAGTAGGAATTACACATGTTTTGGTGTCATCAGATATTCCTATCTACGAGTGTGTGTAATTATCCTTAGAATTTAATATTATCATTAATGCATGTCATGACTCACACACTTATATTTTTTGAAAAAAACTATCACATCATATGTTGGTAGAAATTAGGGTACGTTGGGTGTGTCATGAATGACATGTTATTAATGGACAAGTCAAGGAAGGATTTGTCCCTTCCATATTTATAGAAGTTGATATCTTGTCCCTTTGATTGAAATAAAAACATCGCCCTAAATTCCATAGCCATGGTGTAACGATGAGTTTATTTTAGATAGTCAAAGAATGATGTATCGAGCATATAGGTTAATGACACCATCATGAAAAATGCTTGATGAGATATTGTGAAAAAGAGATTATATTACATAGTGAGCATTTGTATGGGGTTGCAATCATTGTGACTTTAAGTTCTTTCTCTTGGGTGCCTTGACCCATTGTTAGATAGTAATCTTAGACTTTAGGCAAGCCCGATTAATGTCAACGATAAAGAAACCTAGAGGGTCACACACTAAGTGTTTCTATTGGTATCATTTAAATTATATTTGAATTTAATTAATGGAATAAATATTAGTCTCAATATTGAGGAATAATTTTATTCAATTTATATTGACTCCATAAATTAAATAAATATTAATTCACTAGACTGTGAATAAAATATATATATTTATTTTATTTAATATTTAATAAAATATTTATTTACTAGTTTGTTAATAAAATATTTATTTAAGATAATAAAATATTTATTAAGGTGTTCAATAAATGTAATAGGAGTTCGAATGGACCAAGACCATGTCTGATAATAAAATAATTGTTTACGATTCGGTAAATATTATTTATGCATTTTGTGAAATTTGGTGCACCATAAAATAATAATAATAATAATAATATTATTATTATTATGTGGAATGATATTTAATTAATGGTTATAATTATATTTAATATCAGTTATGCAATTAAATTTTATAACTAAAATCAGAGCTCTATAAATAGACATCAATATTTATTGTGTAATATATTTGAAACCAATTCCAAGTTTGGGAATAAATAATTTTTGCGCACAACTAATTCTCTATTGACTCCTCCCCTCTCCCTCTCAATAATGAGAAACCCAAGAGAGAATTTCTTCAAGACCAAAGAATGAGCGATCAAGAACGAGCAACACAAGACATTTGATTCTTCGTGCTAGCACCTGGAGAATGAGTGGTGTTGCTCGGAGACTATTGGAGCACATGTGGATTACCACTAGAGGGATTATACCATTGGATCCTCACAATCACAATGAATGAAATCCAAAAGAACTTTTTAAGATGATCAACAATCATCAATGATGAAAGTTACTAAGCTAAGATATTAATTTATTCAGATATTAAATAAATTAATTATAAATTTGATGTACAAGATCCTCACTCTTGGTTTTAGGAAAAGATTATTAAAATAAATTTTAATATATCACCCTCCACTGCAATGCTTCCACTGCACCCTGAACCAACAAGTGGCATCAGATGCAGTTATGTTTTATAATTATTTATTTGATTATTGATCTATGTGCAATCGTAGTTAGATTTTCATTTCATGTTATTCATTCTTTAATCTTATTTGAATTAACATGTAATAAAAATATTAATCACGATTCGTTCAGTGTTTCATTTTCATAGAGATTTAAGAACAAACGAAGAACGACTGGAGATTGCATCAGGAAGTGCCAAATATTTGGCTAGTAAAGCTTGGTTACACGACATGCGGTTAGAGAACACGCCATATACCCATGTGCATTGTATCTAGATGTGCCAAGCAATTAAACACACACGATCCTTTTATTACACACTGCATGTTGACCTGAAAAACTAGGCACGTGGCAAGCAAATACAGGGTGTGTAGATGGAATGTACACACTGTGTAGTCTGGCCGAGTTAACATACCGAAGCCTTGGGTGTGAGACTTGTAAATACGAAAACCAAGGTATATGACGTGTTGATATATGTACACACCATGTAGTATCCCATTAATAGAAAAAAAATTAAAATTACATTAAATTTGAAAAATTTTAGTATTAAAACCTTATTTTATCGATTGGAAAACTGTTGTGTGTTTGAAAATTTAATAATGGTTTTAAAAAAATTTAAATTCTCAATTAATTTACTATAATAAATATGTTATTAATGGTTCTGCCATTTATTTTTCATGAATTCCAAAATTTATGGGTATCTCCAATTAAGTTTGGAATATCATTAATATGAAATAGAATTAATTAATTAATCAATTAATTAAATACAAGTGCATTCATCTTAATAATAAAGAGAAAATAAATAAATGAATACTAGATAGTTACTTTTTGTGTATTCGTTGCATGTACAACCAATCATGATCTTGAACAAGACCCATGTATGTGTTGGAATTTATTTAATTAAATTTATTGCATAGTTTTTCAATTATTTAATATTAAATTAAAATATGTCCTGCGAGTTATCCCTCCCTCCATTTATGTAATTCGCTTTAATCAATCCTTTGGTTTATTTCACCTGTATGTGAGTAATAAATATTTGTAATTAATAGAGCATACCAAGACATGTGGAGACTATTCAAGAAGGAACCATAATGGCACCAACTCGGTGATACATAGGTGGATATATGGAATGTTTTAGCTCATGCCAAGTCCTACATAAGGAATTATTTCCCCTAGGTCATAGGTTAATTTAATGTCTGCTCATTAAATCAACCATTAGTTATGCTCATAATCATCTCATTGATTTATTTTTTGTCTAATACATTAAAATTATATTTACAGATGCAATATCACGATCACATAAATGAATTAATATATAAAGATAAATTTAAATAAAATTTATTATGCATAAATGTTTTATCCAAACATGGTTAATTAATTAAGTAAACATCCACTTAAATATTAACAATACATGTAAAGGATAAAACAAGATAAAAATTTATTCATAATAAAATAAAATTACTCAATCTAATATTAAGTCAAACTAAGCCTTCCTTTACTTGATTAGGAACAAAACTCAATAAAACTATGTATTTGACCAACCGTTTTTGGGACACTTACTTTCATAAGATAATTTCTTATAGCGGTTTTGGGTTAAATTAACCATTTTACATAAAGATAAGTAGACCCTGCTATACTTGGTGTAATTTGGAGGCAAGTGTTGCGAAAATCCAAGTCACGATTTATGGATTGGGGAGTCCACTCAATGGATCAAGGAGCTTCAAGCCTGCAGTTAGCAAAGACTTGCCTACCTAAATAACTTCAAAATATCTTGAACAACCCTTGTTGGGGTTATGGAAAGGGGAATATAGATCCTTTCCACTATAATGTCCTAGAAACTAAACATTCCAAGTTCAATGGTTAGGGTTACTGGGACTTGAAAAAATAGTGTGAGATTTAATAAAATCATTTAATTTATTATTTCTCACAAATTTTTAATCAAGAAAAGTACCACTAATCTTCTATTTTAATTGTAGAATAAAATGAAAAGCTCATCATCCACACTATCCATATGATCAATATTGGATAAAGAAAATCTTCTCACTAGATATAACTTCTAGGAGTGGATTAGACGCCTTTGAGTTGTTCTACTCCATGAACAAATATCTTACATTCTAGAATCCTCAATGTCTGATCCGCCTACTCAAGAGGAAAGTGATGAAGAGTTCCTATTATATGAAAAAATATGAATTATATGGTTGAAATTCAATGTATTATGCTTTCATCTATGTCTAGTGAACTCATGAAGTCTCAAGAAAATATGGATGCATAGAGCATGCTTGAGCACCTCTGTGATCTTTACCAGGAGAGAGCTTGACATGAACGGTTTGATATTTAAAAGGTTCTATTTTAGAGTAATATTGGTGAGAGTGACCTAGTTGGGCCTCACATAGTCAATCTCATTGGATACATTGAGCTCCTAGAGGTTCTAGGGTTTAAAATCCCCAAATAAATGGGTATCGATCTCATTCTGGCATCACTCCCTCAAAGCTTCTCCAATTTTGTTGTGAATTTTAATATGGACAACATTGAGAAGTCTCTTCTAGATCTTCTTATCCTAATTCACCAAGTAGATAAATATATAAATCATGAAAATTCTTATGTCCTTATGGTGAAAAAATGGAAAGGGAAAGGAACGATCTTTAAGCCCAAAGCTTCTTCACTCCCTTCCATGAAGAAAAAGATCAAAGGGGAAACAAGAGAATAGGATGCTGTCTGTTTCGCATGTGGCAAGAAGGGACACTAGAAGAAAAATTATACCCATATAAATAAGCAATAGGAAGCTTCAGGTTCATTTTTTATCAAGTTTAATTTATATATTTCTACAAATTTGGTATTATATATAGCTTATGGTGCTAACATATGTAATAAAATACAAGAACTATATAGATTTAGAAAAATTGACTGATGGGAGGTAGATCTATGCGCATCCAACAGAGCTAAACTTACTGCTGTAGATATCAGGTACTACCACCTCACATTGCCGACTAGAAAGATCTTGGTTTTAAAGGGATTTTATTATGTTCCTTTAGTTACCAAAAACATCATTTCTATATCCAGACTAGATATTGATGGATTTATTTTCAAATTTGGAAATAAATTATACTTATTTTATAAAGATAACATTTTTTATGGTAAGACACATTTACATAACGATCCTTACGTGTTGGATTACATGAACCAAGTAATGGAAATCAATAAGGAAGTTACTTCGCATGAATCATAACACACCCAACTTTGGCATCACTGACTAAGTCATGTAAATGAAAAATGATTAACAAAATTACATCAAGATGGATATTTAAATCCTTTTGAACTAAAACCACTTGGTGTATGTCACGCATGTTCATAAGAAAAAATGACCAAATCCCCATTTAGTGGGAAAGGTGATAAGGCTAAATAGATTCTTGAATTAGTTCATACTGATGTGTGTGGACCATTTCCTATTGAATCAGGGGGTGGGTACTCATACTTTATAACTTTTACAGATGATTTTAGTAGATATGGATATATTTACTTAATGAGATATAAGTTGGATTCTTTTGATAAATTCAAGGAATAAAATAATGAAGTTGAGAACTATCTTGGTAGGAAGATTGAGAAATGACGCTCAGACCATGGTGGAGAATATCTTAAGCAAGACTTCATTGATTACTTACAAGATTTTGGGATCCTATCCCAACTCACTCATCCTTATATGCCTTAGTGAAATAGTGTAAGTGAAAGGCGTAACCAAACCTTTTTGGAAATGGTGAGATCAATGACGAGTCATGCATGTCTTTCATTATCCTTTTGGGGATATGTGTTACAAATAATGGCACACTTACTAAACAAAGTACCAACTAAATTGATAAATAGTATTACATATGAATTTTGGATTGGAAGAAAAACCATGTTATCAAATTTACATGTATAGGGAAGCAAAGCATTTGTTAAGGCCTCTTTAGGTAAAAAACTTGCACCCTAAGGCACAAAGTATACCTTTATAGGATACCCCAAGGAAACAAGGGGATATTACCTATAAGACCTCTCTAAGAAAAAGGTTATAGTGGAAAGACATTCCATATTCCTTGAGAGGGAGAACATATCCAAAAGTGATAGTGAGAGCGAGATAAAATTCGATGAATTCGATGCTCAAGGAATATAGGAGTTGGTACAAGATCATATTCCACAAATCCCCTTGGAAGAAGAAACTTTTCCAGAGACACAAAAACTGTGTAGGAGTAAAAGAGAAGTTAGAGAAGCAGAATGGTATTGTTTTCTAGTTACCAAGGATGGTGTGTTGAGTCAAAAGTCTCTTTTTCACCTTTCTATTCCTTTTTTTTGAAAATAACAAACTCTTTCTTAAATATTTATTTATAACTCTTTCATGTATAAAGTATTTTAAAAATAATTTTATAGAAAACATATTATATTTTATCATAACTACATAAAGTCTTTTGACTTAAAAAAATAATTTTTTCATCATTACAATTTTCATAATGAGTATGCATACGATAAATATCATACTAAAAAAAATTTATAGTAAAGACAAACTTCCATGATTATCATATTAAGATTGGATAAAATTTATATTGTACACATCATTTAACCGATTACCAATAAATCTATCTATGTCTTTCATACTGACCATATTTATGTAATCAGATTAAAATGATATCAATATAAATCATACTAACACTCATAACAATTATCATCAGACTCATTTTAATTTATATTTTTTATCGAGAAAAATTGATCATTATGTAAGGAAATATTTTAAATCAAAATTATTTCATGCATTATGTGTTAATCAAAATGATATCATGATTTAAATTTTAATATAACCATTGGAGTTCCAGGTATCATGGTCCTCCCAAAAATTTTGAAGAAAATATGACCGTTGGAGAACAAGATGACAGTTGGAAGGAATGCCTACAAATACC
This sequence comes from Viscum album, assembly GCA_963277665.1. NCBI lineage: Eukaryota > Viridiplantae > Streptophyta > Magnoliopsida > Santalales > Viscaceae > Viscum > Viscum album. The sequence goes on along the minus strand of OY728127.1, from coordinate 1,326,278,610 downwards.
AGGTCATCTGATCATTTCAGCACATGTGACACAACATTCAATACACTGAGTGAGAGATAGGATGATTTTTCTATTGTGTGTGAGAGCTATGAAGTTTACACAAGTGAAATACTTGTTCCTTGATCTTGTAATCTTAGAGTTCATCCTACTTTGTGTGTCTGATCATTTGCTGATCGAGGGTTTACAGGGATAAGAAGACAGAGGTGCTGATCACCTTTTTGATGGAGGGATACTAGGGATAGGTAGATAGAATAAACCCGATCATCGTATTGAGGGATTACCCTAGTGTGGGTAATACATACTTTCTTAAAAGTATAAATCAAGGTACCTCTATCCTAGGTTATAGTATAACCCTCCCTTTGGGTTAAAAGAACTATATTCATTTACTTGTATTTTGTCTATGCTGCATTTGTAATGGAAAGTGAATCATTTCATCTTTCTATTTGTATTTCATTTATTGTAATTACTTTAATTATGATACAATTATTTTACACTATATTTCATTATAATTATGATTACTTCACTTACTATGTATGATTCTACATGCATTATGATAGAATCATTATTTTGTTATACTCTGATTATTGTAACCATTGTGATTATGATACTTACCACTCTTACTGTGATTAAATTATTTCTACTGTAAAGAAGATTAATTTATAAATATTACCTATGGAATATATATCAAAATAAACTTGATTACGATATCCTTTATCATCGGATCTAAGGGAACAATCTGATTATTGTTTTATTACATAATATTATTTTTAAATTCAATTAGTTTAAAATATTTTAAACTAAATTATTTTAAGATTAAAAATGAAAAATTTATAAACTTACAATTCACCCCCTCTTGTAGTTTACCATATGAATATACATTTCAATTTTCAATCCTAAAATTGGTATCAAAGCCAAGTCTCTGTAATAATGATACTCGAATTTGGTATTATAGGTGGTTTCCACTACTCAAATACTTGTTGATTGTTTTACGTTTTCAGATTATCTTTATTTCTTATTATAAACTTTTTATTTATAAATATTTGTTACACTAACATGTATTGTGGAAAAGATTTTGTTTGTATCTATTTTTAAAAATGGTAGGATTAAATATAGATTATATAGATAATATCAATCCTATAAGACCACCAATTTTTGATGGTAATGATTATGAATACTAGAGGGATATAATGAATACTTTTATGAACATTATAGGAGTTGATAATTTTTTATGCTGACTGGTGAATACAAAATTCCTGTCAAATAAATCATAAATTTTACAAATCAAGAAATGTTGGAATATTAGTTGAATTAAAAGGTAAGGAATAATTTATTATGTTCTGTGAAAAGAAACATATATAGCCATATTTACTCTCATGAAGAAACCAAAAATATTTGAAATAAGTTATAGAACAATCATTTTTGAAATTCTAAAGTTATTGAGACTAGAAGAGCCATGTTAAGAGGTGATTATCAAGTTTTTTAATTTCCTTATGGTGAAAATCTTGTTAAGGTACAACAAAGGTTTATGAAAATTGTTAATAGTTTACAAGATATGGGTGAAAAATGATTAGAGGAAGAAATTATTGTTGAAAATATTATTGATATCATGCCCAATTAATGAGAATAAAAGATAACATCAGTTGATGAATCAAGGAAGATTAAAAATATTACACTTGATTATTTATTCGGAACTATTTTATAGTATGAGGGTAGGCTATAAAGAGATTCTGAGAAAGCTAAATAAATAATGGTGGAATTTCTTTTACCTTTACTTCAAATCTGATAAAATCTCAGACTCCAGAGAAGGTTGTTAAGTCATAAAAAAAGGTTTTTGTTCAATCCAATTCAAGTGATTCTGAACATTTTGAGAATGAGTTGGATAATCTTACTCAAAAAATGAACAATATTGTTGGAAAAAATGATTTTTAGTATCATTATAAGATAAGTAACAAGTATATAAATGAAAATAAATATTTAGAAGTCACTTTTTATGAATGAAAAATATCTGGACATATCTGACCTGACTGTCCCAAGTTGAAAAGAAAAGATAGGAAGGAAAGAAATTTTGATAGTAATAAAAGAAATTATTACAAGTCAAAAGGGAAGAAAGTACTAAAGGATAAAGACTCTTAGAGTGCCATTGGAGGATATTCTTATGATGATTATTTAGACAATGAAAATTCCAAAATGAGAAATATTGGTCTCTATGCCAGAATATATTTTGAAAATCAATGTCTTATAGATAAGGTACACACTTCTGATTCTTTAAGAAATATGTATTTAAATTTAAACTATCCTGATGAGAAAAAATATATTTCTTATTATAAATAAACTTCTTTAGTATATGATAATACTTAAAATTCATATGAATAAATCTCTAGATTTTCTAAACTGCTTGAATATGAAAATTGTAAAGTTAGTAAAAAACTTGAAAAAGAAAATACTAGAATAAATGTTTTAACAAAATAAGTATTATATCTTTCAAAATATATTGATAAGAAAGCTTTTTAAATTGATTCTATTTATAAAATCCTTGAAAAATATAATTCTGAGAAGGATAAGATTTTTAATGATTTTGAAAAAGTCATTTCTGAGATTTTTTTTAAAAACTCACTTTTGAAACTAATACTAACGAGGATAAGAATTTAGTTATAAAACTATAGTCTGAAATTTTTATTTAAATAAACTTTTATCAACCTTATCATTGGTAAGGAAGTATTTGATAAAATCTATTAACAACTTCTTCCATAAGGTAATAGTTCAGGAATGAGATATACTCATTCAAAACCATTGTTTAGTAACAATTATTTTGTTCATGAGAATGCCCCATTTTTCACAAAATGTAAAAGTGAAGTTTACTAGAATAAAAATTATTCTTTAAATAAAATTCAATATTTAGGATTTCACAAAGCACATTTTTCAAAAAAAAACATGGATTCATAAGATTTTGTTTTATAACATTTCTAGACCCAAGAATGTTTGGGTTCCAAAAGTCTAATTATTTTGTTTTTAGGAAAACAAATAAAGTACCAAAAATAAGAATACATGGTACACGGATAGTGGTTGTTCCCGACACATGACTGATAAAAAATACTTCTTTTAAAAGATTATCAAAATTAAAGGTGAAAGATTTACTTTCAGGCATAATGGTTAAGGAAATATTATTGGTATAAGTAATATTATTCTTATTGAAAAAGATTTAATTTCAAATGTTTTATTTTTAAAATGTCTTAAAAACAACCTTATAAGAATAAGTTAATTATATGATGAAGGTTACCTAGTTAATTTTAGGAATGATAAATGTGTAGTACACAATTCTAAGGATGAATTTATTCTTTTTGCTCATAGGCATAAGAATGTTTACACACTTAACTTAGAAGACCTTAGGAGCCAAGACTTACCTTGTCTTAGAGAAATGAAAGATCAATCTTAGTTATAGAATATAATTTTAGGAAACTATAACCTTATGAAATTATGTAAATTAACTAAGAAAAGACTTGTTAAGGATCTATCATAATATATATTTGATTCTTTAAAAGTATGTGACCCTTGTCAATATGGAAAGCAACATAAGTCAAGCTGTAAATATATTAGTGAAGTATCAACTAATGATGCTTTAAAATTAGTACACATGGATATTTTTGGTCCCACACAAAATGGAAATATTGGAGGCAAGTATTATGTATTTTTTTAGTTGATGATTACACTAGATATACATGGGTCTATTTTATAGAAAATAAATCTGAATCCTGTTGTTATTTTAAAAGTTTTGTACCTAAAGTTAAAAATAATAAAAATATTCCATTGATAACTATTCATAGTGATCATGGTAGAGAATTTATAAGTTCTGATTTTAAAACTTTTTACATTAATAAAGGCATTAGACATAACTTTTAAGCTCCTATAACTTCTCATCAAAATGGTGTTTTTGAAAGAAGAAATCGTATTATCCAAGAAATAACAAGAACCATGTTGATTGAATTCTAAATTTATAAAAAATGTTGGGCTGAAGATATGAGTACTACTTGTTATACTATAAATTGAGTTTTAATTATACCATTTCTTAATAAAACACCCTATGAGTCATGGACATGCCGAAAACCAAAGGTTTCATACTTCAAAGTATTTGGATGTAAATTATTAATCTTGAATACAAAAGATAATTTACATAAATTTTCAGCCAAATCTGATGAAGGTATATTCTTAGGCTATTTCACTACTTCTAAGGCACATAGTGTTTTCAATAAAAATTACTATACTGTTGAGAAAAAAGTACATGTCAAATTTGATGAAACTAATTTTTTTGTTTTTAAACAATCCCAACCTAAATATTTTGATGTATTTTCCAAAATTGATTCTCAAACTATGATAGAAGACTCTTATAATAAGGAGAATACTTGAGAAATTGTTTCTAAAGTATTCACTCTGGAATAATTTCTACCTTATGTTGATGAAAAAGTTTTAAAAAACCCAAGATAGTTATTTATTAAGAATCATCCTAGTGATAGTATCATTGGTGATGTTAATCAACCTATTAAGACTAGAAGTTCCTTAATAAATGAAGAAAAACATCTATAATTTCTTTCTCAATTTGAACCTAAAAGTCATAATGAGGCTTTATGTGATGAAGATTGGATTAAGGCTATGCAAGATGAAATAAATGAATTTGAAAGAAACAAAGTTTGGACCTTGGTTGAAAGACCTAAATAGACTTTAGTCATTGGAGTAAAATGGGATTTCAAAAACAAATATGATGAAAATGGAATAATAATTAGAAATAAAGAAAGACTAGTTGCTAAAGGTTATAATAAACAAAAGGGAATAGATTATAAATAAACTTATGCTCTGGTATGTAGACTTGAATCTATCCGTATTCTATTAGCCTTTTTAGCATTATTTAATTTGAAACTTTTTCAAATGGATGTGAAGAATTCTTTCCTTAATTTATATGTTTAATAGGAAGTTTTTGTTAAACAACCTCATGGTTTCGAAGTTACAAAATATCTTGAATACTTTTTATAAACTTAAAAAAGCTTTATATTAAGATAAGAAAGACCCTAGAGCTTGGAATGATAGATTAACATGATTTTTTTCTACAAAATAATTTTGTTAAGGGAACTGATGATCCAACTCTTTTTATAAATAAAGAAAACAAAAATGTTTTTATTGTTCAAATTTTTGTTGATGAAATTATATTTGGATCAACTCAACAATATTTAATAGATTATTTTTCTAATCTTATGAAATATGAGTTTGAAATGAGTATGATGGGTGAGTTAACATTCTTTCTTGGTGAAATCAATCCCATGTGGTTACTTATGACACCTTGGCAGTTGTTTCTAGCCTATGGTGATCAGGAACATGCCTCAGTGCCTTATAGTGGGATGACCTAGGTGATCTGTTGGATTGATCAAGGTTGGTTCATTACAAAATGAAATTAGAGCCTCTTGTTAATTGGGGGTAAATGTTATATTATATATAGGACCATTTGATCTCGAGTGGTAGGCAAAAAGGAGTTCCTAACCAGCTCTTGGTCATACTAAACCTCAAGTTACCATTGGTGGTTAAGAGTTTTTTTTTGAATTTGGATTTACAGTTTCTTATTCCCAAGATATTTTAATACTGTTTTTTCTACTATGAATATTATGGATTTATCAAGAGTTTTTTCAGGAAATTCCAAGTTTCAAGGTGAAATTTGATGCAATCTTGTAGGTATACAGTTAAGGTGCATGATAATTCAAACCATGTGTTGACCATGAAAAACCATTTTGGGTAACTTCTAATGGAACTCTCATAGTTGTTTTGCGGTCTGAAAAACCATACGACCAGACCATAAACAATGATAAACCGTTATAAATTTTATTATTTTTACTCATTTGGTTATCTTTTCTTCTCTTATGATTGATGATGCTTATTTGTGAGTATTTGGATGGAATTTTATGGATGATGAGGATTTTTTTGATAAATTTTAATTTTTTTATACTTTGGTATTTAGGTGTAGAGACCCAATTTTTACCTTATAAGACTTTGAAATATTTATACATATATTTCTAGATCCAAGAACTGAGACGATATGAAATTCTGAGGTCCAGTGTTCCTAAAATTAATTATATAAAAATATTAAATATATTTTATATTACGTGCACCCGATTTATTAATGAAAATGGAATAACTCTTAAAAAGAAACCCAGATCATAAATTTGAGACCACAGTTGAGTATAAAACATGGTGTTTAGTCAAGGTGAGACCTAAAATAGGTCGGCATGGGGTGTTTAGATATCTCACTCGTTGGAGGAATGTTCAGTAGATAAATAAATAAATAATTTTTTTAACCTAAATGAAATGTCAATAAGAATGCCTCTATGGAGAATCCTCCAGGGCTAATCACATAACTCCTGAGAGGATTACAGATCTTCTTCCCTTCCTTCCATTAGAGAATCACCTAGAACAACGATGAAACTCTGGATCAGAGCATATCAGAGTGTAACAAATGCAATAACTTCCTTCGATCGCTGGTGAGCACATTCTTCTACGAATAAAAATACAATATCTATGTAAAACTCTTCAATTAGTGTATTAAACCCATTTTTATTAAATTTATTGAGTAGATCAATCCATTATTTAATATATTCAAATTGTGGCCTAGGTATGTTCCCATGTACCAATTAAATTGTTCATTCAATTGTTTTCTAACCCTAGTTATCCCTGTTCTTGATCGTTGAACAAGAACACTTGTCAAATGATTCCTGTCAATTTGTTCTTATGCATTTACAGCTCAATTTCTTCTCTTTATTCACTATAAGGACCCCACGGTCCCGGTTCTACATTTTCAAAAGGTACCAAGTCCGATCAGACCCCCTAAATCATGACTAAATTACATGTGAGGGATAGATCGATGAATTCGGGACATATCTAGGCTGTTTACAAGACATGGGTTCTTATTTTGATGATTGGAGATAAAATCATCATTTATGGAGTGAATCAAGACGTGGAGTGAATACGAAGGAACCTATAAGGAATGATAGAATCTGATTTCTAGATAACGATGGCTGAAAACTATAATCCACGACCATATCGACCAATTTCGGACTGTGTGGAGGTGATACCTATATAGAAACAAACAGATTTGAAGCGTGGAACGCGGATCTGAGAAATTGTTAAAAACCTTACTAAATGCCTTGTATTGTGATGAAAACACGACATGTATCCCCTTGGCTATGATATCCAGGGTTTGGGGAATTAATAAGGATGACATGCCATGTAGACTCCCTACATGCCGTGTACCCCCTTTCCCATGTGGATAAGCCATGTATTGAAGCACATGGCTAGACACATGCCATGTGCCCAAGTACACAGGTTTGACAAGAGAATACAGGTGGAACCCCATGTGGAGAGGCATGTCATGAACTAAAGTATACGAACACGACTTGGATATGGGAACACGACCAAGAACACGGGAGGGACCCTGAGTGACATGGGCACGCCGTGTATATCTCCCACATTCCATATAATTCTCCATGGAATGGGAGCCGTGTACTTCTAGGGACATAAACATGTGATTTAGTGGGACCACATGCCATGTGGGTCCCCAAATACACCGTGTACCCCTTGGCTCCTTTTTAGGAAAATAAATCTTATGTATCACCTTAATCTTAACTCAGATATTTGCCTGCAAGTAGCCTATCATGAGTATTTCTCTACATAGAAAATGATGGTGTCCTTAGTTTTGTATTTTTAGATATGATGTGAAATGTTCTCGTCATGGCACTTATTGAGATGGAACCTGATGATGAAAGTGATTAGGTGGGATCACTAGAGGCTTCCTATAGAGTGAAACCCCCCATAAGCATGGGCACATGTTTTTTTACAGATACTTACCAAGTGGAACCCCTATCAAATAGGGCGCATGTCCTCAATGACTATAGTGGAACCCCCAATCAGACTAGGGAATGGGTCCTCAAAATATAGAGTGGAACCCCCCATCAGCATGGGCACGGGTCCTCTGCAGATAATTCCCGAGTGGAACCCATTTACCGGATAGGGCGCAAGTCCTTGATGACCAGAGTGGAACCCCCTATCACACCAGAGCATGTGACCTCAACCTATAGAGTGGAACCCCCCATAATCTTGGAAAAAGGTCCTCTACCTACCAAGTGGAACCCCCCATAGGATAGGGTATATGTCCTCAATGACAAGTGTGGAACCCCCTGCTGCATCAAGGCACGGGTCCTCTAAGGATACTTACAAAGTAGAACCCACCTAATGTACTAGGGCATGGGTCCTCTACTTGGAGTTTGTGCCCCTTTGACTGTGAAACATAGTGACGTGGAATGGGATTTCACACTGTTACTTTTGAGCATACGCGTGAGATGCTGAGCATCATTGATGGATATTTGGAATTATTAGTGATTGATAATTATAATTTATGCATACATTTTAGAGTATTTTAGTATATTTATTTGTGGATTTAAATGAACAATCTTTCCAATTTTGGAATGAATTGAGTTTTTTTATTTTTTATGGTATGAAATTATGAATAATTGGAAAAGGAATGAAAAGGGGTGTAAATATGATAAAAAGGAACCTTCACACCGCCTTGCTTCTCTCACGGAGCGACACCAAATTTTTGAGGAAGAATGAAGCTAGAAAACTGGAAAAAACACTGTTACACATCATGTACCACAAGTACACATTGTGTCTTCATCAAGGATGAAATATTATTCCAGAAGAAGTCATGATGGGCATACTTTATGTAAATAACAAGTACACATCATGTACCCTCAGTACATGAAATTATAGTGATAAAAATTTAAATTTATGAATGAGATTTGTACAAGATTCTCACAGATGCAGAGGAAACAAAAATAAGAAGTACACAATGTGTAAACCAAGTACACATTGTGTAAGTGGTCAAATTTCTAAAATCTCAGTCAAGATCCACGCATGCATAACGCGGATTCACAAAAATTGGATCTCCATTACATGATGTGTACCCACAATACACATCGTGACAAAGGCTAGGTAAAACCTAATTGAAGCCTATAAATAGAGGCATTGGATGGTGCTTTGGGCATTTGAATTTGATTAGAGATAAAGTTTTAGAGTGAATTCTTTGAGCCCTATTTGAGTTCTTTCTTTCTTTTCATTATGTTTTATTTTCTCTCTCCCTTTCATTTTCTCATCAATAGGATGAGGGGGTAAACCCATCTAGTGCTTGGGTGATGTAATCAGAGGGGGAAGGTGTATTGGATTTAATTTTTTTTCATTCATGTATTCAGTTTGTGTAACTTCTATTTTTAAACTCCAATCCATTTATTTTTCTTTTATCATGACCACTGATATTCGAATAAAAAAGTAACTTTAAAATTGTGAAACCAATTACCTTAAAAGGAGGAATGACCATTGTCAAATTTAGGAAAAATCAGGTTTAAATACTGTATTGAGACAAACTCAATTCAGTGAAATCCTATATTATTAGACCAAGGGAAATATGGTATTTCCATGTTGAGGAGGGGATACCATGACCATTGGATCTACCTCATCTTGACTCCGACACCAAATCAAGAATCAACATTTTTTCTAAAATCCAACTGCACCTGAACCCCTACATTACATTACCCCATCACACTTTCCAAATTTGTTTTCAACACAACAAATCAATCTACCTTGATTTCATATTCTGCTTTCATCAAATCAAACAAAACCCATATTCTCTCACCTCTTTATTCAATTAAATCTTTATAAATTCTAATCAAACTAATTTAACCATCTCTATGGGTTCAACCTCGAACTTCCACTTTACTAAATTCTTAATTAACTAAGTAGGATAGTTTTAGTTTATAATTTTTTTTGCATAGTACTGCAGGGAAGTAACGACATCCTATGGGGCTATAAAACTGGCGAAGTTTCCTTGGAAGGTAGATTTTTAGTTTTTAGGATTTTAATTTTTAATTTTGTCATTTTATTTCAATTTATATTTTTTACGTTGGGTGTGTTAATACTGTGGATTTAAGATTTTTTATTTTTAAATGTATTACCACAACACATGATCCAAAGGTAAAAAAGATTTTTATGTTAATCTTGAAGTGGATAAAAGCATAAATAAGTGTAAGGAAGACACGAACATAGCAAGTGTAGAACAAAACCAACCTACTGAAGTGATTCAGAGAGATCAGAGGCTTCATATGCTTGCTGACTACAGGTGGATGTCAAATACAGGATTAAAACCAAGCATCTTAGCACTCCCCATCACTGTAAATAACTTCAAGATAAATTCAGGAATAATCTCCCAAGTGTTTGTTCAAATCTTCATTTGGAAGTATGATGAATTTCACGATTTTCAAAACATCTCAAATAACACGGTAAGAATTTTTATTTTCCGATTTTCATTGCCTGATCAAGTTCGAGACTAGATTTAAAGCCTACCTGCTCATTCCGTCACTACATGGGATGATCTGGCTAGGAATTTTCTCACTCAATTATTTCCACCTTCTAAATCAATGGATATAAGGATAAATATCCTAAAATTTTGTCAATTTTAAGATGAATCATTATACTATGCATGGGAATGATATAAAGATATGACTCAGAAGTGCCCTCATCATGGTATAGAGACGTGTCTACTAATACAAACATTTTATAAGGTTTTTTCATAGGAAAATAGGTTAATTATTGATGCTGTAGGTAGAAGATCCTTTATAAAGAAGTTTATGGAAGAAAGCTACATTTTATTGGATGATATGTGAGTAATACTTTCCAGTGGTAAGGAGAAGGGACATAGAGGTAAGGCATCCATGAAATAAACAATAATGACTATATGGAAGCACATCTAGAGTCACTGACTAAAAATATGGACATCATGATGGGAAATCAGAAAAACCCCCAAGGTTTGTGTGTAGAAGATGTAAATTGTGCTGACTATAATCATGGAAATCAATTTAGGTGTTGGAGACCCCAATAATAACCACAACAAAAAGGGAAATGATTTCAACAAAGGCCACAAGGTTACCAACAACAAGCACCGTAAGGTCACACATTGACAATCCAGGTCCATTCATTAGAGGAGATGCTGGAAACATTCATGACTGCTTCTAGGGTTACACTCAAGGAGATAAGAGAAGAAGCATCATACCAAAAGGCTGAATTTCAGAATCTGGAGTGTCAAGTTGGCCAAATCACTGAGACACTTAGATAGAGAAAAAGCAGAGAGCTCCCATGATTCACTGAAGAATGCCCATGTGAATCTTTAAAATATATAGAGATTAGAAGTGAGAAGAAAACAAAGGGAATTGAAATAGAGTTTTTAGGATAAACACCATTGGAAGAAAGATAAGAGGAATTAAGAGAAGAGGAGGAAGTTGGAAAGGAACCAGTGACTGAAAATGAAGAAGAAGAACCACCTCAGTACAATCCAAGGATGCATTTTCCAGAGCAAATGATAAAAGTGAAGAACAATATGCAGAGAGGTAAGTTTATGGAACACTTTAAAAAATTACATATTAATATACCTTTTACAGAGGCTCTTGAGAACATGTTGACATATTCAAAATTAATGAAAGAGTTGGTAACAAACAAGAAGAATCTGAAGGAGATTGGCACCATTACACTAACACGAGAGTGTTCAGAAATGGTATCAAATGACATACATAAGAAAAAAAGAGATCCATGTAGTTTTTCAATTCATATATTTATTGGAGATAACAAATATGGGAAATCTTTGTGCGACTTAGGTGTGAGTTTCAATATCATGTCGTACATGACATTCAATATTTTTGGACTAGAAGGCCTAAATCCCACAAGAGTTTCACTTCAATTAGTAGAATCAACATTAAATCATCCACAAGGAATCATCTAATATTTCCCAATAAAATTCTACAAATTCTACTTCCCTGTTTATTTCCTAGTGCTGGATATGGAAGAGGAGAGGAATCCACTCATTCTGGGAAGGCCGTTTTTAGCCACAGGGCATGCACTAATTAATGTTAAAAATGGAGAACTATATCTAAGAGTTGGGAGTGATCAAGTGAGTTTAAACATCCACCATGAAAGGAAGAACTACGATGTGAAAGTGGAAAATGAGTTTAAAGAAAAAGAAACTGCTGAAGTTGAGGACCTTACCGATATTGAAGAATTACAAGAGTTAGATGCTGTTGTGGAAGTGTATTCTCAACCGAAGAAGAAAGAGAAGCCAAAGACCATTAAACTGAGGAGATATACTGATACCACTACATTTGAGAAAGGAAAATAGGATTGTATGATTCATTAAATTCCATTTAGTTCATCAATATTGAGGAAGAAATGGTGGATCGGTCCAATTGAGATAAAAAAAGTACTACTATCTGGAAGAATCAATCTATTCAGAAAATAAGGATAGGGGCCAAACTACATTGACAAGACACAACTGAGACCATTTAGGGACCCTGAAGAGATACAAAAATTTCAATCATCACATGAGCTAAAGCTGAAGGAGGTAAGGTCGAGCCAACAATGTTAAACAAAAGAGCTTATGGGAGGCAACCTAAGATTTTTGTTTTTCTTTATTTTATATTTTTTGAGGCATGCATTATCCAGCTCCAAATATTTATAAATTCATGGACAATGGCCTATTATTTCACTTGTTTATTTTTAATTTTTAGGACCATTAAGTCCCAAGTCAATATCAAGTAGTAGTAAGAAAAAGAATATGGAGGAAAAAACCAACACAAACATGATTGAAACACCAATTATAAGGGGAGTAAGAGTTTCAATTATATAATTTTATATTGTACTCCCCACATTGAAAATGTTTTAGATATTTAACTTCAAATTGAAAGCCCTACACTTGATTCATTCTTTACTCAACTAAACTATGAGACATAAACTACATAGGACTATTATTGTGCCATGTTTTTACATTTCTTTATTAATAAATTTTAATGAGAAAAATAGGAAAAATAATTAGTAGAGAAAATCACGTGGATTAGGATTTGATAAATCATGAATTAGAGGATCTTGTTAATCATTGTAGATGAAATTTTTCTAATAATTTCCCATGTTTTCAATTTCTGAAATTTTCATTAATTGATTTAATTATTTGTATTAATTTCCATGAGTAATTGACCCAACAATTCATCTCATTCCTCATACATCCACTAAGACAATATTTTTCCACTCTTTATATAGTATATTTCTTGAGAAAATTGATCATGTTTTCTTCTAGAACTTTATTTGCATTTTATAGAATCTATGACCAAATAGAATCATTTTTAAAATGATTGAGGTAATATTTTTTATTATCCCTATATCCTTGGAACTACCTTACATTAATCCTTTTTAAGCCCATAGAAGCCATGAATTTCCTGTTAGGAAATTAGCCATGTTACAAGCCTATTTTATCCATTCCTACCTTCCTATAAATGGTTTTCATGATATTTAAAAGAATAAGTGTGGGGGAGGAACATTATTAGGTGTACCAGGATATACTTTACTATGAATATTTTAATATGGGATTTTTTATTGTGATATGGGGAAGGTCATGTATCATTCATTTCATCTCATTATTCACTTCTCTTGAGAAAAAAAAAACATTTAAAAAAAATTGGTTGTGTCTTGGGAGGATCAAAAGTCATCCTTTTCAAAAATGATGATTTTTTATTGTTTGTGGTTAGGTGATGGATGTGATATTTGTCCCGAGAATATATTTAAAAAAGAAAATAAAAAAATGGGCAAGATAGTTTGATTATATCATCACACTTACATGTATCATGATCCCACTTTGAGCTTTTTAGGGAAGAGAGAGATGAAATTTTTAAAGGGAGACAATTATTGAGCTTATTTTTTATTATCATGCAAAGTACATTAGAGTTGAACCACCTTTTTGAGCTTTACTTTTTACATCATCTACCTACCTTTCATACACCTCAGAGTCATTTGATCCATAATGGTGAATCCCTCATGATTAATTGTGATTTTGTCTTTACGCGGTGGAGATGTTAGATGCCTTGAAATCCTATGGTAAGTTACATGTTTTTGAGGTATGTGATGAATTTAATTTTCATTTGTACCCTAATAATTATAAGAAAATTCATGTGAGGTAGATTTCAAGTGAAATTCATATTAATAATGTATTGAAAAATTGAAATGGGTGAATGAAAAGGCATGGCTATTTCAAAAGAAGAAAAGTAAAATAATTGGTTGACCTTTTTATTTGAAAAGTGAGGCATTGATGAATTTTCCTATGTGATGCTAAAATATTTTAATTTTCTATTCGATAAATTGCTTTCATTGAAATTGAATTTGAAGCATGGTAAGGTGGCCATCCTTTGTAGTATGTTGAGATTCCATCCTTGAGGACAAGGATGAATTAAAGTGTGGGGGATTTGATAAGTATAATTTATGGATACATTTTAGAGTGTTTTAGTATATTGATTTGTGGATTTAAATGAACAATCTTTCCAATTTTGTAATAAATTGTATTGTTTTATGTTTTATGGTAGGAAATAACGAATCATTGAAAAAATATTGAAAAGGGGTGTAAATATGAGAAAAATGAACCCTCGCGTGGCTTCACTTCACTCACAATGCGACACTGGATTATTGAGGAAGAAAAAATCTATAAAATTAGAAAAAACACCATTACACATCGTGTACCCATAATTACATGTCGTGTATTCATTAGGGAGGAAAGCTGCCGCTAGAAGAAGTCATAACGAGCATACATACTATAAACAACAACTACACATCATGTACCCTCAGTACACGACATGACTATAGTCAAAATTCAAATTTATGAATGATATTTGCACATGATTCTCACAGATGTGGTGGAAATATGGATAATAAGTACATGAAATGTAACCCAAGTACACATTATGTAACTGGTCAAATTTCCAAAATCTCATCTGAGATCTACACATGCGCCATGAAAATTCAAAAAAAGAAGATCACCATTAAACGATGTGTACCCACAATAAATGTTGTGATGAAGGTCAGGTAGAACCCAATTGAAGCCTATAAATAGAGGCGATGGCTGGTGCTTTGGGCATTCGAATTTGACTGGATACAAAGGTATGGAGTGAAGCTATTGGGCCCTATACGAGTTTTTTCTTTCTTTTCATGATGTTTTATTCTCTCTCTCCGTTTTATTTTATCATCACTATGATAAGGGGGTAAACCCATCTAGTGCTAGGGTGATTTAACCAAAGGGGGAAGGTGCGTTTGATTTAGTTCTTTTTTTTTCATTCATGTATTTGGTTTGTGTAACTTCTATTTTTAAACTCTTATCTCTTTATTTTTCTTTTATTGCGTTCATCGATATTCAAATAAAAAAGGAACCTTAAAATTGTGCAAATGATAACCCTAAAAGGAGGAATGACCATTGTAAAATTTAGGGGAAATTAGGTTTGAATAAAGTATCAAGACAAACTTGATTTGGAGAAATCCTATATTAACATACTAAGGGAAATAGGGTATTGCCGCATTTAGGAGGGAATACCATGACCATTGGATCTACCTTGTCTCAACTCCAACACCAAATCATGAATCGACCTTTTTTCTAAAATCCAACTACACCTGAACCCCAACATTACATTACCCTGACATGCTTTCCAAATATATTTTCAACACAACAAATCAATATGATTTTCTTTATTATTATGCTTTTGTCAAATCAAATTAAACCCATCTTCTCTCACCTCTTTATTCAATTAAATATCTCAAAATTATAATCAAACTAATTTCACCATCTTTGTGGGTTCGACCTCAAACTTCCACTTTACTACATTCTTAATTAATCAAGTAGGATAGTTTGAGTTTATAATTTTTTTTCATAGTAATGAAAGGAAGTAACGATGCTATGTGGGGTTATCAAATTGGCACCATTTCTAAGGATTGTAGCATTTTAGTTTTTAGGATTTAAATTTTTAATTTTGTCATTTTATTTCAATTTCCCTTTTTACTCTGGGTGTGTTCGTATTATGGATTTTAGATTTTTTATTTTTAAATGCACAACTAGAACACATGATCCAAAGGCAAATATGTTTTTGATTTCAATCCCGAAGTGTAGAAAAACATAAATAATTGTAAGGAAGACATGACCATGGAGGGTAAAGAATAGAATCGATCTACTAGAGTGCTTCATAGAGATTTGGGGATTCAGACGCTTGCTGACTACGAGCGACCATCAAATACAAGATTGCAACCAAGCATCCTATCACCCCCATCACTGCAAATCACTTTGATATCAATCCATCCATAATTTTTATGATCACAAACACTGTGAAATTAACCGGACTTCCTCACGAAGATCCAAACAAACACTTGGTAGATTTTCTCAAGCTCTGTGACACATTTCAATTTCAAAACCTCTCAAATAACATAGTAAGACTTCTTATTTTCTGATTTTCATTGCGTGATTGAGCATGAGACTGGATTCAAAGCCTACCTTCTCATTCTATCACTACATGGGATGAGTTGGATAGGAATTTTCTCACCCTATAGTTTCCACCTTCTAAATCAATGGATATATGGGTAAATATTCTAAAATTTTGTCAATTTGAAGATGAATCATTATACTCTGCATGGGAATGGTATAAATATTTGACTCGGAAGTGCCCTCATCATGGTATAGGGTTATTTCTACTAATAAATTTTTTTTATAAGAGTTTTTCATAGGCAAACATGTCAATTCTTGACACTGTAACTGGGGAATACTTAATAAATAAGTCATCGGAAGTAAGACACAATTTATTGTATGAGATGGAGATTAGTATTTTCAAGTGGCAAGGAGAAGGGTTACAGAGTAAAGGCATCTATGAAATCAAAAAACAATGACTTGATGACATCACAACTGGATTCATTAACAAAAAATATGGACATCATGATGGGAAATCATCAAAACCCCCAAGGTAAGTATGTAGAAGATGTGAATTATGCTGAATAAAATTGTGGAAATAAATTTCATGGATGGAGACCACAAAAAAAACCACAACATGGGAAATTATTTCAATAGAAGCCACAAGGGTACAAATAGAATGCATTATAAGGTCCCACACTGACGAGCCGGGTCCATTCATTGGAGGAGACGCTGGAAACATTCACGACTACTTCTGAGGTTGCACTCAAGGAGATAAGAGAAGAATAATCATACCAAAAGGATGCATTTCAGAATCTGGAGTGTCAAGTTGGCCAAATCTTTAAGACACTTAAAGAGATAAAAATAGGAGATCTCCCAAGATTCACTGAAAAATGGCCATGTGAAGCTTTGAAATCTATAGAGCTTAAATGTGGGAAGAAAACCAAAGGAAGTGAAATAAGTTTTCAGGACAACCACCAGTGGAAGTAAGAGAAGTGTAAGTAATAGAAGAGGAGGAAGAAAGTAAGGAATAAGTAGCTAAAAATGAAGAAGAGGAACCACCTCAGTACAAACCAAGGATTCCATTTCCAGAGCAGATGACATAAGTGAAGAACAATGTGCAGAGCAGTAAGTTTTTGGAACACTTTAAAAAATTGAATATTAATATACCTTTTGCAGATGCTCTTGAAAACATGCCAACATATGTTAAATTCATGAAATATTTGGTAACAATCAAGAAGAAGTTGGAGTATATTGGCACCATTCCACTGACATGAGAGTGTTTGGCAGTGGCATCAAATGAACTACCTAAGAAGCAAAGAGATCCAAGTATTTTTCCAAGTCATATATTTATTGGAACTAAAAAATTTGGGAAAGATTTATGTGACTTAAGTGCGAGTGTCAATATAATGTCATACATAACATTCAAGAGTTTGGTACTGGAAGGCCTGAAGCCCACAAGACTTTCAATTCAATTAACAGACTCAATAGTAAATCATCCACGAGGACTCATCAAATATTTACTAATCAAAGTTGATAAATTATACTTCCCTGTTGACATACTAGTGTTATATATGGAAGAAGATAGGAATCCACTCATTCTAGGAATCCCATTTTTAGCCACAGGGTGTGCACTAATTGATGTTCAAAATTGAGAACTTTGTATGAAAGTTGGTAGTGATCAAGTGAGTGTCAATATCCACCAGGCAATGAATAACTATGATGTGCAAGAGGAAAATGAGTTTGAAGAAATATGAACATATTAAGTTGAGGACATTATTGATATTGAATAATTAAAAGAGTTAGATGCTATTGTGGAAGAGGATGCTCAACCAAAGAAGAAAGATAAGATGAAGACCATTGAACCAAAAAGAGATACTGACTCCACTACATTGGAGAAATACAACAAGCATGGAGATTCATGAAATTATATTGAGTTCATCAGGATTGAGGAAGAAATGGTGGATTGATCCAATGGAGATCAATAAAGTACTGCCTTCTAGAAGAATCAAGCTATTTAGAGAACAAGGATAGGAGCCAACCTACATTGAAAGGACACAACTGAGACCATTTAGGGACCCTGAAGAGGTAAAAAAATTTCAATCATTTGTCACATGAGCTAAATCTAAAGTAGGTAAGGTCAATCCAATGATGTTAAACAAAATCACTTTTAGGAGGAATCCTGAGTTTTTTTTCTCTTTTTTTCTATTTTTGAGTCATGCATTCCACTACTGGAAATTCGGGCTATATCCACGGTTCTAAACCGTGGCTATAGGCCCTTAAACCATGGCTATAGGTAATAGCCATGGTTTGAGGAACCGTGGCTAAGTTTGGCGTGGCTATAGGCCCAGTCCTAGAGCCACGGTTCCAAACCATGGCTGTATACCTAATGCCACGGTTTGAACCATGGCTATACTAAAGGCCGAACAGGCTTTATTTCCACGGTATAAAACCGCGGCAATAGGTCTATGTCCACGGTTAAAAACCATGGCAATAAACCAATAGCCACGGTTTAAAACCGTGGCTATAGGGTGTCCAAATCCATAAAAAAATACCCCCCAACCCCCACGACACCCCCTGGACACCCCATGGACACCCCCCTGGACACCCCCTGGACACCCCCTGGACACCCCCTGGACACCCCCTGGACACCCCCTGGACACCCCCTGGACACACCCTGGACACCCCCCTGGACACCTCCTGCACCCCTCCCCTATGCCCTGCAGACCCCCCCTGCCCTCCTCCCAACTGCCTTGCAGACCCCCTGCTGAACAACCCTCCCCCCCGCACCACCTGGACAACCCCCTTGCACCCCCATGCCCCCCCTGGATAGCCCCCTTGCACCCCCCTGGACAGCCCCCTTGAACACCCCCTGCACCTCACTAGACTGCCCCCCCGGACATCCCCCTTGCACCCCCACAGGACAACAGTAAGGCAAAGAGCTGAATGATTCCAGTTTTGCACGGTCTGAAAAAGAAATTTCAGCGAAGGGTTGACGTGAAGGAACAATATGTCCCTGGGCTACAATTGATTCCACTTGATGATGAGGTGACAATTCAGAACATGCTGCTAGGTACAATTGATTGTTGCAGATTGGGGAAGTTTGTCTTACCTTATGCTCTCGATGGACAAGCCGTACGAACTCTTTCGATGGGGTTGGAGCCTAGTAATAAGTCATCAATGGAGCCTAGACCATGTGTTGAAGATTCAGAAATTTGTGGTGCTAGAGTTCAAAGGAAAGGAGATGATTCAGAGGTTGAGTATGGAGACGGACGAGGAAAACCTTTTTTATTTGCAGTAAACAGTCCAGAAGTGTGCCTTAGAAGTTTCCAGACTGGTTCTTTTCCTTGGTTAGCAGTTTCATGGAAATTCTACAGAGCTGTTGTTCACTACTTGTTACCTGGATGGGTGAATGCTGTTGTTCAGTTCAGCAAGTGGAGGGCATTTTGAATACTGCAAACTTGATAATCACAAATAAAGAAGATCACCATTTCCCAAGTTGCCGATCAAATAGACTTTGCTCCAATGCTTCTGAAATTGAATGGAAAAAGGTTCAAATAGATATGTGTGGTGCCTATTTGCTCATAATGGGAACTACGGTTAATTTGTTAGAAAGCATGGTAGTACGAGCAAAAGCGAGGATTCGGGAAACATGTATTTTAAGGTTCAACGTGCTGTTCAGTTTCAAATTTTCAAGGTTGACCAATCAAAATTGGTTGTAGATGCACACCCAACCTACACCCCTCCCCCCTGCACACCAGCAGCCCGCCCCCCTCCTCCCCCCTTCACACCAGACCCGGCCTCCCTCCCTCTTTGCACTGCACCTGACCCCTGCACACCACCCATCCTCCTCTACTTCATCCCTACACCGAACCACAACACCCCCCTACCCCTACCCAGTCCCCTCCCCCATGCTACTTCCCCCCCCTCCCCCTGCTAGTTCCCCCCCTCTCCCTTGCCAGTCCTGCCCCCCCCCCCCCCCAAACCCCCTAGGATAGACCCCCCCCAGACCCTGGACACCCCCCCAACTTCCATCCCCCCACCCAGGACAGACCCCCCCCAGACCCTGGACACCCCCCACCCAAATTCACTCCCCCATGCACCCTTTCACACCAGCATGCCCCCCAACCTCAGCCTGCCCCTCCCCCCTGTTGGACACCCCTCCACCCTGCTGGACACCCCTCCCCCCTACTGGACAGCCCTCCCCCCCTACTGGACAACCCCCCCTACTGGACATCCCTCCCCCCTGCTGGACAGCCCTCCCCCCTTCCGGACAGCCCCCCCCCCTACCGGACACCCCTCCCCCCAAACCTCCCCCCTGCTGGACACCCCTCCCCCCTGCTGGACAACCCCCCCCTGCTGGACAGCCCCCCTCCCCCTAGCACCCCTGCACCTGCACCCCCCTTCCCCCTGCCCCCTCCACCCTCCCCCCTGCCCCTGCCCCCTTCCCCCTGCACCCCTGCACCCCTATCCCCCTCCCCCTTTCCCCCCTGCCCCCCTGTACCCCCAACACCCCCACCCCCCGCACCCCCCTGACCTTGCCCCCATCCCCCCTGCCCCCATCCCCCTGCCCCCTCCCCCCAGCACCCCCAACACCCCCTGCAGTACATATACATGACTGGGGATTTGGCTCCCTCTCACTCAAGCCAGGTGCAGTACATATACATGACTGGGATCGGAAATTCAACCCATATGAAATTGGTAAGACCTCAGTTCAGGTATGGGTTAAAATCTATGGCTTAAACTGGGTTTTATGGCATCCTAGAATTCTATATGACATTGCATTAGCTGTTGGAGTTCCAGTTAAGATGGATCGAGAAACTGAAATAGCTCGATTTGGCCATTATGCTAGATGTCTAATTGAAATAGATCTTTTCTCCACATTAGTAGAAATTTTTTGTTTATCTACTGATGAAGAGGAGCTGGAACTTAGTGGAATTTGAGAACATACCAAAATTTTTCCCAGATTGTAAGGTCATTGATCATGAGGTTAAAAACTGCAGAAGATCTATTATTTTTACCCTTTGTTCTCAATGAGGACATGATCATAAATCATGTTACAACCTTGATTTGGAGAGGAAAACAATACAAAGCAATAAATCTTGCACCTATGGTTCTGAAAACCCTGTTAATAGGCAGTTTGCTGAGCCTGTTAATCAAGGGATGGTTGTTTATGACTCCAAGAATGATAATGAGAAGGTTTGTACGCCTAGCCATAAAACATGGGCTGAAAATGTGGAAGAAGTTGTGGATCCTGCACCTGCTCTCCCTGTTACTACTACTGTCCATTCCTATGCTCAAGTGGTTTCTCAAAGAAAGGAACCCATGCCCCCTTCACTGTGTCAATCTGATTCTGCTCAGATTGACACTAGTAAGGAGGTTTCCTCCTTGGCTGGTGTGGCCAATGAAAGTCTCATGGCATAAGATTTACTTTCTGCTACCTCTAGTGATGCCTCTAGTGCACAGGTAAACATAAATATGAAGGAAGATGGACAAGACACAGTGAAGGAGGAGGATATTGTTAATAAACAAAACCAGCCTGCCTCTGTTTCTCATTTTTTTGAATCTGGGAAAGTGTAGTGTGGGATTCCTGCTTCTGCTGACCATTATGTTGATGCAAAAGCTGCTACACCTGGTTCTAAAGAAGTATTTATACTTATAGGGGATCCTTCTTCTGATCAGACTACTTCTTCTAGTGTGCAGGTGGTGTCAAAATCAAAGACAACAAAACAGATTGCTGAACAGCCCCACCCCCTGCCGGACACCCCTCCCCCCTGCCGAATAGCCCGCCCCCCTGCCTGATATCCCACCCCCTTCCGGACAGCCCGCCCCCCTACTGGACAGCCCCACCCCCTTCCTGGACACCCCTCCCCCCTTCTGGACAGCCCTCCCCCTACTGGACAGCCCTCCCCCCTGCTGGACAGCCCCGCCCCCTGCTGGACAGCCCTCCCCCTGCTGGACAACCCCGCCCCCTGCTGGACAGCCCGCCCCCCCTACCGGACACCCCTCCCCCTTTCCGGACACCCCTCCCCCTACTGGACACCCCTCCCCCCTGCTGGACAACCCTCCCCCCTGCTGGACAACCCTCCCCCCTGCTGGACATCCCTCCCCCCTGCTGGACAGCCCCTCCCCCTGCCTGGACAACCCCTCCCCCCCCAGCTGGACACCCCTCCCCCCAGCTGGACACCCCTCCCCCCAGCTGGACACCCCTCCCCCTGCTGGACACCCCTCCCCCTGCCTGGACAGCCCACCCCCCCTGCCGGACACCCCTCCCCCCTGCCGGACACCCCTCCCCCCTGCCGTACACCCCTCCCCCCTGCCGGACAGCCCTCCCCCCTGCTGGACAGCCCCTCCCCCTGCCTGGACACCCCTCCCCCCTACTGGACACCCCTCCCCCTGCTGGACACCCCTCCCCCTGCTGGACACCCCTCCCCCTGCCTGGACAGCCCATCCCCCTTCCGGACACCCCTCCCCCCTACCGGACACCCCTCCCCCTACTGGACACCTCTCCCCCTGCCTGGATAGCTCTATTGGTACTCACACAATTTTTGGGAAATTTTCTCAGTCGTGGGGAACTCAATTTGGTTGGATATACATACCGATAACCCAAGGTTTGGACACTATGTGATAACCCATGTGAATGTGGACATGTATATAATGATTCTAGAAGAAGTAGTTTTAACTAACTAGATAAATGTATAGACTTTCTGATCCAATACGAAAGGAAACCACAATTCTACATGAATTATATGTTTTTTCCATCATTCTCCAGAATGTAATAGGGACAAGGAGTATTCTTTTTACAATATGAAGGGGAATTATTTCTCTAACTATGAAAGTTGGAACGGTAAGATGAATATTCCAATCTATGACTTGGAGAGAAAATACACTACTGTCCCTTATAATGTGGATAAGATAGGGGTTATATCAGTGTAGAAGGATACTGTGAAAAATACAGACTTAATAACTTCAACATCACCTTAGGATGGTCCTTCTAATGAAAAAAACATGGATTATTCTTAGTGTGTTGTATTTACTCTAGAGGGCCCACCCCCGGGAAAATCCTTGAATGAGGACAATGTACCCCTTCCTGATAGAGATATAAACATTGGATAGAACATCCAGTTCGAGGGGCATGTATTTTGGGGGCACCTTTCCCTGATGTTTTGTACAGATCCAAGGGACTGTTGGTATTTGAAACTTTTTAGAAAATCCTAATGTAAATACTCACGAATGGGAAAAATAGGCAGAAAGTCAATGTGGACCTCTATACAAATGTAGCTGGTCTTGAAGAGAGTACTTCAAATGAGGAAACATTTGATGGCATGCCTACATAGAGGTGTTTCTTTTAGGATGCTTTACCTAACCTGATTGCATCTCATGGTTCTCAAGTGGTGAAAAATGGGAAAAAATTATTGCAGGTTCCTACCTATCATTAATTGATGATGACACATTATGAGGGACCGCTCATGCATGTTTCATACATAGCTATCTGGGAACAATCCAGGAAGAAAACCTCAACAGGTTCGCTGAATATGAGTACACCCAAGGATCATCAAAATAAGTTGCAGTAGAATCCCTTACCTACTAAAAATAATGATCAGTATGGGGTTTCACGAAAGTACCTGCTGCAATGATTACTAATAATAATACCTCCATAGATTCACAATCTTATCCTAGATAGTATATGGATAAATTTACACACTTAATGATGATGAGGAAATTTCAATCAGTTAGAAGGTTATCATCACCTCCAATATGGTAAATGAAGATGAATATCCAAAATCTAAATACATGTATGATAAAGGCATGGGTAGTGACCCAAAATTAAAGAACAAGAAAAATAATTGGAGTAATGGTATGGAGAAACTGCCCCTTCCCCCCTCCCCCCTGCCCCCCTGCACCCCTCCATCCTACACCCTGCCCCCTGCCCCCTCCACCCAGCCCCTTAGCCTACACAACACCCCCTGCACCCCCCCTGCACCCTCCCTGCCCCCTGCCCCCCTCCACCCTCCCCCTGCCCCTGCCCCCTGCCCCCTGCCCCTGCCCCCTAACCCCCTCCACCCTGCCCCCCCTGCACCCCTCCACCCTGCCCCCTGCCCCTGGACACCCTCCTGGACACCCCCTGGACACCCCCTGGACACCCCCTGGACACACCCGGGACACCCCCTAGACACACCCTGGACATACCCTGGACACCCCCTGGACACCTCCTAGACACACCCTGGACACCCCCCAGACACTCCCCTAGACACCTCCTGCAGACCCCCCCAATGAGTGCTACATGAGATGAGGGAATTATGGAAGGAATTTCATCTAAAACAGCCAAAAGCAGACATTGAATTTCCATCACAATAGGCTGATCCGGTTCAGACGACATGTGCAGAGGATGAGGATGATCTGGTTCGGACAACATGTGAAGAGGATGAGGAAAAAGAAGAATTACCGAACAAATATTATGTGATACATGTACAATAAAATATTCCAGACAATTCCAAACCAATGTTTTCAGTTGAATTGAGCCTTTGTACCACCTGCTATGCACGTTTTGTGGAAAGATGGATGAGAGGCAGCGCTGAGAGGAGATATAGTTTAAGAATGAAGAAATATGAAAAATTATAGAGCTAACCATTCAATGTTTCTCTAAGGAGGAGTAACTGCCGCAGGGTGTCATCCTGGAGCAGGGCCAAATCACGGCGTGACCGCGGCGTGACCACGGCGTGACCGCGGCATGACCGTGGCATGACCGCCGTAGGGTGTCATCCTGGAGGAGTAACCGCCGCAGGGTGTCGTCCTGGAGCAGGGCCAAATCATGGCGTGACCGCGGCGTGATCGCGGCGTGACCACGGCGTGACCGACGCAAGGTGTCATCTTGGAGGAGTAACCGCCGCAGGGTGTCGTCCTGGAGCAGGGCCAAATCACGGCGTGACCGTGGCGTGATCGCGGCGTGACCGCCGCAGGGTGTCGTCCTGGAGGAGTAACTGCTGCAGGGTGTCGTCCTGGAGCAGGGCCAAATCGCGGCGTGACCGCCGAAGGGTGTCGTCCTAGAGAATTAACCGCCGCAGGGTGTCGTCTTGGAGCAGGGCCAAATCACGGCGTGACCGCGGCGTGACCATGGTGTGACCGCGACGTGACCGCGACGTGACCACGACGTGACCACCGCAGGGTGTCTTCCTGGAGGAGTAACCGCCATAGGGTGTCATCCTAGAGCAGGGCCAAATCACGACGTGACCACAGCATGACCACAATGTGTTGGCCCGGTCCAGCGACATCCCCGGGGCAACATCTTCCACTTAGTTTCAAATAGGATGATATGGATGGCATGAGAGGATGTTTTCTCAGAAGATTTAAAGAAATGAATGCTAATCTGTGATGAATAGAGGATTGGATGACCCCTGATATACCTAATTCGGTGAGGTTTGGAGATCTAGAAATGTGTAGGAATACCTAGAGGAATACCCATGGGATCAGGAAAATCACAGGTTACATAACATGCAATATGACATTACTGGTACTGTGGGACCCCTGGGCTGTGGAACTGGGCTTTTGGTTGGATTTAAATATCACATGCCATGTGACAACTGGACAACCCCACTGGACACCCCCTGCACCCCCTGGACACCCCTCCCCCCTGCTGGACACCCCCCCTGCCGGACACCCCTCCCCCTGCTGGACACCCCCCCATGCCACTGATAAGTGCAGAATTGTACAGAAATTCTGCAATCCATCCTCTATTAATACTTCGTTGAAAGATGCTCTGAAAGGGAAAAATATTAATACCAAACACTATGTTAGAAAAAAATACAAAGAAGGTTAAAAAGAGGTCACCTGGGGTACCAACAACCAACATACATGAATCAAGAAATAGAAAATAGATTGTTACCAACATTTTTTACACAACCAGAACATGTCTAGGACCATCATTACAGACCTCACCCTATAGGTTACACATGACATATACTAATAGGGCTGCCACATTTTACTCTACCTGCTGTTACACCTATTCATGCTCCTTCTCAGCTAGACATTCCTCAAGGACAGCCCCTCCCCCCTGCTGGACAGCCCCTCCCCCTGCCTGGACACCCCTCCCCCCTGCTGGACACCCCTCCCCTCTGCTGGAAAGCCCTCCCCCCTACTGGACACCCCTCCCCCCTGCGGGACAGCCCCTCCCCCCTACTGGACAGCCCCACCCCCTTCCTGGACAGCCCCTCCCTTACCTGGACAGCCCCTCCCCCCTGCTGGACAGCCCCGCCCCCTGCCTGGACAGCCCCTCCCCTTGCCTGGACAACCCCTCCCCCTGCTGGACAGCCCTCCCCCCATGCTAGACACCCCTCCCCCCTGCCGGACAGACCCCCCCCCCCTGCTGGACACCCCTCCCCCCTGCCGGACACCCCTCCCCCTGCCGGATAGCCTGCCCCCCCTGCCTGACAGCCCGCCCCCCTGCCGGATAGCCCGCCCCCCTGATGGATAGCCCCGCCCCCTGCCTGGAAACCCCTCCCCCCTGCTAGACACCCCTCCCCCTGCTGGACATCCCTCCCCCCTGCTGGACATCCCTCCCCCCCTGCTGGACATCCCTCCCCCTTGCTGGACAGCCCTCCCCCCTGCTGGACAGCCCTCCCCCCTACTGGACAGCCCCGCCCCCCTGCTGGACAGCCCGCCCCCTACTGGGCACCCCTCCCCCCTTCCGGACACCCCTCCCCCCTGCTGGACACCCCTCCCCCTGCTGGACAGCCCTCCCCCCTACTGGACAACCCCTCCCCCTGCCTGGACACCCCTCCCCCCTACTGGACAACCCCTCCCCCTGCCTGGACACCCCTCCCCCCAGCTGGACACCCCTCCCCCTGCTGGACACCCCTCCCCCTGCTGGACACCCCTCCCCCTGCCTGGATAGCCCATCCCCCCTTTCGGACACCCCTCCCCCCTACCAGACACCCCTCCCCCTGCCGGACACCCCTCCCCCGGCCTGGATAGCTCTATTGGTACTCACACAATTTTTGGGAAATTTTCTCAGTCGTGGGGAACTCAATTTGGTTGGATATACACACTGATAACCCAATGTTTGGACACTATGTGATAACCCATGTGAATGTGGACATGTATATAATGATTCTAGAATAAGTAGTCTTAACTAACTAGATGAATTTATAGACTTTCTGATCCAATACGAAAGGAAACCACAGTTCTACATGAATTATATGTTTTTTCCATCATTCTCCAGAATGTAATAGGGACAAGGAGTGTTCTTTTTACAATATGAAGGGGAATGATGTCTATAACTATGAAAGTTGGAATGGTAAGATGAATATTCCAATCTATTACTTGGAGAGAAAATACACTACTGTCCCTTATAATGTGGATAAGATAGGGGTTATATTAGTGTAGAAGGATACTGGGAAAACTACAGACTTAATCACTTCAACATCACCTTAGGATGGTCCTTCTAATGAAAAAAACATGGATTATTCTCAGTGTCTTGTATTTACTCTAGAGGGCCCACCCCCGAGAAAATCCTTGAATGAGGACAATGTACCCCTTCCTGATAGAGAGATAAACATTGGATAGAACATCTAGTTTTAGGGGCATGTATTTTGGGGGCACCTTTCCCTGATGTTTTGTACAGATCCAAGGGACTATAGGTATTTTCAACTTTGTAGGAAAGCCTAATATAAATAATCACGAATGGGAAAAATAGGCAGAATGTAAATGTGGACCTCTATACAAATGTAGCTGGTCTTGAAGAGAGTACTTCAAATGAGGCAACATTTGATGGCATGCCTACATAGAGGTGTTGCTTTTAGGATGCTTTACCTAACCTGATTGCATCTCATGGTTCTCAAGTGGTGAAAAATGGGAAAAAATTCTTTCAGGTTCCTACCTATCATTAATTGATGATGACACATTCTGAGGGACCCCTCATGAATGTTTCATACATAGCTATCTAGGAACAATCCAGGAAGGAAACCTCACCAGGTTCGCTGAATATGAGTACACCCGAGGATCATCAAAATAAGTTGCAGCATAATCCCTTACCTACTAAAAATAATGATCAGTATGGGGTTTCACGAAAGTACCTGCTGCAATTATTTCTAAGAATAAGGCCTCCATAGAGTCACAATATTATCCTAGATAGTATATGGATAAATTTACGCACTTAAGTCGTGTATTATGGTATGACGATGATGAGGAAATTTCAATCAGTTAGAAGGTTATCATCACCTCCAATATGGTAAATGAAGATGAATATCCAAAAGCTAAATACATGTATGATAAAGGCATGGGTAGTGACCCAAAATTAAAGAACAAGAAAAATAATTGGAGTAATGGTATGGAGAAACTGCCCCTGCCCCCTACCCCCCTCCCCCCTGCCCCCCTGCCCCCCTCCATCCTGCACCCTACCCCCTGCCCCTGCCCCCCTCCACCCAGCCCCTTAGCCTGCACAACACCCCCTGCACCCCCCTGCACCCTCCCTACCCCCTGCCCCCCTCCACCCTCCCCCCTGCCCCTGCCCCCTGCCCCCTGCCCCCTACCCCCCCACCCTACCCCCCTGCACCCCTCCACCCTTCCCCCTTCCCCCCTCCACCTAGCCCCTATCATACTTCAATACATCCCGAAGATAATATCAAAAACACTTCAAGACATAAAATGACTATTTTCAACAAATATAACAAAAGACCAAAATATATGATGCAAGAACCACAAATCAAAGACCCCTCTCAACATACATGATGTAGTATGGTAAAAAGAAATTAATTAACTTACCAAAATGTTACCATCATACAAAATGGTGCCTTAAGAGTACTTTGGGTGCATATTTATTTTTCACCCTACGCCTATATTTTACCTACAAGAAAAAAAGAAAAAAAGATCAAAATAAATCAGAAGTAATTATGTAGAGAATAAATAATTGATAAGAAATATATTTTTGTTTATGTTCCAGAATACAAACATGTATCCTGCAAAAATAGTAGATGCAAGAACCACAAATCAAAGCTTACTTGAGAGGAAAATGTTTTGTTTTGAAAAGTTCAACTATTAGAAATTAGAGCTTCAAAAATTTCATCACCAGTTGCACCCTATCTTCATCAAACTATAAAAAGTTTATGGAATAAAGAAGGTGATACAATCATATCGAGCACAACAATTGAGTACCATAGAATTCATCTCATAAAAAAGATTTTAGAATTGGAACCATAAAACTATGATTAAATTTTTATTTTATGTTTGTAAAACTACATGGGAACAAAATAATATGTTAATATCACTATAATCAAAACCAATAACTGAGAAGTGAAGTTCACATAGATTCCTATTACCAAGAATGGATGTTCCACCTTGCTTGTCGGTTGCATGCCAACGTGCCCGCATTTGAACCAACACCAACCACCTCGTCCTATGGTAGAAATGATTAATTAGATATATGCATCAATTTGTAACAATAAATAATTTTTTTATCTAATTACAAACAAAGCATATAACTAATATATTAAAAACAAAAGAAATGAAGAACATAGAGTTCAAACAATCACACAAAATGCATGAATGATACCCACTAGTTACTATATTAACAACTTCAACACATATTCATGGATTTTAATGTAGATGCATGTTAACATTTGAAGTTCAAAAATGATTTTTAGTTAAACATTAAAATAAGCATACACACCATAATTTCAATACAAAAAGGTAGTAAAAAAGGAAGCAACAACCAACAGATTTAACAAGATGATTTCAACATACAAAATTTATTAAAAGGAAACTTCCAACCATTTATTTCAACTAAAAAAAAGAAGTGAATTTTTAAGTTTAAGTAGAAAAATCACAGAATTTAAACTATTACTCCCATGGTGTAGATGCTCTATTCATTTGAGATCATTGGAAAAAATTTCCCTTCTTTTCTTGTTGAATAAATACCTTTGGTTTCCAAAATTTCATCTCCTATAAGTGTAAACATATACATTAATTAATAAAATTTAAAGTTCAAAACAGAACAAAACTAGAGTAAAAACTAAGGTAGATTGGTTCAAAGTTACTATGAAATATAACTTCTCTAGATCTATAAAAATCGTTGAATCTATACTTCAATAGGATGTAAAATTATGCTCACCAAAGTACTAAAAAAATAGAAATTATAACGTACATTCACTTATTCTATGTGAATAACATAATTTTTTAATAAAAATAAATAAAAAGGAATGTTTAAACAATGATTTATAATTATAAAATTTAGGATTAGAAAAAAATTGTGTACCCTTACCTCACACTTAATTTGAAGTATATAATAAGAATTTAAACTCTTAAAAATTTAAGGGTGGAAGGAAAAAAACTGAAAATTTTCCTAGAGTGAAAGAAGTTACTCAAAATGGGCTGCCATGTGAAGTGACCCACCTAACTTCCTACAAAAAAAGACCTCAATCAAAAAAAATTTATTAAAGAAGGTCAAATAAAAAAACTAAAAAAAGTAACAAGATAATCTTGGGTTTATCCCCCCAGGGGTTCTATATTTAGATTGCTCACAGTTGAAAAATCATTGATTCAACCCCAATTAGATGGAGGATGTGTCTTCTTACTTAAGAACTAGCATAAAATCTTCTTTCTAGCTATAGTAATCAACTCAAATAGTTTTTTAACACCCCATTTTCATATACTTTTAATTTCACCACTTTGAAATTATAACTTCCTAGGAGTAGTGGAAAGGGGGGAAAAGGGGGTATATTCCCTCTTCTTAAACTTGAGTAGTGATGTGTATAAATAGTAAAAATTCAATTCTTGGATGTGATTTTTCATCCGATTCAATATCCTATATAAATTCATTATTAAAAACCACATATGTATCAATATACACTTTTTCATTAGTGCACAACTTCAAAATATCCTCTTTCTCTTCGACCACTCGCAAACTTTGAATTAAAATTAGATTTTTTGAGTTTCAAAAGTTTCTCATCAGGTGTATTAATAACCTTCTCATGTACCTATAGTAAATCATGAAGTTCACTTGAATCTACACAACATACATAGGGAGAAGAGAAATCAAAATCATACACAAAAAAATCACAATAATATAAAAGAAAAGCTTGTTCAATTAAATAAAAAACTTCATTAATTTGGTCATCTTGATCTTTTTAAAGAAAAAACGGTGATCCTAGGAGTGTTTCTAAGTTAGAAGTGATTTATTCAACGTCCTCCAACCTCTTATCAAAAAAAAAAATCCTCAATTTTATAATTTTTAAAGGAAAGGGTATCTTTAATTGGTTCATCATCTTATGATTTCACAAGAATTTTGAAAGGATTATCAGAAATATCCCACTACTAAAAGACCAACTTGGAGAGGTGGGTTACATTCCTTCTATTTGTCCTTTGAAATATTCATAGACCTAGTCCCCATTGGTAGAGAAAAATATGAGTAATACCTTTTATCTTTCTAGTTGACCCTCCCTATCTTACTCTTATCATACATGGATACATTTAATCCTGAACCTTGTCCTGTAAATCACCTAAAAAGTGGAAAGAACATTCATCACATGGCCAATTTTCAGGGACCTACTCCTCTCCAACGGTTCTGACCAGGTATTGTTCAAAATTCTGGACTAGTTCATCATATGAAAAAAGATCAAAATGGTTATACATCACACTACCTCCCACTTCTATAGAACTCTTCATGAATGTGGCCTCACTCCCTTAAAACTATTCCGATACATTGCCTCTTATTGAAAATAAGAAAATGGAGGGATTCTTGGGACCACCCTCATCCATATTCTTCAGTTCCATAACCGAGTAATGCTCATTGACACCATGGAGAGGAGGGCACGACACGGAGGGCGCGGCGAGGAGGTAGGGCTGGCCCGACCAAAATGATTGCCCAAGACCATGTTTAAAATGTTGCCCTTCAGTTTAGTAAACAAAGTACCAAAATTTTGAAATCCAATGAATGAAAAAAGCAATAAAAATCAGAAACTCAGTGTGAATCAAAAGAAAGATCTTTAAAATCTAATCACACAATGCATTGAAAAGATTTATGATAAATCTGATTGCAAAAATAATAACGATTATGATTATTATAAATTTGAAGAATAAAAATCAGGATGAAATGAGGACTGGGTTTAATTTACCTGGTCTAACAAAGGACGGTGAAAGCGTACATGGAGCAGGGCATGGGAGGTGGAGCTGGCCTCGGGAAAGTCCGCGCGTGCAAAGCGGGTATGGGAGATGGCGTCAACGGAGTGAGCATAATGTACAACAGAGGAGGTGGGACAGGGGCATCGCACAGGTGGATTGTGGCGGCTGGGGGAGGCGGAGGGATGTTTCCCCCTTTTCGTCTGTTGCCCTAGCCCGAGGGCTCATTGGGCTCGCCCTCGGGCCGGGCCTACGAGGAGGGCACGGTGAGGAGGGCGTGGCGCGGAGGAGGCGTCAGTGAGGAGACGTCGGGGAGGAGGGCGCGGCGAGGAGGGCGAGGCGAGGAGGGTGCAGCAAGGATGGCGCGATGCGGAGGAGGTGTCGGCATGGAGGCGTCGGGGAGGGGGAGGGCACGGTGGGGAGGAGGAATCATGAGGGGGAGGAGAAGGAGCCCGATGGGTTTGAAAAAAAAACGGGGCTGCTGGATATAGCCACAGATGAAATAATTAACCGTGTAAGTATAAAAGATATAGCCACAGACCTATAAACCGTGGATATAGGTCCGTGGCTATAGCTCAGATTTGTAGTAGTGTTCTCTCGCTCTAAATATTTCAAAATTCATTAACAATGGCCTGTGATTTCACTTGTTTATTTTTCATTTGTAAGACCATCAAGACCCAAGGTAGCAGCAATAAATAGAAAGAAAAAGAATATGCAGGAAAAAACCTACACAACCCTGATTGAAACACTAATTAAAAGGGGAGTAATAGTTTCAATTATGTAATTTTCTATTGTAATCCCCACATTGAAAATGTTTTATAGAATTAACTTCAAATTTCATGCCACACACTTGATTTATTCTTTGCTCAACTAAACTAGGAGACATAAACTACACATGAATATTATCATGACATGTATTTAAATTTCTTTGTCAATAAATTTGAATGAGAAAAATGGGGAAAAGAATTAGTATAGATAAGAAAATGGATTAGGATTTGATAAATCATGAATTAGAGGAGTTTATTAATCATTTTATATGAAATTTTTCTAAGAATTGGCCATGCTTTAAATTTCTGCAATTTTAATTAATTGATTTAATTATTCATATGAATTTCCATGAGTAATTGAACCAAACATTCATCTAATTCTTAAGACATCCATTGAGCCGATATTTTTCCATTCTTTTTATAGTATATTTCTTAATAAACTAGGGCATGTTTTCTTATAGATCTTTCTTTTCATCTTATAGAATCTATGAATAAACAAAATCATTTTTAAAATGATTGAGGCATTATATTTTGTTAGCCCTGTATCCTTGGACCTACCGTACATTAATCCTTTTTAATCCCTTAGAATCCATGAATTTCATTGTTAGTAAATGAGCCATGTTACAATCCTATTTTATACATTCATACCTTTATCTAAATGTTTTTCATGATATTTAAAATAATAAGTGTGGGGGAGGAACATTATTGGGTGCACTGGGATATAATTTACTATGGATATTTTATTGTGGGATTTTATATTTTAATATAGGGAAGGCCATGCTTCATTAATTGTATCTCATTATTAACTTATCTTTTGAAAAAAAAAACATTTGAAAAAATTGGTTGTGTCTTGGGAGGATCAAAATCCACCATCTTCTAGACTGAATATTTCTTATCGTATGTGGTTAGGTGATGGATGTGATATTTTTCCCAAGTATAGATTTAAAAAAATGAAAGAAAAAAGGGGAAAGAGAGGTTGATTATACCATCACACTTACATGTATAATGAGCCCACTTTGAGTTTTTTGGGGAAGAGAGAGATGACATTTTTAAATGGAGACAATTATTGAGATTATTTTTGATTATCATGTAAAGTAAATTAGAGTTGAACCTCCTTTTTGAGTTTTAATTTTTATATAATCTACCCACCTTCCCTATTCTTTAGATTCATTTGATCCATAATGGTGAATCCCTCATGATTAATTATGATTATATATTTACATGGTGGAGAAGTTATATGCCTTCCAAACCTATGGTAAGTTACGTGTTTTTGAGGTATGTTTTGAATTTAATTTTCATTTGTACCCTGATAATGAGAAGAAAATTCATACAAGGTAGATTGAAAGTGGCATGCAAATTAATAATGGATTGAAAAATGGAAATGGAAGAATGAAAAGTCATGGCTATTTGAAAAGAATAAAAGTAAAATACTTGGTTGACTTTTTTCTTTAAAAAGTGAGATGTTGATGAATTTTCCTATGTGATGCTCAAACAATTTAATTTTCCATTTGATCAATTGATTTTATTGAAATTGAGTTTGAAGCGTGGTAAGGTGAATATCCTTTGTAGTATATTGAGATTCCATCCTTGAGGATATTTATGAATTCAAGTGTGTGGGGATTTGAAAAGTACAATTTATGAATACATTTTAGAGTGTTTTAGTATATTGATTTTTGGCTTTAAATGAATAATATTGCCAATTTTGGAATGAATTGATTTGTTTTATGTTTTATGGTAGGAAATGATGAATCATTATAAAAGGCATGAAAAAGGGTGTAAATATGAGAAAAATTAATCTTTTCACCTCTTTTCTTTGCTCTAAGTGCGACACCATATTTTTGAGGAAGAACGAAGCTGTAAAACTAGAAAAAACACTATTACATGTCATGTACCACAAGTACACATCATGTATTTATCAGGGATGAAATCCACCACTAGAAGAATTCATGATGAGAATATATGATGTAAAAAACATTTACATGTCATGTACCCTCAATACACGACATGATGGAATTCAAACTTCAAATTTATGAATGATATCTTTACAAGATTCTCATAGATGTGAAGGCAACACAGATAAGAAGTACACGATGTGTAACCCTATTACATGTCGTATAAGCAGTTAAATTTCCAAAATATTAGCTGAGATCTACACACGCAACATGCGGATTAAAAAAAAGTAGATCACTATTAAATGACATGTACCCATAGTACACATGGTGGCAGAGGTTGGGAAGAACCCAATTAAAGCCTATAAGAGGAACTGGTTGGTGCTTTGGGAATTCAAATTCGACTGGTGACAAATGATTGGAATGAAGTTGTTGAGCCCTATCCGAGTTATTTTTTTTTATTTTCATTATGTTTTATTTTGTCTCTCCATTTTATTTTCTCATCACTAGGATGAGGGGGTAAACCCATCTAGTGCTAGGGTGATGTCTTTGAAGGGGGAAGGTGCATTAGATTTAATTCTTTTTTCAATCATGTATTCAGTTTGCGTAACTTCTATTTTTAAACTCCAATCTATTTCCTTTTCTTTTATCATGACCATCAATATTTGAATAAAAAATTAACTTTAAAATTGTTCAACTGATGACCCTAAAAGGAGGCATGACCATTTTAAAATTTAGGGGGAATTGGGTTTAAATATGATATCGAGACAAACTCGATTCAGTGAAATCCTATATTACCAGACCAAGGTAAATAGGGTATTGTTGTGTTGAGGAGGGGATACCATGGAAATTAGATCTACCTCATCTTGACTATGACACAAAATCATAAATCAAACTTTTTTCTAAAATCCAACTGCACCTGAACCCCGATATTACATTACCCTGACATGCTTTCAAAATCTATTTTCAACACAAAAAATCAAATTGCTTTGATCTCTTATTATGATTTCATTAAATAAATTCAAAACCATATTCTACCACCTCTTTAATTAAATATTTTGAAATTAAAATCAAACTAATTTCACCTTCTCTATGGGGTTGACCTCAAAATTCCACTTTACTACATTCTCAATTAATTGAGTAAGATATTTTGAGTTTATAAATTTGTTTTTGCATAGTACTATAGAGAATTAATGACGCCCTATGGGGATATCAATGAATTTTTTTCCTAGTATTATTTGTGAGATGAAGATACCCTTATTATATCATTTTTGGATTCTTTTGATTGATCATATATATATATATACATCTATATCCATACCTTTGGATTTGGTTACTCTCCTTCCATGGGTTGTAGAGAAAAATGAGGTATGACACATGCTTTTTGTGTTTAGATTATCATGGTTGGATGAGTCTACTCTCCTACTAAAGGTGGAAAAGACTCGGTGTGTATTTCATCTACACAGCGTGTTGATCACATTATGTTTGGATGAGGTTACTTCTATTTTTGTTTGGGTTGAGCTATTCTCTTTCACTGCTTTCTACATCCTATATACTATCTTCTATATTTTTATTCCTATTGTATCTCTTACTTCCCCCCTTTAATATTTTAGGTAATCCTACTAGGTATGTATATACTCACCCCTACATGGGATTTTCCTACATGTGTCATGTATTATGCAGACGACAGACAAGTCAGTGGTGACTTCAGAGGAGCTTATAGATACTTGGTACTTTGGACCATGTATGGTGGTCGCAACTTGGAGATGAGGAGGTGTGATCTCTTATAAATTTTTCCAATTTTTTTCAGGCTGGGACATATTTCTAGTTGTGGGTGTATTTTTTCCCATTTTAAATTTTAGTTTACACTACCACACTCTTGTATATTCTAGAGGTTTTACATGCATTGTTGTTCCCCTAATTTTTTTTTCATATTTTATTATTCTTTCTATGCACCTTTTCATCAAGATGGATCTATGTGTGTGAATATAGTCACTTAGGTAAAGGCCTCCCCTTATTATATAAGCCTTCGACACTAGTATCCACACCCTAGACTATAGAGGTGGGATTGGGGTAGTTACGGCTCAAGTCCCAGTTTGGGTTAGGTTGTGGTAGATTTTTATCATAGAAGTTAATTTCTTAGGATTTTGTTTATATTAGTCCCATTATGATTATTTGGTTGGGATTAGGGAAATAATTTCAATGTTTCTCAAGTGTGGATCTTAGGAAAGAGAATCTAGTAGTGGTACGGGTGGCTGACGTATCCATTCACCAAGACCATGACTACCTACTTATCGACTCGGCATACCAAGACATTGGTTCTAGGGATCAATGATATATGCATAATATAGGATCAAGTATTTTAATTCACTTCTTGATCCATATCCCCATTTTTGTTATATATATATATATTCTCATTTTATCATGGTACATCTTGATTAAATTTCAGGATGCCTCCGCGATGATATCCAACCAGGATACTTACTATAGATCGTAAAGAAGATCCAATAAACAATGGGGTACATCCCAAGAGATTATTCCTCTAGGGTTTCATGTAGAAGAACCTACAACTATTGAGTATTAGATCATACCAACCAAGTTGGCTGAGGATGCATGTAGGCTCAACACAGTCTGCAAGTTCTAGCACCAGAGGCCGCTGTGGTTCCATAGTGATCCAGATCCTCAGGAAGTAGAAAATTGGATAGAGTTGGTGGTCCATGTCTTCAAAATCATCCAGAAAGTGATGGATCAGGTGTTTTTAATGGAAGATAGATTTTTTCCATGGAGCATCTAGGCACTGGTGGATTCTTGTTACCCAGATGCACGATGAGTCAACACTGTTGTAGCCCGACTTCCAGAAACTATTTAATGTGGAGTAATACCCCTACCATTTGCGCTTAATTTGTATTTAAGATCTTTTGGAGATGTGACAGGGAAGGATGAAGGTGGATGAGTACACCATGAGGTTTAAAAACCTTACCTGGTACTCTCATGACATGATCCGGGATGGATACTTATGCGCACAGAAGTTTGAGTAGGGACTCCGCTGAGAGATTTGAGTCAGCATAGTAACCTTGTGCATCCCCACCTATGATAGGGTTTTAGAGAGAGAAATTGTGACAAAGATATTTTTTTTCACATCGATTCCAAAAATCTGGAGTTGGTAGTGGGTGTTATAGGGATGAGTCATTTGTAGTAGTTTGTAGGAACCAGAAGAAAGTATGTCGATATAGGAGACCTCCCCATGATCAGAATCAACATGTGGTTAGGGGAAGTATAGAGGGAAAGGGTATCCCAGATATGGGTGATGCTTTTCTTGTGACAAGTGAGTTCACATATCATGATACTTCCCAACTAGACATACTGTGGGGCATAGACAGATAGCTGATAGACCGTCATGGCAGAGGCAACACTGTGATCAAGGATCTCTTAGGAGAGTTTAGGGTGGTGCCCAGGGAGTTGAATTTGGAAGAGAAGGAGAAGCTATGGTAGGTGGAATATGCCATGATATCATTCCACCACCACCACCATACATCCCACTTCGGGCTTAGGGAGCTGGCGGTCGGGGCTGAGGATAGCCACAGGATTTGGAGGCTTATGGACCTATAACACACGAGATGATTAGTGGTACAATCTATTCTTATTTTACTCTTGTTCCAGTATTAGTAAACACATGTTCTAGTCATTCCTTAATATCTATATTTCTGATGTGAGAGATGGAGCTCCCAATTAAGGAACTAGCCCAACAACTTCATATTGAAGTTTATATTAGGAACACTTATTCTGTATATTTTAGCTACCAGCAGTGCGAGATATCTCTTGGTGGAGAGAGGTTCATGTGGTACCTTTTGGTCATCACGATGGAACCCTATCATCTTGTTAATGGATTTGTTTTCCATTTTTTTAGCCTAGATTGACAGTCAACATAGATGATTCAGATGCCTTTGCAATGATGGGATGAGATTCACCTTTATGGGTGAGAGAGATCTCATGGAGGAATGAGTGGGTTCTATGAGTAGGATCCTGTAGAACATCACCAAACAGTTGATGAGTTTAGACCTTGGTGTAGCGGTCTCTTCAAGCACTAGTATTCCTTTAGTTGTGTAGGATTATATGGACATATTCCCTGAGGAAGTTTAGGGACTAACTCCAAGGAGAGAGATGTATTTTTAAATGAATTTCATCTTGAACCTCTCCGATATCTTCTACGACATATCATATGGACCCTTCAAAGCTCAAAGATCTATGGTTAGAGTTGGAGGACCTTTGAGAGAAGGGTTTCATCAAGCCTAGTGTGTCCCCCTAGGAAGCTCTAGTGTTGTTTGTGAAAAAGGTGGATGTGAGCTTGTGAATTTTCATTGATTATCGCCACCTGAACTAGGCTATAATAAAGAAAAAGTACCCCTTACAAATGACTAAAAACCTATTTGACTAGTTGTGAGGTGTGAGATGGTTCTCAAAGATTGATCCCAGGTATGACTACCACAAGTTTAGGGTTCATGAGGATGATATTCCAAATCTTGAATTTTAATGTCGCTAAAGACACTATGAGTTCTTGGCGATGTCATTTGGTGCAAATAATTCCACTATCATGTTTATGGATTTGATGAACTAGATCTTCCACCCATAGTTGTACCAGTTTTTGGTTTTCTTTATAGATGACATACTCATCTACTCTGTATTAGAGGAGGAACATGCATATCACTTGAGAATGATTCTAGATTTTCTTCAAGAGCACCAGTATTATGGGAAGCTCTCAAAGTGCTAGTTTTGGATTCATGAGGTTCACTTTTTGGGGAATGTCATCTTTGAGCATGGTTTAGTCTTGGACCCAGAAAATATATATGTAGTGTTTACTTGGGATCCACCCAAAATCATTTCAGAGGTATAGATATTTCTTACCTTGGAAAGGTACTACAAGAGGCTTGTGGCATAATTCTATATAATTGCATCCCCTTTGACCGCCTTGAAGAAAAAAGGGAATACATTTACCGAGACTGAGAAGTTTTAGAGGGACTTCAAGGAGTTTAGGATGAGGCTAATGAGTGCTCCTGTGTTGAGAATACCAGAGGAAGGTGTGGAGTTTATAGTGTATTGCAATTCCTTAGGATCTGGGCTTGGCTATGTATTGATGTAGCGACAAGCAGTTATCGCATAATGGTTGTGGCAGTTGAGACCCCAAAAGTAGAACTATGAAACTCACAACATAGAGATGATATTTGTAGTCTCCACCCTGAGGATGTAGAGACACTACCTTCTAGGGGAGCGCTTTGTGGTTTACTCAGATGATCATAGTCACAAGTACATATTCACACAGAGATACTTAAACCTAAGACAATAGTACTGATTGGAGTTCCAATAGGAATATGACTTCGAGATAGTATATAATCCAAGGAAGAGAAATTTGGTAGCATATACCCTTAGTAGGAAGTCCCAATATTTCTTTGTGTAGGAGGCTTTAGAGAAGTTTACTTCCTTATAGATGACCCTAGTGGAGCAGGTGGGTACAACTTTTCTACAGTTGATGGCATTCAATCCTCTGCTTCTTGAGCATGTGAGAGAGTCCTAGCTGAGAGACATCAAATATGAGGTCTTATGTGAACATATATCCATGGCCCCCTCACCAAATGGATATTAGGATGGAGTGAATCACATCATCTTTTTCCAAGGATGAAAGATGGTTTCAGTCATGATGTGGGAGGAGGCGATGCGAGAGTTTCACACTTCTCCCCTAGATGTACATCCTAGTGTAGGGAATATGTATAGAGACCTTCAGTGGTAGTTTTAGTAGTCCTTCATGAGACGAATCATTTCCAAGTTTGTCTCTCAGTGCATCAACTGTCAGTAGGAGAAGTTTGAGCACCAAGTTCTGGTAGGTTTGTTGTAGCCCCTTGAGATCCTAGAGTGGAAGTGGGATGACATATCCATGGACTTTGTGACAGGTCTTCCACAGATAGTGAAGGTCCATGATTCCATCTGGGTGATATTTGACCAACTCATGAAGTCAAAAAACTTCCTTAATATCAGGGAGTAGAGTTAGGTGGAAAGTTTGGGTTAGTTGTATGTATGAGAGATTATTCACCTACATGGGGTTCCTTCGATAATTGTCTTCGATCATGACACTTGGTTTATGTCATGATTTTAGAGAGGACAACAGGAGGCATTTGGGATCCAGATGAGGATGAGTATAAATTTTCATTCCCAGACCGATGGGAATACCGAGTGTACAATCTAGGTGTTGGAGGATATTTTGATGGATTGCATGTTAGACTTTGTCTAGAGCTGGGTGGATCAATTTACCTTCGTATAGTTTTCATACATCAATAGATACTGCACTACCATTATAATTTCACCTTTTGAGTTCCTATACAGGAGGCCCTATAGGTCACCCTTGTGCTGTAAAAAAGATTAGTGGGATATCTCTTGTGGGTCCATATATGGTTTAGGTGAGGATAGAGAAGGTCCAAGTCATCAGTGAGAAGATGAGGATGGCCCAGAGTAGGTAGAAATATTACACATATAACTGTCATAGGCCCTTGGAGTTTGAGTAGGGAGACCATGTTTTCCTGAGATTCACCACACGATGAGGATTATAGTGGTTCTACTAGGGAGGAAAGCTATCCCCAAGGTTCATCAGGCCATTCAAGATCATGTAGAGGGTTGGTGAGGTTGTTTACCGCCTTTCCCTACCCCCATAGTTGGAGCGGGTGCACAACATCTTCCATGTGTCACAATTGAGGATATACATGAATGAACCCATGCACATCATTGAATGGGGAGAGCTGGATATCAAGGATGGATCCAACTTTTCGGAGAACCTAGTGGTGACCGAGGATAAATAGAAGAAGACCCTACGTAGACAGACCATCCCCTTGGTTCACATGACGTGGCAGTACAAGAACATGCATGAGAGCTCATGGGAGCAGGAGAGCTTGATATGGGCTTAGTATCTTGAGTTTATTTAGTTTTTCTTTTTGAGGGTAAAAATATTGAAGGTGATTATGATTTAGAGACCTGATTATTTACTTGTAAGACTTTGAAATATTTCTACATATATTTCTAAGGCCAGGTGTTGGGATAACGTGCAATTTCAAGGCCTAGTGTGCCCAAAATTAATTTTTTAAAAATATTAAAAATATTTTATATTGTACATGTGAAATTTATTAAATAAAATTGGATAAATCTTAAAATAAATCCTGGATAATAAACCCAAGATCACTATTAATTCCGTAACACTGTGTTTACCCTAGGCGTGACCTAAAATAGGTTGACGTAGGGAATTTAGATATCTCAACCATTGGAGATACATTCAATGAATAAATAAATAAATTAAATTAAATTAATTAATTTGTTTAACCTAAATGAAATTTATATAATAATTCCACTATGGAGCATCCTCCAGGTTTAGACTCAAAAAACCTAGGAGGATTATAGAGCTTCTTCCCCTCCTTCTGTTGGCGAGTCACCTCAAATAATAATGAAACTCTGGATCAGAGCTGATCAGTGTTTAGTGAATGCAACACATTCCTTAAATATTTAGAGAGCACATTATTCAATGATGAATGATCCAATATCCATGTAGAACTCATCAATTTATGTATCACACCCATTTTTATTAAATTTATTGAGCAGATCAATCACCTTCTTTGATCTTCTCCAATTATGGCATGAGCATGTGGCCATGTGCCTATTAAATCGTTCATTCAATTGTTTTCTAACCCCAATTATCTCTGTTATTGATCATTGGATAATAATTCTTGTACATTGATGGTTATAAATTTGTTCTTATTCCTTTACAAATAAATTTATTTGCGTTATTTACTAGTAGGATCCCGTGGTCCCAGTTTGACTTTTCTATGTGGTACCTATTTCAATCGGACCCCCGAAATCATGAAGAAACGATGTGCAA
Source organism: Viscum album (assembly GCA_963277665.1). Classification (NCBI taxonomy): domain Eukaryota; kingdom Viridiplantae; phylum Streptophyta; class Magnoliopsida; order Santalales; family Viscaceae; genus Viscum; species Viscum album. Next base: position 1,326,235,605 of record OY728127.1, on the reverse strand, counting down.
GGTATGGATCGACGAATTAGGGGTAGATATAGGTTGTTTAGGAGATGTGGGTTATTGTTTTTATGATTAGATATCGAATCATAATTGAAGGAGTGAATCAATATGTGTGGTGCATATGATAGAAACTCTGAGGAATGAAGAAATACGATTTACATAAAACGATGAAAAAAAATGACGATCCATGGATAGATCCACTTATTTTGGATGGTTTGAAGGTGATAAATACAACTAAATGGCCAAATTCAAATCATGGGACACAAATATGAGAGAAATTGAAAAACCTAAATAAACTTTGTGTGCTGTGATGAACACATGACATTTATCCCCTTGGAGATAATGATTATGGTTTGGGGAATTCATATATATGGAACATTGTGTAGAATCCCTAAATTCCATGTACCCCCTTTATCATGTAGATGATACCTATGATAGTGTACAGTCAGGAACATTCCATGTTCTTGAGTACACGAGCACGACCAGTGCACATGGGTAGAACCCCATGTGGAGAGGCACGCTGTGTAATAAAGTACATAGACACAACTTGGATACACAGACATGACCAAACACACAGGAGGGACCCCAAGTGACATGTTCATGCCGTGTATATCCCCCACATGTCATGTACTTCTACACAGACTGGGAACCATGTACTTCTAAGGACACGACCAGGTGATGGAATAGGACCACATGTTGTGTGGGTCCCATAACACACTGTGTACCCCTTGGATCCTTTTTAAGAAACTTAAATCTTCTACATATACTTCATTTGGACTTGAATTCTAGAATGTGAGTAGCCTATATATAGTGTTTTTCTTCATATAATGCGATGGTTCCCTCAGTCATGGCTTTCGGGATTGATGTGAAATGTTATGGACATGGATCTTATTAAGGTAATGTCTGATGATGATAATGATTAGGATGGATCACCAGAGGATTCCTATAGAGTGGAACCCCACCTCAGCATGGGTGAAGGTCCTCTATAAATACTTATTTAGTGGAACCCCCTTAATATATAGGGTGTGGGTCCTCAATGACTAGAGTGGAACCCCCTGTCACACTAGGGCATGGGTCCTCAACCTATAGAGCGGAAACCCCCATTAGCATGGGTGTGGGTCCTCTATAGATACTTACTGAGTGGAGCCCTATATCATATATGGAGTGGGTACTCGATGACTAGAGTGGAACCCCCTTATCACACTAGGGTGTAGGTCCTCGACCTATATAATGGAACCTCCATCATCTTGGGCACGAGTCCTCTACCTATATAGTGAAACCCCCTATCTGATATGGTGCGAGTCCTTAATTACTAGAGTGGAACCCCCATGATTCATTAAGATATAAGTCCACTTGGTATACTTACATAGTGTAACCCAACTGATGCACTAGGTCATGGGTCCTCTACTTGGAGTTTGTTCCCCATCTGCTGTGTGGCATAGTGACAAGGCATGGGCCTTCACATGGTTACTTACGAGATGATTCATGGGATATTGAGCATTGTTGATGGACTTTTGGAACTATTGAAAACTCTTTTTCCTGGGATGATCTATGATATGGATATCCCCTTACTCTATCATTTTGGATTTTTTGACTGAGCACACACACACACACACATTTGTATCCATACATTTGAATTTAGTTACTCCCCTTCTATGGGTTGTGAAGACGTGTGGGGTATGACACACACATTACGTGTTTATATTATCATGGTTGGATGAGTCTAATATTCTTATATAGGTGTAAAAGACTTAATATGTAGTTCATATACACACCACGATGAGCCCCTTATGTTTGGATGAGGTTACTTTCTCTCTTGGTTTGGGTCGAGCTATTATCTTTCACTGCTTTCTATATCTTATTTACTATCTTCTATCATTCTATTCCTATTGTATCTATTACTCCCCCTTCATCTTTCGAGGTGTCCTACTAGGTATGTATATACTCACCCCTATATGGGATTTTCCTACATATGTCATGTCTTATGAAGATGATGGATAGGTCAGTGGTGACTTTAGAGGAGCTTAGGGATACCTGGTACTTTGGACCACATACATTGGTCAAAAATTGGAGATCAGGAGCTGTGATCTCTTAGTGTTTTAATTTTTTAGTTTTTTTAGGTTGGGACATATTTTTGGTTGGGAATTTATTTTTTCCCCTTTAATTTTCAATTTATACTACCATACTCTTGTACTGTTTAGAGGATTTACATGAATGGTTGTTCCCCTAGTGTTATGAATATTTTATTATTCTCCATATGCACCTTTTCATTGATATAACTATGTGTTTGTACATGTTCTTAGGTAAATTACATCCCATGTTAGTTATTCCTTCTGAACTGGTCACCACCCCCTGACCTGTGGAGGTGGGCTTGGGGTAGTTATGAATCAAGCCCCGTTTAGGGTCGGGTCGTGACATTAATTATGTTTTGGAAAATATGTTTTGGTAGTTTGAGTTACTTTTGAGGAATGTTTTGAACTTAAATACAAATGATTTAAGTATAGGAAATTATTTTGGGCTATGTCAGTTTTCAAGGAAGTAATTTTATTGGTTTCAAGTTAAAAGAGGTGAATTCAAGTGTAGTGTATTTTTTTAATAGTGAAATGCATTATTTTTGTAGAGTTTATTATTATTTAAAATAATTTTGAATAATATGTGAAATGTTTTAAAATTTATAGAAGGCATTGTCAGTCAATTTTTGAGTGAAATTATAAAGGGTGTTTTGTGACTTTGATTTTCTTTATTTATTATATTGTATCCATTGTATTAGGTTTTGGGTCAATTTTCCAAAATGTTGTGTTTAGTGTTATTTTAGAATATGACCCCTGAAATATAATTGATGAGTTAAATAGGGGATGCCTTTGGTATCCATTCTAGTGATTCAAGAGTTTTCATTATAACCTATGACCCTTCCTAGAATCTTGATGGAGTGGTAGTTCTATGTTCCCTTTGGATTGTGGATTATGCTTGAGAGTTTTTAAATCACCATCACCTATTGTTTGGCAGTGATCAAGGATCCCTTGAGGTGATGAATTGTATAGATAAGGTCGAAGATATATTTGAGTCACTAGGAACTTCATAAACCATTAGGGTGAGGTGAAAAACTTATTTATTATAAGGGTTGAGTTTGGATTGGTGGAATCTCACTATAAACACCCAACCATTTTAGGTTTTTTCTTAGGGACATTTCATGTCTTCCTTCATACAATAATTTTATCCCGAGTAAGTGAGAGTTGATAAGGTGTTGGAGTACTTGGCTGTTCATCATGTTGATTATTCAATGAAGGATAATATTAAATATTTCACTATACTAGTCACCTCATCCCTAGAGTTTTTCATGATTAATTGAGGAAGGCTTGGTTATTTGTAATTATATATCTTAGTTTGGTGGTGCCTTAGGATGGCCTGAAAATCTATTTGGAAGTGATGTATAAGTCCATCATCACTGAGGCACTGTTGGTAGGGAAACCTATAGAAAGGGGTGTTTTGGGACCAACTAGTTTTGGTATGGGTGATTCATCTAGTGAGAGAAGGAAGAAGAAAAGTGATGATGATGGGAAGCTATCTTATCAATTTGTTGTTCCCACTTTAGTCTAGTGACAACCATTTGTATAATTTCAATATAGGATGTCTATAAAAATTAATCCATAATGTCTGATGGTCATCTCAATTACCTTAAAATTTTTTATAATCTGAATAGACATCAGAATAAGAAGTCTCAAATCCAGTTTTGATTCTGGCAATAGCTTGGGGTGTTTATTCCTCTGAAGAGTCAAAATTTGTTTTGTGGGTTTGGGGGAAAGTATACTTATATTTTTTTTTGATTTTGTTGGGTCTTATTACACCTCATGTGTAACCCTCATATATTTTTCTTGTAATATATGAATTATTTATTGGCCTTATATTGATGTCTTTTAGTATGTTCAAGCCTTAATAAATTATGACACTTGTTGTTGTTTGTGCATGGTGTGGGCCATGGGTTGAGTTTGTTTGTTGGATAACATGGGGATTAATTGGGTGTGTTCTAGGGAAATAAGTATGAGATATTTAGTTTTTTATTAGTATGTTATATATACAAGGTTGTAATTTTCTTTCAGTATCACTATGAGTAGGTGTTCCCTGAGTTTGGACCACAGTTACCCTCCGTGTAGTTTTATAACCCAAAGTCAAAACCATTCCATCCCATGTTAAGTAATGTTTTTATTTGGAGTGTTTATACTATTCTTATGGAATATATTGTCTTGATGAGATGGTATAGTGACATTTTAGATGATTCCCAAGGATTTTCTCTATTATGGTGTTTGAGATGATTGTCTGGTGGTCATCTATGGTTGGTGGGATCTTATCCTTTCCTCTGATGATTAGTGGATACATGTTTGTATGGGCGATGATCATTTTTCTGGGTGTGTTTATCTATTGTTTCAACACTTAAAATTCTAAATGTATAGGAGAAATATATATGGTATTCATGTGTTCTCTTAATTTATTTGGATTTATATTTCAAGATATTATTGGTTTTTATTTGTCGTTGTTTTTATATATTGTGACCTCATATGATCCAGAGGTGTTGGTTATGTTTTGAAATTTGGTATAACTTGTGACTCGAGAAGCACTTTTGAGTAATGATATGCAAATATTTTAGAGTTTTTAAATTTAAATAGGATAATAGTATTGGTCATCCAAATGTATCATCTTTTTTACCTCAATTATTTTCTTTCAAAAGGAAGGCATACTTTTTGGATTCCTAGTGGATCGTTGGTTGATGAGTTTTGAAATTAGAGTAGAATGTTTCTCCCGAGGAGTGGGATTCTCACATACAATGTTCTTCGTTTATGGTTTTTGAAGTTGAATTTTGGCTATGTCCTTGATATTAGTGAGTTAGCCTTGAAATTCCATTTAACCTACATTGTCGATGAATTTTTAGTGGCACAAAGTCACATGGTGTGGATAATTGTGACACACCAAAATGTCACTTTCTTATTTATATTTATATAGTTAACCTATCAATTTATTTTTAGGTTTCTCAAGGTGAAATTTTTATTATTTTTATTCTTTTCTAAGAATTCATGGTCAGGTGCATAGTTTGGAAAAATATGCAGTAGAAACTGTGTGACCATAATAGTTTTTAGCAGTGGCGATCACATGATTACTACACAATATGGTAAACTGTGAAAGTAAACCTTGCTACTAATTTGGTTTTTTAATTTTCACCTTATTTTAAATTAAGGTCTCCCACAAAATCCCTAATCATTCAAATTAATCTATTAAGGTTCCTCCCAATACCTCTTCCTCTTCCTTCAAGCTTTTACATAGAGTTTTATAGTGATTTTTTGGTAGGTGTTCACATGTATTGAAAAGCAGGAGCCTCTACTTCATTATTTTATTAGTTTTTTCATATTTCTCCCTTTATCTATAACCATACTGGACATGTTGTATAATTTAATTTCATAGTATTGTTCTAAATTGGGGGTTTTGGTTTCTAGGGGTTTTAAGACTTATCTTGAGACCTAATCCAGTGGTATTTGTTGAAGGTAGCATGGTTACGCCAATTGAGGTAGGTGTTTCTATTTAATTTTTTTATTTGATATTTCCAAGGATGGTTTATGTTATAAAACCATTTAGTCTAGGTAAATATGTTATATGATATCTATAGGAGGGTTCTCAAGGTTTTTTTCACAAAATATTTGTGTTTTACATTGAAAAAATGGGTAGATTTATAATTAAATTGAATTTCCATTTTAAATGGTGTCTTTTGAATTATAAGTGTTTGATAAAATTACAATGATTATTTTCTTAAGAAAAGTGATTTATTCATGATAATTTGGGCCGAAAATCAATTTAATAAGTGGAGTGTTCATGTTTAAAGGCTTAACATGTTTTGAAAAAATGGGTGTGTATCCTTTGATTGGATTGTCTAATGATACCTTTGATTTTTTGGACACGATGGTTCCTTTATATTGTTTATGTGATTTATAGAATTTAACATTTTTTTAAAGGTGGTTTTAAAAAGGTATTCACAAAGGTGCGATTATTGGTTTTAAAGGAAAGGTATATTTTGAATCTTGTGAGAAAGGTATTTTATTGATTAATGGATACACCCTTTGTTGATTCATGTCATTATCAATCCTTGATGCTTGTATGCATGTGTCGATGGTTAAATGAACTATGATTCATGATAGTGCTTATTCTTATTTTTAAATGTGTTTTGGAGTTGGGATGGATATTATTATTAGATTAGGTTTCCTTGGGCCATGTAATTTTCATGTGATTGAAGTATGGTTGTTTAGTAGACCACCTATTTTAGCTATTATATGAGGAACCATAGGCCACTAAGTAATAAATCGAGGGATGGATTCCTTGTTAGTTGTAAGATCCCTAGTTTTTCTATGAGGTACAAATTCTTTTATTTCTAGATAAACCCTTGTTTACATTATCTTTTGGATTAGACCTTTAAGTTAGGCCACGATCCAGTGATTATACAATAAAAATACATATGTTGATTAAATTTTAATGGTATTAAATATTCATTTATAATCTTATGGTCCTGAGTTAGTGAATTTTAATTTTGAACATCCATTCTCATCATTTGTGCACTTCATGCCTAATGTACACCAATTTAGGCCCAATGATTCATCTGATTTTAAGGAATGTAATTATCCATATTTTAATTTTATATTTTGGGAAATTTATATACTCTTCAATATGAACATTTTTCAATCATGGATCAATGTAGGATTCATAAATAAAGATGGAGATATTTGACGATGAAAGGAAACAATTCTGGAGAAGGCAGATTGGACACCAGCCCACTGATGAGAATGTGGGGACTAACATACAGGCCCAATAAAGCCCAAATTTCATGGTATTCTAGAATAAATATATATTAAAAAATCATTATTAGGGATACAATGCTAATTCGGCCTCCATGGTGGTTATTCAGGCGGCCCAAGTTGAAGATAAAATTATGGGCTAGATTCTACTGCCCAGAAAAACAGCCAACCATTTTAAAAATATCTCGTTAACCATAAAATATTTTGTTCTGAAACTTTACATACGGTTAGGAGATATCCGGAGATTTATTTTTGGATTCTATGGTCCACTCCAATTCGGCCATATAGAAGGTCTTACAGGCGCATATGTTAGGTGGAAGCAAGCTGGCTTCCACCTCGGGTCAAGGGTGGAAAAATCAACTCTCCCTCAACTTTCCACCCACCTATGGCCTACCATAATTAATTGAGGAGACTAGAACTATTGGAGGATCGACCCAAGGCTGAAAAAATTCCTATTTAAGGCAGTTTTGGTGGAGGATTTGAGGATCTTGGAGCTTTGTTTTCATTGTAATGTTATTATGCCAATTTGTCTTTGTAACGTTCTTCCTTCTCATGTAAGTTGTTCGAATCACCTTAGTTTTCAATAAAATTTCTTCTTCTTCAATTATTATATTCTTCTTCATATAACCTTGATACCATTTCCTCAAGGTGTGAAATTAGTCACACCAACCCTTGTGATATTTTTCACACAACGGTGGAGTGATCGTGATTTTTTTGTTTTTTTACTTCTTCAATTCCACCCTCGTAACTCTACTTCCCGCTTCCGTTGAGAACTTGTCATCAATGGAGGGCTAGATCTTTTATGGGTTGATACAATGGAGTAGAAAGGGTATGTATTTAATGTTATTTATCACTCTCTAATTGTTATTAATTTATTTTATTTTAGTTTCTTTCATTCAATGATTTTTATTCTTCCTCTTCCCCATTGAATTTATTCTCCCCACTTTTATGTGCTAATTAGATCCTTTACCTTGGAGTTTTAATGAAAATGATCATACAAGTGTATAAGTGATTATCATGTGTTGTGAAGGTGTTTAATCAATAAGTGATAAGGTTAGTTTGAATTCATTTTATGAATCCTTCTCAAGTTAATGAAATTAAAATCATAAAAAAAGAAATTCATCCAATCCACCCCGAGAAATAACCTAGGATCAACTCATTTTCTCATAATTTGAATTCACATAGATCTCTAAGAGCTCTTTTAAAACCATATAAAATCAACTCAAGTTGGCCACTTCATAGCCAAAAACAATCCATAGAATGTACGTGTCTGTAGGTTACTTCTTAGGTCTCTGAGGATTCGACAACCCAAGCTAAACTACAAGGACCGTTCTAACTTCATCTCTTGGATAAATTTGTACATGAATTAGCCAGTGTGTTTTTTTGAAAAGGAAGTGAAAGGAAGGATATAGTCTGGCTTTAGAATAATTACATGATGTGTAATTGGAGTACACGATGTGTACTCATTACACAATATGTAGTGGAATGGGAAAGACAATTCATGACGTGTAAAGTGTTTTTTCCAAGAGAAAGACCCTGATATTTATACAATGTGTAAATCATTTACATGGTGTTTAATTTCCTAAATTTAGTTTTTAAAATAAGAGGCAAGGAACCCTATTTTTGACAAAAACACACCCTCCCTTATCTCATACAAAATCACCTAAGGATTCCTAAATCTATAATTTGGTTCCATTTTGTGATCTAGACTCTATTTCTTCCACTATCAATATTGTTGGATCCATGTCGGTGATTCCTTTATTCATCTTATGTCATTATTCATTTGAATTCATATCAATAGAGTTATTTGGGTGCAAGATAATATGACTTATTTTTAGTATTTTTATCTATTATTAATTTTTCTCTCAATCTAGATCAAATCAGATCTGGATACTAGATGAGTTCTCTATTACAGACATATGGTAGGTGGTCTATACCTTTCTATCGAGGTTTGTTTTTTATAATCATAATTGTAGTTGTGTTTTTGTGCCATATGTTAGACTTTCTGGCGGTGCCCCTTTAATTATTTAAAAGATTGATTTGAATGATTTAGAACCTATTAGGTTTCACCTTGAGTAAAATTTTATGGTTGGAGTTCATTTAGACACAACCTAGGCCACCCATGGAGTGTTACCTTTCTTTTTCCTTATTGCATCGCCTTGTTGGGAATGAGTGTGCTATCCTTGCTAGAGGGAACCTATAAGATCCAAAAAAATTTCTAGAGATGTATAAAGCTTGTTTTTAGGTACTATATTTCATTGTTTTGAGTGTAAATTTTATAGGTTTTACTTTTGGGAGTTTTGGTGTGAAATTGGAGAATTTTGGGAAGAAGAGGGGAAACACACAGTTGGCGCACATTTTGCCCAAACCATGCACCCAGGCTAGAAAACCATGTGAACCCAAATAGAGGGGATTCACATAGTTGGAACATTGTTTCTAAAACCATTTCCCCTTATAGTAGTAATTGTGAAACCCCATGTGAGGAGGAACATAGTTTGGTTCATGTTTAGGTAAAACTATGCACCCCGTACATGAAACCATGCACATAGAAATTTAAACCCCCTAAAATTCATTAAAATTTTCCATAACCCCCATATTATAATCCTAAACAACCTAGCTTGACCCTAAACCAACTACTTTAGATTTTGAGTCCTTGAGATGAATTCCAAGGCATTCCAGCCTCTGTTATTGACGAATCAAAGATCCATTGATGAATCTTCACCTCTCCCAGTAAGAGATTCTCATCCCGCATGGTATCCTCCCTCTTTCCCATATTTCTCTCATAATTTAAAGGTATGTTTTCCTCTATTGTTAATGGATCTATATCTAGATTTTCATGGATATAATATACCTAATCTTGGATCTAGGTGACATATCTAGATCTCATTCTTCTTCGTGATCTTGGTTGTTCTACTTCAATTGGGGATTTATGTTGGCGAGTGTTCATTAACAATCTTAAGGTACATGGTTTAGATTTTAAATAAAATAGTCTTGATTTTATTATGTGTATGTAATTTTAAATTTTCAATTGCCATGATGGGGAAATTACATTAGATATTCAATGGATTCAATTTAATTTCCATGTGATAATGAATTTGGTTAAATTTGGGGCAATTAGAATTGGTGCAATTAGATTAATTAATTAATGGGATATTGTGATTATGGAATTTATGGGATATTGGGTTTGTGTAATTGGTTAATTAATGTGATTATTAATTAATTTACAATGAAAATTATGGGATGGTTGGCTTAACCTTAAAGGGTTAATGAGTTATATGATATAAATATTGTAAAATGGTTTAATAGTGAATTTCTCATATTATTCCATGTTATTAGAGTATTAAACAATGATTTTATTTTGATAGTTGAAATTGTATACCATTATGTGAAATGTGATAAGAGGTTTAATGTTGATTAAGCATAATTAATGTCATATATGTGATATATGCGTGATTGATTGATATACGAGTGTGGGACATAGACTGATGCACCAAATACCAATATGTAATTGACTGATATATGAGTGTGAGACCCAAACTGATTCTCCAATTACCCATGGGTTATTTAATGATAAATGAGGTGTTATATAGGGAATGACACTCCAAATACTTACGGGGTGATAGATATGGCGTTATTGGCCCAAAATGTTGGCATTGGTCCATGGTTTCAAGTGGTCGTGATATTGAATTGAAATGAAATAGATAATGAAAGCCTATGTGTTATAATGATTTGTGAATTGAATATGTGTTATGGATCATAATATGTCATAGGATGAAGTAGGTGTTGATGGTTCGGGTTTCCTTGAGAACCTAAGGGTTTATGTGGTTAAATAAAAAATAATTGAATATATGTAATTTTTTTACTTTATTTATTGTATTTTATTCTTTATACAACTACGTACAATGTTATTGAATGGATTTTGTTTTAGATTCCATTGGTAGTGGCCTATTGAGTTATACTCACACCGTACTTGGGATGCCTGATCGGTACCCGAATAGAATTCATGTTTACAAGATAGGATAATGTAAAGAGACCTATGTTAGATGGATGATTTGGGATGGAGCATGAATGAGGGAACCAGACATGGTGTCAGGACCCACTTATAGTTGTCACTATATTTATTTTGGATTTTTCATTATACATTTAACACTAATTTTTTCATGTCATATGTACTGATTTAGTTTTGGATATTTTATTCTTATGTTGGTCATAATGTGATACTGGTATTATTCTGGTTATGGTTATATCATTTGGCTATTTTTTATTTATTTCTGCTATTGTGCTACTTTAATAAAGTGGGTATAGTATCTCCATGATCTATATTAAACCCCCACTTCTAGTTGGTATCCTTTTGAATATGGGTAGGAGTGATTGAGGTCATGTGGCCAACCGGATCGGGGCACTGGTGTGTGGCACCCTGGCCAGGATGTCACAAAGTGGTATCAAAGGTGGTTTTATTTTATTTTATTTTGTATTACTATTTGGTAAAGGTAGAAAATAGAATGGGATGATTCACGACTTGGTTAAGTGTCCATGCATGGGAGTAGCTAACCCATGTATGTGGGTAAAATCCAAGTACCTAGGTTGGGATTTCTATTATTGGTGTTTTCTGTTACAATTGGATGTTATTTCACCTTGGGTGATGTACTTGTTGGGTGATGTGATTATTGTTTCTGAGATTTTATGAGATTTGAATCGTGGCCTAGTATGGAATGATATTTGAGTATGCATGTATCATTATAGGAACTCAATAATTATTGTGACATGCATCATTTTTGGGCACACACAGTAAAAGTAGGTTTTGGGATGATTTTTTATATGAAAGTGATTTTATTTCTTGTGTAAATTTTAATGAAAAAGGTGATAATGTGATCTTGAAAATTATTAAATGATTAAAGATGTAAAAAATGGATGTATAATGAGAAAATTGAATAATGAGAATGTGTTTACCCTTTTTGTTAACCATGATCTAGATATAGGATGGTTAAGGGTAGTGATACTGTCTTAGTTTTGATTGAGTGGTGGGAAAAAGGGGGATGAATTGATGGATTTGTGTAAATCACTCTTGTTAAATATCTTAATATTGTGAAATGAGTCCTGAAATGTGTGTTTGGAATTTTAGAGATATTCCTTCATAATGATTCTTGTGAAGAGGATGACATGAGGTTATAGATGAGAATAATCTACCAAAAATGGAACCCAAGGCACCAATAGTTTTGGGTGAGGAATTCAGAGAACATTTCCATGAAATTTTTTCTCAGTTAATGAATTTTATGTAGAGAGACCTAGGGTGGGTTGTGAAGAGGATGTCAAAACCAACATGGGTGTTTCAGTTACAACACCCTATGAAATTTAGTAGATAGGGTGGACTTAATGTAGTTGAATTCTGGATTGAATCTATCTGGACTATACTTTATCACTTAGAGACTCCTATTGAGAAGAGAGTCAAATTAGTTACTGACATGTTACGTGATCAAGAAAATTGTTGGTGGGACATCTAGAGTCATGATGGATAGCTGGAGACTTTGGAGTAAATTTTTTTTAGGAGAATCTCATGGAGTAATTTTCCCCTAAGATGCTCAGGAAGGAGAGAGAAACTCAGTTTATGAAGTTAACTTAGGGGAGTATGTATATTATATACTATTCTGGTCACTTTATATATATTTTAAACACTTTTATCTAGCATTGGTAGGAGATGAGGCTATTGTAGTGAAATTATTTCAGGATGGGATTAAATGTGAAATTAAGTCCTAGGTGAAGATCTATTGGATATTTTTTTTATGGGGAGGTGAATCAGGCTCCCATTTATGAGGGGAACCAGAAGGAGGATTCCAATAGAGAGAAATTGGTTTCTATTGGGCTATTAGGAGGTATAACTTCCAGGAGTAGGAAACATTGTTATGGGAATGTTGACCATAGTAGTGGAAAGAAGAGTGGCCAGGGGGAAGTATCAGTTATCCAAGATCTTACTCAAGTTATCTATCACTAGTGTGGTAGGCTAGGTCACTTTCGTATAAAGTTACCCTGACCACTGGTAGAGTGGTGATCTTGTGGAAGTATGGGAGATCTATAGAGGGTTTATAGTAACCCATGAAATATGGGAAATGATGGAGGATCAAGGTAGAATCAAGGTGATGGAAGGGGGTCTTCATCCCCATATTAATCTGAAAGTTGGAGTTATACTATCCATGGTGGTCAAGGTAGTGGATGAGGTGGTTCTAGGAAAGAGCACCTGTATCAGTAGAGTAGTGAAGCTTAGGGTACTTAGACTGCATCACAGTGAAGAGGGAAAGGATAATTGCATGTAGTTCGACCGATACTTGTGGATAGCGATTCTAGACTTTCAATAATTATAGGTACTATTCTTATAGATTATATGCTAGCTAATGCCTTATTTGATATTGGTGCCTCCCATTATTTTATATCTGATCAACTTGTGAATGGTTTGAGCCTACCAGTGGAGTTTTTTGAGCAGGGTTACGATGATATATACACCTTTGGGAGTATGGTCGAGAGACATCTGTTTTTGAAACGGGTGTTCTATTAAGGTTGGGGGTATCATTTTAGTTGATATATTTACATTATTAAAATTTCAAGATTTGACTTAATTATGGATATGGACTGGTTAATAGAACATATATCCCACATTGATTGTTACCGAAGGAGAGTGACTTTTATGCCTATTGAGGGCGACAATTATATTCACCATGAAGAGTGGGATATCATGGTAGGACATCCAGGGCTATTTCATCATAAAATGGGGGAGCTCACTGCCCAAGGTAATAGTCTCTTACTAGATGAAAAAGGTGGAAATAAGGATTTATTTACACCCTTAGTGGATAGGTTTCAAGATTTGTTTCCCGAGGAATTCTCAGGGATGCCTCCTGAGAGAGATGTGGAATTTACAATTGAGATCATACCAAGGACTGATCCAGTTTCTATTACACTTTACCAAATGAAACCAATATAGATTCAAGATCTTAAGACTCAAATAGAAGAGTTTATGGATACGAGGTTTATCCATCCAAGTATGTCTTCTTGGGGTTCTATAGTTTTGTTTTAAAAGAAAGCTGATATAACCTTATGCCTGTGTGTTGATTACCAGAAGTTAAATTGGATGACTGTGAAGAATTGATATCCTCTTCCACATATTGAAGGCCTATTTGAATTGTTTAGAGGAGATTGTGTTTTATCCAAGATCAACTTGAGATTATGGTATCATCAGTTGAGAGTTTGACCTTATGAAATACCTTAGACTACTTTCAAAATAAGGTATGGCTCTTATGTGTTTTTCATGATGTCGTTCAGGTTGACAAGTGCACCGAAAATGTTAATGGATATAATGAAAATAATCATATACCTATACCTATATTAGTTTGTGGTTGTGTCTATGGATGACATTTTGGTGTACTATAAGACTCATTACGATCATACCCAACATCTTGACATCATCATGAGTACACTGAGAGAGAATCAGCTATATGACAAGCTATCTAAATGTAAATTTTGGATTGATAAGGTACATTTCTTAGGTCACATTATCTTAGAGGAAGGTGTGTTAGTTAACCCAAATATGGTACATAGAATGATTTCTTAGGATCAACCCAAGAATGATTTTGATATCTGAAGTTTTATGGGATTATAAGTCTATTATCAGAGGTTCATCCAAGAATTTTTCTTCTTGGAAGAACCTATTTTGGGATTGAACAAAAAAGGGATAAAGTTTTAATGGTATAGAACACTTGATAATTCATTTTAGGAGTTAATAAATCAATTTAATATGGCACCAATATTAATCATACTTGATACAAGGGAGGAGTATATGGTATTTTGTGATGCTTATGGGATAGGGCTTGGAGTAATGTTGATGAAAGGAAATAAAGTTGAAGTGTATGGGTCATGGAAGATGATGCCACATGAAAGGAACTACCCTATGCATGAACTTTAGTTAGTAGTGGTGGTTTTTGATTTGAAGTGTTGTCAGAATTATCTTTTGGGAGAAAGGTTTAATCTGTATATTGACCACAAGTTCTTAAAGTATATATTTTCAAAGTGAAAAATATCCAACTACGGAGGTGGATTGAGTATATGAAGTCATTTTATTTTGAGCTATCATATATTCCTAGGAAGGGAAATAATGCTACCAATTATCTAAGAAGGAAAAATTAGAATCATGAAGTTTAGGAGTCTAGTTTAGAGTAGAAGATGATGATCCTACTAGATGAGATGTATGTTGTGGTTCAGGAAGGCCATGGGAAAATGAATCTCTTATCAATTTTAGTGGATTATACACTTTTTATTCAAATCAGTTAAATGAAGTATCATGATCTAGAATGTTTATCCTTGAGGGAAATACTTGAAGGTGAGAAGTCACCTTCATATTAGACCATATATGAGGATAAGATCATCTATGTCAGGAATCAGGTTGTTGTGCCTACGAGTACGAGGGAAGAGATAATGCATGAATTTCATGCCTTGAAGTGGGTAGTGTGTCTAGGTTTGAAAAAATTTTACTATAACCAATGATGATAATTTTGGTGTTTGGGAATGAAAAAGGAGATAGCAAGGTTTAGGACACGATGCTACACATATCAAATAGTAAAGGATGAGCATAAACGACTTGTTGGTTTACTACATCCATTTCCCATTCCAAATTGGAAGTGGGATGACGTTACCATGGACTTTGTAGTGGGTCTCCTGAGGATAACTCAGAATAATGACACCATTGGGTGGTTGTGGATACAGTGAAAAAAGTATCACATTTATTACCTATATGGAAGACTTTCACAGTGGATTAGTTGGGAGATTTTTATGTTCGAGATATAATATACTTGCATGGGGTTTCAAAGTGTATTGTTTCAGATTGTTCCTCGTGTTTTAATTAAAAATTATGGTAGGTTTTTTCATAATGTGCTTGGTACATTGGTTTTACTAAGTTCGAAATTCCACCCATAGATAGATGAGTAGTCAGAATGTACTATATAGGTTCATGAGGATATTCTTCAAGTGCGTGTTCTTGATTTTGGTAGTTCATGGGAGAATCAACTATTGCTTGTTGAATTTTACTGTAAAAACTATTATTAGAAAACTATACATATGGAACCATATGAAGCTATTTATGTTAGGCCATGCAGATGAACTCAATGTTGTATGGAGGAAGGTGAGTCAGTGTAACGCCCCGACCCCAGTTACCCAGAGTTGGTTTATTATTTTAATACATTGGAATGATTACAAGGAATCAAGTCCTGAAGGACCGATCAGTTTAGCATTCTTGTAAAATAGATTACATACATGAATGTTACATTACACTTATTAACATAAAAAACAACATAAATAATCCTTCACGAATGCCATTATTCCCTTGGCTTAAACCTGCATATCAATCACAATACACTTCTTGGAATCTTGGGAAAAATAAAACATAGAAAGTGGTGAGATCAGATGCTCAGTAAGGATAACAATACAACAAAAACTTTCATAAATAAGCATAAACATTTAAGGCAATGTATAAATAAAACAAAAGCCTTTTAAACTTGAACTTTAGTATAATATGACAAAAATAAAATGAATTAATTCCATTTACTTATTCACATGGATATTCTACTAGTCGAATAATCACATGAAATATCACTAACCACTTTCATAATGATGGAATGCATAATGCCAGACTATCATAACCACACAGTCAAGGCCTTGTGCCAAGACTACAAATAAAATTTTGTCAAGGCCTTGTGCCAAGATACTAGTTTGTCTCATGAGACCTACCGATGCATAGAGGAGATATAGCAGGCTCCACCCATCACTTACTAAGTCCAATGCATTCCTCATATGAACAGGTTTAAACATAAAATAAACATTCGTATTAAAACTAGCATACGAAATGTCAATACTTTCTCCATAAACCATGAATGGTATAAAAATAACACATCCACAGTTAAACATATCACAAAACCTTCAATACAATATGGAAGTTTTGTATCATAATAAATCAACTTCAAATAATATTAAAATCCATAAAAGGATGTTGACATAGATGAAATCAAAACTATTTGAGAGAAATATCTCTTTTTTGAAATCATTGAAAAGTCACACATTTATAAAGAAAGTAATTTAAAAGAGATTTTTGAATCAAAGTGCCCCATACCACTTTGAAACTTTTGAAAAGAAATATAATTTAAAAACATTCATGTTCATATAAATAAATCCTTAAAATTATTTTGAAAACATGGACATTAATTAAAAATATTTAGAAAGATAAATCTTTAAAACATTTAAAATCCTGATCTTGATAAAGAGTACCTTTCACAAATTCTTAAAATATTCATTTTGAAATCATTTAAAAGTCACATAATTATAAAATAAACAATTTACTTTGAATATATTCTTATAAGCTTGTAAGGTAAGCTTTTATGATTTTATAATGGTGCAAAATAGCCGCACCCGTCGTATAAGTTAAAAAATACATTCTTACCTTTATTCTGTCGAAAAGGTTAAAAAGGACCTTGTTTGGAAAACGATGGAAAGATTCCTTTATAAACATCTTATAAAAAGTCAACAAGGGTATAAATTACTTTAAACCATAGTCTATAAAATAGTAATAATGATTTGAAATAAATTTTTAAGAAACATGGATGTGGATGATAAAGAGGTCCCAGCAGATAATTACGTATAAACAACCTTGGATAATGAAGAGATTGTGAAATAAACCCTTACCAATTTGGTAACTTATGAAACATACACACCATGAAAGAGGTATCATATAATGAATATGTCAATACATATAAATTAAAGTTTATTACAAAAAGAATAAAATTATGGGCAGTACATACACCACAGAAAAGGTAATAGTGGCAATATGGCATGAATCTCACGAGAATAAGGAGAGAGATAAAAACCCCTTACCTTGTTGTAATCAATCAAGTCGTATGAACAATAGTCAATAACCACAAAATGAATCACATAATATCATGAATATAAAGATAATCATGATAATATATATATCAAATGGCAGTACAAAATACACCACATGAAATAAATAAGTGGTGAACAATGGAAATCTCACGGAATTAAAAGTGAGATAAGAAACCCCTTACCTCATGTCTGACTTGAACCGTTCATTCTTTAATATCCTGAATAATAAACTAAAGTTAATTTAAACTTTCTTAAGAACCTTTTTCAAGTTTATTATTCCTTTTATATCACTTATTACCATGTTATAAACATTATGTAATCATTTAAGTTAATAACGTTCGTTTTGTCGATATTTGGCACTTGAGTAAAAAATGAACACCTTATAGTTAAAAGTTGTTCACATGGTCAAAAGATCATTATATCCAGAATTATATTCATGATTTAGATATCGTATATATCATATATATCCATTATATACACGTATTTATAATAGTACATATCATTTTGGGGTAAGAATGAAATGCACCGTTCATGGAGACGGTAAGTCGTACGTACGCATGAACGCTGCATTCATTTCTATTTCTTATTTTAATGGACTTAAAACATAATGATACATAGGTATATTATAATTCCAGTATAATATCATATATAATATCATTAACTCCATGCTTTATACATCCCACATATGGTATAAACGAGTCATATCACTTTGAGGGGGCGGTAGTCCGCACTTCCTCAAATGAAATTATCGCGTTTACCCATAATGGAAACCATTAAGGTATGCTATAAAAGAAAAATACAGAAGCATGAAGAAAAAAAAAACATAATATATATCATATATAAATACATTTCCATCATAATGGCCACCATGAGAGGTGGTAGGAGGTAATTGAACAATCATCGTTTCGTGAGGTGTTAGTTTTCCATCCACAGAAACATTATGTTCTTCAACCATTAGATGGAGGTGTGTGTAAGTGTAATTAAAATACTTCTCATAACAAAATCCTAGTATATTAAGGATACTGGTGTTGTTATAAAAGAAAGGAATAAAAAGAGTTTAGGGGTTGGAGAAGTAAAATAAAAGAAAAGAAGTGAATAGAAATTGTTACCTTTAATTTGGGTAACTTCTTTTGGTTTGAACCAAAAGGACTCCTTGAAGTTCCTTCTACCTAAGTTAAGGCTTCTAAATAAAAAGTTTATTTATTCAAATTGAATATATAAAAGTGTCAAATATTATATTTAAAAAATGTTCGCCCTAAAAAAGGCAGTAAAATTTCATTTTCTGAAAAATATTTCCTTTATCTAAAAAAATTGAAATTGATATTACATTATGTCTAAGAAACTCATAATATGGATTCTAAAATTATAAGGATTATATAAAGTTTAAAATTTAGTTAATACTATTCATAACCGCTTTTTAATGGCTAGTTTGGTAAGTCGTGGTGTGCTTGAACTCGGTGTTGCATGTAGTGCAAGTTATTGAATTACTTTGAAGAAATAACATACTATGAAATCATGGGGTGTTACAGTCAGAGTTTTTGGGACTGAGTCTCATGTAGGAGACGTCAAAGTAGGTTCAAAAAATTTGAAAACATATGGCTATGGCTCAGAGTAGACAGAATTCGTATGCCGATTGACATCAAATACCCATAGAGTTTCCAGTGGGTGATCATGTTTTCCTTTAGGTGTTGCCTATATTGGGTCACCATAGGATTTTGAGGTAGGGCATGTTAGCGCCCATGTTTTTTGGACTGTTTGAGGTTGTGGATAGAATCAGTCCAATGGAATTATGATTGTATCTTACACATTGGTATATTGTTATGAATGATATTTTTCATGTGTCATATCTTTTTTGGTATCAACCCAACCCTTCTCATGTGATTGACATGGATGATTATGAGATTGAGACTGATGCATCCTTTGAGGAGCATCTGATACATGTTGTGGATCACAGTGAGAATGTTTTGAGGGGAAATACCATGTCGATAGTTTTTGTATTGTGAGAACATGGGCGCCTTTATAAGGAAACATGGGAGAGAGAAGTAGATATGTGGGATCAGTGGCCCAATTTCTTTAACTTTGAATATTAAGATGCTTGGGAGTACAACTCAAGGATGAACTGTGATAAGGTGGGGATATTGTAAGATCTTGACCTTTTTATGGATATTTATCAAGATCATTTTTAGATACTATCTTATATTTTTTGAATTTAACTTTGTTGGATTTTACTTTGGGGAGTTTTTGGGTGAAATTTTAGAATTTTTAGAAGAAGAGGGGAAGTGAATGGTTCCATCATGGTTTGTTCAAACTGTGCACCCAGGACAGAAAACCATGCAAACCCAAATAGAGGAGAATGGTTGGTGAAAGATTTTTCAAACAATGTTTCCTCCTAGTAGTAACTATGTGACCCCCTAGGATAAGGATCATGGTTAGGTGAATGGTTAGGGAAAACTGTGCGCCCCACATAGGAAACCGTGGATGTGGATATTTAAACCCCCAAAAATCCAATAAAATTTACAAAACCCCCATATTATATCCTTAAACAACCTAGATCTACCCTAAAACAACTCATTAATGTTTTAGAGGCTTATAGATTAATTACAAGGCATTACAACCTACTCTCTTGATGAATCAAAGATCCGTTGATGGATCTGCACCTCTCCTAGTAAGAGATTCTCATCCCGTATGGTTTCCACCCTCTCTCCCATCCATGTCTCATCCTTTGAAGGGATGTTTTCCTCTATTGGTAAAGGATCTAGATTTCAAATCACATAGTCTTGATTTAATTATGTGTATGTAATTGGGAATTTTCAATTTACATGATGGGGAAATTATATCAGATATTCAGTAGATTTAATTTAATTTCCATGTGATATTGAATTTGGGTTAAATTTAAGGAAATTGGATTTTTTGGAATTAGATTAATTAATTAGTTAATTAATTAATAGGATATTTTGATTTTGGAATTAATAAGAAATTGGGTTTGTGTAATTGGTCAATTAATGTTATTATGAATTAATTTACAATGAGAATTATGGGATGTTTGGCTTAACATTAGTGGGATAATGAAATGATTTAAATATTTTAAAATGGTTTAATAGTGAATTTTTCATATTAATCCATGTGATTAGAGTATCAAATTGTAATTTTGTTTTGATAGTTGAAATGTTATACCTTGATGTGAAATATGATAATAGGGTCAATGTTGATTAACCATATTGAATGTGATATATGTGATATATGTGTTATTAATTGATATATGAGTGTGAGACATAAATTGATGCTCTAAATACCCAAAATTAATTGACTAATATATTAGTGTGGGACACAAATTTATGCTCCAAATACCCATTAGTGATTGGATGATAAACATGGTGTGAGATAGGGACTGACACTCCAAATAATCACAGGGTTCTAGACATGGTGTTATTGGCCCAAAATGTTGGCATTGGACCATGGTTCCAAGTGGCCATGATATTTTTTTAAAGGTTGAGGCCGAAGCCTCATTTTATTATTAAATAAAATCAAAGACCTCTTTTAACTGGGTAGAGGGAGACCCATTACATACCCCGAAGGCCCAGTGGGCTTATAGCCCATTACATAGCCCGTAGGCCCAATTTTTTGGCCCAATTGCCATTCTGTGAATAGTAACCTGGCTGCTACAGTACCGCACAGTACCACCGCTGCTACAGTGCCCTGCCGCCACTACAGTACCCGCCAATCTACAGTGCCGCCACTGCTACAGTATCGCCGCTGCTACAGTACCACTACAGTGCTGCTACAGTACCTACGCCCAATGGATAATGAAAGACCATGTGCTATAATGATTTTTGAATTAAATTTGTGTTATGGATCAGACTCCGGCACATGCTGAAATAGGTATTGAAGGTCCGGGTGTCCTCAGGAACCTAGAGGTTTATGTGGTTAAATAAATAATAATTGAATATATATAGACCATTTACTTCATTTCTTGTATTTTATTCTTTGTAAAACTTCATATGCTGTTATTGACTGGATGTTGTTTTAGATTCCATTGGCAGTGGCCTATTGAGTTGTACCCACACCCTACTCAAGCTGCTTGATCGGTACCTGAATAGACTTTATGTTTGCAAGATAGGATAAGGTAAATAACCTTATGTTAGATGACTGAGTTGGGATGGAGCATGGATGGGGGAACCATACATGGTGTCAGGACCCACTTTGAGTTGTCAGTGTATTTATTTTTTGGTTTTCATTAGGCACTTGACACTTATTTTGGTATGTCATATCTAAAACTTTAGTTTTGGATATTGTATTATTGTGTTGGTCATCATGTGATACTGGTGTTATTATAGTTATGGTTATATCATTTGGTTATAGTTTATTTATTTCTTCTATTGTGTTTCTTTGATAAAGAGGGTATAGTCACCCAATGATCGATATTATACCCTCTCTACTAGTCGGTAGCCTCTGGAATATGGGGAGGAGCACCTGAGGTCATGTGGCCAACCAGCTCAATGCATCAGTCTGTGGAACCCAAATCGAGACATTACAAAGCCTTTTTTAAACTAAATGAGAATTGAATTGAGATTGTAACGCCCGAGAATTTTATGAGAAATATTTTGTTTTTATCAAAGGGATCTTTCACTACACACAAAACTAGCTTGACTTGCTTTACACGCAACCGCAGCCTTCCTCAATAGCTTGCGTCGTACGCAATACTGAGTTTCACTAAACAATGATATGCTATTAAAATATTAATAAAAATAGACGTTATGAATAGTAATAACCACTTTTTGAAATTTTATAAATTTTATTTTTCAAAATGGACTTCATTTTTTGATTTGGAATATCGAAATTAGCCTAGGGTGAAATTTTGGTATTTTTCTGAAAACTTTCATTTTTTGATGAATAGTGAAACCACTAAGTGGTAGTTAAAAAAATTGATTTTTTCATAAAACTTAATTTTACCTCTTCTGTGAGTGGAATTTCGAAAATCCGAGAGACACGGTTAATATCAAGGACTAAAATTGGGTTCAATGAGATGAAAATAATTTTTGGTGAATAGTAACTTTTTACTTTTTTTTACCACGGTTAAAAGTAAATAGGGTAATTAAGGGTAAAAGTGTTATTATTATTACCCTAACACATGTCCTAATTCTATTGGATAAGTGTAATTCGACCAAAAACAACCTTATTAATAAAATATGATCATTTAGGCCCACTTGGATTAGATTAGGACATTTATTATTAATTTATTTAAAGAAGGGTTAAAATGGTTAAAATCAAAGTTTAATAAGTAAATAATTTTTAATATGGGGTTATAAATAAGATAAATTAGACTATAAATATTCATTAGAAATATAAAAATATTTCCAACATAATGTCATTTTATTTATAATTTTTAGACATTAAATAATTTAATTTATTTATGACACAACGATGATGCAGTAATTATCTTATTAATGAAATATTGACATAATTGATGTTATAAATACCCAAATAAATGTAATTTGAGAATTTTTATGAATTAAACTAATTTTATAGGTTAATATGACATGTTATTATTGATTTAATTAACTTTTTTAGAACTAATAATTCTGTTATGATTTTCACAAAAATCAATTACTAAATAGTGTCAAAATGGACATAAAATAGTTTTTAAAACAAATATTATATTATTAATTGTTATTTTATTCCTAAAAATCTAATGTTAGGCCAAATGACTTAGATAAGGTTATATATATTAATAATAAACAACTTGGGGTTTTTTTGGCTTGATATATTAAGTTTATTAACCTTATAGTGTAAGAAAATAAGAAGTCACGGTAAAAGTTAAATTATCTAACTTAAAGTTAAATCTAAATGATAAGGTTAAAATTGATACCTAAACTTGTCTAAATTCTATTGGATGAGAGGATTTAGACCCATACCCACCTTATCTTTGAAATATATCAATTTGGAGCTATTAAAAACCGAATTTGACTTTATAATAAAATAATATTTTTAGTTATTCCAAAGGTGCCCCTCTCCTCCCTTATAAAAGGGAACCTCCTCCCTCTCTTCCTCACACCACTTTGAGCCTTCAAGCTCGGACAACCCCTGCCACTTTCTCCTCTCCACTTACCTAGAATCATCCTAGAGGTTCTGGTCTTCTTCAAAGACCAACCCTAGTGCCCTAAGAGGAGGTTAGGAAGAGGCGCATCAAAAAAAAATAGAGGTAATATCCATTACCGATCCTTTCCAAATTCTTTCTTCTTCAACTTATTATTATTTAGTTGTTTCATTATGAAGTAATAAAATCAGTATCACTCATATACTGATATTTTATTATAAGTATAAAACAACCCTATTTCACCATCTATCCATCCTACGGAAAATAAAATCACCGCGCGTGCGTACGTACGGAATACCGTCACCACGCCGTGGTGTAATATATTTTCCACCACCACCTTACTTGGATGGGTATAATGGTGTAAATAATGAATATATACGATTATTTTAATGTGATATTTATTTTGAAATATTATATATACACTCCAATACAATTCCACGATCATGGGAACGATATCATCGCTCGTGCGTACGTACGGAATACCGTCTCCACGATGTGATGCGACTCGTTCTACATGATCTTCATTGCATAATGATTATATAAATGAATTGAGTGAATAAATATGATATATATTACACTAATACCATTCTGTAAATGAGGTATCTATAACCTAAAAATAAGGATAAGAATTTCTTTGACAAAACACACATAAGAGCAAAAAGTATTAAACACCCGAATAAACAAGTAGTAATGAAATATTACTAATAAGAAGCTAAGAATATGACCATATATGATATCATAAAAATAAGTATGATTATGGAATAAGTCAATAAAATTATTTAAATCATTATACAGGAGGTTCAGACACTTATGAAGCAAATTGGACCTAAGGTAAGGGAACATATCACAATCTCATTTTTTATCCGAGATTGTTTATACTTTGGTATTTACTGGGGTGTATTTTATCATCCACATCCATGTTACCTCAATATGTAATATTGTTTCCATCCACCTACAATTGTTTAAATCCAATTTTACCCTTCGGTGAGTTTTTAGTAAAAGATATGAAAGGAATCTTTTGTCATTTTTTGTACGAGGTACTTTTTGACTTTTCCGACAAAAGTACGAGAAGAATGTTTTTTAACTTATACGAAATGAATGGATTTTTAAAACATTATTTCCAAGAAGCTTAACTTACAAGTTTTCATGTTTATTTTTAATCGACTTCTTTTATTTTAAAATTGTATGACATGTTAAGAAAGGAAAAATGTTTTTGAAGTAGAAAGGATATTTTCCTCAATAATGGAGTTAAAGTGTTTTATCAAAATTATTTTCCATCTAAGATAATATAGGGTTCTGTTTATATCCCTATTATTACATTGATTTGATTATGTTGTGATGGAATTATTTTTATGAATTACTTTATCTTATATGAATTGTTTTATGATGTCATGTTGTTTAAGAATCCCATTTTTATTACATGGGTTATGCAATGATGTATGATTTTTTATTTTGTGGCACACATAAGAATGGTATCATTATGAGATGGATGGGACCTATATCTACCTCCAATGAATTGGGTAAAGATTTTATATCTCATGAGATAGACATGGCTGGAACGGCAGGTTAAACCGGTTCAGTGAAACAGGACTGAAATGAGGAGTGAACTCGGTTCAGAAATGGACTTTGTCCACTAAGATAGTCTTGGCCATGAGTCTTGACTAATAAGAAATGATTCTATATGATTATGTGTGTATTCCACAAAGCTTCATGTTTTAAGTTATGATTATTGTGATTACATTTCACTACTATGATTTATCCCATGTTATGAAATTATGATCTCTTTTGCAGGGTAAGATTTCCAAAATGTTATGTTTTTATTTTGATGTGATTGATATTTATTTTGTTTACCCTTACTGAGCATTTGAGCTCACCCTTTTGAATGTTTTCTTTCCCTTGTTCAGGAAGAAGGTTATTAAGTAAGATATACCAAAAGGGACTATAGATATGATGAAATAAATGGGAGACAATGTAGACGCTTTATGAACCAGTTGTTTATGTTTCCTAGTTTCTAAAGACACTATACCTATACAGTCCTTTCATGGTTTTGTTATATGTTGTAATAAGTATGATTCAATTTTGAAGTAATAACAATGTATGTAAAGTATGGTTCGTTATAGTTGGTATCAGAGGCAAAGGAGGTAGGAATGTATCTGATACTTGGGAACTCTCACATGTGAGCATTGGACGAAGCATGGCTCTCCGCCCAAGGGCTTCATGAGGAAATGGATGCCACTGGGGATGGTGGTGTGTCCCGACCAGGGGGTGTAGCCGCCCATGGAGTGCCCTGATAGGTATCAACTATAGTCCACTGGAAGTAATTCCAGACCGTTATAGTTGGTATCAGAGGAAAGTTATAGTCAACCTTTGGAAACTAGGATGTGAAAGCCTTAGTAAGAACCCTAAGGAAAAGTCTAAGCATAGAACACAATCTTAGTGTTTTAGAAATGGCCATGAATAACCTAGGATAAGACCTTAAGTGTGAAATTTTATTCTTGATTGTGTGGTTTTCCTATTATAATTAGTGTTGCTCACACTATTCTTCTTGGTTTTAGTCAATGGCTAGAACCCGAAGGAACCGTGTTAATGCGGAATGCGACGGGAAATTCAATGATTTTCCCCCTGAGCAACCAAACGTTATGGGAGCTGGAATGAAAAATCTTGTAGCCATGCTCACACAACTTTCTCAAGCTATGAATCATGAAGGACTTCCAAACAAGCAAAGGAAGGAGCAAAATTCTGTTGAATCCTTCATGAGGTAGCGTCCACCTTCATTCAACGGGTCTACTGATCCATTAGTTGATGAAAAATGGATTAGTACTACTGAAAAGATATTTTTAGTTATTCAATGTTCTGAACATGATAAAGTCATCTTAGCAGTGTATCATTTGGAAGGTGATGCTGATCAATGGTGGAATCTTATCAAGAATACGAGGCAAGGAGATGAAATTGAGTCCATGGAATGGGAAGAGTTCAATAACTTATTTTTCAATAAGTACTTCCCTCGTATTCTCCGAAAAAATATGGAGAAGGAGTTTCTTGAACTAAAGCAAAAGGATGATGAATCTGTTGGTATATACGAAGCGAATTTTACAAGGATTGCAAGGTATGCATCTGGATTTATTATCCAAACTGAGAGTAAGATCGATCGATTCTTTAGTGGCTTAAAACCAAGTCTTCGAAGGGCGTTAGCCATAAGGGACTTCAATAGCTATGAGGAAATCGTTCAATGTGCTCTCAAAGTCGAGATGGAGATTGGAGTAACCCATCAGTCATATGGGTTTGATAAGAAGAGGAAAATTGAATTCAAAGGAAAATCTAAAGAGCACACTGAAAAGAAGACGAGCTTTCCCTTATGCTCAAAGTGTGGAAAGAAACATGGAGGGAGTTGTATTAAAGGGACAAGTAAATGTTTCAAATGTGGAAAGGAAGGTAATCGGGCATTTGAATGCCTCAATGATGGGAAGAAGATGTCTAATGATGCGAACAAAGGAAGGGACACACAGAATGAACCTACTACACTTCAATGTTTCAAGTGCAAGGAGATGGGGCATTATCCCAATAAATGCCCTAATCCAAGGGTTGTTGATGATGATCGACATCAACAAAATCTTAAGGCTAAAGACAAAGGAAAGTCACATGAAATTTCTATCAGCGATGTGGAGTACGATAACGATGTGGTGAAAGGTACACTTACCATCCACTCTAAAGTAGAAAATGTTTTATTTGATTCTGGATCCACCCACTCTTTTATTTCTGAAGATTTTTCTAAGGGTATCACCGTATTACCTCAACAATTAGATGTTGAGTTAGCTATGACAACACCTAATGGCACAACAGTCGCATAAAAAGTTTATAATTCTTCCCCGATTGAAGTTTGTGGGAAAGTACTTCCTGCAAATCTTGTGATCCTTCCTATAGTGGAATTTGATGTGATTCTTGGAATGGATTGACTTTCTTTATATGGATCTCATATCAATTTCCAAAGAAGGGAAGTCACATTTCATATTCCAGATCAATCTATGATCGTCTATCGATGCAAGGATGAATATAACCTTCCAATGGAAATTTCTTCCATCTTATGGGTCTTGATTCCACTAAATGAGGGTTATTTATCTCAAATGGTTGGTGAGAAACTCACGATTAATAATATGCCCATTGTACGGGAGTTTGATGATTTCTTTCCAGAGGAATTGCTGGGTCTTCCACCAAATCATGAAGTTGAGTTTTCAATAGAACTCATACCGGGTGCTTTGCCTATTTCAAAGACACCTTATAGAATGGCCCCAATTGAGTTGCAGGAATTGAAGAAGCAACTCTAAGAGAATATTGATAAAGGATTAATACGCCCTAGTGCGTCACCTTGGGGAACACCTGTTCTGTTTGTTAAGAAGAAAGATGGATCAATGAGACTCTGCATTGATTATCGAGAACTTAACAAGATAACTATCAAGAACAAATATCATCTCCCACACATTGATGACTTATTTGACCAACTATGAGGAGCTCAATACTTTTCCAAGATTGATCTTCATTCAGGGTATCACCAATTAAGGGTCAAAATGGAGGATATACCAAAGACGGATTTCTGTACAAGGTATAGACAGTATGAATTTATAGTGATGCCATTTGGTCTTACTAATGCCCCTGCTATCTTCATGGATCTGATGAATAGAGTATTTAGAGACTATCTTGATCAGTTTGTGGTAGTCTTTATAGACGATATTCTTGTATATTAAAAGAGAAAGGAAGAACATGAAGATCACTTGAGAATTATATTGAAGACCCTGAGAAAGGAGAAGCTTTATGCCAAATTTACCAAGTGTGAATTTTGGCTTCAAAGAGTTTCATTTTTGGGTCACATAATCTCAAAAGAGGGGATATCTGTGGATCCAGCAAAAATAGAGGTTATCGAAAGATGGTCGAGACCAACAACAGTAACTGAGATCCGAAGTTTTCTTAGGTTGGCTGGATATTATCGACGTTTTGTGAAAGATTTTTCACGATTATCTAATCCACTCACCAAGTTGACTCGGAAAGGAGTTAAGTTTGTTTGGACGGAAGAATGTGAAGAGAATTTCAAGGAGTTGAAAAGAAGGTTATCCAGTGCACCTGTTCTCACACTGCCTTGTAGTGGAGAAAGGTTTGTGATCTATAGTGATGAATCCAAGAAGGGGCTGGGGTGTTTTCTTATGCAAAATGATATGGTGATAGCTTATGCCTCACGACAGTTGAAAATACATGAGAAAAATTACCCAACACATGATTTGGATTTAGCTGCGGTAATCTTTGCATTAAATATTTGGAGGCATTATCTTTATGGAGAAAGGTGTGACATTTATACGGATCATAAAAGTTTAAAGTATATTTTCACACAAAAGGAGATGAATATGCGCCAAAGAAGATGGTTGGAGCTGATTAAGGATTACGACTGCTCAATCCATTACCACCCTGGGAAAGCAAACAAGGTGGTAGATGCATTGAGTAGACAAGACCATGCTAGCTTATCCATGATGAGGATCACAAAAGATCCAATATTTATGGATTTACAAAGGATGGATATTGGAATTATAATGGAAGGGGAAAAATAGTATCTTTCTCAAATGAATGTTCAACCATCTATACATGTGAAGATTAAAGAGGCACAAAAAGAAGATGTCGAGTTACAAAAGAAGGTGAGAAATGTTCCTGAATTCAACCTTGATTGTGATGGGATAATAAAGTTCAGGAATCGGGTTTGTGTTCCTCCCATCCCAGAATTAAAGGAGCTGCTGGATGAGGCTCATAGTTCTTCATTCTCTATTCATCCTGGAAGCACGAAGATGTATAGGGACCTGAAAGAGTACTTCTGGTGGGATGGCATGAAAAGAGATGTTGCTGAATATGTCTCTCGATGCTTGGTTTGTCAGCAAGTTAAAGCTGAGAGGCAGAAGTCTAAGGGGATGTTACAACCATTACCCATACCCGAATGGGAATGGTAAAACATCACTATGGACTTTGTCACAGAACTTCCTAAAACATCCAAAGGCAATAATGCTATCTGGGTCATAGTTGATCATCTTACAAAGTCCGCACACTTCATTGCTATTAGAGAGGATTTCTCTCTGGATCAGCTTGCCAGGATATATGTAAAGGAAGTGGTAAGATTACATGGAGTACCACTTTCTATTATATCTGATCGGGATCCGAGGTTTACCTCAAAGTTCTGGCGAAGTCTTCAGCATAATCTGGATACAGAGTTGAGTTTCAGAACTGATTATCATCCTCAGATAGACAGTCAGTATGAGAGAACAATTCAAACTCTATAAGATATGTTGAGATCTTACTCTATGGATTTCAAAGGTGGTTGGTATCAACACCTACCTTTGGTGGAATTTTCTTATAATAATAGCTTTCACTCCAGTATTCAGATGGCTCCTTATGAAGCTCTCTATGGAAAGAAATGCAGGACTCCAACTTGCTGGGATGAAGTTGGGGAAAGAAATATATTAGGACCTGATATTGTTGACGAGATGGCAGAAAAGGTCCGATCTATTCAACAACACATAAGAGCAGCTCAGAGTCGACAGAAAAGTTGTGCCGAAAACTGAAGAAAAGACCTAGAGTTTGAATTGGGTGATAAAGTGTTCTTACGAATATCTCCCTGGAAGAGGGTCATGAGATTTGGAAAGAAGGGGAAGTTGAGCCCTAGATATATCGGTCCTTTAGAAATATTGGATCGTATTGGGAAGGTAGCTTACCAATTGGCGCTTCCACCGAATCTCTCTCAAGTTCACGATGTGTTCCATGTATCTCTCCTGATAAAGTACATACTTGATCCTTCACATGTACTCAGCTCAGAAGTTGTACCGCTGGAGCAAGATCTTTCTTATGAAGAACAGCTGATAGAGATTCTGGATCGTAGAAAAAAATTCCTACGAAACAAGACCACTCGATTGGTGAAAGTTTTATGGAGGAACCACCAATTAGAAGAAGCTACATGGGAGCTTGAGGATATGATGAGGGAGAGTTATCCTCATCTTTTTGTTACAAAGTGACAAATTTCGAGGGAGAAATTCATTTTAAGGGGGGTAGAATGTAACGCCCGAGACTTTTATGAGAAATATTTTGTTTTTATCAAAGGAATATTTCACTACACACAACACTAGCTTGGCTTTCTTTAAACGCAACCGCGACCTTCCTCAATAGCTTGCGTCGTACGCAATACCGAGTTTCACTAAACAACGATATGATATTAAAATATTAATAAAACTAGCCGTTATGAATAGTAATAACCACTTTTTGAAATTTTATAAATTTTATTTTTCAAAATGGACTTCATTTTTGGATTCGTAATATCGAAATTAGCCTAGGGTGAAATTTTGGTATTTTTCTGAAAACTTTCAATTTTTGATGAATCGTGAAACCACTAAGTGGTAGTTAAAAAAACTGAATTTTTCATAAAACTTAATTTTACCGCTTCTGTGAGTGGAATTTTGAAAATCTGAGAGACACGGTTAATATCAAGGACTAAAATGTGGTTCAATGAGATGAAAATAATTTTTGGTGAATAGTAACTTTTTACTTTTTTTTACCACAGTTAAAAGTAAATAGGGTAATTAAGGGTAAAAGTGTTATTATTATTAACATAAAACATGTCCTAATTCTATTGGATAAGTGTAATTCGACCAAAAACAACCTTAGGAATAAAATATGACCATTTAGGCCCACTTGGATTAGATTAGGACATTTATTATTAATTTATTTAAAGAAGGGTTAAAATAGTTAAAATCAAAGTTTAATAAGTAAATCATTTTTAATATGGGGTTATACATAAGATAAATTCGACTATAAATATTAATTAGAAATATAAAAAGATTTCCAACATAATTGTATTTTATTTATAATTTTTAGACATTAAATAATGTAATTTATTTATGACACAACGATGATGCAGTAATTATCTTATTAATGAAATATTGACATAATTGATGTTATAAATACCCAAATAAATGTAATTTGAGACTTTTTATGAATTCCACTAATTTTCTAGGTTAATATGACATGTTAGTATTGATTTAATTAACTTTTTTAGAACTAATAATTCTTTTATTATTTTCACAAAAATCAATTACTAAATAGTGTCAAAATTGACATAAAATAGTTTTTAAAACAAATATTATATTATTAATTGTTATTTTATTCATAAAAATCTAAGGTTCGGCCAAATGACTTAGATAAGGTTATATATATTAATAATAAACAACTTGGGGTTCTTTTGTCTTGATATAGTAAGTTTATTAACCTTATAGTGTAAGAAAACAAGAAGACACGGTTAAAGTTAAATTATCTAACTTAAAGTTAAATCTAAATGATAAGGTTAAAATTGATACCTAAACGTGTCTAAATCATATTGGATGAAATTATTTCGACCCATAACCACCTTATCCTCTAAATATATCAATTTGGAGCTATTAAAAACCGAATTTGACTTTATAGTAAAATAATATTTTTTGTTATTCCAAAGGTTCCCCTCTTCTCCCTTATAAAAGGGCACCTCCTCCATCTCTTCCTCACACCAATTTGAGCCTTCAAGCTCGGAAAACCCCTGCCAATTTCTCCTCTCCAATTCCCTATAATCATCCTAGAGGTTCTGGTCTTCTTCAAAGACCAACCCTAGTGCCCTAAGAGGAGGTTAAGAAGAGGCGCGTAAAAAAAGAGGTAATATCCATTATCGATCCTTTCCAAATTATTTCTTCTTCAACTTCTTCTTCTTTAGTTGTTTCATTATGAATTAATAACATAAGTATCACTCATATACTGATATGTTATTATAAGTATAAAACAACCCTATTTCACCATCTATCCATCCTACGGAAAACGAAATCACCGCGCGTGAGTACGTACGGAATACCGTCTCCACGCCGCGGTGTAATCTATTTTCCACCACCACCTTACTTGGATGGGTATAATGGTGTAAATAATGAAAATATATGATTATTGTAAAGTGATATTGATTCTGAAATATTATATATACACTCCAATACAATTCCACGATCATGGGAACGATATCATCGCTCGTGCGTACGTACGGAATACCGTCTCCACGATGTGATGCGACTCGTTCTACATGATCTTCATTGCATAATGATTATATAAATTAATTGAGTGAATAAATATGATATATATTACACTAATACCATTCTGTAAATGAGGTATCTATAACCTAAAAAGAAGGATACGAATTTATTCGACAAAACACGCATAGGAGCAAAAAGTAATAAACACCCAAATAAACAAGTAGTAATGAAATATTACTAATAAGAAGATAATAATATGACCATATATGATATCATAAAAAAAAGTATGATTATGGAATAAGTCAATAACATTATTTAAATCATTATACAGGAGGTTCAGACACTTACGAAGCAAATTGGACCTAAGTTAAGGGAAAATATCACAATCTCATTTTTTATCCGAGATTGTTTATACTTTGGTATTTACTGGGGTGTATTTTATCATCCAAATCCATGTTCCCTCAATATGTAATATTGTTTCCATCCAACTAAAATTGTTTAAATCCAATTTTACCCTTCGGTGAGTTTTTAGTAAAAGATATGAAAGGAATCTTTTGTCATTTTTTGTACGAGGTACTTTTTGACTTTTCCGACAAAAGTACGAGAAGAATGTTTTTTTAACTTATATGACATGAATGGATTTTTAAAAAATTATTTCCAAGAAGTTTCATTTACAAGTTTTCATGTTTATTTTTAATCAACTTCTTTTAGTTTAAAATTGTATGACATGTTAAGAAAGGAAATTTTTTTTTGAAGTAGAAAGGATATTTTTTTCAAGAATGGAGTTCAAGTGTTTTATCAAAATTATTTTCCATCTAAGATAATATAGGGTTATGTTTCTATCCCTATTATTACATTTATTTGATTATGTTGTGATGGAATTATTTTTATAAATTCCTTTATCTTATATGAATTGTTTTATGATGTCATGTTGTTTAAGAATCCCATTTTTATTACATGGGTTATGCAATGATGTATGATTTTTGATTTTGTGGCACACATAAGAATGGTATCATTATGAGATGGGTGGGACCTATATATCCCTCCAATGAATTGGGTAAATATTTTATATCTCATGAGATAGTCATGGCTGGAATGGCAGGTTAAACCGGTTCAGTGAAACAGGACTGAAACGAGGAGTGAACTCGGTTCAGAAATAGACTTTGTCCACTAAGATAGTCTTGGCAATGAGTCTTGACTAATAAGAAACGATTCTATATGATTATGTGTGTATGCCACAAAGCTTCATGTTTTAGGTTATGATTATTGTGATTACATTTCACTACTATGATTTATCCAATGTTATGAAATTATGATCTCTTTTGCAGGGTAAGATTTCCAAAATGTTTTGTTTTTATTTTGATGTGATTGATATTTATTTTGTTTACCCTTACTGAGAATTTGAGCTCACCCTTTTGAATGTTTTCTTTACCCAGGTCAGGAATAAGGTTATTAAGTAAGATATTCCAAAAGGGACTATATATATGATGAAATAAATGGGAGACAATGTAGACGCTTTATGAACCAGTTGTTTATGTTTCTTAGTTTCTAAAGACACTATACCTATACGGTCCTTTCATGGTTTTGTTATATGTTGTAATAATTATGCTTCAATTTTAAATTAATAACAATTTATGTAAAGTATAGGTCGTTATAGAGATAACTAGAGAGAGTTGATGCCTCATTTCCATGTGTTGAAATGATTTAAATTTTTTAATTGTTTAAATGGATTTTATAGAAATTGTGGAAATGAGTTGGATGAACTCATGATAAACGTATTGATTGATGAGTTGAATATGGTAGTGGATGCCTTGCTTGGTATACCTTGGATCCTGATTCCATTGGAATCCATGGAATTTTCTACTCCATGGGTATTGATTATGGAAGGGAATTCCATGGACTGGTTTAATCCTTAGATCCTAATTCTGTAGGATTCCATGGGCCTTGCTACCCCTTGGATCTGGATTTCTTGGGACCACATTAGACATGGTATGTTGACATGCTCCTTGTACCCCACCAAAGTCTTTATTGATTTTCCATCAAGATTCTCTTAGGAATCGATGTGGAAGACTTGGTCTTCTATATCTTGGATTTGTCCCTTCATGGTCTGATGCTTTTGATTACACGGTGTGGCCTTTGTAGATGAAACTTGATTATATGGTGTGGTCATGATGGATATTGTATACTTGATTATATGGAATAGCCATGATGGATATTGTATATTGAATTATATGGAGTGTCCATGATGGATATTGTATATTGGATTATATGGTGTGGCTGTGGTATAGGTTATACACCTGATTGCACAACATGGATGTTATGGTTTTTTGATATGCTTATTGATAGACCTACTATGGATATCAGTTTACAGTTATTGATTTGAAAACATAACTTGTTTACTTATGTTTATAATTTCCCTTATTATGGGTGCTTGACATTTTTTCAGGGAGCCTTACTAGTATGGACAGTATCACTAGACTTGTATCACTTTAATTTCAGTACTTTTATACCTATGATATACTGAACAATGATTTTGTTTATATCACATAGAATAGATTTTTTAAAGATACCATTGGTGGTGGATTACTAAGTGTTATCTCACACCATGTTTGGGCCGTTTTTGGGTACCCGGATAGAATTCATGGATCTAGGTAGGGGCCGGGGCAAGATCCCATAGTACGATGCTTGATTTTCTTATTACTTAAGAGTATGAGAGAATAGGACTGAGATATGATCATAATGATATATGGGATATTTCCTTTTGGTATTTTTGGTATTTTGATACATGTATTATACTATATGAATGTATATATATTTTCCTACTTTTTATAGAAATGGTATGATCATCATTTGTATATGAGATTACTTCTAGCATTGTTTATTTATTTATGTCTTAGATATTTATCTTCCATTTAGATGTTTTAATATTTCTCTATTGATAGTTATGTTTACTACCACTGTGATACACTCTAACATGATGGCATAGTCTCCCCATAGACACACCCTAGGCCCTCACTACTATTCGGAAGCCTTTGGCATACAAGGAGGCATGATTGGGGTTATATAACCCACCAGCTCAGGGAACTGGATAGTTGTTTCTAGGCCAGAATGTTATAAAGTTGTATAAAAGGTGTTTTAGTTTATTTATTTACTATTTTGAGACAATAGACATGTATTAGGAAGGATTTATAATTTTTTAATGAGTAGTGTCTGAGAGTAGCTAACCCACATATAGAATTTTTTTCCTAGAACAGAAATTGTTGTTTTCTAGACTGTGATATTACAATTAATTTGATTCCACCTTTGGGTGATGCACTTGAATTGTGATATTATCATTGATATGATTGAGGATCTATTTTACTATTTCCTAATGTTATGAGGGTATGCATCTCTTTCATATTTTTAGGAACCTAATAGGAATCACATTTCATGCATTATTCTATGATATATAGGATGCATTACTTGAATGCATGACTTTGAGATATGTGACTTGTGTGATATATTTTTTACTATACTAGTGTTCTTATAGGTAATTGAGAAACATAGTTGGTACTTAGAGTTACTATAATAACCTAAATAGAGTTTTTCTGCTTAGGCTACAACATAAACCCTAAGTAGTAAACTATGGAATGTTGAGTCATGGACTATTGGTTGCATGGGCTGGAACATGTTATGGTATTGATTAAGTGGACGCTGAAATTTGGTTCATGAGGTGTATGTGACCTTATGGATTAAAATTGGTGAACCATTTGGTTCAAACATTGAAATATATTTGTGATATAAAAGTGAATTTAAAATGAAATTGAAAATGGTTAAATAGAGAAATTAACCTAGACCTAGCTTTAGAGTGGTAGGTAGGTAGTGTCTCTAGCGATGTTTACAGCTATTTCTTTTTACCCAATCCTAGATTTAAGAGTAGGTAGAGAGGTATGATCTATTTATAGGAAGTATTTGACCTATCCTCTAATGTATCAAACATATTTAATTTTTAATAACAATATTTTGATAATTATTAGTATTATTATTATTATTTTGATTTTGTTTAACAATGTGCATCCAAAATAAATACTTGAATAATAAAAATAAAGACATGTTTTATTCAATATTAATGCTGAAACCTTACATTGTCATAGGGAAAAAAGAACCTCACTAACCTAGAATGCCTACTAGGAGACCTATCAGAATCATCGGGAGACCCCCAAACATCACAAACAAACCAAGAAAATAGTGAAAGTCCTTCGGGTATATCACAATGAAACACTGTATGGAAAGAATAATGGAAACCATACTAAGAATCAAGGGGATATAGAGAAACCTCTTCACTAAATTGGTTTTTAATGTTTGGAACACACTAAACAAGTATTTATAAGGACCTAAAGTTAAATATGACCATTGATGGCCGTTGAGATGACCTTTGGTTTTTTTGTAACAGTCATAAAACTTTATAATCATTAGGATTTTTTAAGTATTTTGATTATTTTAAATATTCTAAATATTTTAAGTATCTTAATTATTTTAAGTAATTTAAGAAATTTAAGAGTTTTGAATGTTTGAAAGTTTTATTTTTGTTAATAAATGCATGTTTTTAAGAGAATGTAAAGTTTTGAAAGAATACCTCCCTATGTATTAAAAGTGTATACTTATCTAGCTTCTAATAGAAATGAAATGTAATCAACTATTTTTATATGTTTAAAATATTTTTTTATGTGTTTTAAATTTTCTAATGTGTTATATTTAGTTAAAAGAAAATATGGTTTCAAATTAAGGATTTATTTCATATTTGGATTTTTTTAAAATATAACACTTTTCTTTTGGAATGAGTTAAAATGAATTTACGACATGTCTTAATAAAAGTTAAAATTTTTATTTAGATTTTGAACTTATGATACTTTAAAACCTAAAAATATATAAAATTTATGAAAAAAATGGTATTTTAGGTTTATTTTAATTAAAATAAAGAATATATATTCTATTTTTAATATTATTATATACATATTCTTATGTTTAAAAAAAATAAAGTTTAGTTTTTAAATTTTTTTTGGTGAGTACCCACCCAACCGAGGGAAGCCTTAAAGGACAAGCCCTCAAGGTTAGGTGGGAATCTCACATAGAACCCGGAGGTCAGAGGACCCTTGTGCAGCACATACAAGGTTCATGCCGAGTCAAGCACTGACACTAGTTCACGACCAAAGGGGGCACATGGAGGAACCGAGGTGGTGCCACCGTGTGGGGTGGCACAGGGGCATAGGGTGGTCATAGAGCCTACCTTTAGGGAAGAACTGATATGGGGCAGTACCATGGAGGGATAAGGGAGTTCATTTCCATAGCCTCAGGTCATAGAGGTTTATAAGGCGGACTCAAAACCGCCTCCATTTCGATGTGGGACACGGTTTTTAAAGGGAGATATAATCTTGGATGTTCAATGTCACCGCACGAGATCTCGAATGTTCAATCCATCCAGATTTTGAATCCCATGATAAAACACTATTTTGTTGAATATTTTATTGATAATAAATGATATAATTTCCCCACATTGTTCTAAATATGTTTATTTATAAAATATTTGGGATTTGATCATTCATTTGAAAATTTGGTGAAAATTCCAGTTTTACCCTTTATATTGCACTGTAGTATTTCGAAGATAAATATTTTTATATTTATTATTGTAATTTGAAATTTTGTAACAGTGTTTCTAACTTAATTTTATACAACTTTAATTCAGGACACTAGAGCTAAAAATGGTATTTGGATGGAGTAAATGGGACATTAATCCAATGGTGGGATGGACTCAGCAGAATGGACATGGGTTCTGTATTTGGGCCATATCTTCTTCATCCGGTCTTGAATTAAGCCCATATTTTGAGAGGATCTCCGAGATTCATTTTCCCACAAATCATCCTTCTGTAAGGAGAGCTGGTTCACGTGTTTTCGAGGTCAAATGGGCGGTGAAAGTTGTATTAAAATATTTGGCCGAGATTTCCCATTCACACTTGAAACCTCTTTAAACCTAGCCTCCCCTCCACTCTATAAATTGGAGTTTTTCTCATTTGGAGGGGTTGGGGACGTGAATTAGGAGATTTGAGGCAGAGGAGAATTTGTTTCACCCAAATTCTCCAACCATTGTAAGAGGGGTAGCTCTTGAAGCAAGGATCCCCTCATCAAAGCCTCCTTCTCTTCTTCATTTTGTAATGTTTTCATTTGTGTAATAAACTTCTTTGTTATTCTTTTATTTCTTCTCTTTTCTTCTGTTTTGTTTAAATTTATTCTTCTATTAATCTTCCTAATTGGTTTGTAATTCTTGAGTAGAAGCGTTATTGGGTTATTCCCATTATAAACCTTTGCACATGAAAAACGCTTCTACGATGATTACGCCACCCATGGAAGAGTAGTCTTTTAGTAATCGATCTACCTCTCACCTTCTTAATTAATTTATTTTGAATCAATGATATACTGTAATTCACTAAATATGATCTATTAATTGAGTTTTCAATTTAAATGAAACTAATCAAGCAATTGAACAATAAACACAAAACGCGCGAGGTCGGGATTTGTGTGAATTGTGAGAGCGTAATCTTAATCGGTAATACAAGACCACACGAGATCAATTTGTAGAGTTCAAATACAATACATAAACTCAATTAATCCTAATTTCTAGAGTGGTTATGTGCCTTAATTTATCGCTAACCATACGCTAATCTTAGAACATCAATCAAAACAGGGTGTTGCGATTTCATGTTCCGAAGTTAGCCTAGGGTTAAATTCACTTCATCTTCGTGGTAAAGTTAATTCTCATAGGGTTCAGGATTTAAAAAATTAAGGGATCATAATTAAGTGAATGTTAGTTTAAATGATAATGATTAATAATAGAGTGAAGATGTCGAGTTAGATCTATTACGCCTTTTAAAATATTTTCTAAAAAAACATCTTCTTGTTGTGTCTTTTTAATCAAACATCATTTCAAAATTAAAAACAAAAAAAATGTAATCTTCTTCCAGAAAACTTCTTTTAGATCTATAAACTATAAACAACCCCCATCCATTCAATTAGTGTTTTTATTCTCTTTTATTTTATTTTTAGAATACCTCTAAGAAGTTGTTTTAATTCACTTCCTCCTTTGAGAGACGACCTTGGTTAGCCACTCTGCTGCACCTAAGTACCCCAAAATCACACTAATCATTTGAGGGAACCCACGATAGTGCTCTTTCAAATTAGTTCCGTTGCCGGGGAGGCAAGTAATTTATTCAACCATTTAGAGGTATTTATTTTATTTTTCATTTTATTATTTTCTTCACCTCTCTCTTTCATCTTTCCCCTTTCTTATGTTTTCATTTTTTTTCATCCTCATCTTTTATTTTTGGACCATCAACTCAACTTCTCATTTTTATTTTACTATGGTCCACTCACTTTATTTTAATTTTTATTTGATTTATGACACGAACTAATCCCGAAGATCTCTTAGATCTTGACCCTGAGATTGAACGTATCCTTAGGGCACGAATCAGACACTCTCAATCTACGGGAAGTTTCAATATTCAACCAGTTGGTGAATTCCTCTATTCTGGAAACATTGGAATTGGAAGTTATTCAAATTAACACATAAAAGAAGAACCAATGGCTGAAAACAATGGAAATGAACTTAATAAAACCATTCAAGAATTGTCTGCACCTGATATTAACTGTCAACCAAATTGTATTGCATACCCAAATCTCGAATCGGACTTTGAACTGAAATCTGGGTTAATTCACTTACTTCCAAAGTTCCATGGCCTCTCGGGTGAGGATCCCAATAAACATTTGAAAGAATTTAATGTGTTTTGATCAACCCTTAAGCCAAGAAATGTTTCTAAAGATCAAATCAAATTAAGAGCATTCCCATTCTCACTTGATGGAGCTGCAAAAGACTGGATGTATTATTTACAACCCAAAGATGTAACTTGTTGGAACGATTTGGAAAATCTTTTATTGCAGAGATTTTTTCCAGCATCAAGGACCACTTCCATTCGAAAGGAGATATCGGGGATCAAGCAGGCACAAGGGGAGTCAATGTATGAGTACTGGGAGCGATTCAAGAAGTTGTGTGCAAGATGTCCGCATCACCAAATCAGTGAGAAACTCCTCATTAAGTACTTCTCTGAAGGACTCACACCCATGGAGAGGAGCATGGTAGATGATGCAGCTGGAGGAGCATTGGTGGACAAGACACCAGTAGATGCACGAGCATTGATCGACAAAATGGCCCAAAACTCCCAACAATTTGGTGATCGAGGTACACCACATATCAGGGGAGTACATTAGGTAAGTCCTTCTTCTCTTGAGAGTCATTTGATTGATACCAAGTTAGAAAAATTGAAAACTATGGTGAGGTAAATTGATTTGGCACAAAAGACATATCTACCCCCTCCTTCAAGGCCTTGTGGCATTTGCACTGAGACAAGCCACCCAACTGACTATTGCCCACAACTACAAGAGACAGAGGATTGCGCAGCAGTATTCCCAGGGAGACCATTTCAGCAGCAACAACAACCATATCCCCAAAATAAGTTTGATTCATTTGCTTCAACATACAACCAAGGGTGGAAATATCAACCGGACATGAGGTATGGCTCTGGACAACAACAAAGTCCCCCTTTTAAACCAAAATTCCAGTAGCCTCCACCTTACCAACAGGGTTTCCAACAACCCCAAAGGAGATTTGAAGCTCAAACATCAAAAAGTCATCAACAAGGGAATCCTCCACCAAAGGTAGATTCTAATACTGATGATATTTTAAAGCAAATTGTTCTTAATCAATAGAATGAGCTGAAGAGTCAAAGTTCGGAGCTGAGGGAGTTGAATACTCAAATGATCCAGATTGCCACCGCCCTCCATGAAATTGTGAGTAAGAATTCTGGAAATCTACCTTCCCAACCCACTCCAAATCCAAAGGGGAATGTCAGTGCCATCACATTGAGAAGTGGGAAGCAAATGAACAATACATCTGTACCTACCATTCCACAAGGATTCACCTCAACTATGAAGAAGCCGCATTACAAACCAACTGATGAGCAATCCAAGGAGAAAGATAAAGGTAAGAAAAAGATTGATGATGTTCCTTCTAAACCCCTTCCTTTTCCCAACAGGGTTGTTCAAACCAAGAAGATGGCTGAAGAAGCAATGAAAAAGGAGGTTTTGGACACATTCAAGCGTGTGGAGATCAACATTCCTCTACTTGAAGCCATTAATCAAATACCAAGGTATGCAAAATTCTTAAAAGAACTCTACACCAATCGAAGAGGGCTCAAGGGAAATGAGATGATCAACCTTGGAAGGAATGTCTCAGCACTCATTACACCAACTCTAGCAATGCCAACAAAGTGCAAGGATCCCGGGACATTCACCATCCCATGTACCATAGGGGAGTTTCACTTCTCTGATGCTATTTGTGATTTAGGAGCTTCAATAAATGTGATGCCTCACTCTGTATTCTCTTCCTTGAAAGTTGGTGAGTTGAATCCAATAAGAGTAGTGGTGCAATTAGCGAATAGAGCTACGGCATATCCAGCGGGAGTCCTTGAGGATGTACTTGTTCGGGTAAGAGACATGATCTTTCCAGCGGATTTCTATGTTCTTAACATGGAGGATGATCAGGTAAGTTCTCATGCCCCCATTATCTTAGGTAGGACCTTCCTCAAAACTGCAAAAACTATCATAAATGTCAATGAGGGTACACTTTACATGGAATTTGGAGATGAAGTTGTGATATTTAATGTTATGGATTCCATGAAGTACCCCTCTGAGGACCATTCTGCTTTTGTTATCTCCCATTTTGAACCACCAAGTAAAAACCCCATGGAATTGGATTGTCCTATGCTTAGGGAGATTATGAGTATTGGTTCTAGTTTGATGTATAAGAGTACTTCTACACCCGTTTTTAATGAACAAGACTCTCTAAGATTTGATTTTGAAATGGAATCATATTCTGATTTTGATCATGTGAACTCTGATTATGACATGACTATTGAGTATGCTGATGGATTTGGTGCTTTATTCTTTGATTGTGATGATTTATATTCTGATACTAATGTTCATTGTGAAGATATGTCTGTTGCATCAATTTCTCCATCCATACATCACCCTCCTTCATTAGAACTCAAGCCATTGCCACCAAATCTGAAATACTCATACTTGTTGAGTGGTGAGAGATTACCTGTTATCATTGCTAACAATCTCACTTTTGAACATGAAGAAAAGATTTTGAATATTTTGACTGAGAACATCAGGGCGATTGGGTGGACCTTGGCTGACATATCAGGTATTAGCCCCTCCATTTGCATGCATATGATTCTCTTGGAGGATGGGGATAAACTGGTGAGACAGCCACAAAGGAGACTCAATCCCACCCTCCTGGAAGTTGTTAAAAAAGAAGTTGAGAAATTGCTCGAGGCAGGTATAATCTTTCCCATTTCAGATTCTCAGTGGGTAAGTCCAATTCAGGTTGTGCCTAAGAAAACTGGTTTTACTGTTGTTAAAAATGAGAAAGATGAGTTAGTTCCAATGAGGGTGCAAAACAGTTGGCGTGTGTGTATTGATTATAGGAAACTAAATCAGACCACTCGCAAGGACCATTCCCCCCTCCCATTTATTGATCAAATGCTCGAGAGACTAGATGGGAAAACACACTATTGTTTCTTTGTAACACCCCGAGATTTTATAAAAAAATATTATTTTAATTTCATTAATGTCTTATGTTGTATTCTACACCAAGATTACCCTGCGCTATACGCAACACCGTATTAGCTTGTAGTATACGCAACACTATTCTTGGACCGTGTTACACACAATTTTGATAATAGTTATTCTACGCAACATTGAGTATATATATATATATATATATATATATTTAATGTATAAATGAAATATGGTTGGATTCTGTTATACGAAATAACGAAGGATTCTTTCACAACACGCAACCCTGACTTGGCTTGCATTACACGCAATCACGACCTTCCTCGATAGCGTGTGTTGTATGCAATACCGGGTTTTAATAAACAATGTTATATTATTATAATATTGTCATGAACTAGCCGTTATGAATAGTATTAACTAAATTTTGAATTTTATAACATTATTATTCATCTTACACATTTCTAGAACATGGTATAAGAACAAAATAAATTTTTCGGGTAAAATAAGTATTTTTCAAAAAATGCAGTTTTACCGCCTTTTGATGGCGCACCCACTTTAAATATAGTTTTTTTCATGTTTATATGTTCAATTTGACAAAATAATATTCTTCTTTTGAATCAGGATGTAAAAATTTACATTAGATAAAGTTTTGATATTTTTCCGACAACTTTCATATTTTAATGAATAGTAAAAACACGCTATATTTTAATTAAAAACAACTTTTTTCATCGTAATATATTATGTGGTTAAATTATAATATTGAATGGTTTTAAAGTATATTTAGAATATATTTTTACCACTTAATATAATGTTGGTCATTGGACACAATTTTACAATTAAACCGAACATAAACAAGTGTCAATCTTTTGATAGTTATTATCTCTTAAAAACACGCTTTTTGTTTTTGACAGCGGGAATTAATTTTAAATTAATTTCTGCCACTTATGTGTTTTGAATTTAGAAAAATGGATTCCATATTTGGAATCAGGATGTTCAAATTGTGTAAATAGGTAACTTTTATTTTTAGACATTTTGAATAATTACTGCGGTAAATATTTTATTTACCATGGTTAAGGGTAAATCCGGTAAATAAGGGTTAAAAAATAATATTATAATAATATTAAATTACCCTAAAACGTGTCTTA
The DNA here is from genome assembly GCA_963277665.1 of Viscum album. Lineage (NCBI taxonomy): Eukaryota > Viridiplantae > Streptophyta > Magnoliopsida > Santalales > Viscaceae > Viscum > Viscum album. The sequence goes on along the minus strand of OY728127.1, from coordinate 1,326,190,907 downwards.
ACCCCATTGGTTGATACATGGTCGACCATGGGCATCTTTGGGTCGATTTTGGGACCCCATTGATCCACTTGTAAGTGATAATGACACTTTATTTTAATTAAGTTAAAATGAATACAAAATTGACACAAGCATATATCTTTTAGAAAAACAATTGTTACATAGGGTTATATATGTTGGATTTTAGATTATAAATATTAATTAGAAAGATAAAAAGATATCCTACATAATGGTATTTTATTTGTAATTTTTAGACTTTAAATAATTTAATTTATTTATGACACAATGATGATGCAGTAATTATCTTATTAATGAAATATTGAAATAATTGATGTTATAAACACCAAAATAAATGTAATTTGAGACTTTTTATGAATTAAACTAATTTTCTAGGTTACTATGATATATTAATGTTGATTTAATTAACTTGGTTCGAACATTTAATTCTGTTATGACTCTCACAAAAAATCATATATCAAATAGTGTCAAAATTGACACAAAATAGTTTTTAAATCAAATATTATATTATTAATTGTTATTTTATTCCTAAAAATCTAAGGTTCGGCCAAATGACTTAGATAAGGATATATATATTAATAATAAACAATTTGGGGTTCGTTTGGCATGTTATAGTAAGTGTATTAACCATATAGTGAAAGAAAACAAAAAGACATGGTAAAAGTTAAATTATTTAACTTAGAGTTAAATCTAATTGATAAGGTTAAAATAATATCCTAAACTTGTCTAAATTCTATTGGTTGATAGGATTTCGACCCATCCACACTTTAGCTTCGAAATAAGACCCTTTGGAACCATTATAAACCGATTTTTACTTTAATATAAAATAATATTTTGAGATATTCCTAAGGTGCCCCTCTCCTCCCCTATAAAAGGACACCTCCTCCCCCTCCTCCTCACACCAATTTGAGCACTCAATCTCGGCCAACCCCTGCCAAAATATCTTCTCCACTTCCCTAGAAACATCTTAGAGGTTCTGGTCTTCCTCAAAGACCAATTCTAGTGCCCTAAGAGGAGGTCTCAAAGAGGCACTTCAAAGAAGAGGTAATTACCGTTACCAATTCTTTCATCTTTATTTCTTCTTCCACTTCTTCTTCTTAGTTTGTTTCATTATGAAGTAATAACATCAGTATCACTCATATACTGATATGTTATTATAAGTATGAAACAACCCTATTTCACCATCTATCCATCCTACGGAAAAAGAAATCACCGCGCGTGCGTACGTACGGAATACCGTCTCCACGCCGTGGTGTAATCTATTTTCCACCACCACCTTACATGGATGGGTATAATGGTGTAAAGAATAACTATACATAGTTATTAAAAAATCATATTGATTCTGATATATTGTATAATCCACTCAAATTCAATTCAATATTTATAGAAATGATATCATCGCTCGTGCGTACGTACGGACTACCGTCTCCACGACGCGATGAGATTCATTCTCCATGTTAACCATTTAAGAATGATTATAAAGTATATATAAGAAATAATAATGAAATATATGACATTATAAAGCTACTGGATTTATGTATATATTTACATATGTATGTCATCTACTTACTTCCATTTCAAGACAATAAGGAAAGGAAAACAGCGTTCATGCGTACGTACGGACTACCGTCTCTATGAACGGTGTTTTTTTCATTTTATTTATCTACCTATTATATATATATATATACTGAATATATATGATATATAAATCATATTTTATATTCTGGAATTAAGTAAATCATGATATAAGTAATAATGATGTCAAGAACAACAAGTCAAAACACCTACGATAAATGAAATGATTTTACCCAAAACGCTTCTTTAACATGGAATTTACAAAAGAACGGGTAATATAATGTCATAAGTGAACCATATATGATATCATAACAGTGAATATGATTCTTTAATAAGTCAATAACATGATTTAAATCATTATACAGGAGGTTCGGACACTTACAAAGCAAGTCGGACCTAAGGTAAGGGAAATATCACAATCTCATTTTTATCCGAGATTGTTTATTCGTAAGTATTTACTGGGGTGTATTTTATCATCCACATCCATGTTTACTCAATATTTAATATTATTTCCATCCACCTAAAATTGTTTAAATCCATTTTTACCCTTAGGTGAGTTTTTAGTAATACGTATGAAAGGAATCTTTTGTCGTTTTTCGTACGAGGTACTTTTTGACTTTTCCGACAAAAGTACGAAGAATGTTTTTTTTAACTTATACGGCACGAACGTATTTCTACTGTTTTATAAAGCCTTATTTTCATGAAGCTTCCTCTAAAAGATTTCATGACTATTTTCAATAAAATCTCTTTCTTTTAAAATTGCATGATGTTTTGTGAAAAGAAATTGATTTTGAAGAAGAAAGGATATTTTCCTCAAGAATTCAATTCAAGTGTTTTATCAAAATTATTTTCCATCTAAGATAATAAAGGGTTCTGTTTCTATCCATATTTTTACATTGATTTGACTATGTTGTGATGGAATTATGTTTATGAATTCCTTTATCTTATATGAATTGATTTATGATGTCATGATGTTTCAAGAATCCCATTTTTGTTACATGTGTTATGCGATGATGTATGTTTTATGATTATGTGGCACACATAAGAAAGGATTCATTATAAGATGGGTGGGACCTATATCTCCCTCCAATGCATTGGGTAATGATTTTATATCTCATGAGATAGACATGGCTGGAATGGTAGGTTATACCGGTTCAGTGAAACAGGACTGAAATGAGGGTTACTCAATTCAGAAAGGGACTTTGTCCACTAAGATAGTCTTGGCAATGAGTCTTGACTAACAAGAAATGATTCTCTATGACTATGTGTGAATGCCACAAAGTTTCATGTTTTAAGTTATGATTATTGTGATTACATTTCACTACCATGATTTATCCCATGTTATGAAATTATGCTCTCTTTTGCAGGTTATGATTTCCAAAATGTTATGTTCTTATGAATACGATGTGATTGATATTTCTTTTGTTTACCCTTACTGAGCATTTGAGCTCACCCTTTTATGTTTTCTTTTCCCCAGGATATAAAGAAAGGTTTTAGGTAAAAAAAAGGGAAGATCTTTATGGGAGATGTTGAAGATCTTTCCCCACGATTAGAAGATTTTATTCCGAGTTTCCAAAGACACTAAACTATTACGATCCTTGTGTGTGTGTTTTTGTTTTGTACTAAGTATTCCACAAAAGTAATGTAATTTCCATGTACGGAAGGCTTCGGGTCTCTACAGTTGGTATCAGAGGAAAGGTTTAGTCAAACTTTGGAAACTAGGATGCGAAAACGTTAGTGAGATCCCTAGAGGTATTTCTAAGGTATGTCTAGGGATGCCCCTAAGGATAAGTATACGTATAGGATATAGTCCTAGAACTATGGTAACGATATTAGATTAAATCAAAGATGATAGATATTTAAGTTACTCCCCCTTTATTATGATTTTTGCATCTAACACTATTCTGTTTGGGTTTTAGAAAATGGCTGGAAACAAGATGATTCACAATAATGGAGGATATGATGGACAATGGAATGATATTCTTCATGAGCAACCAAATGAAATGGGATTTGGATGTCCAAACATCATTATTATGCCGAATCAGCAATCTCACAATATGATCAATAAAGTAAAATTTGGTAAGTTTCCTGACTCGACTAATAAGAGAAAGATGGAGTTCCATGATGATCATAGAGGAAAGAAAGTTCAATTTACCCTATGTAAATCATGTGGGAAGAGGCATCAAGGAGAATGTTTCAAGGGAACTGGAAGATGCTTTGGGTGTGGAAAAGAAGGACACAAAGCAAGTAAGTGCAAAGGAAAAGGGTCGGTTAACACCATGGATGAGGATAATGGTATTGCTACGACATCAAAAATGGTTAAGTGTTTTAAATGTGGAATGTATGGGCATTATGCAAACAAATGCCCCAAGGGAAAGACTCATGAAGAGAATCAGTATGGTCATATGGGTAGTATTTATGTGAATGATGATGAAGAGACTACAAATGATATGTGAGATGAAAGAATTTTTGAAGCTCGGTCAATGGTTTAAGAATGTAGTGGAATGATTACATGTTTATCATGTGTAATGTTGTATAAGAAATCTCATGGTACTATGGAATAAAGAGACATCTAAGGATTGTTACACTGTTGTCTTTTCTTAAGTTTTGAAAGTGTATGATGAATGGTACCAGTAACCATGAAATGTTATTTTGGAAAGTAGATTATAAGTGCATAATTAAAGGATAAGAAGATAATGATATGTTTGATTATATTCATGAGCTCATGATTGATATAAGGACTAAGTGATATCATGGTTTGAGTATATAGAATTTTGAGGATTTTGGTATGTGGAAAGTATTAACTTTTAACTGCATTCAAGTTTTCACTAAGGTTCAATGGGTATTCAAGAGAATACATGATTAAGGACTTTGAATGTTTGGAATGTGACCAACAAAACATATCTTATGATATATGGGGATCAACGATGGTATTAAATCTCTGGTAATCGTTTTCACTATGTTATGAGAATGGACTGCAGTATTATGGATAAGCCTAAAGATTGGAATGGATTATGTTGGACATAAGTTAGTATTGTTTAAGGATAGAAGTTTTTTCGATATTATTGATGGGATGTTATAGTAATATAGTTTTAGAAAAAGGACAACCTGCAGGACGGGCGACAGCCCATCGCTTCGGACAAGGCTGTGGGAATCGAACCCACAACCGAAGTGCGAATGGCCTTTATCGCCTACCACTGGCCTACAGGAAGTCCCCATTTAGTAGAAACTAGTTTTATTTTATTAAGCGGTATGATATATGAAGTATAAGTTCATTTTTGGAACCATATACGATTAATCTCACTATAAGATGGACTTATAACTTTTGCTAACCCTTTGTTTGAAATAGATGGAATGACCCATCCTTCTATCACATGATCTGCTAATGCTTCACGAATAACAAATTCAACTTCATTTCTTTATGATATGAAGTGGAAATTGTTCAATTCACGAACAATAGTGAGATTGTAACAAAATCATGTAAGTATTTCTTTTAATTCATCAACTTTAGGGAAATGATCTTGAAAACCAAAAATGTTGTCCTAGTGACCTTATATCTAATTAATCAGATGGTACCTTAGATCGTCACAAATTTATGGATTTGTGATTGTTGGCTTTTCCATAGCCATGTTCTCTACCACTCTCCATCAGAACATGATGGTTAGATTTCTCTTCCATATCCATATTTTCACCTATGTGGAAACCCAGTGATTAGTTTATTTGGGTAACCGTTACGTTTCATACTTTTGTTTTTAAAGATAAGTTTTGGTATTCCTTTTTACGATGTGGGTTTCTATCAAAGAAACTTTCAAATAGTAAACCATTTATAACCTCGACGAATTTCAAGGGCGAAATTCATTTTAAGGGGGGTAGAATGTAACACCCCGAGATTTTATAAAAAAATATTATTTTAATTTCATTAATGTCTTATGTTGTATTCTACACCAAGATTACCCTGCGCTATACGCAACACCGTATTAGCTTGTAGTATACGCAACACTATTCTTGGACCGTGTTACACACAATTTTGATAATAGTTATTCTACGCAACATTGAGTATATATATATATATATATATATATTTAATGTATAAATGAAATATGGTTGGATTCTGTTATAAGAAACAACGAAGGATTCTTTCACAACACGCAACCCTGACTTGGCTTGCATTACACGCAATCACGACCTTCCTCGATAGCGTGTGTTGTACGCAATACCGGGTTTTAATAAACAATGTTATATTATTATAATATTGTCATGAACTAGCCATTATGAATAGTATTAACTAAATTTTGAATTTTATAACATTATTATTCATCTTACACATTTCTAGAACATGGTATAAGAACAAAATAAATTTTTCGGGTAAAATAAGTATTTTTCAAAAAATGCAGTTTTACCGCCTTTTGATGGCGCACCCACTTTAAATATAGTTTTTTTCATGTTTATATGTTCAATTTGACAAAATAATATTCTTCTTTTGAATCAGGATGTAAAAATTTACATTAGATAAAGTTTTGATATTTTTCCGACAACTTTCATATTTTAATGAATAGTAAAAACACGCTATATTTTAATTAAAAACAACTTTTTTCATCGTAATATATTATGTGGTTAAATTATAATATTGAATGGTTTTAAAGTATATTTAGAATATATTTTTACCACTTAATATAATGTTGGTCATTGGACACAATTTTACAATTAAACCGAACATAAACAAGTGTCAATCTTTTGATAGTTATTATCTCTTAAAAACACGCTTTTTGTTTTTGACAGCGGGAATTAATTTTAAATTAATTTCTGCCACTTCTGTGTTTTGAATTTAGAAAAATGGATTCCATATTTGGAATCAGGATGTTCAAATTGTGTAAATAGGTAACTTTTATTTTTAGACATTTTGAATAATTACTGCGGTAAATATTTTATTTACCATGGTTAAGGGTAAATCCGGTAAATAAGGGTTAAAAAATAATATTATAATAATATTAAATTACCCTAAAACGTGTCTTAACCCCATTGGTTGATACATGGTCGACCATGGGCATCTTTGGGTCGATTTTGGGACCCCATTGATCCACTTGTAAGTGATAATGACACTTTATTTTAATTAAGTTAAAATGAATACAAAATTGACACAAGCATATATCTTTTAGAAAAACAATTGTTACATAGGGTTATATATGTTGGATTTTAGATTATAAATATTCATTAGAAAGATAAAAAGATTTCCTACATAATGGTATTTTATTTGTAATTTTTATACTTTAAATAATTTAATTTATTTATGACACAATGATGATGCAGTAATTATCTTATTAATGAAATATTGACATAATTGATGTTATAAACACCAAAATAAATGTAATTTGAGACTTTTTATGAATTCCAATAATTTTATAGGTTACTATGATATATTAATGTTGATTTAATTAACTTGGTTCGAACATTTAATTCTGTTATGACTCTCACAAAAAATCATATATCAAATAGTGTCAAAATTGACACAAAATAGTTTTTAAATCAAATATTATATTATTAATTGTTATTTTATTCCTAAAAATCTAAGGTTCGGCCAAATGACTTAGATAAGGATATATATATTAATAATAAACAATTTGGGGTTCTTTTGGCATGTTATAGTAAGTGTATTAACCATATAGTGAAAGAAAACAAAAAGACATGGTAAAAGTTAAATTATTTAACTTAGAGTTAAATCTAATTGATAAGGTTAAAATAATATCCTAAACTTGTCTAAATTCTATTGGTTGATAGGATTTAGACCCATACCCACTTTAGCTTCGAAATAAGACCCTTTGGAACCATTATAAACCGATTTTTACTTTAATATAAAATAATATTTTGAGATATTCCTAAGGCGCCCCTCTCCTCCCCTATAAAAGGACACCTCCTCCCCCTCCTCCTCACACCAATTTGAGCACTCAAGCTCGGCCAAACCCTGCCAAAATCTCTTCTCCACTTCCCTAGAAACATCCTAGAGGTTCTGGTCTTCCTCAAAGACCAATTCTAGTGCCCTAAGAGGAGGTCTCAAAGAGGCACTTCAAAGAAGAGGTAATTACCGTTACCAATTCTTTCATCTTTATTTCTTCTTCCACTTCTTCTTCTTAGGTTGTTTCATTATGAAGTAATAACATCAGTATCACTCATATACTGATATTCTATTATAAGTATGAAACAACCCTATTTCACCATCTATCCATCCTACGGAAAAAGAAATCACCGCGCGTGCGTACGTACGGAATACCGTCTCCACGCCGTGGTGTAATCTATTTTCCACCACCACCTTACATGGATGGGTATAATGGTGTAAATAATAACTATACATAGTTATTACAAAATCATATTGATTCTGATATATTGTATAATCCACTCAAATTCAATTCAATATTTATAGAAATGATATCATCGCTCGTGCGTACGTACGGACTACCGTCTCCACGACGCGATGAGATTCATTCTCCATGTTAACCATTTAAGAATGATTATAAAGTATATATAAGAAATAATAATGAAATATATGACATTATAAAGCTACTGGATTTATGTATATATTTACATATGTATGTCATCTACTTACTTCCATTTCAAGACAATAAGGAAAGGAAAACAACGTTCATGCGTACGTACGGACTACCGTCTCCATGAACGGTGTTTTTTTCATTTTATTTATCTACCTATTATATATATATATATACTGAATATATATGATATATAAATCATATTTTATATTCTGGAAGTAAGTAAATCATGATATAAGTAATAATGATGTCAAGAACAACAAGTCAAAACACCTACGATAAATGAAACGATTTTACCCAAAACGCTTCTTTAACATGGAATTTACAAAAGAACGGGTAATATAATGTCATAAGTGAACCATATATGATATCATAACAGTGAATATGATTCTTTAATAAGTCAATAACATGATTTAAATCATTATACAGGAGGTTCAGACACTTACAAATCAAGTCGGACCTAAGGTAAGGGAAATATCACAATCTCATTTTTATCCGAGATTATTTATTCGTAAGTATTTACTGGGGTGTATTTTATCATCCACATCCATGTTTACTCAATATTTAATATTATTTCCATCCACCTAAAATTGTTTAAATCCATTTTTACCCTTCGGTGAGTTTTTAGTAATACGTATGAAAGGAATCTTTTGTCGTTTTTCGTACGAGGTACTTTTTGACTTTTCCGACAAAAGTACGAAGAATGTTTTTTTTAACTTATACGGCACGAACGTATTTCTACTGTTTTATAAAGCCTTATTTTCATGAAGCTTCCTCTAAAAGATTTCATGACTATTTTCAATAAAATCTCTTTCTTTTAAAATTGCATGATGTTTTGTGAAAAGAAATTGATTTTGAAGAAGAAAGGATATTTTCCTCAAGAATTCAATTCAAGTATTTTATCAAAATTATTTTCCATCTAAGATAATAAAGGGTTCTGTTTCTATCCATATTTTTACATTGATTTGACTATGTTGTGATGGAATTATGTTTATGAATTCCTTTATCTTATATTAATTGATTTATGATGTCATGATGTTTCAAGAATCCCATTTTTGTTACATGTGTTATGCGATGATGTATGTTTTATGATTATGTGGCACACATAAGAAAGGATTCATTATAAGATGGGTGGGACCTATATCTCCCTCCAATGCATTGGGTAATGATTTTATATCTCATGAGATAGACATGGCTGGAATGGTAGGTTATACCGGTTCAGTGAAACAGGACTGAAATGAGGGTTACTCAATTCAGAAAGGGACTTTGTCCACTAAGATAGTCTTGGCAATGAGTCTTGACTAACAAGAAATGATTCTCTATGACTATGTGTGAATGCCACAAAGTTTCATGTTTTAAGTTATGATTATTGTGATTACATTTCACTACCATGATTTATCCCATGTTATGAAATTATGCTCTCTTTTGAAGGTTATGATTTCCAAAATGTTATGTTCTTATGAATACGATGTGATTGATATTTCTTTTGTTTACCCTTACTGAGCATTTGAGCTCACCCTTTTATGTTTTCTTTTCCCCAGGATATAAAGAAAGGTTTTAGGTAAAAAAAAGGGAAGATCTTTATGGGAGATGTTGAAGATCTTTCCCCACGATTAGAAGATTTTATTCCAAGTTTCCAAAGACACTAAACTATTACGATCCTTGTGTGTGTGTTTTTGTTTTGTACTAAGTATTCCGCAAAAGTAATGTAATGTCCATGTACGGCAGGCTTCGGGTCTCTACATTCTTGGATGGATTTTCTGGATATTTTCAGGTTCCTATAGCTCTAGAGGATCAGGAGAAGACTACATTCACCTGTCCCTTTGGCACATTTGCCTACCAGAGGATGCCATTTGGACTTTGCAATGCCCCAGGTACCTTCTAGAGATGCATGGTGAGTATTTTTTCTGATTTTATTGAGACCTGAATGGAGGTATTTATGGATGATTTTAAAGTGTATGGATCCTCATTTGATGAATGTCTAAAGAGTTTGGGAAAGGTATTGAATCATTTTATTGAGAAGAATCTGGTCCTGAACTTTGAAAAGTGTCATTTCATGGTAGAGAAAGGCATTTTCTTAGGGCATGTAGTGTCAAAACATTGGATAGAGGTTGATAGATCTAAGATAGACATTATTTCATCCCTGCCATATCCTACATGTGTGCGTGATGTTAGATATTTCCTAGGGAATGCAGGGTTTTATCGTCACTTCATCAAATATTTTAGTAAGATTGCTCTTCCTATGTCAAGATTACTTCAAAAGGATTCTGATTTTGTGTTTGATGTTTCTTGCAGGAATTCATTTGATGAGCTAAAACAACGTTTGACCACTCCACCTATCATATAGCCCCCGCGGTGGGACCTTCCATTTGAGCTTATGTGTGACGCCTCCAACTTCGCGGTTGGAGCTGTCTTATCTCAGAGGGTGGAAGGACATTCACATGTGATTGCCTATGCATCAAGGACAATGGATTCAGCCCAATAAAACTACACAACCACGGAAAAGGAGTTTCTTGCTATCATATTTGCTTTAGATAAATTCTGTTCATATTTATTGGGCTCTAAAGTAGTTGTTTTTTCTGACCATGCAGCTTTAAGGTACCTCATGAAGAAGCTAGATGCAAATCCACGACTTATCCGTTGGATGCTCCTTCTTCAAGAGTTTGACCTTGAGATAAAGGACAAGAAGGGGTCAGAGAATTTGGTGGCATACCACATGAGTAGGATTACTCACACACTAGAGGATGACACCTTGGACCAGGTACCACTTCGGGACACTTTTCCTGATGAGAATCTTTATTCCATCTCAGGTACGCATCCTTGGTATTCTGATTTAGTAAACTACATTTTTGCCTATGAAATACCTGCAAATTTAAAGAAATATCAAGTCCAAAAATTAAAAAGTGAGTCTAGGTATTATGTGTGGGATGATCCTTACCTCTGGAACATGTGTAGTGACCAAGTCATTAGGAGGTGTGTTCCCGATCATGAGTTTGAGTCTGTTTTGCATTTCTATCATACACTTTCTTGTGGTGGACACTTTGGTCCCCAAAGGACAGCTAGGAAGGTTTTGGACTCTGGATTATATTGGCCTAGCTTGTTCCATGATGCCCATGTGTTTTGTAAGTCATGTTCTCGTTGCCAACACATTGGGAATATTTCTAGGAGACATGAGATGCCCCAACAACCCATACTATTCTATGAGATTTTTGATGTATGGGGCATTGATTTTATGGGTCCTTTTCCTAGTTCATTTGGATTTTTGTATATTTTGGTTGCTGTTGATTATGTGAGTAAATGGGTGGAGGCCAAGGCCACCAGGATTGACAATTCTCATGTTGTTGTGGACTTTGTCAAAGCACAGATTTTTTGCAGGTTTGGAGTACCAAAGGCCATCATCAGTGACCAAGGGACACACTTTTGCAATAGGAATTTTTCTTCCCTCCTTATAAATTATGGGGTGACACAAAAAACATCAACACCATACCACCCCCAAACAAATGGCCAGGCTGAGGTTTCAAATCGTGAGTTGAAACAAATATTAGAGAAAACCGTGCAGCCAAATAGGAAGGATTGGAGCAAGCTCTTGGATGATGCATTGTGGGCTTATAGGACAACATACAAGACACCCATTGGTATGTCCCCATTTAGGATTGTTTTTGGGAAAGCATGTCATCTCCCAGTGGAAGTCGAACATCGGGCATATTGGGCTACAAAGAAATGCAACATGGATTTGGCCCAAGCTAGAATTCAAAGAAAGTTGCAAATTCAAGAGCTTGAGGAGATTCGACTATCATCATATGAGAACTCAAGGATCTACAAGGAAAGATCAAAAGCATCTCATGACAAAATGATCCAACAAAGGGAGTTTCATGTTGGAGAGAAAGTCATTCTCTACAGTTCATGACTGAAGCTGATGCCTAGTAAGTTGCGTTCCAGATGGTTAGGTCCTTATATTGTATCTAATGTTTTTCCTTATGGTGTAGTGGAGATCACACAAGAGGACACTGGAAGGATCTTTACAGTCAATGGGAAACGTTTGAAGAGATACATTGAGGGACTTCCTACTGATGCAGTGGATTTTATCACACTGCATGACCCCATCATCGCTTGATCACATCAGGCTGTTCCTAACCCTTTCACTTTTATATTATTTGTCCTATTTAAAAATTATGCATTTCATGTTCATATATCATCTCATGGGTTCACATTGAGGACAATGCAATAATTAAGTGTGGGGGAGGGAACCTTTTAGTTTAGTAATTTCAATTGTTTTCCTGATTAAAAAAAAACAAAAAAAAATTGTGTGTTTTTTTCAAAAATTGTGTGTTTATTTTTCAATTTTCTTTGTGTTTTTGAAATTTTTGAGCTGAAATGATTCTCATCACAATTTTTAAATGCATATCAATGAGTTAAACAATTTATCCCTTGAAACTAAGCTTAAATGAATTCTGAAATAACTTTGTTTCAAGTTAAAATATTTAGTAATTTCATGAAAAGTACACTGAATTTTGAATCCCATGCCACATCTCACTGTCTTTATATTTGAAATCACTTTCCTATGAGGCTTCTGAAACATTATTTTCATATTCTTTAAATTCACCTCACTTCTTGAGAGAACCAAACCATGCTTGATTTAACCAGAATTTGATCTATTCCTGTCAAAACTTGAGGGTTTGAGGTACATATGTTTAAATGATTGAGGCATTTGTTTGGTATTAAAGCCCCTATTTCAAAGAATCCTTTTTTATAATGGCCTACCTTGAATATTTAATCCTTTTATCCCTTAGAATCCATGCACAACCTGTTAGGTTAGCCACATTACAAGCCAATTTTCCCTATCCAACCAACTCTTGAAGTGAAATTGCATAATCTAGTTGAGATTAAGTGTGGGGGAAGCTGTCTTGTGTTGTGCCACCACATTCTTTGATACTTTGGGTGGAAAATTAAATTCTGAAGAGATGTGTTTTCTACTGAAGAAAGCCATTATATTGAAAGCTGTGCCCATCTGGAGCTTTCAAGAAAATCATGTTTGAGAAGATTGACATTTTTGATGCTGAAATAATGAATGGTGTAAACTTTTCATGACTTTTCATGATGATGGAGATGAATTGATACTATGTGTATTGAGGAGAAGACCATATTTAAGTGAAAATTAGATTAATGCAATTTTTCTTCAAAAGAGTCAAGCCCTCCTCATTCAGCCTCAGAGTTTTTCACATCTTAATCCTACCAGCCGAAAGCCACAGAACAACCCTGAAAAGTCCTCATGATAAAAATTTTTCCTTGACTCACATCGGGTAGCGATGCAGGAATCTATGAAGCCTATGGTGACCCTTGTATGAGTTTGGATGAGAAAGACATTGCAAAAAATTGATATTTGAGTGATGGGAGAAAATTAAAGCGAGGTAAGTGTTTTGTGCATGGGAGGATAAATGAAGTGGAAATATATTGAATGATATAAATGGAGAACTTGAAATAAGGTTTTTTATGAGGCATGATATCTTTTGATTCTTGGTGGGAAATTGATTGATCTCAAGGATATGTGTTTTAAAATTGGTTTTGATTTGATATTGATGTTTACTTAATATGAGATTTTGCTCAGGAGTGCAAAAGGGTAAGTGTGGGGGAGTTGATAAAACACTATTTTGTTGAATATTTTATTGATAATAAATGATATAATTTCCCCAAATTGTGCTAAATATGTTTATTTATAAAATATTTGGGATTTGATCATTCATTTGAAAATTTGGTGAAAATTCCAGTTTTACCCTTTATAGTGCACTGTAGTATTTCGAAGATAAATATTTTTATATTTATTATTGTAATTTGAAATTTTGTAAAAGTGTTCCTAACTTAATTTTATACAACTTTCATTCAGGACACGAGAGCTAAAAATGGAATTTGGATGGAGTAAATGGGACATTAATCCAATGGTGGGCTGGACTCAGCAGAATGGACATGGGTTCTGTATTTGGGCCATATCTTCTTCATCTAGTCTTTAATTAAGCCCATATATTTATAGGAGCTCGGGGATTAATTTTCCCACAAATCATCCTTCTGGAAGGAGAGCTGGTTCACACGTTTTCGAGGTCAAATGAGCGGTGAAAGTTGTATTAAAATATTTGGCCGAGATTTCCCATTCACACTTGAAACATCTTTAAACCTAGCCTCCCCTCCACTCTATAAATTGGAGTTTTTCTCATTTGGAGGGGTTGGGGACGTGCATTAGGAGATTGGAGGCAGAGGAGAATTTGTTTCACCCAAATTCTCCAACCATTGTAAAAGGGGTAGCTCTTGAATCAAGGATCCCCTCATCGAAGCCTCCTTCTCTTCTTCATTTTGTAATGTTTTCATTTGTGTAATAAACTTCTTTGTTCTTATTTTATTTCTTATATTTTCTTCCGTTTTGTTTAAATTTATTCTTCTATTAATCTTCCTAATTGGTTTGGAATTCTTGAGTATAAGCGTTATTGGGTTATGCCCATTATAAACCTTTGCACATGCAAAACGCTTCTACGATGATTACGCCACCCATGGAAGAGTAGTCTTTTAGTAATCAATCTACCTATCACCTTCTTCATTAATTTATTTTGAATCAATGATATAATGTAATTCACTAAATATTATATATTAATTAAGTTTTCAATTTAAATGAAACTAATCAAGCAATTGAACAATAAACACAAAACGCACGAGGTCGGGATTTGTGTGAATTGTGAGAGCATAATCTTAATCGGTAATACAAGACCACACAGGATCAATTTGTAGAGTTCAAATAAAATCCCTAAACTCAATTAATCCTCATTTCCAGAGTGGTTATGTGCCTTAATTTATCACTGACCATACGCTAATCTTAGAACATCAATCAAAGCAGGGTGTTGCGATTGCATGTTCTGAAGTTAGCGTAGGGTTAAATTCACTTCATCTTCGTGGTAAAGTTAATTCTCGTAGGGTTCGGGATTTAACAAATTAAAGGATCATAATTAAGTTAATGTTAGTTTAAATGATAATGATTAATAATATAGTGAAGAGGTAGAGTTATATCGATTACGCCTTTTAAAATATTTTCTAAAAAAAACATCTTCTTGTTGTGTCTTTTTAATCAAACATCATTTCAAAATTAAAAAAAAATTCAATCTTCTTCCAGAAAACTTCTTCTAGATCTATAAAATATAAACAACCCCCATCCATTCAATTAGTGTTTTTATTCTCTTTTATTTTATTTTTTTAATACCTCTAAGAAGTTGTTTTAATTCACTTCCTCCTTTGAGAGACGACCTTGGTCAGCCACTCTGCTGCACCTAAGTACCCCAAAATCACACTAATCATTTGAGGGAACCCACGACAGTGCTCTTTCATCCCACTACCATGAAATTTCCTCTGTGTTTTTCCTTGACCGTCCGATCTCACAGTGCGAGATCTCAGATGTCCATAATTTTTAAAACCGCCCGTATTCATCTCAGCCGTATGATTAGGATGAGATGATCCGAGCCATGCACTTTTTTCCCATATTTTTCCATTTATTCTTCTTCTTCCTCACACTAAACCATTGACCTTGACCCACGACTTACCTTCTCTTCCTTTTCTTTTTTCTTCTCCTATGACCCTCCCTCACTCTCCTCAGACCCAGCCCATAGTTTCTACTCATAAGTCCACCCTTGGTATTTTTTTTATTTACTTTGGCTTACTATTTAAGTTTCCACAAACTTTATATATATATTATCGACGACAGGTTAAATTAGGGTTTTCCTTAATTTGGAAGTTTGTTCTTATTTTCAAAGGTTGGATTTTGAGTCTATTTATATTTTATGTCTAAAACCATGTTATATATAAAATATATATGTATACAGTTTATATAAAACTTAATTTTACACATTAACCCTATGTGTTCTCTCTTCTCATACTCCTCTCTAACCTCTACTTAACTCCATTCAACCTTTGAGTACATGTAAGGGATTATTTTGATTTGTTTTCATTTTAAAAAACCCTTATTTATACTTTTGTGTATTAAAGTTATATATATATATATACAATTTTATATAACTTACAATCCTAACTCATTTTAGGTTTTCTAAATGTGTTTATCAGTGTTTAACATATGTTTTTAAAGTTTATAACTCTTGTAAGGGTTATTTTGATTTTATTTTCCTTATGAAAAACCCTTATATATATACTTTCTGTACATACGGTTATATATATATATACACTTTGATCCTAATCCAATTTGGGTCTTCCTAAGGTTGATATAAATGTTTAACAAATGTTTTTGAAGTATGAAAGGCTTTCAAGGATCAAATTAAACTTTTTATTAGGTATGAAATCCCTTATATACGCTTTGAGTATATATAGTTCATACAATTTTCAAAATCCTAAATTATTTTGGGTTTTCTAAATACTGATTACTAGTATTTATTTGATGCTTATAATGCGTATAATATTTGTGGAAGTTTTCTAATTAATGATTTCAGGGTGTGCTAGAACCAAATATTTATAGTGGTAAATATGTGTATTTGTATAAATAGAATAAAAATCCTATTTTAAGGGTGAACTATCATTTTAAAAATGGTGTTTTCTGACCCACATAATTTACTTAATGATTCTTTTGATTATGAAAAAACTATATATAGATATATATATTTCAATATTGAATTCATAAGTTTTTAAATGGTATTAGATATGTTAATAAGTTGTATAATTGATTTCATGTTTAAGCATAAATATATTTATACTCTTTTTTATATGTTTTACATTTATAAGTAAATCCATGTATTGGATGCTATTATTTACTTGGCGTAAATGTATTTGTGAATACGATTACAAATTTATAATGGGAAATAATAGAAAAACCTTATTTTGTTATTATATGCCCAAAATTTTTAAGAGGGAGCATTAAACTGATGTCATTACATTCACACACCCAATTTAGAATTATAATATAAAGGGTGGAATTATCTTTTGTTAACACATACATGTACACGCATAAATGAATATAGTGATGTGTGCCCAATTATTTTCTTATGTTTCAATAACTCACATGAAATGAAAGTTTTTCAATCATAAATATTAAATATTAATTAATGATGAATCTACCACAATGGATACTATTGAATATCAAAGTTTGTGATTTAACTTATTTGACACTACCATTAACAGTGTATGGTTTAAATAAGAATAAAAAGTATCGCAAATTAAAAAAACATGTAAATTGTTGTATGAAAAAGGTTCACATTCATGTGTAAAGGGTTTTAATGAAAGAGTTGTTATTTTATGTGACAATCCATTATTTTACATGCACTAGTTATTATCACATGTTCAAAAGCATGTCATTTTGTCCATGAATATCACTGCTAAATTTGATGCAGCCATAACCTAAAACTAAAAAACCTAGCCATTTTTATGTTTATTGCATAATTCAATTCATTTATGAGTATGTATATAATTAATGAAAGAATGGAATTTATCTCTCTTGATGAATCATGGATTAATAATTTAAATATTCAATGTGGTATGAGGAACTTTGAATATAAGCCCATAATAGACATATGAGGAATTTATTGGACATATATGATATGATGGGTGCACCCAGATAGTGCTCCAATGCATTGGGTAAAGTTGGGTCTCATGAGACAAATTATTTTGGGTTTTTACCCGTATGGTCTTGGCACTAGGCCTTGATAGAATGATTATGCACGGTCTTGGATTAAGGCCTTGACAAAGAGATTATGAAGTCTAGAATTATAAATTCCCTCATTATGTATTAGTATATGACCAACCAAATGATTATTCGACTAGTGGAATATCCCTTGGTTAAGAATCTTTTACTTATGATAATGGTGATGAATTCTTATGGAATAATGAAGTATGTACTTGGTAAGTTTTTATAAGGAAAGTGTAGCATCTATTATCAAAATTTTGATACAGAAGTTGATATTACATATTTTATTTCATGAATTTAATTTTAAGTGTTAAGTGAATCATGATATTGTTATTTATGAAATTCTAAGAAAGTGTTAATTCATGTTCTAATTAGTACCTACAACCTTTCATGTCACCTTTAAATTAGTTTGATAAATTTATGGATTATGCAGCATTCCATGCATTTTTGTACATGTATGCGCACTATGATACATGTTTTACTTGTATCTTTTAAGTAAATATATATATAATTATAGTGTTAGATATTTTACTGAAAATGTCTTTAAGTAACCTTTGAAAAATGTTGATGACATGCTTCAAGAAGTATTATTTTCCCTTTTTAGAAAATGTTTTTAACAATCCAAAAGTATGTTTTAAAAAGGGATTTAATTAATTCATTTTAAAAGCCCCTATTGAGCATTTTAAATGCTCACCCTACATTTTCTATTTAGTTTTATAGGGTTAGTGATTTTTTCAAGATTTGAGTACTTCTATGTGATGGCAACAATACGAAGTTTATCTTTGTCAAGTTTTTGGAGAATTGTATCAGCTGTATTTGGTTTTTTAGAACCTAAATCGAAAAGATTCTCTGTGATGGAATGAGATGTATAATTTTTATCTGCATGTTTTTATAAAAAAATTACACACCATGTTTTAGGCACTTACTCCAGGCTTCTGGGGTCGGGGTCATCACAGTTGGTATCAGAGGATCAGTTTAGACAACTCTTAAAAATTATAACAAGTCTAAAAATTTATTTATGCCTTGCTACGTATAATTATTTAATAAAATTTTCAGATGGTAGACGAAGGTTCAACAATAAACCTTTTATCTCTTCATACCGAATTACTAGAGAACATAGTTGTCAAGTCATGTTCAGAATCATTCCATCCCTTCACAAACCTACATTTATCTCAAAAAAACCTCTATCAAGTGTCCATCAGCCCAAATGTCCTTCGGTCCTATTAGGGGGATAGTTATGTTTATCACTCTATGGTAAATGCACAATTTTTAGAGTATAGGCATAGGGGAAAGTATCATGAAGGTATCTTCCTTTGTTTCACTCTATCTGAAAATTTCCTAGCCTTAGGGAAGTTCTGGGAAACTGCTTTGGAGGGTGACCTTCGAGGAGATTATATGTTCCAGGTTCTGAGTTTTTTCATGTATGGGAGGATCTATGACATCAAAACTCTCATGAATGACTTAGTTTTTTAGATCTATAAGGAACAAGTTCATGCCAAAATCTTTGATCTTCATACCTCCCATGCCTCTCTCTAGAAATCTGAGTGTTACATGCATAGGTTTGACTATAATTTATCAAGGTGTATCTAGGCTACGGAGATTGAGGAACTGGAAACTACCCTAGGAATCCACCTGAGGACATCAATGGATTATCCATGATGGTGGACCTAGTGAAGGGGCCTCAAAGTTAATGTCGGAATTTGGTGTTGTGGATGTTTGGGAGTGCAATGGAATTGCGAGGACACAATTATTTTAAGGAGGGGGGGATAATGTAACACCCAAAACATATTTAATTTGTAATAATAATATTTTGATTATTATTAGTAGTATTATTATTATTTTAGTTTTTTTAACAATGGTGCATCCAAAATAAATACTTACAGAATAAAAATAAAGACATGTTTTATTCAATAGAAATTCTGAAACCTCACATTGTCATAGGTCCAAAAGACCCTCACTAACCTAGAATTCATACTAGGAGACCTATCAGAATCACCGGGAGACCCCCAACCACAAAAAATAGACCAAGAAAATAGTGAAAGTCCTTCTGGTCTGTCACAATGAAAAATAGTATGGAAAAAACAATGAAAACCATACTAAGAATCAAGGGGATGTAGAGCACCATCTTCATCGAATTTGTTTTTGAAGTTTGGAACACCATAAACAAGTATTTATAAGGCCCCAAAGTTAAATATGACTGTTGATGGCCATTGAGATGACCATTTATTTTTTTTGTAATGTTCATAAAACTTTATAACCATTAATAATTTTTAAGTATTTTGATTATTTTAAATATTCAAAGTATTTTAAGTATCTTAATTATTTTAAGTACTTTAAGAACTTTAAGATTTTTGAATGTCTAAAAGTTATATTTTAGTTAATAAATGCATGTTTCTAAGTGAATGTAAAGTTTTGAAAGAATACCTCCCTATTTATTAAAGGTGTATACTTATTTATATTCTAATAGAAATGAAATTTAATCAATTATTTTTATATGTTTCAAATATTTATTTAAGTGTTCTAAAATTTCTAAAGTGTTATCTTTAGTTAAAAGAAAACATGGTTTCAAATTAAGGATGTATTTCATATTTGTATTTTTTAAAAATATAACACTTTTATTTTGGAATTATTTAGAATGAATTTATGACATGTCTTAATAAAAGTTAAATTTTGTATTTTTATTTTGAACTTATGATACTTTAAAACCTAAAAATGTATACAATTTATAAAGAAAATGGTATTTGGGGTTTAGTTTAACTATAATAAAGAATATATATTCTATTTTTAACATTATTATTATATATATATATATATATATATGTTCTTATGTTTAACAAAAATAATGTTTTTTTACAAAATTGTTGGTGAGTACCCACCCAACCGAGGGAAGCCTTGAAGGACAAGCCCTCGAGGTTGGGTGGGCATATCACATTGAACCCCAAGGTCAGAGGACCCTCAGGTAGCACACGCAAGGTGCATGCTGAGTCATGCACTGGTGCTAGTGCATGCCCACAGGGGGTGTATGGAGGAACTGAGGCGACACCACCATGCAGGGAAGTATAGGGGCTTAAGGTGGGCATAGAGCGCAGGTTGAGGGAAGAACTGGTATGGGGCGGTACCAGGGAGGGGGAAGGGAGTTCATTTCCCAAGACCTGAATCATCGAGGTTTATAAGGCGGACTTGAAACCAACTCCATTTCAATGTGGGACATAGTTTTTAATGGGAGATCTAATCATGGCCATTAAATCTCACTGTGTGAGATCTCGGTTATCCGATCCATCCAGCTTTTGAATCCCACTGCCGCGACATTTCCTTCGTGTTTTTCCTCAACCGTCCGATCTTGCGGTATGAGATCTCAGACGTCCATCCTTTTTTAAACTATCCGAATTCATTGCAGCCAGCTGATCTGGCCAAGATGATCTGAGTTGTCCACTATATTTCCACATTTTCCACATTTTCCTGCTTCTTGTTCTTCTTCCTTGAGCCAAACCAGTGGCCTCAACCCGCAATTTTCCTTCTCTTCCTTTTCTTTTTTCTTCTCTCGTGACCCTCCTTAACTCTCCTCGGACCCAACCCATAGTTTTTACTCTTAAGTCCACCCTTGGTCTTTTTTTATTTCCTTTGGCTTCCTATTTAAGTTTCCACAAACATTATATATATATATATAGATATTATCAATTACTAGTTGAAACAATTTTTTTTTTATTATTCTTCACTTTTGAGGAAAAAGTGAGAAACCATACAAGACTTCACAGACAAAAAAAATTCAAAGCACCACGGTACAAAAATTAAAGAGCAAACAACTCATTCAAGCATACATAGAAGAGCTCCACCCAGCATCATAAACATTAAATCAGTTTCTCATAATCATTGCTTCACAAAAAGCAGTCCCGTGCATGATGAATGGGCATAAAACTGATGGCAAAGCCATAATTTCTCAAACATCCAGATATGAAAGCAAAAAACAAAAGAAAACCTCTGCTCTGAACCCCATCTGAAGCACTTACAGTAAGAGAATATTTGAATTGACTCTCAAACCGCAAACCACAAGCCACCAAAAACCCATCCTTAAACCGAAAATCTTCATCCATGTAACTCTGAAAAACCATTCACCGCCAGTCAAAAAATCACCAACATAAATCAAATCAATGCTGATGATCACATCTTGGATTTATGACAACACCAGAAAGAACCCCGTCAAAATGATCCCACTAGCCACCCTTCGTCTCCAAATCATCAAGAAACTCGAAGGGGCAGGAGCTCCAAGATTTGAAATATTGGAACGATGCCACCTAGGGATGGAAGACCCAGCAAACACACAAATGAGTTCCATCGAGGAGGGGAACCAAGCCAACCTATACTAGAAGCGCTGCTCTGGATTGAAACCAGGAAGGTATGGACAAAGGAAGAACCCACACCAGATGCCGAGTCGAATGAACTCATGAAACCATGGGATAGAAAAAGCATCAATAACCGAGAGCAAGGCCATGTGGGCAACGTCAACACCACAAGATCAATCATGGAAACCGACAACCAAGCATCATGAACTAGAAGCCAATGCAAACAGATTCCGAATTCAAAAATCACAAAACAAACCGAACCAAAGTACCTCCCCCCTCCGAACCTTGCCGAAGACACTGTCGAACCACCCCAAAGGCCGCTGCAGAGCTGCTCCACCCCCAGGCCATCCAAGAATCTGAAAGCCTGAAGTTAGAGACGCCTACAAATGCCAACCCTTCACTGAGAACCAGACGAGGCCTACGGAGAGATCTAGTTGAGATCCAACCTCCAATGCTAGTGTTTCACCCACGGGCCACCGAGAAATAGAACTAGAGCCAGCACCGACGCTCCACACCTGGGTTATCCAAGATCCAGATCGTTGAAGCCGGAGGCACCACTTAAGGCCATGCCTGAGACCGAATCCAGTAGCCATGCCTTAATTAGGAAGTTTTTTCTTATATGAAAAGGTCATATTTTTAGTCTTTGTTTATATTTTATGTCTAAAACCATGGTATATATTAAATATATATGTCTTTAGTATATATAAACCTCCATTTTACACCTTAACCCTATGGGTTATCTCTTTTCATACTCCTCTCCAACATCTACTCGACTCCACTCAACCTTTGAGTACAGGTAAGAGATTATTTTTCTTTGTTTTCATTATGAAAAACCCTTATTTATACTTTAGTGCATTACAGTTATATATATATATATATATATATAAAATTTTATATAACTTCCAATCCATTTTAGGTTTTCTAAATGTGTTTATCAGTGTTTAACTGATGTTTTTAAAGTGTATAACAATTGTAAGGGTTATTTTGCTTTTATTTTCCTTATAAAAAACCCTTATATAATACTTTGTGTACATACAATTATATATATATAACTTGATCCTAATACAATTTGGATTTTCCTAATATTGATATAAATGTTTAAAAAATGTTTTTGAGGTATGAAAGTCTTTCAAGGATCGAATAAAACTTTGTATTAGATATGCAATCCCTTATATACACTCTATGTATATATAGTTCATACAATTTTCAAAAGCCTAAATTATTTTGGGTTTTCTAAATATTTATTACTAGTATTTATTTGATGCTTATAATGCATATAATATTTGTAGAGGTTTTATAATTAATGATTTTGGGGTTTTCCACAGCCATATATTTATAGTGGTAAATTTGTGTATTTGTATAAACATCATACCCAACCTATTTTAAGGGTGAACTATCATTTTAAAAAGGATGTTTTCCCACCCACATAATTTACTTAAGTATTTTTTTGATTATGAAAAACCTATATATATATATATTTCAATCTTGACTTCATAATTTTTTAAATGGTATTAGCTATGTTAGAAAGTTGTATAATTGTTTTCATGTTTAAGCATAAATATATTTATACTATTTTTTTACATGTTTTAAATTCATAAGTAAATCCATGTATTGGATGTTATTATTTACATGTCCTAAATGTATTTGTGAATATGAGTACAAATTTATAATGGAAAACAATAACAAAACATTGTTTTGTTATTGTATGCCCAAAATTTTTAAGAGGGAGCATTAACCTGATGTCATTACTTGCACACACCCAATTTATAATTATAAGATAAAGGGGGGAATTATCTTTTTTTAATACATACATGTACATGAATAAATTCATATAGTGAGGTGTGCCCAATTATTTTCTTATGTTTCAATACCTCACATGAAATGAAAGTTTTACAATCATAACTATTAAATATTAATTAATGATAAATCTACCAGAATGGATACTATTGAATATCAAAGTTTGTGATTTAACTTTTTTGACACTACCATTAGTAGTGCATGGTTTAAACAAGAATAAAAAGTATCACAAATTCAAAAAACATGTAAATTTTTGTATAAAAAAGGTTCACATTCATGTGACAAGGGTTTGAAAGCAAGAGTTATTATTTTTTGTGACAATCCATTATTTTAAATGCACTAGTTATTATCACATGTGCAAAATCATGTCATTTTTTCTATGCATATCACTTTTAAATTTGATGCATCCATAACCTAAAACTAACAAACCTAGCCATTTTTAGAGTTAATTCATAATTCACTTCATTTATTAATATGTATATAATTAATGAAAGAATGAAATTTATCTCTCTTGATAACTCATGGATTAAAAATTTAAATATTCAATGTGGTGTGGGAAACTTTTAATATAAGACCGTACTAGACATATGAGGAATGTATTGGAATTATATGATAGGATGGGTGTTCCCAGATAGCTATCCAATTCATTGGATAAAGTTGAGTCTCATGAGACAAATTATGTTGGGTTTTTACCGGTATGGTCTTGGAATGAGGCCTTGAAAGAATGATAATGGACGGTCTTGGCTTAAGGTCTTGTAAAAGAGATTATGAAGTATGGAATTATATATTACCTCATTATGTATTAGTATATGACCAACTAATCGATTATTCGTCTAGTGGAATATCCCTTGTTTAAGAATCATTTACTTATGATAATAGTGATGAATGCATATGGAATAATGAAGTATGTACTTGGTAAGTTTTTAGAAGTAAAGTGTAGCATCTATTATCAAAATTTTGATACAGAAGTTGATATTACATTTTTCATTTCATGAATTTCATTTTAAGTGTTAAGTGAATCATGATATTGTTACTTATGAAATTATAAGAAAGTGTTAATTCATGTTCTAATTAGTACCTACAACCTTTCATGTCACCTTTAAATTAGTTTGATAAATTTATGGATTATGCAGCATTCCATGAATTTTTGTACATGTATGCGCACTCTGATACATGTTTTACTTGTATGTTTTAAGTATATATATATATATATATATATAATTATTGTGTAATATATTTTACTAAAAATTTATTCAATTAACCTTTGAAAAATGTTGATGATGTTCTTTAAAAAGTTTTGTTTTACCTTTTTAGAAAATATTTGTAATTATCCAAAATGTTGTTTTAAAAAGGAATTTCATTAATTCATTTTAAAACCCCTTACTGAGTGTTTTAAATGATCACCCTACATTTTCAATTTATTTTTATAGGTTTAGTAGTTTTTTCAAGCTTTGAGTACTTCTATGTGATGAAAACAATATGAAGTTTATCTTTGTCATGTTTTTAAAGAAATGTATCAGCTATATCTATTTTTCCAGAACCTAAACCAAAAAAATTCTCTGTTATGGAATGAGATGTGTAATTTTTATCTGCACATTTTTTATAAAAAAAATACACACCATGTTTTAGGCACATACTCTAGGATTTTGGGTTCGGGGTCAGCACATATACTATGACTTTATTAGTGATCCTGTCTTTATCAATATTTTTTGAGTTGTGTGTTTGGAATTATAGAGACATGCCACAATTATGACCTCCAGTTATATTCTAGGAGGGTGGCGATGACCATTCCCTAGAGGCGGTGGGACATGGGATACCAATGGATCCTCATGTATTTCCAACTAAGGAACTAGTATTATTTCTAGACATGGGTGTTGAGTCATGGTTTCATGATGGTTTTCTATGTTATATGTAGATTTTTCAGGGATTAACGCAACATGCCTCATCTATAGAAGAGATGACACATGTGTTCCAGTAGAAGAATTCACCCAAAATTTTAGGGGATGGTGGTCCATTGGATACTGAGATGTGGCTTGAGAATATCTTTTCTATCTTCATGAATATGGAGAGACCTCCTTATAGGATAGTGAAGTTCATGAATTATATAATTTGGGGAGAATCTAAGAAATGGTGAAACATTTTTAACCAAGTTGATATGCTCTGAGATATGGTTTTGAGGGATTTAAAATCTAGGTTTTATGATTAAAATTTTTCCAAGACATTGAGAGAGGAGTAGACTAGTTAGTTTATGCGTATAGAGTAGGAAGTTATGATAGTTATACAATATTTTTCTTGATTTATATAGCTTTATCATTTTTCACTAATATATCTTGTTGATGTGTTATCGAGGGAAATATAATTTGAGTATGGTCTGAGATAGGTAGTTTGATCATAGGTCAATGTGTTTAGGTTGATGAATACTACTGAGATAGTGAATAAGGCACTTATTACTGAGCAAAAACTAAGAGAATCTGGGGGTGTAGAGTAGGGAAATTCAGTCTCTTAACCTAGTGGTTCAACTTCTAGTGGTAGGAAGCACCATTTTGAGGTGTCTCATAAGGGGAGTACCATCTAGGCCGTTATTACCAGTAGCTATATTTTCTATCATCAATGTGGAAGATGTAAATATATGAGGAATCAATTTTATTGGGACCCAGTCGAGTGCTGAGCTTACGGTAGGGTGGGCCATGTAAAACATTTCTATAAGACTTTACCTCTAGTGGTCAGTGGAAGGGGATCATCTTTGACTCCAATTTCAGGAGTGGGATTCCTAGCTCCACATTAGGCTGAGAGATGGATTGGTTCCATTTGTTCAAGTTGAGGTGGTGGTTGTAGCCCAGGCATCCAGGTACTGGTTGTACCTATACAGCAAAGTGGGCCTACTTGGGGTAGTGAGATTATTTCATAGGTCTGTGATTCTAGATAGATATATTCTATATAGTCTACACCTGAGGATAAAAGTGTCGGGCTTTCTATGGCGAGAGGTACAATTTTAATATCCTCTACACTAGTATCTTCTTTTTTGATACAGGTGCATCACATATTTTCACATCGATACCTGTGGTGGAGAGCCTTGGTATCATTGTTCATTATTCTGACAGTGTTATGACCTTGGATAATACATTAGAGATCAGAATAGAGGGTCTACACCAGTGTAGAGTATTTCCCCTTGAGATTGGTGGGTGTCACTTTGTATGGGAACTTTTCTCCATCGAAATTAAAGGGTTTGACGTTATACTTAGGATGAACTGACTATTTTCTTATCGGGACCATGTTGATTTCTATCATTGGAGGGTGACTATTATATCACCGTAGGGTTTAGTTTTTATTCACAAAGGTGGATGGGATGTACAGGTGATCTAAGATAGACCATAGAATTATGGGATAGGTAGGATGGCAACCCATATTGCTAGTTTATATTTGGATGATTAAGGATTGTGTCAGGAATATTTCTCTCTAGTTGCTGATCATTTTAGGGATGTTTTTCCAAATGAATTTTCTAGTTTACCTCCTAAGAGAGCTATAGATTTATCTATTGATATAGTTCCAAGAGCTTCACTGATGTCCATTTCTCCTTATAGTATGTAAAATATAGATTTTAAGGAGGTCAAGAACCATCTAGAGGACTTGGAGGCAAAGGGGTTTATATGACCCAATACTTCTCTATGGGGTTCATTGGTCCTTTTTGCGAAAATGGTGGATGGTACCCTTAGGATATGTGTGAATTAAAAAAATTGAACCATTTGATGGTTAAGAATTAGTATCCTCTACCATAGATAAATGAACTTTTGGATTAGCTCTGAAGAGATTGGGTGTTCTAAAAAATTGATTTGAGGCCAGGTTATTATCAGGTGCGTGTTTTACCTATAGACATACCTTGTATAACTTTTCATGGAATTTATGGTCTATATGAGTAACTGGTTGTGCCATTTGGTCTTGAGAACACACTAGTTGTTTTCATGGAACTGATGGACCTAGTTTTTCATCCTTATCTGGATTTTTTGTGGTGGTTTTCATAGATGATATCTTGATGTATTCTCACAATCGACACAACCATGCCAAATATTTTGAGATAATGTTGTATAAACTAAGATAACATCATTTATATGATAATATCACAAAGTTACACTTATGTATGGTTGAGATTCACTTCCTGGGTATTATTATATCAGTGAAAGGAGTGTCAATTCATCCAAAGAAGGTGAGAGCTGTAGTTTCCTAGGAGCATCCCAATAATGTCTTTGATATGTAGTATTTCTTGGAGATAGTTAGATATTAAAGTAATTTTATAAAGAACTTATCATTATTAGAATAAACTCTTATAGGCTTGAATAAGATGTTTGTGAAGTTTTTATGGTCCGATACCCACAAGACAACCTTTCAAGAGCTGAAAGGGAGACTGAATTTAGCACCGATCCTGATTCTTCCAGAGCTAAGAAGGAGCTACATAGTTTATTATGATGCATAAGGTATTATGCTAGGAGAATTTTTTTATAAGGAGATAGAGTCATGGAATATGATTCTCTTCATTTTAGGCCACATGAGAGGAACTACCTGACACATGATCTCGAGCTAGCCGCTGTTGTACATGCCTTGCGCTGTTGGAGGCATTATTTTCTAGGAGATCAATTTGTGGTGTAGAGAGACCAAAAAATCCTCAAGTATACATTTAAATAATGTGACTTGAATATTAGGTAGAAAAAGTGGTTCGAGTACCTACAGTCTTATGACTTAGAGCTTGCCTATATGCCTGGTAAAGTCAGTGCAGTTGCTGATGCACTGAGTAGAAGGACTTAGATACATGACGTTTGGGAGGAAAATAGATAGTGGAAGCTTATGGATTTTTTAGAGATGAAATTGGAGGTTAAGGATAGTCATGAGAAGAATTTAATTTCTTATTTAGTTGCGACTTCCACTCTTCTGGATAGAGAGAGGATGATGCAATTGTTAGATTCTAAAGGCCTATTCCTATGGAAGAGTGTGGTATGTGAGGACTTGACTCATGGTTCGACTATAGGCAAGGATGAAATTATTCATATTAATGGTTTCATGTGGGTTCCAGAATACATACATAAGGGGATGATTTTATATTTTCATGCCTTAGTTTTTTCAACTCATCTCAGAATTACCAAGATGTATCATGATTTACATCGCCAGTATTGGTTGCTGAGTATGAAATTTGATATAGCTGATTTTGTAACGAGGTGTTCCACTTGTCATCAGGGGAAGGGAAATCACCAGCAACCAAATAGGATTTTATAGCAGTTAACCATTCCTTAGTGAAAATGGGAGGATGTCAAGAGGGATTTTTTGACTGAGTTACCAAGTTCGTCTCGAGGTAGTGATGCTGTGTGGGTTTTTGTGGACATTCTCCTAAAGGTCACTCATTTTTTACCAATAAGGGAGACCTTCTTAGTGGATGATCTTGGGTGGTTTTATATCCATGAGATAATAAGACTTCATAGGCTTCTTTATACCATTTTATCATATAGGGATTCCCAATTTACATATAATTTCTAGTAGAGTTGTAGAGGGAATTGGGTACATAGGTGATTTTGAGCATGACATACCACCCTCAGACTGATGGTCAGTTAGAGAGCACTACAGGTTCATGAAGACATGTTATGAGCATGCATCCTTGATTTTAGGGGCCCTTAAGAGAGGAATATACCCCTATTTGAGTTCACTTGCACCAATTGACATCATGAGACTATACATATGACAGCTTATGAGGCTTTATACGACATGACATGATGATCATCCCTGTGTTGGATAGAGGTAGGTGAGGCAGTGTTGCTCAAACAACATCCCATTCAAGAGACTTTGGAATAGGTTTAGTTGATTTGGAAATATATGGCTACTGCATAGTCG
Source organism: Viscum album (assembly GCA_963277665.1). Taxonomy (NCBI): domain Eukaryota; kingdom Viridiplantae; phylum Streptophyta; class Magnoliopsida; order Santalales; family Viscaceae; genus Viscum; species Viscum album. Next base: position 1,326,161,112 of record OY728127.1, on the reverse strand, counting down.
AGAAGAAAAACTTACAACAATCACCATCAATGACCTCTGGAGTTTGAGGTCAGGGATCGAGTATTTTTATGTATCTCATAGAGTCTAGGACATAGATAGATTAGGATACTGGGTAAGATTTCACCATGATAAGTTGGGTCATTCTAGATTCTAGAGAGAGTTGGGCTAGAAGCTTATCAGTTGAATTTACCTCAGAGGTACTAAGCCATGTAAGATATCTTCCATGTATTTCAGTTGTACCATTATAACTCTGACTCATCTCACACTCTGAATTTGAATGAGGTTAAGATATAGGTAGATACATTCTTTGAGTAGAATACTATTCGTATTATTGACAAGGGCATAGAGGTTCTTCTAGGCTGGTCAGTTCTTCTAGTATCAGTGCTATGTCAGCACAACCATTTATAGCATGAGACTTGGAATTCATAAGTCAACATAGGTGCTCAGTGGATGGAATTTTTCTCTGGCGATTATTGATCACCCTCGGAAGGTCAATTAACGAATACATTTATTTTTGGGGGATTATAAGATATTTTGTTTTTCTATGAGTTAAAAATTCTTTTATTTCTAGCTAAAACCTTGTTTACAATCTCTTTTGGATTAAATGATTAAGTTGGGACATGGTCCAGTTAGGTTGTTTTTAGAAAGGAAGTAGAAGGAGGGATATAGGTTGGATGCAGGACAATTACATGAAATGTAATTAGATTACTTGATGTGTACTCATTACATGATGTGTAGTGGAACAGTTAGGGCAATTCATGATGTGTAAAGGATTTTTCCTGGGGGAAATACCTTGGGATTTAAATGAAGTGAAAATCATTTACACGCTGTGTAATTTCCAAAATTTAGTTTTTAAAATAAGAAGCAGGGGCCTCTATTTTTGATAGAACCTCACCCACCTCTATTATATCACACAGGATCACCCAAGGAAGCATAAAACTAGGATTTGGTGATGTTTCACGATCGAAACTTCATTTCTTCTGCCTCTAATTTCATTGTATCTGCACCCGTGAGTCCTTTATTCATCTTGCGTCATTCCTTGTTTGACTTTTTATCAACATAGTTATTTGGGTGTAAGCTAATATTCCCTATTTTCAATATTTTCTTCCATTATTAATTTTTCTCATGATATTGATTAAATATATCTCTATAATGGATGAGTTCTCTACTACAGACCTATGGTAGGTGGTATATACCTTCCCCTCAGGGTTTTGCGTTTTATCATCATAGTTTCCATTGTGCTGCATGTCAAACTTTTTGGTGGTGCCCCTTTAATTTTTTTAATGATTGAAGTGAATGATTTGGAACCTATTAGGTTTCCCATTTAGTACCTTTTTATGGTTTGAGTTTGTTTAGCTGCATCCTAGTCTACCCATGGGGTGCACCCTTTCTTTTTCTTTATTGTACTACCCCATTGGACATGTGTGTGATTAACTTTCTAGAGGGAGCCTTTTTTAAACTAAATGTCAATTGAATTGAGATGATAAGAGAGATTTGATACCTCCTTATCATGTTTTTACATGATTTGAATTGTTTAATCGTGTAAATGAATTTTATTGAAAGTTTGAAAATGAGTTGGATGAACTCATGGAATGTGATTAATTTTGAAATGATGAATGTATGGATTGATGAGTTGAATATGAAAGTAGATGAATTGTTTGGAATACCTTGGATCCAAATTAAATTATATTCCATGGAAATTTCTAATCCGTAGTTCTTGATTATGGTAGAGGATTCCTTGGACCTGTTTACTCCTTGGATCCTGATTTTGTAGGATTCCACGAGCCTTGATACCCATTAGATCTGGATTGATTGAGACCACATTGGACATGGTCTATTGAAATGATCCTTGGACCCACCCAATTATTTATCTAGTTTCCATATATATGATACTGGGAATCAACATGGATGCCATGGTCTTATATACCTTGGATACGACCCTTTTTGGTTTGAAAATTTTGATTAAATATCACGACCATTATGGCTGACACTTGATTATATGATGTGTCCATGATGGATATTTTATACTTGATTATACGATGTATCCATGTTGGATATTGTATACTAGATTATATGGCATGAACATGATGGATATTGTAAACTAGATTATATAGCATGGACGTGGTATAGGTTATACACCTGATTGCATGACATGGACATTTTTTATTTTTGATATTCTTATAGATAGACCTTGTATGGGTATCGGTTTATAGTTGTTGACTAGATAACATCACTTGTTTATTTATGTTTACACATACCCTTATTATGGGAGTTTGAATTTTTTTATAGGGATCCTTGGTAGGCTGGATAGTATCACTGGATTTATATCACCTTACTTTCAATACTTTTATACCTGCAATATACTTCACACTGCTTTTGTTTAAATAAAAAAGATTGGATTTGTTATAGACACAGTTGGTGGTGACCTACTGAGTGTTATCTCACACCTTATTTGGATATCTGTTTGGTACCTGGATAGACTTCATAGATTCAGGTAGGGATCAGGGAAATCACCCATAAAACAATGCTTGATTTTCTTATTTCTTAAGATCATGAGAGAAAAGGACCGAGTTAGGATCTTGATGTTAGCTCATATAATTCCCTTTATATTTGTTGGTATTTTGTTACATATATTGTTTTAGAAGCTTGTATACCCGCTTTCTTGATTTTTAGATACATGGAAAGATCATAATTTTTATATGATATTACTTTTGACATTGTTTATTTATTTATGTCTTAGATTGTTATGAACCATCCCCCAGGGCCTGTGCTGTGACTACCCCAATCCCGCATTTGATAGGCCAGGGGATGGTGACTAGTGCTGAGTAGGAATATCCCAAAAATGGGAGGCATTTTCCAAAGTACCTATACACACACACACAACTCCAAGCCAACGATACTGGAAAGTAAAAGCAAAGGAAGACATGCATGAAAACCACTAAATAAAACACAACCAGAGTACAACAGAAAGTAAAGTACAAGGTGGAAATATGGGTCAGTATATAAGCCCACCAAAGAAATGATAGCACATAAGTAAAAAAGCCAAGTCTCTAATACTCATCCGCCAAGAACCCTAACTGGAGGGTAGGTGGAGGGTAGCTACCTGAAGCTATAGGAATACGCCTGGTCTGTCGGCTCTCACTGAACACCACTAGGTCCTAGTCCTCCCTGGACTTCGTCGAAGTGTCGGTCATCTGCACAAGATGCAATATGTGCGGGAAAATCTCATGTAGGGGTGAGTAAAACAATACTCAGTAGGATTCCTCAAAACCAAAAAGGTAAATCACAAGGGAAAAATGACAAGGAAATGCACAATCAGCTTGACACATGTATTTTCCCATACATATACCAAGAACATCCAAATATAATCATTTTAGAAACTAAGAATCATAAGGTTCCAACCTCATAGATAGTATCATGATTCTTATCATAGGTTTGAGAGGAAACACATGAAACAAGGAGATCACACTCCTTAATATCAACCATCCTCGATGGCACCCGTCCGAGAGGTACACTCCATTGAGAGAAACTCTACCATTCCAAATGGTACGTCTGAGAGAATGTGATTCATTGTGAACATTCTACTAGGTTCAGCTTCAGTGCCCAGAACTGAAGGTTCAATCATTGCTGTCTTGCGCCCAAATCCAAAATAATGAGACCCAAGTAGAGAGGCCCACCCTCACCACTGTACATGAAAGAGGGAGGCCTACTCTTTACCATCTTTCGATACCTCTGTCACTCCTGTAAGGTGTGTCCCACACCTCAGTCCTTTGAGGGATAACTAGATCCTATCTAGGAATCATTTTCATCTAGTGGATAGGCCCACTCCTCACTACTGTGTCCGACAGCTGAGGGATATCCAATACCTAATTAAGGACCCATGCCCTACTAGGTGGGGGACTACTACTCAGTGACTAAAAGACCCACGCCTTGGTATGATAGGGGAGTACCGACTCTATCATTTCATGTGCGGAGGACCTGCGCCCTGGTATGATAGGGGAGTACTGAATCCTATTATAGAGGACCCACACCCTACCTGGTAGGGGATTATCGACTCCATTCGATCATGTGTGGAGGACCCACACCTTGAAACAACAGGGGAGTACTAACTCCTATCATAAAGGACCCACACCCTACTCGGTAGGGGAGTACTGAATCTATGTGCATCATATGTGGAGGACCCGTGCCCTAGTCCTATAGGGGATTACCGACTCCATGGATATAGTACCCACTCTCTGGTCCTACAGGGGAGTACCTACTTTACCTTTACGAGCATCACCGAAAACCCACACCCTAGTACTTCAGGGGAGTAACACCCGTAGAGTAAGCTACCCAAATGAAATGAACCCACTCCCACGATGTGGGAAGTCCCTTATCTACCTAAGTACAAGGACAAGGAGAACCCACACCTTGAGTCTTCAGGAGAGTAACCATACTAGGATCTCTTCATAAGAACCACCCCAATTCTGCCCAAAGTTTGCTTATACCAGAAGATCCTACTATTCAAACCAATAATCCATACTAAAAATTCCTAAAAAAATCACTTAGAGTATCTCAAAAGGAACATCTCATCATAAGGGTCCCAACGCTGTAGACAGCTCATCAATGAGACGCTCCGTTTGAATGTTATGGGTGTTTTAGCAAATGAGGGCTGGTTGGGTCTAGGTCCGGTCCAACCCTACCAGATAGACCCGACCCGACCTGGTCCGGGTTCCACTGACCCGACCTGGGTCCGACCTGATCTAGGTCTAACCTGACCCATTGGGCCTGGCCCAGACCAGTTGGGCCTCGGTTCCGGTCCGTTGGGCTCGGCTCGCTGGGCAGCAGGTCCGTCCCATTGCCGACCTGGCCCACCTGGCTAGGTGAGACCCCCTAGAACAAGCCCACCCTACATCAGAGTAGGCCGTATTCTCCAGCACGCATTAGGGCGGGCTGGCTTCTCCAGCCCGGATGCGGCTCTACCGCGTCCGTCCAGCACCACACGACACTAGGGTGGCTCCGAATCCCGTCTACCCGGTCCACATGAACGAACCAAAATTACTATATGCAACCCGGCTTTGTGAGTCCAGCCATGCAGAGTCACCATGATCAACATGGTAGTTATCCATGTACAGAAACCCCACGATGGATGCCGCGGGTTTTCCTGGACTCCACCACTGGTCGTTGCTAGCATCGACATGCCAACGACCTGTTCCGCGGACCACCAGACGCACTCTGGTGGTCCATTATTCAAACTAGAAGGACCCATGCATTCCATGTAATGCATTATTCATTTCTAGGGGATGAAAACTACGTTTCAATCCCTTCCATCGAAAAGCGCTGAATTTTTCTGTATCTCATGCACCGCTTCGACCCACCAGCCATCGTCTTCATCGCACCACCTTTGTGCTATGTCCATCTACGATCCACGATATTAAATCATTGCACCGCAAGGTGAATTTTTTATGATCTTTCATTCATATCCCCATGGAGAATGAAGAAAACATGGGGATAAAGAGGGAAGGAACACAAGAAACCAACCCAAGGAATGATCTTTGGATGTTGTTCATTATGGACTTGATTCGCTCCCATAAGAAGGATCAAGAACAAAACAAAATCATCCCACAAGAATGGTAAAAATGTAGGTCAACCTATTCATGGGTTGATCTACATTTTTCATTTTAAAACCAAGAATGAGGGAAGTTATAATTCAAATAATGGCCCATATCTGAAGTTTGGGTCACTTGAAGGCGTAGATTGAAATTGCGTCGCCATGTCAATCCTTGTTCCACCAGCGTTCATCAATCATCAACTACCGACGTTCAGTTTAATCCTGTTCATTGATCCCACTATCATTGGTCATTCACCAATGAATTCTTCAAGGATTATAAAAAAAATCCAGCATCCTCCCCTCTGACCTTGGATCTTTGCTAAGCCAATAAGTGGGGAATCATGATTCATCATTTTCTATTACAATCTGTTACAAATTCGTTATGCATTTTCATTAATGAAACAAAATTTTTGATTTCATTGTGTTACACACCATTTTTCTACAAAGGTTTCAAAAGTTCAAAAATAAAATAAAACATCCACTTTATTTTATTTTAACTTTTTCTTAAAAATCCTGAAAAATTAACTTTCCCAACCGACCTGTGTCAGTCAATGTTAAGTATTTTCTAGGAAAAAACCAATGTTCTTAGTTCAATAGTGCCCTCATATTTTTGATTCAGGAACCGGTTGAAAATATAGGAAAACCCACTCACAAGTTTATTTAAATAAACTTTAAAATAGTTCAAAAATTAACTTTTTCCCTCTACCCATGATGGTGGTGGTTAAGTCCTTCTTGAGGAGAACATATCACTACAAACTCAACGATGGTATTATATTTTTAATCCGAGTTACCATCTGTGAGTTATGAGGATTCTAAAATAAAATAACTTTTATTTAAATTATTTTATTTACGGTTACATCCCAAAAACCAACTTTCACAACTGGCCCGTGCTGGCTGATGTTAGGCCCCACCTAAGGGTAGAATACCCTCACGAACTCAAAAATACTCTTATATTTCAATCTAAGTTACCATTAATGAGTTATAAGGATTTGAAAATAAAATAAATTTATTCAATTATTTTATTTACGGCCAAAAACTACTTTCCACTGTTGACCCGCACTGGCCAATGTTAGGATTTAAATAAAAAAAGCATACCCTCATGAGCTCAATGATAGTTTTAGATTTTCAATCTGAGTCACCGTTCGTGAGTTATAAGGATTTGAAAAATAAAATAATTTTATTTAATAATTTTATTTACAGTTATGCCATTTTTATGTTTTCTCACTGGAGGCCCACATCGACTAAACTGAAGTTGCGCCTAGGGTAAACCCACCATCCTAAATGCAACGGTTCCCTCATATTTATGATTTGGGAACCTATTTGATAGTTATTTCACTTTTTTAGGAAAATCGATCACACGTGCTATTTAAAAACTTAACATTTTTCAATAGACCATTCTGGGCACACCAGGACTTGGAATCGCATGCCGTATCAACACATGGTCTTGGAATAATCCCATTTAATTTTTTAAAAAAATTCATGGAATTCTAGGGTATTACATTACTCCCCCCTTTAGGACTTTACGTCCTCATAAGCCAAAAAAGGTCTAATTAAACAAAAGGGGGGTACTGAGCACAAATCTGAGCCTCCCGCTACCATGTGCTCTCCTAGAGATCCCTGTTCTACCTAAAAACACACACCATAGGAATTGAGCATCCATGAAGTATCCACTTATAATGACCCAGACTTTCATTAATGGAAATCCCTCTTGATCTAATTAAATGTCTCTTTATGTAAAATGTTTATAAAAAATGTCAAATTCTTTGGTTTTATGTTTTTGGATTTTAAAATAATATTAAGAATTGTGACCATTACTAATATAGCCGTTGAACAATGATCACATGATTTGTATAAATATAGGACTTTAACAAATCCAATTTACTCAGACAATGGAAGTGATGACCTCATCCAGTAGATGTGCCCCATATGAAGCCCATTTGTCAGAGCTCGGAAAGGAGGTTGTGTCTTTGGGCTTCTCTCTTAACCAAGCCCAATCCGAGCTTGAATATGTTAAGCTTGAGTAGGACCGCCTACTAGAGAAGTGGAATTTGATAGAGATTACCACCCGAGTAATGTTATCCGAGCCACCCCAAGAGTCTGTCACCATCGCACACCTTACTCTTCGGTCTTATGTGGGTGTTATAAAGGTTTATGTAACAAGACCCTAGTACTATGGTTATGTACATTATTTTTGTATATAATAATTAATATACTTTCATTTTATTATTGTTACCTTGTAAATAGTTTTTAAAGCACAAATAGTATTTTTAGTATATGTTCAACTAAGAAATCTATTTTGATGAATTAATGGATTTTTGAATTAAATAATATTTTAATAAAATATTATTATTTTTATTAAATTAAGTTTTATTAAATTTAAATGATTATATAATTTTATGAATGCAATTATAATTTTTATTATGGTTTGAAAGCCATTTTTATCAAAACCCATGAATTTTTGATAAATGTCAGTTTTTATTTTAAAAGTGAAAATTATCATATTTAGAAAATTATTTATATAAAATGAATATTATTTATGGAATCAGGATGTTGAAATTATCCAATGGTGAATTTTTCATAATTTTCTAAGACAATCAAATTTTTGGGTAAACATTAAATATCGTTTAAATATATAATGTGTTTTATGACATCATAATGACCCAATAGTGATGTAAAAAAATAATATAAACTTTATGTTTGGAAAATATATGTTTTACCATTAGAATAATGTTATTTCTCTCCTCATTTACTATGCCAAAATTCCGAAAGGAATTTCTCTCTCCTCATTTACATTCAAGCAATTCTTTTGTATCATGAATCTAAATTCCATTAAATTTATTGGGACATGTATGTGTATGACCCCCTTACTTTCCATGTCATGTAAATATTATGAGACACCCCTTTCTCTCTCATCAACCATTTTTTATTAGTTCTTATGTCACACCATCATGCTGCCGAAATTGCACCGCACTTTTCCAAGCCAAAGTCATTGTGTTGTGAATACCTTGCCTATTTCTCTATCAAGGTTATTCACCTTTATAAAAATTTAATTATTGTTTAAAGAGTTTCATTTATTTATTCCACATTCTTTTGTCATGGAATAAAATATTACGTTGAATGATTCAATGTTTTATGATCCATGTGACACACTTATGCATGAAATGAAATGTTTAAGAAGGGTGCACCCTGATAGCACTCCAATGCATTGAGTAAAGTATAGTATCATGATAAGTCATGTGAAATGGGTGTTTACTCATGCTAATACAAGTGCAATGAGGGTTTACTCTTGCTTCATGTGCAATGAGGGTTTACTCATGCTCCATGTGCAATGAACCTTAGCTCATGCTAATTCCATGTTAAGTGTTGTTGCCACATTTCCATGTTATGATTATCATTCTTTATCATGAATTTATGTTTATGCTTCTATTTTTCCCTATTTATATGACTATTGTATAACATGTATTGTATTACTCATGTTATTCCATGATTATTCCCTTACTGGGCTTTATAGCTCACCCTTTTCTTATTCATGTCCTCAGGTTATCCCATGCAATGCCAAGTACGTGGGAATGTAGTGGTCTTGTAAAGGAAGTTTTCAATAAAGATGTTGTATTTAATGTTTTATGTTGTTATGTAATGATCCTAATCCCCAAAGACACTAGACCTCTCAATCTTTTATGTTTTATCAAGTGAAGTTTATCTAATAAATTATGTTTAATTGTGTAATAAAAATCAGGGTTGTCATAGTTGTTATCAGAGGATAGGTTTAGTTATTTTTGGGATTAGGATTAGAAAACCCTAGTAAATTCTTATAGACAAGACTAATTATAATAAAAAAATACCTAAGTTTTGGTGAGTATTTAGTAAGTGGTTTATTAAGAAAATACATCACTGTCTAGATACAAGCAGGTAGAGGTGGCTCTGGAACAGATGTATCCTAGGGGTAAAACCCGAAAACACCGCTTTAAGCTAGACTCGAATGGGAACTGGTACACAAAAACGGGCCTTTCTGTACTCTTGGTTAAGACAATCCTAGGGGATATGATTTGGTAAATTCATAATCTTAATATGAACCATTATTAAGGGACACAAAAATTCCCTAAGAATATATGTTAGAAAGTTGATCATGGATAACATAGACTAAATCCAATAGATTCATATGTTAAGGAAATAAAAGTTATTTATAAGTCATCAGTTTTTTCCTTGGATTAACCTTTATGTGTTACCCATAACTTTCCTTTTATTCTATCGAATGGCCGGTAATAGGAGGACTCGGGATAACAACCGATGTGAAGATCAATGTGATGACTGTACTAATGAGATGCCTAATCCAATGGGAGCAGGAATCACGAACTTTGTCACACTTATCTCTCAGATAACTCAAGATTTGAATAGAAACATGGGTCAAGAAGAACGTTCAACACCTTTAAGAAAGAACAAGTCACTATCGAGAGCTTCATGAGATAAATGACTCCTACTTTTAATGGATCATCCGATCCCTCAATTGATGAATAATGGATCAACTCCATTTAAAAGATCTTCTCCATCCTTCAATGTTATGAACAAGAAATGGTTCTCTTGGATGCTTATCATATAGAGGGTGAAGATGATCAATGGTGGATGTTGATCAAAAATACGAATCCTGAGGAGGAGATCGAGGCGTTGGAATGAAAGGATTTTCAGAAGATGTTTTTTGATAAATATTTTCCACACATCCTCTGGCTTAAGATGGAAAGGGAATTTTTTCCCTCAAGAAAAAAGACGACGAATCTGTCAAAGCATATGAAGAAAAATTCAAAAGGCTTGCACGATACGCCTCTGGCTTTTTCCTTACCCCTGAATGCAAGGTTGACTGCTTCTTTATTGGGATGAAACCTAGCCTGCGGAATGCGCTGGTGATCCGTGAATTCAACAGCTATGAGGAAATTGTTTGATGTACCATCAAGGTCGAAATGAAGATCGTAGAATCTCAGGGGTATCATGGGGATAAGAAGTGTAAGGTGGAATTCAATACTGGTGGTCCGATGGATAAATCCAACGATGCTAAGAAGATCTAGCACCCCACTTTCCAAAGGTGTGGAAAGAAGAACCCTATAAAATGCCTAAAGGGGATGAGAAAATGATTTAGGTGTAGAAGAGAAGAGAACCTGTATTTTAACTATCAGAAAGAAATACCTACAGCTGCAACAGAGTAGAGTAATGCCTCGTTCGAACCTCAATGTGTGGTTCATTGCTACAACTACAAAGAACCAGGGCATCTTGAAAATTGGTGCCCTAAGCCGAGGGTCTTCGGAGGCAACCAACAACCTCTAAGGCAGAAAGGGAAAGATTTTTCCATCACTACTACCGAAGTAAACCCCAGCAATGAAGTAGTGACAGGTACACTAGTTATTCATTTAGAAAATGGGGAAATCATTGCATCCCATGAATATAAATCCCCCCCTATCAAAATATGTGGATTAAACTTCTCGGAGAACCTCGTCATACTCCCTGTAGTGGAATTTGATGCAATTATTGGCATGCATTGGATTTCCTTATATAGAGCCAAAATAAATTTCCATGAGAGGGAAATCACTCTCCATGTGGAGAATCGACCCCCGATTCTTTACAAGTGCAAGGAGGAAGATGAACCTTCTTTAGCTCCATCATCTCAAGCATGGATATTATTTCCCTATGAGCATGTGTATCTAGCTCAAATGATTGTGTCTAAGGAGGCGACCATCCTAGAAGACATGCCTATTGTGAGAGAATTCACTGAAGTGTTTCCCAAGGAATTTCTTGGTCTTCCTCCTAGAAGAGATGTTGAATTCTTAGTTGATCTTATACCTGGGATGTTGCCAATATCGAAGAGTCTATATAGAATGCCTATTGTGGAGCTTGAGGAGTTGAAGAAAAAACTACAGGAGAATCTAGATAAGGGGTTTATACGCCCAAGTGCTTCACCATGGGGTGCACCACTCCTCTTCACCAAGAAGAAGGATGGGTCAATGCACCTTTGCATCGATTATCACGAGCTTAACAAAATCACTATAAAGAACAAGTATCATCTCCCATGAATTTATGACTTGTTCGATCAGCTGCGTGGATAACAATACTTCTCCAAGGTGGATTTATGGTCAGGATATTATCAAGTAAGGGTGAATAAGGAAGATATCCCCAAGACTATTTTTCGTATAAGATACAGGAACTATGAATTCATAGTAATGCCTTTAAGACTCACTAATTCTCTAGCAATATTCATGGACTTGATGAATAGAGTCTTTAGAGATTACCTCGACAAATTTTTGGTAGTCTTTATAGATGATATTCTGATATACTCCAAAACCAAGGAGGATCATGAGGAGCATCTAAGAACTATACTAGAGACCTTGCAGAAGGAGAAGATCTATGAAAAGTATATCAAGTGTGAGTTATGGTTGAATGAGGTCTCATTCTTGGCCCGTATCATTATAATCAATGGGATATCTATGGATCCCTCCAAAAAAGATGCAATTGAGGGATGGACAAGGCCAACATCGGTAACAGATATCCATAGCTTCTTGGGGTTAGTTGGATATTATTGATGATTTGTGAGAAATTTATCACGATTGTACAACCCTCTTACCAATCTAACTCAGAAGGGAGTAATGTTTTCTTGGAGTGATGAATGCGAAGAAATCTTCAAGGAGTTGAAAAGGAGGCTTATCACTGCACCCGTGATCACTTTACCCACAAGTGGAGAACTTTTTATGGTATTCAATGATGCTTAGAAGAAGGTCCTAGGATGTGTGTTGATGCAAAATGACAAAGTCATTGCCTATGCTTCAAGGCACTTGAAAGTTCATGAACAGAACTATCCAACACATGAACTCAAGTTGCCTGCGGTGATCTTCACTTTGAAAATTTAGAGGCATTATCTCGTTGGGGAGAAGTGTGAAATATATACAGACTACAAAAGCCTCAAGTATATATTCACACAGAAAGAGTTGAACATGCACCAATGAAGATGGTTAATGTTGATCAAAGACTATGACTGGTCAATCTATTACCACCCTGGGAAAGCGAACAAGGTGGCTGATGCCCTAAGTAGAAAAAACCCAGCGATTCTATCATTGATGAGAATTGAAAAGGATACAATCTTTTTATATTCAATGAATATGGGAATGGTAATCATAAAGAAGGGAACATCATCAATCCTTTCACAAATTATTGATCAACCATCACTTTTGGAAAGGTGAAAGGATGCTCAAAAGGATGATGTGGGAATTCAGAAAAAAGTGGAAGCTATCAGAAAAGGGAAATCCTCGGAATTTATTGTTAATGAAGAAGGAATTGTGAGATTTGGGAAAAGTATAAGTGTTCCATCATGTCCAGAGCTGAAGAAGGAACTTTTTGATGATGCACACAGTTCAAATTTCTCTATTCACCCAGCAAACACAAAGATGTATTGAGATCTCTGAGAGCATTATTGGTGGGATAATATGAATAAGGAGATTGATGAAGATACATCAAAGTGCTTGGTGTGTCAGCAAGTGAAGGCAGATAGGAATAAGTCTAATGGGACGACGTAACCATTTCCCATACCAGAATGGAAATGGGAGGAAATCACCATGGACTTTGTCACCAGACTTTCGAAGACATCCAAAGGCAATAATGTAATATGGGTTGTTGTGGATCTTCTTACAAAGGATGCACACTTAATTGCTATTTGGGAGGATTTATCATTGAATCAACTGGCACAAATATATATCAGGGAAGTGGTAAGTCTTCATGGAGTACCACTATCTATTGTGTCCGATCGAGATCCAAGATTCACCTCTAAGTTTTGGAAGAGTCTTCAACATGCTCTAAATACTGAACTGAACTTCATTACGTCCTATAATCCTTAAACTGATGGCCAATCTGAGTATAATATCCAAACACTTGAGGACATGTTGAGAGCGTGCTCAATAGACTTCAAAGGATGATGGGATCAACATCTTCATCTGGTTGAGTTCTCTTATAATAACAGTTTCCACTCGAGCATCCAAATGGCACCATATGAATCCCTTTGTGGGAAAATGTGCAAAACACCGGTGTGTTGGGATGAGGTCAGTGAGCATAAGCTGCTTGGACTAGAAATGGTTGAAGAAATGGTGGAGAAGGTGAAAACAATTCAGCAGCATATCAAGGAATCCCAGAGTCGACAGAAGAGTTATGCAGATAACCGTCGATGAGAACTTGAGTTTAATGTTGGAGACATGGTATTTCTATGCATATCACCATGGAATAAGGTCATGAGGTTTGTAAATAAAGGGAAGTTAAGTCCAAGGTATATCAGCCCCTTCGAGATTCTTGATCGTGTCGAGGTTGTGGCCTATCGACTGGCACTTCCACCTACTATGGTCAAAGTACATGATGTCTTTCATGTATCCCTCTTAAGGAAGTACATACCAGACCATTCACATGTACTCTCTTCATAGGTGGTACTGTTGGAGGATGATCTTTCTTAAGAGGAGCAACCAGTGAAGATCTTAGATCGTAGAGAAAAATTTCTATGAAACAAGACAATTCCCCTCATCAAGGTGTTGTGGATAAACCACAAGTTTGAAGAAGCGATGTGGGAATTAGAGGAAATTATGAAGCAGAGTTACCCACATCTGTTTTAGTATGGGAAAAAGAAATTTTGAGGGTGAAATTTTTTAAGGGGGGAACATTGTAATGACCCAAAATTTCATTAATGGAAATCCCTCTTGATCTAATTAAATGTGTCTTTATGTAAAATGTTTATATAAAATTTCAAATTATTTGGTTTTATGTTTTTGGATTTTAAAATACTGTTAAGAATTGTGACCATTGCTAATATAGACATTGAAAATTGATCACATGATTAGTATAAATATTGGGCTTTAACAAATTCAATTTACTCAGACAAAGGAAGCGATGGACTCATCCAGTAGATGCGACCCATAAGAATCCCATTTTTCAAAGCATGGAAAGGTGGTTGCATCTTTGGGATTCTCTCTTGACTAAGCCCAAGATGATCTTGAATATGTTAAGCTCGAGTGGGACTCCCTATGAGAGAAGTGGAATTTGATAGAGATTACCACCCGAGCAAAGTTATCCGAGCCACCCCAAGAGTCTGTCACCATCACACACCTTACTCATCGGTCTTATGCAGGTGTTATAAGGGGTTATGTAACAAGACCCTAGTACTATGTTGATGTACATTAATTTTTTATATAATAATTAATATACTTTCATTTTATTATTGTTACCTTGTAAATAGTTTTTAAAGCACAAATAATATTTTTAGTTAATGTTCAACTAAGAAATTTATTTTGATGAATTAATGGATTTTTGAATTAAATAATATTTTAATAAAATATTATTATTTTTATTAAATTAATTTTTATTAAATATAAATGATCGTCAAATTTTATGAATGCAATTGTAATTTTTATTAAGGTTTGAAATCCATTTTTGTCAAAACCCATGAATTTTCGATAAATGTCAGTTTTTATTTCAAAAGTGAAAATTAATATATTTAGAAAATTATTTAGGTAAAATGAATATTATTTTTGGAATCATGGTTTCAAAATTATCCAACGGTGAATTTTTCATAATTTTCTGAGACAGTCAAATTTTTGGGTAAAAATTAAATACCGTTTAAATATATAATGTGTTTTATGACATCATAATGACCCAATAGTGATGTAATAAAATACAATAAATTTTATTTTAGGCAAATATATATTTTACCATTAAAATAATGTGATTTTGGGTTTTTATTTTATTTTACAAAGCTTTAGTGGACCCTTCAAAACTTATTAAACATTTTGTCTTTTTAAATTGTTTTCCTTGGGAGTGTGACTCACCTCCACATAAACAACCACATTATTTTAAGAATTTTGGACTTTGGAATTATAAAATATTTTTTTCCACTTCCCTTTTCCAAAAACCATGGTAAAAAACCATGGGCTGGTTTGTGGTTTGGATTAGTTTAATGTGAGGTGTCCCAAACCTAAATAATAAAGAATTCCCTCACCTTTCTTATATAAACCCACCCAAGCTCCCACTTCCTCTTCACTCAAAGCCTTTTAAGTTCATCCAACCTCTGCCCTCCTCTCTCTATAATCCTCCCAAGGTTACCCAAACTCCCAAGAAGCCTCTCTCAAGCCTCTCTCAAGCCTTTGGAAGCACACTTCCAAGTAAGGGTTTTTCTTCCTTTCTCATTTTTGTCCAATATTGTTTACATTGTTATGCCCTTTTAATTTCAATTATAAATGTTGGGGTATGGTTTATCACCTCCACCATAATTCCTTATTTATGTTTGAATGATGGGATACCCCTTTCTCTCTCATTAAATGCCTCTCATGTACACCCGTTACTATACCAAAATTCTGAAAGGAATTTCTCTCTCCTCATTTACATTCAAGCAATTATTTTGTATCATGAATCTAAATTCCATTACATTTGTTGCGACATGTATCTATATGACCCCTTACTGTTCATGTAATGTAAATATGACTAGACGCCCCTTTCTCTCTCATAAACCCTTTTTTATGAGTTCTTATGTCACGCCGTTATGCTGCCGAAATTGCACTGCGCTTTTCCAAGTGAAAGTCATTGTGTAGCGAATAACATTCCCATTTCTCTATCAAGGGTATTAACTTTTATTCACATTTAATTATTGTTTAAAGAGTTTCATTTATGTATTACACAATTGTTTATCGTAGAATAAAATATTATGTTGAATGATTCAATGTTTTATGATCCATGTGGCACACTTATGCATGAAATGAAATATTTAAGAAGGGTGTGCCCTGATAGCACTCCAATGCATTGGGTAAATTATAGTATCATGATACGTCATGTGCAATGGGTTTTTACTCATTATAATTCAAGTGCAACGAGGGTTTACTCGTGCTTCATGTGCAATGAGGGTTTACTCATGCTCCATGTGCAATGAGCCTTGGCTCATGCTAATTCCATGTTAAGTGTTGTTGCCACATTTACATGTTATGATTATCTTGATTTATCATGCCTTTATGATTATGCTTCTCTTGTGCTCTATTGATATGCCTATTGTCTAACATGTGTTGTATTCCTCATGTTATTCCATGATTATTCCCTTACTGGGCTTTATAGATCACCCTTTTCTTATGCATGTCCTCAAGTTATCCCATGAAATGCTAAGTACGAGAGAATGTAGTGGTCATGTAAAGGATGTTTTCAATAAAGATGTTGTATTTCATGTTTTAAGTTGTTATGTAATGATCCTAATCCCCAAAGACACTAGACCTATCAATATTCTATGTTGTATCAAGTGAATCTTACTGAATAAATTTTATTTAATTGTGTAATAAAAAACAGGGTTGCTATACTACTCCTTCTGATCCTCTATCTCCACCAGGTACTCCGTGAATGTCACCCTAGACAAATCTCTGTATCCCTCATCGAGGGGAGACCTATAGGAATATTTCCCCCTCTCCAAACTCCAAGGGTCTCTATTTCCTATCATCATAGGAATTCTATTAGCTCTATGTAGTCTTCATCCATTATTGGATGATCTACACCTTTTTAGTGGTAGCCCGTACCATCTATGGACCCATTAGTGCTGACTCCCCTGGGTCAGTCCAGTATAACGGTGAACTTCATGGTTGTCCGTACACTACCTCGAATGGTTCCACACCGATGAACGCATGCAGTTTTCCTTGCCATGTCCTCTAGCTCCCTCAGCCTAGCGTGGACCACCTGTTCCTCTTCCAGCTTCTCTACCTCACCCGCCATCTTACAGAACTTTTTACTACAAGCACTGTATCTACCAAGGTGACTCATAAGCCGACTCCCTATCAATGACACGATAGGTCGGGAAATATCTTGTTAGATTCCCTTGACCATTGAAAGTATAACAACACCTCTATTGCGGTAAATTTTTCAATCGGTGCTACTCCTGTGCCACAGTCCTACGCATCTAAGTTCGGGAATGGGTATGCCTCCTATGTCGCGATCCTCTCACCTTTCTTCTACTAGCTCCCGTAGATTCCTCTGCCTCACGACCTCTGTTGTGGGTCTCATCCATTTGTTACTCATCCAGAAAACTCTTGACCACCAGGGTTCTCTATAGAACCCCAACATATGTGGGAATATTTAGAGGAACCATTAACGCCCAAATATTGTGGTGTAAGACTTTCTTGAATGTTTCAGATCTGAAAAATGGGTCTCATATGATGTCAAGGGAGTACCATGACAAGTCGATGAACCTCGCCGAAAACTCCGCCACTGTCAGGATTCCATGTTGAAGCTACATAAGCTTCTTGATATGTACTAACCTCAACGTGGCTAGGTAAAACTCTTCCCTAAAGAGTTGTTCAAACTCCTTCTAAGTGAGTGTCGCCTCATATTGTGATTGTATTACCAAGCTCCACCATCGTCTTGCCGAGCTCTGAAGAAGGCTCGTGACTAGGACCACCATATGATCAGAAGGTGTCCTCAACAAGCATAAAAATTGAGTGACTGACTCAATCCAGTCATATACTACCTGGGGATTTAGATCACCCTAATATTCTAAAGGTTTCTTCCACTAGAACTTGTGTAGAACACTCAGCCTATGTGCATCCTCAACCCAAACTGATAGTAAAATGTGCTACTCTACAGGTAGTGGCACCATCGGTAGACCACATGGGGGGAACTCCTCAAAACCTGTTCCATACACTGAAGCCTCATTATAGGGAAAATCATCATCATGATCACAAAGAAGAATCATGTCTGGTTGTCATCGTGGAGGCATCCTAGAATATATCAAGAATAACCACGATTAATAGAGTATATCTGGAGACCTGACTCAGGGACTTGAAAAACAAAAAACATTCCTATATGATGCATGTACCATTTATTTCCCAGTGACTAGTGTCCTAATGCACTGATTCAAAAATCTGGTTATCATAGTCCTAGTGAATGGATATGTCAGCTGCTGCACCAACACTAGATCCTTTGGCCTGAGAGCCGAAATCAAAACATTTCAGCACTATTGCTATGCAACCCAATCCAAGATCATGACACTGCGGTCCTAAGGTAGAACCGACCACCTCTAATACCACTCTATCACGACCCATCCCCCGGGGCCTATGCCATGACTACCCCAAGTCCTCCTCCGATAGGCTAGGGGTTGGCAACTAGCACTGAGTATGCATATCCAAAAAATGGGAGACATATGCCAAAGTACCTATACACACGCACACAAATCCAAGCCAAAGATACTGGAATGTAAAATCCAAGGATGATATAAATGAAAACAACTAATTAAAACACATCTAGTGTACAACAAAAAGTAAAGTACATGGTGGAAATTTGGGATAGTATACAAGCCCACCAAAGAAAATAAAGTACACAAGTAAAAACTCCAAGTATTAAATACCCATCTACCGAGAAAACTACATGGAGGGTAGGTGGAGGGTAGCTGCCTGAAGACGTAGGAGTACGCCTCGTCTGTCTTCTCTCACTAAACACCACCAAGTCTTGGTCTTCCCTAGACTCTGTTGAAGCGTCAGTAGTCTTCTCAAGACACGATACGTGCGAGAAAATCCCATTCAAGGGTGAGTAAAACGATACTCAGTAGGACGACCTAAAACCATAAAGGTAAAGCACAAGGGAAAAACCACAAGGAAATTCACAATCAGCTTGACATAGGTATTTTCCCATACATATACCAAGAACATCTAGATATAATCATTTCAGACACTAGGAATCATAAGGTTCCAACCTCATAGCTAGCATCAGGATTCTTATCATAGGTTTGAGAGGCAACACATGAAACCAAGAGATCACACTCCATGATCTCAGCCATCCTCGATGGAACCCATCCAAGATGTACACTCCATTGGTAAGAACTTTACAATTCCAAATGGTACGTCTCAGAGAATGTTATCCATTAGGAACATTCTACCAGGTCTAGCTTCAGTGACCAGCACTGGAGGTTCAATCATAACTTTCTTGTGCCCAATAAAATACCAAGGAAACCCAAAAGGAGAGGCCCGCCCTCACCACTATACACGAAAGAGGGAGCCCTGCTCTTAACCATCTCATGAAACCTCTGTTTCTCCTGTAAGGAGTGGCCCATACCTCAGTCCGTCGAGGGAGCACTAGCTTCTATCTAAGCATCGTTTTTATCAAGTGTATGGGGACACTCCTCGCTACTATTTCCAACAACCAAGAGAGCTTCTATCCCCAATTGAGGACACACGCCCTACCTGGTAGGTGAGTACTACTTGGTGACTAATGGACCCACACCTTGGTATGACAGGGGAGTACCGACTCTATCAGTTCATGTGTGGAGGACCTAAAACCTAGTATTATATGGGAGTACCAAATCATGTTATAGAGGACCCTAACCCTACCCGGTAAAGGAGTACCAACTCCATTCGATCATGTGTGGAAGACCCGCGCCCTGAAATAGTAGGGGAGTACTGACTCCTATCATAGAAGACCCGCACCCTACCCGGTAGGGGAGTACGAATCTATATGTGTTAGATGCGGAGGACCCACTCCATAGTCCTATAGGGGAGTATCGACTCCATAAATAGAGGACCCTCTCCCTAGTCCCATAGCAGAGTACCTGCCCTACCTTCATGAGTATCACTGCGAACCCGCACCCTAGTCTTTCAGGGGAGTAACACCCCCAAAGGAAGATACCCAAATAAAATGAACCCAAAACCACAATGTGGGATTTCCCATATATACCTAATTAGGGGGAAAAGGATAACCCATTCCCTAAGTCTTCAGGGGAGTAACCATCCCAACATCTCTTCATAAGAACCACCCCGATTCTACCCAAAGTCTGCTTGTACCAGGAGATCCTACTCTTCAAACCAATATTATGTCCCCAAAATTTCCCATAAACTCACTTAGTATATCTCAAAAGTATCATCTCATCACAAGTGTCCCAACTCTATAGACGTCTCATTAATTAGATGCTCAGTTTAAAAGTTACGAGTGTTTTAGCGAACGTGGTCTAGTTGGGTCCGGGTCCAGTCCGGCCCTGTCGGGCCGACCCAAAATGACCCGCTCTGGGGTCCACCGACCCGACCCAAGTCTGACCTGACACATTGGGCCCATCCCACTAGGCCTCAGGTCCCGTCTGTTGGGCTCAGCCCAATGGGTTGCTGGTCTGACCTGTTGGACTCAGCCCGCTACCGACTTGGCTCGCCTGGCTGGGTGTGGCCCACTAGCATAAGCTCGACCCAAATCAGAGCGGTCCGACTTCTCTAGCCTAGATGTGGCTCTTCCATATCTTTCCAGATCTACATGGTGCTAGGGTGGTGCCGCATCCCTTCCAGCTGGTTCGCATGAGTGGACCAGAATTAACGCACGCGGCTTAGCCGCCTGCGTCCAATAACACGATGATGCCATAGTCAATGCAGTGGTTAGACGCATCCAACAACCCAATGAAATATGCCTCAGGTTTTCCCAACCTTTACCACCGTATTTCACCACTGGTAGTCTCCAGAACTGGCGCACCAACAGACTGTTCTGCGGACCACCGGACGCGCTCTGGTGGCCCATTCTTTGAATCGGAAGGAGCCCTGTATTCCTTGTATTGTGTTCTTCACTTCTTGGGGCTCAAAACTCCATTGTGATCCCTTCCATTGGAAAACACTCAATTTTTGGTATCTCATGTGCCGCTTAGATCCACACACCATCGTCGTTATCGCACCACCTTCATGCTATGTCCATCTACGATCTGCGATATCAAATCATTGTGCTTCAAGGTGAATGCATGATGGTCGTTCATTAATATCCCCATGGAGAATGAAGAAGATGAGGGGATAAAGAGGGAAGGAACACAAGAAACCAACCTGGGGAACGATCTTTTGCTGTCGTTCGTTACAAACTTGATTTGCTTCCATTAGAAGGATCAAGAACAAAACAAAATCATCCCACAAGAAGATGAAACCACGAGTCAACCTGTTCCTAGGTTGACCCAAATTTTTTATTTTAAAACTAGAAAAGATGAAGATATAATTCAAATAACGAACCCTACCCGGAGTTTGGGTCACTTGAAGGTATAGACTGAAGTTGCGTCACCACGTCGATCCTCGTTCCACTAGTGTTCATCGATCATCAACTACCGATGTCTAGTTCGATCCCATTCATTGATCCTACCATCATTAGTCATTTTCCAACAAATTCTTAAAGGCTTATCAGAAAAATCCAGCATCCTCCCCTCCGACCTTGGATCCTTTCT
Source organism: Viscum album (assembly GCA_963277665.1). NCBI lineage: Eukaryota > Viridiplantae > Streptophyta > Magnoliopsida > Santalales > Viscaceae > Viscum > Viscum album. The sequence goes on along the minus strand of OY728127.1, from coordinate 1,326,139,318 downwards.
AAGTAATTAAGTGGAGAATTGTGATTTTGTGTTTTATGTTACACTGCATTACAAAGTCGTTACGCAATTTTATTAATGAAATAGTGTTTCAGCTTCATTGAATTACACGCCGTTTTTCTGTAACAGTTTCAAAAGTTCAAAAATATGATAAAACATACACCTTATTTTATTTTAACTTTTTCTTAAAAATTCTGAAAAATTAACTTTCCCAGTCAACCCATGTCGGTCGATGTTAAACATTTTCTAGGAGAATACCAATGTTCTGAGTTCAATAGTGCCCTCAGATTTTTTATTCAGGCACCAGTTCAAAATATAGAAAAACCCAATTTCATGTTTATTTAAATGAACTTTAAAATAGTTCAAAAATTAACTTTTTCACTCAAAACATGCCGGTTGAGGTTAATTCCTACTTAAGGAGAATATCTCATTACGAACTCAATGATGGTATCATATTTTTAATCTGAGTTACCATTTGTGAGTTATGAGGATTTGAAAATAAAATAACTTTTATTTAAATTATTTTATTTATGATTACATCCCATAAACAAACTTTCACAAACGGCCCGCACCGACTGATTTTAGGCTCTGCCTAAGGGTATCATACCCTCACGAACTCAACGATACTCTAGGATTTCCAATCTGAGTTACCGTTTATGAGTTATAAGAAGTTGAAAATAAAATAACTTTATTCAATTATTTTATTTACATCCAAAAAACTACTTTCCACTATTGACCCACACTGGCCAATGTTAGGATTTTCTTAAGGAAAGAATACCCTCATGATCTCGATGGTGGTCTCAGATTTTCAATCCGAGTCACCATTCATGAGTTATAAGGATTTGAAAAATAAAATAATTATATTTAATAATTTTATTTATAGTTATGCAATTTTCAGGTTTTCTCACTAGAGGCTCGTGTCGACTAAAATTAAGTCGCGCCTAGGGTAAACCCGCCATATTGAAGGCAATGATGCCCTCAAACTTCTGATTCGGGCACCCATTGAGAGTTATTAATTTTTTTTAGAAAAACCACTCATAAGCGCTATTTAAAAACTTAGAATTTTTTGACGGACCATTAGGGGAACACCAAGCCTCGGAATCGCACGTTGTCTCAGCACATGGTCTCAGAATAATCCCATTTAATTTTTGAAAAAAAAATTCATGGAATTATGGGGTATTACATAGATATTTATCTTATGTATGGATGTTTTATTGCTTCATCTATTGATAATTATGTTTACAACCAATGTAATACACTCCGACATAAGGAAATAGTCTCCCCAAAGACACACCCTAGGCCCTTACTACTAGTCCAAAGCCTCTGGAATATGAGGAGGATCACATGAGGACATGTTACCTACCAGATCAAGGAACCAAATAGTGGCCTCCAGGTTGGGATGTTACATTATTTAGAAGTTATGCACTAGCTAGTATCCCTTGGTTGAATGTTATGAGCTGATTAGGGGATGTGTCACTAATGAGTATAGTTAAAAGTGATTTGGGTGATGAGTTATAGGACCATTAATGTGTCAACAATTGTTTCCACCTATGCACATCAAGTATACTTCCATTAGTCCCTATTGTGATGTATCATGATATGCATCATATGTTATGATTATTTATTTATTTTTGTCATGTGAGTTTCTTAATACTTGTATGGAGATTACTTTTATGTATTGATCTATTTTTTGGTTAAGTTTTGATGTTGAATAGTTTTTCTCTTTTATATTACTATCATTATTTTGTAATATTCTATGGATTTACATGCTATCAGGGTTTCCCCTTTCTCTTTAGTCATATTTGTGGAGTGTATATATAGTTTTTAAAGGAAAAGGGTAGTTGTTTTTAATTTCTAGATTTTGTTAAAATGTCTTTGAAGTCACTTTAAAATCATATAAATTGTTTGTTTTTAAAAAGTGACATTTTAAATGAAAAGGGATGTTTTAAATTTGGTTTTTAAAGTCAAGATGTTTTAAAGGGAAATGGTTGGTTTTTAAGATGAAAATACCTTGGAAAGATATCATTGAGGCATGTTTTATGAATAGTATGTTTTAATAAAGGACATGAAGTATTGTTTATTTATTTTTATATAATGTGGGTATTCATGCCTTTTCATATTTTTTAGGTCTTGGATTACAGTTTAGTTTTTTATTACTCTACTTTGGGAAGTGGGTGATGTTGAATTATGGTGGTGACTTGAGAGTCACATGGATATGGTGGGTTTTGTATCCTGGGTTTGTTGGACCAGTTTTTTCTATGTTACTTATCGGCCTCCCTAGCCTTATTTTTTTATTTTTGTTTTCATTTATTTTTTTAGTATATAAAAGTTTTGTATAAAATGGTTTTATCTACAATGAAATATATTTTTTAAAATATTTTTATTATCCATATCAGTATGTATTGTTTGGTTGGATCTTTTTTATTATATCTCATTATTTACTTGGAATGATTATAAAATGTATGGATACATCATGTTAGGTCTCATGTTGGAACCTATTGTTTATCTTTGAATTCAAGAGGGTGAAATCATTCCCATGTGGTTATTTGTGATACCCTGGAACTAGTTTCAAGATTATGGATATTGATAATACACATGGGGATTATGGTTGGCTGACCTAGGTGATGTGTTAGGTCAACCCAGGTTCATTAATTAAAATGGCATATAAAATGGAGGTCTTATGTTACTATGAGTTACAAACTAATGAGGGATGGGTATAATGTTGTCTAGTTTAGATTGTATAAATGTAATCCACCTGATAATTACTAGTTTATGTGGGTTTGATGTAGGTTCCAAACATATTAAAAGTTCCAATTTGGTTTGGTCCATACTTGGATTTTATGAGATTCAATGAATAATCCATAATGTACATAGAAAAGATGTCTTGAAAAATTAATTTTTCCTATGATAGATTGAAAAATATTTCCAAAAAAAATATATGATAATTTCAAATTAATTTATAAATAATTTAAAAGAAATTATTATCTTTGTATTTATTTCTTTCTTTTAAGAAGTTATTTATTGTCTAAATTCCATTTGGGTTGTGTTATCCTTGCACTATAAGGATCTAAGGATTTAATCCCTCAAGTAGTGATCCACACATTCTATTACGATATTTAAACATTGTTAATGATACTCCGGGTGCTAGTATGACATCACAAATTATATTTCATTACTTCATTTGATCACTAGATAATTATTTTAAGATTGAAGGATTGATTCTTGTTCTCTCGATCTTGAGTGGAAGACGAGGGTGGAAGATTTCTCTCGATTCTTGAGAGTTTGATAGATAATTTTCTCTCTAGGGTTGAGGGAATATTTAGAGGGGAGTGTTGTGCATAACCACAAAAAATGAAATTACTAGGTATTTGTAGAGAAACTATAGAGAATAAATAATTTCACATAGGCCCTTAATTATTAGCATAATCATAAGAGAACCCCATGTCTGTATAATAATAATAATAATATTATTATTATTATTTATTTGACATGTGCTAAACTAATAGATAAATAATTATCATTTCATTAAATATATAAATTAATATTTATTTAAATGATATTTAATATATCATTTCCACTAGACATGATAAATCGGTCAATACTTCCTCCTTGACATTTAACAAATATTGAATAATATATATTATTAATTTGATAAATAAATATTTATAGTATTTATGGTATTGTGAATAAATATTTATTTTAATACTCAACTCACATAAAACTCTGACATAATATATCTAATCAATAAATCCCAAACAAATATTACATTGGAATAAAGAATAATTTTTATTCTAAGAAATAATTTCAGAAAAAATTTAATCAATATCATTAGAAACACTAAGTGTGTGACCCTGTAGGATTATTCCTTAGTGGAATTAAGTAGGTTCACCTAAAGTTTAACACCATAGTGTCTAGAAACATGAAAGGGCATCCAAGGGGATGAATTTAATGCCTCAATGATGACAACCAAATATGAATTCTCATTGTGTAATATAATTCCTTTGTCTTGATATTTCATCAATTAGGTTGCATAATCATTCCAGTAACCAATATACGAGGTATGCCTTTCTTGGATATCTATAAATGAACTCATAAATACACCATGTCCATTGAATTTAATGAGATGGTTTCATTTCAATCAAAGGGATGAGATATCAACTTTTATAAAGATGGAAGGGACAAATTGTTCCTCGAATTATTCATTAATAACACATCAATAGTGACACACTCAACATACCCAACTTCACTATGAATATATGGCATCATAGTTTATAGTAATACATCTAAGTATGCAACTCATGATTTGTATTAATAATAATATTAAAATCCAAGGATCATTACACATGCTCAAAGATAGGAATATCCAATGACACATGTAACATATCAAATTCCTATAGTTAGACATGTCTTCAAAATATATGGACTTAGAGATTACCATGTTTTAACTTCATGAGATAATTTATCATTATATTATGAGTACCTACACTTAAAATTCTATAGCACTTGAGTCCCACCATATGATTCCATATGACCATAATACATATAGTTTAAGAATATCTTCATCAAATTTTGAGGTTCTAATTATATTAGGGAACTGCTATGGCCATTTCAATGAGATATATACTCAATGCAATTATAATATTATAGTAAAATAGAAGAATAATCAATAAGTGATAACATATTTATTAATATTAAAATCTATAAATATATAGTAAATTTAAAGTAAAAACTAGTTGTTCCTAGGGAAAAAACTCCAATAGTCTCTCACTTACACTGAAGCAAACTACTAATGACTAGTTAGTTCTCACATGTTAACCATAATTATTATGAGTATGGCTATAGCTACTAATCCCACCATGTTTTTTGGGATAGGGTTAGTATAGCCACATATCTATGTAGAGAATCTTCTTTCTGCGGCACCACTACCTTGAGAAAATACCTCAATTAGTAACATCCCTAAGAATCCACTTTTTGTTCCCTCGTTATAAATTCAATATCTTAGATAATACAATAGTCAATTATTATCATAATAATGTTAATACTATTACTATTTTTTTATAACATAAAGTTGAACAAATGATTTATAAATCACTTCTTAAGCTACATAATAAGCCACAATGTACTTGGTTATTATAGATATGGAATCCACTAGATTCCATAAGGTTTTATTACATATGAACTTATCCTTACTGTGATCCAAGATCATAAATTATTTGAAGGAAAACAAGAGTTTTCCCCTTAAAAAATAGTATCCCAATTTCACATTTTAATAGGAACTCATTGAGTTTTTCTATCTCAATTACTATCAAATTGTTCAATATATAGGTAATTTTAGTTACAATAGTTTTTTTTTGAAATTTTAAATCCATGAAACATGCATATCAAAAAACCATACATACCATGGAATAATAGATAAATTCATAGCACTTAATATTTTGAAATTTTATTCAGAATCTCATCATGTTCCCACACACATTTCTATGGAGATATTTTATGCACTGTGACATGACAATAGTATAGTATTTAATCATTCTATCTTTTCAAGGTATATATGATGACTAGATTAATAAACCCCATATATCTACCTTTGTGGATCCCATCCCCTGGAATTGGGTTTCTATTTTAATTCATAAATAGAGAAATTCATTATTTAGTCTTAACAAATTGTTAAGACCAATTATTATTTTTATATGTTGTTAACATATCTATCTTGAAAACAAAAAAACTCCCACAAACCACTTTTAGACACATGAAAATTATTCATTCCAAATGAATATTTTATGATTAGTATGCATGATTAGATCCATGAATGAGTATATGAAATTTTAATATCATATTGGCATTCATTGGTGTTTCTAACCCTTTTGTTTATATCATATAGACAGGTTCCACATGATATTTATTAATGAAATTAGTCTTGACATACAACCACCCAATAAAATGATCATAGAATATTACTATGAAAAGTAGAATTCAAATTTATTGTAGTATTATAAATTATTTAAAGGTTTTTTATAGAATATGTCTTGAAAATATTTTTAATAATCAATCTTTATTCATTGGGGATGACTTGTACCATCCATATATAGTTTCTCTTGAAAACTCACCAATAGTATCAAGTCTATAAAAATAAAAAAATATAATGACCCTGAATTTTGTTATATAGATTCCATTACTGAATTCATACATATTTTTAACCATAGAAAGGTTCTATTTTGCTGACTCTTTTCAGGAATCATTACTATTAAATAATAATTTCTATATATATCACCCATCATGGTGAATATAAATAACTTATTTGGTTTAAATTTCATATAAAATATGTGTCTTTGGAACCAATCCTCCACTAATCTTAGTGGAGTATATGTTTTATGCCAAATAATGTGCATCTGAAGTCTATACTTCATTGAATCCATCGAGCAATCGAGAATCCATTCACTACTCTATACTAATCTAGGAATATCCCTTATTCAAGTTTTAGAGAACACATATTGCTTCTAGTAATATTTCTTCACTTACTTAATTATTATTTTTCAATACACACATGTAAAACTCATTGTATTTATTACCCAATTAGTAAGAAAAAATAATTACATTGATGAATATACTTGAAGTAGAAATTTATACTTCATTTTTATTGAATTTTATCTTCTAATTCCCTTTCTTAACACATGAGAAGAAAATTGAATTATATTCCATTAATTCCCAATTGATGTTACTACTCTAGGATGTTAGTTTTAAAGAAAACATAGTTTTGGTATTAGTATTGGGGATTTAAAATTTTCTCTTTCTCTTATTCACCATAATAACAAAAGACTTTTTCGACTTCATGTCTTTGTCAACCTAGTGAAGAAAAGTGAGGACATCTGGGAGATAATTATCAATGTTTTTATATTAAATTTCACAATAAACATGGTGATTCTATAAGGGTGTGATACAAGTATGAGATCTGTGCCCAATTATTTTGATAAATTAAACATATGAACCTTAAGTTTCTTAATGTTTCAAATTATTTTAACTATGCGAGGAAAATATTTCAGACCCTCTCTAATATTCCATGGAAATATCATACCGCTCCACTCTTTCCCACTCCTGATAAAGATTATGGACATGGATGATCATAATGTTTGTACCCATAGCCTCATGTGACTTTTGAAGTTCCCTATACATGGATTACTATATTAAACCCCAAACATCTAGTGTATTATCCACATGTTTCTAAGAGATAGAGAGATCCTTATTCCTCACATCCTTTAAAGGAGGATCAGAAATAGTGGATTCCAGCATATAGAATAAATTTTACATAGTAAAGTAGTGTATAAACACCTATTCATACAGTATGAAATTTACACCAATAAAGACATGCCATGAGTCAAGGAATTATTATAGTGTTATAATGGTCAATGAATTAGCCATTTTCATTTCCATAATAGTGAATTAGATTATTTATACATTACTTAATTACTAAAATATATGAGTTGAAATAATTTAATTATTTTATTATCCTCTCACTATTTTATGAAGTCTCAATATCTTTCACCATTAAACTCAGAATATATCATTACGCGGAAATTATAGTGTATAGGATCCATATTCCAATTTTCATAATACAAGAAAGGGACTATTCAATTACTCAAAGGTATTTTGGCTTGTGGTCTTTCGAACTACGGTCTTGAAACTCCTAGATTTGTTTAGTGGACTCTCAAATCTTGAAATCCTATTTTGGATTTATTTAATTCTTGCCTACAAGATGCATCAAATAAAACAAGGGATACTCCTCTTGATGTTAACTTGGTTAAGCCAACCCAAAATAATCATTATAACTCCTTGATAAAAGTTGGTGACTAGACAAGGCTTAGACCTACACATAGTTCTATGGTTTCATTCTAAATCAAGTAATGAAAGGATTAGTCGGACTTAATATTTTAGAAATTTTCTTTTATTATTATTCATAACACGTATTATTAATATTTTAAAGGATATTACATAATTAATTAACCATGTTTTGATAAAATGTTATTTTATGCATTATCCAATTTATTTTAATTCCATATTACATGCTTGTTAATTTATTAATTTATGTGATTTTGATAATTTATCCATAAAATTAATCATAAAATTAATAGAAATAAAATAAATAATATGGAATGATCATTATATTTATCTATCAGTTTGTTTATTAAGAATACAATAAACAAAGCATTGAACCTACGAGAATAACCTCTTGAGTTTGGCTTGGATCGAGCTGCAAAATTCAACCTCCATCCTGTGTATCACCAAGGTTTACTTCACCATAGATTTTTCTTGAACCAGCTCCAATCACATGGGATATCCATACTTACATATTATTTATTCACACACATGTGAGGGGAACCATTGGAATGGTTTAAGGGGGGTTTACATAAAATAAACCATAGACATGTATGGCCTTACATAATAAGAGGAAAATATCACACACATACCATCATTTTAATTTTATAATAATAATTTCAAAAACCAATGCAATAAATAAATTAAAATAAATCCAATATATAAATAGGTCAAACAAGATCAAGATCATCCATGCATTAAATGAATACACATTTAATAAACTAGCATTTATTTCAATCATTCTATATTAAGATAAAACATGATTGAATTAATTAATTAATACATTTATCTTAGTTTCCATCCAAACATTCCTTGATAATCCTATCCATTATAATTTAAAACAAATTAAAAAAATTAATTTTATTTAAAATTACCCATGCATATATGAATGTAATAAGAGAATGAATACATGCCTGAACTGCCTGGAATAGTCCTTATCATGCATTGTGCACTCCCATGAATTCTAGAATATAATTCATATTATGTAATTACATGGATTGTACTATCAAAAAATGGCACACAAACACATATAAATTATATGGTGTATAATTTTTTGATGCATGAAGAGTACATAACTTTTAATGATGATACATGATGTGAACATACAAAATTTACATAGAAATTCATTAAGTATTTAATATATATAAAATATATCACATGTACATGAAAACTACACATTGTGTAAGTTTCTTCACTTTATATCTATGACAAAATCCAAGGGAATCAGAATGTATGTCAACCATGAAAATTTATGAGGTCTAAAACATGCATGGGATATCCATACATCATGTATCCTTTGATTTGTATGGATTCCAGTCACACACATCATTTATTAACACATGATGAGTCTTTGGATAATTGTTTTACACCACAAAAATTCATACACTATATGAGATATACGAGATTTTACATTCTATGTAGTTCAAAAATAATTATTAAATCATATCCTAGTCAACATTAAATATTTAATGATAATTCATTTGATTCAATACGTGATGCGTCAAATTAAATTTGAGGTTCTTCTTAGTGTATTCAACATGGGTATGATGTGTAACTTTATGTGTAAGATCCCAATTTTTTTGAAGATGTATCAGGATTGTTTTTAGGTATCATTTTTTCTTTATTTCAGTATATATTTTTTGGTTTACCATGGGGTGTGTTTGGGTGAAACTTTTAGAAAAAAAGGAAGAAAGAGGGCAGTGCATGGTTTTCCCTAACCGTGTGCCCTAACCCAAAAAATCGTGCAACCCTGGATAAAGAGGTTTTTCACGGCTGTCACATGGTTTGTAAAACCATGCACCCTAAATGGAGAAACCTTGTACCCCCCTAAAATAGTAACATAGTTAAGGCACACTATTTGTAAATCTATGTGCCTCTAGCCCATGAACTGTACGATCTGTTTTAATTAATCTGAAAATTATATTTAAAATTACCCAGACCCCCAAATTAACCAAAAATTAGACCCCCACTCAGGCCAGTTCATTTTTTCCTCATTTTTTGAGGTTAATAAATGAATTTCAATCCTTCTTGACCCTTGTTCTTGGTGAATCGAAGGGTAGATTGAAGATCTTCACCCCACCTAGTGAGAGGATCTAATTCCATGTGGTTTTCTTCTCTCCCATATATCCCTCATCTTTTAGAGGAAGTTATCCTTGTTTTTGATAGATCTAAATCTTGTGTTATTGGATCTTGATCTTAAATTAAGGGATATATTTTTTTAATCTTGTATTTAGGATTTAGATCTGAATCTCAAGCTATATCGTTATTCTATTCTAATTGGGGATTTCTATTGGGTGATCGCTCATTAACGAATGGAGGCAAGTGATATTTTATTCTAATCCCACAGTCTTGATATCAATTATGTGTATGTGATTTTATAATTTCTAGGGTTATTTTTTAATTATAATTTCTAAATTGAATTAATTAATGTGGTCAATTAATTAATTGAGGGATTAGGGATTTAATGGAATAATGGAATTGTGAAATTGGGATAATTAATTATTGAATTAATTATCGAAATGTAGAATTTTGAAATTAAGGATAATTAATTGTTGAGTTAATTATCATAATTTTGAATTGTGAAATGAGAATAATTAATTATTGAATTAATTATGGGATATTGAGATTATGAGTTGGGATAATTAATTATTGAATTAATTATTGTTATATTTAGATTTTTGAATCGGTCTTAATTAATTATTGAATTAATTAACAGATATTTTTATGAGTATGTGTTTCGCGTGGAATCCGGGGATGACCTCCTGGACGGGAGATTCAAACGTTCCGATCGGTTTCTAACGGGTTTGTTCGTAGAACCGGAAACATCCAATGATTCCACATCCGTTTGGACCTACTTTCCAAAGGCAGGCGCTCATTAGCTTGTGGGCTAATGAGGCTTAGGAATTTGCATTGGTCGAGAGGATGGGAGGTCGGACTCATCACACCTTTTTGAGGGGAATTATTGTCTACTCCGGGACTCTATTTATAGATTTAAGTTAAGTTCGTGAATCCTTATTACATTACCAAGTATAAAATGAGCTTTCCTTTAGTTTTAACAATCAATGATTAAATATGCAAGAAATTTAGAGAATCTTTTATATGTATTCGAGGTTCTTCATCAATATAGAATCATCTATATTTGTTTAGAGATTCTTGGTCAATGGTATCCTTCAAAACATTTATATAAAAGTCTCTTGGTCATTTTGATGACCAGGCTGGTTTTTAAAGCCACTCAGTGGGGCACTTGAAGTTTATCGTCATTCAGAAGGACAGAGATTATTTCAATGTTGGGATCGAACCCATAAATGGGCTACCTACGTATCCTTTGTTTTGAAAAAGGAATCAGAACCCACGTAGTTCGAGGAATGGGATATGATGTTTTATGATTGATGGCTCAAAGATGAATGTCATAATTACTTTTACACTCTAAGCTCACGTGAGTCATGCTCGGTGTGAGAAACAAGAGGTATTGGTAAAATTCAGACAATTGTGCCATAAAAGATGCAATCATAAGAATTTGTTTTGGGGCTTATGTATAGATGACTGCCCAGATAGACGAAAGTTTAGGATTTACTTTTAGGGAGAAAATCCAAGAACAGGGTCCATAAAGTTATATGTGCTTCATGGAGATTTGAATACTCTAATCTTGGGGCTTACTCCTAAGGAGGATGCCCAAGTTAGGAGGGGACTTATGATTGGGTTTTATTCCTGAAAAGGAAACCCAAATCAAAGGTAATTTATGACTGGTTAAGAGAAATTTTAAGAGACTTGGGGCTTACTCCTAAGAAGGATGCCCAAGATTTATGACTAGGATTTATTCCTGAGAAGGAATCCTAGGTTAGGGGACTTGGGGCTTACTCCTGAAAAGGAATCCCAAGGTTATGACTGAGTCTTATTCCCGAAAAGGAGACCCAGGTTAGGGATTAAGGTTTGGGGCTTACTCCTGAGGAGGATGCCCAGGATTAAAGGACTTGATTGGGGCTTATTCTTAAGAAAGATGCCCAAATCAAAGGTTTTATAACTGGGGATTATTCCTGAAAAGGAGACCCAGGTTAGGATTCTCTCATCTTAAAGGATGAGGTTGAAATGAATGAACTCTCAATCTTTGGTGACATGAAGATGTTTAAATCACTAGGTTTTGAGAGATATTTCACAGAATTCCTTTCAGATAAGGATGTCAAATCAAGAAATCATGCCATAAATGGCTTTGAAGAGTATCTTGAAGACTGAATCTTGAATAGGAAAGGTGAAATAGTTTAAGAGGGGTAAAAATGGGAAAGATGGGCACCCAAAAAGATAGGGGCGCGCAAGTCTTGAAGGTCGCACAAGTCCTGCGTCGGCGCGCAAGTGTTGGTCGCGCAAGTATACTTGCGCGACATGAGGGATACTTGCGCGATTTTCAACCAGAGTTGAAATACTTGAGCGACTCTTTATTAAACCCTTTATAATCCTCTTGAAGTTCTTCCAGAGAAGGGACGCGCAAGTTATATTGAAGGAATTAAGTTGGCGCGCAAGTGTTTGATAAGTTTCAACACTTGGGCCTTCCTTCTTCTCTTTAGATCTTCCGTTCTAGGTAAGAGATTACCTTAGAAGTGTTCCGGAAGCTTTGAGAAGAGACTTGGGCGTCGGGAGCTTTGATCCGAGTTTCTGGAAAGAGATCCCTTTTTTTTTCGAATGGGGGGCCCACAGGGTCTATTTATAGGAAAAAGAAGACCCCGGGTGGTTACTGGGTGGTTACCAGGCGGTTACCACATATGTCGCGCAAGTCCTTTGCACGACAATGAGGAGTCGCGCAAGTGTTGAGGCGGCGCGCAAGTGTACTTGCGCGACCAAGAGGGAACTTGCGCGACCTATGGGCAGTGTTCTCCTTTTTCATCCCTTTGTCGATTTTTGACGTTTCTTCAAAGGATTAATCACTTTTTTCTTAGATATTCCCCTTTTCCGATCTTTAGATTCTGTGACTAAAGGAGCGTCAACAAAAGTCCCCCCTCAGAGTTGGATCCGGATAGAAATGAGGATTTGACTCTGAGGAAATCGAATCCCTCTAAAGGAAAAGGGCGGCGCGCAAGTCTTCAGTGCGCAGAAGTCGGCGCGCAAGTCTTCGTCACGCAGGCATTGAGCACTCTGGATGCGGCGCGCAGATAGGCCCCCTGGCCTATAAATACACGGCTTCCGGCCGTAGATGGCATCTGAAGTTCCGGATTTCTCGAGCTCTCGCCGCGCAAGTCTTCTTCGCCGCGCAAGTCTCTTGTTTTCGCTGTTTCTTCGCTGCCGCGCTACTCTCAAGGTAATAGGGCTTGCGCGGTAATACTTGCGCGACCAAAACTTGCGCGGCACATGTACCACTTGCGCGACATCTCCATACTTGCGCGCCTTAATGCCTTAGCCATTTTTTTCAAATTCTTTCACAAATTTTATGAAAAATAAAACCCATTTAAGAGTTTAATTTATTCAACTCCTGTGCAGATTCAATGGCTCTTAGACCTGGATTACTTGATGAACTGGCTAGCAAGCGGATAGATGATATGATGAATATCATTGGCCCTGATTACTATACTGTCAAAAACAGCACTCTTCCAGATTTGGCTAAGTATCTGAAGAAATATCATTGCGACTTTCCTCTCTGCACTTATCTACCTTTGTATGGTCATGGTCATCTGCAAGAAGTCATTATTCCGGAAGTAAAGAATTATCTTCCATTTTCTTGGTTTCAGAATTATACCAATTTTGCTTCAGCAAATATCTCAGGCGGAGGATCATTTCAAACTGCTGGAACAGTGGAGAAGGCTTATGTGATGCATCATAGCCCTTGCACACCAGATCTGAAAAAACATACACCTGAGCTTCAACCACATTGTCATCCTTCAATCTTCCGAGATGCTCAGATGGATCAGTCTAAAGGCTGGAAGAAAAGTTGGGATTTCCGCCCTGGGGGAGGTTTGAAGCCAACTTGGATGTGGGCATACTGGGTGCGACAGACTTGCGCAGAGTTTATTGAGGATCTGAAGAGAGCTGCAATATATGAAGCTGTTTGGGTTGGGCAGACATATATTTACAGACATGATATCTTCGTGCCAGAGATACTCAGTCACTGGAGTCCAGCGACTAATTCTTTCCACTTGACTCATGGAGAAGTAGGTATCAGTTTGTGGGATGTCCACAAGATTTCAGGAGCTCCAATCTTGGGCGATATGTATGATGAATTCATTCCTCCCAAGGTGACTTGGAATGATCCAGAGAAGACTCCTGCTTTGGCTCGAGAATTATTCAAAATCTTTCACAAGCTCAAGAGTTCAGAGACCTCATTAACTCATTTCAGAAAAGATATCCATCCGGAAGAATGGATGAATGTGTTTCTTACTGAGAAGAAAGGGATGGAGCCAAAGGAAAAAGGATCCAAGAAAAAGAAATCCAAGGATACCCGGCCCAGACGTCCTACCACTTGTCCAAAACCTGAGAAGAGAGGAGCTCCTGGCACATTCTGGCCAACTCTAGAAGCAGGAGAGTTTGAAAAATGGGGCTATGAAGTGAATCAAAGAATTCCAAAGAAAACTCGTCTGGCGGGTTTCTTGGCAATGTGGCTCAGTATTTACCTCTTGCCGGTCAGGGATTCGAAGGGAGGCGTTAGGTCAGGGACCTTCGTCATTGCGGCCAAGTTAGCTGAGGGAAAAATGGTTGGGTTAGCCACCCCCATTTTAGCAAAGATCCACAGGAGTTTACTTCACGTCTTCCAGGGTAAATCTCCTTTAAGAATAGTGGGACCATTCCAGGTTTTATGGGGATGGATCGCCACTCACTTCAGGACTTACAATGTACAGAATGGATTACAAATTCCTGGAAGCTCTTTCAGACCGTCAGTGCAAGCATTCTCTGGAATTGCTCCATTAGATGTCAATGGTTATGACATAAAAGTAAGACTAAGCATGTATAAGGAATTCAACTTCTTTCCTTATGGAAGTCCGCCATCTGGGCGGTTTGTTGATGATGGGAAAGCCCCTTTGGATTTGAGGGCATACATGCTAGCTTGCAGGGATGGCGTGTTAGTAGCCAGGATTGATGGAGAAATCATATGCGAGGCCTATGCTCCATATAGATTTGCACGCCAATTCAAATGTTTGCAACAGATTGTTGTATCCCCTCCAGTACATGTCAGGTTAGAGCAACATCCGATGGTTGCTCGACAACTATGGTTGCTGACATCAAGAGATAAGACTGGGGCAGTATTTGATCTACCAGTTGAAAAAGCGGAACATTATCTGACTACATTTTATGCCGAACACTGGATAGCATCATACCCCAAAGGGATATTGAATCATCCTGTATATCAAGTGGGAAAGAGGAAGAGGACTGTAGAGAAAGAAACTCTTCCTCATGAAGGTGATGCTTCTCCTCCTGAAATAGGTTCAACAGACTCCTCCTATAGAACTGATTCCTCAGATCATCATGATGGGGATGATGAGGCACAACCGGCAGCAAAGCGGTTTCGTGCCCGATATAATCCTCCGGCCAGAGTTAAAAGACCCACTCCATCAGCTCCTGGTGAGTTATTTGATTGTAATAACTTCAATCACTGCTACTTTATAAAGTAATAAGTCTCACTTTCTTATTCTCTATCTGTAGTTGCAGGAGTTGGGAAGAAATTAAAATCAAAAATTGTAGGACCTTCCTCACAGCCTTTATATCTAAGACCAGAGGTTGTTCAGCTATGGAAGAGCTTATACTGTGATACTGAAACCGCCTGGCTGGATTTGTGTGAGGGCCTACAACTTCCTGGGATAGGATATCTTCTAGCTTCCAAAGACCTTCAATACGGAGATAACCCCAATGAAGTGCGGGCTTACATCAGAGAGCTGGAAATGCTCATATATGCCACTGATAATTCGGTTCCTATCACCAGGCGGGTGAAGGAAATGATTGATCGTGGCACCACTAAGGGGGCTGGTGGTTCTGGAGATGAGGAGTGGCAAGAGTACGTGGCTCCTGAAGATGTAAGTTTTCTTTCCTTATTTTCTTTGAAACTTGATTTCAGTTGAAGCTTTGTTACTTAAGGAAGTTATTTTCTTCATCTTGAAGCTTGCAAAGAAAGGGACCGGGGTTCCTTCGCCATAATATAGCCCTGGTGGTACCGCTATTGGGGCTGCTGCTGATTCTCCTCGCGAACCAGGCGAGATATCTCCAGGCCAGCAGGCCATGAATGAGGCACTGGACATAGCCTTTCATTCGCCAATCCAAGTGCCAATAAAGGAGACAGCTGAAACTCCAAAAAAGCAAAAGAAGCCAAGGCAACGAAGGAGGAAATCCTTAGCTAAACTTTTCATTAGCAGTGGTAAGTCCTTCGAACAATCATGATTTTATACCCATAATCATATGGTTACTCATATTTCTGAGGATTGTAGGGGCTTCTTCAATTTCCCCCTTGAGGGAAGGGACTGATCCTTCTTCAAAGGCCATGGAGGGTGCTGTAGAACAACCACAGACTCAAGCTGACTTGGTAGCTCCTGGAGAAGAGCTGCCATCCATTCCCAGTATCCCTCCCACTACTGAAGATGCTGTCCAGGGTCAGGGGTTGCAGGACATAAGTCAGCCAGAAGACATAACAAATGCTCCCACTGGTGAGACTATCCAAGATTCTGAAGTATCATTGGATGAAATGATGAATCAAGGAATGACTTTTGAAGAATTTTATGATCATGCTAGATTGTCATGTGATTTAGAAGACCTTGGGCGTGAGTGTTACCCTTCGCCCAAATTTTTCTTTTAAAAGAAAATATTTCTAACCATGATGTAAAATAATATGCAGTTTCTTCCGTAGAAGCTGCTGAACTGCCAATGCCTGAAGAGGGTGTGGACACTGATGTCAACCCTATCATTGCAGAAACATTAGCTCAAGTAGAGCTAAATCCAATAAACTCTCCTGAGACCCATCTTGAAAATCCTGTTGAAACCGGGAAAGATGGGGAGAAGTCTTCTCATGTTGCTGAACCACCATTGGGTAAGGGATAACAATATTTGTGATTGTACTTTATTTGCAAGACAATCCATTCTTTTGTTATCCTTTAAGATTCAACTAAAATCTTTCAATTGATCATGTAGGGCCATCAACTGTAATGGCTAGATCCGGAGATGAGGCTTCAGCCTCTGCCCCAACGGGAATTGAAAGTGAAGAAGCCCATGTCAGAGGGGAAAGAGCAGAACGAGGCACTTCCTTAAGCATGTTAATTCCAGATTACATACCCCCTTCTGACGAAGATGTTGAATCAGATCCAGAGATGCTCAAAGCGTTCAGCTTTTCACGACATAAGGCGTGGAACAATATATGGAACATCATATCGGGGGTGCCCTTAGAAGAGCTACCATCAAAAATTTCCCGATTGTCATCCCAATTTGTTATAATGGGACTTGGTGGTTTTGGGTATGAAAAGATCCATGCTGCAGTGAAACAGATTATCTTCAGGAGGGAGCAAATGCAGACAAGTCGCGAAGATTTGACCAGAGTGAAATTGTCAGTCAACATAGGCGAATTTGAGGCTGCGATATCCCAGGCTGAAGCTGATTATGTTGTCAAGATGAAGGATCTGAAGCAAAAAATCAAAGAAAAGGTCATCCAGCAGGTGCAACTCCAGCAACAGTTAGATGCTGTTACTGGGGAACTTGATCAGCTTAATGAATCATTGGATGAAACTCATATAAATGGCATGAAAGCCATTGCAGATGCTAAGAAGGCACTTCAGCAAGCTGAAAAGAGTGAAGCTGGTCAAGTGCACGAGCTTCAAGCAACTGTTGATAAGGCTCAGGATGCTATACATCAAATGAAGACTTTTGTTGACAATCTCCTGTAATTTCTTGAAAAAGAGAAGAGATTCCAATCTGTGGATGTCCTTCTAACTCTTGTGTATCAATGAAAAACACTTTTGTCTTCAATCATTTGTGCTTGCATTCTTCCATTTCCTGCTTCAAATTTACTTAAGCCAATGGGCTTAGTAAGCATAGTTTGATTTTTACTAGGATTATTACAAATAACCCTACAAACTTTGAATCTTTTAACTGCTCAATATTAGCTAAATCATACAAAAAATGTATATTTAGTGAGCTGGAACTTGACTTTTATTCATAGTTCCTCTGTCTTTTGTGTGGGCAGTTTAAAGTCATGCAAGCCGGACATAAAGAGGCTAATGTTTAAGGTCGAAATAGCTTTGACCGAAAAATGGATTAAAATGGATTCAATTCCTTGATAATTTATCTGAAAACAAATTACCATACTCAAGTATGAGAGAAAATATGTAAACTATGACTTAAGAATATTTGAATCTGAGGAATGATATGAAAAAGATCTAAAAGGCATTAGAAAAAGTAGTTTCCAAGAATGAAGTTACTATTATTTAACAAAACCCGTTAGGGGGTTGAAATATGCAGGGCCACCTATGGGAATTGGCTGCATAGTCAAATAAAATAGCATCTTTTGGCTGACAAGTCTATTATGTGGACTGTTTATGCAAGGCCACCTATGGGCACGTGCTGCATAGTCAGGCAAAAGAACTCTCAGAAATTTACTTTCCTAGTGCTAAAAGCCAGTGAAAGTTTATGGAGATTCAAATTTTCTAAAGCATAGAGTTTGTTGTATGGAAAGAGGTACTTAAATATGGAAAGGATATTTCCGAACAAGAATATCGAAGAACTGGATGAATATCACTCCTACGAAGGTCTGACCCAAACGTAGGGAAGGAGAATAAACCATAGACTTGAATACTTTCAGATCATGAAAAAGGATATGGGACAAATACGTTAAGGATGGCTATTTTTGCGGATCCCTACATACTATCTTTTAAGACAAATAAGGACAAAAGAGGCATTCTTCCCAAGAATGAAGTTACTATTATTTAACAAACCCGTTAGGGGGTTGAAAACATGCAGGGCCACCTATGGGCATTGGCTGCATGGTCAAATAAATAGCATCTCTTGGCTGACAAGTCTGTTATGTGGACTGTTTATGCAAGGCCACCTATGGGCACGTGCTGCATAGTCAGGCAAAAGAATTCTCAGAAGTTTGACATTTTTGTGACTATAAGTCATGAAAAGGGTTATGAAGATCTGAAAATATTTAAGGTTAGGATTATAATACATAAAGATGGGTATTTTCCAATGTATATAGAGATACATAGGTCAATGAAAACCATAATCATGTTGTGGCTGGATCCTGAATTGAAATTTGGACTTCACTACGTATCTCATAAGAATGAGAATCAAGCCATACGTAGTTCTTGAAACGCAGTTTAACGTCGTGCAGGACGAAAGTATGAGTGATCTTAGTTTAGGGTCATAGAATTCGGACCATAATAATGAATACACAGTGTGTGTTTTCATGAAGACTTTTCAGCCAAGGGACTGAAAGTGAAATTTGGGGTTAGGCCCAAAAGACTTGGGACTGGATTCGAGGGACACTTGAATGTTCCTACGTATCCCATAAGGATGGGAATCAAGTCCACGTAGTTCTTGAAACTACCCTTTGTACAAATTTGGTTCGTACATGTGAAGGGTGAAAAGGGACTTTAGTGCAATGATGGTTTTAACCTAAGATAAAAAGTTTAGGCATTACCATGTATGTACGTAGTCTTTTTGAAAATGAAAACCATGATTGAAAAAGAATCAATGTTAATAATGGTTCCTTCTCAAATGAGGAAATCAAAGAATATTGTAGTTTATTGTCGTACTGGACAAAAGTGTTGTATAGTTTAACGTCATATAACAAGGACGAAAGTGAATCAATGTAAAGATATTGATTCCAGGGGTGGTTTCACAAATCATCATCATATGAGATTGTGGTGAACCAATGTGAAGAGATTGTTTTTTTGGGCTTGAACCTTTGGGAGGTTGCCTACATACCCAGCCTGGAGGGCAAGGATCAAAGTCCGTGTAGTTCAATTAAAGAATGAATCAATGATCAAGTTGTTCTTGTGGACAATGATCTAAAAAATGTTGTGGGGACTTACACATGGTTAGTGGCCCAAAGGGAGTGTTATGGTTGATGTTCGCTCTAAGCTCACGTGAGTCATACTCGGTGTGAGAAACAAGAGGTAATAACAACCTTAACGATGCACAGTTTAATGTCATGTAGGACATATCAAGGACTTTCTGTACAGTTTAGCGTCATGTAGTTAGGACGATGGGGACAATACAGTTTAACGTCATATTGGACGAAAGGGGGATTATGCAGTTTTAATGTCATGCTGGACTTTTGATGATTATATAGTTTAACGTCTTTCCGGACGTGAGGGACTTTTATACAGTTTAGCGTCATGTAGTTAGGACGTCACAGTTTAACGTCTTGCTGGACATATTTGTAAATAGTTTATGGTCATATACATGGACCACGGATGATGCAGTTTAGGGTCATACGGGACCATTGCTGTATAGTTTAACGTCATATAGCAAGGACGAACTGGTGCTGTACAGTTTAAAGTCATGTAGCTAGGACTAAGGTGAATCAATATGAGGATATCAGTTCTGATCTTTTTATAGTTTATCGTCATGCTGGACGTTGGAAGTGCCACACAGTTTAATGTCATGTTGCTAGGACACAATATAGTTTAATGTCATCTCGGACAGAATACAGTTTAGTGTCATGTAGGACAATAAGGGACTTAACACAGTTTAACGTCATGCTGGACGATGAAAGTGCCACACAGTTTAATGTCATGTCGCTAGGACAAAATATAGTTTAATGTCATCTCGGACAAAATATAGGAACTTCTATACAGTTTATTGTCATGTAGGACAAAATCAAGGACTATGCAGTTTAAAGTCTTGCAGTTAGGACTATTGGTGCTGCACAGTTTAATGTCATGTTGCAGGGACAAAATTTAGTTTAATGTCATCTCGGACATTGAAGGTGACACAGTTTAACGTCATGTTGGACGAAGTTGTAGTTTAAGGTCATACTGGACCATGGTGTAGTTTAAGGTCATACCAGACCTTTTCTGTATGAACCAAATGTAAGAGTCTTGGTTCTGGGAACAATATTTTGTGTTTATACAAAATACTTCTTCAGAAATCTGGCATTAGTTGGAGTCGTGATGTGTTCTCCATCCATTGAGATTAGAGAATACGCTCCATTGGAGTAGACCTTATGTACTGAATAAGGTCCTTCCCATTTTGGTTCAAGCTTGGGAGGCTTCTTTCCTGGTATCATTGGTGTTCTGAGAACCAATACCAATTCTCCCTGAATGAATGAACGAAGACGAACTTTTTTGTTAAAAGCTCGTGCTATTCGATTCTGATAGATTTCCAAGTGGTGCAAAGTGCACAATCTTTTCTCATCTAACTGTTCCAATTCATTCAACCGCTTTTGGGATTGCTCATCTGTTGATAACTGATCACAAATGGCTATTCTGAGTGAGGGCAATTGAACTTCAATTGGCAAGACTGCTTCTGTTCCATATACCAATGAATATGGAGTAGATCGCGTTGCATTGCGAGTGGTAGTCCGATAATCCCATAAAGCATAATAGAGTTTATCAGGCCATGACCTCTTATCTTTATCCACCATCTTTTGCAGTATATTTGAAAGAGTCTTGTTGAAGGCCTCTATCTGGCCATTAGCCGCTGCATGATATCGAGATGAATGGTTAGACTTAATGTTGTATTCTTGATACAATCTCTTTACCTCAGCAGAACAGAAGTTGGTGCCGTTGTCTGTCAATATGGTATGAGGGACACCAAATCTAGTAATGATGTTAGACTTGATGAAGCTAACAATGCATTTAGAACTGACTTCTTTGAGAGGTACTGCCTCTGCCCATTTGGAAAAGAAATCAGTAGCAGTAAGAATGTACTTAAACTGCTTGGCCGTAGCTGAAGGGTAAGGTCCTACCACATCCATTCCCCATGTGGAAAATGGCCATGAGTATTTAGCTGTATGAAGCAACTCTGGAGGTTGATGAATGAAATTGGCATATACTTGGCATGAATGACACTTCTTTGTGAAATTAACACAATCTTGTATCATTGAAGGCCAGAAGTATCCAAGTCTTCGAATTTGATCAGACAATCTATGTCCAGACTGGTGGGCACCACAGACTCCTGCATGCACTTCTTTTATGACATCCATTGTCTCTTCACCATCAATACATCTGAAGAGAACTCCATCAAAACCACGTTTGTAGAGAATTTTCTCGAGGTGGTTTGGACCATCATAAAGAGTAAAATTGACCACACGTCGCCGAATTTGTTCTCTTTCGGCTCTATCAGGTGGAAGTGTTCCATTTTGAAGGTATTCCCTGATAGGTGACATCCATCCTGTAGTATGACCATACGTTTCAGGAATGGGACTAATTTCATTAATTTCCTCTGTTCTGACTTGAACATAAGGTGAAATTGCACGACGGTGGGCAATACAGATGGTTGTCTCGTCCCGATTTGGATCTGCTAATGATGTGGCTATATTAGCCAGTGCATCTGCTTGAGCATTTTGTGATCTTGGGACATAAGAAAATGTCGGTTCTGAAGGGAATTCCGACATTAACTCTCTGACGTAATCATACAAAGGGATTAATTCTTCTTTTCTGATGGCATAATCCCCATTGACTTGTTTGATTACCAGGTCTGAATCACCTTTTACCTTTAAGTGATTCACTTGTGCTTGAAGTGCTAACTCCAAGCCTGCAATGAGAGCTTGGTATTCAGCTTCATTATTGGTACCACCTTCCCACAACAAAAAGGAATAAGGTAACACTGCCTTATCTGGAGAAATGAACACAATTCCCAAACCAACTTTGTTGAATTTAGGATTTTCCATTTTCTTCCCTGTTGGACTTCTAGAAGCACCATCAAAATACATTTCCCATGTTTGAGGATTCTCTTGAATAGAAAAAACTTCCTCATCAGGGAGTTCGATATCTGAATACGTGTCTTCCACTGAAGGGTGTTCAGCCAGGAAATCAGCCAGAGCTTGGCCCTTAATTGCCTTTTGAGACACATACTGAATGTCGAACTGCTGTAGAATAACCGCCCACCTTGCCAGACGTCCTGTAAGCATTGGACGACTAAGGATGAATTTGAGTGGATTATTACGAGATACCAATTGGACCTCGTGATGTTGCAGGTAGTGTCTCAGTTTCTGAACTGCAAAGATTAATGCTAGGCAGCACTTTTCAATACTCGAATACCGGGTTTCTGCTTCAAGCATAGTTCTACTGAGATAGTAGAGACTATTTTCATTCCCAGTATCATTCTTTTGAGCGAGAAAGGCACCCAATGATCGCTCTAAAGCTGTCACATAGAGGATAAGAGGTCTACCCTCAACAGGTGGCATGAGTACTGGTGGACTCAAGAGGTATTTCTTGAGAACATCAAATGCTTCTTGACATTCTTTAGTCCACTGGTAAGTGACTTCTTTCTTCAATAATTTGGTAAAAGGTAAACTTTTGCCTGCCAAATTGGCGATGAAACGCCGAATATAGGCTAAGTGTCCTTGAAGTCCTCTTAATTATTTCAAATTCTGAGGAGGTGACATACCAAGGATTGATTTGGTCTTCTCAGGATCGACTTCAATACCACGATGGCGTACAACAAAGCCAAGGAATTTTCCTGAGGTTACCCCAAAAGCACATTTTAAGGGGTTCATCTTCAAATTATGTTGTCGAAGCTTGTGGAATATGATTTCCAAATCAGCCAAGTGATCAAAACGTTGTTTGGATTTAACCACCAAATCATCTACATAGCATTCAACAAATTTCCCTAGAAAAGGTTTGAAGATACGATGCATGGCGCGTTGATATGTTGCACCTGCATTCTTTAAACCAAAAGGCATCACCCGGTAACAAAACACACCTTGAGGAGCTCTGAAGGCTGTATATTCCTCATCTTCTGGGGCCATTCGGATCTGATTATATCCAGAATATCCATCCATGAAAGAAAGTACTTCATAGCCAGCCGTCGCATCAATTAAGAGTTCTGTAATTGGAACTAGAAAATCATCTTTGGGACAATACCGATTAAGATCTCTGAAATCGATGCAAACCCTAATTTGTCCGTTCTTTTTCTTTACTGGGACAATATTAGCCAACCACTTGGGATATTGAACTTCTCTGACGAAGTTAGCTTTGATAAGCTTATCCACTTCAGCCTTGATTTTGGAAGCATAGGTTGGGTGTGTTCTTCTCGCGGCTTGCTTGAATCCTCGATGTTCTTTTGGCAAACCCAAATGATGGGTGGCAACATCAGGATCAAGGCCAGGCATCTCTGTATAATTCCAAGCAAAAATATCTTTATTTTTCTTTAGAAAAGAAATATACATCTCTTGTTCTTCAAGGGTCATGGCCGCACTAATTAAAGTGGGGCGTGGATCTTTCTCTGTACCCAGATTTACTTCTCTGAGTTCATCCACAGTGGTAGAGATACCCTCTTCAAATGCTGGAGGAGCATCTCTAAGATATTCTTCTTCCTCTTCATCATGTGTTATATCTTCCGTTTCTACTTGCAAAGTAGATGAAAAAACGAAATTCTCATGATCATAAGAGATGTCAAAATTTTCACATTTTGAAGAAGAAGCTTCCATTTCCGACCCTATTGATGAAAAAGGGTCTTCTTTGGGAAATAAAGAGGAGATGATGGATTGATAATCGACATCAGCATTCACCTCTGGTGTTGCTATAACTTCTTCTGGCCTGATTAGCGAAGTATAGACTTGTTGGATTTCAGCAGACGAAATGAAAACGTCACCACTTATGCTTTCATCACTGCTTGGTAAATTACCAATTTCTCCCATGTTGTCTAGCTCGATTGCCGTAATTGACATTATGGATCTTTCCATAAGAGTATTTTGATTTGGGCCTATTTTGTCAATTTGACTGATAGGTAACACATAATCTGTACTCACATGTGAAAATGGATTTATTGGAATTTTTTCCAAACCATATGGAGCATTAACTTTGGTAATTTCCTTCATTGTAGATTTTTCTCTTCCCTTCATGTGAGAAAATTCCGCCTCAATGTATTGAGACTCACATGTTTTGAACGGGGCCTTATCACCATACAATGTTCCAAATTGACCATCGAAACAGTATTTGAGACATTGATGGTATGATGAAGGAATAGCTGCATGCTGATGTAACCAGGGTCTTCCAAGCAAGATATTGAAAGCTGAGTCTTGATCAACAATCATGAAATCTGAATTGGAAACAAGATCTCCAAACTGAGTTCTGAGCGTAACTTCTCCCAGTGGTTCTTGTTCATTTTTATCATATCCTTGCAACATCATGGTAGAAGGAGATAAATCAGATTCCGTGAGGCCCAATCGACGAAGTGTGCGAATGGGCATGAGGTTGACTCCTGAACCATTGTCAATAAAAGCTCTTCGAACATCTATACCATTGACTTTGCCAGATAGGTACAAAGGTTTTATGTGCCCATGCACAACATCATCTTCATCTTTATCAGTAAAAGATATCACTGCATGGCATTCTGCAGGATTATTCTCTATGTGATAAATTTCAGCTGCAGCAATTTCAGCTTCAAACTCCTGAGGACTTGACAAAGCTTCGATGAGTGCTTCCCGAAGATCTTTTGATAGATTCAAAGCATCCAAAATTGATAATTTGGCTGGTACTTGGGCCAAGTGTTTCAATATATCATACTTTTGATCTAGAGGCCTGCGTTTCCCAATAGGAATATGCGGTTTAGCAGGTACCTTGGAAGCAGATGCTTTGGAAGCTGATGCCTCTTGTATTGAAGTTGGCAACATCTTTGGTTTTGGAAAATTAGACTGATTAGATCCATTTACTTGCTGAGATAAAGAAGATGGAACATTTAATCGGTCTTCCAAAATAACTGTGCCGAAGCTGAGTTGGCCATTGGCAGAAGAACTTGCTTGTTCATTTTGAGCTCGCTGAAGGGCTCTACCACGAGTTTCTGCTGCATATACAGTGCTAGCAGGGGTAGAATTAGAGTAGTGGCTTCGGAAAGATCCACGTCTTCCCCTATATCATGAACCTCTAGAACTTCCTCGGGTTCCTTTATTTGATACAGGGAATTCAGGCTCATCAAGACTGGAATATGAATCTGTTAATTGAATCATATTAACAGAACCAAAGATCAATTCTTCGTCTGATAAAGACTCTGCCAAGTTAGCCTATTTAGGCTGTGCCGTTTGGTGGGACGGTGCCCGTGACTTTGAAGTAGATGGCATGAAATCTTCCAGAGTCAAAGACAATTTAGGCTTTGATACATACTCATCTTCTCCTGATTCCTCTTTCTTCTTTGAATTGCGCTGCCCTTTTGAGGATTTGTCCTTTGATGGAGGCTTTACTGCAGCTTTTGTAGGAGACACAATTGGATTCTTCAATTGTGTTCGCAAAATGGAATGAGTCCGATTGATTGTCTTTCTGACCATCCAATCATCATATTTTTTCGCAGTTTTGCTTTTGACTTCCTGCCACTCGCCTCCTTCCTCTGGATCTGTAGCGGTAATACACGCTACATGAGCTGAAGAACCCTTCAATTTGACTTGTCCCAAGTCAACCATCTTTTGTAGGAGGTCTTTAAAGACAAAACACTCCTGGATGGGATGTCCCAACATTTGATGAAAGGGACAATAATTGGGACGGTCTTCATCTCCTTCCTTGTTTGGTCTCTTCGGCACTGGTAATTGAACCAAATTATTTTCCAGAGCTGAAATGAAGTAACCAGGAACTTGCTCACTTCGGAAAGAGTATGTTTTACTCTTCATATCCTCAAATTGTTTTCGTCGTTGATCTTTTTGATCATTTGGACGAAATAGCCTTTGTTGTTGGCGTTCAGGAGGTGGAGTCCTTCGAGAAGATGGAGGTTTTGAAGTAGAAATAGGTACAGGTGCCTGTTTAAGCATAACTGTAGCAGTTTCTGCTTTACCCATTCTTCTTCCTGGAGCTGATGGAATTACACAAGATTTAGCCTTAGCCTGTATAAGGGAATCTTCAATCTGTTGAGCGATTGAAGTAAGGTCTCGAAACCCTCCTGTGTATTTCACAGGGATCAATGGCGTGCGTAATTCGTCACGCAAATTTGCCACACAGATTGGCAACAATTCCTCCTGAGGGAGTGATAAACTCAAGGAATATGTTAATCCCTTCCAACGAGCAATGAAATCAGAGACTCTTTCATTCTCTCTTTGCTTGCAGTTTGTAAGATCAAAAACTGTCGTTTTGGGCAAAGTTGAGCTAAACTGAAGAAGGAATTTTTGACGAAGTTCCTCCCATCCGATGACTGACCGGGATTGCAAGCTTGTATACCAGACAAAGGCTGGTCCTTGCAAGGTTCGCACGAAGCATCTGAGTTTCACTGCTTCTTGCTGCTCTGGAGTTCCCATCATAGGATCACAACAAGACACGTAATGCGTCAAATGTTGTTCAGGGTCGCCTGATCCATTGAAAGTAGGGAAAACAGGGTTTCGAAAATTGGATGGAGGAGAAATTGAATTTACCCATTCAGGGTAAACTTTCTTTTCAGGTTGAACTTGCGCCCGTTTCCCTTCCATAGTTTCTAACCGAGCTGTTAATGACTCAATAGTAGTCATTAACTTTTGAGAAATGTCAGGTTGAACTTGGTTTTGGATAGGTGCAATAAATGGAGCTTGGACAGCCGTGAAGGTTGGTGCTGCAACTAATGGTAGTGCTGCCAACCGTTGTTGCGTTTGACCCGTAAGATTAGACCTCTGTGGGTGTACTGACAAAGGAGGATATTCTTGATCCATATCAGTAGTTACAACAAATTCTTTCGGCTGTTGGACTTCAGCATTCTTAAGAAGAAGACTATTCTGAAGTAGCTCTGCATTCAACCTTCTTAATTCTTTCATTTCTTCCTCCTGTTGTGCAAATCTTTGCTCTAATGAGAGCGATTGACCTCCTTCAGAGGAAGGGTGAGAAGTAACCTGATTCTTTCCTTTCCCCTTATTGGATCCTTTTCGGAGAGGGGGAAGTGGGTTACTTGAAGGAATACCCAGATTTTGGGTAAGCCTTTGATTACGTGTGCGCACACCTTCTTCATTTAGGTCTGTGTGCGCAACTTCTTGAGCAGGAACCTCTTCGTCTGATCCCTCTGATTGAGCCTCATCTGGTGAATCAGCAGCAACGGCAGTGATGACATTAATGGATGCATATTGCATGGAATCCTTTCTGTCAGCATTTTTGTGATATTGTCTCCTTCTATGTCCATGATAAGACATGGCATTCCGTTGACTTGATCCCTCAGGAATTTCTTGGAGAACCGTCACTTGGAGAGAATCTTCTGACATCTTGGCTCTTCGTTCCTCTTGAGGATTATTCCCTAATCGAGAGAATACTGACTTTCTCTGAGGGAGGGATTGAAGATTTGAAAAAGTCCCCAGTCCGGTGGACTGGGGATGTTCCTGTTGCTTCCGCTCAACTCCTCGAATCCTATTCGTTGATTCTAAGGGTTGGGTTAGAGAAGTCCCCAGTCTGGCAAGCTGGGGTGTCTCTTGACATGCTATGTCTGAGATCTTCTTGAAATCTCTCTTGATCTTGCGGATCTTAGTTCGGAAATTAGCTGGATGCATTAACCTGTATCCACTTTTATCACCTGGTTCAACAGACCGTTGGATGATTTCCGAAACTTCTGTCATTTGATGACGTGTTTGCTCCAGACGAGAGGCTTGTGCATTATTCTCGCCTGCTTGATGTAGGAGCAATTCAACAACCTGTTCTCTATATACTTGATTTTGAGAGGAACTAGTTGAAGCTTGATCTCGAGCAAGATTTTGATTATGAACAAAGCCCATTGACTGTGGCCGGCCATGGGCAATAACATTGCATGAGACCATTTTCGGCGGGCTTTGCTGACCGGAAAGCACTGTGAAATGTAGTGCTCCGTGAACACCCCATCCTCTGATATGAACATTAGATGGAGCATTGGAAATTAACTGACGCAACCTTCTTAGTGCGCCAAGGCATGAACGTTGAAGGGTTCTCTGTTGCTTTTCAGCCTTCGGATACCGAGAGACTGATAGAGATGCCAAATCAATCTGGCGTTGTAACCCTTCTATTATCTTAAGATGATTTTCATATTCATCGTAAGATAATACCTTCTTCTTTAATTGACAAAGAGTTTTCCATATGTTAAGACGAATATCATGGATTCCATCATCCATCAACATCTTTGGAATGTCATACTGTGAATCAGCCAAAGGCCAAAACATGACTGGTACTTCACCTTTTGCCAGTTTTTTCCTCATGTTCAGCATTTCCTCTTTATCATTAAATGAAGATTCTTCTACCTGTTTGGACCAGAGTTGGTGTTTCCTTGTTGCTTCATCGGATTCAACAAGATTGGTAGAGGAATCACTATTCATGCTGGAAGATGAATGACCCAGGGAAGGTTCGGAGAATAACCTGAACCCCAGGCTATCTTCTGATGGAGAAAGAGTTTCACCTGCCGATAGTAAAGCATCAGACATGACTGGTTTTACGTTTGCAAGTGCCTCGAGATAGGAGGGCTTTCTCGTCACTACATTGCCTTCTGAAGAATTTTCGAGACAATGTGAATCACTACTGCGGAGAGGACTTTCGCAGCGAAGTTCATCACCATGAGGAGGACCTTCATGATGGGTTACAGCAAAAGATGAGATCTCTTGCTTCTTGGTCTTCTGACCACACATAGGGTTCCTGTGGTTCTCATCTGAAGAAGAAACTTCAAGATTGACCGAATTTTCATGAAGCAAGTCTTCATGAGGAAGTGTCTGTTGAAGACCTTCGGGATTAATGTTCCTATTATTGGGAACTGAGGGAGTAGAATCTTGAATTCCGACAGATAAATGTCTGAGGGCTTCAAGAACTCCAGCATCGAGCAAGGCCTTGTTGCAGATTGGCCTTTGATCTCCTGACTGTGCTGGGCGGATCTTTTTCTTAGATGCCTTCTTACTCGCTTTAGAAACCACTTGATGATGAAAGTGATTGCTCTGAGCAGGTGTATGTGCCTGATCAGGAAAGATGGTCAGGTTAGGCTGACAATCATCGCTCAAATCAGGTGTATGTGCCTGACTTGGTTGTCCATATGATATGGGGGAGTAGGCCCCACAACCCTCTTGGACTGGAACAGATGTGTGTGTCTGTTCCGGAGTGAATTGTTGATGTGTCACTCCACTGCTAGGGATAGATTTATGTGTATGTCCCTGAGATGATGCTGAAGCTGTTATGATATCCTGGCATGCATCCAGAATATGAGCAGGAATTTGCTTCTGCTCTTTCACCATTGACAAAATATGTTTGGTGACTTCAGCCGCCGGAACAGGGATATACGTCCATTCCGGGCTTGGAGTAGGTGTATGTGCCTGCTCCTGTCCTCCTTTTCCTGTCAGTGAATCCTGACAGTACTCAAGTGTGGAGGCAGAGAGTTTAGTCTGTCTCCTGTTTGTCGTCGGGGCTTTCCGACTGACTTCTCCGTGTGCTACCAAACGAGACTGTTGGTAGGCTTGATTAGTATTAGCAGGTGTATGTGCCTGCTGATTACACTTCGCCAAACGCGGTTGACGAGATCCACCATATGTAGTCAGACCAGCCTGCTGACTAACTGCTGATGTATAAGCAGGTGTATGCTCCTGCCTATGGTACTCCGCCGGAATTGCCTGGCGGGATCGGCTTGATGCTGCCAGACGAGTCTGCTGGACAGCGGGATTAAAACGGGAAGGTGTGTATGCCTGCTCGTTGTTTGCCACCAAGTTAGGTTGGTGGACTTCTCTGGAGATGGCAGGGATGACAACCTGCCTATTGTTAACCGGATTCCGTCTCTGGCGATTCATCTTGCCTGCTCGGGTTCGAGGAACCTGAGATGAACGCCTGGAGTCGGTACCCTCATCATGTTGAGGGCGCACTACCCCACGAGTCTGGCGGCGATTGTTGATGGGAGCCCTTGAGAAGGACTCCTGTCTTTTTGAATTAAGGTCCTGCGGGACCTGCTCATTCACTTCCTCGGAATAAGGGAGTGAATGGAAATTGCGTTCCCGGGATAACGACCCGAAACGGTTGGAGACGGTAGTCAGCACCGTCTGCTTCTTGATTGCTGGTCGCCGTTGTCCGGACGACCAGGTAGAATTGTTAACTTGGAGGGCTTGACGAGCGGCCTCCAGAGTTGGGATAGTACCGTTGCGACGGTACTCCTTAACCAGTGCATTAGAAACACAGCGTTGAAGACGCTGAGTTGGTGATGTCATCCTCAGAGCGGATGACGTTCCAGCAGGAGTAGCAGCATTGGTTTTCACAGCAGTAGACCTCACAGTAGAGGTGTTCCCAGCAGCAGTATTCACAGGGGTGAATTTAAGGAAAGCCATTTTTGTAGAAGATCTTGAAAAAAGAGTGCCTGTTCCATGCAACAGACATAATCAAGATGAATCCGGCCACTGCATCTTTTGGATGAGCACATGTCAATGATTGCCTTGTTGGCCCAAAGGGCCTAACAGATAAGAAGAACATCACTTTAACTTGGTTAAGGATTCACGTCGGGTTCACCATTTTTGTTTCGCGCGGAATCCGGGGATGACCTCCTGGACGGGAGATTCAAACGTTCCGATCGGTTTCTAACGGGTTTGTTCGTAGAACCGGAAACATCCAATGATTCCACATCCGTTTGGACCTACTTTCCAAAGGCAGGCGCTCATTAGCTTGTGGGCTAATGAGGCTTAGGAATTTGCATTGGTCGAGAGGATGGGAGGTCGGACTCATCACACCTTTTTGAGGGGAATTATTGTCTACTCCGGGACTCTCTTTATAGATTTAAGTTAAGTTCGTGAATCCTTATTACATTACCAAGTATAAAATGAGCTTTCCTTTAGTTTTAACAATCAATGATTAAATATGCAAGAAATTTAGAGAATCTTTTATATGTATTCGAGGTTCTTCATCAATATAGAATCATCTATATTTGTTTAGAGATTCTTGGTCAATGGTATACTTCAAAACATTTATATAAAAGTCTCTTGGTCATTTTGATGACCAGGCTGGTTTTTAAAGCCACTCAGTGGGGCACTTGAAGTTTATCGTCATTCAGAAGGACAGAGATTATTTCAATGTTGGGATCGAACCCATAAATGGGCTACCTACGTATCCTTTGTTTTGAAAAAGGAATCAGAACCCACGTAGTTCGAGGAATGGGATATGATGTTTTATGATTGATGGCTCAAAGATGAATGTCATAATTACTTTTACACTCTAAGCTCACGTGAGTCATGCTCGGTGTGAGAAACAAGAGGTATTGGTAAAATTCAGACAATTGTGCCATAAAAGATGCAATCATAAGAATTTGTTTTGGGGCTTATGTATAGATGACTGCCCAGATAGACGAAAGTTTAGGATTTACTTTTAGGGAGAAAATCCAAGAACAGGGTCCACAAAGTTATATGTGCTTCATGGAGATTTGAATACTCTAATCTTGGGGCTTACTCCTAAGGAGGATGCCCAAGTTAGGAGGGGACTTATGATTGGGTTTTATTCTTGAAAAGGAAACCCAAATCAAAGGTAATTTATGACTGGTTAAGAGAAATTTTAAGAGACTTGGGGCTTACTCCTAAGAAGGATGCCCAAGATTTATGACTAGGATTTATTCCTGAGAAGGAAGCCTAGGTTAGGGGACTTGGGGCTTACTCCTGAAAAGGAAGCCCAAGGTTATGACTGAGCCTTATTCCCGAAAAGGAGACCCAGGTTAGGGATTAAGGTTTGGGGCTTACTCCTGAGGAGGATGCCCAGGATTAAAGGACTTGATTGGGGCTTATTCTTAAGAAAGATGCCCAAATCAAAGGTTTTATAACTGGGGATTATTCCTGAAAAGGAGACCCAGGTTAGGATTCTCTCATCTTAAAGGATGAGGTTGAAATGAATGAACTCTCAATCTTTGGTGACATGAAGATGTTTAAATCACTAGGTTTTGAGAGATATTTCACAGAATTCCTTTCAGATAAGGATGTCAAATCAATAAATCATGCCATAAATGGCTTTGAAGAGTATCTTGAAGACTGAATCTTGAATAGGAAAGGTGAAATAGCTTAAGAGGGGTAAAAATGGGCAAGATGGGCACCCAAAAAGATAGGGGCGCGCAAGTCTTGAAGGTCGCACAAGTCCTGCGTCGGCGCGCAAGTGTTGGTCGCGCAAGTATACTTGCGCGACATGAGGGATACTTGCGCGATTTTCAACCAGAGTTGAAATACTTGAGCGACTCTTTATTAAACCCTTTATAATCCTCTTGAAGTTCTTCCAGAGAAGGGACGCGCAAGTTATATTGAAGGAATTAAGTTGGCGTGCAAGTGTTTGATAAGTTTCAACACTTGGGCCTTCCTTCTTCTCTTTAGATCTTCCGTTCTAGGTAAGAGATTACCTTAGAAGTGTTCCGAAAGCTTTGAGAAGAGACTTGGGCGTCAGGAGCTTTGATCCGAGTTTCTGGAAAGAGATCCCTTTTTTTTTTCGAATGGGGGGCCCACAGGGTCTATTTATAGGAAAAAGAAGACCCCGGGTGGTTACTGGGCGGTTACCAGGCGGTTACCACATATGTCGCGCAAGTCCTTTGCACGACAATGAGGAGTCGCGCAAGTGTTGAGGCGGCGCGCAAGTGTACTTGCGCGACCAAGAGGGAACTTGCGCGACCTATGGGCAGTGTTCTCCTTTTTCATCCCTTTGTCGATTTTTGACGTTTCTTCAAAGGATTAATCACTTTTTGCTTAGATATTCCCCTTTTCCGATCTTTAGATTCTGTGACGAAAGGAGCGTCAACAGTATGAATTGATTGAGAAGATTAATTAATTGTTGAATTCATTAATAGAGTTGAGAAGATTAATTAATTATTAAATTAATTAATAGAGTTGAGAAGATTAATTAATTGTTGAATTAATTAATAGAGTTGAGTTGATTAATTAATTATTGAATTAATTAATGGAATGATATTGAGATGATGAATGGTAAAAATGGAATTCATATATTATATTGAGATAATGAATGGAATAATGACATTCATATGAGATATTGAGATAATGAATGGTAGCAGTGACATTCATATGTGATATTGAGATAATGAATGACAATAATGGAATTCATATGATATATTGAGATAGTGAATGGTAATAATGGAATTCACATATGATATTGAGATAATGACTGGTAACAGTGGAATTTATACATGATATTGAGATAATGAATGGTAATAGTGGAATTCATATGTGATACTGAGATAATGAATGGTAAAAATGGTATTCATATGTTATATTGAAATTTTGTATGGTGACTATGAAATTTAGGTATATGATATCCCTTGGGTATAGTTCATACTCCGACATGGTACGAAACAGGTATTGAGAGTTTAGGTGTCCAAGAGAACCTGAGAGTTAGTGTGGTTAAATAAAGATCAATTGATAATGTGATAAATATTTACTTATGCATTGTAATTATTTATTTATACAAATTCATATACTATTCTGACTGGATATTATTTTATATGCTATTGGTGGTTGCTGAATGATATGTACTCACACCCTACTCAGACTGCTTGATTGGTACTGGGATATATTTCATGGTTGTAGGACGGGTTAAGGGAAATGTTCCTATGTTAAATGGGTGGGTTGGGATGGATTATGGATGAGGGAACTGAACATCGTTCAGGAATATCTTTGGATTTGTAAGTGTATTTATTATTGAGTTATCATTTTATCCCTTGACACGTACTTTGGCATGGAATATCTACTATTTAGTAGTGATATTGTAGTTCCAATTTTTGGTCATCTTGAGATATTGGTATTGTTATGGGTATGGTTATGTTATTATATTATTTTTCTTATTTTCCATTGGTGTATTACTCTAATAAAAGAGGTTATAGTATCCCCATGATCCATATTAGACCCTCAATGATAGTCAGAAGATTCTGGCATTTGAGGAGGCGTGATTCAGGTCACATAGAGGTCCAGATCGGGGAACCGATGTGTGGCACCTGGGTCGGAACATTACATCAGGAAACACACTGTGTAGTCCCATGTTATCCATCTAGAAACCTTGGAAAATTTGGATGGGTTATTCTAATGTTCAACATAAATTATCAACCTATTTTTGGTTAAATTAGTGGGATTGAAGAAGAATAAGAAGAATAAGAAATATTGATAATTGGATTTAAAGAATGATTAAAATGGAAATAGAAAATAAATAAAAATTTGGAAGTTGATGAAAATTTAATAAATAATTATAAATTTAAACCTCACCGCTATGATACCAATTTTAGGTTCTAGATGTAGTGGAAGTGCCAATTTATATATGGCCAAACTCATTTTTTGTTGGATTCAATGAATAATCTACAATGCGTATAAAAAATATTTCTTGACCAATTAATTTATCTAATGAAAAATTGAAAAAGTTTTTTGGTACCAAAGAGAAGATATTTTAACATTAAATTTATAATTAATTGAAAAGAAATAATTACCTATATCTTGATTACTTTCTTTAAAGAATATATTGATCATCCAAATGTCACTTGAGTTGTGTTATCATTGCACTATGAGGATCCAAGCATATAATCCTTATAGAAGTGATCCATATGTTCTCCTATGATCTCCAGGTGTTACCTATGATAATTTGAGTGCCAGTGCAATGGTACCAATCATCTTTCATCACTTCCTTGATTTACACAAAATCCTTCGAAGATATAATGATTGATTATTATTCTCTTGGTCTTTAGAGGAAGATGAAGGTGGAAGAATGAACTCGGTTCTTGAGAGTGTTCTAGATAATTTTCTCTCTAGGGTAACAAACATATCTAACCCTAAGAAATGATATAATTAGGTATTTATAGAACTAGTTCAGAGAATAATTAATTTCACATAAAACTATAATTATTCTCAAAATCTTAAGAGAAACCCATATCTAAATAATAATAATAATAATAATAATAATAATTTTACATTATCTGAACTCATGTATAAAATAAATATAATTTAAATAAATAAATAAATAAATATTTATTTAAATGATATTAAATATATCATTCCCATTAGACCTAATAACATGGTCGACACTTACACCTCAACATTTACTAAACCTTGAATAATAAATATTATTCATTCAATAAATAAATAATTATAGTATTCATAGTCTTTCAAATAAATATTTATTTTAATATCTAACTCACATAAAATAGTGACTGAATATGTGTGATTAATAAATACCTAATAAATATTATTCCTTAGTCTTGAGAATAACATTTATTGAAATTGTCATGACCTGACCCAATAGGGCTCGAGCCGCAACTCCGCATGCTCACCTCCAATAGGCCAGGGGCTGGTGACTAGCGCCATGTAGGCTATCACACACATGAGAGGCCTTAATCTCCATGACCAAACTTTGGTGAAAACCCTGGTCAGTCAAGATCACTAAGCTCTGCCTTATCTAGGTCCAACTGGGACTCCATCGAAGGACCTGTGGTCTGCACAAGACACAAGACATGTGCGGGAAAAGCCTGTGCATGGGTGAGTATAAGAATACTCAGTAGGTTCCCAAATATCCCAAACCAAGAAGGGAGAAACTAAAAGGCATCATTTAACTTGACCCTACCCAAGGGAACCCAAATGAGAGAGAAACTCCATATCAAGACCATCCTCAAAAATACCCAACTAGTCATCTTAATGTCCCAAACATGTCAACAAAACAACACATGCCTCAGGGACACCTAGATATACTTAGCTCCATGTCTCATGGTCTCAAACATAGATTTCCCACGGTAAACAACTTGAGGTTACAATTCAACACTAACAATGGTCTCCTGAGGTACTGACCTCATAGGTAAAAAAAAAGAGCCTGGACATCCCCGATATCCCACAAAATGAAATGGGAAAGCATTGACAACTCAAAGTCGATGAGCCAACCCCACTATCCCAGATGGAACTAAACTAAGAGATGACACCAAAGCTATCCTACACATTGCGCACAATCTAAAGAACTACGAAGAGTCCCACAAATCACCACTTCCCTGTAGTTGAGAGATTACTAGCTCCTAAACCAACCCACAAAACCTCTATTACTCTTGTCTAGAGGGGCCCGCACATCAGTACGTTGAGGGAGTGCTAAATCTTAACCATGAATCAAATGTAACAAGTGGAGGGGCCCTCTCTCCACTGTAACTTGAGAATAGGGGTGCATTACTTTTTAAACATGAACCCACACCCTGGTACGATAAGGGAGTACCACCTTGTGAAACATGAGCCCGCACACTAACTCAGTTGGGGATCACGACTCAGTAAAACGTGATCCTACACCCATGGTGGGGGAGAACCACAATGAGAGATGTGAGCTCGCACTCAACACCACACTGAGGATATAGGACCCACACCCTGGTATGATAGGGGACTAACGACTCTACTATCCAATGAGATTAGAGAGCCTGTGCCCTATCACGATAGGGGAGAATTCCAACTGTACGAACGTCATGGGAGAACTCACTCCCTAGCCATCGGGGGAGTAACAAACCCAGAGGAAACTACCCAAAGGAAATGAACCCACACCCATGATATGGGGAGTCCCATCTCTACAAAAGATGATAGGTAAGGGAAACCTATGCCCTAGTACCACACAGGAGTACCTGACCCAATGTATCTCTTAACGAACCACCAATCTCCAACATTATCCTAGCACCACTTTGAAATAATCTTGATAGATTCAAGAAACCACATATCCCAAAAGATGTAACAAATGCTAGAATCATGTTCTATATGGAAAAACATACAGGATATGATATTTACTCACCATAACCAGGAAACTGATGAAAAGGGTTCTTTTCACTGCAATATTCCCAAAAGGGACCTTGTAAGTCCCACACCCAAATCCCAAAACACATCCAATAGATCACACCACTGCAATCCTAATGAAAAATAACATGGAATATACTATTCTTTCATCTAAAACAGACACTCGGTGAAAAAGTAACGTTTCACCGTAAACACTCCAAAATGGCTCTCATGGGCCCCACACCTTTATTTTGGTTTAAGAACCTGAAATTTATCTTGAAATGTTTGGATTACCATTAGGGTCACAATTCCACTAATGATGTGTAAATGAGACACTCTATCCAGAAGTTATGGCATGTCAAAGTTGAATAATAATAAAATATTATTATTATTTATATGTTTTGTGGCCACAAGCCACAAAACCGACGCATAAAAATCACAACCATATTCAGAGGGTCTGTATCGATGCAAGGGTCACATAACCATATGCAACATGTGAATCGAATGTCTATTTTTCAAGTTACAGGGGTTTAAAGAACCTCTGGACCAATCTAGCTGGACTGACCGTCGTCGCCGAACCACCGCCCCCGCTTATCGGATCACCATCGGAGCCACCACCAGAGATCTGCTAGACTACATTGTCATACCTACCTTCACCATAAAACATCCATAGACCACCAAGGAAACCCTGATGCTCAACATTCAAATCTGAAACTAGATCTGGGATCCTCAGATCCCAATATACACTACTACGAGATCAAATCAATGTTTCAAAGACAATTTCACACAGAAAAAAGTGATATGGGATTAAAATTACAACCACCTACCTCATGAAAGATCACTAAAGCTTTGAGTCTAGATCCACACTCCACTATTACTGCTTCTTGATCAAGGAGTGATCACCGTCAGTATCGGAGTCAGACGATACCTCATTTCTTTGATTCTGTCCGTTCATCATGAAGAGAAGGAAGAGGAGGTGGCGGATGCTCCTACTGCGCACAGGGGGGGATTATGGGATTGATTTATGTTTTATTAAATTAATGCTCTCATTTAACTCTCTGCCAACACATCTCCAACCCGACACCCAGCACTGACAAAAATTATGCCGTGCCTAGGGTGAACATGACATTTCGGACCCAACCACGATCTCAGAAATTTGATCCGAGACTCTGTTAAAAATTTATTATATCTAATTTCTAAAATAAATTAATTTAATTTATTTACAAAAATGTCCTCGATAATTTTTTCTACAGAAGGACTGTGTCGAGAAAACTTATACCCCTCCTAGGGTAAAAGATACTCTCCAGATGAAACCATGCCCTCAAATTTCTAATCTGAGCTACTTTTTGAGAGATAACCCATTTATACCACATTCATAGTATACAAATACTTAATATTTTTATAAATTTTTTTCTAGGAACACTGAGCCATAGAATCACATGCTATCTTAGTGCCTAGCTCTGGAATTATTCGTAGGAATATTCCAAAGTCTGATAGGAAAAAACCGGAGTCTCTACATCCTACTCACCTTAAGGATTTTCATCCTCAAAAAAAAAATCCTAAGAATAAGGGAAAGGAATTGAACTCTCCACTAGGTATCCCATTCCAGCAATCTCACCAGAGGTTTTTGGGCTATAACAAACTAGCATCAAGAAGAACCACCACAACAAAAATGAAAGAGAGGGTTTAAAAAACTGATATGTAGACTAACACCCCAACTAACACTATGAACCCTCAACGAGATCCAACTGAACACAATACCTCATCACTGTACACCTAGGGAAACCATTGTCGGTCTACAACCACCCCAAAATAGCCCCAAAAGACCTCATCCAACTTTGAACAATCTTTTATTAAACCAAAATTACAGTAAGGAAAATACCACCTCAACACCATGTCTCACCCTGGGACTGGTGCCAATTCCAAACCTCATAAAGTTAACGTACTCCCCACCTTAATAAATATCCACCGTGAACACACCTGATGGATATACGGTCATGCGAGACCTTGCAACAAACCCCAACACCCCAAGAAAAACGTCTTTGACACAAGGAGACCAAACAGGGTCGCCCAAATGTATACACTCGGTCTTACAAGCCCTTATGAAACAACCTCTAACACATAGAACTGACCTCGAAATCATAGGTTGAAGGAACTCATCCACCACACCTCAACACTATCTACTTTGGGTGGCACTGACTCACCCACACGGTTTTGGATTACACCTCATGGATGCGTATTAGTGGGGAAGTGTCCATCCTCTTGCGAATTCAAAGCCATGATGTACCACACAACAACCTCCTCGAGCGTCCCGTATACAAGCTGACACCGAGCACGCGAGGGAACACATAAAAAAATATTCCTCCCCAAAAACTCACGATGGGTATTTCCAGGCCTTCGGTTACCAACACGCTACCAAGCCTCATGTACACAAGTCAAAGGGACCCAACCACCACACCTCGATACTGTCTGATTTTGGTGACAATGACTTGCCCGCATAGTTTTTAGCACATCACAAAAACACATCTCATTGGGGGAAATATCCCTCTTCCTCATGTAGTCAAATATACATCAAACAACACCAACACCAATAGGGCCATCCACATATCGGTCTGACATGATGCATCCACCTGAACTATTGAAGGTGGGTCAACATGCTTCTCGACGGGTGGTGGATCTACTAGCTACAAAATTGGAAGAGAAACTACCTTGTGACCAGGACCTTGCAAGGAGACCTCATCACACATCAGATCATACACCAAAACCATCTACAGAACCATCAAATTCTACCATCATAGAAACATCTTGAACAAATTCAAGACACACCATGGTTAAAGAGTATATCTGGGGAGTTGACTCAAAACGGACTTGAAAAACCCAAAACCCAGTCCTATATGATGCATGTACCATTATTCCCCAGTGACCAGTGTCCTAATGTACCAAGTCAAAAGGAAAGTTATCAGAGTCCTGGTGTATGGATACATCGACCACCACACCAACACTAGAGTCCCTGGCCTAAAAGATGAACTCAAAACATCCTAACACCGATGTTATGAAACCCAAACCAATTTCACAACTAGACTAACTATCCTCTAAGGTCCCAAAGGTGAAACCTCCTATGATATCACTCTGTCATGACCCGACCCAATGGGGATCG
Source organism: Viscum album (assembly GCA_963277665.1). Lineage (NCBI taxonomy): Eukaryota > Viridiplantae > Streptophyta > Magnoliopsida > Santalales > Viscaceae > Viscum > Viscum album. The sequence continues at coordinate 1,326,098,570 of OY728127.1, read as the reverse complement.
AGCCAAAACTCTCCAAGCCTATATCAAATAGGCCAGAGGCTAGTGACTAACACTAATTAGGCTATTACACACATGGGAGGACTTAGCCTAAATTACCTATACACACGCACCCACTTACACCTCCATACAATAGTGTAGAGATATATAAAAACTAAAAAGAAATTTATGCATACATATATCCTACAACTAGAGTAAAAAAATGGTAGAAAAAGGGAAAACACAGGTCCCACCAAAGAAAACTATAAATGCGTCCAACTTGCTAAGAAGAAGAGGATAACTATCAAACATCCACCGGTAAGCTCCATGACCAAGATCTGGTGAAAACCCTAGATAGTCTAGCTCGCTAAGATATATTTTCTCCTAGTCTAACTGGGAATCTATTGAAGTACCTCTGGTCTGCACAAGACACATGACATGTGCAGGAAAATCTCATGCAGGGGTGAGTATAATAATACTTAGTAGGCACTCCAAAATCCCAAACCAAAAAGGGAGAAACTGAAATACATCAGTTAACTCGACCCTACCTAAGGGAACCCAAATGAGAGAGAAGATCCATCCAGAGACCATCCTCAGAAATACCTGACTAGTCAGCTCAACATCCTAGACATGTCAAAAAAACAACACATGCCTTGGAGACACCCAGATCATAAATAGATATACTCAGATCCAAGTCTCATGGTCCCGACCATAAACTATCCATGGTAAATAACTTGTGGTTCCAATGCAACACTCACAGCGGTCTCCTGAGGTACTGACCTCATAGACAACAAAAAGCGCCAAAACATCCCCGATATCCTGAAAAATTAAAGGGGAAAGAATCGACAGATCAAAGTTGAGGAGCCAACCCCACCATCCTAGATGGAATTTAATCAAGAGATGCCACCAAAGCTGACCTGCACCCTACACATGGTCAAAATAACTATGGAGAGTCCCAGACCTTGCTACTTCCCTATAGTCAAGGGAGTAATAGATCCTAAACCAACCCATGAAACCTACGTCACTCCTATTTAGAGGGGCCCACACCTTAGTATGTTGAGGGAGGGATAAATCCTAACCAGAAATCAAGTGTAACAAGTGGATGTGATCGCTCCCCACTGAAACTTGAGAACCAGGGAGCACTACTCTGTAAACATAAACCCACACCCTAGTATGAAAGGGGAGTACCATCCTATGAAACATGAGCCTGCACCCTAACATGGTAGAGGAGAACCACTCTATAAAATGTGATCTTGGACCCATGGTGGGGGAGAACCACTCTGAGAGATGATATCCCACACCCACATTAGGGGAGAACCACACTGAGGTTAGAGGACCCGCACCCTAAAATGAAAGGGGAGTACTGACTCTACCATCCAACATGATTGGAGAGCCTGTGCCCTGTCATAGTAGGGGAGCAGTCCAACTGTACGAATGTCATGGGTGAACCCACACCCTATTCCATTAGGGGAGTAACAACCTCGAAGGAAACTACCCAAAGTAACAAACTTGCACCCACAATGTGTGGAGTCCCGTCTCTACCAAAGCTGATAGGTAAGAAAAACACTACTAGAAAATGGGTCTATACCCATGGTTATGCACAAAAGCATGGGTATAGGACACCCCTATACCCACGGTTTCCCAAAACTGTGGGTATAGGGTTAGTATAGGAACCAATACCCACGGTTCTCAGCAAAACCATGGGTATAGGTTATTTTTGAAGACCTATACCCATGGTTTTGGTAAAACCGTGGGTATAGGGATTGTTATGGAGGCCTATGCCCATGGTTTTGAAAAACCATAGGGATAGGGTTTTTTTACAAGACCTATACCCACGGTTTTGGAAAACTATGGGTATAGCTTTTCCGTGTTATGGTGGGGGGGAAAAAAATTCCGTGGGAGTGAAATTTTTTTGGTGGGAAAATGATTTCAAATTAATATAATTATATGGAGAGAATATTTTAGTTAAAATATTTCATTGGGTTAGCTGGTTCAGTCCTCTACCTCGTATAGGAAAGACCGGTTTCGAATCTCAATATTTTTTTTTTCATATTTTCGACTATTATTAATATAAGTAAATAACTAGATGGAGATGTGAATAAAATTCGATTAGCTTAGTTGGTCACGTGATACTTCCGACGCTGTTGCGTGAGGCGCGGGTTCAAATCCTCCTAGGCGCGGTTTTTGAATTTCTTTCTTGCCGTTTGAAATCCGTGGATTATATTAATATATATTTGAAAATATATGCATATATAACAAATAAAAATTAAAGCTGCGTTGGTCCCGTGGTGAGGCACGACAGGGAGGCTGCTCGTGGGTTGCGGGTTCGAATTTCTGTAGTGCCCCTTTTCTGAGTTTTAATTCCCCACAGTTTGGAAACTATAGGGATTGGTGTGTGCCACGCTGGAGTAGCGTGGTCCTCCCTTTGACAAGGATATACCCACGGTTTAGAAGAACCGTGGGTATAGGGTGAGACCCCTATACCGACGCCTTTCTAGCACACGGTTCCCAAAACCGTGGGTATAGGTTATACCCACAGTTTTGGGGGCTATACCCATGGTTTTGAACCATGGGTATAGGTCGTTTTTCCAGTAGTGAAACCCACACCCTGGTACCATAGGGGAGTACCTGACCCAACATATCTCTTCATAAACCAACAATCTCCAACATTGGCCAAGCACCACTCTACAAGAATCTTGCTATACTCAAGACACCTCATATTACAAAATTTGTAACAAAGGACACCATCATATTCTACATAGAAAAACATGCAAGATAGGCTATTTACTCACAAAAATCAGATAACCGGTGAAAAGGGTGCTTTTCTCCACAACATGCCCAAAAAGGACCTCATGTGTCCCACACATCAATCATGGAACATATCATATAGATGTCACTATTGCGATCCTCATGAAAAAACACACAGAATCCACTATTCATTCGTCCAAAATGGACACCCGGTAAAAAAGTCACGTTTCACCATAAATTCCACAAAATGGACCTCATGAGACCCACACCTTAATTTTTGTTTAATCACATGGAATTTATCTTGAAACATCCGCCTTACCATCAAGATCACAATTCCACTAATGGTGTGTCAATCAGATGCTCTGTGTAGAAGTTATGGTGAGTCAAAGTTGAATAATAATAAATTATTATTATTATTTCTATGTTTTGTGGCCCTGATCCACGAAACCAACTCATAAAATTCCCAAACCATGATCAAAGGTCACATGTCCATAGACAAAACACGAATTAGACACCTAGTTTTCATGTTATGGGGGTTTAAATAACCCCTGGACCCATCTAGCTAGACCGGCTGCCACTGCCAGACCGCCGCCCCCACTTACCGGATTGCCGCTAGAGCTCTGCCAGACCATTTCTCTAGACGTGACCTTTCTAGAAAACTTCCTCGGACCACCGAGTACACCCCGATGCTCTAAATTCAAGCCTAAAACTATATCTGGGATCCTCAGATTCTAATCTACACTGCTACGGGCTCAAATCAGAGTTTAAAAAATGATTTCAAGAGAAAATGAGGGGTACGAGCTTAAAACTCAAACCTCCTATCTCATGGAAGATCACCTAATTTTCGAGGTGGGATCCGTGCTACACTACTACCACTACTTTATCCAGGAGTGATCTCCATCAAGATCGTAGTTAGACGACACCTCGTTTCTTCGATTCTGGCCGTTCGTCGCAAAGAGGAGGAGGAGGAGAAGGCTACTTCTCCTTCTATATACAGGGGGGGATATGAGGAGATTTATTTAATTTTTATTAAATTAATAATCTTATTTAACTCTCCACCAAAACTCCTCCTACCCGGCACCTGGCACTGAAAAAAATTATGTCATGCTTAGGGTAAACACGACATTCCAAACTCAACCAAGGTCTCATAAATTTGATCTAAGACAATGTTCAAAAGTTATTTGATCCGACATCTAAAATAAATAAATTTAATTTATTTATAGAAATGACCTTGATAAGTTTTTCTACAGTAAGCCTGTGCTAACCAAAATTATACCCCGCCTAGTGTAAACGGCACGCTTCAGATGCAACAATGCCCTCATATTTTTGATACAAGCTACCATTTGAGAGATAACCCATTTACACCACGTTCATAGTATAAAAATACTTAATATTTTTATAAAATTTAATCCAGGAACTATAGGCCATGGAATCACACACCATCTTAGTGCCTAGATTTGGAATTATTTGTAGGAATATTCCAAAGTCTGACACGGAAAAACCTGACTTGCTACATAAATAATTAAATTTTGACAAAATTAAATCAAGATTACTAGAAAAATTAATTGTGTGACCATATAGGATCATTCCTTAGTTGAATTCAGTTGGTTTTATGAAAGTCCAATATCAGTGATTAGGAACCCATAAAGGCACCCCATATGAATAATAAAATGTCACAACAATGACAATAATATATGAATGATCACTATGTAATACAATAAAATTTTATTAATATCCCATAAATAAGGTTACATTCTCATTACATAATTCTATACGATTTATACATATTTATTTGGATTTCAGAAATGAACTTGTCAATACACCATGGACATAAAATTTATTGATATGGTTCAGTTTCAATCTATGGTATGAGATATCACTCATGTCATGAAAACCATACCCAACATTTCCATGAATATATGAAATCATGGTTTATGAAAATACATATATGTTCGAGACTCTTTATATGTATTAATAATAAACTTAAATTTTAAGGATCATTACACATTCTCATAAATAGGAATATATAATGAAACATGTAACATTTGGGATTATGAAAGGTGGGTATGTCCTTATAATCTCTTGTCTTAGAGATTATCAAGTGTGAATTTTATGAGATGAATTCTAATACACTTATGAGTACTCAAAACTAATTGTATGAATCAATAATATCCTATAAGATGACATCATATGACCATGATACATATATTTTAAGAATATTAATATAGCATTTTGTGGTTCTCATGTTGGTGGGTAACTGATATGAACTTTTCAACATAACAGATACCCTAGGTTATTATCACATTAAAGTTATGAAAAAGAATAATAAATATGTGATAAGGTTTTAATAAATATTCAAATGTATGAATATATATATATATATGATATAAAGTACAAATTAGTTGGTTCAAGAAAACTTACTCCAACATTAGATATAGTAAAACCTAGTAACTAATGATCACCAATTAGACATGCGACCACTATTCTGACCTAATATATGAATCTTACCTCACATGACATGAAATCATGACATTAGGACATATAACATATAGACTACTGAGTGAAACTGGATGAAGTATATTGGGTCGGGCTTCATGGGAGCTTGTTAAGTGCACAATGATATAGAATGTTTTATTGGTGACGTGCTTTACTTCTGTTCATATTATATTATACATGCACTCACATATATATGGATTATATTAAGGGCGTGATGGTGGCGTCCTACCAAGTTTCATACTTACACCCTTCACTTGCACCTAGATGAATTTTCAATCCCATTGTTTGATTTTTAGATCAGGGTAATTCCCTAGTGTTTTTAAGCGAGAGGGAGTAGATCTACATAAAGGTGGAGATAGTTCTAAGGTGAGGCTGAAGACTTGTTTCATGGTTTCACTTATTTAGTTTATTTAATTTTCAATGGTACAATATATGGTTGAACAAGTTACTGAATTAATTATATTTTTCTAATATTCAATTAATTTTATGCTCCCAAATTTATTAGGTTAGTGAGTTCTAGGGAGTTTCCAAATCAACATTTCAATTCATTGAAGTTTAGGAATATTGATTAAATGGAAAAATTATGCATTTAATTGATTTTTTTTTTGGAATAAATGGATGGTGTGCCATTGATTTATTTACTTTTAATGTTTTGAAGGTAATAGAGCTTTGATGTAGCTATGTAGTGAAATTAAGCTATGTATTTGAAATTCTATACGATATTGGTTGGTGGAGATGAATACATGTATAAATCCTTTAATCTATAAGAATTTTAATATGAGGCTCGAGATAGAAAAGGGATGAATATTTCATAAGACTTTATGTCTTTTGATAAGACTTTTAGTGTTTTATTAAGACAATTGATCACCCCATAATACATTTTTACCTAGCTAAAATTGGATTCTATAAAAATTTTCTAAAAATTATAAGACTTTCACCAGGCTTCATAAGACTTTTTATTGAGTTTTTAAGACTCTTGAGGTTCCTCATAAGAACTTTTATTGGATTTATATGACATTATTGATAAATTTTTAAGACTTCAACTGAATCACAAGACTTATGAAATCTTATATAAATATCAGTATGACCAAAAATTAGCGAAGGAAATTTTCCCCGCATGTGTAAGTCTTTATTTTAGATTTCATAAGACTTTGTACTTAACAAAATTCATCCATCTACAATGGTGTTGCATGAGATTTATTTTTAAAAAATCAACACACGTTCAAGAAAATTTCAATTAGAAACCTAGATTACATTGATAATATCAATCATAATTTATGAGTGATATTATGGAAGAAATTAGGTTACAGATTTTATGGAGGACTAAATCATGACTTTAAAAGAAAAATATAGGGGAAAAGAAAACATTTAAAAATTAAAATAATCCTGAATTTCAAGATACTATAACCATCTAAAAGAGAAGAATAAGTAGGATTGATAAGAATGAAGGAAGACCAATAAGAAAGGGATATCGTTCTCTCATAATGTTTTATATGGATTCACTTTTTAAGTTTCAAGTTTTATTTTCAACATTATTCTATTTTGTAATCACTTATTTTTAAATTATATCCATTATTATAATTCACATATATGGGTAATGAATTTTTATGATTAGGTAATGGAAGGAAATCAAATAGTAATTCTTTATTTTTAAACTTTAATGAATAAGAGTTATTTATTATATTAATTGGTTTTAGTGTTCAAAGGTAAATTATATTTTCAAATGAAGTTGTGTTTGATTTATTTATGTTCAATTTATGTTTCCTTTGGTAATACATCCACTAATTTTAGTTTATATATGATGGAATATACTTGGATAAGTGATGAATTTCTTGGCTATTGTTGGAATATATGTGAAGGCCATGAAACAATTTTGGGTTTCTTAGAAAACAAAAGACTTGATTTGGTATTTCCTAAGTAAACTTGGAATAGTTTACTACTTTGGAATCATAGATACCATTTTAGTAATATATAAAATAGGATATATCAAGTATATAATTCTATCAAGTTAATCCTCAAAAAATACATCCAATCGAGGGTGAGTGGTGAAGCAATTATGGAACTTATCATCTATCATTTAATAAGAAGAAGAGCCAATTTTTTGAATACTATGATAGAATTATAGTTGGATAACTAACACAGAACCCATCATTTTTTATCAACTTGATTTAAATCACATTTTATTTATTTATTTTTAGAATCAACCAATAAAATCACTCATTTTTAATTAAAATATGATAACTGATTTTTTTCTCCCATATTCAGATTCAACCCTAGGTTTCCACTATATTGCATATTAATATTTGATTTAAATAATTTTTTTGTACTACCCATGATAGGTTTTTCCAAAACATGGCACTGTTTTCAGGATGATGGTGTAAAAATAACAACTTTTAAATTTTATAACCAGATCCAATACTAACAAAGTATTATCTATTGATACCAAGATTGAGGGAACCCTACCGAGAAAACTTGGACAATTAAAATTACAAGTTGATTTTAAAGACATTACAACACCAAATTCTTGTGAAACCCAAAGTGTGCACTATGAGACTAATATCATGGTAGAAGAACCTAACTTGACACTAATTTATCCTTATCCATCACACATTTCATATCTAAATAACCAAATTAGTATGGATGCTTTAGAAAATGAACCTAGACTGAAAAAATGGATTAATAAAATAATTTCCAATATTTCTTAGGCTTTCCAAAAAGGATACCAATAAGAATATAAAGGATTTCACCCTAGTCTACTGAGTACAAAATAAAAAAGGAATTAAATAAGAGTAAGTAAAATTGAGATATTTTTCCTTCTCATTGAAAGGAGTAGAAAAGGAGTCACTATAAAATTTTTATCTTGGTGAAAAAAATTATTGGGATGACCTTAAAAGGAGTTTTATATAAATATTATTCCCTCCCTTAGAATTAAATCAATCAGGATGGAAATTTATACCCTCATATAATCTCTAAGAGAGACCATCTATGAATATAGAGATGGATTCAAGAATCTTTGTTCCAACTTCTCACACTAAACTATTGAAGAGTATCACTTCCTAGACTTATTATATATAGTATTTTTTGATAGTAATATAGATATAATGAATGCATACCTAAGAGGAGTTCACATTGAAAAATCATATGTGGAGGAAATAATACTGATAAAAAAGATAACATTGAATTCTAAACTATTTAGAACTAGTGGTACTGGTATAAGAGGCCTACATAATATGCAAGATTTTAACTCACCCTCTAATAGAATCTAAGCTATAGGAACTAACCGCATTGGTTAGAAAAATGGTTTTGAAATAATCAATCAAAAAGTAATTATCAGTAAGGGTATATGGATTGAGTTATTCTCTAAATAATTATACTGACTAAGGTAGTAAATTCTATGCATCAATATACCATTAGAAGAAGTCTCAATAACTAAATTCAAGATGTAAAGAATCTTCCCAAGTCCAATGTGGATATGGGAATCAACCAAATTAGACCAATAACACTATCAAATTCAATGATAACAACCACCAACCTTTTGATAACTATAAAAACCACCTTTTAGTAAAATGACTTACAAAAACCCTCTATTTTAGTAAAAGAAATCTTTTTAATAACCGTCCACCAATATACACCACCCTTACAGTATAAACAAGAATCCAATGTTGATGAGTTGATGAATGTAGTAAATTAATTGAATAACTAGCTTTAATGTCTTACGTAGATCTTTTCCAAGAGCCCATTAATATTACCATCTCAACCAGTTCCAATCCCTAAAGTTAATATGTGCCTGGTGACTTCTAAAAGTGGGAAATAGATTTACACCATGGCTAAAACTGAGTAAAAAAAAATCAACCTAGCCTTTATGAAAATGAATTTGAAAAATTTGGGGAGAAACTTGAGAGCTAGTTCATGGAAGAAAAAAAGGAGAGGAATTAAAATCAGGAAGAAATAAAAAAGTCCTGAGTGTAACACCCTAATATTTTAAAGGAAAAACATTATGTTCGATAACGTGTATGACACACAACACCAAAATTAAATGAACCAAAAAATATTATTATTTTAATATGCCTTTATAAACAAGCCATATAATTGGTGGGTATGAATATGAATAACCAAATTATGATATATATATAAATATCCTAATTAACACAAATTTATTGATTAACACTTGGTAAATATAGATTCAATTTTTGGAAATGTTATTTTATGTTGACTTGAAAAATGATTTTTATTGATTTTTGTGAGAGGATAATAAAATAAATTTCTACCAATTTTGGAAATTTTATTTTATAAAAAGTATATTATTAAATAAATTTTTATATCAAAATTATTTTATAGTTTATTTTTTGGATTTTTTTGAAAAGGTTGATTTTCTTGTGAATAGTGAAAAATACTAATGTTTATTGAAAACCATAATTTTGTTTCAATATTTTAAAAAGAATCATTTTGTTTTAATTTTTTTACAAAGTAAAATTATTTCTATTATATTATGAATTATCCTATTAATTTCAATTTAATAAATTTTAAAGTTTAATTTGATATAAAAATATTTTCATACATAAAAAGGAATTTTTCTAAAAAACTATTTTCCATAAATTTTTCTCGTTTAATTCTAAATTAAATACTTTTACTTATATGTTTTGAATCAGGAAAAGTGGATTTATTTTTTGAAATTAGGTGTTATAAATTTTTTTAAATAGGTCCGTTTTATTTTTAGTCATTATGACTACTAACCTTATAAATATTTGTTACCACGATAAAGTTAAAATGGGTTAATTAATGGTAAAAATAATTTTATAAAGACTAAAAAGTGACCATAACACTTGGTTAATTTTATTGGTTTATTATATTTCATCTATAACCATAAAATATTTTAATATATAACCTTTTTTTTTTCTATATAGACATTATTATTACTATTATAATACTTTATGTAATGAAAAGAAAAACATGTTATTTTGTATGTTTTATTATCTTTAATTTTTTTAAAATGTGATGTAAAGAAGGTATGCTCATTTCTACCTAATAATTCTAAATATAAATAATTATTTTTAAAATGGTAATTTATTTCTAATTTTTAGTGATTGAATAATTACCTTAAATTCTTATACAGCATCAACACAATATTTATTAAATTAATATAAAAATAAAATAAATGATTTTAAAAATATTAGAAGTAATATAATTTGAGTTAATTATTGTGTTATAAATTTTTTTAGATACATATGGAATATTGTGGATGAGTGAAAATACTATATTCTAATTCCATTTTTATCTTGGTGACTTTAAATTTTAATTAAATTAATTGTGTCAAAAATGACATCATTGATATTTTATTAAATTATTTAAAAATAATAAAAACATTGAAAGATTATTTATTGGATAATATATGTTATAATATATTATAAATTTATCATTTATGATACAATTATAACCTTATAAGTAAAATTAAAACCCTTTAATTTTAAAAAAGTCGTTACCATGGTAAAGGTTAAAATAGTTTTACCAGGGGGTTAAACTAATAAGATAAATGTTAAAATGGCGTAAAAACTTATCTAATTTATATTTTATAGATATATTTATATCTTATATCATATAAGTTTTATGAATGATCCATTTTGGATCCATTTTGTGTGAATAGCACATAATTTTATTTGATTCTTTTCAAAAATTCAAGTGTGTCCTTTCCCCCACTTATAAAAGGACCCCACATATTCACCCTCTATATACTTAATGATCCTTTTTCTTAATAAAATCATCAAAAAGTACCTTTATAACATACCTAAAAATTTAATAGAGTCTATGGTTTGATCATAAAACCCTACTATGAAGGGTTTTGGTGTAAACCTAAAGAATTTGTTTGAAGAAGAGGTATTATTATCAACTAAGAGTTTTATATTTTATTTATTCTTACACATCTTTAAAAAATTATTAAACCATTATTGTATAATAAAATAAGTATATAAAACATACTTATATTTGTTTATGTTAATTTAATAACATATATCCATCTCCTCTTCCATCTAATGGGAAATAATACCGTCATTCGTGTGTATGATGGACTACCGCCTCACGAATCGATGTAATTTATTTTTCATCACCACTACTCATGGTTGGGTTTAATGATAGATTTAATATATATATATATTTTATTTGTGAAATATTTATCATTACTTAAATATAATATATCATATAATTTCTTATCTTTCCATTCATTTAAAAATGATAATGTCATTCATGCGTACGTGTGGATTACTATCTCCACAGAGCGATGTGATTTGTTTTTTATAAACACATAAAATAAATACTATATATAAGTTTATTAAAATAAATAATATGATATTTATGATATAAATATAAATTTTCAGATAAAATAACACATTTCTTTTTTCTATCAAGATCGTTGAAAAATGGAAACATTAATCATGCGTACATACGACCTACTGTGTCCATGATTGTTCCATAGTTCATTTTTCATAACCAAATTTCATGTTTTGATTTAAAATTATAATTTATGTATAAAAATGATATTTATTAAATTATTACTATTTTTTATATGATGTTATAATGACTACTTTTACCATAGTCAACCTACTGAAGTCATTTTGGATATATGAACTGAATATCGTCAAAACGTCAGACGTGAACATAATTGATTAAATAATTAAATATAACATGGTAATAAATAAAATAAAAGGAATAATAAACTTGAAAAATATTCTTAGGAAATATAATAATTAACATAATTTTATTATTTATGAAGATAAGGAACATACGTGATGATTCAGACTCGATGTAAGTGATTTTTATTGCAATTTTCCTTCATTGAGGAATATTTTATTGTTATGAACTTAATTTATTTTATATGGTGTATATTATAAATTTTAATATGTAATATTATGAATCTTTTATAGATCATTTTATTTTAGGTTTTAATTCAATTTGTTTCACCTAAGGGGGTTTGTCCTGAAATATACTAAGTGGTAAGGGATTTTGTCTCAATTTTACTTCACTGAGACATATTTTATTGTTATACACATAATTTATCTTATATGTTGTATATAATGACATTTAATATGTTATATAATGAATCATTTATTTTTCATGGTATTTTATGTTTCAATTCAATGTGTTTGATCTAAGGGGATTTTTCTTGAAAGATACTAAGCGGAAAGGGGTTTCATAAATCAATTTATTTTCATTGGGTTATATTACTTCTTAATTATCTTTTATATTATAAGATTATGTGTATAATGACTTAATATTATTTTTTGTTTTATTTTCAATTGATTAATTTGGATTTAAATTTGATACACATAATCAATTCATTGACTAATTCTCACTTAAACAGTATGTCTTTGTAAGAGATTTTGTCAAAATTTCCACTCTATTGAGACATATTTGGTATTATGAACCTATTTATTTTTATGAGGTGCATCTAATAACTCTTTTATATTTTATTTCATCAATAGTTTTATATAAATTGTATCTAATTATTCATTTTATGTTATTTATTTCATGGGGTTTATGATTCAAAAGTTACTAAAGTGGTAAGGGTTTATTTCAGAATCTCATCATTATTCAAGATTTTTTATATTTAAGTCTCCACTAGGGGAATTATATGATATTTCTATCTTAAAACCAATATATTTTATTATCATTGGTTTATTTTTGAAAATTATTTATTTTCATCTCATTTTCTTCTTTTATGTACTCAAGAGTCCAAAATAATGTTTTTAAGGATAACCAAATTTCTTTTCTATTCGGTCGGGAATATTATTATTCAATGTAAAACCTTTCTTTAAAATGTTTTAAAAATTATTTAATACTATCCAATGATTTATTAAAGACTTTTTTTTACCATTTTTTAGTTTTAAAAAATGGTTTAAATTGAATCTTCTTATAATTTTATGAACGATGTGCATTTTAACTTTTCACCAAAAATGTAAAAGGAATCACCAGTTTAACATAATTGGTATGAATGGAATTTACTATAATCATGATTTCTTAATGTTTTGAGGATTCCATTAAAAGTTTTTATGATTCTTTTTAGAGATTTTTTTTTCATAATATTCTGGAATTTTTTAGTTTTGAAAAGTGAACATCAATGTGGAAAAGGTATTTTTATCATGAATTTTTTAATGATATTTTCATGGTATTTCTATTAATTAATGACTGTAACCCTTTATTTAAATTATAATTCCCTAGGGATGTTTTTTAATGACACCATTATTATTCTTTGTCTATATAGTTTATGATCAGTTTAACTAGAAAAATATTAAAATTTCATATGCTATTTTTTTAATATGAATGTTTATGTTTACTCTATGTTGGATTGTTATTCTCCTCCATCATATGATGAATGACTTATACTTATTAAGAGATAGGCTGGTCCTACTATAGCCCCTCAATGTATTGGTATGTCTCATGAGACAAAATAATTTGTGTATTTGGATGAGGCCTTACCTATTCAAGTAATATATCTTGGAATTAGGATTTTGACGGTAAGTTTATGATGTCTAACATTATTCATTACATACTTATGAAATTAGTTATTAAATTCCTTTTGATTATTGGAGTAGTTATGATATCTATGGTTAAGTTTCAAGTTCATGTGATTATTTATATGATATTATTTGATCATAATTTATTCATGCCATATTATTCTTCATGATCAAGTTGATAATTAAATGCAATATGTTTTCAGTTATCTACTTTTATATATAGATTATGCCATATTTACTCAGAATATATTCCACTATATTTAACCCTTACTGATAATTTGAGGTCACCCATTATTTAGTTTTATTTTCCCATTATATGATGAAGGAATGTTTGAATGATATAAAGGATGAAGAAAATTTACTTTCACTATGTTGTATTTTTATGTTTTAAAATGTAATGTGAGATCCAAGTATGTATATAGTTTTTCAAGAAAAAACTATTCAGTCTTTTGGGCTGTGATTTCTTATATCCTATGCCAATGTAATAAAGTAACCAATAGCTCTAGGATACTAGACTTGGGGTCTTTATAGTTGGTATTAAATAAAGTTTAGTAGAATACTTTTGAACTAGATTTAGTAATACATAAATTAGGGAACATAACCTAATAACTAAATTTGATGATATGTCTAAGTATAGTATAACATCCTATAATTTTGTTAAGGTATAGATTCTGTGGTTTTCCTAGCAATACTTCCCTATCTGGATACTAGAAGTGGATGTGGTTTTAGAATAGTTGTAGCTCAGGTAAATAACCCTGAAAAGAGTAGTTTGAGTATATATTGGCCATCATTATGGTTCATAGTGAGTTTTCCCTTACTATGCACCTGGTTTTACACTCCCAGATGATATTATTATGCTAATTCAAATTTTATCTATAAACCATTATAATGAATTAGTTAATATAACATATATAAACAAATGATATTCCATAGTGGTATGGGATAAACCAAAAGTGTCTTGGGATGATAAGTCTATGGTTGATCATATTTTTAAAGTCATAGATACCCCTTTTGAGATTTTGTGGAATGGAAATTTAATATGATTAAGGATATTTTGGGAGAAACTTATAGGAATACAACACTTTAGTTTAATATATGTTTTAGTAAAAAGGCTGTTTTAGGAATAATGTTTTTCATTTTATGGACATAAGTTAAAGGTATTGGTAACCTTTAGGGGTTATATGATATTTCACGATGAGGTAATTATGGGTGAATAAAGTTTGGTATCTTATATTTTATCTTATAGATCACCATGTGATTGAAAAGTGATATGATGATTAATGTAATTTTTGAGGATGTTCATCATATTTTTGGGAATGTTATAGGAATTATCTTAATATAGTTTTAGAAAAATGAAAACCCATGTTCCAGGAGACAACCCATCATATTCAGAAAGGTTGTGGGGATTAAACTCACAACTGAAGGTTGAAAAGGGTTAAATGCCTACCACTGGCCTATGTGAGGTCTTGATTAGGATGAAATTATTTTATACTTAAACAGTTTGACAAATAAATATTAAGTTGATTTTGGGAAACATTTTACAGTTTAAAATCTTTTTTAATTTTTATGATATTGAGGTGATTAATGATATTTTAGGAGACATTTTTTTGGGTTAAGTTATATATAATGTTTAGGTTTAACATAAAGTTTTATTTTGGAAGAAAGATTTTATATTTTTGGAGACATAAGTTTAGTGGTATAAAACAACCTTTGAGGTTAAAACCTTATTTTATGTTTAGGTTATTGAGGTTATTTGGGATATAGGGTTATTTATTTAAGGAATGATATATGTTAAACCTTTGGTTTTATTGTTGAATTTTGGAGATTAATATATTATTTCTTCATATAAAAGTTTTATTTATTTTTGGTATTATATTATATTATACTAAATATTTTAGTTTTATTAAATATAGGATTAATATCTTGTTATTATTTTGTTCAATCATGTGATCCATTAGAAGTTAATTTTAGTTATTTAGGAATAAAAAAATTCATCTTGGATATTAATTTCTTAGGGTAATAAATTAATTGGAAAATGAAGTTGGGGTGGAACCTGAGTGGTAACCTCATAATCATCCATCCCAAAGATCTGGGTTCGAATCCTAGAAATCCCCTTGGGGGATTTATGATATAGGTGGCGATGTAGGCACTGACATTGGTGGTGGTGATGTAGACATAATTTGGGCAAGTGGTGACAAATGCATGATGTTAGTAACATTTCCTTAGGCCTATAATCTATGTTATGGGTATCCCTCTACCCAAATATAAATAGACATTTTATTTCATAATATAAAGATGATTCATCCCCAAATTTAAAAAAAAATTATTATAAAAAGATATAAAGTATATTTTTTAATGTTCTCTACCTTGATAGTGAAATAATTCCTAAACTATAGAAAAAATATATTGAAAAAAATATTTTCCTATTGCTTTTATTTTCAATAAATTGATATTCCATTTTAAAGCTCCATGGTTTATAAATTTTTGGAGATTAAATTTCTCATGATCATTCAATTTCTTGTAATCAATTTTCTCTGTCACTCTCTATCATTATTTTAGATATTAAATTTCTCCTCTATGTTCATATTTTCACTTACCACTAATTTTATCTGATTTGGAAACCTACTCATGTGTTATCCTATATGACATTCATATTTCACATACTTATTTTCAAGGGAAAGTTTCATTAACTCTTTTTACGATGTGGGATTATAAAAAAACAAAGTATTTTAAAATATAAAACCCTTGATTATGAAGATAAAGTTAAAATTGAGGGGATGAAATTTATTTAAGTGGTATAATATGATGACCTTATATTTTAAAGGAATACTAATATGTTTGATAACATATATGATACACAACACCAATCTTAAATGATCCACAAAATATTATTATTTTAATATGATTGTTATAACGTAGCCATTGAATTAGTGAGTATGAATAGAAAAAACCACATTATGAAATTTATATAAATATAATACTTAATACTAATTTATTTATTAATTATTAGGAAATATAAAATCAATTTTTTGTAAAGTCAATTGATGTTCCAAAAACATGTTTCCTTCAAAAATGATTTTTATTGCTTTTTGTGAGAGGATAATAAAATTAATTTCTTACAATTTTGGAAATTTTATTTTATAAAAGGATATAATTTTTTAAATAATAATATAAAATTATATTACGGTAAATTTTAGGGATTTTTATGAAAAGGTTGATTTTCCAGTGAATAGATAAAAATACAGCTTTTTATTAAAAAACGTATTTTTTCCTACTATTTACAAAGTTAATTTTTTTAAAATTATTTCAACGAAACATTAGTAATATTATATTATTAATTATACAATTAATTTTATTGGAATCATTTTATAGATGGATTTGAAAAAAAAATATTTTTACACTTAAAATTCATTTTTTTGAAAAATTGTTTTTCAACATGTTTTTTTTATTTAATTTTAAATTATATTCTTAAAATTATGTGTTTTGAATCACAAAAAATGGATTTTATATTTGGAATAAAGAGATCTAAATTTTATAGATAAGTCCTTTTAATTTTTGGTCTTTATGAATAGTAACAGTAGTAAATATTTGTTACTACGATAAAGTTAAAATGGGTTAATTATGGGTAAAAATAATTTTTAAGGACTAAAAAGTAACCATAAAACTTGAATTAATGTTATTGGATGAGTATATTTCATCTATAATCATTAAAAATTTTAATATATGACCTTTTGTTTCCATATATCCATGATTATGACTTTTATAATACTTTAGGTAAAGAAAAGTCAAAAATTTCATTTTCTTTGTTTTATTATCATTAAATTATTGATATAAGGATAAAAAGAATTTATGTTAGTTATAAATGATTATTTTAAGTATATATATATATATATTTTTTAACATGGTAATTTATTTCTAATTTTTAGTGATTGAGTAATTACCTTAGACGCTAATGCAACACCTATATAGTATTTATTCAATTAATAGTTAAATAAAATAAATGATCTAAAAAATATTAAAATTAATATAATTTTAGTGAATTATTGTGTTCTATGAATTTTTTAGATATATATGACATATTATGTTTGTGTAAAAATTTTAAATTTGAATTCCATTTTTTTCTAGATGTCTTTAAATTCAAAGTAAGTGAATAGTGTCAAAAATGTAATTATTGACATTTTATTAAATTATTTAAAAAACATAGAAATATTGAAAGAGTAAAAGGTGTATAATATATGGAATTTTTTTTAACTTTTCCATTTATGATCTAATTTTCACCTTAAATGTAAAATTATAATCCTTTATGAGTGAAAAAGACGTTACCGTGGTTAAGGATAAAAGAGGTTTACCAGGGGTTAAACTAAAATGATATGGATTAAAATGACCTAAAAACTTGATAATTTATATCTTATTGACATATTTAGACCTTATATAACATTATTTTAATTAATGGTACATTATGAATCCATTTAGTGTGAATAATACATTAATTTATTTGATTCTTTTCAAAAATAACCAAGTGTGTCCTCTCCCCCACTTATAAAAGGAAACCAAATATTCTATCCTTCACCCACTTAAAGAACCTTTTGGTTCATAAAATAAATATTAAAAAACATTCCTAAGATCCTTAACCATTTTCTAGATTCCTTGGTTTGATCATGAAACCCTTCAAGGAATGATTTTGGTGTAAACCTAAAGAGGCTGTCTAAAGAAAATGTATCATTCTTAACCGTGTATTTTCATTTTATTTCTTCTTCCAAATCCTTGAAATCAAATTAAATCACAATTATATAATAAAATAAGTATATAAAATATAATTATATGTATTTATGTTAATATCATACACAATATCCATATCCTCTTCCATAAAATGGGAAATGAAACCGTCGTTCGTGTGTACAATGAGCTACCACCTTGCGAACCGATGTAATTCATTTTCCATCACCACTGCTTACAGATGGTTTTAATAATGTGTTGAATATATATATATATATGATATTAATTACACACTTATAATTATTTAAATATAATATATCATATAATTTATTACCTTTTCATTCATTTAAAAATGACAACGCCGTTCATGCGTACGTGTGGATTACCACCTCCACAAAGAGATGTGATTATTTTTCATAACCACATCACTTTAATACAATAAAAAAGTAAATTTAAATAAACAATATTATATTTTTGATATAATTATCATTATTTAATAATAAAAAACACTTACATTCTTTCAATCATGATTTTTTAAAAATGGAAACTTTACTCATTCGTATGTACGGTGTACCATCTCCATGATTATAAAATAATTTATTTTTCATAACCATATTTCATTATTATGTTTAAAATTATAATTGATGTTTAAAATTATAATTATTTCATGATATTTTTTTGATATGATGTAATAATGACCTATTCTATTATAGTCAACCTAACGAATTCATTTTGGATATACAAACCAAGTATTATCAAAACATATGATGCGATCTTAATTGATTAATTAATTAAATATAAAATTGTAATAAATAAAATAAAAGTAATAATAAAATTTTAAAAGTTTTTTAATAAATTAAATAATTAACATAACTTTAATATTTAGTAATATAAGGAACGCACATGACTAGTCGGATTCGAGGTAAGAGATTTTGTTCCTTCATTGAGGTATTTTTTATTATTATGAACTTAATTTCTCGTATATGGTTTATATAATAACATCTATTATGTTATATCATGGATCATTAATATTTCATATTATTTTATTTCCAATTCAAATTTATTCATCCTAGGGGATTTTTCTTTAAAGATACGATGTGGTAAGGGATTTTGTCTCAATTTTCCTTCATTGAGGTATATTTTCTTTTAATGCACCTAATTTATTTTATATTGAATGTATAATTACCTTTAATAAGTTATATCATGGATACTTCACATTTAATGTTATTTTGAGTTTCAACTCAAATTGTTTCATCCTAGGGGATTTGTCTTGAAAGATACTATGTGGTAAGGGGTTTTATAACTCAATTTCTCTACATTGGGTTATTTACTTTTTCATCATCTTTGATTTTTAAGATTATGTGTTCAATTAATGTTGATTATATTATGTTTTATTTATAACTATTTTATATTGATTTAAATTTTATACACATAATCAATTCATCAATTAATTACCACTTCAACGATATGATCTTTATAAGATATTTCATCTCAATTTCCACTCTATTGAGACATATTTAGTATTATGCACCTATTTATTTTTATAAGGTGAATCTAATTCCACGTATATATATTGTATCATGAATATTTTTATATTCATGGTATTTAATGTTTCATTTGAATTTATTTATTTCATGTGGGTTATGATACAAAAGTTACAAAATTTGTAAGGGTTTATTTCAGAATCTCACCATATTCGAGATTGTTTTTGTTTTTGTCAATGAAGTTTTATGATATTTCTATATTAAAACCAAAAAAATTATTCTCCTCTCATAATTTTTTAAAATTATATGTTTTCGTTTAATTTTTATCTTATTGAATATATCAAAAGAATGTTTTTATGGAAAACCTATATTTTTTTATTTAGTGGGGAATATTTTTCTTCCATGTCTATATTTTCCTTAAAAAATTTTAAAATGTTTTTAATATTAACAAATGATTTATTAAAATCATTTTTACCAACTTTTAATTTTTTTTAAAATATTTTAAATGGAATATTCTTTTTTTACTTTCTGAATGATGTACTTTTTGAATTTTTACCAAAAATGTGAAAGGAATATTTGTTTTAACATACGAATAATGAATAGAATTTCCTACTCTCATGAGCACTTAATGATTTGAATATTTATTTATAATTTTTCATAATTCTTTTTAGTGAATATTTTTTCCTAATATTTTAATTTTTTTAGTTTTAAATAGTGAACTTCAAAGTGAAAAGTGTATTTTCTTCAAAAAAATTTAATGATATTTCTATTGTATTTCAATTCATCAAAGACTATAAATTTTTGTTTTTCTTATAGTCCACTGGTGATATATTATAATGATACCATACTTATTCTTTCTCTAATTTTTTTTATGATCAGTTTGATTGGGGAAATATCAATATTTCATATTCTAGTTTTTCAATATGAATATCTATATTTATTATGTGTTGAATTTTTATTCTCCCCTTTCATATAATGAATTCATTGGACTTATTAAGTTATATTAAGATCCCATTATAGCCCTACGATGCATCAGTAGGTCACATAAGACAAACTAGTTTTGATATTTGGCCAAATACTTACCCATTTATATAATATTTATTTGTATGAGGCCTTGATAGAATGTTTATGGTTTCTAACATTATGAATTTCATTATAATTATATTAGTTATTAAATTCCATGTGATTATTTTAATAGTTAGGATATCAATGGTTAAGTTTCATGTTCACATGATTATTTATATGAAATTATTTGATCATTAATTATTTTTTACATATTATTATTCATGCTAAAGTTATTTATCAAATAAAATGTGTTTTTAGTTATCTACCATTCCATATAGATTATACCTTATTTACTCATGATGTATTCAGTTGTATGTTACCCATACTGATCATTTTAGCTCACCCATTATTTTTTTCCCTTTCCCCTTGATATTAAGAAAGAACATTTGAATGTGTTCAAGGATATAGAACATATAATTTCACTATTTTTTATTTTTATTTTTTTAAATGTAATGTGAGATTCAAGTATGTATCTAGTTTACCAACACTACTAAACAGTCTGGTTTTTTAGGCTATGGTCACTTGAATATTATGACAATGTAATAAAGGAACCATTGAATTTGGGATACTAGAGTTAGGGTATTTACATAGAGACACCCTTAAATGGTAAAGTAATAAAATGAAACTTCCACTTCTATCTCTATCAATGATGATCCAATCAAAGAAGATACAAGAGGAAGAATTTCCAAGAGAAATTCTAGAAAATTTCCAAAAATTAGATATTATTATCCCCATATTTTAAGATTTCAATAAGATTACAATGTATTACAAGTTACTTAAGTAACATTTCACCAAAAATTGGATACTACAATGGAATGAAAGAATTAGTTTTCAAATAAGTGTTTGATAATTGATCACCCCACAACTACCCCCCAAGTGTCAAGATACAGTGGCATAATCTATCCCTTATACAATTGTATCGTTGAATTTTAAAGATTATTTGTGTGATCTAGGAACATTAATAAATATAATTCACTATTTAGTATTTAATTACTTGTTGATGTTATAATCAAATATCACAATAGTGGTGGTTTAACTTGAAAATAGGTCTACTACTTTTCCAACCAGAGTCCTGAAAGATTTTATGGTCAAAGAATAAAATATAATATTTCTAGATAAATTTTATATGATAAACATGGAGGATTATATAACCCCAAATTAGCAACCCATAATCCTAGGAATACCTTTCTTGAAGAAAACTAAGAACACCATTAATGTTCATGAGGGAACACTCACCATGGAGTTTTGAGAGAACACTACCCACTTCAATATCATTAATTATATGAAGAAAACTTAGAAGGATCATTCAATTATTACATTATCACACATTAAGGAGACTTATAATATTTTATAACTAGGTATATTTCATTAAATTTTAGATATAATAAAATAATTAATGTTTGAAAGTTAGGTGAATAATGATGTATAAAAAATGGAGAAATTTATTTATAGTTTTGATGAAAAAATAATACCTAAATTATTTAATGAATTTGGTAGTTTATTTAATGATGAGGAAGATTATATATCATATTGTGTGTAGGAAATTCAAGTTTTATAGATAAGAAACCCAAGTATGATTTTATATTTATAGAAACCCCTAAACATGGAATTGAAACATCTATTTACTGATAATAAGTATTTGTACCTCATGAAAGTGGAAACTTTTATAGTTAAAATTTATAGAAGCTTATCCTTGTATCATGAAAAATTATGATGAAACTTTTAATGAAAATTTATCAAAAAATAAGCTAGATTTTAGAAGATATATGAGGAATAAATCCAAAACATTTCATGCACACAATTTTTCTAGAAGAAAATTAAAAACCTATTAGGCAGCCCCAAAGAAGACTCAACCCAACCATGATAAAGGTAGTTAATAAAGAAATAGATAATTAGTTAGAATTGGGAATAATCTATCCCATCTATGACTCATAGTAAATCAGTCACATTCACAAAGTTTCTAAGAAAACTATATTGATTATAGTGAAGAATAACCAATTTGAATAGACTTTTGTTAGAATTCAGAATAATTGGATATTATGTATATATTGTAGTAAGTTGAGCTAGGTTACTTGGAAAAATTATTTATTTATTCCCTTATTTGAACAAATGTTATAAATATTAGTAGGAATGACTCACCATTGATTCTTTGATGGATTTTGAGGTTACTTTATAGTGATAATTGCACCAGAAGATCCAGAGAAGACAAACTTTACATGTCCCTATAGTAATTTTTTATATAGAAGGATTCTATTTAAATTAGGTAATTCACAAATTATATTATAGATATTCATGATAAATATTCTTTTTTGAACACATTAAATACTTTATGGAAGTATTTTTGTATGACTTCTCTATTTTTGGAATCTTATTTAATCATTGTTTGAAAAATTAAAATAAATTTTTGAAAACTTACACTTAAAATAACCTTTGTTTTGAATTTTAAAAGTTCAACTTAATGGTGTAAAAAGGGATAGTGCTTGGTCCTGTTTTTTTATAAAAATTTATTGAGGAGTAAAATCCAATAAGTAAAGTGATGAATTCATATTAGATCATTCCTAGGATAAGTAGGATTTTATAGAATATTCATCAATTATTCTAGTAAGATTTCTCTTCTCATTTCAAGGTTACTCTTGAAAGATGTTTATATTTAATGATGATTAATGTAGGTAATTTGTTTGATGAACTTAAGTGTAAGATGATCATACCACCAGTGATGAAACCTACATATTGATGGACCAGTGTTATCTTAAAGGATTGAAGGAATACCTCAAGTTTTCATATGCTTTAAGAAAATTTGATGCTACATAGAACCACTACATAACCACTAAAAAATAATTTTTAGCTATTTATTTGGATAAATTAATATCATACTTACTTGGAAGTAAGGTTATGATTTTTTCTATTCAAGAAACCCTTAGGCACTTACTAAATAAAGAAAAAGTTCAACCAATGATGGTTAGATGGATTCAGCTATTTTTTGAGTTTAATTTAGAGTTCAAAGACATTAAATGAGATGAGAACCATATATAATATTTTCCAATAAGGATACCCAATATATCCAAAGTGGAACTTCCAAACAAAGAGCCTTTATATGACTTAATTCTAGGAGAGAAACTATATTTGATAGAAGGATAAGTACCTTGGTATGAAAAAATAGTAAAATTCTTAGTAACTTCTCAAGGACTATGTTACTTGAACCTACAATAAGTTCATTGGATCAAATATCGAACATTATTTTATATTAGTTAAGATCCATATCCATGGACAATATGTAATGATAAAAGGATAAGAATATGTTTACAAAAAAGTAAAATACAATATATTCTTGAAATTTTCTATACTCTAGATTTTGGAGACCACTTTGGACCTCAAAATACTACTAATTTTTTTAGAGTTTTGTATATACTAACTTTAATGGTTTTATGATGCTAATGGGGTTTGAAATAGTAATGTTATTTTGATAGAAACATCTCTAAGAGGAAAGATAATTCCATAAAAACTAATAAAATTTTATGAAATCTTTTAGTTTTATGGAATAGACATCGTGGAAGATTTTCCCATGTATTTTGGTAACTATTACATACTTTTGGAATTTGATTATATTTTAAAATTAGTGGAATATATGATGTACTAACCTAGATTAATCAATAATAGTACCCAAACCGGTGACCACATGGCCTCAAGAACATCTTCCCATACACCAAATGCTATCAAATAGTTGTGAGGGTCCATAAGTTTATGGTGGGGGGACTATACCCTCATGATCATAGTGTGGAATAGTGGAATAATAATATTAATGAAGAGTTAAAGAATAATAAATAACTAAGTAATAATATAAGTGGAATAAATAACTTGGTATCATAAATAAACTGGTAGAAACCATATCCTATGGCATATAAAAATCGATGGTGACCATTTCATTATAATATGAAAATGGAGAATGTACATGGGAAAATAGAAAAAATTCATATACATCATAATAAAAAAAATAAACAAAATAACCTAGTTATCTTCAATAGCATCATGATCATAAGTTTGGTCCTTCTCTCATATTCTCCATCCTAGTATAAGAAATCAAGCATCTAGAATTGGACTCTTCCCTTTATACATACTTGAGATCATGAATACAATCTAGGTACCCATCAATGGATTGAACAAGGTGTGAGATACACTTAGTAGGCCACCAAAAATAGTGACTATAATAAATCTAGTATATGCATATCAACTATAACAATTGTGCAGTTATAACAAGAATAAAGATTTAAAATAAGTGATGTGATCCAACCTATAATAAAAAACCATAAAAAGTTTTCTACAATTGATGAAAAACTATATATAGGAATAAATAATCATCTAAGGACTATGCTAGAATATCAAGTGTCAAACAAGTTTGGAAAATTCTGAATAATCATGTATCTAACCTATGAGGGATAGGACCAAGGGCTAATGACCAAGGCATCCTCTTTGAGTCCAAATAGCTCATCCATAGAAAAATTAGTGTAATGTAGACCTATATGATCTAGGAACATAAGTCCCATGGTAAATCCATCCTATTTGAGTCCACAAATATTGTCCATAGAAAACTTAGTAAAGACTTTGGTGGTACCCAAGGAGTGTGTCCGAGGTTGTCCAAGAAAGATATATCCAAGTTAAAATTTTGAGGAATCTAAGATATAATTTGTAAGTGGGTTATTAGTGCCATACCAATCATTGATTATCAATTTGATCGATATAATAATTTAGGGGGATATATTAGTTTCAATTTGCTCTTATCATTTATTTTTATCTTAGTCACCTCATTAACAATTTCACGTACAAGTGACAAGGAATGAAGCCATGTTATTGTCCATTCCTTTAATCAATTTCATTTAATGAATCATAGAAGGATTCAAGGGTCCATGTTAGTTTCCATTCACTCTTTTCCATTGAATTAGTCATATTCAATTTTTATTTTAATTCACACACCTGTGATAAGAAAGAGGGACATATTAGTGTCCATAACACTTCACTACTAATTTTTTTAGTTTTTAATAAGACAAGGGATTTTCCATTTCATTAAAAAATTCCAATTTAATCCATTTTATTTTTTCACTTTATTTATAAATTTAAAGGTTCAAACCAAGGTACTAAAACTTTAACAATTCATTTAATTTTTATTATGATCTATTTAATAATGGGTGAAATCAACTCACCCCATGGGTTGTGTAAACACGGTCAATATAACAAAATCACCTCAAGGGTGGTTTAGGTTGAGGTTGAAAACCTCAAATATTATATATGAGAGTAATAAAATGTTTAAATAATGGTTTAATCATCCAATTTAAGGGTCTATTAATTTAAGGAGCAATTCCCATAATGTTCAACATGTGGCACTATGGAGTAAGATATAAAACATCAAATTTTTTTAGGGAAAAGGTATAGACCATCTACCTTAGACGTTTAGTGGATGCCTAATACATTATTATACTCTAATTCAGTCTAGATTAGGATAAATTTAGAAAATATATGAATACCCTCCCATACCTGATTACCCTCCCGAATAATGTTACTGAGTAGGGCATCATTGGCCTTAAGCACGCCTCCCCGAATGACAAAGGTTAACGACTAGCAGCAAGGGTGTGAAAGAGATATAATGGGTGATGATATACCATATAAGGATGATATAATACTGGTTCGAGTAAAAATATATAACATGAAATATAAATAAGACTCAGTAGACTCAAACCAAACCCACCAATAGCAGAAGCACATTCAATAGAAATAAGTAGAGAAATCATAATGAACTAAAGCATCAGAAATAAAAGACATGTCATTATACCAATTGTAGAAACTAAAACAAAACAAGAAGAGGATGCATATCAATACATGTCATACAGTACAATATACAAAAGAGGGTCTCCCATGGCTCACAGAGTAGATAAATACATATAAAAGGAAGCTGATACTAAAGGAAACTAAAACTAAAGTAAAAATCCTTCTATAGAAAGAGATCAAGGTCCTTTCCAATATCCCATGCTACACAGTGATACAAACTAGATCCTGAAGCTGACCCCTTACCTGAAAATAAATACATAAAGTCTATACATATCATGAAGGGCCCATGTTAGGTGTGAGAACATGTCTCAGTTGGATACCACCCAAGGATGTGTACCCAACATAAGTGTTTAAAAAATAATTTAATATAATTAACATTTAAGTAGCTCAAGAAATTAAACATAAATACAATATCTACTGGTGCTCAATAGCCATTATGGAGATATCACCTAGTTCAGCCAATACTGAAAGTCTAAATAGGAAAGGATCCATGTCCCATTTCCTGAGGTATACCTCTAATGTCAAAATACTAGGTAAACCCTTAAGTTCCACCTCAAATAAAGTAACCCAACACAACATGCCTCTTAATACATTGTCTCTCAAACAAATCACCAACATCTGGAAGGCATGAAAAAACACAGTAATCGATCCCTCAGATCCCTACTCAAAAAGCACTCATCATCCCATGTCTTGACAACCCAAGGCACAATGAAACCTGTCCTCAAATAAAAGTCCCAATCAGCTCACAACACGACATTCAGAGAAATGGAAATATCCATTCTCCCAAATAAAACTAGTTCTACATAATCAATACAGTGATCCTTATCCCCCAATCGATAGCCTCATCACTATAAACCAAAGGATCATCACATTCCATGTGTCTTTATATGGAAAACACCCCCAAAACAATTCCTAAATCACCCTGCCAGGGTTTACTACCCACACGAGTTGTCAAAACCAATTCATCATGGAGTCAACTTGTGTTGACACAACTCAAATCGTCACTTTAGCCATCATGGGTGAGAGGCTATCACCAGATTAATTCCTAAGACACATCAAATGACACCTCATGCAACTGCGACCATGTCACTCCAATCTGATGGCTATGCCATCCCAATATTACAGGCCATGCCCAATATGTCTGCCTCATCACCTCAATTCGACATCCACTTCACCTAATCCTATGATAAATATCACTCAATAAATATAGGCTAAACCCAACCAATGATCAACATCACCTCAATATTGATGGACTATACACCTCAATTTTTAATGGACAATGCCATCCAAATCTCAAGACAAGCCTGTCACAACCCCTTGGGCCTCATCACTTGAATATAACGCATTTAATCATATCATAAACAATCAAATTTATATACGGTAACCCAATTTGATAAAAAAATCAATATAAACAGTCAATTCAATTTAATATGATTGAATTGAAAAAATTGAAATGAATCAAATAATTCAATATAATTGAATTGATCATCCCAAATAAAATGAAAAACTCAATTTAAATATAAGAAATCAAATTAAGTGGAAATAAACACACTTGGACAGAACACCCAAGGAGATATGGCCCCTAACTCGGCCTCACTCGAGCGAAAAAGGATTGGTTATTCCCCACAACATCCCATAAGGTCATACAGTCTATTTAATAAGAAGCATGAGGGGTCGATCTTAACTATCCAAATGCACTCTAAAATAAATGCCTTAAAATTTCTGTAAAAGTACAAATAAAGGTATACACAACCTACCATAGATTTGTAGACGTAGGAACATTCGATATCAAGATCTAATTTAAAGTGGATTGGAAGATATACGAGTTTATATATTATGAAATTAAAACAAGGAAAAATGTCTCAAATGAATTTAGTACTTGGTGGGGAAAAACAAATAAGGAAGGAGGAATGGGTGAGGAGAGCCTTACCGATACGGTCCTATTTTATCCAAAGGCATGAATATCGGAGCACTAATGAATAATATGGGTCAAAATCCATGGAAGAAGGAAGTATGGATTCCTACACGATTATTCATGACCAAGAATGGAGAAAGAATGAGAAAAGAGGAGGAAATAAGAAAAAATAATTTTTTTTAAAATGTAACTTTGCATTATTAAAGGGTTTACATGGTTTAATCACACGGTTTTCTAAACCGTGTGAACTATAGTGTTGTTATACTACCCAAAAATCCTCCATAACATGGATTGCGCATGGTTTTCCCTAAAAATGTGGAATCCCTATGAAAATTCTTCATATAACCTCACACGATCGTACGACACCTTCACATGGTTTACCTAAACCATTTGGTGGTTCAAATCTGGTCTGTGCGGTTTACCCTAAACTGTGTGCCTTTGTCTACAAACCCAAAATAGGCCTTTAGGACTCCGACACTCCCAAATACCTTCCAGAACAACTGAGGCACTATCCAAGCCACTAAAACCATCAAAAAACACCATATAAAGATGATGGAAGTTGCATAATTTGATTCTAACCAATGAAAAAGAATGTTTCCTTGAAAATTATTGAAAAATTGAAAAAGGGAGAGGTATTCCTGATTCTAAAACTTGGGACGTTATAATAGGAAAAAATATCTTGCAAATATTTAACATTCTATATAGAAAGATAATAAAAGGAATGAACTGATAGAATTAAAGATCTTACTGATACTCTTTAACATATCCAACAGTTAATGATTCCGACACTATATCAAGAACTTAGCTCAAAGCCTTGGTGAGGAGAAATTTGGGTGCTCCAATAGGTGGGAGGTACTGTACATGATGAAAAAAGAGGGTTAAAAAATTTAAAGGCTAAAAGTAAAATGGTCATTTTAACCAAATTTTAAAGGGTGAATGTTTTTTATGCATGACTTTCCAAACTATGTACTGACACTATCTGAAGGAACAAACCCATCATACAGTTAGGCCGCATGGTTTTTCCAAATGTGTGGCAACATTGAAGGTTTAATTCCTAAGTGGAACTACTTGTGTGGCTAGGTTCACAATTATAAAAATCATGCATAGTCTATGTGGGTCCCTTCTATAACTCTTCTGTAGTTTTTTTAATTTCCATGTAACCTGCCTTTCATGGTTTAAAAACTATGCTCCTCCATTTATAAGACTGCATAGTTGAGACACAAAATTACCACTAAATGCGAACCAATGGTTCACCTCTATCCATTCCCCAAAAAATCAAATCTCTAAGATCCGAATGAGCCTTATATTCTCTCAAACCCTTCCTTAAACCTTTAAGAAATTCAATTAGAAGAAAAAAATATTAACACAATAATTTTCAGGGTTTATACCTCAAATCAAAAGCCGGGATCTTACAATCTCCCCTCCTTAAAACAACTCATCCCCTAGTTTCTTTTCTGAGGGTTGTAAAACATCATCTAAGAAAAACTTATGTCACTGAGCATGTACATCAGCCTCTCCCTCCTAGGTCTCATCCAACACATGGATGTGCTATTATAACACCCATTCTTGGGGAATTTACATGCCTTAGAGAGCCTTTATGCTTTGATCAACGACACATATAGTATTCTCCTTGAAGGAATAATTTATCTCCAACTTAACCTCATCAGGATGAAGAATATGAGATGGGTCTGAGTGATAATTAAATAATTGAGATATGTGGAATATGTCATGCATGGATTGGTACCTCTGAGGTAACTACAAGTGATATTATATCTACCCGACTCTATCCAAAATATCGAAAGGGCCGACATAATGGGGTGAAAGCTTACCCAGTCTTCAAATCTATCTATTCTCCAGTATTGGTGAAACATCCCAGAATACCCAATCCCCAACCTCAAAATATAGAGGTATTATTCAATGATCAACATAAGACTTATTCCTAGACTAATATGTATTCATACACTTCTTGATAATCTATACTTGCTCCAAAGTCTTTGGAATGAGATGAGATCCCAAGAGAGCTACCTCTAATACCTCTAACAAGAATAAGGGTGAATGGAGTAGCCTACTGTATAAATAATCATAAGGATACATATGTAAATTTGTATGAAATCTATTATTATAAGTAAATTTAGAAAGAAATAGGTGTTTCTCCCAAGAACCCCGAAAATCTAGGATGCATTCATGTAACATTTCCTCTAACACTAGTATCACACACTCAGATTGACCGTTGTTCTGTGGGTGATAGGATGTACTCAATAATACCTACGAACCCAGTTCTCTTTGAAACCCCTACCAAAACCAAAACATAAAATGAGAATCAATTTCCGATATGATAGTAAATGGAACTTTTTCAAGGTTTATGATATCTCTAAAATATAGCCTTACTATATCATCTACTGAAAATTTCTCTTTGATAGGTAAAAAGAGAGTGAACTTTTTCAATCTTTATACAATCACCCATACTACTTCACAACCTCAAGGTGACCTTGGTAATCCTATCACAAAATCTACAATGACATCATCCCATTTCCACTTATTAAAGGTAAATGGATGTAGAATCCCTTCTGGTCACTATTGTTTTGTGACTTGCTGATAGGTGGAACCCCAAGTAACAAAACTAGCTATCTCCCTATTTATACCAAGCCACCAATACTGGAGGAATAAATCATGGTACATCTTCAAAAGGATAGGATGTACCACCCAATAAGAAGAATGATACTCTCACATAAATTCCACTTGGATGTATATAGAAACCTAGACACATCCATGACTATGCAAGACCTCATCCTCATCAATGATCCAACTAAGTGGTGGGTCCTTTCCCAAAATGCTCTCCCATTGGACTAGGACCTCATAATAAAAAATATGACTCATATTCACTCTATCCATAAGTTAAATGGTTATTAATAAATCTATAATAATAGACTATCCGTGTTTCATCTTGACCTCTAAGTGAATCTTAAAAACTAGGTCCATCAACTGACACTTGCTACTGCCCTATTGAACTACCTATGTCTGAGTCTTCTAGATCAGACCATACTCAACTAAATTTACTTTACTAGGTGTATAAGAAATCTCAAAGCAAACTAATTTAGGTATTCGAATCTTCTTAAGTTCCTTATATTGAATTCACACTATGTAAATATATACTTGAGGTTTTTGTGGTCTATGTACACCACAAAATTATCTCCAAGTATGTAATGTCTCTAACAACGTAAGGTATGAACCACTAAAGCTAGCTTGAGATATTTCATTGGGTAATTATGATCATGAGTACTAAATTGGTGAGACCTTTACACCACAACCCAATATGCCAATATTAAAACAGCTCCTAGCCCGATGAATGATGCATCAAAATTAACCATACAACCTATTACATGATTAGGAAAAATTAGGATTGGTGCTAAATTCAATATTTCTTTTAGCTCCAAAAAGTAATTCTCACACGCTTCATACCATATAAACTTGACAACTTTCTTGGTCAATCTTGTGAATTATGTTTCAAGATATGGTAAATCCTATATAAAGTTCCCGTAATATCTATCCAGCCCTAAGAAACTCTATATGTCAAAGATGTTCGTAGGCTGTTCCCAAGAAACAATGACCCTCACCTTCTTTGGGTCAATTGATACTTCTATCTCTAAGATAATGTGACCTAGTAAGTGGACCTTATCAATCTAAAAGTGGAATTTGGTGAGATTATTATAGAGATAGTTCTCTATTATTGTGCTCAAAATGATATCAATATACTGGGAATGTTCATGTCGAGTATGTGAGTATACCAAGATGTATTCCCTAAAGACTACCAAAAATTAATCTAGATATGGGTGGAATACACGATTCATCAAATCTATGAATAATTACAACATGTCCATAAGTCTAAATAACATGATCAAATACTTATAAAATCCACATCTACTAAATAGTTCTATATGAGGTATATCCAATGGTCTAACATGCATATAATGATAGCCTGAACTCAAATCAATATTGGAAAAAAACCTTACTCCATGGAGCTAGTCGAAGCGGTCATCTATATGAGGAAGTGGATATGAGTTTTTAACTATAAGATGGTTTAATGAATGGTAATCCACATAAATCCTGAGAGTACCATCCATCTTCTTAGTGAATCAGATTGGTGACCCCCATGGGGATGTATTGGGCTGCATAAAATCCTTAGATTCCAAGTCCTCTAGTAACCTCTTGATATCCTATAACTTAGTAGTATCCATCCTTTAAAGAGGAATGGATACTAGTGCTACTCCTGGAACTAGCTCTATAGTAAACTCTACCTCTCTCTTAGGAGGTAGACTAAAAAATTCATCAAATAAGACTTCCTTGAAATGATCTAATATAGTAGGGAAATCATCCTGACATATTACTTGATCATCCATATAATAGTTAGTAATTTGGGTTGTCAATACACCCAACCTATGATTCTTAGGTCCAACTCGAATTTCTTGGAAATCCCATTCACACTTGTGAATATAACTATCTCCCTATAGTGACATGAATAACACCCTCTAAAGATAGAAATAAATGTTATCATGATAGGGAACGAACTAGTACATATCGATAATGATGTAAAAAACTATCATCTTTTGGATAATAAGGTCTCATAAGAAATGATAGACACCTACATCAAGGGGAATTCCTTGAACTAGCATACACTCTCTGTTCGAAGTCCCAACAGAGCATCGAGTGTCATCACAACATATAAATACTTTATCTTAAGTCCAAGAATATAAATAGTATCCATAGATATAAAGAGTGGGAAGTAAATGCATCAAATAAGGCTAATTTTAAATTGTAGGCTACTAAAATCATAACTCTAATAGCAGTTGGAATGACACTATGATTTTTAGGGATTGACTACACTTCATACATCTGGCATGATATGTAGCCTTGAGATACATCCTAACTTACCTAGGAGGCCCCACTCTACTTTCTCTATAGATCAGGTGCCTAGCTCCATCAGAAACGAACACCACCTCATCTTGACCGGTCGGTAGTACTCCGGATCCCAACCTAATGAGGGTACAATAGTTGTCACGACCTGTCCTCGGGGCCCGTGCTCTGACTACCCCAAGCCCGCCTTCCATAGGCTGGGGGCTGGCAACTAGCACCAAGGCGTAAATCCCAGTAAAAAGGGAAGACATTGCCTTTGTAAAGTAAACAAACACCACAGATCAAGCAAGCAGTAGAAGTAAACACTAAGTAAAAACTGAGTACAATAGTAAGTGTGGAAAAGTAAGTGGGCCAATATACAAACCCAAACTGAAAGTAAAGTACAACTGGAAGGGAAAACAGCAACTGAAAAGTAAAGCCGCAACGCCGAGCTGTTCACTGGAAATCCCACTTGAAGGGTGGGTATAGATAGCCTCCACTGCTCCTCGGGTCCAGCCGACCGCTCCGAGTATGTTCCGCCCAGTGGTCCACCTCCAGGTACCGTCCTGCTCTGCAAGCCTCAACCACGATCAGCGCTGTCTGTCGTCTGCAACCAACACAACGTAGTGCGGGCATAGCCCGTGCAGGGGTGAGTATTAGCTACTCAGTAGGGTCCGCGAGACCCCCGAAGGTCTCCTAGAATCCACAAAGGATAATCCACAAAGGAAAGATACAATCACGAAGTAACATCCGACACTTCTTAGGTGTATGCCCATACATATACCTAAGTCATCAATTCTCATTCGGATCCAAAATCCGAGCCCAAGTACAACCCAGTCCACACAGGAAAGAAAAACGTAAATCCACACAGGATAGCACAACACAATCCACATAGGAAAGCAAAACAGGATTCAGCTCACACAGGTATACTTCTTCGTATGATGATAGAGATGATCAGATATTGCCACTGATTCATCTAAGCCGTCGGACCCACAAAGGATCGATAGGTACTAACCCCTGCAATGACCCACATAGGATCTGACCCACAAAGGATCGATATGTAACTAACCCCCGAAAAGACCCACACAGGATCAGACCCACACAGGATCTGTAGGCGCTGGCTCACACAGAACCGCTGAGCGCTGACCCACACAGGATCGGACCCACATAGGATTGGTAGAACTGATCCACATAGGATCGCTGAGTGCTGTAGTCGTCGTCGTCGAATCCACTGAGGATCTCTATACTGTCGTCGTCGTCACAGTCGCAGCCAGCACTAGGGTTTCCGCACACAGCAAGCTCGTTCGGGAGGGTCCACTCCACGATCCGAGAGGCTGGTACATCAACTGACACAAAGTCCGGAGTTGATGTATCCAAAGGTTCCGTATCATCAACAGGAACTCAACGTCACAGACGGCGCGTCAATCGGACGCCCGGTCTGAGAGTTATTGGTTTTTCCGTTCCAGGGGCCCGGTTAGTTTTTAAGGCAAAACCAACCCGACCGTACTCCACCTGCGTCCAAACCTCGGGCGGAGTAAGCCAAAATATCCGTCTCACTAAGAGGAATCCAATAAAGTCGATGGCATGTCAAACGAACGTCCGGAGCTCAAGTTATGAGCATTTTCGCTCCGAGGGCCCGGTTGGTTTCGTGTACGAACCAACTCGGCCAAACACAAAGTATTCCAAAACCTTGAGTGCGATATACCGAAACGACCTTCTCGATCCAAGGATAGCATCGCAACTGACGGTGCGTCGATCAGAGGCCCGTAGCACAAGTTATGGGCGTCCGACCGGAAGAGATTCGGTATTAAGGGGTTCGGGCCTGGTCCGACCCGGCCCGATACCCCCAGGGTCGGCCCGAACCGGGTCGACCTGAACCGGGTCTAGGTCCAGCTCGCTTGGGCGCGGCCCGTCTCGGGCGCGGCCCAGCCTGGGTGCGGCACGCTGGCCAGGCGCTCGGCCAAACGGCCGATCCGTTTGATGGGTGGGGGGGGGTGCCTGCCCCCTGGTTTTGTAACCGCGACCCCCATTATGGGGGGCCGCTTGAGCTGGCCACTGAGGGTTCGTAACCCCCAGCCTTCCCTTGTCCGGCCGTCCTGCTCTGGCCAGCCGGCTTCTACCGTCACGGACCAGCAACGGCCGGTCCCCCCAGCTCCGACGCCGGTGGCCCGAAACCGGCCGCCGGTCACCCTGCTCCGCCGTGGCCTGGAACCGGCCGTGACCTTGGTTCGTCCGGTGCGACGCGACGGCGCCGTGCCCCTCCGCCGCGGCCCCGCTCCGGCTGTGGTGTCTTCGGGTTTCTCCGAAGCGGCGCAACGGCGTCGCATCCTTGTTCGATTTCATGGTGCGGCGCGATGGCACCACGCTTTCCTTGCCGCAGGATCCCGCGCGGTGCGTCAGCACCGTGCCATTCCCGTTTCAATCCACAATAGAAACAACAACATAGATAATGGAGGAGGGTCGGCTGTGTTTGTGCGGTTTGGCCCCCTCTCGTTAATCGATAGCAAATGGTCATATTTCACGAAGAACGTCAAGGAAGTAATCATGAAAAAAAATAAATAAACCCCCTACCTCGAGCGCAGCTTGAACAGAGGTTTGTCGAACGAGGATTCGTCACAGAAAATCCATCGCGGAAAGAGACGTCGTGAAAGAAGACATATGTGGCGTCGGGGTATATGGCGTCGCGTAGTCGGTTTCCGAGGACTCGAAGTTCTTCGTCGGAGATCGATGTGTTCTTCGCGTTCTTTGTAGAAGACGAAGAAGTTCCTCAAGTTCCTCAGCCTTTTCTCCCAAAGGCTCCACAATAAGAATTCAACCCTTAATAAAATCAGCCCACACTTATTTTATTAACATGACACTATTTTGAAATTCAAACACTCACATTAAACACACTTCATTAATATCATAAGTTATTAAAACTTAAGTTATCAAATTTAATTATGAGTTGAGGGAGTTAAGGAATGTGAAGGGGTGGGGTTCGTGTGGGCCCCACCACCCTCATAACCTCCCAAGGGAAGTTGGGTAGTTACCCAACTTCCACCCAAAGCTTAAATCCACTTTGAGAAAATAAAAAATTGTAGTTAAATTTTTATTTTAACTTCCACAATTTTTATCAACCTCTCTCATGAAAACGCAACTTCAGAAAAGGTGTTTCTAAGAAATTACCGGCGCTGCGGTTCCATCGGTTCCCTCAGAATTCAATTCCGAGCACTGGTTCATATGTTAGAAATTCCCGTTCGTTTGTTCACTGAACGTACCCGAGCTAAACTTCGGATAGTAATTCCGGGCACACCGGGCCTCGGAATCAAGTGCCGTCAGAAACTACGTTCTTGTAAAATCCTAAAGAAAATTAAGAAAAAATTTTCCTTGAATTTTACGAGTCTTTACATTACTCCCACCTCAGGGCTTTACATCCCCGTAAAGATACATAATAATCTAGGGAAAAAAAGTGGGTACTGAGCACACATCTGAGCCTCCCGCTCCCAAGTGCTCTCCTGGAGGTTCCCATGCTGCCATTTGATGCGCACTAGAGGAATCGATCATCCACGTAGGACCCACTCCTATCAATCCTCTATCTCCACTGGGACCTCTACAAAAGTCGCCCCATCATCAATGTCTAGCTCCCCATGGTCAATGATATGCATCGGGTCATGCACATATCTCCTCAGCTATGATACGTGGAAGACGTCATGCACCCGGTGCAACTGAGGTGGTAGAGCCAGGCAATAAGATACCTCGCCAATCCCGCTGAGGACCTAGAACGGTCCGATAAAGCGTGGAGACAACTTGCCGCCTTGGCCAAATCTCCATAATCCACGTCGAGGTGAGACACGCAAGAAGACGTGGTCGCCATCCTCAAACTCTAGTGGTCTCCGCCTCCTGTCAGCATAGGACTTCTGCCGGCTCTGAGCTGTCCTCATCTACTCCTGGATGACCTGGACTTTCTCTATTGTGGCCTGGACCATCTCCGGTCCCATAAGTGCTGACTCCCCAGGGTCTGTCCAACACAAAGGAGATCTGCAAGGTCGGCCGTACAATTCCTCGTAAGGTGCCATCTCGATGGTGGAGTGGTAGCTGTTATTGTATGCAAACTCCACCAAGCGTAGGTGGCCCTCCCAGCTGTGAGCAAAGTCGAGAA
This sequence comes from Viscum album, assembly GCA_963277665.1. NCBI lineage: Eukaryota > Viridiplantae > Streptophyta > Magnoliopsida > Santalales > Viscaceae > Viscum > Viscum album. Next base: position 1,326,060,821 of record OY728127.1, on the reverse strand, counting down.
CACATGTGCGGATCATGTCCTCGAGAGTCTGAATGGTCCTCTCCGTCTGACCATCTGTCTGAGGGTGAAAGGCGGTGCTCAAATGTAGATTCGTCCTGAACGCCTCCTGCAACCCCTTCCAAAGCCGGGAAGTAAAGCGAGAATCTCGATCGGAGACGATAAATGATGCCACACCGTGAAGCCGTACAATCTCCTGAACGTAGAGATTCCCCAAGCTCTCCACTAATCCCTGCTCTCTGATGGGTAAGAAGTGAGCCGACTTGGTGCGTCGGTCGACAATCACCCAAATGGAGTTGTGACCTTTGGAAGTGCGTGGAAGTCTAGTCACGAAGTCCATAGATATCCCGTCCCACTTCTTCTCCGGGACCTCCAAGGGTTGTACCAAGACTGCTGGTACCTGGTGCTCTGCATTCACCTGTTGGCAGGTGAGGCATCGAGAAACAAACTCCACCATAGCCTTTTTCATGCCCGGCCACCAGTGCTGTCGTCTGAGATCCTGGTACATCTTCGCCACTCCCGGATGTACCACCAAAGGAGAAGTGTGAAACTCTCTCAGCACCTCCTCCCGTAAAGAAACTGGTACTAAGTTACATCCTCTTAAAAGGACATCGTGCTCTGATCCGAAGGATAAACCATCAGGTTCCTGTCCTGAGTATATCTGCGCACGCCGCGTCTCACAGTCAGCGTCCCCACGATGTGCCTCTCTGACCTGCTACAGTAGTGGAGGAGTGACTGTGAGAGAATGAAGGAAGGATGCCCCATCTCTATCCATGAAGGATATCTGCAAAGTGGCTAGCTGCTCTGTCGCCTCCTCAAGTAGCTGAATGCCCGTCCTCCTGCTGAGAGCATCAGTTATGACGTTCCCCTTCCCAGGAGTATAGAATATATCAAAGTCATAGTCCTAGAGAAACTCGAGCCATTGCCGCTATCTCAGGTTCAGGTCCTTCTGAGAGAATATGTACCTGAGACTCTGATGGTTAGAAAAGACTGTAAAGCGCTCGCCCATCAGGTAGTGTCGCCATGTCTTCAGAGCGAAGACCACTACTACTAACTCCAGGTCATGGGTAGTGTAGTTCTGCTCATGCGGCCTCAACTGACGTGATCCATAGGCGATCACCACCCGCTCCTACATCAGGACACATCCGAGACCGATCCTTGATGTATCACAATAGACTACATACCCTACTCCCTCCTCCGGCAACCTCAAGATAGGTGCGCTGGTCAATCTCTGTCTCAGCTCCTGGAAGCTCTGCTGACATCTGTCTGACCACACAAAGGGTTTCCCCTTCTTCATAAGAGCTGAGAGGGGTGCCGCAACTTTGGAAAAGTCTGGCACAAATCTCCGATAGTATCCAGCTAGACCCAAGAAGCTTCGCACCTCAGTCACACTCCTGGGTGGCTCCCAAGCCAACACTGCCTCGATCTTCTCAGGATCCACCGCAACTCCCGCCTCAGAGATGACGTGCCCCAAGAAGTAGACCTCACGTATCCAGAACTGACACATCGAGAGCTTACCATAAATCTAGTGCTCTCGGAGTGTGTCTAGTACAACCCGCAAGTGGTAGGCATGCTCCTCCTCAGTCGTCGAGTAAATCAAAATGTCGTCGATGAAGACCATGACAAATCGATCGAGGTATGGCTGAAAGATCCTGTTCATGAGGGCCATGAACATTGATGAAGCATTGGTTATGCCGAATGGCATAACCAAGAACTCATAGTGGCCATACCGATATCTGAAGGCCGTCTTCTGCACGTCCTCGTCCCGAACTCTAAGCTGATGATAGCCTGACCTGAGGTCTATCTTAGAGAACCATTGTGCTCCCTTGAGATGATCGAAGAGGTCATCAATCCTCGGTAGCGGATACTTGTTCCTTACTTTCACCTGGTTCAGGCGACGATAGTCGACACAAAGTCGCATGCTCCCGTCTGCCTTCTTGGCCAAAAAAATCTGGGAAGCCCAGGGTGAAACACTGGGTCAGATGAGCCTCTTGCCCTGCAAGTCCTCCAACTGTACCTGTAGCTCTCGAAGCTCAGCGGGGCCATCCGATACGCTGGAGTCTATATCGGGGATGTCCCAGGGTACAGGTCAATATAAAAGTCTACCTCTCTGCGAGGAGGTAGCCCTGAGACGTCGTCGGGGAAAACGTCCACATACTGATCCACCACTACAGGAAAACCAGGACTCCGCATGTCAACTGCTCCTAAGATGAGGCTAGCCAACTGACAAGTGATGGGTTGTCCTCTCCTCTGCGGAAGTCCTTCCTGTGCTGCAAAGACTCCCTTGTCTCCAGTGTAGGTGAACCTACTCCCATCGGTGCATACACATCGCACCTTGCGCCTAATACAGTCAATCTGAGCATGGACTATAGATAACCAATCCATGCCCAAGATGACGTCGTAAGGCCTCGACGCCGCTAGAAGAAGATACCATCCGAATCTCTCGCCTCCTAGAGTAAGCTCACACTGCCGGCACCAGTGCGTAATCGTCGAGTCTGCTCCCGTAGGTGTCTCTAGCCGTAAGGATCGAGCCAACGACTTTGTTGGAATCTCCGAGCTCCGAACAAGGGCATCAGCTATAAAAGAGTGACTTGATCCTGTGTCTATAAGAACTGCAGCAAGGGTTTAATAGACACAGATAGTACCTCAAATCATCTCGGGCGCGCCGTGGTCGTAGGCCTCCACTGCCTGGAGCTGTTCCTGTCTCTGCCCTCCAGCTCCCTGTGGTCGGGGTGGACCTCTTGGTGGTGGTGGTGGTAGAGCCTCAAAGCGTCGCCCACCACCTACTACTCGGACAGCTCCTCTGCCTCATCCGCCTGCTCCCTGCGGACCGCCACGGTCGACCCTCTGGCTCTACCTGGGTGGTCCCTCAACCGTTTGCTGCTCCTCGACACAACGGGTCGAGCAGTCACGAGCCATGTGGCCCTTCCCTCCGCATGAGTAGCACTGTCTGCCTCTCGAAAGACTGGCCACGCACTATGTGCCCCGCACAGCTGAGCCAGTGTCCTGTGGTCGTCTGCCTGAGGGTCTGATCTGCCTGGACCCATGAGTCATCCATCGACTGCCTACTGCATAAGACTCTGCTATCTGCCGCCCTGCGGTAGGTCTCGCTGCTGAAGAAGGCTCATCAAGAAAGCTCTCGATCAAAAGAGATCTCTCCAGTACTCCTTCCTGGGTCGGAATGCCGAGGGAGATCATCGATGCCCTGATCTCATGCCTCAATCACTGCTCAAAGGTCCGGGCCTGAAAAAATGGATCCCGTACCATGTCTGTCGAGTAGCGCGAGAGATCGGTAAATCTCGCCGAGTACTGGGCGACTGTCAAGCTGCCCTGCCGCAACTGAAGAAGCTCCTGGATGTGCACCGCACGGAGGGTGGCTGGGACAAACTCTGAGCGGAAGAGGCTCTCAAAGTCCATCCAGAGAAGAGATGCCTCATCGTGCACCTGGAGCATCAAGCTCCACCATCTGCCTGCTGCCGTGTGCAGGAGGCTCACTACGAGGATCACCATGAGGTCTGCTGGTGTCCTCACTAACTGGAAAACTCGTACCACTCCCTCCAGCCAGTCCTCGGCTACCTGGGGGTCCGTCTCCCTGCAGAACCTGGGCGGTCGCTGGCGCTGGAACTCGTATAGTGCACTAAGGCGACATGTATCGTCAGCGGCTAGGGCTGGAAGCATCGGTGGCTCGGCGGGTAGAGGTACCGCCGGTGCCTCAGCTATCAAAGGGCCCTGTACCGAGGCCTCGTCGCTCGGTGGGCTGTCGTCACGCTCAAATCTTGGAACTCAGCTGGCTACCGTCGTGGGGAAATCCTGAAAAGGAAACAGGTGCACCACAGTCAGAACTGTATACCTGGTGAGATGACACAAATTAATCACAAAGAAAACTTGAATCACACATGAAATCAATGTTTTCGTGCATTAAGTTGGAAATCATAAGTCAGGGTCCTGGTGTACGGATACGTTGGCCGCCGCACCAACACTGGATTCCCTGGACTGATAACCACACCCAATATGCTTAACACTATTGCTCCACATAGAACAAGACCAGAGTCCCAAGTTCTGTGGTAGAACCGAACTCCTCTAATAAAAATTTGTCACGACCCGTCCTCAGGGCCCGTGCTGTGACTACCCCAAGCCCGCCTTCCATAGGCCAGGGGCTGGCGACTAGCACCAAGGTGTAAATCCCAGTAAAAAGGGAAGGCATTGCCTTTGTAAAGTAAACAAACACCACAGAGAAAGCAAGCAGTAGAAGTAAACACTAAGTAAAAACTGAGTACAACAGTAAGTGTGGAAAAGTAAGTGGGCCAGTATACAAACCCAAACTGAAAGTAAAGTACAACTGGAAGGGAAAACATCAACTGAAAAGTAAAGCCGCAACGCCGAGCTATTCACTGGAAATCCCACCTGAAGGGTGGGTATAGATATCCTCCACTACTCCTTGGGTCCAGCCGACCGCTCCGAGTACGTTCCGCCCAGTGGTACAACTCCAGGTACCGTCCTGCTCCGCAAGCCTCAAACACGATCAGCGCTGTCCGTCATCTGCAACCAACACAACGTAGTGCGGGCATAGCTCGTGCAGTGGTGAGTATAAGCTACACAGTAGGGACCCCGAGACCCCCGAGGGTCTCCCAGAATCCACAAAGGATAATCCACAAAGGAAAGATACAATCACGAAGTAACATCCGACACTGCTTAGGTATATGCCCATACATATACCTAAGTCATCAATTCTCATTCGGCTCCAACATCCGAGCCCAAGTACAACCCAATCCACACAAGAAAGAAAAACGTAAATCCACACAGGATATCACAACACAATCCACATAGGAAAGAAAAATAGGATTCAGCTCACACAAGTATACTTCTTCGTATGACGATAGAGATGATCAGATATTGCCACTGATTCATCTAATCCTTCGGACCCACAAAAGACCGATAAGTACTAACCCCCGCAATGACCCACATAGGATCTGACCCACAAACAATCGATAGGTAACTAACCCCCGCAAAGACCCACACAGGATCAGACCCACATAGGATCTGTAGGCGCTGGCTCATATAGAACCGCTGAGCGCTGACCCACACAGGATCGGTAGCACTGATCCACGTAGGATCGCTGAGTGCTGTAGTCATCGCCGTCGAATCCACTGAGGATCTCTGTACTGTCGTCGTCGTCACAGTCGCAGCCAGCACTAGGATTTCCACACACAGCAAACTCGTTCAGGAGGGTCCGCTCCATGAGCCGAGATTCTGGTACATCAACTGACACAAAGTCCGGAGTTGATGTATCCAAATGCTCCGTATCGTCAACAAGAACTCAACGTCGCAGACGGCGCGTCAATCGGACGCCCGGTCTGAGAGTTATTGGTTTTTCCGTTCCAGGGGCCCGGTTGGTTTTTAAGGCAAAAACAACCCGACCATACTCCACCGGAATCCAAACCTCGGGCGGAGTAATCCAAAAGATCCGTCTCACTAATAGGAATCCAACAAAGTCGACGACACGTCAATCGGACGTCCGGAGCTCAAGTTATGAGCGTTTCCACTCCGAGGGCCCGGTTGGTTTCGTGTACGAACCAACTCGGCTGAACCCAAAGTATTCCAAAACCTTGAGTGCAATATACCAAAACGACCGTCTCGATCAAAGGATCGCATCGCAATGGACAGTGTGTCGATCGGAGGCATGTAGCACAAGTTATTGGCGTCCGACTGGAAGAGATTCGGTATTAAGGGGTTCGGGCTCGGTCCGACCCGACCCGATACCCCCAGGGTCAGCCCGAACCGGGTCGACCCGAACCGGGTCCGGGTCCGGCCTGCTTGGGCGTGGCCCAGCCCGGCCGGCGCGGCCCGACCTGGCGGACCGGCCAGGCAGCCGGCCCGGCCTGGGCGCGGCGCGCTGGGCGCACTGGCCAGGCGCTCGACCAAACGGCCGAGCCGTTTGAAGGGGGGTGGGGGCACTTGCTTCCCTGGTTTTGTAACCGTGGCCCCCATTATGGGGGGACGCTTGAGATGGCCGCTGGGGGTTTGTAACCCCCGACCTTCCCTTGTCCGGCCGGCCTGCTCTGGCCGGCCGGCTTCTGCCGCCACGGACCGGCGACGGCCGGTCCCCCCAGCTTCGATGCCGGCGGCCCGGAACCAGTCGCCGGTCACCCTACTCTGCCGCGACCTTGGTTCTTCTGGCACGGCGCGACGACGCCGCGCCCCTCCGCCATGGCCCCGCTCTGGACGCAGTGTCTTCGGGTTTCTCTGACGAGGCGCGACGGCGTCGCGTCCTTGCTCGATTTCACGGCGCGGCGCGATGGCGCCACGCTTTCCTTGCCGCACGATCCCGCGCGGTGAGTCGGCACCGTGCCATTCCCGTTTCAATCCACAATAGAAACAACAACATAGATAAGGGAGGAGGGTCGGCCGTGTTTGTGCGGTCCGACCCCCTCTCATTAATTTATAGCAAATGGTCATATTTCACGAAGAACGTCAAGGAAGTAATCACGAACAAAAATAAATAAACCCCCTACCTCGAGCGTAGCTTGAACAGAGGTTCGTCGAATGAGGATTTGTCGCGGAAAATCCGTCGCGGAAAGAGATGTCGCGAAAGAAGACGTCGGAAGCGTCGCGGTATACGACGTCGCGTAGTCGGTTTCCGAGGACTCAGCGTTCTTCTTCAGAGATTGATGTATTCTTCGCGTTCTTCGTCGAAGAAGAAGAAGTTCCTCAAGTTCCTTAGCCTTTTCTCCCAAAGACTCCACAACAAGAATTCAACCCTTAATAAAATAATCCCACACTTATTTTATTAACTTGACATTAGTTTGAAATTCAAACACTCACATTAAACACGCTTCATTAATATCATAAGTTATTAAAACTTAAGTTATCAAATTTAATTGTGAGTTGAGGGATTTAAGGAATGTGAAGGGGTGGGGTTTGTGTGGGCCCCACCACCCTCATAACCTCCCAAGGGAAGTTGGGTAGTTACCCAACTTCCACCCAAAGCTTAAATCCACTTAGAGAAAATAAAAAATTGTAGTTAAATTTTTATTTTAACTTCCACAATTTTTATCAACCTCTCTCGTGAAAACACAACTTCGGAAAAGGTGTTTCTAAGCAATTACCAGCGCTGCGGTTCCATCGGTTCTCTCAGAATTCGATTCTGAGCACCGGTTCATAAGTTAGAAATTCCCGCTCATTCGTTCACTGAACATACCCGATCTAAACTTCGGATAATAATTCCGGGAAAACCGGGCCTCAGAATGAAGTTCCGTCAGAAACTGCGTTCTTTTAAAATCCCAAAGAAAATTAAGAAAAAAATTTCCTTGAATTTTACGGGTCTTTACACTAGTACTCCCTATCAAGGTGGAGCTAGAATGAATCCTATTCCACTAGAAATCGTTAAAAATCCCAAAAATTATCTATAGATGGACCATCCTACCATAGTCTATGTACTCAACTGGGGATCGATCACACTGGGTATTCATATGGACCTTTTTACCACACCAATGATAGATCACATGGCTACCTGAGTGAAAGTTTTGAATACTACCACCTTCTGTAGAAAACTCTAATCGACACTTCCTTCTACTGGTCAAAGTAGTTTTGGATCTAGGAGATGAACTATCTTGGATCACACCCACAACCTCTCTTAGGTTACACTTAGTGATAAGCATTTGGTTTTCTATCTTAGATATAGTATTCAGCTGAAAAACATTTAACTATAATCATATTTTATACATGAGACCATTTTTGAATCACCTAGAATAAGATAAATCATCACCTAGAAGGATCAGTGTGAAAAAATAGAGCTTCATAAAATGATCCTAGTAGTCCATAACTGATAAAGTTCCCTGCTATAGGTGTATAAACTCTCTGGCTCTATCAGCCCTATGCATATCAAGATGGAAATAATCATAAAATTGCATCTAGAAATCCCTCTGGGATATATATCAATGATGATATGCCTGGGTAATAACATCAGACTATAACTTGTAAGAATCATAATGCATGTAACTAGAAATCTTCACAATCCTCTCAGGTGGTTTCTCTAGATGCTTGAAAATAGATAGCATGGACTCTAGCTGTGAATCCACAACAGGTAGACCACCATCCCCCAAAAACTTGGGTGGAAGTTACTCCTAAAATTCCTACATCAACTTTACTATAATAGGGGTGGTTCATAGGGATCCCTCCATGGTCTGAATGATATATAATAATCCCTCTTGAAAATGGGAGTTAATGCCTAGATCAAGAGTAACAGGTGGTTCTTCAAGTTTTAATTCATGAGGCAATACTAGTGGCTCAGGGCCCACCACCTCCTAAGAATGGTCTTCACCACCCTCCCAGCGCACAACTCGAGGAAATTATCATGGAATAGATCTAAAAATGAAAATGGTGTGCCTCATATAAGTTATGATAATGATATAGATCATATATATAATAATAGGATAGGTACAATCCTTTTGATATAAAAGTCCCACCCCTCACCTTGCTCCTAAATCTAGGTCTGGGTGGCATATAAGATCATAAGGAATCACAAGAGATACTACCAACTTCCCATTACTAAGGTTGAGTCTGGGTCAAGTTTTTTATTTCATATTAGGGGTTATGAAATATAGTTTATCAGTTGTAAGTTATAGAGAAAAAACCCTTCAAGTTTTAATTAGAATCACCATTTAAGGGTTACCATTTCATTTAATATTTAAGAACCAACTTTTAATACTTATTTAAGTACATAATGGTATATTTAGACATGTTACCATTCGTAATTTATAAATTACAACACTTTATAAGTTGTAATTGACATGTCATATAAATTAAACCAAGTTTTATTATGGACCAATTATATGGATCATAATTACCAATTTATAGAGGCACACACACTCTTGAAATTGAATTTGACATCCATTTTATTTCAACCACTAAAGTTTTATCTCATTTGACTTAGAAGTCCATGTATCAAACAATACATAATTGTAAATTAAGGGGAAGACACTTAATAAATATAAAAGTCAAGGAAATACAACATTAATAAAACACCCTTTAGGTTGGTGCAGAAACTTTAATTAACTAATTATTTACCCAATTTTTCCAGTAAAAAAATTAGTTAAATAATAAATATAACAGTCATGGAACTACAACATGTTTAATGAAATGCACAAAGTAAAATAGGTATGGAATGGTATATGCATAACATGTAAATCCTCAAGTGCCTGTAATGATGCATGAGACCATACTTCATTGACTTATTGGATAAGAGTAAAATACAACCACATAATGATAAAAAATTCCGTATATCATGCATGTCACCTAATGGTAAAATCAATACTACCATAATAGGCATAATCCAGAATAGAAATATCCATTTCTAGGAAATTTGGATTTTACCTATATGTGGGTAAGATACTCCTAGACACAGACTCATTACCAAATTCCATAACATTCATTATATTCTATCTAATATCCCAAATAGTAAGAAATAAAGGAAAAGAAATGCGGTGATACAACTTTGTGATGTCTCGACCCAGCTCACTCAATAATAGTAATAGAAACGGTGGACACCTGGTCTAAAGTGCATCTCCCCGTATGCTAGAGGCTACTGAATAGTTGTGAGGGTCTATAAGAATATAGTGGGGAGAATATACCCACATGATTAGAGTGTGGCATATAATAATTGTAAAGACCCCGACCCCAGTAGTCAGGAGATGGTTTCTTACTTTATTACATTGGTACTAAGTACAAGCGATCCCATCCCAAAGGACTGAATAGTTTTTTATCTTTGGAAAATTAAATATAGACATATTTATTACATTAAAACTTGAAAATAAATACAATATAATAACTCCATTGCAAACACCCTTATTATTTTAGATTACCCATATATGTCAATGATGACATACATCTTGTAATCCTGTAAAAAATAAAACATAAGAAAGGGGTGATCTTAGATGCTCAGTAAAGGTAAATATACATCATAATATATCATAAATATATATAAATAATAATTCAAGGTGAATAACTAAAAAAACATTCAATTAAACCATAATATTGAGCATAATATGGCAGGAATAAAAATGATAAAAGAATTCTATATAAATAATAACATTAGAATAAAACTTAAAAATTGATATTAGAATAGTAGAATAATCACATGGATTATCAGTAACTAATTTCATAATTATGTAACTCATAATATGGGACATCATAAACATATCGTCAAGTATTTGTCCTAGACACCATACATAATCGGGTAAGACACCAGCCAATACCCACACTAATTTTTCTTATGAGACTTATTGATGAATAGAGGGTATATAGGGGCTTCCCTACATTAGTTACTAAGTATAATGAATTCATAATATAAAAGGGGTGAAATATAATCAATATATACATTCATATTGAAACTATCATATGAAATAACTTTCCTAAATAATAAAACTAATCATAAACCATCTAGTGTAATATGATGAATGATATCGAAATAACACATACATAGTCAAAATTATCATAAAAAATTCTATAAAATATGGTATATTATATTATAATATATCAACCTCAACTAAGTATAAGATCCAAAAAATGGCTTTGACATAGATGAAAATAATTTAATAAAATCATTGAGAAATTATTGAGAGAAATACCACTATACTTTGAAATCATTTATTTAAAAAGTTATGAAATTATAAAAGGAAAAATTTTATTTGAAAATAAACTTTTCAAATTTTCATGGATTCATCAATACATTAATGTGTCATGAAAGAGGGAAAATCCACTCATTCCATATAAGTTAAAAAACACTCCTTTTAAATTTTGAAAAAGAAACATTTAAAAAAGTATTTTTAAAAGAAAGTGTGAGTGTTAACCAAATGAATAAATTATGTGTATCAGATGTAAATACACATAAAAACAAGTTTAAATACAACATAAGATAATAAAAATTCATTGTACACATAATCATATCATGACATAATCAATAGAGTATAAGTTTAACCCAAAGAATGGAAATCAGGTTAAAAATTCCCCTACCACTTTGTAAACAGTCAAACCATATTCCCCATAAAATTAATCATCATAAAATGAAATATGGAATGACATAAGATAATTTTTTTAATTATATGATATATTAAATGGAATTATGTACACCAAAAATAATAAATAAAGACTGAATAAGGAATATATCTCACAAAAGTAAAAGTGAGACGTGAAACCCTTACCTTATGTTTGAAAGAATTTGACAATGGTAATTAATGTCCCGAATAATAAAATTAGATTCATTAATCACTTAATTAAGAACCTATTAAACATATATTTGATTTATTATTATTTTTTAAGTTCATTTATGTCCATTATAATGAGTTATAATGTTTAATTTCATTGTTTTAGGAGCTTTTTTTTTCATGGATTTCTGGTCAGTTCCCTTGAGTATAAATATGGGAGTTCTTGTCAAATGGTAATAAATTCGACATAGGTGAAATTATATATTTTTAATTAAATTAAATAATTTTAAATGGTCTCATATATCAGTTTTTTATATGGTATGAGGATGAATCATTAGATAAAATGGTGATGAAATTGTCTTAATTTATTTTCGTGTTTTTTACAACCATCAAAAATTTGTGTCATTTTATTTAATATTATGTTTATAAATTGGTTCCATAAAATGATATAAATTATTATATGTATTTTGGAATATAATTTAATAATAATAATGGTTTATTACCAACATTGAAGGTGGTAATGGAAGATGAAAACTTGTCTTCAACGAAGGCGGTGAATCGATATATCACATTTCATGTTTTCATTTTTTAAATAAATAGAGAGGAGAAGGGATTTGATGGTGGATAATACATTAAAAAAATAAAATTACAGTATATATATGATACTGGAGTTACCGTTATACTTTTTACAATGGAGGTGTGTAGAGGATAAGAAAAGAAAATAAATTAAAATATAAAGAAGGAGGATTTTACCTCTTGAATATCGTCTCCTTGGGAACCTCCTTAAGACACTTAGATTTGGTATTTTTGGTAAGAACAGAGGGTCTTGGATATGGGGAAGAAGATTAGGAAGGTAATTTTTCTGAATTTATACAATATTCAAGTCTTAGAAGGTGTGAGGAGAATGAGTGGTGAGGGGTGGTATTTATAGGGGAGGAGAGGGGTGTTTTTTGGTTATTTTATCCATTTATTTATTATTTAAGATCAAGACTATCAATAGTGGTTATTATTATGAATATGTATATAACTAGTGAATTTTATTTTTAACTAATTGGTTATTACATCAGAAATTAATAAAAAATTCTTGTATTTAACTTATATTTTTAAATACCGTAAATTACCGTATTTCACTATTCCAAAAAAATTAAACTATTTTAGAAAATACCAAAAAGTCACCCTAACCATTTTTTAATGTTTAGATTTAAAAAATGGAATCTATTTTATGAAAATTATTTTTTAAATATGAGAAATTGTATTTCTAAATAAAAGAATAATTTATTAATAAAATGCCGATTTTAATATTATAACCGATTTTACGACACTTTGAGAAATTAATTATGGAATAATAAAATTATATTATAATTATAATGAAAAAAATATTAATGTATGAATATATTTTATGAAAATAACTTCTATTTTAAATAAATATATCAATTATAAAATTGTAAATAAATATTTAGGTTTTACAAAAATACCAACACTTACTTTATCATTTTTAAAATATTTATTTACTTATTTCATGATATAAATATATCGTATTTTCATTTATGAGATACATAAATTTTATTTATAATTTCATAGGAATGCTTATTATTCTAATGAACATATTTCTATTTCTAATGGTCACATTACTATTCTAATGGACATGTTAATATTTAATAGTATATCATGGTTCATTTAAGCTCATTGTTGCGTGAAGCATAAGCTATAAAATAAATTGAATTTATTTAGAAAGATACATAACATAAAATATTGGGGTTTTATTGTCTTCTCTCCATTGAAAAATTTAATCCTTGAGATTTTTATGATTATTACCATCTAAAAAGATGAGGATGGTTCTTCTTCATAGCATCCTTTGGTTTTCACATTGCGTCATCCATTTTATGGTTTCTACAAAGAAATTTTCCTAGTAAAGTTGTTCAATTTCTCAATAACTTCTCTCTAGTATCAAGAATCGTGATAGGTTTTTTATAGTAAGACTAATCAGTTTCTAGTTCTATTTATTCATAGGCGAGTACATGCATTGGGTCTGGCATGTACTTCCTTAACAAAGCGATGTGGAACACATCATGTAATTTAGAAAGGCTAGGTGGAATATTAAAATGATAAGCCACAACTCCAATTCTTTCCAGTATTTCTAGTGGTCTGATGTACCTGGGGCTCAGTTTCCCTTTCTTAACGAACCTTATGACACTCCTCCAAAGTGATACTTTTATAAAGACATGATCTCTCACTTAAAACTCAAAATCCTTTCTCTGATTATCAACATAAATATTTTTCATACTTTGAGATTCTTTAATATGATCTTGAATAGTCTTTACCCTTATCATTGTATCTGTTATAAGTTCTAGGAATCTAAGTATACTCTCACTAACTTCGTGCAAACAAGTTGGAGCACAACATATCTTGCTATATAATGCTTTATATGGCGCCATTTGAATACCAGAATGGAAACTATTATTATAGGAAATCTCTACCAAAGGTAAATAATGATCCCATATACCTTGAAAGTCAAGTGAGAATGATCTAAAAATGTCTTAAAATGTTTTAATAGTCCTTTTAGATTGTCCATTGTTTTGAGGGTGATAATAAATACTCAAATGAAGCTCAGAATCCAAATCCTTCTAAAGACTCTTGAATAATTTTAATGTAAAATTTAGATCTTGGTTATAAATGATTAATAGCGGTTCACAATAAAGTCATAAAAATTAAATAATATAGAGTTTTTCAAGGTTATCCAGTGGAAAATACTCCCTTATAGTAAGGAAATGTTCCTATTTGGTAAGTTGATCAACAATTACCCATATTAAATGATTCTTTCTTGGAGTCTTTTGGTAATACAATGAAGAAATATATAGTTATGTCATCCCATTTCCATGTAAGAATAGGCAGAGGTTGCATGAAACATATAGGATGTTTTATTTCAGCATTCACCTATAAAAAACTAATCATCTTGATAAATAATCAACAATTTCCTACTTTATATTATCCCACCAAAAATGTTTCTTCAAATCTCTATACATCTTAGGGCTACCAAGGTGTATAGAAATATTAAAGCTATGAGCATCATCCAATAATTCCCTTTTTAGATCAGGTATAGAGGAACACAAATATTGTTCCCAAATTTCAAAATTACATCTTCATATATGAATTCAACCAATTTCCCATCATTCACATCATTAATTCTTGTTTCAAAATTCTCATATTTAGACTGAGAAATTTTTATATTTTCCAATAAAGATTGTTTGTAAATCATTTGAAAAATTAGTATTGTTTCAACTCCTTGATAATTCCCATATCCATATTTACTATATTCATATACCCAAGATCCCTATCAATCCTATTTTTTTTCAAAACTCCATGATCCTTCCTGATCAATGAATCTGCTAACTTATTTTCCTTCCCTAGGTGGTAGTGTATTGAGCAATCATAATTGAGTAGCTCGAGCCATATCCTTTTCTGCATGTTGAGATATTTCTATGAGATTATATATTTCAAACTCTTGTAACCTATATATATCTCAAATATTTCACCATATATATAGTGTCTACATATATTTAGATCAAATATTACAACTACTAACTCAAGATCATGAGTTAAGTAAATATGTTCCATAGTTTTTAACTACCTTGATGCATAATAAATAACTCTATCATTCTGTATAAGGAAACAAGAAAGTATTTTAATTGATGTATTACTATAAATAAAAAATCCAACATTTTTTGACGGTAGAGTCAAGATCAGAGAATTTGCTAATATAATCTTCAATTATTCAAATCATTCTTCACATTTATTTTTTCAAATAAACTTAACTCATCTACAAGTAAGATTGGTTAATGAGTTCACTAATCAGGTAAAATTATAAATTAAAAGCTGATAATAACCTAATTTACCAATGAAACTATGTACCTTAGTTATGTTTTTTGGTGTAGGCCACTCTTGGACTGCCTTTTCCTCCATCAGATCAACTGATATTCCATACTTGGATACAATATGGCCAAGAAAAGAAACTTTTTAAATCCAGAATTCACGCCTGCTAAACTTCCCATATAAATATTTTATTTTAAGAGTCTCCAAAATAATATTAAAGTGGTTATCATAGTTATCATATATTTTGGAGTACACTAAGATATCTTAAATAAATACCACAATTTTTTTAAGATATTCATTGAATAATCTATTCATTAGATTCAAAAAAATAGAGAGTATATTAGTCAGTTCGAATGACATCACTATAAACTTGTAATGTTCATACCTTGTTTGAAACACTATATTTGTAATGTATTGATTATTTATACATAATTAATGATATCTAGAATGAATATAAATCTTTGAAAGATAATGAGCTTAATGAAGTTTGTTAAATAATTCACCAATTCAAGGTAGAGGATACTTGTTCATTATTATAATGGATTGATATTACTATAATCAATAAACATGCTCATAGATCCATCTTTATTCTTAACTAAAAGAAGAGGAGCTCCACAAGGTGAAATACTAGGGTGTATAAATACCTTAATAATCAATTCCTATAGTTTTTTCTTTAACTCTATTAATTATACCATGGACATTATATAGGGAGTCTTTGATATAGGTCTTGCATCAGGGATTAAATTAATAGAAAACTCAAATTCCTGCTCTAGAGGATGGAAAGGTAATTTCTCTATAAATACAACAAAGTATTTCTGTATAATAGGTACATAATAAATTTTAAGATCACACTTTTCATAAGTATATTTTTTCTGTTCTTATTCCATAGAAATCTAATTTAGAATATCTACTAGAGGTGGATCAAGATATGACTTAGATGATGAAGTCTACCCTCTAAAGATGATAAGTTCCATATCATCATCATGACTCATAATTTCATTCTACTTAAAATAAAAAATTTCATTATATTTTGAAATAAATTCAATACCAAGGATTATATCAAAATCAACAATATTTATGATAATAAAAATAGAAATTAGAGCATGTTTATGTTTCATAATAGGAACTACTTGACACATATTTATTTTAATAGGTTTTCCACTAGGATTTTTTTATTGAAAACTCCCTTTATAAGGTGAATCATAAATATATCATTTTATAGAAAACTAGGAAGATATAAAAGAATGTGATGATCTAGAATCAAATGGCACATTAGCTAAATTTTTGGAGATTATTAAAGTACCAGCCACCACATCATTAGGAACTTCAACCTTAGATGTTGTAACTGCATAAGAATGTCCTTGTTCTATTGGAATTTTTTTGGAAAGTTTCCTTAATGTATAAGTTAGTTATGTACATAGAGTCTCATCTTCTTACAGCTAAATCATTTCACATTTATGACTTCTTTCTTTCCCTTTCAATCATGATCTTGTTGGATTTTTTTCTTCACACTTGTAAAAAAATACCATTACCAGTAGGTATGTTCCATGATGTTTCTTTCCATATAAATTTCATGTTATAAATTATATTCTTCTCTTATTCCCTTTTCCCATTATTTCCTTTTCTAGATTACCTATAAAACCTCTTCTTATCTTGGTTCCCTTCGAATCTATATGGATTGGAAAATTATTTCTCTGTCTTGATGGCACATGATACTATATCCTCATATGATTAGAATGTTTGGAAGACTAGTTCAATTTATATAATTAGATTAATACCATCTAATAAATGGTCAATATTGCTCTTTGGATTATGTATGTAGTTTGCGACATGCCTTGATAACATTGTAAAGTTAGATTCATACTTAAAAATGTTTTTATCCTCTTTCTATCTCAGTATCAATAATTATCTCTCCATATCCACTCTTTGTTCATGAGGGAAATATTTTTGCAAGATAATTTACTTAAATCCCTTCCATTCTATATTTTAAATTTCTTCCTCCTCTGTGTTTTGAATTAATAACCACCATTGATCTACATATCCAGAGAGATGATAAAATTCCATGATAACCTTCTCCCTTTCATTACTTCCCAAAGATGGAAATATCTTATGTAAGAAACTTCTCCATTTCTCAACTACAATGGGTTTATAGTCCCATTTAATGATGAAGGTTATAGTCACATCAAGTAGTCTAACATTGAAACACAATGTTGTGGATCAGGCTTCTCTATATAAGTAAGGTTATTGCTCATAACCTGAGTCAGTTGTCCAAGTATATTTATAATTTGTTCAGCTTCAGTTGTAGCTCCAGCTCCAACATCATTATCTTTATTAGGATGTAAATCACTATATGGAATACATACATTGATATGGTTTCCATTCTTTCAACTAGGTGCTATTTATAAAAAATGGAATACACTAGATTAGATTGTGGAATTTTAAAACTAGTGAAACCCTTAAAAATATTTATATATAAATAATATCAAAATCATAAGCAAGGTTACCATGGGAATATTCTCAAAGTAAATTATAGGGTTATATTTCCATAATATATTTTTTCCTAAATCAATTTTCCAAATTTTCTACTAAACTTTACTTGATACCAACTATAAAGACCTCGACCCCTATAGCCTGAAGCTGATTCCTTACTTTATTACATTGGTAATAAGTACAAGAGATCACATCCTAAAGGACTAAATAGTTTATTTGATTTATAAAACTATATACAAACATAAGTATTATATTAAAACTTGAAAGGAAATAAAACATAGTAACTCTGTTGGAAACACCTATTTTATCCTATATTATCCCTGCATGTCAATCATAATATACATCTTAGCATCCTAGAAAAAAAATAAAACATAGGAAAAGGGTGAGGTGGGATGCTCAGTAAGGTTAATAATATAGAAGAAACTATCATAAATTAAAATAAACAATAAGGAAATATGAATAACTAAAAACACATTCCATTAATATGTAATCTTGACCAGAATATTCCAGGAATAAAAGCTGATTAAATAATACCATATAATTATTCATATGAGAATGAAACTTAACCTTGTATATTATACTATTCAAATCATCACATGGATTATAAATAAAAAATATCATAATGAATTAATGAATAATGTCGGACATCATAAACATACAATCAAGGCTTCATCTAAGAAACTATACATAATCGGGTAATACATCAGCCAATAACCAAACTAGTTTGTCTCTTGAGACCTACCGATGCATCGAGGGGTTATAGAGGTCCCCACCCGTAACTTACTAATTAAAATGAATTCCTCATATAAAATGGGTAAAACATAATCATATATACATTCATATCAAAACTATCATATGAAATAGCTTTCCTAAACAATAAACATAATCATAAACCATTAAGTGTAATATGATGAATGGTATCAAAATAGAACATACACAATCAAACTGATCATAAAAAATTAAATAAAATATGGTAGATGATATCATAATAGATCAAAATAAATTAATCATAATATAAAACAAAGGGTTTTGATATATATTTAAATACTTAAATAAAATCATTAAGAAATTTGTGAGAGAAATACCACTTTACTTTGAAATCATTCATTTAACAAGATGCACAATTATAAAAGAAAAAATTTTCATTGAAAATAACCTTGAAAACTTGTAATGTATCCCTCAATACATTAATTTGTCATGAAATCTGGGAAATCCACTAATTTTTTATAAGTTAAAAAACATTCCTTTTAAATTTTGAAAAATAAACATTTAAATGATTATTTTTAAATGAATGTGTCATTGTTAACAAAATGAATCAATTATGTGTATCAGTTATGAATCTATATAAAAAAATTGGAAATAAAACATAAGATAAAAAAATTAGTTTCACACATAATCATAGCTTGAAATAATCAATGGATTAGAAGTTCAACCCAAATAATAGAAATTGGGTTAAGAATTCCATTACCACTTTGTAAATAGTCAAACCGTATGCCCCATAAAATTAATGATCATAAAATGAAACATTTAATTCTACGAGGATAAATATATTCATGATATGATATATTAAATTGAATTATTTACTCTACACACAATAAATAAGGGTTGAATAATGAATATATCTCACATAAGTAAAAGTGAGACGATAAACCCTTACCTTATGTCAGAAAGAGTTATGAACTTTTACTTAATGTACTGGATAATAAAATTATATTCATTAATTACTTAATTTATAACCTATTTAATATAAATTTTATTTATTATAATTTTATTATGTTCGTTTATGTCCATTTAAATGAGTTTTAATGTTTAATTTCATTGTTCTGGAAGAGTTTGTTTCATGGTTTTATGGTCAGTTCCCTTGAGTATAAATACGAGATTTCTTTTCAAATGGGAATAAAATCTCCAGAAGTGAAATTATTTTGTATTAATGAAATTCCATAATTTTAAATGGTCTCATATATAATTTGGTTATATGGTATGGGGATGATTCATTAGATGAAATGTTGTTGAAAATGTCTCGATTTATTTTTGTAGTTTTTACAACCATCACAAACTTGTGTCATTTTATTTAATATTATGTTTATATATTGGTTCCAAAACATGATATAAATTATAATATTTATATTAAAATATAATTTAACCATAATAATTTTCTTTATGATCTAATTTTAAGGTGATAATGGAAAATTAAATCTCATCATCCATAAAGGCGGTGAATTGACCCATCACAGGTGATGTTTTCATTTTTAAAATAAAAGGAGATGAGAAGGGATTTTATGATAGATAGTCCATTATCAAAATAAAATTATAGTATATATATGATACTGGTGTTACCATTCCACTTTGTATAGTGGAGTTGAGTATAGGATAAGAAAATAAAAGAAATTAAAAGAGAAAGGAGGATTTTACCTCTTGAATATTGTCTCCTTGGGAACCTCCGTAAGACACATGGATTTGGTCTTTTGGTAAGAAAAAAAGTTCTAGGACATGAAGAAGAGGTCTGAGAAGGTAATTGGGTAGAATTTAAAAAATATTAAATACTTAGAAGGTGCGAGGATAAGGGGTGGTATTTATAGGGGAGGAGAGGGGTGTTTTTTGATTATTTTATTCATTTATTTGTTATTTTAGATCAAGACTATCAATAGTTTTGATTATTATGACTAAGTAAAATAAACAGTTCTTGTGAGATTTAACTAATTTGTGCTCACATCTTAAATGACTCAAAAATTCATGCATTTATCTTATAATGTTAAATACCATAAATTACTATATTTCACTATTCATTAAAAATTCAACTATTTTAGAAAAATCCCAAAAAAATCTGCCTAACAATTTTTTGAAGTTTATATTTCAAAAATAAAATCATTTTTATGAAAATAATTTTCTAAATATAATGAATTTATTTTTTAAATTAAATCATCATTTATTCAAAAAATTTTGATTTTAATATTATAACCAATCTTTTGACACTTTGAAAAATTAATTATGGTCTCGTAAAATTATATAATAATTATAATGTAGAAAAAATTAATTTATTAATGTATTTTATGAAAATAAATTTTCTTTTAAATCATTAAATTACTTATAAAATTATAAATAAACATTTACTTTTCACAAAAATAACAAAACTTAATTTATTATTTTTTAATTTTTTTTACTTATTCAATGATATTAATATATCATATTTTCATTTATGATAAACCTAAATTTTATTTATACATTCATAGGTGAAGTTTTTTTATAATGGATAGATTTATATTCCTAACAGTCACATTATTATTCCAACAATCATGCTAATGTTTAATAGTATATCATGGTTCATTTAAACTCGGTGTTTTGTGCAACATAAGATATCAAATAAATTAAATTTATTTAAGAAGATACATACCATAAAATATTGGGTTATTTTAATAATATTAAAAAGATGAAGATAAGAATAATAATAAATAAATAACAAGAATTAGAAGTAGAATAAATAACCAGATATCATAAATAAATGGGTAGAAAGCATATCTAATGTCATATACAAAATGATCCTAACCATGTAATACTGATATTCAAAAGGGTAAAGTACACGAGAACAAGGGAAACATGTGTATACATCATGCAATGCAAAAATTAACAAAATGACCAAGATATCTTTAATAGTATTTTGAGAAAAAGCTCATTCGTCTACTCTCGTGGTCCATATTAACATAAGAAATCAAGAATCCATAACTGGACCCTTCCCTTTGTCCCTACCTTAAATCGACAAGACTTTCTAGGTACCCATAAATAACCCAAATAGGGTGCGAGATAGACTCCTTAGGTAACCACCAATTATGTCTATAACAAATATGGACTATTAATATAAGCTGCAAAAGTGTGTAGTTATAACAAGAACAAAGATATAAAATAAGTGATGGGATCCATCCTGTAATCAAATGATATAAAAAGTAGTCAATAAATAATGAAAACTATATAAAAGAGTAAAGAATAAGCTATGGACTAATCCAATATATCAAGTGTCAAATAAGTATGGAATATGCTTAGTAATCATGTATCAGAACTATAAGGGTGAGGATATAGGACCAATGACCAAGGTATCTTCCTCAAGTCCAAAAATCTCATCTATAGTATACTAGGTGTAATATAAACCTATATGGGCTAGTAAACCAGGGCCCATGGCCAAGGCGTCCACTTTGATTCAATAAATCTCATCCTTATAAAACTTAGTAAATACTTGGGTGGAGCCTAAGGAGTGTGTCCGAGGTAGTACAACCAAGCCAGATCCAAGGTAATTGTCTGAGGCATCCAAGATATAAAATGTAAGTGGGTTTTCAGTGCCATATCATTTCACCCATTATCAATTTGATTAAAAAATTAATTCATGGGGACAATTTAGTATCTGTTCCCTCTTATCATATATATTTATCATAGTCTTCTCATTAAACATTTCACATACATATGATAATATGGGTGGACATTTTAGTTTCCATGACTTTAATCAATTATATTTAATGAATCTTAAAAGGATTCAAGGGTCTCTATTAGTGTTCATTCCCTATTTTCAATTAAAAATTTTAAATTAAATTCTAAATTCAATTCAAATACATGAGAAATAAAGAGAGCCATGTTAGTGTCAATGAATATTCACTAATAAACTCATAATTTTGCATAATACAACGGATTTTTCATTTCATTCTACAATTCCCATTTAATCCATCCCATTTTTTAATTTCATTTATAAATGAAACGGTTCTAACCAATGTAATCAACCTTCAAAAATTAATTTAATTTTTATTCGGATCCCTTTAGCAAGGGGTGAGCTCAACTCATCCCATGGGTGGCATAAATGTGGTCAATATAACAAAATCACTTAATGGGTGGTTAAGTATGAGGTTCAAAACCTCCAATATTACCTATAGGAGTAAAACAATATTTAAATCATGGTTTAAACATCCATTTTATAGGTCTATTAATTAAAGGAGAAGTACCTAAAATGTAAAACCATGAGATTTTATGAAATATTTTTTTTAAAATAAATTTAATCTTTTTAATATTTTTCCTTACACAAAACACCATATTTATCTTTCATTACACTCAACATTGAGTTTATCTTATGTTACATGAAATGTCGAGTTTAAACAAAATGTCACATACTAATAAAATATTGTTATTCAATATGATAGTTATAACCAAGACATTGGAAAGGTGGGTATGAATAAGTTTAAATAAATTATGAAAATATATTATTGACACATGCATATAAAATTATTTATTTGTTTACCAATTAATTATAAATAAAAATAAAAAACTATTTGAAAATAAAGGAAATATTTTTCTGAAAAATTATTTTTATGAAAAAAATGTGAAATAACTTAATAAATTAAAAATTCACTTCTAGTGAAAGATTTTAATTAAATATATATATTATATATTCAATTAAATGTTTAAAATTATTCTTATTTTTTTATTTATGAGAGATATGAATAAATCGAATTTTACCCTTAACAACAATATTTATCTAAAAAGTAGTTTTGTCGATTTATTACACAAATATAATAAAATTAATTTTTGACACTGTTATAAAATTAATTTTTTAAGAAGAATTTAAAAATTATCCTAGGGTTAATTTTTTGAATTTTCTAAAAGATTAATTTTTTGATGAATAGTGAAAAATATTGAATTTTAACTGAAAAATACCTTTTCATTTAAATTAATTATAAAGTTAAATTTTATTTTAAATTGGGTTTAAAGTAAAATTAGTTAAATTATATATCTATTAATACAATTTATTCCATTGGAATCAATTTCATTTTGAATATGAATATAAAAGCTTTGTAAACTTTTGAACATTTTCTCTTTGAAAACCCTCTTTCTCATCACCATTATGGGATTAATTTTAAAATAAAACTTTACAATTATGTGAATTAAATTTTTAAAAGTGTATTATATATTTTTAATCATAATATTTTAAATTATATATTAATTTCAACTTAATTTTTGATAAAAA
This sequence comes from Viscum album, assembly GCA_963277665.1. Taxonomy (NCBI): domain Eukaryota; kingdom Viridiplantae; phylum Streptophyta; class Magnoliopsida; order Santalales; family Viscaceae; genus Viscum; species Viscum album. Next base: position 1,326,037,265 of record OY728127.1, on the reverse strand, counting down.
TCAACACTGAAAAAATTAATTACGGCAGTTGAGGTAAAAATGGGTTTACCGGGGGTTAAGGTAAAATTATAAGGGATAAAAATGACCATAAACATGTATAAATAATATTTTATGGACATATTTACACCTTATAATTCAATATTTATAATATAGGGTCATTTGGAATATTTTTTCATGTGAATGAATTAAATTTAGTTTGGATTTTTATAGGAAATTTCCATGTAGTTTCCAAGTGGGTTCATTTACCCACTTACAAAAAGACACCATGAACCTCCACTTATTAACACATCACAAGATATATAGTTCGAAAAAAACTAAAAAAATCCCTCCCAATCATCCTTATGCATGTTCTAGATTTGCCGGTCCTCCCAAAATACCACCATTAGGGTTCATAATAATAGATCCAAAGGAGGTGCTTCTATGAAAAGTCAGTTTTCTTCACTAACCTCCATATTTTTCTTTATTATTTTTATACATTAAGTTATCTATTAAAATATAATATATAATAAAAATAATATCAAATATATACTGATATGTTGTTATTCTAAGTTCATGACCTACAACCATCTCCACTTCCATCAAATGGGTTACAAAATCATCATTAGTGTGTACGACTGAGTACTGCCTCACAAACTGATGTCATTAATTTTTACATTTCCACCTATCAAGGATGGTTTTATTTATTTATATATGATATTTATGATATTATTATAATTATTAAATTATTATATTACACATAACATCATAATCTTCATTATGTGGGATTATAATAACACCACCCGTGTACATGGAGGACTACTACATCGCGAAGTGATGTGATTAGTTCACGATTTACATAGATAGTAATAAGAATTGGTTTAATAAAAATATTTGATATATATTAAATAAAAATTATTATTAAATGGTAGTATATTATTTACCTTTATTTCTTTTAATCCATCAAGAAAATGGAAATAACGTTCATGCATATGTATGACCAACCGTCTCCATTAACGATGTATTTCATTTTGCATATTTAAATCTTATAGATTAATATAAAATAATATATAATGAATATATATTATATTTATATCATTTTTAAAATTATGGATATTATGGAACCATTATCAATATAATAGGATGAAAAATAAAAAATGAAAAAATACATGTAAAACAAAGTAGTTATTGCCTGAAACATGACATTAACATTAAATTTTTAATAAAAAGGTAATAAAAGGTCATAATAAAATAATATATGGTATGATATATATAATTATGTCTCTATTTTATATTTATAATAATATTATATTTATTATATAGTATGTTTGAACATGTATGATGAATGTCAAAACATATGGTTAGGGATTTATGTCTCAATTTCCCTTCGTTGAATCATATGTTATGTTATGCACCTATATTATCTTATGAGGTAAATATACAATCCCATTTACAAGTTATATCATGAATATAACTCTTTTAATTATATTTAATGTTTCATTTTATGGTATTTTAAATGGTACATATGATTCAATGTTACCAAAGTGGTAAGGATTTATGATATAATATCACTATTTATTGGGATTGTTTATGTTTATGCTTATAATGATTAAATATGATGATACATCTCTCAATAAACTCATGAATTTTCTTATAAATTATTCATTTCATGAGAATACATGTTTTCCCTTCATTTTTCACTTTTTATGTACTCAATATTCAAAAATAATGTTTTTAAAGTAAACCGATGTTATTTATCTCTTTGGTTGAAAACCCCTTTTCTTCTATATCTATATTTTTAAAAAATATTTCAAAAAATGTTTTAAAGTTCCAAAAATATTTATTAAATATTTTTCTACCCATTTTATTCTTTTCCAAACTTTTTTAAAAGTAATATTCATGTTCTTTTAGAAAAAATACCTATTTATATTTTACAAAAAACGTGAAAGTAATCATTGATTTAACTTGTACGACCTGAACAATATTTTACACCATCATAACAACTCAATTTTTAAAGATTAATTTATAAGTTTTAAATATTAGTTTCAAATAAAAGTATTTTTAAAATGTATTATTTTTTAAAAAGTGATTTTGAAAGTGGAAAGGCTATCCTTCTTAAAAAACATTCCAAATTATTTTTCATTCAAAATCATTTTCCATCTAAGATGACATACTTTGATGTTACTTATGATTTAATATGGATATGATCCAAGGATACCATTCATATTCTTTTACATAATGGTTTATTTTTTTCATGAAAATATGTTTATGAAACCCACATTTTTTCTTTGGGTTATATTATGTTGACATGATTAAATGATTATGATACTCGTTTCTTTTCTATAGGTTATGATATGATGAATTGTTTTATGAAACCCATTTATTTTCATGGGTTTTGATATGATTAATTTTCTATGATCTTTTGGAACACAAATTTATAGATTATGTGACAATTGGGACATATATATCCCTCCAATTCATTGGGAAATGATAAATTTTATATGATCTCAAAGGGTACACAAGAGGTCATACCAAGCCTAAAAAAGGGTATTCAGGAGTTTATCCTAATCCTGATTGGGTGTACAAGGGGGGGGGGGGGGGTTATCCGAAGCCAAAGGAATTTACACTAGTGGTTAGCCCAAACCTAACATGTTATGAATGTCGTGGTGGGTATTTATGGAATAATAGTTTCTATGTTTATGTATATACAAAAAATCTATGTCCTATGCAAATGTTATGATCTCATGACTCATGTTGTTTGATTATATTGTGATTTATGTCTCATGAAGTTCAAATATTCATTCCATGACTCAAGATTATGATATTTGAAGTGTAGGTTATGGTTTTCAAATGTTATTCTCATGTTCTCATACCCTTAATCTCTTGTATTTCCCCTGTTTACCCTTAATAAGCATATAAATTTACCCTTTATTATGTTTCATTTCTCCAAGTCATTAAGAAAAGTATTATGTATGATTTGTATAATAAGGGTACTAGTTATGAATAATATAGTGGTAGATGACATTTCTCACTTATGGACCTATTGTTCATGTGTCCAAGTTTCTAAAGGAACTATACCTTTATGATCCCTAGGAATATGTTTACATAATGTAATGAATATTTATCATGAAAGATGAAATATCTATATATGAGATGCCTGCATTGTTATATTTGGTATTATAGGGAAGGATTATTTAACCTTTGTAAACCATGATGAAAAAACATCATTGATATCCCTAGGTATATTTCTAAGGATATTTCTTGGGATATTTCTAAGGATAAGTATAAGGATGATTCAAATTATAGGAAAATGTCCTAGAATTTTGGTAAAGGATAGAGAAAGTGATTTCTAATAAATTACATATCCATATAGATACTATAAGTGGATGTTTCTATAGAACATAGATACCTTGGTTTAATAAATCATAAAAGGGAACATTGACCTGGACTCGATCTCCACTTGGTCTATGAAAACTGGCCTTACTGCACACCTGGTTTGACACTCTTAGGGATACACCTTATAAATTCAAAAACTATTTATGAACCATCTTGAAGGATTTAAATAATAACCAGGATAACCCAGGTTTATCCTAATGTTTGATAGATTTCAAATAAGGTGTCATTATTTAGACATTATATAGGTAATTTTTTATGATTATGTGATTTCCCACTATGAATATTATTAGTCACACTTTTATTGATGGGTTTATTAAATGGAATGAACTAAAAGGAACTAGGCTAACATTTAATGTGATAGATAATGTTTTGATAAGAAACCAAATGAGATGATGATTGAAGTGAAGGATATTACGATCATGCATTATTGGTTATCACAAAACATGATTAACAATGTGCAACTTAACCAACTCTTGGACTCACCAAATAAGAGAAGGATGGAGTTCACTAAAATTTTAGGTAGTTTAGACCATGGAGGAAAGAATATTCAGTGTCTTATATGTTGATAATGTGGGAAAAATCACTCAAGTTAATGTTCTATAGGGATGAGAAGATATTTTTGGGTGTGAAAAATAAGGACAAAAACACAAGTATTTTTGAAAATAAATATGAAAAGTTTGGTTTACACAATAAATGAGAATAATAATATCCCTAAGGTATCACTGAATATTTAATGTTTTAAATATATAAATCTTGAAATTATGAAAATAGATTCCCTAAGGGGAAAACTCATAAAGAGAATCATCAATGTTGTATGAGCATTTGTTTTGCTGTTGACAACAAATTAATAATGAATGAAAAATGAAAGGAAATAGGTGTTAAGGAATAATACGATGAATACTAGTTAATGGTTTAAGAATTAATTAGAATTATTAGAGTATTTTTGTGTTGGAATTCAAGAATCATGAATCATGAAATATTTAAGGATTATTGAGTATAAATTTTTCATTATGGATTTTTAAGAATATGTTGAATGGTACTGAAGACCTAGAAAAGTGATTTAATCAAATGGTTATATTTTCTAGAAAAAAACTTTATTTTGGGAAGGTAACCATTAATATATTTCTAATGTTAAGAAAATGGTATTTAGTTTGGATAAAGAGATGATTGATATGGTTAAAGTAAATTGGATAGTACTGATTATCTTGAAACTGATTAAGGATTTTTTTAACAAAGTAGCTTATGCTATCATTGATAGAGTTTATAGAATTTTTGGATTTAATGAATATATCTAATAATCTATGTTTTATATAAGTAATGAGGAATTATTTATGTTTTAAATAAGGTTTTATAGTAATTTAGGTTATTACCATATTTAAAGAGAATACATGATAAATGTATTCACATGTTTGGTATGTGATAATCAAGAGATACTTTATGATATATGGAGGATTAATGTTAAGTATATTTTGAGAAATTTAGTAAAATAATTTATAATGATTTAATTTTGTATGGTTTATAAGGTTAACCATTTATGGAATGGTTTAAGTTTAACTTTGTATGAGGTTTTAGAAATTAACATATTACTTAACCATATAAGGATTTATCCATATTGGATAATCAATGCTAAATTTTTTTAAACAGAGATAGGAGGGATGGATTATCATTATATTATGGATCTTGTGATCCATTAGTTATTTAGGCATAAAAAAATAATCTTCATTTCTCGGAGTAATAGATGAAGTATAAATTGATTAAAGAACTACCAAAGGATGGATTTTGTTTATGATAAAAAAGAAACCTAAGACCTAGGTATATCAAACCCTTAGAAAGGTTTGATCATATTGAGATGGTATTCTATTGATTATCACTTCAACCAAACCTATCTCATGTTTATGGTCTATTATAATTATCTATCCTGAGGAAGTACATACCTCATCCATCACATGTACTGAACTTAGAGGTCATACTGATGGAGCAAGATATTCTTTATGAGGAACAACCATTAGAGATTCAATATCGAATAGGGAACTTTCTACTAAAAAAGTCCACCAACCTGGTCAATGTATTGTAAAAAAACCACCATCTTGAGGAAGCTATGTGAGAACCTTAGGATGTAATGAGATATAAGTATTCTCATTTTTTGGCACCAAAGTGATAAATTTTGAGGGAGAAATTCATTTTAAGGGGGAAGAATTTAATACCCCAAGATTTTATGAAATATATATATATCAAATAAATTAAATCATTTGATATTTTTTTTATACATAACACAATGTTTATCTTTAATTACATGAAACACTAACTATATCTTTCATTATCACTACTGGAAAATGGACCTATCCCCACGGTTTTCCTCAAAACCGTGGGGATAGTTACCCCCTATACCCACGGTTTTGGAAAACCGTGGGTATAGGTCAATTTTCAAGACCTGTACCCACGGTTTTCAAAAACCGTGGGCATAGGGGGGTCTATCCCCACAGTTTTCCAAAACCGTGGGGATAGGTCTTGAAAATTGACCTATACCCACGGTTTTCAAGAACCATGGGTATAGGGGTACCTATCCCCACGGTTTTGAGGAGAACCGTGGGGATAGGTATAGGATCAAAAACCTATACCCACGGTTTTGAAAAACCGTGGGTATAGGTTTCCCATGTGTGCGCGGGAAAAAAAAAATTTCCGCGGGAAATATTTTTTTTTGGCGGGAGTCCTATACCTACGGTTCTTCCCTCTATACCCACGGTTTATATAACTATATTTAACTATATATATATATATATACACACATAATTGATAGTAGGGTAGTGGTAGACGCGGTACATTGCAGCGAGAAGGTCGTGGGATCGAAACCCGCCTGCGGCTTTATTTTAGGATCTATACCCACGGTTTTGAAACCGTGGGTAAAAGCCATTGACACCGTGGTAATTGGGAATGTTTTGTTGACACGGTGGCAGAACACCTATACCCACGGTTTTGGAAAACCGTGGGTATAGGCTGGGGACCTATACCGACGGCGTTCCAGCCCACAGTTCTCAAAACCGTGGGTATAGCCTATACCCACGGTTTTGGGGGCTATACCCACGGTTTTGAACCGTGGGTATAGGCCTTTTTTCCAGTAGTGTATGCACAACACTGAGATTAAACGAAATGTGATATACTATTAAAATATTATTATTTTTTATGATAGTTATCACATAGAAATTAGAATGGAGGGTATGAATAATATTAAATAAATGATTAAAATTCATGGTTTACTCATGTATATAAAATTATTTCTTTTATGGAAAAATAATTATAAATGAAAGTAATAAAACATTTGAAAATAAAGGCAATCTTTTTCTAAAAACTATTTTTATGCACACAAATGTGTTCTGCCTAAATATATTAAAAAATCACTTTTTTAAATTATTTTAATGAAATTTTTATATTATATATCCAATAAAATTTTTAAAATTTATCTTATTTTTTTTATAAAATAGATAATAATAAATCTAATTTTATACTTAAAAACTGTATTTTTATAAAAAGTAGTTTTATCACCTTTTTGCACACTTATAATAAAATTATTTTTTGAATATTTTAAAAAATTAATTTGAAAAAAAATCCATTTTTAAGCAATCATGTCAAAATTTTATTTGAGTGAATTTTTGAGAATTTTCTTAAAAGATTATTTATTTATATACAGTGAAAAATACTTAATTTTAATTGAAAACTGCATTTTTGTTTAATTATTTACAAAGTTAAATTATATTCTAAGTTTATTTTAAAGTGAAATTATTTTAATTATATATATATATATATATATATCCAATTTTGGTTATTGGAATCAATTTTATATTGATTTTAGATATAAAAACTTTGTAAACTTTTGAACATTTTATCTTTGTAAGCTCTCTTTCTCATTGCGTTTGTGGGATTAATTTTAAATTAAAATGTTCTAATTATGAAAATTTAATTTGTAAAAATGAATTAAATATTTTAAATCATAATAATTTATATTATTTAATAAGGTAAAATTAATTTTTGACCAAAATAAATAGTTAAAATGGAAAAAAACAATTACCATTATTATGGTAAAAATGAGTTTACTAGGGGGTTAAACTAAAAATATAAGACATAAAAATGGCCAAAAACATGTATAAACCATTTTTTATAGAAATATTTCCATATAAGACTTTAGAATTTAGAATATAGGGTCATTTAGAAGCTTTTGGAATGTGAATTATTTTATCATTTTTTATTCCTTTGGAAAATTTCCAAGTAGTTTCCAACTGGGTTCTTTTCCCCCACTTATAAATGGTAATCACAAAACTCCACTTATTCAAACATCTAAATCCATATAGTTTATCAAAAACATTATAAAATACCTCCAAAAAATCCTTATACCTGTAATATAGTTGATGGTCCTCCCAAAATACCGATGCTAGTGTCCTTAATAGGAGACCCAAAGGAGGTGCTTCTAAGTGAAGGTAATTGCCTTCAATAAGATCCTTCTTTTTCTTTATTATTTTTAAAAATTTAATTATTTATTAAAATTAAAAAACACCACTATATAATATACAATTATATGTTTTTATGTTAAGTTAATGACCGATAACCATCTTTACTTTCATCAAATGGGTTATGAAATCACCATCATCTGTACAGTGGACTACAACCTCACGAATCAATGTCATTCATTTTTCCATTACCACATATCACAGATGGTTATATTGTTGTATTAAATGTTTATATATTATATTTATTATATAATTATATTTTTTTAATTATTATTTCACACATACCTTCATACTTTCTATTTCTTGGGAATACGATAACGTCCCTCATGTGTACGACGAACTACCATCTCATGAAGTGATATAATTCAGTCACAATTTACATGGAAGGTAATAAAGATGGTTTTGATAAAAATATGTGATATAAATGAAATAAAAATTATTTTATAATGGTAATATATCATTTAATTTTCTTTATTTCAATCCTTTGATAAAATGGATACGACATTCATGCGTACGTACGACCTACCGTCTCCCTGAACCGTGTATTTCATTTTCTATCTATAACTCTTATGAATTAACCTAATAGAATATATAGTGAATATATATGATATTTATATCATTTGTAAAATTATAGATATTATTGAACCATGATAAATGTAAGAGGGACAAAAATAACAAATCAAAACAAACACGAAAAAGAAAATAGTTATTGCCTGAAATGTGACTTTAACATGAACTTTTTAATAAATGGGCAATAAAATGTCATAAGAAAATAATATATGGTATGATATATATAATTATTTTTATTTTATATCCTAATAATAAAATTATATTTATTATATATGAGGTTTTAATTTGTTTTATGGAAGTCAAGACTTAAGGTAAGAGATTTTTGTCTGAATTTGCCTTCTTTGAGACATATGTTATATTATGCACCTATCCTCTAATATGAGGTGTATATAAATACAATTTTATATGTTATATAATTAATATATTTATTTCCATTATATTTAGTGTTTCATTTTAGGTTATTATTTAATCGTACTTATGATTTAATGGTACCAAAATGGTAAGAGTTTATGATACAATCTCATCATTTATCAGGATTATTTATATTTATTCTTTCGATGATGAAATATAATGATCCATTTCTCAAGAAACTCATGAATTTTATTATTCTTTGTCTATTTCATGATAATAAATATTTTTCCTTCATTTTACTCTCTTTATGTAATCAATATTCAAAAATTATTTTTTTAAAGAAAATCAACTTTATTTCTCTCTTCAATCGAAAAAACTTTTTCTTCCATATCCATATTTTTTAAAAATGTTTTCAAAAATGATTTAACATTACCAAAAGTATTTATTAATTTATTTTAACCTTTTTATAATTTTAAAAAATGTTTTAAAATGAATCTTTATATTATTTTCAAAAATAATTCCCATTAGTCTTTTACTGAAAATATGAAAGGAATATTTGTTTTAACATGTATGGAATGAAAATAATTTTATGCCATCACAAACAATCAAATTTTTAAAGATTAATTATAAGCTTCAAATGTTATTGTCAAAGATTTTTTAAAATTTTTTAAATTTCAAAAAGTATTTTTCAAAGTTGAAGGGCTATCTTCCTCAAGAAACATTCTAAATAATTTATCCTTCAAAATCATTTTCTATCTTAGATTAAATCCTTTGATGTTACTTATTATTTACTGGGGATATGATCTTGATATACCATTATTATTCATTCCAGAATTTTTTTATGCTTATGAAGAAAATATGTTTATGAAACCCATATATTTTCAATGGGGTATGCTATGATGAAATGATGAAAATAATAATGAAACCCATTTTTTTACATGGGTTTTTCTATGTTGTAATGTTTTATAAAACCAATTTATTTTAATGGTTTATAATGAATGTTATATGATATTTTTGTAGAAAAATTTATTGATTATGTGTTTTGTGGGAATTATATCTCCCTCCAATTCATTAGGTATTGATTAATGTAATATGAGATCAAAGGGTACACGAGAGGTTATCCCAAGCCTGAAAGAGGGTACATGAGAAGTTATCCCAAGACTGAAATAGGGAACATGATAGGTCATCCTAGGCGTTAAATAGGTTACACATGAGTTTATCCCAAGACCAAAGCATCTACATGGGTGGTTAGCCCACGCCTAACATGTTTTGAATGCCTTGGTGGATAACATTGACATAATATTTTCAATGATTATGAATATTCCAAAAATATTTCTATTATGCCAATGTTATACTCTCATGGATCATGTTATTTTATTATCTTATCATTCATGTGTAATACCCCAAGATTTTACATTGTGTCTCTATTTAAATTTAAATTTTTTTGATAGCTTATGAGATTAATTTTTTTTAAATATTATTATTTAATTATTAAGGAATGGAGGGAAAGAATTAGATAAAGTAAATTATGAAAATATATATTTCACATGTTTATAAAATTAATTCATTGGTAAACAATTAATTATAAATAAAAACTAATTGAATATAAAAGATGTATTTTTATAAGAATAATTTTTATGCCCATAATGACATTTTATATTAATAAATTAATATTCATCACTATTAGTTAAATATATTAATTAAATTTATATATCATATATTCAATAAAATATTTTTACATTCATCCAAAATTTTTTAGAGGCATAAGATTAGAAGAAATTCAATTTTACACATAAAAGTATATATTTTTCTAAACGCAGTTTTACCGCCTTTTAATGGTGAACTTGTTTTAAATATAAATTTTGACACTTTCAAAAAGTATATTTGAAAAAATAAACATCATTTTTGAAAGAATAATATCAGCAATTACTTTGGTTAAATTTTTGATATTTTTCTGATAAGTTTCAATTTTGATGAATAGTAATGTGAGTGTTGGAATAAAAATATAGCATTTAAAAATAATAATATGGAAATTATAACAATAATATCACCTATAAAAGAATAAATAAAATTTAGGAATATTATAAATGGTAATATGATATAATTATATCATGGTATAAGTAAATAATTGTTTTAGAAATTATCAATTATGTGTTGATATTTTTAAAAAACAAAAATTCTTATTTTCAATTTTATAATTAATATAATTATTTAAAATAAAAGTAATATTCATAAAGTCCATTCATAAATTAATATTTTTTTTCTTATGATTATAAGATAATTTTGTGAGACCTTAATTAATTTATCAAATTGTTATAAAATCAGTAATAATTTTAAAATTAGTATTTTCCAATAAATAATGATTTTAATTAAAAATTAAATTTATCATATTTAGAAAATTATTTTCATAAAATAAAGTTCATTTTTTTTAATTATACACATCGAAAAATGGTTAGGTTTAATTTTTGGGATTTTTCTAAAAGAGTTGATTTTTAGTGAATTGTGAAATGCAATAATTTACGGTATATATACATTATAAGTAAAATACACTATTACTTAAGTCATTTATGATGTTTTAACCATTTTTTTTAAATAAAATCCACTAGTTACTATAATTATTCACAATAATAAATACTTTTCATAGCCTTGAAACAAAATAATAATCAAATGAATAAAATATTCAAAAAACACCCCTCTCCTCCCCTATAAATACCACCCTCACCACCTCTTATCCTCAAACCATCCAACCATTGATACTTGTATAAATTATGCCCAATAATCTTCCCAATACCCTACCCCATGTCCAGGATATATTGGTCTCAAAAAAATACAAAACTCAATCCCCTTAAGGAGGTTCTCAAGGAGGAGAATTCAAGAGGTAAAAATCCTCTTTCTTTTCTTTTATTTTCTTTTCAAATTCTTTTATTTTCTTATCCTTCCCTTAGATACCATATCCAAAAGACATGATAAATTCAATATTAATTAAATACTATAATTAAATAATGTTAATGGAAGATCCATCATCAAAATCCTTTCTCTCTCTCTTTTATTCTATAAATGAAAACATCGCTCGTGATGTGCCAATTTATCGACATCATGGGCAATGCATTTTCATTTTCCATTATCACCTTCAAGGCAGGTCATAAAACCATAAATATGGTTATAAAATATTTTATTATAAATATTATATGTTATTTAGCATTCTATAACCACTATATATACATGATATTAATTAATAATAGAAAACTATTTCGTAAAGATCGAAAAACTACCAAAATGATCTAAACGATTATCATTAAAGTTCTTTTTAATGAATCATCTTCAGATGTTGAAACAAAATAATATATAATAAAATTAAATATTATTTAATTTCATTAATAACATATAATTCCACCTATTTTATATGAACTTTATTACTTATAAATAGACAAACTGATCCTGAAAACCAAGAAAAGGAATGCTCCCAAACGATGAAGTTAAACTCTATAACTGATCAGAAGACCATAAATGAAATTAATAAAAATATAATGAAAAAAATTAATGTATAAAAGTTTCTTAATTAATTTATTAATTGATTTATTTTCATTATCTAGGGTGTTAAGGTCAAGTGTATAACACTTTTAGACATAAGGTAAGGGATTCTACTGGATCCTTCATTTTTTTCCTTCAGGTTATTATTTCACTATCTTTACCAAAATGTAATGCTTATTTTTTTTAATTATTATATATTCTATGAAAATTTTAAAGAATCATATATCTAGATTATTTCATCTATATTTTATGGGAAATACTTGTTTTACAAGGTTCCCTTCTCAATTATTGCCGAAATGCCAAACCGATTAAAGGGAACTTTTTTATTTCATAACCATTTTCAAGTACCATACATAATATGTTTTAATACTACTTTATATATCTTATTTCAATAATTTTTTTATGAAAATCTATATTTTTTCATTTATGGTTTTATATAAACAATTATGACAATTAAAAATGATTTTTTTAAAAATAATTCTTCTTTGAAAAGTAAAAGGGTCATTTCTCTCAAAAATTTCTTGATGATTTTGTTAGAGTATTTTCATTTATTTCAACGCCTATATTGAATTTTATACTTTATTGATATTTATATATTATGTTTATTATCTATCATCTTTTATTAAATGTTTTATGATTAGTTTGACTTTGGTTTTTCTATCTTGATACCACTCACCATACTAATTAGAATGATTAGTGATTATATTTACAGATTGGGGGAAGTTATTTACATTTCATATTTATACGTTGTTTATATCTAAACCTGTTCATATATAGAATTCATTGGACTTAGTAAGTGATAGGTAGGGCCCACTATAGCCCCTTAATGCATCTATAGGTCTCATGAGACAAAATAGACTAGGATTTTACCTATTATGTATAGTGTCTTGGCCAAAGCCTTAATGGTATGTTTATGATGTCCGCTATTAAGTATTTACATCATTATGAAACTAGTAATTAATAGTCCATATAATTACTCTACTAGTAGAATATCAATAGTTATGTTTTATTATTTATTTATTTATTCATCTTTTATTCCTTCATATTATGCTTATGATTATGTTTTAGTGGAATGAGTTGTTTTAGTTATTCACCATGCTTTATTATTTATGCTTTCATCATATTACTTACCCGTACTAAGCACATGATCTCACCAGTTTCTTATGTTCTATTTTTCCCTAGGATGAGAAGTTGTATATTATGAATGAATTTTAGGGATAATCTAGACGTTTAAGGGTTTCTCCGATGGAATTGATATGTTGTATTTCCTTTCAAGATATAACGTAAAGTTCATTTATGTAATATAGATTAAAAAACTACTAAACTGATTGGTCCTTTGGTACATGTATATATGAAAATTTATTAATGTAAGGTACTGACCCAAGTCTACTAGGGTCGATATCTTTATAGTTGTTCTTAGAGTAAGTTTAGTAGAAACCCTGGAAACTAGATTTAAAAAACAATGATTAGGGAAAATAACCCTAAGATAGAATTTGAGGATTAGAATATAAAAATATAATAGAATTTTGGAAAGGTGGATATTATGTTGATATTCTTGGAAATATATCCCTATCTTGATACTACAAGTAGATTTGGTTTTGGCCTAGATGTACCTAGTGGTAACAACTCTAACAAGGTGTCATGCGTTGGACTCTGGGTAAACTGGTACATGAAAATGAGCCTTACTCCACACCTGGTTTAACACTCCTAGGGGATATTATTAGGATTAGTCACATTTTATTTACAAAATATTATTTAGGATTTAAAGTAAATATGTCCCTAAGGAAACCATGTTTATAATTATGAGATTATCTATACATAAATTATTCAATTTATGTTAAGTATTTCAATAGTTTTTGGATTATGTATTATGTTTCATAATGTTATGATCTAATATAATATATTCCATTATTTAGAAATGGATCCTAGCAGAAGGAATGGGAACCACATTAATGCACATAATCCAAAGAGTAAGAATGACCATTTTTTTGATGGGTTTAAGAAATTATTTTGAAGGGAACTAGTATCTCAAACATTATCATCATATGAGGAGATAATATCTTGTTCTAACAAGAAGAAGAAATAGTATTTCTAAGTATTATGGATTTGGGGGGAAGAACGAGAATAATATTACAACTAGGGAAATGTTTTATAAAGGAAATAAGAGAAAAAAGTATTTTTCCACATGTGATAATTGTTAGAAGAGGAACCCTAGTAATTTATTAAGAGAAATGGGAGTTTTCTTCAAGTGTGGAGATAAAGGATACCATGCTAGTTATTATATGGGTAATATTTTTTTCCAATTTGCAATGATGAAACTTCAAGGAGATGGGGCACTATGCAAATTAATTTCCCAAAAATCAAGGGAATATTGCTCAGAAGAAGCAAAGGGATCATGATCAAGCTTATACCACTACCTTAGATTAGGAGTAATGATTAATTTTATTGTTTTTGGATTCAATAATTGTGTTATATGAGTATTTTATTAAAAAATATTAGTTATAAGAATAATGAAACATATAATGATTATACTATAGTACTTTTTTAAGGATATTAAAGAGTGTGTTGAATGGTACCAAGAAAAGTGATTTGGTGGAAAGTTGTTTTTTGGAAACACATGAATTGGGAAAGATAACCCTAAATATCTGCTTGATGTTGATGTAATAATAAATTGATGGTTTTGTGATAGTAAGGGTTACCATAAAGGTGGTTAGTGATTTAATGTTTTATATTATCTTTAATAGAATTATTAGATGTTTGGATTTAAGGAATATATTGAACAACCTAAGAATTTTATTCTTGAAATCACATATGTTTTATAATGGTTTAAAGTAGATCAAGGTAATAATATATTTGGTATATGGGATTAAGAGATACATTATTTGGGGAATATTATATTAAGATAATTTTGATAATTTAGTGACCTTCCTTCTAATTTTTTTAACTTGGAAAAACATATTTTAGACGAGTCTAAAGATTAACTACTTGTATAATGGATCAAGTTAAACTTTGGGAATTATTGTTCATTGATAACATGTGAAAAACTTCTTTTTTAGTAAAATTTTAAAGGTTGAAGGAATGAATTATTAACCATATGATTTAAAAAAGGCGATTCAGGCATGAAAAATTCATCTTGAACATTCATTTCCAGGTGTAAGGGATGATTTGGAAATTGATTGAAGCATAACCAAATGATGAGATTATTTTTATGAAATTTAAATTAATGAATTAAGTTTACTTTCTCAAGAAATTATATGGATATTAGAATAATCCCTCAACTCTAGGAAAATGTTTTTTGAAACAAAAACATTATTTATGTACTTCTCATTCTGATAAATCAATGATCTTTTAACTGATCACAAGTTTTATGGTTTTATGATGGTTAAATTTATAATGACTATGTTTTATATAACTATCCATAAAAACTTGATGGTTAGGTTATTCTTCTGTATCCACATTTTCACTTCATACAAATGTTATCCTATTTTAATTCCTAGTTTTGTGGTGACTTACACATTTCCCTTTCCATTTTATTAGGAGTATATTTTATTAAACCTATTTTTGATCTGGGTTTCCCATTAAATAATTTTCAAGTATCAACCATTTATTATTTAGAATAATTTCGAATTATGAGGATAAAATTTATTCAATAAGGGAAGAATGTAACAACCCTAGATTTTACATTATTCCTATTTTTATATTTAACTTCTTTGATAACTTACCAGCCTAAAAAATGTTTTAAATACAATTATTTAATTATTATAGTTATCTCTTATATGTTGGGGATGGAGAGAATGAATTAGATTAAGTAAATTATGAAAATATATATTACACATGTTTATAAAATTAATTCACTGGTTACCAATTAATTATAAATGAAAACCAACTAAATATAACATATGTATTTTTAAAAGAATAATTTTTATACCCAAAATGAAATTTTATATTAATAAATTAAATTGACCACTATTATTGAAATATATTAATTAAATTTAAATATTATATATTAAGTAAAATATTTTTTACATTCATCCAAAACATTTTTACATGCATAATATAAGAACAAATCCAATTTTACACGTAAAGTTTATATTATTCTAAATTTAGTTTTACCACCTTTTAATGGTAAAATTGTTTTAAATACTAATTTTTACACTTTTAAAAATTATATTTGAAAAAATGAACATCATTTTTGAAATCATAATATAAAAAATTTTCTTTGGTTAATTTTTTGTTATTTTTTGTAATAAGTTTCATTTTCGATGAATGGTAATGTGACCATTGGAATAACAATATAACATTTTTGAATAGTAATATGGAAATTATAAAAATAAACTCACCTATGAAATTATAAATATAATTTAGGCATATTATAAATGGTAATATGATATAATTATATTATAGTATAAGTAAATAAATGTTTTAGAAATTATTCATTAAGTGTTGATATTTTTATAAAACATAATTGTTTATTTTCAATTTATAATTAATATAATGATTTAAAAGAAAATAAATATTCATAAATTTTTTTGTAAAATTAATATTTGTTTATTATTATTATCAGATAATTTTGTGAGACCTTAATTAATTTTTCAAACTATTATAAAATCAGTTATAATTTTAAAATCAGTATATTTTCGAATAAATGATGTTTTTAATTATAAATTAAATTTTCATATTTAGAAAATTAATTTGATAAAATGGATTTCATTTTTGAATTTTACACATTGAAAAAAAAATTTGGTGAATTTTTGGGATTTTTCTAAAATAGTTGAATTTTTTGTGAATAGTGAAATACAGTAATTTATAGTATATATGCATTATAAGTAAAATAAACTAATATTTGAGTTATGTATGATGTAATCATAACTAGTTATAAATCACATGAACTAGTTACTATAATTAGTCACAATAATCAAAATTATTCATAGTCTTGAGCCAAAATAATAATAAAAATGAATAAAATATTCAAAAAACTCATCTCTCCTCCTCTATAAATAAGACCCTCACCACCTCTTCTCCTCAAACCATAAAATCCTCGAGAATTATATAAATTATGTCTAATAATATTCCCAATACCCTCACCCATTTCTATGAGATCTTGGTCTCATAAAAAGGCAAAAAACAATCCTCTTATGGAGAATCTCAAGGAGGAGAATTCAAGAGGTAAAAATCCTCTATCTTTTCTTTTATTTTCTTCTCATTTTCTTTTATTTTTTATCCTTCCCAAAACTCACCTATAAAAATATACCTGATAACTCCATTATCATTTATATACTATAATTCTATAATGTTAATGTAAGATCCATCCTCAAACTCCATTCTCTCTCTCTCTTTTATTCTATAAATGAAAACATCGCTAGTGATGCGTCAATTTACCAACAATAGGGATGATGCATTTTAATTTTCCATAAATGCCTTAAATTATGGTAATAAAACCATAAATATGATTAAAAAATATTTCATTATACATATTATAAGTTATTTAGTATTCTGAAATCTTTATATATACATGATATTAATTTTTAAGACAAAACTATTTCGTGAGGATTGGAAAACCACCTAAATGATCTAAACGGTTATCATTAAAGTTATATATAATTAATCATAATAATATCTAAAATAATAATAATATATATGACCATTAAATATTCTGGAAGTTCATTAATAACATATAATTCCAATTCTGAAGTATTACCCCTATTTTATATGAACTTCATTATTTATAAACAAGCGAACCGATCATGAAAACCAAGAAAACAAAAAATCCCAAAAGACTAAGTTAAAATATATAACTCATAAAAAGGAAATAAATGAACTTAATAAAACTATAATGAATAAAATTAATGTATAAAATTTTCTTAATTAATTAATTAATGGATTCTATTTTATTATCTTGGGTGTTAAGGTCATGTATCGAACACTTTCAGACATAAGGTAAGGGATTTTACCCAAACCTTCATTTTTTTCCTTCGGGTTATTATTTCACTATATTTACCCCAATGTATTGATTATTTATTTTTGTGTACTTATTATATATTCTATATATATGTTCCAAACTCATATTTCTAGATCATTTCATCTATGTTTTATGGGAAATACATGTTTTACAATGTTCCCTTCTAAATTATTTCAGATAAGAAAACCCGATTAAAGGGGATTCCTGATTTATTTCCCATTTTCAAGTTCCATACACAATATATTTTAAGAACACATTATTCATATTAATTAAATAATTTATTCATAAAAAACTATATTTGTTCATTTATGGTTTTATACAAACAATTATGAAAAATACAAATGATTTTCTAAAATAACTCTTATTTTCAAAGTAAAAGGGGTATTTCTCTCTAGAATTTCTAGATGATTTTATTAGAGTATTTTAATTTATTTCAAAACCTCTGTTGAATTTTATGATTTATTCATATTGATATGTTATATTTATCATTGACCATATTTTATTAAATGGTTTATGATCAGTTTGACTATGTATGTGCTATCTTGATACCATTCACCATACAACTTAGAATGGTTAGTGATTATGTTTGACAATTGTGGAATGTTATTTACATTTCATATGTATATTTTGTTTATGTCTAACCCCATTCATATGAGTAATTCATTTTTATTAGTAAGTGATGGGTGGCGCCCTCTATATCCCCTCTATGCATCGGTAGGTATCATGAGACAAACTAGACTGAGTTTTTACCAATAATTTATGGTGTCTTGGCCGAGGCCTTGATGGTACGTTTATGTTGTCCAAAATTATGTATTTCCCTAATTATGAAACTAGTAATTAATAGTACATGTGATTATTTGACTAGAAAAATATCCATGGTTATATTTTGTTAAGAAATTATTTATTAATCTTTTATTCCTGCATATTTTGCTCAAGATCATGTTTTAATGACATGAGTTATTTTAGTTATTTTCCATGATTTATTATTTATGATTCTATGAAATTACTTCCCCTTACTGAGCATTTGAGATCAGCCCTTTCTTATGTTTTATTTTTACTCAAAATGAAAATATGTATATTATGAATGACTTTAAGGGATAATCATGGAGTTTATGGGTATTTCAAATGGAATTATCATGTTCTAATCTAAAGTTCATGTATGTAATATGGATTCCAAAACTACTAAAATGATTGGTCCTTTGGGATTAGAGTCTTGTATCTATTCCAATATATTAATGTAAGGAACCAAATATGGGATACTCAGGTTAGGGTCTTTAGGTCATGTCTTCTAAACTTCCAATCTTCATGAAATGACTCAAGATTACGATCTTTGATATACAAGGTATGGTTTTAAAATGTTATGATCATGTTATCATATCCTTATGCTCATGTTATTCTTACATATATCCCTTTTTACCCTTACTAAGAATATAAGATCACCCTTTCTTATGTTTTCTTTTCCCATGTATGATATCTCTAAAAAGGGTGGTTGTTATGAAGATTATACTGGGAGATGACATTGCTCAATTATGGACCAATTGTTTATGTGTCAAGGTTTCCAAAGTCACTATACCTTTGTGATCCTCTGGTGCGTGTTTACATAATGTAATTAATATTCATCTTTAAAGATGTAATATCTATATATGAGAAGCTTGGGTCGTTATAAATAATGTCCAACATGCGGTACTACGACACAAGCTATAAAATACCCAAAATTTTCAGGAAAAGGTACAAAATAACTACCTTATATGTGTAGTGGATTTCTTATTCATTATTAGCCTCTAATTTGGTCTAAATTAGGAGAAATCAAAGAAATAGATTAATTTCTTAGAAATATGGAAAAATAAATTTTATGGATTTAGTATTTTTATGAAAAGATAATCAAAATAAGGAATAGAGAGGATTAATGAGCTTACCAATACACTTCCAATGCAAACAAAAGTGAATGATTATGATAGAAAATGAAGAAAATTATCAAAGACTAAGAGAAGGAAAGATGGTTAAAAGATTTAAAAGCTTAAATAAAAAATGGTTATTTTAGCCAAATTTTAAAGAGAACGTTATTTGGATGCATGGTTGGCCAAACCATGTGATAACCAGGCTCCATCACTATCTAAAGGAACCAACCTATTATATGGTTTGACTATATGATTTTTCCAAACCGTGTGCCAACCAGATAGGTTTATTGTCAATGTGAAACTACCCATGAATCTAGGTGTATGGTTAGAAAAATCATTCATATCCAGTGTGAGTCCCCACTACCATCACTATACAAATTTTCACATGTCCATGAGACCCACCTCACATAGTTTAAAAATTTCACTCCTCCTCTTATAGGGACAGGGGATTGAGCTATAAGATTTCAACTAACCATGCACCAATTGTGTGCCTTTGCCTTTTCCTCTAAAAAACTAGAGTTTCAAGATTTAAAAAGGGACCAGATTCTCTCAAAAACTTCCTTAAATATTTTCTAACTTACATTAGTAGAAAAAAATATTCATACTGAAATTTAAAGGGTTCATTACAAAAAAGAAATCTTGGATATTACATAGGATAAATCCACAAAAACTGATAATGCTAATGACATTTGTAAATTCTTTAGGCCTAACATTTTTATAGGTTTATTATTCCTATGGAAATAATAAATTACCAATGGAATAATTTTTATAGTAATATCATGGATGATTTAAGGAGGAATTATGAATTACAACACAAAACATAAACACCCTACCACCCACAAAGTAATGGTAAAACTGTTGTTTTAAACAAATAAATTCAGGAATCTAAGAGAAAAATGTCAGTACAAATAGAATTGATTATATAAAAAGGTTGGAAGAAACCTTATGGGATTATAAAAAACATTACAAAACTACCATATAAATTTTACCATATAGTTTGATTTATGAGAAGACATATCACTTAATCATGTAGTTGGAGCATAAATCTTACTAGCCACTTAGAGAGATCAATATGAAATTGGAAAAAACTAGGAAGGAAAGAAGTATACAACTTCAATAGCTTGAATAAATTAGAAGATAATATATTTTTAAACTTACAAAGAGATAACAACAGTGGACCACAATATGTTAATTCCACAGAAAATAAATTATTTTCAATAAATTAGAAAAGGTTTTATAATGAACTAAAATATAAAAAGTTATTATGCATATGATAGTAAAATAGAACTTAGAACATTATGATAAATGTTCAATGACCAAAAAATATAATTTATAGAATTAATAATATTAAAATATAACAATTAATATAGAAATGAATTGGTATGTATTCTATCTATAAAATAAATTACTTACCTGAGAATATAGACTAACTTAGGTCCTATTATATTTGAATATGATCCCTTAGGTACCCATGTTGTACACTGATTAGTTCTTTGAACATTAAAAATATATTTAGAAATATTATCCTTTATATAAGAAAAATAATGAACATATTTTAAATTAAAATCACTTGTTGAATGACCAAAATCACCACATTTATAACATATAACTAAAGAAATTAAATATGATTTTTTTAAATTTATTCTTGTAAATTTGAGGTAATATTTCATGAAAAAAAAAATTTCCTACTTTTTGTATTTTTTTCCATCCTTCATAATCTAAAAAAATATTCAAGAGTTTGACTTGTAATATTGAACTTAGATAATGATTCCTTTAAACTTAAAAATTAATCATTAAGTTCTCTATTCTCATTTTGAATGATTTCTAAATCATCCCAATTTTTTTTCTTTCATACATGATGTGGAATTCTTTAAAATATTATTCTATTTTTATATCTTAGATAAATTATCTTTCATAACCTTGAATTCTACCTTTTTATTATTGTACTTAGAAATAATATCATTTCATTATTCATTTTTCAGAAAAATATTATTATTCTTTTAGTAACTTTATTATGATACTTAGTTGACTTATTATATATTTAATGGTTTTTCTATTTCTTCTTGATATTTATCAAAAATTTAATTTGACTTAATAATTCTAGATTTATTACAATCAAAATAACCCTCCCAGAAAAAAATGTGAATCATAATTACCACTAACATTACTGAAATCCATTAAACATGTATTAGGAGGCTTTAAAAAATTATTGAAATTTGAATCTATTACCTTTGAATAGTTTCCCAAATCACTTGAATAGTGTGAGTATGTAGGTGAGAAATTTACTTTATAATTTTTTTCATTAAAGTTAGGTTAACTATTTGCTTCTCACTTCCAAAATAATAAGTTGAGTCTGATTTTTTAGTGCACCTCCAACCTCCAAATAATGATTTTTGTTATTTCATCTAATAGTTCTTATGTTTTCTCAGGTGCTTCAGTTTTATAAAATCTAATTTAATATACCCCATTTTCCTACAATCATAACATGTTATCTTACATACCTAATTATATAACTAGTATTACCTTTTATTTTAAAAAATTTATTATATATATTCTTTCATCCTTACTTAGATTCTATTATTTTCTTCCTAAGTCCTTGAATACATTTATCAACTAAATTATATATCTTATTTTTCAGAACTGGATGAATATGCACCATCATTAGAAGATTCATACAAAACATTTTTAGATGATTTAAAATAAAATGACTTATTTTTATCATAATATTGAATATAATTAATCTTTAGATACATTTAGTATTGAAATAAATATCAAATGAGTTCATCCATGGTGTATTTAGTGAAATATTTACTTTCTTTAATATTCACCTTCTTAGAGTACCACTTTTTTATATAAGGTTTGAAGTATCCATTTGATCAAAACATTAGTTTTCATGGTTTCTATAGGGGAAACCACACTGTTTATGATTTTATTAAATATTTTATATATCTCACCAATTTTTTATTCATCAAACAATATAAATTCTTGAAAATAAGCACTATGAATACTTAACATAGTTCTATTTAGTTTATCAATTCCTTAATGAGTGAATTTTAAAGTCCTCCAAATATTTACAATAATTTTACAAGATGAATTATGGATATAAACACTTCTGATTAAATAATTTTTATTACCAACCTTAAAATTTAAAATATATTTTGTATCATCAATACCAGTAAATGTTTCAATTTCATCATCAGGTAGTTCATAAGGTCTATCCATTATAATCTAATATTCAATAAAAATATTTTTAAAAAATACCTCAATTTGAACCTTCCAATACCCATAATCACTTTCATTAAAATGGGTTGGTCTAATAGGATTTAAGAACATAGTTTCATGACTTTCCATTAAGGAAAATATATCTTCCCTTGGAATAATATTTCTAGGAAATAAAGTTTATCTCAATAATAAAAAACAGATAGAGCTAAACTATCCTCTCAAGCTACTGGCTTCTATACCAATTGTTGATCCTAGATATGTGGAAAATCTGCTATAGAGGGGATCGGGGTGGATATACCTTTTAAAATTTTAAAAAAAACATATAACATTAGATTATATTATAAACTTTCATGTGCAATATATTAAGCATTAAAATATTAAGTGTAGTGTTCAAGCAGATAAATACTGTAATAAAATAAATAATAAGAACACAAAGAATTTTATAGTAGTTCAAATCCTAATATCCTGAATCTACTCTTCAATAACTATATAACTCAGTGAGATCAATGATATCCACTAAAATAAATATTAAACACCTTTTACATAAGATAAAACCCGACCTATATCTACCTTTAATCGGTATAGAAAGAACCCAATATTTTATAAGGAAAAAACCTTACCTCTTTATTTTTATTAGGTTAAAAAATAAAAAACATCTAACTAATTTTTTATCAGGTTCACGTAACTATGACACTATATTTTTATGGATACAAAACTATGTGTGAGTTGAGTTACAACTTGATGAAAAAAAATTACAATAAAAAAATATAACACAAAAAAATATAGAATAGATAAACCAGATAAATAAGAACAAATGAATTCTAGAGTAGAATTTGTTATTATCATACTTTTAAGAATGAATAAAGAAGAAAAATACTCAAGTTTATCCACATGACTTTAACACTTTAAAAACATCAGTGTATGAATTATGAAACTCAGAAAATTTCACAACACTTTAAATAAATCTCTCTATTGTATTTAAAATTATTTAAAATCATTACTATTACTACTTGTTTAGCCCTATATTTAAATATGATTCTACAATAACAAGTTCATCAATCCCATGATATTATTCGCACAAAAATTTCTTGAGAACCAATCCTATAATTCTATATTTAGAAATAAAAAAAATAATATTATCATTTACATGTGTATAGAAAAATCATGTCATTAATCCATTATCAGACAATTAAAATTCACTTTTTATGGCATAATTATTTTTAATATGAATTTTAAAAATCAATAAAATAGTTAAAAAAATCATATAGTCATACAGTAATCAAAAAATAAAAGAAAAAATTAGAGCATCTTTATATGTTTTCACATAATTCCACCATGCCCATCATAATTCCTATAGTGGGTATACAATTTAAAAAAACAATTAACAAAGAAACTTACTATTGGAACTACAATTACATAGACTTATATATCAGGATATTTTGATATTCTTAACAAAAAAGATGAACTGCACCAAGACTAACTAAATTGGATAAGGCCACATTGAAACCCACTTAAAATGATAAGGTAATAATTGTGTTAGTGTTATTTTATTTTTCTCCATATGAATAAATTGGCCTTAATGTAAGTTTAATTTTATATGTGGCTATGTGGGTTTATCTATCTATTTATGTGTCATTTGAAACTTAGAGAATTTTTGAATTCTAATAATCTATTTTATGGTATGTGTAAAAACAATCATCAAATTTCATAAGATACTAAAGGTAATATGAATATATATGAAGTTTTAAACCTTAATTTCATTATATTTAAAATTCAAACATTATAAAAAAACATTTAAAGATCATTTATTAAATATAAAAATAATTTTAGATAAATTATTAAGAAAATGTAAACAAATGATAAAATAAAAATTTGACCAAATTCAAAGATCACCAATATACCTAAGTTCAAACACAAACAAGTGGAACACTCTTAGGTTTCTTAGGAAACAAAATACTTGATTAGAAATTTCATGAGTAAACTATCAATGGATTATTAATTGAGTGTCACAAGTAATAGTTTACACACTTAGAAATTTTTATAGAAAATGTAGATAATTCTATAAATTTTATGCTCACCAAATCCATTAACCCTTTTGTGATAGGTGATGTGATTATGATACCTCTCATTCATTAGTAAATAAGAAGATTAAACTATTTAAAGACTATATAGAATTATAACTGGATAAACAACCCTAAACCCAAAACATTTCATCAAATTTATTTCAATCACCTTGTTTAATTTGATTTCAAAGTCAACCAATCAAATCAATCCTTTTTCTAACTTAAAAGTGAAAACTTATTTTGATAAACCCAATATGGAGAAAACTATTGGTTTCCACTATATACTATATTAAAAACAGATTTAAATATATTTTCAAACCACCCATGATAGGTGTATCAATGGTCAACCCATCTAATGACCCTATTATGATGTATGAAATTTATGTGATAAGAATGGTTTATTTGTTATACCATGGTATTATTTATTTATGATGGTTGGAATTATGATATATTTCCATGATTCATTAACATTAAAGCTTTTTCTTGAATATATATATTATTTACTTGTTAATGTCAATTATTTTATTGATGGAATAGTTTCCCCATTGGTTATTATCCATCCATCACTATTATTCAGTATCCTCTAATACATTGGAAGGCATGCCTGAGGTCATGATATGATCTATCTCATAAGTACAGATAGGATCTTTGGAATGGATGTTATAAAACGGTATCAGAGACATTGTTTTTTTGTTTATAATTATTATATATAGATATTACTAGTTGATACTTGGAATAGAAGTCATATTTGTTATTGGATAACAACATTATGGGAAAAAATCCATGTTACCAAATATTTGGGATTGTGATGATTTATTTTTGTTGTTAAAACCAGGTTATTTGGTATGAGACAAGTATAAATGCATCATACTTATCATTTTGGTTCAAGTGAAACTTTCATGCTTATATCTGATTATAAAATGGTTAGAAATGGAGTTCAATTGATTCAAGTATTAATAACCTTATTCATTATTTTATTGAAAAAAATATCAATGGAAAATTAATTAATAGAACCCAAAATTGAAAAATTCCTTGATACTCATTGTTTTATATTGGTGTTAGTGATATATACACACGTATATGAGTGGTATGGGAATGTGGACACCTCAGTGAAGATAGAAACCTAAAGGAGTTCACTAATAGATGATGCCGTGAGTTATGATATATGAAAGCATGTATATTTCTTTATGACTTATGAAATTTATGAGATATGTGGTTTATAGGTTTAGTGGAGATCTTGGTGATGATAAGGTATGATATCAGATAGAGTGAGTAGTGATTTATTTGTCTAACATGTCACTTTACCTATTTTTTCTTGAGATAGGTTATAATATGTGGGGATATACCTTGAGGGTTAGTATATTCATTATAATTCCATGATATGATTTAATTATGGATAATTTGTTTTGTGAAAATTTAATGATACATGAGTGATGTGTATTCGAGTGAGTTGTCTAAACATGTGGATTGCTGCAGGTTGGTTTTGGATAAAAGCACATATAGTGCTTTGTGAGGAATGTGATTGATATGTGTGGAATTGATGGCCAGATAATCAAATGGTTAATACTAGGATCTATGTAATATGACTCATAATGACATGAGTTGAGTTATATTTCTAGTTAGTATAATAGTGTATACCTACTTGTTGAAAGAATTCAATATATTCTAAGACTCTAAATATTCTTGAAATACTTTTTTTTATGTCATGACATTCCCTATGAAACATTAGTGATTGATCACACTTAGAGTGTGAACAGACATGATTTGATCTATTAAAATGTGGGTGACACCTCATTTTGGATTATAAATGGAATATGACACTATACGTTGTGTTTATTCATCACGTACGAGGTAGAGAATAACCTAATTTAGGAATAATCAAATATAGAATAAACTATGATGATTGATGGAATGGGATATGACTAGTGTAGAAAATGAGATCTATGTGATGTTATTAAGAAAATTACCAAGGGGTTATATAGATTACTGTTAAGTAAAAATAGTTGGTTTATAATAGTGAGAGGCATGACCTATTGAATATTTCTAATGGAATAGATACTTCTGATAAATTCTTTGAAACCCCAAAGAGATAAGTAAATTGATGAATTTTTTTGGTGAAATGAGTGAGTGTACCAATCATGCAGAGATTGAGAATTAGTGAAAATTGTTAAATTTTTCATGTGATGATTTATAATTTATAGCAATAGGAAATGTGGTAATCTCATGGAAATGATTATAGTTAATATTTTTTGGGTATATCCATTGAGACTCATATATTTTGGTTAAAAATAATTTATGGTATGGGAAAACTATTATATAGAGACCCAGAGAACATTTTTATCCTTTAGTAAGGAACATTAGATGGGTTTATTTAGATAAAATGATTTTGGATTTTAAGCGATGATATTTATGTGATAATGAAAAATAGGATTGTTAGTTCTCATTGAATGTGTTGGGATAACTCCATTAATTAATTGATGATGTGACCCCTTTTTTGGAGAATATTAGTGAGCATCGAGGGTGATATAATAGAAAACATAGACCAGTGAAGTCAACTATAGTGGTTTGGAATAAATTATTGGTTATATTTTTAATATCACTTGAGGTGACAAAATTAGTTGGTGATACACTATATGATCCATTTAGTTATGGAGAAAGTCTCCATTATTGTTTAATGGCTATTTCTTTTTTATTAATGATCCAATTTGATGAAAGGGAAACTAATTTAGTTACATCATTCACTGAATGATCAAGGAATATGATGAATCATAACTAGATATTTTAAGAGAAGAGATAGTTCTTATAGTTCCAGTACACCTGTAACTTGACTTCAACCAGTTAGATACTTGAAGATAATAATAATGTATAAGAAATAATTGACTGGTGAAGTTCATTATAGATATATAAGGACACTTATTAGGGATTAAAATAATTATGGTGGAATGTTTTTAATGACTCACACTATCAGTTGTCAATGTAATCAAGAATGCTCATATTTTTTTGGAGTGGAATCTATGAGGAATTATATTTTCAAAATAAGATAATGTTGAAAATTGTTTTAATATTTCTTGAGAGAATAAAAGTAGGGTTTTAAATGGTGGATCTTATGGAAAATCATGGAGAATTAATTTCATCATGATATGGGAGAATTGGTAATAATGTATTTTTTTAGAATCCTATCAAAAAACAAATGTTCCAGCAGACATTCTATAGGGGTCCATTAGGAGCCTGATGGAAATCCAAACCCCCACTTTATGTTGGATCCTTTTCATTATTAATAACACCATTCTAATTTATTAATTTTTAATAGACTGGTGGGAGGGAGAGGGTCTCACTGGAACCTTCTTCACTTCCCCTTATTTCCCTTGATCCCTGGTGGTCCATTGTATTTTTTATCCACTATTTAGGTAAGGCTTCATACAACTAGTCTTTTTCATCCTTGATTTTTTTTCTCAATTAGGTATTTCTATATAATTTCAATATATGTGGTGAAATTTGATGAATACCAAGTATATTTTTTCATATAATTCCTTGAGGAGGTTTGAGAATGAGTAATGTTTTCCATTGGATATTATTTCATTGAAGGCAAGTCACCCTGAGAATTATACTATATTTTTCATCAATTTTATTTAAAATTGATGATAAATTGAGTTATAAGTACTATGAACATTTCATAGATATCCTCATATCAATGGTTTTGATTTTGAAATCATTGTAATTTTAATGTGTTTCAATGGAATTAACATCATTTAAAGGGGTTAATTATATGAAAATATTTAGATGAATTATATTATTTTATACTTTATATATAATTTCTTATACTATGTGATATTCTAGTGGGGTTAAGTGGGTGTAATCAACTTGAGTTACAACTTATGGGTCTTATATAGATGTTAGGGAACATGAATTTCTTAATAGGGTTATGATGGATGGTCTACACACATTCCATTGAATATGAATCACTTTGTGACTTTGTTTTGGTAGTGATCTTGGAAAAATTTAGAAAGGAACCTAAAAAGTTTTTTTAAATTCTAGAAATGAATGAGTTCTCCGGCGACATTTTTTGTGATGATACACAACATTCCATTGGAATACGTGAGAAATATATGGGTTAGGATATATGTTTAATCAAGTTTTCATATAGTATGTGGGTTTATCAAGAGGGGTAAATGATAAATTAGTTATGAGATCATTATGAGTGGTCTTGTAAATCATAGAGTAAATTCTACTAAGGGTATACTAGTTATATAGTCACATGATGACCAGTTCTACATGAGGAATTATGTGTGGGAATAGTCCAAGTTTCGTCTTACATGACAAGTCATTTCTTGAGGGTAACCCATGAGTTAAATAGGGATAAATACTATAGACCAAGGGTGTTCTTGTGTGATTATGAGTGATGATATACTAACAGTGTAATATATTTCCAGCTAAAAGATTCTAGGTCTATTTTGAGACCATTGCCGTGGTAATATTTTGTTATGGACTAAGGGCCCACATCACCAAGGAGGTGATTACCCATATTATGAATTCCTATTGGGATGGATGCAACCCATACTGAGAGTATAGGGATACTCAATTGATGTGATGAAATAAATATTATTATTATATATATAGAAGATTGATATTCTGTGATACATTATGTACTGGGTCCAATGGTTATTAGTTTAGTTTTAGGGTTTGGGGAGTGCATTTACCTATGAATGATATTGTTTATCCTAATGTTTTTTATGCGATACACTATTCAATACAAGGATATAGATACATACATTATAAAATCTTTATTTGGTGTATGTTTATAAAAATTATGAAGCTATATTAAATCCTACCAATCCTTCTATGGTTTGGATGGGTTTGACGTTGGTCACTTGGTGATTACAAGTTTGGATAGATTAAAAACATGACACTCGATAATAACTAGTTTAGACTAGTTAGAAAAATTATACCCAATTATTACTCATTATACATCTTATATATATAAAACATAGTTATTACTAGTTTGTAAATGTTGGATACATGACACCAAATCATTAACAGCTCAAAAAGGTTAAAATCTATCCATTAGATCATTACTTATTTGGATGGATTGGATATATACTACTGAGTGATTATTATTTTAATGGGTTAGATGAAGACCACCCAATAATTAATAGTTAGATGGTTTGGATGTATGAAACTTTATTGCTACCAATTGGATAGGTTAGATATTGGAAACTTGATGATTAATGGTTTGGATGAGATAACACAAGTAATTAGACAATTACCAGTTTGATGGGTTGAATGAAAACCAACCTAGTATCCAATGATTACTAGTTTGATGGGAGACCACTTTTCCAACCAAGTATCATAATATTACATCAAATGACATGAAAATATGAAATATGGATATATACCTTATTGATCAATTATTGGCATTGGTTGAAGCAGGAAGGTTTGATTTTTGTGGAAAATTGTTAAGTAAAAAATTACTTGACATATTTGATATGTAATATGTGTTACTTATTTTTTATATTATACCATTTAAAAATTTTCAATTTAAATAAATAATTAGTATTTATAGAAATATTATAAATGTTTAAATGGAGGTTTTTAAGATAGATATTTTGGTGGAAAAGAAACAAAATTAGTTTTCAGGAATTGTGTAAAGAGGCGGTGATGGAGGCTACCCTAGTAATCCACTTGAATCCTAGTAGAGGCCATAAGAATTATAATGGTAAAATAAGTGTCCATTGGTCACCCCACCATAAGTTTGGTAGCTGGATATTGGGATTCCAGTAATCCATAAAAAGTCTAGTGAATCCCAGTATAGTTCCAATGAGGTTTCTTATCTCCACTTTATGAGGGGTAGTTTTGTAATTTTAGGATTTTATCTTTTAAAATGTCAAATGGGTTTTCCCCTCCCACTAAATATGAGGGTGAAAATACACTCCCTTTGATCCCATTATCCCCCCTCCTTCCATATTTGATATACAAAATCAAAGAGAATATTGGTTTAAAGATTATGTTACGTTCTTCTCCACTCATTAACTCCTTTTCCTCCCCCCTTCCCATCAAAAAATTTGAATTTTTGGTATATAAGGATTTTGATTCAATTTCAACTATCCATGGTGAAATCAATCTGATAAAAATAGTATGTGGATGAAAGAGGAATCCAAGTGAGAATGATTTCTCATGGTTTCATCTAGTTTTGTGAGAGATAAGTCAAAAATTGGTTTTATATTTAAATTTGAACAAAAGTTAATGTATTAATTAGTAAAATAAATTAGGGATTTTATATATGATAGTTATGGATGCTCATGAGAGATGATATACACTGATTTTCTTGAGGTTATGATGAGAATTTATTTTCGTTTATGTTTTTCCTCGATTATACCTTGATTTAAAATGAGAAATTAATTATGTAAATTGATTTTAAGTGTATAGCAGTTGATTATAGAGTCTTTATATTGAGTTATGGGTATATGGATGTTGATGATGACCAATAATGGTTAAAATGAGGATTCATAAGATGTGTCATAATGGGGAACTCTATAATAATGGTAGGTAGTCCTTAATATTACCTCTTTACATGTTTATACTTATATTTTATTACCTATAAGAGTAGGTAAGTATGTGTGATCTAACAAAGAGTAAACTTTGGGAAAGATAAACTATGTGATGAAAGGCTATAAAATCCTTTTAGACTCATAAAAAGTCCTCTAGAATTGTGTGTTTCTTTTATAGGCATTGATGGTTATATCATCTATGTGTAAGGCATGGTAAAATTGGAATTATATTAAATGTAGGGTTTAAATATTTGAGGAATGACTCAAATGACCTTGGAGAGTCATGTATTAGTAAGTGACAATCACCTAGAGTAATATATAGGGATAATCCCCTTTATTGTTTTGGAATTAGTTATATGATATGTAAGAATAAGTGTGCAAATGAGTATGACCTGGATTGAAACAAAGAGTGAATTTCTTACTTCCCGAGTGATGATTATGGATTACCTAGGTCACGATAGGTCCTTTAAACCTCATTTGTTGAACACATAGACTTAAATGAGCATGTTTCATTATTTTAAGTGGAAATAATATTAGAAAATGGAACCATGAGGGGTCCTTTTGTCCTTAAATTTTTTTTCATGAACCTTGTGTGGTGTACATTAAAGTCCCTTGAGGTTGAGAAGCTCTTGGTTTATCTAGAAAAGTGTGGATTGGCCATTATGCAGGGGTTGGTATATTTATTTACCACCTTGTTACAACCCTTGTAAAATTGGTGATGGTATGAAATCCAATGACACTTTAGGGAATGAAAGGAAAAATATTTATGACCTTGATATACAATATCGGGGGAATGGGTGCTCTTGGGGGTAATCTGGTTTTCTGAGATCAATTTATATAGTGATAATTTCTTCACTATGGTCATGATTATTGTTATTCTATGTTGATAAATCATTCACCTTGCCTACAAAGTTTGTGATATATTTTAAATATTTCTTTTTTATTTTATGGTGATGAATCATTCAACACAAATCTTAATTTATTTGTACATTATCCAACCTAATATATAGTTGGCAAAGTATCCCTCACTTTATGGGTACATTGGTGATGCCTCATTCACCACTTGTGAAAACTTGTTCACCAGATATTTTTATTGCGGAAATTTATCATTCACCCTTGGTATGTGGATATGTGATACATCATTCACTTTGACTTAATTATTTGGTGATATATATTTCACATTTTTATAAGGATTGGTGATATCTTGTTGACCTTGAGTTAGTGAATTAATGATATATATTTAACCTTGGAGATGTGGATATGTGATACAATTTTCACCTTGAGATTGTGTGTCACGACCCGCCCTCGGGGCCCGTGCCGTGACTACCCCAAGCCCGCCTTCCATAGGCCAGGGGCTAGCGACTAGCACCAAGGCGTAATTCCTAGTAAAAGGGAAGGCATTGCCTTTGAAAAGTAAACAAACACCACAGAGTAAGTAAGCGGAAAAGTAAACACTAAGTAAAAACAGAGTATAACTGAAAGTGAGGAAAAGTAAATGGTCCAGTATACAAACCCAAACTGAAAGTAAAGTACAACTCGAAAGGGAAAACAACAACTGTAAAGTAAAAGCCGCTACACCGAGATGTCCACTGGAAATCCCACCTGAAGGGTGGGTACAGATAGCTCCACTACTCCTCGGGTCCCGCCGTCCGCTCCGAACACGTTCCGTCCAGTGGTCCACCTCCAGGTACCGTCCTGCTCTGCAAGCCTCAGCCAAGATCAACGTTGTCCGTCGTCTACAACCAACACAACGTAGTGCGGGCATAGCCCGTGCAGGGGTGAGTATAAGCTACTCAGTAGGGACCCCGAGACCCCCGAAGGTCTCCCAAAATCCACAAAGGATAAACCAAAAAAGATAGATACAACACGAAGTAACAACCGACACTGCTTAGGTATATGCCCATACATATACCTAAGTCATCAATTCCAATGCGCTCCAACCTCCGAGCCCAAGTACAACTCAGTCCACACACGAAAGTATACGTATTCCACACAGGAAAGCAAAACGAAATCCACACAGGATAGTACAACACAATCCACACAGGAAAGCAACAAGATTCATCTCACACAGGTATACTTCATCGAAAGAAGATAAAGATGATCTCTGATCCATCTAAGTCATCGGACCCACGAAGGATCGATAGGTAACTAACCCCCACAAAGACCCACACAGGATCGGGCCCACACAGGACCTGTAGGCGCTGGTTCACACAGGACCACTGAGCGCAATGACCCACACAGGATCGGACCCACACAAGATCGGGCCCACACAGGACCTATAGCACTGATCCACGTAGGATCGCTGAGTGCTGTAGTCGTCGTCGAATCCACCAAGGATCTCTGTACTGTCGTCGTCGCAGTCACAGTAGCAGTAGCAGTAGCAGTCACAGTCGCAGCCAGCACTAGGGTTCCCGCACACAGCAAGCTCGTTCGGGAGGGTCCGCTCCACGAGCCGAGAGTCTGATACATCAACTGTCACAAAGTCCAGAGTCGATGTATCCAAAAGTTACGTATCGCCAACAGGAACTCAACACAACAGACGGCGCGTCGATCGGACGCCTGATCTGAGAGTTATTGGCTTTTTCGTCCGAGGGGCCCGGTTGGTTTTTAAGGAAAAACCAACCCGACCGTACTCCACCTACATCCAAACCTCGGGAGGAGTATGCCAAAAGATCCGTCTCACAAAGAGGAATCCAACAAAGCTGACGACACGTCAATCGGACGTCCATAGCTTAAGATATGAGTGTTTCCGCTCCGAGGGCCAGGTTGGTTTCGTGTACGAACCAACCCAGCCGAACACAAAGTATTCCGAAACCTTGAGTGCGATATACCGAATCGACCGTTTCGATCCAAGGATCGCATCGCCTCTGACGGTTCGTCAATCGGAGGTCTGTAGCTCAAGTTATGGCCAAAAGACCGAAGTCGATTCGAAAACGGGGGGTCCGGGTCCGGGCCGACCCGGCCCGACCCCCCCTGGGTCAGCCCGGGTCCGACCCGGCCCGGCCGGCGGCGCGGCGGCGCGGTCCGGCACGGCGGCGCGGCCTGGGCGCCGCTCGGGTGCCACGCGCGGGGGGCAAAGCCCCCGCTTCTCCTGTGGCGGCGCGGCTGAAAGCCGCGCCTTTGAGAAACCGGCCCCCCTCGTGGGGGCCTTCCTTTGAGAAAAACGGGGGGCCACCTTCCCCCCTTTGTGAAACTGGCCCCCCCTCTTAATGGGGGGGGGGGCATTCAAGCTGGCCGGGGGAATTAAATTCCCCCGGTTTTTCCCCTTCCGGCTTGCCCGACCTGGCCGGCTGGTTCTCCTTCAACGGGACCCGCAAAGCCGGTCCCCTTCCGGCTTCCGACACCGGCGGCCCGGCTGGCCTCTGGTCTTCCCGTTTCCTCCGTGGCCCAGAACCGGCCGCGGTCTTCATCGTCCGACGCGGTGCGACGGCATCGCGCCCCTCCGCCGCGGCCCCGCTCCGGCCACGGTGCCTTCGGTTTCCTTCGACGCGGCGCGACAGCGTCACGTTCTTGATAAACATTCCGCGGCGTGGCGCGACGACACCGAGAAACTATAGCCATGCGATTCCCGTGTGGTACGACGGCACCACACCATCTCATTCATCCATAAGAAGAAAAAAAATAATATTCAAGAACAGAGGGGGGATTCGGCCGTGTTTGTGCGGTCCGGCCCCCCTCTCGTTAGATGATAGCACATAAACAATTATCCTCAAGATTGTCATGCTAGAACCAAGAACGAGAATAAATAAATAAGAAACATCAAACCCCTACCTCGGTTTCAAGATCGATGATCGTCAACGACCCGCGGAAGACGAGCGTCGCGGTGGTCGGCGTCACGGAAGAAGGACGTCGATGTCATGAAGCGAGGATTCAAAGTTCTTTGACGACGATTTCGTCGCGGGAAATCGTCGCAGGAGAAATGACGCGGAAGGAGTACGTCGTCGGTGTCGCGGGTATGGCGTCGCGGAAGACGATTCCCGAGAACGTGGCGTTCTTCGTCGATGCTCGAAGGTTCTTCGCGTTCTTCGTCAAAGTTTGAAGAAGAAGAAGAAAGAGCTCTCCAATCCTCTCAAGAGCAAAGGAAACCAACCCAAAATAATAAAATAAGCTTAAGCTTATTTTATCACACAACCTTCCTCTTAGAATTTCAAAGGTTTGAAATTCAAATTAACCCTCCTCAATTAATTAAGCCAAGTTGTCATGTTATTAAAAGAGGAGTTTAAGGGAGTTTTAAAAAAAAGAAGGTGAAGAGTTATGTTTCGTGTGGGCCCCACCACACTTAATCCTCCCAAGGGAGGTTAAGTGGATGTGGGTCCCACTCTAACTCCCTTTGGGAGAAGTTAACCAACAAGTTAAAATAAAAATTTGTATACCACGTCGAGGTGAGACCCGCAATAAGACGTGGTCGCCATCCTGGAACTCTAGTGGCCTCCGCCTCCTGTCAGCGTATGACTTCTGCCGGCTCTGAGCTGTCCTCATCCGCTCCTGGATGACCTGGACCTTCTCTGTCGTGGCCTGGACCATCTCCGGTCCCACAAGTGCTGACTCCCTAGGGTCTGTCCAGCACAAAGGAGATCTACAAGGTCGGTCGTACAACGCCTCATACGGTGCCATCCCGATGGTGGAGTGGTAGCTGTTGTTGTACGCAAACTCCACTAAGGGTAGGTGGTCCTCCCAGCTACGACCAAAGTCGAGGACACATGCGCGGAGCATGTCCTCGATAGTCTGGATGGTCCTCTCCGTCTGACCATCTGTCTGAGGGTGAAAGGCTGTGCTCAGACGTAGCTGCGTCCCAAACGCCTCCTGTAACCCCTTCCAAAGCTGGGAAGTAAAGCGAGCATCTCGATCGGAGACGATAGATGATGGCACGCCGTGGATCCGCACAATCTCCTGAACGTAGAGACGTCCCAAGCTCTCCACTGAGCCCTGCTATCTGATGGGTAAGAAGTGTGCCGACTTGGTGAGTCGGTCAACAATCACCCAAATGGAGTCGTGACCTCTGGAAGTGCGTGGAAGTCCAGTCACGAAGTCCATAGATGTTCCGTCCCACTTCCACTCCGGGACCTCCAAGGGCTGTACCAAGCCTGCTGGTACCTGATGCTCTGCCTTCACCTGCTGGCAGGTGAGGCATCGAGAAACGAACTCTGCTACTGCCTTCTTTATGCCCGGCCACCAGTGCTGTTGTCTGAGATCCTGGTACATCTTCGCCACTCCAGGATGTACCGCCAAAGGAGAAGTGTGAAACTCTCTCAGCACCTCCTCTCGAAATGAAAATGGTACCATGGTACGTCCTCTGAAAAGGATGTCGTGCTCTGCTCCAAGGGAGAAACCATCAGGTGCCTATCCCAAGGATATCTGTGCACGCCGTATCTCACAGTCAGCGTCCTCACGCTGTGACTCTCGGACCCGCTGCATTAGTGGAGGGGTGACTGTGAGAGACTGGAGGAAGGCCTCTCCATCTCTATCCACGAAGGATATCTACAAAGAGGCTAGCTGCTCCGTCGCCTCCTCAAGTAGCTGAATGCCCGTCCTCCTGCTGAGGGCATCGGCTACTACGTTCCCCTTCCCAGGAGTATAGACTATCTCAAAGTCATAGTCCTGGAGGAAGTCGATCCATTGTCGCTGTCTCAGGTTCAGGTCCTTCTGCGAGAAGATATACCTGAGACTCTGATGATCAAAAAAGACTGTAAAATTCTCTCCCATCAGGTAATGTCGCCATGTCTTCAGAGCGAAGACCACTGCTGCTGACTCCAGGTCAAGGGTAGCGTAGTGCTGCTCATGCGGCCTCAACTGACGTGATCCATAAGCGATCACTGCCCGCTCCTGCATCAGGACGCAACCGAGTCCAGTCCCTCATGCATTGCAGTAGACTACGTACCCTACTCCCTCCTCAGGCAACCTCAAGATAGGTGCGCTGGTCAATCTCTGTCTTAGCTCCTGGAAGCTCTACTGACAGCTGTCTGACCACAAGAAGGGTTTCCCCTTCTTCTTCAAAGTTGTGAGTAGTGCCTCAACTCTAGAGAAGTCTGGAACTAATCTTCTATAGCATCCAGCTAGTCCCAAGAAACTCCAAACCCCAGTCACGCTCCTGGGTGGCTCCCATGCTAACACAGCCTCGATCTTCGAAGGATCCACTGCAACTCCCGCACCAGATATAACGTGTCCCAAGAAGTGGACCTCACGTATCCAGAACTGGCACTTCGAGAGCTTACCATAAAGCTGGTGCTCTCGGAGTGTGTCTAGTACAACTCGCAAGTGATAGGCGTACTCCTCCTCCGTCGTAGAGTAAATCAGAATGTCGTCGATGAAGACCATGACAAACCGATCAAGGTATGGCTGAAAGATCCTGTTCATGAGGGCCATGAACACTGCTGGAGCATTGGTTACACCGAAAGGCATAACCAAGAACTCATAGTGGCCATACCGACATCTGAAGGCCGTCTTCTGCACGTCCTCGTCTCTGACTCTGAGCTGATGATAGCCTGACCAGAGGTCTATCTTCGAAAACCACCGTTCTCCCTTGAGCTGATCAAAGAGATCATCAATCCTCGGTAGCGGATACATGTTCCTCACTTTCACCTGGTTCAGGAGACGATATTCAACACAATGTCGCAAGATCTCGTCCGCCTTCTTGGCGAACAATATCGGGGAAGCCCAGGGTGAAACACTGGGTCGGATGAACCCCTTGCCCTACAAGTCCTCAAACTGTACCCGTAGCTCTCGAAGCTCGGCGGGGGCCATCCGATATGCTGGAGTGGATATCGGGGCTGTCCCGGGGTACAGGTCAATATAAAAGTCTACCTCTCTGAGAGGAGGTAGCCTTGGAACGTCGTCGGGAAAAACGTCCGCAAACTGATCCACCACTGCAGGAAAACCAGGACTCTGCACATCAACTGCTCCAAGGATGAGGCTAGCCAACTGATGAGTGATGGGCTGTCCTCTCCTCCGCGGAAGTCCATCCTGTGTTGCAAATGCCCCCTTCTCGCCGGTGAAGGTGAACCTGCTCCCGTCGGTGCGTATACATCGCACCTTGCGCCTAAAACAGTCAATCTGTGAATGGACCGTGGATAGCCAATCCATGCCCAAGATGACGTCGT
Organism: Viscum album; assembly: GCA_963277665.1. Lineage (NCBI taxonomy): Eukaryota > Viridiplantae > Streptophyta > Magnoliopsida > Santalales > Viscaceae > Viscum > Viscum album. Next base: position 1,325,998,158 of record OY728127.1, on the reverse strand, counting down.
AAGGCCTCGAAGCTGCTACAAAAAGATCCCAGCCGAATCTATCGCCTCCTAGAGTAAGCTCGCACTGCCGGCACCAGTGCGTAATCGTCGAGTCTGCTCCCGTAGGAGTCTCTAGCCGTAAGGATCGAGCCAACGGCTCTGTCGGAATCTCCGAGCTCCGAACAAGGGCAACAGCTATGAAAGAGTGACTCGCTCCTGTGTCTATAAGTACTGCAGTAAGGGTGGAATAGACACAGATAGTACCTCGAATCATCTCGGGTGCGCCGTGGTCGTAGGCCTCTGCTGCCTGGAGCTGTGCCTGTCTCTGCCCGCCTGCTGCTCCTTGGCACGGCGGGTCGGGCAGTCACGAGCCATGTGGCCCTGCCCGCCGCACGAGTAGCACTGTCTGCCTCTCGAAAGACTGGCTCCTCGCTGTGTGCCCCGCACTGCTGAGCCAGTGTCCTGAGGTCGTCTGCCTGAAGGTCTGGTCTGTCTGAACCCCTGAGTCATCCGTCGACTGCCTGCTGCAGATGACTCTGCCACGTGCCGCCCTGCGGTGGGTCGCGGTGCTGGTGTAGACTCAGCAAGGAAGCTCTCGATCAAAAGGGCACGCTCCAGTACTCCTGTCTGAGTCGGTATGCTGAGGGAGATCAGCGATGCCCTGATCTCGTGTCTCAAACCCTACTTGAAGGTCCGGGCCCGGAAGAATGGGTCCCATACCATGTCGGTCGAGTAGCGCAAGAGATCAGTAAATCTCGCCGAGTACTGAGCGACCGTCATGCTACCCTGCCGCAGCTGAAGAAGCTCCTGGATACGCACCGCACAAAGGGTGGCTGGGACGAACTCCGAGCGGAAGAGGCTCTCAAAGTCCGTCCATAGTAGAGATGCCTCATCGTGAACCTGGAGCATCAAGCTCCACCATCGGCCCGCTGCTGCGTGCAGTAGGCTCGCAGTGAGGATCACCATGAGGTTTGCAGGTGTCCTCACTAGCCTAAAAACTCGTACCACTGCCTCCAGCCAGTCCTCTGCTGCCTGGGGGTCTATCTCCCCATGGAACCTAGGCGGTCTCTAGCGCTGGAACTCGTGCAGAGCTCCAAGGCGACGTGCGTCGTCAGCGGCTGGTGCTGGAAGCATCGGTGGCTCGGCGGGTAGTGCTACCGCCAGTGCCACTGCTGACAAAGGGCCCTGCACCGAGGCCTCGTCGCTCGGTGGGCTGTCGTCACAATCGACTCTCGGAACCCTAGCTGGCTGCCATCGTGGGGCCATCCTGAAAAGGAAACAGGTGCGCCACGGTCAGAACAGTATACCTGGTGAGCTGATATAAAGTAATCACAAAGAAAACTTTGAAACACACACGCAATAAATGTTTTCGTGCATTAAGTCGGAAATCAGAAGTCAGGGTCCTGGTGTACGGAGACGTCGGCCGCCGCACCAACACTGGACTCCCTGGACTGATAACCACACTCAATACGCAAAACATTATTGCTTCACATAGAAAAGTTCAGAGTTCGCGGTAGAACCGAACTCCTCTGATACCAATTTGTCACGACCCGCCCTCGGGGCCCGTGCCGTGACTACCCCAAGCCCGCCATCCATAGGCCAGGGGCTGGCGACTAGCACCAAGGCGTAATTCCCAGTAAAAGGGAAGACATTGCCTTTGAAAAGTAAACAAACGCCATAGAGTAAGTAAGAGGAAAAGTAAACACTAAGTAAAAATAGAGTACAACTGAAAGTGCGGAAAAGTAAATGGGCCAGTATACAAACCCAAACTGAAAGTAATGTACAACTCGAAAGGGAAAACAACAACTGTAAAGTAAAAGCCGCTACACCGAGCTGTCCACTAGAAATCCCACCTGAAGGGTGGGTACAGATAGCTCCACTGCTCCTCGGGTCCCGCCGTCCGCTCTGAACACGTTCCGTCCAGTGGTCCACCTCCAGGTACCGTCCTGCTCTGCAAGCCTCAGCCAAGATCAACGTTGTCCTTCGTGTACAACCAACACAACGTAGTGCGGGCATAGCCCGTGCAGGGGTGAGTATATGCTACTCAGTAGGGACCCCGAGACCCCCGAAGGTCTCCCAAAATCCACAAAGGATAAACCACAAAAGATAGATACAACACGAAGTAACAACCGACACTGCTTAGGTATATGCCCATACATATACCTAAGTCATCAATTCCAATACGCTCCAACCTCCGAGCCCTAGTACAACTCAGTCCACACAGGAAAGTATACGTATTCCACACAGGAAAGCAAAACGAAATCCACATAGGATAGTACAACACAATCCACACAGGAAAGCAACAGGATTCATCTCACACAGGTATACTTCATCGAAAGACGATAAAGATGATCTCTGATCCATCTAAGTCGTCGGACCCATGAAGGATCGATAGGTAACTAACCCCCGCAAAGACCCACATAGGATCGGGCCCACACAGGACCTGTAGGCGCTGGTTCACACAGGACCGCTGAGCGCAATGACCCACACAGGATAAGACCCACACAGGATCAGGCCCACACAGGACCTGTAGCACTGATCCACGTAGGATCGATGAGTGCTGTAGTCGTCGTGGAATCCACCAAGGATCTCTGTACTGTCGTCGTCGCAGTCACAGTAGCAGTAGCAGTAGCAGTCACAGTCTCAGCCAGCACTAGGGTTCCCGCACACAGCAAGCTCGTTCGGGAGGGTCCGCTCCACGAGCCGAGAGGCTGATACATCAACTGTCACAAAGTCCTGAGTTGATGTATCCAAAAGTTCCGTATCGCCAACAGGAACTCAACACAACAGACGACGCGTCGATCGGACGCCCGGTCTGAGAGTTATTGGCTTTTTCGTCCGAGGGGCCCGGTTGGTTTTTAAGGAAAAACCAACCCGACCGTACTCCACCTACGTCCAAACCTCAGGCGGAGTATTCCAAAAGATCCGTCTCACAAAGAGTAATCCAACAAAGCTGACGGCACGTCAATCGGACGTCCGTAGCTTAAGATATGAGCGTTTCCGCTCCGAGGTCCCGGTTGGTTTCGTGTACGAACCAACCTGGCCAAACTCAAAGTATTCCGAAACCTTGAGTGCGATATACCGAATCGACCGTTTTGATCCAAGGATCACATCGCCGCTGACGGTTCGTCAATCGGAGGTCCGTAGCTCAAGTTATGGCCAAACAACCGAAGTCGATTCGAAAACGGGGGGTCCGGGTCCGGCCCGACCCGGCCCGACCCCCTCCTGGGTCGACCCGACCCGGGTCTGACCCGGCCCGGCCGGCGGCGCGGCCCGGCGCGGAGGCGCGGTCTGGCACGGCGGCGCGGCCCGGCCGGCGGCGGCGCGGCCTGGGCACCGCTCGGGTGCCACGCGCGGGGGGCAAAGCCCCCGCTTCTCCTGTGGCGGCGCGGCTGAAAGCCGCACCTTTGAGAAACCGGCCCCCCTCGTGGGGGCCTGCCTTTGAGAAAAACGGAGGGCCACCTGCCCCCCTTTGTGAAACCGCCCCCCCCCCCCCCTCTTAATGGGGGGGAATTCAAGCTGGTCGGGGGAATTAAATTCCCCCGGTTTTTCCCCTTCCGGCCGGCCCGACCTGTCCGGCCAGTTCTCCTTCAACGGGACCGGCAAAGCCGGTCCCCTTCCGGATTCCGACACCGGGGTCCCGGCTGGCCGCCGGTCTTCCCGTTTCCACCGCGGCCCGGAACCGGCCGCGGTCTTCATCGTCCGGTGCGGTGCGACGGCATCGCGCCCCTCCGCCGCGGCCCTACTCCGGCCGCGGCGCCTTCGGTTTCCTTCGACGCGGCGCGACGGCGTCACGTTCTTGATAAACTTTCCGCGGCGCGGTGCGACGGCGCCGCGCAACTATAGCCGTGCGATTCCCGCATGGTGCGACGACACCACGCCATCTCGTTCATCCATAAGAAGAAAAAAAATAATATTCAAGAACAGAGGGGGGATTCGGCCGTGTGTGTGCGGTCCGGCCCCCCTCTCGTTAGATGGTTGCACATAAACAATTATCCTCAATATTGTCATGCTAGAACCAAGAATGAGAATAAATAAATAAGCAACATCAAACCCCTACCTCGGCTTCAAGATCGATGATCGTCAACGGCCCGTGGAAGACGAGCATCGCGGTGGTCGGCGTCACGGAAGAAGGACGTCGATGTCGTGAAGCGAGGATTCAAAGTTCTTTGACGACGATTTCGTTGCGGGAAATCGTCGCGGGAGAAATGACACAGAAGGAGTACGTCGTCGGTGTCGCGGGTATGGCGTCGCGGAAGACGATTCCCGAGAACGTGGCGTTCTTCATCGATGCTCGAAGGTTCTTCGCGTTCTTCGTCAAAGTTTGAAGAAGAAGAAGAAAGAGCTCTCCAATCCTCACAAGAGCAAAGGAAACCAACCCAAAATAATAAAATAAGCTTAAGCTTATTTTATTACACAACCTTCCTCTTAGAATTTCAAAGGTTTGAAATTCAAATTAACCCTCCTCAATTAATTAATCCAAGTTGTCATGTTATTAAAAGAGGAGTTTAAGGGAGTTTTAAAAAAAAGAAGGTGAAGAGTTATGTTTCATGTGGGCCCCACCACACTTAATCCTCCCAAGGGAGGTTAAGTGGATGTGGGTCCCACTCTAACTTCCTTTGGGAGAAGTTAACCAACAAGTTAAAATAAAAATTTGTATACCACAATTTTTATTTAACTTATTCTGAACTCCCAAAAACTAACTCTCAACCCGCAATAAACGCAACCTCGGAAAAGGTCTCCTTAAGCGAATATCGGCGCTGCGAGTTCATCGGTGCCCTCGGAATTTGATTCCGGGCACCGGTTCAAAAGTTAGAAATTCCCGCTCGTTCGTTCACTGAACGTACCCGAGCCAAACTTTGGAAGTTGATTCCGGGCACTCCGGGCCTCGGAATCAGGTGCCGTCAGAAACCACGCTCTTGTAAAATTCCAAAGAAAATTAAGAAAAAATTTCCCTTGAATTTTACGGGTCTTTACATTACTCCCCACCTCAGGGCTTTGCGTCCCCATAAAGATACATCAAAAACTAGGGAAACAAATGAGGGTACTGAGCACACATCTGAGCCTCCCGCTCCCATGTGCTCTCCTGGAGGTTCCCGTGCTGCCATCTGATGCGAAAAAGAGGAATCGATCGCCCACGTAGGACCCGCTCCTGTCAATACTCAATCTCCACCGGGACCTCCGTAAAAGTCGCCCCATAGTCAACGTCAAGCTCCCCATGGTCAATGATGTGCGTCGGGTCGTGCACGTATCTCCTCAGCTGAGATACGTGGAAGACGTCGTGCACCCGGTGCAACTGAGGTGGTAGAGCCAGGCGATAAGCCACCTCGCCAATCCTGCAGAGGACCTGGAAGGGTCCGATGAAGCGCGGAGATAACTTGCCGCCTCAGCCAAATCTCTGAATACCACGCCGAGGTGAGACCCGCAAGAAGACGTGGTCGCCATCCTCGAACTCTAGTGGACTCCGCCTCCTGTCAGCGTATGACTTCTGCCGGCTCTGAGCTGTCCTCATCCGCTCCAAGATGACCTGGACCTTCTCTGTCGTGGCCTGGACCATCTCCGGTCCCACAAGTGCTGACTCCCCAGGGTCTGTCCAGCACAAAAGAGATCTACAAGGTCGGCCGTACAACGCCTCGTACGGTGCCATCCCGATGGTGGAGTGGTAGCTTTTTTTGTACGCAAACTCCACCAAGGGTAGGTGGTCCTCCCAGCTACGACCAAAGTCGAGGACACATGCGCGGAGCATGTCCTCGAGAGTCTGGATGGTCCTCTCCGTCTGACCATCCGTCTGAGGGTGAAAGGCTATGCTCAGACGTAGCTGTGTCCCGAACGCCTCCTGTAACCCCTTCCAAAGCTGGTAAGTAAAGCGAGCATCTCGATCGGAGACGATAGATGATGGCACGCCGTGGATCCGCACAATCTCCTGAACGTAGAGACGTCCCAAGCTCTCCACTGAGCCCTGCTCTCTGATGGGTAAGAAGTGTGCCGACTTGGTGAGTCAGTCAACAATCACCCAAATGGAGTCGTGACCTCTGGAAGTGCGTGGAAGTACAGTCACGAAGTCCATAGATATGACGCCCCACTTCCACTCCGGGACCACCAAGGGCTGTACCAAGCCTGCTGGTACCTGATGCTCTATCTTCACCTGCTGGCAGGTGAGGAATCGAGAAACGAACTCTGCTACCACCTTCTTCATGCCCGGCCACCAGTGCTGTCTTCTGAGATCCTGGTACATCTTCGCCACTTCAGGATGTACCGCCAAAGGAGAAGTGTGAAACTCTCTCAGCACCTCCTCTCGCAAAGCGACTGGTACCATGGTATGTCCTCTGAAAAGGATGTCGTGCTCTGCTCCAAGGGAGAAACCATCAGGTGCCTGTCCCGAGGATATCTATGCACGCCGTATCTCATAGTCAGCGTCCTCACGTTGTGCCTCTCTGACCCGCTGCAGTAGTGGAGGGGTGACTGTGAGAGACTGGAGGAAGGCCGCTCCATCTCTATCCACGAAGGATATCTGCAAAGAGGCTAGCTGCTCCGTCGCCCCCTCAAGTAGCTGAATTCCCGTCCTCCTGCTGAGGGCATCGGCTACTACGTTCCCCTTCCCGGGAGTATAGACTATCTCAAAGTCATAGTCCTGGAGGAACTCGAGCCCTCGCCGCTGTCTCAGGTTCAGGTCCTTCTGCGAGAAGATATACCTGAGACTCTAATGATCATAAAAGACTGTAAAATGCTCGCCCATCATGTAATGTCTCCATGTCTTCAGAGTGAAGACCACTGCTACTAACTCCAGGTCATGGGTAGCATAGTTCTGCTCATGCGGCCTCAACTGAAGTGATTCATAAGCGATCACTGCCCGCTCCTGCATCAGGACGCAACCGAGTCCGGTCCCTGATGCATCACAGTAGACTACGTACCCTACTCCCTCCTTAGGAAACCTCAAGATAGGTGCACTGGTCAATCTCTGTCTTAGCTCCTAGAAGCTCTGCTGACAACTGTCTGACCACAAGAAGGGTTTCCCCTTCTTCGTCAATGCTGTGAGTGGTTCCGCAACTCTAGAGAAGTCTGGCACGAATCTCCTATAGTATCCAGCTAGTCCCAAGAAACTCTGAACCTCAGTCACGCTCCTGGGTGGCTCCCATGCTAACACAGCCTTGATCTTCGCAGGATCCACTGCAACTCCCGCCTCAGAGATAACATGTACCAAGAAGTGGACCTCACGTATCCAGAACTGGCACTTCGAGAGCTTACCATAAAGCTGGTTTCCTTGGAGTGTGTCTAGTACAACTCGCAAGTGATAGGCGTACTCCTCCTTAGTCGTAGAGTAAATCAGAATGTGGTCGATGAGGACCATGTCAAACCGATCAAGGTATGGATGAAAGATCCTGTTCATGAGGGCCATGAACACTGCTGGAGCACTGGTTACGCCGAAAGGCATAACCAAGAACTCATAGTGGCCATACCGACATCTGAAGGCCGTCTACTGCACGTCCTCGTCTCTGACTCTGAGCTGATGATAGCCTGACCAGAGGTCTATCTTTGAGAACCACCATGCTCCCTTGAGCTGATCAAAGAGGTCATCAATCCTCGGTAGAGGATACTTGTTCCTCACTGTCACCTGGTTCAGGCGACGATAGTCAACACAAAGTCGCATGCTCCCGTCCGCCTTCTTGGCGAACAATATCGGGGAAGCCCAGGGTGAAACACTGGGTCGGATGAACCCCTTGCCCTGCAAGTCCTCCAACTGTACCCGTAGCTCTCGACGCTCGGCGGGGGCCATCCGATATGCTGGAGTGGATATCGGGGTTGTCCCGGGGTACAGGTCAATATAAAATTCTACCTCTCTGCGAGGAGGTAGCCCTGGAACGTCGTTGGGAAAAACATCCGCAAACTGATCCACCACTGCAGGAAAACCAGGACTCTGCACGTCAACTTCTCCAAGGATGAGGCTAGCCAACTGATGAGTGATGGGTTGTCCTCTCCTCCGCGGAAGTCCATCCTGTGCTGCAAAGGCTCCCTTCTCGCTGGTGAAGGTGAACCTGCTCCCGTCAGTGCGTACACATCGCACCTTGCGCCTAAAACAATCAATATGTGCATGGACCGTGGATAGCCAATCCATGCCCAAGATGACGTCGTAAGGCCTCGACGCTGCTACAAGAAGATCCCAGCCGAAGCTCTCACCTCCTAGAGTAAGCTCGCACTGCCGGCACCAGTGCGTAATCGTCGAGTCTGCTCCCTTAGGAGTCTCTAGCCGTAAGGATCGAGCCAACGACTCTGTCGGAATCTCCGAGCTCCGAACAAGGGCAGCGACTATGAAAGAGTGACTCGCTCCTGTGTCTATAAGTACTACAGCAAGGGTAGAATAGACACAGATAGTACCTCGAATCATCTCGGGTGAGCCGTGGTCGTAGGCCTCTGCTGCCTGGAGCTGTGCCTGTCTCTGCCCGCCTGCTGCCCCTTGGCACGGTGGGTCGGGCAGTCACGAGCCATATGGCCCTGCCCGCCGCACGAGTAGCACTGTCTGCCTCTCGAAAGACTGGCTCCTCGCTGTGTGCCCCGCACTGCTGAGCCAGTGTCCTGAGGTCGTCTGCCTGAAGGTCTGGTCTTTCTGAACCCCTGAGTCATCCGTTGACTGCCTGCTGCAGATGACTCTGCCACGTGCCGCCCTGCGGTGGGTCGCGGTGATGGTGTAGACTCAGCAAGGAAGATCTCGATCAAAAGGTCCCGCTCCAGTACTCCTGTCTGAGTCGGTATACTGAGGGAGATCAGCGATGCCCTGATCTCGTGTCTCAAACCCTGCTCGATGGTCCGGGCCCGGAAGAATGGGTCTCGTACCATGTCGGTCGAGTAGCGCGAGAGATCAGTAAATCTCACCGAGTACTGAGCGACTGTCATGCTTCCCTGCCGCAGCTGAAGAAGCTCCTGGATACACACCGCACGAAGGGTGGCTGGGACGAACTCTGAGCGGAAGAGGCTCTCAAAGTCTTTCCATAGTAGAGATGCCTCATCGTGCACCTGGAGTATCAAGCTCCACCATAGGCCCGCTGCTGCGTGCAGTAGGCTTGCAGCGAGGATCACCATGAGGTCTGCAGGTGTCCTCACTAGCCTAAAAACTTGTACCACTGCCTCCAGCCAGTCCTCTGCTGCCTGGGGGTCCGTCTCCCCATGGAACCTAGGCGGTCGCTGGTGCTGGAACTCTTGCAGAGCTCCAAGGCGACGTGCGTCGTCAGCGGCTGGTGATGGAAGCATCGGTGGCGCGACGGGTAGTGATACCGCCGGTGCCACTGCTGACAAAGGGCCCTGCACCGAGGCCTCATCGCTCGGTGGGCTGTCGTCACGCTCGACTCTCAGAACCCTAGCTGGCTGCCGTCGTGGGGCCATCCTGAAAAGGAAACAGGTGCGCCATGGTCAGAAAAGTATACCTGGTGAGCTGATATAAAGTAATCACAAAGAAAACTTTGAAACACACATGCAATAAATGTTTTCGTGCATTAAGTCGGAAATCAGAAGTCAGGGTACTGGTGTACGGATACGTCGGCCGCCGCACCAACACGGGACTCCCTGGACTGATAACCACACTCAATACGCTAAACATTACTGCTCCACATAGAAAAGATCAGAGTTTGCGGTAGAACCGAACTCCTCTGATACCAATTTGTCACGACCCTCCCTCGGGGCCCGTGCCGTGACTACCCCAAGCCCGCCTTCCATAGGCCAGGGGCTGGCGACTAGCACCAAGGCGTAATTCCCAGTAAAAGGGAAGGCATTTCCTTTGAAAAGTAAACAAACACCACAGAGTAAGTAAGCGGAAAAGTAAACACTAAGTAAAAACAGAGTACAACTGAAAGTGCGGAAAAGTAAATGGGCCAGTATACAAACCCAAACTGAAAGTAAAGTACAACTCGAAAGGGAAAACAACAACTGTAAAGTAAAAACCGCTACACCGAGCTGTCCACTGAAAATCCCACCTGAAGTGTGGGTACAGATAGCTCCACTGCTCCTCGGGTCCCGCCGTCCTCTCCGAACACGTTCCGTCCAGTGGTCCACCTCCAGGTACCGTCCTGCTGTACAAGCCTTAGCCAAGATCAACGTTGTCCGTCGTCTGCAACCAACACAACGTAGTGCGGGCATAGCCCATGCAGGGGGTGAGTATAAGCTACTCAGTAAGGACCCCGAGACCCCCGAAGGTCTCCCAAAATCCACAAAGGATAAACCACAAAAGATAGATACAACATGAAGTAACAACCGACACTGCTTAGGTATATGACCATACATATACCTAAGTCATCAATTCCAATACGCTCCAACCTCCGAGCCCATGTACAACTCAGTCCACACAGGAAAGTATACGTATTCCACACAGGAAAGCAAAACGAAATCCACACAGGATAGTACAACACAATCCACACAGGAGTGCAACAGGATTCAGCTCACACAGGTATACTTCATCGAAAGACGATAAAGATGATATCTGATCCATCTAAGTCGTCGGACCCACGAAGGATCGATGGGTAACTAACCCCCGCAAAGACCCACACAGGATCGGGGCCCACACAGGACCTGTAGGCGCTGGTTCACACAGGACCGCTGAGCGTAATGACCCACACAGGATCAGACCCACACAGGATCGGGCCCACACAGGACCTGTAGCACTGATCCACGTAGGATCGCTGAGTGCTGTAGTCGTCATCGAATCCACCAAGGATCTCTGTACTGTCGTCGTCGCAGTCACAGTAGCAGTAGCAGTAGCAGTCACAATCACAGCCATCACTAGGGTTCCCGCACACAACAAGCTCGTTCGGGAGGGTCCGCTCCACGAGCCGAGAGGCTGATACATCAACTGTCACAAAGTCCAGAGTTGATGTATCCAAAAGTTCCGTATCGCCAACAGGAACTCAACACAACAGACGACGCGTCGATCGGACGCCCAGTCCGAGAGTTATTGGTTTTTTCGTCCCAGGGGCCCGGTTGGGTTTTTAAGGCAAAACCAACCCGACCGTACTCCACCTGCGTCCAAACCTCGGGCAGAGTATGCCAAAAGATCCGTCTCACAAAGAGGAATCCAACAAAGCTGACGGCACGTCAATCGGACGTCCGTAGCTTAAGATAAGAGTGTTTCCGCTCCGAGGGCCCGGTTGGTTTCGTGTACGAACCAACCCGGCCGAACTGAAAGTATTCTGAAACCTTGAGTGCGATATACCGAATCGACCGTTTCGATCCAAGGATCGCATCGCCGCTGACGGTTCGTCAATCGGAGGTCCGTAGCTCAAGTTATGGCCAAAAGAACGAAGTCGATTCGAAAACGGGGGGTCCGGGTCCGGGTCGACCCGGCCCGACCCCCCCTGGGTTGGCCCGAACCGGGTCGACCCGACCCGGGTCCGACCCGGCCCGGCCGGCGGCGCGGCGGTGCGGTCCGGCACGGTGGCGCGGCCCGACCGGCGGCGGCGCGGCCTGGGCGCCGCTCAGGTGCCACGCGCGGGGGGCAAAGCCCCCGCTTCTCCTGTGGCGGCGCGGCTGAAAGCCGCGCCTTTGAGAAACTGGCCCCCCTCATGGGGGCCTGCCTTTGAGAAAAACGGGGGGGCCACCTGCCCCCCTTTGTGAAACCCCCCCTCTTAATGGGGGGGCATTCAAGCTGGCCGGGGGAATTAAATTCCCCTGGTTTTTCCCCTTCCGGCCGGCCTGACCTGGCCGGCCGGTTCTCCTTCAACGGGACCGGCAAAGCCGGTCCCCCTTCCGGCTTCCGACACCGGTGGCCCGGCTGGCCGCCGGTCTTCCCGTTTCTGCCGCGGCTCAGAACCGGCCGCGGTCTTCGTCGTCCGGCGCGGTGCGACGGCATCGCGCCCCTCTGCCGCGGCCCCGCTCCGGCCGCGGCGCCTTCGGTTTCTTCGACGCGGCGCGACGGCGTCGTGTTCTTGATAAACTTTCCGCGGCGCGGCACGACGGCGCCGCGCAACTATAGCCGTGCGATTCCCGTGTGGGTGCGACGACACCACGCCATCTCGTTCATCCATAAGAAGAAAAAAAATAATATTCAAGAACAAAGGAGGGGGGATTCGGCCGTGTTTGTGCGGTCCGGCCCCCCTCTCGTTAGATGATAACACATAAACAATTATACTCAAGATTTTCATGCTAGAACCAAGAACGAGAATAAATAAATAAGCAACATCAAACCCCTACCTCAGTTTCAAGATCGATGATCGTCAACGACCCGCGGAAGACGAGCGTCGCGGTGGTCGGCGTCACGGAAGAAGGACGTCGATGTTGTGAAGCGAGGATTCAAAGTTCTTTGACGATGATTTCGTCGTGGGAAATCGTCGCGGGAGAAATGACGCGGAAGGAGTACGTCGTCGGTGTCGCGGGTATGGCGTCGCGGAAGACGATTCCCGAGAACGTGGCGTTCTTCGTCGATGCTCGAAGGTTATTCGCGTTCTTCATCAAAGTTTGAAGAAGAAGAAGAAAGAGCTCTCCAATCCTCTCAAGAGCAAAGGAAACCAACCCAAAATAATAAAATAATCTTAAGCTTATTTTATTACACAACCTTCCTCTTAGAATTTCAAAGGTTTGAAATTCAAATTAACCCTCCTCAATTAATTAAGCCAAGTTGTCATGTTATTAAAAGAGGAGTTTAAGGGAGTTTAAAAAAAAAAGAAGGTGAAGAGTTATGTTTCGTGTGGGCCCCACCACACTTAATCCTCCCAAGGGAGGTTAAGTGGATGTGGGTCCCACTCTAACTCCCTTTGGAGAAGTTAACCAACAAGTTAAAATAAAAAATTTGCATACCACAATTTTTATTTAACTTATTCTAAACTCCCAAAAACTAACTCTCAACCGCAATAAACGCAACCTCAGAAAAGGTCTCCTTAAGCGAATATCGGCGTTGCGAGTTCATTGGTGCCCTCAGAATTTGATTCCGGGCACCAGTTCAAAGTTAGAAATTCCCGCTCATTCGTTCACTAAACGTACCCGAGACAAACTTCGGAAGTTGATTTCGGGCACTCCGGGCCTCGGAATCAGGGTGCCGTCAGAAACCGCGCTCTTGTAAAATTCCAAAGAAAATTAAGAAAAAATTTCCTTTTAATTTTACGGGTCTTTACATTGTTAGTAGACAATAAACCATTCAATATTGGATTAGTGTATTGCGATATCTCATTAACCTAGAGATATATAATCTACCCTTGGAGTTGTTTTGGTGACATACCATTCACATGGAAATACATCATTCACCCTTTTATTTAATATGGGATATATCAATCACCCGGAGATAAATCTTTCACCCTTATAGTGATTATGATGATACATCATTCACCCTTGGAGTTATTGTGGTGATATAACATTCACCTAGTAATACATAATGCACCATTATAGTGATTGTGGTGATATATCATTCACCTAAAGATACATCATTTTCCCTTTTGGTGATTATAGAGATACATCATTTACCAAGTGATAAATTTTTCTCCCATGGAGTTTTTGAAGTGATATATCATTCACCTAGCGGTACATAATTATCCCTTTTAGAGTTTTAGTGATACAACATTCAACTAGAAATATATTATTTTCTCTTAGAATTGTTGTGGTGATATATCATTCACTTGGATATATACTATTCACCATTGTGTTTGTTTTGGTGATATCTTATTCACCAAGTTTAATATTATTATGAGATGCGATAAATCATTCAATCTATTGATATATATAGACTATGGGAGCATCACCCCATTCTAGGACTGGTTAAAGTAGGAATAAGTTAAGTGTTACGGTGGCTTCTTGAGTACCTAATGGTACAATAGGTGTTTACATGTGATGTTCAAGGCCTCATATTTATTTAGTATATGTATATATATACTATTTTTTATTAAGGACATCATTTGTGGTGGACTATAAAGTTTTATGCTCACATATGGTATGAGAATCTTGGTGTGTGTGCAGGACTTCACGGTCGACATGAAAATCTGGGGGAATAAACCTAGTATGGGTATAAATTCTTGAGGAGCTCAATAATTATGTATATATAGGTCCATAGAGATTACAAGTAAAGTGTTTTGGTATTCATTGTTTAATTTATATTTCTTTATTGTATATGATCATCACATTAGGTGATCTTGTACATATGTATGATTGTGTGACCTACATAATTATATATTTTTTATAACATGGAATTTCTTATTGATATGGTTATCAATTTTGATGATATACAATATTATTGTTTTAATAATAATAGATGATATATTCTCCCCACATGATTTATTAGACCCACCTAGGTATTTGAAAACCTATAGATTATGGGGGTGGGGGCATTCTTGAGGTATTTAGTGAACTGATTCAATTACTTTTCAAGTATACAATTTCAGGAAAATTAAAAAGCGCTATAAAATATTTATTTTATTTGTATTAATAATTTGGATATGGTATAATATGATAAGGAAATTTGGAAATTAGGATGGATTCTATGTTTGTTCTTGGAAAACAACATCATGAGATCAATTCAAAGTTTCCAAGGATTTGAGACTATTTCTAATAGTTTTTAATGTCACAATTAATTTTATTTTTCCAAAAATGAAGTTATATGTTACAGTTTACTATTTTACTCTTAGATCATGGTATAAAGTGTCATGACTTCATGCATCATATTTTCCACATAGGTTCAAATGTTATGTTCATTCTTGTGTGTGATTATGTATTTGGTTTCTAATAATAAAAGATGTTACATTAATTTAAAGTACCATAAATAACTTTTTAATGTTTTCCTAAATTAATTATTTGTGGTATTATAATTAACAGAATCAGTTATACAATAATTTTATTAATAAAAATCACTAAGAGTGATAATGTGTATATACAAATGGATGTACCATTTATCCTCAAGGTGGAAGTCTTGTATATGGGTACCTAGTGAGGACTTCCACCCTAGAGTAAGTAGTTTGATATGGGTATATGGTTGATGGTATCCCTAGGTTGAGTTGATGTCTTATGAGTTTATTTAATATATTTCATATCAAAGTATGGGAGTTTCTTTTTTAGGATGTGACCTATATGGGATATGGTATATAGACTAAGCTGTAGAGCCTAGTGATGATGATTTTCAACTCTAGATAGTGGCGAGTCAAGCATTAATTATGCTTTTGGGGTTATTTTCTTGGTTATACCTAGGATGGGTTATGATATATGAGGGTATCCCAGGATAGGGGTGGGCCTAGTAATGTAAAATATTTCTAGATATTAAGTATGATCATATTATTTGTATGATATGAAATATGCATGAGAGATGTGTGATCATGTATTTGTTTAGGTCTGAGGGATGCCTTGGGATTTATATGTATAGTGGAAGTAAAATGGGTGTTTCATGATTTATGTGATTTATATGCTTAAGGTAATGGTTAGTTAATGATTATTCACATGAGAAAAGTATTATTTGGATATGAATCATTATATCTAGATTTTATTTATTAAGTATGGTGACACATGTGTGTATGATTTCTTGTGTATGAGATTTAATGGGAAACAGTGGCATTCATATATTTATATGAGAGTAATTATATGATGTCTCTATTTCCATGATAATAATAGAGTGGATTTTGATATTATTCATATGGTATCCTAGATACTATAATCTATGCTTGACCTTTAATTGTGATCTTAGTGATTGGTTTGGCTTGATTTACCTTTGATAGTATGTGGGACATATTGATTGGGAATATTTTGGGAAGATATATAAGTGATATATATTTGAATATGGAAGGCATATGAATATGTGGAGTAGGTACCAATGATATTTTTAATACAAGATAGTTTCATTAGAGCCTTTCTATCATGTAGTATTTGATGAATTAGGATACTGTTTTGGTCCCTTTTAGACCCATATGGTGTGTAGTCCCTTAAGAGGTTATTATGTATTGTGATGTTCTATATGACTCCTTAGTTCCTTGGATTATTTGATATTGGTTTTTGGATATTGAGGAGACTTGAGGAGTGATCATACTTAAGGTGTTACTAGGCATTGGATGGCCCTTTAAAGGTGCACGAAACCTTGTTTTTATTTGAAAATATATCTAACAATTATCATTTTTACGTTTTATGGTATGCTAGTTTCATCAGGAGATGGTCATGAGATAGTTAGATATAGATTGAACAGTTGAAATTGATGTATTAAGATATGATTGATGTTAGATATGTTGTAATTATGGTGGCAGGATAAGATGACAGAGGGGTTATGATAATTATGGTAAAAATGAAATTGCTAGATCACATGGGACATGAGATATGATTTTTTTAGGAAAGGGAGGTGTGGTGGGATGACCAAAAGATTTTATAGAACAATGATGGGGCTGTGTGACTCAGTGTGATTTCTAAAAATTTGAGGGTACCTCAAATGTAGTGAGCTGGGAACCATTGAAATGATGAAACCACTAGTGAGGTGATGTGGGATCCATTGTGAATTAGCACATGAGAACCGCATGATAGTGAGTGAAGTATCTAACCTTTGGATACATCTACCAGCCCAGATGCGTTGTGATAGATCATGAATGGAATGGAATAAAAATTTTATAGGTCACCATTGTGTCATAGACCCTAGAGTGAGGCTCATTGTTTTGGTCTATTGTGTTATAATAATAAAGGATCATGATTTTTAGCATTCAGTTGATGATGGAATATTAATAATTTAGTATTTATTGATTGATGTAATGGATATTACTATTATGGAGAGTATTATGTTGGATGTTTTTTGTTATAAACCTTATTTTGGGTGTAATTTTAGTGAATGTCAGTGGTTATGTGAATGGAATAACCAAACTAGGAGGGGATAATGTTTCATCTTGGTTCTTGGATGTAACGAACTGACTCAGAATACCCACAAAAACTAGTACTTGAACCGATCCTCCACATACCCTAAGGGAGTTCCTGATCCCCATGGGCTAATGAATAACACCCAATCATAAAAGAACAATATGAGGGAATGATTTAACCTAAAATAAACAAGAAACATTAAATATATATATTGGATTTAGAAATGAATGAAGAAAGAAAACTAGAAGAAATATAAGGCATAAATAAAGGAAAACAGCGGTAGTGATACAAATAAATGCTGTCAGAAAAAACCCCAAAGTACAAGTCTAATATAAAAGGAAAAATAAATCCAAGATTACTACTCCATATGATTATGTGGGAAACATCGCACCATATCACCACCAACTACCCATACCCAACTGATATAAAACTCATCTCCTAATTATTGAGCCTTTCCTTTTCCTACATAAACAGACATAACCAAGTCTACACACCCCCAAAGGGGTTTATTGGGTGTGAGCTAACAAGCTCAGTAGTATCCCACATATGCATTCCATATTAAGTATCTATAAAAATAATACCAATATACTCATTTTAAAACAACATGGAAAGAAAAATTAGGAAACATTTTATACCAAAATCATGTTAAATATTTCCATTTTCTCCATCATTCCAATATAAACTAGAAAAAATGTTTCAAAGTATAATTTTCCATAAACATTTAAAATTAAAAGAATGTATATCAAATCTAGAACAATACAAAGCCAAAGAACAATGGTAAATATGAAAAGTTTCAAAACAGGTTATGCTAGCAGACTAATCATACCACAATAAATGACTAGTGTGCACCCAATTCATTAGAACATTGGTCTTTGGAGCATAGGAACACCCCACGAGTGAACCCCAAAACAATGACAATAACAATTCCCTATAATGACCACCCTACGGAGTAGTTGAAAACCCCATGGGTGAAACTACTAATAGTAAGATGGATGATTAATCTAAGAAACACCTTACACCTAAGCACCAAATTCTTCCCATGTGATTCATTTTTCCAATAATTTTAAAATGTATTCTTCACAATCAATTTTATAAAACAATTTTCTTTTTTTTTCATACATGATTTTAAAATCATCTTCATAACCCATCTCACAAAGATTTGAAAACACCATTTTACTTTACCCAAAATCATGGGAAATACCATATTTTATAGAAAATAAATTTAAACACACAAATTAATCAAGAAAATTTATTTATAAATCAATTTTTAAACAAGAGAAATTACGGTTCATTCAACAAAGGCTTGTAACAAAACCACCTACCTCAAACTTGGGGCAAATGTTACTGAAAACAGGATATACTAACACCATAAAGAGAGTTGAGATAATAATTGATGCCCTAACAATGATCCCCATATCTTATAATCAAAAACCATAACAAAAGAGAGCCAACAGAGTTGTTATATCACATATACCTAGATAAACACACCCACTGATCCACAAATAATATAAGGGTTTACCCTCTGGAGAAGATAAAAAAGTATAGAAAGGATACCACAAAAATCACCACAATGATAATGAATCCAAAAATACAACACAATGATTTTTCCATGACCAATGCCAATAAATAATAAGAAATTATTTTTAATGAGAGAGATGTAGTGAAACCATCATGAATATCGAATGATGAATAAAGTAATCAAGAATTATTAGAGACACCCAAAATTTATTAGAAGGGCCAAGGATTTGAGAAAATAAAGATAAAGAGAGAATAAATTAGGATTAAATGTTGTAGAATAATAAAAAACTATAGGTCATGAACAATTCATGTCTTGAATACATGATTCATGGAGAAAATCCTTCAAGTTGTGTGTATTTTAAAAAAGGAATCAAATTGGATCAAAAAACATGATATACTATTTCAATAAATGAACATAATTCATGTATTGAACAATTTTCAAGGTCTAAATGTAATTTGTTGAATCTTCCCAATGATAGAGTCCCATCATGAATTATATTCATGGCATGAATGTGTCATGCAAGAAATTTCCAGTCCAATTCCCTTAAAAAGTCCCAAAAAACCTCAAAAATCCCCAAAACCCAAAGTAAAACTCTTAAATAATTAAGAAGAATACCTTAATGTCTAGGATGTTATAATCTACCCACCATAGGACTTTCAATCCCAGGGAAGTATTGTGAAATATGGGTGCTCTAGAAAAAGATGAGGCCATTTCTCCCTAACCAACGATTCATGCTCCCAATTCTCATGAGAATTTGATAAGCACCATAACACTATAACCAATGGGATATACTTTCCACATAAGACTTTCCCCTAATAATAAATGATATAAAATGGTTTATAAACAACTAAAATGCATGGTTCTAACTCAATCTCTAACCAACTTAGAACATGATAGAGATCATGATGGTACATCCTTTGTGAAGATTTGTGTAAAACACAGTGAATACCTATCAACTGATTTGTTAATGACAATTGATATGAAAGCACCCAAGATGATCAGTGAGTTAAAATGGTTTAACATATCTTAGATCCAACTTTCCCTATTTCCCAAGCTGACGGTGACCCAACCAAAAAGAAACTTTTAAGAAATCATGGTCACCTATGGAAAAATCCAAACAATGGTGTTGAAAATCCATGATTTCTTACAAATTTAATATTCAAAAAGTAGCCAAAGTATATATTGAATCCTAACAAACATCACCTAGAGGAGACTCTACCCCACAAGAGAGGTCTTCCCTAACTCTTACAAAAAAATAGGTTATATACACAAGAGACCATAAAATTTTCAAAGGGAACCATTCTGATCGAAAATTGATAACTTTTATTATAAGAAAACTCAATCAGTCCTAATTAGAAATACCATGATCCTCCAAAATCCAAAATGTAGGAATGGATCATATCCTATAGGATCTGAATAGATTGATCCATATACCATCCATATATGGATGATAAACTATACTCAACTGAACCTGAGTCCCCATCACCTCTTGGAGAATCTTACAGAATATGGAAGTAAACATGGGATCCCTATTTGAGATAATGATATAGGGAACCTCAAGTAACCTCATGATATATGACATGTATAACTTACCTAGGTCCTCAAACATATTGGTTTCCTTTATCAGAATAAAACATGATAATTTCATCAACCAATCAATCACCACCCAAATAGAATTATTCCCTTGTGGAGTCTATAGAAATAAAATAACAAAGTCTATAGACACCTCATCCCATTTATAAATGGGAAATAGAAGAGTCTAGAGTAACCTATAAGGTTTTAGATGATTTTCCATTATCTTTTGGTATGTGTAACAATGAGACACATAATCAATAATGTCATGATTTTTACCTAGCCACTGTAAATGCTGCCTCATGATATAATACATCTTTATAGTTCAGATAATAATAGACCATTATGAACTATGACTATCATAAAATACTTTAGTCTTCATAAATGATGGTAAAGAAACCTAATTCCTGAAAAAAATACCATCAGAAGGGAGAGACCCATAAGAATCGGTCTCCCCACCATAAAGGGTTTATCTGATTCCTATGACCTCATTAGCATGATGATGGCCCACAAGATTGACTAAAGGATAGATGATGATAAATGAACACTAACTAGAATGACACCAGAAACCTCCCCCTAAAAATCCTGGTGTAACTGATTGAAGTTTACTATGAGGTTTTACTTTTCCTTTGATTCCAAGATAGACTATAATGGATCTTTTCTACTGAGAGTGTCTATGAAGATATTCCCCTTCCCTAGGGTGTAGGAAATGTTGAAATTGAGTGTATGAAGGTACTCCACCCACCGCTTTAATCTAATATTCAATTACTTATGATAAAAATATATAACTCATACTCTTATGGTTATAAAGGACTATGAATATCTCCCCAAAAAGATAGATTCACCAACACTTAAGCACATTTATTACTACGGAAAGCTTTAAATCACGAGTGTAGTAATTTTTATCATGTTTTTGAAGCTTAAGAGATCCATTGGACACCACATGATTATCCTAAATAATAACATAATCCATACCACACCAAAATTTTAACTGTACACCACATGCCCTTTACCAGTCTCTTGTACGATCAGAATAGGTGCTGATGGAAGAAGGCATTTCAACTCATCAAAAGAATTCTGATACTTTTCAACCCATTTGAACTTCACCCATTTATTGGTAAGAGTAGTCAAAGGTGATTCAAAATTGGATAAATCATTTATAAAATATCAATAGTATCCAAAAATACCAAAGAATAATCATATATTAAAGATGTTCTGTGGATCCTCCCAATAAAAGATAGAATTCAACTTCTCAGGATCTACTGAAAAACCATGCATGAAAATCTAATTCCCAAATAAAATCATCTCTTAGATCTAGAAACTGCATTTAGAAATATTTCTATAATGTCAGTGGCTACTCAATATTTCCAAAGCTAGATTCATATGGTTCTTATCATCATTCTCATAGATCTAATAAACTAGAATATCATCCATAAACACTTTAAAAAATATGTCAAGATATTGATGTAATATCTTGTTCATTAGAGCCATAAAATTTTCAAGAGATTTCTTCTGACCAAAATGCATCACAAGATATTCATAATACCCATACCTTCTCTTGAACGCCATCATCAGAATATCATAATCCCAAACCCTGAGATGATAATAACATGACTGAATATAAATATTTTAAAACCACTTTACCCCTTTAACTGATCCAAAAAATCATCCATATAGGAAAATGGATAATTATTATTAATCATCACCTAGTTAAAATTGTGATAGTCCACACACAACTGAAGTGAAACATATGCCCTTTTGGTAAAGAGGACTGGGGATTACCACAATGTGACATTAGAGTGAATGAAACCCTTTAATAACATATCATAAAACTATATCTTGAGATCTTTCATATTTTCTAGTGCCACATGATATGGGGGTATCAAAATCAGCTTCATATTCAACACTAGATAAATAATGAACTCTACCTCCCTCTCTAGGGGAATATTGGAAAAGTCTTCTGGGAAAACATCAGGGAAGTCCCTAAAAACCAAGGTAAGATCACCAATAAGAGAAAAATCATCATGATTAGCTGAATTATCTGAAAATAAACTCCTCATCTCTGAACAGAATGGTCATACGTAGACAAACCACCTATCCCACTCTCCTTGAAACAAAATAGAGCTCCCATTAGTAGTAGATAACGAGACATGATAATGTTAACAATAAATCTTTGCATTAAGAGTGATAATACAATCCATCTTGATGATGAAATCAAATAGATCTAGATTATGAAAAAAGAAATCCCAAACTAAATCCACACGATCTATTGATAAAGAATAGGGTGGACACCAAAACCTCGACTCTTTCCTTTTTCTAAGAGGTGTTTCTAACTCCATGACAAAGGTCATGACATTTTTTGGAAGCTTAAACACATCAAAAAAATTGTTAGATATAAATGAGTGGGAGGAACCTGTATCAAACAAATAAGTCACTATAAATGTTTCAATAAAGATGGTACCTATCAATGTTATTGGACCCACAAAAAACTCTACTGGAGACTCATCAAATTCATAAAAGTTATTCAATCTCGAGGCCTATGGATATATACATGTGGATGTTGAAGCTTTTGATTGTGCCACAGTATACTTTAGAGTCGAAGATCCCTGACCATGGCATAGAATAGACATATCATTGAAGAACTTCTATAGATGGTCATGGAGTCCAAAACCATTGAACATCCTTAAGGTGGTGGGATAAGAACACCTAGTGTGCCTGACCTTACCACACTGATAGAAAGTCAAATTCACACTATTGGATGCAACTAATGGTGAAAAGGTGGACTGATCTAGGGAAGAACCTATACTAATCATATAATTCTCATAAAACTTTCTCTTCTTCCCCTGCACACCACTGAATATGACACTAGGTGGAAGAGAATAAGAATAATAGCCAATATTTTTTATTGGCAATTTATTCAATCATAGAACTTTCTAATTTCCTCGCATAGTTAGAAATATTCAATATAAATACCTATGATTTGATATCCAATTACAAACCCAATAGGTACTTATGGGATTTTATCATATCATTTTTACCACCTCTAGTGAAAAATAAACCAAACCAACAAATCGATTGGTGTAATATGACAAAGAATTCTCTTCATACTATAAAGAGAGAAAATCTAGAGACTTTTTCATCACAAGAGACTCTTGATATTATTACTAAAATAATAGTGTCTTGAGACCCTTCTAATCTAATCCCATGAGCCTATCCAACTCTACTATATAATCCCACCATTATTTTCTAGTTTCCTCAAGTATAAATGTTTCTCTCTTCAATTCGATGGTCTCAGGTGTGTCTATGAGGTCAAATATCCAATTGATATTGTCGAGAAAGTATTCTTCTTAAGGATCATTAATACCCTTAAATGATGGTGGTTTCTCACTTAATTACTCTCAAGATCGATTCCTTTCTACTATTGCTCCTCACTACACCTCAACAGTTGGGTTCTATACTTGTGGTATATTTTGGTCCATCAAATGAAATCTCACACAATAATGTCAATAAGATTCTGATTCGAAGGTTTATTCCCATGATAAAAATCTTCTATACTCTCATATAGAACCCTTGGAATAGGTTTTAGAGGCATATTACTACACATAAAAAATATAATAAACAATCATAAAATCAGATAATATTACTTCAAACTAGTGAACCATAAGTAGAAACTGATATTTAAGATCAAACCTCAACATGGGAGACACACATCCCAACATTCCAGGGTGGATTGATGCTCATCATGATAAAATATTGCTAGTACTCATTGAAACCTACCTATATAGTCTCGAAAATACAATATCACATCCACCAACTTCTAAATATTAATAATAACTGTCATATGATACAAATTTGTAACAAAATAATCCAGAATACCCTTAGAAACTAGTACCGAAACTGATCTACCATATACCTGAAGTATGTTACCGATCCCCATAGGTTAGAGACTTGCAAGAAGGCATAAAAAAACAAATGTAGGGAATGATTTATCCCAACCAAAATAATATACAGAGAATATATATAGGACAAGGAAATATTAGAAGGAAAAAAACTAAAAGAAATATATTCCATAACTAAAGTAAAATAACAGTAGCGATATAACTCAAACCATTCAGAACAAACTCCAAATTATAGTTTTAACAAACAATAATAACTAACAAATATATGACCACTCCATATGATTATGTGGGAAATGTACCTCTATATCACCACCAACTACCCATAACCAGCTGACATAAACCATATCGCCTCACTGTAGTGCCTTGCCTTTTCCGACATCAAAAGGAATAACCAGGTCTACACACTATCGATAGGGTGTGTAGGGTGTGAGCTAACAACCTCCATATGATTCCACCTAGAAGTTCCATATCAAGTCTCTATACAAACAATCCTAATAAGTTAATTTTAAAGAAAACATGGCAAGATAAATGATAATTTTTTTTATAAAATCATGGTAAATATTTCCCTTTTCTCCATAGTTACAAAAAAACTTTGAAAAATTAACTCAAAACATAATTTTCAATAAAAATTTATCAAAGTAAAAGTTGATATATAAAATACAAAACAATGAAAATAAAAATCATAATGGTAAACATGCCATGTATCACAAAAATGTCAGGTTAGCAGACTACTCACACCACAATTAATGACTTGTGTGCACCCAAGTCCTTAGAACATGATCATTAGGATAAAACAAAGACCCCATGAGTTATCCCCATCCAATATTCAATAATAAGTCCCTAGAATAATAGGCCTAGGGAGATGTGGAACGCCGAATAAGTGAACCTCAAGACAATAAAATGGATGATGGCCTTATGCTACACCTTCCACCTAAGTACTATAGGCTTCTCATTACTTAATTTATCAAATAATTTCAAAATATATTTTCAAAATCAATTCAAAATATCCCCTTTATTTTATAAAACCTTCTTTGAAAATAATATTCACAACCCATTTCATTTTTTTTTGAAAATACCATTTTCCTTCATACAAAATGAAAGTAAAACCCAATATTTTATTGAAAATCCATTTACAAGCACAGAATAAATCATTAAAATTTATTTATAAATCAATTTATAAATAGAATCAGTCACGGTTCATTCAAAAAAGTCTAGATAAGGAACCACATAACTCAATCTTGGGTTAAACATTAACCACAATGGAATCGACCAACATCAAAAATAAAGAGGATACAATAATATAGACCCTAACAAAGATCCCCATATCAAAGAATAAAAACCCAAAACAAACAAGATTCAGTGGAGAGGTTAGATCACACATACCTCAATAAACAAAAACATAAGTCCACAAAAACATGAGGGTCAGACCCTAATAGAATATCACACAATAGATCTAGAAAGGATCATAAAAAAGTAAGAAAAAAGTACAAAAATATTCAAATGCAGCACAAAACTATTATTGTGACCAATGGAAATAAATAAGATGAAAGGATACGTATTGAGAGAGACATATTGCAACCACCAAAGTGATCCAACGTTTAAAAAAGTGATCCATATATAAAAAAGACACCCAAAATAACCTGAAAGAGCCTAGGGTTTGAGGCAAGGAAGATTAATAAATAATGAATTAGGATTCAAGATTGTAATATGATACAAACCTACATGTTTCAAATTATTATCTTCATGAATACATGATTCAAGGAGTCAATCCTTCAAGTTACATATACTCCAAAAAAGGAATCACCTCAACTTAAAAGAAACCTAGTTAAATAATTTCATGATGTGAACATGCTTTACATCTTAAACCATTTTCATGCTCTGAAAGGATTTTGTGGGATCTTCCTATTAATAGATTCACATTATGAATTATATTCATGGAATAAATGTGTACTCTAGGAAATTTCCACTCCAATTCCAATAGAAATACCCAACAAAACCCCTCGATGTTCCTCAAAAACTGAAGTACAAATCTTAAAAAATTATGGAGAATAAATTTACATAAAAATGATACATTTTATGGAAGAAACCTAGATTAATTTTGTTATTATAGAAAGAAAATATTTAGTTATTGTTTTAGGACAAGGAGATATGGTTAATATTTTTGGTAATTATTCAAGTGGTAATTCAAGAATCTGATTAGGTGATGGATCATGTTTTTGAATATTAGTACTTCTAGGTGATTTAGATGATCAATTAAATAAACCATGGTCTCGTGATTAGAACATAATATTATAAGATTCTTGATTGTAACACCAAGTGAAAAGTGGATTAGTGTAGAAAAGTGATGTAAACCATTGGAGTAAACCATCCATAATTTTGTATTACCTGAATGAAAACTATATTTGGGAATTTCTATATAGATAACAGTTTTATTTGGTATTGTAATGGGAAAGTAAATGGGTTTATAGAGATATATGGTACAATGGGGTACAAACTAATAAATTTTATGCATTATAGATCATTCCAACTTGGATATGGGATAAAATGTATTAGTTTTGGAATAAATTCTTTGTGTTGTGTCTTGGTGCAGAAGACATAAAAAATTTGAGATGCTTCATTGGTTTGGTATGCTATGGACAAGACTGTGACCAGTAAGTGATCCCAAATTTGATTATGCATCAAATTTTTGTGATCAATGTCATTAATAGTATATTTCCATGAATAATTATTTAGTATGAGATGTGTTATGTTGGAGAGGTTTTATTGAATTGTGTAACATTGAATCTCTAGTACCTTGGATGTAGTGGTTATTTTATTATAATGGTACATAAAATATAGATCACAATACAAGTAGTATTGGGAAACTAAATACATAAATAAACAATAATTTACAATGAAAACATAAAATAAATAATTTGAATACATGATAACACCATTATTTATCATTTTTAATCCTTATGTATCACATATTAATCTTCATTGTTTCTTTTGGAAATGAGAAAAAAATAAAGAGGTAAGTTAAGATTTATAGTAAGGGGTATCATATGATAAGAACTATCATAACATAAGTATGAATTACAAAACATTATAAGAATAAATATTCGAATAACAATATAATATAGGAAACTGTGAGCATAATATAACCACAGATAACCTAATAATAAATAAGTACATATATAAATATAACTGGTCTCAGAGTGATGGAATACATAATTCAGGACATAATAACTATATCATCAAGGCCTAATGAATAAATGGGTAATCTATAGAGAAAATAACCAAGCTATTTTATCTCATAAGACCCACCAATTCATTAGGGGATATATAAATTGGGGACACACTTGTCACATAATAAGTTCAATGCATCAATAATATAAAAAAATAGATAAAGAATACAAATTATAATGTCCCCTAAGGAACCTCACATATAATCTTTTCAAAGTAATCAATATACTTCCATATATAAATAATAGATATATAGATTGTTAATATTTCTCCATTAAATACAATAATACAGATATCTTGGTGAATATCCAACAATCAATTTAGAAACTATAGTATATTCAAGATATAATTGAAATTACACCTATAAATATAATTCTAATAAATAAATAGTATAGTTTAATTTCATGGTATAAGGATATCAATATAAAATTGTCATTTAATAGAATATTTTGGAATAATAGGTGGCCAAAGAAAGGATAGAAAAAACACACTCAAGAAATTATTAGTATGTGTCACATATATATGATATGAATTAAGGATTTCATAAGGAATTTATCATAATGAAACATATAAATATTTTATATTTAAATAGAAAGGAATTCGAAAGGATTATACAAATAGGGAAAGGGAAGAGATTAACTATCCTTACCTTGAAAAGTAACTTCATAATGATTGAGAAAGAACACCTCAAAAACTGAAGAAATCGTTGAAGGGATTATTGAGATGGAAAATGAGATGAGAAAACCACTCACTAATTTTTAAAGCATGAGTGATTATTTATAACAAATATGGGAAAATTATTTATTAGTTTTAGGACTTATAATTTGGAAATCTATATTATGTAAAATGAAAACCCAATGAATTACCATTTGTTTCACTCATGGTTTTTGAAATATAATTAATATTTTTGGAAATAATTCATGTTAGAATAGAAATATAATTTTTAATATTACTTTAAACTTATAAATATCATTTTTACTATAAAATATTGTTTTTAAAACCTTAATTTCAATTTTAGACTTTTGAAAGTGCATTATAGGCTTAGATTTATATTTTATTTCACCATAGTACATTATATTAATAAAATAACTTATTTTTGGTTGATAATTAACTTATAATAATTATTACATAATTTTTACATCATAATTATGTCATAATAGTTACACTATATCCATATAGTGTTTTACTATATATAGAAAAATTCGTCTGCCTGAGAAAATTATAAAAAATTTACCATTAAATAATTTCAACATACCAATTAAAAATATAATGTTATTTTTATGAAGGTATTTTTCTATATAAGTTAATGTTAATTATTAAATAAACTCTTGTTATATTTCTAAATCATGGGTTTGGTGATAAAAATGTAAAAACCAATTTAAAATAAATATTATTTTTATTTTAAAACAAATGAGTATAATTATATCCCCATTAATTAATCAATAAAAATTATTAATAATGATTAGTTATAATATTACAATATGATTTTATTTATTTCGTTTGATTTTGGTATGTATAATAGTTACATCACTATTTTAATGGTCATATTGTGTGGATACTATTACAGTGTTCAGCTTACCCTTCTAACAGTAATATTACCCCTTATAAATGAACTTTATTATAACTTCTAAAATCATTTTATTATTTATTATATAATTAATATTCCATTTTCTTGTCATTTTAATTATAATAAAAATATATCTTATATATTTTTCATTATTTTTAGAGTATGATCCCCCAAAGTTCAAGATTATATTGGTGCCTTATATTGTTATGTGTTTTGTAAAACTAGTATTGACTATTATAACAAAGTTTATTTTCAAGTGAATTTTTTCACTATGATGATTTAATCAAACATTTTTTGTTTTGTGATTGATATTATAATAATATGATTATTTTTATAGCCATCTCTCAGGGTTTACATTCTCTACCTTAAATAATTTCATCCATGAAATTTGGGGTTAATATCAATCCATGAAGAAATGTGGGTAATTAATTCTCATTACTACATTAGGAACTGAAGTTTATTCCAGAATATTTTGATTCCTCCAGTGTACTTTCAAAATTAAATATATCTAATTGAACACCACTTTATCTCTAGTTTCAAGAATCTAGATAGGATTTTCATTATAATAAAAGTTAGGTTCCAACTCTATTTCATTAATGGTGAGTACATGTTCTAGTTATGGCATGTAATTCCTCAATAAAAATATATGAAATACATCATTCACTTTATATTGGTTGGGTGTAATATCCAAATGATAATCCACATATCCAATTCCCTCCAAAATCACAAAATAACCAATGTACCTTGGACTTACCTTCCCCTTTTTTCCATACATTATAACTCCATTATATGGTGATAATTTAAGGAAAACATGATCCCCTAATTTAAAATCTAATCCCTTCCTATGATTATTAACATTGATCTTATATATTATCTGAATCATCTTGATATGATTCTAGATCACACTTTCTTAGTTGTCATATAGCGACCCTTATTTTTCAAACATTACTATTAAATTATTTTAATGATAACATAACATAAAATCATTACTTGAATACGATCCAAAGGTTTAGTGACTTAGGAAAATTAGGACCCTACATAACATTTAATAAATAAAACATAAACATTTATTTAATTCCTTCTTCATTAGCTTCTTAATGGTCTTCGAATTCTCATTAGTACAAGTAATCACATGAGGATATACATCAAAAGGGGTGAGGTAAAATCCTAGTAATAGGATAGATAAGAACATGAAACAATATAACATGGGGTGAGCATAATCATTATCATTATAACATTGGAATATGATAATAATCACGAGAAAAATCATTAAGAAATGGATTGGAATGTGAAAATGCATAAAAATAAAACATAATGTCTTAGTGGTAAACTACCACACATATTTTTTAAAAAATATATCATCATGTTCATGAATATTTCAATTTTCTCATGGGATAAATCACATTACCCAATGCACTGGAGCTCTATATAATTCCTAGTGCACCTGTCACATCATAACATTTACATTGAGCTATATAATTCCAGACACACCCATCACATCATAACATTTACATTATCATGCATGCCATATAGAACAAATATCAATCTTAAACATAAAATAACCCATATAAAGAAATGGGTATAATTTTATAAGAATAAATTCATAAACTTTGGGTTCCCAAATTAAAGAAGGAATAACATACTTTATATAATATTCATCAACCTTGAGTGATGAAGAAACAATCTCGAGAAGTAAAAGGTGTGTTTTTTTGAAAAAAGAGTTATTTTGGAAAACATTGGGTTTATAAAAAACT
This sequence comes from Viscum album, assembly GCA_963277665.1. Taxonomy (NCBI): domain Eukaryota; kingdom Viridiplantae; phylum Streptophyta; class Magnoliopsida; order Santalales; family Viscaceae; genus Viscum; species Viscum album. Next base: position 1,325,967,864 of record OY728127.1, on the reverse strand, counting down.
CCAGTATAAAACATTTATATAATTGAAATGGTAATATAATTATTAAGAAATGATATTTAAGTAATATTCATACTGAAAATGGGGTGAAAAATGGAAAACTCAAATAAAGAGAGTTGGGTTTGAGAATTCACCTTACCTTATGTTCGAATGATTTATTCACTTTCATATACTGTATAATCACATTAGATTCATTAATTAACTTTAAATAATCTTTTATACACTATTTTGGTTCATTATGGTTTTATCAAGTTCATTTATGAGATTTTTTATGTGTTATGTAGTTTACTTTATCGTTCGAGAGTGCTCGTTTTCCTAGTTTTCATGATTAGTTCACTTATATACATGAATGGAAGTTCATGTAAAATGAGGATAAATATACAAAATTGTTATTATATGTTATTAATTATCTTATATAATTTTAAATGGTCTTATAATTAATTTGTTTATATGGAATGAGGATGAATCTTTAGATAAAATTTTATGATGATCTTTTTAGGTTAATTTTGGTGGTTTTTCAATCACATTGAATTCATTTTGTTTTATCATTTAGTATTATGTATAAATGTTACTTATAGAAAATAAAAAGGGTTATTAAAAAAATTATAATAATTTTCAACCATTATAATGGTTTTATTAACATCCTTGAATGTGTTATGGGAAAATGAAAGTGCATCACCCACGATGTCGGTAAATTGACACATCACGAGCGATGATTTCATTTTTACAATAAAAGAGGCAGAGGTAGGAGTTTATTGAGGAATATTCAATTAAAATAATATCATAATAGTATATCAAACATATTTGAGTTACCATTTCATTTGGATAATATAAGGTGAGGATAATAGAATAAAAGGAATAAAATTGAAAAGAAATTTAAATAAAAAGGAAGAGGATTTTACCTCTTGGATTTATCCTCCTTGAGAACCTCCTAGGGGAAATGGTTTTGGTCTTTTGATGAGAAAAATATCTCCTGTAAATGTGGGAGGGGATAGGGAAGAGTATTAGGCATAATTTGGGAAAGGCTCAAATCTTGAGAGGTGTTAGGAGAAGAGGGGGTGAGGGGTGGAATTTATAGTGGAGAAGAGGGGTGTTTTATAATTATTATATTCATTTGTTTATTATTTTTGCTCAAGAATATGAATAGTTTGAGAATTATCATTAAATATATTAAAATAATGAAGGATAGTTCTAGATTTTGGGCTTACATCAGCCTTACATCATCTATGATTCCATAATTCATGTATTTGTCTTTTATTGTAAATTATAGTATTTTACTATTCATAAAAATTCAAGTATTTTAGAAAAATCCTAAAAATTCACCCTAACCATTTTTAGAAGTTTATCATTCAAAAATTAACTCCATTTTATTAAAATAATTTTCAAAATATGAGTAATTTAATTTTTAATTAAAATAATTATTTACTTAGAAAATACAGATTTTAAAATTCTAATTGTTTTTATAACACTTTGAAAAATTACTTAAGGTCTCATAAAATTTTCTTAAAATAATAATACATAAAAATATTAATTTATGAATACATTTTATGAAAATAAATTTTATTTAAAATTATTAATTTAATTATAAAATTGTAATTATATATTTATGACTTACAAAAATACCAACACATAATTAATAATTATTAAAAATATTTACTTACTTATACTATGATATAATTATATCATATTTTCACTTATAATATGCCTAAATTTTATTTATACTTTCATGGGTGAGGCTATTATTCATTTCACTAGTTTACTATTCATAAGGGTCATATTACTATTCCTAAGGTCAAGTTACTATTTCATCAATATTGGATCCTTAACTTCTAGAAATACCTTTTATTTCATTCATTCATCATTTGTAAGGTTTGTATTGTTTTCTTAATGTGATTTTATGTGATTATAATATATGAAATATTTATAATATGTTAATTTCATTGATAAAAGTTTTGGGTCATTAAATTCTTCCCCCCTTTTGAAATTTCACCCTCAAAATTCCATTTTACATAAACAGGCGAGGGTACTTATCCTTCATCGCCTCCTCCAGTTCCTAAGTTTCTTCTTCATACTCATGGTTCCTCCACAAAACATTGATAATGTGGGTTGTATTTTTTCATAGAACCTTATCTCTCTGGTCTATAATCTTTATTGGCTTCTCTTCATAAGAGTGATCATCTTCTAGGTGTACCACCTCTGAGTTCAATACATGTGAGGGATCCATTTTGTACTTCCTCAGAAGTGATATGTGAAACACATCATGAACATGAGCTATATTCGGTTGAAGTAAAAGTCAATAGGCCACGAATCCTATGCGATCAAGGATCTCAAAGGGGGTAATGTACCTTGGGATTAGATTCTATTTCTTTCCAAACCACATGACTCTCTTCCACGATGATATTTAAAGGAAGAATTTATTTCCAACATCAAACTCCAAGTCCCTTTACCGATTGTCATCATAGATCATTTTCCAACTCTGAGAAGATTTGATATTTTTTTGGATGGATTGAACCTTATATGTCATCTCTTTTACAAGATTAGGTCCAAGTATCTTTCTCTCACCAACTCCATCCCAACAGGTTAGAGTTCTATATTGATTTCTATATATAGATTACTATGGAGCCATCTGAACACACAAGTGAAAGCTACTGTTTTATGAGAAATAAACCAATTTGAGATTATGATACCATACACCTTTGAATTCTAAATAGTAGGCTCTTGGAATATCTTCAAGCATCTGAATAGTCCTTTCATATTAGTCAACATTTTGGGGGTTATAGGCCATGCTGAAATTTAATTTAGTACTCAAAGCATGTTGATGACTCCCCTAGAATATAGATGTAAACTTGGGATCACAATCATAGATAATTAAGAGTGGAAATCCATGCAGTATCACCACTTCCTTAAAATATAGATTTTCAATTTCTTCAAGCGAGAGATGTTCCCGAGTAGAGATAAAGTGGGTAGTCTTGGTGAGTCAGTACACCATAAGCCATATCGCATTATTTACTTTGGATGTATTCAAGAGACACATGAAAAAGTCAATAGTGATATTATCCCATTTCAAAATGGTTATAGGAAATGGTTTCATCATCCTTTTGGATTTATATCCCTCAACATTAACTTGATAACATATTAAACTCCTTAGGTTATACTTAGCAATATCCTTCTTCATGTTGTCCCACCAAAATTATTCCTGGAGATCACGATACATCTTGGTACTCCTGAGATGGATAGAGAAAGTTAAACCATATTCATTATCTAACAGATCCTTTTTTTATCCTAGGTGATGAAGGCACATAAGGCCTCATTCCAAATTTAATCACAATATCATCATCGATATGGAAATATTGCAGATTCCCTTCCATTACTGCATTCACCATCTTCTGTAACTCTGGATCATCCCTTTATGCCTCCTTAATCTTCTCTTGGATAGATGGTTGGGAAATAATTTGGGTATTGTAGGATGTATTCCCTAAAGTTATGATTTCAAAATATATTCTTTTCATATACATGAAGATAGGGGTTTTCTCAATCCACAAGATGGATAGAGTAGCGAGTTCTTTTCTACTAAGAGCATTATCTACTTTGTTCACCTTTTCAAGGTGATAGTTAATAGAGAAATCATAGTATTTGATTAGCTCTAACCATCTACTTTTGATGCATGTTGAGATCCTTTTGTGTGAATATATACTTTATTATCTTGTGATCGATATATATGTCACACTTCTCCCCATAGAGGTAGTATCGACAGATTTTTAAGGAAAAAATCACTGCTCCTAGCTCCAGATCATGTGTCAGGTAGTTTTTCTCATGGATATTCAACTATCTTGAGGAATAAGCTATCAAATTATCATTTTACACAACCCAAGACTTTCTGTGAAGAATCACCATATATCCCAAAACGTTATTCACTTCTCAGTAATTTGAGTATAGGTGTAGTGATCAGACTTCACTTTAGCTCCTTGAAGCATTCCTCACATTATTTTTTCTAGAAACACTTTACCCTTTTCCATGTTAACATAGTTAGCGGTCTTGAAAATAATTAGAAATTTCTCACAAAACATCGATAGTACCCTGCTAATACAAGAAAACTATGGATTTATATGACACTAGAGGGTCTGGGCCATTCCTCAATCACATTTTTTTGAAGGGTTTATAGAAATTATCTCACTTGTGATCACATGTACCTCGTACGTGACTTGGTGCATCCAAAATTCAAACATTCTAAACATGGCGTACAATTTATCCTTCCTTAATGTCACTAAAACAATCCTTTGATATTTTTTATATTCTTCTTGCTCTTGTATTAGATGAGAATGTAATCAATAATCAATACCACAAATTTGTTGAGGTAATGTCTAAATACTCTATTCTTAAAATCCACAAAGATTTTATGGGAATTAGTAAGTCTGAAGGGAATTACCAGAAACTCATAGTGCCTATAACATGTATAGAAGGCTATATTATGAATATCTTCCTTCTTCACCATTATATGATGATATCTAGAATAAATATCCACATTTGAGAAGTACTTATATCATCACAATTAAGAGTGAAAGTCATGAATCCTTGGAATAAGATGCTTATTTTTTATGGTAATCTTATTGAGTTCTTGATAATTGACACACATCTGCATTGATCCATCCTTCTTCTTGACAAAGTTCACTGGAACACCCCAAGGTAATTCACTAGGGAGTATGAACCCTTTGTCTAAATGATCCTCCAGCTGCTTCTTTAACTCCTCCAGTTTGATAGGAGCCATCTTATAGGGACAATTTGAGATAAGAGTAGCTCTGGGTATAAGTTATATTGATAACTCTGCCTCACGATCCGGGGGGAGTCTGGGTAACTCTTTTGGAAATACATCACTATATTCTTTCATGATGAGAATTTCCACTAGGTTAACACTTTCCTTTGACTCCACCATTTTATAAATGTATTCTCCTTCCCTGGTAATCAACACCCACACCATTGAAGGATTTTCCAAAGGAGATTCATGACATTCCTTGAATTTTTAGAGGAGCATGGGATGTTTCTAAATATGAAAAGATATTTCCTTTTCTAAAAAGTTTATATGTGCTCTATATAAAGAGAGCCAATCCATCCATAGTATAGCATCGAATTACACCAAGGGAAGTATTACAAGATTCACTAGAAGAATCATTACAAATACACCAATAGGAGAAGAGTCCAACACTTGGGTTATAATGATTGCACCACTAGGCGTTTTTAAAGATATCTCTACTTCAAGGTTTCACGGATTTGATTCAATATTTCTATAAAAATCTCAATATATAAAGGAATGTGTAAAATGATAATGAAATAATACTTTTTTCATTCTTGAGTGAAAAGGAAATGTAACTTTTACAACTTCATTTTCTTCCTCTAGTTCCGTAGTAGTGATGGGATGAGACTTTCTTGATCCTTTGGCTTTGGTGGATATTGATGCTGATTACCCTCTTGGATTCGAGGTTTAGTGAATTTTCTAGTATAATGACCTTTATCCCTATAATAGTAGCCTTGGAACATGGGTGGTGCTCTCCTTTTCTCCACCACATTGTCCTTATTCCTCATAAATTTTTGAAATTCATGAGTTTGGTGGCCTTATCTCCCACACCAGAAGCATTTACTTTTCCCTTTGAGTAAGTTCCCATGATGCTTCTTGCCAAATTTTTGACATGTGGGTAGTTGAGTTTTATTTACACCGTTCTCATGAGATCCTCCAACTAGAAACTCCATCTTTTGTTTCTAATCACCAGAGCCATGGGATAGTTCCCCAAACTCCATCTTTATATTGAGAGAAAATCTAACAACTTATTAAAAACTCCAAAAGTCTCAAATTTCAAGATCCTTTAAAAGTAGTGGTTTTAAACCCAAAAAGAATATTTAAATTTCTCTATTATAGTTTATAAAAAAATCCAAATCATACCTTTCAAGACTTGTGTAATTTTATTGGTAGTTCATGAAAGGTTGTTCTTCTATTTTCTTCAGTTTTATGAATTATCTCTCCATATTTGTATGATGAGTTCATGGAAAATACTTGTTAAGAAACATTATCTTGAAGTCTTACAAAATAATCTATTCAGTTTTATCCTTTAGCTTGGTGTTTTTAATTAATTTCCACCATTTAAATTCCTCTCTATCTAGACAATAAACATTGAGATTCACCTTCTCTATATCAAAATAGTGAATAATAGAAAATATATTCTCCATCGAGTTAACCCACTATTCCACAACTATTGGATAAGAAGATCCACTAAAAATCAGTGGTCATTACCGCATAAAATACTCAATATACAGTTTCTCTCTATTAGGTGAAGGAATAATTTCTACATAATTCATGTTATTTTTGATAACCTAAGACAATTGGGTAAGTATCTCTATGAAATTTTGAACTCCACCTCCCAAGATGTTGGGAATGTTGTTCAGGAAATCACGGTGTTGACCCTTGCACGGGTTATTAGGCTGGTTTCTCTTAGTTGACAAAATTTTCTAAAACAAATATTATTGGGTGATTACATATACTTAGTATCATACTATGGGTTTTCACAAAGGTTCTCTAATCCTAATTCTTAAATTAACTAAATCGTGCTCTAATACCAACTATAGTGACCCTACTTTTTCTTACATCACTATTACATTATTTTAATGATAAAAAACATAAAATAATTACATGACCATGATCCAAAGGTTTAGTGTCTTGGTAAAATTAGGAACTTACATAACATTTGAAGAATAAAACATAAACATTTAATTAATTAATTCTCTATATTTTTAGAGTTCTTCGCAATCTCCTTAGTACAAGTAATTACCTGAGGATATACATCAAAAAGGAGTGAGCTAAATGCCCAATAAGAGGATAGATAAGAACATTAAAAAACATAATATGGGGTGATAATAATAATTATCATCACAACATAGGCATTAGATCATAATCGTGAGAGGAATCATTAAGAAAAGGATTGGAATGTGGCAATTCATAAAAATGAAACATCATGTCTTAGTGGTCAACTACCACACATAGTTGTGAATAAAGATAGAAACATGATCACACATATTTCAATTTTCTCATGAGATATATCAAATTACCCAATTCATTGGAGCACTATATAATTCCAGGTGCACCCATCACATCATAGAATCCATATTGCGCTATATAATTCCAGGCGCACCCATCACATCCTAACATTTACATTATCATTCATGCCACACAGAACATATATCAATATTGAACATAAAATAACCCATTAAAGAAATTGGTTTCATTTCAAAATAATAAATTCATAAACATTGGGTTCCCAAATGAAATAGGGAACACTATACATGATATAATATTCATTAACCTTGAGTGAAGAATAAATAATCTCAATAAGTAAAAGGTGTGTTTTTTTGAAAGAATATTTCTTTTGTAAAACATTGGGTTTGTAATAAACTCAAGTAGAAAAAATTTATATCCAATAAATGGTAATATAATAATAAATAAATGATTTTTAAGGACTTCCCATACAAAAAATGGGGTGAAATAGGGGAAACCCAAATGAAAAGAGTTCGGTTCGAGAATTCCCCTTACCTTATGTATGAATGCTTTATTCACTTTAATATCACATATAACCACATTAGATTAATTAATTAAAATTAAAGAAAATTTTATACACTAACTTGATTCATTATGGTTTTATTAAGTTCATTTATGAGATTTTTGAGGAGTTATATAGTCTAATTTCATCATTTATGAGTGTTCATTTTCCTAGTTTTCACGGTCAGTTCACTTGTAAATATGAATTGAAATTAATGTAAAATGAGGATAAATATGCAGAATTTTTTTATATGTTATCAATGATCTTAAATAAATTTAAATTATTTTATAAATATTTTGGTTATATGGCCTGAGTATAAATTTTTAGATAAAAGTTAATGATGAGTGTTTTAGGTTAATTTTGGCAGTTTTTTGATCATAATGAATTCATTTTGTTTTATCATATATTATAATATATAAATTTTACTTACATAAAATAAAAAGGGTTATAAATAAAATTTTTAATATGTTTCAACCATCATAATTGTTTTATTAACATCCTTGAAGGCGTTATGGGAAAATGAAAGTGTGTCGTCCATGATGTCGCTAAATTGACACATCACAGTTGACGATTTCATTTTTTGAATAAGAGGGAGAGAAGGAGGAGTTTAATGATGGATATTCCATTAAAATGATATAATATCAGTATATAATATATAATTGATTTAACATTCCATTTGTGTAAGATAAGGTGAGGAGAAGAGAATAAAAGAAATGAAATTGAAAAGAAATTTAATAAAAAAGGAAGAGGAATTTACAGGTTGGATTTATCCTCCTTGAGAACCTCTTTAAGGAAAAGGTTTTGGTATTTTAATGAGACCAAGAGATCCAATAAATGAGGAAGGTTATAATTAAGAGTATTTTTCTACATTTTGGAAAGGCTAAAATTTTGAGAGGTGTGAGGAGAAGAGATGATGAGGGATGATATTTATAGTGGATAAGAGAGGTGTTTTCTCATTATTATATTCAATAGTTTTTTATTTGGACTCAAGACTATGAATAATTTTAGAATTATATATAAATATATTAAATTATTTAAGGATAGTTCTATATTTTGGTCCTACATGATCTTTACATCATCTATTATTCCATAATTCATGTATTTGACTTTTATTGTAAATTATCGTATTGTACTCTTCATCAAAAAATTGAAGTATTTTATCAAAATAAAAAAATTCACCCAAACCATTTTTTGATGTGTATATTTCAAAAATTAACTCCAGTTTATGAAAATAACATTATGAATATGAGTAATTTAATTTTTAATTAAAATCATCATTTACTGGGAAAATATATATTTTACAATTATAACTGATTTTATAACAATTTGAAAAACTACTTAAGGTATCATAAAATTATATTAAAATCATAATAAATAAAATATTAATATATGAAAATAAATATTCTTTTAAATTATTAAATTAATCATAAAATTGTAATGAAATATTTGTGACTTACAAAAATACCAAAACTTAATTAATAATTTTTAAAAATATTTATCTACTTATACTATGATATAATTATATCACATTTTCACTTATAATATGCCTAAATTTTATTTATAGTTTTATGGGTGTGTCTAATACTCATTTAGATGGTTTAATATTCATAAGGTTCATATTACTATTCCTAATGTCAAGTAACTATTTCATCGATATTGGATCCTCAACTTCTAGAAATACCTTTTATTTTATTCATTAATCATTTATAAAGTTTGTATTATGTTATTAATGTGATTTTATGTGATTATAATATATGGAATAATTATAATATGGTAATTTCATTGATAAAAGTTTTGGGTCATTACATGTCTCCTCAATGAGTTCTGGAGCAACTAGACTCTTTTCCCCAAGATGATCTTTTCAGGTTGGGGCATGACATCTTTTCCCATGAAAATCTTAATATAGTTCCATTTTTTTATACTCAAATGGGATCTATTATTGTATAAAATTCCCCCATTGGTAGATACTAGTCCCATGTTCCTTATAAGTTGAGTGAACAATACCTCAACATGTATTCTATAATTTTGATGATCCTGTCAGACAACCCATCAGTTTGAGGATGATAGAAAATGATCAAATATATATAAGTGTTTAAATACTTTTAAAGACTCCCATAAAACTATGATGTTAAATGAGGTTCATGATCAAATATAATTTTTAAATGGGAACCATGAAGTATAAAAAATAATTTATATATATCTTTACAAGATGCTAAAGGGGTAACTCCCTTATTTTTAGAAAATGTGAGGACACGATAACTTGACTTAGAATGAACCATATAGAATAATTTATGTTAGATATGTTAGGATTCCCAATAATAAATCCCACTGGGATATTATACCACATAAACATTCATCTAGATAGTGGTTGCATAGCACACCTTGGAAGTTGTCCCTAATATTTTACTTTTTTTCATACCAAGCATCTTGACACAGAGTCAGAAATTTCCATCTTTATATTTTCCCAAAATAAGTGCTCTAGTGGATACACATACATCTTGATGCTACTTGGGTTCATAGATAAATTTGGGATATGGTATTAATCTTGAAATTACCTCTTCATTTTAGGTACTGATGATGTTAATAATATCTTTAAAAATGTAAAAAATACCATATTCATAGATAAAGTCTTTGAGTCTCCTATCTTACATGTATTTAATCTTATTTTGTATGCCCTTATCATTAATTTTATTATTATTTATCTTCTCTAGTAAAAATTATAGTTACCCAAGCTTAACCTACACGGATATTACATCATTTTAGATGAATATATAACACATTATAAAAATACAAGCCTTAGGACCATAATAGTTTAGTGTATTTGGAAACTTGGAACATATTATTTTAGTTTGGTGAAAGATCTTCCATATCTACCTTAAATATCTTCCCCTTTATTACTAATACATAAAAACTTTCTTCATAAATTGGTTAAAAGAAATATAAGCGGTGATATCAAATTTTCAATAAGGGAAAATAAAGGAAATATGTATTGATAACATGAACATAAGGGTACAAGAACCTGAGCATAATATTTTAAGATAATACCCTTCATATCAAAGATCATAATCATGAGACATGGCATAAATATTGGAAATTCATAAGAAATGAATCCTAAGATAATCAAGAACATGAACCATGTGAGTATATCATAGGCATATGCCATAAAATTTATGGGAAACACATAAACATGTTATATCATTCCCTCTAAGTCAAGGCTCATTGCCAAAAACTTATCTAGGATCTACATGGGGACTACACCTATTGAGTAGGAAATACCACCATCCCTAGTCATAGAATTTTCCTTATAAGGGATCAGGTTTCCCCATATTCCTATAGTGGATCAGGTTTCCCCGTCTTCTATAGTAGATCAGGCATATCAACTTGATTCCCATAATTATCTCATGAGATATAAATATTTACCTAATGAATTAAAGGGATATATAGGTCCCACCCATATCATAATGAAATCATACATATGTGTTCCACATGATCATAAACAATCATATCATAACCTATGAAATGAAATTTTTATCATAAACATTTAATCATATCATAAAATGTGGAAATGATATAGGTTTCATTATCATTTTATCAAATAATAACATAAGAAAAGAAGTGGGTTTCATAAGAATATAACCCATGAATGTGAAATGGGTTTCATAAAAATACAACCCTTGAAATTAAAACAAGTTTCATAAACATATAATCCATCAAATAGAAATTATTTTCATAAAAATATAACCCATAAAATAAAAAAAGAGTTTCATAAACATCATTCCATCAAAACATAATCAATTATGATAAATAATATGAATGGAACCTTTGGATAATTTCAATATAAAGAATGATTAACACCAACAGATGTCATATTAGATGGAAAATAATTTTGAAATATCTTTTAAAAACATATCTTGAGTAAAATACCCTTTCCTCATTGAAAAATTATTTTTAAAACCTAAAACATTTTCAAGACCATTTTATTTTAAAATAAACTTGAAAACTTATAAAGTAATCTAGAAAACCAATTTTACTTGAAAAAATATAGAATAATTTTTAAAATTTTTTGAAATTTTTACCCTTATAAACATATGAAATAAAATTTAAAGCATTTTAAAAAACTTTTTCCTTGAAAACTTATAAAAGACGATTGATGTTTTTTTTGAGAAATTATAAAAGAAGCATGAAATCATTTTGAAAAAATTTTCCCATGAAAAAACATTGAAAACTGTAGGATCGAAAAAATGATGTAAATGCTCAATTTACAAGAGGGGTGGTGAATTGTATACTTTAAAAAATTCCTTTGGAACCTTTAAAGTTAGTTATGATTAACTATTTTTTCCTTAAGCAAAGGAAAGGGCTATGTTTAACAAAGTTAAACTTAAGGAAATTCACAACACCTCTAATACCAAATGAAAACTTGGAAAGGGATTCTGAATGTAGGTTCCAGAAAAATGGTTCCGGAAATTGAAACTTAACAAAATATTACAAAATGAGATTCTACCTTAAAGCATATAGAATCTAAATGAAACATAGTACAAGTAAGGAAATATAAGAAAGTTATAATTTCCTTATAATACAAAGTACAGCAGAAATAAACGAGTAGAAAAACTAAAAGTAACAAGATATAAGTATTTTAACCCAAAGAGAAGGGTATCTAACAACCTTGGATAAAGGTCCCTTGATTTATACTTTCAAGCAAGTCTGTCTTACCCACACCAGGGTAAGCCCTCGATACGAAGATCAGAGTCTCTGTCTTGCTATCCCCGTAAGCCCTCAACTTCAAGGTAGTTGGCAACCTCTGTCTTCCTCAGCAAGGAATCCCTCGAACTTAAAGGTTGTCGGCACCTCAGTCTTCCTATCCCCGGAAGTCCTCAAATGTAATCACCAACATTCGGAGTCGCACAAAGCAAAAACTGAACGAGCAGTTCAGTACGCACAAGGCATGAAAAGATTTCTCTCTCTAGAAATCACCTTAGCAGCGTGTGGTCTCTAGATTGATCAACTTCTTTTTTTTGTTCTCCCGATCTCTTTCAAATGAGCTCATATTTATAGGTAAGGTCGGCCTCCTTCCCAACGGTCATATTTTCCTTAAAAATCAGAGGGACTTGTACACGTGTAACTTAACCAATGGTTAGTTTATAATAGAATAGATGACATCATTTTATAACAAAACTAGTGTAACAGAATGTACGACACCGTTTAAAATCTAACTCAAAAGTTCGGAATGAAAGTTCGGAGTATAAACAAAAAGTCAAAGAGTAGAAAAATTATAAAAGTGTAAGCAAAAAGAAAGTTCAGAGTCTTAACCAAAAATAATTTTCAGAGTCTAAATAAATTCGAAGTGTATAAAACAAAGATGACCAGATTCTATTTAATAGGTGAATTCGGAATGAGAATTTGGAATGAGAATTCGTCATCAAATTTCGTAATGAGAATTCTTCATCAGAAATCGTAATGGAAAATTTTTCATTAGAATTCGATGTTGAACTTCATGAAAGTTCGTATCCAGAATTCGGAGTTGATCTTTATTAAAGTTTGTATCCAGAATTCAGAGTCGAGCTTCGTTACAGTTCTCATCTATAATTCGGAGTTGATATTTATTAAAGTTCGTATCCAGAATTCGGAGTCGAACTTCTTTACAGTTCTCATCCAGAATTCGGGGTTGATCTTTATTAAAGTTCGTATCAAGAATTCAAAGCCTAAAACAGAATGCTTTAAATCAAAGTTTTAAACACTTCCGAAAATCTAGAAATGAATCCGAATCTTGTGCTTATGAAATATATGGATGAAAAGGTGATAAGGATAATTTTTCTTACAAAAGAAATCTTCCTTATAAAAGCAATTTTTCCTTATAAAATCAATTTTCCTTATAAAAACAATTTCCCTTATAAAAGAAATTTTCCTTATAAAAGAAATTTTCTTAAAGATAAGGTGTTTGTGATTTTCAAAACAAGAAGGAATGGAAAAGTCATAAGGAAAAACTTATTGACTCAACAATATCCTCCTTTTTGGAAAGCACAAACATCCTTACGAAAAAGAAATTCTAAGAAGAAAGAAAAACATTAAGGCTTATCTCCCTTTGCTTTAAGGATATTGATGAATACGACTAACTCCCCCTTAGGCTTTGAAACTCTAAGGATTGTATTCTAGATTTCTGGAGTGACATTTCATTACGAATAAGAAAGTCTTTTTTAATGAAAAACTCCCCTTTAGATAAGCTCTTATTAGAGTTCTTTTTCCTTAAGGATCTTTTCCTTCTACCCCTTTGTGATTTTCAAAAAGAATTCGAGGGAATTGAAAAAAAATACCAAAGTACCTGAAAAAATTAGTAATAATAACAAAATAAGAGCAACCAAGATTTTCATTAATTTTAAGAAATTAAAGATACAACAAAAAGATTGGATTTAACTATTTCAGATCTTTTTCCTTCGAAATGAGACCCTTAAGAATAGTCGTGATCTTCTTTAGGTCTTTATGATCTTCTTCAGCCTGCTTCTCTAAGACCACTATTCTTGCAGATTGAGCCTCAATCTTTTCTTCCTGGGCTTTAAGCTTTTCTTCCTGAGCCTTAAATTTCTCTTCAAACTCAATCCGATGATCCCTTTCAAACTTCTAGTTTTGAGAAACGGAATTCAGCTTCCCATTCAGATCTCTGACTTCTTGAATCCGGAAGTTCTTTTCATCTGTCAGCTTCTCTTAAAAGGAAGAATTCAGCTCATTTATCTTCCTATCCTCAGTCTCAAAATCATCTTTAACATTGCCTTGTAATTCATCAAATATCCTCATCTCTTCTACAGTTTTCCTTGACCAACTCGTCATCCTCTTGCAAGATCTTTTGTGGGATTCATAGCCAACAAGAAAAGATTTGTATTCAGCTTCTATCTCGACACACTTATCCATAACCGTGGATAAAGAATCTGATTTCTGATTCAGAGCATGTTGGAGCATTTGGCATCTTGAATCTATAGTCGAGATGGTCGGAATGGAACCCACTAACTTCCTCAAATATTAAACAACAAAGTCATGTCCCAACGAGGATGACTCCGAATCCGAAACTTTTCTTGGAGAATTTTCTTCCTCAATAAGCTCCAACTTCCTTTTAGACGAATCACCAAATTCTCTTTTCTTTCTTGCCACTGATTTCGGAGTATAAACAAGGAGTTGCTTTCCCTTGTCCTTTTTCGGAATGGATTCTTGATCTGGAGTTTTCTGCTCACCAGTAGATACTTGAATAACATCATAAAAAACTTTTTGAACAACATCTTCCTCATTCTTATCCTTCTCTGGAGTTACTAACTTAGAGGATTCAGCCTCTGAAGTTCGGAGTGACAGATGTTCTGAAGGTGACCCCTTATAATCATCTACTTCTTTCAATAGATCTCCAGTTTCACCACTTCCTTCAGCAACTGCTTCTTCCTCTTCCACTTGCTGAATCTTCTCGAGTTGCTCAACATGCTTAGCTCTAACCTCTTCCGGAAAATCAATGTTTCTTCCTGGAGTCTTGGGGTAGAGAATCCAAGGAGAAAGATATCGGAACTGTAATGTTTCTGGAAACCATGTCATTAAATTTTAACAAATCTTGGACTGCCTCAGCTTCTGACATCTTCTTCTTGAGCTTCTTTTCTTTTGCTAGTTTTACCAATTCATCTTTTGTCCTATCCTTCAAAGCCTTAGCTTCCGCAGGATCCAATCTGAACTGCGGATCCCCTTCTTTCCTTTTCTCTTTATTTGCTCTCCACTTCGCAACTACCTCATCAGGATAGGCTTTCTTCTTCTTCGGTTTTGGAGGTGCGGTTTGAACTTCCTTACATTTAGGATCCTCTATTTCAGCTGCAACTTCTTTCAACTTTCCTTTCTTTACTGGCTTAGATGATTCCGGTTCAACAGCCTTCGGAACCGCTTCTTATTGATTTGGAAAATCGAAGAACTCACCGATCTCCTTGTTGAAAGCCGCATCTATCCTCTTAAGAGTATCATCACTCACCAATGAAATTTTGAAAACCCTTGGCTTAGTCCTGCAAGCTTCCTTGAAAGACTCAAGGCACCAAACTATTAATTTTGATAAAATTGGTGGGTATATTACGATTTAGGCTCTGATATTTCCTTTCTTAACATTCTCAATAGTTATAAGAATGTTCCTCATGAAGTTAAACTTCCTTAGATTTATAAAAAAATCTAAGATATAGATTTCACTCTTCTTCAGACTATCTTTATCACCGTTCCTCAGTACAATATGACCTTGTACCCACAACTCTAGAATCCGGAAATTTGTAGGCAAGCTAGAAATCTTCGGAGCTTTGTCTTCTGAGAGTCCGAGAGTTTTCAAAGCTTTTTCCTTGTTGAAGCTTCCTTTAGAATATGAAAAAATGTGAGATATGAACTCGGATTCTCCTTTATAGGTCAGCCCTACCAAGCTTGCTGCCTTGGTATAATAAATCTTCTAAGTCTTGCCATAAGACTTAAAAGAAAATTTCTCCCTATTATCTACCTTAAATAAGGAAACTGTTTCGTAGAATTCAACAAGTAACTCCGAAAAAACATTATCTTGATTCCCCGGTTTGGACACAGTAATATCTTCCCACCCGTTCAACTTTATGTTCTTCGAAATAAGAGAATCATAGTTGTTAAAGAAATCTGGATGAACCAGCCTTTCTCTGTAAACAAACCATTGTGAAATTGTCTTGGAGGATGACATTTCTTGAGAAGCTAATTCCACAGACATTCGGGTCTAAAGACTTCTGATAAGTTCGGAACAGTGAAAGTTGAAGTTTGGAATGGATTTAAAATGGAGAGGCAGAGATTCAGGATGCTGGAGCTTGAAATCGATGTGGGACAACTATTTGGGGTCCCCTTTATATAGGCAACGAAAAAATGGTTCATCTTCCACGGTTGATCGAACGGTTGTGACAATCTGAGATCAGATCTGATGGTCAAAAACCAATTCTCATGAAAGCTTGAATCCAATCTTTTTGAGGTTTTATTAAAACAAAGATCTAAGAAAATTATAATCTGAAAACAAAGTATAAGAAAATACCAGAAAGTAAAGTATGAATACGAAAACCTGAGTAAGGAAATCATACCTTTCGGATTGGCTTAGGAGAATTATTGGTAATGGGTAACATATAAACAAAATGAAAAATATTTATTACGAAAAGACATAGTTTCGCAAAACTCACTACGAAAAACAAACTCAGTAAAGAAAACTCAGTACGAAAATTTCATTACAAAATTTGAAAACGAAAAACTCATTTTGAAAGATTCGGTACGAAAGTCCCGTTATGAAAATACCAGTACAAAATTTTCCATTCTGTAAGTTTTCAATACGAAAATTTCCATTCCAGAAGTTTTCTATACGAAAATATCCATTCTGGAAAATTTTAGTTCCAGAAATTTCCATTCTGGAAGTTTAGTTTCGAAAAGTTTGAAAAACTAACTTTGAAAAATTTAGTTACTCTAACAATCAAATGTACTCCCCCTATGAAAAGGAGTTTATTACTGTAAGAATACTTTTTCAACAGAAAGTTAATTAAGAAGGATTACCTTACGATTATCATTCCTAAATTCTGTTTAATGTATTCAAATCTATCAGAAGGCAAGGATTTTGTGAAAATATCAGCAAGTTGATCTTGCGTTCCGACAAACTGAAGAATAATATCTCCTTTAAGTTTGTGATCCCTAAGAAAGTGATGCCTAATATCTAAGTGTTTTGCACGGGAGTGATGTGCAGGGTTTTTACTAAGGGCAATGGCACTTGTGTTATCACACAAAATTTGAGTTTTAGTATAACTCAAGCCATAGTCTGTGAGTGTGTGTTGCATCCACAACACTTGAGCATAACAACTTCCAGCTGCTACATATTCAGCTTCAGTAGTGGAGAGTGCTACAGAATGTTGCTTCTTGTAGGACCAAGAAACTAGTGAATCTCCTAAGAAATGACAAGTTCCAGATGTACTTTTTCTATCCATTCTACATCCACCAAAGTCAGCATCAGAAAAGATTTTTAGGATAAAAGCATTTCCAGAAGTATAAAATAATCCTAGATCCATGGTTCTCTTAAGGTAGCGAAAAATTCTTTTTACAGCCTTTAAGTGAGATTTCTTAGGATTGGATTGATATCTTGCACATAAGCATACTGAAAACATTAAGTCTGGTCGACTAGATGTTAAGTATAGTAGACTTCCTATCATACCTCTAAAAGATGTTTGATCTACTGGTTTCCCAGCTTCATCAATATCTAAAGAGTTTGATGTACCAATAGGAGTACTTATACTCTTAGTGTTGTCATAAACATACTTTTTAAGAAGATCTTTAATATAATTATGTTGAGATATGTAGGTTCCTTCTGATTTTTGAGAAATTTGAAAACCAAGGAAAAATGTTAACTCACCCATCATACTTATTTCAAACTCAGATTTCATTAGACTTGCAAAAGAGTTGGTCAGAGATTGATGAGTTGAACCAAATATTATGTCATCAACATAAATTTGAACAATCAAAACATTTTTCTTATCTTTATTTATAAAAATAGTTGGATCTGCATTTCCCTTAACATAGTTATTTTGAAGCAAAAATCTAGTGAGTCTATCATACCATGCTCGTGGGGCTTGTTTAAGACCATACAGAGCTTTGTTAAGTCTAAAAACATAATCAGGATGTTTTGTATCTTCAAAGCCAGGTGGTTGTTCAACGAAAACTTCCTCTTGAACATAACCATTAAGAAAAGCACATTTCACATCCATTTGAAAAAGTTTAAAATTAAAGAATGCTGCAAAGGAAAGTAGAATACGGATAGATTCAAGTCTAGATACCGGAGCATAGGTTTCTTCATAGTATATTCCCTCTTGCTGATTATAGCCTTTAGCAACAAGTCTAGATTTATTTCTTACTATGACTCCATTTTCATCACATTTATTTCTGAAAACCCATTTTACTCCAATAACAGAAGTTTCCTTAGGTCTTTCAACCAAGGTCCAGACTTTATTCCTTTCGAATTCATTTAGTTCATCTTGCATTGCTTTGATCCAATCATCATCACCTAAAGATTCATCAGTGCTTTTAGGTTCTAATTGGGAAAGAAATGATAGATGTTCTACTTCATTTCTTAAGGAACTTCTAGTCCTTACAGGTTGATTTACATCACCAATGATACTATCACTGGGATGATTCTTAAGAAACGCCTGTTTTGGGTTTTGAAAAGCCTGTTCATCAACATAGGGTAGAAAGTGTTCTGGGGTAAATGTTTCAGGAATATCTTATAGAACATTATCCTTATCAGAAGGTTCTTCTATTAATGGTTGACAATCAGTTTTTGAAAACACATCCGAGGATGTAGGCTGGGATGGTTTAAAAACAAAAGGATCAGACTCATCAAATTTTACATGTACTGTTTCTTCAACAGTACATGTATTTTTATTAAAAACTCTATAAGCCTTAGAAGTTGTGGAATAACCTAAGAAAATTCCTTCATCAGATTTAGGTGCGAATTTATGTAGGTTATCATTAGTATTCAGAATGAATACTTTGCAACCAAAAACCTTGAAGTAGGATAGTCTTGGTTTTCTACCATTCCATAACTCATAAGGGGTTTTATTAAGAAAAGGTCTAATTAAAACTCGATTTATAGTATAGTAGGCAGTACTTACAACTTCAGCCTAGAAATGACAAGCTATGGAATATTCACTCAACATGGTTCTAGTTATCTCTTGAAGAATTCTATTTCTTCTCTCAACTACACAATTTTGTTAAGGAGTTATAGGTGCTGAGAAATTGTGAGTAATACCTTTTCTACTACAAAAAGTTTCAAAATCAGAATTTTGAAATTCTCCTCCATGATCACTATGAATAGTTTTCAAAGGAAGGTTTTTCTCATTTTTAACTTGAGCTCTAAAATTTTTGAAATAAGAAAAAGATTTAGACTTCTTTCCTAGAAAATAGACCCAAGTAAATCTAGTGTAATCATCAACTAGAACAAACACATAGTATTTGCCTCCAATACTTCCAGTTTGTGTTGGACCAAAAAGATCCATGTGCACTAACTGTAATGAATCAGTTATCGAGACTTCACCGATTGATTTAAAACTAGATTTATGTTGCTTAGAATATTGACAACGATCACAAACTTTAGAAGAATCAAATCTAAGCTCTGGTAGATCCTTAACTAGTTTCTTCTTAGAGAGTTTATATAGGTTTCTAAGATTATAGTGACCTAGTCTTCTATGCCATAACCAGGAATGATCTTTCATTGCACTTAGGCAAGGTAAATATTGACTCCTGAGGTCTTCTAAGTTCAAAGTGTAAACATTCTCTTGCCTATTGGCTGAGAGAATAAATTCTTCCTTGGAATTGTGAACTACGCACTTATCATTCCTAAAATTCATAGGGTAACCTTCATCACATAATTGACTTATGCTAATGAGGTTGTGCTTAAGACCCTTAACAAAAAGAACATTTGAAATCAAGGTTTTACCAAGAAGAACAATATTACCAATACCAATAATCTCTCCCTTAGCATTATCTCCCAAAGTTACCTTTCCTCCTTTTGTTTTGATAATCTTTTCAAAAATAGCTTTTGTTACCAGTCATGTGTCGGGAACATCCACTATCCATGTACCATTTATTGTTGCTGGTACTCTCTTTATTTTCTTGAAATCAAGAAGAAAATTAGACTTTCAGAATCCAAACTTTCTTGGATCCGATATTTCCAGATAATAAAATTTAGGAACCCATATCTTCTTAGAAAAGTAAGCTTTATGAAAACCTAAGGATTGAGTTTTGTTTAAGGAACAATTCTTTGCCCAGTGACAACCACATTGAGACTTGGTACAAAATGGGGCACTTTGAGGAATAAAATAATTGTTACTGAAAATTGGTTTTGCATGGGTATAACCAAATCCGGATTTATTTCTTAAAGGTCGTATTTGGGAATACATTTTATCAAAATTTTCCTTACCATGGGTAAATTTAGATAAACACTTCTTTAAGGAAAAAATTTCGGACTTGAGTTTTATAACCAAGTTTTTATCCTCAAAATCATTAGTTTTAGAACTAGAGCTAGGCTCGAAAACATTTTTCTTAGAAATTACTTTTTCTAATTCTTTAGAAAGTTTGTTCTTCTCAAAACTTACTTCCTCAAGATTTTTTGAAATACTTTCAAAATCATCATTTTTCCTATCAAGATCTTTAGAAAGATCTGATATCTCTTTTGTAAGAATAGAATTTCTAGAGTTTTCCTTATCAAGTTTCTTATTGAGTTTAGAATTCTCGATTTCAAGAAGTTCAACAAACCTAGAGACTTATTCATAAGTAGGTAAAGTATTTTCTTCATCAGAAGAGGATTCTTCATCAGAAGAGTTATAATACTTACTATCATTAGAATTTAAAGAAACATTGGTCAATGATTCCGCATTTCATACCTTATCCATAAAACAATGATTATCAATAGGTAATCTGGCTATAAGACCAAGATTCTTCTGTCATGAAGATTCATAATCAGAAGATTCATCTGAGGAGTCACCACCACTGGCACTCCAGGTGTCATTAGCTTTCAATACTTTCTTAGCTTTGGCTTTATAATACTTCCTTCTGTTCCTGTCTGAATGCCTTTCTTTCCTTTCTTTCTTTTTGAGCAAAGGGAAATCTGGTCTAATATGTCCATCTCTCTTGCATTCATAACAAGTAACTTCTCCGTCTTTCTTATCTTTCCTTTCCTTTTTCTTATACTTGGATTGGAAATTTCTCTGGCCAGCTATCTTGTTCATCCTTTGAGCAAGATTTGCTAATTCATTTTCTGATATTTCACTCTCACTAGAATCTGACTGAACTACCATCTTCTTAGACTTGGATCTGGTTACTCTCTCAGGAGTCTTAACTTTCATATGATTTGATGTTGTTGTAAAAGAAATAGTACCATTTCCATTTTTATTTTTGATGTTGTCAGCATCTCTCTTCATTATGGTCTCATGTTGAAGAAGAGTTCCAAATGACTCATCAAGAGTAATTTGAGTGACCTTCCTATTCTCATCTATAGCTGTTCTTTTGGATTCCCACTCATTAGGCATAATATCAATTATTTTGTCCACAAGTGCTTCATCATCTAAACCTTTTTCTCCCATAGACTGTAGGCTGTTGACGATAGTCCTAAATCTCTGTTGAACTTTACATATTGGTTCTCTATAAGGAAAATTGAAGCCATGATATTCAGCTCTAAGCATTGCTCTCCTAGTCTCAATTACTTTAGAAGTTCCAAAGTGTGTAACCTCTAACTTCTTCCAGATACAATTAGCTGCTTCACAAGAAGAAATTTGGATATATATATTTCTGGTCATTGAACATAGTAAGGTATTGCGTACCTTATAATTGAGTTGATATTCTTGCTTTTCCTGGTTAGTGAAAGTTCTGACTTCCTTATCAGGAATTTTATAATCACCAGTAAGAATAACAAAGTTGTCCACTCCAGTATTGATAATAAAAGTCTTCATTCGATCTCTCTAGTAATCATAATCATTACCATCAAAGATTGGTGGTCTTGTAGGATTTAGATTATCAATAGAACCAACATTAACTCCTGCCATACTTAAAAACCTTTGGCACACAAACTTGTTAATAGAAAAAGTTTGTAATAACAAAGTTTGGAATGAGAAAGTTCGGAATGGAAAGTTCGGAATGATAAAGTGAGCAAGAAAAACTTATACGTGAGTATGAGTATTCCAGAGACCTCCTCTGATACCAATTGTAGGATCAAAAAAATGATGTAGATGCTCAATTTACAAGAGTGGGGGAGAATTGTATACTTTAAAAAATTCCTTTGGAACCTTTAAAGTTAGTTACGATTATCTATGTTTTCCTTAAGAAAAGGAAAGGGCTAAGTTTAACAAATTTAAACTTAAGAAAATTCACAACACCTCTAATACCAAATGAAAACTTGGAAAGGGATTACGAATGTAGGTTCCAGAAAAATGGTTCCGGAAATTGAAACCTAACAAAAGATTACTAAATGAGATTCTACCTTAAAGCGTATAGAATCTAAATGAAACAGAGTACAAGTAAGGAAGTATAAGAAAGTTATACTTTCCTTATAATACAAAATGCAGTGGAAATAAACAAGTAGAAAAACTAAAAGTAACAAGATATAAGTCTTTTAACCCAAAGAGAAGGGTATCCAACAACCTTGGATAAAGGTCCCTTGATTTATACTTTCAAGCAAGTCTGTCTTACCCACACCAGGGTAAGCCCTCGATACGAAGATCGGAGTCTCTGTCTTGCTATCCCCGCAAGCCCTCAACTTCAAGGTAGTTGGAAACCTCTGTCTCCCTTAGTAAGGAAGCCCTCGAACTTCAAGGTAGTCGGCACCTCTATCTTACTATCTCCGGAAGTCCTCGAATGTAATCACCAACATTCGGAGTCGCACGAAGCAAAAACTGAACGAGCGGTTCAGTACGCACAAGTAATGAAAAGCTTTCTCTCTCTAGAAATCACCTTAGTAGCGTGTGGTCTCTAGATTGATCAACTTATTTTTTTTGTTCTCCCGAGCTCTTTCAAATGAGCTTCTATTTATAGGTAAGGTCGGCCTCCTTCCCAACGGTCATATTTTCCTTAAAAATTGGAGGGACCTGTACACGTGTAACTTAAACAACGGTTAGTTTATAACAGAATAGACGACATCGTTTTATAACAAAACAAGTGTAACAGAATGTACGACACCATTTAAAATATAACTCAAAAGTTCAGAATGAATGTTCGGAGTGTAAACAAAAGGTCAAATAGTAGAAAAATTATAAAAGTGTAAGAAAAAAGAAAGTTCAGAGTCTTAACCAAGAATAATTTTCGGATTCTAAATAAATTCGGAGTGTATAAAACAAAGATGAGCAGATTCTATTTAATAGGTGAATTCGGAATGAGAATTCAGAATGAGAATTTTTCATCAGATTTCGTAATGAGAATTCTTCATTAGAAATCGTAATGGAAAATTTGTCATTAGAATTCGATGTTGAACTTCATGAAAGTTTGTATCCAGAATTTGGAGTTGATCTTTGTTAATGTTTGTATCCAGAATTCGGAGTCGAGCTTCATTACAGTTCTCATCCAGAATTCGGAGTTGATCTTTATTAAAGATCGTATCCAGAATTCGGAGTCGAACTTCTTTACAGTTCTCATCTAGAATTCGGGGTTGATCTTTATTAAAGTTCGTATCCAGAATTCAGAGCCTAAAACAGAATGCTTTAAATCAAAGTTTTAAACACTTCCGAAAATGTAGAAATGAATCTGAATCTTGTACTTAAGAAATATATGGATGAAAATGTGATAAGGATAATTTTTCTTACAAAAGAAATCTTCCTTATAAAAGCAATTTTTCCTTATAAAATCAATTTTCCTTATAAAAACAATTTCCCTTATAAAAGAAATTTTCCTTATAAAATCAATTTTCTTAAAGATAAGGTGTTTGTGATTTTCAAAATAAGAAGGAATGGAAAATTCATAAGGAAAACCTTATTGACTCAACAAAAACTTATAACGAAATATTGAAAACTTTTTGAAAACCATTTCATTGAAAATAAACTTGAAAAAATATAAATAAATCTTGAAAACATTTTTAAAATCTTTTTATTTGAAAATACTTTGAAAACTTATAAAGAATTCTTGAAAATGTTGTGAAAACTATTTCTTTGATACTAATTTGAAAAATTATAACAAAATATTGAAAATAATAATAATATTTTAAAATAATTTTTCCTTAAAAATGAGATTAAAATATCAATTTAAAAACAAATAATTATAACATTTATGAAAACATGGTTTTTGAATAAAATAGATTTCTGACCAAAGAGAAAAATGAGGTTATATTTTCTTAATTTTATTTATTAATTATCATAAGTAACAAAGTGTGAAAAAATGGTACTGATACATGAATATATCATGAAAAAATATATAAGAATAAAATTCATGAGTGTTCTTGAATTATGGATCATAAGGTTTCATCAATGAAAGTTTAATCATAAACAATCCCAATAAATTATGAGATTGTTGTAATAAACTCTTATCACTTGGTAACATTGAATCATACTCCCAATGTAAAAAATGGAATTAAATTCAGATTAAAATATCATTTAAATAATTATATTCATGAGATAAAATTTAAAATAGAAGTGTATACACCTTGTATAGGAATATAATTGTATAACTTGGCATTTTTCTCAATGAAGGAAAATTAAGAAAACATTACTTTAACAATTTGGTAACTTTTTGAAACATAATATTCATGAAAGAAATATCATAAAATTGATATGTATATACCCATAAATTTAAGTATATTAATAATATAATATTTTAATGGGAAATTTATACACCATACAATATAATTGAGTGGTGAGTATGACATGTATTTCACAGAAATAAAAAGTGAGATGAAATTCTCTTACCTTAAGTCTTGACTTTATTCATACACAATCAAAACTCATGTATGAAAAATATAATTATGTTATAAATATACCATATAAACATATTATTATATCTGATACATATATTATTTGTTTATGACTTTATATTACCCATTTATTAACAACACAATGTTAATATTATGTTTCGGGTAATATCTCCTTAGTTTTTTATATATGTTTTAGCTTGTTATTATTAATCCTATTACTTAGATCATTATTTAATTATTTAAATAATGTAAATCATGAAATAAAAATCATATATTCAGTACATATGTATTTATAATTATTTATGAAATATATAAATATGAAATGGAATATACTGTTCATGTAGGTGATTGGTCGTACATATGCAAGAACACTATTTTCTTTTTATTATAATATTGAAAGAATGAAATTAAATGATATATATATATATCTATATGTATGTAATATAATTACATTATAATTATTATGTCACATATATCATATAATTTCTCTAACCCCATCCTTAATACATTCCATGTAGAGCGTGGATGAATCACATCACATTGAGGAGGCGATAGTCCACACTTCCCCAAACAAAATTATCATATTTAAAAAAATGGAATGAATGAAGGTATGTGTTATATAATAATTATATAAGAATAAATACATCATAAATATCATATATATCATAAAAAAATATAGTTTCCATCATAATTCCCAACAATGAGAGGTGGTAAATAAAAAACAAACAACATCATTTTGTGAGGCTGTTGGTCACCGTACATAAGGTCGATTAGTTCACTACCCATTAGATGGAAGTGTGTGTAAGTGTAGGACAAAAACTTAGAATAAAAAATATCATTATATTAATTATACTGATTTTATTGTATGATAATATAATAATTTATATTTAAGGGGCATAGAAAATAATAAAACTAATGTGATCGTTGAAGAAGGTTACCTCTTTTTTGAGTAACTCCTTTTGGTTTTAACCAAAGTACATCCATGGGTCCCTTTATACCCATATTGAGAATTTTAGGATGAGTGAAGGGATTTTGGAAGCTTATTTTATTAGTGTATAGTCAATCCAAATGGATTTAGAGGTGTGAATAAGTGGTTGGGGTGAGTGCCTCTTTATAGTGATGGAGGAGTTACATTCTTATGAATTTTGAAAAGGTAATTACACCCATGTTTTTCCCATGTAAAGTGGCTTAAATAATGGAAAAAATTATATAAAAGGTATTATATGGTATAAATATGGACATAAAATGGAGTTTTGGAAATTTTAGATGTTATGATTTCTTTTAAGTGTAAGGTTTAGTTCCTTGCTAGGCTATTTGTTCTCTTAATCACCGTAATTAATTTTATTTACTTTCAATAATATTTGTTTTTTTAAAAACCTCAATTGAACATATCAAAAATTATAAATTATTATAATCCAAAATATTTAATCCATTTTTACAAATTAAAATCACATTATTGTTAGAAATTAATTTAAATTTAATCCCACAGATGGGACGACACAACAAGTTTTTAAAGTAAAAAATGTTCAGAAGTTTGGTGAGTTTTTATATCCAATTTCAAAGTAAAATTGATTCCAATGAACTAAATTGGATTAATTTAGGTATAGTTGATCTAATGGAACTTTAAAATCAATCAAAAACATAATGTAACCTTATAAATATATTAGACAAAAATTAATATTTGAATTAAAATTCGGTATTATTCACTATTCATCAAAAAATGAAACTTCACAGAAAAAATACCAAAAATTCTCCCCAATATAATTATTTATGTTCCAATTTCAAAAATTAAGTTTATTTTTTCAAATAAAAATTATAAAATGTTTCAAAAATCATATTTAAAATGCGTTCTCCATTAAAAGCTGGAAAAATTACGTTTTAGAAAAATAAATCTTTTTTATTTCTAAAATTGGATTTATTATTATCTTTTATACATAAAATCTATTTGATGAGTATAAAAAATACATATTTAATATATAATATATATATTTTTTGAAAACATTAATCAAAAGTTTTTTGTTTAAATTATTGATAAAAAATTGTATTTGTATATATATAAAAAATACTTTTCTTAGAAAATTAATTTATTTAATTTCAAATAGTTATTACATTCAATTAAGAAAATTGATAACCAAATTAATCATTTTATATACATGTTTAAATAATATTTTCACAATTTAGTTAATCTTATTCATAACTTTCATTGCAATGACTTGGAGGTAGCTGTAATAATATCATATTAATAATATTAATAGAATATTGTAGTTCGGTAATAATAAACCTTGTGTGTAATGGAAGATATCGAAGGGTCTTGGTATTGTGTGTAATACAAGACAGACATAGTGTTTCACCAGATTTAATTGGCTTTGTGTATAATGAATTCCACAGTTAGTGATTTCATATAACAAAATCTATATTCAGTGTTATGTGAAATAAAAAATATCTAAAGATTAAATTAATTCATTTTTTTTGAAAAATATTGGGGTGTAACATTCTATCCTCCTTAGAATGAATTCCTCCCTTGAAGTTAATATTTTTCATTAAAGGTTTAATACTTGAAAGTTCCTTTTATATAAAACCACATCATTAAAATGAATATTATAACTTCTTTTAAAAAGGGAATGTTGGAAACATGAAAGTTACTCAAAGTAACTCCTTACTAGGTTTACACATGGTAGAACATTGGTGGAAAGTTAAAATATAAACTTGGAGGGAAAAATAAATATTTTTAGGGAGTGATTTTGATCATCAATAACAAAATTGAATGATCAATGGAATTTTAAGGGCCTAAAAGTCATAAAACTATGATGATTTAAAAGGTTATTTGTTCAACACAAATTAAGGTATTAGGACAAGATTTTATCTCTAGATAATTTTCCTAAAGTTGAATAATTTTCATGAAATTATATGATTTCATAATTTTAATACCACCTAACCCTTTGTTTTTCCTTGATCAATTTCTACTTCATCTCTTTCTCTAAAATGGAAGGTGAATTTTTCATTCCTGTAGCACTAACAGATCACGAAATCCCTGATAATCCATCCCATATGTCATTAGTTATCATAAAAAAGTTGTTATAATAGTTTATCTAATATGTAAAAAATCATAATGTGGTGAGATAATACTTTAAACTCACAAACTTTATCTAAATTTTAACTTAAAATTTTAATAAATGATTAAACTTATAACCCTTTCAAATTATGAAAATACAAAACATTATAATGAATTTCATTAATGTAGGTTAAAATTGATCCCCCATATATCGCAAATTAGATATTGGTTTTCACATTCCAAACATGTGAATACGCTCATAATATCTTCTCTTGAAACATGGTAATAACATGAATTACCATAAATATTTTTGGAAAACATGCAAGATTCTTTATTCCAATTATTACAGTATACATTCCATAAATTCAAGAAGTTGTAAACTCCATCTATGATGCAATAAACTAATTTTTTAACAAATACTTAATTGGTTCTAAGGTCAATGATACTATCCAATTTACTTTATCCAAATCAATGATCACATTATCCATGCCAAACACAATTTTCTCAAAATATTGAACACATTAAAGGTTACCTTCCCGTAATGAAAATATCATCTTTCTATATATTTATAACTATTAAATATATCCTTTTCAATCCTTGATGAAAAAATTATAATGAAAATACTTATATATATTTCATTATTTGTGTAACCTAATATTTTAATTCAATAACATATACCCTACAATCATCCGAATTTATTCTTAAACCATTACTTAGGCTTCATGAACTTATTCCTTAGATTCACTTTCCTATAATATGAAATTTGAATCATGTATTTTGTTTCCTCAACCTCAATCCAATCATGATTATTATCTTTAATGTAAATAATATGAGAATAAAATCCAATACCTTTCACATGCCATTTACAGTCTATTTATCTTTAGTATTATAAAAAATATTCTTGGACCTTACTGATTATATTCATGATATTTCCACTTAGAAAATATATTTTTAGCATTCCTATACATTCCACAATTGAAACATTCAATGTTAACCCAATTTATTCTTGTTATTACTATTTACTAAAACTAGAAAGAAAAGGGAAAGAAATGATTATCATAGTAGAAAACCACATAATCATGAAAAATTAATTATAACATGTCTAAATAATGAAACATTATTCTTTAATATATGACACCTTAGGTTTATACTAGGTTATTCATAGTAATTTTCTATTTAAATACTTTATAATGGTTCATAATGAGTTTGTAAATTTCCAAAGCTTATGACTCAGGAGTGTCAAACTAGGTACGCTGTAAAGCCTGTGTTGTATACCAGGTTACACTCGAGTCAGGCCAGACACACCTTGTCAACGTTATTACTCCAAGGTACATATATTCTAGAACAATATCCACTTATAGTATCTAGACATGGATTTATATATTAGAAACAAATTAATCCATGATTTACCAATATTCCAGGACATTTTCCTAAACCTTAACTCATCCTTAGAGACACCCCTAGACATATCGTTAGAAACATCCCTAGGGATCTCACTGAAGTGTTCTCATCAAAATTTCTAAATATTGACTTAAAATTTCCTTTGACACCAACTATATAGACCCAAAATTATCATACATGGATATTACATCATGTTGTATGAATATTTAACACATTCAAAAAATAGATGCCCAAGGAACATAATTTTTTTGTGTCTTTGGAATCATGGAACATATTCTTATAGTTTGGTGAAAGATCTTGAATATCTCCCTTAATGATCTTCCCCTTCAGTAGTTACAATTAAAACTTATCTTCATAAGCTGGGGAATGTAGACATAATAAAGGGGTGATATATAATTCTTATTAAGGGTAAATAAAGGAAATACATAAGAATAACATGAATATTAGGGCATGATAACATGATCATTACATTTGAAGATCGTACCCTACATATCAAAGATCATAATAACGAGACATGGTATAAAGATTGGAAATTTATAATACTCTCATCATAATATAATTGAGAACATGAACCATGCAAGTATATCATAGGAAAGAGATATATATTTAGTAGAAAATATATAAACATTTAATATAATTATCTATAAGTAAAGGATCATTGCAAAAAACTTATCAGAGAACTTCATTGGGACTACACCTACTCGGTGGGACACACCACCATCCCCAGTCACATTACTTTCCTTATAAGGGATTAGGATTTCACATCTTCCCATAGTGTATAGAGTTTCCCCATATTACCATAGTGGATCAGGTTTCCCTATATTACTATAGTATATCAGGTTTCCCCATCTTCCCATAGTGGATTGGGTTTCCCCATCTTGCACTGTGGATCAAGTCCATCGACTTGATTACCATCATTATCTCATGAGATATAAATCTTTACCCAATGCATTGGATGGAGATGTAGGTTCCAACCATCCCATAATGAATTCATACATACCTATTCTAAAATATCATAAACAATCATATCATAACCCATGAAATGAATCGAGTATCATAAACATGGAATCATATCATAACCTATAGAAAACAGATAGGTTTCATAGTCATTTCATCAAATCATAACCCATTAAAAGAAGTAGGCTTCATAATAATATAATCCATGAAAGTGAAATGAGTTTCATAAAAATATAACCTAGGAAAGAGAAACAGGTTTTAAAAAATATATAACCCGTGAAAGAGAAATGGGTTTCATAAACATATAACCTATGAAAGATAAAATGGGTTTCATAAACATCATTCCATCAAATCACACACCATTCAAAGAAATAATATTAAGGGAACCTTTGGATAATATCCAAAAAAATTCACGAGTAACACCAAAGTATGTCATCTTATATGTAACTTAATTTTGAAATATCTTTTAAAAACATTTATTGAGTAAAATTCCCTTTCTTATTTGAATTCTTTTAAATCATAAAACCTTTTGAATTTTTTTTTGAAAATAAAATTAAAAAATTATAAAGGAGGCTAGGATGAAATTTTTTCTTAAAAAAATATATAAGAAGCCTTAAAAAATTTTGAAAACATTTTTCCTTTTAAACATATGAAATAATCTTGTAAACATTTTTAAAAACTTCTTACTTGATTTTTTTAAAATAATCATGAAAACATTTCAAAAACATATAAAATAATTTTGAAATAATTTTGAAAATATCGTACCTTGAAAACAAATTGAAAAATTATAAATAAATATTGAAAACTTTTGGAAAACATTTCTTTGAAAATAACTTTTAAAACCTATAAATAAATCTTGAAAACGGTTTAAAAACATTTTTCTTTGGAAATAATTTATAAACTTATAAAGAAATATTGAAAAAGTTTTGAAAACCATTTCATTGAAAATAATTTTTAAACTTATAATAAAATATTTTTTTTAAATCCTTTATCTATTAAAATTATATTAAAATATCATTTTGAAAACAATTTTGAAAACATGTTTTTTGAATAAAAGAGATTTCCAATCGAAGAGAGAAATCATGTCAGATTTCGTTAAACATGTTCTTAATTATATTAAGAACCAATGAGTGGAATTTTTTTTACTAGAACTTAAATATATCATGAATAAACTAAAGATGAGAAAATTCATGAGTGTTATTGAATGGTGGATTATAAAGTTTCATCAATGAAATCATAATCATAACATTCTCGATAAATGATGAGATTGTTGCAGTAAACTCTTACCACTTGAAAACTTTGAATCATAATACCAATGTAAGAAAATTGAATTACATGAAACTTAAAATATAATTTCAAAATTTATATTAATTAGATAACATGATAAAGTTTAGTTTACACACCACCTAAAAGGAATATAGGGGCATAACATGACATGTGTCTCAAAAAAGGAGAATTAAAACAAATTTACTTTATCGATTGGGTAATTTTTGAAACATAAACCACATGAAAGAAATATCATAAAATAGATATGTAAATAAAAATTAATTTAATTATATTAATCATTTAATATGTTCCTGAGAAGTATATACAATACACAAAATAACCGAGTGGTGAATATGACATGTATGCCATGAAAATAAAAAGTGAGATGAAATTACCATACCTTAAGTGTTGAATTTATTCATATTCATTAAAAACTAATTTATAATAAATATATGTTTATTATAAATATATCTAAGATACATATTATTATATATAATACCATATATTATCTGGTTATGACATTATATTACCTGTTTATTAGCAACTCCATGTTAATATTTTATTTTGGGTAGTATCAGCTTTGTTTTTCATATATGTTTTGGCTCGTTCTTCTTGATAATATTACATGGATCATGATTTTATTATTTAAATAAATTAAATAATTATATTAATATAATATATATTCATTATATATATATTTATAATAATTTAGAAAATATATAAATATGAAATGGAATACACTGTTCAAGGAGACGGTAGGCTGTACGTACGTATAAAAGTTATTTCCGTGTTATTTTCATATTGAAAGAATGAAATTAAATGATATATATATATATAATTTCATTAAAAAATAATTATTATTTCACATATATCATATAATTTTTTAATCCCATCCTTTATACATTCCATGTAGAGTGTAAACGAATCACATCGCTTTGTAGAAGCTGTGGCCCACACTTCCCCAAAAAAAATTATAGTATTTACAAAAAATGAAAATAATGAAGGTATGTGTTATATAATAATTCCATAAGAATAAACGAATAATAAATATCATATAAAAATATAGTTTCCATCGTAATGACCCACCATGAGAGGTGGTAAAGGAAAAAATGAACAATACCATTTCGTGAGGCAGTAGTTCGCCGTACACAAGAATGATAAGTTAATTACCCATTAAATGGAAGTGTATGTAAGTAAAGGTATAAAAATTATATTAAAAAACCATATTATATTTAAGATATTGGTTTTATTATTGGATCATGGAATATAGATAATTTAAGGACTAGAGAAATAAATTAAACTAAAGTGATCGTTGAAGAAGGTTACCTCTTTTTATGGTATTTCATTTTAGTTTTCACCAAAGGAATTCCTTGGATCCATTTATTCCAAAAGTGAGGACTCTAGGATAAAGGGAGAGATGTTGGGATATTATTTGAGCAGAGTTTGGGTGATCAAAAGGGATTTAGGGTTATGAATAAATGGGAGGGGTGAGTGTATTTTTATAGTGGTGAAGGAGTGACATTCTTGTAAATGTTTTGAAATAGGAATTACACCCACGTTTTTCCAATTTCATGTGTATCCAATAATGGAAAAAATTATATAAAATGTAGGATATGGTATTAATATGGCTATAAAATGTATTTTGGACAAGTTTATAGGTCCTTTTCTCCCTTAAGAGTAAGGTTTATTCCCTTATAAAGCTATTTTATCTCTTAATCACTATAATTAATTTTAATCACTTTCCATAATATTTTTTTTAAAAAATAAATTAATGTCACAACCCCCTACACTCAAGGTGTACCCCTCCTAGTTCGGAAATGTGAGAAGAGAGATAATGACCCCGAGCCTAGCCTCCATTAGGCCCCGGGTTGGCGACTAGCATTGAGGGTATAGTGAACACACAAATGAGAGGTATTACCCTCTAAGAGAACACATGAGAAAGATAGAGAAAAGATATACACCAAACAAATCTTACTCAGAAAAAAATATAAAAGAAATACCAAGTACATATATGTAATTTCATGAAAAAATACTACAACTGATAGGGGAAAACTACAAGTACCAAAGGATAGTAAAAACAACAACAACCACAAGCCCGAACATCTCCTACAACCCCAATCTAATAGAATTCAAATTGATCCCTAACCTGATCCAAGGGACATGAAAAATAGTGTATATATACATAGGGTGTGTATAACATTATACGCAGTAGGATCCTCCTCGAAGGATCTCGTGCAAAAGTAAAGAAATCATTCTAAAGCATAGTAAACAACAAGTAAAAATATGGCGCCACATAAACATGTATAATAAGTTCCCATCCTCATCCTAGATACTCTCACGAAGTATCTCATACAAGAGTATATAATATAATAATGAATATCAAGGGTACCCCACTACTACTACCCCACTAGTTTGCCGCTTGTCCCCAATGTCGTACGTCCTAAGCCATCTCTCTCCAAAAAGGATTGCCCATAGACACCTGGGCGAAGCACCACAACATGCACCTCTTGCAACAAAACCACCACGTCCATGCAAGCAAAGTAACTAGGCAGTTTCTAGGAGCCACCATAGCTTTCATAACATGTATCATACGTCGGGCATTATACCTCAAGCCATTACAACCCATACACCGAGTAAGGATCCTCAATCCATCACAACCTATACACATTACACCTATAGTAGTCCACATGAAACTATATCCAGAATACGTGTTTATGAAAAACCACAAGCCATTACATCCCTCTACACACATATATGGTTAAAACTAACCGCTCTTCCTGCCAGTACAACTAACTACCAAGAGAAGAGAGCGGGGCCAAAGTGGGTAGTAAACCATCCATCATCCCACCAAAATGTTCAGGAAAACACCCCCAAGGCTCAGAATCCCTGGGTGTCAGTTTCCCTAACTGACGAGGTGGAGTAGTGTATAGAAACAAAAAATGTATAGGAAATACTATATCTCACAAACACACTATGGACACGACCTAGTCTTATATTCAACTGTAGCTAATGTATCTTGGACTTCCGACTGCTACTTTTATGACTAGGTATCTTATAAACACACAACCATTTAAAGAGAATTATTACATTACTTCATTTCCTTTTTTTATCAGTTACAATTTACGTTAATTAATTATTTAAACATTAATTAATCATTAACAATTTCCATATTATATTTCAATATCATCACACCCAAAGTCCACTGTTCCTTTAAAAAAATTACAATCTCAACGTTGTCTCCCAGCAATATCCAACCCGATGAGTTAACATCATTTATTCAATCATTTATTAACAATATTAATTTCCCATATCCCCAAGAATTCTAGAAAAATATTCTAGGCTACTAAAAACAAGGGTCTCAACACGGTGATTAGGTGAACTACTTGTCGAGTATTTTCCACCTATAGAAAGAGCATAGACCCATACTTCCTCAGGAAGCTAAAAACGGAAAGCGCGTGGCATACACCACACGTCTTATCCCCTTTTGGAAGGAGGGTAAGAAAAATAGCTTCCTTGAGTAGTGGGGAAAGTAAATAAGATAGACAACCAAAAAGAATTAGCAACCATCCAAACATTCATATCCAACCTATTTCATCATATCCAGTGTCCTCCCCAACACCCAAATGCATAAACCAATCCATCTCACAACTCTAGGCGATGATGTGGAATTATTTTTACTCAGTTTGCCACATATTTTTATTAATTTTTATACAATTTATTTAATTAATTAAAAACTTTTTAATAAATAAATGACCTTTTGTATTTTTATAATTTATTTGTTATTTATACATTTTTTTATAATTAATTGTGTAATTTTAGTCTTTAAAATAATAGATTTATTCTTTCTTTATTTTTAATATAACTAAGTATCAATTATTATAATTAATCTTAATCTGTTCATTTAATATAATTTTTTTATTTTTTTATTAATTTATTAATTTGTTAAATAATTTACATTTTAATTTAAAATTTTCCCCTATCGGTAACCAGGTTACCGTTAGTCAGGTTACCGCTACCAATTTTGCGCTAACGGTGACCTTTGTCACCGTTACCCAATTACCTTAACGGTGACCTTTGCACCTCACTGATACAATTCTATCGGTGACCTTTGATGCTAACGGTGACCTTTGTCAGGTTACCGCTATATTCTAACGGTGACCTTTATCACCGTTACCCATTTTTTTTGCCTCCCTCACCGTTATCTCAACCCTCACTGCTATTGTTCTGATTTTTCCTATCGGTGACCCTTTTTCCTTACGTCACCGTCACCCATTTTTTGTACCTCACCGTTACCTCAAACCTCACTGTTGGGGGTTTTTCACTGTTCTCCCCTGTTTTTCCCTTTCTCACCGTTACTATACCCCCTACTGGTAGCTGTTTCCCATACCTCACCGTTGTCCAAAATTCTCACAGCTACCGTTACCTTCAACCCTACCGTTACCCCAAACTCAATGTTAACCCTCTTCCTTCCTTCTCGCAACACCTCTACCCCTGCATCTTCTCCATCATAACATCACAAACCGGACCAGAATCAGACTCGAATAAGATCAAATAATGAGTAAATTGAATCATTTTGTAGATGCAGTGTCGATTTCGCCTCCACTCATATCTGAATATTAGGCACTGAACCAGCTTGCATCATCTGATCTGCAGTCACCCAAAATCCTCCCTTCGTTGTATCCCGTTGGAGTCGAGATGAAGCTAGACCTGCTGTTGGGGTCAATTTTCTTCTACTGTGGAGCCGAGGACCACCGCGCTGTTGTTGGAGGAGCGTTGGTGTCGAGCTGAGGCGGTCTACCGGAGGGGGAACCCACCCCGGGTATCTGCCGCTGGATCTAGGCCGCGCTGCACCACTCACGAGAGCTGACACTGCTTGACCCCTTGTCTTCAAATCTGCTACACGATGAGGAGGCCGTGAGTAGGAGGTTTCACCATCGCTGAGTAGAAGAAACCTGTACAGCCGGTTCTACTGAGCTGAAGCCGCCGACCGCAACTGGGGGAGAAGCTGAACCCTACCCCCTTTGCACTGCGAGATTTGGGAAAGAAGGCCAAATAAGAATAATAATAGTAACTAACTTAATAAAAATAAACTAATAAAAATAAAAATAAAAATAATAACAATAATAATAATAATAATAAAAAACTTAGAACTATTATAAATAAATAACTAAAAATAACTAATAAATAGACAATCATAATTTTAAAATTAGTCAAATAAAATATATGATAACTAAAATTTTAATACTAAAATTATTAACAAAACTAATCTAGATAAATTTAATACATTAATGAATAGAGTAAATTATAAATTTACTCCTTTATAAATAAAATAATTATAAAATATAATAACTTTATATTAATTTTTGGAAAATCGTAATAATTAATTTCCAAAAGAAACTATACTCTAATAGTCTAATATATACTAAACCTTTAATTTAATATATTAAATAATTAATAACTATCATTAATTATTTATAATAATAATAACATGTAACAACTTTAATTTAATTAAGTTAATTAATGAATACAATATAAACTAATAGTTATTAATTCAAATTTAATATCATCTAAGCTTTCTCCATTGAAACTTTTTTTAATAGTTAACATTTAAACAATGATTCATTCATTTATTTTTCAACTTTAACTTTTTAGGTTCATTTAGGAGTCAAGTTTACGTCCAAGTACATATAACTAACTCATCCGGAGTTAGTTAGGAGGGAAAAAATCGCGCGACGTGCCTGTCGCGGGTGAAGCGCACGTGGGCAGTGCGTGGGGTGAAGAACTCTTGAAGTCGGTGGAAGATGTGGCGGTGACATACAGTGGATGACAGAAGTTACTTAAGTAGAGGAAGTAGCGTTCTTTGAGGGGGGGGATTGATGATTGACTGGGAGGTGATTCACTTACCCAGAGGGACAATGCTGAGCAGTGCAGTCCAGGAACTCAGGAGTAGAGCATTCTTAGGGAGTTCCTTCTCCCTCATGTTTTAAACTTTTATACTCTGTTACTGTAATGTTTCTTATTACTGTAGTGATAATTAATAGTTTTTTTAGCTAAGTCTTCTAGTTCGGGGTTCGTTCTAGCTCTACTGGTATCTTTTTCATCCTTTTCACTTATCATTTTAATGTGATTAGAATTGATCGGCGAGATCAGTTCTAATTTTATATTCTTACAGCAGACCACAGTCAATGCATTTTCAAAACTCTATAATCATTCGGCGAGTTTGGTTATGGAGTTATCTTTTTAGTAAAAAAATCATAATGAAACTTCAGTACTTACGACGAGTTTGTATTATTTTTCTTTTTAATTCATTTTTCTGAAGTTGTACTTCTTGGAGTGGGGAACTCTAAGTTGTATAATTTCCACGATTTAACTCCTGGCGAGGGAAGTAAGTCACCTTTTATTTCAGTGGTACGAAGCAGTACTTTACATGATAAGTAAAATCAATTCAAACCAGTAGACTAGGATGAACTCCGAGCGTTCTTTACTGTTGTCTTTTACCAGCAATTATCTCATTTGTTGCACCTTGTCTCCAGTTGCACTCTGTTTTAGTATAGGTAGAACATGTTTACAATATATGTGTAGTTTCAATTTTCAGTACATAAAATCATTAAAAAAATTAAAAGAAATAAATATATAAAAAGTGAAAATTAGAAAAACCACTCCGCTGCTGACAACAGTGGAGTTTTCCAAGTTTTTAGTTTAGTAGTGGCCAAATTTATCTTCCTTGTGGGTTCGACCCTCCTTGCCACATATACTGTAGTTAGTAGTAATATATATATTAAACTTTTACCGGCTTCAACCACAGTTTAGGTCATTTTTTTGGCATTGTTTCCAGGGAAGTCACGAGCCATTCCTAAAAAGAAAAATAAAACATTAAAAAAAACACATATATAAAAAATCTTTAAAAAAAATTGAAATTTTTGAAAACTTTATAAAAAAAAATATTACTTTACATTCTGAGTTTTTATTACTGAAACTATCTATTGTTGTGTGTATGAGCACAAGAACATCTTCTGTTAGATTAGAGCCTCTAAACTCTGAATTAGATAAACACTTATTTTCTCTAAGAAGAAAGAACAAAACTAAAATGGAAAATACAGAAAATAGAGCTCCTAATAATAACTTCCAAAATAACCATCCAGAACTCTTAGACGATAATGAAAGGCCTAGGATGGGGGAGTTCCAACTCCCACAAGTTTCAAGAAACCCATCATCCATTAGATTAAGTCATAGAGCTCGAAACTATGAACTAAAAAAATCACACATTTCACTGCTGCCTGCTTTCAATGGGCTCTCTAATGAGGACTCATTAGCCTTCATTAGAGATTTCTACAATACTGTGCAGAAAATTCCACTTTTAGGACTCACTGAAAATGAACTAAGGATGAGATTCTTTCCCTTTTTCCTTAAAGGGAATGCTAGGAACTGGTTTTTAAGTCTAGATGAAAACATTTTTGAAAATTGGGATCAAGTGTATAACTCATTCATTATGAAATTTTATCCCCAAAGATTAAAAGGAGAACTTAGAACTAAAATAACTAGTTTTTATCAAGAGGATGGAGAAGCTTTTCGTGAATCATGGGATAGATTCAGGGATCTTCTTAGGCAGTGTCCTCATCATCAACTCCCATCACATCTCCTCATGGACACCTTCTATGAAGGGATTTCCTCCTCTGGTCAGAACTTAGTGGATCAAGCTGCTGGGGGTAATTACAATGATAAGACTGATGAGGATTTGAGACAAATTTTCAATAATCTGGCCATTAATTATCAACATAAGAATTCAAGAAGAAAAAGAGTTAATAGAACTGTTAATTCAAATACTGGTTCAGGAGCTGATACTCAAGCCCAACTTGCTGAGATCACCATCCAACTTCAAACATTAATGAACCAGAATTCAAAACAAACTGTTAACCAAGTTGAAAACTAGAATCAGTATCAATATCTTAGGGAACAGTGCACTCAATGTGGTATGTTTGGGAACTCTGAATGTTTTTTTCCTAATGTTGATATAACTTCCCAACTACCTGAAAATTTAAACTTTGTTAATTATGGTCCTAGGATACCTAAAAAAGAAGATCCATTTTCTAATAATTACAATCAAGGATATAGGAACCATCCAAATCTGTCGTGGAAGGACTAAGGTATTATTAAGCAACAAACTGCCCCTAATTATCAGAACCAACCAAGTTAAAAATTTCAAAATCAAAAAAGGGGTGAGACTTAAAATGTTCAAGGAAATAATGATAATCAAATGTCTTCGAAATTTGATCAGATCTTGAATAAAATAAATTCACAAGAGGAAAGGTACATGATTCAACTTAATAAATAGAAAAGTCAATATGAGTCAGACAAGATGAAAAATGATATGAGAATGCAGAATATGGAGACACAGCTAGGACAATTAGCTAGAGATTTGACTTCTAGGGAAAAAGGTAGGTTGCCTAGTACCACTGAACTTAACCCTAGGGAGAATGCTATGACTATTGTAACTAGGAGTGGGATGGATCCTCAAACTGTTGCTGAAAAACTCAATAAAAATTCCCAAAATGAGAAACTGTTTGAATCTAGAACTGAAAATCTGCTTTGTTCACAATTTGGAAATTCACAGAAAAATGTTGAAAATGATGAGAAACTGAATCTGTCACCTGGATCTCAAGCTGAAAATTGTTCCAAAAATCAAAAGAATAAAGGAAAAGAAAAAGTTATGGAAGAGGTGAGGGAGATGCCTACTGTTCTGAATTTTTTTCCCCACCCATCCCTTTCCCTGAAAAACTGAAACCTCAAAGTAACACCAGGGCTGAACTTCTTCAGTTCCTTGGTCTCCTTTCTAAGCTTCAAGTGAACATACCTTTTATCCAACCCTTAATTAAAATCCCATCTTACCTGAAATCTTTAAA
The DNA here is from genome assembly GCA_963277665.1 of Viscum album. NCBI lineage: Eukaryota > Viridiplantae > Streptophyta > Magnoliopsida > Santalales > Viscaceae > Viscum > Viscum album. Next base: position 1,325,927,292 of record OY728127.1, on the reverse strand, counting down.
GAAAATTGTTTCAAACAAAAATACCCTTGAAGAATTTGCTACTTACAGCCTCACTGAGGAGTGCAGTGCTGTGCTCCAAAAGAAAATCTCACCCAAATTGAAAGACCCAGGTAGTTTTGTCATCCCTTGTACCCTAGAAAATTTTGGTTATCTTAATTATTTGTGTGATCTAGGTGCCAACATTAATCTGCTCCCATACTCACTGTTTCGGTAGTTGAGGATGGCTGACCTTCAACCCACCACGGTCATACTACAGTTAGCTGATAGATTATTCACTCATCCTGTGGGTAGAGTAGATGACTTACTAGTTGGAGTTGGGAAGTTATTCTTGCCTGCTGATTTTCTTGTTCTTGATATGGAGTGTGATAAAGAGGTACCTATCATCTTGGGTAGGACCTTATTGGCCACAGGTGGTGCTGTTATAGATGTGTCTAAGGGTCAGTTGATATTCAAAATTGGTGAACAAGAAGAAGAGTTCAATGTTTTTAAAAATATTAAGGAACCGACTTACTCTGAAAACTGTTCAAAAATTGAGTCTCTTGAAGCTGAATGTTCTTATAAAAATCAACTTGAACTCATTGAAAAATCTGAAAATCATTCCTCTGTTGAAGAAAACATTAGTGAAGTTGAAAATATTTGTGAATCTGTTCTAGAAGCTGAAAATTATGCCGTGACAACCAAACTGGAAAATCTTCCAGAACTGGAAAACAGTCCAGTTTCTACTGTAGGAGAGTCCCCTGTTTCTGAACATAGGAGTTTTCTGAGTGAAAATGAGGGTATTTCTATTAACAATGACCTTGCAGAGCACTTTGATGATACTGAAGGAGAACTTATTATATATCTTGATGATTCTTCTTTGATAAACCTGCTGAATTATGATCTAGAAAGTCTGGACAACATACTACCCACCTTGGACAGTAGGACTGTTATCTCTGAATCTAAACTTGTAATTGAAAATCATTCATCTTTTAATACTCCTTACAAGAAATAAGTTGAATACCTTGGGCCTCCCAGGCCTAAGAGTCTTCCTTCGAGTGTATAACCACCTGATCTTGAGCTAAAGCCCATCCCTTCCCATCTTAAATATTCATTTTTAGGTGAGAACTCTACTTTTCCTGCAATAATCTCTGCTGAACTTAATTCAAATCAAGAAGAAATATTGTTGAATGTGTTAAAAAGTTTAAATGTGCCATAGGCTGGACCATTGCTGACATAAATTGAATTAGTCCTTCATTCTGTATGCACAAAATTCCTATGGAACCTGATCATAAGCCTAGGGTAGAGTGTCAAAGAAGATTAAATCCTAATATGAAAGAAGTTGTGAGAGAGGAAGTAATTAAACTATTGGACACTGGTATGATATATCCCATTTCTGATAGTTCTTGGGTCAGCCCAGTCTAGGTTATCCCCAAGAAGGGAGGTTTTACTGTAGTTAAAAATGAAAATAATGAAGAAGTCCAAGTTAAGAAAGCCACAAAATGGAGAGTCTGTATTGATTATAGGAAGCTTAATGCAGCCACTAGGAAGGACCATTTTCCTATGCCCTTCCTTGATCAAATGCTTGAGAGGTTAGCTGGAAATGAATTCTTCTGTTTCCTGGATGGGTATTCTGGTTACAAACAAATACCTGTTGCTCCAGAGGATCAAGAGAAGACCACTTTCACATGTACCTTTGGGACATTCGCTTACCGACGGATGCCCTTTGGATTGTGTGGAGCTCCAGCCACCTTTCAAATGTGTATGATGGATATCTTTTCTGATATGATTGAGAGAATCATTGAAGTTTTCATGGATGACTTTTCTATAGTGGGGAGTACTTTTGATACTTGTTTAGGAAATCTTGAGCTAGTTTTGGAGAGATGCATTGAAACCAACCTTGTGCTAAATTGGGAGAAATTCCAATTCATAGTTACTGATGGTATTGTGCTTGGTCATAAGGTGTCTAAAAAAGGTTTGGAAGTTGATACTTCTAAGATAGAAGTTATTCAAAAACATCCACCTCCTATTAATGTAAAGGGTGTTAGAAGTTTTCTAGGGCATGCCGGTTTCTACCGGAGTTTCATAAAATATTTTCATAAAATAACTAATCCCTTGTGTTCTTTGCTGGTAAAGGATGAACCATTTAAATTTGATGAAGACTGTTTGAAATCATTTAATCTGCTTAAGGAGAAACTCACTAAATCACCTATCATCACTACACCTGATTGGAAATTACCTTTTGAACTCATGTGTGATGCTAGTGACATGGTTGTAGGTGATGTCCTTGGACAGAGGAGAGATAAGAGGTTTCATGTGGTATACTATGCTACTAGACTACTAGATAAAGCCCAAAAGAATTTTACCACCACTAAAAAAGAGTTGTTAGCTATTGTGTTTGCTTTTGAGAAGTTTAGACAGTATCTGTTAGGTTCAAAAGTCATCATTTTCACTGATCATTCTGCCTTAAAATACTTTCTGTCTAAAAAAGAAACAAATCCCAGGTTTATTTGATGGATTCTTTTGTTACAAGAGTTTGACTTAGAGATTAGGGATAAGTAGGGAGCTGAAAACTTAGTTGCTGATCACTTATCTAGGCTTCCTGTTACCCAATCTGATTCTAAAAATCATAGGGAGATCAATTCTTCCTTTCCTGATGAAAAACTACTCACTGTCTCAGTCAGGAAATCTGCTTGGTTTGCAGATTTTGCCAACTTCCTAGCAGTAGGTGTCATTCCCAAAAATATGTCTAATAATCAAAGGAAGAAATTAATTTCTGAACTTAAATATTACATGTGGGATGATCCCTTGCTGTTTAGAAGGTGTGCTGATGGTATTCTTAGGAGATGTGTACCTGAGGAAGAGATGATGTCTGTTCTTTAAATTTTTCACTCTTCACCTTGGGGAGGTCACCATGGGGGTGAGCAAACTGCTCAAAAAGTCCTACAATCTGGTTTTTATTGGCCTACCCTCTTTAAGGGTGCTAGGAGTTTTGTGGTTGGGTGTGATAGGTGTCAGAGGCTGGGAAATGTGGGTAGGAAACAGGAGTTACCCCAGAAGGCTATTTTGGAGGTAGAAATCTTTAATGTATGGGGTTTAGATTTCATGGGTCCATTTCCATCATCTCATGAGAATGAGTATATCTTAGTTGTTGTGGATTATGTATCAAAATGGGTTGAGGCAGTAGCTCTGCCCAACAATCAAGCAAATAGTGTGATAAAATTTTTCAAGAAGAATATCATTACAAGATTTGGAGTCCCAAGAGATTTTATTACTGATAATGGAACACATTTTAAGAATTAAAAGTTTAAGTATTTGATGTAAAAATATGGTTGTGTTCACAAAACAGGTACTCCATATCATCCACAGTCCAGCGGACATGTGGAAATTTCAAATAGGGAACTAAAACAAATTCTTGAGAAAACTGTGTCAAATTCTAGGAAGGATTGGTCTCTTAAACTGGATGAAGCTTTATGGTCATATAGAACTGCTTTCAAGACCCCAATAGGTATGTATCATTACAGGCTGTTGTTTGGGAAATGCTGTCATTTACCTGTGGAGTTGCAACATAAGTCATATTGGGCAATTAAGGCTCTAAAATTTGACTTTAAGAGTGCTGGTGAGAGGATATTGCTTGAGCTAAGTGAACTTGATGAGATTAGGAGATAAAGTTATGATAATTCAAGAATTTATAAAGAGATGACTAAGATCTTTCACGATTCTATCATTCAAATCAAAGAGTTCAAACCTGGACAAAAGGTCCTTCTCTTTAACTCTAGACTTAAACTTTTTCCTGGGAAGCTGAAGTCCAAGTGGTTTGGACCTTTTACTATAGTGAGAGTTCTGAAGAATGGAGCTGTAGAAATTGTAGGTGAAGAGAATAAACCCATGTTGGTCAATGGGAAAATATTGAAACTTTATTTTGAGGGGAAACCAAAGGGCTTGGCTGCTTTCACTGTTCTTGAATGAAGTCTGGCTGGGGACTTTAAACCTAGCGCTGCATGGGAGGCAACCCATGGTCTTTTCTTTTGTTAATAAATAAAAATTGTGATTAAATAAATTCTAACTGAAGACTTTAAATTTAGTGCTTCATGGGAGTCAACCCATGCTCTTTCTTTGTGTTTACTTTTGTTATGTTCTTATTTTACTTAGAATAAAGTACAACTTTGCATTATTATATATGCTCTGTTTTTGCTGGATACATTTCCCTGGTTTATATACTTTGTGTTTCTAGGAATGTTTCTGCTGTCATCTAAAGAGTGGAATTCCCACGCTGGAGGTTTATTGAAGACACTTAATTTCAGGGAAGTTTTCACTTTCTGCATTTATTTTCTGCTTCTGTGTGATTTAATAAATTCTGTTTTTTTTAAATTCTTCTGCATGTCACTGTATTAGAGGGAGAAAAAAATCTGCTTGTACCTCATTTTTAGAATCTGTAGCTCATTGATAAAATCTTTCCACTGTTTGAATTTAAGTGTGGGGGGGTACATGTAGAGTGTAAATTTAGTTTCATTGGAATTGTTTTGGATGATGTGTGTGTAGAATGCATCATTATGATTTATTTAAAACCCATTTGAACCCAATCTGTTAACTTGCTACACCCTTGTCATTGTTCACCCACAAGAGCTACATGAAATTGTTTGAACTACATTGAAATTTTTTATTACTAGACATAAATGTTTATACAAATACTTGGATTTGAACCTGCTGGTTATTTATTCATTGTGGCAAACAACAATCTTTTTGAACTTCATTGAGACCCTTTATTCATGACATCTATCTACTTAATTGAAAACCTATTTTGAACCTTAATTGCTAAATTGTTCTTCATCATATTTGGAAGTCAACTTTGGGGACAAAGTTGAGTTTTAAGAGTGGGGGAGAGGGTCAATTCTTGACTGTGCTAAGCTGTGCTTTAATGTAAGCCTATCAATTCCCACTGCAACTTTCAAATTTCTTGAAAAAAATGGTTAAAAGTTTTCAAAAAAATTTCCTAATTTTAGGCTTTACATTGTACTCTTTTGGGTCTTGCCTGAGGATAAGTCCTTTCTGGTAGTTAAGTTCTTCTTTGAACTTGAAATTAATGAGTTTGGATGATTGATGAGTGGTCTTGCTTGGTGATTTGATGGAAATTTGGTTTAGGAACTGCTTCTAATAGTGATATGGGTATCTTTTTATGGAGTTATGGTCATAACCCTTGGAACTGGAAGTTTGATTCTGATTCTAGGGGCCTCATTCTTTTCATTTAAATTATTAAAAGTAATTGATTTAATGATCCAATGTAAATGATTTATATTAATCCTTTGAAACTGGAGTAATTTGGTCATCTGGGATCCCACAGTGAGTCTCTGAGACCGTAGATGTTGGGTGCATTTCTGTTAAATAAAATCCTTTTGTACACTTTGAATAAGTACATTGCACATTGCTTAGCACAATGATACATGGCTTGGAAAAAATAAATAAAGTTTCTAGGGTAAACAATGAGCTCATTAAGGTGAGGGGAATGATGAACGCCGGATGAAGAAGGGATCAAATGGTTTATATGGGATTCATTTAGGTTGTTTCATTGAGGTGATTCGCAAAAAAATGAATTATTTTTAGAACCTAGGTGAAAAATTCAAAGTACAAAGTTCCTTGGTTATAGTCTTAATTCCATTGATGTTTTACCTCATGTCACAACTCTTGGAATTAGAACTTGAGTGTGGATTGAAATGAGTCACTAAGTTGTACCACATATGAGGCATAACATATTCTTTGATGGAAGGTCTTTGTGTTCTTAATTACCAGTGAGTATTTTCTTAAAGCAAGATTCTTATGAGAAATTTATTTTCAAAGCCTTTTGACATGTTTTTTTAGTCCTATGTTTAAATTTCTAGACATGTTACATTTAGATTTGAATTATAAACATACTTCTGGTTTTCAAAGATAATAAAACATGAGATTGTTTGAGGACAAACAATGTTTAAGTGTGAGGGAATTTGATGTGGCCTTATTTTTACTCAGTTTTCCACATATTTTTATTAATTTTTATACAATTTTTTTTAATTAATTTAACAATTTTTAATAAATAAAATCACTTTTGTATTTTTATAAATAATTTGTTATTTATACATTTTTTTATAATTAATTGTGTAATTTTGTCTTTAAAATAATAGATTTATTCTTTCTTTATTTTTAATATAACTAAGTATCAATTATTATAATTAATCTTAATATATTAATTTAATATAAATTTTTCATTTTTTATTAATTTATTAATTTGTTAAATAATTTACTTTTTAATTTAAAATTGTCCCCTATCGGTAAACAGGTTACCGTTAGTCAGGTTACCACTGCCAATTTTACGCTAATGATGACCTTTGTCACCGTTACCCAATTACCTTAATGGTGACCTTTGCACCTCACTGATACAATTCTATCGGTGACCTTTGATGCTAACGGTGACCTTTGTCAGGTTACCGCTATATTCTAACGGTGACCTTTGTCACCGTTGCCCATTTTTCTTGCCTCCCTCACCGTTATCTCAACCCTCACTGCTACTGTTCTGATTTTTCCTACCGGTGACCCTTTTTCCTTACCTCACCATTACCCATTTTTTGTACCTCACCGTTACCTCAAACCTCACTGTTGGGTGTTTTTCACTATTCTCCCCTATTTTTCCCTTCCTCACCGTTACTATACCCCCTACCGGTAGCTATTTCCCATACCTCACCGTTGTCCAAAATTCTCACAGCTACCGTTACCTTCAACCCTACCGTTACCCCAAACTCAATGTTAACCCTCTTCCTTCCTTCTCGCAACACCTCTAAACTTGAATATTCTCCATCATAACATCACAAACTGGACCAGAATCAGACTTGAATAAGATCAAATAATGAGGAAATTGAATCATTTTGTAGATGCAGTGTTGATTTCGCCTCCACTCATATCTAATGATTAGGCACTGAACCAGCTCCCATCATCTGATCTGCAGCCACCCAAAATCCTCCCTTCGCTGTATCCTGTTAGAGTCGAGATGAAGCCAGACCTACTGTTGGGGCCGAGTTTCTTCTACTATGGAGCAGAGGACCACCGTGCTGTTGTTGGAGGAGCGTTGGCGTCGAGTTGAGGCGGTCTACCGGAGGGGGAACCCACCGAGGGTATCTGCCGCTGGATCTAGGCCGCGCCGCACCACTCACGAGAGCCGACACCGCTTGACCCCTTGTCTTCGAATCCGCTACAAGATGAGGAGGTTGTGAGCAGGAGGTTGTGCCATCGCTGAGTAGAAGAAACCTGTACAGCCGGTTCTGCTGAGCTGAAGCCGCCGACTGCAAATGGGGGAGAAGCTGAACCCTACCCCCTTTGCGCTGCAAGATTTGGGAAAGAAGGACAAATAAGAATAAAAATAGTAAATAACTTAATAAAAATAAACTAATAAAAAAATAATAATAATTATAATAATAATTATAAAAACTTAGAACTATTATAAATAAATAACTAAAAATAACTAATAAATATACAATCATAATTTTAAAATTAGTCAAATAAAATATATGATAACTAAAATTTTAAAACTAAAATTATTAAAAAAACTAATCTAGATAAATTTAATACTTTAATGAATAGACTAAATTATAAATTTACTCCTTTATAAATAAAATAATTATAAAATATAACAACTTTATATTAATTTTTAGTAAATTGTAATAATTAATTTCCAAAAGAAACTATACTCTAATAGTCTAATATATACTAAACCTTTAATTTCATATATTAAATAATTAATAACTATCATTAATTATTTATAAGAATAATAACATATAACAACTTTAATTTAATTAAGTTAATTAATTAATACAATATAAACTAATAGTTATTAATTCAAATTTAATATCATCTAAGCTTTCTCCATTGAAACTTTTATTTTTTTTAATAGTTAACATTTAAACGATGATTCATTCATTTATTTTTCAACTTTAACTTTGCAGGTTCATTCAGGAGTCAAGTTTACGTCTATGTACATATAACTAACTCATCCGGAGTTAGTTAGGAGGGAAAAACTCGCACGACGTGCCTGTCGCGGGTGAAGCGCACGTGTGCAGTGTGTGGGTGAAGAACTCTTGAAGTCGGTGGAAGATGTGGCGGTGACATACAGCGGATGATAGAAGTTACTTAAGCAGAGGAAGTAGCGTTCTTTGAGGGGGGGATTGATGATTGACTGGGAGGCGATTCACTTACCCGGAGGGACAATGCTGAGCAGTGCAGTCCAGGAACTCAGGAGCAGAGCATTCTTAGGGAGTTCCTTCTCCCTCACGTTTTAAACTTTTATACTCTGTTACTGTAATGTTTCTTATTACTGTAGTGATAATGAATAGTGTTGTTAGCTAAGTCTTCTAGTTCGGGGTTCGTTCTAGCTCTACTGGTATCTTTTTCATCCTTTTCACTTATCATTTTAATGTGATTAGAATTGATCGGTGAGATCAGTTCTAATTATATATTCTTTCTGCGGACCACAATCACTGCATTTTCAAAACTCTATAATCATTCGGAGAGTTTGGTTATGGAGTTATCTTTTTAGTTAACAAATCATAATGAAACTTCAGTACTTACGGCGAGTTTGTAATGTTGTTCTTTCTAATTAATTTTTCTGAAGTTGTACTTCTTGGAGTGGCGAACTCTAAGTTGTATAATTTCCACGATTTAACTCCTGGCGAGGGAAGTAAGTCGCCTTTTATTTCAGTGGTACGAAGTAGTACTTTACATGATAAGGAAAATCAATTCAAACCAGTAGACTAGGATGAACTCCGAGCATTCTTTACTATTGTCTTTTACCAGCAATTATCTCCTTTGTTGCACCTTGTCTCCAGTTGTACTATGTTTTAGTATAGGTAGAACATGTTTACAATAGATGTGTAGTTTCAATTTTCAGTACATAAAATCATTAAAAAAATTAAAATAAATAAAGATATAAAAAGAGAAAATTAGAAAAACCACTGCGCTACTGACAACAGTGGAGTTTTCCATGTTTTTAGTTTAGTAGTGGCCAAATTTTCCTTCCCTATGGGTTCGACCCTGCTTACCACATATACTGTAGTTAGTAGGAATATTAATATTAAACTTTGACCAGATTCAACGACGTTTTAGGTAAGGCGTCAACTGATGCCACAACCAATAGGCCTCCCTACCCCCACATATCACAACACAAGCAGTAGGAAAAAAATCATATGAATTAGGATCTTGGCCCTTAAACAAGGAATCCAACCTTCAAGCACAATGATCAATCACAGCTCCAAGCATAAGGCTCTTGGCCTTTATAAGCAAGAGGGTAACAAAGAATCCTACGAGGCATCATCTTTTTATATAATAGACAGTTATTTAAACTATCTAGAATTAATCGATTTTTTTTTAGGTTCCTACTATGGGAAACCAAAATAGTAAGCTATCACAAATAGATTAAACATGCTTACTGCATCAATTTGGTTAACATAAAATTACAAAAACAAAACCTAGATTCATTTACATGACTCTTTATCTTTATCCAAACAATTATCAATTAATTCCATCTTTATATTCATTACCAATTTCCATAAAGAACAAAAATATAAACAAATCAAGAAAGGATATCAAACTATCTAACAAAATAAGAGGCAATAACATATGACTGATATAAATTTATTTATCCGGTTTAAAGTTTTAATATGTTAATTCCATTGTGATCAAGTGGGATAAAACATGATAACTCTACATTTTCTTGTAAAATAATAGATAAGAAATGAATCCCCTACTTCAAACGGTTCTTTACATTCTTTATATGAGGACAATCCACAGAATGGATTACGATATCCTCCATCGTGACAACTGCACCCACCAGAGGACGTCACAACACGACCGCACCATACAACAGCCAGAAAACTCCCTTAGAAGAATAGAGATCACTTGCTATAGCATGGAAAGGAGAAATAGGAGGAGAATAATTGAAGAAAACAAAACAATAGAGGTATATCATACCTTATATCAATGACGGATCAACACTTGCTGCTTACAAAAAAATAGGGGGTGTGTATGCAGTAGGAAGAAACTTCAATGGGAACCAATCCAAGGAGGAATGTTTGATCGTACAACTCTTATGGGAAGGAAGGAAAGGTTTGAGCGTCTCACACCATAGAATAAGTAGTAAGAACAATGGAGTAAGATATCTCATCCCTTTAGAAGATTTAACAGAGCATCGGTTTAAGATATAGTGGATTTTACATTAAAAGAAGATCACATTAAACCACACTGTTTGACAATGTAAAGACATCCAGAGCATTAGGAAAATTAATATAAGAGTTATGGTCTTTGAATCAGCCTTAGTGTCCTTAAAACGAGGCTTTAAGTGCATTTTACGTCAAAGGAAATTTCAAAGGGGAGAAACTGTAGGGATCTAGAAACACTATTCATGAACTATAAATTTGGAAAAGGAAAAAGGATGTTTCTGGAAATAACCTTATGTTCTAGAAAAAATGTTCATGAAATAGAAATTTGCTAAAGGAAAAAGGCTGTTATTGGAAGGCTGCTGTTGGAAATAGCCTACTATTCTGGAAACACTATTCATGAACTAGAAATTTGTTAAAGGAAAAAGGTCACTATTGTAAGGTTGCTATTGGAAATAGCCTAATGTTCTAGAAACACTATTCATGAACTAGAAATTTGTAAAAAGAAAAAGGATGCTATTGGAAGGCTGCTATTAGAAGGCTGCTATTAGAAATAGTGTACTGTTTTGGAAACATTGTTCATCGACTAGAAATTTGGAAAAGTGTTGGGAATAAGTCACCTTGACCTCCCAGAACACCTATAACACCAAATTTCAGCAAAGTAATGGATTGTAGAGGTTTGAACCATTACATTAGATACCTATCAAACATTATCATACCTAAGAATTCAAAACCAACCTAGAAGAAAACAGGGGTCCGAACAACCACCCCGTAAGATACCTCTCAGGGGAAAACCACCTTGGGTTGTTCAAAATCTGGAAAAAAACCTTGACATCTAAGAACAAGGGAAAAATAATTCCATATACAAACAAGTCAAGCATAAAATCACATCAAAGGTACATAAATCAATGCATCAAAGGAAAACTCATCATAATAACTTAAAGCAGCTCTAGATACTGGACACACATCTGGGACTCCTGCTCCCAAGTACTCACCTCGATGCCACCGTGTCACCAAAAGACACAAACCAAGGGAAAATAAATCCCATGCAACACCTTCTCTTTGTGGTACTAGATCTCTACAAGTTTCTCCTCAAAGTTCGCATCATCTTAAACATTGATCTCGCTCCAATCGATGATGTGTGAGTCATCATGAAGATAACAACAAAGATGTGATACATAGAAAACATCATGTATCTGGCTCATCCATGGGGGAAGTTCTATCTGATACTCCACGACTCCAAAATGAGCCAAAACCTCGAAAGGACCAAAAAACTGGGGAGAAATCTTACTTTCATGACCGAACCTTCACTGCCCATGAAAAGGGGAAACCTTTAAGAACACATGGTCCCCGACCTCGAACTATAAATGCCTCTTCCTACAATCTACATATGAATTCTTCCAGTCTTGAGTTGTCTTCATCCTCTCACACACAAGATGAAATTTCTCTATGGTGCTCTGCACCACCTCCGGCCAAAGAACACCTACCTCACCAACCTCTATCCAGCACATGGGTGAACGACACAACCTTCCATAAAAATATTACAATGGTTCCATGCTAGTAGTTGAGTGGTAGATATTGTTGTTGGAAAAATATACTCGAGGTAAGTGTTGTACCAATGATCTCCCAAAATCTAGAACACATTACTGTAGCATTTCCTCCAACGTCTGGATAGTCTGCTCTATCTGCCCATCTGTCTGGGGGTGGAAGACAGTGCTAAGGTGTAGTTGGGTGCCAAAAGCATGCTGTAATCCACTCCATACTCGTGAGGTAAACCTTGTATCCCATAATGAGACAATAGACCTCGGAACTCCATGAAACCACACCACCTCATCTACGTACCTCTGTGCTAAGGCAATCACTAGGCTCGACTCCTTGATTTCCAAGAAGTGAGCCTATTTCATCAGCTGATCCACCACTACCCAGATAGGATTGTAGCCTCCTTGAGTCCTGGGTAGCCCTATGATGAAATCCTTTGAGATATCATCCCACTTCCACTCGGGGACATATAAAGGCTGGAGAAAAACACTAGGGACTCAGTGCTTGACCTTCACCTTATGGAAGACCAAACATTGAGACACAAAATCCATAACTTCACGCTTCAACCCAGGACACCAAAACTAACTCTTCAAGGCTCGGTACATCTTTATCATGCTAGGATGCACCACTAAAGCCAAACTATGGAACTATTTTAGAACCGTCTTGCACATCTCCAGAGGAACAAATAGCCTTCCTTGATACAACATGCAGTGTTGTTCATCCTCAGACCAACCATCAGGGGCCTTGACACAATCAACTCGGTCTCTCTATACCTCCACCTCAAGATCCCCCAATTAGGACTCTTCCACCTGTTGCACCAGAGATAACTGCACCATCATTAGGAAAAGAGAACCTCTGCCCCCAAATTCTTCCATATCAAGATGTAATGCTGAAAGTTATTCTGTAACTCTCTAGGAATCACCAGATTCACGTACTGTATCACTATGTGACTTCCAACTCAACGCATCAACTTAAATATTACCATTTCTAGGGGTATATGATATTTCAAAGTCGTTTTCCTTTAAGTACTCCATTCAACAATGCTTCCGTAAGTTCAAGTCACACTGGGAGAAAACATACCTCAGACTCTTATGATTGTTGAAAACTAGAAATCAATCTCCAATGAGGTAACGTCTTCAAAAACTTAGAGAAAACACCACAACTTCCAACTCAATATCATGGGTTTCATAGTTACGTTAATGGGGACTTAACTGCTGAGACCCATAAGAAACAACTAATCTCTGCTGTATCAGAACACAACCTAACCCCAGATGTGAAGCATCATAAAAAACATCAAACTGAACTCCCTCTACCGGAAGAAAAAGAACTGGAGCATCTTTTAACTTCTCCTTTAGATACTCAAAAGCTACCTGACACTGATTAGTCCACATCAATGCCTGATCTTTCCTGGTTAATGTTGTTAGAGGAGTGATAACCCGATAGAAATCATCTATGAACATCATGTAGTAGCCTTCAAGACCAAGGAAACTTCGCACCTCTACTACTGCCTTGGGGGCTTCCCCAGGCACAACCTCTTCTATCTTTGATGGATACATAGATAATACCTTCTAGGACACAACATGCCCCATGAAATGGACTTCTCAATCCCAAAACTCACAATTCGACAACTTCCCAAAAAACTGATGTTAACAAAGAACTCCCAAAACAACATGTAGGTGCTCTGCATGCTCCTCCTCATACATGGAGTACACAAGTATGTCGTCAATTAAAAACACCATCTACTTATCCAAGAACTCACAGAACACTGTGTTCATCAATCCCATGATTAAAACTAGAGATTTTTTCACACTGAACAACATTACAATGAACTCAAAATTTCCATGACGATAACATAAAGCAGTCTTTGGGATATCCTCATACTTCACATGCATCTGATGATATCCTGACCACAATTCAATATTTGAGAACCAACCTTCACCCTTCAATTGATCAAATAAATTATCAATCTATAGAAGAGGATAGTGATTATTCATTGTCACTTTGTTTAAGTGACGATAATCGATACACAATCACAAACTGCTATCAGCCTTCTTCACGAGCAAAACTGGTGCACCCCATGGTGACACACTTGTCCGAACAAAAACACACTGTAACAAACCTTGAATCTTTATACATAGCTCTCATAACTCATAAGGGGCTATCCTATATGGATAAATAGAGATAAGAGATGCTTCTAGTTGTAGCTCAATCCCAAATTCGATCCCTCATTGAGGGGGTAATGCTACAAGATCTTCTAGAAAGATATTAGGGTACTCTTCTATGACCCGAGGAAAAAAACTGATGAACCTATGAAGAACTCAAAATCAGCTCATCCATCAAGGATGATAAGGACGAAACACGTCTCTGACCCATTTGAGGGTCTCTCTCACCAACAAACACCATTGGATCTCCATTTACATCGAGGAACACAACCTGTCTCCTAAAGAAATCCACGATACCTTGCACTGAATATAACCAATCCATGCCAAGGATAAAATCACATGGTTGTATCCACAAACATAGGAAATATACTCAAGAGTGATATTGCCCCAACACTATCTCATAGTCTCTATATACTTCAAACACATCAGCTCAGCCTCTAACTGGCATAGTCAATGTCAAGGGCACTGGAATACTCTCTACCTCAAGTCCCAAATCCTGGATAAGGGTAGGTGATATGAAGGAGTGTGTGGCTCCTAAATCAAAAAATCCATACACCAAAGTAGGAAACAAGAAAATGGTACCTAGAACAATGTTTGGCTCGCCTGGAACTGGAAACACTAAAGCATGGAGCAGACCACGTCCTCCTCCACGTCCTCTCTGACCCTGATGAAGACCACCACCATGGCCTAACTCTTCTCTATGAGGACAAGGAGCGTCACAGGCCTATCCTATTCTTTCCTCATCTACCCTATGTTGATCCAAAGCTGGTACAACCTGCTACTGCTACCTCAGATGGAACTATCTCAACAGAGGAACCTGGAGTGGAACACCTGGTGCACGACGACTGCTCTGAAATCTCAGGCACTCTCGCTACTGATGAACTCGACCAACATAAGAAAAAACAAGCGCATGATCCCTTGAGATAGGCATGAGATCATCTGACCCGAGAGAAATGAGATGCTGAGGGCTTGGACGTACCCCTGACTAACCAGAAACTCTTCGGCCCTGAAAACCAGGAACCCTGGACCACCACTCTACTTAGTGAGGAATCATGATAACTTCCCTATCATGATGATCCAGTTTTGTACAATGTCCTCTCTACGACCTCTTCCCTCTCAAGCACCTAAAGATACGTCTTCAGCATAAATGGGGTGACCTGGCGTTGGATCTCTGGATGCAAAGCCTCCTCAAAACACCTCGCCCTGGCCTCCTCGTCTAGAAACAGGTCCGAATAATATTGTAAAAGTTTCATGAAATGGATTCCAAAGTCTTTCACAATAGAGATCCCCTGTCAAAGGGTACGAATCTCTAGGTGACTGGATGCCTTCATGGTCAAAGAAGAAACTCGACTCTAAACTTGTCTCGAAACTCCTCCTATGAGATCGCTGATTCTATGCGATCCCCAAGGAACAAGAACCACCACTGCCTCATTTCTACACGTAACATCATCACAACCATGGAACCCATTGATCATTCCGATCATGGATTGAACTAAAGTCTATCTTGACCTCCTCCGACTAGTCTTTTGTGACTGCATCTGAAATGGAGCCCTTGTACTTCTGCAGATTCTAGCACTGAAACTCTCAGAGTGTCCTCTTCCAAGTGTCATCATCGTCGACCTCTATCCTACAGGGAGCTGCTGGAATAGCCTGCAGGACATATTCTATGAAAACCAGATGAGGACGTCAACATGGATCCATACCTGCAAAATAAAAAATAGTTAGAGCTCCTGATCCTTTAATATGGAAGAATCAACATTAATTAATTAATTGTTTTATTTTATTCATTTTAGATTAACCTATTCAAAGGTCTACCCATTCAAACACAGGGACAAAAAAGAACGATGCATGATCCTTTCCTAGGTATCTACCCTGCAACTAGTATCACCTCATTTAGTTTCCATTGTAAACTTAATGGTCCATGAATCAAATCATAGGGGTCCCTAAATGCCTATGTCTCAGCCGGTATCCAGTGTTTACATCGCTTTCTAAACTTGACTGACACCATTGCTCTACCAACCCATGCAACCTCACCTGTTACTAACACCAAACTCCATCCTATCCCTCAACCAGAACTATGATACCACGCTGTCAAGACCCCCTCCCTAGAAGGTGTACCTATCATAGGCTGGAAATGTGAGAAGAGAGATAATGACCCTCGAGTCCTGCCTCCAGTAGGCCCCGTGTTGGCAACTAGCACCAAGGGTATAGTGAACACACAAATGGGAGGCACTAACCTCTAAGCCTGAATGGCCCGAAGGACATCATTTTTATTTTTATTATGGATAATCCCCCTTTTAAGGGTTTAAGGGGAACCCGTACATGACCCGTAGTCCCAAGGAACAAGGCTCGACAGACTCGCAATACATGACCCAAAGGCCCAGAGGCATATCATGCCCAATACACATGACTCGTAGGCCTAGCCCACTTGAACTGCCCCTCCCCAGCTTCTACGTCATTGATCACCTAGCACCTTAGACAAAAATATAAAATAAATCCCAAGTACACATATATAATGTCATGAAAAACTACTACAACTAAAATTGTAAAATTGCAAGTATCAAAGGAAAGTAAAAACAACCGCAACCACAAGCTTGAACAACTCCTCCAACACTAAGCTAGTAGAAATCATCTTGATCTCTAAACTGATCCAAGTGACCTGAAAAAACAATTTATATATACATAGGGTGAGTACAACAGTATACTCAGTAGGATCCTCCTCGAATCCTCTCGTGCAAAAGTAAAGAAAAAATGATAAAGAAAAGTGAACAAAAAGTGAAACTAACTCCTCACATAAATAGGTATACTAAGTTCCCATCCTCACCATGGATACTGTCACCAAGCATCACATACAAGAGTATATAATATAATAAATAATATCAAGGGTACCCCACTACTACTTCCCCACTGGTTTTCCGCTTTTCCCCAACGTCGCACGCCCTAATCCATCTCTCTCTAAAAAGGCTTGCCCGCAGAAACCTAGATGAAGCACCACAACATGCACCTCATGAAACAAAACCACCATGTCCATGCAAAAAAAGTAACCGGGTTGTTTCCGGGAGCCACCATAGCTTGGATAACATGTATCATACATCAGAAATTATACCTCAAGCCATTACAACCCATACAATGATTAAGGATCTTCAAGACATCACATACTATACACGTTACACCTATAGTAGTCCATAGAAAACCATATCCAGAAAATATGTGTGTGAATAAAAAGAAGATATTACAACCCTCTACACACATATATGAAAAAAATAGCCGTTGTGCCTGCCAGCACAAGTAACTAATATGAAAAGAGAGAGGGGCCAAAGGGGGTAGTCAATCATCCATCCTCCCACTTGAATGTTGGGTAAAACAACCCCAGGGCTCATAATCCCCTGGGAGTCAGTTTCCTTAACTGATGGGGTGGAGTAGTGTATAGAAACACAAAAAATACAAGAATACTATATCTCACAACCACAATATGGCCATGATTTAGTTGTTTCCGATGCTTTCGCTGGGGCGCACGCATCTGTCCGCTTGGGGTGCAATAGGTGCGACTTTTGTTACCCCGCATTCCCGCTTTCCAAAGGCAGGTGACATTTTCTCCTTATTCAGGGACATATGCTCCTTGATTGAAACCGGGATGATGGGATGTCGGTTCTTCCTTCCATGGATTCCTCCTTGGAACTCATCACCTAGTCCGAGTCTTCCTCATAGATTTAATAAGTTGTTCGTGAAACTCTTCCCAGTGCCATGTTTCCATGGATGCCGGTTAATTACACTCCTTCTGTCAGAACATTCCAAAGGGTCTGGTCAGGCTAGCAACCTTCATTTGGGGGAGTAGTCACGTCGAGGCATCATTAACGAGTCTGAACACTGGGGAATTCGCGTGTTTATCTTTGGTCCCTTATTATAGGGCTTCTCGAGGGCGCAGAAGCCTGAGGCATCCCACATCAAGCACAAGGAAGCATATGCCATAGGAATGTATCTGGGGTTTTCCTCAGCTTCCCATGTTTTAACACAGGGTATGCCACAAGTTTAACATCCAACAGAGATGGATCGGGCTGATCAAGACACTAGCTGGAGTGGATCATATTGAGGAATCCCCCTTGAGGGAACAACGATATCGGAGCCAGCACATGGGCAGCTTCCCAAATGCTGTGGGGAGGAATGGGGTGGCATGATCTCACTGGGATGTGGCGGCCCAGATGAGAATCATGATGGGTGATGGAAAGCTACACAGAGTGGAGGGGGAATGAAATGGAACCATCATGGAGATGACGGTGGTGATGGGATTGAATCTTGAAGTGGCTTCCTACATATCCCCATGACTAGGAATCAAAGTCCGCGTAGTTTAGAATGGATGTGTGGGGATTACACTCTAGGCCACCCAAGATGGTGGGAGAACCGACGTGAATGAGGTCGGAATGACCAGGTGGTGGGCTTGAACCTCGCGAGGCTTCCTAAGTACCATGCCTTAACATGGATCAAAGTCCACGTAGTTTGGGTTATACGCTGGAGAACCGATGTTGAAGAAGGATCTTGGTCCAATGGGTGGTGGGCTTGATCCTCGTGAGGTTTCTTACGTACCATGCCTTGGCATGGATCAAAGTCCACATAGTTTAAGAAAAAGGGCTGTTGAACTGACACGAAGGGGTGTCAGAACAACTGGATGGCAGGGTCACAACGGCTTACCGCTGTATTGGGATGCAATTTAATGTCATGTTGGATGGAGGCATGTCGGGGAACCGATGTGAATGAGGAACTTGGTCTGGGTGGATGGTGGGATTGAAACTCATGAGGTTTCCTACATACCATTCCTTGGCATGTATCAAATTCCTCGTAGTTTAGAGTAGATTTGGGTGTTGGTGAACCGACG
The DNA here is from genome assembly GCA_963277665.1 of Viscum album. Taxonomy (NCBI): domain Eukaryota; kingdom Viridiplantae; phylum Streptophyta; class Magnoliopsida; order Santalales; family Viscaceae; genus Viscum; species Viscum album. The sequence continues at coordinate 1,325,908,573 of OY728127.1, read as the reverse complement.
TGAAGAAGGACTTCGGTCCGATGGGTGATGGGCTTGAACCTCAGGGAGGCTTCCTACGTACCATGCCTTGACATGGATCAAAGACCTCAAAGTTCAAAGGGCTTCGTCAATGAACTGACATGAAGGTGAACCCGAGGGTCCACTGGTGGTGGGGTTGAACCTCATGAGGATTCCTACGTACCATGCCTTGGCATGGATCAAAGTCCACGTAGTTCAGGATAGTCACAATGGCTTACCGCTGGACTGGAATGTAGTTTAATGACATGCGGGACGAGGGTGAACCCTGACGTGAATAAACGACGAGCGGTGGGCTTGAACCTCGTGGAGGTTTCCTAAGTACCATGCCTTGACATGGTTCAAAGACCTTGTAGTTAAAAATGGATGTACAGTTTAATGTCATGCGGGACAACATACAATTTAACATCATACTGGACAAGGTGTTGTCATGGTCAATGCTTACTCTAAGCCCACATGAGTCGTGCTCGGTGTGAGAAATAAGAGGTAGTAGAGACCTGACGATCACGTCGCGAAGGGTGCGTCCGTGAGAAGCGAAGAGGGGCTTATGAGTTAGGCGGCCCATGGTGCCGGGACTTACTCTAGGATGGAGGCATGAGAGCGACAAAGCGTAGAGGGAGAGAATTTGGGATTGAAAAAAGGAGGTGCCTCATTCCCTATCAAGCCCTCCGCAAGCCCTGGCAGTGAGGAAGTATGAAGGTACATAGGTGCTACCTTTCACAAGAGGGGATAGGGGGATTACGCCAAGATGGCTGCCATTCCCCATGGAAAAACGCCACTCCGATAAGGAGGGTATTATCCCCTGTGAGGGGTGATCCCATTTCTGTGGAGACCAGTGGGCGTAAAAATGTCCGAGCAGGGGGGATCCTGCATGCGAGGAATGGGGTCGGATCACAGTTTAACGTCATGTGTTGAGGACAAGGTTCTTGGAAGTTTAATGTCTTGTAGCTCGGATGAGGTGGGATCACTCCACACCCCTAAGACTTACATAACCGATAACCTCTGCTCCTGGTGGTAGGGAAGGTACCGACAATGTCGTAGTGAAGGGGGGTCTCAGAGTGAACCATCGAGGGGTCCACGTTAGTATGGCTATGCAGAGAAGAAAAAGGCGAAGCAACGCTATGGGTGATGTCGTTTAGGGGACTTTGAAATCACATCGTGCAAACCTAGAGGGTCGCACGAGAAGAAGAATTTCCGAGCAAAGGGGTCCACAGGTAGGGGCCTTGCGGAGCTCGGTTTCTTTGCGTAGTAGAGGGAACTTGCGAAGGGGTATGATTTGCGAAGTGGAGTGACTTGGCCTTATCATGGGGCATAGGTGTGAGTGGGAGGTTCTTCGTGAAGTGGAAGGGTGTTCGCGGAGCACCGCCTCGCGAAGCAATGTGCCGTGAAGCAGTGTGCTTCACGAAGTACAGTGACCCTACCTTGGCATGTGGATCACGTGTATAGGGTGGATGTTTCGCGAAGCATAAACGCTCCGTGACTACCCAGGTCCCCTTGGGGATAATATTCCTTCACGAATTCCCTTAGGCTTCGTGAAGGGCATCCCTCTCGAAAGAGGAGCTCAAAATAAGACAAGATGGAGGCCTCTCGTGAAGCAAAAATACCTCACGGAGCTCATGATTCCCAGAGCGAAGAGTGCTTAGCGATTTGGGAGTTGAGAAGCCAAAAGGTCGGATTGTCCATCTGGAGAGCTCAGTGGGAGGTCGGTATTTATAGGAAAGGGGTTCCGTGGAACAGAGCTCACGTGGCATGAATGGGGCTTCGGTTGCTTCGTGGTGGGTCGCGAACGTCAACCGGAATCACAGAGAGGTACCGCCTCTTCTGCTCTGCGGAGGGTTCGAAAAAGTCAGGGAATTCACAAAGCATTACCACCTCTGGTTCTTCGTGGAGAGATCAAGAACGTCATGATGTTTGCGGAGAATTACCGGCTCCGGTGCTTCACAGTGACCGCGTTTCTCGGGGGGCTTCGCGAGGCAGGGCGCGGAGCCTCTTTTTCTTCTCTCCTTTCTTTGAATATTTTTAGCGCCTAAAAATTTCCCCCTCAGACTTGGAGCCGTTGAGTGATCAAGGGTCGAAGTATGAGAGAAATATCAAAATTTTTCCGCAGTTCGTGGTGCTGACTCGCGAAGAGGGTGCACGAGGATGACGGGGGGCCATGCGGTCTGGACCCGCCGTGAAGCTACGCGCGGGCTGAATGCGCCGCGAAGCTCCAGGGTTGCCACCTATAAATAGTGGGGCCGACCTATCTTTTTTCCTTTCACTTCTCTGCAACTTTTTCTGTTTGCGCTCTCGGTTCACAAAGCTCCGCGTACTCTGTATCTACTCATCGTGAATCGAGATTCGTGGCGAACCGCGAGTCTCTGACTCCGCGACTACGCCAAGGAAACATCTGCTTGCAAGCCAAGGACAGGCTCCGCGTCTTGGCTTTGTGCCTGAGCTCCACCAACGGGCTCCGCGAATGGGATTTGTGACCAGAATTGAAATTTTTCCAAGTTCTAAAACCCAATGGCCCGTCAGGAAGCAGCGTTGGGGGTGCTTGCGGGCGCCGCCCGGAGGGATGAGATGGCCAACTCTATGGGCATGGGGGAGCTATTCCGAAGCCACTCGGATCGTAATTGTTTGACAGAACTTCTAACAGAGAGCCAAAAGAACTATCCTCTATACAAGAATATTCCCTTGTATGTCTTAGGGATGAGGGATGACGTCTTTATTCTTGAGGTGAGTAGGGACAAACTAGCTTGCTGGTTTAGGAGCACGCCATGCCAGCGTCAATGGTTTAGGGCAACCGATGGTCATGCGCGGGAGGACTTCACACCTGTCACCACTGACTGTCCGTACAACCATCTAAACAACATCGATGGGAATCCACTGCTACCGGAGATTTCCCCTCCCATGTACCGCATCATACTGAAGGCGGCTTTGCAGGATTCGAAGAAGGGGTGGTCCGATGAGTGGGACCTGCGCCAGGGCGGTAACTTCACCAACGATTGGGCATGGGCCTACTGGGTAGGTTCCTCATGTGAGGAGTGTGGGGTCGAGTTGATGAGAGTGGGCTTGTATGAGGCAGAATGGGCCTCCCAATTCCACATTTATCAACCGAAACAGCTGATGTCGGAGCTGTTGAGGAGATGGTCATCTAGGACCAACAATTTTCACCTGCACCATGGGGAGGTTGGCATCAGTATGTGGGATGTCCATCAGATCTCGAGGGTCCCGATATTGGGGGCCATGTATGATGAGTTCCTCCCCATTATGAGCGTGTGGGAGGCTCCAGAGCAGATTTCGCAGCTGGCGCTGGCATTGATGGGGCTGGTCCCTGGAGAGGACAATGAGGCAGTGAGAGATGCCCACTTTAAGAAGTGGTTAAATCATTTCCTGAACCTCCCGATGAACCGAGAGTTTCCCCCGAGTCCTAGAACTTGTCCGAAGGGGGATCAACGGGGCAAGGAGCACTTGTATTGGTGGCTCTTGGAGGGAAGCCAATTGAAGACCTGGGGTTTCAATGTCAATACTGAACAACAGCCGATAGTCAGGCTGGCGGCGTTTATCGAAGCCCTTATCTACGGCTGGATCCTACCACTGCGGGATACGAACATGGGGGTTCGGCCCAGATTGTTCATCATGGCATCCATGTTGGACACTTGACAGCAGGTCAATCTGGGGATTCCAATGCTTTCCAGATTGTACAAGATGTTGTGGCTTGTCAGCGAGGGCAAGAAGCCGTTGGGGATATGCAGGCCCTTCCACATTCTGTATGGGTGGATCGCGGCGCACGTCAGGGGGGTTTATGAATATCCAAATCCTATCTCACCACTGGGGTCTAACTTCTTCCCTTCCATTCTAAATGCGGCTAGTAGCTTCCCAGTAAAATTAACCATACCGATGGTGCTGAATTGGGTGTGGAGGGCAGACGAGTTTAACTTCCACCCATTTCCATTGCCGATGGGGGTACTCACCAACGATGGTCAGGGAACAGAAGAGCACTGGGCTTATCTCTTGGCCTTTCGAGGTGGAGTTTTGGTGGAACGAGTGGACCATGAGCCGCTCTGCGAGCCGTACACCCCACATCAGTTCACGAGGCAGTTCCGGTGCCTGCATCGGCTGACTCCGCAGTTCTATTGGGAGGTGCGCCATGAGGAGCACCCATGTGTGATGAGGCAACTGTGGCTCATGTTCACACGGAAAGATGGGAAAATGTGAAATGAATTGCCTCCATCCACTGCCACCTTCAGACTGGTGAAGGAGTATGCCATCAGCTGGGAGGCAGCTTATCCGGGGGAAATGCTGAAGCATCCAACCATTTGGGCTGGCGAAGGTGGGCCTCCCCTATCCTGAGGCTAGGGTTGGAGGGCATCAAGGGCCTCTCGCGGTGGTAGGGCTACCATTGCGGCGAGACCTGAAACAGCTGAGGAGGAGGTAGCAGCGGCGTATCTAGTGGTCCCGGAAGAACAGAGCCAACCGAAGGGGCGAACACCGAGGGGATTCTGCAGGATATCCACTCAGGCTCTGGGGAAACGACTGGGCCATATCGACATGCCAGGGAATGCTATTTTCCCGGAGGCCTAGGACATTTGGGACATCAACCAAAAACACCTTATTCCACCCGAGATTTGGGAACACCTGAACCATCTTGAGATGGTCTTACCCGGTATAGACCCTGTCCAGGCCAGTTTCACAGTGTCTCCGGCAGAGTTAGAGCAGTATCTGGATGAGGTGGAGGACTACGTACATTCCAGTGGTGCCCCGCATCCAATGACATACCGGGTGAGGGTGCTACTAAACCGAATGGTTCCCCCACAGCTATCGGCCACTGAGCTGAGAGAGAGTTTCCCTCTTCCAAAACAATTAGATGAATCCTTTGGGGAAGATGAGGTCGGCAGAGGGAGCCTGTTGGAGGAAGGCGAAGTTGGGGATCAAGACTCAGATTCCGATGATTTCACAGAGGTTCTCGAGGTATCATTCTGATTTTCTTTCCTCAGGGTCCACTCTCAGGCCATTATGGACCTCTTACGAACATATGAACCATGCAGGAGGAACTTGTACACAGACCTCGCTCTCGCCCCTCGGTGGGTGATAAAGCAGGGCCGTCAGAACCCGCGCCTGCGGTTGTGTCCAGTTCTGTGTCTGGTGGTGCTAGAGCACCCAAGGGTGCTCCTCCAGAATCTCCAGACCTTTCAAAAATATATGGAGGACCACACCTCGGGGTTCCTTCAACATCAACTCATGAGTAACAACAGGAGTTTGATCTCTGTAAGTCTTCTCCACTGAATTAATTGCTTAGCGTATGTAGATCATGCCAATTGACATCCATGCCCTTCCCCGCCGCGTACAGTTCTACGACTGGAATGGGCCACTGTGGCGAGGCTGGTCGGGATGTCTGGTGGCATCCCTCCTAGGGGAATGCCGGTGATAGTGGAGATAGTTACCCCACCTACACGAGCTGCAACACTCCCTATCATTGGAGGGACCACCAACAGGGTTGTGCATGAGGTTATTGAGGTGGAGTCCGACGATGAGGATCGGCCGGTTGACCCAATTCCCACCACGCCTGCTCCGGCACCAGATGTTGCGCCAGATTCAACGCTAGATGCAGATCCTACTGAAGATTTCTTGCAGGCATATCCTGCATACGAGCCTGCCAATCGCACGGACTTGGAAGAAACGACCTCCGATGAAGAGGACAACAAAATAGTCCACCGCCGATTGTGGAAGCTGATCACGCGCTTCATCAATGACACCCCCAAGTGATGTGGTTGAATGAGATGGACAGACTCCGCTCACGACTGCGCAAACTGTGCGCTGGGGGATTGGATTCCCAACACCCTCATATGATCATCTGAGATCTCATGGAAGAGAAGATCCGGGAGTATGATCTTGGGATCAACATGGGATGGTAGTGGAGGAAGGCGATGAACATCAAGAAGATCGAGGAGGCTGAAAACGAAGTCCAACACCTACAGATCTGGGCAGATGAGCACTCAGCCTCTCTCAATGCACAATCTGAGATGATCTCGTGATTGAAAGCCCAACTGGCAGAGCCGGACGAACGTGTGAGGAAGACTTCCGAAGGGATGGCCATCCTTTAGGCTGACATAGAGAGGACCCGAGCTGAGGCTGATGAACTGCGCCCCGTCACTATTGAGGAGGAGCGAGAGCTGAGTCAGCGGCAGCAGTTCCTGGACGTCACAAGTCAAAGGGTGGCGGAGCTAAAATGATTTTTTGACGAGGTCAATCTGTCCATGGGGGGAGTTGACCCTCGGGTACTATAATGGTTACAAACCATTAAACTTACTTTCGTGCTTTAATTATTTTTTAATGTCATAGAATGCACAAGTTCCGTTGTTTTAACTGGTTCATTGCATCCTTGTAATGTTTGCGAAACGTCCAGCGACAATTAGCTAAGCTCATGTGGGACAAGCCTGATGTGAGAAACAAGAGATAGTCACTTCATCGCCCCATCCAAACATAGGAGTGAAAACCAAACTTCAGGCATCCGGGGTTTGGAAAATTGGTCCAGATCTCTGACAAACGGAAGAAACCTGACTGGATAATGGAGTTCTCAAAACAACCGAATCACCGTTTTTCCAGCGTGCTCTTGTGCACAAACGGTAAAACACCAAGGGTGATGAAGTCAGTCCGAACGGATGGGAATGGGAAACAGGAATCATGATAACCAAGATTCAGAACACTACGGGGTGGTGTGAAAAAAGGGTATAACTGTTGACCGTGGTGGAAATGCAGCATCCATATTGTGTTATCCTGGAATGGGGACAGAAAAATGAGGGTCGATCGTTTACCATGTTCGAAACATGGGACCTAACTCAAATATCGTCGATCAGTCTTTCGGGATGTTGGCCCAGTACTATAGGCGGACCATAGGTCAAGCATCTATACTGTTAGGGGGTCCTTTCAGACATGACCATTCTCCTAGAACGTTGGCCTAGGACAGCAAGCAGACCATAGGTCGAGCATCCATACTGTTAGGGGGTTCCTCCAGACATGAAATAGGACGAGATTCCGAATAAGGGTCACACAAAGCGTGGAATGTGGAGTGAGGGTTTGTTCGAATAGAATCTAACACTCATGAAATTACTCCAGCGTGGTGGGAGTGCGTTAGATGGGTACATCGGTTTGATCGTGGACCATGTTTTTCAGACAGGGCCTCTCTGGTGAGGGGGTCTGTCGCTTCCCAATGTCATTTTGGGGCATCCTGAACTTGTTCAGGGCAGAGTTATAGTTATATGGTCCCCTACGAGGGGTATGGCTAGGGGGACGGAAAGGGGAAGAACATGAGTTATGATTCCTATGGGCTGGACCCTAGGTAAAAAATACCTGGGTGTCCCTATGTATCCCATGAGGATGGGAATCAAGCCACGCGTAGTTCTGGAAGCATAGTTTAACGTCATGCAGGATGATGAGAAGCCTGGTTGCGCCGATACATATCCAACCAAAACTACTAAGCCCACGTGAGTCGTGCTTGATGTGGGAAACAAGAAGTAATGGGGAATTTTCCCGACACAGGAAGGGTCAGGTTAGGGCGAAGGTATGCTCAGTGAATACCAGCCCAATGACACTAACACGACCATGTGATGCACTTAGATGCATGAAGATGTATAGCCGAGTATGTTGGAATTCCACTTGAACACGAGAAAGTGGAAATGTGTGAATCATGATGCTTGAGAATTGGATCACAATGATAGCGGCGTGACGATGGAGGATAACTATTAACCGTGGAGGAAACACAACATCCATATCATGTTAGCCTGGATTGGAGACAGAAAAATGAGGGCCAACCATTGACCATGTTCAAAACACAAGACCATGTCACAAATGTTGTCATAGATCCATAGGGACGTTGGCCCGAAACGATTGGAGAGCCCTTAGGCCCAACATCCATGGAGAGCCCTTAACCCTAGTATCCATGTCGTCCGAGGGTCCTTTTGGATGTGGAAGAGGATGAGGATCTAAATAGCGAGCTCACAAAGCCTGGACATGGAATGAGAGGAATGTCTCCATGAAGATTCCACACATCGGGCTTTTTGTAAAAACGCACTTAAATACGTTAATGAGACGCATTGGATAGGGGGAGTTGAGTCCCTTCCCATAGGGAGATCTTAGTTTAGGGTCGTAGAATTTAGACCATGGGTGAGAGGAAACATAGGAGGCACATGGCAGGTAATTACCTAAACCTGACATGGATGGGAATCGGGGATGTGTATGGCACAGTAAACAACCCGACGTGGATGAGGACATAATCCCATACTGTAACACCCCGAGATTTTATGAAAAATATTCTTTTTAATTTCACTAATGTCTTGTGTTGTACGCTACACCAAAAGGATCTTTCACAACACGCATCCTTGATTTTCCTTGCAATCGTGACCTTCCTCGATAGCGTGTGTAGTACACAATAACGAGTTTCCCTAAACAACAATATGCTATTAAAATATTATTAAAACTAGCCGTTATGAATAGTAATAACCACCTTTTGAAATTTTTTAATTTTATTTTTCAAAATGGAATTCATTTTTGGACTCGTAATATCGAAATTAGCTTAGGGTGAAATTTTGGAGATTTTCGGATAACTTTCATATTTTGATGAATAGTGAAAATTACTAAATTTTAATTAAAAACAACTTTTTCAATCGAAATAATTAATAGTGATAAATTATTAATTTGAGTGGTTTTAAAGTATATTTAGAATTTATTTTTACAATTTAATACAATGTTGGTCATTGGATGTAATTTCACATTTAAACCAGACATAAACAAATGTCAATCTTTTGATAGTTATTATCTCTTAAGAACGCACAATTTTTTTGACGACGGGAATTAATTTTTAAATTAATTAATGAAACTGATATGTTTTGAATTTGGTAAAATAGAAATCATTTTTGAGTTCATAATATCAAATATATCTTAGGCCTAATTTTTGGTATTTTTCTGAAAACTTTCAATTTTTGATGAATAGTGAAACCACTAAGTGGTAGTTAAAAAAACTGATTTTTTCATAAAAATTAATTTTACCGCTTCTGTGAGTGGAATTTCAAAAATCCGAGAGACATGGTTGATGTCAGTAAGTAAAATGTGGTTCAATGAGATGAAAATAATTTTTGGTGAAAAGTAACTTTTTACTTTTATTTACCACGGTTAAAAGTAAATAGGGTAATTAAAGGTAGAAATGATATTATTATTACCCTAACACATGTCCTAATTCTATTGGACAAGTGTAATTCGACCAAAAACAAACTTAGGAATAAAATATGACCATTTAGGCCCACTTGGATTAGATTAGGACATTTATTATTAATTTATTTAAAGAAGAGTTAAAAGAGTTAAAATCAATGTTTATTTACTAAAAATTTTTTAATATAGGGTTATGCATAAGATAAATTCAATTTTAAATATTAATTAGAAAGATAAAAAGATTTCCTACATAAAGGTATTTTATTTGTAATTTTTATACATCAAATAATTTAATTTATTTATGACACAAAGATGATGCAGTAATTATCTTATTAATGAAATATTGACATAATTGATGTTATAAATACCAAAATAAATGTAATTTAAGACTTTTTATGAATTACACTAATTTTATAGGTTAATATGACATGTTATTATTAATTTAATTAACTTTGTTCGAACTTATCATTCTGTTATGATTTTCACAAAAATCTATTACTAAATAGTGTCAAAATTGACATAAAATAGTTTTTAAAACAAATATTATATTATTAATTGTTATTTTATTCCTAAAAATCTAAGGTTCGGAAAAAATGACTTAGATAAGGTTATATATATTAATAATAAACAATTTGGGGTTCTTTTGGCTTCTTATAGTAAGTTTATTAACCTTATAGTATAAGAACACAAGAAGACACGGTAAAAGTAAAATTATTTAACTTAATGTTAAATCTAAATGATAAGGTTAAAATAGGAACCTAAACTTGTCTAAATTCTATTGGATGAGAGGATTTAGACCCGTACCCACCTTAGACTCTAAATAAATCAATTTGGAGCTATTTAAAACCAAACTTGACTTTATAATAAAATAATATTTTTAGTTTTTCCAAAGGAGCCCCTCTCCTCCCTTATAAAAGGGAACCTCCTCCCTCTCTTACTCACACAACTTTGAGCCTTAAAGTTCGGCCAACCCCTGAAAAATTCTCTTCTCCACTTCCCTAGAAACATCCTAGAGGTTCTGGTATTCCTCAAGGACCAATTTTAGTGCCCTAAGAGGAGGTCTCAAAGAGGCGCTTCAAAGAAGAGGTAATTTCCGTTACCAATTCTTTCACCTTTATTTCTTCTTCCACTTCTTCTTCTTAGGTTGTTTCATTATGAAGTAATAACATCAGTATCACTAATATACTGATATGTTATTATAAGTATGAAACAATCCTATTTCACCATCTATCCATCCTACAGAAAATGAAATCACCGCGCGTGCGTACGTACGGAATACCGTCTCCACACCGTGGTGAAATCTATTTTCCACCACCACCTTACTTGGATGGGTATAATGGTGTAAATAATAACTATATATTATTATTTTAAAGTGATATTTATTATGAAATAATATAAATACACTCCAATACAGTCCCACGATCATGAGAACGATATCATCGCTCGTGCGTACGTACGGACTACCGTCTCCACGACGCGATGAGATTCATTCTCCACTTTAACCATTCATGAATGATTATAAAGTATATATAATAAGTAATCATGAAATATATGACATAATAATGATACTGGATTTATGTGAATATATATGTATGTCATCCACCTAATTCCGCTCAACTCAATAAGGAAACGAAAACAGCGTTAATGCGTACGTACGGCCTACCGTCTCCATGAACGGTGTATTTCTTTCCATTTACTGATTTATTATATAAATGTATATTCTGAATATATATATATATAAATCATGTTTTATATTCTGGAATTAAGTAATCATGATTTAAGTAATCATATGAATAATTACAAGTCAAAACACGGACAACAAATGAAACAATTTAACCCAAAACCCTCTTTAACATGGAAATTACAAAAGAACGGGTAATATAAAGTCATAAGTGAACCATATATGATATCATATGATTCTGTAATAAGTAAATGACATTATTTAAATCATTATACAGGAGGTTCGGACACTTACGAAGCAAATCAGACCTAAGGTAAGGGAAATATCACAATCTCATTTTTTATCCGAGATTGTTTATACTTTGGTATTTACTAGGGTGTATTTTATCATCCACATCCATGTTTCCTAAATATGTAATATTATTTCCATCCACCTACAATTGTTTAAATCTATTTTTAACATTTGGTGAGTTTTTAGTAAAAGAAATGAAAGGAATCTTTTTTCATTTTCGTACGAGGTACTTTTTGACTTTTCCGACAAAAGTACGAAGAATGTTTTTTTTAACTTATACGGCATGAATGGATTTTTAAAACATTATTTCCAAGAAGCTTCCTTTACAAGTTTTCAAGTTTATTTTTAATCAACTTATTTTAGTTTAAAATTGTATGACATGTTTATAAAGGAAAATTGTTTTTGAAACAGAAAGGATATTTTCCTCAAGAATGGAGTTCAAGTGTTTTATGAAAATCATTTTCCATATAAGACAATAAAGGGTTCTGTTTTTATCCCTATTATTACATTGATTTGATTATGTTGTGATGGAATTATATTTTTGATGAATTCCTTTATCTTATATGAATTGTTTTATGATGTCACGATGTTTAAGAATCCCATTTTTATTACATGGGTTATGAAATGATGTATGATTTATGATTTTGTGGCACACATAAGAATGGTATCATTATGAGATGGGTGGGACCTATATCTCCCTCCAATGCATTGGGTAAATATTTTATATCTCATGAGATAGACATGGCTGGAATGGTAGGTTATACCGGTTTAGTGAAACAGGACTGAAACGAGGGTGACTCGTTTCAGAAAGGGACTTTGTCCACTAAGACAGTCTTGGCAATTAGTCTTGACTAACAAGAAATGATTCTCTATGATTATGTGTGCATGCCACAAAGTTTATTGTTTTAAGTTATGATTATTGTGATTACAATTCACTGCCTTGATTTGTCCCATGTTATGAAATTATGATCTCTTTTGGAGGTTAAGATTTCCAAAAGATATGTTCTTATGAATATGATGTGATTGATATTTATTTTATTTACCCTTACTGAGCATTTGATCTCACCCTTTTATGTTTTCTTTTCCCCAGGATATAAATAAAGGTTTTAGATAAAAAAAAGGAATATCTTTATGGGAGATGTTGAAGATCTTTCACCACGACTAGAAGATTATATTCCGAGTTTCCAAAGACACTAAACTATTACGATCCTTGTGTGTGTGTTTTTGTTATGTACTAATTATTCCGCAAATGTAATGTAATGTCAATGTACGTCAAGCTTCGGGTCTCTACAGTTGGTATCAGAGGAAAAGTTTAGTCAACCTTTGGAAACTAGGATGCGAGAACTTTAGTGAGATCCCTAGAGATATTTCTAAGGTATGTCTAGGGATGTCTCTAAGGTTAAGTATACGTATAGGTTATAGTCCTAGAATTGCGCTAACGATCTTAGAATTTAACCTAAGATGTTAAATATTAAGGGTACTCCCCCTTTATAATGTTGTTTTCCCTAGCATGATTTTTGCCTCTCACAGAATTCTTTTTGTGTTTTAGTTAATGGAGGGAACCAAAAGGAGTTTGGTTAACATTGAATCCAATGGAAAAATTGGTGACTATGAGCAACAATATTGTGTAATTCCTAGAGAGAAAGATATTGTGATTATGCCGAATCAGTCATTGCGATATATGATTAACAAGGTGAAATTTAGTGGTATGACTAATTCATCAAAGAAGAGGAAGATAAACTATTATGCATGTTCGCATGTTGAGGAGCATAAAGAAAGGAAGATTGGGATTTCTAAAGAAGGGAAGAAGAACCTTGAGGAATACCTCAAATGGAGGGACCGATGTTATCTGTGTGGAGAAAAGGGTCATAGAGTGACAGACTATTATGGAGTTCAATGTCTTATTTGCGGAGAACATGGGCATTACCCAACTCGATGCCCTGACCTAAAAAGTTACTTCTAAATCAAGGAAGGACTTATTCCAGGACAGTAATTGAAGAGGATGGATTGAAGTGTTTATGTATTGGTATTCAAGAATAATGTTGTTGAGGTAATTTTATTAGAATATTTTTGTATTATTCTATTGTGGTTTTCAATAATTTTAAGGTACCGATAACCATGAAAAGTGATTCAAATATTTTGGAAAGTAGATGATATGCGCATCATGAAGGGATAAGGAGAAAATGAAATGTTTGACAGTATTCATGAGCTGATGATTGATATAAGGACTAAGTGATATCATGGTTTGAGTGTATAGAATTTTGAGGATTTTGGAATGTGGAAAGTGTTAACTTTTAACTGCATTCATGTTTTCACTAAGGTTCAATGGGTATTCATTCTTCAAGATAATACATGATTAAGGTATTCACATGTTTGTAATTTGACCAGCAAGATATATCTTATGATATATGGGGGATAAATGATGGCATTCACGTGATTGTTCTGTGACATTTCAAGTAACCATTTTCTTTATACTATGAGCTTGGACCGAAGTATTTTATATAAGCTTAGAATGGATTATGTTGGACATAAGTTAGGATAAAACATTTTTCGATATTATTGATGGGATGTTATAGTAATATAGATTTAGAAAAAGGACAACCTGCAGGACGGGCGACAGCCCATCGCGTCGGACAAGGCTGTGGGAATCGAACCCACAACCGAAGTGCGACTGGCCTTTATCGCCTACCATTGGCCTACAGGAAGTACCTGTTTAGTAGAAACTAGTTTTATTATATTAATCAGTATGATATATGAAGTATAAGTCCATTTTAGGAACCATATATGATTAATCTCACTATAGAATGACTTATGTATATTTAATAACTTTTGCTAACCTTTTTTTTGAGACAGATGGAATGAACCGTCATTCTATCACATGATCTGCTAACACTTCACGAATAACAAATTTAACTTCATTTATTTAAGAGATGAAGTGGAAATTGTTCAAGGCACGAACAACAGTGAGATTGTACCAAAATAAAGTAAGTATTTATTCTAATTCAAATTCTTCAACTTTAGGGAAACGATCTTGAAAACCAAAAATGTTGTCCTAGTGCTCTTATATCTGATTAATCGGATGGTACCTTAGACCGTCACAAATTTATGGATTTGTGATTGTTGGCTTTTCCATAGCCATGTTCTCTACCACTCTCCATCAGAACATGATGGTTAGATTTTTCTTCCATATCCATATTTTCACCTATGTGGAAACCCAGTGATTAGTTTATTTGGGCAACCGTTACGTTTCATAATTTCGTTTTTAAAGATTGGTTTTGGTATTCCTTTTTACGAAGTGGATTTCTATTAAAGAAACTTTCGAATAGTAAACCATTTATAACCCCGACGAATTTCAAGGGCGAAATTCATTTTAAGGGGGGTAGAATGTAACACCCCGAGATTTTATGAAAAATATTCTTTTTAATTTCACTAATGTCTTGTGTTTTACGCTACACCAAAAGGAGCTTGCACAACACGCATCCTTGATTTTCCTTTCAATCGCGACCTTCCTCGATAGCGTGTGTAGTACGCAATAACGAGTTTCACTAAACAACAATATGCTATTAAAATATTATTAAAACTAGCCGTTATGAATAGTAATAACCACCTTTTGAAATTTTGTGATTTTATTTTTCAAAGTGGAATTCATTTTTGGATTCGTAATATCGAAATTAGCTTAGGGTGAAATTTTGGTGATTTTCAGATAACTTTCATATTTTGATGAATAGTGAAAATTACTAAATTTTAATTAAAAACAACTTTTTCAATCGAAATAATTAATAGTGATAAATTATTAATTTGAGTGGTTTTAAAGTATATTTAGAATATATTTTTACAATTTAATACAATGTTAGTCATTGGATGTAATTTCACATTTAAACCAGACATAAATAAATGTCAATCTTTTGATAGTTATTATTTCTTAAGAACACGCTATTTGTTTTGACGACGGGAATTAATTTTTAAATTAATTAATGCAACTGATATGTTTTGAATTTGGTAAAATAGAAATCATTTTTTAGTTCATAATATCAAATATTGCTTATGCCTAATTTTTGGTATTTTTCTGAAAACTTTCGATTTTTGATGAGTAGTGAAACCACTAAGTGGTAGTTAAAAAAACTGAATTTTTCATAAAACTTAATTTTACCGCTTCTGTGAGTGGAATTTCAAAAATCCAAGAGACATGGTTGATGTCAGTAAGTAAAATGTGGTTCAATGAGATGAAAATAATTTTTGGTGAATAGTAACTTTTTTACTTTTATTTACCACGGTTAAAAGTAAATAAGGTAATTAAGGGTAGAAATGATATTATTATTATCCTAACACATTTCCTAATTCTATTGGACAAGTGTAATTCGACCAAAAACAAACTTAGGAATAAAATATGACCATTTAGGCCCACTTGGATTAGATTAGGACATTTATTATTAATTTATTTAAAGAAGGGTTAAAAGAGTTAAAATCAACATTTATTTACTAAAACATTTTTAATATAGGGTTATACATAAGATAAATTCGATTTTAAATATTCATTATAAAGCTAAAAATATTTCCTACATAATGGTAGTTTATTTGTAATTTTTAGACATCAAATAAGTTAATTTATTTATGACACAAATATGATACAATAATTATCTTATTAAGGGAATATTGACATAATTGATGTTATAAATACCAAAATAAAGGTAATTTAAGACTTTTTATGAATTAAAATAATTTTCTAGGTCAATATGACATGTTAGTATTAATTTAATTAACTTTTTTCTAACTTATCATTCTGTTATGATTTTCACAAAAATCAATTACTAAATAGTGTCAAAATTGACATAAAATAGTTTTTAAAACAAATATTATATTATTAATTGTTATTTTATTCTTAAAAATATAAGGTTCGTCCAAATGACTTAGATAAGGTTATATATATTAATAATAAACAATATGGGGTTCGTTTGTCTTCTTATAGTATGTTTATTAACCTTATAGTATAAGAACACAAGAAGACACGGTAAAAGTAAAATTATTTAACTTAATGTTAAATCTAAATGATAAGGTTAAAATAGGAACCTAAACTTGTCTAAATTCTATTGGATGAGAGGATTTCTACCCATCCCCACCTTAGCCTCGAAATAAATCAATTTGGAGCTATTTAAAACCGAACTTGACTTTATAATAAAATAATATTTTTAGTTTTTCCAAAGGAGCCCCCCTCCTCCCTTATTAAAGGGCACCTCCTCCCTCTCTTCCTCACACAACTTTGAGCCTTCAAGATCGGCCAAACCCTGCCAAATTCTCTTCTCCACTTCCCTAGAAATATCCTAGAGGTTCTGGTATTCTTCAAGGACCAATTTTAGTGCCCTAAGAGGAGGTCTCAATGAGGCGCTTCAAAGAAGAGGTAATTTCCGTTACCAATTCTTTCACCTTTATTTCTTCTTCCACTTCTTCTTCTTAGGTTGTTTCATTATGAAGTAATAACATCAGTATCACTCATATACTGATATGTTATTATAATTATGAAACAATCCTATTTCACCATCTATCCATCCTACGGAAAACGAAATCACCGTGCGTGCGTACGTACGGAATACCGTCTCCACGCCGTGGTGAAATCTATTTTCCACCACCACCTTACTTGGATGGTTATAATGTTGTAAATAATAACTATATATTATTATTTTAAAGTGATATTGATTCTGAAATAGTATAAATACACTCCAATACAGTCCCACGATCATGAGAACGATATCATCGCTCGTGGGTACGTACGGACTACCGTATCCACGACGCGATGAGATTCATTCTCCACTTAAACCATTCATGAATGATTATAAAGTATATATAATAAGTAATCATGAAATATATGACACAATAATTATACTGTATTTATGTGCATATATATGTATGTCATCCACTTAATTCCGCTCAACTCAATAAGGAAACGAAAACAACGTTCATGCGTACGTACGGCCTACCGTCTCCATGAACGGTGTATTTCTTTCCATTTACTGATATATTATATATATGTATATTATGAATATATATATATATATATAAATCATGTTTTATATTCTTGAATTAAGTAATCATGATCTAAGTAATCATATGAATAATTACAAGTCAAAACACGGACGACAAATGAAACAATTTAACCCAAAACGCTCTTTAACATGGAAATTACAAAAGAACGGGTAATATAAAGTCATAAGTGAACCATATATGATATCATATGATTCTGTAATAAGTAAATGACATTATTTAAATCATTATACAGGAGGTTTGGACACTTACTAAGCAAATCGGATCTAAGGCAAGGGAAATATCACAATCTCATTTTTTATCCGAGATTGTTTATACTTTGGTATTTACTGGGGTGTATTTTATCATCCACATCCATGTTTCCTAAATATGTAATATTATTTCCATCCACATACAATTGTTTAAATCTATTTTAAACATTTGGTGAGTTTTTAGTAAAAGATATGATATGAATCTTTTTTCGTTTTCGTACGAGGTAGTTTTTGACTTTTCCGACAAAAGTACGAAGAATGTTTTTTTAACTTATACGACATGAATGGATTTTTAAAACATTATTTCCAAGAAGCTTCCTTTACAAGTTTTCAAGTTTATTTTTAATCAACTTATTTTAGTTTAAAATTGTATGACATGTTAAGAAAGGAAAATTGTTTTTGAAATAGAAAGGATATTTTCCTCAAGAATGGAGTTCAAGTGTTTTATCAAAATTAATTTCCATCTAAGACAATAAAGGGTTCTATTTTTATCCCTATTATTACATTGATTTGATTATGTTGTGATGGAATTATATTTTTTATGAATTCCTTTATCTTATATGAATTGTTTTATGATGTCACGATGTTTAAGAATCCCATTCTTATTACATGGGTTATGAAATGATGTATGATTTATGATTTTGTGGCACACATAAGAATGGTATCATTATGAGATGGGTGAGACCTATATCTCCCTCCAATGCATTGGGTAAAGATTTTATATCTCATGAGATAGACATGGCTGGAATGGTAGGTTATACCGATTCAGTGAAATAGGACTGAAACGAGGGTGACTCGTTTCAGAAAGGGACTTTGTCCACTAAGATAGTCTTGGAAATTAGTCTTGACTAACAAGAAATGATTCTCTATGATTATGTGTGCATGCCAAAAAGTTTAATGTTTTAAGTTATGATTATTGTGATTATATTTCACTGCCTTGATTTATCCCATGTTATGAAATTATGATCTCTTTTGCAGGTTAAGATTTCCAAAAGATATGTTCTTATGAATATGATGTGATTGATATTTATTTTGTTAACCCTTACTGAGCATTTGAGCTCACCCTTTTATGTTTTCTTTTCCCCAGGATATAAATAATGGTTTTAGGCAAAAAAAAGGAAGATCTGTATGGGAGATGTTGAAGATCTTTCACCACGACTAGAAGATTATATTCCGAGTTTCCAAAGAAACTAAACTATTACGATCCTTGTGTGTGTGTTTTTGTTATGTACTAAGTATTACGCAAATTTAATGTAATGTCAATGTACTTCAAGCTTCGGGTCTCTACAGTTGGTATCAGAGGAAAAGTTTAGTCAACCTTTGGAAACTAGAATGCGAGAACTTTAGTGAGATCCCAAGAGATATTTCTAAGGTATGTCTAGGGATGTCTCTAAGGTTAAGTATACGTATAGGTTATAGTCCTAGAATTGCGCTAACGATCTTAGAATTTAACCTAAGATGTTAGATATTAAGGGTACTCCCCCTTTATAATGTTGTTTTCCCTAGCATGATTTTTGCCCCTCACAGAATTCTTTTTGTGTTTTAGTTAATGGAGGGAACCAGAAGGAATTTGGTTAACATTGAATCCAATGGACAAATTGGTGACTATGAGCAACAAAAATTGTGTAATTCCTAGAGAGAAAGATATTGTGATTATGCCGAATCAGTCATCACGATATATGATTAACAAGGTGAAATTTAGTGGTATGGCTAATTCATCAAAGAAGAGGAAGATAAACTATTATGCATGTTCACATGTTGAGGAGCATAAAGAAAGGAAGATTTAGATTTCTAAAGAAGGGAAGAAGAACCGTGAGGAATACCTCAAATGGAGGGACCGATGTTATCTGTGTGGAGAAAAGGGTCATAGAGTGACAGACTGTTATGGAGTTCAATGTCTTATTTGCGGAGAACATGGGCATTACCCAACTCAATTCCCTGACCTAAAAAGTTACTTCTAAATCAAGGAAGGACTTATTCCAGGGCAGTAATTGAAGAGGATGGATTGAAGTGTTTATGTATTGGTATTCAAGAATAATGTTGTTGAGGTACTTTTATTAGAATATTTTTGTATTATTCTATTGTGTTTTTCAATAATTTTAAGGTACCGATAACCATGAAAAGTGATTCAAATATTTTGGAAAGCAGATGATATGCGCATCATGAAGGGATAAGGAGAAAATGAAATGTTTGACAGTATTCATGAGCTCATGATTGATATAAGGACTAAGTGATATCATGGTTTGAGTATATAGAATTTTCAGGATTTTGGTATGTGGAAAGTGTTAACTTTTAACTACATTCATGTTTTCACTAAGGTTCAATGGGTATTCATTCTTCAAGAGAATACATGATTAAGGTATTCACATGTTTGTAATTTGACCAGCAAGATATATCTTATGATATATGGGGGATAAATGATGGCATTCACGTGATTGTTCTGTGACATTTCAAGTAACCATTTTCTTTATACTATGAGCTTGGACCGAAGTATTTTATATAAGCTTAGAATGGATTATGTTGGACATAAGTTAGGATAAAACATTTTTCGATATTATTGATGAGATGTTATAGTAATATAGATTTAGAAAAAGGACAACCTGCAGGACGGGCGACAGCCCATCGCGTCAGACAAGGCTGTGGGAATCGAACCCACAACCGAAGTGCGACTGGCCTTTATCGCCTACCACTGGCCTACAGGAAGTTCCTATTTAGTAGAAACTAGTTATATTATATTAAGCAGTATGATATATGAAGTATAAGTCCATTTTAGGAACCATATATGATTAATCTCACTATAGAATGACTTATGTATATTTAATAACTTTTGCTAACCTTTTGTTTGAGACAGATGGAATGAACCGTCATTCTATCACATGATCTGCTAACACTTCACGAATAACAAATTCAACTTCATTTATTTAAGAGATGAAGTGTAAATTGTTCAAGGCACGAACAACAGTGAGATTGTACCAAAATAAAGTAAGTATTTATTCTAATTCAAATTCTTCAACTTTAGGGAAACGATCTTGAAAACCAAAAATGTTGTCCTAGTGCTCTTATATCTGATTAATCGGATGATACCTTAGATTGTCACAAATTTATGGATTTGTGATTGTTGGCTTTTCCATAGCCATGTTCTCTACCACTCTCCATCAGAACATGATGGTTAGATTTTTCTTCCATGTCCATATTTTCACCTATGTGGAAACCCAGTGATTAGTTTATTTGGGCAACCGTTACGTTTCATACTTTCGTTTTTAAAGATTGGTTTTGGTATTCCTTTTTACGATGTGGGTTTCTATTAAAAAAACTTTCGAAAAGTAACCCATTTATAACCCCGACGAATTTCGAGGGCGAAATTCATTTTAAGGGGGGTAGAATGTAACACCCCGAGATTTTATGAAAAATATTCTTTTTAACTTCACTAATGTCTTGTGTTTTACGCTACACCAAAAGGAGCTTGCACAACACTCATCCTTGATTTGCCTTGCAATTGCGACCTTCCTCGATAGCGTGTGTAGTACGCAATAACGAGTTTCACTAAACAACAATATGCTATTAAAATATTATTAAAACTAGCCGTTATGAATAGTAATAACCACCTTTTGAAATTTTGTAATTTTATTTTTCAAAGTGGAATTCATTTTTGGATTCGTAATATCGAAATTAGTCTAGGGTGAAATTTTGGTGATTTTCGGATAACTTTCATATTTTGATGAATAGTGAAAATTACAAAATTTTAATTAAAAACAACTTTTTCAATCGAAATAATTAATAGTGATAAATTATTAATTTGAGTGGTTTTAAAGTATATTTAGAATATATTTTTACAATTTAATACAATGTTGGTCATTGGATGTAATTTCACATTTAAACCAGACATAAACAAATGTCAATCTTTTGATAGTTATTATCACTTAAGAACACGCTATTTGTTTTGACGATGGGAATTAATTTTTAAATTAATTAATGCAACTGATATGTTTTGAATTTGGTAAAATAGAAATCATTTTTGAGTTCATAATATCAAATATAGCTTATGCCTAATTTTTGGTATTTTTCTGAAAACTTTCAATTTTTGGTGAGTAGTGAAACCACTAAGTGGTAGTTAAAAAAACTGAATTTTTCATAAAACTTAATTTTACCGCTTCTGTGAGTGGAATTTCAAAAATCTGAGAGACATGGTGGATTTCAGTAAGTAAAATGTGGTTCAATGAGATGAAAATAGTTTTTGGTGAATAGTAACTTTTTACTTTTATTTACCACGGTTAAAAGTAAATAGGGTAATTAAGGGTAGAAATGATATTATTATTACCCTAACACATGTCCTAATTCTATTGGACAAGTGTAATTCGACCAAAAACAAACTTAGGAATAAAATATGACCATTTAG
Organism: Viscum album; assembly: GCA_963277665.1. NCBI lineage: Eukaryota > Viridiplantae > Streptophyta > Magnoliopsida > Santalales > Viscaceae > Viscum > Viscum album. The sequence goes on along the minus strand of OY728127.1, from coordinate 1,325,886,717 downwards.
GCCCACTTGGATTAGATTAGGACATTTATTATTAATTTATTTAAAGAAGGGTTAAACGTGTTCAAATCAAAGTTTATTTACTAAAACATTTTTAATATAGGGTTATAAATAAGATAAATTCGATTTTAAATATTAATTAGAAAGATAAAAATATTTCATACATAATGGTAGTTTATTTGTAATTTTTAGACATCAAATAATTTAATTTATTTATGACACAAAGATGATACAGTAATTATCTTATTAATGAAATATTGACATAATTGATGTTATAAATACCAAAATAAATGTAATTTAAGACTTTTTATGAATTACACTAATTTTCTAGGTCAATATGACATGTTATTATTAATTTAATTAACTTTGTTCGAACTTATCATTCTGTTATGATTTTCACAAAAATCAATTACTAAATAGTGTCAAAATTGCGCTAAAATAGTTTTAAAACTTTTATTATATTATTAATTGTTATTTTATTCCTAAAAATATAAGGTTCGGCCACATGACTTATATAAGGTTATATATATTAATAATAAACAATTTGGGGTTCTTTTGGCTTCTTATAGTAAGTTTATTAACCTTATAGTATAAGAACACAAGAAGACACGGTAAAAGTAAAATTATTTAACTTAATGTTAAATCTAAATGATAAGGTTAAAATAGGAACCTAAACTTGTCTAAATTCTATTGGATGAGAGGATTTCGACCCATACCCACCTTAGCCTCGAAATAAATCAATTTGGAGCTATTTAAAACCGAACTTGACTTTATAATAAAATAATATTTTTAGTTTTTCCAAAGGAGGCTCTCTCCTCCCTTATAAAAGGGCACCTCCTCCCTCTCTTCCTCACACAACTTTGAGCCTTCAATCTCAGCCAAACCCTAAAAAATTCTCTTCTACACTTACCTAGAAACATCCTAGAGGTTCTGGTATTCCTCAAGGACCAATTTTAGTTCCCTAAGAGGAGGTCTCAAAGAGGCGCTTCAAAGAAGAGGTAATTTCCGTTACCAATTCTTTCACCTTGATTTCTTCTTCCACTTCTTCTTCTTAGGTTGTTTCATTATGAAGTAATAACATCAGTATCACTCATATACTGATATGTTATCATAAGTATGAAACAATCCTATTTCACCATCTATCCATCCTACGGAAAACGAAATCACCGCGCGTGCGTACGTACGGAATACCGTCTCCACGCCGTGGTGAAATCTATTTTCCACCACCACCTTACTTGGATGGGTATAATGGTGTAAATAATAACTATATATTATTATTTTAAATTGATATTGATTCTAAAATAGTATAAATACACTCCAATACAGTCCCACGATCATGAGAACGATATCATCGCTCGTGCGTACGTACGGACTACCGTCTCCACGACGCGATGAGATTCATTCTCCACTTTAACCATTCATGAATGATTATAAAGTATATATAATAAGTAATCATGAAATATATGAAATAATAATGATACTGGATTTATGTGAATATATATGTATGTCATCCACCTAATTCCGCTCAACTCAATAAGGAAACGAAAACAGCGTTAATGCGTACGTACGGCCTATCGTCTCCATGAACGGTGTATTTCTTTCCATTTACTGATTTATTATATAAATGTATATTCTGAATATATATATATAAATCATGTTTTATATTCTGGAATTAAGTAATCATGATCTAAGTAATCATATGAATAATTACAAGTCAAAACACGGACGACAAATGAAACAATTTAACCCAAAACGCTCTTTAACATGGAAATTATAAAAGAACGGGTAATATAAAGTCATAAGTGAACCATATATGATATCATATGATTCTGTAATAAGTAAATGACATTATTTAAATCATTATACAGGAGGTTCGGACACTTACGAAGCAAATCAGACCTAAGGTAAGGGAAATATCACAATCTCATTTTTTATCCGAGATTGTTTATACTTTGGTATTTACTGGGGTGTATTTTATCATCCACATCCATGTTTCCTAAATATGTAATATTATTTCCATCCACCTACAATTGTTTAAATCTATTTTTAACATTTGGTGAGTTTTTAGTAAAAGATATGAAAGGAATCTTTTTTCGTTTCCGTACGAGGTACTTTTTGACTTTTCCGACAAAAGTACGAAGAATGTTTTTTTAACTTATATGGCATGAATGGATTTTTAAAACATTATTTACAAGAATCTTCCTTTAAAAGTTTCAAGTTTATTTTTAATCAACTTATTTTAGTTTAAAATTGTATGACATGTTAAGAAAGGAAAATTGTTTTTGAAACAGAAAGGATATTTTCCTCAAGAATGGAGTTCAAGTGTTTTATCAAAATTATTTTCCATCTAAGACAATAAAGGGTTCTGTTTTTATCCCTATTATTACATTGATTTGATTATGTTGTGATGGAAATATATTTTTTATGAATTCTTTTATCTTATATGAATTGTTTTATGATGTCACGATGTTTAAGAATCCCATTTTTATTACATGGGTTATGAAATGATGTATGATTTATGATTTTGTGGCACACATAAGAATGGTATCATTACGAGATGGGTGGGACCTATATCTCCCTCCAATGCATTGGGTAAAGATTTTATATCTCATGAGATAGACATGGCTAGAATGGTAGGTTATACCGGTTTAGTGAAACAGGACTGAAATGAGGGTGACTCGTTTCAGAAAGGGACTTTTTCCACTAAGATAGTCTTGGCAATTAGTCTTGACTAACAAGAAATGACTCTCTATGATTATGTGTGAATGACACAAAGTTTAATGTTTTAAGTTATGATTATTGTGATTACATTTCACTGCCTTGATTTATCCCATGTTATGAAATTATGATCTCTTTTGCAGGTTAAGATTTCCAAAAGATATGTTCTTATGAATATGATGTGATTGATATTTTTTTTTTTTACCCTTACTGAGCATTTGAGCTCACCCTTTTATGTTTTCTTTTCCCCAGGATATAAATAAAGGTTTTAGGTAAAAAAAGGAATATTTTTATGGGAGATGTTGAAGATCTTTCACCACGACTAGAAGATTATATTCCGAGTTTCCAAAGACACTAAAATATTACGATCCTTGTGTGTGTGTTTTTGTTATGTACTAAGTATTCCGCAAATGTAATGTAATGTCAATGTACGTCAAGCTTCGGGTCTCTACAGTTGGTATCAGAGGAAAAGTTTAGTCAACCTTTGGAAACTAGGATGCGAGAACTTTAGTGAGATCCCTAGAGATATTTCTAAGGTATGTCTAGGGATGTCTCTAAGGTTAAGTATATGTATAGGTTATAGTCCTAGAATTGTGCTAACGATCTTAGAATTTAACCTAAGATGTTAGATATTAAGGGCACTCCCCCTTTATAATGTTGTTTTCCCTAGCATGATTTTTGCCTCTCACAGAATTCTTTTTGTGTTTTAGTTAATGGAGGGAACCAGAAGGAATTTGGTTAACATTGAATCCAATGGACAAATTGGTGACTGTGAGCAACAAAATTGTGTAATTCCTAGAGAGAAAGATATTGTGATTATGCCGAATCAGTCATCGCGATATATGATTAACAAGGAGAAATTTAGTGGTATGACTAATTCATCAAAGAAGAGGAAGATAAACTATTATGCATGTTCGCATGTTGAGGAGCATAAAGAAAGGAAGATTGAGATTTCTAAAGAAGGGAAGAAGAACCTTGAGGAATACCTCAAATGGAGGGACTGATGTTATCTGTGTGGAGAAAAGGGTCATAGAGTGACATACTGTTATGGAGTTCAATGTCTTATTTACGGAGAACATGGGCATTACCCAACTCAATGCCCTGACCTAAAAAGTTACTTCTAAATCAAGGAAGGACTTATTCTAGGACAGTAATTGAAGAGGATGGATTGAAGTGTTTATGTATTGGTATTCAAGAATAATGTTGTTGAGGTACTTTTATTAGAATATTTTTGTATTATTCTATTGTGGTTTTCAATAATTTTAAGGTATCGATAACCATGAAAAGTGATTCAAATATTTTGGAAAGCAGATGATATGCGCATCATGAAGGGATAAGGAGAAAATGAAATGTTTGACAGTATTCATGAGCTCATGATTGATATAAGGACTAAGTGATATCATGGTTTGAGTATATAGAATTTTGAGGATTTTGGTATGTGGAAAGTGTTAACTTTTAACTGCATTCATGTTTTCACTAAGGTTAAATGGGTATTCATTCTTCAAGAGAATACATGATTAAGGTATTCACATGTTTGTAATTTGACCAGCAAGATATATCTTATGATATATGGGGGATAAATAATGGCATTCACGTGATTGTTCTGTGACATTTCAAGTAACCATTTTCTTTATACTATGAGCTTGGACCAAAGTATTTTATATAAGCTTAGAATGGATTATGTTGGACATAAGTTAGGATAAAACAATTTTCGATATTATTGATGGGATGTTATAGTAATATAGCTTTAGAAAAAGGACAACCTGCAGGACGGGCGACAGCCCATCGCGTCGGACAAGGCTGTGGGAATCGAACCCACAACCGAAGTGCGACTGACCTTTATCGCCTACCACTGGCCTACAGGAAGTCCCTGTTTAGTAGAAACTAGTTTTATTATATTAAGCAGTATGATATATGAAGTATAAGTCCATTTTAGTAAGCATATATGATTAATCTCACTATAGAATGAGTTATGTATATTTAATAACGTTTGCTAACCTTTTGTTTGAGATAGATGGAATGAAACGTCATTCTATCACATGATCTGATAACACTTCACGAATAACAAATCCAACTTCATTTATTTAAGAGATGAAGTGGAAATTGTTCAAGGTACGAACAACAGTGAGATTGTACCAAAATAAAGTAAGTATTTATTATAATTCAAATTCTTCAACTTTAGGGAAACGATCTTGAAAACCAAAAATGTTGTCCTAGTGATCTTATATCTGATTAATCAGATGGTACCTTAGATTGTCACAAATTTATGGATTTTTGATTGTTGGCTTTTCCATAGCCATGTTCTCTACCACTCTCCATCAGAACATGATGGTTAGATTTTTCTTCCATATCCATATTTTCACTTATGTGGAAACCCAGTGATTAGTTTATTTGGGTAACCGTTACGTTTCATACTTTCGTTTTTAAAGATTGGTTTTAGTATTCCTTTTTACGATGTGGGTTTCTATTAAAGAAACTTTCGAATAGTAACCATTTATAACCCCGACGACTTTCGAGGGCGAAATTCATTTTAAGGGGGGTAGAATGTAACACCCCGAGATTTTATGAAAAATATTCTTTTTAATTTCACTAATGTCTTGTGTTTTACGCTACACCAAAAGGAGCTTGCACAACACGCATCCTTGATTTGCCTTGCAATCGCGACCTTCCTCGATAGCGTGTGTAGTACGCAATAACGAGTTTCACTAAACAACAATATGCTATTAAAATATTATTAAAACTAGCCGTTATTAATAGTAATAACCACCTTTTGAAATTTTGTAATTTTATTTTTCAAAGTGGAATTCATTTTTGGATTCGTAATATCGAAATTAGCTTAGGTTGAAATTTTGGTGATTTTCGGATAACTTTCATATTTTGATGAATAGTGAAAATTACTAAATTTTAATTAAAAACAACTTTTTCAATCGAAATAATTAATAGTGATAAATTATTAATTAGAGTGGTTTTAAAGTATATTTAGAATATATTTTTACAATTTAATACAATTTTGGTCATTGGATGTAATTTTACATTTAAACCAGACATAAACAAATGTCAATCTTTTGATAGTTATTATCTCTTAAGAACATGCTATTTGTTTTGACGACGGGAATTAATTTTTAAATTAATTAATGCAACTAATATGTTTTGAATTTGGTAAAATAGAAATCATTTTTGAGTTCATAATATCAAATATAGCTTATGCCTATTTTTTGGTATTTTTCTGAAAACTTTCAATTTTTGATGAATAGTGAAACCACTAAGTGGTACTTAAAAAAACTGATTTTTTCATAAAACTTAATTTTACCGCTTCTGTGAGTGGAATTTCAAAAATCCGAGAGACATGGTTGATGTCAGTAAGTAAAATGTGGTTCAATGAGATGAAAATAATTTTTGGTGAATAGTAACTTTTTACTTTTATTTACCACGGTTAAAAGTAAATAGGGTAATTAAGGGTAGAAATGATATTATTATTACCCTAACACATGTCCTAATTCTATTGGACAAGTGTAATTCGACAAAAAACAAACTTAGGAATAAAATATGACCATTTAGGCCCACTTGGATTAGATTACGACATTTATTATTAATTTATTTAAAGAAGGGTTAAAAGAGTTAAAATCAAAGTTTATTTACTAAAACATTTTTAATATAGGGTTATACATAAGATAAATTCTATTTTAAATATTCATTAGAAATATAAAAAGATTTCCTACATAATGGTAGTTTATTTGTAATTTTTAGACATCAAATAATTTAATTTATTTATGAAACAATGATGATACAATAATTATCTTATTAATGAAATATTGACATAATTGATGTTATAAATACCAAAATAAATGTAATTTAAGACTTTTTATGAATTACACTAATTTTCTAGGTCAATATGACATGTTAGTATTAATTTAATTAACTTTTTTCGAACTTATCATTCTGTTATGATTTTCACAAAAATCAATTACTAAATAGTGTCAAAATTGACATAAAATAGTTTTTAAAACAAATATTATATTATTAATTGTTATTTTATTCCTAAAAATATAAGGTTCGGCCAAAGGACTTAGATAAGGTTATATATATTAATAATAAACAATTTGGGGTTCGTTTGGCTTCTTATAGTAAGTTAATAACCTTATAGTATAAGAACACAAGAAGACACGGTAAAAGTAAAATTATTTAACTTAATGTTAAATCTAAATGATAAGGTTAAAATAGGAACCTAAACTTGTCTAAATTCTATTGGATGAGAGGATTTAGACCCATCCCCACCTTAGCCTAGAAATAAATCAATTTGGAGCTATTTAAAACCGAACTTGACTTTATAATAAAATAATATTTTTAGTTTTTCCAAAGGAGCCCCGCTCATCCCTTATAAAAGGGCACCTCCTCCCTCTCTTCCTCACACAACTTTGAGCCTTCAATATCGGCCAAACCCTGCCAAATTATCTTCTCCACTTCCCTAGAAACATACTAGAGGTTCTGGTATTCCTCAAGGACCAATTTTATTGCCCTAAGAGGAGGTCTCAAAGAGGCGCTTCAAAGAAGAGGTAATTTCCGTTACCAATTCTTTCACCTTTATTTCTTCTTCCACTTCTTCTTATTAGGTTGTTTCATTATGAAGTAATAACATCAGTATCACTCATATACTGATATGTTATTATAAGTATGAAACAATCCTATTTCACCATCTATCCATCCTATGGAAAATGAAATCACCGCGCGTGCGTACGTACGGAATACCGTCTCCACGCCGTGGTGAAATCTATTTTCCACCACCACCTTACTTGGATGGGTATAATGGTGTAAATAATAACTATATATTATTATTTTAAAGTTATATTGATTCTGAAATAGTATAAATACACTCCAATACAGTCCCACGATCATGAGAACGATATCATCGCTCGTGCGTACGTACGGACTACCGTCTCCACGACGCGATGAGATTCATTCTCCACTTTAACCATTCATTAATGATTATAAAGTATATATAATAAGTAATCATGAAATATATGACATAATAATGATACTAGATTTGTGTGCATATATATGTATGTCATCCACTTAATTCCGCTCAACTCAATAAGGAAATGAAAACAGCGTTAATGCGTACGTACGGCCTACCGTCTCCATGAACGGTGTATTTCTTTCCATTTACTGATTTATTATATATATGTATATTCTGAATATATATATATATAAATCATGTTTTATATTCTGTAATTAAGTAATCATGATCTAAGTAATCATATGAATAATTACAAGTCAAAACACGAACGACAAATGAAACAATTTAACCCAAAACGCTCTTTAACATGGAAATTACAAAAGAACAGGTAATATAAAGTCATAAGTGAACCATATATGTTATCATATGATTCTGTAATAAGTAAATGACATTATTTAAATCATTATACAGGAGGTTCAGACACTTACGAAGCAAATCGGACCTAAGGTAAGGGAAATATCACAATCTCATTTTTTATCCGAGATTGTTTACACTTTGGTATTTACTAGGGTGTATTTTATCATCCAAATCCATGTTTTCGAAATATGTAATATTATTTCCATCCACATACAATTGTTTAAATCTATTTTTAACATTTGTTGAGTTTTTAGTAAAAGATATGAAAGGAATATTTTTTCGTTTTCGTACGAGGTAATTTTTGACTATTCTGACAAAAGTACGAAGAATGTTTTTTAACTTATACGACATGAATGGATTTTTTAAACATTATTTCCAAGAAGCTTCCTTTACAAGTTTTCAAGTTTATTTTTAATCAACTTATTTTAGTTTAAAATTGTATGACATGTTAAGAAAGGAAAATTGTTTTTGAAACAGAAAGGATATTTTCCTCAAGAATGGAGTTCAAGTGTTTTATCAAAATTATTTTCCATCTAAGACAATAAAGGGTTCTGTTTTTATCCCTATTATTACATTGATTTGATTATGTTGTGATGGAATTATATTTTTTATGAATTCCTTTATCTTATATGAATTGTTTTATGATGTCACGATGTTTAAGAATCCCATTTTTATTACATGGGTTATGAAATGATGTATGATTTATGATTTTCTGGAACACATAAAAATGGTATCATTATGAGATGGGTGGGACCTATATCTCCCTCCAATGAATTGGGTAAAGATTTTATATCTCATGAGATAAACATGGCTGGAATGGTAGGTTATACTGGTTCAGTGAAACAGGACTGAAACGAGGGTGACTCGTTTCAGAAAGGGACTTTGTCCACTAAGATAGTCTTCGGAATTAGTCTTGACTAACAAGAAATGATTCTCTATGATTATGTGTGCATGCCACAAAGTTTAATGTTTTAAGTTATGATTATTGTGATTACATTTCACTGCCTTGATTTATCCGATGTTATGAAATTATGATCTCTTTTGCAGGTTAAGATTTCCAAAAGATTTGTTCTTATGAATATGATGTGATTGATATTTATTTTGTTTACCCTTACTGAGAATTTGAGCTCACCCTTTTATGTTTTCTTTTCCCCAGGATATAAATAAAGGTTTTAGGTAAAAAAAAGGAATATCTTTATGGGAGATGTTGAAGATCTTTCACCACGACTAGAAGATTATATTCTGAGTTTCCAAAGACACTAAACTATTACGATCCTTGTGTGTGTGTTTTTGTTATGTACTAAGTATTCCGCAAATGTAATGTAATGTCAATGTACGTCAAGATTCGGGTCTCTACAGTTGGTATCAGAGGAAAAGTTTAGTCAACCTTTGGAAACTAGGATGCGAGAACTTTAGTGAGATCCCTAGAGATATTTCTAAGGTATGTCTAGGGATGTCTCTAAGGTTAAGTATACGTATAGGTTTTAGTCCTAGAATTGCGCTAACGATCTTAGAATTTAACCCAAGATGTTAGATATTAAGGGTACTCCCCCTTTATAATGTTGTTTTCCCTAGCATGATTTTTGCCTCTCACAGAATTTTTTTTGTGTTTTAGTTAATGGAGGGAACCAGAAGGAATTTGGTTAACATTGAATCCAATGGACAAATTGGTGACTATGAGCAACAAAATTGTGTAATTCCTAGAGATAAAGATATTGTGATTATGCCGAATCAGTCATCGCGATATATGATTAACAAGGTGAAATTTAGTGGTATGGCTAATTCATCAAAGAAGAGGAAGATAAACTATTATGCATGTTCGCATTTTGAGGAGCATAAAGAAAGGAAGATTGAGATTTCTAAAGAAGGGAAGAATAACCTTGAGGAATACATCAAATGGAGGGACCAATGATATCTGTGTGGAGAAAAGGGTCATAGAGTGACAGACTGTTATGGAGTTCAATGTCTTATTTGCGGAGAACATGGGCATTACCCAACTCAATGCCCTGACCTAAAACGTTACTTCTAAATCAAGGAAGGACTTATTCCAGGGCAGTAATTGAAGAGGTTGGATTGAAGTGTTTATGTATTGGTATTCAAGAATAATGTTGTTGAGGTACTTTTATTAGAATATTTTTGTATTATTCTATTATGGTTTTTAATAATTTTAAGGTACCGATAACCATGAAAAGTGATTCAAATATTTTGGAAAGCAGATGATATGCGCATCATGAAGGGATAAGGAGAAAATGAAATGTTTGACAGTATTCATGAGCTCATGATTGATATAAGGACTATGTGATATCATGGTTTGAGTATATAGAATTTTGAGGATTTTGGTATGTGGAAAGTGTTAACTTTTAACTACATTCATGTTTTCACTAAGGTTCAATGGGTATTCATTCTTCAAGAGAATACATGATTAAGGTATTCACATGTTTGTAATTTGACCAGCAAGATATATCTTGTGATATATGGGGGATAAATGATGGCATTCACATGATTGTTCTGTGACATTTCAAGTAACCATTTTCTTTATACTATGAGCTTGGACCGAAGTATTTTATATAAGCTTAGAATGGATTATGTTGGACATAAGTTAGGATAAAACATTTTTCGATATTATTGATGGGATGTTATAGTAATATAGCTTTAGAAAAAGGACGACCTGCAGGACGGGCGACAGCCCATCGCGTCGGACTAGGCTATGGGAATCGAACCCAGAACCGAAGTGTGACTGAACTTTATCGCCTACCACTGGCCTACAGGAAGTCCCTGTTTAGTATAAACTAGTTTTATTATATTAAGCAGTATGATATATGAAGTATAAGTCCATTTTAGGAACCATATATGATTAATCTCACTATAGAATGACTTATGTATATTTAATAACTTTTTCTAACCTTTTGTTTGAGACAGATGGAATGAACTGTCATTCTATCACATGATCTGCTAACACTTCACGAATAACAAATTCAACTTCATTTATTTAAGAGATGAAGTGGAAATTGTTCAAGGCACGAACAACAGTGAGATTGTACCAAAATAAAGTAAGTATTTATTCTAATTCAAATTCTTCAACTTTAGGGAAACGATCTTGAAACCCAAAAATGTTGTCCTAGTGCTCTTATATCTGATTAATCGGATGGTACCTTAGATCGTCACAAATTTATGGATTTGTGATTGTTGGCTTTTCCATAGCCATGTTCTCTACCACTCTCCATCAGAACATGATGGTTAGATTTTTCTTCCATATCCATATTTTCACCTATGTGGAAACCCAGTGATTAGTTTATTTGGGTAACCGTTACGTTTCATACTTTCGTTTTTAAAGATTGGTTTTAGTATTCCTTTTTACGATGTGGGTTTCTATTAAAGAAACTTTCAAATAGTAAACCATTTATAACCCCGACGAATTTTGAGGGAGAAATTCATTTTAAGGGGGGTAGAATGTAACACCCCGAGATTTTATGAAAAATATTCTTTTTAATTTCACTAATGTCTTGTGTTTTACGCTACACCAAAAGGAGCTTGCACAACACACATCCTTGATTTGCCTTGCAATCACGACCTTCCTCGATAGCGTGTGTAGTACGCAATAACGAGTTTCACTAAACAACAATATGCTATTAAAATATTATTAAAACTAGCCGTTATGAATAGTAATAACCACCTTTTGAAATTTTGTAATTTTATTTTTCAAAGTGGAATTCATTTTTGGACTCGTAATATCTAAATTAGCTTAGGGTGAAATTTTGGTGATTTTCGGATAAATTTCATATTTTGATGAATAGTGAAAATTACTAAATTTTAATTAAAAACAAAATTTTCAATCGAAATAATTAATAGTGATAAATTATTAATTTGAGAGGTTTTAAAGTATATTTAGAATATATTTTTACAATTTAATACAATGTTGGTCATTGGATGTAATTTCACATTTAAACCAGACATAAACAAATGTCAATCTTCTGATAGTTATTATCTCTTAAGAAGACACTATTTGTTTTGACGACGGGAATTAATTTTTAAATTAATTAATGCAACTGATATGTTTTGAATTTGGTAAAATAGAAATCATTTTTGAGTTCATAATATCAAATATAGCTTATGCCTAATTTTTGGTATTTTTCTGAAAACTTTCAATTTTTGATGAATAGTGAAACCACTAAGTGGTAGTTAAAAAAACTGAATTTTTCATAAAACTTAATTTTACCGCTTCTGTTAGTGGAATTTCAAAAATCCGAGAGACATGGTTGATGTCAGTAAGTAAAATGTGGTTCAATGAGATGAAAATAATTTTTGGTGAATAGTAACTTTTTACTTTTATTTACCACGGTTAAAAGTAAATAGGGTAATTAAGGGTAGAAATGTTATTATTATTACCCTAACAGATGTCCTAATTCTATTGGACAAGTGTAATTCGACCAAAAACAAACTTAGGAATAAAATATGACCATTTAGGCCCACTTGGATTAGATTAGGACATTTATTATTAATTTTTTTAAAGAAGGGTTAAAAGAGTTAAAATAAAAGTTTATTTACTAAAACATTTTTAATATAGGGTTATACATAAGATAAATTAGATTTTAAATATTCATTAGAAAGATAAAAAGAATTCCTACATAATGGTAGTTTATTTGTAATTTTTAGACATCAAATAATTTAATTTATTTATGACATAATGATGATACAGTAATTATCTTCTTAATGAAATATTGACATAATTGATGTTATAAATACCAAAATAAATGTAATTTAAGACTTTTTATGAATTACACTAATTTTCTAGGTCAATATGACATGTTAGTATTAATTTAATTAACTTTTTTCGAACTTATCATTCTGTTATGATTTTCACAAAAATCAATTACTAAATAGTGTCAAAATTGACATAAAATAGTTTTTAAAACAAATATTATATTATTAATTGTTATTTTATACCTAAAGATCTAAGGTTTGGCCAAATGACTTAGATAAGGTTATATATATTAATAATAAACAATTTGGGGTTCGTTTGGCTTATTATAGTAAGTTTATTAACCTTATAGTATAAGAACACAAGAAGACACGGTAAAAGTAAAATTATTTAACTTAATGTTAAATCTAAATGATAAGGTTAAAATAGGAACCTAAACTTGTCTAAATTCTATTGTATGAGAGGAGTTCGACCCATACCCACCTTAGCCTAGAAATAAATCAATTTGGAGCTATTTAAAACCGAACTTAACTTTATAATAAAATAATATTTTTAGTTTTTCCAAAGGAGCCCCTCTCCTCCCTTATAAAAGGGCACCTCCTCCCTCTCTTCCTTCACACAACTTTTAGCCTTCAATCTCGGCCAAACCCTGACAAATTCTATTCTCCACTTCCCTAGAAACATCCTAGAGGTTCTGGTATTCCTCAAGGACCAATTTTAGTGCCCTAAGAGGAGGTATCAAAGTGGCTCTTTAAAGAAGAGGTAATTTCCGTTACCAATTATTTCACCTTTATTTCTTCTTCCACTTCTTCTTCTTAGGTTGTTTCATTATGAAGTAATAACATCAGTATAAATCATATACTGATATGTTATTATAAGTATGAAACAATCCTATTTCACCATCTATCCATCCTATGGAAAACGAAATCACCGCGCGTGCGTACGTACGGAATACCGTCTCCACGCCGTGGTGAAATCTATTTTCCACCACCACCTTACTTGGATGGGTATAATGGTGTAAATAATAACTATATATTATTATTTTAAAGTGATATTGATTCTGAAATAGTATAAATACACTCCAATACAGTCCCACGATCATGAGAACGATATCATCGCTCGTGCGTAAGTACGGACTACCGTCACCACGACGCGATGAGATTCATTATCCAATTTAACCATTCATGAATGATTATAAAGTATATATAATAAGTAATCATGAAATATATGACATAATAATGATACTGGATTTATGTGCATATATATGTATGTCATCCACTTAATTCTGCTCAACTCAATAAGGAAACGAAAACAACGTTCATGCGTACGTACGGCCTACCGTCTCCATGAACGGTGTATTTCTTTCCATTTACTGATTTATTATATATATGTATATTCTGAATATATATATATATATATATTTAAATCATGTTTTATATTCTGGAATTAAGTAATCATGATCTAAGTAATCATATGAATAATTACAAGTCAAAACACGGACGACAAATGAAACAATTTAACCCAAAACGCTCTTTAACATGGAAATTACAAAAGAACGGGTAATATAAAGTCATAAGTGAACCATATATGATATCATATGATTCTGTAATAAGTAAATGACATTATTTAAATCATTATATAGGAGGTTCGGACACTTATGAAGCAAATTGGACCTAAGGTAAGGGAAATATCACAATCTCATTTTTTATCCGAGATTGTTTATACTTTGGTATTTTCTGGGGTGTATTTTATCATCCACATCCATGTTTCCTAAATATTTAATATTATTTCCATCCACCTACAATTGTTTAAATCTATTTTTAATATTTGGTGAGTTTTTAGTAAAAGATATGAAAGGAATCTTTTTTTCGTTTTCGTACGAGGTACTTTTTGACTTTTCTGACAAAAGTACGAAGAATGTTTTTTTTAACTTATACGGAATGAATGGATTTTTAAAAAATTATTTCCAAGAAGCTTCCTTTACAAGGTTTCAAGTTTATTTTTAATCAACTTATTTTAGTTTAAAATTGTATGACATGTTAAGAAAGGAAAATTGTTTTTGAAACAGAAAGGATATTTTCCTCAAGAATGGAGTTCAAGTGTTTTATCAAAATTATTTTCCATCTAAGACAATAAAGGGTTCTGTTTTTATCCCTATTATTACATTGATTTGATTATGTTGTGATGGAATTATATTTTTTTATGAATTCCTTTATCTTATATGAATTGTTTTATGATGTCACGACGTTTAAGAATCCCATTTTTATTACATGGGTTATGAAATGATGTATGATTTATGATTTTGTGGCACACATAAGAATGATATCATTATGAGATGGGTGGGACCTATATCTCCCTCCAATGCATTGAGTAAAGATTTTATATCTCATGAGATAGACATGGCTGGAATGGTAGGTTATACCGGTTCAGTGAAACAGGACTGAAACTAGGGTGACTCGTTTCAGAAAGGGACTTTGTCCACTAAGATAGTCTGGGAAATTAGTCTTGACTAACAAGAAATGATTCTCTATGATTATGTGTGCATGCCACAAAGTTTAATGTTTTAAGTTATGATTATTGTGATTACATTTCACTGCCTTGATTTATCCCATGTTATGAAATTATGATCTCTTTTGCAGGTTAAGATTTCCAAAAGATATGTTCTTATGAATATAATGTGATTGATATTTATTTTGTTTACCCTTACTGAGCATTTGAGCTCAACCTTTTATGTTTTCTTTTCCCCAGGATATAAATAAAGGTTTTAGGTAAAAAAAGGAAGATCTTTATGGGAGATGTTGAAGATCTTTCACCACGACTAGAAGATTATATTCCGAGTTTCCAAAGACACTAAACTATTACGATCCTTGTGTGTGTGTTTTTGTTATATACTAATTATTCCGCAAATGTAATGTAATGTCAATGTACGTCAAGCTTCGGGTCTCTACACGTACCACACCGCACAACCCCCCTTGGGAGAGGTTTTGGGTCAATGTACCGAAAACGAGAGTTGAGATGGGCCTGAGGCAAAGTGCAAAGGCGTTCCTACGTACCCCATGGGGATGGAGATCAAGCTGCACCTAGTTATTGATGGTGTCACATTAAGGTACTAGTGATGGGAAAAAAGGGGAGTGTGGGTATGGCCCTTGCACTAAAAGAAGTGGAATTTGATAAATCTTGTTTGTCCTTTAAGGTGAGTGGTTTTTTTGTGTGTGAAGCGACAGACCTAGGGGAGCAAGCCCTGGTGTCGCCACAAGAATTAAGCCGTAGTAGGTGTTGACAAAAGGTATGGCGTATGACCAATACCCAACGTGATGTCCTCTACCACGAGGTCATCACAATGCAGTTCCGTTTTTTGTTGTGCGGCCAGGATGATAATGTCACAGTTTAGGGTCGTGTGATAGGACCAAGCGTGCATTTTAACGTCATGTAGGACAGACATAGCAGAGACGATGCTAGGCGGGGAATGTGTATGGTGTCGTGCGAAAAAACCGACATGGATAGGGACATGATCTCATATCACACCGTACGCAATTCCGGAATAGGAACCTCGGGCCAAGGGGCCCAAATAGGGGTGAGAAGGAAAGGGGCATGAGAAACTATCTCCCAACTAAGATGGACCAAAAAAGGAGACGTCCGGGTTACCCTACATATCCCATAGGGATGAGGATCGAGCCGCACATAGTCCTTAATGAAGATCTTAGTTTATGGTCTTAGAGCTCGGACCGTGGGAGCCCCGAAGGACACCGTATTGTAGTTTTATCCCCCTGAATAGAAAAGGTGCACTGAGGGATAGCGCCAAGAGTGTCGAGATTCCACCTGGACACGATGGGGTGGAACATAATGCGAATCATGAAACCAACATTCAAGGTCTGAAAGGGCGAGCGTTACGACAAAAGATTACTGCTGACCATGTTCGCAACACAGCATCCTATCGCGTTAGCCTGAAATGGGGACAAACAAATGAGCATCAACCACTAACCATGTTCTCAACGTGGGATTTGTATCAATTTGTTGTCCGAAACCTTGAGGGGCATTGGCCCATAACGGTAGGAGAGCCCTTGGGTGTGGTATCCAAGTTGTTCTTGGGGGTCCCTCTAGGTGTGAAAGATGATGAAAGCTCGAATGAAGGGAAACACGAAGCTTGACAAGTGGAAGGAACTTGACCAAGTTGAATCTGACAATCTTGGTCCTAAACCAGAGTACTCTTAACACATGGGCGAACCACTACAAGGTGTCGAGGGACTCAACTTGAGGGTGGCCAAGAGATGGCGGATTCCCGGGAGAAGGGGGGCATGGTGCAAAAATTCATATACCACACCTATATATATCCCCCTCATAGAGAGGGAAATGCCAAGGGACCTAGAAGACCAGGGAGATTCGTAGATCTCTAGGAGGTGGGGATGGACCCAAAGTCTAGACATTCGGGTGGTCCTACGTATCCCATGAGGATGGTAATCAAGCCACACATAGTTCTGAGAAGATATTAGTTTAGGGTCTTAGAGCTCGGACCATGAATGTATGACAACTTTCCAAGTAAGTGCAGACCTCAACCCAATCCCTAAGCCCACATGAGTTAAACTCGGTGTGGGAAACAAGGGAGGAAGATCCTTATCGCAATACCCGGAACGTCCATCGAGGGGAAGTCGAAAGAGCCCCGAAGGACACCTTAAACATGACTTTGTTCTCCTAATGTGCAGATGAGTACTAAGGAATAGTATTAAGAGTTTCGAAGCTCTAAATGGACATGATGGGGATGGAGAAGTATGTGAATCATCTAATCGACATTTTGGGCTTAATGGGGTTGGCGTGGTGATAGAGGGTTACTGCTGACCGTGGCGGAAAAGTAGTATCTATATCGTATTATCCTGAAATGGGAACAACAAACGAGCATCAACCACTGACCATATTCCCAATGTGGGTTTTTTATCGATTTTTTTCCTGAAACCCTTGGGGGAGTTGGCCCATAACGGTAGGAGTGCCCTTGGGCATTGTATCCAGGCCGTTCTTGGGTGTCCCTTTGGGTGTGAAAGGTGATGAAAGCCCTGATGAAGAGGAACACAAAGCCTGAAAAGCAGGTGTGGGCATGCCCGAGTAGAGTCCGACATTCCAGGTAACTAAACCAGAGTACCCTTAGTCACATTGGTGAACCTCCGAAAAGGGGTGAAAAAGTAGCTCAAGAGGGAGAGGTACATGGTCTGGTCATTACAAGACTAACGTGAATGAGTACATAGCCATGCAACATGCTATATAATCCCCTCTCCGGGGAAGGGTAGGCCAAGGGGACAAGGTGGGATGGAGATTTTCGAAAGATGGGGATGGACCTGAAGCCTAGACATTCGGGTGGTACTACGTATCCCATAAAGATGGGAATCAAGCCATACATAGTTCTTGAAGATACCTAAGGGGTAGGATACCCTAAAGAGGATGTGTATGGCGTGGTGAGTAACCCGACATGAATGAGGATATAATCCCATTCTATGCCACACAATCCCGTAAAAGAGAACCTGGTCTAGGGGCCCGAAAAGGCCAAGGGGCCTGATAGCTGGGCTTTGGTCAGGAAGGCCTGGCCCAATCGTGGTTTAACATCTTGCAATGAGGATGAGGGTTGGGGAATAGGATTCCCTAGATATGGGAGGTGTACAACACGACGGGTAACCCGATGTGAATGAGGACGTAATCCCACACCACACCGTACACTCCGGGTATGAACTTGGGCTAAGTGGCCCGAGAAGGCCAAGGCGCCTGAGGCTAGGGCTCGGTCAAGAAGGCCTAACCAGCTTGAAGTTTATCGTCTTGTAGTAAGGACGAGGGGATGGGGGCCTAGAAAGGCCAAGGGGCCTGAGGCTAGGCCTCGGTCAGGAAGGCCTGACCAGCTTGTAGTTTATCGTCTTGTAGTAAGGAAGAGGGGAGGATAAGCTGTCTCATCCGAGGATGTGTGCGGCATGGAAAGTAACCCGACGTGAATGAGGACATAATCCCACACCACACCACACAATCCCATCATAGAGAACCTGGGCTAGGGGCCCGACGGTTGGCCCTGCTCGGAAAGAGTTCGACACTTCTGGATGGGGCATAACGAATCACTACAATCGATGTTTGGGACATCTTGGGGTGGACCCGAAGATCCAGGGTGGCTGTTGGCAATGTTCGAAACACAGTGTCCCTATGGTGACCTGATATGGGACCAACAAATGAGCATAGACTGCTAACCACATTTGAAACGCGAGACTTGTATCGTCTTGTTGTTTGACATCCTCGAGGGCGTTGGCCTGAAGTGGTAAGAGAGCCCTTAGGCCTAGCATCCATACCATTAGGGGCCCTTCCGGACTGGGAAAATGATGGAATCCCAGTCAAGGAGTGGGTGGAGAGTATATGTACCCATCTACGAAAGAGGCGAACATCTCCAAGGAGGGTGACGTACAGCCGAGTCGAGGCTAACTCGACATGAATTGGGGCGAAAACATGCTCCCTGCAATATGTCCTGACCCAAGGGGAAGAATTCTAGATTTTGGGCTGGTCCAAAAGATGAAATGTTCGGGCGTTCTTACGTATCCCATGAGGATGGAAATCAATCCATACATTGTTCTTGAAGGCCATGCAGTTTAATGTCGTGCGGTGAAGATGTGGGAAGATATAAGAACGAGAGTGGGCACATGGTGCGACCATTATAATCCTCGTATGAGTGGGGCTAAGGAAGCCTACTCCTTCTAATGCGAGGACCCTCCGAGGAAACTATACCCAGGGGGACAATAAAAGAGAAAATCTCAGGCTGGGCTCAAGACAAGACATCTGAGCGTTCCTACATATCCCCTTAGGATGAGAATCAAGCCATTCGTAGTTCTAAAAGCGCAGTTTAACATCATGCGGGATGAGATGAAGTTTAATGTCATGCGGGACGAAGACGCATATTTTCTAGGGATATGTATGGTCCGGTGAGTAACCCGATGTGAATGAGGACATTATCCCACACCACACCGTACAACCCCGCAAGGGAGCCTGAGTCGTGGAAGGCCAAGGGGCTAGAGGCTGGTCCTTAGTCAGGAAGGCCTAACCAGCTTGAATTTTATCATCTTGTAGTAAGGATGAGGGGCCTGGGGCCTGGAAAGGCCAATGGGCCTCGGTTAGGAAGGCCCGACCAGCTTGCAGTTTAACATTTTGTAGTGAGGACGAATGAGATCTTAGTTTAAGGTCATAGAGCTCGGACCATTTTGCAGTTTATTGTCATGCAGGACAGTGGTGAAGTTTAATGTCATACGGGACCGTAATGTGCATTTTAGGGTCATGCATGACCATAATGTAGAGTTTAGGGTCATGTGGAATCGTAATGTGCAGTTTAGGGTCATGTGGGACCATAATGTGCAGTTTAGGGTCATGCGGGACCGTACAGTTTACGGTCGTCCATGACCATGGGGCTCAGGAAAAGTATTTCTTGAGGAACTTGGTGTTGGTGGGAGGAGTTATACGCTCACCATCCATGGTCACCAAGGAGTATTCTCCATTGGGGTAAACCTTATGAATGATGTAAGGTCCTTCCCATTTGGGCTCTAGCTTGGGTGGTTTCCTGCCAGGGATCTTTGGCGCTCGGAGGGCCAACACCAGGTCGCCTTGCAGAAAAGAGCGAAGGTGAACATTCATGTTGAAGGCTCTGGCTATCTTATTCTAATATCTTTTCAGATTGTGTAGGACATGAAGCATGTTCTCGTCCAGTGCTTCAAATTCATCTAGATGGATTTCAGCCACCTTATCTGGCGCCTGCTGGTCATAGACTGTAGTGCGTAACGATGGCAGCTAGATCTTGATGGGAAGGATATCCTCATCCCCATACACCAGGGAATACAGAGTCACCTGGGTGGAATTGTGAGTCATCATCTAATACGTCCAGAGGGTGTTGGGGAGTTTGTCTGGCCAAATTTTCTTGTTCTGACCAACCATTTTCATCAGGATGTTAGAGATAGTTTTGTTGAATGCCTCAATCTTACCATTTGAATTCTCATGATAGCGAGATGTATGGTTCGAACAGATATAGTACTTGGCATACAATTTCTTCAGCTCGTCTTCTCGGAAGTTGGTGCTGTTATCGGTGAGGAAAGCATGAGGGACTCCAAACCGGTGGATGATATTGGAGATCACAAAGTCAACGATGGAATGGGCCTTGACCTATTTGAGTCGAACCGCCTCTGCCCACTTGGAGAAGAAATATGTAGCAGTCAGGATGAACCTACACTGACAAGCTATCGCCGGTGGATATGGTCCCACGACATCGAGTCCCCACGTCAGAAATGGCCAAGAGTACTTGGTGGAGTGGAGAGGCTCTGGCGGCCAATGCAGGAAGTTATACTAGACTTGGCATGCATGGAATCTCTTGGAAAACTCAATACAATCATGGATTATAGAGGGCTATAAATACCCCAACCTCCAGATTTGATGGGACAGCTTGGGCCCAGCCTGGTGGGCACTGCAGGAACTGTCATGAAACTCTTGCATGACCTGAGAAATCTCGAATCCTTGAATACAAAGGAGGAGAACACCATCAAATCCCCACTTATAGAGGATCCACTCAAGACTGGGACCACTTTGTAGAGTAAATTACAGGGTGCAGAGCTCGATTAGCTCGTGCTCAGTCCGATCATCTAGGAGGCAACCATTTTGGAGATACTCGACAAAAGGTGCTCTCCAGTCGGGAGTGGCCTCAACCACTGTATCTGAAGAACCTGGGGCTCCTGATGTGGAGGGTCTAGCAGTAATATGGCTTACCCGTAGGTCATCGTCATCTCCTTGGGTGATGGGGGTAATGACTCTTCGGTGTGCCACATGTATGATCAAATCATCCTGCTCGGGTTCTACGAGTTACGCAGCTAGGCCGGCCAAAGCGTCTGCTCGACTGTTCTGTGACCGAGGGACATGGGTAACCTCTGTTAGAGAAGGGAACTGGGCCAGTAGATGGAGGGTGCAATCCAATAATGGTACGAGCTTCGGCTTCTTGACCAAATAGTCTCCATTGACCTGCTTGATAACTAGTTAGGAATCCCCTTTCACATGAAGGTGGGGTACGTCAAGCTCAAGGGCCAGCTCGAGGCTGGTGATGAGAGCCTAATACTCTGCCTTGTTGTTGGTGCAACCTTCTGAGAACAAGAATGAGTATGACAGAACGACTTGAATCAGGGTGATGAAGACGATACCCAAAACTACTCTGTTGAGCTTAGGATCATTGAGCCTCCTACCGGTGGGGCTCCGGGAGGCACCGTCGAAGTGCATTTTCCAACATGAGATGACATGATCAACCGAGAGGATTTCCTCATCAGGAAAATCCAGGTCCAGGGACTGGTCCACGAAGGTTGGATGGGTAGCTAGGAAGTCTGCCAATGCCTGTCCATTGATAGCCTTCTGAGGCACAAATATGATGTCAAAATGTTGGAGGATCACCGCCCACCGCGCTAGTCAGCCAGTCAACATGGGATGGTTCAGAATGTACTTCAGTGGGCCTACTTGAGAGACCAACAATACCTCATGGTGCTACAGGTAATGCCACAATTTTTGTATGGTGAACACGAGCGCAAGGAAGATCTTTTCGATGGGGGAGTATCTGGTCTCCGTATCGAGTAGCATGCAACTGAGGTAGTAGAGGATGTTTTCTATCCCCTCATTGTTCTTCTGGGCAAGAAGTGTGCCAAGGGACCATTCCAGGGAGGTCACATAAAGGACCAACAGCTTTCCGAAGACGGGTGGCATAAAAACTGGAGGTTGGAGCAGATACTGCTTGATTTCCTCAAAGGCGGTCTGAAACTCTTCATCCCATTCATAGGTGGAGCCTTTCTTCATAAGATGGGAAAAGGGCTTACACTTCCCAACTCGATTCACAATGAATCGACGTATGTAGGCTAAGTGGCCTTGGAGGCCTCGCAGCTCCCGAATATTGCTCGGGGGAGGCATTTGGCTGATGGAATTGATCTTCTCAGGGTCAATCTCGATGCCTCAGTATCTAACAACAAAGCCAAAAAGCTTCCCGGAGGTGACCCCGAAGGCACACTTCAGCGGGTTTATCTTCAGGTGGTGGAAACGGAGGAAGCTAAACACTTTCTCAAGGTCCTTGAGATGGTCCTGGCACTGATGATATTTGACCACCAAATCATCCATGAAGCATTTCACCAGTGTCCCTAGAATCAGCTTGAATATGCGATACATGGCCCGCTGATAGGTGGCACCAGCATTTTTCAGGCCGAAGGGCATAACCTGGTAAAAAAAAGTGCCTTGGGGAGCCCTAAAGGCAGTGGACTCCTCATCCCCAGGGGCCATCTAGATCTGTTTGTACCCGAAATACCCATCCATGAAGGAGAGGGATTGGAACCCAGCCGTGGCATCAATCAAAAACTCTATCACTGGAAGGGAAAAATCATCCTTCAGACAATGGCGATTGAGATCGTGAAAATTGATGCAGACTCTGATCTGCCCATTCTTCTTCCTGACTGGCATAATGTTGTCTAGCCACCTGGGGTACTGGACTTCCTTAATGAAGTTGTCTTTGATAAGCATGTCAACTTCGGCCTCAACCATGGCACCATGATAAGGGTGAATCTTTCTGGGAGGCTGCTTGAACCCGCGATGGTTTGTCGGGAGGCCAAGGCAGTGGAAGACTATCTAAGGATCTAGTCCTGGAATCTCATTGTAACTCCAGGAAAACACATCTTGGTGCTTCTTAAGAAAGTCCACGTACTGTTGCAGCTCTTTGAGGGACATGGCGGCACTAATCAATGTGGGTCTCAGATCTTCCTCACTACCAAGGTTCACCTATATCAGTTCATCAACCATGGCAGAGACGCCTTCTTCAAAGGAACGGGGAGCATCCTCCAGATCCTCTTCTCCACCTGTAGAGGGATCTTCCATGGGGGGAGTCGTTTCTGAGCCACCAGACACTAATGGGAGGCTGGTGCTGGCCTGAGTGGCAGTGGTCATCACGTCAGAAGACTCATGTGCCACTGAGACCATAGTGATGAAGGTAGTCGATCCAATCCTATCTGGCCTTCGGGCCAAGGGGCCACTCTTTATGACATCAAAGCAGTAGTGACGAGTCGTCCTGAGCTGGTTGATTCCAGCCCGACGGAAGAGACACGTATGACATATTGTCGTTTCCATGAGCTTGATATCCCGATACCGTGTAGGGGTAGGAGGTTCCGGGATCACCTGAGCATGGTTGGTGTAGGAGTACGATGGGATTTTATTCCGTCACTTGGACATGGGAATATGCCTTCCCCTTGTACCCGAGACAACAAAACACTGCCCCATGTTGGGGGTCGTGACCTCCAACCGATGGATCAGAGAGATGTAGGCGTCTTACAGACCCGCCCAGGGATCACTTGTGACCAGGGCGGGTTCATCCTCACTTTCCAGGATTTGATTATCCTTGCTCTTATAATAGTCAGCATCCAGATAGCGGGCTTCACAAGAGGGAAAAGGAGACGCATCTCCTTGGAGAACGCCGACTCGACCATTGAGGGAGTATTTGAGGCATTGGTGATACGAAAAAGGGACCGTTGCATGCAGATGGAGCAATGGATTGCCCATCAATGAATTATACGCAATGTCCTGGGAGACAACCATGAACTCGGTGCTGGCAATTAGGCCACCGAACTGGGTCTTCAAGAGGATCTTGCTGATCAGGGATTTCTCGGTGCTGTCATATCCCTAGATTCTGAGGTCAGAGGGAGTTAAATCATCCTTAGACAAACCTAGCTTTCGCAGTGTCCGAGTCTGGATTAGGTTAATCCCAGAACCTGTGTCAACAAGGCAGCGGTGGACTTCCATGCCATTGAACTGACCAGTGACATACAATTAGAGAATGTGCCCCTATATGAGAGGGTATTCATATTTTCCAGAGAACGAGATAACTGCCTAAAATTCGGCATTCTCAATCTCCTCAGTGTGGAAGGCTTCTGCAGATGCTACCTCCATCTCAAACTGGAGGGGGATCCTTAGGGCCTCAGAAAGTGCCTCACACATTTCAGACGATAGGAGAAGAGCCTAAAGGATATAAAGCCTTACTGGAATGCTGGAAAGGTGCTTCAGAACATCATAATTTCATGCCAAACGCGAACCTCTTCTTACAAGAGGTCGCTCTGCAATTGGAGGCACGGCGGGCCCTGCCAGCTAGACCAGCGACTGGCTGGTACTGGGTACATCCCGCTGCCTGCTAGTTGATGCCTGAAGAGTAGCTGCTGGATGAGGATCAGACAACTGAGATAGGCCTGTAGCAGGGAAAGACTGGCTGTGGTATGTATGAGGTGACTCTGCCTGATCTAGTAGCACAAACGGCGGTGGAGGTAGATATGAGGGCACCAGATGAGGTTGCACATGCTGAGCTCTGTGCTGGGCTTGCTGTGTGGTTTCAGAAGCGTGCACAACCTGGTTGAAAGCGCCCGCTGTCATGCCTTGATGACCCATGTGGCCACGGTTCTACTGACGTTGACATCA
This sequence comes from Viscum album, assembly GCA_963277665.1. NCBI lineage: Eukaryota > Viridiplantae > Streptophyta > Magnoliopsida > Santalales > Viscaceae > Viscum > Viscum album. The sequence goes on along the minus strand of OY728127.1, from coordinate 1,325,861,464 downwards.
TCTGGGGATGTTTGGAAGGCTCGCCTAGTTTTCCCCGTCGTTGGGAGTCATATAGGGATTTACTAGATCCACGGTATTAACCGAAGCGTACCCCTGACTTTCGGTTGACGAATCATCCACCACTGGGCTGATTCTGGGAGGAATCCCCATCTTAGAGGGCATGAAGTCATCAAGAGTGCGGGATGACGATGATAGTGGTGGAGCATGTTGCTTCTTCTTGCACCGCCACTGCTTGCCCTTTTAGGAAGAGGCCAACTGAGATGATGACACAGAGGTACTGGTCACATCTTCTGAAGGCTCCGGCTGATTTATGCGTGCCCTAATGATACCATGGGCATGGGCGACGGTTTTACGGGCCATCCAGTCGTCGTATTTCTGGGTCCCGTGGCTGGGAACCTACTGCCAGTCACCTTCATCGTCACTACCACTTTCTGACCTGAAAAAGACACCCGCCACTTGTGTCAGGGCTGGGCCCAACCTGACTATGTTGTTGTCGACCTAGTCTTGGAACCAGTCTTTAAACACATTGCACTTCTTGAGGGTGTTCCCCAGGATCTGATGATAGGGGTAGTAGTTGGGGCGATCGGTGAGATTCACCTCTTCTGGCCTTCTGCACTCAGGTAAACACACAATCCCCTCCTCTAGGGTGCTATGGAAGTAACCAGGGACCTGATTCTCATTGAACGAGTAAGTCTGGTACCTTCTTTCCGAATAAGATGCTCTGGGAGCTTGGCCATGACGAGGGTCCGGAGGGGCCTTCTGAGGAGGCAGAGACTGATTTTCCCACCTAGGTGGTGGTGGTGCATTGCTCAGGGGAACCTGTCAGTTCTGAGGCAGTCGCTGCTAGGCAGGAGCCTGCGCCTAAGGTGGAGGGCCTCTGCGGGGTTGTAGAGCCGGTGCTACTGGCAACAATTCTAGCTGCCTGGGGGCTTCTAATTAGGCCACCGCGGTGGGCTCGGCTCTGGAAGCCCTCCTTACTGGGATCATAGGGGGTAGAAGACGCGCCTGAATAGCCTATTGCAGAGCTTCCTCGAGGCATTGAGCCTTATCTGAGAAGTCTCGGAACCCTCCGGGGTAGTTCTCGGTGATTAGGGAAGGAACCAGTTCTGTTTTAACATTCCCTACACACATCGTCAGTAATTTATCCTGAGTCAGTGGCATGTCGAGGGAGTATGTAATCCCCTTCCACCGGGTGATGAAGTCCGCAATTCACTCATCAGGCCTTTGTTTCACTTGAAGAGGTATGCGATGCTGGTATTTCGTGTGGTGGAGCTGAACTAGTATAGGAACTGCTGGTGGAGATCCTCCCAGCTGGTCACCGATCTGATAGGGAGATGGATGTACCAGAAAAATGCAGGTCCCTCCAATGTCTGCACAAAACATCGAAGTTTGTCGGCTTCCTACTGTGCCGGGATCCCCAACATGGGGCCACACTTGGAGGAAAAGTGGGCTAGGTGTTGCGGTGGGTCCCCCATCCCGTTAAAGGGCGAGAAAGTGGGATTCCCAAAAGTCGGAGGCATAGGAATATCATCCACCCATGTGGGATATGGTTTGCCATCTGGTGGGACTGCCACCTGCTGCGTTTCCAATGCCTTGAGGCGGGCGATGAGTGCCACTCTAGGAACATCTAGGTGGGGGTCCCTGTCTTGATGGAGATCCCTAACCACAAGTGAGTTTCCGAGCTCTTAGACACGGTAAACGAATTCAATGGCTTGTGGAGCGACTGGCAGAACAACCCTTGGGGCGGCTGGGGGAACCCAGGCTGGATTCCTTGAATTGCCTTGCCGTTTAGGAGGGTTTGGTGAGACGTATCATGCCCTCTTGTTGTGAGTTCCGGCTTCTGCCCTGTCTGCGGGAGTAGCATGATCAGGGTTGCCCGGAGGCATATCACCGGGAGGAAGTTGTTACTGCCCCTGCTGCCCCGACATAGGATCACCATAGTCGGGTCGCCTCTATATAGCATGCTCGTATAAGAGTTCATCGACCAGCCTCTTCTTCTCAGCAAGTTGCTGGCGCAACGCAGCCTTTTCAGGGTCTTTATACGTCTTCTGTACTGAGGCGGATGAGTCGAAGTGCTTGACAGTTCCGAAATGTTCTTTACCCTTACCGACATTCCGAATGAGTACCAGCGACTCGGTGGGCGCAGGGAGGCCTAGAAGGTTCCTCTGCTGATGAGTAATCCTCCCTGATGGGTCCAGCAGCGGTGGTACACCCTCAGTGGGTAAATCTCAATCCAGAAACTCCAGATCGTCCTCCTTGTCCACTATGTCCGCCATGTGAAACCCAACCCTTCTTGGGGGCATGTCCTCAATGTCGCATAACGAATCGGGCTGCCACCAGATAGGATTGAAGAGGAGGGCGGCATACTGTCCCCAGCCATAGACTTGCACATGGGGGGTAGCTTCCCAGATGATTTTTTAGAGTACCTTGAAACTCTGAACACATTTCTATCGGAGGGCGCTCTGGTGACCTGGTGACTCATGGCGTTGGGCCACGGGGAGTGCGGCCAAATCGACCAGACGGCATTGATCGCCGATTTGCTCAAAGTGCACTTGGATCCTAGGGTACAACACCCGATTATAGCGAAGACGGAAGTGCATCACCCGTAGGTTTTGACGAAAGCACTCGACTTCCTCTGGGGTGAGGGATTTCGGTGCACCAAAGTTCAACGCTGCCTCAGGTCAGAACTTCTCTGGGAAGTGATCCGCTGCAAGAATCTTCCAGAATCTCCTGGGCTCGGATTCAGGGTCTGGCCTCGTATTTCCCCACTCGTCAACTAGAGGTGGCTGAGGAACCGGTAGTGGTACTGAGGCGGACTACTGAGACATCAAACTGGGCAGCGGAGAATACGGCGAACGAGCCGACTGGTCGTCGAATTCTGGGCCATCCTCTGAAGAGTTCGGTGACCTGCCCACAATGTCACGATACGATGGGCTGATAGCCATAGCCTCTGGTGTAGGGATTGTGGTTACCTGCGATGGGTCGCACTATTTCTCAACCACCATTGGTCCCCAAAATAGCTCTCAATGATCTCTGGTCGAGGTAGAGGGTGCTTCTGGTGATGATGGTGGTGACTGCATGGTCAGAACCTGCAGGATTACCACAATTTCCTCCTCCTGGATGTACCTGCTAAGAGAGGTGGGAATCCGGTGGACTTCAAATTCCAGAAGGATGAGGCTGAAAAGCCTTGTTCCTGCCCCAGTCATTAACACAGAGGACCGAGGAGAGGGTTCCATTGTTGAGTCACATTCTGCTTCAGAATCTGAGAAGCAGGCCGGTTTGATCTCCACCTGGTCCTTCCCAGGATTCTTATTGTGGTGGAGATGACCCACCCTCCTGCCCCAAGATGGATTCTTGGTACAAGGATGATTCCTAACATGTTGTCTTGGGGCCGTGCTGGCACCATGGCAGAGATGAATTCCTCTTGAGACAACCGGGGTGTAAGGGGCACCAGGGAAAATGTCAAAGGGAACATGGGGAGGACCTCCATGAATAGAACCTGAGCAGGAGAAACCTATGTTGGAACCGGCGGGAGCATGGGGAGGACCTCCATGCTTGGTACGGGTGGAGAAAGGTTGACCGTCACCCCTTCAGTTTCCAGGGTGAGGAGAACCTTCTCCAATTGCGGAGAGAACATAGGGAGGGTCCCCACGTTGGAGAGGGATCAGATGGGCAAAGCCTTTATATTGACGGTCGGGGGGCAGGAGGAGGGACTCCATACCTGGTGTTGTGGGTACGAGAGAGGCTTCCGCGTTGAGTGTCATAGCCGTGGGGTAGGTCTTCATTCAGGTTGGGGGTAACACGGGGCATACCTCCATAATGAGTTTTGGAGTGGGGAAGGCCCATGCTCTATGGAGTATCGGTACGGGGAGAACCTCCGTATGGGGTGACGTCACCGCGTGTTGGTTCGCGACGATCACCACTTAGGCCTGCGACCCAGAGAGTCAACCCAGCCTGCCCATGGGGTGATTGGGGCCTCAATCCCAGTTGGGCATAGGAGTGCCCCTGCTCAGCATGTGTAGGGACTTTGTGATATGCATCGGTGGTGGCTCGGGCCATAGTAGATGTTGACGTTGACGCCCCTTGGTAGGAGTCCTCAGCTCGGGCCAAACGCTAGCGTCGAGTCAGGCATGCCGGCACGGGTGGCACATGGGCATAACCTACCTGCTCCTCTGGAAAGGCCAGATGGTGGCGCTGATGTGGCCGGGTGGGGGCCCTTTCTTGGAGTCCTTGGATCGGGACTCTGACCGGGCTAAGACGAACATCACCCACCTCATCGGCATAAGGCAGGGAGTCGTCAAGGCGTTCCAAGGATAGGCTCTCGAAATGGTTGAATGTTGGGGTGGGGAGCAAGGGATCCCTGCACGGCCCTCAAGGGCGGCATTGATGGCAGGGCCTGGATGCCTCTAGGTCCAGGCAGTCCATATCCTGAGTTGGGATTATTCCCTCCTCCTCGTAACGACGTACGAGGTCGTTAATCACCCTTCGTTAGATGACTTTCGATGGGGAGAGGGGGCGTGGGTACCCCACACTTGTGAATGCAGACATCATTGTTGCAGTAGTAGAGCCACATGGAATGGCTGTGCCGGTTTTCCCCTACCCCTGTGTGGGCGGGTGGGCGGCGATCGTGTCCCTGTAGCAGCAACCTGATTCCTGAGAAACAGGGAGATTAACTCATCAGCACTGCGAGGAAAAGAAATCGACAACCACTTCCCCAATGCCATTCCGTCTTCCATAGCCAACAAGAGGGATCCACGTTGACAATGTTGCAGAACAGAATTCCCCACGTTCTATTGCCCCATCTTCTGGTGAGTTTCACACCAGGCCCGCTATTTTCTTGGCGGGACCCGGTGCCGGATATCTGGATCTGATGACACGTCAATCTAATGATGTCTCGAGCACTACTAATATCCACATTGAGGGGAAGAGATTCATGTCGGGTTCACCATTTCTGTTTCCGATTCTTTCTCTGGGGCACACACGTCCGTCCACTTGGGGCGCGACAGGCACGACTTTTGTTACCTCGCAGTCCCACTTTCCAAAGGCGGGCAACATTCGCTCCTTATTCAGGGATGTATGCTCCTTGATTGAAACCAGGATAATGGGATGTCAGTTCTTCCTTCTGTGGATTCCTCGTCGGAACTCGTCACCTAGTCCGGGTCTCCCTCATAGAATTAATACGTTGTTCATGAAACTCTTCCTAATGCCTTGTTTCCATGGACGCTGGTTAATTACACTGCTTCTGTCAGGACATTCTAAAGGGTCTGGTTAGGGAAGCAACCTTCAGTTGGGGGAGTAGTCACATCGAGGCATCATTAACATGTATGAACACTGGGGAATTGGCTTGTCTGTCTTTGGTCCCTTATTATAGGAATTCTCGAGGGTGCGAAAGCATGAGGAATCCCACATCGAGGGCAGGGAATCATATTCCATAGGCATGTATCTGGGGTTTTCCTTAGCTTCCCATGTTTTAACACAGGGTATGTTGGAAGTTTAATGTCCAGTAGAGACGGATTGGGCTGATCAGGACACTAGCTGGAGTAGATCAGATTGAGGAATCCCCCTTGAGGGAACAACGATATCGGAGCCATCCTGTGGGTAGCTTCACGAATGTTGTGGGGGGGAATTAGGTGGCATGATCTCACTGGGATGTAGCGGCCCAGATGAGAATCACGATTGGTGATGGAAAGCTACACAGAGTGGAGGGGGAATGAAATGGAGCCATCGTGGAGATGACGGTGGTGATGGGTTTGAGTCTCGAAGAGGATTACTATGTATCCCCATGATAGGGAATCAAAGTCCGCGTAGTTTAGAATGGATGTATGGGGCTTACACTCTAGGCTTCCCAAGATGGTGGGGGAACCGACGTGAATGAGGTCGGAACTACCAGGTGGTGGGATTGAACCTTGTGAGGCATCTTACGTACCATGCCTTAACATGGATAAAAGTCCACTTAGTTCGGGTTGGATGCTGGAGAACCGGCATTGAAGAAGGATCTTGGTCCAATGGGCGGTGGGCTTGAACCTCGTGAGGCTTCCTACGTACCATGCCTTGGCATGGATCAAAGTCCACGTAGTTCAGGAAAAGGGGCTGTTGAACTGACACGAAGGGGTGTTGGAACAAATGGATGGCAGGGTCACAATGGCTTACTGCTGGATTGGGATGCAGTTTAACGTCATGTGGGACGGGGGCATGTCGGGGAACCAACGTGAATGAGGACCTTGGTCTGGGTGGATGGTGGGCTTGAACCTCATGAGGTTTCCTACGTATCATGACTTGGCATGGATCAAAGTCTTCGTAGTTTAGAGGATATGTGGGTGTCGGTAAACCGACGTGAAGAAGGACTTTGGTCTGATGGGTGATGGGCTTGAACCTCAGGGAGGATTCCTACATTCCATGCCTTGAAATGGATTAGAGACCTCATAGTTCAAAGGGCTTCGTCTGCGAACCGACATGAAGGCGAACCCGGGGGTCCACTGGTGGTGGGATTGAACCTCATGAGGCTTCCTACGTACCATGCCTTGGCATGGATCAAAGTCCACATAGTTCAGGATAGTCACAATAGCTTACCACTATAATGGATTTCATTTTAACGTCATGTGGGATGAGGGTGAACCCTGACGTGAATACACTATGGGCGGTGGGCTTGAACCTCATGGAGGCTTCCTACGTACCATGCCCTGACATGGATCAAAGACCTTAAATTCCAAAAGGGATGTACAGTTTAATGTCATACGATACAACATACAATTTAACGTCATGCTGGACAGGGTGTTGTCATGGTTAATGCTTACTCTAAGCCCACGTGAGTCATGCTCGGTGTGAGAAACAAGAGGCAGTAGAAACCTGATGATCACGTCGCGAAGGGTGTGTCCGTGAGAAGCGAAGAGGGGATTATGCGTTAGGTGGCCCATGGTGTCGGGACTTACTCTAGGATGGAGTCCCAAGAGCGAAAAGGGGTAGAGGGAGAGAATTTGGGACCCAATAGAGGAGGTTCCTTGTTCCTTATCACGCCCTCCACAAGCCCTGGCGGCAAGGAAGTAAGAAGGTGCATTGGTGCAACCTTCCGCAAGAGGGGCTAGGGGGATTACGCCAAGATGGATTCCCTTCCCCGTGGACAAACGCCACTCCAATAAGGAGGATATCATCCCTTGTGAGGGGTGATCCCATTTCCGTGGAGACCAGTGTGAGTAAAGAATGTCCGAGTCGGGGGGACCCTGCGTGCGAGGAATGGGGTCAGATCATAGTTTAACTTCATGTGTTGAGGACGAGGTGCATGGCAGTTTAACATCCTGCAGCTCGGACGAGGTGGGATCACTCCACACCCCTAGGACTTACATAATCGGTACCCACTGCTCCTGGTTGGAGGGAAGGTACCGATAATGCCGTAGTGAAGGGGGGTCTCAGAGCGAACCATCGAGGGGTCCACATTAGCATGGCTATGAGGAGAAGCAATAGGCGAAGAAACGCTATGGGTGGTGTCGTCCAATGGACTTTGAAATCACATCGTGGAAACTTGGAGGGTCGCACGAGAAGAAGAATTTCCGAGTAGAGGGGTTCATAGGCAGGGGCCTTTCAGAGCTCGGTTGCTTTGTGTAGTGGAGGGAACTTGCGAAGGGATGTGCTTTGCGAAGTGGAGTTCCTTGGCCTTAGCTTGAGGCATAGGTGTGAGTGGGAGGTGTTTCACGAAGTGGAAGGGTGTTCGCGGAGCACCACCTTGCGAAGTAGAGGTGCCTCGAAAAGAAATGTGTCGTGAAGCAGTGTGCTTCGCGAAGTACAGTGACCCTGCCTTGGCATGTGGATCATGTGTACAAGGTGGGTGTTTCACGAAGCATAAACGCTCCATGACTTCCCGGGTCCCATTGGGGATCCCCTTCCTTCGCGAATTCCCTTAGGCTTCACGAAGGGCATCCCTCTCAGAAGAGGGGCTCAAAACAAGACAAGACGAAGGCCTCTCGTGAAGCAAAAATACCTCACAGAGCTCAGGATTCCCAGAGCGAAGAGTGATTCGTGATTTTGGAGTTTATAAGCTAAAAGTTCGAATTGTCCATTTGGAGAGATCTGGGGGAGCTCGGTATTTATAGGCAAGGGACGCCACGAAGTAGAGCTCACACAGCACGAAGGAGGCATCAGTTGCTTCACGACGGGTTGCGAACATCAACCAGATTCGCAGAAAGGTTCCTCCTCTATTTCTCCACGGATGGTTCATGAACGTCAGGGCGTTCGTGGAGCGTTACCACCTCTAGTGCTTTGCGGAGGGCTCGTGAACATCAGGGAATTCGCGGAGCATTACCGCCTCTGGTGCTTCACGGCGGCCGCGTTGCTCAGGGGGCTTCGCGTCTGTGCTTCTCGAGGCAGGGCACGAGGCCTCTTTTTCTTCTCTCCTTTCTTCGAACATTTTTTGCGCCTACAGTAGTCTTAGACTCAAATGTAGCAAACATCTCTCAGACTCTTAGATTCCACTTCTGAGACTTAGTATCCTATAAGCACACAACCATTTAAAGAAGATTAATACATTACTTCATTCCCTTTTTTATCAGTTACACTTTACATTATGTAATTATTTAAACATTAATTAACCATTAACAATTTCCATATTATATTTCATTAGAAACACACCCAAAGTCCACTGTTCCTTTAAAAAAAATTTCAACCTCAGTGTTGCATCCTAGTAAGCTCCAACCCCATGGGTTAACATCATTTATTCAATCATTTATTAACAACATCACTTTACCATATTCCAAAGCATTCTAGAAAAACATTCTAAGCTACTAAACACAAGGGGATCAATGTGGTGAGTAGGTGAACTACCCCTTGAGTATTTTCCACCTATAACAAGAGAATAGACCAATCCTCCATTGGGAAGCTAAACATAGAAAGCATGTGGCATACCCCGCGCGTATTCCCTTCTTTTGAAAGAGGGTAATAAAACCAGTTGCCTTGAATAGTGAGGAAAGTAAAGTAGATAAACAAAAAACAAGAATCATCAAGAATATAAACATTCACATCCAACCTGTTTCATCACTCCTGGGGTCCTCCCTAACACCCACATGCATAAACCAATGCATCTCGCCACTCTAGGCGTCTACTGCCGCCAAAACCAATCAGCCTCCCTGCCCCCACATATCATAACACAAGAAGTAATAAAACAAAAATAATATCTATTTGGATCATAGTCCTTAAACAAGGCATCCAACCTTCAAACATAATGAAATCTCACAGCTCCAAACATAAGGCTCTTGGCCTTTACAAGCAAGAGGGTAAATCAGAACCCTACGAGGTGTTATCTTTTTATCTAACAACCAGTTCTTTAATCCATCTAGAATTAACCAATTTATTATATGTAGGTTCTAAATATGGGTAACCTAAATAGTAATATATCAAAAACTGATTAAACATGCTTACTGCATCAATTTTATTAACATCAAATTACAACAACAACAAATAGATTAATTTACATGCATTTTTATCTTTAACCAAACAATTGTCAATTAATTACATCTTTGCGTTCATTAACAATTTCCATCAAGAAAGAAAAGATAAAAAAATAAATCATATATACCACACTATATATAAAAAGAAGAGGCAATAACATACGATCAATATCAATTTATTTATCCAGTTCATAGATTTAATATGTCAATTCCATTATGATCATGTGGGATAAAACATGATAAATCTACATTTTAATGTAAAATAATAGAGAATCAATGAATCCCCTACCTCAAAGTGTTCTTGAAGTTATTTATAGGAGGAATATCCACACAAAAGATTATGATATCCTCCCTCGTGGCAACTACACCCACCCGAGGACGTCGCGACACGACCACACCATCCGACATCCATAAAACACCATTAGAAGCATGGAGATCACATGCCATAGAATGGTAAGGAGAAAAATGAAGATAATGATAAAAAAACAAAAGAACAAAGGTAAATCATACCTTATATCAATGAAGGATTTACACTTTCTTCTTACACCAAAATAGGGGGTGCACATGCAGTAGGAAGAAACATCAAGGGGAACCAATCCAAGGAGGAAAGTTTGATCACAAAAATCCTATGGGAAGGAAGGAAAGGTTTTATCGTCTTTCACCATAGAATAAGGAGGAAGAACAAAGGATGGAGATATCTTATCCCTTTATAAGATTTAACAGAGAAATATTTTCAGATATGATAGATTTTCTATTAAAAGTGAATCGCATTAAACCACACAATTTTACCAAGTAGAGACATCCTGATCCATAGAAAAATTAATATAAGAGTTATGGCCTTTGAATTGGCCTTATAGTCCTTAAAAAGAGGATTTAAGTTCATTTTATGTCAAAGGAAATGTCAAAGGTGCAAAACTGAAGGGATCTGGAAACACTACTCATGAACTAGAAATTTGGAAAAGGAAAAAGGCTACTGTTGGAAGGCTGCTATTGGAAGGATGCTATAGGAAATAGCCTATTGTTTTGGAAACAATGTTCATGAACTAGAAATTTGGAAAAGGAAAAAGTTTGTTGTTGGAAGGATTCTGTTGGAAATATCCTACTATTCTGGAAACAATATTCATGAAATAGAAATTTGGCAAAGGAAAAAGGCTATTGTTGGAAGGCTACTATTGGAAGGATGTTGTTGGAAGGCTACTATTGGAAATAGAATTTTGTTCTAGAAATACTATTTATGAACAAGAAATTTGGAAATGGAAAAAATGTGGCTGTTGGAAGTCTCTAGTTGGCAATAGCCTACTGTTCTGGAAACAATGTTCATGAACTAGAAATTTGGAAAAGTGTTGGGAATAAGTCACCTTGACCTCCCAGAATACCTTTAACAACAGATTTCAGCAAAGTAATAGAACAGAGAGGTCTGGGTCATTAAACTTTACTATATTATAAATTATAAATTATTCTGATACCAAATATGGAATATATTTTTCAAATTATAAATACATAATTTTTAGAAATTAATTTAAATTTAATCTCGTAGATGGGAAAACATAGTGGGTTTTTAAAGTAAAAAATGTTGAAAAGTTTGGTTAGTTTTTATATACATTTTAAAAGTGAAATTGATTAAAATGACCTAAATTTTATTAAGTGATGTGTAAGTTATGTAATATAACTTTAAAATAAATAAAAAACATAATTTAAAACTATAAAAAAAATTAGATGAAAAAGAAATTTTGAATTAAAATTCAGTATTATTCATTGTTCATAAAAAATGAAACTTCACAGAAAAATACAAAAAATTCACCCTAATATAATTTTTATGTTCCAATTTCAAAAATGATGTTTATTTTTTCAAATAAAATTATAAAAGTGTGAAAAATTAGATTTAAAATGGGTTATCTATTAGAAAGCGGTAAACTTACCTTTTAGAAAAATATATCTTTTTATTCATTATATTTGTTGTATTCTTATATTGTACCAATAAAATCTATTGGATGAGTATAATAAATATTTGTAGAATATATAATATTAAAATTTTATTTACAACATTAATCAATTTTTTTAAAATTATTGAGATAAAACATTTTTTGTACTTATAAAAATACTTTTCTTAGAAAATTATTTAATTTATTTTTCAAATAGTTCTTACATTCACTTCTACTAATTTATAACAAAAGTATTAATTTTATATATGTGTGTAAATAATATTTTCACAATTTAGTTAATCTTATTTGTTACTTATATTCAAATGGATAGGTGGTAGCTATAATAATATCTTAATAATAATATTAATAGTATATTGTAGTTTGGTAAAACTCGACCTTGCGTGTAGTAAAATCTATCGAAGGGTCATGATATTGTGTGTAATACAAGACTAACACAGTGTTGCGCAGGATGGAATTGGTATTTAATATATTGAAATCCAAAAATAGTAATTTTTTATAACAATATCTCTATTCAATGTTGTGTGAAATACAAAATATGAAAAGACTGAATTAATTATAAAAAAAATAATTCATAAAATCTAGAGGTGTTACAAAAATGGTTGTGTAATTACTTGAAATAGGAAAAATGTTTCCCCTTCCATAGTAATTTTCATGTGGAAATTTACTAAATAGATTAAAATTGGATCTATTTTCATTCTCATCATGGATTAGACTCTATAATCTTTCATTCTTACTGAATCCACCACCTTTTTTGTCTTCCCATGGTGGTAGGGTATTACATAGTAATATAAATTGAGTAGTTCCAACCATATCCTTTTCATATACTGATTTGATTATATATTAATATATACTTTAAACTATTATGATCTGTATATATGTTTCATATTTTACTATAGAGATAATGTATCTATATCTTTAAGGAAATTATTAAAGATTCTTTCTCAAGACCATGAGTTATATATTTTTTGTTCATGGGCCTTCAATTTATAGAATGTAAAATCTAAAGATCTATCATTTTTCTATAAGGAAACATACTAGTCCTTACTATAATGCATTTATATATATAAAAAATCCTTTCATTCCTGATGGTAAGTTTAATACTGGTGGATTGATCAATCTCTTATTTATCTCTTCAAAACCATCTTCACATTCTAATAACCTTTTGAATTGAATCCATTTACATATCAACTTATTTAATGGATTATAAAATTTGGAAAAGTTTTTAATAACATATGGGTAATTACCATCTAATCCATGGAAACTATGTAGCTTAGTTAAGTTAATTAGTGTGAGATATTATTTAACCACTTTCTTGTTTGAAGGTTCAACCAATATCCTATCCTTAGAGATAATATGGCAAGGAAAATAAACTTTTTGAAGGACAAAATTATACTTACTGAATTTACAATATGGTTACTTCTCTATTATATTCTCAAGAAAAATTCATAAATGATCTTCGTGAAATTCATATATCATAGATTATATCTAGATAAAATCAATTAAATCCCAAAAATATTTATTTATATAATCCTATATTACTCTATTCATCATATCCATAAATAGATAAGCACATTTTTTAACCCAAAAGGGATTATTGTGAACTCATAATGCCCATAAATATTATGAATTTGATAATAAACACAAAAGAGATAAACCTTTGAGAAGTATTGATCCAATTTGTTGATTAAAATAGATCATTAATGTGAGGTAACATATACTTAATCTTAATGGAAAGGTTATTTATTTCTCTATAATCAATACACAACCTTATAGATCTATACTTCTTCTTCCCAAACAATAAATTGGACCCCCAAGGTGAAATATCAGGGCATATGAATCCCATGAAGATGGGTTTTTCCTTAGGAATAAGTTTAATAGAGAATTTAACATCATGATAATGTATATATATAAGTAATTATTTAGAAAATAAATTAATATAATCTTTGACAATAGATAATTCAAACCCCATGAGAATCATTAATCCCTAATGGGGATAACCAAAATTAAAAATTTATAAAACATGGGAAATTAGATTAACTAATTAAAAATTAAAATCTAATTTGTCAAGGTAAAACACATAATATAGTGCAATTTGTTTTTTTATGTTTTTAAAACATATGATTTATTTTATTTGAATAATAGATAAATAAATAATTTTTTATTGATTTGAAATTAAAATATTGAATGTAAAAGAATGTGTTTTTGAAAATAAATTAGAAAAATGAATTTTGAGGTTTTGTAGATTTAGGGTTCATGTGAAAATAGATTTAGAAATAGATTTGATTATTTCATTATTGGTGTCAGAGTCGTGATGAGGAGGATCTTATGATCAGGGTATCCCCTCCTTAGTTAAAAAACACTGTATTTCCCTTGGTCTGGAATTTTTCGGTTTTATTGCACTATGTTTATCCTAATACCATATTTAAACCTAATTACCCCATACTATTCAATGGGCATGAAATAGTTTGGTGAAATAATTCGTGCAGATTAGAGATTTTATTCTATAATTAAAAATGAACATTCATGAATTTTATAAAGAGAAATAGATTGGAAATTGGAATTGGATATTACAACAACTCAACATGAATAAGATAACATGAAATACAGTCTATAAGTACCTACCCCATTGGATAAATTACCCTTTCACAAGGTGGTGATTACACCCTAATTCTAGTAATGAGGGAGTAATAGGGAAGGAAAATAATAAAAGTAAACATGAAAATAATTAGAGATAAATTTTAGTGGATGGAAATGTATAAGTGAAAAAACTTGGACCAAGCATTGGTCTTTGGATCAGATCCATGGTAGCATCATCTTGGTCCTCTATTTATAGATCTCCCTGAGTTATTGGATTGTATTAAATTCTATCATAAATTATTCAAATATTAGTATTGAGTGTTTAACAGTGGTTCTGGTCCTTTCAGATCAAAATTGTGGGGGGGGGGGGGGGTCCCCGGTTGAAATTCTCATCAAATCTAGAAGTTTTTGGCCCCCTTGTCACTTTTTTACCTTGTGAATAGTGCTTTTACGCTGTATGGTTTCTTGAAACAACTCCCTGTAAGTGATTTTGTAGCATAAAATGATGTTTTGAAAATTTTATGGTGTGTCATGACATGACACATATGGGTCATGCTATGAAACATGCTCTTCTTCTCTAGGGCGATTTTTTCTCTCTTTATGATTTGGTTTTATGACTTATTTCCCAACACTTTTATGTCATAAATAGTACATTTATGATGTAATTCATGATTTTACTTCCATGGAACCTCCATTTCACCCTGAATCTTTTGTTCTGACCCCTATAAGCTTATGTGATAATCCTTTATAACAGAAATCCATCTTTTGATGGAAATAATTTCCATTTTTTCTATTTTTCTTCATTCTCCATAACATGTTTTATCCTACCAAATATGAATAATTCCATGAAATATACTATAAATAAAAAATAATTTAATTCTTAAAATAAATTTATTTTAATAATAAAATGTATGCATGAAATGTACATATCAAATCCCCCCACACTAGAATTTAGACTTATCCTCAATCATAATATCTCTACAGAATATAAATAATGCTCACCTTAACATAACTTAAATTAAACATAAATAAAATTATGTGATTAAATGGGGAATTAAATTATCGACAATCACATAGGAAAATTTATAAATGCCTCACTTTTAAAAGAAACAAATCAACCAACTATTTTAATTTTCTTATGTTGAAAGAACCAAGACGTTTCATTTATTTATTTTTATATTTGAATTCATTGTTAATATTCATGTAATTTTTAATTTACCTAAAATTTATTTTTTTCACTTATCATAAATGTAACAAGTTTAAGTGAAATTTAGATGAAACCTGAAAAACATGTAACTTAATATAGGATTATAATGCATCTATCTTCTCCATCGCATAAATAAAAAATTCACAATAAAATACGAGGGATTTGTATCAAGGTTCAAATGTCTATGAGGCTTTAGGGTAGGTGGATAATGGTTTTTAAAAAAATAAATCAAAAAATGAGGTTATATATAAAGTACTTTTAATGATAAAAAAATAAGATCAATGGAAATCTCCCATTACAGATGTTATCTCCATCTTCCCCCAAAAATATCAAATTGGGCTCATGATAAAAGAAAACACAATTAATAAATCACAATGTATTTATTTCTTTATATATATTTTTCATTTTTTCTTGAATGTTTTTCCTAATAAAAATCTCACATCGACCACCTAACCACATATGACCAAAAGATCATCAGTCTAGAAATGGGGATTTTTGATCCTCCTACAACACAACACATTTTATTTATTGATTAATTTTTTTATATTTTTAGAAAGATAGGTGAATGATAAAATAAAATGAAAAATATCATGGTATCTCCCCAAATCATAAGAAAAACCCTAGGAATGTATGA
This sequence comes from Viscum album, assembly GCA_963277665.1. Classification (NCBI taxonomy): domain Eukaryota; kingdom Viridiplantae; phylum Streptophyta; class Magnoliopsida; order Santalales; family Viscaceae; genus Viscum; species Viscum album. Next base: position 1,325,845,669 of record OY728127.1, on the reverse strand, counting down.
TCATTTAAGTACATCCCTATCTAATATAGAAAGAATTTCCCACAAACTTTCTATTTTTAATATTATGCAATATGCTGTGAGTTGGTTAGGATTAGATAGAGTAGGATTTTCACGCATCACATTTCCTAACATGGTCATTCATGGATTTTAGGGTTAAAATAAGGATTGATGTCAAGTTGGGTCTAAGGATAATGGGTTAGATAATAGAATGCCTCAATCATGTTAAAATTGATTCTATCCAGTCATATATTTGATAAGATTCAAGGAAAATTCTATAATTTAGCATGCCAAAGTTTTACTCAAGAAATAAAATTTAGAAGGAATATGGAATATTGGTTCAGAAAAATTCTTAAGAATAAGATGAATAGTTGGGAAAACTACTCATGAAAATTTATAAGAATAATAAAAAAATTAATTCAAATATCATAAATTCAATGTATGACCTAATCATGGAAAAATTATATTTATAAAAATCAACTCGTCTTCCAAAATCATGATTTTCCAAATCCTAATCCACTTATTTTCCTTACTAATTCTTTTCCCTATTTTTCTCATTCAAATAAATTGAAAAATAAATTGAAAAATAAGGAAAAATTATACTAAGTAGTTTTTGTCTCATAGTTTAGTTTATTAAACAAATAATCAAGGTTGGGTTTGCAATTGGAAATTAAAATCTCAAAAAACAATTAAACGTGGACAATACAGTATAAATTATAGAATTTAAATGATTACTCTCCTTTCATAGATTATTTGACTTTTTATGCATAGGTTATTCTTTCTCCATGTTTAAATTGTGAATTTTTCCTATGTTCCCTTGTCATGTTTCATGATAGTGTCTAGGTGGTCCTAAAAAAATGAAAACACACATTTGAAATTAGGCAATGTTCAAGGAAATTTGAAATATTTGGGGGAGAGTGCATCCACCTAAGAATAAAATAAAATAAAATAAAAATAAAAAACCTAAAAACATGGATTACCTATTAGAAGATTCCATTTTTAATAATCATTTAGATCGATCATACTTGAGTTATTTAGTTAGAGTGTGATATAAGGATAATCATTTTAGGTTAATCCAATTCAGTCTTTAGAGTGTATCTAACACAAATCTTCTCATCATTGATGTAATCAACAAAAAATATAGTTTTGGAGACCAAAATTTAGATTTATTTACAGTGAGAATGAATAATTAGATATCATTCTAGATTTAGTAGAATTAATATTTTTCAGTGGTTGACTACATTTTTTGGATTTATAAAATGACCAATTTTTGTTCAACATCTATCTCCTCAATTTATTCTTCATAAAATACTTCATTTTCTTATATGTAGTCATCATATAGTACATATAGTTCTTATTCCTTGCCTTTCAACACTCAGGAATCTTTAAAAAATCCCATTATAAATGTGACAACCTTCTTTTCCTCTTCTATTTCTTTCTCCTCTGCCCATAATCCTAATTTTTCAAGAAATCTATGAAAAATTTCATCATATGAGGTACCCCCTTATTCTATTTTTAGTCTTCTTTCTATGGTTCACTAAATATTATGTTAGCCCACTCATGTTTTTTAGTAATATCAAATTCTTATTCTTTATCCTATGAACCTTAAAAATCAAGGGCATCAGGAGTAGGATCAAAGTTATATTTGGAAGTGGTACTTACTTATGATTTAGTGTCCATTCTTCTTATCTCATGAAATACCTCTTCAAAATTATTATCCATGATATGGAGTGTTGCATATTCCTCTCTTGGGTAAGGTTGATGTAATTCTATTTATTTACTATTGATTATTATTATCTCCTCGATTTTTTGCGTTAGATCCTTCAGTAAGAAGGTGGATTTTTCATTACATTGTATTCATTATATCAAAACAAAAAATACCCAAAACAAATAGGTAAATTTAATAAAAAATAAAAAAATAAAAATAAAAAAACTAAATTTCAACTATATCTGGAAACATCCTAAAAATTTTGATTACCTCATGAGAATCATTAATTCACTACAGGGATAACCAAATTTAAAAAATTAATAAAAATCTGAATAGTGAACTGAATTAATTAAAATGTAGTTTAAGGCAAGTTGAGATTGAACCCATGGTATGGATCAATTTTTTTTAATTATTTTATAAAAAAATGATTTATTTTATTTTATTAAGGGAGAAATAAATTTGGGTTGATTTATTTGAAAGATAGAGAAAGAAAAAAAAACAATTTGTGTTTTTAAAATCAATTGAAAAAGGAATGACTGGGTTTTCTAGATTTTGGGTTCAGGTGGAATTAGATTTAGAAATTGATTTTAATAATTCATTATTAGTGTTGGATTCATGATTAGGGATATCCAATTATCAGCGTATCCCCTCCTTAGTAATAAAATAGCTTATTTCCCTTAGTATGAATGTTTAGGGTATTTGTACTAAGATTACCCTTATATAGTATTTAAACCTAATTTTCCTAGAATATTCAATGGTCATGAAATATTTTGGGTAAATTAGTTACAAAATTTAAAGATACTTCTTTCCAATTAAAAAATCAATGGTCATAAATTTAATAAAGATAAATAGATCAGAAATTGGAATTAGATATTTTAGAAACCAAACATGAATAAGTTAATATAAAATATAATCTAGAAGCACTTTCCCCCTTTGGATACATTACCCAAGAAAAAAGTGGTAATTACCCCCTCATTATAGTAATGAGGGAGTAAGTGGGAAGAAAAATAATAAAATAAAACATGAAAAGTGGCAGAGTGAAAGACTGGTTGAGGAATATGAAGTAGCGCAATAGCTTAGCTCATGATTTAGTATCCCGATCAGATCTATGACAATAGTAGTTTGGTCCTTAATTTATAGAACTCTAGGGGTTCAATTATTTTATTAAGGTTTCCAATAAATGCATCAAAAGGAGTCTTGATTCTTTAATGGTAATCTTTGGTCGTTTCTGGTTATAAATGGGTGTCTCTAGTAGAAATTATCATCAAATCTAGCTGTTTCTAGCTCCATGATCAGTTTTTACATCATAAATAGTGATTTTATGACAAAATACTTTATATCCCAACTTCATATAAGTGAGTTTGTGGTGTAAAAATGATGTTTGGAAATTTTTGGGGTGTGTCATGGTGTGACGCACATATGTCACACTGTGTTGCATGGCCTTCTTCTCCCGGGTGTTTTTCTTTTCATGATTTTGTTTTAGTCCTTCTTTCCTGACTCATTATTGTCATAAATAGTACATTTATGATCTAAATGATGATTTTTCTACCCCAAAACATACAAATCTTACTATATATTCATTTTTGACCCCCATAAGATCCTATGACCATCTTTTTTCATGGAAATCATTACTAATTTGCCTCTTTTTTCTCATTTCCCATTAATTTTTTGTATTAGGCCAAATATGAAAATTTCCATTAAAAACAATTAATCATTTAATTCACAAAAGTAATACATTTTAATACTAGAAAGTATTCATGAAATGTATGTAACGACTCGGGTTTTTGGTTCTGTCAGACTTTGGAATATTTCTAGGAATAATTCCAGAGCTAGGCGCGAAGACGGCGTGCGATTCTGAGGCCCGGTGTGCCCAGAATTAATTTTATAAAAATATTAAGTATTTTTTATACTATGCACATGGCGGGGGTGTGATATCTCCTAAACGGTAGCTCAGAACTGGAATCTGAGGGCACGGTTGCGTCCGTAACGTGCCGTTTACCCTAGGCGGGGTGTAAAATTTGCGGTCGCGGGCCTGCGGTGAGAAACACCACCAGGGGCATTTTCATAAATAAGTGGCGAAGTTAGTGTGCGAGCGTCGGCTCGAATAAATTCTGAACAGAGTCTCGGATTGAAAATCTGAGTCCGTCATTGCGTTCAGAACGACGTGTTTACACTAGGGGTGACCTTACTTTTGTTTGCATCGGGAGTCGGGTCCGAGGTGGGTTTGGCGCCGGCGGGCGGCTGATATAAATATCAGCGCCCCTCCCCACTTTACCGTTCCTCTCGGAATTCTTCGCCGTTCTTCACCGCCGCTCCGCCGAATCGAGCAAACGAAGCATCCACGAGCTCAGAATTCGACGGCGGACGTTCCAGGAGCGCGCAGCGGAAGCTCTGGAGCGCGGATCTAAGGCAGAACGTCGGCGTTTCGCCCGCAAGGTAGGCGGTTTGAGTTTTGAAATCCTGTACCCCGTTTATTTGTTGTTTTTCTTCAAATCGTTATAAGGGTTGTATAGTTTGGGTCCCGATGTTTCCGAAACATGTTTCGGATATGATTTTGGAGCAACGGGGTGCTCCCGGGGGTCCCCGTAAGTTTTCCGGCGGAAATCCCAGATTCCGGCGGCGGCCATGGCGGAATCCGGCGAGGCAGGGCGGCGGTGCAGCGGCGGCACGACGGTTTCCGGTGACGGTGGCGGCGGCACGGCGGAATCCGGCGGCGGCGCGGTGGTTTCCGGTGAGGCTGGCGGTGGTCCGGCCAGGATTTTCCGGGGGTTCTTTAAACCCCCGTAACTCGCAAACCGAAACTCCGATTTGCAAGCCGTTTGCGGCGAAGCATTCCTTGCGTCGAGACGGAACTTTTGAAATCATATTGAAAATTTTATGGTTCGGGATCATGACCCGGGAGTTAGAAACATCGTATAAAATAATAATATTTTATTATTTTACGACTTCGGGCCGTTGTAACTTCTACCCAGAGCGTCTGATTGACGTGCCTTCAGTGGTGTTGAGACCCTGATGGTACGACAGAATTTTTGAGATGGTTTCCGGGTGTTGGGCCTGAGAATGGGGTGCGGGCCCCACGAGGCCGGGTTTTGGCGTTTGTGGAGGAACACAACTTTTGCACCAGGAGGTTGATTTTGGTGGATGAATAGTCGATCCTGTGTGTTTTTCCAAGAGGACCGCAATGGTGCGATCCGTTCGGTGAGTTTCGGAAATCCAGACGTGGGCCCCACCCGAGCTGGCATTCGGTGAATAGTACCTTTTTCACAGGGTGTCCGTTTTGGACGTGCGAGTAGTCGATTCCGCTTGTTTTTCCGAGAGGATCGTCATGGTACGGTCCGCTCGATGAGTTTCGGGATCGTTGTGTGGGCCCCGTACGAGCTGGCTACGGTGAATTGTGCCTTTTTCACGAGTGCTCCGTTTCGGGCAAGTAAACAGCCTATCCTGCATGTTTTTCCGTGTGGAACGCGATGGTGGCCTCGGATTTGGCTTATGAGGTGCGCAGTGTGGCATTGTGGCGGGTCGCTCGGGTTAGCGACGTTTGGACCAGCAGTGGTTGAGTGTTCTCCCTTGGTTCGTTCCTACGAGGGTTCGTGTGGTATCACAACCTACGTATGGGTTTGTGATCCTCTTGATGGGATGTTTAAACTGTTAGAGTTGTGGTATCCCTCCGGTGGGCCCGGAGTGGATCCTCTAACATCTTTACCCTAGATCGGGTTCTTGGTATCGCTGTAACCGCTTATTTATTGGCAGCGATCCCCTATCTAAAAGGTTAACCCCGTAGGGTTTGTGGAATCATCAGGAATATGATCCCCTACGCAGTGGGTCATGCACAGTAGGGTTGTGCCATCGTCGGGTTTACGATCCCCTACTCAGCATGATGTTTATAGTAGGGTTGCAGTATCGTTGGTTATATGATCCCCTACTCAGCGCTTGGTGTCGGTAGGGTTGCGGTATCGTTGGTTATGTGATCCCCTACTCAGTGCGTAGTTTCAGTAGGGTTGCGGCATCGTCGGTTCGATCCCCTACATCGCGAGTTATACCAGATAGGGTTTTGGTATCGTCGTGACCATCTTTATATGGACGATGATCCTCTATCTGAGTTTTGAGTTTCTGTCGAGCGCCAGATCAGGTTGTGGTATCCCCCAACGGTTCTTGGGTGTGATCCCCTATCTGTGAGAACTACGTATGCCAGATCGGGTCGTGGTATCCCCCAGCGGACCCTGGGAGTGATCCCCTATCTGTGAGCTACGTATACCGGAGTGGGTCTTTGTATCCCCTAGCGGACCCTAGCAGCGATCCCCTATTCGAGGAGTTTGGTGGTTATGGTGTTTCAGCGATGTTTCCTCAGTGATGTTATCCGACGAGCATGGTCTCTCGGGTGAGCATTTGGGATGTTTGTTTGGGACCCGATGGAGTGTATCTCTCGGATGAGTGTCATCTGTGATGGCAGTGATCATGGAGTGTGTTCTCCTAGTTGTGGACAGTTGCTGGTGATGAGGTCGGTACCTCTTGTGGCTTTGTGGTGTGAGCTGAGTATATCTGGATTGTTCAAGGTGTATGTATGGGCATACACCTGAGCTGAGCTGAGCTGACTAGTTGTGTTTAGCCGAGGATGGTCACGAGATGGAGTTTCTCTCTCGTCAGGGTTCCCTCTGGCTGGGTTGAGCGGACTGTTGTCTTTCAGTTGCTCCCTTGGGTTTTGGGTTTTTGGGGTGCCTACTGAGTATGTTTATACTCACCCCTGCACGGGCTTTGCCCGCACATGTTTGTGTCTTGTGCAGACCACAGGCCTTTTGACGGAGTCCGAGGAGGACCCGGAGCAGGCGGAGCTTAGTGAGCGAGTTGACCGGGGTGTTTACCGGAGCTGTGCCAAGGGAGCTTCCCGGCGGGTGTTTGTGGCAGCGTTCCCCCTTCTTCAGAGCAGGTTGGACACGCTTTGTAGTTTTCTTTTGGTGGGCCCTGTTTTTCCCTTGTACTTTTGCTGTTGCTCTCTGGTTGTGGGATAGTGTATGCATGCATTTACTTTCCAGTTTCTTTTTCTCTGCACTGTTGCATGGAGGTGTTTGTGGGTGCGTGTGTACAGGTACCTTAGGCTAATGCCTCCCATGTGTGTGATAGCCTACTCGGCGCTGGTCTCCAGCCCCTGGCCTATTGGAGGCGGTCTTGGGGAGTCGCGGCTCGAGCCCCGTTGGGTCGGGTCGTGATAGAGTGGTATCAGAGGACGTTCCACCTTTGGGATCTCAGAGCGTAGATGGTCTAGCTGTGAGCTTGGTTTGGGTTGTATAGCGGTAGTGTTAGGATGTTTCGAGTTCGGGTTTCAGGCCAGGGAATCCAGTGTTGGTGCGACGACCGACGTATCCATACACCAGGACTCTGATAACCTGCCTTTCGACTCGGGACATTCGTACACTGGTCGCGGGGACATAATGGTACATGCATCATATAAGCCTGGGTTCTTGGTTTTTCCTTGTCCTTCTTGAGTCAGCTCTCCAGATATACTCTTTGACTATGGTGCGTCTTGAATGTATTTCAGGATGCCTCCACGATGACAGCCAGCGAGGGTTTCGCAGCAGGATTGTGCTGATGACCTGCCCCGTGTAGTGGCTGTGGAGCAGGGCATAGGTTCTGAGGTTGCACCTCCAGGTTTTCTGCCAGTTGAGCCACCACCTGTCGAGCATCTGGTTGTGCCGGCGGTGCAGGACGAGGTTGCATGCAGGCTGAGTGTGCTGCACGAGTTCCAGAGGCAGCGACCTCTGAGGTTCCGGGGTGATCCAGACCCCCAGGCAGCTGATGACTGGCTTGAGGCAGTCACCCGAGTTTTCCGCATAGTGAGGACACCTCCAGATCAGATGGTGGTCCTAGCGGCGAGCCTTCTGCATGGTTATTCCGGGCGATGGTGGAGTTTGGTGACGCAGTCCCATGACGAGGAGACGCTCATGTGGGCAGAGTTTGAGCGGCACTTCAGGGAGGAGTTCTATCCGGGGACGCTGAGGTCAGTGTGGATCCAGGAGCTTCTGCAGCTTCGACAGGAGAGCATGAATGTGTCAGAGTACTCAGCGAGGTTTACAGAACTGTCACGCTACTCCCTGGATATGGTTCGAGACCCGTTCTTTAGGGCTTGGACCTTCGAGCAGGGCTTACGCAGGGACATCCAAGCAGGTGTGGTTTCCTTGTGCCTGCCCACCTATTCTGGAGTGCTGGAGTGAGAGTTGGTGGTGGAGAGTTTTCTAGATGAGCAGATTCCCCCTGTTAGTTATGGGCACTCAAGAGATGAGACTTCGTCGGTCGGATCAGCATCTGGTAGCCGACGACAGACTCAGGGGTCAGGACGTGGTCGATGTTTCAGGAGGCAACCCCAGGATGGAGGATCTGAGGCTCAGGGCTCGCAGGCCAGTTTTGGTCAGCCGCAAGAGAGGCGATGTTATGCTTGCGACGGTTGGGGACATTTTTCTAGAGATTGTCCGACCCGAAGTGCTGTTGAGAGGGAGCAGGTCGATGGACCGCCTTGGCAGAGGCAGCGTCTCGAGCAAGGAGGTCCGCAGGGCGGCGGACGTGGCGGAGGAGTTGGTGCAGTGGGAGGCAGTGGTAGGCAGTACCAGTTGCCACCACCCCCACCCCCAGGTGGTCCACGCCAAGCTCAGGGAGCTGGTGGCCGAGGGCGAGGATAGCTGCATGCTCTGGAGGCAGTCGACTCAGAGGCACTGCAGATGGATAGAGGTACGCCTTGTGTCTTTCTACTTACTGTAGTAGTTTGATAGACACTGTTTAGTGGTACTCTTTCCTTTTGTTTCTTGCTCGAGTTTTGTTCAGGGCATTGATAAGACCCTCTGTGGGTGTTTGTTGGTGAGCTCGCTGGTGTGTGAGACCCAGTTGAGAGTCCAGTCGCTTTCCTTGTGCTTAGATCTTTTCGGGGACGAACAGTTCTAAGGGGGGAGGATGTAGCGACTTGGGTTTTTGGTCCTGTCAGACTTTGGAATATTTCTAGGAATAATTCCAGAGCTAGGCGCGAAGACGGCGTGCGATTCTGAGGCCCGGTGTGCCCAGAATTAATTTTATAAAATTAATAAGTATTTTTTATACTATGCACGTGGAGGGGGTGTGATATCTCCTAAACGGTAGCTCAGAACTGGAATCTGAGGGCATAGTTGCGTCTGTAACGTGCCGTTTACCCTAGGCAGGGTGTAAACTTTGCGGGCGCGAGCCTGCGGTGAGAAACGCCACCAGGGGCGTTTTCGTAAATAAGTGGCGAAGTTAGTGTGCGAGCGTCGGCTCGAATAACTTCTGAACGGAGTCTCGGATGGAAAATCTGAGTCCGTCGTTGCGTTCAGAACGACGTGTTTGCCCTAAGGGTGACCTTACTTTTGTTCGCATCGGGCGTCGGGTCCGAGCCGGGTTTGGCGCCGGCGGGCGGCTGATATAAATATCAGCCCCCCCCCTTTACCGTTCCTCTCGGCGTTCTTCGCCGTTCTTCACCGCCGCTCCGCCGAATCGAGCAAACGAAGCGCCCACGAGCTCAGAATTCGACGACGGACGTTCCAAGAGCGCACAACGGAAGCTCTGGAGCGCAGTTCTAAGGCAGAACGTCGACGTTTCGCCCGCAAGGTAGGCGGTTTGAGTTTTGAAATCCCGGACCCCATTTATTTGTTTTTTTCTTCAAATCGTTATAAGGGTTGTATATTTTGGGTCCCGATGTTTCCGAAACATGTTTCAGATCTGATTTTGGAGCAACGGGGTGCTCCCGGGGGTCCCCGGAAGTTTTCCGGCGGAAATCCCGGATTCCGGCGGTGGCCATGGCGGAATCCGGCGAGGAAGGGCGGCGGCGCGGCGGCGGCGCGGCGGTTTCCGGTGGCGCGACGGAATCCGGCCGCGACGCGGTGGTGTCCGGCGAGGCTGGCGGTGGTCCAGCCAGGATTTTCCAGGGGTTCTTTAAACCCCCGTAACTCGCAAACCGAAACTCCGATTTGCAAGCCGTTTGCGGTGACGCGTTCCTTGCGTCGAGGCGGAACTTTTGAAATCATATTGAGAATTTTATGGTTCGGGATCGTGGCCCAGGAGTTAGAAATGTCGTATAAAATAATAATATTTTATTATTTTACGACTTCGGGCCGTTGTAACTTCTACCCGGAGCGTCCGATTGACGTGCCGTCAGTGGCGTTGAGACCCTGATGGTACGACGGACTTTTTGAGATGGTTTCCGAGTGTTGGGTCTGAGAACGGGGTGTGGGCCCCACGAGGCTGTGTTTTGACGTTTGTGGAGGAACACAGCTTTTGCACCAGGAGTCCGATTTTGGCGGATGAATAGTCGATCCTGTGTGTTTTTCCGAGAGGATCGCAATGGTGCGATCTGTTCAGTGAGTTTTGGAAATCTAGGCGTGGGCCCCACCCGAGATGGCATTCGGTGAATAGTACCTTTTTCACCGGGTGTCCGTTTTTGGACGTGCGAGTAGTCGATTCCGCTTGTTTTTCCGAGAGGATCATCGTGGTATGGTCCGCTCGATGAGTTTCGGGGTTGTTGTGTGGGCCCCGCATGAGCTAGCTACAGTGAATAGTGCCTTTTTCACCAGTGCTCCGTTTCGGGCAAGTAAATAGCCTATCCTGCGTGTTTTTCCACGTGGAACGCGATGGTGGCCTTAGATTTGGCTTATGAGGTGTGCAGTTTGGCGTTGTGGCGGGTCGCTCAGGTTAGCGACGTTTGGACCAGCAGTGGTTGAGGGTTCTCCCTTGGTTCGTTTCTATGAGGGTTCGTGTGGTATCACAACCTACGTATGGGTTTGTGATCCTCTCGATGGGATGTTTAAACTGTTAGAGTTGTGGTATCCCTCTGGTTGGCCCGGAGTGGATCCTCTAGCAACTTTACCCTAGATCGGGTTCTTGATATCGCTGTGACCGCTTATTTACGGGCGGTGATCCCCTATCTAGCAGGTTAACCCTGTAGGGTTTGTGGCATCATCAGGAATATGATCCCCTACACAGTGGATCGTGCACAGTAGGGTTGTGGCATCGTCGGGTTTACGATCCCCTACTCACCATGATGTTTATAGTAGGGTTGCAGTATCGTTGGTTATACGATCCCCTACTCAGCGCTTGGTGTTGGTAGGGTTGCGGTATCGTTGGTTATGCGATCCCCTACTCAGCGCGTGGTTTTGGTAGGGTTGCGGCATCGTCGGTTCGATCCCCTACATCGCGAGTTATACCAGATAGGGTTTTGGTATCATCATGACCATCTTTATATGAACGATGATCCTCTATCTGAGTGTTGAGTTTCTGTCGAGCGCCAGATCAGGTTATGGTATCCCCCAACGGTTCTTGGGTGTGATCCCCTATCTGTGAGAACTACGTATGCCAGATCGGGTCGTGGTATCCCCCAGTGGACCCTGGGAGTGATCCCCTATCTGTGAGCTACGTATACCGGAGTGGGTCTTGGTATCCCCTAGCGGACCCTAGCGGTGATCCCCTATCCGAGGAGTTTGGTGGTTATGGTGTTTCAGTGATGTTTCCTCAGTGATGTTATCCGACGAGCGTGGTCTCTCGGGTGAGCGTTTGAGATGTTTGTTTGGGACCCGATGGAGTGTATCTCTCGGATGAGTGTCATATGTGATGGCAGTGATCATGGAGTGTGTTCTCCTAGTTGCGGACAGTTGCTGGTGATGAGGTCGGTACCTGTTGTGGCTTTGTGGCGTGAGCTGAGTATATCTGGATTGTTCAAGGTGTATGTATGGGCATACACCTGAGTTGAGCTGAGCTGACTAGTTATGTTTAGCCGAGGATGGTCATGAGATGGAGTTTCTCTCTCGTCTGGGTTCCCTCTGGCTAGGTTGAGCGGACTGTTGCCTTTCAGTTTCTCCCTTGGGTTTTGGGTTTTTGGGGTGCCTACTGAGTATGTTTATACTCACCCCTGCACGGGCTTTTCCCGCACATGTTTGTGTCTTGTGCAGACCACAGGCCTTTTGATGGAGTCCCAGGAGGACCCAGAGCAGGCGGAGCTTAGTGAGCGAGTTGACCGGGGTGTTTACCGGAGCTGTGCCGAGGGAGCTTCCTGACGGGTGTTTGTGGCAGCGTTCCCCCTTCTTCAGAGCAGGTTGGGCGCGCTTTGTAGTTTTCTTTTGGTGGGCCCTGTTTTTCCCTTGTACTTTTTCTGTTGCTCTCTGGTTGTGGGATAGTGTATGCATGCATTTACTTTCCAGTTTCTTTATCTCTGCACTGTTGCATGGAGGTGTTTGTGGGTGCGTGTGTACAGGTACCTTAGGCTAATGCCTCCCATGTGTGTGATAGCCTACTCGGTGCTGGTCGCCAGCCCCTGGCCTATTGGAGGCGGGCTTGGGGAGTCGCGGCTCGAGCCCCGTTGGGTCGGGTCGTGACATGTATGTTTCAGATATACACATTATTCTTAGGATAACCTTCCCATTCATTATTTTATCTACTTTAAGAACTTCTTCATGATTAGCCATTGGAGGTGGTTCCAAACAAGTATCAGGTAAAGAAGTCTCTATAAAAACAAGGGATTATAATCTATTCATTGATATTTTAATATACTCTTTTCATTTATAAATCCATGCATTATACTTGGAGATCTAATAAAAATAAAGGATTATATCACTGTAAAGTATAAAAACCTAGTTTATAACTAAGGAAACACCGTGCATTTTAATTGTGATAGACCAATATACATTCATTTCTGGTTGATTATAGTAGGTTTTTTGATTATAAACTACTTCCTTAATGAATCAGGGGATGATTTAATGTTTTATCAAAATTTTAATATATAAAAGAGTGTATAGATACAAAATCTTGTAATTTATAATCTAATTTTGAGTCAATGATTAAAGGACCATCTATGACAATATTTAGAAAACTATCAATGTATTCTCACATTCCCATTAACTGATGAGTTTTATAACCTTTATCTTCAAAATTGAATCAAACTATAAAGCCCTTCATGCATTACCTATCATGTTTATTTCCATAATTATTATGTGTTAGAAAATATTACCTTCCCATCATCCAATTTTTCATATTACGTTTTACATGGAACTCACATTTCCTCTTCTTCTATTAGTTTACACTGAAAATATAAGGATTTGAAAACTCATTCACTATATCAATGGAACCTATCACTATCTATTCATATGATGATTTTTTTAGAAATTAATTCCCCTTTAATAATTAATTTTAAATAATTAATCTATATTTTTTAAGGATTGTGTACAAAATCCAAAGTGTGGCTAACTAACTTTATGGGAATACTATAAAGATTAGTAGAAATCACTTAGAGGAGGGGGGGGGGGTAAATCACTGATTAAAATTCCATTTTAGGTTTCTTTTAGAAATAACCTTCACCACAAGAAAAAGTGATTATTTATATTATTATTAAAATATCTCTCACACATATATTGAAGGAACAATATATTTTCAGAAGGTTAACCTCTCAATATGATAATGCTAATCCTTAGCATGATCCTGATTCACTTGATAACATATGATCCACTAGTTTCATTATTTGGATTACAAATGAGAAATATTTATCCTTGAAATTTTGAAACAAAAATTCATCCCAACTATTATTAATTTCTCCTAGATAGATACAATGATATATAAAATTATTTCCAATAATAATCGAGTCTTCATCTAGATAGTACCTATATCGAGTTGTCAGTATGATATATCTCCTCCTACTTACACAATAGTCAGTATATTCTTCTTCCTCTCACTTTATATCTCTGATATAATCTATGAATATTTTTTAGTGTATAATTTCATCCATTATAATATTTTTTGAGAAAAAAAATATTACATATCTTTGATCAATGATTTACTTCTTTGAAATTCAAAATTCAAAATCAAAATTAAGGTACATAACTATTTTCACTGCTTTCAACATCTTATATTTATTCCAAATTATTTCCTCTTCTTTTTTTATTTAATATTTCTATCTAGGTGAAATATGTGGTGAAATAGTATGCATTGTGATGTGGAAAAATAGTTATCCACAACTATAACCTCATTCTTCTTCCATCATGGTGCAATGATCTTCTTCCGGAATTGAACACTCATCTAACATTTATCAAATAAAAAAACCCCCATTGTGATATTTCAATAAATTAAGAACAAAAATATTATTGGACTAATTTGAATATCTCAAATTATCTTTAATTTTTTAGAATAATTCATGGCATATGTCAAGAAACCCAAAAATTAAGCCTGATAATCTTTTTATCTCAAAAATCACTCTTGCGATGTGGGGAAATGACTATTATAATGATGGTAAAACACTCTTATGGTTGGTAAATTGAATCTTATAGAGTTTTAATGACACTTGTAGAGTTTTCCATTTTATAACAATTTAAACTTCTTTATTCTGAATGAACCTTGAAAAAAATTCAACGACACTTTTAGAAATACCATGACCCTTATGAACTCACAATGACTCTTATAAAAAGTCAATGGGTATAATCCTTTTACAATATTAAATTCACTAAATAATCATATAAAGATAATATAAACCATACAAAAATCAGATCACTATTTTGGAAATTAGTATATTTCATTCATTTTTTGAACTCCACACACTAAAATATTGAATAGACATTAAGAAAAAAATAAAATGACTCTTATGGACCCTAAAATGGATCTTATGAAGGAAAACAACTCATATAGAGTTCAATATGACTCTTAAAATCTAGTCATGCATTTTATTTATATTTTACGATATCTGATCTGGATCATTATTATGAAAATTTGACAAATCCATTTTTGTTTCTGAATATTCTCAATTCCAAATACAATTCCAAAAAACTTTCAAAAGAAATTAAAAACCACTTCTAAACACATTTAAACTTCTCAATAGACTTCTAATCACCTTAAATACATTTATTTAAGTGATATTTAATATGATTTATTCATTGGATACAAACTCGAGCACAATAACATTTTAGATCCATATTCAATTATTATTTTGTAGAAGAAATATCATATTCTAGTTGAAGCCTTATCACAAGTATATTTAAATACTAACATATTGATCTCAAAAATACTCCCAAAATATCAATATATATATATATAATATCTCTTTATATTAATAAACCACCCATTTTTATTTTGTTTTCAACTAATGAATGTAAAACATGTCTAAATTTATTATCCTTAATAATGATCATTATTTAATAATTCTAATCCAACATGAGTGAACGTGGTGTAGAAAAAAATATTATTCCAAAATACTACCATGCTATCCAAAATAGTTAATTATTTAAATTTATTCAATATTTTTGATACCACTTATGATGCCACTTGAGAATAACCCTTATTTTCTTCCACTTCTGATTTTTTCAAAGAACGAGTGAATAAAAAGTCCTTTCATACAGGCTGAAAAACCAAGTTAAAAAACTTTACAATATGAATTCAAAACATTCCACTTTTAATAACACTCTTTAAATAAATTATCCCCTGAAATAATAGATCTCTCCCCCATTTAGTAAAGAACATTTATTTGGATATCACTAAATATGTTTTAGACACTTAATAAATACATATAGTAAGTACATAAAGGAATAAATTCTAATGATAATTATGTTATCTTCCTCTAAATTTGAAAAAATTATCCAAAGAACAATTGAAGGAGGGGTAGATTCACTATACCTTATCCTTGGGAGGAATGAGGCTGAACTCCCATCCACAACCACAATTTTTAAAAACCATCCTTCAAAAATGGTTTAATGGACACATCATCTATTTGATTCTTTATTTGAATAAATTACATATTCAACACATTATAACCCCAAAATCATTAATGAAGTAATATTTTATAAAATTTTCCTTTGATCATGAATATTGAAAATTATTTCTTCATAAATTGATAGCACTTTAATTATCACAATCCATAATAAATGATAACATGAATTCCACCTTGATATCTTCCAACTTATTCCTTATCCTAATTAATTGTGTTATAGATTGAGTTACAAAAAAATTCCACATTAAAAGTAATCTAGTTCATAGAACATTTTTTATTTGTGTTATAGTATGGACACATTTCACCCAAAAAGAATAATCCATTAGATATAGACCTTTTATCATCTATACTTCTAGCCTAATATATATTAGTATAACCAAACACATCAGTCTTTCCACTATTTTCATAATTTATTTCATTGTCTATCATTCCATTTATATATTTAATAATCCTCTTTCCAACCATGAAATGATACTCCTTTAGTGAACTTTGATACCTAATATATAATGTAACAATATATACAACATCCTATCTTGAAATAGTTAAGCATATAAAAGTTATAATTATATCCTCAAATTATCTTGGGTCATCTTATTTTATTTAACATCTTTTCATAGTTTGGTTACCATTTATATAATGGTATAAATTTTTTTTGAATCCTCTATTCCAAACTTCTTTAGAAGTATTGAGAATAATTCTCTTGAGAAACAATGATGTGATATTCCTCTTGATAAATTTTTATATCTAGAAAATATCACGTTTCTACAAGAATGAAAATTTAAAACAAATTCATTATTTACAATGAAAACTCATTCCAATTCCCTTATTCATATACATAAAAAATTAAAACATCTACATAGATAATAATGAGTGATTCATCTTTAACAACTTTAATATTAATATTGTTGTTTAATCTTCCATGTTTAAAATTCAAATTCTTCAAGAAAGTATCTATCTTGGAATACCATTATCTTGGGACTTATTTTGACCCATATAAATATTTTTTGAAAATAAAAACAAAACTCTCATATCCACCCAAAATAAACCACAAGGTTTCTCAAAACAGAATTACTCTCCCAACACTCCACTGAGAAAGGTAGGTATGACATCAATTTGGAAAATCTTGTATTGAATTTGTGATATAATATAAATAAATACCCTAATTTTATTTAGTTTAGAAACTCATGAAAAAATATTATCAAAATAATTTCATTCTACTTATGAGTACCCTTTTTACACAACTATTTCCTTATTTATTAAAACCACTGCCTTTTTATTTATCTTTTTTTGAAACACCCACCTCTTTCCAGTAACATTTTTTTCCATCTTGGGTATTAAAAACAAAGTTTCATTTTTTTATACCTGATATAATTATTAATTCAAATAATTTACCCACTCATGATTCTCCAATTCCTTGTTTAAATCTCTTGGTTCAACTTTTAAAAACAGTGATATATGTGTTTGGGTCCTCAATGTTATTCTATTATGAACTTATCATCCTTATTCTCTACTGATATTTTGGATCTACAATTTATTTTCCTCCAAGGATAAAATTAGTGGGGTTTCTATCCATAAATATATATGGTTGGATCACCATCTTCACTCTATAATTATTCTAAACTTATATTTTTTTTAGAAACCTCTTCCTGATTTTCAATAAAAACAACTTTATCATCAGTTATGGAACTTACTTCTTGATGCAAGTTGTCATTTTTTGAGTATTCTTACCATTGGATATGAACTTTAAATAAATTAGCTATATCTCATAACTAAATTGAGTCACATGGTGTGATATTCATGAGATGAAAATCATACCATATTATTGGAATAAAATTATAATAGAGGCTTTCCAATTATATTTTATAATATGATTATGATTTACAATTCACTGTATGAGATACATGAATTATCCACATCAACTCCCACATGGTTTTTTATTCTGTTTTAATTCATGATATGGATTATTTAATGAATTCACATTATTCATTAAATATTATAGAGAATGAACACCCAAAATTATGTAACACATAGGTTCCATGAGATATAACTTGCTTCATCTGAGATGGAATATTATCTTCATTAAATGAAGATCATTAGGGTGCCTTTAAAAGGATGTGATCCATATCTGAATGGATAGTACCGTTCTATGAAAATAATTCTGAAGATATATTCCTTTCCATATATTTTTTCATCAAGAATATTTAAGGATTTATCACCCCTCTTGGTTTATGGAAATCCTCATTTTATATATTGGGATAGAAAGGCTGATGGATTACCTGGAGAGGTCGTAATATTCGGTAAATTTCTTTAGTGGTATTTATCAACCATTTTCTATTATAGAAGGAAGATGCAATCCACTACAAATGATTTACATGTGTGAAGTTTCTTTATATTCCCTTCACATTAATCCTTGAAGATAGATCAAGACATTATATAGGATTGTTTCCCTCACTAAAGAGAATAGGATGATCCCCTGAAATCCATCAGTTGTATGAAATCATTTTTCTTCAAGGATTTTTCATGTTAAATTCATTGATTTTTAATAAACATATATCATATTGTGTTTATAGTAATATCATATAATATATCACATAGAAAAGCTTCAATTTTAGTTAACCATAGCATATTATTAACATATAATGCAATTTATGATATATATATGAAAACCATTAGTTTGAATTACAATGTATAATATGAAAGGATATTGTAAAATAAATATCATCCCTAGATTTTAGAGTGATAGAGTGTCATAGTTTATTTATGATATCCCTTATTTCATAAAATATGGTTTAGGATATATAATATAGCATGTTGTATTCTATGATATTAATTGTAGCATAAAATTTAGATATTTCATATAATAAAATATATAGGCAGAACTACCTATCTCCAATATCAGTAATATTTTTTGAGTGATATTTAGTAATAAAATTTTACATTCTTAAAAAATGTTAAAACTTTTATTTTTGAAAATTTTAATTACGGTTTATAAATTTTTTATAATGTATAAGTATTATGCATTATAAAATGGTATTAATTCATACCTAAATAAAATATGGAAAATTTAATATTTATTTCATCTAATTTAAAAAAGATGAATTGTTCATTTGTTAGTTTATTTCATCATATTGTTCATATTTATAAATTTTTTATATAATGTGAATAATTTTTTTGCTTAAAATTATATGATAAATTTATTTTAAGAGATATAGCCTCAGATTGAATATTAGGATCGACTCTATAATATTTAGTTATCATCTACCTTGAACTTAATTTTTTAGAGTTATAAGCTTGAGATTATTTTATAGATATATTTTGTTCGTATTAGGTGTTAGAGATAGCATTAATTAAATTATCTCTTGAGTAAATTCTCCTTGAGGAGAGGGACTCAGGGTCTGACTACCCATATGTCTTGACCCGTCCCCTGGGGCCCATACTGTGACGACCCAAAGCTCACCTACCATAGTCTAAGGGTTGGAGACTAGCACTGAGAAGGCATATCCCAAAAAAATGGTAGGAAATTTCCTAATTACCTATACACATGAAAATTACTCCAAGCCATAGATACTGGAAAGTGAAAAAACTAAGTAAAGAAATAAAAGGTAATACGATAGAAAACTAAAGGAAAACATGGAAAGAATACAAACACAACTAAAATAGAAAAGTAAAAGTACAAGTCTCTTGAACTCCTCTCGGCAGAAAACCCTACCTAAAGGGTAGGTAAAGAAATAGCAGTCTGAAGTCATAGAAGAACATCTCATTTTTCAGGTCACTCTAAGTACCACCTGGCCCTGGTCCACCGAGGGATCTATCAAAGAATCTATCATCTACACAAGACACGACATGTGTGGGTAAATTTCATGTAGGCTGAGCAAAACGATACTCAGTAGGGACCCCAAACCACCAAGCTATACCAAAAATCAATACAAAAATCATACTACCATATAGGTACACGAAGTGTAACCTATAAGAAGTAAAGTCAAGAGAGTCACTAGATTCACCCCACAAAGGTATAACATAAATTATAGAATGAAAGAGTGTCAGTCATAATGATGAATATCTTATACTGCTGAGGGACACATACCCGATGAATCACCATGGTCTTCGGGGCCACTGAGGTCCGCTCGTCTGTTGGGCCACTGAGGTCCGCACGTCAATTGGGCCACTGAGTTCTGCTCGCCTGCTGGACCACTAATGTCTACTCATCTTCTGGGCCATAAAGGTCTGCTCATCTGTTGGCCACTGAGGGCCACTCGTCTGCTGGTCCACTAAGGTCCACTCTTCTGTTGGGCCACTTAGGTCTGCTCTTCTTCTTGGCCACTGAGGTCCCCTTGCCTGCTAGGCCACAAAGGTCCTCTTGTCACTAAGGTCTACTAGTCAACTGAGGTCTTCTCATCTTTTAGAACACCGAGGTCTGCTTGTAGCATGCCTGATTACTGGAGAATCTGATTCTCAAGCCATCAGTCATATTTCAACTTCAACAAAAGTTCAAATAGATATTTTCAAAAGGACCATCTCATCTCGAGGGTCCCAACACCGCAAAAAACTTTTCAATCAGACACATGGTTTGGATGATATGTCCATTTTACTTAAAAGGGTCCATTGGGGTTTGGGTCTCGTCTGACCTAATCCGACAAGGCCAGGGGTCCCCTGAATCGACCCAGGTCATACCTGACCCAGATCTGACCTAGTTTGTCCATCCCCAAGGTCCAGGCCCATTGGGCCAAGGGTCTAACCAGCCAAGATGCCCAGAATCCCAGTCCCCTTCCTCTAGGCATGCCCGTACTGGCAGGTTAGTTTCTGTCTAGCCAGGACACCTAGTAGCTCGGTTAACCCTCTGAACCAGCTCGTGCTGGCGTGCATGTTGAATCTAGCCTAGATTTTCTAGGTGCCAAGTATGTTCCACATCATGTGGTTGTTCACCTCCTTGCAGGTAGTCCGTTAACCATGTGCCATTGCCCTACCGCGACTCGCCCTGGCCGCGACCTGCTGCCACCATGGCCTACTATGGCCGCAACCTGCTGACACCGCCCATGGCTCTGCCACGAGCCTCCTCTACTGGAGCGTCACATCACCAGAGTGTTGTTTCCCACGCATGGTACTCTTGTTCAGGACTTTCTATCACTGCCGCGTCTCGCTTGGCCATGGTATTCCATCGCCGCCATGGTCCAATTGGCTACAGGTCTCCCTCCACCACCGCTGGGTTCCATATCAGTAGTCATTCACCCGACATCACCGTATCCCTCAACCTCATGCCCATGTTGATCCAACACTATGGTCTTTCTTGGACCATGGTTTCTTTCATGTCATAAATAATAGAAGAATAGGTTGGAGTAGAAGGACACACAAGGAAAAAATGAAGGATAGAACACAACCTTTTTTTTGTGTCGGCATGAGTCATACTTGTTAGGAGTTTAACAAAGGATAAAAAAACATGAATCCAACTTACCATAAATTCCTGCATGAAAAATACCATTCATTCATAAAAAATCAAACCACGTGTCAATTTTTTAGCAAATTGACCCACGTTATTCATTTAGAAAGGAAAAACAGGGGAAAGGTAATCACTTAGAAATCAACCCCTACCTGGGTTTGGATTGATCAATAATGAAGGGTGAATATTTCATTCACCGTTCGTTAATCCACCTACTTTTTAGCTGAATCTATTTGTTGATCAGTCGTCATTATTCATTCTTCTCCTCTCGTCGCTCGCTAACGAATTTCCTCTAAGGTTTTAGGGAAAACTCCAAGATACCCCTGATTGCGTATCTCTGTTAATCAACTTAATAGATGATTTTTTTTTCAACATTTCTATTACACTGATTCACCGTGTCGTTATGCTATTTCATTTATGAAATGAAACAATTGCCTCATCATTGCATTGCAGCAAAATTTTTTCAAATAAAATAAACTTTTTAAGTTTAATTTATTTTCCGTTAAATCTCCCAAAAATTAACTTTTACTCTCATCCCGCACTGGTCGAGGTTAGGCCTTGCCTAAGGAATTCACACCCTCATAAACTCAATGGTAATATCAATTTCCAATTTGAGTTACTGTTTATGAGTGATCATAAATAAAATAATCATTATTTTATTATTGTATTTACAGAAACATTCCAAAAAATACTTTCCACAGTTGGCCCGTGCTGGACAATGTTAGGCTCTGCCTAAAGAAATCACGCCCTTATGAGCTCAACAGTGGTTTTGGATTTCCAATCCAAGTCACCATCTGTGAGTTATATGGACTTGAAAAATAAAATCATTTTATTAAATTATTTCATTGACGGTTATTCAATTTTTGGGTTTTCTCATTGGAGGCCCGCGCTAACTAATATTAAGTCGCACCTAGGGTAAACTCACCATCTTGAATGCAACAATCCCCTTTAATTTCTGATCTAGGATCCCATTTAAAATTTATTCTACTTTTTTTAGGAAAAAATCTCACACACGCTATTTAAATATTAACCTTTTTTTGAGAGACCATTCCCAGCACGCCAGGCCACAAAATCGCACACCGTCTTAGCACCTGGTCTTAGAATTTTCCTAGAAATTTTCTAAAAATAAAACCTAGAAATCCCAGTCATTACACCATAGGCATGGAGGCTAATTTATTTTTGTAGAAAGGCGAGGGCTTAGATTTCCATCACTCCAAGTTTATTAATATGGATATTTTTGATCCCATATAACTCTATACCATTACATGAAAAATTCATTTAACTCATGTATGAAATGCATTCAGATATGTATGACTATTTCTAGCTTTTGTTTTGGGTAGGTAACACAAACATTTGGGTTGCGTATTGTGTTATACATTAATATAGTGTGAACCAATTAATTTTATTGATGTAATAGGTTTCCAAAACAAAATCATTATAATAATTCTTTCAAAAAGGATTAAAACAAGAGATAATAAATATTTCATGAGATTAAATAGGTTTATATACATGTGGTGTATATTAAACATGTGAGACTTTTAAAGGAAAAATATTAAAATACTAAGTGTGAGATTTCTTCTAAAGAAGTACATATCAAGAAATTGATTATCCAATTTAGTAGTTTCACACTAAAGTAGGTTACCGATCTGTCATCTAGTGTAAGGCATAGTGGTTATAGGTAATCCTAAGGGTTTAGTAATTACATCCTATTATGATATTTGGGTAGCACTTAACTGGGAATACCTAAAGATTAAGATACTAGAAGAATAAAATTGAGTTTATTTTCCATATAATTTATATGGATAAAGAGTTTCCCACTCAACTATCTAAGAATCACAAGTGTTTTGATTGGAATGATTTCCTATATAAATAAATAAATTTATGAGTTTCACACTACAATGGGGTTTTTTCTTAGTCAAATATGGATTTGGGCTCTCTAAATAGATAAGATGTATAATTTCTTAATTTTTAGTGGGAGTAATTTAATTAAAATTCCTCGATGAAAATATATAATACATGATACTCACCCATAGACAAGTCTATATTATAGGTTATGTCATATTAAATGATAATCATATTGAGACCCCTCATAGGTATTCCCTATAGAATAGTTAATTATTGGTATCTAAGATTTAGAATTTATATCAAATAAAGTTTTCATAGAATCTGAATGAGAATGTTATTGAGGTTAATTTCATCAATTTTGACTCATGGGTATTGGAAACCAGGTGTGTGCCACACATTTGGACTGGAAAACCTAAAATCAAAGAGTGGAGGGAATTGAAAATGACTAATTATTATCTTCATGTGATTAATGGATAAATAATTTCTACCTTAGAGATCATCAATTATGGTTTGAAATGTCCAAGAGGATTAGTTCTAGAAGTGGAGAGTTGTTATTATTTTTCCCCAAAAATATAAATTTTATTTCTAGGGATTTTTTGTAAAATAAGGGATTCCCATTTACTATTACACACAATAGTTATTATATATATACAATATATATATATAATAATATTTTTTATGGAATTGGGAGTATGATAATTTTTTATATATTCTAGATATGAATAATCCTATTTATAACATTTAAAATAAGAAGTTAAAGGTTGATTATAATCCCACCTATCTTTGGAATCATCACCTTAGACATATAATTGAGAAACACATAAACAAACACCATAGATATGTATTATTGGAACCATTATATTATGTATCATTTTAGAGTTTAAAATATTTTTTATTTGGTAAGGTAACTAAAGAAAATTTTATTGGAAATAGTGATAGTTCTAGTGGAATATTAAATCTAATACATAGTTCTGTATGTATATCAATGAGTACTAATTCTAGTGGTATTTTTAGGTCTATTTCTACTTTTACTCATGACTTTAGTTGGAATGTATATGTTTTTTTATGATAATTAATTATAAAATTTTTTAAAAGTGCAATGAGTTTAAAAAAAATTACAGAATCATATGGGAATGAGTATTAAGATTCCACGATCAGATCGGGGTAGTTAATACATGAGCTATAAATTAATTTACCATCAAAGGGATTGTAGAATAATTTCTCAACTCACTCCTCCTAGATCACCATAGTGGAATGTTGTGTATGATAGGAGGAATCATATCTTTTTAGTCATGGTTCGATTAATGATGTGTCAGTGCGACCTTCCTATTTTATTATGAGGTTATGATCTAGAGGATTTTATATTTCTAATAAATAAAAATCCATATAAAGTTGTTATAAATAAAATATTTGAGATATTTATTTAGAAATATCCCAATTATATATTTTATGATGATTTTAGGATGTAAAAAATTCACATGAAATTTTAATTCTAATAATATTGACTTTAAATATATAGAATTATTATTTGTTGTTCATCCTAAGGAAAACATGGAATATTATTTTTTAAATCCTAATATACATATGATGTGATTATATCATTAATTGGTGTTTTTATTGAGAATAAAAACATAAGTCAAGGATAAAATGGGAGGAAAGTTAATACTTGAAAAGTTAAAGGCTAAAAATAGAATCTTTCTTTATGTATAGGTTGAGATGGTTCCATAAAGAGTTCTAGAAGAAAAAATAACTCAAGTTATATAATAACCTCAAAGGTTTGATAAGATTTGTCAAGATCTTGGGAGGTATGGATTTATCATAGCTAATGATGATAATGTTCATAAATGACGAACCAACTACATACTAGAAGGTTTTTGAGAGTTTTAATTATGAGAAATGATAAAAAAAGGAATATGAAATGGACTCCATATATATTAACCACATATAGAACTTGATGGATCCCCCAGAATGGGTTGGAACCAATAGGGTGAAAGTGGGGTCTCTAAAAGAAAACTATAATGGATAATAGACTGTCAATGTATAAATCAAGCCTAATTGAAAAATGATGCAATAATATTCATGGTATTGAATATGAAGATACATTTTCAACAGTTTTGATGATAAATTCTATTATGATATTTCTCACCATAACAACTTACCTTGATTTTGAGATATATAAAATGGATGTAAAAATCTCTTTCATTAATGGAAATTTATTCGATAAAATGTATATAATAAAACCCAATGTTTTCTGTTTTAAATGATACTAATATGGTATATAAGCTATAATAGTCCTGTTATAAGTTAAGAAAGGATTCTAAGAGTTGGAATATCCAATTTTATGATGTGATCAATGAATTTGGTTTCATAAAATTCCTAAATGATTCTTGTGTAAACAAAAATATTGGTTAGATCATAGTGTTGTTTCAAATAATGTTTGTTAATGAAATAATACTTATTAGAAATGAATTCCAAAAACATCACTTGGTGAAGTTGTGGCTCTGTAAATGATTATCTATTAAAGACATGGGTTAAGAATCTTATATACTTGGTATGGAGATCTATAAAAATAATTCTAAGTGGTTTCTTGGACTCAGCCAGGACACTAACATTTTTAAAGTGATAAAGCAGTTTAACTTGGTGAATTTAATGAAGGGATCATTACTACTGTTTCATGGAATTAATATTAGAAATATCCATGAACCATATATGGGGCTAGAATGTATTGATATAATTCCTTATGCATCTTCCATAAGTCCTATCATGTATTCCATGCAGTGTACTCAACCAGTTGTCACTTATGATCATAGTATTACTTCTAGATACCAATATAATCCTAGTTAGAGTCTCTATATTGATGTGATAAAAATTCTTAAGTACATAAGAATGAATTTTTTTTCTTTATTTTTATAGGATAGGATTATAATTTTTATAGGTATACGTAGATGTGAGTTTCTAATATGACAGATATGATATGAAATATCAATCTAGTTTTGTGTTTTTCTTGAATAATGTAGATATCAGATGGTAGAGTTAAAAACAAGACACCATAGAGAACTCAATGATATATGTGGTGTAAGTCAATGCATCATATGCTTTAAAATAGTATATTTGTATTAGTAATTTCATCCTTGAACTATAGATAGTTCCAAGCATTAAGATAGAAATCATGTTTTTCTATGAAAATAATGGAGCTATCACTCAAGACAAGGAACCTAATTTGTATAAAAATACTATACTAATCCTTCATAAATACCATCTCATATAATAGATCATTGAGATGGGTGATGTTAGGATCATTTTAGTGGCTATATATGATAGTGTCACATATAAATTTAATAAACTATTATCATAGTATAAGCAAAAGGTTCATGTATAGTCTCTTGGTATATGATACATAAGATATTCATGTAATCGTTGAATAATACATTATGTATTTATAATAAAGGATATACCCATTTATCATTCATTCATGTGTGATGTAATTTACTTTATATGGATGGTAGAATGATAATATCCACCTAAAGTATGATTTTTTATCCCTAATTAATGATCATTATGGAGTAGTATTGGTGAGATGATATTTTAAGATTATCCTGAGTAGTGGGATCATGAGATAATACGTAGAGACTAATTATTTAGACTAAATGGCCAAATATATCCCATGGAACGTGATATATTCATCAACATAATTAAGGTTTTCTTCTTTTTATAAATCCTTATTACATGAAGTTAGAAAGATACCTTGAATAAGAACCTTCATACTTTGATATGTTTATTGTGTAAATCATTATGAATTAGATAATAAAGGGGTGGTAGGGCATGTTGCTGATCATGTTATCTGTTGGACTATGACCAAATAATATTTTTCCACTCATATAATGAGTAAAGACATCTATCCCTTGATTAAATTAGACTGAAGAAATACATTTCCTTGCTTAGGAGAGTCAAATGAGATGTGATTAGCTACTTAGATGAGGGGCATGTGGTGCTCTCATCCACTATATGAATGAATTGTGATGTATTCATTGAATAGTTGAGTCTTTTTAACAGAATCAAGAAAATATGAGATGAACTATACTAGATTGACATTTTCCATGTCTAGTTATCACAAGATGTCATGAGAAAAAATATTATGTTAGTATACATATAATGTATATGATAAATAATAAGGGGGATTTTTTGGGGATATGTAAGTATTTTTGATAGAGATCACAATAGATCCATTAGTTTCTTGAGTAGAACTAACTCTTTTCTAGAGGCTACTATTTTCTTACATCTATGAAATATGGATTTTTTTTTCAATTCTAGTAAGGCCCACATGGTCACATATTTAAAACTGTAGATAAGGATTTAGTTTTTTAAAAATGTTTGTTCCAAAATGAAGCGAGCTTGATAAACTCTATTGAAAAGTTTTTTGGGTGGATTAACAAGAGTTGTGATGTTTTTTTATTAATTGCATATGGATTTATGCACAAGTGGGATATTTTTATATATTCACTTAAAAGATTTAGTCATATTTTATGACTGACATGAGTCACATGGTACAATATGTATGAGATGGATATTGTAACATATGATTAGTATAAATCATAATAGAGGCTTCCACCTATGTCATATCGTACTATTATGATTTACAATTCCCTACATATGATGAATGAATCATCCACATCCTCTTCCACATAGTTGTTTTTATCTTTAATCCATGATGTGGATTATTTAAGTTATTTACATCATTAATAAAATATTCTAATGAATAAATAAACAATGAAATGTAATGCATGAGTTCTATAAGATAAAACCTGATCTGTTTCAGATGAAATATTTTCCTTATTAAATAAATAGTGTTATGATTATTGCAAAAAGATACAATCAATATTATATTGGGAACTATCATTCCATGAAAATATTTTTAGAGATCTCCTCTTACTTGTAGAATCATTCCTCATGAAAATTGAAGGAGATAAAACACCTCTTGTTGTATGGTAACCCTTTGGTTATGAAATAGGATCCAAAGGCCGATGGATTACATAATAAATTAGGATATATAGTTCTTATAATTCAATGATCTTCATCAAAATTATTTCTTTAAATAAAAAAGTTGGAATCCATTTCACTTTATTTACAAATACAAAGATTGTTCATAAACCCTTTCACTTTTTTCTTTGAAGATAGATCAATCCATTATGTGGGATTTT
The DNA here is from genome assembly GCA_963277665.1 of Viscum album. NCBI lineage: Eukaryota > Viridiplantae > Streptophyta > Magnoliopsida > Santalales > Viscaceae > Viscum > Viscum album. The sequence goes on along the minus strand of OY728127.1, from coordinate 1,325,817,758 downwards.
TTCTATTTATAAAGATCAGTGGATGATCCCCTAAAACCCATTACTTGAGCCTTCACATAAATGGTATAAAAAATATTTCTTATCACGTTACTATAATAATGTTATCCCTTACATTTAGAGAATAACCTCAGAAAATAACATAAACACCTATATTCTGGAAATTCCAATGATTTTCACCTTTCAATTTGATTACACAAGGTATATTAAACACCCTTAAATATTTGAAATCTAGGGACTTATTATAATATATATTTTATGTTGATATATTTGAATTTATTATATAAAAATGATGATTTTGAATGTGAACTGCTATACTGATATATTATCTCCACAAATACTGATAAGTTTAAAACTTAATCAATACCACTTACTGACTGAATTCACTCTATAAAAAATAACCAGACTAATTGATGACTAGGCCTCAAGTGTACCTCTCCATATTCTAGTGGTTACTAAGTAGCAACAGGGTCCTTGGGTGTGTGTATGGGGATATTATTCCCTTATATCAGAGTATGAAATTAGTTTAACTTACAAAACTCCATCCATAGTAGTAAATAAATAGAGTGTTGAAGAAAAAAATATAAACAAGTATGAAATATTCAAATGAAGTAGAATCCTAAAAAACAATATCATACATACACCACTTATCACCCATTGGTCTAATAATGTATATAGGAGTATATAAAATAAAAAATAATAAAAGAATATGGGTCTACTGTGGAATTCAAGCTGAGAAACATAACTAATCTCCATTACACTATCGAGCTCCTCTAGACCGATCATAAGAATCCACACGATCTTATAGGTAATTGACCTTAAACATTACATAATATAGTAAATAATTTTATAATTCACTTTCTTACATTCCCAAATATCTTTTCAGTTTAAAATTTTAGGGAATTAGGAAATATTTTATACATATAAACCCACAATCATTCCATGTGGGTAATACTAAAATAGTATCCATTTCACTCATAATATAAAAGTTTTTAATAAAACATGGAATATTTTCATGAAAAATATTCACAACATTCAAATTGGATTATTATTTTCTCTCAACCATCCTTAAAACCTTTGAAAAATATTTTATAACTTGGTATGAGCACAAAAATCTTAGTATGTTATATAAAATAAAAATTAACTGTTAGTACTTGAATACTTATAAACATATGAAATCATTTTCACAAGATATACTTATCACCCTTAGAGTATCATATAATAACTTTGTGAAAACATGATATTTCTATAAAACATAGAAAAAATAAATAAAACCATATAGGTAAAATAGGTAATTACATACTTGATATTGTAACCCTTGAGACTACCATATGATTTTTAACCCTTACGAGTACCTTTTAATACAACCCTCATAGCTACCTTACGATGTTACCCTCATGGATACCATATGATGAAACCATTGTTTTCACACTTGGAATTACCATTAAAATAAAATTCCAACATACCCAATGAATTGGAGGGTGATTATAAGGCCCCGGCCTTAAACCTTACTTAATCTTGAGTTATAACAAGATTACACATTGAGGATATTTTCAGGTTTAGAGTTTTAGAGAATTAGATCATAAAACATGCATTACACTCCACATTTAAACAAAGTGGTTACATAAAAGATAATATTCATTTTTACCATCAACGAAAACATATTTAAAATAAAACATGGATTCTTTCTTGACACTTCCTTGACACTATCATCATATCATGTACCATTCCCTTGACCTATGAAAAACATTTCAAAAACATGGGATGAGCATAAAAAGCTCAGTAAGGGTTATAAAAATATGTAAAGGAAACATGAGTACATATATACATAAGAATTAAATCATAATATACCCATAAAACATAAGCACTTTAACATACCTCATAAAATCATGAATAAATCATATAAATCATAAGACATAAAGGTAACTTGAGGCATTCATGACATTCTTACATAAGGAGTAACCCTCTTGGTTACGTTTGGAATACCCATCACAGTATATTACCTAAATCCCTTCAGATAAACCTTAACGTTTAACTCCTTCGCATTACCCAATGCATTGGAGAGCTATATCGGGCTCACCTTCCCTTAGTTTATCACGGAACCACCCGTATTCATAACAATGCCCAAGAACCATAACTTAATCGTATCACATAATACATGCATAAAGGAAACATAACATTTCCACTTATCAATCACAAGATATCAATAAAACACATTGATATAAAAACATTATGAAAACCATTTTATATACAAACATAAAAGAAAAGTAAAACATGGTATTTATTTTTCATTTAAAAAAAAGTTATGGCCTGTAGAGGATGCTGAATCTGAAATAATGGTCACGGCGGAGGAAAAGTCGTTGTCGCCGCATACGTACGAAAAAAAACATTCACTTTTTGTCATTTAGTAAATGCTTCATATAAAATAGATTCCTTTTGAATAAACATAAAAGTCAAAGGGGTTTATACACCGTATAAAATAAAGTTGTGTATAAAAAAAATCTGCCTCAATGAAAAGAGATTGAGACGAAGTCCCATACAAAGATCATTTTTTTTAATAAAATAGATCTATTCTGTCTATTCACTATAATTACACATAAATAAAGTACAAATATAAAATCGGACATAATAATATCAGGACATAATTTGAAAGTAGGAGATTAACCCAAAGAACAGAGATTGGGTTAAGAAGTTCCCTTACCTCGTGTCCGACTTGACTCGATCGTTCTTTAACCTTCTGAATAACAAAATTGAGTTAATTTATACTTTCTTGAGAAAATTTTTCAAGTTCATTATTCCTTTTATATCACTTATTACAATGTTATGAACACTATGTTATTATTTAAGTTAATAATGTTCGTTTTGTTGATCATTGGTACTTGAGTCAAAAATAAACTCTTTATAATTACAAGTTTGTTCATGAGGTAAAATATAAATTATATCCAGAATTATATTCATTATGTAGATATCATATATATCATTTATATCCATTATATACATTCATTTATAATATTACATAACATTTAGTGGTAAGAAATGAAATGCACCGTTCATGGAGACGGTAAGCCCTACGTACGCATGAACGCTACTTCCATTTCTATTTTGTATTTAATGGAATGAAATAATACTTACATAAATATATATTATAATTTCAGTATAATATCATATATAATATTATTAACACTATCCTTTATACGTCCCACATATGGCATTAACGAATCAAATCACTTTGAGGGGGCGGTAGTCCGCACTTCCTAAAATAAAGATATCACATTTACCCATAATGGAAACCAAAAAGGTATTCCATAAATAAAAAATAAATAAGCTTAAGTAGGACATAAACATATTATATATCATATATAAATATAGTTACATCTTAATGTCCACCTTTTAAGGTGTTAAAAGAATATTGAACAATCATCATTTCATGAGGTAGAAATTCACCATCCATAGAAACAGTATGTTATTTAACCATTAGATGTAGGTCTGTGTAAGAGTAGCTCGAATAATTCTTATAAAAAAATCCTAGTATATTTAATATACTGTATTTGTTACAAAAGAAATTAATAAAAAGAGTTTAGGGGGTTCGAGAAGCAAAATAAAACAAAAGAACACAAGTGAAGACATTACCTTAAAATCGGATAATTCTTTTTGATTTGAGCTCAAAGGCTTCCTTGGGAAGACTTATGCCCAAAGTGAGGCTTCAAGGAGTAATATAGGGATGTGGAGAGAAAAAATGGGCAGGGGTTGGCCGAGCCAAAGGCTTTAGAGTTGTGGGTAAGGTGGTAGAGGTGGGGGCCTTTTATAAGAGAAGAGGAGGGGCACTCTTGGAAAGGTATGAAATGTTACTTTATTTTCAAATGAGTTTCGGATTTTAAAGGTCCCAAATTAATGTATTTTGAGGATAAGGTGATAAGGGTTAGAAATATACTCATACAATTTGTTTTTTACATGTGTTGGTATTAGATTTTACATTATCTTTTCATTTTATTTAAATCATTAAATAATGAGGTAATCGCTGCATCATCATGATGTCATAAATAATTTAACTTATTTAATGTTTAAAAATTATAAAAAAATACTATGATATAGGAAATATTTTTATATTTCCAATGACTATTTATAGTCAAAAATCTGTCTTGTATAACCCCATGTAAAAATTGTTTTAGTAAAACAATACATGTTTGTGTCATTTTTACTTTTACTTTAAATAAAAGGCATTAATGTCATTATCATACCCAAGTGGCTCCATGGGGTCCAAAAAATCGACCCATGGGTTGTATTGGTCTGGAATGACACATCCAATAATGGTAGGACATGTGTAAAGGTCATTTCATATTATTAAAACATTATTTTTACCTTAAACTACACTAATTACCTCTAATCGCGATTAAAAACTTAAAAGTTACTATTCACCAAAAAATTATTTTAATCTCATTGAACCACATTTTACTTCCTAATTACAACCATGTATGTTGGATTTTTGGAAATTCAAAACACATAGGTGGTAAAATTTCGTTTAAATGAAAAATCAGTTTTTTAAGTACCACTTAGTGATTTCACTATTCATCAAAAATTGAAGTTTTTCAGAAAAATAAAAAAACTTCAGCCTAAGATATATTTGATATTATGAATTCAAAAATTATGTCTATTTTTCAAAATTAAAAACATATAAGTTACAATAATTAATTTAATAATTAATTCCCACTGTTAGAACAAATAGCATGTTTTTATGAAACAATATATATCAAAAGATTGACACTAGTTTAAGTCCAATTTCAAAGTGAAATTAATTCCAATGACCACTATTGGATTAAATGGTAAAAATATATTATAATTTAAATTTAAAACCAATTAAAAAGATAATCTGATTATATAAATAAATTAGATTAAAAAGTGGTTTTGAATTAAAATATAACATTTTTAACTATTCATTAAAAAAATGAACATTATCAGAAAAATACCATAAACATATCCAAAGTAAATTTCAATGTCCCAATCATAAATAATAAGTTTATTTTGACAAATATAGCTTATTAAATTGTCAAAAGTTAGATTTAAAAATGGTTCTCCATCAAAAGGCGGTAAAACAATCTTTTAAAAATATTAGAGTATTTCATGCTTTAGGTTGGATTTATTCTCATTTTAAGCCTCTAAAACACTATCCAATTCATAAATAGACATAGATAAATATATCTATTATTCATAACTTACTTGGGATGTTACATCCTTCCCCCCTTTATAAAATTGCGTCCCCGCAATCTATTTACTTATCGAATAAGTGGGGGTATTTATCCCTCATAGCATTTTCAGATTCCCACGTTGCCTCTTCAACCATATGGTTTTTACAAAAAACCTTTACCTAGTGAATTACCTTATCTCACAACACTTGTTCCCTTCGGTCAAGAATCTGGAATGGTTGTTCTTTATAAGAGAGATTCTCTTCCAACTGAACTACCTCTGGGCTCAAAACATGAGATGGATCTGGCATATACTTTCTCAACATAGAAACATGAAAAACATTGTGTACCTGAGATAAACTCGGAGGTAAAGCCACTCTGTAAGCAACTGATCCAAATCTCTCCAGAATTTCATATGATCCAATGAAACTTGGACTCAACTTTCATTTCTTACCAAATCTCATCACACTTTTCCATGGTGAAACTTTGAGAAAAACATGATCACCTACCTCAAAAGAGAGATCCTTCCTCCTATTGTCTGCATAACTCTTCTTCATGCTCTGAGCTGTTCTCATGTGTTTCTTTATCAGCTAAACATTTTCTTCCAACTCTTCTACCAATTCTGGTACCATCAACTTCCTTTCACCCACTTCATCCCAAAAATCTGGAGTTCGACACCGCTTCCCATATAATGCCTCAAATGGTTCCATCTGTATACTGGAATGAAAACTGTTATTATAAGAAAACTCAACCAAAGAAAGATGTTGGTCCCAACTTCCCTGATAATCCATCGAACAAGCACGTAGCATATCCTCCAAAGTCTGGATTGTTCATTCTGACTGCCCATCTGATTGATGATGAAAATCTGTACTAAAATTTAATTCAGTACCCAACAACTTCTGAAGGCCGTTCCAAAAGTTAGAAGTAAACCTGGGATCACGATCAGATATAATGGATAGGGGAAATCCATGAAACCTGACTTTGTCTTTACAATACAATCGAGAAAGTTGACCTAGAGAGAAAGTATCTCGAATAGGAAGGAAATGAGCAGATTTAGTCAAGCGATCAATAATAACCCAGATTGCATTATTACCTCAAGATGTATTTGGTAATCCCAAAACAAAGTCCATGGATATATTTTCCCATTTCCACTCTGGAACTGGTAAAGGATGAAGCATCCCTTTCGGTAACTGCCGCTCTAATTTAACCTACTGACAAGTCAAACACTTCACTGTAAAATCAGAAATATCTCTTTTCATTACATCCCACCAGTAATAATCCTGCAGATCTTAGTACATCTTAGTACCTCCATGATGAACTGAAAATGGAGAACTATGAGCTTCACATAACAACTCTCTCTTCAACTATGAATCACAAGGCACACACAATCTCTTCCCAAATCTCAAAACACAATCATTATCAATGTTGAATTTAGGCAACTTACCCTTCTGAACCAGCTCTACCTTTTTCTAAAACTCGCTGTCTTGCTTATGTACTTTCTTGATTCTGTCTGATAGAGAAGATTTCACTGATACCTAAAACAAAATAGAAGGACATCCCGCACCAACAACTTTTCTGCCAAATTTCATCAAATCCTTAACCAAAGGATCACGTTCCAAATGCAACATTGTTAATGAAGCATTACTTTTTCGACTCAAAGCATCAACCACTTTATTTGCTTTTCCTGGATGGTAATGAATTATACAATCATAATCCTTGATTAATTCTAGCCATCTCTTCTGTCTCATGTTCAATTCTTTCTGAGTTAATATATACTTTAAACTTTTGTGATCAGTATATATTTTACACTTTACTCCATACAAATGATGCCTCCAAATTTTTAGAGCAAAAACAACAGCAGCTAATTCTAAATCATGTGTAGGGTAATTTACCTCATTAGTTTTCAACTGACATGAAGCATAAGCAATTACCTGATCATTCTGCATTAGAACATAACCAAGTCCTTTCAATGAAGCATCACTGTATATAACAAACTTACCATTCCTGGAAGGAAGTGCCAAAACTGGAGCATTCACCAATCTTCTTTTCAACTCCTAAAAACAATCATCACATTCTTTTGTTCAGATAAACTTAACACCCTTCCGAGTTAGCTTAGTCATTGGACTAGATAACCGGGAAAAATTTCTAACAAACCTTCAGTAATAGCCTGCCAAACCAAGAAAACTACGAATCTCAGTTACATTTGTTGGTCTTGGCCATTCTTCAACAACCTTTGTTTTTGCAGGATCAACAGTTATCCCATCTTTAGAAACAATGTGACCAAGGAAAGAAATTTGTTGCAACCAGAACTCACACTTGCTGAATTTCCCATACAATTTCTTTTATTTTAAGGTTTCAAAAATAACCCTTAAATGTATTTAATGCTCCTCTTTACTTTTAGAAAACATCAAAATATCATCAATAAAAACAACCAATATTTTTCACCTGAGTCAACTAAGCCATCACTGAAACAAACTGTTTAGTTCTGATTCTAACCATCTCAGGATACTGATTTGAAAGGTCATTTCCCTCTGTATGCCTTCCCAGAAAATCTATTCTGTTTCCTCTATGAAAAACCATTCTTAACACAGAAATATCTTAGGCGAAGCAACATGGTAATCTTTAAATTCTATATCATTTCAATTTGACCATAAAAAAATATTTTTGGATAATCATTTAATAGAATTATAACTCCTAAAGTTATCTAAACCAACCTCTGATACCAACTATAATGCCCCATACTTAAACCATACTTAATCTTGAGTTATAACAAGATTACACATTGAGGATCATTTCAGGTTTAGAGTTTTAGAGAATTAGATCAGAAAACATGCATTACACTCCACATTTAAACAAAGTGGTTACATAAAAGATAGTATTCATTTTTCCCATCAACGGAAACATATTTAAAATAAAACATGGATTCTTTCTTAACACTTCCTTGACACTATCATCATATCATGTACCATTACCTTGACCTGTGAAAAACATTTCAAAAACATGGGATGAGCATAAAAAGCTCAGTAAGGGTTATAAAAATATGGAAAGGAAACATGAGTACATATATACATAAGAATGAAATCATAGTTTACACATAAAACATAAGCACTTTAACATACCTCATAAAATCATGAATAAATCATAGAAATAATAAGACATAAAGGTAACCTGAGGCATTCATAACATTCTTATGTAGGGAGTAACCCTCATGGTTATGTTTGGAATACCCATCACAGTATATTCCCTAAATCTCTTTGGAGAAACCTTAATGTTTAACTCCTTCACGTTACCCAATGCATTGGAGAGCTATATCAGGCTCACCCGCCCTTAGTTTATCACGGAACCACCCGTCTTCATAACAATTCCCAAGAACCATAACATAATCGTATCACATAAAACATGCATAAAGGAAACATAACATTTCCACTTTTCAATCACATGATATCAATAAAACACATTTATATAAAAACATTATGAAAACCATTTTCCATACAAACATAAAAGAAAATTAAACCATGGTATTTATTTTTCATTTAAAGAAAAGTTATGGCTTGTAGAGGAAGCTGAAGCTAAAATAATGGTCACGGCGGTGGAGAAGTCATTGTCGCCGCATACGTACAAAAAAAACATTCCCTTTTTGTCATTTAGTAAACGCTTCATATAAAAGAGATTCCTTTTGAATAAACATAAATTTCAAAGGGGTTTATACACCGTATAAAAGAAAGTTGGGTATAAAACAAAATCTGCCTCAATGAAAGGGGATTGAGACGAATTCTCATAAAAAGATCATTTTTTTAAATAAAATAGATATATTATGTGTATTCACTATAAGTACACATAAATAAATTACAAATACAAAATAGGAAATAATAATATCATGACATAATTTGAAAGTAGGAGATTAACCCAAAGAACAAAAATTGGGTTAAGAAGTTCCCTTACTTCGTGTCCGACTTGACTCGATCGTTCTTTAACCTCCTGAATAATAAACTTGAGTTAATATATACGTTCTTGAGAACCTCTTTCAATTTCATTATTCCTTTTATATCACTTATTACCATGTCATGAGCACTATGTAATTATTTAAGTTAATAAGGGTAGTTTTGTTGATCATTGGTACTTGAGTCAAAAATAAACTCTTTATAATTACAAGTTTGTTTATGGGGTAAAATATCCATTATATCAAGAATTATATTCATTATGTAGATATCATATATATCATATATATCCATTATATACATGCATTTATAATATTACATAACATTTAGAGGTAATAAATGAAATGCACCGTTCATGGAGACGGTAAGTCGTACGTACGCATGAACACTACTTCCATTTCTATTTCGTATTTAATGGAATGAAATCATAATTACATAAAGATATATTATAATTCCAGTATAATATCATATATAATATCATTAAATCTATCCTTTATATGTCCCACATATGGCATTAACAAATCAAATCACTTTGAGGGGGCGGTAGTCCGCACTTCCTAAAATGAAGATATCGCGTTTACCCATAATGGAAACCATAAAGGTATGACATAAATGAAAAATACAGAAGCTTAAGTAAAACATAAACATATTATATATCATATATAAATATAGTGACATCTTAATGGCCACCTTTTAAGGTGTTAAAAGAATATTGAACAATCATCGTTTCATGAGGCAGAAATTCACCATCCACAGAAACGGTATGTTCTTTAACCATTAGATGTAGGTGTGTGTAAGTGTAGCTCGAATACTAATTATAACAACATACTAGTATATTGAAGATACTGGAGCTTTTACAAAATAAATGAACAAAAAGAGTTTAGGGGGTTGGAGAAGCAAAATAAAACAAAAGAACACAAGTGAATACATTACCTTAAAATCGGGTAATTCTTTTTGATTTGAGCTCAAAGGCTTCCTTGGGAAGAATTCTGAACAAACTTAGGCACTTAGAAGTAATATAGGGATGTGTAGAGACAAAATGGGTAGGAGTTGGCCGATCCAAAGGCTTGAGATGTGTGGGTAAGGTGGTAGAGGTGGGGGCCTTTTATAATTGGAGAGGATGGACACTCTTGGAAAGGTATAAAATGTTACTTTATTTTAAAATGAGTTTCGGATTTTAAAGGTCCCACATTGATTTATTTTGATAATAAGGTGATAAGGGTTATAAATAAACTCATCCAATAGGTTTTTGACATGCGTAGGTCTTAGATTTGACATTATCTTTTCATTTTATTTAAATCGTTAAATAATGAGGTAATCGCTGCATCATCATGATGTCATAAGTAATTTAATTTATTTAATGTCTAAAAATTATAAAAAAATACTATGATATAGGAAATCTTTTTGGCTTCCCAATTATTGTTTATAGTAAAAAATATGTCTTGTATAACCCCATTTAAAAATTGTTTTAGTAAAACAATACATGTTTGTGTCATTTTTACTTTTACTTTAAATAAAAGGCATTAATGTCATTATCTTACCCAAGTGGCTCCATGGGGTCCCAAAAATCGACCCATCGGTTTTCTTGGTCGGACATGACTCATCCAATAAGGGTAGGACATGTTTCAAGGTCATTTCATATTATTAAAACATTATTTTTACCTTAAACTACACTAATTACCTTTAATCGCGATTAAAAACTTAAAAGTTACTATTCACCAAAAAATTATTTTAATCCCATGGAACCACATTTTACTTCCTAATGACAACCATTTATGTCGTATTTTTGAAATTCAAAACATAGAGGTGGTAAAATTTCGTTTAAACGAAAAATCAGTTTTTTAAGTACCACTTAGTGGTTTCACTATTCATTAAAAATTGAAGTTTTTCAGAAAAATACCAAAACTTCATCCTAAGCTATATTTGATATTCCAAAATCAAAAATGATTTATATTTTAAAAAATTCAAAACATATAAGTTAAAATAATTAATTTAATAATTAATTCCCGCTGTCAGAACAAATAGCGTGTTTTTATGAAATAATATATATCAAAAGATTGACACTAGTTTAAGTCCAATTTCAAAGTGAAATTAATTCCTACGACCACTATTGGATTAAATGGTAAAAACATATTCTAATTTCACTTTAAAACCAATTAAAAAGATAATCTAATCATATAAATAAATTAGATTAAAAAGAGGTTATGAATTAAAATACAACATTTTTCACTATTCATTAAAAAAATGAACATAATCAGAAAAATTCCAGAAATTTATCCAAAATAAATTTCAATGTACCAATAATAAAAAATAAGTTTATTTCGACAAATATAGTTTATAAAATTTTAAAAAGATATATTTAAAAATGGTTCGCCATCAAAAGGCGGTAAAACAATCTTTTAAAAATATTAGAGTATTTCATGCTTTAGGTTGGATTTATTCTCATTTTAAGCCTCTAAAACACTATCCAATTCATAAATAGACATATATAACTATATCTATTATTCATTACTTACTTGGGATGTTACAATGATATAGGTTCCACCCTTAATTATAAAAAATTCCCAAGAACCATAATCATAAAACAAGAATACATTCACCATAAAAAAATCAATCCTTGAGAAAAATCAATTATTAAAGGAATACAACGCATATACAAAGGAAAATGATTTCATAAAAAATAAATCTGAAATATTTTAAATAAATCATAAAAACTTTACGGATTCATGAATTAGGTAAATTTGGAACATTCAATATAGTAAAAAATATTCCTTTTTATTTAAAAAAAAGAAATTAAAAGAGTATTTTTAAAGAAAATTACTTTACCTCAGGTTTGTATTACTTCAAACATGTTCACACCTCATGAATAATGGTTTTAAGAGTGTTATTAATATATTATAGAACCATATTCATATTTATATGTTCTTATTTGATCTTTTTATGAAATATTTCCATCCATTTATTGATAATATTTCGTTATTTTCATTGTTTTAGTTACATTTATTTCATAATTTCCATCATTGGTTTATTATGTATTTTCATGTTGAATGGAAGAAAAACTCCAGATCCAGAAATAAATGGTATTAATCTGTTTAAAAAATTTTAAATGATACAATATATCATTTTTTATGAAATTAGGATGATTCATTAGATAAAACATCAATTAAAATGGTTTAATTTATTTTTGTGGTTTTAATGACCATCACAACCTTATATCATTTTATTTAAAATAAAGTATATATATTGGTTACAGAACATTATATAGACTATGATATGTATAATAAAATATTTTTTAACCTTGAAAATGGTTTTATGACTATCCTTGAAGGTGGTAATGGAAAATGAAAACACATCATCCATGATGATGGTAAATCGAAGCATTACAGATGATGTTTTCATTTTTTAGAATAAGAGGGGAAGAGAAGATGTTTGATGATGAATATACCATTAAAAAAATAACATTACATTATATGTAAGATAATGTAGTTATTATCCCACTTTCATGAGGGTAAGTGAGGAGATAATAAGAAAATAAAATAAATTTAAAATAAAATAAAAAAATGAATGAGGATTTTACCTCTTGAATTATTCTCCTTGAGAACCTCCTTAAGGTACTTGGTTTGGGAATTTTGGTGAGACAAGAAGGAAATAAAAGTGGGGAAGAGTCTTGGTAATGGAATTGGTATTAAATTAAACAAGATACATGGCTTTGAGTTGGGAAGATATGAGGTGGTGAGGGGTGGTATTTATAGTGGAGAAGAGGGGTGTTTATTTTGAATATTTAATTTCTTAGTTAAATATTTTGGCTCAAGATTATGAATAGTTTTAGAATTATAACTAAATATGTTAATGAAGGTAAGTTATATATTATGGTTATTATATTCTAAATTACTCAAGGAATAGTGTATTTAACTTAGAATGTATATATATAGTAAATTAGTTTATTTTACCATTCACAAAAATTCAATTATTTTAGAAAAATCCTTAAAATTTACCCTAAATGTTTTTTGATGCATAGAATTAAAAAATGAACTCCATTTTAGGAGAATAATTTTTAAAATATGAAAAATTTAATTTTTAATTAAAATCATCATTTGTTCTAAAAATACCAATTTTAAAATTATAACTGATTTTATAACACTTTGAAAAATTAATTAAGGTATAAAAAAATTATATTATAATCATAAGAAAACAAAATATTATTTTATGAATCCATTTTATGAAGATAATTTTTCTTAATTTATTATATTTATTATAAAATTTTAAACAAACCTTTGTGTTTCATAAAAATATCAACACTGAATTTGTCATTTTCAAAATAATTTTTTACTTATTCCATGATATAAATATATTATATTTTTACTTATAAGATACATAAATTTAATTTATACTATCATAGGCGAGGTTACTATTTTATTAGTATAGATTCCTTAATTTTTATAAATACCACTTATTTCATTATAAATTTATAATGAATTAAACTATTTAATTCTATATTAGAAAAACTTAGTTTATCAGTACCGAGGTTACTACAGATCAGCTCTGCTTGATCATGAAACCCTGGGCCTTAGCCCTATCTATCATAAATATGTGCTCAACCTGAAAACAAACATAAGGTCTATACAAACACAATGAGGTGAATGTACAGTGGTGAGAAATAATTTTTAGTAGACCACTCTAACAATGAACCTATAACCTATTGTGATAAGTGTGTGATCAAGAAATTTGATCATCTTAGCTGAGAAATATTGAAGTGATCAAGAAAAAAATGTAAATAAATTGTGACTAAACCAGATTTGATCATTGAATTTGAGATCCTGATCGACTAAACATCCTATGAATAAGGTAATTGAGTTAGATGTTGAACCACCCAAGCCGTGTATGAAAATGTTGATCCTTGGGACCATAATACTGATATGAAATACTAGATTTAGCCACTGCTAGAAGTGTCTATGAGCAAGCTATATTATCACTCTGGGATACAATTACTAACACTGGGATCACCGATACTCACCTCTAGTAACTAATATGAAGGGTTTCACGTATCAACTTGACATCCTAAAAACTTGGCATAGAGTTGGATGTGATACCACTCTATCCACATGTAATCCACTCTGATGTCTAAGTCTTGAGTCCTGGTCAATAGGAAATAATTACATTGCAACTTAGATAATCCCTAAGGGGGATTTCCCTTAGGGGAAATATAAGGTATGATCTCCAGATATGGAATAACAAAATTAATTAATTAAATAAATGTCTCAACATCCATATCCTAGACATGTATGGTGAGTACTATAATGGTTTTTCCACCTGATCCTAGAGGGATTTATAGCCATCAAATGAGGAGATCATCACCAATCCTTAAGGTGATAATCCATATTACACTACTCATATTATGTTTTCCCAACCAACAACCTTTGGAATCCACTTAATTCTAGTGAACTAGGTATCCCGAGAGAGCCCAATATAAGAGGGGTTTGGAGATACACTCAGAAAACTACCTCTGTAATCCCAATGTAGTGAGGAATCCCAATTAAAATGGAAATTTTAGTAACAATAATAGTGAAATTAAATCAGTAATAGTTATAATATAGATTCTAGGTAGTACATTTGGGCACCATCACTGCATAGCGTAATCACATTAGGCTCAATAACAGTATCCCAGGAAGTACCTTGGGAAATACTAATCATAGCATCACATAGTATTAGGCCCCAAGGGCTCATTACCAGGAAGAACCACTATAAATCATATTCAAACAATTATTAACCAATTTAAAGCATAAATAGAAGATCGATAGTGGATGAACCCCTAAACCCACCACTACCACCATAGACTCTTGGGATTACATGTTCGACATAGGTTTTAGGTGAATCCTACTATAATATCTACAAAAAACTATGATGCACTAGATTTATGTTGGTCAACCATTATAGAACCAATTGGATCCCCTAAATTAACATAGGACAATAATCCATCATATGATCCTCATGGTCCACACATAAGAAATGATATCCCTCTTAGGATCATTAGAAATGAAAGTAAGAAGATGCATCCTACACGAGATCCTCAAAAAGAGTAAGTAAAAGGAGGAATCCTACATAGGATCCTCTAGGTTGAAACCTATTTGGATGCATCCTATATAGGATCATTAGTCGCATAATTTTTTTTAATAACCCATTAACTCACATGAAAAAATAGTCACACCTAAAAAATGTAAAGTCCTTAAGAGAGAAAACTCATAGGCATCGTTCTAGGGAGACTGCTCATGGAACATATTAGATAAATTTCTTAGTATAGTGTCGTATGAAAACACAACCAATATGTCTCATTAAGTATTTTATCGATCTCAATTACTAAGGAATATCCCAAGGAACACCATATAGGAACTATATCAGACCCATTCTAGGTTCTCTAACCGTTCCATATGACCTCTGGTGGGTCTCATCCCAATTATCACTCTGAGGATATAAAAAATCAATTATTGAAGGAAAAACATATATATTAAATATTTATAACCCCAAATGTCTCTTAGTATTCATCAAGTCAACCCAAGGGTTCCACCGCTATGATCTATGTGGTGAAATACTTAGACAGACTACTCTTGTGTCCAATTTTTACTATGGGGTTTCAAAACATGAAAAACATTAAAAAGGGTAAAATGGGAGAAGTAAAAAACATGTAATCTCAAAGATACACCTAGGAATTTACTTCATATATACTTTTCATTTAAAACCCTAGTACATAGTGTGTGATTCATGTACACCTTGTGTACCATACCCGAGGCACCTACCCGTGTACCTCCCATGGCCTGACCATGTATCTTTTTTGGGATATTTTCTTTTATACAGTGTGTAACTCACATGGGGTTGGGATGTGTTCCTTACATGAACATGTTCCCAAATATGGGATGTATTTCCATGTACTCAAATACATGTCTGAGTACGAATACATTAAGTTTACCCTTCGTACACAACATGTTGTCTCAAAAATTATATATTCCCATGGACTTGGATACATGGAAAAGTAACTATAAATGGGGTATACTACTAGTATATAACATGTAATCCATAAATATAATGTTCTCTAATCAGGTTTATAAAAAATCATGTATTTCTAAACTATACATCTTATGATTGGGATTTTTGAATGAGAAATCCTTGAAAGCAAATTGAAAACACATTTTTCTCCCAGTTAAGAATAGATTAACCCACTAGGGTTATTTAGGAGTCAAAATAGGGATCTAAAATAAGAAAAAGGTGAATAAATGGAGATATATTGTATAAAATTAATATGAAATACCCTTAGGTGGAATCTGCTAAATCTTCCCTAGATTCCATGATCCACAATAGCCAAATGATGATATGGTTTGTCCCGAGCTCCGTGACGACACCTGTCTTCCTCTATCCCTCTTTCTCACTCTCTATATCTCCTTATTTTCTCTTGTTCATGGTGAAGAAAACCCATTAGGGGTGTGTGTTATAATCCATTAGAGAAAAGTGAAAAGAAAATGTGAAATGGAAAAGAAAAAGAAAAGAAAAGGAAAAGGGGACCATGCTAAGCCCCAGTGCCCAACATGAGTTTATACCTAGACCAGGAAAACCCCCCATTACAAACTAAAAAATGGAGAATAAATGTTAATATGATGACCTATTCAAAAGATATATCCAAATGAACATATGTGGGTAAATTAATATTTAATTATTAATTATGAAATATTAATTATTCCTTTATAATTATAACATTTTAGATTTCCACCAAACACTTTTCCTAGGGTAAAAACCCTATTTCAAGGACAATGGAGTGATTGGAGTAATTATATACGAGCATATTCTAGGTGAAAATGACAATTTTACACTTCATGAGAATCCATAAGAGAAAATTCAATTTTTTTATTAAATTCCAAGTCTGAGAAAATATGGGTATTTACAACCTCCATACTTTAAACCTTATCATCCCTGAGAATCCTTGGTGGCTAAACCACAACCATGATCTCCTCTCATGTATCTGCATAACTATTCAATCTTGACCATCCAATTAATAGTATAAAGTGTGCACAAATACCCCAACATAGGGGGCATTCTACCATGACCGATCTGGTAATCCCCACCATAGTAATACCCATATCATCACCTCATAACTGAACTCCAAGCGTAAAGTCCCAAAATCCATCCATTAACAAAATTTATGAATCACATGACCAAAACTACTCATTCATGAGCATCCAAAAACAATTTAAAAAAATTCCCTTTCTCCCATTTTGATAATGGCTCCCATGAAAAACACATAATTTAAACTAATAACGAGGTCCACCACCTTCAAACAACTAATGCTGCACTCCACACATTTGGCTTACATTATAATGATCCTCAAGAAAAACTATAAAGGATTTAATTCATTTTATAGGAATTTATCACTCTCCCCGAGCCTTTATCACATCAAACTAGGATATATTTTCCTTTAACTAACTCCTGAAAACACATCTTATGATAATGTGTGTCCATGTATAACCATGGGTTAACAACCTCACAACACCCATTTCATTTCCAAGATAGCCTTTGTCATGAGAATCCCTTTTAATTTACCTAAAGCTCTGGGTGACCATTCTTAAAAGTGTTATATTTAAAACCATCAGTCCTTGGCCCATACCCATCCACTCACCAATGTTCCATATTAACCAGATTCCTCACAAAACCATCATGAACTAACCTCTCTATACATAATAGGAATAGACTCATGTATCACCCAGTTCAAGACTCAACTCATGCTCTAGTGAGTCATCCATCACTAAGGTCAAGATGACAGTTCTACCCAATATTCCATTCTCATTAATATAGAAGCACATTTACAAATCCAATTCAAAATCGAGAACCTCACTTGAAACATGATTTAATCCATGACCACCCATCACATGACATTGTTATCGGAAATTTAAGTGTCAACCAAGCAACCACTGGTCGACTAGGGGAGATAGCTAAACAATCCTTCCCATGAAATCTCGTATCAATACATATATACAATAGGTTATTACTCATAAAATAAAGGAATCCTTATACATATATTTCAAATCTAAAACACCTCTCATTCATTGTTCTTTACACGAACATACTTGTAATGACCCAAACATTTATAAATAAAATTCCCCTTATGATTTAAATTAAATGTCTTATTATATATTATGTTCATAGAAAACAGATACACTTATTAGGTTTTATTATATAATATCGATTTTAAATACCTTTAATCATGTTTAGTGTTGATAATATATACATATAACATTGACCACATGATTAGTATAAATATAGGTCTTTAACAAATCCAATTGACACAGAAAAAGGAAGAGATGACCTCAGCTAGTGGGATCATACCCTATGAAGTCCATTTATCAGAGCTTCTAAGGGAGATAACATCATTGGTATTTTCCCTTTACTAATACTAAGATGAGATCAAAAATTCTTCAGAATTATTGAAACCATTTATGGGAGAATTTCAAGCGCACCGAGATCACGACCGAAATCACGTATGTCAAACCACCCGATGAAAGTCTCATCGCCGCACACCTTACCCTTAGGGAATTTTATGGTATATTAAATGGGTATGTCAAGAACATAATAACATGAATATTTATATTGTATTTTCAATATAAAAATGTTCACATTTTCTTCTTATCTTTACCTTATAAATGTTTTTTATTTTTATACAACGAAACACAAATTGTATTTTAATTATTATTAATTTTCAATTAATACATTTATTTTGAAAAATTAATGGGGTTTTTAAATAAATAATAATATAATAAATTATTATTATAAAATAATTTTTATTAGAAAAATGATCATATAATTTTTATGAATTCAAATGTAATTTTTATAAGGGTTCCGAAACTGTATTGTAAAACAACCCAACATTTCTCAATAAATATCGATTCTTATTTTAAAAGTGAAAATAAAAAATATTTAGAAAAATATTTTGATAAATTGAATGTTATTTTTGGAACAAGAACATTGATATTATCCAACAATAAAATTTTCATAATTTTTAGCGACATTCAAAATTTTAGGTAAAAATTAAATACCGTATTAATATACGGTCTATATTATGACATCATAATGATGAAAAAATGATGTAATAAATACTATAAAGTGTATAAAAGGAAAAATATAGTTTTTAAAATTAAATTAATGATATTATATGTTTATTTTATTAATTTTATAAATCCTTTATGAATCTTAAAAAACCATTAATATTTTTTAAGGCTTTAAAATCATTTCTTTAAGAGTATGACTTACTTCCACATCAAAAAGGGTATTATTTTATTAATTTCGGACCATGGACTTATAAAATAATGAAAAATTCCCCTTTTTAGATACCATGGTAAAATTCTGTGGTACTTCTTGCGGTTTTTTTATTTTTTTTATATAGGTTCAAAAATCTATGTTTCAGAAATGATAAATAATTCTCCACTCATTTCCTATATATAACCACACAAGATCCCTTTAATCATTACTAAAAATCCACGTAACACATAATTACTCTTTCCTACCCTCTGTAGAGTCCTCCTAAGGTTCCCTCAATCTCTTAAGAAGCTCCTCCCAAGCATTTGGATCCACACTCTTAAGGTAAAGGATCCTCTTCTTATCCTCTTTATACAAATATCTTCTTTATCTTATTCCTTTTATCTTCATTTACTATTGTTGGGATATGTTCTCCCACATCCCCATTCCTTTACATTTTATTTCTAAATGATGAGAGTTACCT
Source organism: Viscum album (assembly GCA_963277665.1). Taxonomy (NCBI): domain Eukaryota; kingdom Viridiplantae; phylum Streptophyta; class Magnoliopsida; order Santalales; family Viscaceae; genus Viscum; species Viscum album. Next base: position 1,325,797,887 of record OY728127.1, on the reverse strand, counting down.
ATTATTCTAATCAATCCATTTCATAAACATTTATACTCCCACGATATGCTACTGAAATCTCACCATGATTTTCCATGTCAAATAATTGTATAGTGAATACCCGTACCCATTTCCTATCAATGGTGTTCACATTTATGCACTTATAATTCTTTATTGGGGAATTAAATGTATGTATAAAACACTAATTGATCAAGGAATTAAATATTATGATTAATTAATCCATTTCTCATGATCTATGTGGAACATTTAAGTATAAGAATAAAATAAAAGTGACAGGTGCACACAAAATTATATAGCACTCCAATGTGTTGAATAATGTTTTAGTCTAACTAGCCAACATGAAAGGGATTAGGGAGTTAAATTAATCCATCATAATAATTTTTCTATCACGATGTATTGCAAGTTATACTTGACCTATGTTTATAATGTAGTGTTTTAAGCTGTTTCCACATTTCCCATGCCACCTTTATGATTATCATGTTATATCATACCTCACTATTCATGTTTGAAATTCTTACAACTTTTATGTTTCATTGATTTTACTATTTTATAACATGTATTAATTTCTTAATGTTATATCATGTTTATTCTCGTATTGTACTTTATAGATCACCCCTTTCTTATGTATATCCCCAGGTTATCCTATATAGTGTCAAGTAAGAATGAATAATATAAAAATGTTAAGGAAGTTTTCAATAACGATAATTTATTACCTATTTTAAGTTGATATTTAATGTACTTAATTCCCAAATACACTATAATTATCAATCTTATAGGGTATATTATATGTAATATTATGTAATAATTCATGTATTAATGTGAAATAAAGATCTGTGTTCCCATAGTTGGTATCAAAGGAAAAGTTTATATATTTTTTAGATTATGACTAGAAAACTATAGGGAATGACATAGTTATAATACTAAGAATAAGAAAAAGTCCCTAAATTTTGGTAAGTATATATTAAGTAGTTAATAAAGAAAATACATCTCTGTCTAGATACTTTTAGTGGATGTTTCTCTAACCCAGATGTACGTAGGGGTAAAACCTGAAAACACCACGTCAAGATAGAATGAAAAGATAATTGGTGCATGAAAATTATCCTTCATGTACATCTAGTTTGATACTTATAAAGGATATGTATTGGTAAATTAATAACCTAATTAAAAAAAATTATTATGTAAACAAAAAAATACTCATAAAAATATATGTTAGGAAAGAGATCATGGATAACACAGATTGAAGCATATAAATTTGTAAGTTAAGGAAACACATGTAATTTATATGTAATATCTTTAATGTCATTGTATTAAAATTTATGTTTTTAATAATTTTAAAATACTCATTAATAACTTTCCATTTATTCTAGCCAATGTCTGATAATAGGATGAATCCGGTAAACAACCAATGTAGTGGGAAATATGACAACTACCCCAATGAGATTCCCAACCCAATGGGAGCAGGAATCATAAAATTTGTGATTATACTATCTCATCCAACTCTGGTTCTTAATAGAGACCTATATCAAGAGGATTTCCCAAATCCCACTAAGAAAGAACAAGCTGCAATTGATAGCATTGTGTGACAAGGGCCTCCAAATTTCAATGGATCATTTGATCCCTTAATCAAAGAAAAATGGATTAACTCCATTGAGAAGATATTCTATATCTTTAAATCTCCTGAGAAAGAGAAGTTTCTAATAGCAGTTTATCATATGAAAGGAGAATTTGATTAGTAGTGGACATTGATCAAGAATACTAAGCCCAAGTAAGAGATCCAAATGAAGTGGTGGAAGGATTAATAGAAAAATGTTTTTAGATAAATATTTTCCTCGAGCTATCTGAATAAAAATGTAAAGGGATTTAATTTCGATGAAGAAAAATGAAAAATAATATATCATTGAATATGAGGAAAAATTCCCAAGGCTTGCACGATATACCTCTGGCTTTGTCATTACCCCCAAGTGCAAGGTTTTATTCTTCTTTGGTGGGATGAAACATAGTCTACGAATTGCCTTGGAGATCCAAGACTCTGATAACTATGAGTAAATTTTCTAATGTGTCCCAAAATTTGAAATAGAAATCAAAAAATCTCAGGGGTATCTTGGGGTAAGAAGTAGAAGGTAGAGTTTAATTATGTTGGTATAATAGAGAAATCTAACGGTGCTTATAAATTTCAACATCCCACTTGTCCAAAGTGTGGAATGTAGCACCCCAAAAATTTCCTAAGGGTAATGAAGAAATTATTTAGGTGTTGGAATGAAGGAAACATAGATAACAATTTCTGATTGGAGAAAACCACTAATATTATAGATGAAAAGAATGATCTGGTTAACCCTTAACACATGGTTCATTACTTCAACTGCAGGGAACCATAGAACTTTTCAGACCAATGCACTAAGACAAGGGGTTTCAGAGACAACCAACAATATAAAAGGTATAAAGGGAAGGTTTTTTTCATTCACAATATTTTATGTGGATCCCAAAAAAAGTGGTGACAAGTATACTAGTTATTTATTCAACAACAGTTAATATACTTTTTTTGATTATGGTTCTATGATTTCCTCCATATCATTATATATTAGTATAAATATTCAAAAAATACCATGAAGAATAGAAGTAGAGATATTTGTGATAACAAAAAATGCGGTAATTATTTCATCCCAACTATATAACTCCTCCCTTGTCAAACTTTTTGGGCTTAAATTCCTAGGGAAATTTGTGATACTACCTTTAGTAGAATATGATGTAATTATGGGAATGGATTATCCATCCCTATATATATATCCAAGATTAATTTCCATGAGAAGGAAATAACTCTCCACATCTCGAATCATCCTCCAATTTTGTACAAGTGCAATGAAGAGGCTGAATCATCTTTAGCACAAAAATCTCAAGCATGAATTTTATTTCCCTACAATAAAGTGTATCTATATCAAATGATTGAGTCTAAGGAAAATATAATCCTTTAATACTTTCCCATTGTGAGGGAATATGTTGATGTGTTTCCCAAGGAATTTCCTAGTCTTACTCAAATATGATAGGTTTAATTTTCAATCGAGCTTTTACCTCGAGCATTACCATTATATAAGTATCCGTATAGAATGAATGTTTCCGAACCTGAGGATATGAAGAAAAAACTTCAAGAGAATATAGATAAAGGGATCAAACACCTAAGTGCTTCATCATGGGGTGAACCAATCCTTTTCATTAAGAAGAAGGATGGGTCAATTCACCTTTGCATTGATTATCATGAGTTTAACAAAATCATGATAAAGAAAAAGTATCCTTGTCATGGATTTATGACTTGTTCAATTATCTTTGTGGATAAAAATGCTTATCCATTGTGGATCTATTGTCGGGATATTAAAAATTTAGGGTAAATAAGGAGGATATCCCCAAAATTTATTTTCATACAAGTTAAGGGCACTATGAGTTCATAGTAATGCTATTAGGTCTCATAAATTCTCTTAAAATCTTCATGTACTTGATGAATAGAGTCTTTAGATATTATCACAAAAAAATTGTGGTAGAAATTTGACAGCCAGTGGGGTGTTGTTAATTTATACGAGGCTAACTAAATTTATTAATTTTTAAAAACTATGACAACCTACTAAAAATATAGTACTTGGTAAGTCCTAGTGTCGAAGACATAGGGACAATCCATACGTTTTAAATTAATTAAGGAAATAAAAATGAAATTGTTTCAATTGTTTGAAAAAAAGAAACAAATAATAGGATTTCTTGGGTTGAATATCAAGATGGGAGACATATCAGATTCATTGATTTTGGATGCGTGTTCTAGGGATAAAATTGAATGTGTGTTTATTCAATTTTGGTGTCAGAGTTGGGTCAGTATTGATCCTTGGTCTGGGTATCCCACTCTAATCCTATGATTGAATCCTTTTAATGGTCATAGACTTAGTGAAATTGTAGAACCAGTTGACCTAAAAGATTTTTTAAACATAATCTACCTATTTTTCATAATGGCCATGCACACAATATACAAATTAATTGATGAGATTAAATAAACAATCTTAGAATGCAACATTGATCATACAATAAGAAAATAGAGGGATATTTAGAATTGAATAATAGTTTCTAGAAATCCAAAACATGAATAGAAATAATAAATTATTCCTTAGAACATATTACCTTACAATTACATCCCCTGAAATAGAAATGACTACTCACTCAGGTTATGCATGATGAGAATGAGAAGCATGGGTTCCCGAAGAAGAAAGGTGGTGAAGAACATTGGTGAGGGGAGACCCTATATTGTCACTTTATCATATAGAAGCCTTCCACTAGTTTCACACTACTTCCTCTGGTCCATAGTACCTTGGAAAAAATGTAGAGGGTCTAATTTATATGTAACACCCACCTAATCCTATGGCCACTACATCTTTTTTTTTCTATACATCAAAAATTACACGACATGTAAATGGGTTTCACGTCACGTAATCCTAAAACATTGCCTCCGCTTTGCCATAAAAAATCTATTGTTTCACCACTTAATTTTTCTTATAGTGCAAAGTGTCATTTTTCTCATATTTTATCCAATTTTCCTTCATTTTTCATAAATTCTTAGTTTCCTACCATCAAAATTAAAATAAATCAAAATGTTCCAAATTCAGAAATATTATTCATTTAAATATAAAATCTATATATTAAAACAATATAAAATATATGCATTAAATACAATGATCAACATTATAGATGATATTATAATAAATTAAAAATGTAAAGAAGAGTATGTGGAGAATCTGAGCACTATGCTAAATACCTTATGAAAGGAGAAGTGTTATGCCATGTATAGGAAATGTGTGATCTTATTAAACTAATTCTCATTATTGGGTATTATTTTTACAAGAAATGGGATATATATGGACCCTTAAAAAATTAAAACAATTGAAGGATGGTTGAGGCTAGAATCTGTGATTAAAATACATAGTTTCCATGGATTAGCCAAGTACTATCGTCAATTTGTGAGATTTTTTTTGCGATTTTCAAACCATCTAACCAAACTAACTTAGAAGGATATCAAGTTTTATTGGAATGATGAATGTGAAGAGAGATTAAAGTATTTGAAAATGAGTATTATCACTACACCTTTACTCACACTACCCACAAGTGGAGATCTTTTCATGGTATTCAGTGATGATTCAAAGAATGGATTTGACTTTTTGTTAATAAAAAATGACAAAGTGATAGGCTGTGCTTCAAGGAAATTTAATATTCATGAATAAAACTAATCAATGCATGATATAGAGTAGGATGTAGTGATATTATCTTAGAAAATATAGGTAAATTATATCTTTGGGGAAAAGTGTGAAATATATATGGATCACACAAGCCACAAGTATATATTCACACAGAAAGAGATAAATATGTGCCAAAGAATATGGTTTGAGATGATCAAGGATTATGACTTCTCAATTCAAAACCATTATTAGAAATAGAATAAAGTTATAGAAACTCTAAGTAGAAAGTATCCAAAAATTCTATAATTGATGAGAATTTAGAGGAATCAAATCTTATTAAATTTGAAATGTATGGCCATGTGAATCCTAAAGGAAGAAAAATCATCAATCCTTTATGAAATTATTGGACAAGCATCCCTTTTGAAGAGGATAAAGGATGCTCAAATAAATAATGTGGGAATTTAGAAGAAAGTGGAAGCTATAAAAAAGGGAAATCCTTAGAGTTAAATGTTAACAAAGAAGGATTTGTAATATTTGGGTCATGACTATGTGTATCATCAAATACCGAGTTGAAGAAGGAGCTGTTGGATAATCCACACAATTCAACTTTCACCCTCAATCTAGGAATCAAAAAGATGTATCTAGATCTATGATATCACAACTGGTGGTTCAATATGAGAAAGGGGATCACAGCATATACATCAATATGTATTGTGAATCAAAAAATTAGGACTAAAAGGGAAAAATCCAAGGGGATGACACAACCATTAACCATACCTACATGGAAATGGTAAAACATCACCATTGAATTTTTCACTAGTCTTCTGAAGAAGTAACGTGGAAATAATGATATATGGGTTGTGGTGGATCATCTTACAATGAATTCACACTCTATTATGATTTTAGAGTACTTATCACTTGATCAAATCACATGGATATACAATAGAGAAGTGGGGAGGCTAAAAGGAACACCACTATCATATGTATCTGATAAATATCCAAGATTTACCTATAATTTTTAGAAGAGTCTCAAACAATAACTAAATAAATATTTTTACATCATCATGAATTATCACCCTAATACTAATATCCAATCTAACCATACTATCCAGAAACTTGAGTACATGTCGGGAAAATGCTCAGTTGTCTTCAAAAAAAGATAGTGTTAACATCTTCCTTTGGTTCGGTTCTCACACAATAACAATTTTAACTTAAGATTTAAAATGGCTCCATATAAATCCCTTTATATGAATAATTGTAGAACACCTTCATGTTGACCTGAAGTTGGGGAACAAAAACTGCTAGGTCTTGAAATGGTCTAAAAAATGGTGAAAAGGCCAAGACCATTCAACAACACATCAAGACTACTCAAAGTCGAAAAAAGAGCCATGATAAAAATAATTGATGAGACCTAGAGTTTGATTTTAGAAACACAATATTATTCCACATATATACATGTAATAAATTCATGAGATTTAGAAATAAGGGAATTATTTGTCCAGGATACATCGACCCCTTTGAGATCCTTGATCGCATCAGAGCGGTGGACCATCGACTTGCACTCCCACCTAACATATCCCAAGTACATGAATTATTCTATGTTTCCATCTTGAGGAATTAAATACGAGACCAATCAATCCATATGTGGTACCGTTGGAGAATTCCCTTTCCTACGAGGAGAAGTCAGTATAGATCTTAGATCATATAGAAAATTTTCTTTGAAATAAGACAATCCACCAGGTCAAAGTTATACGGAGAAACCAAAAGTTTGAAGAAGAAACATAGTTAATAGAGTAGGTGATAAAGGAGAGTTACCATCATCTATTTTAATTTGTGAAATGCGAATTTTGAGGGAGAAATTTCTAAAGGGGGTAATATTGTAATAAATCAAACATTTGTAAATCAAATTCACATTATGATTTAAATTAAATGTCTTAATATGTATTATGGTTGTACAAAACACATTTAATTTTTTTTATTATATCCTATTAGTTTTAAAAAAAATTAATCAACTTTACTGTTGATAATATTGCCATTGAATAGTGATCACATGACTATTATAAATATAGGGTTTTAACAAATCTAATTGACATAGAAAAAGGAATTGATGGCCTCAACCAGTAAGATCATACCCTATAAATCCCATTTATTAGAGATTATGAGAGACAGAGTATCATCGGTCTTTTTCCTTGATCAATCCTAAGATGAGATCCAATAACTTAAGCATGAGAAAAACCATTTATGGGAGAAGTTCAAGATCATTGAGATCACGACCCAAACCTTGTCCACCAAAATACCTCATGAATGTCTCCTCATCACACACCTTACCCTTAGGGAGTTTGCTGCCATATTAAATGGACATGTATCAATACCATATTAATATGAATTTGTATATTGTATTTTCAATATAGTAATTTTCATATTTTCTTCTAATCATTACATTATAAATGTTTTGTATTTTTATATAATAAAATAAGAATAGTATTTTTAATTAGTATTCAATTTCAATTAAAACCTTTATTTTGATGAATTAATGTATTATTGAAAACACAATATTTTAATAAAATATTATTTCTAAATAATTTTTATTAAATATAAATGATAATATAATTTTTATAAATTCAAATTTATTTTTTATAGGGGTTCAAACAATGTATTGTAAAAAAATACAGCATTTATCAATAAATGTTGATTCATATTTTAAAATTGAAAATAAAAATATTTAGAAAGTTATTTTGGTGAAATTAATATTATTTTTGGAATAATATATTTTAAATATTCCAATTGTGATTTTTTTCATAATTGTTTGAAAATAATATTTTTCAGGTAAAAATTAAATATCTTATAAATATACAGTGTGAATTATGACATCATAATGACCCAAAGTGATGTAATAAATAAAATAAAGGGTATATAAGAACAATTTATGTTTTCCCTTTAAAATAATTTGATTTTATGTTTATTTGATTAATTTTATAATGAATTTATGAATCCCGCAAAATCATTAATATATTTTATGATTTTAAAATCATTTATTTAATAGTATGAATTACTTCTACATCAACAAGGGTATAATTTTTATAATCTAGGACATTATCCTTATAAAATAATGGAAACATATTCCCTTTGGTAGAATCCATGGGAAAAAACCATGGTATGTTTTATGGTCTTGGTTATATTATTATATAGAGTCAAAAACCTATGTTTGAGAAATGATAAATAATTCCCCAATCATTTCCTATATAAACCCACCCAATATCCCATTTATCTTCACTAATTTTTTTTCACGAATCCTAACTCTTCCCTCCCATCTATAGAGTCCTTTCAAGGAATTCCCAATCTCTCAAGAAGCTCCTCTCCAACATTTAGACTCACACTATCAAGGTAGGGGATCCTCTCTTTATCCAATTTCTTCAAGTATCTTATTTATATTATGTATTTTATATTCATTTAATATATTTGGGATATGTTATTACATATCCCCATTTTTTTACATTTTATGTCTGAATTTTCATAGTTCCATTTTACTCTCATCAATCCCTTACACGAACATTTATAAACCCCCGTCATGCTGCCGAAATGTCACTATTATTTTCCATGCCAAACAATTGTGTAGTGAATATCCGTACCCATTTCCTATCAAGAGTTTTCAAATTTATGCACTTATAATTATTGATTAGGGACTTACATTTATTTATTATACACATATTTATCATGGCATAAAATATGATGATGAATGAATACATGTTGTATGATCTATGTGGCACAAATAATCATGAGAATGAAATGAATGTGATAGGTGTGACTGAAATTATATAGCGCTCCAATGCATTCTGTAATGTTTTAGTCTCATGAGATGTTAATAAAGGGATAAGGGAGTGAACCTAAAACATAATGTGAAATTTTCTATCATTTTTTTCTTGGAATTTATCCTTGAACTATGATTAGTATGCATTGTTTTAAATTGTTACCACATTTCCCAAGTTGTGTTTATGATTATCATGCTATATCATGCCTCATTGTTCATGTTTATAATTCTCACACCTCTTATATCTTATTGATATTCTTATTTTCTAAAATGTATTAATTTCTTCATGTTATGTCATGATTATTCTTTTACCTAGCTTTTTATCTCACAACTTTCTTATGTATGTTCCATAGTTATCCCATAAAGTGTTAAGTACGAATGAATAATATGATCATGTTAAAGAAGTTACAAATAAATATTATATATTAACTATTTTAAGTTATTATGTAATATTCCTAATTCCAAAAGATACTAGAATTATTGATCTTTTGTGCTATATTATGTGTAATATTATGTAATAAATCATTTATTAATGTGAAATAAAGATAAAGGTTGTCATAATACCGCAATCTAACTACCTAAAAAGGCATATGAAATCCTCAAGGAAACACTACTCATAGGTTTCCCTAGATCAAACCAAGCATCAACCAATATGGTTCTGATTAAAAACTAATGGCCTTTAGGTCTCCCACCTATCCCCACTAATCATGTCTCATAATATTTTCACTTGGTCCAATCACCTAGGAAATAAGTCAAAACTCTCACCAAGTCACAACACATGGGGTGTTATCCACACACCCATCTCAAGGAAATGAATATAATGTGACATCAAACCCTCTCTAATGGAGGAAAGGATAACATTTCATAAAGGGTTAAGAACCTTAAAACATGGTTTAAATTATGTAGGTTTTTAATTCCCAAGTTATAGAAGGAAAAACCCTATAAGTTTTAATTAAAAACCCATTTAAGTGAAACCCATTTGTAACTACTAACATAGGAAATGGGAAAGAAATATATTGGCATCACCTACCAAGTATTGACCTATAGGGTACTGATCCTCTCTGAGAATCCCCATTAGGGACTTTCTCCTAGAGTTTAATGATATAAACATAGAAAATATAAGATTTGACCCTCACTGAGTATCTGTATATGGTAATACAACCTCTAGGTTCTAGTTCACTGTAGTTTTTTAAGTACCTATCAGCTTTACCCTCGATGATCAGACTAGATAACCTTAAATTAATATTGGTTAAGTAAGATATCATATAAATATAGATGGGAAAACTTAATATAGGTTGTTAAAAATTTTAGTTAACTGCACCTGAATATTATATAACCTCAAAGGGTCTATAGAAAGAAATCAAGTTCCATATCGACCTAATATGTTCACTACAACTCCTATGCATGAGGAATGAGTCATCATCCTCATTTTCAAACATCTCACTTAGATCTACATATGTTGCCACTATAAGGAAATATATGTACAAGTCATCATAATTGAGTATAATTCTACCAAGAAACTATATGGGAAAACAGAATTTTAGTTATTGTTGACATTTTATCAATTTTACTCTATCATAATTAATAATAACACACTACAAATCCTATTAAAAATGGAACCTATGTTCAAAATATGATACATGAAACACCTATTTTATCTTCCATATAATAATAAAAATTAATCACTGTCCTCTCTCTGATGGGATGAGGGAAAAATTTCAAAAAATAAATTATAAAAAATATATAATATGTGAGTTGTTCAAAGAAAAAGGAATATAAATCCATGACATTTCATATCAAGAAAAACAATACCATATCCTTGGAAACTAAGAATTATTACTAGAGAAAGTGTTCCCAACATAGTAGTTGGATATCCATAACAGGTTCCAACACATTCCTAATACTTCTATCTACCACATACCAAATAATAACACAGCATGAAAAGAAACAATTATTTGATACCACTTTGTCAAATATTAACTTGGTTCACTCTATAAATAGAAACCAGAATAGCTGGAGATTTGGCCTCAAGCATGCCTCTGCATATTCTAGAGTATTCCAACTAGTAGTGAGGGGTTAGAGTGTGTCTTTTTAGAGACTATGCCCTCATATCAGAGTAAGAAACCAAATAAAATAATCATATTTCATCCATAAAAGTGAATAAGTTGAGTATGGAAGCAAAAAGTATAAATAAGGCTGAAATAATGAAATGAAGAAAAAGCCTAAACAACTATGTAATACATACAAAACCGATCTCCCATTTGTCCGATCACATATAATATAGTACATAAAATATACTAAAATAAACCCTGACTTCCCCTAGCGACTCGAATCCCATCATGAGGTGTGGTGATTTGGCACACTACCCATAACTGAAATACCAAGTCCCAAAAATCCTGACTCCAGACTATCCCCACTATTCCCCAAATAATGTGACCTAAAGAGTTAACCAAAACCTCCTCATACCATTTTGTCACGAACCAAATCTGGTCGCCACCAATACCAGCTCCAAACCCAGCACGTGACAAGGCGCGAAGGGAATTCCCTCTCCCCACGGGCTAGCATAAGTTTCCGGGTATCATTAATTTCGTTTTGGGAATTATTTACCTGAGAATGAAAGCATTAAACATTAAAAACATTCCATAATATAAATCTTAAATTTTCAAGCCAAACAAGTCTTAAGCAAAAACCAGAACAAAATACATTGATTTAAAGACAATAAAAGTGGTCCAAATATAAATAAATACAATATTAAGACAACCCCAAGTACTCCACAGGACAAGAGGTCATCACCCAAAAACCATCCCTCTAAATATAAACACATAAAGAATTATACTTTTCTAAGTATCAGAATCACCGTAAATGTTATCATCTATATACCCTTGAAATTGTTTTGATAACTCAATGTATAGGGATGTATCTTTCATTTCTTTGAGAAAGGGAATGATCCATTTAATGTATTATTACTATTACTTCATTATATTTCCCATTTATGAGATGATAAATCCCATAAAATAGAGAATATAGGGTGATTTTATATAATTTTTTTTAAATTAAACCTCTAAATATTGAAGAAAATGAAACATTTTCTATGTATGTTGCCTCATCTTCCATTCTCAGTGATTTCCCCTTTGATTGTTTAAAATTTATAGCATGAGGATTTAAAATTTCCTTACATCTGATCATTTCACACCTATAGACAACCTTATAGATGTAATCCCATTGATATAATACTAAAAAACTATATTTCTAATCTTTTTCAATCCTCATCTCAACAATTTTTGTGGCAGTTTTGAGATCATTTCTTTTGAAACATTCATAAAAATCGAATTTCATCCCATAAATTCATTAAACTTCTGGAAAACCAAAACAATTTCATCAATATATAAGATAAGGATAATGATTCCCTCATCCTCTAACATCTTCTAGTAAAAAAATAGATATATTTTATTGAAATTAATCCCTTATCATCCATAAATGCATTGAATTTCTGGTTCTACTATTGTAGTTCTTGTTTCAAGATAGGGAGACTATGTTTTAGATTAACAACCAAGTCTTTAGTTTGATAATCCTCAAAACCAGTTGTTTGATTCATTTAAATTTATTCATAAAAATATCCTCGAAGAAATAAAATTTTTACATAAAATTTTACCATGTAAAAATCATTGGAATCAACCATACAAAGTACAATTCGAATGGTCGTGTTTTTTACTATCTGGGATATTTTTTGTGAAGTATACTCCTTCATTCTATTAGAAACCTTTTATATACAACCTAGAATTATACCTTTTTCTTCATTTTTCTTCTTATTTTAAACAAATTATCCACTTGTTTTCCAATTCTTTTTTCCCCTATGGTAATGTTGTTAGATTGTAGGTTTCAATAGAATGAAGTGAATCTAGTTATTATTTCATTTCTAAATCTGAATATTTGAAATTACATAGGGAATTATAATTTTACAGAATTTTTAGATTTCACTATCCATTTAAAAATATAAAGTACAAGTTTGACCAAACCATTATACCATTCATCTAACTCTGGAAGATCCTCATAACTCAAGATATGATTTTAATATTTTTCTTATTGAATCTTTTGGTTATCTTTATTCTATATTTGGGAGTCCTAGGTCTCAGTCCATCAGCAGTAAATATATTGAAACTTGGTTAATCCCTAAGGGGTTTAACCTTAGGTGATCTATAATGAATGATCTCTATATATGAAATAATAAAATACATTCATTTAATAAATTGATTAATATCACACTCCCAGAATAGTCTAGAGAGTGCCTTATTGATGCATCCACTTAATCAAAGGGAGCATCATAGGTATCAAATGAGGAGATAATCATCAATTATTAGGGATATCATCAACATCATAATTCTTGGTGGAAGTGAACCCACCTATAAATATTTGACATCCCCTAGATGTTTGTGAACTGGCTATTCTTAGAGTGGAACAGTATAAGTGGGGTTTTGTGATATAGTTGGAAACCTACCTCAATAATCCATATATAAGGATGAATCCCTATAAAAATGTGAATTCTAGTAGTAGTAACAATAAAATTTAATAAAAATGGATTATAAAATGGTTTCTAGGTAGTACCACTGGGAATAACCACTACACATTTCACTACATCAAGTTCAATGGAAATATCCTAAGAAGTACCTTTGGAGATCCTTAGCATAGAAGAACATCGTGTCAGGCCCCATGGGATGAGTTTTAGGAAAAAGCTTTAGAAATCATATCTATATAAATAGTAACCATGTAAAATAATGGATATAATAGTGTGTGTGGTCAAATTCCAAAACACACCACCACCACCATAGCTTCCTAGGATTACATGTTTGACACGTGTTCTAGGTGGCATCTACTAATATCTCTACCCAAACTTGTGATTCACTAGCTTAGGTCCAGTCAACCATAGGGGAAGCCACTAGATCCCCTAAATAGACACAGGATAGTAATCCTGCATAGGTATGTCCACACATAAGCTAAGGTAGCCCTATTCGGATCATTTGAAATAAAAACAAGAAGATGCATCATACATGGGATTATCAGAATGTGTTAGTTTGTAGATGAATCCTACATTGGATCTTATAGATCAAAACATAAACAGGGGAATCCTACATGGGATACTTAGTAAAAAACTAATTTTTAATAACCCATGTACAAACATTCCTAATTAGGGACACCTAAAAATTGGGAAAGTACTCTAGATAAACACCATATAGGCATCTGTCTATGAAGATGGATCATGGACCATATCAGATCAAGGTATCGCCATAGGTTGGTCTGAACACCCAACCAAACTATCACATTAAGTCTTATATCAATTTTTATAATTAGGTATTTTCCAAATATACACTTTAATGGAACCATAGTGAACCAATTCTAGGTATACTAGTCGTTTCGTATGACCCTCTAGTGGGTCTCATCCCAGGTCTCACTCATAGGAGATAACTTAAATTAATTACGGGAGGAATTACCTCTCCATTATAGCTCGATCACTCCAAAAACCTCTTATGAGTCCTCAAATCACCCCAAGTGTTCAACCAATGTGATCTACATGGTAAAACACTCAAAATGGACTTATCATGTGTCTAATTCCAACTATGGCGTGTCAAAATATAAAAAAACCCTAAAAAGGGTAGCAAGGGAGAAGTACACGGTGTGCATACCTGATTAAATGATGTTTACTCTCAAATAATTACATGGTCATGTAATCTATCTAGACATAGAATGTAAAACATTAGTACATGGTGTGTGAGTCATGTACATTGTGTGTTCCCAATAATGGGTACCTGACCATGTACCTTACTTGGCTTAGCCATGTATCTCTACCTAGATGTGTACTTTTACATGTGTGTAACACACATCGTATCTGGCAGTGTACCCTACATGGTTATCTTTCCATACATGTTATTTATCAACATGTACTCATATATAAGGCTAATTACCACTACATGGCATGTACCCCTAGTACATGATGTGTACTCTTGAAAATTGTATAGTCCCATGTACATGGATACATATAAAAGTAGCTCTACATGGAATATACTCCCAGTAAATGGTGTGGAATTTTAGAAATTCATCATCACAAAATAGGAAGAACACATGCATGTTTTCCGGAAGTACACATCATGTATTTGTGATTTCTAAATTAGAAATCCATGCAAATGACTTGAAACCTCGTTTTCCTCCCAGTTAAGAATAGATAAACCCAATAGGTGTCCTTAGTAGTTATAATTGGGATTTAAAACTAGAATGTAGTAAATATATAAGTATTTATATAATAAAATTAAATATGGACTACCTTTGGGTCGAATCAACCAAATCTTTGCTCGATTCCATGATCCACAACTGCCGCATGATGATCTGGCGCCACCTAAGATCCATGGAGGCACTCATCTACCTATCTCCATATTTGTAATGACCCAATATTTTTCAATGGAAATTACTTTCTTATAAATATTTCATAATCACATTAAATCACAACATAATTAAATACTAAGTGCTATGTTACCCTTAAAAAAATGTTTGTCACTTCTGTGATGGGAATTTTGAAAATCCGACATACACGGTTGCTATCAGTAAGTTATATGGAGTCTAATAAGAAAAACATAATTATTTGGTAAATAGTAACCTAAAATTATGAATAGTAACATACCTATATGAATATTAATATACAATAATGAATAGTAACCTTACATGTGATATTATATACATAATATTCAAGTGAACGTATGATATACCTATGCCTTGGAATAAGTAAAAGAATGTTTTAAAACTGTTGTTTTTAGAATAAATTATGATTTTAATTAAATATTAAATTAATCATATTTATAAAATTAATTTTGAAAAATGGAATTAATTTTTGGATTCTACACATCAAAAAATGGTTGGGGTGAATTTTTGGGATTTTTCTGAAATACTTGAATTTTTTATAAATAATGAAATATATTAAAATACAGTATATCAGTTAAATACACTATTCATGACATCACAAGTGATGTAAACCCATTTGGTTCGAACTAACAGGATAAAATTACTATTCTTGGTCAATTAATATTCACTATTTCTTGTCTTGTGGGGAAATAATAAATTAATGAATTTTATATTAAGAAATCCCATCTCTCCTCCACTATAAAAACCCCCTCTCACTCCCCCTTCTCTTAACTCCCCTAAAGCCTTGTGACTTCTCCAAATTCTATCCAAATTTCCTCCCAACCACCTCTCCCATGTCCATCAAGACTTTTTCTCATAAAAATACCAAAACCTATCCCTTAAATAGGCTCTCAAGGAAGTTTGGTTCAAGAGGTAAATTCCTCTTTTTAATTCGTTGTCTTTCCTTTCAAGTTAATTTGTTTAATTTTTCTATTACCTATACTTATCCAAATTACGTGATGGATATAGTAACTTATATGGACTTTAATGTTTTCATTATAGTGGAATAAGTTATCATCATCTATCCCTTTTACATTCTTTTATACTAGTAGCAAGAAAACCATCCAAGATGTGTCAATTTACCACATTCAAGGACGATGGGATTTCGATTTCTATTATCATTCTCAATTATGGTCATGAAAACATTATTGTTATGGTTGAAATATATTATTATATATTTAATAAACTCTATTTAAGGTTATTTAATCCCTTTGTAAAAATGGTATTAAGTTATAATGAAAAATGAGTTCATTGTAATCAAATCCCACAAATTAATCGAAATAGTTATCAATAAAGAACGATATAAAAATTCATCCTCATGCCATGTAACAAAGTTATATAAATGACCAATAACACCTATGAATGATCATAAATATTAAAATACCATTCTGGAGATTTACATCCATTCCACATGAACTCCATTACTTAAGAACTAGTGAACCGGTTATGAAAATAATAAAAACGAACACTGCGGAACGAAAAAATTAAATATAATAACATATAATTAAGGGCATAAATGAACTAAATAGAATTATTATAAACTAAATAAATGTACAATAGGTTATTAAAGTGATTATTAATAATTATAATTTCATATTCCAGGAGCTTAAGTTCAAGAGCGGAACACGTACGGATTTAAGGTAAGGGGTTTCTTTATCTCACTTCCATTTTTGTGAGGTTTCCCGTATTCATTACTAATACTTATGTATGGTGTAGGTATAATGACCATTGATGTAAAATATCATGAATATCATTATTTTAATGGTATTTAATGTATTATTTTAATATTATTAATTTTGGGTCATACGAATCAATTTTTTACAAAGTGGTAAGGGTTTTTCCACCCGAACATCCATTTTCATTCGGGTTACTTTTATTGTCTATTAGATCAATTAAAATCTTTTTTATTATTATGTACTCCTAAAAAACTGTGTGTGTGGATTATATATATGTTTAACAACCATAATAATTCCTTATTTTATTGATGGTTACACGTTTTAAAAGGAACTTTTGAAATTGTTTCCGAAATACAAGCCTTATCCAAGGGAAATTCTCTAATTCTTACCTATTTTCAAGGGCACTATATAATTTGTTTTTAAACCATTATCTTTATAAAATCATTAATTTTATTATTAAATTATATCTTACTTGACTTCTGGTTTTATAAAAACATTTTTCCAAAAGAACTCTTCTTTTCCAAGTAAAAGATTATTTATCTCAAGATTTACTCGAAGATTTTATAGAAGTATCATCATATATTTCAAAACTCTTGTCCATTATTATGTATTATTTGGATTAGTATACCATGTTATCATCTATGATATTTAATTTAATTATTTATTATTACTTTGGATGTGGATGTGCTATCTTAAATCCATTCCCCAATCTACTCGGAATGGTTAGTGTTTATGCTTAATGTTCGAGGAAAGTTATTTGCATTTCATATATTAATTTCAATATTAATGTATATGTTGTTTATATTTATCACTATTTATATGAGGAGTTCATTGGACATAGTAAGTATTGGGTGGGGCCTGCTATATCCCCTTAGTGCATCGATAGGTCTTTTGAGACAAACTACGGTCTTGGCACAAGGCCTTGATAAAATGATTATTTATGGTCTTGGCACCAGTCCTTCAAGGTATGAATATGTTGTCCCACATTATGAATTCCCTAATTATGAATATATTATTGATTTTTCATGTTTTTATTCGACTAGTATAATACCCATGATTATGTTATGTTATGGAAATATTTACTAAGATCATATTTCTTCCATATTATGTTCAAATTTATTTTTAAAGGAAAGTGTTTTCAATTATTAGCCATGCCTAATGATTATTTTATCTTCCTCTGTATTTCTTACCCTTAATGAGTGTTTGATCTCAACTTTTTCTTATGTTTCATTTCCACAGGGCATGAAGAATTTTATTATGAATGACATGCTAAAATAACCTAGGAGTTATGGAAGTTGTCTAAAGAGTTTCTATGTTGTATTTATTTTCTAGTTATAATTTTATCTTATGTATGAATCTTGTTTCCAATAATACTAAACTAATCAGTTCTTCAAGATTCTTATTCCTTGTATTTATTCCAATAAGGCACCGAATCTAGGAAACTTGGGTCGGGTCCTTACAGTTGGTATCAAAGAAAGTTTAGTAGAAAACATGGACACTAGATTTAAAAAATGTAGACTAGGGAAGAGTCCCTAAGATAGTATTTGAGGTTAAACATATAAGAACATCCTGGTATTTTGGTAAGGAATACATTATGTGGATCTTTCAAGTAAAACAACCCTGTCTAGATACAAACAGGCAGAGGCAGCTCTAGCACAGATGTACCTAAGAGTGAAAGCTCCAGCAAGGAGTTTCAAGCTTAACCCGGGGAATCCTGGTACATGAAAATGGGCCTTGATGCACTCTTAGTTATGATACTCCTGAGGGATATGCTTTGGATAATACATATTTTCTTTTCAATCCATTATGAAGTATTTAAATGTAAAATTTTCCTCAAAGAACCCATTTTTTTGATTATGGGATTAGCAATGCGTATTATTTCCATTTGTGCTAATTATTTTTTATGTTAAAATTATAAATTGTGATTAATAAACTAATCTTGTGTATTCCATTATCTAGATATTGAGCCTAGTGGAAGGAATGGAAACCACATGAATTCACATGTCCACTATAGGGATTTCCCTCTGATGCAATATAATGATGTTGGTTCTGGTGCTATGACTGTTGCTGAGAAACTCATAACTATATTGGTAAAACATACTTAGGTTATGAATAATAACCTTACCCGTATGGAGCATTTGGATCCACCACATGGAAGAGATATGTTAGATCTCTTTATGTGACAACAACCTCCACCATTCAATGGGACTACAAACCTGTTTGTAGTAGAGCAGTGGATATGTTCCCTTAAGAAGATATTTCTCTCTTTGGGATGTAATAAAAGAGATAAGGTTTTCATGGGAGTTTATTATCTAATGAGAGATGTATATTAGTGGTGGTCATTAATCAAAAACACAAAGGATGAGGAAGAAATACAAGAGAAGGAATGGAGGGAGTTTAAGGAAATCTTCTTTGAAAAATATTTCCCTCTTGAACAATGAGCAGATATGGAGAGGCAATTCTTGAATCTCCGATAGAAGGAGGATGAAAATGTTTCCAAGTATGAAGCCAACTTTAAAAGTCTGGAAAGGCATGCTTTGGACTAAATACGTAATCCAAGGAGTAAAATTGATCAATTATTTTATGGTTTAAAACCATTCTTCCAAAGGGATCTAGTCTCCCAAAATTTCTCATCATATGAAGATATAGTCTCAGGTGCTTTCAAGACAGAAAATGAATTATATAAGTCTTATGAATTTAAGGGAAAGAAAAAGAAGAAGTGGGCTATTGAAAACTCTAGGAAAGGAAATAAGGAAATGGGGAAGAAGGGAAGAGTTGAATATTCATCATACAGTAATTGGGGGAAGAAACAACCTGTCACTTTCCTGAAGGGAATGGGAGTCTATTACATGTGCGGAGAAAAAGGCTCCATATCTCAGGATTGTAAGGGGATGAAAGAAGCAACCAATGTTCTGTGATACAATTTCAATGAGATGTAAAATTACGCACATGAATTTCCTAAGTGTCCGGAAATTGTTCCCCAATGAAGGCCAAGAGAGCAAGCCCAAGCTTATGCAGTCACAACTATGGAGGTTGAAGTTCCTAAAAAAGTGGTTGTAGGTACATTGAATCTTTCATCCAACTTAACTAATACTTTATTTCATTCTAGATCTCCACATTCATTTATATCTTCCTAGTTTTCCAAGAAAATTAGATACGTCCAATTTGATTTAATAAAGGATTTATGAGTCAAAAACCCTGATGGATGTATCATTGCAACAAAGGTGTGTCGATTATCCCCCCTCATGAAAAATAAACATACTTTAGTTGTTAACCTTATCATCATACCAATGGTTGACTATGATATAATTCTTGGTATGAATTGGATATCAAATTATGATGTAAACATCTATTGCAAGAAGAAGGAAGTTACAATTTTTGAGAATGGTGTAGAATCCCTTTTTTTAGAGCTGAAACCTCACCATTTGATTCTCATATATATCCACCCTTAGTATCTCTACTAAATATAATTATTGGTGAGGAAAGAAATGAAATAAATAGGGTGAGGAGAAGAATGTATTGATAGAGGATTTACCTATTGTGCAAGAATATGTTGATGTCTTTCCAGAGGATTTACCTAGACATCCTCCAGAGTAGAATATTGAGTTTTCCATTTACTTAATTCATGGTTCATGGACCATATCAATGTCCCCTTATAGAATGGACACTATAGAGTTAGTGGAACTAAATAAAGAACTAGAGGAATTGAGTGATAAAGGATTTATTCGACCTAGTGTTTCTCCTAGGGGAGCCCTTGTTATTTTCATTAAGAAGAAAGATGGGTCTATGAGGTTGTGCAATGACTATAGGAAGATCAATGCTATTACAATAAAGAATATGTATCCTCTACCAAGAATTGATGATTTATTTGATCAACTTCATGGAGAAAAATATTTTTATAATATTGATCTTCGATTTGGATATCATAAGTTGCATGTGAGGAAGGCATACATTCTAAAAATAGCATTTCAAACCAGGTACATGCATTATGAGTTCACAGTAATGCCTTTTGGGCTAACTAATGCACCATCTATCTTCATGGATCTAATGAACAATGTTTTCAAGGATTATCTTGATGACTTTGTAGTGTTTTTTATTGATGATATCCTGGTATACTCTAAAATCCATGAAGATCATGAAAATCACTTTCGCACTATTCTGAAGACACATAGATGAAATAAATTATATGAAAAGTTTAGAAAGTGTGATTTTTGGATCCAATCAGTTTCCTTTCTGGTCCAGATTGTCTCTAAGGATGGAATATTTGTAGATCTTGTGAAGAAAAAGGCTATGCAAGAATAGCCTACTCCAACAAACGTAACTGAGGTACATAGTTTTATTGGTTTAGCAGGTTATTATCAGTGTTTCGTTTCAGACTTCACTCATTTAGACAACCCAATGACCAAGCTCACACAAAAAATTTCTATGTTCATATGGAAAAAGTAATATGAAGAATGTTTTGAATAATTGAAGAGGGGGTCAGTGAATGCTCTAATCCTAACCCTACCATCGGGGAAGGATGGGTTTGTTATCTATAGCGATGCAT
This sequence comes from Viscum album, assembly GCA_963277665.1. Taxonomy (NCBI): domain Eukaryota; kingdom Viridiplantae; phylum Streptophyta; class Magnoliopsida; order Santalales; family Viscaceae; genus Viscum; species Viscum album. The sequence goes on along the minus strand of OY728127.1, from coordinate 1,325,776,212 downwards.
CAAAGAAAGGACATGGTTGTGTCATTATGCAGAATGATTGAGTGATTGCCTATGCATTTAAGAAGCTAAAAATTCATGAACAAAACTATCCAACTCATGATCTTGAGTTTGCAATAGTAATATTTGATTTGAAGATTTGGAGACATTACCTATATGGAGAAAAATGTGAGATATATACAGATCATAAGTGTTTGAAATATATATTCTCACAGAAAGAACTCAACATGAGACAAAGAAGATGGATTGAGCTACTCAGAGACTATGATTTCACAATACACTACCACCAAGGGAAAGCAGATAAGGAAGAATTTTCTTTGAGTAAAAAGGACTATGGAATTCTAAACAAGATGAGAGTTGAAAGGTATATTATTTTCATGGATCTAGTAAATATGGATATGGGAATTATAAAGTATGGTAACACATCACTACTTTTCCAAATGGTTGCTGAACCTTCCTTACTGGAAAGAATAAAAAGTTCTCAGGCTGATGATGAGGAGTTTAAAATGAAAATTAAAGCTATAAATGATTGGAAGTTGGCTGACTTTGCATATAAAGGTGGAATTTTGAAATTCAGGAAGAGGCTTTGTGTTCCCGCTATTCCTGAGCTAAAGAGGGAACTATTGGATGATGCTCATAGCACTAATTTCTCTATACACCATGGTATCACAAAGATGTATTGAGATCTCTGAGAAAACTTTTGGTGGGACAGTATGAAAAGGGAGATTGCTGAATATACATCAAAGTGCCAGGTATGTCAACAAGTGAAGGCTGAGAGGAAAAAGTTTAAGGGGATCATGCCACCACAACCCATACTAACATGGAAGTGGGAGAACATTACCATGGACTTTGTCATAAGAATTCCAAGGACATATAGAGGAAATAATGCTATATGGGTCATTTTGGATAATATTACAAAGGCAACTCACTTTATCGTGATTCGAGAGGACTTCTCATTAGATCAACTTGCACGGATTTACATCAAATAAGTTGTAAGGCTACATGGAGTATAAGTATCTGTTGTATCTGACCATGATCATAGATTCACCTCGACGATTTGGAAAAGTCTCCAACATTCTCTAAGCACTGAACTGAAATTTAGTATGGCCTATCATCCTCAAACTGATGGACAATCTGAGTGAACTATTCAAACACTGTAAGACATATTGAGAGCATGTTCTATGGAATTTAAAGGTGGATGGAACCAACATCTTCCACTAGTTGAATTATCCTACAACAACAGTTTCCACTCAAGCATCTGAATAACACCATATGAAGCCCTTTATGGGAAAAGGTGCAGAACACTGGCGTGTTTGGATGAAGTCGGTGTGCATAAGTTTCTAGGACCTAAAATTGTCGAAGAAATGGTGGAGAAGGTGAAAACCATTCAGTAGCATATCAAGGTAGCCCAAAGCCGAGAGAGGAGTTATGAGGATAACCATCGATGAGACCTTGAATTAAAAGTTAGAGATCTGATATTTATACACATATCTCTATGGAAGAAGGTCATGAGGATTAGGAAGAAAGTAAAGCTAAGTCCTAGGTATATCATCCCCTTTGAGATCCTTGATTGGGTCGGAGCTGTGGCCTATCGACTAGGACTTCCACCTACCATATCGAAAGTACATGACTTATTTTATGTATCCCTCTTAAGGAATTATATACCAGACCCTTCACATGTACTCTCTGTATAGGTGGTACAATTGGAGGATGATCTTTCCTATGAGGAGCATCCAGTAAAAATCTTGGATCATAGAGACAAAGTTCTATGCAACAAAACTACTCATCTGGTCAAGGTACTATGGTGAAACCATAAGTACGAAGAGGAAACATGAGAACTGGAGGAAGTAATAAAGCAAACGTACCCCCACCTGTTTTTGGCCTAGTTTGTAAAATGAAATTTCTAGGGCGAAATTTCTGAAGGGGGGAAGAATATAACGACCTGATATTTTTCAATGAAAATTCCTTTTTTATAAATATTTCATAATCACATGAAATTATAACATAATTAACTAATAAGTTCTATGTGACCCTTAAAACAAAATTTTTTCACTTTTGTGATGTGAATTTCAAAAATCTGACATACGTAGTTGCGATCAGTAAGTTATTTGGAGTCCAATAAGAAAAAAAATAATTTTTTTGTGAATAGTAACCTACCCTTATGAATAGTATAATACCCTTAGGAATAGTAATATACCCTAATGAGTAGTAACCATACCTTTAATAGTATATAAATAATATTCAAGTGAAATTAAAATATACCTAGGATTTGGAATAAGTAAAAGATTGTTTTAAAACAGTTGTTTTTTGAATAAATTATGATTTTAATTAAATATTAAATTAATCATATTTAGAAAGTTATTTTTGAAAAATGGACTTCAATTTTGAATTCTTCACGTTGAAAAATGGTTGGGGTGAATTTTTGGGATTTTTATGAAATACTTGATTTTTTTATGAATAGTGAAATACGATAAAATACCGTATATCAATTAAATACACTATTCATGACATCATAAGTGATGTAAGCCCATTGTTTCGAAATAAAATGATAAAATTACAATTATTTTTCAAGGAAGACTCACTACTCCTTGTCTTGTGGGGACATAATAAATTAATGAATTTTATATTAAGAAATCCCCTTCCTCCTCCACTATAAAACCCCCTCTCACCCCCCTTCTCTTCACTCCTCTCAAGCCATGAGCCTTCTCCAAATTCTGTAAAAATATCTTCCCAACCTCCTATCCCACGTCCATCAAGCCTTGGTCCCATAAAAAGACCAAAACCTCTCCCTTAAAGAGGCTCTCAAGGAAGTTTGGTTCAAGAGGTAAATTCCTCTTTTCAATTCTTTGTCTTTCCTTTCAAGTTCATTTTTTTCTTTTTCTATTACATATCTTTATCCAAATTTTGTGATGGATCCAGTAACTTATATTTACAAGAATTTTTTCTTTATATTGTAATAATTCATCATAATATCTCCCTTTTACGTTCTTTTATACTAGTTGCAAGAACACCATTTGAGATGTGTCAATTTACCACATTCAAGGACGATGGGCTTTGGATTTCTATTATCATATTCAATTATGATCATGAAACCATTATTTTTATGGTTGAACCATATTATTATATATTTAATATAACCTATGTAAGGTTATATAATCCATTTTTACAAATGTTATTAAGTTATAAAGAAAAATGAGTTTGTTGTAATCAAATCCCACAAATTAACTAAAACAGTTATCATTAAAGTTTGATATAACAATTCATCCTAATTCCATGTAACCAAGTTATATAAATTAAAAATAAAACATATGGATGATCATAAATATTTAAATTCAATTCTGGATATTTACATCCATTCCACATGAACTCCATTACTTAAGAACAAGTGAACTGATTATGAAAATAAAGAAAACGAACACTCTGGAATGACGAAATTCAATATAATAACTTATAAATAAGGGAATAAATGAAATAAGTAGAATTATTATAAAATAAATAAAAGTATAATATGTTCTGAATTATATTATTAATAATTATAATTTCATATTTCAGGAGCTTAAGTTCAAGATCGGAACATGTACGAATTTAAGGTAACGGGTTTCTTTATCTCACTTCCATTTTTGTAAGGTTTCCCGTATTCACTACTAATAATTGTGTATGGTTTATGTATAATTCCCACTGATGTAAAATATCATTAATATATTTATTTTTATGGTATTAAATGTATCATTTTAATATTATTAATTTTGGGGCATACAAGTCGATTGATTACAAAGTGGTAAGGGTTTTTCCACCCGAACATCCATTTTCATTTAGGTTACATTTATTGTCTATTAACTCAATGAAACTCTTTTTTATTATTATTTACTCCTAAAAATGTATGTTTTTGGGTTATATATTTGTTTACCTACCAAATTATTTCCTTATTTTATGGATTGTTACACGTTTTAAAAGAAACTTTTGAAATTGTTTCCGAAATACAAGCCTAATCCAAGGGAAATTCTCTAATTCTTACCTATTTTCATGGGAACTCAATAAAATGTTTTTGTAAACCATTATATTTATAAAATCAATAATTTTATTATGAAATATTATCTTACTCCAATTCTTGTTTTATACAAATATTTTTCAAAAATAACTCTTCTTTTCGAAGTAAAAGAGTATTTATCTCAAGATTTATTGGAAGATTTTATTAGAGTATATTCATCTATTTCAACAATCTTGTTGATTATTTTGTATTTTTAGGATTGGTATTCCATGTTATCATATAGTATATTTAATATAATGGTTTATGATTACTTTGGATGTGGATGTTCTATCTTAAATCCATTCCCCAATTTACTCAGAATGGTTAGCGTTTATGCTTATTGTTCACGGAAAGTTATTTTTATTTCATATATTAATTTCAATATGAAGGTATATGTTGTTTATGTTTATCCCTATTCATAATAGGAATGAATTGGAAATAGTAAGTGTTGGGTGGGGCCCACTATATCCCCTTGGTGCATCAGTAGGTCTCATGAGACAAACTACGGTCTTGGCACAAGGCCTTGACAAAATGATTATTTATGGTCATGGCACGAGGCCTTGACGGTATGGATATGTTATCCCACATTATGAATTCCATAATTATGAATATAGTATTTATGGTTCATGTGGTTATTCGAATATTATAATACCCATTATTATGTTATGTTATGACATTATTTACTAGGCTCATATTTCTTCCATATTATGTTCAAGTTTATTTTTAAAGGAATGTGTTCTCAATTATTCCGCATGTCTAATGTTTATGTTATATTCTACTATATTTCCTAACCTTAAGGAGCATCTGATATCACCCCTTTCTTATGTTTCATTTCCACAGGGAAAGAATGTTTTTATTATGAATGACATGCTGAAATAACCTAGGAGTTCTGGAAGTTGCCTAAGGAGTTTCTATGTTGTATTTCTTTTAAAGTTGTAATTTTAACATATTTATGAATCTTGTTTCCAATAATACTAAACTAATCAGTCCTTTGGGATGCTTATTCCTTGTATTTATGCCAATAAGGCATCGGTTCCAAGAAATTGGGGTTGGTTCCTTACAATATTTCAATCTCTCACTCTCTCTGTTATCTATCAATCATGGAGAAGGAAATATTCATGGGGTGTGTTTATGGATCCATGGGATAAAAGATAAAATAAAAGTGGAAAAAGAAAAGAAAAAGAAAAGAAAAGGGAAATGGGGCCATAGACTAGAACCAACACCCAATAAGAGTTTATAACTCAACTTGGAAAACCCCCCTATCTGGAATCAATGACAAAGACAAAATATCAATCTGAATCCCTGTTCAAAATATATATTCCAATGAACTTGTGTGAATTAATTAATATATAATTTATTAAATAATAATTATTCCATAAAAAATAGAAGGAATTAGATTTAACCCAAACACTTATCATAGTGTAAACACCCTATTTTTGGGCTCATGGGGTGGTCAGAGAAATTATGGGAGATCATATTCCAAGGTAAATTACTATTTAACCCCTTACGAGCATTCAAAATCATAAAAACAATTTGTGCTAAAATGGTCAGTTTGAAAAAACAATGGTCTTTATAATCAACTTAGTACGATCCATCATGTCTAAAATTCCATTATTACATTTAAAAATAAATCTTATGGTTTTTATGGTGCGTTGAGTTAATTATGAATACCGTTCTTCTCTATATAAGCATAAAATTTTCCATTGGTGTTTTCTACACTATTATCTATCTATATCATTTTCAAGGATAAACCACTCTCCCTTTTTACACTCCTAAAAATCTTGATCATTTTATGAGCCTCTAATTTATCTTTCATAAAGATAATATAAGTGATACTAGTAAATTAATTAATAAGAGAAATATAATACTTATCTTCATTTTTTGATTTCTTCCTCGTTGGACCATAAATTTCAGAATGGATAAGATATAATGGATTTGATGTTTGAATATCAAATTTTTTAGAGAGTTATTAGTTTTCTAATTTGAAAATATAGAGAATATCCAATCAATATCTCTTTATCATAAAAAAATCATGAAAATTCACTCCTTGGGTAAATTTTATCATGTTTTTTTCAAAGAAGACCAATTCTTTGATGCCATAATTTATTTCCTTCTTTAAATCTAAAGTAGCAAATATTTTTAATATCTTAAACCAGAATTAGTTTACCATTGTTCATTTTCCTATTTAAAAAAAACATAAATATTTTATTATCTTTACCAAGAATCCATATTTTTTGAATAATTCATTATTAAATTCATCATACAGATAAGAAACGCTTAATATATTGTGTTTTTTTCCCATTAATACATAAAGAGTTATTTTACTTGAACTTTCCGTTTTCATTTATACTTTAACTTCTCTTTTCTAATCACTATTGAACCAAATCCTTTAATTTTGAGTGCCCCATCCTTTACAAAGGTAACTAAATCTTACTTTCACTTTTCAACATCTATAAATATCCATAAACATCATATCATTTTGATTAATATTTTGGGTATAAGAGAAAATGAAACAGTATGATCACCTATAATTAACTTCACCATAACTAGGAAACATCAATCCACTAGAACCCCAATCAATGGATATCACACATAGTAGAACACTAACATCCTACTTTGAGTTCATTGAACCAAAATTTAGGAATAAAAAATAACCCCAATTCACTGAACTAAGTCTACCAAAATTCCACACACACATAAACATATAAGAAAGTGAAAAACAAAAAAAGTAAAGAATAATTGATTTTACATTATTTAGAAAATAAGTCCAACATAAACTGGAGAACATCACAACATGTTTATACTATTATCCTAAAGATAAAAGAGTGTATAATCATTATGAATTTAACTCCAAATTGATCAATAAATACAAAGTCTTCACAATATATGTGTATAGGTGGTTCCACATCACTTCTATAGACTGGTCCATCTGACCTCCAAATTGATCACTAAATACAAAGTCTTCACAATATATGTGTATAGGTGGTTCCACATCACTTCTATAGACTGGTCCAGCTGGTATTCTGGTTACACCAACCTCCAACTTTTTTAGGAGTTAATCCATTGAGTTGAGACGAATCCCAATATATTATAAAATTATTTATATTAAAAATTGAATACCGGTATAGGAATGAACCAACCCTTTCTATCTAACTACCCCACTAACATAGACACCTTTCACTGAACTAACTAGTCTCCACACCACCATCAGAAGTTATTAATGTCCAACCAACCTGCTACTATAAGGATTCCCACAACCAATAACTAAAATTACTATTCTATCTAAAATTTTAATTCCTTTTCTTTCGGTATCTTATATTGAATAATATAAATATTATTTATAATTCCTAAAAATATTCTACTTAAAAATTCTTTTTAATTAATTTTGGCAACCACCAACACTAAGGAAAGATGGACCATTCACTTACTTTCCACAAAATATAGTCTTATCCACCACCTTATAGTCACCCTAGTCCCCTTGAGTCATAGTGTTGCCTCTAGATTTCTTAGTCCAATTAATTGGTTTACATGTTCTCCTGATTCTACTTCTAAACTATCTTCCATAGTTCCAATTCTCTATCCTCTTGAAACTTATGAATATAGTGGTTCTTTAGGTGGATATGTTTATTCCTTGAATAAAACACTATAATTTTTTCTATGTATATAAAAATATGATTATATAAACAGATTATCCAACTTTCCCAACCAATTAAAAGTTTTAATAAAAGATTCCTTAAACAAACTAAATTGTTCACTACTTATGTTTCTTCCACATATTCAACATTCATGGAAGAGAGTGAAGCCACCAAATATCTCATTGAAATCTTTTTAACCACCATCCCTATAAATATAAACACATAAAAAATTATACTTTTCTAAGTATCATAATAAAAAAAATGTTATCATCTATATACCCTTGAAATTGTTTTGATAACTTGAAGTATAGGGTCATATCTTTCATTTCTTTGAGAAAGGGAATGATCTATCTAATGGATTATTACTGTTACTTCATTATATTTTCCATTTACAAGATGATAAATCCCATAAAATAGAAAATATAGGGTGATTTAATATAATTTTTTAAATTAAACCTCTAAATATTGAAGAAAATGAAACGTTTTCTATGTATGTTGCCTCATATTCCATTCTCAGTGATTTCCCCTTTGATTTTTTAAAATTTATAGCATGAGGATTTGGAATTTCCTTACATCTGATCATTTCACACCTATAAATGACCTTATAGATGTAATCCCATTGAGATAATACGAAAAAAATATATTTCTAATCTTTTCTAATCCTTATCTCAAAAATTTTTATGGCAGTTTTGAGATCATTTCTTTTGAAACATTCATAAAAATCGAATTTCATCCCATAAATTTATTGAACTTATGGAAACCCAAAAGAATTTCATCAATATATAAGATAAGGATAACGATCCCCTAATCCTCTAACATCTTCTAGTAAAAAAATAGATAGATTTTCTTCAAATTAATCCCTTATCATCCATAAATGCATTGAATTTGTGGTTCTACTATCATAGTTCTTGTTTCAAGATGGGGTGACTATGTTTTAGATTACCCACCAAGTCTTTAGTTTGATAATCCTCAAAACTAGTTGTTTGATTCATTTAAATTTCTTCATAAAAATATCCTCGAAGAAATACAATCTTTACATAAAATTTTACCATGTAAAAATCATTGGAATCAACCATAAAAAGTACAATTCGAATGGTAGTGTTTTTTACAAACATGGAATTTTTGGGAAATATACTCCTTCATTATATTAGAAAAAATTTATATACAACCAATAATTATGCCTTTTTCTTCATTTTCTTCTTATTTTAAACAAATTATCCACTTGTTTACCAATACTTTTTTCCATTACAGTAATTTTGTTATATCGTAGGTTTCATTAGAATGAAGTGAATCTAGTTATTATTTGAATTCTAACTCTGAATTTTTGAAATTACTTAGGGAATTAGAATTTTACAGAATTTTTAGATTTCCCTATCCATTTAAAAATATGTAGTACAAGTTATGACCAAACCATTGTACCATTCATCTAACTCTATAAGATCCTCACAACTCAAGATATGATTTTAATATTTCTTTTATTGAATCTTTTGGTTATGTTTATTGTATATTTCTATCCTTTTTAACTATATGTCATGAATCTGTAGAAATTTATCATTCATGTACATTCACCACTAGATCTACTTAAAAATGGGTTATTTTTTCTCTATTCCCAACCTCCACCACTTCAATGTTCAGGTATTTTTACAAGACCCTATCATTTATGGATAAATTTCTTATTCTGAAAATCTTATGATATTAATCATCTGAGATCCAAAAGCTACAGTTTTCAACTCCATAACCCACAAAGAAAAATACCGGGGACTTAGCCTCAAGATTATCCCTCTCTTTAGGATAAACATGGAAATATTTTAAACTTCTAAAAACTTTCAGGTGACTAATTTACACAATTTTACTAAGCCATAACTATATAGGAATATCATATCCCATAGGTATCGATAGACTTAAATTAAGTAGGTATGTTGCATAGTTTTGTGCTTCTGACTAAATTTATTTATACATTATAGAGTGAAATATAATGATCTGTGACTTATCATTAATGTTATGTTCATACATTCAACCACACCATTTTGTTTTAGTGTTCTTGGCACAGTGTTCTCCATTCTTCTTTCCCTCTTCTCACTATGGTTCTTAAAGTTACATTATGTAATTACCTGCATATTAATTGAGAAATATTTTGTGAGGGAATCTGAATATTCAGGTTGTTAAGGTGTTTTTTTGGGAACTAGGATTTATATTGGGATTTTAAGTGTCTAGATGTCCTTAAAAGGTACTTTTAAACATGGTTTGAGGCATTAAATGTTTTAAAAAGAGACATAGTAGTAGCTAGGTGGTTGAGCTACTAAAAATATCCTGTTTAGGCCATTTACTATATGAATTTCCATTTATGGGGTGCATTTAGGTTAAAAACAAGGAATCATAATAGAGGGATTACTACCTATGTTCATTTATAGAATGAAACAATTTTTCACCTTAGGAATGTCTTGGGAATATGGAGGAACCCTCTTATGAGGGAAGGATTCATGGAATGAAACCTATTTTCCTGCCATGAACCAGTCCTGGGTGTTTGTTTTTAGATGGGGGTAGGCCCATCAATTTAGGGTTAGGGTGACTCATATTTTTTGTAAGAAATTTCCCTCAGGTGTGGCCGCTTGGAAGGTATCACTCACTCCATCATATCCCATTCAAACCCCCTATAGAGGGGTTGATTTTGTGTGATACCATCATAGGATTAGGTAAGATCCTATATTTTTTAATTTGTTATTGCCACTCATTTGATCCCTTTGATTTTTGTTTAATTTTGTGTAACCTCCCAACCTGAATTACCATCGAATTGGTAGCTGGACTGGTGGGTCACATTCACTAAAGCACATCTCCCCATATGCTAGAGGAAAATGACTAGAAGCAAGAGTATCACGAGGTGATAGTGGGGAGACTACCATCCTATCAGAGTTTCACAATAGAATCATCAGATAGTAAACAACATATAGTAGCAGAAGTAGTATAAACAATGAAAAAGCAACAAATACATATTTTATATAACTAAACAAAAAGTGTCTAATGCTAGTTTATAAAAATAATGAATCCTTGATGATGATACATATGTTATATAGTAAACATAAAAAATTCTTCCTAATATAGTAAAAAAATAATGAAACCACAACAAATCCCCATGGGTGATCTCTATGAGTAGCCTGAGCTCCAGCTCAGTCCTTTTCTCCTAACTCCCAGGTACAAGCAATACATCAATAATCCTAGATCCTACAAATATAAGGTCTACTTGGGTACCAAGGGTACTTGAGTTGAGTGTGAGATAATATATATGTAGACCGGCACCCACGGTGTCAAGACCTATTCAATGTAATATAAATTGTGTAGCACATAGGTATAGATAAGTAATGGTAGAACTGAAAGAATAAATAAAAACATGTCCATGTTCCTAAGGGACACCTAAAGGCGTTACCTGCTTTAGCCCATGGCTGGTATGTTTGACCATGTCAACTTTATATATATATATATATTGTATTATATATATATATATGTGTGTGTGTGTATCTGTGTTTGGGTTGATCAATACATAACACCACCATCCAATTATAGGGGAGCTCTCACTGTCTACCCCTAACCCATGACCAAGAGCCCTCACAGTCTCTTTGAATTTATGCATTAGATATATGTTGGGGTGGATCAGGATATATCACCACTATCCAAATTCCATGGGAGCTATCATGGGCTTCCACTAACCCAATTCCATGAAACCTATTAATCTCTTGGCCTTCATGCATTAGATGTATGTTGGGGTGGATTAGGACATACCAACTCCATCCAAATTCCAAGGGGGCTCCCACAACATACCCTTAATCCAAGTCCAGGAAACCTCATAGTCTCTTGGTATTCATGAATTAGATATATATTGGGGTGGACTGGGACATACTACCGCCATCCAAATTTCAAGGGATCTCTCACAGACTAACCTTAACCCATGTCCAAGATCCATCATAATATCTTGTCTTTCATGCAATAGATATATGTTAGGATGGATATGGACATTCCAAAAACATCCAAATTCCTAGGTAGCTATCACAGTCTACCCCTAACCTAACTCCAAGATCCCTTAATGTCTCTTGGCCTACCTATTCCTGCATAGCATAATCATTCAAATAATATAATGCATGAGACATTAACCTCTCATGCATCCCATTAACCAATCTCATTCACATATTAACAATCATATTCACATTTATACTTAGGGAAACCCATATTAATCATTACAATCAAAATATTAACATAGGATTGAACACATTCAATTAAAATACTTGATGCAAGTGCCTACCACACATCTTATTATCCATATTTAAATTCATCTAATACAAGGTAAGACATTTAGTGTGATACATCCTACTCAAGGTCATCTCAATCAATTTTCCTAAACATGGAAAATTTATTTAAGGTACATGTTACAAAGGGATTATGTTCGTTACCCTTAGGGGATGATACCATATTGTATAAGTCCTTTTAACCAATCCATTTACCTAAAACATTTCATTTAACCCGTTGAGACATAGAAAATACATTACAAGGGTCAAGTGTAAAGGAGAGGTGTTTTGAAAATATGTCATGTGATCGCTTAGGAAAATGAAATAATAAGCGACCAAGAACCTAAAAACATCATTTAAAAATTACAACTAAGAAAACATTATAAGGTAGAACCTATAAATAATCCATTAAAGCATAAAAGCGTAATCATTAATTTTTATCTTGAAGACAACACACCTCTGTTGGAGGGGTTTTATTTTAAAATCATAACCTCTCTTATCGAACAATCATTTATCAAAATTCATCATTTCACTAACATTAAAAAATATGAATTTAATCTAAACCATACTGCATTAATAAGAATCTAAGAACAACGTGATAATTAATTAATTAATTATTTCATTATTAAAATTAAAAGGGCATGGAAAAGGAACATGCCTCTAAGAGGAACCAAGCTGAACACTTCATCTCTTGACACATTCTAACTAAAAGCTACTGTTACCCCCTTATTTCATATACACCTTCAAATAAATATATGAACACCTAGCCCCTATGCACGTATCCGCAAGTCCATAAACATATGAAAGGGGATCCTTACATACATATTCTTATATGTATACACTCGGCTCCACTAACCTACTTATTCATTTTCATATGTGTAAATATATATATACATTGGCACACCTAGCCCCATTCATATATATTCACATACATGGATGAATATATACATAACACAAAAACCTATATATATATATATATACTTACCTATTCATAAGCAGAAAAGTCACTTTAGACCCAGTGACTCAAAACCACATGGCAGGGTCCAACACAATAAAAAAAATTACTAGGAAACTTTAAAACACCAGAAGGATGCAATATAATAAGGGATAAACCAGATACAAGATATAAATATTTACCTCGTATGGTAGTTGTAAACTAAAACAACCTAAAACACTTCTCCTTTAGCGGTGGTTGTCAAAATACACATGAACAAGACCCGATGGACCTTCTACACAACCTAACATAGGAAGAAACAAATAAAATCGGATTAACCCCGACTTAGGGTTTCGGCTAAGCTACACCAGGTGATGGGGAGACCTAAATAGGCCAATTAAAATAAGGATAAGGAGGTATAAGATCTTAACTTGAAGTTTTTGAGAGAATCCGCAAAGAAACAACATTGAATAAGTGGATGGAGAGGGAGACAAGTGGGGTTTCAAGTACACGACCAAGGGAGAGAAAAATGTGGATACATCACAATTTTAAAGGGAGCGAGAGATGAAGTGTTTTAATTATTTTAATTTAATTTTAATATAATTAAAATAAATAAATTTTTTAATACAGTGTGTCACACACAGTTTGGACCACATGGTTTGGAAAACCACATGCCAGTCGTGTGCCCTCTACTGGACACATGGGGAACCCCACATGGGTTGGATGTGTGGATTGGAAACCATGGAATAAATATATGTTGAATATTGATTAGAAACTATACAAAGTCACTAATTGTGCAGGTTAGGTGCATGGTTTGATAAACCATGCGTAGACCGTGCACACCACCTCTTCCCACCTTCTGGAGGCTGCACGATTTCTTGAAGTGGGCCTCACAGTTTCAAACAAACCATGCACCCTTAGTAGGTCCTTTAAAATTTTAATTTCTAGGTCCAACACTCCAAAAACTCTTTGAGACACCTAGGAAACTTAATATGCCTTCACCCAAGCCCAAAAACATTATCTTGAAGTGATATAACTCATGGAATTTCATTCCAAAACATGGTTTAAAAAACATCCCATCAGATAAATGAAAATGTTCAAATTTCTATGTTTTTTTCTGGTTCAAGACACAAATAATTAAAACCTTCCCAAACTATTACTTCTCATCCTTGAGAATCCTTCATGAGGAACTTAAACATCATCTAACCCATAAGGTTTGTGAAGCTTCGTTCAAGAAGTCACGCTGCATTTCCAAATGTCCAACTCACTTTTGAGCATTCATTAAGCATATGGAACTTAAGCCATTTTAACCCATGTTGATGCTCGTTTTCCAACCAGAACACTGAAATGGATATTACTAGAGCCCATTCATATAGATACATGATCACATCATTGTCTTGTTAAGAAACTGGCCAAAGGTACTTCCCACCTTAGGATTTATTGTTAAAGAGGTCCAATTACGAGTCACAATGCTTTACACCCCTGAAATTGCATTACAAAGCACCTTCCTAAGAATTTTAATAATGCTCCTAGCATGATTTTGAAAAAAATCAAACAAACAATTCCCCATCAACCTCAAAGCCCAAGTTGATCAGGATTTTCATGAAAAGGCTTGGCCGACACCAACCACACTCATCTTGACCTCACATCATGCCTTAAAATGGTTCTTCACAAACCATACATAAAGAAAATAGAAGACAAGTTAGGAAACTATGGATGAACATTAGAGAAGATTATTGTATTAGATGGATAGAGTTTTAGAGGATGAACTATGGTTCCTTCCCCCAAGGAATGCTGTATTAAGCATAAAAATGCTCATGGAAGCCTACACCTAACATCCGGTGACATTCTAAGATCAAAACACCATGAAGGAAACCACACCTCCATCATGAAATACCAAAAGAGTACCACCCAACATTCTCAATAGTCTTTAAATAATTATCACAATGTAAGACCAATGCTCTCTTAGTGTATCTAAGATGATATTAAGATAGGGGAAATGGTCTTCTGTTAAGAAGAGTACACAAAGAGGATTAAAATAGTTTTTAGTAAATCATACCCAACTACTGGAGAAAAGAACAATCAAACCACAATTTGTCAGCTTCCCTTGAAAGAAATATTATCTTCACCTGCCTACACACTAAGAAAAATTGATCACAAAACATAACCACCTGAGGCATCCTTTGATCATTCAATATTTAACCATAAAAGTCCATCGAAGTTCAACGGTGTTCCTCTTAGGTTTCAAACATTTCCAACCACATCCACTTCGTGTTTCCAAGAAAACAATGACATGATTTAGAACTCACAATACTTGAATACATTCAAGAAAAACTAACCATTTCTAAGTGGTCGTATTTGGTTTCATTCCTTCTACCTTTAAAGACACATTTCACAAGAACTGACACGACACTCCCCACCTTATGAGTGTCCTAGTTGTCGAAAGAAAATATATAGACTAGCCACTCAAAATCAAGCCAGGTCACATTCACCTTAAATGAACGTGTGATGCTTCTATAATTCACACTCCCAAATGTCAAGGAATTAGAGAAGGGAAACAAAAATGGACTGATTGTCATGTCAATGTACATGGGTATCGAAAAATTCATCCCAATAATTAAGAAAAAGTTTATTTCTTTAACCCAAAGTCATATTGCTCTATATAACCTTTAACCTAGATGACACCATACCTAGTCATCCATCCCTGAGATGAAATAAAAAGGGGTCAAATAACCTATGTAGTGATTGAATAACCCCAAGGCATGTCGAACCTACTTAAACTGAACATTGCTCGATTCTCACTCCCATATCAAAGGCCAAGAAATACATGACCACCCATCCAAAAAAGGTGTCATTGAAAAGTTAAACATCTTATAGGGGACAACGACACTCGAATGACACCAAAAGTTAGAAATATCATAGAAAAATTAAGGAATTTAAACTCTAAGGGTGTTACTTACCATGACTAGTACCTTATGAAGTTCAAACATTGACTAATGCATTGGGTCATGCCAAAAAAATTATAGTCTCAAGAGCCGAACATTTAATCCATTGATAAAAGTAAAAGAACATTTGTGGAAAAATCCTATGGTTCCATTCTAGGGAAAATCAAAGTGAAAAGATCAAGATACCATTACTCGAGGTTTTTTAAATAGAGGACACCACTAAAGGTTCCATTTCAAAGACCTTTACATTTAAGAACATTTAAATACTTAAACATAAAAATATTTAATCAAAAAATCAATAAAAACCATTCTCAAAAAAATACAAGAAATTCGATTTTAATCCAAAATATGAAAGAAAAACATGCATATTTCATTAAACTTCCTTTTTTAGAAGATAAAGTGACCTATAAGGGTTCCATTTTAACTATCCCGGGTTCATAAAAAAGAAACCCAACAACAATTTTAAGATTATTAAAATTTCAAACACCCAAACAAGTCATATCATAAGCTACATGCCCCAACTTACCTACATGGGTCCAGTTGAACATTTATACATTTATGCAATTCATTTCAGATTAAAAATTACACACATATATAAATTTATAAGTTTTTCACAATATAACATAGTCGCATACAAAAAGTTCTACTACATGGGTTGAGATTTCCCAACTCATGAAGCTCCAAAAAACTTCATGAATTAAAAGTTGTTCCCAATTAACTGAAACAAATCTCATTTAAAAATATAAAATACTCCTAAACAAAAGTCTAATGGTATGGGTGTCCATCTACCAACCTCTAAATTTCCCATACACTTTATATTTTGGAATTTGGCTCCCTTTTAATCAAAATAAAATTCAATTCAAAATTAAAACTTATAAGACTTATATTTTAACAAAAAAATTAATATATATATATATATATTATTCTCACAATGATTTGAATATACAGGTCACCCTTTCTCGGTTGTAAGGTGCCCATACCCCTTATAATGAAAAACTAGTTCCCGGTTATTCAAAACTCTTATATTTCCCAGCCCATACAACCAATTACATTTAAAAAACACAGAATGTTATTTTAAGTAGTAACACATAGAATGATATAACATATAATCAAGGAATATTAGTAAGGAACATAATCTAACTTAACAGGAAACCTTCTAATGTAACTACATGGCATGAAACATACATGATAGGGTAATTTTCTACGTGCCTAATATGATGCATGCAATGATTTATCCTCACCAAACCAGTCCATGGGAAAATTTTCATATAATTTCCATAAATCATCATTATTAGAATGTAAACTAGTCACTCAAGGTGAAATTATATCAACTGTAACAACAAATAGTAGAGACAACAATTCCCAGACCTGGACACTTGGTCATTTCCCATATGTGGGGTGATCATTCCCAAGCACAACTATTAACTAATCACCAAAATATTCCTAATATCCTATATATCAACCCAAAAGAGTAATACAAAGGATAAATACCACCTTTCATAACACTTTATAGTGTCCCAACCTAGCTTAGCATTGAACCACTAGTCAGAAGGGTGGTTCACATGGCCTCAAGCACATCTACAAATTTTCCAAAGGATGCTGACTAGCAGTGATGGTCTTGGGAGATGATAGTGGGGAGAATATAACCTCTTCTCAAAGTTTCATAGTGGTATTATCAAATACTATACAATAGAATGTATAAAAAGGGATATAAAGAAATGGAAATGCAGTGGAAGGTAGATTTTATATAACTGAACAAATAGTGTCCAATGATAGTTTATACAAAGCATGCATGATTTATTATGATATATAATCTAGATAGTAAACATACAACATGATTCCAAAAATATTAAGAAAATAAATAAATGATAGAAACGCCCCATGGGTGATCTCCATGAGTATCCCAAGTTCCAGTTTGGTCTTTTTCTCTAAACTCCCCAGTATGAACAATTAAATAATCAACCTATATCTTGAAAATATATGTTATACTTAGGTACTAAGGGTACCCGAGTTGGGTGTGTGATAAAATATCACTTTTCCAACTCCCACAATGTAAATCCAAATATAGTGTAATATAAATTATACAGTCCACCAGTATATAAGAGTACTGATTGAACTGAAAGAATAAACAAACAACCATCCATGTTATTAAGGGACACCTGATGTTGATACCTACTTCAGACCATGGATGGTATGTCTAATCATGTCAACTTTATATATATATATAGTAGTATATATATATAGATAGATATATGTTGGGGTGGATCAGGATGTACAACCGCTATTGAATTGCAGGGGAGTTCTCACGGTCTACCCCTAACGTAAGTCCAAGATCCCTCAAAGTATCTTGGAATTCATGCATTAGATATATGTTGGGGTGGATCCGGACATACCACCACCATCCAAATTCTAGGGGATATCTCATGGTCTGACCCTATCCCAAGTCTAAGATCCCTCATAGTCTCTTGGCCTTCACATATTAGATATATATTGGTGTGGATCAGGACATACCACCCCCATCCAAATTCCATGGGAGCTCTCATAGTCTACCCCGAACTCAAGTCCATTATCCCTCATAGTCTCTTAGCCTTCATGTATTAGATATATGTTTGGGTGGATCAGGACATGCCACCACCATTCAAATTCAAGGGGATCTCTCATGGTCTACCCATAACCTATTTCCAATAGCCCTCATAGTCTCTCAGCCTTAAAAAATTAGATATATTTTGGGGTTAATCAGAACATACCACCGCCATCCAAATTCTAGGGGTGCTCTCATGGTCTATCCCTAACCAAAGTCCAAGAGTCCTCATAGTCTCTTAGCCTTCACGTTCCTACATGAAGTAATAATTCAAAGCATATCATGCATGAGGGATTAACGTATCATGCATCCCATTAATGCATCTCATTTATAGATAAGCAGTCATGTTCAAATTTATACCTAAGGAAACCCATCGTAAGAATTTCAATCAAAAAATTAACACATGCTTGATCACATTCAATTCAAATACATGTGGCGAGGGCCTCCCATGATTCTCATTATCCATATTAAAATTCATTTAATACAAGGCTATCCATTTAGTGTGATCCATCCTACTGAAGGACATCTCCCTCAATTTGACCAAACATGGAAAATTGATTGAAGGTACAAGTTCCAAAGGGTTCATGTTCGTTACCCTTAATGGGATACTACCATCTTGTATAAGTCTTTCTAACCAATCCATTTACCTTAAAAATCTCATTTAACCCATTGAGACATAGTAACTACATTACAAGGGCTCAAGTGTAAAAGAGAGGTGTCATGGAAACATGACATGTGCTCTCTTGGGAAAATGAAATAATAAGGGACCAAGCACCTTAACATGTCATTTAACAATTATAAACAAAGAAAAGGCATAATTTAACAAAAATAAATAATATAAGAAAGCATAAAATCCTAATCATTACTTTTTTATCTTGAAGATAGAACACCCCCATTGGAGGGGTTTTATTATAAAATCATGACCATTCTTATCAAACAATCATTTATCACGTTTCATCATTTCACTAACTTTATCAAAAGAATCATTTAATATAAACCATACTTCATTAATTAGAATCTAATAAAATTGTTATAATTAATTAATTACTTAATGAAACAATAAAATTAAATGGACATGGAAAGGGATCCTACCTCAAAGAGGGGAAATATCAAACACTTTGGCTCTTGATGCATTCTAATTAGAAGTTGTTTCTTCTCCATTCGAGCATAGAAACCTTCACATAAATATAAGGACACCGAGCCCCTATGAACAATCCACATGGCCATGAACATGTGCAAGGGTATCCTTACATATATTATTATATGAATATACTCACCTCCACTCACCTACATATGCATTTTCATATATATATATATGTAGGCACACCTTTCCCTATAAATATATATTCACTTACATGGATGAATATAAACATAACTGGGGAACTTACATATATACATACTTTCCTATTCATATTCAGCCAAGTGGCCTTAGAACCAGTAACTTGAAACCTCATGTCAGGGTATAATGCACTACAATATAATTAATAGTAACCTATAAAAAATCCAAAAGACACAATATAAGAAGGTAAAAACCCAATAGTTGGTATAAATCCTTACCAAGGATGGTGACAGTGAACTAAAACGACCCAAACTGCTTTGAATTTAGTGACGGTTGTCAGAATACACATGAAAACGATTGAAGAGACCTTCTGTACCACCTAACATCTGATGAAACAAAAAAATTTGATTAACCCTGAACTAAGGTTTTGGCCAAGCTACACCAGGTGAAGGGGAGACCTAAATCAGACAAAGAGAAGAAGGAGAAGTAGGGAGGATGCCTTAATTAGAATTTTCATATAGAATCTATGAATAAATGGAATTGAATTGGTGGAAAGAGAGGGAGTAGGGGGAGTTCGAGCATACATCCATGGGAGAGCCCAAGGGGGTTGCCTTCTGATTCTAAGGGGAGAGGGTGAGGATGTGTTTCAATTAATTTAATTTAATTTTAATTAAATTAAAATAATTCAATTTTTTAGAATAGGGTGTCATGAATGGTTTGGGTCGCATGGTTTAGAAAACTGTGCTCCAACTGTGTGTGATCTACTAGATACCTAGGGTACCCCGCATGGGTTAGCCACACGGTTTGGAAACCGTACACCAAAAATGCAGTGAATTATGCTTATATTATCTTTAAAACCACTAATCATGCGTTATAAGAGCATAGTTTGATAAAATATGCATAGAACATGTGCACCACCTCTGCCCACCAGCTGCTGGCTGCACAGTTTCTTGCAGTGGGCCGCACAGTTTCAAACAAACTGTGCACCCTCTACAGGTCCTTAAATTTCATTTTCTTTTCCGGGTACTCCCAAAACTCTACAAGACACCCAAGAAACTTAAAATACCTTCACCCAAGTTCAAAAAAATCATCTTTAAGTGATCCAACTCTTGGATTTTAATTCCGAAGATCAGTTTTAAAAATTTCTCATCCACTAAACGAAAAAGATAAAATTCCTATGGTATTTCATTTAGTTCAAAACACGGATCGTTACAACCTTACCACCATATGACTTATTATTCTCTAGATGCCTTCATGAATGACATAAATATCATTGGAACCACAATGATTATGAAGATTCATTTAAGCAGTTGTGTTGTATTTACAAACATCCAACACACCTCTGAGTATTCATTAATTATATGGAACTTAAGCCATCTTAACCCAAGACAACACTCGTTATCCAAACAAAGCACCAATATGGCTCTTACCTGAGCCCATTTAGCTGGATACATGATCACATCATCCTCTCTTCAAGAAACTCGAAAAAGGTACTTCCCACCTTAGGAATTAACATTAAAGAGGGCCAAATCTGATCTCCATCATTTTCCACCACCAGAATTGCAATACGAAGAAGGATACTAAGAATTTTAATGACGATCCTTGCAAGATTTTGAAACAAATAAAATGGTTGATTCCCCATTAACCTCAAAGACTATGTTGAGATGTATTTTCATGAAAAAGAAAAGACGATAGAAACCACACCCACCTTAACCCGACGTTATTCCTGAAAAAGGTTCTTCACCAACCGTACATTGAGAAAAAGGAAGGAAAGTCATGCCACTATAGATTACCATTCATGAAGATTATTGATTGAGATGACCAAAGTTTTAAAAGAAGAATTGTGATGACTTTATCTAAGGGACATTTCATTTAGCACAAATATTCTCACCAAAAGATACACCCAACTTTTGTTGATGTTCCAAGAACAAAAAACCATGAAGGAAACCATGTATCAAGCGTAAAACACTGAAAGAGAACCACCCAACCAGCTCAATAGAAAGATTGGATTCACTAGCTAACGCACCAACACAAACTGATGACAAGACTTCACCACTAGAGGCATCATGTGATCGTTCAAGATTTAACAACTGATGTCCATCGTTGTCCAATAGCATTCTTAAAAGGTTGAATACACTTTTAACCACATCAACGTCATGTTTCCAAGAAAAAACCAACACAATTTAGTACTCACAATACTCAAATGTATTCAAGAAAAATTTACCATTTCCAAGTGGTCCTATTTGGTTTCATTCCTTCTACATGAAAGGACACGTTTCAAAAAAACTGATGCAGAACCACCAACCTCAGGAGTGTACTAGTTTCCAACAGAAAAGATACAAACTAGCCACTCAAAATAATTATAGGTCACTTTCACCTTAAACAAATGTGTGATGCTCCTCTAAGTCACACTTCCAAATGTCAAGGCATTAGATAAGGGAAACAAACCTGAACAAACTGGTATGTCAAAACACATGAGTCTCAAAAAAGTCCTCTTGAGCATTAGGACAAAATTGATTTGTTTAACCCAAAGTTTTATTTCTCCATAAGACCATTGACCTGGAAAAAACCATACACAGTCGTCCATCATTGAGAAGAAAGAAAAAGTGGTCAAACGGCCTATGAAGTAGCAAATGATTCCAAAGTCATCTATAACTAGCTGAGACCGAGCATTGCTTGATGATCATACCCATATCAAAGGCCACAAAATACATGACCACCCATTCTAACAAGGGTGTCCTTGAAAAGATTAAAATCTTATAGGGGAAAATGACACCCAAACTACACTAATCATCAGAAATATATTGGTACATGTAAGAAATTTAAACTATAAGGGTGATACCTACCACAACTATCCACTTACGAAGTACAATCATTAACCCTTGAATTTGGTATGCCAAAAAATTTCACATGATCAAGAGCCTAACATTTAATCCATCTATAAAAGTAAATAAATGACAATGGAAAACACCTATGATTATGTTCTAAGGTAACTCAAAGGGAAAAGCTCAAGCTTCCCTTACTTGAGGGTTTTTAAAAAGAGGTCACCACTTCTGGTTCCAATTAAAGGCTCTTTACATTTAATCACATTTAAATCCTTAAAAATCAAAAGATTTAATCAAAAACATCAAGTACCATTCTTATCAAAACAAAACACAAGGTACCATATTTTTAACCAAAAAATAAAAGAAAAAAAGGAAAGTGTCATTAAAATTCCCTTTTTAACAGGTAAGGCGACCTATGATGGTCCCATTTTAACCAACCCAGGTTCATAAAAAAGAAACCTAATAGCAGTTGTTAAATTTCTAAAATTTCAAACACCCAAATGGGTCATCTCATAAGATACATGCCCCAACCGACCTACTTGGTTCCAGTTTCACATTTCGACATTCAAACAATTTATTTCAGATTATAAATGACATAGATCTTTACCTTTATAAGAATTTCACAATATGACATAGTCACATACAAAATTGTTCGACTACATGGGTTTCCATTTACCAAACCATGAAGCACCAACACACTCCATGTATTGAAAATTGTCTCCCATTAACCAAAAAAAAATTTAATTTCATAATTTAAATGCTCATAAATAATGGTCCAATGGTATGAGTGGCCATCTAACAACCAATATTATGCCTATACACTTTATATTCCAAAATTTGGCCCCATTTTAATAAAAATAATATTAACATTTGTACTCATACTTAGAAGCCCTAAATATTAACAATATCATTAAAATGTATTTATATATTATGCTCAAGATAGTTTGAATATACGGGTTACCCATTCTTAGTTGTAAGGCACCCAAACACCTTACAATTGAAAATTGGTCCATGGTTATTCAAAACCCATATATTTCCCAACATAAGAAACCAATTACATACAATAAAAAAATCATTTTATTATAAGAAGTAACATAGATCATTCTACAAATATATGTGCTTGGAATGTCATCAATGAACACAATGGAACTTAGTAGGAAATGTACTAATGCAACTACATGGCATGGCACATGCATGAAATGTTAATTTTCTTTGTGTACAATATGATGCAAGTAACGATTCATCCTCACTGAACCACACCAGGGAAAAATTTCCATAAATCATTATAAGAATAAAGTAAACCAGTCAATTAAGGTGAAATCATATCAACTGTGACAACAAGTAGCAAAAGCAATAATTCCCAGCCTCGACCACATGGTTATTTCCCATATGTGTGGTGATTAGTACCATGCGAGGATATTAACCATGAATTTAAACAATCATAGTCTCTTGTCTACCAACTAAATATAGAAATAAAAAAGGAATACCTCATTTGATACAAATTTATATCTTCCAAACCTAGATTATAATCAAACTGAAAGCCAAACTAGTGGGTCACACGGTCTCAAGTACATCTCTCATATTCCAGAGTCTACCAACTAGCAGTGAGGGTCTCAGAAGGTGATAGTGTGGATAATATCCCCTATTATCAAATTTTTACAGTGGTATTATCATATACTAAACAAAATATATATAGTGGAAGTATTATAAAGCAATGAAAATGCAGTGGAAGATAGATTTTATATAACTAAACAAAAAGTGGCCAACTCTAGTTTATACAAAGCATGCATGATTTATTATGATACATAAGATATAAATCGAACATACACCATGATTAACAATATAGTAAAAAAATAAAGAAACGAATACAAATCCCCATGGGATATCTCCATGAGCATCTCAAGATCTAGCTTGGTATTTTGATCCCAATTTCCATGTATAAGAAATATAACAGTCAACCTAGATCCAAAAAATATAAGTTCTACTTGGGTATGAAGGGAACCTGAGTAGGGTTTGAGAAAAAATATCAATAGGATGACCCCCACAATTTCAATCCCAATCTAGGGTAATGAAAATTATGCAGTCAAAAGGCATAAAGAAATAATCATATAACTGAAAGAATAAACAAACACCCATCCAGGTTCATAAGGGACACCTGACGATGATACCTACTTCATCTGATGGCATGTATGTCTGATCATATCAACATTATATATATATATATATATATATATATATATATATATATGTTGGGGTAGATCAGAATGTTCCACCACTATTCAAGTCCAGAGGGATCTCTCCCAATCAACCCCTAACCCATGTTCAAGATCCCACACACTGTCTTTTCCTTCATGCATTAGATATATGTTGGGGTGGATTGAGACATACCACTAACATCCAAATTCCAGGGGTTCTCTCACGGTCTAACCCTACCCCAAGTCCAAGATCCATAATAGTATATTGGCCTTCATGATTTAGATATATATTGAGGGTGGATCAGGACACACCATCTCCATCCAAATTCCATAGGAGATCTCACGGTTTACCTGTAACCTAATTCCAGGAGCCCTCATAGTCTCTTGGCCTTCACACAGTAGATATATGTTGGGTTGGATCGGGAGACACCACCACCAACCAAATTCTAGGGGAGCTCTAATGGTCTACTCCTAAACCAAGTCCAAGATCCCTCATAGTATCTTGTCCTTCATGCATTATATATTTTTTGGGGTTGATAGGGACATATCACCGCCATTCAAATTATAAGGGAGCTCTCAAAGTCTACCCCTAACCCAAGTCCAAGAGCCCTCATACTCTCTTCTCCTTCACATGAATACATGTTATAATCATTAAAATAATATAATTCAAGAGGAATTAACATCTCATTCATCCCATTATCCAATGTCATTCACCTATAAGTAGTCGTGTTCACATTTATAATTAGGGAAACCATTCTTAAGAATTTCAATCAAAACATTAACATAGGCTTGATCACATTCAACTAAAATACATGTTTAAAGGGCCTCCCATGTCACATACATGACTTATTTTAAAATTATATTTCATTTAATTTCCATTCATTATTTTTTTGGGATTTCCCAAGCTTTTATGGAGGAATGGGTGAGTTTTCATTAATTGGTCCAAACCGTGAGCCCAATTCTAGATTTAAAAATAAATTTTCATTTCTTTATAACTCCTTCATTTTTCAACATTTTTCATCCATTAAAATTCCCACTTGTCATCCCCTAACCTATTGACACCACCATATTAATTTTTACCATTTAGAAATCTATAATCATGGTGGATATGAGTTTTTATTTAAGAGATTGGGCCTGCTCGAAAGCCTATTTCCTATATTGAAAATATTTATTAATTATTTAATATCTCCATCAATATTTAATTTTTTTCAGTGATTCCAACTCTCACCTGAGACAAAATACCCAAGGCGCGCCCACATTCTCTCATACCCCTTTTTGGAGCTAGGTTTCATCACGAATTAGGATGAAACATCTCTGAATTACTCAAATCATGAAGATTTGAAGAGGTAAATTGATTATTTCATAACTCCTTCATTTATCACTATTTTACCCCCATTAAAGTTCTTAAATGGTCTATTAAAACTTTTTAGAATATCCCTTGAGTGTTTTGATGTTTTAAAATTCAGATACTGGTGTATTTGGGGTGATTTATTCAATATTTTTCAAGGAAAGTGATTCCTCCTTGGTTTCTTCCTTTTCTCTTAGGGTTTTCCTCCCTCTTTCATTATGTTCTAAAATGTCCAGAAGTTAGGTTTCGATCCTAGGGTTTGATTTGGTGTCTTTTTTGTCAAATATTGTGGTCTGGGGTTGGATTTATCTTCCTTGGGGTGTGGTGGTGGTGGAGTTGATGTTTTGCACAAAGTTTTGAGGGATTCAACACTTTTGGTAGGTGGTTCCATCTGTAAACAATTATTGATAAGTTATAATGTGGTATTTAATAATTTTTAATATTCCACATATGTTGGGTGTGGGGAAAAAACTATTTATGATTGATTTGGTTAAGTGTTTAATTTTATAGTTTGTTTTTTAACTTGAAATTGGGTGTTGTCATGTGTAACTCATGGGGTATTATTTGAGTGTATTTCATAACTTATGGAATTGGTTTACTAAATCTTATTTGGCCCACCAATTATGATTTTTTAATGTATTAGTGTAATGTGGGCCTTGTAAGGGGGTTTTTGAAATAGGGTTATTGTGTAAAACATTGAAATAATTCTTGAGATCATTTTATGAAAATGGGTGTTTTCATTTGTATCTTTCGTGGTATTATCCATGATGATTTTATAGCACTTGAAAGTGGTTTAATAAATGTCTCTAGGGCTACCTATTCTAATTTTTAGTGTTTTGGTGTGGTTTTGTCCTTGAATTATGGTTTTTAAATGGGTTTTATCAGCAAATATATGGTATACTCTTTGGAATTGTTTTATAAAAGATTTGAATGATTTAATGATTTATGTAAGTGGTGAAACCATATTGGAAAAATGTTTTGGAGTGTGTATATTATGAAATGGTAAATTTTAAATGTGAGAGGGGATGTTTTTTGATGTTTTCCATCTTGGAAATTTTTTATAAAAATGTTTTAAGGATTTACTAAAGTGTATAAGAGATGTGAAAGTGATGTGCGATGTTTTGTGTGAGTGTGATGTGAAAAATTGATTTTGGTTATGAAAAAGGGTATTATGTAACATGTGATTGGGCTGTTATATTTTTTTAATATATTTTAATGTTTTTATAAAATTTTTTAATGGATTTATCTATTTGTTAACGAAATGTGAAAAGTTGTGTGGGCTATTTTGGTGTGAGTTGGATTTCAAATCAATTTGAATGAAAAGTGGAATTTTGTGACTTGTGTGGTATACATGTGGTATTTTTGGTGAATTTTTGATGAGGAAATGATATTTTCATGTGAAAAGTATATTTATTGACGTTTTGAACTTGTTTGAGCATAATGAAAAAACTCAGGTATCTAGGTGGGTGGACGTGTACTAGTGTGCTAGTGAATCCATGGGGTTTGGCCTCAGTTTCACATAGAAAGATGGACACTTACAACTATAAATAAACTATTATGATGAATATTGGGGACCACTGGTTATGGGTATGTTCCCTACTAGTTTCTCATGCATGAGAATGGATATTTGTGATGGTTACTCTCACCGAGATACAAGGTACCTGTGACCCACAACAAGCTAGTGCCTAGGGGTTATTTCCTATCGATTGTGCTCATTATATTTTTTATACATACCGTAGGAATATGGTATATTTGACTAGAAAATTCAGTATCTTTGGAATTTATTTTAAAAGTGTTTATTCTTTAAATTATCCCACTTGAAAACTAATTTTTTTAGTTGCATCTTTTAGAAATTGTAACTAGAAATTACATGTTTTTGAAAACTTGCATGATTTTCATCTTTGAATGTTTATCGCATGGAATATCTTAGTGGTTTTATCCTATTGGGATGAGGATCACACCCTACTTACACCCATTATGTGTAAGTATACTTTATTATGCTTGACTCAAGTAAAGGGAAGGCTATGGGTTATGGCAGTCCAGGGTGTTAGTTCTCATCCTTGGTGCGGAGTTCTGGAGATGGCTTGTGGGTGATGACCCCTTGTCATGTGGAGTACTTGGGGATGTCTTAATATTGTATTTATTTGTATTTGGACCACTTTTATTGTCTTTAAACCAATGTAATAAGTTCTGGTTTTTTCTTAAGACTTGTTTGGCTCGAAAATTTCAGATTTATATTATGGAATGTTTTTAATGTTTTATGCTTTCATACTCAGGTAAATCATTCCCAAAACTAAATTAATGATACCCGGGCACCTGTGCCAGCCCACAGGGATAAGGAACGACCTTAGCATCTTGTCACAGGCTTGTTTTGCTGCCGGTATTGGTGGCGACCATATTCGGTTCATGACAAAATGGTATCAGAGGCGGTTCTGGTTAACTCTTTAGGTCACATTATTTGGGGAATAGTGGGGATAGTCTAGAGTTAGGATTTTTGGGACTTGGTATTTCAGTTATGGGTAGTGTTCCTGATCACCACACCTCATGATGGGATTCGATTCACTAGGGGAAGTCGGGATTTATATGATTCCTTTGGATTTCTTGGATTTATGACGATTAGGGGAAATGAAAAGAGAGTTGGGTTAATGGTCTCAGTGATCTCACAGGGCCTGGAAAGCCATGTGGAGCTAGGGAAATTCACTAGAACACTCTCTGTGATGATGAAGTGATTGGAATATGGCTTCTAACCATATTTCCAAGTCACCCACTAAAACTAATTTCTTCTCACATTGTCTTGTGTTATTTATTTTTGAAATATTGGAACTTTGGTTTTAAAGTAACTTGGTTTTAACAAGCGTAATGTTTTTGTGAAATGATTATCTAATAAAGAGGGAATGGTTAAATTTTTGAAAATGGAGAACTGAATTTTCAGAATTGTATTGGAATAGAAAATGGTGTGTTTTCACATCTTTTGAAAGTATGAACTATATCAAGGTTGGTTTTGAAAAAGTGTTTCCTATAGTGTTTTCTAAACAATTAAAATGTGTTTTAATGAGATGATATGTTTTGAAATTGATGTGAATAACTTGAAATTGAGTTTTCATTGGAATTATTGTGCCTTTTTCAAATGTTTTTTATGCGGTAATTTGGGTTCGATTTCATGGTTAGCGGTCTTGGGGAAAAGGAAGTATTGGTTGATTTTTTGGTTTTGAAAAGTGGAATGAGTTTTTGTATTAACCTTTGATATTTTCGTGAGTGACAATATGCATGGGGTTATATGGGATGATGGATGGTTAATGGAATGACTGGATGAGTGCTGGGATGGATATGAGGAGGATACCTAGTGTGGCATGGAAACTTGCATGTGTGGGGCCCATGGGGTACCATTGGGAAATACGCTAACCGCTGAACCATTTGTTTTCAAAGAAATGTTTTTAAAAGGAAAAATTGATTACTTGATGAGTGGTTTTGGATGGTGTGTATTATGTGTTTTTGGAAGTGTTGATGTTGTGGAATGTTTTGAGTTCAAGAACCCCTCTTGTTTGAACAGTGTTTTGGTTTGGTATTTGGTTGGTAAGCTGGGTTGAAGGGCTGGTTGGTGGTCTTCTTTGAGAATATTTTGAGAAACCTTTATAGTGTTTCCCCTCATCCGTTTGGATCTGGTTGTGGTATGTCTTGACCAATAGAATTGGTTGGTTGGGTCCTTGGGTTCTCTCATTGGATTAGGTACGCCCCCATTATGGGTTAATGCACAAATGATGTGCAGCCCAGGTTGTGTCGTCGTTGGAAGATCCTCCAGTTGATCAATATAAGGAATATTTTTCTTGATATTTTTAGATTTTGTGTGTACCCTTTCCTTGGGGGTTTTGTATCCTATTGTATTGGGAGAGTGATTATGTATGGTTGAAAGAGACTTTAGCTTCTTAAGTTCTTTGATTTGCCGAAGGTAGAAGTGGTTTGGGTTGTTAGCATGGATGAGTATCTAGATGGTGTCTAAGAGGTCCTCTAAGTCCTTTGTAGTGTCTTAGAAGAAGGAGTTCACGTTAAAATAACAGTGTGGGGAATCTGGTCATGATAGGATATTGTGGCCACTTTCTAGAATTGTGTGTTTTTTTGGGATGTTGTATAAGGACCCTCTCCATGCATTATTTATATCATTCGCCATGGTCATGTTCGGTGATTCCTTGTGATGTCATGTGCTCTATTGACCGTAAAGGTAAAAGTTATGTAATCCTCTGAGAGTCCCAGTTATGTTGGTAGAATATATCCTTTGAAAAAACATCAAAATCTTCCATTTTAGAGGAAGGTGAGTATAGGTGTTCTTTACTTCTATTGTTTCTCACCCGAAGAAACAAGGTGTGTTGTGTGTGCATCTTCTAAGCCCTTATTTCAGTGAAATATCAGATTAGGGTAAAGTGAGTTTGGAATATGTTATGTATTGGCATTATTATAGGTGATTGCAGTGTAGTTGTTGGTGGAACTGAAAGAAGAATTCTCATTTAGGGGGTTTCCAAAGCCTAATTGTGATGCTGAAGATGCTTCAAACATTTGAGCTCCAGCCATAGATCTCGAAGAGAAGCTTAATTATAGTCAGGGGAAATCTCAGGGTCATTTAAACCCTTGTACAATGTCCTATCCTTAGTATGAAAGATAGGAAGATTTTAAACCTCTGGTGTCATCATATTTCTTATGTTGTTCCCATTCGATGAAAATTGGTGGAGGGCCTTGTACCCATGTAATCAGCTAATGTCATTCCCTCCCCCTTTGGTTTCCATTGAGTCATTAGAGAATGGTTGGAAATTAGGATAGATGTGCTGAGGACAGAGTTTGTGCATGATTAGTAGTGATCGTGTGCCAGGAAGCCATGCAGAAAAAATGATCTGCACAGTTAGTTCATGGTTTCCCAAACCGTACAGACTAACCCTACACCCTTCCCAAATCTATAATTTTTTTTGGGTCTTTATGTGTCAGTCCATGCTGGTCGGTTAAGATGGTTGGTTCTTATAATGGGGAGAAAAAATATTATTATCATGTAAGTTCCTTCGTATACTTTTAATGGAATTATACCCTTTGTACTAGGGAGTCTGCTCAGGACTCCCCTATTAGTGCCCTGATTCTGTCTCGAAAAAATATAGGTGGTCTCTTAAGGTGGCGTGCCTATTTTTGTCCCCCCGTACCAATAGCTCAGATTTATCCATGGTCTTGGATTGGACGTAGTTAGTCACATTCGGAACTATCTAGCTACCAACATCTTCCTTGGGTAAACATTGGTATTGGAGAGGGCCTAATGGTTTAATTAATGTAAGCTAAGTGTAACCTTGTTTGAAGTTGTTGTTCGTTTGGGTGAATTTCTTGAGTCTTGTTCTGATAGTGTTTGAGGAGTTTTCTTTTTGGATAAAGTATGAATATGATTGATCATTTCAGAAAAGTGGTGTAATTTTGGGTTGAGAGATTAATCCTTCCTTAATTGATCACTATAGGTGTTTTGGCCCTTGGGGGAAATGTTTGGCAAATAAGTATATCTTGGTTTATCGGTTCGGTTGGGTTTTTGTATCTGGAATTGCTGTGGATTTATGGGGATGAAAAGTTTTCATGGTGGGGATAATTGTCACATAAATTAATTATTTTAAAATTAAATATCTTTTAATTTCCATTCATGCTTTGTTTTGGGGATTTTCCAAGCTTTTATGGAGAAATGGGGGAGTTTTCATGAATTGGGCCAAACCGTGAGCCCAATTCCAGATTTAAAAATAAATTTTGATTCCTTCATAACTCCTTCATTTTCAACATTTTTCATCCATTCCAATTCCTACTTTTCATCCCCTGAACTATTTACAATGCCATATTAATTTAGAACATTTAGGAATCCATAATCATGGTGTATTTGAGTTGTTATTTAAGGGATTGGGCTTGCCCGAAAGCCCATTTCCTGCATTAAAAATATTGTTTAATTATTCAATATCTTCATCAATATTTACGTATTTTTGGTGATTCCAACTCTCCCCCAAGAAAAAATACCAACTAAACTCACATATGCTCTCCTTCCCTCTTTGGATTTCGGTTTCATCGCGAATTTGGATGAAACTTCTCTGAATTACTCAAATCACGCATATTTAAAGAGGTAAATTGATTATTTCACAACTCCTTCATTTCTCACTCTATTACCCCCATTATAGTTCCTAAATGATCTATTCAACCTTTTTAGAGTATCCCTTGAATGTTTGGCTATTTTAAAATTCATATACTAGAGTATTGTGGGTGATTTCTTCAATATTTTTCAAGGTAAGTGATACCTTCTTGGTTTCTTCCTTTTCCCTTAGGATTTCCTCCCCCTTTCAATATGTTATAAAATGTCCAGAAGTTAGGGTTATAACCTAATGTTTTATTTAGTGTATTTTTGGTCAAATATTGTGGTCTAGGTCTGGATTTATCTTCCATGGGGTGCGACAGTGATGCGGCTGATGTTTTGCACAATGTTTTGAGGGATTCGACACTTTCGGTAGGTGGTTCCTTGTGTAAACAATTATTTATGGTTTATATTGTTGTATTTACTAATTTTTCATATTACTCATATGTTGGGTGTGGTGCGAAAATAGTTTATTGTTGATTTGGTTAAGTGTTTAATTTTATAGTTTCTTTTTAACTTGAAATTGGGTGTTTTCATGTGTAACTCATTGGGTATTATTTGAGTGTATTTCATAACTTATGTAATTGGTTTAATAAATATTTTTTATCCTACCAATTATGGTTTGGTAATGTATTAGTGTCATGTGGGACTTGGAAGGGGGTTTTTGGAATAGGTTTGTTGTGTAAAATATTGTTATACTTCTTGAGATCATTTTATGAAAATGAGTGTTTTCATTTGTATCTTTTGTGGTATTATCCATGTTGATTTTATAACACTTGAAAGTGGTTTTATAAATGTCTCTAGGGATTCAGATTCTACTTTGGTAGTGTTTTGGTGTGGTTTTGTCCTTGAATTATGGTTTTGAAATGGGTTTTATGAGCAAAGATTGGGTATACTTTTTGGAATTGTTTTATGAAAGATTTGAAAGATTTATTGATTTATGTAAGTGGTGAAACCATATTTCCAAAATGTTTTAGAGTGTGTATATTGTGAAATTTTGAATTTTAAATTTGATAGGGGATGTTTTGTGACGTGTTCCATATTTGAAATGTTTTACAAAAATGTTTTAAGGATTTACTAAAGTGTGTAAGAGATGTGAAAGTGATGTGTGATGTTTTGTGTGAGTCTAATGTGAAAAATGGATTTTGGTTAGGAAAAAGGGTATTATGTAACATGTGAGTGGGATGTTATGTGTGTTTTAATATATTGTAATGGTTTTATAAATTTTTTTAAGGGATTTGTGGATGTGTTAAAGAAATGTGAAAAGTGTTGTGGGCTATTTTGGTGTGAGTCGGATTTCAAATCAATTTGAATGAAAAGTTGAATTTTGTGACTTGTGTGGTATAAATGTGGTATTTTTGGTAAATTTTTGGTGAGGAAATGATATTTTCATGTTAAAAGTACATTTCATGACTTTTTTAACTTGTTTGAGCACAAAGGGAAGACCCGGATCTAGGTGGGTGGACATGTATTAGGATGCAAGTGAATCCGTGTGGTTTGGCCTCAGTTTCACTTAGCAAGATTGATGCTTACAACTCTAACTAAATTATGATTATGATGATTAGGGACCAAAATGTTATGGTTATGTTCCCTACTAGTGGCTAATGTATGAGAAAATATATTTTTTATGGTTACTCTCACCGAGATACAAGGTACCTGAGACCCACAACGAGCTTGTGCCTAGGGGTTATTTCCTATTGATTGTTCTCATTATATGTTTTATACATACCATCGGCATACGGTATATTTTTATGAAAAATTCAGTATCTTTGGAATTTATTTTAAAATTGATGATTCTTTAAATTATCCCACTTGAAAAATAATTTTTTAGATGCATCTTTTAGAAATTGTAACTAGAAATTACATGTTTTTGAAAAATTGATTACTTTTCATCTTTGAATATTTATTGCATGGAATCTCTTAGTGGTGTTATCCTATTGGGATTAGGCTCAATCCCTACTTACACCCCTTGGGTGTAAGTAGACTTAATTATGCTTGACTCAGGTAAAGGTAAGGCTATGGGTGATGGCGGTTCAGGGTGTTAGTTCTCATCCTTGGTGCAGAGTTGTGGAGATGGATTGTGGGTGATGAACCTTTGTCGTGTTGAGTCCTTGGGGCTGTCTTGATATTGTCTTTATTTGTATTTGGTCCACTTTTATTTTCTTTAAACCAATGTTTCCAGTTCTGGTTTTTTCTTAAGACTTGTTTGGCTCGAAAATTTCATATTTATATTATGGAATGTTTTTAATATTTTATGCTTTTATACTTGGGTAAATCATTCCCAAACCTAAATTAATGATACCTGAGCACTTGTGCTAGCCCGTGGGGATAGAGAATGCCCTTCAGGTCTTGTCATGGGTTGGGTTTGGTGCCGGTATTGGTGGATACCAGATTCGGTTCATGACATCCCATGTATCTCATTAACCATATTAAAATTCATATTATAAAAGGCATGCCATTTAGTGTGAACCATCCTACTCAAGGTCATCTCACTCAATTTTCTTAATCATAGTAAATTGATTTAAGGTATGAGTTCCAAAGGGTTTATGTTTTCTACCTTTAAGGGAATCTACCTTATTTCATAAGATTTTCTAACCAATACGTTAACCTTATCCATTTCATTTAACCCATTGAGACCTAGAAACTACATTAAAAGGAATTAAGTGCAATGGAGAGGGGTCGTGGTGACAAGAAATGTGCACACTTGGGAAAATCAAACAATAAGTTACCAAACACCTAAACATGTCATTTAAAAATTATAAACAAGGAAAAATCATAAGGTAACACCAAAAAATAAGCCAATAAAGCATAAAATACTAATCCTTACTTTTTATCTTGAAGAAAATGCACCTTTGTTGGATGAATTTTATTATAAAATCATTACCTTTCTTATAAAACAATAATTTATCACATTTAATCACATCACTAACTTTTTCAAAAGATGTATTTAACATAAACCATACTGAATTAATAAAAATCTAATAATAGTGAAACACTTAATTAATTAATTAATTAATACATTAATAAAATTAAAAGGTCATGTAAAGGGATCCTACATCAAAGAGGAACCAAGAAAAACACTTCAAATCTTGATGCTTTATAATTATAAGATACTTTTACCCCTTACAATCATATTCACCTTCACAGAAATATAAGGACACCTAGCCTCTGGTCACACATCCTCATGGACATAAACATGTGGAAGGGGACCCTTATATATATGCTTATATGCATATACTCTATTCCAATCACCTATATATGAATTTCATATATATACATTGGCACACCGAGAACCATACATATATATTCACTTCCATGGATAAATATACACATAATAGGGGAACCCATATATATATATATACTAGCCTATTCATATGTAGGCTAGTCTCCTTAGACCCGATGGCTCAAAACCACATGACAGGGTCTAACACACTAAAACATAATTACTAAGAACCTTTTAAACACCCAAAGGATGAAATATAAGAATATGGAAACCAAACATTGGGTATAAATATTTACCTCGTATGGAAGAAATGAACAGAAACAACCTAAACTACTTCAAATTTGATAGATGTTATCGTAATACCCATGAACACGCCTCGAGATTACTTCCACACTACCTAATATTGGAAGAAAAAAAGAAAATTAGATTAACCCTGACCCACGGTTTCAGCAGAGCTACACCGGGTGATGGGGAAAATTAAATTGGATGAAGTGAAGGAGGGGAAGTATGAGGAAGGCCTTATATTAATTTTTCTAAGAGAATCCTCAGAGAAATATTGTTGAATCGATGGATGATGATGGAGTTAGGAGGGGGTTCAAGCGCACAACCCGTGGAGAGCCCAAGGGGGATGTGTCACAATTCTGAGGGGAGAGGTAGAGAGGGTGTTTTAATTATTTTATTTTAATTTTAGATAAATTAAAATAATAAAAAAAATTATAACAGGGTTTCATGCACAGTTTGGGCCGCATGGTCTGGAAAAATATGGTCCAATCGTGTTCCCTCTACTAAATTCCTGGGGAACCCCACATGGGATGTACACACTATTTGGAAACCATGTGCCAACCATGCAGTGAATAGTGATTATATACTTCCTAAAGGGACTAAGAAAGTGGGATAGGTACATGGTTTGATAAACTATGAAAAAACCATACACACCACCTTTTTCCTCCAACTTCAGGCCACACAGTTTCAAACAAACCGTGAACCCTCTACAGGTCCTTCAAAATTTTATTTTCTAGGTTCGGAATTCCCAAAACTCCTTGAGAAACCTATGAAACTAAATAGTACTCCACCCAAATTGAAAAAAATCATCTTAAAGTTATCCACCTATTTTAATTTCATTATAAATATAGTTTTTAAAAATAGCACATCCACTAAACTAAAAATTTCAAATTCTTATGTTTTTTCGACAAGTTCTAAACATGGATCCTTAAATTTGGGATTAGTTTTTGGTGATGATTTCACTGAAGTATGGTGAAATCATCCAAAATCGATTGATATTTCATGAATAGTGGCAAGAGGACATCATGAGGTGGTATCTACACATCGATGTAAATAATTTCAGTGAAGGTACATCATAATGTGTTTTTCCTAGGGTTTTTGGTGAATTTGTATTAAATTAAATATTCTTTTGGATAATTTTTTTCTTTCACATGGATTTGGTTTGGGTGTGTCTGGGGATTATAAAATTCTCTATTGCTCAGAGTTTCAGTGAGAAGATTATGGTCGTTTAGTTTGTAGCAGATTATTCCTATCTAAATTAAATTGAATAATTAAAAATAAATGTTTATATTTAATTATGAATGACACGTGGCATGAGGTAGATTAATGGGAGTGTGGATGAGGTTTTGTTCGATTGGATGAGGTTTTATGAATATTGGGGATGGGTTAAATCCATGTTCTATGTATATGGACACTATGATAAAATTTCATACACATGTCTATTTGAAAGAATGAATTACCTAAATATTACATTGGTTCATGAATGAGGTATATGGAAGAATAGAATCATTAGGTGAGATTATGAGGTGACTTTGAGCTTCATTTGATATATTCAATTTCTCTTTCTCACCTTGGGTAGGGATAGTGGGGAGGAATGTGCGGCCTAGGGCCAAGTGTTTATGGGAGAGATGATCATACATCTCATGAGTGACTAGGATCTCCCCACTAATTCTGAAGGCGATTTTTGATGTGTTAGATGATCAGGGTATGTTCCCTAGGATGTATGTGACAGATAGTGGTTTCCTCTTGGTTATGGGCTAAGAGATCTCCCTTAGGAGATGTTTGAGAAGACCTAGGTGAGGATCATGGGATTGTATCAAGAATTGGAATTGGGATGACAAGAGGGGTTCAACTGGGAATTAGACCCTAACTATTGAAGATAGGGCCCGAAAATTTTTGATGGCTTAAGAAGGTTCCTAGGTAATATGAAAAAAATTAATAGGAGACATTATCAAGGATACATATTGACCCCATGGGGTCTTGGTAATATGGAACATATGGGCTATAGTGTCACCATATAGTGATGGATTGAGATCATATTGATGAGTGGAGGCTTCAAATGGTCATGAGGACCCAATGGTACCATAAAGGGAGAGATGAGATGTTTTCTGATTAGGTACTAGGACTTATGTGACAAACTCTTTACGAACATATGGTTTTCTATGTGATGGGATATGAGTCATATTTTTTGTTTTCATATATGTGTTTATTCTTATTATCGGTGATGGATTATGGTGTTAATTATGGGTACCAAGTCCTTATCATACTGTGATTGAGATAACATTGTTTGGATTGGTATGAGGGAGCTAGAGTTAATATTGTGTCTGATTTCTTGGATAACCATGATTGTGATGATGTGGCTTGAGATTTTTTGGCAGTCCTATGAGTGAGATGGAATAGATCAAGCCTACCAAGAGTGATATAGTAGCATTCTGAAAAACCTGGGTGAGATGGGGTCTAGATTTGATGTAGGATAAAAAGGATGGTCCTTAACATGAGTAGATGGTAGAGGCCGAGGTTCAGACATGGTACCATCCAGTGTTTGAAGGTGAGTCAAGATCATGGACATAGGACCCTACCCTGACCCTCGGGTAATGGTCAAGACTTGAAAACTACCCTACCCCATGTCTTTAGGCACATCACATGTAGTAGAGTGTGAGATGATTAGTATATTTTAGTATATATCAAAATTAAATATGGTGAGGTGTTGGGAATCTAGGTTTTCACTTTAATACTCAATGGGTGTGTGTCTCTTATTGAGTTTCTTGGTGGCCTAGTTAGAATATGATGGTCCATTGAGCATATTAATTTATGTATTTCTTTTCCATAAGAATTCATATGTATATGATGGTGTATATTATGGGAGATTAGTGAGACCCTACTATATTTTATTCTCACACCCTTCATGGGGATCTTGTTGTGCATGATGACATTGTATATTCCATTCAAGTTAGAGAACAATATGTACACCAAATCAAGATGGAGCATCTATATGGATTTCTATGTTTGGGTTAATTTATGGGGATGGAATAAGAAAGACATGTGTATTTTTAATTCATTATTTATTTTTTTATTTTTAATTGTCTAAGTGGGTGATTTTTGTATGTTATATATGACTTAATCATTTGGTATGTCATTATAATTTTATTATTTATTCCTCATACTCTGATGATTGTGGATGTGTATACTGATTGGTTATTTTTCCACTATTGTATGACTTTTAATAAGGATATAGTCCCCCTATTATATGGAATTTATCCTAAATTAAAGTCAGTAGACTTTAT
This sequence comes from Viscum album, assembly GCA_963277665.1. Taxonomy (NCBI): domain Eukaryota; kingdom Viridiplantae; phylum Streptophyta; class Magnoliopsida; order Santalales; family Viscaceae; genus Viscum; species Viscum album. The sequence continues at coordinate 1,325,737,256 of OY728127.1, read as the reverse complement.
CATATGGGGAGTAGCACTTGAGGCCATATGAAACCTCATCTTGGATATTGGTTTTAGGTAGGAGAATCAAAAAGTGGAATCATATATATTTTTTTGTTTTAAAATTTGAGGATATTGTATACAAGTGGTACAATAATATATTAGACCCTGTAATAGATATAAAAATAGGGTGTCAAGAACACATTTTATAAAAGTAAATTTGGGTTACCAGTGAATAAGATTGTAGTTTTTCGTTTTCATTTTTTCATTTGTAGGTTTTCACCATGGGTGACTTACCTTAATTTTGGGTTTATGATTTATGGGTTTTAGACCTTATACCATTGGAAATATGTGCCGTATAAGTGTCATGGTAGGTATTTAGGATTAAAAAGACATTTTTATTGCCTTTTATTATTTTTAAATGAGTTTTCAAGTTGTTTAAAATGTTAGAAAAAAATATATGTGGTTTTCCCATAAAACTTTTTGGTGGAATTCTATTCATCCAAATCGTGGTGAATTTCCTTTCTTTGAAAGTTCATGTGGAAATTATAGAGTAAGGTCCTCTGTGATGATAATATTTTCCCTTATCAAGGTATGTATGGAGAACGATAGTCGGTTGATGTGGGAATTTATACCCTAGAAGTGACTCGATAAAGGTATGGTATTTTTGAGAGGCGATCAAAGGATGGGAAAGAGTTTCCTGGAGGATGTAGGTTCAGTTAGTTAAAGTGTCAAAAATGACCTATATAGAATTTTACCATATATATTCTTGGAGTAACACTAATTAAACTAAGTATAATGTTAAGAAAATCCATTTGAATTCCTTGTTCTTGGGAAGTGAGGTGTTCTGAGTGATTCCTGTATCAACATTTTGTTAGAGGGAAGGATCAATTAGATTTTTGAACTTAATTTTAATAGTATAATTTTGGATAGCATAGTGGGAGAATGAATAGACACTTGTGGTCTTGAATGATGTATGTGTGGTAGGTGATCATCCTATTAGATTTAGTGTGGGGGTTACTTTGTCTTTTGGATGAGATGACATGTAGTGGGGCATGGTTAGAGGGCCAGTCAGTCTATTTTGGGTTATATAGGATGTGAATCATGGGAACATGATTCTAAAGATGTGTGATATAGTTTAATGAGAGTGTATAGTCATTGTATTCAATGAGATCAAGTAAGAGCATGGGAAATATCCATCGAGTGGGTTCTTAGTGGATAAATATAACCAAGAAGGAGAGTGATCATTAGTGAAAATTTTTAGGAGATTATCGATATATGAGGGTAGGTTCACAATGGGTATGTACGATGCTCAATAAGATTATGGTTCAGTGAATAGTCCATGTGTGAGTTCATCACGGTTTTTTTGAGTTTGTGGGTGAACTGAAGGAATTCAACTATGGTATGTTTTGGTGATAGACTTATAGGAATGGAAGCCTGGAGCTATGGATGATAATTTGTGATTTCACAATGGAAAAAGGTAACATCAATGATCTACTAGGGTACCTTGGTATTGAAAACCCATGTGGGGGCCTTGGAATGAATTTTTAGGGAGTCATGATAGTGGAATTTATATGGTCATCTCTAAAAGAGTGGTTTAAGGGGTTTAATATGTTGGGGAGCATACCATTACCTATTGGTTTTTGGTGTTAATGATGATAAACTATAAGTAGGATGGCCACATCCTATCATTTTGTAAAATAATGAATTGAGTATATTCCATAAATAATGAGTGTTTGGTTTTTTAGGGATAATATAAGGATAATTTTATGGTTGAGAGTGCTATAATAGCCATGGGTGAATAAATATTATGTTATAAGGGTTGGGGAAGCAGTGAAAGTGATAAAAATATAGTCGAGGCAATGTCGGGTTTATAGTGTGGGAAAGAACTGATGATGTCTAGTTCATTGGGTAATACTATATTGGATGTTTATATGTATTTTTCGGCGGAGTTTATATGTTTTCATAGAGGTTGGGGTGTGGTTGGTGTGTTGTGTGAGAGATTTAGATATGTGATGTTTCAATGCTTGAGTTGAGATCCTAATGACTTGTGTGGGGGTCGATGACCCAACCATGGAATTATACAGAGAGTTTGGTACAGACTTCAGCATAGGCATTAGGTGATTCTAGGTTTCCATTGAGAGTTAAGACATCGTGATCGGGTGGTGTTGTGATGTTTTGGTGGGTTAAACCAATATTTTTCAATTAAATTCATCCCAAGAAGGATTGATTTCTTTTTAAAGAAATGATTTGGATGAAGTGAGATTGGAACCTTGTCGGGAGCATCATGAGTGATGTAGTTGAGGTGGTATGTGTAAGAGACTTGAAATTTTAGTGGAAAATATAGTAAATTTGGGCTTGGTGGTTAGATTTGTTTATTGGAAGCATGTATAACAATTGAAGATGAAATACAGTGATTTATCAGTGAATTTGAGACTGAGACAGGTTAGGATACATGGTTTGATTACTTCCACAACTTCATGGGGATGAGAAGCATTGTGGTGGGGAGTTTGTAATGACCTATAGTTTTTTGAACTGTTATTTGGAGTAGGGATCTATTTTTTTGATAAGGGGTTCTTTTGGAGATCTGAGACTCAAGTGGGAAGTATACGTGTTGGAACATACTTAAAAAAGGTGGTTTTAGACCTTTTTTGAGGGCTAAAGAGTATAAGGAAAAATCAGAGTAGTGGATGGGTGGCTGAGCTACTGAAAATAGCTATTACAGGAAATTCATAGTGTGAATAGTTCTTCAAGCCATAAATTATGATTAAAAGGAGATGAATTATTACATAGGTTCATTCATAGTGTGAACCTATAGTTAACACCAAGACAGTGTCAAGCAGAGGGAGGAACCATCTGTATGGAGAAGGATTCATAGTATGAATCATCTTTTCATACCGTGAATTAGTCATGGGTGTGTGTTTCTAGACTATGTTAGTTTCATCATTTTGGGTCTATGGAAACTTGTTTTTCTAGGGTAAATGTTACTTAGGGGGGCCATGTGGTTTTAAAATATACCTTTCTCTTCTCTCCTTAGAACCCCTTTGATAGGGGTATGTTTTGTTGTGATTCCATAGTGGTTTTTGGTAATATCCTTTTTTTATTAATTCATTCTTGCCTATTTGTTGGCTCTATTATATTGGTTCAATTTGGGATAGGTTTTTGGTGATGATATCATTAGAGTATAGTGAAATTTTCTGTGATTGATGGGGATTCCATGCATAGGGACTATAAGACACCCTAAGGAAACATATTTATATTGTTTCATTCCATTTTAGAAAATCTACATCACTCTGTGTTTTTACAAAGGGTTTTAGAAAATTTAAATTTTATTAATTTCTGTGTTTTTAAATTAAGATGGATATTTCTTAGGTCTTCGTTTCAAGAGTATGATTGGAGTGCATTTCACCCTGTTTCTTGAGGTTTCAGTATGTAGATGACTCCCAATGATTTTTATGTGATTATAAAGATTTAAATTAAATTTAATAATTAAATATATATGTTTATATTTAGTCATGAGTGATTATTTGTGTGAGGAAGGTGCCAAATAGAATATAAGAGGTTTGGTTGGATTATATAAGGCTCGGAAGATCTTACTGAGGGGCTAACACCATGTTCGAAGTAGGTATCCCCTATGATACTATTTAATGTTCATGATTATTTATAAGTATGCATTTATTGTATATCTCATGTGTTTTTAAATTATTTATAAAACTTTTAGAGTCCTTATAAAAGAATAGAGGGTGGTTTTGAGCCTCATAGGATTAGTCCATGTGCTATTTATCACCATGGGTAATTTGGGATCGCTCAAAAACTATTTCACCCATGGGTGAGTGGTTTGGTTGATATGAAAAGAAACCACTAAGAGGTTCTAGGATATCAGATGATATGGGAATATACTTGGTTGAGTTTTTAGGGTTATTGAAAAAGTATGAGTGGCATGGGGACAAGTGATGAAGGTGTAGACAATGGTATGTCTCATGAGTGACTAGTAGCTCCCCCTAAGACCAGGGGAGAGTCTTCCTGTGTCAGGTGAGTGGGTTAAGTCATATGGAACATGGAATTTGTGATTTATAGGGGTTTTCTATGTTTTATAGGATAAGATATTTCCCTTCAGAGACATGTGATGAGACCCAGTTGGGGGTTGTATTATTTTTTGGTACATCGAATTAGGATTACAAGATGGGTTTAGATGTGAATATATCCCAACTTATTGAGGAAGGGTTTGATATGAACATGGTGGTTTGAGATGGTCCCTAGGTAGATGGACAAGGAGTTATAAGGGACTTTGAAATAGATATGGAACAACCCAATGTGTCTAGGTTTGTAAAAACATACATGTTATGGTAACATTGTATAGTGATGGTCATGATATGATATTAATGTGTGGATGTTGCGATAGGTCTGGAGGACCTAGTGGGTTCTCTAATGGGTGGGATGTGATATATTTTGATATGGGGATAGGTTTCGAGCAACATGTGCCTCAGGATCAGTTAACGAGCAGTGTGATGAGTGCTATCCCTATTTCTATTTACATACATGTGGTTATTCTTATAATAGATGATATAATTCTATGTGGGTGACAGGTCCCAAGACCTTGGCCTTCTATGAGTGAGATAATGTTGGCTTGACTTCCATGAGTGTGATGAATTCATTATTATGTATGATTTATAGGATTAACATGAGAGAGATGTTGTGGTTCAGGACCTTTTAGAATATATGTGAGTGACAATGAATGTTAAGGCCCTACTATGAGTGAGATAGGAGCATCCAAACCACTATGATTGATATGGGGTCCTAAATGTGTTGTGATTGGATAAGAGGAATGACTCTCATGAGTGAGATGAAGTCAGGGATATGTAGTGATACATGATATAATGACAGGACCATCACGAATGAGATGGAATCTGGATGAAATATGTGATATTATGGCTGGAACCTTCTATAAGCTAGATAGTAGAGGTTGGGGTTTAGATGTGGGATGACCTTAAGTGAGTAGGTGATTCTAGTGCTTGGATACAGGACCCTACCCCACCCCTCATCTAGAGGTTGAGACTTGGATGATTCGCTAACCTAAATCATTGGGAATGGGATTGGTGGTATTCTATGAGGTGATGAGTTGATTCTAAAATGGTTCTTAAGTACATATGGATAGGTGTTGGAGTGGCCTGGATAACTCTAAATTAACTGACAGGAATGTGCCTGTCATCAGGTGTCATTGTGGCATAATTAGGACATTATGAACTAAATATCATGTTTATATATGTTTTGGAATTCTTCACATATACACATTCATATGAAAGTGTATATTATGGATTCATGGTGAGACCTTATTGAGTTTTATGCTCACTCCTGGCCTGAAAATCTTGGTGCATATGGAGATCATATGTTTTATTTTCATGTCAATGCCCAATATGTGTAGTAAATCTTATATGAATAGCTCAATAGGTATTTGAGTTTGGGATGAGGATCGATGGAGGAAGTAAGGATAGTGGGTGTATTTTTGGTTAATTTTTTATTTTGTATTTGGGACTAGATTAGTGATAGATTAGTGTGTGTTATATATGATTTCATCATTTGATATCACACTATAGTGTTATTGTTTATTTTTATTACTATATTATTATGGTTGAGTATTATTCATGGCTATTTTTATACTACTTTATGAAACTGATCTAATGGAATATTCCCCCAATTGTATGGATTATCCCACCACAACTAGTTGGAATCCTCTAGAATACTAGGATCCATGATTGAGGCCCTATGGAGTCTTGTCTTGGGTTCTAGTTCCAACCGATCGTATCACACTTCCAAAATATTCACAACCATTATAAGACCATAAAAATATTATATTCCATTAAACTTATATTTTCATGATTTTTACTAAATAAATTCAGTTTAAATAATTGAACTAGGTTTTAGGAAGTATACCCACACAATTCGATATATATCATAAATAAATATAAAAATATATAAGGATCATTTTTAGATTGAACTTGGGATGGTCCCAAAACATTATAGTGAACAAGTTGTTATTTTCATCTTCAAGGATTCCTTCCATTCAAGTTAAATTAAACATTAATATATATATGAATATACAATTTCAAAACATCGAAATATAATGTCATAATGTTTCAATACACTTTTAGTTGTAAGTTGTGTCATATTCTTCTCATTGAGGTGACCAAGTTAATAGTTCCATTACTCTATACATCTGAATGTTATTGTTCCAACAGTTGTTTGACCATCGAAACTTTTGGTCGAATACATGGTACCATCATTTAAACCTTTTCCCACTACCATGTATCTATGGGTAACTTTACATACTCAATTTGGAAGTCTTTTTCAAAATCCTTCCTCAACCAATTATCCAATGGAAAAAATATTTTTCCATAACTCTAGGATCTGTCAAAATTTCTTGAAAATTAGGAAAATTCCATTATACATCTAGATATTGATGTTACACTTTCTAAAAACATAAGCATCACATCAAAAAACATGTGAACCATGATGAATCTTATAGGTATATAATTCACCTTTCACCCATAATATATCATTGAATGAAAAGATCCCCCTAAATCAACTTCCCATGATTCCATTTAAACATTGAAACTTAATTTCATGAAATTATTTAGTTTTTTTGAATTAAACGAACTTGAAATTTTGGAATATTTCCAAAGAAATATTTCAATATGATTCTTACAGGACTTATTGAGATTCTTCTTTTACTAAAATTTCAACATGTGGGGCTATATATATTATAGTTACCTATAATTCTATCTCATGACTTATATTTTTTTTTATTTCAACTTAAATTTCCATTTTGTGATCTTCTACACCTTCCAAATTCAATGCACTTATGGTGGGTACTTGAATTTCCCTTCACTTAAGATCAAAATTTAGTATTAATTTTATAACATCCTCAAACACTAAGTAATATTTTCAAAATTAATATCTAAGAGTAGTTACCATCACCTCCCCACTATCTAGTAGTGATTATAGTAATAGAAATTCATATATATCTTACACGATCATTATGTTCACTAACTGAAACTAACATTATATCGTGCTGAATGTATTAACATAGTCAAAAAATGGTTCACCTTATAACAATATCATATCAAAAAACATCCAAATGAAGAATAATTTTTTCCAATTAATAGGTTTATATTACATTTGTTTTAGGTAAGTCATCATCATCATATATAGTTTTAATCTCTTAGATGTTGAAGTTAGTATTTGTTGACCCAACCACCTTGATCAGTCAAATTCCTTCAAATCCATCCATTCCCATTTCAGATTTCCATTTTATTTGGATTGATTCTATTAAATAGAACATACAAGTCCTTTTAAATGAGATAATATTCCATATGCATCCCCTTGAAATGAATGTATATTCTATTGAACTTATCATCCTGGAAATTTTAATCATCTAACACTATATCTCATTCTATATTAAACACCCACTAAAAAATGATTGTAAGGAAATAATAATGATATGTAAGTATGATGTGATATTACCCAATGTTAGAACTAATTTTCTAATACCACTTTTCAAGGAAAAAAGAAAATTTAAACTAAGATATCACTAGAAATTTATTTCACCAAAACCAAGATACATCGATCAATTTAAAATTCAATCACCATACATCACATAAAATAAAACACAAAACTCCTCTATTGATCTCTTTGTACTCAAACATAGGAGAAAAAAGGAACCCTAAATAACTTCCCTAAGTGTACCAACATTCCACACACATAGAAGAATGAAATTAATTGAAAAATAGATATAGAGAAATGTTTATTTTATGTGGTTTGGAAGATATCATGTCTTTGCAATACATGTGTGAGGGTGGTTCCAACTCACCTTTTAGAGAGGTCCAACCGGTCGTCCTATAGCACCAACCTACAAATTTGAGAGGGGTCATTATATTGAGTTGAAATGACTATTGATATTATGTTTAATTCCTCATATTGATCACTAAGTTCTTGAAGAAGAATGTTTCACCCCTTTACATCAAACTAATAGGATAGTGTAGCTACCTTCCACTAAAATAACAAGGTAACACACCACCATTAGATGTTAGTAACTTCCCATAAACCTATCACTACAAGGAGTCCCAATACCCGTAATAAAATAATAATGATGATTAAACTCTAGATAATATCATTTTAGTGTATTTAAAAGAACATAAAGAGTAGTCTTCAAAACTTTTGATAGAATATCCACTATCCAGAATCCATGGTCATTCTCATTTTGAATTCTTAAGGGAAAATTTGAAAAAAAATCATTTTCTATCATTTTTTAACATATTATTTGTATACATATGAGTGTTTTAGTTCATTCCAAATTGGGTTGGTATTTTGGTGAGATATTATTTATCATGGTAACCTAGGTGGTCACATATTTTACAAACTTTGTCCAATTATTGAAATTTAGTTTCAACCTTTAGTCTATATTTTCAATTTTTATTCTGAATTTTCCCAATTTATGTGAATTGAAACCCCTTAAAACATAATCTCCAAAACCATCTAGGATTATAGTAATTTTGGAAATTAAACCAAAATTTTCCTTCCACGTGCCTAAATCCTCTATAGTACCTTTGATATCCATTAAAGGTCCACATCTCTATGTAAATATCTTGTTGTCTAGATGATAACACCTATACATTCACTTTATTTTAAGCTTTAATCATGAATCATTTTTGTGTTTTTTAGAATGATAATATATTTATCATACCACTAGGATAATTTCATATCTTTTTTGATTCACTATTTGTATCAGTTTTTTTACTTTTAAATCAGTACTCCCAAAATTTCTATGTTTTTTTAAAGATTCATTGATTCTTCACAAAATGTTTTTCCTCAAATATTTTTTTAATTTATAATTTTTACCAAAATTTACAATATCCCTATCAACCATTGGGTGTGATATTTTTTGGTTTAATTGAGCCTCATTAATCTATTCATTAATATTTTTCATAACATTATTCATGGAACTTTAACCAACTTCTTGAAAAAAAGTTAATTTTTAATACTAATCCAATTATTTCTTAGAAATGATCATATTTAGATGGATAGTTTCAAGATATTTATTAAATGTTTTAAATTTATCTTCCATTATAACTTTTTTAGTCTTCTCATCATCAAAAAATTTCACAAATTCATCAATATTTTTTATGAAATTTAATTTTTCCTTAGAAGAAAAAAATCTTTATTTCTTGAATATTGATTGTATTTATTCAATTTATTGGTACAATTACCCATTTTTTATATCTTTTAAAGTCACTATATGAGTTCCCTATTCAAAATAAACTTAATTTCAATCTCTTCATTAGTCTCAACATTACTACTTTTATCTCTAGAGAACTCTTACTCATTCACTTTAACAATTAATAGTTTTTCATCAATATCCCTGGAAGTCTCAAATTTATAATCACCATCATATTCATAACTCTCATTATAAATGAACCTATTTTTGATATTTATATTTTTTATTTTATATAAATTATTACAATAACCATTTAAGAAAACATTAATCTCATTATATTTTAGTTTTTTCTTGTTAAAGAATATCATTTCTCTGTAATCATCATCATCACAAACTTCTACTTATTTTATATTTGGATGGTTTTCTAGGAAATATACAATAAATAAAATTTTAAAACATATTAGTGGAATATTTTCATTAAATATTCCCTTGTAAATTCTCACACTTTTAGAAAAACTTTTGTCAAACATTTCACCAATATATTCTTTAAATTATAAATGACTAGTTACTTGTTTATTAGTATTTTTTGTATCCTTTTATTTATTCAATAATTTAAAATAAATTTCCCTATTATCCTAGGACTTATTCTTGAAAAATATCACCTTTTTAATTTCATATTTAATAAGGATATTGGGAAAATAATCTAAATTAATTATACACAGTTAATTAACTTCAATAGTTGAGACTTAAACATAATACCCATCAATAAATATCTAGAGTATCTTCTCAATAATCATTTTATCCTTTAAATTTTAACCAAAACCTATAACTATTCTCAAAATTTTGTAAAAATAGTTTTTAATTCATCTAAAGTTATATCAATATACATTTTAAGATATCAATACCATAATCTCCAAACTCAGAGTTTATATTATTTTATATTTTTATTTCCTTTATAATTGATCTCCAGTTTATCCCCTATGAACATTAACATCTTAATAAATTTACCTATAGAAACTCCTTCTTTAAAATATATGAAAAAATTTAATTCCAAAAAACTGTCATCACGATGAACAAATCCATCATTTAGAACCTCAATAATATCCAACCTAATTGATAAAAGAGAAACAACATTATATCTTTCCACATATAATAATTTTTATCATTAAAATTTGGAATTCTCTATACATTGATTGAATTTTTGGTATCCATATTAATAAAAAAATAGTACTAAATTTATTAACATGAAATATTAATTTATCTCTAAACATTAAATATCCAATCAACTTAGAAGGGAACCATAGCTCAAATACAACATGAAATGACCCAAAAGACAAGTGGAAATCACTATATTGGGGAATAAATTATTATAATCCATTTAATGATTCTTAAATAAAAATCCTTTAACACCTATGAAATCCATTATTTGGATAATTTCCATACTCCCACAAACACACACATATAGAGAATAATTTTTTTTACAAGGTTCACCTCTCCAAATCAAAAACCTAATAATTGGTTTAATCCAAATTCATCTTAGAAGATATGGTGCAATAGTTTCATCCTATGAATTACAAACAAGAAGGGTTTATCCATGAATTCAGGAAACACATAAGACCCCCAACCATGTTTATGTTCCCCCAAATTTGTATAATTATATTGAAACCAATTTTCAATAATAGGAGGGTCATACACCTGATAATACTTATATTAAGTTTTCATTATGCTCTATCTACTCCTCATTATTTTATTTTAAAAAAATAAGTATCTTATTATTATAATTAATTTATCACTCTTATATAATATGTGAATATATATTTTTAGTGAATATTATCATCTATCAAAATATTTATATTACAAAAAAAATATTATATATAAAAAATAACAATTTCTTAATTTGAAATTATAATTTAAAATTCAAAATTCAGAGAGATAACTATTTTTAACTGATCTAAACATCTTCTTCTTATTACATATTTTTTCAAATTCGTTATTTTTAGTTAATGATATTATCATTGTGAAACATATGGCATAATATTATACATTATGATATGGGGAAACTATTATCCTCAACAACAAATTCCTTATTCTTCCTTCATAGCCAATCAATATTATTCTCTCCATGAACCATATTCTCTCTTTTCTTCAATCAAAATTATCATTTAGATATTTCAACAAATAAATATCACTTGAATTACCTGATTTGAATATCTTGAATTTTGTATATTTTTTTTGAATAATTCCTTGTATAATTCTAGAAATAAGTTTTTTTTATAAAATGAATTACTTACTTTTTTTACAAACCAGTATTACAATTTGGGTAAATCACACATCCAATGATGTTCATGGACTCCTAAAATGTTTAAATTTACTCATATAGAGTGAAAACGACTCTTAATTTTTTTTTCATTTATAAACATTCATAATTATTTATTCTGAATGAACCTTATATAATGTCAAATACCCTTATGGAAACACCATGGTCCCAATACAATCACAACGACCCTTATAAAATCAAAATGAGTATTATAGAAAATCATAGGTTCAATTTCATTGAAAATCATCAAATCAATGATAAATGTCAAACAAATAAAATCACCCACTCTAAAATCAGACCATGCTTTTGGAAATTAGCATGTTTCTTCAATTTTTTAGAGTCCACACACTAAACTCCAAATGAATGTTATGAAATAATCAAATGAATCTTATAGAGTTTTAAATGACTATTGTCATGTTAATCGACTCATATAGAGTTCAATAAAAATCTTATGATATAGTCCTTAAATTTACATATCTCATTCTAGTCTCTTTGGATGAATCTTATAGAATTTATACTTAGGAATTTTTCAGACTAAATATGCTCAATTCAAAATAAAATTAAAGAACAATTCAAAAAAAAATTACTTCCATTTTATTTTAATTTGATTTATATATAAAAAATACAACAAAAGAAATATATAAAATCTATATTTAATTATTATTATCTAGAAAAAAATTAAACTTTAGAGGAATAATCTTCAACTTTAGATTTCATCACTCACCTCAGGATCTCAATACTCTTCCCAAAGTCACAAAATAAGTATAAATTCTCATTGTCTCAAAAAAATTTAAAGTTAGGTTCATAATAATAAATTTTTCTATACTCATATTTTCTAAAATTTTGGAATTTCAATTCAATTTTAGATCTTTTCTCTCTAGAAAAATACTTCTAAAATAAAATATCTTTAAAATCATTTAACCCCATGTTTTCATTTTCTTCCTCCTTCTTTGTGTTTTAAACTAAACAATACCATTGTTCATCATATTCCCTTAGTTGATATCAAAACATGATAAAATTAAACCTTTTACTATTTTATAAATAAAGGAATATCTTCTCAAAAGGCATGGTCAATTTCTATATCACTAATGGGTTAGTTGTTATATTGAAGGTCGAAGGTGGTTTCCTCAAGAAATGATCCAATTATGTTTTACAATGTTGAGGTGAAGTACATTGTTCCATGTAAGAAAGGTTATTTTTCATAACCTTTTTCAAATTACTTAATAAATTCATAACCATATCATCTCCAACATGGGACTCATTGATTTTATTTGGAGGGAAATATCAACATGAATTATTGGTGTTGGCATGATTTCAGTTACTTATATTCGAATCCATTTATAAATAATATAATATACATAATTAGTTATTTAAAAACACTATCAATTATAAATTATAGTATATAATCTCTATAAATTTATTACAAATTCATGTCATGTACTTTATTATTATTTCAAGAATATCTTATTGTTTTTTCTTAGGGTTATTATCTCTAACTATGTTGTTCTAATACTAGTTCCTAAAGTTTTTACAAAAATTGATCTTATACCAACTGTATCACCCCAAATACATTACCCTGTAGTGGGTGGTTATTTTATTACTATGTTATAAAATTCATAGATCACAATACACAAGATCCTAATTTTTAGAAGTTTTGTGAAGCTATATACATAAATGAATAATACATTACATCAAAAAGTTAACATGAATCATATATAAAAAATAAAAGTTTATTATTTGTACATGAAAATCCTTACACAACATATATTAATCTTAAAAGTTTCCTTGGGTAATAAGAAACAAATTAAATTTGTGATTTCAGATTCCCAGTAAGAGGGAGCGTACAACAAAATCCATCATAACATAAGTATGACATACGTAATATGGAAAGAATACAAAATTGAATAATTCCATAATAAATGAAACTATGAGAATAATATATCAATGGTTAAAATGACAATATATAAACAAATGGATAATAATAACTAATATCGTAGTTATAGAATACATAATAATGGAAATCATAACTATACCATCAAATCCTATATAAAGATAACATAAATAAATGGGGATGGTATACACCTTATACCGATTCTAGTTTGCCTCATCAGATGTACCAATGCACCAAAATGATATATAATTTTAATTCCCACTAGTCAAGTAATAATTCCAATGCATCTATCATATGAAGTGAATAACTAAATATATATATCATAATGTTCCCTAAGGAACATCCCACATAATCATGGATAAGTAATAAGTGGATTTCATATAGAAATAATGAATATAAAAATTATAAATATTTCCCCATTCAATGGAATATTACGGGTATCTAGGTGAATATCCAAAAATCAACATAGAAACTATAAGATATTCACATTGAAATGAAAAGTACCATTATTAGATGAATGATGGTGAGGTAATATATTATAATTCTTTAATGGTAAAAGTATATCCATAGGAAACATTCATTGAATATAATACTCTTCAATTGTATTAGACCAAGTAATGGATGAAAATACCCTAAAAAAATATGAATATGTCTTGTATATATTTGATGCACATTCAAGATATCATATTTCATTAAAGAAAGACATTTAAACTAGCATGAATTAATGGAGAAGGTGAAATTATTCCAAAATAAAGTTTCATCTACTTGGGCCCCAATAGTGGCTCCCCCAATTACATCATCACCAACATTTATTAGAAAAATCCCACCTATTAGAAATAATACATCCATAATACTATAAATACATGGAATACGTAGGGATTTTGATAATTGAGTTTATGCCCATGGATTTTTAAGCATTATAACAGAATATTAAATTGGTATAATTAGAAGTAATTGTGAAATATCATTGATAACAAAATATATAATTTATAACAATAAACCAAAATAAAACTTTACACTGAAATAGAAAGAAATAGTAAAGGATTTATTCAATAAAGAAAGAGAAGAGGCTAAGAACCCTCACATAGAAAATTATCCCATTAAAGTTTGAGAGAAAACACCACAAAACATTAAAAACAAATTGGAGGGACACTTGAGTGGGAAAATGAGAGAACCATACTCATTAATTTTAGAGTAAATTGTTATTGGAAGATGATTTATTATTTATAATAAATGTAGGGAATAATTTTCTTAATTCTGAAACTTATAATTTTTAAATCTATGTTTTAGGAAATTAAATAAAATTTGTTTATCCATGATTTTTCTCATGTTTTTTTAAATTTATATCATTTTTTTTTGAATTTCATATTTTTTATCCTAAACCCAAATTTTAATCCTACTTTGTCCATAGAAATACCATTTTCTTCAATCTATTGTTTTTTAAAACCTTGATTTCCCTTTTAAACTTTGAAAATTACTTTATAGGTTTAGAAACTAATTTTAATTCATTAAAATATTTTATATTAATAAATTAATTTTTTTGGTTGAATAATCTATTATATTAACTATTATATCATAATGAAGACATAGTATTTATAGTATATTCATACTATATTTTACTATTTATTTAATAAAATTATCTTCTTAGGAAATTATGAAAAGTTCACCAATAGAAAAATTCAATTAAATGATTCCAAATATAATTTTTATTTTGTTAAACCAATTTTCTATACATGAAAATTTTAATTATTAAATAATACAATTGGTACATTTAAAAATAACGCATTTCATGAAAAAAGTTAAAATCATTTTTAATAAATTTTATTTTTATTCTTAAACAATGTGTATAATTCTGTTATGATTAATTGATAAATATAGAATATTAGTAATTGTTAATTATTATATTACGAATTTATATTATTATGTTTATTGGAAACATGTATTCAAAATAATTTAATTACTATTATAATGGTCACATTGGACAGTTTTTATTCCAATAGTCACCTTTCCCTTCTAGTGGGCATATTACCCCTTAAAAATACACTTTATTCTAACTTATAACATCATTATCTTATTTAATATATCACGTATATAAAATTAATTATTATTTTTATTTATTATACCAATTTATCATATATTTTTTTCATTATTATTGGATTATGATCCTCTAGAGTTCAAGATTATAGTGGGTCCTTAAATTGTCATGTGTTCTATTTCCCTAGTTTGGATCATCATAGTGAATTCAATTTTCTCAGGTGTTTTTGTAATATAATGATTTAATAAAAGTGATTATGTTTTGTGATGGATATTATAATAATATTTTTATTTATTATAGTCATATATTAGGTATTACATTCCCCACTTAAATAATTTCATCCCTAAAACATGGGTTAAGCATCAATCCATGAAAAAATTTGAGTAATTATTCTTTATTGATTATTTGGGATCTAACATTGTTTCTTATAGATTTTAATTCCCTTAATGTATTTCCACCTGTAATATTATCCCATTGTACTACACTTTCCCTTTGTTGTTAAAAATTTGGATATGATGTTCATTATAGTAAAATTCAGGATCTAACATTATTTCCTCATCACCGAGTACTTGTTTTGGGTTTGGCATGTACATTTTTAATAGTGATACATATAAGACATCATTCAATTTGGACAGGATGGTTGGAAAATTGAGAATATAAGGTATAACTCTAAATCTATTAAAAATAACAAAAAACTAAAAATACCATGGAATTTCCTTCTCCTTTCTTTTGAACCTTACAACTCCTTTCTATAGTGATACTTTCTAGAAAATATGATCCCTTATATAGAATTACAATTCCATATTATAATTATTGTACTATTACTTATGTATTCCCCAAGCTATCTTGATATGATTATTGATATATCATACCTTCTCTATTTTATCCTCAATGATTTTTGAACCAACTATCCTCCATTACAAAACTCCTTTCTATAAGGTTCCAATACATCCAATTTTCCCATAAAACCATTAACATAGTTACATTTATAATTTATAACAGATGAGATTTTTGTATGAAAATTTCACTCGAGCTAGATACTAATCCCATGTTCCATAAAAGTTAGGTAAACCTGACCTCAACAAGTCTTCATAGTTTAGACAGAAATTTTAGACTTCCCATCTTTTTCAGGATGATAGGAAATAGCCAAATTTATCCTAGAATTAAAAACCTTCAAACGAGTCATCCAAATGTTTTATATGAAATGAGGGTCATAAAAAGATATAATTGATAAAATTTCACCATTAATTCTAAAAATTTCGTTGATAGAGATCCATATAATACATTCAAGGTGTAGATCCTCCCTTATTACTAATAAATGTGTAGACTTGTTATGATAGTCCATAATGACCCCTAAAATATCATTCCACTTGGATATATCAGGAATCCTCATAAAAATATCCATCATGGAATTATCCCACTTCCACATTTGAATATGGAGCAGTTTCATGACACCCCTTGGAAGTTGTCTATAAACTTTTAAATGTTGGAATATCTAGTATCTTGACTCATAATTAGAAGTTTACTGATTCATGTTTTCCTAAAATAAGTTCTATATTATATACCTAGACATCTTGGAACCACCAGGGAGTATAGAGAAATTTGATCTATGGGATTCATCAAGAAATAAAATATTTAGTTCATGTAAAAATGGAACACATAGTCCATTTGTAAACTTTAATACAACATCTTAATTAATGATGTATTTGATTCTCCCTTCTTCTGTGGATTTAATATTATTTTTAGGCCCTTATCTTTATGTTGATACTTCTTTATCTTCTCTAGTATGGATGTTTTTAAAATTACTTGTAATTTGAATTTTGTGTACACTTCCCTAATAATTCTCATTTACAACTGTAATAATTCCATGAACATTGAATCTTCATTCATACTCACCATCGATATGACTCTAGATCCTTTATACATAGCGTGTTAACCTCATTGTTTTCCTTTCTATGGTTATAGGGTATTTCACAACTATTTACTTGAGTAGTTTCAACCATATCATTTGTCTCATGTTCTACTATTTCTATATGAATCTATACTCTAATATTATAGGATCTATAAACAAATCACATATTTCCCCATATATACAAGGTATTTATATCTTTATATTAGAAATTACATCTAACAAGTCAAGATCACGAGTCTAATAATTTTATTCTTGGTTCATAAATTACCTTGATTCATGAGAAAAAAATCTTTAATTTTTTATAAGAATACACCACAATCCTTCCTGTGATGCATATCTATATATAAAATATTTCTTTAAATGAATATCTATCATTGATAAATATATATTACATTGAAGATGATCAAAAAAGAAATTAATATTTGGAAAATTATACACTTTATTTATATTAATGGAATTTATTTCTCTATAGTTACTACAACCAGGAGGATATGGTTTATTTTTTTTAACAATATGTGTTTGTGTTTTTTAGTGTTGGAAATATAAAATATTATCATGTAAGATGTGATGTTTTTATTTTTATTTTTAAGTATAAAACCAATAAGTTGTGTGAATAATTTTTTCTGACTATTCGAATTTTACAATATAAGTCTAGAAGTTTTTGTGGAATTGTATTTTTAATAAAAAACCAATATGTGAACACAAAGATCACATTATGATTCATGTTTAGAGAAAATTAATAAGGTGTTAAAGATCCTTGTGTATGGAATATATTATCCTTGATACAAAAGATATTTTTACTATGTATAATATCTTTTATATTGAAAAAATATCTCAAAAGGAAAAACAATTGAATGAAAATATAATATATTTTAGGTCGATACATAAAGGTAACATGGATAATATATAAAATTAATTAGGATGATATGTAAGGGTTTTCTAGATAGGGAAATAGAGAAGTATTGAACTACAATGGAATTTAAAAGAGATGATCCAAATCATACATAAGAGGGACTGGGATAGAAAAGATAAAATGTAAGATTAGTTTCCATTATCAATCAAAAACTTAGATTTATAATATATCTAACCAAGGATTATATTATAAAATGTATCATAAGTTATGATATATAATTTAGTAAACCATGAATTTTTTTTCACCATGGGAATGATGGCTATGTTGTAAATAGGTTTAGGTGAGTTTTAGTGGTTCCTATTACTTATAGATACGAAGGTCGTGCAATAAGTTCATTCCAAAATATGTGTAGAGATTGAGATGATATAGAATTTGAGCATGCCATAAATTAACCGTCACACTGTGATTACATAGAATGAATTTTGATGTGTATTTTATAAAATTTAAGCTCTAGATTATTCTATAAAATGAATATGGTGTTTTTATTGGGAAGAATAAGATCATTCCACTACAAGTATAAGGATTAAAAAATTTTATAGGATCATGCACTGATATTAAGAGGAGTAAAACATTATATATTTTATAGATTTCATGGATGTATTTGTTAAATGATCATCGCATTGTAAAGAAGGGTACCACACAATGATTTAGCTAGATGAAGTAGAAAACTACACTATGATGATGGAAATCATGTTGTGAATAGGATATTTATAAAACATCTATAATATTTAATTATAATTTAAAATGAATATATGAAATAAGTTTTCATGAATTTGAATATATCTAATTGGAATTTTATGACCACATTAAATATGTGGTATACTTATCATGATCATGGAGGATCAAAATAATAAATATTAATTTAAACCATGTTGAATAAAGGTTTGAATATATATAAAACATTATAAAAACATATAGTAGCAGTTTTGGTGAAATTATAAAAGAAAAATAATTAAATATATGGTTTCATAAGAGAATAAGGAAATAGTTTGAATATATTGAAATATATAATTTTGAGAATAGGAATAGAAGAGATATATATATTTTATTTTAAACTAAGATATCATTATTATTTAAAGGAGGATTTCTTGAAAAGTATAAGATATACACTATTACATGTTGATGTTTATGAATGAGTGAAATAAGATAATTATAATGTGGAATTATCTTCATATAGAGTAATTACTTTTTTTTGGAATTTGGGAAAGACGCAGATGCAACCCCCTCATCGTGGAGTTGATCTCATCATTATTTGAAGGAATAGAAGAGAAGAAAGCGTGGAGGAAAATAAAGGATCAAATATTGAGTAATAGAATAGATAGATTCGATTATACATACTATTTATGAAGAGATACTCATGTTTATAAACAATATTTTCCTTAACTGATGTATTGATGGAAAGAGAAGAAGAGAGATTGACCCATAGATAGATAGCGAGTCATTCCAATTCCTTGTAAGGGTAGTTCACCATGGTACAAAGTGATAATATCCTAAAATAATATATCAAAACAAGTGAGTATACATAATTAAGATATATGTATACACAACTATGAATATTCTATACGGATTATCTATTCGTAGTGAACCAATTAAAATTTCTATCTATTATTATAATTCACTTTTTGTATTTCAATTTTATACTCAGTGTGATCATTAGTGATAGTATGAGAGATTAAATGTGTTCCTTACAATGATAGAACAATATAATTATTTAATTGGGGAGAAAAATAGGAATTGAAAAGTTTTAATTTGTATGAACCATGATTCACCCGCTGTTAGGGTGGCTGTAGTTAGTTTGTTCTGAACAATTAGTACCAAAGAATTTTTTTTTGACTTGGTGTTCAATCTCAAAATCCATTTGTGATATTGTTACACACATGGATTCAATGATAATGGTTCATTTTTTTAGTGTACTAAAAATTATGAAAAGAAAAAGTATATTACTCAGTTTTTATGTTATTTTGGGGAAGATATCATGAAATATGTATAGTGAGATGATTATTTTAGTATGAATGATGAATGAATACAAGATAAAAAACACAATATATATTGTATAGATGTTAATATTGTGTGGTATTGATGTAAAATTAACATCATGTTTTTTATTTTGAAAATTTTAATTTATTGAAAAAATATATGAAAATTTAGTGGAAGTGAAGGAGATGGAGGTGTTATAATCAAAATCTTGGAAATAATTTTTTATTACAACAAGCAAGAATAATAATAATAAAAAAAAGATTACTGGGAAGAAAAAAACCCAAGTTGAGTTTAAATTTTTTGAATATCATTATTAAATATTATTGTAAAAATGTTTTGGAAGATTCTTGAGAATATAAAAATTTATATTAATCCTTAGATATCGAAGGATGTGTGGATTCCGATGATGACATGGAGACATAATCAAATCGTAAATCTAAAGACTGTTCATGAAGTGATCATGATAATATCTAATTCCTTTATGAGAATGTGGTCTAACTAGAAAAAATTCATGGTGTAAAATCTTTATTCATAGAATATCCATCCATAGAGAATTAATGATTTATTAATAGAGAGGTATCCTTGAATGAATAAATTTTAAAAATTCATGAAATAATGATAGTTCAATGTGATCTACTTGGTAAACTAACATTCAATGTGGGAAAATAAAAATCCATAAAGAAAGATATTAAATTAGTCATTATCCCTCTAAATACATAACATGAAGAGAGGATAAAATATGTAGAAGAATATTTATCAATATTTAAAGTTTAATACCCAGTTAATGGAGAAGGAAATGATGTTCAAGGATCTTGAATTAAAGTTAAGGTCCTAAAAGGTAAATAATAATGGAGGAACTCCCAATGTATAATCAGTAAGTGTATAGTGTAAACAAATAAATTTCGAATTTGGAAATAAGTGGAAAATTCTTGAAAAAATACAGAAGATATGATTCTTAGAATAAGTTATCTTCAATGTGATACTATTTTCTAATATTGGGGCACAACATGAGTATTTTTCTTGATGTCCAAGGGCTCAGGGTGTAAGATAATTAAATGCATAAATATATCAATTAAGAAATGAGTACACAAGGTATAAATTCAACATGATATTTATTTATTATTATAAAAATAGAAATATTGATAAAAAAATAATATAGGACCTATAATTATGACACTAAAATCCTTATTTACTTTGAAAAAAGAGAAGATAATTTTCCTGGAATGAAAATTTGTTATTCTAGAATTTTTTACCGCATCATAGGGAAAAAAATATTGGCACTCAATTAAGAAAACATCAAGAACCAATAATATCTTACTAATAATATACCTCTTAGATATAATTTAAAAAAATTGGAAGAAGAAGGAATAATCTCTAATTATGATAAACATGGATGTGAATATGAAGAAATACTAAACAATGATGAAAAATTATTAGGTGGATCTAATGGATTTTGACAATGAGAAACCTGAATAATTCCTTAGTGGTTTCATAAATAATACCACAATAAAATATGTTAAGACCAATGTAAGACCACTCTTATGGTGGATAAAGCATTATGAATGATGTAATAGTAGTGAATAAAAGGAATAAACATGTATATATATTAATTCTCTCACAATATAATTTTATCTTATGCCAATAAATATGGATAACTCTAAATCTAATATCCAAATTGAAATTTTTATAAGTGTTATTATAGGAATAACCATTAGAAATGTCTGTAAGGGAGTAGACCATGAATGGCTGGTTCTAAAAGAGAAACCAGGTTATTTAACTTGAATATGTCTAGGAGGTACTCCTATCAACATGTGTTTAAATGTGTTTAAACATTTTTTTAAGTGATTTAAATTTAAATGTGAAATATGATCCATGGGTGTTGTTTTTTAAGAGGATATATATGAAACAAATGGGAGGTAACATCCAAAAATTTCAAGGTGTATTGTGACTTAGTTTTTGTGTATATTAGTTGTCTTTTTTTCAAATTTTGAGACATGTTAGAGGTGGTTGGGGACCACAGATAAGAAATGTAAGGATATGTGGGAACCAACCAGTAGCTTTTGATCCATTGGGGTTCCAGAAGCTAGCCATTGGAGGAGGAAGTTGGATAGGAATCACATGGATTCTATTTAGTAGCTATTTTAGTGGAACATGCTATCCGGTGGATGATATAATATCCCCCGACACTTCTAGGAGATACTAGGAAAGCAGGAACCATCCCTCAACTTATTTTTGGATTCTATATGGGTTTTTAACTGGGAGGAGATCCTATATTTTTCCATCATAGACACTTTTTTACACCACCTACACCTCTATTGACCGTTATTCAACCAGAATGAAAGGAGGATCTCTCTCTTTATGAAATTATCTATCTTCTTTCCCCTCCACCATTTGAAGATCTGATTGATCATATAACCCTTGTTTTTTAATAATAACCTATTCTATCTTAAAAATACTTTTTATCAAGGTATGGACCATAAATCATTGATATTATAGACAAATCTATAAATTCCTATATGATTTAGTAGACAATTCTAAGATTTTTGACTGATCGAAGATAAAATATATTGAATATTTTCTATCTCTATTTATTTATCAAATCTAGATCCATTGGTGATGGTGGTTCTAATTGGATAATCCTAACTAAATCCCATACATTTAAATTGTATTTTAATTGGATTATTTATCTTGAATCTGAATGAAGTTATTTTGGGTTGGTTCTAGGGATCATTGGTGTGTGAACTTAATCTGGGTGATAAACTATAACCTTGGGATTTGACACACTTAAGGTAGGAATTCTTTACTACTTTATAGTCTTTATATAGTAATTTTATGGTTTGAAATGATTGTGCATGTGTTTTTATCCCATGATACCGTTCTTGATATAACATGCTTTGATGTGTGTGTGTGTATAATGTGAGACCATTCATGATTTGATATGCTTTTTTGAGTGTTTTTTCCCATGAGACCTCTCTTAATATGACATAATAGTTCATGTTTACATGTACCATGATACCTCTATTGATTTGATATGTTTGTGTGTGTTTAAAACAAAATACATTCCTTATTATGGATTGAATATATAAATGTCTATATACAAATATTATTATACTATCTTGAATCAATTTCATAGTTTAACCATTCATAGATTAGTAAATCCCTTAGAGGGAGATAATGTGGGATGAAAGGAGTGATTATTATGGTGGGGTTTCTAATCACAGGGATGATGTAATTGGGGTCTAAATTGAGTTTAGAAATGGGGTATGATGACCCATGTGGGTCGACCTGAGATATTTTGAAGGGAATAAAGACCATGTGTCATAACCTGAGGCGTGATGGCCATGTGGAATTTTCTAAGGCTTAAATTTTTATTGTTTCTTATTCTAATTTTTATAAAAACTAGACATAAATAATTTTCTAGTATCGAGCCAAAGCAGTTTGGGTCAGGGTCTGTGATAACCTAGTTAGTACATTATGATGTAAAATTTGATTATTATTAGTGAATTTAATTTTTTTTCATTACATATAGTTATATATAACTTCTAAACATATTTTAAGGATGAATTTGTGGTCTCCAACTATTTTTTTAATTACAAAATGCATGGGGAGATCAGTTCAAGTGTAGGCTTCTTTGACATAGATCTCCGATGAGGGATGTTTCCATGCTTAAGAAAGTTTCACTAGAGAAGCAGGTTAGTTTAAGAGATGTTGGGATAGAATACAATATCCTTTATAGATATGCCTCTAATTTATTTTTCTTTTTTTAGTTTTTATAGGTCTACTATATGTAACAACCTATTTAATTTTTACAATAGATTTTATTTTTCATATTGTTATATAATGGGTTGATGTTCTTGTTATTTCTTTTTTATTACTTTTCTATATTAATCTTAGTATTGTTACCACTATTGTATACTCTTATTATTGTCTCTTACTGAGGGAACAATCTTCCCATGATTTCTATTAGGATTTTTTGGCTATTCATAAGGCTCTTGTGTATGGGGAGGTGCACATGTGGTCTTGAAAACCTCTATCCTATACCTGGAGATTTGTGTTGGGTTATTACAAAATGGTATTAGTGAATGTTGTTTTAATTTTACTGACTATTTGGGAAATGTATATAAGAGATATGATGTTGTGAATATTTGGTATGGAACTTGTTCTTGAGATTATCTATCCCATGTATGTGGAAATTCTAAATTTCTAGGGGTGGGATTGATGATCTTACTATTCATTTTTATTGTTGATCGATTTCACCTAGAGTGACGAAAATGATTTATATATTTTTTATTTTTGGGATTTCTCTTAACATGAATAGCAAGAGTAAGTGTGTTCATGCTTCAGAAATATGCACATAGGTTCCCATGTCATGCACAAATTTTCCTATATTGATAGAGGTTTAAAATATTTAAATGTTAGTAAATACATTTATCATTCACAAATAACATCCTAGTAGAATTTAATTAATTTAGACTGATCATGTTGTGATAGAGTAATGTATATGATATTATAACTACCAAACGAGTATTTCTAAAATTGAGTCAAGTCTTGAGTAGGAAAGTGATTATTTTGTGTTTTTTCTTTCCTTTGGAATCTATTTTATTATTTAACATTTATAAAGTGTTTTAGGTAAAATTTATCATGGGAAAAAATTATTTTAAACTGTTTCAATATATTTATGGTTCTTAAATGGTATTGAAATGCTGAGTGATAATGAAAATTTTAAAGGGATCACTTTGATATCAAATTAAAAATTTTAAAGGGTATTTGGAATTGCTTGAGACAAGAATATAGTAAAGTATATGGTTTCTATAGAATGGTTTAAAATAAAAAATGGTTAGTTTTTTGAATGTGTTTGATAAAAAGGGTTTTTCGATTTCAATAGGGGTTTTGATCTTATTTTGGTAAATAGTGGGGTGAAAATAAACATTTAATTTTTAAAGGGATTCCCAAGTGGAAAATAAGGTTTATATATTTAATGGTATTGAACTTGGTTTCTCAATTTTTTAGGCAGAATAGGTAGTTTGAAATTTAATTTTCAATGAGAATAAATGGTTTGGATTTATGATATGGGATTTTGTTAGACCTATTAAGAAAAAATAAAATAAGAATTTTATGATGTGCATGTGAGACCTTTTGAATTCCAGACGTTTTTTGCGCTTGATGAGAATTTTGGCCAAATGGTATTCTTTATTTTTTTTGTTCTTAACCTATGTGATGATGTTATGTATGAATGATTTAGTAAATACCCTCTATTAATGGGTGGTCTTAGAAGTGTCTGACCAGTATAGCTTGTGATGTTATCGTGTGATTGCTGTTTGAATCTCTCTAATGTAAGTAGATCAAGGTTATAGGTAGTATGTTTATTTGTGAAACGTGAGTTAGATGTGAACACATTTAGTCTTTGAGTTAGTGGGGTATTATTTATGGTAAATACTAATTAGTTAGATGTGTTTATTTGTGAATAACCTAGACTATTTAGATGTGGATTTAGGTGTGATTGGCAGTCTAGAAAGAGTGTAAGGACAATGGTTTCACTTGAAGACCACTATTTCTAAAATAGTTTGGGAAAAAATTAGATTTCAAAATACTGGGGAGGTTTTTTAGAGGTTTTTTCTCTTTACTTTTACTAGTAAGTGAGTGATACATTCTAATTATACGTGAGTAAGTTGTGTGTAAATAAGGTTGCAGAGAGATTAAGTGATGATCCTTTATCATTATGGGACCAAGCATCTGGTTTTGTCAGGTAATTATTTAGTTATAAAGAGTGACCCCCATGAGAGTCTCAGGACCTTAGAAGTAGTTTAGAGGTGATTTTGGGAAGAATTGAACTAAATAGAAGTTGATGTTCTGCTATATTTTGAGGATTATGTTGTGAACCAGGTGTTTTGGTGGTGAAAGAGAAGTTCAATGTGTTTATTAGAAGGTTTTTATAGGGTAAGGGGGAAATTTTATGTTTCGGGGTCATCTTGGAAATTAATGATGATATTTAGAGTGAGACTAGATCATTGTTTTTTTCTTGGAATGAAAACTACTAGGTGAGACATTATGGTCTTGATGCATAATAAAATGTGGATTTATTATAATATCATGATGTAATTTCTTTATATTTTAGAGTTTCAATATTTGAGAAACCTTCGGCTTTCAGAAAGATTACCGGAGAATGACCATCATGTGAGTGGTTTACATGGCATGAAATATTGTTCGTTAGTTTCATTGGGAATGTTATTTTCAGTTTGTAGTGTCTTTAATGGGTAGTGACTACATAGAATACCTTGTGAGGGGATTTTTCAAGAGTCTCAAGATATCTTCTTGATATTTTCTATAGATTAATGGAATGGTTCATGGTTTGGTTGCCATTAAACTTGTTTGAGGTTTGTAGGGAAGTGTGGGAGAACTGTGATACTTTAACATAAATTTGTAGTAGATAATTTTAGAACAATTAAAGTGCAATGGTTGTTTGGATTTATGATATGGGATTTTGGTAGACCTATTAAGAAAAAATAAAATATGATTTTTATGATGTGCATGTGAGACCTTTTGAATTCCAGACGTTTTTTGCGCTTGATGAGAATTTTGGCCAAATGGTATTCTTTATTTTTTTTGTTCTTAACCTATGTGATGATGTTATGTATGCATGATTTAGTAAATACCCTCTATTAAAGGGTGGTCTTAGAAGTGTCTGACCAGTATATCTTGTGATGTTATCGTGTGATTGCTGTTTGAATCTCTCTAAAGTAAGTAGATCAAGGTTATAGGTAGTATGTTTATTTGTGAAACGTGAGTTAGATGTGAACCCATTTAGTCTTTGAGTTAGTGGGGTATTATTTATGGTAAATACTAATCAGTTAGATGTGTTTATTTGTGAATAACCTAGACTATTGAGATGTGGATTTAGGTGTGATTGGAAGTCTAGGAAGAGTGTAAGGAAAATGGTTTCACTTGAAGACCACTATATCTAAAATAGTTTGGGAAAAAATTAGGTTTCAAAATACTGGGGAGGTTTTTTAGTGGTTTTTTCTCTTTACTTTTACTAGTAAGTGAGTGAGACATTCTAATTATATGTGAGTAAGTTGTGTGTAACTAAGGTTGTAGAGAGATTAAGTGATGATCCTTTATCATTATGGGACCAAGCATCTGGTTTTGTCAGGTAATGATTTAGTTATAAAGACTGACCCCCATGAGAGTCTCAGGACCTTAGAAGTAGTTTAGAGGTGATTTTGGGAAGAATTGAACTAAATAACAGTTGATGTTCTGCTATATTTTGAGGATTATGATGTGAACCAGGTGTTCTGGTTGTAAAAGAGAAGTTCAGTGTGTTTATTAGAAGGTTTTTATAGGGTAATGGGTAAATTTTATGTTTCGGGGTCATCTTGGAAATTAATGATGAGATTTAGAGTGAGACTAGATCATTGTTTATTTCTTGGAATGAAAACTACTAGGTGAGACATGATGGTCTTGATGCATCATAAAATGTGGAGTTATTATAATATCATGATGTAATTTCTTTAGATTTTAGAGTTTCAATATTTGAGAAACCATGGTCTTTCAAAAATATTACCGGAGAATGACCATCATGTGAGTGGTTTACATGGCATGAAATATTGTTCGTTAGTTTCATTGGGAATGTTATGTTCAGTTTGTAGTGTCTTTAATGGGTAGTGACTACATAGAATACCTTGTGAGGGGATTTTTAAAGAGTCTCAAGATCTCTTCTTGATATTTTCTATAGAGGAATGGAATGGTTCATGGTTTGGTTTCCATTAAACTTGTGTGAGGTTTGTGGGGAAGTGTGGGAGAACTGTGATACTTTTACATAAATTTGTAGTAGATAATTTTAGATTAATTAAACTGCAATGGTTGTTATGGAAATTGAAAAATAATTTGAGAAATTAATGTTTCTAAGTTCCCAGGGTTTCTAATGGGTTAAGGAGAAGGTCTCTGTTGGGTTCAGATTGGATGATGACAAGGATTATTGGTGCATTTTATAATAAACCATGGATTATCACTATAATTCCTCAGAGTGTGTAGGTTAGTATCTGGTGACTATTTTAGATTTCTAGTTTGGTTTTATAGAAAGTTTTATTGTTCCTTGGGACTTGATATGTATTTTTGGCTGTTGATAATGACCGAGAATTGTCAAGAGTAAGTAAAGGATGTTAAGTCATTGACATTATAAGAATCAGAATTTATTTCTTTAGGATGAGGTCACTATAATACTAGAAAATATTTATGTGAGGTGAACCCCATGAGAAGATAAACCCAACTATCAGGGTTATAAAAAAGTGGTTATTGTTAATCTTATGATAAGATGAAATCGCATGGATGCTAACCATTATTACAAAAGGGTGGAGGTTGGATGAAAGTATTTCACTTGACAATCTATTTGGAATGTGTTATGATGGTGGTTAAAATTTCAAAATATAATAAAATTGATGTTTTAGTGGTAGTATTAGAGATTTTAAGTGAGTATTTTATAGTTTATTAATTATCATTTAAATTGGTTGCTGAAATTCCAACAAAGATAAAGTTGGTGAGTCTTGACAAAAAAGTTCTAGGTGTTATTGTATGACTGATACAAGATGAGAGACCACCTAGAGAAGTGTAATAGATTATGAGTTCATCTAAAGTGTATTATTTTAATTATCTATATTTGGGTAGTGGGGTGGTTAAATTTGAGTTTGGGAATTTTTTTAGATTGTGATCTCATCGAGACAGTTTGGAAATTTTGAGGAATGATATGTTAAGTTGCTTTCTCAGCATAATACTTTATTGGACACTAACTGGACCATGTGATGTTTTGGTAGGTCATTTTGAAAAATTTTAATATAATATGGAGTGAATAGGTTCCTCGTGTTATTACATTGGGTTTGTTAATGTGATTCTATCTAAAGGTTGTTAGCAATACTTGTGAGTTTTGGTGTTATGAAAGTAACATGATGTGTTTATGATTGTGTTTTAGTGGTAATAGAGTTTCTTAGTTAGTGTAGGGCGTGTATTATAGGTGAACAAAAACCAAGTATTGAGGTAGTTGGTTTTTTAGGTTTGATTAAGCAATTTAGTTTCATTAGTAGATAATAGGTATATATGTGAGGGTATTAGTCAAAGGTGAACAAGAATGAATGGGTTATACTGATCAATAGAACAAGGTTTGAGTCATTAGGAAAGGTTGATGAAGCGTGCTAGTATAGTTAATGACTTGATAAATGAGATGAATGGTTTGAAAATCATAATGATTATTTTAAGACATCAAAACTTAGGGAAGTGAAAAAATTTGTTACCATCTCTCATGAGAAAGAGTGGCACCTAGTATATGGGTCGTTAGAAAAAAACCGAGTTAGAGGTAGTTGTTTCATTTGTGGAGCATCTAGGGCTCATTTTTGTCTAAAATGGGGATAGATCTATGAGTTTGGTAAGAACATATCACATGCGATTTTTATTTCAAGGAAATATCTAGAAATGTAAATCTAGATTAGGAGTTGTATGTTTGGGTCAAGAGACCAAGTTATTTTAGAAAGACTTGCAGAGACACTTCTCAAGGACGATAAGTCCTTATAGGGGGAGATTTTCAACATCCTCAAAATTTTTAGTAAATTTTTTGTTAGTTATAACATGTATTGGTTGCATTCATTTCATATTTTGAGACATGTTAGAGGTGTTCAGTGATAGAGATAAGAAGATTTAAGAGATGTGGGCACCAATAGGTAGCTTTGGAGGTTTTGGGGTTCCACTAGAACACTATTTCAGTTCCATCAATTGGTTGGTGGAGGTGGAGGAATACTCTGAATCACCTAGGTTCCACTGGCCAATTTGTCAAAGAGGAAGTAACCCAGTGCTTTTCTTTGAGCAACAACTAGTTGGTGGGTCCCATCAGCTCTCCAGTGGAGCCCATATGAGTTTTTAAGTGGTGGAGACCCCATTGTTTTACTTTTAAGCCTACTTTTAATATCTACCTCACCAATCATGACACTCATTCATCTATAACGAAAGAAGGGGACCACTCTTGGTGAAATTGGATCTCTTCTCCCCTCTTAATCACTATTGGATGATATGATTGACCTAGTGACTCATGTATGGTAATATTAATCTATTATAACTTAAAACTCTTTTTTTATCATGGGATGAATCTTAGTTCTGGGATGTTCTGTACAGATATATAAATTACTATAGTATCTAATCTAGAATTATTATATCATTAAAGGATCGGAAACCAAACTTATTGAACATTTTTTATCTCTCCCTTGATATAATATTGATCCATTGATGATAGTAGTTCTTGTTTTGTAAGCCAAATAAAATATTCTCCATTAAAATATAATTCTTATTTTATATTAAATATTTAATTCGCATGTGGTGCTTTGGGGTTATCTCTAAGGATCATTGATGTGTGAAATTGATTCACGTGTAAAACCATGACATTGGGCTTCGATATGCTGAAGGTAAGAATTCATTACCATTTGATGGAATTTATATAATAATTATATGACATGGATTATTTTTTATGTGTGTATCCCATGATACATTTTTTATTATGAATGTATTGGGAATTTTTGTGTAACTAATGAGAACCTTCTCAATATGAAATACTTGTCCATGAGTGTGTGCAACCTATGATACCTCTCTTGATATGACATGCTTTCTCATGTGTTCATGACCCATGATTACTCTATCAATTTACATTTTTTGTGTACATATATCTTAAAAAATTACTTGTAATTTATTATGTATAAAAATATGTGTATGTCTATATACTTTTTCTATTTGGAATCAAATTGACATGAGAACCCTTCATGGTTTGGTTAATCCCTTCGAGGAGGATAATGTGTGATATGACGTGTGATGATTATAGAGGGTGTGTAAAGACCCGTAAAATTCAAGGAAAATTTTTTCTTAATTTTCTTTAGAATTTTACAAGAGCGCGGTTTCAGACGGCATCTGATTCCGAGGCCCGGAGTGCCCGGAATTAATTTCCGAAGTTTGGCTCGGGTACGTTCAGTGAACGAACGAGCGGGAATTCCTAACTTTTGATCCGGTGCTCGGAATTGAAATCCGAGGGCACCGATGAACTCGCAGCGCCGATATTCGCTTAATGAGACCTTTTCGGGAGTTGCGTTTGTTGCGGGTTGAAAGTTACGTTTTGGGGTTTTTCAGTTAAGTTAAATAAAATTTGTGCAAAACAAATTTTATTTTAACATATTTTAAAAACCTACCAAAGGAGGTTAGAAGTGGGACCCACACCCACTTAACCTCCCTTGGGAGGATTAAGTGTGGTGGGGCCCACACGAACCCCTTTTTCTTTTCAAATTCCTTAACCTGTCAAAACCCCCCCTCTTAATTATGTAACTCTCCCCTACTTTAACTCTTGCCAATTTATCTTTTCATTTAATTTTGTCAACTCTAGACTTAATTAATGAATTGAATTCAACTTTGAATTTTGAAAGGTTGGCAAAGTGAGAATAAAATAAGATGTAGTCTTATTTTATTTTGGGTTGATCGTTTGTTCCCTTGAGAGCTTTTGAGAGCATTCCTCTTCATCTTCAACTCTGACGAAGAACGAAGAACGAAGAACGCTCAAACTCCGACGAAGAACGACGCCTCTCTTCTTCGTCCTCGGTGTCAACGAGAGGGAACGCCGCTTCCTCCTCGGACCATCTTCGTCGGCGTACAAGTTTCGCCAACGACGTGACTCTTCGAACGCATCCCTTCGTCATCGGATTTGACGAACGGCTTCCGCGACACCCGACCTCCGCGACGCCGTCTTCCGCGGGACGTAGACGATTCTTCGAATCTTAAACCCGAGGTAGGGGATTGTTGTTTAATTCTTAAATTATTCCATATCTTGAACGTGGATCTCGCGTGTCTAACTTGAGGTTGAAATGTTTAAGTTGCGTTATTAATTTAACGTGAGGGGGGCCGGACCGTACGAACACGGCCGAACCCCCTCCAACGTTCTTGTTTGATCTTGCGGGTGGAAGCAAGTGGCGTGGTGCCGTCGCACCACGCGGTTGTTTGTGCGTTTATTTTACGCAACGCCGTCGCGCTACGCCGAGGAGAATCTTCAAGAACGCGACGCCGTCGCGCCGCGTTGAAAAGAATCGAAGCACGGCGAAGGGGGCGCGGTGCCGACGCACCGCGCCGGACGACGAACACCGCGGCCGGTTCCGGGCCGCGGCGGGACGAGAAGACCGCGGCCGGTTCCGGGCCGCGGCGGGACGAGGAGACCGCGGTCGGTTCCGGGCCGCGGCGGGACGAAGAGACCGCGGCCGGTTCCGGGCCGCGGCGGAAGATAAGACCGGCGGCCGGGCCGCCGGCGTCGGAAGCCGAAGGGGACCGGAAATTTCCGGTCCTGTTGGAGAAAACCGGCCGGCTGGCCGGCCGGAACCGGGGAATTAATTCCCCGGCCATCTGGCAAAACCCCCCTCTTAAAGAGGGGGGCGGTTTAAATTTAAAGGGAGGGGGCCGGCTGCCCCCTCGGTTCCGCTCAAGGAGGCCCCCTCATGTGAGGGGGCGGGTTGCTTAGGAAATCGGCGCGGCTAAGCCGCGCCGCCAGAAGACAGCGGGGGCAGTCAAGCCCCCCACGTGCTGCCACCCCGTGCGGCACCCGCCGCCGCCAGCGCGGCCCGCCGCCGCCGCCAGCGCGGCCCGCCGCCGCCGCCAGCGCGGCCCGCCGCCGCCGCCAGCGCGGCCCGCCGCCGCCGCCAGCGCGGCCCGCCGCCGCCGCCAGCGCGGCCCGCCGCCGCCGCGCGGCCCGCCGCCGCCGCCGCCGCGCCGCCCGCCGCCGCCGCCCGCCGCCGCCGTCCGCCGCTGCCGCCGCCGGCCGCCGCGCCGGGGGGGGGGGGGGGGGTCGGGCCGGGTCGGCCCGGACCCGGACCCCCCGTTTCGAACCTGATTTGGTTTTTGGCTCATAACTTGAGCCTCGGACCTCCGAATGACGAACCGTCTGCGGCAACGCGATCCTTGGATCGAGACGATCGTTTCGGTATATCGCACTCAAGGTTTCGGATTACTTTGAGTTCGGTCGGGTTGGTTCGTTCACGAAACCAACCGGGCCTTCGGAGCGGAAACGCTCATATCTTGAGCCACGAACGTCCGATTGACGCGCCGTCAGTCGCGTTGTGTTCCTCTTAGTGAATCGGATCTTTTGGCATACTCCGCCCGAGGTTTGGACGCAGGTGGAGTACGGTCGGGTTGGTTTTTACTTAAAAACCAACCGGGCCCCGAAGACGAAAATGCCAATAACTCACAGACCGGGCGTCCGATTAACGCGCCGTCTGTTTCGTTGACTTCCTCTTGATGAGACGGAACTTTTGACATACTCCGCCCAAGTTTTGGATACAGTCGGAGTATGGCCGGGTTGGATTGTACCCGAAATCCAACCGGGCCCCTGGAACGGGAAAGCTGATATCTTTCAGACAGGACGTCCGCTTGACGAGCCGTCAGCGGCGTTGGTGGTTACGTTGAGTAACGGTCCCTTTGAGTATACCCTATGGGAGTTCGGGGTGCAGTTGAGATACGGCCGGGATTGGTTTCGCTCACGAAACCAACCGGGCCCCTGGGACGAAAAGGCTAATAACTCACAGACCGGGCGTCCGATCGACGCGCCGTCTGTTGCGTTGAGACCCCTGTGACGAGACGGACCTTTGAGACACTTCTTCGCGGGACCTTGTGATACTTGGAGTATTGACCAGTAGCTCGTGGAGCGGACCCGTGGTACTTGACAGTGGTGGTGTGCTTGGATGCAGCAGCAGACCCTTGGCGGTGGAGAGCTTGGTTGTAGCGGCGGACCCGCGATACCCTACGGAGTGTGTGCGCTTGGTTGTAGCGACAGACCCGCGACGGTGGAGACGAGCGTGCAGAGTACGGAGACCGTGTAGCCGGCTGAGACCTGACGACTGCTTGACCGACTCGACTTGGAGTGAGTCGACTAGCCCAGTGGACGGAGCGCCCGGTATTTGGCGGCAGACCCACGGCGGACGGAGCGCCTGGTAGTTGGCAGCAGACCCGCGGTACTCGACAGGAGGAGTACCTCAGCAGGCTATCTGGGTAGCGCCCGGTATTTGGCGACAGACCCTCAGCGGACGGAGCGCCCGGTAGTTGGCCGCAAACCTGCAGTACTCGACAGGAGGAGTACCTCAGCAGTCCTAGGTTAGTGAGCGGCAGCCTCGGAGTCGTGACAGGACCACTGTACACTCTAGAGACGGAGCTCTTCAGCAGTTACGGTTTCGATAATGAAAATCCTGGTTTGAGCTGAGACTTTTGACCTTTGTGTTTCCTCATGATTGAGATGGGTTACTTGATAACTTAGGTATATGTATGGGCATATACCTGGGTAGTGGTTATCCGTTGATCTCATGATCCTTGTGTTTCCTCATGACTGAGATGGGTTACTTGATAACTTAGGTATATGTATGGGCATATACCTAAGTAGAGTTTATCTGTTGTGATCTTCTTGTGGTTATCCTTGTTGGTTTTAGTGAGACCTTGAGGGTCTCGGGGTCCCTACTGAGTATCGTTATACTCACCCCTGCACGGGCTATGCCCGCACCTCGTTGTGTTGGTTGCAGACGATGGACAGTGCTGGCAGAGGCCGAGTGTTCGAGGACTGGATGGTACCTGGAGGTGGACTATACGACGAGGCGGTACCCAGAGGCAGACCACTGGTCGGGTCATACTTGGAGCAGACGGCGGGACCCGAGGAGCAGAAGAGCTATCTGTACCCACCCTTCAGGTGGGATTTCCAGTGGACATCTCAGCGTAGCAGCTTTACTTTTCAGTCGCTGTTTTCCCTTTCGAGTTGTACTCTACAGTTGGGCTTGTATTTCCGGCCCCTTTTACTTTTCAGCTCTTCTTTTTGTACTTAGTGTTTTACTTCCGCTTGTACTCTGTGGTGTTTGTTTTCTTTATAAAGGCAATGCCTTCCCAGTTATCGGGATTTTACGCCTTTGGTGCTAGTCGCCAACCCCTGGCCTATGGAAGGCGGGCTTGGGGTAGTCACGGCACGGGCCCCGAGGACGGGTCGTGACAGGGTGTTTTGAATGAAATATGGGTGAAATTGATGGCCTTGAGGACTGGCCTATGTTTGTAAGTGGTTTATGAAAGCCTTGTGTTCTGAAATGTGTTAATTTCAGGGGAATAATGGGATTGTGACCCGACTCAAGGAATGATCACCTTGTGGATTTTTTTGAGACTTTTGTTGTTCTTGTGGAATGTTCTCAGATTCATGGAAACTAGGAAAAATTTCCTTTCCAGCTTGAAGGTGAATTAGTTATGGACATGTTTCATGGCATCCTAGTTATAACACAATGACCTCACATCTTATTGTTTGTTTTTCATTTACTTTTGTGTCATTACCTAAAATTATGTATAACTACTAAAATTATTTTTATGATGAATTAGTGTAATCCTTCTAGGTTTATAATCACTCCCTTTAGAGGAATATTGGCATGTGTGTATACTTATTTGACCTCGATTTTAGATAAGGGAAATGAAATTATATAGGGAAGTTGTAGCAAAGGAGAATATTGGTCAAGACCATGTCAGGACAGACTCCATAATCCTTTATAGAGACCCCACTTAATTTTTTCACTGTTTATTATTTGTAAGTATACCACATTCGGGGATATATTTACTTTTTTAACTAGATGTTATGTGTTGTATTTCTAAGGGATGGGATGATGTTCTTGTTATTTTTTTTTGTATTTCATTCCACAATTTCTGTAATTATTATTTTCACTATTATATACTCTAATTTTTGTATGTTACTAAGGGAATAGTCACACCATGGTCCCTTTTAGGCCCTAAACTCTTTCTGATATCTTATTTCATATTAGGAGGTGTTCATGAGGTCATGTGACCCTCCATCCTAGATTATCTAATTCAAGTTAGGGTGTTATATGTGGTCAGAGTGATTAGATTTTCTAATTGGTATCAAGCCTAAAAAAAATGTATTATAGGTATCAAGTTCCTATATAATGCAAAAATTAGTTTTGTTTTAAACATTTTATTTTTAATATGAATATAGAATTTCATTTTGTGATACATAATTTCAAATAATGATGATCTTGATGTGGAATTAAAGTGGTGTCATTGCCTCATCTAAA
Organism: Viscum album; assembly: GCA_963277665.1. Taxonomy (NCBI): domain Eukaryota; kingdom Viridiplantae; phylum Streptophyta; class Magnoliopsida; order Santalales; family Viscaceae; genus Viscum; species Viscum album. The sequence goes on along the minus strand of OY728127.1, from coordinate 1,325,700,921 downwards.
ATATTTTGGGATAATAAGCCAATTTTGGAGATAAAAATGAAACTAGGCCATATCTCATGTAGTATCATTCCACTAATAAAAGAGGATCTAGCTTTGAGGAAGAAGTATAATAATTTATTGAATTCATGTTTGTTATGTCATGCTATAATAATATAGTATCAATTGAATTTTTTAGAAAACCAAAATCTATAGTTGGAAAATTTTAATAAAAAAAGTGTTATATGCCTACTAAAAATTATCCTAATATATGGAATAAAAAATTGAATGCATTTAGTGTAAGTAAATGACGAGAAATTAAAGGATGATTATCCTCATCATGAAAAGGATAATCCCAGTGAATAGAGTATGGATCAGGAATATCATGCGATATGAAAAGATCATCATGAATAATTGGTATTATATGGTTTAATATTTGGTATGACTCATACACACATTAATTTAATTTTTATTCAATAATTTCCTTGTATAAGTGTAGTTAGGATAACCTAGATAATTATTAAATGAATTATATCATGTTTTTGGTGTTTATGGAATCAAGTGAGTGAAATGGAATACTTTGTCATTTTTTGCTGAGAATACTATTTCGTACACCGATATTTGTCACAGTAAGACCAATGAATTATTTAATGATTCAATATAAAATAAAAAATTCTACAACTAATTTTTTTGAATAAAATGTATCTAGAGATTATAAGAGGTTTAAATATTGAAAAAAATGAAAAATATAGAATTTCATTTATTCAACAACTAACATAGAGAATGATATGAAAAACATGGAGTTTCACTAGTGGTAGAATAACTAATGGTTCCAAAAAAATGTGGTTAAGAGAGAAACTAACTATTTTTAGGTTGTAAATAGATCCAAAATTACAAGGGTTGAAGTTTTTTTCGATGATTTTGAATGATCCCGGCATGAAATGGGGATTAAAATAATTTTGTGAAAAGAGGGGGAGAAAAAAATCTCAAACATTTGATTCCAAAATTTGAGGGGAATTGGTTTGTCCCAACAAGAGTTTGGTGGAGATCATTGAAAATATAAAGAATTTATTTTTTGGATATTGGGTGATTAGAGTTGAGTAGATATCCCCTATGAAATTATAAGATAATAGGGGATATAATTTTAATAAAAAATATGGATTATAAGACCTTTTATTTTTGTTGACAATGGTGAAGATAGAAAAATGTAATATAAATACATGAATTGTTTTGAATGATCTAGATTTATAATGTGGAGTATGATTTTTGTTAGTATTGTCAAAAAAAATCAATTATAGATAATGATGAAATTAAGAGGTTGTGTATTAATTTTTATGATAAAGAGTATTTGAGTTGTTCTACTGCTGGAAGTTTGGTAGTAGATTCTGGAAGTGCATCTTACCACCTTCTAAGAAGTAGAAAATGGAGAAGTTTTGGGTATAATTTTTTATAAATTAAAACTATTTTAGTTAATTATGGAATTTATTCTGGAATATTAGTTTTAAGAACACACTGCCACACAAACACATGGAATTTACTTTGAGGGAAGTTTACTGAAAATTAAAAAAGGCATTAATCTCCCTTTCTGCATAAGATATTATCCTTAATGAAGAATATATTTGAATGATTCATGATATATTTTGGAATATAGAAGTGTGAAAAATGGTAAAAAATGATAAATAATACATAATATACTTCAAGCCAAGATGTATAAGTAACGAAGGTGATACATGAAGATAAATAGACTAATATTAAAGGGTTGTCTAGATAGAGAAATGAACATGAATCAAATTGAATTAGAATATATAAGAGTATATATGGAGTATACATAATATAAAATGGGCTAGAAAATCCAATACATAAGATTATATTCCATGATCAATCATAAAATATGATTGATAATGTGGCATAGTGTAGACTACGATATACACAATATCATATGATATGATTGAGAATGTGGAAAAGCTGAATTTTGTGATGGCGTTATATTGAAGGAAACACTGGCTATCGGTTTAGGTGGGGTTCAATTATTATAATTTTTTAGAGATTCAAATTCCTGGGAATAAGTCCAAATCACAACACATGAGGAGATAAATAATATTTAAAATATGATCATACTAGAACTAAATGGTCATTATATGATTAAAGGGAACGTGAAATGATGTTTAGGATTGGAAAATTAAGCTCAAAGATATTTATAAATAAAGATAATGTATTTATTCCATGAAGTATATGATCACTCCATGAAAGCATTGTGGATTGAGAAGATATGGAGGATCACAAATTGATAGTATAATGCGTAAAAAATAATATTATTAGGATTTTATAAACCTTGATACTAATTGATGATCACAATTTGAGGAAGGGAATCACACCATGATCATGCCAGAGGAAGGTTAAAATCACACCGTGATGAGGGAAGTTACAATATAACTATGTTATTTTTGGAATTTTTTTAGATTTTGTTAGAATTTAAAATGATGAGAAGAAAACATATTTTATAAAATTACCTCAATTTAATTGGTATGTTATGATATCATTAAAACAAGTGATACAATTTTCTTGATCATGGAAAATCAGTTTAATAAGGACTAATTTAAACTATTGAATCTAGGTTTTTATGAAATGAAGAATTTATAAAAAAATATTGGTAATAATTTTTTAAAATAAGATTGAAGGAAAAAATTGAATATTTTGTTTCATGAGAGAATAAACAAGGAGACTAAAAATACTAACATATAAAATTTCAAGAAGAATAAGAATACATGTGATCCATAGAGGATTTCTAGTTGACATATTAGGTTTAATTAAAGGATGAATTCACAAAGATTACAAGTGATACACTTCTATGTATTAAAATTTAATAATTAGTCAAACAAGACTATTCTAATGAAAAATTATCATTATCTATAAGAATTTACTATTTTTGTGATTTTTTTGAAATATATAGTCTCAAACCTCTCATATAGGAGTTAATATAATCATATATTGAAATATTAAACAACAAATAAACATATAATACAATGGAGAATCAAATATGATGTTTTGATGTAGTGAGATTAAATTATAAATGTTGTTTTTATAGAGGCCCCAATTTCTTTAAACTAATTTTAACATCACCAAATCACAACATGAAGGACAAGTTGAGGGAATTTCCCTTAGATTGATAGTTTTTCTTTGTAGAAAATTTCAAGGGAAGTGGAATATGTAATATAGTTCCTCTGACATATTAGAATAAATCCATAAAAAGTGAATGTAGTTGATTTTCTATACTGATACTTCACTAAGTGTATGATCCTTCGATTATCACTTAGTGGTGAACCAATAATTTTTTTTTGTATGATTTTACTTTTCTTTCTTGATATATATTTAATATCTACTTTTATAAATTCTGATAATTTGAGAGTTTGAAGATGTTCTTTCCAATGAGGGAACAAAATCACAATGACCTAGGGGAATATAATATCCTAGAATCCACAATACCAGATCCTATGCTGAAATCCATAACATTACATTCCTGGATTTGATTCTAATAATTGTGAGACAATATTTCTTTATCTAAACCTTAAAAAATCAGAAAGAAAACACAAATCACTTACATACTGGAGGACCTTTTTGGTTTAGAGTTTTAGAAAATTAAGAAAAAATCTTATATAAAAAATTCACATCAACTTGGACTCATAAAAAATAGTTTATAATGTTGAACATCATATCCCATTATACCCAGATTTTCATATTTCACATTAGGCCATCAATATCATCCTAGTGAAATCCTTTATACATACAAATCATTCAACATGATTCTTTAAAACATGGGAAAATGGAAACACAAGAAGGGTGATTTTAGATGACCGGTAAGGGTAAACATAAGCATTAATAATTTAATGTCATAAATGAACATAATAGTGCATCAGGGGATGATGAAATCATAATAGTTAATGAGGGAGTCCTAAAAGAAGTCACACCCATCAAAACATGGACCATCAAATATGAAAACATAGAAAATTAAATATTCATTAGAATAAAAAATAATTGACCATGTGATATGCATCTTGATCCTTAGGAATGTTATAAACCTATAAAAAGTAGAAAGAAACACAAAAGGTGTCTTGGTACATCATTATAATTTTCATTCTTATAAATAAAATTACCATGTGGTCAAATTACATACATTTCACTATTATAAATGGAATAAACATACAACTCAATTCAGTACCCAATGAATTAAAGGGATTTCCTGGAACCAACCATCATCTTTCCATCACAAAACCACCCATCATTCGTATTTCATATAACCAACCATGAAATTTCCAGGTTCCATTATAAAATAATCTCACATAAAATCTTATATAAAATAATTATTCCAACCAATAACCCCTTTCATAACTTTATTAACATTTGAAAAATAAATGAGTTTTATAACAATATATTTGATACATGATTAAACAATGGAAAAGAAATGGTTTTAATAATAATCTATTTGAAACATTAATATCCCATAGAAAGGAAATGGGTTCCACGAAAGAATCTTTGAAACATGAATAACCCATATAAAGAAAACTAGTTCCATAACAATCTCTTTGAAAAATGAATAACCCAAAGAAACGAAAATGGGTTGCATAACAATCTCTTTATAACATGAATAACCCATGTAAAGGAAATGGGTTCCATAAAAATATCTTTGAACATGAATAAACCATATAAAGGAAATTTTTTCCATAAAAATCTCTTTGAAATATGAATATTCCATGAAAAGGAAATGAGTTCTAAAAAAATATCATTGAAACATGATTAACCCGTGAAAAAGAAACGGGTTTCATAATAATCTCTTTAGGACATAATCAACCCATTTAAAAGAAATTGGTTTCATAAAAATACCTTTAGAACATGATTAAACCATATAAGAAATGGTATTAAAAACAATCTCTTTAACACATTATTAAACCCTGAAAAAATGGGTTCCATAACAATATCTTTAGCACAAAATCAATATGTGGAAAAGAAATGAGTTTAAAAAAAATCTAAATAATTATAATCCATCCAAGGAATGAATTAATATGGTTTAAATAAGAAGTATATCCTTTTTATTATATTTAAAAAATGTGTTTTTTATGTTAATGAATAGAAATTCCCTTAGAATGTCCTCAAAATAATTCACGAGGAAAATAATCATTAATCATTCCCATGTGTCTCAAACCACATTGAATCATTTGAATCATTATCCCCATGAAGAAATAAATTAAAATTAAACTTATAATATCATGAGAATAATTATATTAATGATATATCATTTCAAATGATAATTATATACAACTCATTAAATAAGGTTGGTTTATAACATAACAAATGTCTCAAAGAAGGAAAATTATGACCAAGTCCATTAACGCTTTGGTAACATTGAAAATGTAAACCCCATGAAAGAGAGATCTTAAAATGGATATGGAAAACCATAAAAATTTAATTATAATAATCATCAAATAAATTCATGGTAAGTATATAAACCATAAAAAATCTGGTAATATGGAACATGTATTTTATAAATAGAAGTGATACTAGAAATACACCTACAAAGATCATATAATTGGAGTGAGAATAAATCAATGAAATAAAAATTCCTGGAAATTTAAATCCACACAATAAATGTTTAAATACATAATAATACAATAATTTGTCTTTTCACACATATTATTTTCATAACACAACAAATGACATAAAATTTTAACCTAATCCATGTAAATTGAGTTAAGAAATCCCTTACCATGAGTCTGATTTTCCATGAATGTCCTATATCTTCATGAATAATAAACTTATGAAAGTTATTAAAGTTTTTAAAAACCTTTTGAAATTTATTATTACTTTTTTTTCACTTATAAACAAGGTATATACAATTACTTAATTAATATTGTTTAAGTCAGGTGTTTTGACCGCATTCATCCAATGTGTGAAAACAAACACTGATAGGATGACTATGGACAATGAGGTCATCATTTAATAATTTATAGATAAATATCTATAAAACAATTATCAAATTTTTACATAAATTATACTTTTAAAATCCTACATGATATATGGTTTTGAAAAATGAACCTACTTTATGATCATGGAGACAGTAGGCCATATGTACACATGAGTAATATTTCTATTTTTCAATGATCATTTTGGAATGAAGCTAAGTAACATTTACATTTACATAATGAAAAATATTTCATAAATAATATATTATTTAATTATATATAATTATATATATTTATATTTCTCATTATTTGGTCATGAAAAAGGAAGAATCACATTATTTCAGGGAGGTAGTAGTCCACACGTCTTCAGACGACGTTATCAATTTTTAGAATGTGAAATTGAAAGAAGAAAATGATTTGATATTGTATAGATAGATAATTATTTCATGAATATAATAAATATTTTATGTATATAATATTTTTTTATTAAAACTATCCTTAATACAGTCCTTGTAAAGGGTGAAATTATTACATCGCATTGAGGAGGCGGTAGTCCACACATCCAAAAAACAATGTTATCGTATACCCACAAAATTGAAAGAATGATGTTATGTGTTATATAATAATTAATTAAGTATTTATACATTAAAAATACCATATATATCATATAAAAATCTTATTTTAATCATAATTCCAAATCATAAGGAGTGGTAAATAAAAAAACTGACATCGTTTCGCGATGCGGTAGTTTGTTGTACGCACAAATCATGGTTTCAATACCCATTAGATGGAAGTGTGTGTAGGTGTAGATTAAAAAATTATAATAAAAAATATTAAAATATTTAAGATAATATAGTTATTATTTAATCATATAATAATAATAATCTATTAAGTTAAGATATAAATAAAATAGAAGTGATCGTTGAAGAATGTTTCCTCTTTTTTGGGTAACTCATTTTGGTTTACACCAAATAAATTCTTTGGATTTATTTATTCCCAAAGTGATTCATCTATGAAGAGAAAAGGTATTTTAAGAGATTATCTGGGTAGGTTTTTTATAATACAAAGGGCTTGAGAGGCGTGAATAAGTGGGGAGAGTGAGTTCCTTTTTATAGTAGAGGTGGATTGACTTTCATATAAATATAAAAAGTTAAAAACTATCGGGAGGTATCCCTTACATTATTTTCCTCCAATAATGATCCAAATTATATCAAATAGGTTATATGGTTAAATAATTTACATTAAATTAGTTTTTTACTTGTGTATAATTCATTTGTCAGCTTAATATTAATGTTTAACCACTAAGTGAACTCTTTTTACCTTAATCACTGTAATTGATTTTAATTAATTTCACTAATATTTTTTGACAGAAACTAGTTTGATCATATTATAAATTATAAATTACTATTAATAAAAATATTGAATCCATTTTTCTATATTTTAGTCATAGAAGTGGCAGAAATTAATTTAAAATTAATCCCGTAGATGGGGCGACAAGGTGGGGGTTTAAAGAGAAAATGTTCAATAATTTGCTACGTTTTTATATCTAACGTCACAATAAAAATTATTAAAAAGACATAAATTATAAAAATGATATAAAATGAATTTATTTATAATTTAAAACCAATTAAAAATAAAATTTAACACTATAAATTATTTTGATGAAAAACCAATTTTCAATTAAAATTCAGTGTCCATCACTATTCATCAATATATTAAAGTTATTAGAAAAATATCATGAATTAACCCAAATTAAAATTTGATATTATAATTAAAAAAAATAATTTTATTTTTTCTAATAAAAATTATATAAGTTGGAAAATTTAATTTTCATACAAATCGGGCATTAAAATTATTTAAAACATTCTTTTTTAAAAATAAACTTCCTTTGTGCTTAAAATTGGTCCTATTAATATTTTAAGCCTTTAAAAAATATTAGAAGAATTTAATTTTTTTATTAAACATATAACATATAAATTTCATTAATAATTTTCAATAATAGTGATTAATTTAATTTTTTAATATAAAATTTCATTCTGTTCATTAAAATAGTTTTTCATAAGAACATATCCTTTATATTCAATTGGTATTTATTTTCATTTATAATTAATTAGTAACCAATGAGTTAATTTCATAAAAATGTGTACAATATAATTTTTATCATTTAGTGGATCTCATTTATTTCATTCATTCTAATGGTTATATGATAATAATCATAATAATATTAATAGTATATTATTGTCCGGTAAGACTCGAGCTGTCACGACCCGTCCTCGGGGCCCGTGTCATGACTACCCCAAGCTCGCCTTCCATAGGCCAGGGGCTGGCGACGAGCACCAAAGTCATAAATCCTGATAACTGGGAAGACATTTCCTTTATAAAAGTAAACAAAACACCACAGAGTACAAGTGGAAGTAAAACACTAAGTACAAAAGAAAGTGCTGAAAAGTAAATGGGCCAGAATACAAACCCAACAGAAATTACAGCTACAACTGAACAAAAGTACAACAGAAAAAGACAACAGCTGGAAGAACGGAAGCGACTCCTGGGTCGTCCTCCTTGGATCCTACCTGAAGGGTAGGTACAGATGGCCTTCACAACACTCTCGCCCGTCAACCTCCTCCGCATGTTGTCTCGTCGTGAAGTCCACCTACGGATACTGACTCATCGTGTGGTACACCTATGGGAACTGACTCATCGTGTGGTCCACCTCCGGGTACCGTCCAATCCATGAACACTCGGCCTCCGTCAGCACTGCCCATCGTCTCCAACCAATACAACGAGGTGCAGGAATAGCCTGTGCAGGGGTGAGTATAACGATACTCAGTAGGGACCCCGAGACCCTCAAGGTCTCACTAAAACCAACAAGGATAACCACAAAGAAGATCTCAACAGATAACCTCTACTTAGGTATATGCCCACACATATATCTAAGTTATCAAGTAACCCATCTCAATCATGAGGAAACACAAAGATTATGTAATCAACGAATAACCTCTACCCAGGTATATGCCCATACATATACCTAAGTTATCAAGTGACCCATCTCAATCATGAGGTAATCACAAAGGTCATAGACTCAGCTCAAACCAGGATTTTCATTATCGAAACCATAACTGCTGAAGAGGCCCATTTATGGAGTGTACAGTGGTCTTTTCATGACTCTGAGGTACTACTCACTAACCTAAGACTGCTAAGGTACTCCTACTGTCGAGTACCGCGGGTCAGCCACCCAAACACAGTAGTGCTTCCCCCCGGGGTATGCCACCCAGACATAGTAGGGCACACCCCCTAATAGCCTGTAGAGGTACACTCTGGACGAGTACCACAGGTCTGCACTGTCACAAAGTAGTGCTCTGTCCTCCATGGGTCTACACCCAAACAAATTTGTGCTCCATCCACTGGGTTAGTCGACTCACTCCAAGTCGAGTCGGTCAAGCAGTCGTCAGGTCTCAGCTGGTTACACGGTCTCCGTACTCCGTACGCTCGTCTCTGAGAGGGTCCGCTCCATGAGCTACAGGTCGATACTCCAAGTATTTCAAAGTCCCACTAAGAAGTATCTCAATGGAACTCCTCGTCATAGGGGTATCAACGCAACAGACAGTGCGTCAATCGGACGCCCGGTCTATGAGTTATTAGCCTTTTCGTCCCATGGGCCTGGTTGGTTTCGTGTATGAACCAACCCGGCCGTATCTCAACTGTACCCCGAACTCTCATAGGGTATTCTCATAGGGGACATTTCTCAACGTGATGACCAACGCCGCTGACGGTTCGTCAAACAGACGTCCTGTTTGAATGTTATTAGCTTTTCCGTTCCAGGGGCCCGGTTGGATTTCAGGTATAATCCATCCCGGCCATACTCCAACTACATCCAAAACTCAGGCGAAGTATTCCAAAAGTTCCTTCTCAACAAGAGGAATCCAACAAAATCGATGGCACGTCAATCGGACGTCCGGAGCTCATGATATAAGCGTTTCCGCTCCGAGGGCCCGATTGGTTTCGTATCCGAACCAAACCGGCCATACAGAAAGTTCTCCAAAACCTTGAGTGTAATATACCGAAATGCCCGCCTCGATCCAAGGATCATATCACAGCTTAAGGTGCATCTATCGGAGGTCCGTGGCCCATGTTATGGGCATTAGAACAGAAACAATATGAAATGGGGGGTCTGGGCCCGGCCCGGCCCAACCCCCCTGGGTCGGACGGAACCGGGGCGACCTGACCCGGGTCCGGGTCCGGCCCATCCGGGCTCGGCCCGGCCTGGCTGGCGCGATCCGGGCCGACCGGCATAGCCCGACCACATGGCCAGCCGCAGCTCGGCCAGCGTGGCCGAGCGGAAGCCGCAGAGCGGGGGGATTGCGCTTCCCCCTCACCGCTGATTGAAGCCGGCGGCGGTTTGGGCCGCCGCCGTTCCTCCGGAATCCCGTGCGGCCGCGGGATCCCCCATGCCGCACCGCCACGGAAATCCGCGACGGTTGTTTCCTATGGCGGCGAACTAGGGCGCCGCCGCCTCCTGTCGGCCGGACAGCTCCGACCGTCGCCCCTAGTCACCGGTGGCGCCACGCCGACCACCCGCGCCTCCAGGGTTTCCGCGGGCCACCGGAGTTGCTCCGGTGGTCGTTTTCAAAACCGTCTGTGCCGGCGTTCATCTTGGGTCCCAAAATTTACTACAGGAGCTTCAAAATTACCTTACCATCCCGTTTTTCGTCGCCCGTCAATCTGCTCTCAACGTTCAATAATCAAACCGCGGCCTCTTCGGAGTTTTCTGGCACGGCGCGACGGCGCCGCGGCTTGTTCGACTTCAACGGCACGGTGCGACGGTGCCGCGCTTCTTCTCCCTTTCTCCTAGTTTCCGTGTGGTGCAACCGCACCACGCTGCCTTTCACATGCCGCAATAAATTCAAACAAACCAGGGGGGAGGAGGGTCAGTCTTGTTCGGGCGGTCCGATCTCCTCCCGTTATTACGATAATAGGTGGCCCAATTGAAACCAAGAAAGGCGACAGATGAGATCACGATCAACAATAAAATAAACCCCTACCTCCTGATGTGATCCCTAGATGGATCTGCGGAGAGGTAGCGTCGTTCGTTGACATCGGAAGGTGACGTCGTCGTTTGCGAATTTCCCACGGCGGTGTCTCCTCCTTTGATGGAGACCGGGAAGCGTTCTTCATCGAAGGTCTTGGAAGGCCTGACGTCGCCCAAGTGTACTCAAATATGTGACGTATCCCCTCTTGTCGCAGAGAAGGAAGAAAGGGGTACATCGCCGCTCTTTGGTGTTGGTGTTCTTCGTCAGAGAGTTGTGTTCTTCACGTTCTTCAAGAAGGAAGAAGTTCTTCAAAGCTTACAACTATCTCTTCAAATCCACCTCACACAAAAATCAAATCTCTCAAATAAAATAAGACTTATCTTATTTTATTACATCAATCCAAGTATTTTGAATTTTTAAAAATCAAACACTTAACTCACTTAATTAATTAACTGAGTTGGCATGATTTAAAGAAGAGAGAGGGGGATGTGAGTGGTCTCACATTAAAGGGGGGGGGGGGTTAAACATGTTAAGAAGAGTTACCAATTAATGAGAGGAGAGGTTTAAGGGAGTTTTGGGAAGATGAAATGGGTGGGGTTCGTGTGGCCCCCACCTCATCTTTAATCCTCTCATGGGAAGTTTGATGGTTACCCCAACTTCCTCTCAATGGCTAAACCACTTAAAAGAAATAAAAATTGTAACTCAATTTTTATTTTATCTACCACAATTTTTTAACAACTCCTCCCATGAAAACGCAACTCCAGAAAATATCTTCTTAAGAAATTACCGGCGTTGTGAATCCATCGGTGCCCTCTGAATTCTATTTCGAGCACCGGTTCAAAAGTTAGAAAAACCCGCTCGTTCGTTCACTGAACGTACCTGAGCTAAACTTCGGAAATTGATTCTGAGCACACCGGGCCTCGGAATTAGGAGCTGTTAGAAACTGCGTTCTTGTAAAATTAAAAATAAATTAAGAAAATATTTCCCTTGAATTTTACGGGTTTTTACATGACCTTTTGTATAGTATAAGTCATAAAAGGAAGATGATGTTTTGTGAAATGAAATATTAACATAGTATTGTATAAAATTCAAGATAAAATATTTTTTATATATAACATAATGTATCAAAGAATTTTAATTATATTTAAATAAGATATTTATAAAAATTTATAGATGTTACATCTTAGCCCATTTAAAATGATTTTCCCTTGAAATTCGTCTTGGGGATTAAAGGATTAACATTTTCATAATAAAATTATTGAAACTAACATTGTAAAAAGGCTTAAAAAAATACTCATAAAAAGGGAAAGTGAGAGACATAAATGTTACCAGAAGTTATCCATAACTAGGATTCCACATAGGGGGAACATATGTGGGAACATGGGAAAAGAATAAATAATTATAGAGAGTTATTGAGGTCATTGATCCTAGACAAGTGAATGACCAATGCAAAGTTAAATGTTTAATAAACATAAATATATGATGATAAAAAAGGCTATTAGTTCATCAAAATTGAAGGTACTAGGATAACACTTTTATTTAAATACCCTTTTACATGATCTAAAGAATTCTCTTAACATGTATAATAATAGAAAAATAAAAGGTAAATATACTTAATTGATGAGTATAATTTCGTACTTTAATTAATTTACACCAAAATATAATCTTTTTCACAAAATGATGAGTATTCAAGATGAATTTTTAATTCTTAAAGAACTAAAATTAACATTAAAATACCAAATAACCATAAATGGGTTAGTCTTCCTATTCCACCAATCTTTACACATTAACCAAAACCAAAAATGGTTATAAAATTGTAAGATAATTACCAAAATAAGGAAACCTTATAGTGATGCACTAATATTCGGGATACAGTTGTAACACCCAAAGTTGAAAATAAATTATTCCATAAATAACTACCATTAAACCCCTTAAAAATTTTCCTAACTATGTTTTAAAAACAATTATTAAAAGGATTTTATCCTATATTCTTCCAAGGTAAACTAAACTTTATTCATAAAAAAAACCATAGGATTATGTAATAAAAATAATCTTTACCTTTAAAAAATATCATGCTAAACAGGACATCATGTAGTCAATGGTATTACGTGAAACCCTTATCCTCCTTTGATAATGGGTTCAAACCCCACCACATTACTGGATGAGACCTGTTGTCACCAAGCATATTTTTTATCCACCCCATTTTTTATTTAATACTGTAAAATAATTACATCATAAAAAATACTTAACTTTAATCATTGGGGTTAAAGATAACTCATCCTAAAAAAATTCTCCAAAATAGGCATTGATAACCTCAAAAGTTTTAATATGTAAAAAGCTCAATGGAGGTTCTAGGACTTTGAAATTATGATCAACCTTAATCTTATTGACCTATGATGGTATCTATAAATCTTAATATAACCTTATGTTAAAATATCATAGTCTCCAAAAATACCTAAAATGACCTTTGATACAAACTATAACATCCCAGAACCCTCACTTCTGGGTCCTCTACTAAAATCCATAACATTATATTCCTGGAATTGATGCTGATAATTGTTACCCAAATTTTCCATCTTAACATTATGAAATCCAAAGGAAAATGTGGATCACTTTATATACTATTGCAACTTTTAGGTTTAGAGTTTTATAAAATTAAGAAAAAATCCTATATAAAAAATTCACATCAACTTGGAATAATAAAAAAATGGTTTATAAATGTGAACATCATCTCCTCTTATACCCATATTCTCATATTTCACATTATCTCATCAAAACCATCATTATTAAATCCTTTATAGACATAAATAATTCAACATCATTCTTTAAAACCTAGGGAAAATGTAACATAATAAGAGTGAGATCAGATTCTCAGTAAGGGTAAACAAAATAATTAACCATTGAATTTCATCAATGAGTATAAGAGTGAATAAGGATATGATGAAACAATCAAATTTAATGAGATAATCATAAAAGAACTCATAAAAATCATTACATAGTCCATAAAATATTAAAACTTGGAAAAGGAAACTTTCATCAAAATCAAAAATCATGCGCCATGTGATATCAATATTGACTATTTGAAACATTATAAACCTATAGCAATAATAAAGAAACACATAAAGTTATATTGATATATCATTATACTTTCCATTATTATAAATGGAATATACATGTGGTTGACTTCCATACATGTCACTCATTCAAATGGAATATCCATACATTCAACTTCCATACCCAATGCAATAGAGAGATATTATGGACCCAACCCTCTTTGGTCAATCACGAAACCACTCATAATTGGTTTATCGCATAAATAGATGTGAAATTTCCCTGTAACATTGAAAAATAGTCACATATAAAATATTTCATAAGCTCATTGGAGAAACTGATAAAACCTTTCCTTACTTGATTAACCTATGAAAAAGAAATATGTTTTATAACAATCTCTTTGTAACATGATTAACCCGTGGAAGAGAAACAGGCTCAATAAATATATCTTTGAAACATGAATAACTGATGGGAAGAAAATGGGTTCCATAAAAATCTATTTGAAACATGAATAATCCAAGGAAAGGAATTGAGTTCCATAACATTCTCTTTGAAACATGAATAACCCATGGAAAAGAAATTGAGTTTCAAAACCATCTATTCGAAACATGAATAACTGATGGAAAGGAAATGGGTTCCATAAAAATCTCTTTTAAACATGAATAAACCATTGAAGTTAAATGGGTTACATAAAAATATCCTTGAAACATAATTAACCCATGGAAAGGAAATGAGTTTCATTAAAATATCTTTCAAACACTATTAAACCGCATAAAAAATGAGTTTTATAAAAATATCTTTAGGACATAATCAACCAGGGGAAAATAAATAGGTTTTATAAAAATAACTTTAGAACATGATTAAAACATGGAAAACAAATGGTTTTAATAACAATCTATTATAATTTTGAATAACAAATGTAAAAGAAAGGGTTATATAGAGATTTCTTTATGAAATAATCATCCCATGGAAAATAAATAAGGTTTAAAAAGATCTACCGGAAATAATCATGAACCATCCAAATAAATAATGAGAATGTTATCTATAAAAAATATCCCTAGTGTAGGATAAGTAACAACAAGGGTTTTTGAGGTTAATTAATGTAAATTCCCTTATAAGTTCATTAAAAACATTCATGAGGAAAATAATCTTTAAATATTCCCATGTTTCCAATACCACCTTGAAACATTTGAATCATATTAAACATGAAGGAATAACATTAAATCAAACATACGATATCATGATAATAAGTATATTCATTATATTTCATTTAAAATTATATTTATATACACCTTATTAAGGTTAATTGTTGTATAACATAACAAACATCCCAAAGAAGGTAAATTGTGACCAAATTTCATTACCACTTTGTTAACTTTGAAACAAAAAACCCCAGGAAATATAGATACTCAAATGGATATGTAAACCATAAAAATTTAATTATAATAATCATAAAATACATTCATTGGAAGTATATTCAAAACAAAAAAAATTAAGTCATTAATTTGGAATAAGCATTTTAGAAATTAAAGTGATACTAGAAATCCCTATATAAAGATCATATCATTGGATAAAGAATAAATAAATGAAATAATTTTTTTTGTGAAAAATGTAAATCCAAAAAATAAAATAGGAAATTTAGAATAAAAAAATCATATGTCAATTCACACATTTAATTTTCATAACCTAACCAATGATATAAAATTTTAACCTAATAAATGAAAAGTGAGTTAAGAAATACCTTACATTGAGTACAATTTTTCATGTTTTTCCTCTATCTTCTTGAAAAATAAAATTATGTAAATTATTTTATTTTTTAAAAATATTTTAATTTTTTTTTACTTTATTTCACTTATGATCATGTTATATACAATTACTTAATTAATAATGTTTTAGTCGGACGTGTGGACTACTGCCTCTTCAATAATATATGTTATATGGTCCATTAATTTCCATAAAATTGTATTTTGACATGTTTCTAAGTTATTTGGCCCCTTAAGATTAAAGTTTAACCACTAAGTAAACTCATCCTTACCTTAATCTCCACAATTATTTTTTATTACTTTCACTCATATTTTTGAGAAAAAAAACTACATTAACAATATTAGAAATTATATATTTTTATGATTACAAATATGGAATCCATTTTCCCAAATTACAATAAAAAATATTTAGAAATTAATTTAAAATTAATCCTGCTGATGGTATGACAAAGAGGGTTTTTAAAGTGAAAATGTTCAACAGTTTGTTATGTTTTTATATCTAAAATCACTATAAAAATGATTAAAATAACCTAAATTGGATTAAATAATATAAAATTAATCTAATTATACTTTAAAACCAATTAAAAAATAATTTAACTATATATATTATTTATAATAAAAATCTATTTTCAATTAAAATTTGGTGTCCTTCACTGTTCATCAAAATTTTAAAGTTCTCAAAAAAATACAAAAAATAACCCAAAATAAATATTGATATTTAGATTTAAAAAATTATGTTCGTTTTTTCAAATAATAATTATAAAATTGTTAATTTTTTTTAGAAAGAATTCTAGCATTAAAAGTTGATAAAACTCCATTTTTAATAGTGTACAACCTTTTGTGGTTAAAAGTTGATTTATTGTTATATTAAGGATTTAAAAGTTATTTTATGAATTTAAAATAAATTATTAAATACATTACATTTGACATTCATTATAATATTTTACTAACACTGATTAATTTAATTCTTTAGGATAAAAGGCATTCTGGTCCTAAAAATAGTTTTTCATAAAAACAAATCCTTTATATTCACTTTATATTTATTTTCCTCTATAATTAATTTGTAACCAATGAATTTATTTTATAAACATGTGTAAAATATATTTCTCATAGTTTTGTTATTATCATTTATTCTCTCCATTCCAATGGCTAGGTGATAACCATCATAATAATATTATTTGTATATTATTTTTTGGTAATACTTATGCTTGTTTGTAATAGAAGCTATGAAAGGAACTTGATGATGCATGGAACAAAATATAAAAATGGTTTTTAATAAAAATCATGATTTTATTTATTTTCATGTAACTTAAGCTATAAAATAATTTAAATTAACTTGAAATAATATTTCCCTTAAAATCATTGAATTTTAGAGAGAAAATTTAATATAAAATTTTTAATAAATGTGCACCCTGATTCACCACCCCACTTAGGGTGATTATAATCATCTTGATCCCAAATAGTGGTATCATATCTAAAAGATTTTTTCTTTATATTTAATCGTAAAATATTTTTTTTGTTTTACTACACACAATGATTTAATGAAAAATTCTCCATTTTTTGTTGTACTAACTTTTATAGATAAAAAAAGATGATTTAATTTTTATAGGATTGTGGTGAAGTGATCCTAAAATTATTCCAATGAGATTCTGATTTTTGAAATAAATATTAATGAATAAATTATTTCAAGACCAAAATTATATTGTATAGAGTTATATCTATAATGTTATTCAAGAAATACATTCATTATTCTATTTATTTTGAGATTGTGAAATTATTGGAAAAGGCATATAAAAAATTAGTTCTTCAAAAAGATATGATGGTATCGTAATAAAATTTGTAAAAGGAAACTTTATTCCTAAAAAAATAAGAAGACGATTGGGAAAAATACTTTTGGGAAGGAAAAAACTCAAATTGAATAAAAAAATTATGATTTTATTATTAAACCTAATTATAAAAATGTTTTGAATTTTTCCTGCAAATTTGATAATTTTGTATTATCATTGAAGATTGATAGAGTTGTGTATTCTAAATATGACATAGTGATGATGCTGTATCATTAGTCCAGAGAATCTTTATGTATTATTTGAGAAAGGATCCAATCCCTTTATAAGAAGGTGGGTAAAATAGAATCGATTTATCAAGTCGACTTCAAATTCATAAAATATATGTCCATGAATAATAAATTATTGGATAAAGAATAAGTGGACTAGAATGTATATATTATGAAAGTGGGTGGAATGATTAAAGTAAAAAGTGATCTAATTGGAGAAAATTCACATGAAAGGGGTAAATAAAATATCACAAACATGGATTTGACATAATGAATTGTTCTATTAAAAACACAACTTTAATAGAGGATAAAATACCAAAGATACATTGAATCATTGTTAGAAAATATTTATTCCCCGTTAAATGAAAAGGACATTATGATCAATGATATTTGATTATATTTATATTTCTTGAAATTAATGGATAAGTTAGAAACTCTCATGGTAGCATCAATAAGTATACATTGACAAAAACCAAATAAGGAATTACGAAACAAATGATTTTTCTTGAAAATTATAGAAGATATGAAACTCATAATAAGGTTGTAACAATGTGAAACTTTGTGGAATATTGGGTCAGATATGATGCTGGTCTAGAAGCCCAATGGCTCATTGTTGGATGATTTTTTTCATCAACATATCACTCATAAAATAAATACATGAATGCATGAATTTATTGGGAAATATTTTTGTGTGACATTAATAGAGATATGACACGTTATTATTATTAGATATTAGCTATAAGAGTGATCAAGATATCATATATTCAAATGATAAATGGGAAGATAATTTTCACCCAAAAAAATATATTATGAGAAAAAAGAGGTTCATCAAATTAGAGGAATGAAATGATGGAGATCAATGATTATTGTGCTAAGAAACAATAATTGATTACTCATAGTCTCCATCTAAAAAAGAATTAAAGGAAATGTAGAGGAATAATAGGGATACTGATCCAGCTATGGGAAAGTTGGATATTACCTTAAATAAATATTTTCCAATGATGTAGAATTTCAAGGTTTCTCTAATGAAAATTAAATATGAGAAACAAAAATAATTCCTTAGTAGTTCATAAATCATACCAATTCAAAATAAGTGAATAGAAATAGAATATTCCTCTTATGGTGGAGAAAAATTGAATAAAGATGAAAAGATAGTTCATAAAATGAAGTAATATGTACATATGATTTTTTTGAAAATTAGATTATATAAAAAGATAAAGAAGATATGGAACTCTAAATATCATATCTAGAGTGAAGTTTGTATCAGTGGTAATGCATGAATAACAACTATAAATTCTTAGATGTGAGATGAAAAAAATGGTTCGTTCACAAATATGAAACACATACTAAAACTTGAGGATGTGTAAGACGTAACCCTATCCCCATAAGTTGATTTTTTTTATATTTGTTTGGTGATGTATATTTATTGGGGATATAAAATCAATGGGGTGTGATTATACTAAAAGAAAATAAGTGAAATAAGTTTGGTCTGATTGATTTAATTTATTCCATTGTATTAGGCCTAGACAAAAAGTTCAAATGGTTTCAAGACCCCATATTATAGAATAAGTGGCATCAATAAAGCAACTTATATTTCTGAGATGAATATGGAATTCTATGGTATGATGATGAATTTCAAATGACATGGAGGCTGATACGGAGTTGAAGTGGTATCGAAGCCTTATATGTAATATCCAGTGGTAATAATGAATTTTTTTAATAGAAATGATATCTAACTATATATGATGTGAGAATATGACATCAACTAAGTAAGTGATAACTCAAAGGAAGAAGAATCAATATTTATGGAATTTATGGTTATTTATTAATTTTCTAAAAATTTGGTATCATATATTTGTTTCTAGGATACCAAAATATATAATTAAGAATGTGTCATATTTAAAAAGTGCTTACCCTAGGTTGAAAAATATCTTATTAATTTTATTCAAGATCAAAAGTCATTCAAGGGTTGCTGATTATGAGAAATCGAAGTATTTTTACCTTTATTTAGAAAAAGGGAATCCCTGTTAAGAGAGAAAATATCATGTATATCAAGTGGTATCATAAGTTCTTCCAGAAAATGTGGTATAATTTGGCTAACCTTGTAGTATACTCACACACTTAGTAAATTAAATTTTATTCACCAATATTCATGGAAAATTGTAGTTATGATCACTGGATGAATTTTCAAGGAAATTTAAAAATAAAGTTAAATATTTTTATGGAAGTAAGTGACATGGAAATATTTGATGTTATTGAAAAAAATACTTTTCCTATATCAAATTTTTACTCTACATGATTATATAATTTTGTAATGACTCAATTTTGAGAGGGAAATTCAATAGATGAAAATATTTGAGTAAAATTCAACTATACTGAGGCTATGGCTCAAAGATTAAAAAATAGAAAATATGGATTTTTTTTGTTCAAAAAGTGATATCAAGGTTGAGGTGGAAAATATAGGGTTACCATAGTGGTAAAAGAGAAAAAATTCAATCAATGAGATTTTTAAAGAGAACCTAATGATTTTTAGGTGTTAAATGAATCCAAAATTTCAGGAGTTGAATTTTTTTATAAGGGGTTAAAAAACACCAATATGAAATGGGATATAAAATAATTTCATGAAAAAGGGAGAGACAAAATTATCTAAATATTGATTTCACTAGTTTAGGAGAATAGTTTGGTACCAATGGGACTCTTTTAGTGATTATTGAATATTTGGAGTAAGTCTTGTATAGACTAATGGGGAGTATTGCAAAGAATATATCCCCTAAAAAATTATGTGAGAAAGAGAAAGTGAACTAAAACAAAAAATATAGATAAGAATGTATTTTAATTTTATATTTCAAAGGGAGTGTGAGATTATATCACCATAAACATTTTCATTTTTAATGGCTTTATATTTAAAAGGTGGAGGATTATTTATAGTAGTATAGTAAAAAAATTCCAAAAGTGGAGAATATTGAAACTATGAGGTTCTATGTTGGATTTTTTTATAATAGTTTTTGGATTTATTCTGGAAGTGGAAGTCTAGAAGTTGATTCTGGATATGGATGTGAAGGATTTATTTTTTATATTATCGAACCATGATGTTTTGAGAGGAATTTATTTTCAATTGGATTTCAGGAAGTCATGTCCAGAAGTTATTCTAGAATTGGACTTGTAGGGACAAACCATAGAACAAACACAATGATCATTCCATGAATAAAGATTATAAAAATTTAATAAACGAGTGATTCTCTCTATGTCCATAAGATATTCGCCTACATATATAATAAATTTGGATAATTAATAATATTTTCTAGAATGAAAAAAATGTGGCTATGGAAAAAATACTCAATGTAATACATAATAAATTTCAGGCCAATATGTGAAGGTAATAAGGATGATAAATAATTTTAATCAAGTCTGTACAAAGGGGTTACCCATTTAGAGAACTATAAAAGTGATAAACTATAATGGCATACATAAGAGTAGATCTAGAGAACAAGTAAGAGTAAATGGTCTAAAAAAGATGATATGTAAGGGTATATACCATTATCAACTGTATAGTACAACTGATAATGTGGCTAACCAAATATTATGATATATAGTGTATCATTAGATATGATTTAAAATATAGAATACCATGAATATTAGATCCCCATAGAAAGGATGGTCACACCATGAAGATATTTAATATTTTTCATTGGTTTAACCTAATTTGAATCAGGATGTAAAAGATCACACTTTGATAGGTTTATGGATTTAGAAGAGTTGGAGGATCACATTGTGATATTTAAGGGAGTTCAAAATATGATATTACAAGTATTCACTATGTCTAATTATTGACTGACCTTCACACCATAAAGAAGGGTATCATTCCATGATCAGGATGTAGGAAGTGGAAAATCATTACATGATGAAGGAATCATGATTATAATAGGTTATTTTAAGAATATTTGGCATATTTGATTAGAAATAAAAAATTAGAATATAAAAGGAAATTTCAAGAAGTTGATTTAGTTTAATTGTTATGTTATGGACATATTAAAATATGTGATAAAATTTACATGATCATGGTGAATTGGTAGTATAATGATTGATCCAAGACATTGAATTTATGGTTGGATTCATATATTACCTAATAAAAAATGCCTATAGTTATTCTATATAAAAGATAGATTCAACATAATATAATATAGAGATTCATGAGAGAATAAGGAAAGATTAAAAAATATTAACATATAAAATCCCAAGAAGAATAAGATAAGAAAGACACATTGATATATAATTAAAAAATTAGGTTCAATTCAAGGAAAAAACATTAAAGAGTATAAGATATAAACTTATACATCTTTATGTGGAAGGAATGAAATAAAATAACTCAAGTGTGACACTATCCCTATCTAGAGAATGTTTCTATTCCTGTGATTTTTTGGATTATATAGACTCCAACCTCCCATAAAAGTGTTTATATCATAAAAAATTTAATTATTGTAATAAAAATACAATTAGACTACAACAATACATCAAATTAGGTTTTATAACTCATAGAGATTCAATTATCACTATTAAAAATATTGGTTATAAAAATTATTTTAAACCATTAATATATATTGGGAAACTATTGGTATAGACTATACCAATGGTTTTAAAAACTTTTTGTAAATTATTTATAGTTATTAGGCTATACCAATTATTTCATGAAACTATTGGTGTAGTATTATACCAACAATTCAATTAACCATTAGCATAACTACTATATACCAATATCTCAAGGAACCACTAGTATAACCCCTCCACTAATCAAAAACTCTCATATATTATAAACCCCCTATAAAAATGTAATTAAGATATATATATATATATATATATATATAACTATTAAAAATTCATATTCATAACATGATATATATTTTATATATTACATTAAACCAATTTATGACTTAAAACAAAAATGTATCACTTTTATATATGCAGTTTATGTAATAAGATTCTATCCACATGGTTGGATGTGTAATAAATCTGAATTAATAAAGGGATTGGATCAATATCTTATTATAAAAAATCCTCATCATGGACACTCATATCATCAGAGTCTCACTACCATCATCTTTATCTCGAAACTTATCATAAGAATTACCATATCAAATAAAATCATCACCATTAGAAACCAAATGTTAATTAAACAGATCCCCACTAGAATCATCATATACATTACCTATAGAATCATAGAACGAGTGCATCATCTATATACAAGTGTCAAAAAACATAGTAGAATCTGTTGACCAAAATTATTATATCTAGAATGATAATGAAGTTAGGTTTCAATCATTATGAAGAATATACTATTATATTTCTTGATAAATTTCACGTTCATATTGATAAATAACTTAAACCATTTATTTATATATAATGATTATCATATATACAAAACGAAATAATAAATTCGGAACTGTATTCTACAGTCGATAATTCAATTTCATCCATAAAAATACGCCATTAAATACTAAAAAATAATGTATATTAACTTTTTAAATGAAAAAAATTACATGTATGAATGGAGATACCGGTTTTAAAGATATTAAAAATCAATTATCCCTAAAAAACATTATTCTAAAACAATTTTCACACAAAAAAGAAATTCTTATCAAAACACATCAATAGTTAATAACGAAAAAATATATAAAAAATGAACAATGTTTAGAAATATCAGTTTTGATAGATAGAGTTCCTCTATATAAAATGTGATAATCATACCTGTCTAGTTATTGATCTCAGATAGAAGTTATATTTAGATAAAGTACTATCTAATTATGTTCAACTATCTGATTTAGTAAGCAAGAGGTCTCAGTTAGTCTAGAAGTGTTAGTACATGTTAGGGTTTCCCCCCCTTTATGTTTTGATATGCTATCCACTTAAACAAAAAATTGGCATATAATTAAAAAATCCAAAAGGATCTGTCCATGTGAATCCTTTCCAATATTGACATTACAACTCACATATATCCCCTACACATGCATTCAACTTAGCCTTCAAACCATAATAGAATAATTTTAAATATCCTTATAGGTTCACTCATCCAAGATAACATAAAAAATTTAAGAAACTCTTTAAAAAAATTAGTTATAAAATTAAAATTTATAGCTCAACATTATCCTTATCAACATTTGGTGAATTTAGCCTTAATCTTCAAAAAATATACTTGTATAGATTCTTCAGACACTAGAAACATTGGTGAATGACTATTGTTCCACCATTTTATTTCTATAACAAATAAAAATTGAGTTTCCTTGAATAAAACAACCTTTAATTTCTTTCTCCTTTAGTTTCTCAAATCCCCAATATATATATATATATTAATTTAAATGGATTTGAATCTCATCATCATTGAAAAATCTCTTCGATGGACTAGTGGATCCTAGAACACCTTCATTGACTCCTTCTCAAATTCAATAAAGATGAAAATACCCTAATTAATGTTCAACTTTAATTAAACAAAAAAGGTAGCAAATTTAAATATTTTTGATAACCCCTGTGATAATATCCTTTGCAATGTGTATGACGATTAGGTGAAAGAAATTTAACCCTTATCATGAAAATGGTTGTAACATATTAGATTTTTAATAAATATTTTTATAAATTTAAATATGATATTTTCATATACATGATAAGTGAATTTACATTATTTTGGTTATAATGATTTGAACCTTTAATTTATATTAATATTTCAATACATGTTTTCCCCAAAATTTGTAATAAAATATAATCATTTTTTGAGAATAATTTTTTGTTGTTTCTTATCAAATTGATTTTATGATACATGTTTTCATTGTAAAAAAATCATAAAATATACACATTTAATGTGATTATATATGAAATTTTATTTGAATTATCTAATAAAATAAATGGTTAAATATATATTTTTACAATAAAGTAATATTTTATCATTCATTTATAATTTAAATAAAAGTTCACATAACTTTTAAATTATTTTTATCATATTTTCCAAACATGTTTTATTACTTTTTATATTTTGTTTTAAAACCATTAATTAAAATGTTTTATAATAAAACAGAAATATGAAATATTTATTATTATTATTTTAAAATGTAATTACATATACGTATAGTATCTTATAAAAAATTGTTAATTTTTTTTGTTAATATAGTTTTAGAAAAATAAAATTTCCATTGGCATAACTTTGTAATCATACCGTATAATGTTTTCTTTACTAAAACTATTTTCACAATTTTGTATTTAAAATATAAAAAATAATTAATTAGAAGAATAATTTCACAAAATGTATATGTTTTATGTTCATAAGTGTTTAATTATCATTCATATAATAAATAATATATACTAAAAGGCATGAAAGTAACTCCTCATAAAAAAAATGAAATAGTCATTATAAATTGTTATCCTTGATATTATTTGATTCTATTTAAAATTTTAATTTTATGAAATATAATTTCTTTTTTGAAAAATCATGTTGAAATTATTTTTGGGTTAATATTTTGTTTTTTTTTATAAAATTTGATTTTAATGTGAATTGTAAAGATATAGTCTTTTTTAAATACAACAACATTTATGAAATAATAATGATATAAGTATGACATAAAAATTTATGAAACCTTTTTCTTAATTTAGGTGATAAATATGATGAATTTGTTTTCATATAATCAAATAACATAATATAAATTATTGTTTTTTTCAATGTAAATATAATTTTTTAGGTGATGACAGAGTGATTGTAGAACATTA
Source organism: Viscum album (assembly GCA_963277665.1). Lineage (NCBI taxonomy): Eukaryota > Viridiplantae > Streptophyta > Magnoliopsida > Santalales > Viscaceae > Viscum > Viscum album. The sequence continues at coordinate 1,325,675,351 of OY728127.1, read as the reverse complement.
GAAAAATTAAAATTGGTCTCTTTGAGATAATATTTAAGAAGGGATAAGACTATTATTGAATTTAATGATATAAAATATGAATAATAAATAATTTTTATATGTATTCATGTCTTTTAAATTTATATAAAAATGTAATTATATAATTTCTTACCCAACGCTTGTGTACGGTCAGAAAAATAAAAAATCTTTTCTTGAAAATGTTCTCTAGATATAAATTTGAAAAAATATTATTACGAATGGTTTTTGAATATTATATTTATTAATAATAATTTATAAATATGTTATTAATTTTAATTTTTTTTGTTATAGAATAATTATCCAAAACTCTTTTGTAGTGTCAATGAAATACTTGAAAAAGAAAGAGAAAATCCAAACTAGTGGTTTTAAAATATTTAATGTGATTGGTTATGTAATAATTATGGTGTAAATTTATTATAAAGGATATATTTATTTGTAATAAATTATTTTATTATTTAAATATTAATTCCATAGTTATCTAGATATTTTTTATATCAAATTACACGAATAACCCCAAAAATGACTTTTAATTTTATTTAATGTAAAAAATAATTTATAAACTAATAAAAAATATTAAAACCTAATATTGAGTAATTTTTGGTTAAAATTGTTTCTATAATATCTTTTATTTCCCATTAATTATCCTCATTCCATTTTAAAATTACATTCTTGACCCTTAAAAACAAAACATTTTCCAAAAAATCCATTAAAATTTGAAAATAAAAGGGAACTCATTATACCCTTTTTAAAACACATATAATGTTTTATTTTATCACCATATTATTCCTAAATAACTCTATTAATATTAATTTCTAGGTTTATATGAATTTTTTCCATAAATAAATCCCTCTTATTGAGTATTCATATTCAATATAATGTAGAAAATTCAAGATCAGTGTAAGAGGGTCTAATCCACTTTCTCCTTTCTTATTTGTGATTATTTTTCTTAAACATAATTTAAAAAATGACCTAATTTTCTACCGTGATTTCATTATTTTTTTGACATAATTTGGAGCCACCAATTACGATATATCACCCATTAACTCTCATTAATAAATTTTCATAAGTCTTTAGTACGTCGAAATATGATTTTTTCAATGAATGAAACTTTTCAGATCAATTATTCTCATACTATTTTCAATTAATTAATTTTTAAAATTTACCCAAATATTTAGGCTTAGTTATAAATTCATTATTTTATAAAATTAATTTTTTTATTAGGTTTTCTAATCCTTCAAACTCTTTTGGAAAATATTTCTCATTTTGGTAGTTTTACACTAGCTAATTAGATGATGACTTTTTCATAGTCTTCCATATTTCCTTAATATTCTTAAAAATTAATTTAATGAGACATAATATAATTTATATATAAATAATTTTAGGATTAATATTAAGAAAATTTTAAAATATCCTTCATAAAAAAAATTAAAATTAAAAAATAATTGTAAATTTTAACCCTAAAGAATAAGCTTATTAGAGAAGAGTATTTGAATGGAAACAATTTTTTGACACATTAATATTATTTTATTTTGGAATGAAATCAAACATATAAATGAAAACATTTGGATCCTATTTATCTATTAGACAATAACCTTTTACTAATATAATTATACCAAATTAGTTTTAGAGATTATGAAACAAATTTCTTCAAAATGATCGAGGTGAACAATACAAATTTCATAAATGAATGAGACATGATGAAAAATTAATTAAAAATAAAATACATGAAAATGGTTATTAATAAAGTAAATATTTAATATAATTCTATTATGAAATAATTAATGGGATATACAAAGATATAATATACATAAGATAATCTTTTTCTTTCCAAGTGTCTATTTTTTCATGTAATGTAATTCTATTACATATATTCTTCTTCTATATCCCAAATAAATTAACTAAAACTGAATACATCCTATTTTTCATTAGTTTATTAGAATTTATGGTCTCTATTTCTATCATATGGATTTATGGTTCAAAAACTAATTGTTTATAGGGTTATTTGCTGACATAATATATCTCGAATGAGTCATAATATTTCTTTATCGAGCATGTTATTTTATGATTGATATATTTTAATATTACCTCCACTGTCTACTTGGAATAGTGACCAAGCATGATAATTATTAGACCTGAGGCATACCTCTCAATTTTTAGAGGCTATTGACTAGTTATGAGGGCCTAATATAATAGTGTGGATAATATTACCAAAAAATATAGTGCTCAGTATCAAAAAAGCAGGAAGACAACATCCACAATAGTAAGTTATCAGAGTAAACACAAAAAATGATAGTAATTTATAAATAATAAATGATTTCAAAAGTATATAGTTATACAAAAAACTTATCTACCACCACGATTATCATATATATAAATTAAATAAAAATAAAAATACATTGAGGATTTACTATATCCCCAATATCTATCTCAATCCCAGTATTTAATCCTGACCGAGCTATCCTATACAATCATGGAACCTTGAGCCTCTACCCAAACTATACTTACAACCAAAGAGGTATTATGAGGTACTAATGTTATATGGCCACCCAATTAGGGTGTGAGTAAATCTTAACCGGTGAAGACCAATTATGTACTATATGTAACAAATAGATGCAGTTTATTCTTGTGATGTTCTTTGAAAAAAATAAATGAGGAGAAAAAGTGTATGAATAAATAATATTATCATTATTGATCTTATGTTTCTACCGTAAATCCCAAGACTGACATAAACCCACTTTGACTAGTTCTTAGGTTTCTTTGATATTGTTACAAAATCATTCCATCTAAAACTGGGCCTAATAACTATATAATATCATACATAAATCATGGATCATGTGTTTTATCCCAAGGAATCTATATAGTACCAGACATAAATTCCAAATACTTGTAGCATGCCTGAGGCATCTTGTATTATTAGGCTGTAAGACAATTCCAAAGATGAAAAAGGCAACATCTCTTACTCTATTAACCCAGAGGAATTTCCTATTTTATTACATTGTCATACATTAAGGGGTAAAATCCCAATGGAACAATCAATTTAGTAGCATTTAAGAACCATATACATACATGATACTGATTTTACAATGGGAAATGAAAATAAAACATAATACATAAAAAAATAAAATGAACTGAAACCTTGAAAACTCATTCAATGATTTATTTTTCATATCCTGGGAAATGAAACAAAATAAGGGTAAGCTCAAATTCTTTGCATGTGTTACATAAAAAAGAAGATATAATGATTCAAAAATAATAATCAATATAGAAAGTTAAATAACTTAAAAAATTCTATTTAATCAATAAATTGGATATCATAATTAGATAAGGCATAATAAATACCGAAAGGTAAGTAACTGAACACACATTCCATTTAATCAATAAAAAAATAATGAAATGAATCCATAGATAATATCTCTGTGATAATATCATGGATAATAATAATTACTAAATTCTAAATGAAGGAAATGATTAATTTTTAGACGTCATGATATTAGGAATAATGATACCTCTATCGGCAAGACCTTTCACAAGATGGTTAAAACCTAAAGGTAGAAACTCTTTTAATTTGGTCAATTAATTTGTCTCATGATACCTATCGATTCATTGAAAGGATATATAATTTTGGGCCTCACCCATCAATGCATGTCAAAATAATTCATAATATTTGGAATAATTTATTTAATTCTGGAATAATATGACTTATCAAAAAGTATCCGCATTGAGTAAAGAACACATATTTATCAATATTTCCCCAAGTAATCTAATAACTTTCTTAGTAAACACCAAATGAAAGAATGGTATAAAATTTCAGAAATATCCATAACTATGATACAAATAATATTAATAAATTTGTATTTAAACATTAACCATAATGAATTAATAGTTATTCATTTCAAATACATCAAGGGGTTTTATATACCCCACATGAAAGTGAATAGGTTGATATTAAAATAATGTCTCAATAAAATGAAAATTGAAACAAAATCACTTACAATGATCCTAACATGGAAGTGAGAATTAATAATTGAATATATTATATGTATAAAATGTAAATATATATAGAGAATCTGTAAATAAAACACAATACAATAAAATTTTATTATACACATAATCATATAATTTCAATAGAAAATGAATATGTAATATAACAAAAAAAACCGAGTTTTAAAATTATTTATCATTTGGGTAAATTTCATGTAAATTCCCCTTAGATGAAATAATTAAAATGAAACATAAAATACCCTAAATTATGAAGGATTCATGATATTACATGTAAAAGGGGTATTATATAAACCATATAAAATAAATTAGGTGTGCAATAACAGAATATGCCTCAATGAGGGGAAATTGAGATGAAGTCCATTACCTCACGCTTTACTTTAGTTAAGAATGTTTTATCCTCCTTTATAATGGTTTTAATCATGTTATTAATTTATACCAGAACCATATTAATTCTTATAATATCATATATGATCCTCTTATTTCATTTTACCACCCTTTTCTTAATAATATTTAGTTTTCCAATGTTTCAGGTGTTAATTGCCTTGTTTTATCATGCACGTTTTTTCATTGAAGTTATAGTTCTTGTGGATATGATTTATATATATATTATACATAATTATATTAATTTGATAAATATAACATTTACTCAATATATTAATTTTTTTAAACCATTTATGAATATTGAAATGGAAAATGAATCGCATCACTTCATGGAGAAGGGAGGCCTTTGTATACATGAGCGACTATATCATTACCTTAACAAGTGAAAGGGTATAGAAGTGGGAAATATATTATTTTTATATAAAAAATATCATATCATATATATAAAATATATTCATTGATTTTATCCTTATTAAATTCCATGTTGAGCATAAGTGAAAAAAATGAATCGAATCACTTTGCAAGGTGAAAATATTCCATACAGACGAGAAAAACTATAGTATTTTAAACTGAATAGAACATAAGTAGGTATATGTGATATTAAAAATAACTTATTTTTTGAAAAAAATAACTCAAGGTAACATTTTAGAATTTTTGGGTTGATTTTGGTTCTTAACAAAGTGGGTTTCCAAGGTAAGTTGTGTAGTCCTGAGATATTGTTGACACGTTTTGTTGACAACAATCCAAGATGAAGGGATGAATTCCCTAGAAGTGGTATAGAAAATTGAGTATAAAAGGTGACTCTATTTCCCAAGGTTTTCCAAATTTTGGGATTCCAATCTTATCAAAATAGGGAAAAGGAATGAGTTTTGGGAAAATATTATTCATGAAGAGTGTTTCATGAAGGATAAAAGAATTTTAACAGTGATCTACACAAAAAATAATGAGCATCACAAATGGTGAAGGTGAGGAGTATCATGAGTGGAGAATTGAGACACCTCCAAGGTTTGATGTAATGATCCACAATTATTATGAGCATTTCAAATGAATAATTTTTATGTAGTTTCGGGAAAAGGGAGTGTTGTAATAGAAAAGAATGAGCTTCTCAAAATGGTGATGATGTGGCATGGGAGGTTTTGGAATCGGAGGAAAACCTATTAATAAGCCTCTACCCCTTCAGAAATGTTACAAGACTTAATTTAAATCTCAAGGCTCTATAATCATGATGCTGGTTCATGAAGGTGGTTCACAAAGGTGATATGAGAAGATTTCTGTGAAGGCTATAAATGCAAAATATATTTTGTGAGCATCATGAAAGTTAGAAAATTCAATAAGGCTATGTAATATTTGAGAATAGAAGGATATTAGTGATGTGTAGTGGATATTTACAAAATAAATGAGCCTGGAAAACGGTAGGAGCTTCATGAAGGCAGTTTGATCTTTGCGAAAGGAGTAGCTTCGTGAAGGTAGTGTGCATTGTGAAAGTGTTTCAGAAGTCAGTGCATCTGTGGTTAAGTGGTATTCATCTATTAGATGAAAGTGTAACTTCAAAAGGGCATCCATATATAGCAGGGGATGTATTATTTAGATATAATTAAATGACATACATTTTTGTAAACTCTAGGTGAATCCCTTCTAATAGTAGTGAGTAAAACAAGAGGATGAAAGTGATCATTTCCACCGGTATTGATCCAAAGAAAGAGTCACATAGAGTGAAACTTGGGAATGAAGTGATAAGACCCTAATCCTTGTAACGTTAGTGAGCTTGGGAATATAATATCTATCCCAAACAACATTATTGGCAGTGATCCTTAGTGAATTTGGTACAGTCAAAACATTTCCATTATATGCTCCTTGGATGTAGCCCGGTGAGGGTGAACCAAGTAAAAACAACTATTTCCTTGTGATTTCATTACTGAATTACATTCAAATAATCATAATAATATAAAAAATGGAATAATAATTTCAATATTAACATTTAAGTGGAATCAAAGTGACCTTTATAATAAATATGTCAAGATCTAGTGGTCCAGGAATAATTTTGAAAAGAATACCCATACTTCGATTCACCCCACTCTTAGGGTATCTTGGACCCTTTAGGAGCTAACAAGAAGTATAATAACATAAATAATATCATATAAATGTTTTAAATTCATCATTTTATCTATCTTTTAAATGTGGTAACAGAAAACAAATTAAATCGGCCTGCGAGGCGGTAGACCTCCATACACACGATCGATTGTTTCATTTCCCATTTAATGGAAGAGGAGTTGGATATAAGTAATTAAGTTAATATAACAACACCTTAGTATATGTTATATAATATTTTTATTTTATTTTAATGGCTGAATAATAATTTATAGAGTTATAATAATAAATAAAAAAAATTCTCTCTTAGGAACATTACCTCTTGTTTAGAAGAACTCTTTTGGTTTACACAAAAAGCCTTCCTAGGGTGTATTTTTGATGAGTAAAAGGATTATATTATTAGGGAATAAAAATCTGGAAATTTTTTTAGGGATTAGACAAAGAATATGTATTTTGATGTGTGATAATGGGAGGAGAGGGTGTGGCCTTTTTTAAGTGGGGGAGAGGACATACATGAAATTTTTGGAAAGATATAAGTGAACTAACATTTTAATCATGAAAAAGATTAAAAAATGGGTTATTATAGATACTTAGAGGTGTTATGGTCAAAATAAGGCCATAAAATATATTTTTTACAAGTTGGTTGTTCATTTTAACCTTTATCTTTTTATTTTAAACCCCGGTAAATCATTTTTTTCCATAACCGTGGGAATTCATTTTTAACTGATTTTTACTATTCATATTTGTAAAAAAATCTGTAAAAAATATTAGATAATATAAAATATGATGATTTGAAATATGCAATCTTTTTAAAAAAAAAATTAAATTCTTATAATTTTGAGAATCCAATTTATTTTTATACTTATAAAGATAATGAAAAAATAAGTTTCCAAAGAGAAAATTATCATATGTCTGAAATGATTTTATATTAAAATTTAACATAAAATTATTCCCAATGACATAAATTAGTTAAATTGTGATATATGTTTTATAATGTTACTTTAAAAATAAATTGAAATTTAATTTAACTTTTTAATTAATTTAAACGAAATTGCAGTTTTTAATAAAAAATATTATTCTCCACTATTCATTGAAAAATGAAACATTTTAGAAAGAACCCAAAAAACCTCTGTATGATAATTTTGATATGAATGTCTAAAAATTTAAGTTATTTTTTATAAAATAAATTTTCTATGTGTGTAAAAAATTTCTTCTATCATAAGTGTATAATAAGCGTTGAAACCGTTTTATTTGAAAAAATATAGGTTTTAGGAAAGATTTCCTTACTTTCAAATGATTCTTATTTTTATTTATAATTAAAAAATAATTTATGAATGTGTGAAATTATATATTTTTTCTTAATTTACTTATTTCTATTCATAATATATAATTTACTATTTAAGTTATATCAATAATGTTTAAATAAACTTTTAATAGAGTATGACGTTTTGTTTAAATCTAGTGTTTTGTGCATCACAAGTTTTGAAAGAGATTGAATCTATTTAAAAATAAATAAATAATAAAGACCCAGGGTGTAACATTCTTTCATCTTAAAAAAATTTATCCATGAAAGTTTGTGGATATTACCTTATAAATAGATGAGGGCAGTTCTTCTTCATAACATCCTCCTGTTCCCACAATGATTCCTCTATGGGATGATTCCTCCAAAGTACCTTCAAAAGTCAAGTCATTCGATTCATGAATACTTTCTATATTATATCAAGAATCTAGAAGGGTTATTCAGAATAACATAGATCAGTTTCCAATTATAATTCATCAGAGGCAAGACCATGCATTGGGTCTGGAATATAATTCCTTAGCCATGTTATATCGAACACATCAGGTAATTTTGAGAGTCTTGATGGGATTTACAAAGGATAATACACATATCCAATTCTTTCCAATATTTAAAATGGTCTGAGGTACTTGAGATTATTTTTCCTTTCTTATCGATCATTATAACACCCTTCTATGTAGATACTTCCAATAAAACATAATCTCTCACTTAGAATTCCAAATCCTTCTTATGATATCCAGTAAAACTATTTTTCCGACTTAGATCCTCTTTAATTTGATCCTAAGGAGTCTTAACCTTTGTTGTTGTATATTCAACAAGTTATATCCATAAATGTTTTCATTCACCAAGTTCATCCTAACATGTTAGATTATTACATCTCTTTTCCATATAGTGCTTCATAGGGCACAATTTTAATACTTTAATGTAAACAGTCATTATTAGAAAATTATACCAATGGTAAATATAGATCTCATATACCAAGAAAATCAAGTGAACGTAATCTCAACAAGTCTTCTATTATTTGAATAGTCTTTTTGGTTTTTCCATCTATTTTATGATGGTAGGTGGTGATCAAATGAAGCTTAGTACCAAGAGCCTTATGTTGACTCTTTAAGAATTTTGATGTAAAATGGGGATCACCTCCAGACACAATCGAAATAGGTTCACCATAATGTCTTAAAAATTCATTAATATAGATCCTTTCAGGGTTTGGAAGTTGTAAATTAACCCTTACAGAGAGAAAATATTCATATTGGTTTAGGAGATCGACAATAAACAATATTAAATCATTTTTTATTTGAGTCTTTGAAAGTCATGTAAAAAATTCCATAGTAATGTCATCCCATCTCCATATTGGAATATGAAGAGGTTTCATGGATCCTCTAGAATGATATGTCTTTGCCTTTACCTATTTAAAAATCCAGAATCTTGATACATAATCTGAAATTTACCACTTCATGTCATCCCAAAAATTATGTTTCCTCAAATAAATAGACACATTGGTTCCACTAGGTTGTATAGAGAAATTAATCAATGAGCATCATTTAAAAATTAACTTTTAGGTTAATTAAAGAAGGAACACATATTATCTTTGCAAATTTTAATATTAAATCATCACAAACAAATTATATCCACTTCTTATCATTCAAAACATTAATTTATTTTGAAAATTTTCATTATTTAATTAAGAACTTTTTATATTCTTCAATAAATATGGTTTGGAAATAATTTAAAAAATGTGTGATGCATCCCATTATGTAATAATCTCCATATAAATATTTACTATATCCATGAATGTAAGATCCATGTCAATCATCATTTGGTTCAGAACTCAATGAAATTTCCTACTAAATTCATCTTCTACCTTATTTTCTTTCCTCGGGTGGTAGTGTATTAAGAAATCATAATCCTTGTATAGATCAAGCCATTAGCTTTGCCTCATCTTCATGTCTTTATATGAAATGTTGTATTTTAGGATTTTATTGTATGTTTATATCTTGAATCTATTACTATAGAGATAATGTCACTATACCTTCAAAAAAAAGATTACAATTTCCAACTCTATATCCTTAGATGGATAGTTCAATTCAAGACTCTTCAATTTCCTTTATGCATATGAAATAAATTTATCATTTCTCATATAAAAACTACCTAGTCCTTTATTTTATGCATCACTATATATATATATATATATCAGACCCATCATTTCAGATTGGTAAAGTAAAAATTGGATCATTGAATAATATCCTCTTTATTTCATATTTTTTTTTCACATTCCTTTATCCAAATAAACATAACCCCTTTATGTGTAGTCTTGGTTAACATGATATCCTATCTGAAAGAATTATGAATGAATCACTGATAGAAACTAGTAAAACCATTGAAAATACATACCTCAGTTATGTTCTTTTGTTTAGGCTATTCTATGAATGACTTTGACTTCATGTGGTCAACTGAGATTCCATCCCTTGAGAAAATATGACCACTAAAGGAAACTTATTAAAGCTATAAATCACACTTACTAAATTTACCTTATAACACCTTTTCTCTAACAGCCTAAAGAATGATCAAAAAGTGAGTATCATTATCCAAATATGATTTATAATACACAAAGATATCATCAATGAATACCACAATAGAATCATCAAGATAGTCATTGAATACTATGTTCATTAGATTCATAATAATAGAGAGTGAATTAGTTAATCCAAATGGTATTACTGTAAACTCATAATATCCGTACATCATTCATAAAGCTATCTTCAAAATGTTTCTCTTACTTACCCACAATTGATGTTACCTATATTGAAGTTCAATCTTTTAAAAATATTTTCCTTAATGATGTTTATTGAACAATTCATAAATGTAAGGAATATGATGTTATTTCTTTATCATAATGGAATTGATTAACCTATAAGAAACACAAATCCTCACAAATCCATATTTCTTCTTAATGAATAGAATATGAGCCCCCCATGGTGAAACACTGGGGAATATAAATCCATTACCATAAAAATCACCTATTTGGTTGTTCAACTCAACAAAATATATAGTGTCTATTCTATACGTTGTCTTTGATATTAGTCTTTCATTAGGTACTACATTGAAGAAAAACTTAGATTCACACTCTGGTGGATGTCCTTGTAATTCCTCAGGAAATACAATTATGTATTCCTTTAAAATAACTACATCTTAAATTTGGAGATTATCTTTTCTATCCGTAGATTGTGTTTTACATTCTTCCCTAATAATTTCACTTAGAAGATATACTAGGGGTGGATCTAAACATGACTCAGATGATGAATTATCCTCTCTAAAGATAAAGAATTCCATATATTCATCACGAATCATAATTTACTCCTCACAATATTTTTTTAATCATGTTTTTAAATGAAGTCCATACAAATAATTATATAAAATTCAAACATTGTTATAATAATAAAGTCCACAAATAGAGAATTTTTTTGCGTCATAATAGAGAATACTTGACACATCATTTTTGTATTAAGGCTTCCCCTTGGAATTATTTCTCACAACTCCCTTATTAAATTTAAAGGTAAAGGTATATTAATCTTGAAAAAATTGGTAAATATAACATAGTTTGAGGATCTAGAATCAAATAATGCATTAAATAAATTTGAATATATGATTAACATACATTACACCACATCATTAGGAACATTCACCATAGCTGTAGTGATCACGTAAGCTTGGTGTTCTACCCTTGGCCTCTTCTATGGTAGATTCACTAGATTAATGGGGAAATGGTTTGAATAATGAAATATTTATTTACAATTGAATCTTTCTAATCATTTATTTGTTTCTTCCCTATATATTCATGAGATAAATGACCCTTATCTACACAATTATAACAATCTCCCATACCCTTAAATAATTTTATGGGAATATTATTTCCATAGATTTCACAAGTTATAAATTTCTCCATTCTCTTCCTCTTATCTAATGTATTCATTTTTTACCAGTGTTCAGATGACCTTTTATTCTATTTATTTACATTGAATATGTAATATCTATATAATTCCTTCTCTGTTTTGATGGCACCTAAAACTATTTCACCACATGAGATCCTAAAAAAGTTGATCTCACACATTTTTGACTATAAATCCATTGTTTTTTCTCCTTTTTATCCCAAAATTGAGATTATACTCCATTGAAGTTTGGATAACCTCTCACAAATGAATTGGAATCAATATAGAGCCTTCCTTTGGCTTTTATAAGCCCAATTCTCGTAGTATGTCATCATTTTACATATTTCCTGTCATGTTTCCTTAGATCTACTTCTCACATATTCATGTATTATTAGATCTAAAATAGATGTGGTTATATATAAGATTTTCGATTCCAAATAAGATTATATTTTGTGTTTATCATGTTAGGGGAAGATATCTAAGGTGATTTCATGGAGAATCGACCCGATTTATTGAGTGTTCTTCGTCTGTTTTCTATTTTCACCAGAATGGTCAAGGTAGGTGGCTTCACTCTCAAATATTCTTTGTGGAAATCATTGGAATGATTTCAAATTGGTAATTTTGTGCATATTTGAATGTCAATTGGTTTCTTTACGATTTTTGGAACCCCTCTCGGGTGATGGTTTTTGGAAATCTAAAATTTTTTTATTCTTGAATAAGGTGCTTGATTCTTGATTTTAAAATGGTATTTTTCTAGAATTGTGGTAATTGGATTTTATTAAAGTGTTTTTTAATGAAATGAATGAATTGTTTGATATGGAATTTTTGATTTTACATGGTTTGTTTAATGGTTTTCAATAAGAGAATAGTTTTATTGAAATGGTTTGATATGGTTTATTTGAAATGGTTTGTTTGAATTGGTTTTGGAATATATAGGCTATTTGAGTTTAGGTTCGACATGTCCTTGAATAATGTAAGTATACCGGTGGGGTACAAGGTGTGGGACCTTAGATTAGATGCTTGTGTTAGTGGGACACAAGGTGATTTGTACGAGATACCACTCATGAGTATGGAACTGTCAAAATGAAGCTTGGATGGTTGGGTGTGCGAAAAAGTGAAATGGAATGGTTATGCCAAAATGATATTTAGAAATGGTTTTAAATCCTTGTTTTATTATTTTTCTAGAAATGTGAGTTGTTGTAAAATTGTTTGAAAATAGCACTTTTTTTCTCATGGTTATGAATGGTTTTTGGAACTAGTTTATATTTAGTTGTAAACTATTTTGTATAATTTTTTTATATAAATGGTTTTATATAAATTTTTCTAACCAATCTATAATGGTGTCATGAGTAGGTAATTAATTGGGGAAAAATTACTAAGTTTTATACACACCCCTACTTTGGAACTTTGGTGATTTTGAAGATGTTATCTTTCGGGACATGGGAAAAGGTAAAGTATCACACTTTTTTATCACCACCATATAATACTTGGGCTATTTAGTAATCTTGGAGCATTAAGTTTGTGGATCATGTATTCTTTTTCGTTTTGGTGTATTAAGTTGTTTTCCCACTATTTACATTTATAGTTTTCTTGTATTCCATTTTAGTACACTTTGGTGTGGTTTTAATATAAATGATGTTTTGAGTTGTCTTTCATTTATTCATGCATCATATAGTGAGTTGTTTTGTTATGGTTTTTTGAGATAATGTTGTTATTTCATAAATGGTAAATCATCCCCCACTTGGGTTTGAAACCCTTTGGCATTTATTTCTTGCCTTTGGCATCTTGGGGATATTTATTAAGACCAAGTAGCAGCTTCCCACCTTATCAATACAATGAGAAGGATGGATGTTACATTAGACACCACCCAAACCTAAAACCATATATAATTTTTCTTCTTCTTGTGACCCTTGATCTATGAGATAATCGATCTGAATATCAATTCTTAAAACAACCCCTGCTCCAGATTTCCAAAAAATCAAATTCCCTTAGAAATTATCAACTCAAAAATTGATAGTTTTTTACAAATTTCATTCTATTTTTTTTAAAATTATTATTAATTTCTCTTTGTAATAATTATGTTATCATGTTCTATTATTCTTATTTAATTAATTTAATGTTTTATAATATAAGATGTTGTCAAGAATAATTTCCCACCACTTTGTGGATTACTTTTCTCCTCCTGGTCGATGTTATTTCTTACCTCAAATGTTTTATTTTCATATTTTCAGAGATAAGTATGTATTGTTTTATAAAAAATACATATTTCACACTTTATCTTTTCAAAATGAGATTTTATATTTCTTTTATCAATATGGGTTTCTATAAAACTGTTTAAAATTTCAAAAAGGTATTTATTGACACTTTTGTATAACTTTTATCTTATAGTTAAAATTTATTCACATTACCTTCATTTGATTTCATGTCTCCAATATTTGAACATCTTTTGAAATTGTGTTTTTTAAATTTCTCTTTCATCCTTTGAAAAATATTTTGAAAGTGACTTATAACAACATCTTTATGAAAACATTATAAATAATCTAACAATATTCTTTGAATTATTTTTCATACATTTTAAAGTCTATATTTAGAAGATTTATCTCCCATGGAGTTATTTTTCGTGGATCACCCTCTAAATTCACTTATGATATACACATTTTGGTTGAGTAAAGTTTTGGTATCAATCAACATAGTTCTTAATTTCACCTTATGTGATACCATTTGCAAATGTTAGGTAACCCATATTTTGTCCATTAGTTTTCAATGATTATATGTTTGATTGAATTCATTTAGAAGACATTTTTATGGTTAATAATTACATAATAAGTGAGTTCAATATAACACTATAATTATTTGGGTAATGATTATCATATCATGAGATCCCTATGCGTGGTCCATGTGTAGTAAGCCTCATCCATAATGTTATGTGTGAACCTGGTACTAGTTCTTTTTACAATTCTGGCAATGATGAAGTGTCCACATATATTATGTTTGAGAATTATTATTTCATTGTTCACAAATTATGCATGGTAATTAACCATAATTTTAGGATGTCTTTGTTGGGAGCTTTCAACTATGTTTACAATAAAATTCCTAATTCTTGGGACACACTTTATAGTCTCTCATGTTTAATATGGTCTCGTGACATATTATTCTTATGGAATGTTTTATATGGAAATTTATGGAAAATTACTTATTTTTCCATGATATGATTATTAAGACTCATGATATCTCATCTAATGTTATTTTGTTACACTATTGTTTTTTATGGATAATATTTTTTATTTGTCCCCACGATCTCCCAAGAAATCTTCTATGTTTTAAAAGATTACCTTTCTTCTATGATATATTTTCTACTATTCAATGTTTGTAATGTTATTTTCCGGTTATGATTATTCACTTTCATACCATATAACTCCATTCTTATTCTATGAGTAATTAGTATTCTCGCATAAATCATTTTTATTTCTCATATTTTTATGATTTTTTTCCTTTAATTTTGAAATTCCCTTAATGACTAATTATATCAATGTTTTACCATCTTTTTTAATGTTTTACCCATATTCTATGAATTTTACATCATTACCCTCCTATATATTCAAATATACTTGGAATTTATATAAAAGGGAATTTTTAGGAGAGATTAATTTATAGATATTGGTTTTGTGTGAAATGTGAGTTTTGTCATAGGTTAAGATAGATATGTACCCAATTTACAAAGGTACATAAATTTTGATCATGGGAATATTTTTAAAACATCTAATGTATGGAAAATATGTGTGTTAAGCATTTGATTCGGAAGTGTGAGTCAGGAGAATATTATTTGGTATCAAATTAGAGTTTAGTTATTTTTGGGAATTATGATACTGTAAAATTTGGGTATGAATCCTTATATTGATAACCTTTAGACATATAGTTCTTGGTTATGTATAACTAGTTTCACTATATAGGTTTTAAATTCATAATATATTTATATTGAGACATATTATAATCTGCCTATGTTAAATATCAAATATAACATTAGGGAATATTTTCATATTCATGAATAGAGGGAAAAAATTAATATGTTTTTATCAAAGATGTAAAATTTAAAAGACAAAATTTCTTTAATGGGGTGGAATATAAAATCCCAAATTTTCAATAATATTTTTACGAATTTTAATTATTAATTTTTTTATATATGATAATTAAATTAAATTTATTTTATTTTTAATGACATTATGTTATTTACTGAACCTTCCAACCAATTTATTTATGAGTTTCAGAAGTCAGAGGTGTTGAGAGGAAAGATTTAAAGAGTTTGTGATAATTTTTTAGCTGGAAGATATTTCTATTTTGTATAGAAATTTTTTTATAGTGAGAGGATATGTGGAAAGGTTGGATAATGTGTGGTGTTATTAGGTGTGGCATAGGGTTCAAAGAGGTTATATTTGGTTCCCTCGCAGATCCAGGTATGGCTATGGTATAACCATTAGACTATGACATTATTTAGTTTTAGAGATGGGTCTTGTGGCAAGGAGGTTAGAGACATGTATTTTTATGTATTTAACATTTTATAGATCACTAAATCATAGAGACTTGTTGTTTCATGTATCTCAAGGGATTGAGATTCCTTGTCTACAATATTTAAGAAATCACCATGGTGTTGTCTTGAGTTGTGCCACAGTAATACCCTAGGCCTGTTAGATCTAGTCAATTACCACATTATAAATATAGAAGGTTAGTTTGGATTAGGGCCTTTGTAGTGTATAATTATAGGATATGACATAGTTTTGTAAAAAACAAATTGAATACAAAATAGACTTTAACCTTACACCATGAACTCCAAATTTATAGTCTAGGTATAAATTCAAGTGTTCCCCTGAAATCCATTCCCCCTCCATTATTTTGGTCAAAAATTCAATGACTTAGGTGTGATTTTGGGAGATATCTTATCCCCTATATATTTTATTTAGACATTGGATTTAAGAGATCTATTATTTCGGATCTAATATGAGTCCTCCCATTCTTTTATGGTTTTATCTCCACTCATTTCCTGGAGAAGGTTGTGGTCATATGATATGATTGGATTGTGAGAGATGAAGGAAGTGGTTAATGACGGGTGTTGTGATTTAGGATACTAAAGATTCAATAGTGTGATCTATTTCTTTAGATCATCCTTCCATTAGTTGTCTCACATAGTTTATGTGAAGATACAATTTAGGTAGGGGTTCAAGAAATCTCTTTTGTTTTGTGTAAGTTAAGGGATTATCATGATATTCATTTACTTATGTGAGTATTATGAATTTAATGAATGAAAACAATGAAACACACTAATTAAATTCATGGGAATGAGGGTGTATCCCATGTGTTTACCCACTTTCATGATATCATATCATCATTTTTTTCTCTTACTAAAAACTATTAGTATTGTTGAGGCTTGTGTGCTGCTACTATGATTTTGTTATATATTAACATTTTAAAAGGGATAAACACTTAAATAAAGTAAAGAATAAGTAATATTAAAAGAGGAATCAGTATGGATGTATATAAAATATAAAAGGATGTGGTAGTGATGATGCCAGAATTGTTGTTGTATGTTGTGGTAGGGGTTATTAATGTGGTTATGTTTATATGATTGCAATGGATGTCATTATGGAGGGAATATAATGGGATAATTGTGATGGATGAGATTAGATGCATTGGTTGGTCTATGGGATATATAGTAGATTCCATGGGTAGTATACTGTGATTTAGTTAAGGTTATGGATAATATAATTTGCTAATGGATTCGTCATGATGAATGGAAGGAGGTGTTGAGTGGGAAATTGTGGGTGATTTTTTGGTCGGTTATTGTGGGATTATTTGGAAGTTTACTAGGGGAATGGAATATAGTTGGAAATGATGAACTTTACTGGGGATTTTCAAGAATTAAACAAAATCCTAGAAAATAATTAATCAGTAATTAGAACACTACAATAAAATAAAATTTTAACATCAGATTTTTTATTTTTAATGTTTTTTTAAAAATGGTGTTGATTCATTTGAGGTAAAAAATATTGTTTTAAAATCAGTTATTTGAAACTATTGTTAAAAAAATCCAATATCTATTTTTATAGTAAATCAACATTGAAATTAAAAAGGAAATTGATTTTTTTGGTTACTTTAGTTTGTAGTTTTAGAAAAAAATGATGTTTAAAGTAAAAAAATTAACTTTAAACATCATTTTTTATAGAAACCTATGTCGAAATTCATGTCATTAAATTTCAATGTCAGTTAAGTCTGAAAACACAACTGAATGTATGATATATATTTTGAAAAATAGAAAAAATCCATTCCCCTAAAACCTATAACATGATTTCAAGTATAGAAAAAAATAGTAAAAACTTGATGAAATGAGAGAAAAATACTATATGTTGAAACATTAATGAAAATAAAAAAATACATTAAACTTATCTAAAAATTAATCATACCTAAAAAATTATTTACAAACAAATTTTGAAGGTGAGTATTGTCTTCCAATATAAAATAAACATAATAATTGAAAACCTATAAAAACAATGAATGTTATAAAATTAAAAAATATAATATTTTAAATGAGTGAAATTTTATTTCAATGGAACTAAACTAATGAGACTCTATCACTATCTCAGTTATGATAATCAATAACAGGAATCTTAAAACATAACAACCACATTCTTCATTTCCTTCTTGATGAAAAAAATTTTATTTTTATATAGTTCATTTAAATTATATATATATATATATATATGTATAAGAAAACTAGTTCTATTTGGATACTTTATCAACTAATAAACATTATTAAACTCTTCCCATGACCTATATTTTCGCATATCAACTAAAAAAACTTATGTATCAAGAAAAGCTTAGATTAATTGATGTATAAAATAGAATAAAATATAATTTTCTAATAAATTTATAAAATATTTATGAACTCCAGTCAGTAATGAGATAACAAATATATTGCATGTTTCTGTGGGAATAATACTCCTAACTTCCAATAACAACTAAAATATTAAAATTTAAACATTAATGAGATTGAAATTAAAAAATATTTCATAATTATATTATTATTATTCCTATTTAAGGAATGAAAGAAACCAACACCGCATATCAGAGTTTTATAATCCTTCATATATATAATTAACTTTTAATTCTGTACATAGATATAACACATTCATTAAAATGTATTCTGGATCCACAAAACCCAAAATGGAAGTGCAATCATTTTGAATGTAAATAGTGTCGAGATACCTAATTAGATAAGTAAAAAACAAATTCACTACAAGTTGTATTTTTTAAAATAAAAAGAAATTTAACTTGAAAATTACTTATATGGAAAACAACTACAAGCGATGACACTAGAGTATTTTGATAAATAATGTAATGTATTGTTACTCTTAACTTATTTAGTGTCATAGGATGATGATGTAAATAATACAAAAAATTATTTAATATTCCATTAAATAAAATAGGTATATGGTGACATATAACATAAAACTCATAGTACATAGTCTGGTCTCAATAAAAAGGAATATGATCTTGGTAAGTAAGCTATGTATGTTGTGATTGTATAATCATTTCATCAACCATAGACTGTATAACTGATTTAAATTTTTCACTCATTTATTATCTCAAACCTCACACATCATCTTTTGAGGAACCATTCTTATATCCCTCAAAGTCAAAATAAGATGGAAAATAACTTCCTTAATATTGAAACCCATCTCATATAGTTTTATATGGTTGGGGAGTACTATATTTCTAAGTTCAGTAGCTAGAATTTCTATCCTATCATTAGGGAAAAAATTACACAATGTTTCTTAATTCTAATGATCATCATAAGATGATATATTAAAATGATATATTAAAATGATATATCAGTGAAATTAATTTACAAAATGATAATATTCAATGAAAATTTAAAATAATTTGTTAAATTTTTTCCATCTACTTCTTTAGATGGATCCATAAGAAAATTTCTATTTTTTATTCTTAACAAATTCCATCTTTCATACCAAGTGAAGGAGATGAAGGCTCAAATAAGATCTCTTCTAAGATGATACTGGATTTTTCAATGAATACATCAAACTTTTTTGCTCTCATTTTCTCCTCCAATAAGTGTTACACTTCCCATAATAAAGTGTCAGAATATACATTATTTTATCAGATATCTTGGTGAGATGTCATAGTAGTTTGTTTTATAAAAATAAATTTATACATAATGAGGTAATAAAAAAATAAAATTACAAATTAAATTTATAAAAAATAATTATAATGTATGAAATGATTCATCATGTCATCTGGCGATAAATTTAGCCAGTGTCTGTACATATAAAACCCATACCTGAGGCAAGAGTGTTCATTCTGTAACTTCACAAAAACTTATATATTTTCTCAATTTTATTTTAAAATATCTTCACCCAAATTCTATAAAATGTATTCATAATTTATTAATTTTTTCATTTCTTAAAATTATATGTTTACTATAATTGAATATATTAAATATTAGTAAAGTGAAATATATAATATTTGAAAAATTAACAAGAAATTAATCAGTTGAGATATTTTTCTATCAAAAACTCCAAAATCATATCTCCATTATCTTATTAATAAAAATCCATTCAGGATATAAAATTTTAGTCCTATTTTTTCTCTACATGATCAAATAACTCCTAATATTCTTTTCATTCAGACTAGAGGGGTTATTATCCTCATCACCAAATTCAATATATATCCCATGCTCTACATGTCAAAGTGAGACTTTTGGTAAACATGTGACCCCACATATAAAAACTATTAAAATAATCTTCTCAGGAGAAGAATAAGACTCCAAATTAGGAGGCTCACCGACAGTGCTACTGATAATTTTTAAAAATATATTTCTTAATTTCATTAAATAATTAAATTTTTAAAGATTTATATAAATTAAAACACATATAGATACCTTTGTAAATGTTCATAGAAATTTGTGTCTACCATTTAAGTGGATGAACATAATGATATTTTATGTACCTATATATTATTATTATTATTATTAAATGATTAGTAGAAGTATTGAATATTTATTTTTTATAATATATAGAAAAGTATATATATTATATTAACTAATATAGTTATTGAAAATATAATATCTAAAAAAATGAATTCAAAAATATTCAAGTACATAAAATAGTATCACTACCTATGTATATTTCACAAAAAATAATTATGTCAATATTATTAATTGAAAAATATATAACTATAAGTAATAAATATGAAAATTAAATCAAAAAATTATTCAAATGATTAACATTTATATATTTCAATATCATAGTCACATAAAATGTTTTTTATGTTTAAATTTTAGAAGAAAATAATTATTTTTTTCTTCTACAATTAAACAATGTTTAATTGGAACTGATTAATATAGAATATAACACAAAAATAAAAGAGATGATCGATATCAATATATTTAAATATTCAATTTTTTTTGAAAAATGTAGTTTTTAAAAGTGTAAGTTATAGAAAAATAAAAGAAAATATATATTTACCTGAAGAATTTAGAGAGTAATTAAGTGTTTTCCCATATGACTTCAAATTGATTATTTCATATAACATGGATTATGTCGACATTGTAGTCATTTTAATCATATAATAATCACATAATAGACTAAAAAACTGCAAATAAGTCCACATCATCATCATCATCCTCATCACCTAAATTTATTCTCTCTCCTTTGAATGTGGAATAAATTTTTTCATTCAATGGGTTAGAAAAACAAAATATATTCTTTTGATGTGATTCTATAATAAATGGTTCCTCTTTGAAACCAAATATTTTCTAATCAATTAGTGTAAATCCATAGTCATCATTTTTCAAATAAATATTACTATTAAACTAGTTACACTTAAATACTACTACTAAAAAATTACTATAACAAATTACCCACATATATTCAATGATTCCAAAATATTTCTTTGATTTAGAATTTGGTTTTTTATTTTTTTAACTAGAAATACGTAGTGGTTTAGTGATGACCATTAATCTAATATTATCAATGGTAGTATTTTCATCCTGATGTTTTTTATAAAACATGTAAGCTTTAATATTGAAAATATACTAGGTGGTTACATTAAAATACAACACCCTTATAATAATTTCAAGGTTTTTATGTAGATAAATCTTAGTTGAAATTTTCTTGAAACTATGAAATAAATTTATGTTATGTTCACTAATTTATCACTTTGTATTTATTTTTGGATATTGTATCTTCAATCTAGAAATAAGTGAATATATATATGGTTGAACCTCATATGTGTCGTTCAAAATACATAAATGTTCCCACATTACTTCATCATATGGAATTAACTACACATTTTTCCATGATTCCATTTATCATCATTATCAACTAACAAATTTTGAGATATAGGGTGATCTGAATTCCCAAATTCATATAAATAATATGTACAGAACTCAATCACCGATTTTGATATATATTTTTTAAAAATAAGTTCCTTTGGTAAATTATTATTTTTGGAATATCCCTTTAAATTTTTTATAAATCCTTCAAACAGAGACATAAAAAATAAAAAAAGAAACCCACAAATTTTTATCTATCACACCAATTGAATCACTGTATAAACCATTATTTCAAAAAACGTTGGTGGAAATTATATTTCTAGTTGGAAATGTATAAGGTAAAATTCAACCTTCAATACATATAAATTTTTTGAATACCTTAATTTTATATAAATTTAATTAAAATATGAAATTACCTAATGACAAAATTTCTAAAGGGTATCATCAATATGCCACCTAGTACAACTGATTACAGTTTTTGTAAGATCCTATGTTTTCGATTATTGTATCGATCCCTTTAATTTTAGTTTAAATGATTATTTATGATGTAATGTGAATAAAATTTGAGGTCATGGACTTATTGGGGGTGTCTAGGGATTCTTTTGATCATAGAACCAATCTTTATTGAAAAAATTGGATAGGTTGCACTGTTAGTACAAACTCAACAGGACATTCCATATAGTTACAACTAAATGTGTGAGACTTGGGAAGTGGGAAAGAGGATCCTACATGGTTTTTAAAACAATGAATATAGAGGTTCACTCTTGTGTGATGGCCTCTATGGCTTTTTAAAATGGGATATGACACATTTTTTTCACTGTTAGTCAAAAAATTCTCACTAACAGTGCAATGTGCCCCAAGAAGTAGTGAAGGGCGCAAGGTTTTCGCATGGTTTGGCCAACCCTGCCACCAAACTGCGAGACCTAGTATTTTTTAGGAAAATTATTCATTTTTACCTTAAAATATGTTATAAACTTATAATTCACTACTTCTCCTCTAGTGGAAAGCCTTGATCCATGTGATGGAACTTTAAAGCCAAATTGATAGCTTTTATTGTTGATCTTCCATCTGATCTCAAAATCGAGCACTGTTGGTCTCGTTGGATTCCCGTCGGTGGGTAATCTATTACTTTTCAATTTTTAATTATTCACATTGGTATAGATTATGTTATTTAGGTAAAATATAATATTCCATATTTCCAGGTTCTACATCCTCTCTACATTTTTTTTCTCGATCTAAAGCGAATAAGAGGTTAAAAATGGATGGGAACTCAACTACGAACCAATAGTAGGTGGTCTATACTTTTACATAGTGGGATGATGCTTTATAGAGATATTTTTTCATGTGTTGTATTCCAAAATTTCTTGTGTGTCCCCAAAAATGTATTTAATAATTGAATTGAATGTATTGGAACATTTTCGGGATGCTATTTAGTTCCTTTGAGATGTGTTGGAGGTTGTTACCACAACCAAGGACACCCATGGCATGTTACATGTGAATTACCTTTGCCTATTCTTTTTTTAGACCACCCATGGGGTGATTTAGTACTTGAATAGTTAGATAATTTCTGTTTTTAAATGTTTGAATTTAATTTATTGTTAGGATATGAATATTTCCTCATTTTCAAGTTGATGATTTTGATTAAATGATTTATATGGAATTGTTATATGAGTGTGAAAATCATGGAATGAAATGGAATGTGGATTCTAATATGTGTGGGTATAATAATTGAATGTGTAATTTTTAAATTATAAATTAATTTAATATTGAATGATTACAT
The DNA here is from genome assembly GCA_963277665.1 of Viscum album. Lineage (NCBI taxonomy): Eukaryota > Viridiplantae > Streptophyta > Magnoliopsida > Santalales > Viscaceae > Viscum > Viscum album. Next base: position 1,325,651,514 of record OY728127.1, on the reverse strand, counting down.
AGGACTCCATGACTGTGCTACGCCACGAGTCATGGAAATGGTAGTGGATGCCTTGGACCTGTAATACTCCTTGGATCTTGATTCCATGGGTTTCCTTGGGCCTTACTACCACTTAGATCCACTTTTTTTGGGCTCGTAGTGGACATGGTTTGTTGAAATGCTCCTTGGACCCCAATTAAAGTCTAATTGACATTCCATTGAGATGCTCTTGGGACTCGATGAGGATTAATTGGAACACTACACCTCAAATATGGCCTTGTGGGGTATGAAATTTATGATTTTATATCTTAGTCATGGTAGATGTTGTTGGAACCACTTTGTGTATAAGGTTGTATTTGTTGTCAATAGTTGTCAATGCAGATCAAAATGAAGGTGATCACGAAATACTCCGATGAAGTAGAGGAGTGGTGATTCAGATGATTGTTGTGCTGATCTTAAGTTCAAAGAACATGTGTCAAAGGTGATACATTGTTTACAACAATGAAGAATGTGAGGAGTAATCCATTCGAGGATGATTAAAGAAGAATGAGGTTTTTGGATGAAGACCATGCAATTACTCATGATTGCATGAGAACCATGCTAGAGACTTCTTGACGGATTGAATCACATGCTTTGCATGAAGTTGATCATGACAGTTGATGAAGAAGACAATGTGCCAATGAGTTGACTTCTGAGATGGCCATGCGGAGATTGCAATTATGAGATGGCCATGCACATCACATTGTATCAGAAGATAATGGTACTAAAGTTGTTCCTTCAAAGAATACATATCACAATAGTGGAGTTTGTGATAAAAGCCAAAGAGTTGCTGAAGGATACAGATCACCAAGAAGAAGTGTTGTTGAGGTGATCGTGCTTGTTGACAAAGCAAACAAACAACATACAAATTTGTTGACAAAGGAGATTCCATGGTGACATGTCGAGTTCAAGAGTTGTGGTCAACGATCTATGTTGGATTCATGAACTTCGACAGAGGAATGGATGATCTGGAGGCGGTACAAAAAGAGAATATACAAGGTGGCGCTGTTTCCCAGTGTTTGCCAAATTTTTGGGCCTCAAAATCGGAAAATGAAGACATGGATTGTCTGCAAAAGGAGGTTCTCACAAAAAGGAAGTGGTGCGCGAAATATAAGAGGCTTGCGCGAAATACTTGAGTTGGGAGCGCAAAATTAGCGGGTTGCGCGAAATCTTGAAGTGTGGCGTGCAAAACAGCGGGTTGTGCGAAATTGTATTTCACGCAAAAGATGTTTCGAGGTCCGAAGCTCGGAAAATGGCAAAGGCATGAGGTGCGCGAAATTATAGAGCAGTGCGCGGAAAATGGTTGTGCGCAGAAGATTTTTATTTCGCGGTCAAAGCGGATTACGCGCTCAAGGAGGGTTTTTCGCGTGGGGTCGATTTTTCCTATAAATATGAAGTGACCCTCCTCCATTCAATAGAGTTCAAGACATAGAAAATACCCGACCTCTGGTGCGCGAAATTGAAGTTAGAAAGGGTGCTGCGCGTAAACTTAAAGTTTGCGCGTAAAGTCAGATTGCGCGAAAAGCAAAGGCTGCGCCGAAAGTTGGTGATTGGCGCGTAAAAGGAAGATTGCGCGAAAAGTGGATTTCGCGCAAGAGTAGTGAATTGCGCGCAAGGCAGTTTCCAGGCTGCGCGTAATATTTGGAAGTTGCACGAAAAAGGAATTTCACGCAAACCATAGAAATTGCGCGCAAGACACCGTAAGGGTTGCGCGTAAAAATTGAGGTTGCCCGGTACATCCGGTGCAAAGTGAGATTCATCTGCGGGTGAAAGTTGGACTTCAACAGAGTATCTACATACAGAGGAAGATGCATTCCTTCATGAAAATGAAGAGACCTACAGGTCTATAAACTGTGACTGAATCCCTTCCAAGAGCAGTGAGCTTAGGAAGAGGAAGAAGGTGATCCTCTCCACCGGCAGTGAGCCAGGGGGAGTCAATGGGAGTGACCCGAGGGACGCAGTGAGCTATCCCTAAACAATTGTAAAGGCAGTGTGCCTGGGACAGAGTGTCTGTACCCGAACATTTGTATCCGCAGCTAGTGAAGCATAGTGGATTTAGGTACGACCGGCAACCTGTCGGCGTATACTCCTTGGACGTAGCCCTTAGTGGTGAACCAAGTAAAAATAGCTGTGCCATCTGTCTCTGCATGTGAATGTTTAATTGCTGATCATATCCATCATACAGGTTTAAGTAGTTCCTACCAACGTGGGAACAAGATCCACAACTAAAAGAAGAAAAAGTTGCCACCCTGATTCACCCCTCCCCTCTCAGGGTGTCCCGGGGTCCTACAGATGTTATATTCCTAATTATATAACATGGAAATGGTTGACATGACATTAAAGGTTATACGACGTGGATGTGGTTGATATAATATATTGTGTATATGACATGGTCATGGTGTTTACTTAATTTTCATTACTGTTGAATTTTTATAGGAGTTCGACACTTTTGTTTGTATGGAAAATTTCTTGGATTGAAAGTAATGTTATTAATTTTTTCATGGGAATTTTACTTTTATTACTATCATATGTATTATACTTTAAACTCTAATTTCACTTATATTTCACATCCATGAAATTATTATGGACACCTTAGGTGGTGTCCTACCTTTATTTTATCTGACACCCTGTTTGAGCTTCTTTTGGTTACTCAAAAAGAATATTTAGATATAGGTAGGGATCAGGGAAAGAATGAACAATTCGATGCATGGATTTGTGCCATGCTTAGGAGAAGGGGAGCACATGACCGGGATAAAGCTCATGATGGTTGTTGGGGTAACTTTATTTTGGTATTTTAATGCATATATTGTATTCATGCCTATATACCTGTTTTGAATGCTTTATAGAGAAATGAAATGACATATAATTTTTTATATGAGATCACTCCTGATATTAATATATATTACTACCACAAGGATTTTTATCTAATTTTTAGTTATTTTTGTTCTTCCAAATCAATATGTTTTATTTCTACCACTATCTTACACTATGATAATAGTTCATAATCTCCCCATAGACACATTCTAGGCCCTCACAAATAGTCAAAAACCTATGAAGTTTGGGGATTTTCACTTGAGGCTGTGGGACCATTCGAGATCGAGGCACTGTTCAGGGGAATCCAAGTGTAGGACATTACAGTTGTTGCATCAATACATGATATTAATGATATTTCATATATATTAATAAAAAATAATCCAATGAAATAATTTTTTTCAAATCTAAATAATACATACTTGTTACTTTAATACTAATAAAACATTAAAAATATTTCATCTTCAAAATATTGCTTAATTTTTGACAATATAATGGTAAATATATTATGTTAACATTCATATTGGGAGCTAACTCAAAACATTTTCACATGTATATCAAGTCAAATCTTGTAATAAATCTGTCTTTTTTTATTTTTTTTTGTTAAACAAAGTTCCAATCAAACTATCACGTATTGTTTTCTCAAAATGAATAACATCAATGCAATTATTTACCTCTAAAAATATCAAATAAGGTATCTTGAGTAAGATGGACCATTTATTCCATGTATTGTTATATTGGATTAATCTTCCTTCCTTTCCATACATGATATCAATGTTTATTTCATTTTTGTCAATTTTTTCATATAAAAACGGTTATGGGCAGAGATTATACTCTTTTATACCATTAAATTCATTTTTTAATCTTCAATATTGAATCTCTATTCAAAAAAATCATTGATGTCCCATATAAACCGTCTCTCTTCCATTTTATAGTTGATAATAATAATCACTTATTTTAAAATTAGCCATTATTTAAATACATTAAAAACATATCCAAAAAAAGTCCATATAGTGGAAAATCATTTACAGTGAAAAATATCATAACACACTACAAAAAATATTCTTTTATATAGATCTAAAATTGTAACACCTATCGCCCATAGAAATTTCACAACATTAATCGATAGTGATAGATAAAAATGAATATCATTTCTTGAATGTTCTAATTTATAAATCATTAAAATCATCATAATATATTTTTTCTTCATACATATCCACGGGTATAAGTTCTAAACTTGTAGCGTAGTAGGATATAAACTTTATTGGTTGCTAAGGAATAAATATAGATTTATTCCATATGTTCAATTTCCCATTCTCAGTATATCAAGAATAACTTCCAAATTCAGTAATTTTCTTCTCAAATTTCATCCATTATGGAGAATCAGTAGCGTGAAACATGTTACCATCAGAGATTAACTCATCTTTATTCAATCTTAAACACTTATAACCATTTTAATATTAAAATAGATGCATCAAATGAGTATTTATTAGAAGATAAAAAAATTATTTAGTGATAGATTTGGTTCATTTTATTGGAAATGAATTAAAGTTGAATTTTTCATCCATTTTAAATCATGTTTTTGTACGTTTAAGGCATTCTAATAAAGACTCGTATTAATTACTATATAATGAACAATAATTGGGGGAAATCATTTATCTTTTTATACCCCAATTCTAATTGTTTATAATATTATCTTTTCAACATAATTGGAATATGTAAGCCCATTTCATACTTGAAGTAGCTCATTTAAATGTTTAATAAATTCAATAAAACTTTTAAAACTCCACCCATGCATTTCATTCATGTTAACTAATCTCCCCACTTTTGATAACACTATAAATTTAGTGAAAACTGAGAATAGTGGTTTCTCAAAATCCCTATAAAAATCATTCAATTATTACTATTTCTACAATGGTTTAGACACCAATATCATGGATTAATTCACTAAGAAAATCTTATGTATCATTCCAAATATCTTCTTCAAAAATAGATCTGTAAATTTTTATTATTTCACTATGATAGATCTAGTGTGTATAACTTTGATTTTAGCCTTAAAAAATTAAAAAATATTTAATTTATAGGAAACATAACTATTTTATATTCAAACACTTCATGAAAGGATAAAAAATCAAATCAATGTTTTAAACATTTTTGTTAAAAAATTTCAAGAAATAATCAAATTTTTTGTTGTATTCATTACAGATTATTCTTATATTTATCAAATTATGATCCATTAATTATGTATGATCACAATATAATAGGTGAATATATTAAAAAATATAAATATATATATATAACTTGATAAATTTAAAACATATAAATATTTAATCAAAACAATAAATTAATTATTTATTAATAACTATTTAATAAAAAAATTTAAAAAATAATAATTAATACAATATAAAAAATTTATGGATAATTATTTAGAATTGAAATTAAAAATTATCTATTAAAAATATAACTTATTTTTAAGGAAAAATATTTGAAATTATAAACAATAGAATAAATCATTCACAGAACTGATATAAGACAGTATGAGGGAATACTCGTTATATATTCAAATAAGAAAAATATAAAACATCAACAATATTACATAGACTCCTCAATATCCATTTCAAATCGATAATGGTTAATTAATAATAATGAATGAATGCATTCGATTACTATTAAATTGATTGACAAAATTTTCTTACCCACCATGGTATACACATTAATGGTGTGTAAATATTCCTTATAGGATATACCTAAAATACTCTAAGTGTTTTCCATAAAATATTAATAAAATCATGATAAGGTGATTTAAATTATAAATAAAATTAATAACTACACAATATATATATATATAATTTTACAAGACTATTTTATTAAAAAAATGAGATAATAAGACAATTATATATTTATAAAATAAATCAAAAATGATTTTCATTCAAAATGAATCAACTTAAGAAAGATATTATTTTTTAAATTATAAAAAACCCATTTAAATTTATTTACTCAAAATATACTCTTTATCCAAAAAATATATTAGTTATAAATATCACACTCCTTCTAAATCCATGTTTTTTATTAAACAATGACTTATCAATGAACAATGAAACATTAATCAATAAAACAATTTAAAATAATATTTTTATCCATATAATAATGTTTTAATTAAATATACAATATCATCAATCATCATAGGAAATGTTTAGATACATGTACCTTTTATGAGTTTCTAGAAGTTAAAGGATTGATAAAAAATGATCTTAGCTACCAATATGATTTACCAATCCCATTTTTAAAAAAACCTACTAAATATCAAGATATCCATACTTCATAGTCTAAATATCTATAATAATAACTATAGAAAAGTTATAATAATAAAATATTTATAATATTAATTTATTCCAATAAAAAAATATACCAAAATAAAAAACATTTGATAATCCCAAAGAAATTATAATATCAAACAAATTATAGAAAAAAAAATTTATAATTTGAAAATACATATATATAAACAAATAAATTAATAGATTCAACTTTTAATTAGAAAATAATTATTAAAAATAAATAAATAAATATTTAACATACAAACTATGGAGAGCCAAGATGAAAATATAGGATATAGAGATCCAAAATACTAGTTGATGAGATTCATATTGGAAGTAATGAAATAATGAACCTCAAAATAGATACCCAAATTTAAAAATGGTGAAACATGAATGAAATAAATTTAACATAGATTGGTGTGCTGAATGTTGCAATGGATGAGGGTGATGGGGGAAATAGAGATGAAATATGATGAAAAAAAAGTAAAAAAATGATCAAATGAAGAATATAGGGGATGATGACACATGGTATGAGAGTCATAAGTCGGACCTCGTTGAGGTTTTGAAAAAAATTCATCGATAAAATAAGGTAACCCTTGTCTATATGTTTTTAATATCATTTAACACCATTTTTTTATTAAAAAAAACGTTAAAAGTAAATAAGGAACAATTTTAATTATAATTTTACCAAAAAATAGTAAAAAGTCTCTCCAAGGTTCATTTTAACATCATTCATGTAAAAATAGTCATTAAAATATAGATTCAAAATATTATTTTTCTAATAGTGGAACAAATAGAATTAATATGGAGGGTTATAGGTGGAATTTATTTCTCATTAAATATAGTATTGAATGGATTAATGAACTCAAATTGGTTGGAAATGAAAAAATCTATAATATGGATAATGATATGATTAAATGGGTAAAATGGGATGTATTTATAGGAATTTTTATAAGTTTTAAGAGGATGTTTTTAGTTGATGCATGGTAGGTTGTGGTATTATAGAAGGCAGTGGTGGTGGTATGATATAGTGATAGTGCGTTGATTGTGTTAGTATGAGAATTTTGGTTGGATGAACCTACTGGGTTGAATTTGTGTGAATATATATATCTTGTATTTTCTGTGATTTTATTTCACTCCCCACCTGAGTAAAATAACCTTTCTAACACCCAAGTCACTTGGGATACTGTGTATTTTCCACAACAACCAAGTCAATTAAGGAACACATGTATGGATACTCCCACTTACCCACTCACACTTATTGGTGTGTTATGAGGTATGAAATATATTGGTAGACCTTATGGGCTATTTTATGATGAGGAATAATATGTACTAGAAAATACTTAGGGGTATTTATTATGAGAGGTATATGATGCATTGGAAGACCCTATTGGGTATTAGATGATGAGGTATAATATATACAAGAAACATGTTGGAGAATTTGTTACAAGTCATAAATGATGTATTAGAAGACCCTATAGGGTATTAGTATGATGTAGGTCTACTGTAAGACCCTACGTGTTGTCAGTATGAAGTGATATTATTGGTACACTAACATACCTTATGAGGTGTTGATGGGATGAAATTTTTCTAATGATATTACATGGTGGGGGTTATTCATGGCAGGAGGAGGTCATGCGTTTTATATGCTTAATGTTAGCGATACACTACAGTACAAGATAGAAGATGTGAAAATGAGACATAGTGTTCTATGACATGATTTTATAAGGGATTGAGAACATGAAGTTTACTATTGTAATGGTTGGGAGGAAAAAAGTGAGTATGTGGCCTGAGGAACCCATGGAAATAAATTCATTAATATTAAATTATTATTCTGGGATGTGATATTTTGTGAGTGGTTCTTGGAGATAATGGGTTGTAGTTGACCTTATTGGTGTTTTTTGTTTTGTTTTTTATTCATTGATGCTTCAACATACTCTTCCCACATTTTCATTAGTGGTTTTTGGGTATTATCATACAGATTATACATGTTATACACACACCTATATGTATATATATAAACTATTCTATAGGTTTCCATAATGATTTTGGTTACAAGTATGGATAACTCTATATTTGGGCATGGTTTTTACAGCAGAGTCGCTTCCTAGGTGTTTTATTAGTATTTTATTTTAGTTTTTTTTTATTTTTACAACATCATTAATACATTGTGGGATTATTCTAGATCATGTTTTATTTATATTATGTTGTTGATATATGTTTTTTTGTATTTCTGGGTTTTATTAGGGTAATGACTCCCATTTAAAAATCATATACCCTTAATGATAGTTTCTAAACATGGGCCTATTGTTGGAAGGCCTCAGGGGATACTCTCATATTTACTACAGGATAAAGAGGGGTTCCTGGCGGGGCCAGTACATGAAGAAATGTTGTCAAAGATTTTTTCTAAGAGTTAAGAAGGAGGATAGAGTAAGGACTCGCTGAGTATACAAGGTTTGGTAGGGAAACATTGTCATCTGAGCTTATTATATGATGTTAAAAATAGAGACTATCTAATTTATAAGAGTGAGGGACCTTTGTGATCTAACACAAGGAAAATAAGATTTATAAACATACTGAGTGAAGTGATGGGGATTTTAGGGTAGAGACCTTGGATAGGTATTGTATTGACCTAAATTGACCCACATGGTCTTGCCTGGCTGATGGAATACTAGGACATAACAAAACCAAGAACACCACCATATGATAAGTTTGGGAATGGACTTCTGAGAAGGTATAATTAAAATAAGAGATATTTCCCTAAAGTACCTATAAAAACACACTACCATCTCTATACAGAAGTGAATAGGAATAATAAAAATAAATTAACAATTAGAGTAGAAACCATGTTGCAATAAAACATTAGTAAATAAAAAAGAGAGTGAAAAGTTAAACAAAATAAAAAGGGAAAAATAAAAACCCACCTAGAAAAGATATACCAACTAGAAAAAACTGAAAGATAAATGCTTATAGGGCCCGAATCTAGATCACTAATCCCAACCACTATACGTGTTCTATGCATTTGAGTATCCATATGATTATCCAAATTCCCCATTGACCTATCTTCCATCTGTATAAGACATGAAATGCACAGAAAATCCCATTATGTGTGACTATATACATACCCATCAGAAGAAATGAAAACTGAATAGGAGGAAATATGAGACAATATAGAGGTAGTATTCTAAAGAAAAATAGAGGGAAATGAAACCCATTACACAGTTATATATATGCTCATATAAGAAAACCAGGGGAGATAGATAGATGATCTCTATATCATATCCCAACCCAAGTTGTTGAGTATACCTATAGCTTTAGAATTTCATCATTAATGTCTATTATATCGTGTGTCTGAAGAAGTAACCACATATAGGACCCACACCTCTCCACTATACCACATAGTCGATGGGGAACAATATCCAATTAGAGGACTCATACCTCTATGAGATAAGGGGATTACAATTATAAAATAGATAGAGGACCCACACCCTTTTACATTAGGGTGGTGCCACTCAATAGGTAGAGGACCCTTTCCCTAGCCAGTTAGGGGGTTCTATTCAATAGGTAGAGGATCCATGACCTAGTCTATCAAGGGGTTCCATATAGTACGTAGAGGACCCAAGCCCTAATCTATTTTGGGTTTCTATATAGTAGGTAGGGGATCCCCACCCTAGTCCATTAGGGGTGCCACTCAGTAGGTAGAGGTGCCATTCTCTAGTCTATCAGGGGGTTCCAATTATTATGTTGAGTGCCCATGTACTTGTATATTAGGGGTTTCCACTAACATGGTATAAGACCCATGAACTAGTACACCAAAGGGAATCCATTGAGTTGGTAGAAGACCCAGGCCCCAATCTGTTAGGGGGTGCCACTCAATTGGTAGATAGAGGATTCATTATTTAGTGCATCAAGGGGTGCCACTCAAACAGGTGCGTGGAGTGTGGGGACCCATACCCTGGAACAACAGGGGGTTTTAAACTATGAACTATCTATAATTATCCTTATAGATCACTTTAATCATTAAGCAGTAACTAAAGAAGTTCTATTCTTATAACAACTTTCAACATATCTCAAAATCTGAAAATAAGGCTACCATCAAGTTCTATTTTGAAAACTTCTCAGGATAGGCTACTCACGATCCATAATATGATTCAAAAAAAGGAAGATAGATGGGAAAAAAGTTTCATAAATAATTAAATGACTTGTAAGGGGGATCACATAGTAGGTGACCTCACCTATACTCATTTCCATTTTTGTATCTATGACATGTAGCAATGACCGTGTAGTACCAGACAATGTGTAAGGGTACTATATGGAATGTCTTGGCCTCTTATAGGTGTGTTGTGTGCTCCTGAACATGATCATGCAATTTAAGCTATGTACATGTGTCTGGCTATGTCTGTTCTTGTGTAGTCCTGGAGTACATACTGGGCTACCCACATTGTTTCACATGTCATGTGGGAGTCCCACATGTAATGCGATACTAATATTCACTCAGAAACCCTAGCCTCCATTCTGAGGAGAATACATGGTGCACATTCTTCACATTACACAAATGTAGTTTAGAATTTTACAGGACTCTAGATCCATCATAAGAATCCAAAATTAAACTTTTTCTCTATTTTCCTCCAATTTACCCCCAAAATCCACTAAAAACTAGGTAATCATCACCAATCATTGATTTTCAGGATCAATTGGATATAATCGTTATTCCAAATCACCCGCATGAGGCTATAGCTCCACCTTCCACATACCGTAACTAATATGGGTCTTCCATCCATGAAGTAACACTAGTAATCTATCCTGGTCTATTTGAAAAACCCTACTCCAATCATCGGGCACACATCCCCCATGAATCCATGGGTCTAATCATGCTTGGACCTACCCAACAATGTTGAACCATAGCCCTTTTAGAGAATGGTGAAGAACACAAAAAAAAAGTTGGGGAAATACACAAGAGAAATGGTGTATGAACCATTGGCCAAACATTTTTTTTCATCAACTATGTATCAAGGTAACTAAGGATGATAAAAATTCCATAATCCAGAATAAATCGAATAGACAACTGAATAATATAAATAAACTCATGCTAAGGATCAAATTAATCCTAGATCGAAGAATAACATATATGAACATGATCAATATTTTATTCAAGGGAGGAAATTTCAATATTAAATAACTAACTCAATATTGGATCTATCTTTGGTGAGGAATTCATTCTCTAGTGATGATGATGATCCACTGTATTTTCTATCTATTGATCCACCATGATGTAATCACCATTCACCAATCTATATCAATCCAACAATGAATAATGGCGAAACCACTTCTAAATTATTTAAAGGTTTAGAATTTAACCCTATAAATTTTACATATAAGGAAAATTATATAGGAAAATAGGTTTTAAGAATTAAATGAAATTAATTAATTAATTAATTAAACCACTTGATGTACCTGCCAACGACATCCTCATATGAATGTCCAATAATGAACAACTTTAGTTCATGCTGAATGTAAAACCTATGCCCTAGACTCAACCATGGTATCTTATTTTTGATTTGAGGCTCTGTTAAGAAGATCTATTATTATTTTTAAAAAACAACACATTCTTAAAATAAAACATATTTGATATTATTTTATAAAATTTATTCCAGGATCACCTGTCCTCAGAATATTATTCTGTTTTTTATTCAATCTGAAAACATTCATTAAAATATTTAAAAGTATTGAATATAAAAAATTGAGTCTCTACATCATTACCTCCTTTAAATATTCGTGTCCTATAAATACATAAAATAAACAAAAATGTTGGGATATTGAACGTAAATCTAGATATCCCAATCCCAAGATCTCCCATGCATACTCCCATGCTTTCAAAACACAAAAACCAAGGGAATGGACCATCCTCATAAGATCATTTCTTTTTGATTCTCAATAATGTTTGGGTACTCCATGAAAGTGGCTCTATCCTTGATGTTTAGCTCACCCTAGTTAATGAATTTTGTATGATTATGCACATATCTACTCATCTATAACACATGAAATGAAACATGCACTCACACCAAATATGGGTGTAAGGCTTGGAGGTAAGCAACCTTTCCAACTGTATCCCTGATATTGAATAGATTGATGAACCTTGGGTATAGCTTTCCTCCCCAAATGAATCCCCATAATCCCCATAATAGATAGACTCTTAGGAAAACTTGGCCTCCATTATTGAACTCCAAGATCCAAATAAATTGATCTATATATCAATTATCCATGTTGTGGGTGGTACTCATTTTATCACAGATCACTTGGACATTCTTTTTCTTCACTAGTACCATATTTGGCCTGACAAGAGATGCCTCACCAATCTCAGTCTAGAATAAGGGTGACCTGAAGGGTGTCCCTTATAGGTCCTCAAAAGTTTCCATGCTAAAAGTAGAGTGATAGACATTATTACCAGAAATATATTCAAAAGGTAAGTGATCAATCCATCTCTGTATAGAGTCTAACATGGAATACATTAGTATATCCTATAACACCTGGGTTGTGCACACGATCATCCCATCCATCTAGGGGTGAAAAGATATACTCATCCACAACTAGGTCCTAAAAACCTCTAGCCATAATATCTTAAACCATGATGTGAACCATGAATCAATTTACGAGACAATCATATAGGGAACCATATGAACACATATGATCTCCCACACATACAAGAGCACCAAAATATCTACCAAAATTTTCTCCCTAACAGAATGGAACTTCACCAACTTAGTAATCCTAAAACTATCACCCAAATAGAATAATGGAATCTCACATTCCATGGAATCCCTATAATAAATTACATGGATATTCCACCCCATTTCCACTTCGATATCTCAATATTCTATAAAAACCTATCGGAATGTAGTGCTCAACCATCACCTACTGACACATGAGACACTAAGAAATGAAATTGACCATGATACTCCTCATTCCATCCTATAAAAACTACCACTAAAGTTTTATATAAATATTTACTACACCATCATATATTGTCAAAGGATAAGTGTGAAACACCCTCATCACATCCTCTCACAACTTGATCGGAACAACTTTATGTCCCTAGAAAAGTATGACATCATTCCCTTCTTTAGATAATTTATCTCGTGAATATCCAAAGGATAATAGTTCCTATTGGAACTCATAGTTGATTTATCCAAACCAATCATCCCTCATATCCTAGAGAATAGGAATAAATACCATAGAATAAAGAAAAAAATTCAGCCCTCCTCTATCAAGGTTAGCTAAAAAGAAACCAACTGCTCAGACACATACTCCAACAAATGATATTGGGAATTCATTCTAAGGAAATCTTCCATCATGTTTCTCTCCCCAATAGTATAGACTATCTCAAAGTCATAAACCTAAAATATAGAACCACTATCCCAAGTTAAGATCTCTCTATGTGAGGACATAAAAGAAACTCTAATGGTCTGAGTAAACAATAATGTGCTCTCCTAGAATATTGTTCCTCTATATCCTTATATAAAACTCTACCGCTTCCAACTCTAGATCATGAGTCATGTTGTTCTTATCATGGGGTCTCAAATTCCTAGAGCCATATATGATCATTTTTTTCCTTTGCATCAACATGCAACTGAGCCCACTCCAAAGCCATCATGATTCACTATGTACTCTATGCCCTCATTCAGTAGTCTCATAATAAGAGCACTAGTTAGTCTGAGCCTGAACTCCTCAAAGGTTCTTTGACACTACTTAGTATAGGTAAAGGGATTTTCATTCCATTTTAGGCTAGTCAAAGGTGCTGAAATCCTAGAGAATTTATCCATGAACCTCCAATAGTACCCATCCAAGCAAAGAAAACTCTGCACCTATGAAACCCTCTTGGGTGGATCCCAAGAAATATTTTTATAAATCTTTACTGGGTCTACATTGAATCCATGATCAAAAATGACATTCCCCATAAAGTGAACCTCATGGATCCAAAACTAGGAATTTCAAATGTAACCATAATGATGTTACTCTTGAAGTATGTCTGGGACCATCCTCAAGTTTTTTTTCATTCTACTTCTTTGATGAAGAGTAGATGAGTATGTCATCAATGAGGACAAGTAAAATCTGTCCATGTATGGATGGAACATATAGTTTATTAGATCCCTAAACATAACAGGGGTATTCAACACACCGAAAGGAATCCCCAATAACTCATAGTTCCTATAGTGACATCAGATTTACAACTTCAAAATACAACCTTGAAAAACCTCAAATAGTTGTAATCTCGCCTGATATTGATATTTGAGAACCATGTCATACCTAGAAATAGATCAAAGAGTTCATCATTCATTGGTAAGGGGTACTTGATCTTTATCATGACCTATTTTGGGCTTGAGAATAAAAAACAATCCCCAATCTCCCATCCATATTTTTCATGAAAAAATCCTGAGATTACATGGTTTATTCAATAGTAATGATAAAAATTTATCTCAATGATCCTTTAATTACAACCTATAATATGATAGCTAGGTAGGAACCATAAAATATTATATAGAAGAAATTGGAGTAGTCCACATGTTAAAGTCAATGTGAAACTCCATCTACCACCTCCGAGGTAGTCCTAACATATCCTTGGGGGGAATACATCTATATAATCCTCTTTTACTAAAGAACCATAAATTCATGAAGATCCCACAAAACTAAGGGAAAATCTCACCAACATATTAGTGATGGGTTGAAACTTCTTGCTCATAAGACCTACTCGCTCCACCAAGAGATCTCTGTCACCCCTAAAGGAGATTCTCATTTTGTGTATCTGAAGGCATATGAATCATATGTTGTGATGTTGGTTGTGACCATGGAGAATAATTTAATGCCCAATATGATGTCATATAGCCTTATTTTGATGACTATGGTATCCCATAATAAACTCTCCCCTAGTGATAGATTAATAATTTTAGTAGATAATCTATATCGAATAAGCGTTCCTTGTAGGAACCTAAAGCAAAAGCTGCTGGGCTAAAGAATCAACTAGAAGCTCCACCTCTCATGCCAGGAGTAAGGATATGAAGGAATGAATTATTATTGTGTCTACTTGTATAAAAGTAATATTATAAGAAACCCATGTCGTACCTCTAATCATCTCATGAGCTACCTTGTCATAAGCCTATATAGCCTATAGTTGCCCGAAAATGTGACCAATAACTACCTTTGTCTGGCATGGGCCTTCTGGTGGTAGTGGTGGTTGTAGAAGCTCATAACATTTTCCTCCACTAGTAGCTCCTCATACGGTAGCCCCACCAGCTCCACTCCTAGCTTCTCCTCCCTAGGGTCCACCCAAGCCTCACATGGGAGATCAATGATCATGGTACTGCCTCTTATACAGTTATCAATCAACTACATTATTTTCCCCTAAATATGTTAGGTCAGGAAATCATGGTCCATGTGACCTCACCTATCACATGCATATAAAATACCCACTTAGGTATGACCTAGTTCTCTAGACCCTAATGAATGAAGTCTTATAGTTTCTATAGAAAACTATTCCTCATGATTCCCATTACCAGATCCAAGTTCACGGAGCCCATTTTTCACGACCTGACCCTACCGGTCTCGAGCTGCAACTACCCCATGCCCGCCTCCGTAGGCCAGGGGATGGCGTTAAGTAACAAAGGCGTAACAGTCTTAGGGAGGACTTTTCCTAAATACCTTTACAGACACATGCATCCTACTCAATGAAGATGTGTAGAGTAAAAAGGAAATAAAATTATGGACTAAAATATCCCAAACAAAATCATGCATCGACCTCTAAAACAGAACAATAAAGTGATGAAAATTAGACTAACAAGTAAACTGAATAATAAAGGAAAAACATGAGCCCTACTAGAAAGCTACCACAACCAAACAACAGGTAAATGAAAGAAAACAACTATTGAGTCTCACACCTAGAAACTCTACTGCGACCCCGATACACAGCCCAAGCTCCTTTTCCCTCTACGCTCCACCGTAGTCACGATCGACCTGTCCGTCGTCTGCAAGGGCACACCAGGTGCAGGCAAAGCCCAAGAAGGGGTGAGTATAAAGATACTCAGTAGGATGCCACAAAATCTAGAGGGAGAAACAAAGGATGCACTAAATAGGTGAGCAGTAGACAGAACAAAGAATATTAAAGTAGTACAGTAAATAAAGTGCAACTCAACCCAATAAGAGAAAGGAAGTAGACTTGTCCAAATGCAAGGAGCTAGAAATGGAAAGCACATAGCATACCCTGCACGTCTTCTCTCCTCCTAGATGGAGAGTAAATAAACCGAAGGAGTGGGAAAAAAGTATGGTGTGTATATATATATATGCTCAACAAGAAACCTGAACAAGTGTGTAAGGGGATCTCCATATCCAAGATCAGCCCAATAAAAGTATCCAATAGTTCTAAGGATATCCATCACTGATGCCCAAATGCCCCACACGTCATAGTTGTCTCATCGCTGTACCGTACAACCAAGGGTCCCGATCCAGTAATCACGGAGTAAAGTCACTGACTAGCCTCATAGAAAAGATTTGAGTCTGAAATAAGTTGTCAGGTAACCTAATGCCCAGCCCAGCTGGAGGGTAAACCCTAAGAGGTTGTCGGGTAACCCACTGCCCAACCCAGCTGGAGGGTAAACCCTAAGGTCAACAGGTAACCCACTGCCTAGCCCCACTGGAGGGTAAACCCTATGGTAAACGGGTAACCCACTGCCCAGCCCCGTTGGAGGGTAAACCCTGATACGCCAGTGGGTAACCCACTGCCCACCCCCACTAGAGGGTAAACCCAAAATTGGTCCGATAACTCCACACTACCTGTGCCATCACTGGGTTTCACTAACACTGCTACCATGCGTTGGTTTGGAGTGCCTCAAAGGAACCTTTGAACAACACTCTTTCTTGTTTCCACATTTAATGAGATCTTTAATGAGGCTCTGCATGCCCAAATAGATTACACCGTTGTAATCCTTGTGAAAAAACATGCGAGATAGACTATTTACTCGCTTGAAATAGACTCCCAACGGGAACGTTATTCAACACTGCTTTATACGCATACGAAATCTTGTGGGGCCCACACCTTGGTCATGAAAATGGTTAGGAGAACTACTACATTGTGATTCTCTTGAAAAAACACACCAAATCAACTATTCATTCGCCCCGAACGAAAGTCTAATGAAAAAGTCGCAATACGCTGCACACAGCTTAAAAGAGAGCCTGTGGGGCCCAAGCCTTAACTCCGGCTTCAACGCCTGAAACCCCCCTCCCCCTGGAAAACTTCGTCTTGATGCAAGGGTCACAATTCCGCTGACGGTTCACAAAACGGACTCCAAATGTTCTCACGCCATCTGAAACAAGAATCTCAGGAAAAGCGCTAATACTACTTAATGTACGTGTCGCGCCACTGAGCCCCCGTCTAGGGAATTAAAAATCCACAAGACCATTTGAAAACCTCCTTCTCGATCCGAGGATCACATTTCCATAGATGTCATGAAAATCTGATACACGGTTTGAGAGTTAGAGGCGTTTTAACGCCAACAGACGGAGACAGGGTGGGCCGGACCGGTTTGGCCGGTCCACCCCTTTAGACCGGCGGTCCACAACTCGACCACCCAGACCCCCAGTCCACCGTGGCTCACGGTTCACCGCGCGGGGCACACCGCTTCACCCGAACCTAATTAAACCGATCCAGATATTTTCCATGGGACCCACGTTTCGCGGGTCCCGGTCCGCTCTCTGGGTAACGAAGACCCCGGTCTCCCGCTGCACGCCGACTGGCAAGGCCGGCTGACCCGCGCGCCTAGCCTCCTGTGTGTGCCGCCGACACTGCCTCCCACAGTTACTCACCCCCAGCCAGCCGCACCACTGCCTGATGACCCGCCGCACCGCTACCATCCCGGACCACCTGAAGAGCCGTCGCCGCCGGGACTCGCCGAACCGCCGCGTGGAGCCGCCGAGCCGCCCTGTAACCACCGGAAAATAGGGGTTTTGGCCGGAAAACTTCTTGGGGTCACTCCGGACACCCCAAAACTCGGAAATTTGATCTGAAAGAATTTTTGGAAAGCTAAAATTGATCCCTACTAAAATATGGACTTCTATTGATAATTAAGTAGCATTTCAATGCTATAAATTGAGTTCAAAAAAGATGCGGGAATTTAAAATGAAAACGCAATGACCCTACCTCGTATGGCGTAGCCCAACGCTCCACGATCGATCCGCCTTCGCCGGAATTGAAAACACCTTGCTGGGGAGGAGGTGGAGCTGAAAGTAAGGGGAGGTGAGTTTTTGTTGGGAGATTCTACCAGGGAACACAAATGGGGAAGGAGAGGATTTGTGTTTAAGTAGGAGAAAAATTAAAGAATTAAATTTTAATTAATTTTAAACACCCACCAGTAGGCCTATACCCGAACTGTAGACGGGGTCATGGTTAAGCCGTTCCTAGGGTAAAATACACATTCAGAGCATAATGGTGGTTTCAAAATTTTGATACAAGCCTCCGTTCAGAAGTTATAAAGTTCACACCCGAGGCCGCTATATTACGAAAACACCCCTGGTGGCGTTTTCACCAGAAGGTCCACGCCCGTAAAATTTACACCCCTCATAGGGTATACGACATGCTCCGGACTCAACGTTGCCATCATTTTTACCATTAGAGAAACCGTTTCGGAGTTATTCTATTTATTTGGAGTGTCTAGTGTGAACGCACTTAAAACTTAAATCCAGCAACATCAGGGCTCCGAATCACATGCTGTCCGAACGCCCTGCTCTGGAATAACACCAATTAAAAAAATTCAAAGTTTTATAGGCTCAAAACCTGGGTTCTTACACCATTAGATAACAGTCTATCTATCACTATTACTCCATATAACACTCCAATATATATGGGAATGATTAGGAATAACTCATTGGAATGAATGTCTCTAAGGACACAATTATCAAACGTCTATGCTAGTAAGTAACCATACAAAATAATTTTGAGGAAGTACCATGAAAGGCTAGTGAACCTCATGGAATACTTAGTGAATATCTTTCCTCCCTTCTACAACCCCAAAATCTTTAAAATCCAAACTGATTACAATCCCTAGGGGTAGTATTCAACATGAAACAACTATTGTAAGTCATACCATGAGAGTGATGGCTCATAATGAATATGTGTGACTAGATTCCACCAGTATACATCTGCTATGTGGAAAATAATGGCTTCCAGTGGAACCATCTGACTAGTTAGGGTTTACACAAGTCCAAAAGCATGAATTATCGACTAAAGAAAATCATCCACTACCTGGGGATCTGAATCACCATGGAACCTCAACAGAATCTAGTATAAGAAGTCATATAGTGCTCTAAGATTGAACAAATTATCATGTAACTTATCTAGTACAATTTTATTCTTGATAGGTTGGATTTTTTCTACCTATAGGCCGGGAGAATAGGTTTCATGAGACAAAACCTGAACGGTGGGCTCATCACTCGTTAGACCATGATTATGATCATAAATTGGTAACCTAGATAGATTTATTCTTGGAGGAATCATGAAAATAATAAAGAAATACCATGTTCATATGAGAATATATATATATATATATATATGGGGATCTGACTCAAGAATAACATTAAAAGGACTCAATCCTATATGATGCATGTAACAATGATCTATACAACAAATGTCATGGTATGCTGAATAGAAAAAAAGATAGTCAATGTCCTTGTGTATGGATATGTCTACCGCTACACCAAAACTGAGTTCCCTAACCTGAAATTTGATCTCAAGAAACTTTAACACTATTGGACTAAATTCATAAACAAACCTCTTAATGTAAAAAACTCAAAACAGTATCCAGTGGTTGAGCCATCTATGATAACATTCTATATTTACCTGACCCACAAGGGACCTCCAAACAAGAAGAAGACTAGGACATCAAAAAACCAAGTCAACCACTATTAACAAGGGGCTAGAACAAGAACTGATAAGACATAAATAAAATTTGAGGCCTTTCCCTAAAGTACCTATACCCACACACCCAACCATATCCATGTATAGGGGGATAAGAATAATAAAAATACATTAACATCTATAATAAAAAACATGAATGTAATAAAATGATAGGGAATACCAAATCAGTATGATTGAGTGAACAAAAGTAAAAATGGAAAAATATATTTCTACCCATATAATTTTCCCCAAATGAAAAAAAACATGAAAAGAAATGTTGAGAGAGCCTGACTCCATATCTCCATGACGGACCACCATACATAGTCTATGAATATTAACATCCCTATTCTCCTTTGAAATCTTTATCAACCAATCCATCTTATGCATAAGACATGAACCATGTGGGAAAATCCCATGAATGTGTGAGTATATTCATACCTAGTAGGATTCCCTGTAAAATGAAGAAGGAGAAATAGAGGACCTGATAGAAGTAGTTAGCTCAAACCAAAAGAAGAGGAAAAAAAGACCAATATATATATATATATATATCTTTATGAGTGTGTGTGATCATATAAGAAAACTATATGAGAGAGAGGGAATTTACATCGCACATCCCAACCCAGGTCGATGAGTTTTCCTTTAACTCCAAAAGTCCATCATCGATTCCATGCATCTCATGTGTCTAGAGAGACCACACCTCTCCAATTTACTACATAGTGGAGGGGGGAACAGACTCTATATAGATGACCCAAGTCTCTACATGATAAAAGGGTTCCACCCAGTAAATATATAGAAGATCCACACCCTAGTGTGTTTGGGGGTTCCACTCAATATATTGAGGAACCACACCATAGTTTGGAAGGAGGGTTACACTTAGTAGGTAAAGCACCCATGCCCTAGTTTTTTAAGGGGTACCACTCAGTAGTTAGTTAACCAACAATATAATTCGTTAGGGGGTAACACTTAGTAGGTAATGGAATCATGCTCTAGACCATCAGGGGGCGAAACCCAGTAGGTAGAAGAAACATTCCATATTTCATCAGGGGGTGAAACATAGTAGGTAGAGGACCCACTCCCAAGTCTGTCAGGGGGTACCACTCAGTAGGTAGATGACCCGAACCCTTGTCTATCAGGGGGTTCCTTTCAGTAGTTAGAGAACCCAATCCCTAGAATTTTTAGGGGGTCCACTCATTGGGTATATAGAGGTCCAACACCCTAATGTTTCATGGGGTGCCACTCAAAACAATAAGGGGAGTATAGGAATCTGAAACCATGGTACGTCGAGGGGGGGGGGGGGGTTATAACCTCAATATCTCTCAGATGATCCTGCCCAATCAGTACCATGGTTGAGAATATCATAAAAAGAATTGATCTCTATAAATAACACATCATATCTAAATAGAACCTATGAAGAATACCATCTTGTTCTATGTGTAAAACTACACAATATTGGATACCCACATGTGAAAGTATGAGTCAATATAAAAATTATTTGAGAGAGAGAAGTTTCATAAAGAATTACATGACATATAAGGGGGTCGCACAAAGTTTCAGCTTACATATCCTCCTAGACATGTCCTCACTAGATCATGAATCACTGACCATGTAGTAGTACACACCTTGTATCTGTCTCCCATGGCCGAGCTGTGTGCTCCTGGATGTGCTCGTTTACTTTGGACCATGTCCATGTTCTTCTTGTATCCTTACCTTTGTACTCCCAGAGTACACATTGGGTTTCTATAACTGGGTTACATAGTGTGTGGGGGATCCACAAAGTCTGTCATACTTATCTCCACCCATAAACCCTAGATTCCATATCCAGGGGACTACATGATGTGTGTTCCTCACAGTACATGTCATGTAGTTGGGAATTTTACAGAATTTTGGATCCATCATGTAGATCCTACCTCCAATATTTACTCTATAATTTAAGCCTGGTTTACCATAAAAGTACTGTAAAGAAATATGAATGATCATAGACCATCAATTTTTAGGCTCTAGTGACCATGAATAAGGAATCCGAATTACCATTATGAGGCCATAGAACCTTCTGTTGTCTTCAATAGACTCACAGGTTACAAAATCCATAAATGAAAATTGATAATACATCATTATATGTCTACAAAACATTTATCACCTCTTCATTCACATATCCACTTCCAATATTGGGGCCGATCACACTCAGTCCCACCTGACAATGTTGAACTGTGACCCAATAGGATAACGATGAAGAGTGTGAAGAATAGGTGGGCGAAATTCCCAATAAAAAAGGTTAATAATCCATTGGAAAAGATTTATTTTCCATAAATCATTGATCAAGGATATTAAGAGTGAGAAAAATGGAATAATCAAGAATAAATTGAATGAATAGTTTTATTCTATAAATGGTCTCATGCGAATGATCATATTAATCATAGACAGATAATAGAAGAAAATAACATTCCCAATATTTTAATAAAATAAAAAACTAAAATTGATGACACCTACCTAAATATTGGATTTATTATTGGTGAAAAATCAATTTTCCAATGTTGAGGATGATCCATTGCATCTCCTATCCATCGATCCACCTCGATCTAATCATTGGTCATCGTATGATCTTGATCTGCCAATGTAGGATCTGAATGATCCCATAGTTATCCAGTAAATCATGGGTTTTTTATTATAGTCTATTTATAGAGGGAAATAATTTTTATTCATTTAAATAATTAGTTAAATAAATAAAGAAATTAATCCATTTAACATACCTTCCAATAACTACATCATCTGGGAGTTTGGCAGCGACTAACATTTAGACCCGCTTCAATTAAAACCTATACTCTAGATTGACCCATGGTCTCATATTTTTGATTGGAGACTCTATTCAAGAGATAAATTATTATTTATTAAAAACTATTCTCTTGTGATATAAAATATATTTTATATTTTTTATAAAATTAAATCCTAGATCCAAAGGCCATATAATCCCACACCGTCTTCACCCCTTGATATGAAAATATTCATTAATATATTTCAATGTTTTACAAGACAGAAAATATTCTCTATAGGTGCACACATCATATTTTTTTCACTTCAATTTGAATGAGTTGATTTCAAAGGATACAAATGAATCTAATTGAATGAATTAAATTAAATTAATTAAATTATATTTTGCTTTGAAGTATGGTTCCTTCTTTTTGGTGATACTAAATTATCATCATTCACATGTGGTTCAAGTTCATGATGTTCAACAGGATGACCCAGTCGACTAGATGAGGGTAGATTTCATTGTGGTGGATAAGCTCTAGATGAAGGCACTAAGAGAGTTTTAGAATTAGGGGAATGATAAATACGATGGGAGAGTCTTTGATATTGATACATAACCCAATATGATGGAGCTTAATATCAATTTTGGTTTGATCTAACCTAGGGTTGAGTATAGGGTTCTATTGGTCTTTATTGAGATGTAGGGAGAAACACAAAAGTGGTGGATACTACACCAAGAGGACTGAAATGATACATATGTTTCATGGGATGATTTTTAGTGGTAGTTTTACACTAAGTTACTATCATAGATGGTTAAGGTAGTGAAGAGGCACATGCTACTCTCCCTTAAATAGGGGAGCTCAAGTGATTGAGATATTGGTATTAGGTTTAAGGGTACTTTTCACTTCTCCCATAATCTATATCCAAATGAAGATTCTATAGCTCATTACTTTGGGCAGACACTATTTCCAGTGATATGATATCTAGTCCCCCATTTAGGTTGTTTATATAAATAAAGGCACAAAAGAAGGATATGGTAATTGAGAGGATTTATCATCAGTTGGGATCATTTTGAGAGGGTATCCATCATGGTTCTTAGAGGAGTTAGGGTATTGGTGGTGGATCATTGGTGTTGGGGTATTCTAGTTTTAAACTAATTGGGAGTCAAACTCAATAGTATTATTCCTTCCATTTTTATACGTATTACTTTTATCATGTTCCTAACATGGTATTTGGACCCATGATATATGACTTTCGAAGGTATGCTCATTAGTTGTTTTAGTGCCTGTCCATCCTATGGGATCAACATGGTGCAATTATTCAAATTTAGATGCATCCTCAGCCACAAAAGTTCCATATTAGAAAAAGATGATGCAATATTATGTTCCACTTTGGGAAGAAAGAGCTAATATAATACATCACCAAGTTGTACCTCTCCCATAGGGACCTATGGATGAGTACGATTGGGGAGGTGATTGTGAGAACTGAGGCAAAGGATCCAAATTTGAAAAAATTCTAATTATGGATGGGCCCACTCCAGTGAGAGAAAACATCATTTTATGTACCATTTTCTATGATTAGATATTCTTTTTTTTTAATTTTTTGACTCCAGTGTGTCACTTTCCTTTTTTACACTCAACTTAGTGTATACCTTAGGACTCAAGGTGGAGATGATTCCAATGCCGCTAGTGTTGACTATTCTAGTTAATGTAAGATGAGTCTATATGACATTTTATGGGGTTATGAGAAGATGATGGGGATATACAAGTCATCTAAGGATTTCATTCTTCATTATATAAAACCTTAAATGACTCTACTTTTCCATTGTAAGACGTTGGAATATTTGAAAGAATATTTTTAGATCCAGAAAATGAGTATGTATGAGATTACAAGGGCCAGAGAGTCTCAGTTTTGATATATTAAAAATATTAAATATATTATTTCACATGTGTAAATATTATTTTAATATTTGGTTTCCCTATATTTTAGGATCTTAGATGGGAAATTCGAGATAAAAGGTTATTTTAGAACCTAGGGTTTACCCTAGGTGTGATATAAAGTTGGTTGGCATTGGACATTCAGTTGTGGTGACAGTTAGTGGTTAAGTTAATAGAACGAATAAATTAATTAATTTAATAAAACTATAAATAATAATAATATATAAATACACCATTATGATGTTTTTATAGGGTAAGTTGTAAAACCTTGGGAGAATTATGTAAGAGGAGGAGTTGTTCTTTATTGGGGGATTGAGATTGGAGAATGAAAATGAATGAATTGGGGTGAATCATAAGGCCAATGATGAATGTATTGGATCATCATATCATTTTCTAGTAGATAAACTCTTCACTAAATATATATATATAATTCTACTATAGAGATCATTATTTTTGGTTTCTACCCTTTGACTAATAGTTCAGTATGGATTTAGTTATATGCTTTCATTTTGATGCTGATAGCCTTTATTCACATGATCCCGAATATGAATTTTGTTTTTTAGCCAGTTTATATTTGTTAAATCTTGACTTCCCCACAAGTTTCCGATTTTCTATAATTTTTTGAAAATACCACTTTGGATGATGATGGATTCACCTCATTATTGTGCTCCCCCTTCTATCTTCATGTTCATCACAATTGGCCAATAAGGACATAATTCAACATTACTGGGGTGGGTTTGATCATGATGAAACACTTAGATTCATGGAGGATGTGTGAATGATGAATGAATTGGTTATTTTTAAGAGGATTGAGGTTTTTTGGGGGATGTGGGTCATTTCTTTGTGGATTTCAGAGCCAGAGTGGTAGAAGACGCACAACATAATACTTTGCGGGTAATCAGAGTTCCAATTTACATCCTTTGGAGGATGGAAATAGATAGATGGTGTTGTGTCAAATGATTTTCAAAGACTTAGGTTGTTAAAAAAACACAAATATGGAAGAGATAACTGATTGAGAATCCTTGTGATGAAACACAGTTTGTGGAACATTTTTGACTACAAACCTTGAATCTCATAGAAATACACATTGTGTAGTCTCTTAGGTATAAAGTCTACGGTTTCAGGTAAAGATAAAAATTGTAGACTATGTGAACCGATGACGGTGAATGCACGTGTACTACATAAGTACACAGGTAAAAACATGTCTGGAAACATGGGCATGATCCGATTACATGGGCATAACCACATACTTGGAAACAACTAGGGTACCTAGAAATGATCAGTGGGCACAGGCATGAGCCGAGGTAGAAGAAAATGGAAAAGACCTAGAACATGAGCATGACTAGAGTTCTTGGGCATGAATGTGTTTTTAGAGATGACCAGGTTACCTGGACAAGGCCAGTGAATGGACATGGCTGACCCTGTGAGATAGAGTCACACCATGTACCACATGTACACAACATGTATCCCCATATGGCCAATGAAGTTGTTTACATATGATGATACAAATAGGTGTTTAAGAGATGTTACACATAGTGTTACCATAAGTACACACTGTGTTCCTCCCCGAAGACGTTCCACCTTCCATCCATCCTTCTTTGAGAGTCTCATTTTGGCCCGTGAGTAGTCTATTTAGATTTTTTTCTATGTGGAATGATATGGTAGCTTTCATGGTTGATTTCAAGATACAATGCGAGGTGTTTAAATCATGAATCTAATTCCAGCGATGCTTGAATGGTGATAGTGATAAAGATGGATCATTGGAGAGATGTCCATGCTGGAAACCCCCAATCACATTAAGGAATAGGAATCAATATTCATCAAATATGATGAGTGGTACCCCTTACTAAAAAGGGCTTGGGTTTTCTATTTATCGAGTGGCACCCCCTAACACACCAGGTCACGTGTACTCCTCTTCCAAATCACTTTTTTCATTTTCTGAATAAACCACTTTTTGGAAAAGTGGGAACCTCACAATCAAATTCACACATACCAAAACCAGTGGAAAGGCAGATTAATGTAAACAGTAGATTACAAAGTAACAGAATTGAAAATAAAGGGGAACATGCAGTGTGCAGTCGCCTTGAGACCACCGTAAAAGTAAAGTGAAAATCATCAAACCACAAACCACCATTCACGATTCAAAATTCAAAATGAAACTTTAAATAGCTTTCAAACAGGTCATTGTTACTAGCACCTCGGTAAGCAAAACATCTCGAACCATGCGAGTAGCAGGAACCTCGAGCCGAATCGGAATGCCCCTCTTGTGACTACCTCCATAGAGTTACCATCACAAATTTCAGCCATCATTAGGACCTCCAGAACAAAATCACTTCGTTATTACCAATGAAGAACCAAAATCACCATGAACAGAAGTATGAAAATGGAAAACCATTGCTGAAGGGACTCAAAAAGCAAGAAGACAACCATAGACGTGCCTCCTGGAACACCCACCGCTCACACGAACACATCCCAAAACCTCCACGGAATCCATCTCACCTAACCGACCTGGAAAGGGGTAATGATCCTAGAAGCCAGAGCAGCATGAGAGTAGATGTGGAAACCATAAAACCTTCGAAATGAGAGGGGGGAAACCTGAGGTCTTTGTTGTTACCGATGGGAGTGAAACAAGAATCTCCCCCGAACCAGCAAACAGAATATCTGAAAAATTTATCCCAACTGAACTAGAATGAACAATGGGAATAAGAAATAACAACTTCAACAGTGCCCCAGTAGGAGGGAATTCTACACCAGCCACACCCCCTGGAACAGCGTTAGCTTCTCAAACATCACCTCCCAAAACATCAGTAAAAAACACTGCAACAGGCCGACATGGCGTGGAAGTGAAGAATCGAAAGCCAGGGCAGAGTTTGAAGAGAACTAGGCATCGACAACGAGCCATGACCTTCAATAGGACCCCCATATTTTTCCATCAGAAACACCACCAAGAAGCCTCACACTCGACGAATGAATAACCAGCAAACGAAGCCGCAGTGAATAACCCGTCACATCCAAACAAAAACGAGACCAATAGGAGTTAAATCACACCAAAATCAAAGAGGAAAAGATGAAAAACAACAAAAAAACCTGAGGGGTGAGACCGAAATAAGAATCAACAAAGAGGAAACCCAATAAATCTGTGGACGTCGAGGTGGAGAAGGCGAGAAGGCGAGAAGGGATGGAACCCTAAAACGCCGAGGAGAGAGCACCGTCTGAGAAGGGGCTCATCACATGTACTTTATATTTTTATTAGAACCTCCCTGATGCACTAGGGAGTAGGTCCTATATCTATTTAGTGACACCTAATCACACACCATGGTGAAAGTCCTCTATGTACAGAGTTTCACCCCTCTCCCACAATGTACCAAGGCCTGGGTCCTTTATCTACCGACTGGTACCCCCTGATACACTAGGGTGCAAGTCCTCTATCAAAAAAGTGGTACCCCTATCATTTTAGATCATAATACCTTTAATAGTGATAGTAACCCCTTGGGTTGTGGGGTGTAGTAGCAATGGGTGCGCCCTCTACAAGGATTTTTTATGGATACATGAGGTATTGGGAATTGAAGATGGAACTTTGAATGTACATGCTAATTCATTATTCTTAGTGGTGATTTGGTGATAAATATATAATTTCTCTATCATATGGGTTTCGTTATGAGAATATTTTTTGGTTTTCGATACCCTCTTATTATGTGTTGAGATGAATTATATTGTATCTTTCATTATATTCATCTGTTTTTATCCAGGCATCCTACCAGATATGTTTTTACAATCCCATTCATGGGATTTCCCTATATGCAGCCTATCTTATAGAGATGTAAAACCGATTAATAGTAATATCAATATACTATAGAGATACATGGGTCTATTGACTATTTTTAGTGGGTGGAATTATAGATCTTGGGTTGGGATCCCTTTAGCATTCTATTTTCCAGTTTTTATCAGGTTAGGACCTCATTTATGTTTAAGAATGTATCTTGTCCATTTATGATTTTGATTTATATTTTCATACTATGATTAATTATCTAGAGATTATTTCATTCATAGTCATAATATATATTTTTATGTCTTTTATAGTTCATCAACACTTTTTTTCATGGGGATGGTAAAGTGATTGAGTATAGGTATAATAGGATAAGGCCACATATTTTAGTTTATTTCTTATCTAAACTTTTCTCTAGACATTAGCCTATTGTAAGAGGGCGTGGGGTGTCACAATATAAGTTTCACCTTCCAGGTAGTCTCCAGTGGGTTTGGTCAAGATAGAGTGGCATCAAAGGTGGTTCATCATCATGTTGGTGTTTGGGGTTGGATCCATGATGGGGATTGGTTTGGGGTCTTAGGGAAATGGTTTTTGAGTTTCTCGTGTGTGAGTATTAGTAAAAGGAACCAAGTAATTTTACAACAGTTAACATATCCATTATATAATACTTTGAATACTTGTTTTTTGACATTTCACACTGAGACATCAATTGCTGAGAATAAATGGTACATGAATCATATAGGATTTGTTATATTCAAATTACTTCTTGAGTTAGCTCCCCAAATATTCTCTTTGACCAAGGTATGGATTTATAATTTTCAAGATGACTTTCCAATTATAACATGCTAGGATTTTGAGACAGTGTCGCGCTGATTAATATTTGAGCAATAAGGGATCAATCTAGGGAACAAAACATGGGTTGTTTTCTTCAGGTAAGAACATAGTATTGAATCAACCTATTGAGAAATGTATAGATCCTCCTCTAGTGGTACATGGAGATAATCATTTTCATGATGAGTATAAGATTGCTCCATCATGACAGGACAATAGTGTGCAATGTCTTAACACACTATCTGAGTATGATCAGAAGATACCAATTAGGTTTTATAGTGAGTTAAAGCCTTAGGATGTGGAAGATTGGATCAAGGAAGTTGTATAGTTATTAAACATTTTTCAAACCCCTAACTGACTAGAAAGATTCATTCATAACCCATCATATTCATGGATCATTAATTGGATATGGTGGTTCCAACAGATGAAATAATTGTGCTGAGTTTGCATCATGACTTGTGGATTTAGATATGAAAGAGGCTTCATGGTGATATAAACTCTTTTATTGGTTGGTAGAAGACTATATAAATCCTATGGTGTTAGTGACATACTTGATAAGGGACCCACTTGATGGTGGTCCTTATAGTTTTTCTTCTTAAAGGTGACATTGGGTGTTAGCCAAACTGATGTGGTGGTGATGTTTTATGTGACTTCTGATATGCATGAAAGAGGGACACTTCCCCCCACCCAGAGGCATTTTTGTGATGCTACTTAAAACTAGGAGGGCGAGTAAGTGATACCAAAAGAGGATAGTTTTGAGGTGTAGTAGATGTGTTCCTTTTAATTGTATGTTTGAGTTCATTCAATTATTCTTTAGTGTCAACGAAATACCTAGTCGTGGATAACAAATAGAAAGGGGAAAGTATAACTTCAGGGCATATGATCTTGTGTTCAGGAGGCTTCAACTATATTTTTATGTATGACATATGTCATCTCATCTCTAGTTATAGTTTTAGTATGTATACATGATCCACACGATCCAAATTTCTTTATAAATTTCTCTTGTTTGAGACCTAGTGATACCAATGGAGCCCTTATTTCTTGACCCTTTTTATTGGAAGTTGTTATAGAGGTGGATCGATGATCACACACCGACCAATGGTGTGAAATTACTATAGGAGGATATATTTCCTCAAATGTAATCTTTCCATCACTTTAAATGATGCCCTAAATTTTTTTCTTTAGTATGACTTGGTTGGCCACTTCTCATGCCCTGTTGACAACTTCTAGTGAGGGTTACTGTGAATACAAGTTTGTGGGAAATAATTTACCTTCATTGATAAGAATAAGTCCCAAGAAGATTAGGATGATATTGTGTGATGTAGGATACAATTGATTCCATATTAGTTGAATTGTATGACCCTTTCTGTAGTGGATACTATGATATTTTAGTTCCAATGATGTTGGAGAGGTATGAGGATGCCTTCCCTGAGGATGTTATAGTTTTGAATCCCCATTAAGAGTCTATTTTTAGCATGGAATTTCACATGGGATAGACCGATTCCTTTGAAAAAATATCCGAAAACCCCATGTTTCTATTAGAGTCTGAGGTGCGATGGGAGGCATCTATAGACTAGGGGCGTGTATGGTCCATTTTGTTCATCTGGTAAGCCCAATTTTATTCACCTTGGAGGAAAATGAGAGCTTGAGGTTAGTTTTGGATTGATGTCACTTGAATCAAGTGACTATTTAGAGGTAGTATCCACCCCCATGAACTGATGAATTTTTCTTCCATTGGTTAGAGGAGTAGTGGTTTTAGGAGTTTGAAATTTTTTAGGGTTATCACCATCTCTGAGTACGTTAGTAGGATATACTGAGTGTGGATTCCTAGGGAATATATAATTTATTTGAGTTAAATCAGATACCCTTTGGTGTGTTGGATTCCCCAATATAGTTTTTTGTACTTATATATCATATACCTTTCCCTTCATAGATAATTTCATGGTATTCTGATTCGCTGGAATCCTTTTGTACTGAACATTAATGTTAGAACATGAAATTTTCTTAAGGATTGTTTATGACATGATTTTTGAGTAACCTTTTTACATGGAGCTCTCATGGAGTTAGTTCTGGATTTGATAGGTTCACTTTATAGGGATATTTCTTATCCGACATGGGAATGAGGGTGGAACAAACAATAGTTGAGGATGTGATATCTTGAGAGTCAGTCAAAGGGGTGTCCATGACAAAAATACTCCCCTGGATTATTTTCCATCCTCTGTGGTTGAACAAGGTGAAATATTAGTCAGACAATATTCAGTTGACCCTTAAAGAAGAGGTTAGTTCAACATATCTCTAGTGAATGTGTGTTACACCACCAATTTTATAGGTTTTTAGGGAAGATTATATTGGATATACCTAATGTGATATTTTTCATGACTAAATATCCACCAGAAATGATCTTTGTTGATTTTCTAAAGGTGGGGTGCACGTCATCCTTGATCGAGGACCAACAATGACACCAGTCATGCATGGAATTACATCCTAAGGAGGTCGTTTACCTTGGTATTACATTAAGGATAGGTCAGTATGTATCATTATCCTTTGGAAATGGTTTGGGTATCCAAGGATGTTATAGAATTTTTTTGAGTGACCTCTTGATTTATCTATTATTAGTAGGTGAAGGATAAAGTGTCTTGATGGAAGTGGAAATTGGATGTTCTATTTGTGGCTTATGTAATGGAGGTTCCATGATCAATGTGTGGTGACGATTCTATCTGGGTGATCGTAAATTGACAAACCACATTTTCCCAATTCATAGCCATCCTGTAGTTGATCTTAGTGGATAGTTTGGGGAACTTGTGTGTGAAATAGGTAGTCTGGATTCATGGTATTCCCCCAATGATCATTTTAGACTGTGATGATCACTTTAATTAATAATTATGAAAAGTTTTTGGTTGGAATTTTGGAGTCAGTATCCATTAAGAAAGGTGTTACTACACCAGAAAGATGGCTAGGTATTGAGGACTTCTTAGGTTTTGGAGAACATTATTTGGGTTTTAATCATTATTTTGGGCTATAGCTTGGAGGATCATCTACCATCATGTGGATTTTCCAAATAAAAAAATTTAACACTCTACCATCTTTGTAGTTATATTTTAATACATGTATGCGATGCCAGGTAGGACACTAATATACTGGTAAGATCCAGTGGGACACAATGCTAGTAGGCCTAGATTAAGTGAGAACGATGGTTTTTGAAGGTGTTGTTCATCTAGGGGTGAATGAGGGGTATCTAAAACCATCATAAGTCATTTTTAGACATACGACTGAGGATTCTAGAGTCTAATAAGGAGATCTTATGTTTTAAGAGATCTCACCACATAAAGTTTTTTAAATATTTAGCAGATGTGGAAGGGTATATTTGAGGGTCATGGGCCCTTTTTCCAGTAAATGTGTTGGATTAGTGAGGTTTCGTACAACTTATTCCTATAAACACTATTGGACATGGTGCATGATATATTCTACGCATCACCAATGTGGATATATAGGAATTAATTTTTTTATGATTTTGACCTAGGTGTGATGGACATAAATGGTGGAGCTACATTTTCAAGGATCATGGTGTAGTTCTGGTAGTGGAAGACGATTAATGGGAATTTTTTTTCCTTGGGAGTGATCAATTGATAACACAATAACATTAAGAAGGGATTACGTGTATGAGAGACCAAAATGAGAGATCAATATCCCCACTTGTGTTTTTTTTCACTTTTTTGGATGAAGACGACGAAGGTGGGGAGAATGCAATGACTTATTTTCCTTTTAAGATGTTGTAACATTTTAATGAATGTTTTCAAATCCATGAGTTGACACTTTATGATAATCTGGGGGATTATATATATTTAAAATATTAAATATATAATATCATGCACATACATATTTTGGGAATAAATGGGTTTCCCATTGTTTGGGACCTAATATTGGATCTTTGAGACCATTGATGAAAATAGGATGTAGGGTTTATTGTAAACATGATATAAATTTGGTCAGTGCCTGTAATGAACCAGACCAGAATATCCCAGAGTTCGTGCCTTACTTTATTACATTGGCTTAAGATATAAGTGTCTGATATCCCAAAGTACTGAATAGTTAAGTAGTCTTGGTAAACTAGATACATACATGAAATTCACTTTATAATTTAAAAAATAAAATATAAAAATAATTATATTCAAGCATTTCATTAACCCCCTTAGTGTAACCATGTATATAAAACTCAAAATATGTATTCATATCCAGGGGAAAAATTAAAAATAAGAAATGGGTGAGCTCAAATGCTCAGTAAGGATATACATACAATCGTAGATATCATAAATAAACATAAATAATAAGGCAATGTGAATAGTCATTAATACATAATCAAGAATATAATATGGCATGAATAAAAATAATGAAATAACTCCAAATAAATAATCACATGAGAAAGATAATTAACCATGGGTATTATACTAGTTGAATAATCATTTATAATTTCAATAAATAATCTCACAAAGAGGTAATTCATTATTTAGGAATCATAAAAAAATACTTTCAAGGCCCCAACCAAGACATCATACGTAATTGGGTAATACATTAGCCATATCCAAAACTATTTTGTATAATCAGACCCACTGATGCATCAAGGGGCTATATTAAGCCCCTCAAAATACTTACTAAGGGTAATGCATTCCTCTTATGAAAGGGGTAAAACATAGTCAATATAAACATTCGTATTACTAATAGAATTAAAAATGTGAATACTTTAACCATAAAACAAGAATGACATCAAAATAGCACTTCTATAGTAATAATAAATCATAATCCATTCAATGAAATATTCTAAATTATATCATAAGAGGTCAACCTCAATTAATCATAATATACAATAGTGGATGTTGACATAGATGAAAATACTCTAATAAAATAATTTATTTTTTTAGAGAAATACCCTTTTTTTACTTTGAAATAATTTATTTGAAAATCCTTACAACTATAAATGAAAACCAATTATTTGAAAAGAACCCTATAAACTTCTAAAGGGATCTTCAAAATGTTAATGTGTCAAGAGGACATCCACATCACATAAGTTAAAGAAATTCCTTCCATAGAAAAAGTCACAAAGTAATATATTTGTAAAAGACCAAAGGTTCATTTAAAAATATTTTATTAAAATTAAATCATGGGTAAAAATAATGTAAATATTCATAGGATTATAGTAAAAAAAAATTGATTTTTTTAATAAAATAATGACATGGGAGAAAAATGTTCCTAGTGTAGACTTAAACTAAAACAATCCCAAATAATAATGAGATTGTGAAATAACCCTTACATTTCTCTTACCTTTAGTTGAACATGATTTAACACACTATATAATGGTTCAAATAATGTTATTAATTTATAATAAAACCATATCAATATTTATGATATGATATATGATCATTTTATATCATTTTGTTAATAATACTTCATTATTACACTTGTTTCGGGTGTTAACTACTTCATTTTCCATTGCATGTTTGGTCATGTAAGTCCTATTTATTAGAAATATGATATATTTTTAACCTCCAGAATGATATTAAGTTCATATATATAATATTAATTCATTATATGCATTTATAATCATTCTTTAATGGTTAAAACAGAAAATGAATCACATAGTTTTGTGGAGACGGTACGCTGTACGTACACACGAGCGACCATATCATTACCTTAATGGTTAATGGGTAAATAATTGGACGGTATTTAAATGATTAAGAATCAATATTATGTCATAAGTAGAATATATATCCATTATTTCCATCATTGTTCCCATATAAGTAAATTAGTGATGAAAAACAAATTACACCATGGTATAGAGACAATAAGTCGTACATATGCATACACAATGATATTGTATTTTATATGATGAATAAGAGGTATAATATGGTTGTAACATAGTCATAATAACATCCCATAATATATATTATAATATATTTATTAATTTATTATTTAAACAACACATGAAGAGGAATTAGAATAGGAAGATGACAAGAATGTGTTGGTAAAAACGGTTAGCTCTTCTTTAATGAACTTCCTTTGGATATATTCTTAAGGGATATAGGGTTAGAATTTTTGGAAGACCAGGATATCCATAACATGGATTGGAATATTGGAGGTGAAATTAGTTTTTTTTTGATCGAGATAGAAGGCTAAATTTGGTTCGAGTATGTGAGGGAGGAGGTGCGATTTTATAATTTAGGTGACAGAAACTTTCATAAATCCTCAAAATATTAAAATATAATAAGTATATTCTAGAGATAAAAACATAAAAATGTCCTATAAATTAATATATCAATAAATTTTAGACCATATATTACCCCATTTTTATTATTTAGCAATTTTTATTCTTAATTATTATTGTCAAATTTGATTCTATTCATTTAATTTGACTTCAAATACATCCATATAATGTGGTAATTCAAATATAATGATTTAAGACATATCCAATATATCCTATAAATTTATAAAATTAACTATACACATTAATACATCCCAAATATATCAAAACTAATTCTTTTAAAATAGTTATTTTATTTTTCTTTTAATTAAATAAATACAATATTTAGTATTATGGAATAATTCAAGGTAAATATATAATTTAAAAAAAACTAAAAATAAATTTCTATAATGAATATAATTTATTTAGGATAAAAATATAAATTTATGTTCAATCATATCTTCATTTTTTTAATGATGTGGAAACATAAATGATATTAAATACAAAAAGAGTTACACGTTGCAATTATCTTTGATTTAATTAATATATAAATTATTTTCATGGAAAAGTGTCCATTAAACATGTAAAATTCTATATTAATATGTTAAAGGTAGAATCAGATTCATCCAATAGATTTTGGAAAAGTTTATGTCATTTATATACCCATATATTTTGATTTTAACCCTTCAACTCTTAGCATGGAAACTTCACTTTTTTACTCTTTAAGGGTAAATATAGTTACTATAAAATGAAAAAAATCATAAATTAGTAAAGGATAATAATTTAATACTTATCCAAATATGTTTTCCTATGTGTATATTTTTATTAATGTTATATCATTTTAAAAAGTTTTATTTATTTTAATGTATCATTAATGTAAATTTTGACACTATTCAATTATTGACTTTCTAAAAAATATAAACACATGGTATCTTTGAAAAAAACCTTTTAAAATATAATCAATGTTTATAGGGAATGTATAAAATTTGTTTATATCATTAATTATATAAAATTATATTTATTTTAATATTTTTAATAACATTTATTTGATATGTCCATTAATTAAACAATTAATGCATTCCCATTATGAAAGCCTTTAATTTAATTATTCCTTCATTAAAAATTAAAAATAAATTATCAATACAATGATAACAAATTAATATTTGAAATTAATATTTATATTTGAATATATTTTCTTAATAACCACATATAAGAATGCAATACTTATTAAAAACATGTGTATGGCATATTTTACTTTCCTTAGAATAAAATACTATAAAAGTATGAAAGTCACCTAAGTTTCTCCAAGAGCACATAAAACCATCCAAAGTATGATTTTAGTTGATAATATCTCATCTGATAATTTTTTTACAAGTGTTAGGTAAAATTTATAATTGTTATAATATTTTTTTACCCTTATTTTTCTCAATTTACCTTTAACCGTGTTAAATAAACAATTACTAAAGTTACTATTCATAATGTTAAAAAATGAAACTATTTAAATAATTTGGAAACACTTAATCCAAATATGGGATCCATTTTTTGAAATTAAAAATAGTGATTTTCCAGTAATTAATTTAAAATTCACCCCATTGACAGAATGAGAAAAGGAGTTTTTAAAATGAAAATGTTGAAAAGATTGAAATTTTTTTATATCCAAATTCATTATAAAATTAATTAAAATAATATAAATGGATTAAATGTTAAAAAGTTATCTTATTATAACTCAAAACAAATTTAAAATATAATTTAACACTATAAATTATTTATTTAAAAAGCTGTTTTTAATTAAATTTTTGTATTTTTTCACTATTCATCAAAACATGAAACTTATCATAAATATATAAAAAATTTAACCATGTCAGTTTTAATATTTCTATATAAAATAATATGTTTATCTTTTCAAATATAATTTATAATAGTTTCAGAAAATATATTTCAAATAAGTGCGCCATCAAAAGGCGTCAAAACTGCCTTTATAAAAATATTGTTTTTATGCGTAAAAATTGGATTTATTTTTATGCCATGTCTAGAAAACACATAATATAAATGTTAAAAATTTTATAGAATATATTATAAATAAATTTATTTAATAACATTCACTGATATTAATTAATTTATACAATTAGGATAAAAAAGAATAGTTTTTATAAAAACATTTCATTTATTATTAAATTTGTTTTTATATTTATTGTTAATTAATTAGATACCAATGAATTCAATAATATATTTTCATAAGTTATTTAACCTTATTAATAAACAAAAATTTAATGGCTAGGATATAAATTAATTTTAATTTATAATATTAATAGTATATCATGGGTGGTTTAAGCTTGGTGTTGCATGAGATGTAAGCTCTT
Source organism: Viscum album (assembly GCA_963277665.1). Taxonomy (NCBI): domain Eukaryota; kingdom Viridiplantae; phylum Streptophyta; class Magnoliopsida; order Santalales; family Viscaceae; genus Viscum; species Viscum album. Next base: position 1,325,613,564 of record OY728127.1, on the reverse strand, counting down.
GAAAGGATTATCTTTAAAAAGATACATACCATAAAATCATGGAGTTTTAATTTCCCCCCTCCTAAAATAAATTTTATCCTCAAAATTTTAAATTTCAATTAAAAAAATCAAAGGTTGATACTTTAAAATAAATTTTTGGGAAACCCACATCAGAAATTGGGTTCATGAAACATGCTCTTAATAAGAGGGAAATGGATATGCGAAGGTCACCAAAAATTAGAATTTAGAATAGAAAATCAATAGTGGAAAGAGAAAACATGGACATGGAAGAGAAATCTAACTGTCATGTTCATATAGATATTCATAAATAACATGGCCATCAGAAAGACAACCATCACAAAACCATAAATTTGTGATGGGTTAAAGTGGTAATTGATTTCTTGGTAAGAAAATTAGATATATAGAATTTTTTGTTCTAAATTCAATTCCTAGAGTTGATGGATTATATTAATATCTATATAATCACTCAATATAAATTAATTAATTTAATCCCATGTTATAATTTCATCCTTTTTTTGATTTGGCCTATTTACACTTCCCTTTTTAAACCATTATATGGGTATTCAAGAAGAATTTTATGCCTGAATCACCTTTATCAAAATATCCATACGTCTTTCCTTCAATATATAAATATTTATCAGAACGGAAATTGTTAGAAAAAGTTATCCAATATGATAAATCATACTTTAACCTCAAACAATAATATTTGAAGTTCAACATAATCTATTACATAAGTACTTAAACTTAAGACTCATCTAAAATACTTCTATCCAAATTCAAAGTCTAGATATTTATAAGTAATGACACTAAATTATAAAAATAAATCATAACATTAGATTTTTATGAAAACTTAAGGTAGACCATATTGTAACAAAAAATATATATTAATACCTTAATCACATTTAAACCTTATAGAAAATGTTCATGCTTCCAAATCATTAAAGAATAAGTACTGTAGTATAATCCTTATATATCTTATGATTCTTATAACTAGAAAAAAATACTTAAATTATTCCACTTTTACTATAGTAATATAATAATATTGTAATTGATCCCTATTATTCTTCTAAGATATATTTCTTTGAGTTGTGGGACATTCATGCGTGTAGTGACTCATCACCTTACCGTTGAAAAATGTCACATTTAAAAATTATTCCTTCCCCTCATAACATTTCTCTTCACACTTATAACAAACTACCATTCCCTTTAAGAAATTATTAGTGTGTTTCTTCCAAAAATTATCAAATCTACGAAAATAATTCTTTCCATTTATTCTTCTCTTACTCCACTATTATCTTATTCTCTTATATTCCCTTAAAGACACAAGACATAAGGAATTATTTATCTATCTTGATTGCACTTGAGACTATATCTTTAGATGATTAGAAAGTTTGGGAGACCAATGCCTTTAAGATGAATGACTTTAAACCATAAAATAAAAGATCAATATTACTCCTTGGGTTATGTATGCAGTCTGTATCATTCTTTTATAACCTGGTAATGTTTTTTTCATACTTAGAAACATTCTCAACCTCCATTTTCCTCAGTCTCAAAAATTACCTCCCCATATATGCTCATTATTCATGAGGAAAATATTTTTCTAAGAAAAGATCCTTAGAATACTTCCATTACATGTTTTCTATTTTCTCATCCTCTTTAGTGTTTTGGATACATGACCAAGATTGATCAAAATCTCCTGAATGATAATAAACTACCATGAAAACTGTCATGACCCATCCTCGGGGCCCATGCCATGACTACCCCAAGCCCGCCTTCCATAGGCCAGGGGATGGAGACTAGCACCAAAGGCGTATCACCGTTAAAAAGGGAAGGTATTTCCTTTAAAGCTGTAACACACACAGTCTGAACAAAAGCAGTTGAAGCAACAAGTACTAATATAGAAAATATAAGTGTGCTGAAAGTAAGTGGCACAGTATACAAACCCAACTGAACAACAAGTACAAGTACATGAAAAAAGGAAAACAGCTCCTGGATCGTCCAATGGGGAATCCTACCTGAAGGGTAGGTACAGAACTCGAACAACCCATCCCTAAGGTAAGTCTCATTTAGTCTAGCTCTAAGTAGCCTCCCGTCCATCACCCTCAGCCTCAATCACTACCGACCATCGTCTCCATAGAAAAAAACAAGGTGAGGGCGAAGCCCAGGCAGAGGCGAGTATAAAAATACTCAGTAGGGGACCCCGAGACCCCCGAAGGTCTCCCAGAATCCACTAAGCATAAACCAAAGAAAAAAGATACAATCACAAAGTATCAACCAACCCTACTTAGGTATATGCCCATAGATATACCTAAGTTACCCGTCATAGTCTGACTCCAACTATCGATCCCAAGCACAACCCACTCCACAAAGGAAGTAAAGTCAATCACGTCGATGATAATGATTGAAATACAAGACTCATCTCACATAGGTATACAACACATTAAGAGGGGTAGAGATGATTAGATGTAGCCTCTGAATCATATCCTTTGTCGAACCCACGTAGGATCCTGGAACAGTATCAGCGCTATTGAACCCACATATGATCCTGGTACAGAAGACTTCACTATCGAACCCACGTAGGATCCTGGTACAGAAGTCACTATTGTCAAACACACAGAGGATCCCAGTAAAGAAGTCATCACTGTCTAACCCATAGAGGATCCTGGTACAGTATCATCATTGTCGAACCCGCAACGGATCCTAGTATAGTATCGTCCCTATTGAACCCATGGATGATCCTGTCATCTCAGTCGCAGCTAGCCCTAGGGTTCCCACACACAACACGCTCGATTCCGGGAGGGTCCGCTCCCCGAGCCAAGTTTCGATACATCAAATACCACGAAGTCTTGAGTCGATGTATCTCATATTTCCATCTCATCATAAGGATACCAATGCGACAGACAACACATCAATCAGACGCCCGGTCTGAGAGTTATTGGAATTTCCATTCTAGGGGCCTGGTTGGTTTTTTGGCTCAAACCAACCTGAACATACCCCAACTGCATCCAAATATCAAGTGGGGCATGACAATAGAATCGTCTCTCTCCAAGAATTCTGTCACCTAGGAGGTACATCAATCGGACACTCGTAGCCCTAGATGTGGGATAAAAGGTGTAAACGGCCATAGCGGGTCAGAGTCCGGTCCGACCCAGTCAGCCTGACCCGGTCTGAACCGAGGTCTGACCCGGTCCACGGTCTGCCCCAGTCTGAGGAAGAGACCTGAACTGAGGGTACGACTCAGCCTGAAGAGATGACCCGACCCTAAGGCGGCCCGGCCGTGGGAGGTCCTGCTGAGGGCGGCCCGGTTGAGGGCGACCGTGCTGAGGGGCGGCCTGGCTGTGGCGGCCCGGCCCATGGCGGCTCGGCCGGCCCCACGAGGGATGGGGGTGCCCCGCCCCTCCCCGGTTTGTCTAATATAACCGGTGCGCTGCGCCGGTTCAGGGGATGCATGACCCGGCTGGTCCCGCTCGTCTGGCTCCACGATGGTCATCCTGGCCAACTGCCACCGCTCCTCCACCATGACGTGACGACACTGCGGTCCTCCTCCTCTCCGTGTGACACAATGGCACCACGTCTCCACCACCACGACCCGACCTAGCCGCGGCCTTCGGCTTCATCGCGCGGCACGACGACGCCGCACCTCCTCTGCCGCAGCCCGGTTTGTCCATGGCCCGCGGCTCCTCTGCACGGCACGACGGTGTCGCGCCTTTTTCCAGCAGCCTTGTGATTCCGGTTTCCTTGCGGCCGACCCAACGTCGGCCGCCGATGCTCCACCACAGTTCTTTATTCCGGTGGCGCCGTTGCGCCACCTCCATCGTCAACCAATCAAGAACCAATGGAGGGATGTCAGGATGTGTTTGTTCGGCCCACGCCCTCCGTGTTATGTGATAAAAAATGGCCATCATCAAACCAAAATTGACGATGAGGAACAAGGGTATACTTCATACATTAAAATAATCAAATCCACCTACCTCGTAATCGGTGTTCGCTCAGTGGAGTCACGGGAAGGCGGCATCATTCCATTGACATCGGGAGGAGATGATGTCATCGTAGGCGACGTTATTCATGGGCAGCGTCTTCCCTTTATCGCCCTGGTTGGAGAGGGAGAAGAAATCCAAGGAAGAAGTTGCAGAACGGAGGACGTCACCGGCATTATTCACGTTCTTCTTTGGAAGGAAGAGTCATTCTTTGTGAGAGATAGTTCTTCATTGGATAGCATAATTCTCCAAGGATTCTCCCAAATTTTCACCAAATAATGCTAAGAAATAAATAATAGAGGAAGTTCTCTATTATTTTTGTCGCACAACAACACAATAGTTGTCGTTAATTAAATGTGAAAATACATTTAATTTAATGAGGAGGATAGAATTCAAAATTAAAATTCAAAAATAAAGGATGTGGAGAGTTTCAATTAATTTAAGAGAGGTTTGGTACAATTATGAGGGTATACCATGATATTCTCCCATTAATGGGGAACTCAAGGGGATAAAGGGGGTTTAAGGGTGTTTGAGATCGTGTGGGACCCACCACATAACATCCTCCCAGGGGAGGTTATGTGTGGGTGGGCCCCTCCACTAACCTCCCCTTAGAGGTTTTAACTACCACCTCAAATAAAAATATGGCTAACACATATTTTTATTCAGTTAAATTAAAACCCCCAAAAACTAACTTCTAATCTTGATAAAATGCAACTGCAGTAAAGGTCTCCTTAATCGAATACCAGCACTGCGAGTTCAACGGTGTCCTCAAATTTCAATTCTTAGCATCGGTTCAAAAGATATAAAATCCCACTCGTACGTTTACTGAACTTACCCAAACATAACTTCATAAATTGATTTTGGGCACACTGGGCCTCGAAATCAAGCATTGTCAGAAACTATAGACTCGTAAAATTTCCATGTATTTAAGAAAAATTCCATGGGAATTTCGGGTCTTTACATTCTCCCCACCTCAGGGCTTTATGTCCCTGTAAGCTACAACTCACACTAAGGAAACAAATGGGGGTACTGAGCATGCATCTGAACCTCCCTCTCCCATGTGCTCTCATTGAGGTTCTTGTGCTGCTAGCAAACACAAACCAGATTTATCGATCTACCATGCAAGACCTGCTCCAATAAATCCTCAATCTCCACTAGAACCTTCGTGAATGTCTCTCTATCATCGATGTCCAGCTCCCAATGGTCGATGATGTGGGATAGGTCGTGCACATATCTCCTCAGCTGAGATACGTGGAAGATGTCGTGCACCCGGTGCAACTGAGGTGGAAGAGCCAAGCAGTAAGCCACCTCGCCTACCTTGCTGAGGACCTAGAAATGTCTGATGAATCACGGAGACAACTTGCCACCTCGGCCAAATATCCGTAGACCTCATCGAGGTGAGACCCATAGAAAGACGTGGTCGCCATCCTCGAACTCCAGTGGTCTCCGTATCCTATCAGCATAAGACTTTTGCCTACTCTGTGCAATCTTCATCTGCTCCTGGATGATCTACACCTTCTCTGTCGTAGCCTGCACCATCTCTAGCCCTACAAGTGCTGACTCCCCTGGGTCAGTCCAGCACATAGGTGATCTACAAGGTCGGCCGTAAAGTTCCTCCTAAGGTGCCATCCCGATGATGGAGTGGTAGCTGTTGTTATACACAAACTCTACCAAGGGTAAGTTATCCTCCCAGCTACGACCGAAGTCGAGGACGCATGCATGGAACATGTCCTCAAGAGTCTGAATATTTTTCTCAGTATGACCATCCATCTAAGGATGGAAGGCGGTGCTCAAGTGATGCTATGTCCCAAAATCCTCCTGCAACCCCTTCTATAGATGGGATGTTAAATGAGCATCTCGATCGAAGACAATCATCAATGGAACACCATGAAGCCATATGATCTCTCATGCATAGAGGCATCTTAGGGTCTCTACTAAACCCTGCTCTCTGGTCGGTAGGAAGTGGGCTGACTTGGTAAGTTGGTCAACAATCACCAAGATAGAGTCGTGTCCTCTGAATGTACATGGAATTTCCGTCACGAAATCCATGGATATCCTATCCCACTTCCACTCCGGGACCTCTAAGGGTTGATCTAAGCCTTCTGGTACCTGGTGCTCCGCCTTTACTTGCTGACAAGTGAGGCATTGTGAGACAAACTCTTCTACTGCCTTCTTCATACCTGGCCACCAGTGATATCTTCAGAGGTCTTGGTACATCTTTTCCACTACTGGATGTACCGGTAAAGGAGATGTGTGAAACTCCCGCACCACCTCCTCCTGAAGTGCAACTGGAACCATGGTACATCCTCTGAAGAGAATGACATGCTCCCCACCTTCAGAAAATCCATCAGGTTCCTGCCCTGTGGATATCTGAGCACGTCGCATCTCATAGTCATCGTCCCCATGCTGCGACTCCCTGAATCTCTGAAGAAGTGAAGGAGTGACTTTGAGAGATTGTATAAAGGCTGCTCTATCCCGATCCACATAGGATATCTTCAACGCAACCAGCTATTCCATCGCCTCTCCTAGCAGCTGAATTCCTGATCTCCTACTGAGATCATCTGCCACAACGTTCCCCTTCCCAGGAGTATAGACTATCTCAATGTCATATTCCTGGAGGAAATCGAGCCATTGTCACTGTCTCAGGTTCAAGTCCTTCTGAGAGAAGATATACCTAAGACTCTGGTGGTCTGAGTAGAATGTAAAATGCTCGCCCATCAGATAGTGACGCCACATATTCAAGGTGAAGACCACTGCTACTAACTCCAGGTCATTGGTAGTTTAGTTCTTCTTATTCTATCTCAACTTCCGAGATCTATATGCGATCACTGCTCACTCCTACATCAGGACACACCCGAGTCCGGTCCCTGATGTATCGCAGTAAACTATGTACCCAACGCCATCCTCCGGTAGCCTCTGGATGGGTGCACTAGTCAACCTCTTCCTCAACTCTTGAAAGCTCTGCTAGAATCTCTCTAATCACACGAAGGGTTGCCCCATCTTCGTCAATGATGAATGCGGCGCTACAACTCTAGAGAAGTCTGGCACAAATCTCTGATAGTACCCATCCAGTCCCAGAAAACTTTGTACCTCCGTCACACTTCTGGGTGGCTCCCAAGCAAGCACTACCTCAATCTTTGTTGGATCCACTGAAACTCCAGCCTCTAAGATGACGTGTCCCAAGAAGTGTACCTCTCGGATCCAGAACTGGCACTTCGAGAGCTTACCATAAAGTTGGTGCTCTCAGAGTGTGTCCAGTACTACCCATAAATGGAAGGCATGCTCCTCCTCAGTAGTCGAGTAGATCGGTATGTCGTCAATGAAGACTATGACAAACCGATCGAGGTATGGCTGGAAGATCCAATTCATGAGACTCATGATCACTTCTGCAGTGTTGGTTACGCCGAAGTGCATAACCAAGAACTCATAGTGTCCATACCGACACATGAAGGCTGTCTTTTTCACATCCTCATCTCAAACTCTGAGCTGGTGATAGCCTAACCTAAGGTCTATCTTCGAGAACCATCATGATCCCTTGAGCTGATAAAAGAGGTATTCAATCCTCGGAAGTGGGTACTTGATCATCACGGTCACCTGGTTCAGGTGACAGTATTCAACACACAGTTGCAAGCTCCCATCCGCCTTCTTGGCGAACAAAATCGTAGATGCCCAAGGTGAAACACTGGTCCAGATAAATCCCTTCCCCTGAAAGTCCTCCAACTGTACCCGTAGCTCACGAAGCTTGGAGGGAGCCATCCGATATACTGGTGTAGATATCAGTGTCGTCCCGGGGTATAGGTAAATATAGAAGTCTACCTCTCTGTGAGGAGGTAGTCCTGGTACGTCATCAGGGAAAACATCCGCGTACTGATCCAGCACAACAGGAAAACTTGGACTCCATACATCAATCGTTCTGAGGATGAGACTAGCCAAATGATGTGTAATCGGATGCCCCCTCCTTTGTGTTAGTCCATCCTACACTGAAAAGGATCCCTTATCGCCAGTGAAGGTGAACCCGGTCCCATTAGTGCAGACACATCGTACTTTGTACCTAATATAGTCAATCCGAGCATGAACTGTGGATAACTAGTTCATACCCAAGATGACATCATAAGGCCTCAATGCCGCTATGAGGAGATCCCAGCCGAATCTCCCACCTCATAGAGTAATCTCACACTGCCGACACCAGTGCGTAATCGCCGAGTCTACTCCGGTTGGATTCTCTAGTCGTAAGGATCGAGCCAACGGCTCTGTCAGAATCTCCGAGCTTTGAATGAGGGCAGCGACAATAAAGGAATGACTCACACCTGTGTCTATAAGTACTGTAGCAAGGGTGGAGTAGACACAGATAGTGCCTCGAATCATCTCAGGTGTTCCATGGTCAGTGGAATCGACTTCCTGAAGCGTAGCCTACCTCAGTCCACCAGCTCCCTATGGTCAGGGTGGACCTCTTGGTGGTGGTGGTGGTAGAGCCTTGAGACGTAGCCCAACACCCGCTGCTCGGCTAGCTCCTCTGCCACGTCTGCCTGCTCCTGACGAACCATGATAGTCGAACCTCTGCCTCTGCCAAGGAGGTCACTCTAATGTCTGCTACTCATCGACATGGTGGGTCAGGCAATCTCGAACCATGTGACCCTGCCCGCTGCATGAATAGCGCTGCCTGTTCCTCGTATGACTGGCTCTATCTCGTGTTCCCTGCACAACCAAAACTATATCCTGGGGTCACCCACTTGATGGCCTGGTCCACTTGGACCTCTATGACATTTTTCTACTACCGGATGCAGAAGACTCCGCTATGTGTCAACCTATGGTGGGTCTTGCTGCTGGTGTCTGCTCAGCACGAAAGCTCTCCACAAAAAGGGCTCGCTCCAGTACCCCCGCCTGCATTGGGATGTTGAGGGAGATCATTGAAGCCCTAATCTCAAGCCTGAGTCCCTCCTTGAAGGCCCGATCCCTAATGAATGGGTTCCATACCATATTTGTGGAGTAGCATGAGAGGTCGGTGAATCTCGCCGTGTACTGAGCTACTGTCATGCTGCCCTGCTACAGATGATGTAACTCCTGAATCCAAACCGCATGAAGGGTGACTAGAAAAAATCTCAGCGGAAGAGACTATTGAAGTATATCCAGAGCAATGATGCCTCATCATGCACCTAGAGAATTTGGGTCCACCTTCTTCTTGCTGCTGCATGCAGGAGACTCGTGGCAAGGATCACTATGAGGTCGGATGGTGTCCCTACCAATCTGAAAACACTCACAACAGCCTCCATCCAATCCTCAGCTTCCTGGGGGTCCGTATCTCCCATGAACCTAGGCAGCCTCTGGCGTTGGAACTCATGCAACACACTTAGACAGTGTGAACTCTCTATTTCTGGAGCCGGGGGTATCGGTGGCCCAGCAGGTAGTGGTACCGCTAGTTCCTCCGTTGTGATGGGGCCCCGCACCGAGGCCTCAATGCTAGGTGGGCTACCATCTCGTATGAAACTCAGAACCCTAGCTGGCTGCCTTCGTGGGGGTCATCCTGAAAAGGAACAGGTGTTCCAAGGTTAAACAGTATACCTAGTGAGCTGACACAATGCAATCATGAAGAAATATTTTCAAAGGAGACACACACGCAATCAGGGTTTTAGTGGACTAAGTCATAAATTAGAAGTCAGAGTCCTAGTGTACGGATATGTCGGCCGCCACACCAACACCAGTTTCCCTAAACTGATAACCACACCCAAGACACTTAACATTTTTGCCTTTAAAAGAATCAAAGTCCATGTTATGTGGTAGAACAGACTCCTCTAATACCAAATGTAACAACTGGACCACGCCCACCAGTTACCCCGTAGACATGTGGTCCCCACCCATGGGCCCACCCACATGCCCGAACGGGTCATCTGACTAGTGTTAGTTCCCACAGGACAACACATGTCCTTTTCAGTGTGCTTTGTCCTCACTCACACACACATTTGGAAACATCCTAGAAGGTCACCCATCCTGATCACTACTCCAAGCTAAGAACGCTTAAATGTAGAGTTCTAATTAGACATGCTCCCAAAAAGGAAGGTGCACCTTGTTGACATAAGTCATATCATTTAGTCATTTAACCGTTCATCATTCTGAGGTGTTACAATAACCCCCCCTTTAGTGAACAACGTCCTCATTGTGAGCCCAAAATATCAACCGGGGCAGTGCACCACACTTAAGGCTGGGTACCACCTTTGATACCAATTTGTCAGGACCCGTCCTCGGGGCCCGTGCCGTAACTACCCCAAGACCACCTTCCATATGATAGAGGCTGGTGACTAGAACCAAAGGCATATCCCCATTAAAAAGGGAAGGAATTTCCTTTAAACATGTAACACAGACAGTCTGAACACAAGAAGTAGAAGCAAAAGTACTAATATAGAAAAGAAAAGTGTGCTGAAAGTAAGTGGGACAGTATACAAACCCAAATAAACAACAAGTAAAAGTACATGCAAAAAAGAAAACAGCTCCTGGATTGTCCACTGAGGAATCCTACCAGAAGGGTAGGAACAGAACTCAAACAACTCGTCCCTAAGGTGTGTCCCGTCTAGTCTAGATCTGAGCATCCTCCCATCCGTCACCCTCATCCTCGATCACTGTTGACCATCGTCTGCACAGAACACAAGAAGGTGCCGGGGAATCCCATGCAGGGGTGAGTATAACAATACTCATTAGGGGACCCCAAGACCCCTAAAGGACTCCTATAATCCACTAAGGATAAACCAATGAAGAAATATACAATCATGAAGTATCAACCAACCCTACTTAGGTAGATTCCCATACATATACCTAAGTTACCAGTCATAGTCCGTCTCCAACTCTCGAGCCCAATCACAACCCAGTCCATAAAGGAAGTAAAGTCAATCACATCGATGATAATGATTGAAATAAAATACTCATCTCACACAGGTATACAAGACAAGAAGAGGGGTAGAGATGATTAGATGTAGAATCTGAATCATCTCCTCTGTTGATCCCTTGTAGGATCCTGGAACAGTATCAACGCTGCCGAACCCATGTAGGATCTTAGTACAGAAGTAATCACTTTCGAACCCACATAGGATCCCGGTATAGAAGTCACTCTTGTCGAACCCATAGAGGATCCCGATACAGAAGTCATCACTGTCGAACCCATGGAGGATCCTGGTACAGTATCATCGCTGTCGAACCCACGGAGGATCCTGGTACTGTATTGTCACTGTCGAACCCACGGAGGATCCTGTCATCTCAGTCGCAGCCAACCCTAGGGTTCCTGCACACAGCACACTCGATTCCAAGAGGTTCTGCTCCTCGAGCCAAGTGTCGATACATCAACTACCATGAAGTCTCAAGTTGATGTATCCCGTAGTTCCATCTCATCATAAGGAACCCAACGTGATAGACGGGGCATCAATCGGACGCCCGATCAGAGAGTTATTGGCATTTCCGTTTCAAGGGTCCGGTTGGTTTTTAGGCTCAAACCAACTCAGCCATACCCCAACTATGTCCAAACCTCAAGTGGAGTTTCCCAAAAGAATCTTCTCCCTCTAAGAATTCCATCTTCGTAGGTGGTACGTCAATCAGACACACATAACCCTAGATGCGGGCTAAAAGGTGTAAACGGTCATAGCGGATCCAGGTCCGGTCTGATCCAGTCGGGCTGACCCGACCCGACCCGGTCTAAACAGGGGTCTGACTCGGTCCACGGTCCGACCCGGTCTGAGGAAGTAACCCGAGCCGATGGGATGGGCTGACACAAAGAGACGGCTCGACTGAAGACGACCCAGCTATGGGCGGCCAGGCCCTGGGCGGCCCGACCGAGGGTGACCCGGCCGTGGGCAGCCTGGACGAGGGCTACCTGACCTTGGGCGACTCGGCCGAGGGGTGGCCCGTCCTTTGGCAGCCCGGCCTTGGGCGGCCCGGCTGAGGGGCGTCCCGGTCATGGCGGCCCGGCCGTGGTGGCCCGACCGGCCACGCGAGGGAGGGGGTGTCGTGTCCCTCCCCAATTTGTCGAATAGAACTAGCGCACTATGCCAGTTCAAGGGCCTCAGGACACGGATGGTCCTACTCGTCCGGCTCGATGACGGCCGGCCCAACCGGCCAACGCCGCTCTTCCACCGTGGCACGAAGATGCCATGGTCCTACTACTCTCCGCGCGGCGCGATGGCACCACGTGTCCACCGCCGCGGCCCGACCTGGCTGTGGCCTTCGGCTCCACCGCGCGACGCAGTGGTACCGTGCCTCCACCACCCCAGCCCAGTTTGGCTGAGGCCCGCAGCTCCACTGCGTGGCATGACGGTGCCACACCTTTTTCCGGCGGCCTTGCGCTGCAGGTTCCATCGCGGCCGGCCCAACACCGGCTGCCGATGTTCCATTGCAGTTCTCTCTTCCGGTGGTGCCGTTGCGCCACCACCGTCGTCAACCAATCAAGAATCAATGGAGGGATGTTGGGCCGTGTTTGTTCTACCCGCACCCTCTATGTTAGGTGATAAAAATGGCCATCATAGAACTAAAATAGATGATGAAGAACGAGGGTATAATTCATACATTAAAATAATCAAATCTCCTACCTCATAATCAGTGTTCGCTTGGCGAAGTCGCTGGAAGGCGGCGTCGTTCTGTTGACGTCGGGAGGAGATGACGTTGTCATAGGCGATGTTCCTCACGAGCAGCGTCTTCCCTTTCTCTCCCCGATTGGAGAGGGAGAAGATGTCCAAGGAATAAGTCGAAGAATGGAGGATGTTGCCGACATTCTTCACGTTCTTCATTGGATTGAATAGGCATTCTTCGCGAGCAATGGTTTTTCAATGGAGAGGATAATTCTCTATGGATTTTCCCAAATTTCCACCAAATAAAGCTAAGCGAAAATAATAGAAGAAGTTCTCTATTATTTTTATGGCACAACAACACAAGATTTTTCATTAATTGAATGTGACAATTCATTTAATTTAATGAGAAGCATAGAATTCAAAATTCAAATTCAAAAATAAAGGAGGTAGAGAGTTTCAATTAATTGAAGAGAAGTTTGGCACCATTATAAGGGTAGACCAAGAGTGTCTCCCATTAATGGGGAACTCAAGGGGTTAAAGGGGGTTTGAGCTCGTGTGGGAACCACCACATAATATCCTCCCAAGGGAGGTTATGTGCGGGTGGGACCCTCCAATAACCTCTCCTTGGAGGTTCTAACTACCACCTCAAATAAAAATATGGGTAACACATATTTTTATTCAGTTTAATTAAAACCCCCAAAAACTAACTTCCAATCTCGATAAAATGCAACAGCGGTAAAGGTCTCCTTATGCGAATACCGGCACTGCAAGTTCAATGGTGTCCTTAGATTTCAATTCCAAGCACCAGTTCAAAAGATATAAAATCTCGCTCGTACATTTACTGAACGTACCTGAAAAAAACTTTAGAAATTGATTTTGGGCACACCAGTCCTCAGAATCAAGCGCCGTCGAAAACTGTGAACTCGTAAAATTCCCATGTATTTTAAAAAAAAATTTCCATGGGAATTCTGGGTCTTTACATTAAATGTAACAATTGGGCCCCTCCCACTAGTTGCCCCGCAGACACGTGGTCCCCAAACAGGGGCCCACCCACGTGCCCGAACGGGTTATCTGACTAATGACAGTCTCCACAGACCAACAAATTTCCTTTTCAGTGTTCTTTTTCCTTACTCACACACACCGTGAGAAAATTTCCAGAAGTTCACCCATCTAGATCACTACTCCAAGACATGCACACTTAACTATAAAGTTCTAACCAGACATGCTCCTGAAAAGGAAGGTGAACCTTGTTGACATAAGTCATATCATTTAGTCGTTTAACCCTTCATCATTCGGGGGTTTTAATTTCCCCCCCCCCCTTTAGAGCACAACATCCTCTTTGTGGGCCCTAAATCTCAACCCAGGAAGTGCACCACAATTAAGGCTGTGTACCACCTCTGATACCAAATGTAACAACTGGGCCCCGCCAAATAGTTTCCCTGCAGACCCGTGGTCCCTACACAGGGGCCCACCCACGTGCCCGAATGGGTCATCTGACTAATAACAGTTCCCATAGGACAACACATGTCCTTTTAAGTGTGCTTTGTCCTCACTCACACACACCCTGGTAAACTTCCCATAAGGTCACCCATACTGATCACTACTCCAAGACAAGCACGCTTAACTGTAGAGTTCTAATCAGATAGGATCCCGAAAAGGAAGGTGCACCTTGTTGACATTAGTAATATCATTTATTCATTTAACCCTTCATCATTTTGGGGTGTTACAAAAACTTTCACCCATTCGTTACTTCCCAAAGAAAGAAATATCTTTTCTATGGAACATTTCCATTTTTCAGATAAAAATGTATTTGTAGTTCCGTTGAATGTTTGTGGTTGTTATCTCAGGAATTAGTCTAACATTTTTCCTCTGTGTTTTGGATCAGGATGCTTCATACGGGAAATGTTATTCCTCATAACCTGACTCAGATGTCCCAATATTTTTCTAAGTTGTTCATCCCCAGATGGAACTGTAGCTCTAACGTCATTATTTTGAGTAGGAGGGAAAAACCTATATAGATTACATTTTTTGATACAGTTTCCATCCCTTACACTATGTACCATTTATAAATAATGTAATATAGTAGATTACGTTTTGAATCATAGTGCATTATTTTGAAATAGTAAAACACTTGACATAAATTGAAAATTTATGTATAACTAATATCAAAATCATAATCTTGGTATCTTTAGGTATATCCTCAAAGTATGTCATAGGGTTATGTTTTCTTATTAATGATTAACTAAATATAGTTCTCAATGTTTATACTAAACTTTATATTATACAAACTATAACAACCTTGACCCTACTATCCTTGAGCTGACACCTTACTTTATTACATTAACAGAAGATACAAGTGATCACAGACCAAAGTTCAAAATAGTTTTGTAGTTTTGGTAAACTAGATACACACAAGAAAATCACATTACAATCTAAAACATAAAATACAAAAAAAAATTATTTGAGCATGTAATTAGTCCACCTAGTGTAACCCTGCATATCAAACTCAAAAAACTTCTATGTATCTTAGGGGAAAATGAAACATAAGAAAGGGGTGAACTTGAATTCTCATTATGGATAAGAATACAGTGGAATCTATCACAAATTAATATAAACATTACGAAAAGGTGAATATCTATTAAAATATAATCTTGAGAATAATATGGAAGGATTAAAAGATAATAAAATAAAACCATATAAATAATCTCATGAGAATGATACTTAATCATATATATTATACTAGTCTATTAATAACTTAGAAATTCAATAACTAATCTCATAAAGAGGGAATTCATAATATGGGACATCATAAACATACCATCAATGAGTTATCCATAATACCTTACATAATTGGGTTTGGAATTATCCAAAACCCAAACTAGTTTATCTCATGAGACCTACCAATGCATCAAGGGGCTATAGTGGGACCTACAAAATACTTAATATGTCTAATTAATTCCTCCTATTAAAGTGGCAATAAAATCAATATAAGCATTTACTATAATACTAAAATATGAAACGTGAATAGTTTAACCACAAAAAATGTATGGTATCAAAATAGAACATCCATAGTAAAATAAAATAAAAAAACTCAATGAAATATGGTAAATGATATCATAAGATATCAACCTGATATAAGAATAATATTCAACAGAGGATGTTGACATAGTTGACAATACTCTAATAAAATAATTAATTTTTTTTGAGAGAAATACCCTATTTAGTTCAAAATGATTTATTTAAGAAGTTGTGAAATTATAAATGAAAAAATTTCATTTGAAAATAACCTTGTAAAATTTTAAAGGAATATTCAAAATTTTAAGGTATCATGATGGTGGAAAAGGCCACTCATAGAACATAAGCTGAAAAACATTCCATTTTCAAAAAAAGTCACAAAGTACCATATTTGGAAAACAACAAAAATATTCCCTTCAAAATGATTTATAAAAATTCATAAATGGGTAAAAAGGCATAAAATATTCCAAGGATAATAATAAAAATATTTTTGAAAACTTTTACAAAAAACATCGATATTGAAGAAAACATTTCCCTATTGGAGACTTAAACATAAACAATCCCGAAAAATTAATGAGATTGTCGAACAACCTTTTCCTTTCACTTTTATTTATTTGAACATTCTTTAACCTCCTATATCATAGTTTAAATCATGTTATTAACTTATACCAAAACCATATACATATTTATTATATCATATATGATCATATTATATCTTTTTGTTAATAATAATTCTTTATTACCCCAGTTTGGGTGTTAACTGCTTCATTTTATATGGCTATTTTTCCTGTATGTCCTATTTATTATGTAGAGGATATTAATTTTTTATCACCAGAATGATATTAAGTTCATATATATACAATATTAATTAATTATATACATTTATTATTATTATATAATGATTAATATGGATAATGAATCACACCGCATCATGGACACAGTAGGCCTCACGTACGCACAAGAGACGGTATCATTCCATTAATGGTGAAAGGGTAAGGAACTGGATGTTATATTAATAATAAAGAATCAATATCACATCATACATACTATATATATCCATTATTTCGGTCATTTTACCCATCGAAGTAAATTGGTGATGAAAAATAGATTACACCACGATGTGGAGACGGGAAACCTTACGTACACACATATGGTGATTTCATTTTTCATAGGATGGATAAGGGATAGAATATGGTTCTCTTATAAACACAATAAAATCTCAGAAAATATATTATATTGGAACTATTAATTTATATTTTAAAAAGACACATTAATAGGAATTATAAGAATAAATGAACTTGAATGAGTTGGTATAAATGGTTACTTCTTCTTCAGATACCTTCCTTTATATCACTTCTTAAGAGTTATTGGTTTTATTTTTTGGAAGACCAATATCTCCTAAACTTTGAAAAAGATGTTGGGAGGAAAAATGTGTAGGGTTTTTTGAGATATAACACCCAAATTGGTGTGGGGGAAGTGATGGAGTAGGTTCCCTTTTATAATTGAGGTGAGAGGCACTTTTGAAAATCCTCAAAAAATTAAAATATAATATGGCTATTCTAAAGACATAGAATTCCAAATGATATATAAATGAAATTTGAAAGAAATTTTAGACCATATACTGTACCCTATGTGAGTATTTAATAATTTTTTATTTTTTAAATAATTTTATAAAAAATTAATTCAATAAAATATCATTATTTTCAAATTTGATACTATATATTTAATTTTACATCAAATAAATCAAGAATAAGTGGGTATTAGAATATAATGCTATAAAACTTCTATAATATATATTATGTATTTATAAAATAAATTATACACATTAAAGCATCCCAAATATATCAAAATCAATACTTTTAAAATCAATTATATTCTTTTTTTGTTAATTTAATAAATATTGTATTAGCATTATAGAAGAATTCAATATAATTATATAATTTATCAAAACTAAAAATAAATTTCAATAATGAAATTAAATTTATTAGGATGAATATTCAAATTTAGGATCATTCATATCTTGATTTTGTAACCACATGGACACATAAATGATATTAAATACAGAGAGAGTGACATTTTTTAACTATCTTTGACTTAATTAATATATAAGTTATTTTTGTTTAAAAGTTTCCATTAATCAACTAAAATTATATATAAAGGTGATAATGGTTTAATCCTTTTCATCCCTTAAATGTTTTACATGTATATTTTATAGTTATAACCTTATATTTTAGTTTTAACCATTTCACTCTTTCTATGACAACTTGGTTTTTTTACTTATTGATGGTTAATATAGTTGTTATAAAATGAAAAAAACCATTCATAAGTTATGTATCAAATTTTTTACCTTATCCCAATCAGTTTAGAAATGTTTATATTTTTATGAATTTTATATCATTTAATAAAAGACGGCTTATTTTAAAGTATCATTCATTTCAAATTTGAAACTAAACATTTTTAAACTTTTTAAAAAATATCTATACACAAGATAACTTTGAAAAATATATTTTAACATATCACCAATATGACTATTACATCAATAAAATTTTTGTATAAAATTAATTATATATAGTTATAATTATTTTAATAGTTTTAATAACATTTATTTGAAATTTCCATTAAATAAATACTTAGTGTATCATCATTGTGAGATATTTTATTTTAATTATTTATTATATAAAAATTAGTAGTAAATTATCATGATGAAGATAAAAATGTTAGATTTAAAATTAATATTTAGAGTTGAATATATCTTCGGAATAACTTTATATAAAAAATGTAATACTTACTAAAAACATGAGTATGACATATTGGAATTTCCTTAGAATAAAATACTAAAAATTAACTAAAGCCATCCTAGTTGATAGAAGAGGCCATAATATGGTCCCAATGCAGTATTTTTTCAATAATAACTCATATTTTATTGAATGATATAAAACTACTAAAAATATTATTTTCATACAAATGAACGGTATATAGATAATTACTTCTACCATTTTATATTTACGGATCTTTTTAAATTTTGCAGTAACATTATTGATACTTAGAGAGTAGATAATTTTTACAATACTATAATTATCAAAAGGGTTAATGGGGGGGGGGGGTAAAACTAAAATATATGGTTGAAAACAAATCAAAATTCTATAAATATATTATTTTATGAAAATATTTCAAATGATAATAAAATTATATTCTAATTATATAAATTTTTAGCTATTTCAATATGAAAAATAATTTAATAATTTAGGGATTTCAAAGAATTCCCCTCCCCCCAATTATAAAAGGGAACCCCTTAATTCCCTTCTTTACTCCACATTGATCCATCTATCTCGACCAAAACCTACCAATAATGATTATTAACATCATTATCAAAGACTAAAAGGTTCTAGATATTTCAAAATTGTAACCCTTCATCCCTTAATAAGATATCTAAAGAAAGTATATCAAAGAAGTTGTAGTCATATTTACTGAAACTTTCATGTTTATTTCCTATTCGACTTCATGGTTGTCTATTTTAAATATTCTATAATTATATATTATGTATAATAAATATAGTAATATGTTATTAATATTATTATAAAACTATATTCAATCTCTTTTATATCCTATAAAAAAAATCAATTGTGCATACATTCGACTTACCATCTCCATATAGATGTGTATTTCATTTTTCATCACCAAAATGCTTGGATGGATATAAATATGGAACTAATAAGTTTATATGATATTTAATACATTAATATGGTTATGAAAAAATTAATTATTATTCATATTTCTTTCTTTCCAATGATCAAGAATTGAAAATAACGTTCATGCGTGCGTATGGCCTACTGTCTTCATGAATGGTGTAATTAATTTTTCTATCTCTCTCTTTATGGATGACTCTAGATATATATATATATATTTAATATATATGATATTTATATCATAAATAATATTCTATAGATTATGGAGCCATGATAAAATCATAAGGACCATAACAACCTCTAGAGACCCATTTTTTACCTTGTAGGGTATTCAAATATTTCAAGGAACATTTCCAGAGCAATGCTCTAAGATGGTACATGATTAAAAGGCCCAAGGTAACATGAATTTATTTTATAAAAATATTAAATATATTTTATAACATTTTCTCCTGGTTTTTTATAAATTGATGAATAACTCATAAATTGATTCTTGAATCAGAAATCTGAGACCACAATTGAATCCATAATGTGAAGTTTACCCTAGGAACAACCTAAAGTTGGTCAGCAATAGACCTTTGGATAAAGCCACCATTGGCGGGTGTGTTTAGTGAATTTGTTAGTTAAAATTAAATTAATTCATTAAATGAAGTATAAATATAATCCTATATAAATGAACTATTATAGGGAATCTCTTGGGTTAGTTTCATAACACTGGGACCATTGAGAGGAGTAATCCCTAGTTCTTCATTAACAGATTGATATAGGATGAGATGAGATTCCAAATCTATGAAAATCATCCCGAAAAAAACAGAACAAATATTATACTTTGTTGAAAAATATAATTCTTCTCTAATGATCACTTTAAATTAAATTAGGACTCATTATTTATCGATTTATCCCTTATAATTAAATTATTGGGCATGGTCATACTATAATTCATTGATCTTCATTAAAATCCATCATTTGTGTGAGACTACATATTAGATTAAATTTTCAATTCAATTTTTTAATTTAATTGTTCTATATTTGTCACCTCTAATATCTATAATCTAATTTTTTCGCTACAGACACTTGAACAATGATTTTTAAACCGTTTTATTGTGATTTTCCCCCAAATAGTTTTTTGTTTTATTCGAATTTTGGCCTATGGATCCACCGTTCGACCTTATCAGGAGGGTTTTATTACAATCGAGTTCCCAGATCCATGGATTATTCACATGAAATAAATAGATTTAAAAATTAGGGATGAATTCAGATAGATTTTGGAATGAGGGTGGTTACACAATGGATCAATAACCCAATGAGGCAATGAGGGATATTCAGAGATGCGATGATGCGTGTCATTAAAAAATGGTGAATTGTAACTCAAATTTACATCCATTAGAGGAAAAAAACAATAAAAGATGTTGATTACCCTAGATTAAAGGTTTTGAAATTGATGTATGTTTGGTATAGGATCTAGATCTGAGATGCGTAGAGCAGATCTGCTTTTCTGTGGAAAATAGTCTACATGTCATGTAGTCTAAAAAACACACATATTGTAGACCCATGGTTGTGGAGGCTTGGGTTTTGAGGTTATTTAAAGATCAAAACATGATTTGGAAGACCCCTCATGCCATTTGACATGGTGCTGGAGACCCTACATGTACTCGGGGAGTACACATAGATGATGACTACTAGGCACATGAGTAGTATGCACTAACATGACTTAAAGGACATGTACACATCCAAGAGAACACGAAATTTACCCTAGTGGACGATACATTACTTTTAGTCCCCTTACATTCCATGTAGGGATACATGGATATATATCCATATAATGGTATAGACATGGCTAGTTAGTAGAGGGAGACCACACATAGTGTGTGTCCCTTTCACACCATGTACCTCCTTTTGACAAAATATTAACATTTCATATCTCCTTCATTTAGAAATAGAATTTGGACCAAGATTATATTATCTTGGTTTTCTTCCACCTAAAATTTGATGGTGGACATAATATTATATTTTTGGATATTATTAAATATTTTCTTGGCATGAATCTTTTTTTGGTGGTGCTCAACGGTGGCAGTGATCAAGCAGGATCATCTCAGAGTTCAAAGGAGCACCCACCTTAGGGGATATGACATGGTTCCTCTGTCAAATATGAGAGTGGAACGCACCTAATGGGATAGGGGGAAAGTCATCCATAAAATATCAAATAGCACATTCCTTCCATGATAAAGCACATTTCCTCTATCGAACATCAGAGTGGCTCCCTCCTACTACATTAGGGCATCAGTCGTCCATCGACCATCAGAGTGGAACCCTCATATTGGATTAGGGAATGATTCCTTTATGTGTTGAGTGAAACCCTAATGTTTTATAAGGGATTGGGTCTTCTACATAGGGATTGTGTCCCCTTAACTGTGTGGTATAGTGGAGTGGTGAGGGTTGGCATTGATATTTATTCAATCAGACACGCCAAATGTGGGGAATTATTAATGGATCTCTTGGAGATATTGGTAGACATTATTACCAGGATGGTCTATGAGATGAATACACCCATTATCTATCATCTGAGTTTCTTTTATTAGTATAAATATATATATCCATGCTGAATGTTTTTTCTCCCTTATGATGTGTTTATAGGTCTAATTCTATCATGTATCTGATCGTTTCCCATTCACCTATCGAGGTGCACTACTAGGTATTTATATACTCACACTACATGGGATTTTCCTATATGTTTCAAGTATTATTATAATGATAGTTATCTCAGTGAATATTAGATAGGAGAATAGGGATACCCTGGTTCATTTGACCACGTATAGTGGTGGGTTCATGGATATCGAGATCATGGCTATCTCAACATTTTCTTTTATAGTTTTGCTAGGCTGGGATGTCTTTCGAGTTAGGTTTACATTTTTACCCTTTAATTTTCATATTATAATGTACTACTCTTATATTCCCTGGAGGTGATAATATTCATGGTTCTTACTCAAGATGTCAATGCCTTTTTTATTTATTCCTATATATTTTTCATAGAGACAGTTGGGTGGATTCATTCATTTACATTAAAAAAATGCCACCCATATTAGATATGCCTTTTAGTTCTTGTCTCTAGACCATGGCCTATGGATGTAATATTGGGGTAGTTGTGGCTTAGATCTCCTTTAACTAGGTAGGCTCTGATGGTTCAGGTCATGACCGATTGGTATTTTAGGTGGTTCTTTCCATGCGATGGTGTTTAGAGCTTCCCCATTATAAGGATTTGGATTTGATTTAGGAACACTGTGTCAAAGTGTATTTAATGTGGATTTTAGGTCAGGGATCCCAGTGTTGGTATGATGGGTGATGTATCTATAAATCATCATTCTTACCACCTTGTTGTTGACTTAGCATACTGATACATTGTTTAGGGGAACAATGGTACAACTATCAAAAAACAGGGTGTATTTGACTATCATTATTGAGTTATATCCCAATATATATATTTTTATCTAACTATGGTTTGTTTTGATTAAATGTTCTAGGACTCCACCTAGAAGACATCCATACAGGATACCTCTTTAGGATCATAACGATGATCAAATGAGTGATGAGACCTCAATTTATGGGGAATCACATTAGATATTTCCTACAGGTGGAAAAGTAGTAGAACCCATGCCTACAGAGCATTATACAATACCAAAAGTGAATACTGAGTAGTTGAAAATGATTAGTGCACTCTGTGACTTCCTCAACCAAAGGCCACTAAGGTTTTGTGGTGATTCTAATCCCCAAGAATTAGAGAATTGGAAATAGTTGGTGATGTATGTTTTTAGGCTTATCTAAGCACTGATATATTGGGTGGTTGCACTGGAGACCAACATTTTCCATAGAGCAGTATGGTGATGGTTGATTTTAGTCACTCTGATGCACGATGCATCAAAACTATCATCACCCAAAATCTAGTAGCTATTTTGTGGGGAGAACTACACCACGTTCTTATTCTCAATTTAGATTTAGGAGAATATGGAGTTGAAACCATGATGGATGATAGTTTATGAGTATGTTCTATGGTCCACTGACCTTATGTAATACTCCTTCAACATGATTTATGATGGATAATTTGAGCAGAGATTTTTAAGAAGGGTCTCTATAGAGACATCTATTCTAGTTTGGTTCCTTTTTCATTCCTAATTATTCCAGAGTGTTGTATTATGTTCTGGTGATGAAGATATTACTATCATGGGGACTCCATGAACCTAGAGCTAGCATCGACCATTATAGGTCAAATTTTTCTTAAAAAGCTAGATGGCACCAACTGATAGGATCTCGACGCATGAGATATTCTCATTATCAGAATAAGGCATGTGGTTATGTAGAATATGGACCAAAAAAAGGAATAGGGAAGCCTAAGGAGGGGATGTTCTATTCATGTAATGGGAAAGGTAACATGGAACATGAACATGATTGTTTAAATTGACATGTTGAGGAGGTAAGATAGATAGAAGATGGGCATCCAGGGATGAGGTGACACAATGTTAATGGATCTCCCATGAAGGGGGATGGTGGCCCCATGGGAGGAAGCGATAGTTGATGAGATGCTTTGGGTAGTGGATGACATTATCATATTATTGCATCACCACCACCAAACTTCCCATGTCTAGGTTAGGAAGCTATGAGTTGGGGATATGGGCTACTACATGTTATGGGGGCTTATGAACTGAAAGATCAAAAGATAAATAGAGATATGATCAGTGTTTATTATACTATTTCATCAATACTAATATACATAGGATCAAGTTATTCCATCATCTCTTTACTCCATGTGTGATAAAAATAGATATCATAGTTTTGGCTTTAGCCTGAAATCTTTCCCTTATACTTCCTATGGATAATGCATCATTGATATTTTTTATCTTCAAATAGTGAAAGATATCACATGGTGGAGAGGGTTTCTCATGGTACCTTTTGGTCATCATGATGAGACCTTGTGATGTCATCCTGGTTAGGGACTGGGTGTTCATGGTTTGATCTTAGATTCACTATCACTATAGAGAATTCAGATGCCTTTGTAATGTTGGGATGAGATTCTCATTTTTGGGAGAGAGAGAGATGTTGTGGAAGAGCGATTGGGTCTTACAAGAAGGAGGAAAAAACCCATCATATATCAGTTTAAGAGTGTATCCCTCAGTGTAGTATACTCTTTAGATATCTTTATTCCTTTAGGCATGGATATTGTTTTTGGATTTTTTCCCAAGGATGTTTCCAAACTACCTATGAGGCGTGAAATAGATTATTTATCAAATTGTACAAAAATACTACTCTAATATATTATGATTCAAAAAGAATGGACCCTACCATGATTTGGTTGTTATGGTTACTATTGGAGAACCATTGAGAGAATTCTTTTATCTGACCCAGTTTGTTTCCTTGGGTAGCTCCAATTGTAGTTGGGAAAAAGGAAGATAGACTATTATTAATTTTTGTAGACAATCTTCACCAAAACTAGGCAACAATAATGAACAAGTACACATTTATGAGGTTTTAAAACCCATTTGATTGGTTTTAGGGAACTAGATCATTCTCAAAGATCGATCTCAGTATCAACTACCACCATTTGAGAGTTCACAAGGTAGATATTCCAAAGATAACTTTCTGATGTGGCTGTGAACACTATGAGTTCTGGGTGATTGTTTTTGGTGTGAAGAATTACCCTACTATGATTATGCATTTTATGAACTAGGTCTTCTGACCATACTTGGACTAATTAATTATTGTCTTCATTGATGATATAATCGTATACTCTGCATTAGAGGATGATAAAGCAGAACACTAGAGGATTTTCCTAGACTTGTTTTGGGAGCACCATCATCATGGAATGATCTTGAAGTTATAGTACTAGATACATGAGGTATAATCCATAGGTCGTGTCTTTTATAAGAATATAATATATGTGGACCCATAAAATATCGATGCAGTGCTCTCTTGGGATCCACCCAAGAGCGTTTAATAGTTATAAAGTTTTATTTTCATGGAAGTGTACTATAAATATTTTTGGCTAGACCTATCATGAATTTTATCCCCTCTGACCACCCTAACAAAGAACATGGATCTGTTTACCTATACTGAGTAGTCCTATAAGTCCCTGAACTTAAACATTACAAAATATTTAATGAAGTTAATAATTCACATTGGGGATCTTTTTAGGTTTATAGATTTAGAGAATTTGGTCATAACACATACGAAACAACTTGAATATTACAAGTAGACACTTCAACTCACTATCCATGTTTTTCAAAATATAGAAACTCTAAAGAAATAAACATGTTTAGTTCCATGTTTTAGACAACATAAATTTTCCTTGATCCCATCATTGACCCTATTCATCATCAAGTCATTTGAAAAACATTTCAAAACTTGGGAAGAGCATAAAAAGATCAAAAAGAGATACATAAAAAAAGAAAACTGTTAGTCTTGGGATAACATGAAAACCATGAATACTTTATCATAAAGTTATACTTTTCACATTTATGAAGTAATAAATATACTTCACTAAATATAACCACAATACATACAATTTTTCTAACCATAATATTACCCTAAGCTCATAGAAATAAACATATAACATATAAAGGTAACTTGGGACATAAGAATACTTAAATCGAATTACTATACAGTCAACATATACACATATCACTAAATGGAATAGCCATATGACCAACATTCATTCCCAATGTGTTGAAGGTTATAACGAAACCACCCATAATTTATTTATCATGGAACCACCCATCATATGGTTTATCAAACATCCACCCGTCATTGGTTTATAACTTAACCACCCTTCCAATTTCCAAGTACCACTATATAATCATAACACATAAAATATTGAAAATGTTAACATTTAACTAACAACATTTGATTTTAAATCACAAGAAATAATTTAAAGATATTTAAATAATGAATTCATTTAAAAAACAATTTTCAATAACAAAACACCCAAAAATGGAATATGTGATTTCTTTTCCTTTTAAAAAGCATTAAGGCTTATAGAGGTATCTAAATAACGACTACGACAGTGGAGAGGTCATTGTCATCGCATACGTTAACAAAATTCCTTTTATCATATAGTAAAGTCATACATAGATAAAATATTACCATTGAATAAAATTAAAATTTAAAGGGGTTTATTATACCCCATGTAAAAGAATTAGGTGTATATTATCAAAACATGCCTCAATGAAAGGAGATTGAGACGAAGTCCCTCACATTGCATTCGAATCATCATGTTTGTTCCTTGTTCTTCCTAAATAATAAACTTAAGTTAATTTATACTTTATTCAGAACCTTTTTCAAGTTTATCATTCCTTTTATATCACTTATTACCTTTCTATAAAAATAATAAAATTATTCAAGTTCCTATGGGTAATTTTGTTGTTGCTCGGTACTTGAGTCAAAAATGAACTTGTTATTATTAAAAATTGTCCTTGTCGTCAAAAATGAATTATATTCAAAATTATATTCATTATTTAGATATCATATATATCATATATATCCATTATATTTTTATTTATAATATTCCATAAAATTTTTATATAATAAATGAAATGCACCATTTCTGGAGACGATAATTTGTACGTACGCATGAACACTTCTTTAATTTCCTTTTCATATTTAAAGGAATGAAAACTAAATGATACATAGGTATATTATAATTATAGTACAATATCTATGTTATATATGTTACATAATATCATTAATTCCATATTTTATACATTCCATGTACAACATGAACGAGTTATATTACTTTTAGGGGGAGGCAGTCCGCACTTCCTGAAATGAAATTATCATATTCATACAACATGAAAAGAATAAAGATATGTTGTAAATGATAATTACAGAAGTATAGATATGAAATAAATATCATATAAATTCTATATAATTTCAGTTCCATCATTATGTGTACCATAAGAGGTGGTAGGAGAAGGTTGAACAATCCTCATTTCGTGAGGCAGTAGTTCGTCCTCAATAAAAACAATATGTTCTATACCCATTAGATGGAGGTGTGTATAAGTGTAGTTCAAATCCTTATCATAAAAAAACCTATTATATTGAATATTATGGTGTTTTTAAATAAAAAATAATAATAATAGAATACGGAGTGGAGAAGGAAAATAATGTAAAGGAACTTGAAAGAAGACATTACCTCAAATCTGGTAACTTTTTTTGATTTTAGATAAAGAGCTTTCTTGAATTGCCTTATACCTAGGGTAAGGCTTATAGGAGGAAGGAAAGAATGTTGGAGGATTTTAGGAGCAGATTTTGGATGAGAAAAGAGGCTTGAGAAGTCGTGTAATGGGTTTGAGTTGGTTTCCTTTTATAAGAGGGAGGAGAGCCACTTTAGGAATTTCTTGAAAAATTATTTTATTATTAATGGATATTCAAATTTTAATAACACAAAAGTAATATATATAAAATATAAGATACTTATGGGAAGAAATACTCTCAGAAAATGGGGTTTATAAAAATCTAAGTCATAAACATAACCTTATCTTTTAGTCATAACCCTTTGTTAAATAAATTAACTCTTACCATGTCTTCTTGTATTTTCATAATATATGATTACTATAGTTACTATAAAATTCCAAGAGACCCAAAAATGGATCAGTAATGAAATTGGAAACATAATATAAGTAATTTAGTTGAATATTATTTTTTAGGAATATTAAACCATTTAATAAAATATTAGTTGTTTTAAAACTCATTTATGTCAATTTTTATACTATTCATATCATGACTTTCTAAAAATCCATAACAACATTATTCATTCCAAAAAATTCATTGATTAAAATAAAATAATCCATAATCATCCATAAAATTATTTTATGGAATAAAAAGTTTAAAAATAAATTAATTTTAATATTTATAATATCATTTATTTAAATCTTTTATTAATAAGGGAAACACTACATCGCCATTGTGTCATAATTAAATAAATTCATTTGATGTTTAAAAATTATAAATAAAATCCCATGATATAGGAAATATTTTTATATTTATAATTACTATTTATAGTTAAATATATCACTTATATAACCCCATATAAAAATTGATTTAGTAAAAGGTACATGTTTCGGTTATATATCTCTGAACATTAAATTTGAAGTAATTCAATGTAATTTTCACACAAAACTCTCTCCATGGGGTACTAAAATCAACCCAAGGATGACCATGGTCAAAAATATCTTATAAAATAGGCTTAATACATTTGTTAGTTTAATTTTATATTATTATAATATTCTTTTTTTACCCTTATTTACCAGATTTATCCACTAACCATAGTAAATAATTTTTTTTACTAAAGTTACTATTCAAAATGTCTAAAAATAAAAGGTACCTATTTACCCAATTTAGACCTCCTAATTCGAAAATGGATTCCATTTTTTCAAATTAAAAATACCCAAGTTCCATAAATTAATTTAAAATTAATTCTCATTGTCAAAACCAAAAAGCATATTTTTATGAATTAAAAACCACCAAAAGATTGAGATATGTTTATGTACAATTTAAAAGTAAACTTACTTCCAATGAATGAAATTGGATTAAAGGATAAAAACAATCTAATTAAAAAATAAATCCAAATAAATTTACAATAAATCTATATAAATAAATTAGATTAAAAGGCAGTTTTGGCTTAAAATGCAATATTTTTCACTATTCATTAAAAAATGAACTTTATCAGAAAAATACATAAACAATACCCAAAGTAAAATTTGATATCCCTATTCTAAAAAAGAAGTTTAATTTTTGAAATGGAATATATAAAAGTGAGTAAAACTAGATTTAAAAAGGGTATGCCATCAAAAGGCGGTAAAACTATCTTTAAAAGAATATTACAGTATTTATGCTTAAAATTGTATTCATTCTCATTTTAAGACACTAAATTTTATCAGATAAATGTAAAAACATTTAACAAACATGTTTAATCATAATATGTTTAGTTATGTTCATTTTATCTAATACAACGACTAGACATTAACTACTAATTAAAATAATAATATTATATTTTTTTAGTATGACTCACCCTTAGGTGAAACATGAGATTTCAAAGAAACCCATTGTTGCGTGTTGGGTATTCCATCGAACATAGAATCCCCTTTAAAGTAAAATTAATATTTAATTCACAAATATTAATAAAAATGAAAATATCATATTCTTTATTTACTTGGGATGTTACATCCTTCCCCCTTTTGGGAAATGCATCCCCACAATTCTATTCACTTATCTAATGAGTGGGGGTATTTATCCCTTATAGAATTTTCAGATTCCAACATTTCCTCTTCGAACATATGGTATTTCCACAAAAATTTTCCTAATGAATTAAATTATTCCTTAACACTTTCTCTCTCCTGTCAAGAATCGAGGCTGGTTGTTTCTCATAAGAAATATTCTCTTCCTACTAAACTACCTCTAGACTCAAAAAATTAGATAGATCCAATATATACATTCTCAACATTGAATCATGAAAAACCTTGTGTACCTAGGATAAGCATGGTGGTAAATCCACTCTGTAAGTTACTTACTCTAGTTACCCACATAACTTTTCTACCTACTCTGAGCTGTTATCATGAGTTTCTGTATCAACTAAACTTTCTTTACCATATCTTCTTTAAATTCTTTTCCCATTAGTTTCCTTTCACCTACTTCATCCCAAAAAGATAGAGTTTGAAACCGCATCCCATATAATGCATCAAATGGAACAATGTGTATACTGGAATAAAAAACTCTTATTATAAGAAAACTCTACCAAAGAAAAATGATGATCCCAACATCCCTATTAATCTATTGAACAATCATGTCGCATATATTCCAATGTATAAATTGTTCATTGTGACTGCCCATATAACTAAGGATAAAAAGCTGTTCTAAAATTTTATTTAGTACCCAATGACTTCTGAAGTCCTTTCCAAAAGTTAGATGTAAACCTGGGATCATGATCAGATATAATTGAATGGGTAATTCCATTTAACCTGACTATCTCTTTAACATATAACTGAGAATGTTGATCTAGAGAAATAGCATCTCAAATATAAATGAAATGAGCTGATTTAATAAATCGATCAATAATAACACATATTTACTTATTACCTCTATATATCTTTGGTAATCCAACAATGAAATCCATGGATATATTTTCCCATTTCCACTCTAGCACCGATAAAGGCTGAAGCCTTCCTTTTGGTAACTACCTCTCTTTTTTAACCTATTGACAAGTAAAAAATTTCATAGTAAAGTCAGTAATATATCTTTTCATTACATCCCACTAGTAATACTCTAGAAGAACTCTGTACATATTTGTACTGCTGGGATGAACTGAAAATGGAGAACCATGAGCTACACATAACAACTCTTTCTTCAACTGTGAATCAAAAGTGACACATAATCTCTTCACAAATCTCTAAAACAATAATTATCAATGTTAAATTCAGGTAACTTAACCTTATAAACCAACTCTACCTTTTTATACAACTCACTGTCTTCCGTATGAACTTTCTTAATTCTGTTTGATAGATATGATTTCACTGAAACCTGAATGAAACCTGAGGGATCTCCTACACTAAAACATTCAATGCCAATGTTCATAAAATTGTTAATCAAAGGATCTTGTTACAAACATAACATGGTTAATTTTATATTAATTTTTTTACTCAAAGCATCAGCCACATTATTTTCTTTTCCTGGATGGTAAAGAATTCTGCAATCATAATCCTTGATTAATTATATCCATCTCCTCTATCTCATGTTTAATTCATTCTGAGTGAATATATACTTAAAAAATTTGTGATCAGTATATATTTCACACATTACTCCCTAGAAATTATGCCTTTAAATTTTTAAATAAAATAAAATAGTAGCTAATTCCAAATAATGTGTAGGGTAATTTAACTAATGATATTTCAAGTAACATGATGAATAAGCAATTACCTGATCATTCTTTACAAGGACACATCCAAGTCCTTTCAACAAAGAATCACTACAGATAAAAAAACTCACCATTTCTGTATGGTAATACCAATACTAGAGCGTTAACCAATATTATTTTCAACTCCTTAAGATAATCATCACATTATTTTTTCTAAATAAATTTAACACATTTTTAAGTGAACTTTGTCAGTGGGCTAGATTACCATGAAAAATTTTCAACAAACCTTCGGTAATTTCCTGCCAAACCCAGAAAAATACATATTTTAGTGATATTGGTAGGTCTTGGACAATCTTCAACAACTTTTGTTTTATCAGGGTCAAAAATTATGCCATCTTTAGAAAAAATATGACCAAGGAATGAAATTTGTTTCCACCAAAACTCAAAATTTCGGAATTTCCCATACAATGTTTTTCTTTTAAGGTTTGAGAAACAACACTTAAATGTCTTTTATTTTCCTATTTACTTGTCGAATATATGAAAATGTCATCAATAAACACAAATAAAAAATTATCCAAGAACTCAAGAAAAATTCTATTCATAAGATCCACGAATACAGTAGGTGCATCGGTTGACCCGAAAGAAAGAACTAAAAATTCATAATGGCTATATCTAGAATGAAACACGGTCTTCAGAATTGACGCTTCCTTTATTTTCAACTGATGGTACCCTGAACTCAAGTCATTATTCAAAAAATACTGAGCTCCTAGGAGATGATTAAACAAATCATTAATATGAGAAAAATGATTCTTTTTCTTAATACTGATATTATTCATGGCTCTATAATCAATGAAAAGTCTCATTGAACCATCTTTATTTAAAAAAAAAAGATTGGATCACCCCATGATGATGTACTAGGTTGAATGAAACCTTTATCTAATAACTTATAAAATTTCATCTTTAACTCGAAAAGTTAAATTTGAGCCATACGATAAATGGGTTTCGAAATTGGCTTAGCATCAGGAACTAAGTCAAATATGAATTCAACTTCTCGATCTGGTATAATACAAAACAACTCATCAGGAAAAACATAATGATACTCATTTAATACTGGAACACCATTAATTTGAACATTTCCATTGTTTTCCACAATATGTACAAGGTAACATTCATTTCCAAATTCCACTAGTTTCTCAGCTTCCTTATATGTTATCAGAGTTAAGTTTTCATTCTTGTTCACAAATTGATCATATTTCTAAAAAGAAACATTTTTTCCTCTATTTTCAATATTAACATTGTAAAAAGAAAGCCAATACATTCAAAAAATAACATCAAACTCTACTAGAGGAAAAAAAACTAGGTTTCCAGGTAAGTTCATTCCAATTATATGTATATGAAGATTCTAAAATTTTCTTTTCGCTTCAAACTTTCCCCCATCTATTTTTAACATAAGTTTTGGATTTATTTCTTGACGTGGAATTCCAAATTTACCTAAAAATTTCTCATAAATGAAACAACGTGTGGTCCATGAATCAAACAACACATTGGTATAATCTGAAAAAACAAACAAAGTACCTAATACCTCTTCATTTTAAGGAACCACATTGACCATAGTAGTTGGAAATTATTTCTCCAAACCCTTATTTATTTGAACTAAATGGTTTCCACCTTGGGAAATCAGATATGGACACACATTGGCATAATTCCCAAACTCATTGCAACTAAAAGATCTTACCACTGGCTTATCATTTCCTTACTGATCATATTCCTTACAATTATGAGCAATATAACCAGTCTTACCACACTAAAATCACTTCTTAGACATTGATAAACATTCTTCATGATTCTTTATACCATAGTTCTCACATGATGAAAATTTAATTTTCTTACCTCCAGGATTCATTGATTATTACTTTCCCTTTGCCTAGCAACTGGACCTCTTCTTATTCTTACTCTAATGAAACACCTGATCATATAAAAACTCCATTCCCACAATCTCTACACATCTGAAAATTTTCTCATAACTTTTTAATTCCTTAGTGGCTAATGATTTTTGATATCGAGGATTCACTCCTGAGTAAAACTGATTTATCTTACTATCAAGATCTCAGATGCAATTTGGATCATACCTTTCCAATTGAGTGAACTTTTATTCGTAATCAACCACCTATTCAACCTTATTCCTCAATTCCAATAATTTTTTTCCATATTATGTTGAAATTCCTTAGGAAAATATTTCTCAAGAAACATACCTTTGAATTCATCCAAAATAAGAGAATTAATATCCTCAGTATCTTTGATATTTTTAACCATCAACCACCACTAATCGACTTATCCTTCAAAATGGTAAACATAAAGACTAACCAATTGATTGTCCATACACCCCATGACATCGAATATATTTTCTAGTGATTTAATCCACCCTTTAGCTTGCATAGGGTCAGATGATCCTTTAAATGATGGGGCATGATACCTCATGAAATGATCCACTACAGACATGTTTATATGGGGTTTATCTGGTTTATCTTGTGAATTTAAAACACCACAATTTATGGCCTGATTCAATTATGACATTACTACAACAAGATGTTTAGTTCTATTTCTGACCATCTTGGGATGATGATTTGGAATATTATTCTCCTCTATGTGCCTTCCTAGAACTCTTTCCCTGTTTCCCCTATGGAAAACCATTCTGAACAAACATATATTTGAATACCTAACATGGTAATATCCAAATTATATATCCTATTAAAGTAAAACTAATTTATGGATATTCTTTAAAAATTATCCTAACTCCTAATGTTATCTAAACCAACCTATGATACCAACTATAAGGCCCCTACAATAACCATTACACTATCTTGAATTAAGTTAATAATTCCCATTGCGGATCATTTCATGTTTTTAGATTTATAGAATAAGGTCATAACTTATAAATAATAACTTGAATATTACAAGTAGACAATTCTACTCACTATCTATTTTTTTTCATAAAACAAAAACACTAAAAAAATATACTTGTTCAGTTCCACATTTTAGACAACATGAATTTTCCTTGATCCCACCCTTGACCATACTCATGTTTAATTCTTGTGAAAAAAAATTTAAAACATATTATGGACATAATAATCTACGTAAGGGATACATAAAGAAAGAAAACTATTAGTCTTGGGATAACATGAAAACCATGAATACTTTATCAAAATGTAATACATTTCACCTTTAAGAAGTAGTAACTATACTTCAATAAATATAAGTTCATTACAAAACTTTTTGTAACTAGAATATTACCCTAAGATTCTAGAAAGAAACATATAACGTATAAATGTTACTTAGGACATAGGCATACTTAAATGGAATAAAAATATGGTCGAATTTCACATATATCACTAAATGGAATAGCCATACGGTCAACTCCCATACCCAATGCATTGGAGGTTATAATGTAACCACCCATCCTTGGTTTATCATAAAAAACCCGTTATATAGTTTATCACATAACCACCCATCATTGGTTTATAACTTAACCACACGTTAAATTCCCACGTACCATTATATAATCATAACACATAAAATATTAAAAATATCAACATTTCACTAGTAACATTTCATTTTCAATCAGAAGAAATAATTTAATGATATTGAAATACTCAATGCATTTAAAAAACCATTTTCAATACCAAAACACACAAAAATGTAATAAGGGATTTCATTTCCTTTTAAAAACATTAACCCTTATTGAGGAAGCCAAATACCAATTACGGTAGTAGAGAGGTAATTGTCGCCACATCCGTTAAAAACATTTATTCTATCATTGAGTAAAACAATTCATAAATAAAATATTTCCTTTGAATAAAATTAAAATTAAAAGGTTTTTATTATACACTGTGTAGAAGAAGGATGTGTATATTATCAAAATATACCTCAATAAAAGGAGATTGAGATGAAGTCCCTTACCTTGCGTCCGAATCAAAATGTATGTTCCTTGTTATTCCTAAATAATAAACACAGCTTAATTTTTACTTGATTCCAATACTTGTTCATGTTTATTATTCCTTTTTTATTACTTACTAACTTTCTATAACAATTATATAATTATTCATGTTCATATCGTTCGCTTTGTCAATGTTTGGTACTTGAGTCAAAAATGAACTTGTTATAATTACAAATTATCCATGTGGTCAAAAGTACATTATATCAAGAATGATATTCATGATATAGATATCATATATATCATATATATCAAGTATATATTTATTTATAATATAACATAACATTTGGATATAAGAAATGAAATGCACCATTCATGGAGACGGTAAGTCGTACGTACGTATGAATGCTACATTAATTTCTTTTTCTTATTTAAAGGAATGGAAAATAAATTATACATAAGTATATTACAATTTCAGTATAATATATCTATTATATATGTTACATAAGTTCATTAATTAGATCCATTATATGTTCCATGTATATCATGAATGAGTCATATCACTTTGAGGGGGCGGTAGTCCACACTTTCTCAAATGAAATTATCATATTTATACATCATGTAGAGCATAAATTTATTTTCTAAATGATAATTACAGAATTATAGAGATAAAATAAATATACTATATACAATATATAATTTCAATGAAATCATGATGTCCACTATAAGAGGTGGTAGGATAATATTGAACAATCATCGTTTCATGAGGCAGTAGTTTGCCGTCCATAGAAACAGTATGTTCTATACCCATTAGACGGAGGAGTGTGTAAGTGTAGTTCGAATAATTCTCCAAAAAACAACCTAGTATATTGAGGATACTTGTGTTGTTATGTAAACAATGAATAAAAAGAGCATATGCAGTGGAGAAGGAAACTAATGGAAAGGCAGATGAGAGAAGATGTTACCTCAAATCGTGTAACTTCTTTTGATTTGAGCCAGAGGGCTTTCTTGAATTTCCTTCTTCCTAAGGGAAGGCTTCTATGGGGAAGGTATGAATGTTTAGTGATTTTTTAATAGATTTTTCATGATACAAGGTGCTTGAGTGGTGTGAGTAATGGGTTTGAGGTGGTGTTCCATTATAAGAGGGAGGAGGGGCACTTTAGGAATGTCTTGAAATATTATTTTATTATTAATTGATTTTTGAATTTTAATGAAACCAAAGTAATATATTTATAATATAATATGGGGATAGGTTGAAATACGCTCATAAAATGGGTTTTAGAAAATTTTATTCCATATAATTAACCGTATCCTTTAGATTTAACCCATAGTTAAATAAATTAACTCTACCATGTTTTCTTGTATTTTCATAATATATAGTTACTATAGTGACTACAAAATGCTAAGAGACCCAAAAATAGATCATTAATGACATTTATAACATTATATATGTATTTTTTTCCATTATTATATTTTTAGGTGTCTTATATCATTTAATAAAATATTAATTTTTTTAAAAACTCATTTTTGTCAATTTCTAAACTATTCATATCATGACTTTTTAAAAATCCATAAAAACATGATTCATTCTAAAAAACATCATTAATAAAAATAGAAAAAGTCATAATAACCCATAAAATTATTGGATGGCATAAAAAGTTTCAAAATAAATTTATTTTAATATTCAATATCTCATTTATTTTAATCTTTCAGCAATAAGTTAATCACTACATCACCATTGTGTCATAAATAAATTTATTTATTTGATGTCTAAAAATTATAAATAAACTAACATGACGTAGGAATTCATTTTAGAACTATAATGACTATTTATAGTCGAATATATCACTTATATAACCCCATATAAAATTTGTTTTAGTTAAAGATACACGTTTAGGTTATATTTTCCTTATCTTAAAATTAAAATTAATTAAATGTCATTTTCACACACATGTGGATCAATGGGGTCCTAAAATCAACCCATGGATGTCCATGGTCAGAAATATCTCATCCAATTTGGTTAGGACATGTGTTAGGGTAATTTAATATTATTATAATGTTATTTTTAACCTTATTTACCAGATTTACCCTTTAACCATGGTAAATAAAATATTTACCAAAGTTACTATTCATAATGTCTAAAGATAAAAGCTTATTTTTTACATAATTTGGACCTCCTGATTCCAAATATGGAATTCATTTTTTAAAATTCAAAACACAAAAGTTTCAGAAATTACTTTCAAATTAATTCCCGTTTTCAAAACCCAAAAGTGTGTTTTTAAGAAGTAATAACTATGAAAAGATTGAAATTTTTTAATGTCCAATTTAAAAGTGAAATTACTTTAAATGAAGAAAAGTGGGTTAAAGGATAAAAATATAATCTAATTACACATTAAAATCAATTAAAAGGACAATATAACTATATAAATAAATTACATTAAAAGGCAGTTTTGACTTAAAATGTAGTTATTTTCACTATTCATTAAAAAAATGAACTTTATTAGAAAAATACATAAAATTTAACCAAAGTAAATTTTGATGTCCTAATTCTAAAAAATAAGATTAATTTTTCAAATTAATCATATAAAATTGAAAAAAACTAGATTTAAAAATCATTCTCCATCAAAAGGTGGTAAAACTACCTTTAAAAAATATTAGTGTATTTATGCTTAAAATTGGATTTTTCTAATTTTAGGCCTCTAAATTTTATTGTATAAATGTAAAAGCATTTAACAAACATTTTTACTCATAATATGATTAGTTTTTGTTCATTTCCACCAATACAACATCTATGAGTTAACTACCATTTAAAATAATAATATTATATTTTTTTTTTAGTATGACTCAACCTTGTGCGCAACATGAGATTTTGGGGAATCCCATTGTTGCATGTAGGGTACGCCATCTAACATAGAATTCCATTTAATATGAAATTAATATTTAATTCAAAAATATTAATAAATATGAAAATATCATATTCTTTTTTTACCTGTGATGTTACATCCTTCCCCCATTTTGGGAATTGCATCCCCACAATTCTATTCACATATCAAATAAGTGGGGGTATTTACCCCTCATAGAATTTTCAGATTCCTATGTTTCCTCTTAAACCACATGGGTTTTCCACAAAACTTTTACATGAAGAATTACCATATTCCATAACACTTTCTCTCTTTGGTCAAGAATCTGGATTGGTTGTTCTTCATAAGAAATATTCTCTTCCAACTGAACTACCACTACACTCAAAACATGAGATGAATCTAACATATAATTTCTCAACATTGAAACATGAAAAATATTGTGTACCTGGGATAAACATGGAGGTAAATCCACTCTGTAAGAAATTAATCTAACATTTTCTAGAATTTCATAAGGTCTAATGAACTGTGGACTCAACTTCCCCTTACTATGAAAATGCATTACACTTTAACATGGTGAAACTCTGAGAAAGACTTGATAACCTACCTCAAAAAAATATCCTTCCTCTGGTTATTTGAAAAACATTTCTACCTCCACTAAGTTATCGTTATGTGTTTCTGTATCAACTAAACTTTCTATTCCATCTTTTCTACCAATTCCGGTCCCATTAGTTTCCTTTCACCTACTTCATCCCAAAAATATAGAGTTCAACACCGCTTCCCATATAATTCCTCAAATGGAGCCATATGTATACTTGAGTGAAAAATGTTATTAAAAGAAAAATAATCTAAAGAAATGTGTTGGCCCCAAATTCCTTGGGAATCCATTGAACAAGCACGTAACATATCATCCATTGTATGAATTGTTTATTCTGACTACCTATATTATTGATGATGAAAATCGGTACTAAAATTTAAATCAGTACCCAATGACTTCTGAAGGTCTTTCCAATAGTTTTATGGAATCATTGAATGACGGTCAGATACAATGGAGAGGGAGACTCCATGTGTAAGAACCTGGTTCTTATTCTTGAGGTACGAGTTTCTTCTTTTCTCTTTTCCTAAAGTGATTTTGAGAAAATAAGGAAAATGGGAGAAAATCATAAATTTTTTTACTACACACCGTGTACTTTTCCACACGTCGTGTACCTTTGTCGTGTGGAAGGTGTACACAGGGCATGTAGGCCGGTCGACGATGATGGGTGTAAAAACCGACTACACGCCGTGTAGTGGGTATTTACATGTCGTGTAGTCAGTCGGAAGGAAAATAGTAAGGTGGTGGAAGCAGCCGCCAGTTTAGTGCCAGTACATGTCATGTGATCAGGAATACACTCCATTTACTAATGTCGATGCATGAATAGTGCGGAGGTGGGAAAGGTATCCACCAGAGGAACAAATAAATGAGAAAATTACACACCGTGTAGTCAATAGTACATGCCGTGTAGTATGTTTTTTTATCTTAAAATGGGAATTAGCCTCCCCTATTCACAGGTAAGGCTTAGAATCTGAGGAGGAATCAGGAGAGAGGGTCGAACCTCTGAGGATCTCCAGATCGCACACCGGGAATTGGTTTCTACCTCCATTGATCTTGTTAGAACCATACGAGTAATCCTCTCCTTCTCCTTAAGTCGTTCTTACCAATTCATTCCGAAGGGGAAGTTATTTGCGTTTGAACGGGTTTTCTTTCATCTCAGATCTACTTTTCTATTGGATGATCTGAGGAGCATCGTTCACATATACCAATCAGTGGTGATCGAGGTAGGTGTCTTAGTGTTGAAATTCCAACTGTTTTTCATTTTTGAGTACCATTGTGCTTCGAACCCATGTTGGGGTGTCGTGTGGATGAGGCCTTGGATGTTTTAAATACCTAGAATTGTACAGGTAGTTAAATGTGATAATAAAATGTTGTTTGGGATTGCTGCTTGGATCCAGGATCACCCTGGGGGTACGTTCCTCTATTTAGCCATTTGGCCAGGATACCCAAGGGTATGCCATTGTAATAATGTTTATTAAATTGCCTTGAGAGGAATTGTATATAAATTGCTTATTTACATGTTGGGCATGACCCAGTTACTTGCAGCTGAGGGAAGTGTTCTTTTCAGCCTAAGGTCATTGTTGTTTAGCCTGAGGGTAATGTACTGCTTAGCCCGAGGGAAACATTCTATTTCGCATGAGGGAAAATTTTCATATGCCTGAGGGAAGTGACTTCTATTCCTGAGGGTGAAACTTCGTATGCCTGAGGGAAATATCTGTTAATCCTGAGGGCAGTCCTTGAGGGAAGATTCTGATTACCTAAGGGTAAGCCTGAGGGCGTGGTTATATTAGCCTGAGGGAAAGGTTCTGATTATCCCAAGGGATTAGTTCTGAGGAACATTGAATGTTATTATATTGAATTGCTAAAAGAATATTTAAATGAAAATGAAACTCGTAAAGTTAGTTACTTACGAGTACTTCTTAGTTTATTACATTTACTACTGCGCACTATTGTGGCATATTTTCACATAGTTGGGCACGAGCCTTTGGTGGGTGCCTATTGGGATTTAATTCTCACACTCGGTTTGGGTAATGTCTTCAGCCCAAACAGATTACATTTATGTAGGTATGGATAAGGGAAAGGGTCCCTATACCCGTACTTGATTGTTGTGAGGAGTAGAGGAGCATGGGACCGAGCTTAGGCTCGCGATGCTACTGGCTATTCTGTTGTACCTGCACTTTCTATGATATTGTACTATATTGTTGTGTAACATGTTCTGAATGTTTTCTTATAACTAGAGGCATGTTGCATCATTATCTATATAACTGTTGGTTATCTTTTACTTCAGTTGTTCATATTAAACGTGTATGGTTTATTTCTTCCGCTGCTAATGTATATTTGTATATTTTATTCTGTTGCACTACACTTTAAAAAATTAGGGCATAGTTTCCCCACTATCAGACCTGGGCCTTCATTGCTAGTCAAAAACCTCTGGTTTTTGGGGAAATTCTCTTGAGGTCATGTGGCCAACCGGGTTCGGGGCACCCATTGAGTTGCACCCGGGCCTGGGACGTTACAAAGTTGTATCAGAGGGATTCTTTTCTTTGACTTACTATTTGGAGCCTTACGCAGGGATAGGATGGGAATGGTAGTTGGTTATAAGTTGTGTCTGGGAGTAGCTAACTCATGTACATGGGAAAACCAATTTACCTCATGTTTCAATTTTATTGATTTTACAATTTACAGTTGATCTGATTTCATCGTTGGGTGGCGCACTTGTGATTGTGTTCTTTATATGTTATCCATGGGTTCTATTTAGTTGCCACCCAATGAGATGTGGGTATGAAATCTCATGCATCATTTAGGAACATTCTAGAAATCAAATGTCATGCATAGTTCCATGCCATGTAGGCGCACTAGAAATTTCGTGTTGTTGTGCTAGAAAAGCATGCTGTTGTGGTAGCTGCTATGATAAATATCTGCTATGTGAAAGGGTATTTTTGTGTGAGCCTGTTGATATAATGGGCGCCAAAATTTGGTTTTTGGGGAGTATAGTCCCTCAATAAACAGAATTTGGTGGATCATTGACTTGTTTATCTGGTTATAACATGTATAAGATGACAAACTTTCATTCGCGTGGAGTAT
Organism: Viscum album; assembly: GCA_963277665.1. Taxonomy (NCBI): domain Eukaryota; kingdom Viridiplantae; phylum Streptophyta; class Magnoliopsida; order Santalales; family Viscaceae; genus Viscum; species Viscum album. The sequence continues at coordinate 1,325,571,985 of OY728127.1, read as the reverse complement.
GGGCCCTCACGGGTCGGAATTTGGAACTTCGGTGTTGTTTTTCAGTATTTTTTTGGGTTCCAGAGTAGTTTCAGAGGCTTACTGTTCGGAAAACCCATGATACATGACGTGTAGTTCTAGGGACACACGCCGTGTGTTCTTATGTTCGGGAAGAAAAGATAACTCTTTTAGTACACGCCGTGTACCCTCAGTACACGCCGTGTAGTCTCTTCCCGTATCAAGAACCGTGTGGGTAGGGACACAGGGAAGGAAAATGGATGGGGAAAACATGTCATGTACCAGATGTACACATAGTGTGGTGTTGACCCAGAGTCCTCCCATGTAACTAAGAAACACGGATGAAGGAGACGTTAAGACATACACGCCGTGTCCACTATGGAACATGCCATGTGGTCTGACCTGGGATCCAGCCATGTAACTAACAACATGGGTCAGTTTAGTCCTTTCGTATACACACTATGTGTATCTAGAACATGCCATGTAGTGTGATCCATGTATCCAGCCGTTTAACTAATAACACGGGTGGGCAGAGCTCGTCTAGTACACGCGGTGTGCCTGAGGGGCATGACGTGTAGTCTTGTCCGGGGACAGACTGTGTGGACACAACCATGTGGCTAGGAAACAAGGTTGTGTACACACCGTGTGCAGATGTAACACACCGTGCTGTGTTAGCCGAATAGTCAGTTGTGTCACAAACAACATGGGTAGTTGGAAAATTACACCATACACACAATGTAGATTATATATACTCAGTGTAGTTTTTTTCAACGGGATCCATGTGGCTTGGCCATGTAGAAGGACCCGGGCAGGGGAAGAAAAGTCAGGTACACGCCGTGTAGTCTTGTTTTGAAAATCTTGAAATGTCACCTTCCTCCTGTTTCCTTCTTGGTCCATTTTTTTCAGTCTTTGATAATATGGATCTAAGGTGTGTGTTTGACCTTGTAGAGTCGTGCTGCCGAGACGACCACACGTTGTTCTCCAGTAGAGCGACAACGATTATACTCTAGAGATGGTAGGCCATGGGCTACTAGTGGATCCTCTAGCAGAGCCAGATGCAGTGCCAACTGTTATACCGGATACAGGCGTAGATGCGCAGTTCTGTGAAGGCTTCATGCGGTTCATGCATACCTTTCAGGGAGCACCATCGGCTGCCACATCTATGGCTGAGCTGACTCGTATTTTCCAGCAGTAGCATCCACCAACATTTTCAGGGGATGGCGGACTACAGGCTACAAAGTCACGGCTGGGGTCTATGCAGACTATCTTAGAGAACCTTGAGATTCCTCCAGGGCGTAGGGTCAATCTCGCGACTTATATGCTGTGTGATTCTGCCAAGAGGTGGTGGGATGTTACCACCCAGTCATAGAATCACAGAGACATTGTGTGGGAATATTTTCAGATAGATTTCTATGACTTCTTCTTCCCATATATGCTGAGGGCAGATAGAGTTCAAGAGTTCATGAACCTATAGTAGTGTGCTATGTCGGTGATGGATTATTCTGCTCGCTTTACCGAGTTTCAGCGTTTTACAACCGTTTTGGTGGGTGATGAGACGTTGAGAGCCAGACACTTTGAGGATGGTCTTCGGTATGACATCCGAGCACTGGTGAATGTTTTCAGGTTTCCTATAGTAAATGTTATTGTGAAACCGGTGCTGATTATAGTGAGGAACCTTTGAGAGGCTAGTGGTTCATGCCAGGGTGGTTCGACACCGGTTTTTGGTACTATTTCTACCGGTAAGAGGAAGTGACAAATGATTTTCTCTCACGGTGGCAGTACTAGCAAGATGATTTCTTCAGGTGGCCCGGTCAGGTGCTATCAGTGTGGTAAGTAGGGGAAAAATAGACCGCAGTGTCCATGTGACATAGTGGAATGTCGAGCTTGCGGCAATATGGGTCATCTACAATTCTTTTTCAGGGAATTTCTACTAGTGGCTAGTGAGAGAGAATCTGTGCACACTCCGCGTGTGGGAGTAGGACCGGTAACTTCTTACCAGTCGGGCAACTGGAACACATCATGTCATGCAGGAAGTGATGGTGGTCATGGCCATGGTAGCCAGACACCAGGATCTCAGAGGCTGTAGGGCAGGATAGCTCAGGGTAGCCAGGCTGTGTCGCAGGGCCGCGACACTGGGCATGCATATACAGTATAATAGACCCAGCTGGAGCTGGATCCCAGACCTTCCATTTTCAGAGGTACTATTCTAGTAGCTTCTATCTTTTCATCAATACTTTTTGATATGGGTGCTACACATATCATTATACCTTTACCCGTTGTGGAGAGGCTCGGGCTCTGTGTTTCTTTTTGTTCTGCTGTTATGATGCTAGACACTCCGTTGGGAACCAGAACAACCGGTGTGCGTCAGTGCAGGGAGTGCCTCGTAGAGGTTGGTGGGTGTCACTTTCTTTGGGACCTCTATGTCTTGGATATGACGAGCTTTGATTTCATTCTTGGGATGGACTGGTTGGTTCCCTTTCGAGCCTTTGTAGACTGCTATCGTTGTAGAGTGCGTTTCACGTCACCAGAGGGTGGAGAGTTTCTAAACAAGGGTGAGTGGGATGTTCAGGCGAGTCGAGCTAGACCAGAGCATCATGGGTGAGGTGGAGTCATAGCCCAAATTGCGAGTTTATATTTGGACGATTAGGGGAATTTTTAGAAGGACTTACCTCCAGTGGTTGATCATTTCAGGGATGTCTTCCCGGATGACTTTTAAGGTCTACCTCCAGAGCGTGAGGTGGATTTATCTATTGAGCTTGTACCAGGAGCAGCACCTGTATCCATTCCTCCTTATAGGATGGCTACACCTAAGTTACAGGAGCTCAAGAGAGAGCGAGAGGAGTTCCAGTCAAAGGGTTTTATCTGACCTAGTACTTCTCCTTGGGGTTCTCCAGTACTTTTTGCAAAGAATGCGGACGGTACCCTTAGACTCTGTGTGGATTATCGGAAGATGAACCAGTTGACGATCAAGAACATACATCCCTTACCAAGTATTGATGATATTTTTGATCAACTTTGAGGTGAGCAAGTGTTCTCGATGATTGACTTGAGATCTGGATATCATCAGTTGCGCGTTAGACCATCTGATATACCTCTCACAGCCTTTAGGAGTAGGTATGGTCTATATGAGTACTTGGTTATTCGATTCTGACTCACGAACATGCCAGCAGTTTTCATGGCTCTGATTAATCGTATATTCCATCTTTATCTAGATTCTTTTGTTTTAGTATTCGTGGATGATATCTTGGGGTACTCTCACACTCGACAAGACCATGCCACCCGTCTTGATATCATATTGAGTATTTTGAGGGAGCATCGGCTATATGCTAAGCTCTCAAAGTTCCCCTTTTGGATGGACTATATTCACTTCCTGAGTCATATCATCTCAGAGGTAGGAGTTGCAGTAGACCCAAAGAAGGTGAGAGAAGTAGTTTCTTGGGAGCAGCCTAAGAACGTGTTTGAGATACAGAGTTTCTTGGGACTGGTTGGTTACTACATATGCTTCATACAAGACTTCTCTCGCTTAGTAGTGCCGTTGACTGGTTTGACTAAGAAGGGTGTGAAGTTCGTTTGGTCAGAAGCTTGCGAGACAGACTTTCAGGACATGAAAGGAAGGTCGACATCAACACCAATCCTAATACTCCCATAGAAGGAAAAGAGGTATACAGTTTACTGTGATGCATCAAGTATTGGTCTGGGAGCTGTGTTGATACAGGGCGATTGAGTTGTTGCGTACGGGTCTCGGCAGTTGAGGCCACATGATAGGAATTACCCGACGCATGATCTCATGTTAGCTGCAATTGTTCATGTATTACGCTATTGGATACATTATCTCTTGGGAGAGAATAATTTGGTTTTCACCAACCAAAAAAGTCTCATGTATATCTTTACTCAGCGTGACTTGAATCTGAGGCAGCGAAGTTGGGTCAAATACCTTCAGTCCTTTGATTTTGAGCTTGCCTATACACCTGGTAAGGGGAATGCAGTGGCCGATGCACTGAGTAGGAAGACTCAGAAATAGGCAGTTCATGAGGCAAGTGGTGAGTGGCAGCTAGTGGCTTTGTTCTCTGAGATACATTTTGAGGTGCATGACATTCAGGGTCAAACCTATCTTTAATCGTTAGCTATGACTTCTACTCCCCTGGATAGAGTGAGGATGAGGAAACTATCTATTTTAGAAGGCCTAGTTCTACATGAGTCGGTGGCAAGTGAGGACCCTCCTCCTGGATGGACAATAGGCGATGATGAGGTACTGCATTTCCATAGACGACTATGGGTTCCAGGGGATATATGTGAGGAGATGATGCAGGAGTTTCATGCTTCAGCTTGGGCAGTTCAACTCGGAGTTACCAAGATGTACCGCGACTCGAGACGTCAGTACTGGTGGCCAGGTATGAAGATAGAAGTAGCTAATTTTGTTACAATATGTTCCATCTATTATCAGGTGAAGGTGGAGCATCAGAGGCCAGTCGGACTGTTACAACAGTTACCCATCCAAGAGTGGAAATGAGATGATGTCGCGATGGACTTCGTGATTGGGTTTCCAAGGTCACCTCGAGTCAATGATGTCGTGTGAGTAGTTGTGGATAGACTATCGAAGGTATCTCACTTTTTGCCGATCAAAGAGACCTTAAGTGTTGACAAGCTTGGAAATATGTATATCCGAGAGGTCGTACATCTTCATGCGGTTCCTCATTCTGTCATTTCAGATAGGGACGCCTGCTTTACATCTCGTTTCTGGTAGAGTTTTCAAAGGGCACTGGGTATAAAGGTGCTTCTGAGCACAACTTACCACCCTCAGACCAATGGAAAGTCAGAGAATATGATACAAGTGCTTGAGGACATGCTGAGTGCATGCATCCTAGACTTTGGGGGCTCATGAGAGAAGCATATAACCCTAGTCTAGTTTGCCTAAAATAACATTTTTCATGAAACTATAGAGATGGCACCATACGAGGCTTTATATGGTAGGACATGCTGATCACTTTTGTTCTGGTTAGAGGCAGGTGAGACAGCTTTACTAGGACCACATCTTGTGCAGGAGACTTCTGAGCAGGTCTAGTTGATTCAGAAGCGAATGGATACTACAGAGTCTCGACAGAAATCTTATACTGATTGCCGCAGACGATCCTTAGAGTTCGTGGTCAGGGATCAGGTTTTCTTGCGTGTTTCACCGAGGTTGGGACACAGGCGGATCAGAAGACAGGGTAAAATTTCACCGTGGTATGTGGGGCCATTTGAGATTCTGGAGAGAGTCGGGCCGGTTGCCTATTGGTTGCAGTTACCAAAGAGGTATTGGGCCATGCACGATGTCTTCCATGTATCTCAGCTACGTCACAATCATTCATACCTGTCTCACATATTTCATCCAGAGGAGGTTGAGCTTCAGAGAGATGCGTCCTTTGAGGAGCATCTGACTCATATCGTAGATAGGAGCACGAAGGTTCTCCGAGGCCGGTCAGTTCCTCTCGTACAGGTGTTATGGAAGCAAGGCTGAGTGCAGGATGAAACCTGGGAGCAGGAGACCGACATACGTGCTCAGTGGCTAGAGTTATTCTGGGCTTTATCTTTTTCACCCTTAGAAGGGGAATTTGGGGAAAAATTGCTTTAAGGGGGGATGTTTGTAAGAACCTGGTTCTTATTCGTGAGGTACGGGTTTCTTCTTTTCTCTTTTCCTTATGTGTTTTTGAGAAAATAAGAAAAATGGGAGAAAATAATAAATTTTGTTACTACATGCTGTGTACTTTTCCACACGCAGTGTACTTTGGCCGAATGGAAGGAGTACATAGGGCGTGTAGGCCGGTCGATGATGATGGGTGTAAAAACCGACTATATGCCGTGTAGTGGGTATTTACATGCCGTGTAGTCAGTCGACAGAAAAATAGTAAGGTAGTGTAAGAAGCCACCACCTGAGTGCCAGTACACGCTGTGTGATCTGTAATACACGCTATGTAATCATGTTGACAGATGAAAAGTGTGGCGGTGGGAAAGGTAGCCGCCATAGGAACAATTAAATGAGAAAAGTAAACGCCGTGTAGTCAATAGTACACGCCATGTAGTTTGTTTTTTTCACTTAAAATGGGAAGTGGCCTCCCCTGTTCACAGGGAAGGCTTAGAAATGTAGGAGGAGTCGGGAGAGGGGGACAAACCTTTGAGGATCTCCAGATCGCACGTTGGGAATTGGTTTCCGCCTCTGTTGATCTTTTTGGAACCGTACGGGTAAGCCTCTCATTATCCTTAAGCCGTTATTACCAATTCTTTCCTGAGGGGAAGTTATTTGTGTTTGAACGGGTTTTCTTTCATCTCATATCTACTTCTCTCTTGGATGATCCGAGGATCATCGTTCACGTATATCGATCAGGGGCGATCGATTTAGGTGGCTTAGTTTTTAAATTCCAACTGCTGTGTGTTTTTGTGTACCGTTATGCTACGAACCCATGTTGGGGTGTTGTGTGGCTGAGGCCTTGGCTGTTTTATATACCTAGAATTTTTCAGGTAGTTAAATGTGATAATAAACTATTGTTTGGGATCGCTGCTTGGATCTAGGACCACCCCAGGGGTGCATTCCTCTGTTTATCCATTTGGCCAGAATACCCAATGGTATGCCATTGTAATAATGTTTATTAAATTTCCTTTAGAGGAATTGCATGTAAATTTCTTATTTACATGTTGGGAATGGCCCGATTACTTGTGCTTGAGGGCAATGTTCTTTTCAGCCTGAGGGCATTGTTGTTTAGACTGAGGGCAAGGTACTGCTTAGCCTGAGGGCAATGTTCTATTTCACCTGAGGGAAACTTTTCATATTCCTGAGGGGAGTGACTTCTGTGCCTGAGGGCGACACTTCGTACACCTGAGGGAAATATCTGTTATGCCTGAGGGCAATGTCTGAGGGAAAGATTCTGATTACCTGAGGGTAAGCCTGAGGGCGTGGTTATATTATCCAGAGGGAAAGGTTTTGATTAGCCCGAGGGATTAGTTCTGAAGAACATTGAATGTTATTAAATTAAACTTCTAAAAGAATATTTAAATGGAAATGAAACTGGTAAAGTTAGTTACTTTTGAGTACTGCATGGTTTATTGCATTTACTACTGCGCACTGTTGTGGCATATTTTCACATAGTTGGGCACGATCCTTTGGTGGGTGCCTACTGGGATTTATTTCTCACACCCTGTTTGAGTCATGTCTTCAGCCCAAACAAATTATGTTTTTGTAGGTATGGATAAGGGAAAGGGTCCCTATACAGGTACTTGATTGTTGCTGAGGATTAGAGGACCATGTGACCAAGCTTAGGATTGTGATGTTTCCAGCTGTTCTGTTTTGTTCTGTTGTACCTGTACTTTCTATGATATTGTACTATATTGTTGTGAAACATGTTCTGGCTGTTTTCTTAGAACTAGAGGCATGTTGCATCATTATCTATATAAATGTTGGTTATCTTTTACTGTAGTTGTTCATATTAAATGGGTATGGTTTATTTCTTCCACTACTGATGTATGTTTGTATATTTTATTCCTATGTGCTACACTTTGACAAATGAGGGCATAGTTTCCCCATTATCAGGCCCGGGCCCTCACTGCTATTCGAAAGTTTCTGGAGTTTGGGGAAAAGTGTTTGAGGTCATCTGACCAACTGGGTTCAGGGAACCCGTTGAGTGGAACCCGGGCCTGGGACGTTACACCATGTAACCTGGCTAACTCTTTAACATACGAATGACAAAGTTGACCTGGAAATAGAGTATATCGAATAGGATGGAAATGAGTAGATTTAGTCAGTCGATCAACAGTAACCCAAATTGCACTGTTACCTCGATATGTCTTCGGTAATCCCACAACGAAATCCATTGATATATTTTCGCATTTCAACTTTGGAACTGGTAAAGACTAATGCATACCTTTCAGTAAATGTCACTATCCTTTTACCTATCGATAAGTCAAACACTTCACAGTGAAGTTAGCAATATCTGTTTTTATTCCATCCCACCAGTAATACTCTCGATAATCTCTTTACATCTTAGTACTGCCAGGATGAACTAAAAATGGAGAACTAAATGTTTCACATAAAAAATCTTTCTTCAAATTTGAATCACAATGAACACATATTCTATTTCCAAATCTCAAAATACAATCATTATAAATTTTAAATTTAGGAATCTTACCCTTCTGAACCAACTCTACCTTTTTTCGCAACTCACTGTTTTCCTTATGTGCATTCTTAATTCTATCTGATAGTGATGATTTCAGTAACACCTTAAACAAACCAAAGGGATCTCCAAAACAAAAAAAATTCTATTCCAAAGTTTATCAAATCATTAATCAAAGGATATTATTCCAAATGTAACATGGTTAATATAGCATTCATTTTTTATTTCAAATCCTGAACAACTTTATTTGATTTTCCTTGATGATAATGAATTATTCAATCATAATCCTTGATTAAATATAGCCATCTCCTCCATCTCATGATTAATTATTTATGAGAGAATAGACAATTTAAACTTTTGTGATCAGTATATATTTCACACTTTACACCATACAAACGATGCCTCCAAATTTTAAAACAAAAAACAACAACAGCCAATTTCAAATCATATGTTTGGTAATTTAACTCAAGAGGTTTCAACTGATGTGAATCATATGAAATTACCTGATCCTTATACACAAATACACAACCAAGTACTTTTAACTAAGAATTATTATAGATAACAATCTCGCCATTTCTAGAAGGTAATTCCAATTCTGGAGCATCTAGAAACTTCTTTTCAATTTCTGAAAACAATAGTCACATTTTTTGTCCAGACAAATTTAACACCTTTTCGAGTTAACATAGTCTGTGGGCTAGATAACTATGAAAATTTTTAAACAAAACTTTGGCAATATCTTACCAAACATATAAAACTATGGATCTCTGTGATATTGGTAGGTCTTGTCCACTCTCCGACAACTTTTTTTAGAAGGGTCAACAATTATTCCATCATTAGAAACAATGTGACCAAGGAATGAAATTTGATGCAACCAAAACTCACATTTTATTAATTTCCCATAAAATTTATTTTTTTATGGTTTTAACGATAACTCTTACATGAATTTCATGTTTCTATTTACTTTTTGGAATATACAAAAATTTCATCAATAAACATAACCAAAAACTTATCCAAGAACTCTCAGAAATTCTATTCATATGGTCCACAAATAAATCAAGTACATTTGTTAACCCAAAAATAATAACTAAAAATTTATAATGGCCATATATAATATGAAATGTATTCCATGGAATGTCTTCTTTATCTACTTTCAACTGATTGTACCCTGACATCATGTCAATCTTTGAAAAATACTAAGCTCCCTAGAGATAATAAAACAAATTATTGACATGAGGAAAATGATACTTTTTCTTAATAGTGATATTATTCAATGCTCTATAAACAATGAAATGTCCCATTGAACCATATTTATTTTTAACAAACAAGAATTGAGCACCCCATGGTGATGTTTGAGGTTGAATTAAACCTTTATCTAATAACTCCTGCAATTTCTTCTTTAACTCAAATAGTTTAATTTTAGCCATTCGAGAAGGGGTTTTTTAAATTGGATTAGCATCAGGAACCAAGACAATAGTAAATTAAACATCATGATCAAGTATAATACTCAGAAAATCATTAGAGAAAACATAAAGATACTCATTTTCTACTAGCACTTCATTAATCTAAGCAGTTCCTTTATTTTCGAAAATATGTTCAAGGTAACATTAATTTACATCTTTCACTAGTTTAAAAACTTCTTGATATGTTATCAAAGATAAGGTATCATTATTGTAAAAATATTGAAAGTATTTCTGAAAATAATCCTATTTAGATCAAAATTAAATCTTACAATGGTAAACAAAAATTTGATCAATTCCCAAAATAAATTCAAACTCTACTGGAGAAAAAAACAAGGTCTCTATGTAATTTTTTCCACATATAAGGATTGAAAGATTCTTATAATTTCATTTTTCCTCAACATTCCAACAAGGTTATTTTACCATAAGTTTTGGATTCATTTCTTGAGGTGGAATACCATATTTACCAAAAAAATATCTCTAAAAGGAAATAATGTGTTTCCCTTGAATCAATAAACACATTCTCATAATATGAAAAAAAAAACGAAGTACCTGATACCACTTCATTTGAAGGTACCACCTCGACTATATTATTTGCAAAAGATTTCACCACACCCTTCTGCTTTGGATCTGACTTGTTTCCACCCTGGGTAATTAACTTTGGACACACATTGGAATAATTCCCAAACTCATTACAACTAAAATCTTTTATCGATATATTTTAATTACCTAACTGATCATCTTTATTAAAATTACAAGCAATATGGCTAGTATTAACACACCAGAAGCACTTCCCATACTTTGATAAACATTCTCTAGGATTCTTTTTACCACAGTTCTCACAATATGAAAATTTAATTTTGTTACCTCCAGGCATCTTTGATCAATACTTTCCTTTGGAATTCCAACTATAACTCTATTTTTTCTTTCTCTCATGGAACACTTGATCATCCAAAAAACACCATTTCCACATTCTCAGCACATCTGACAGGTTTCCCATAACATTCAAATTCCCAAGAGGAAAATGCTTTTCGATATGGCATCTTTAACCATGAGTAAAACCGATTTATCTTACTATCAAGATCATTAATGAAATTTGGAGCATACCATACCACTTGAGTGAGGTTTGCTTCATAAGCATCCACTAAGTCATCCTCCTACATCAATTCCAAGGATTTTTTTCCATCCTAAGTCAATCCACCGTATGAAAATATTTCTCAAGAAATATACCTTGGAATTCATCCCAAACAAGAGAATCAATCTTCTCACAGTCCCTGATATATTTAACCATCGAACACCACTAATCAAATTCTCCTTTAAAATGGTTAGCAACATGTCTAAACTTTTTTATTATCTGTAAATTCCATGAAATCAAAAATATTTTCCAGTTCTTTGATCCACCCTTCAGCTTTCACAGGGTCAGATGATCATCTGAATGATGGGGGATGATGCCTTTTGAAATACTCCACTACAAACATGTTCCTCTGGGGTTGATCTAGTTGATATCATGCATGTTACCACCATTATTTATAGTCTCAATAAACTATTCCATTACTACAAAAAAATATTCAGTTCTGATTCCGGACATCTTAGGATGCTTGTTTGGAAGATTATTCTCCTCTATATGCCTTCCTAGCACTGCTGCCGTATTTCCTATACAGAAAACCATTTTGGAAAAACTTATCTTAGGTTAAAAAATAGTGTAATATTAAAATTCTAGATAATTTCAATGTAAAAAATAATTTTGTATATTATTTAAGGAATATCCTAACTCCTAAATTAATCTAAACTGACCTCTAATACCAACTATAATTCCCCTAACTTAAATATTAAATATTATTGAATTAAGTTAACAATAAACATTGATGATATTTTCAGGTTTATAGCTTTATTAAATTAGGTCATAACATATATATAACAACTTGAATATTAAATGTAGACACTTCTACTCACTATCCATTTTTTTAATAAAACAAAAACTCTAAAAAATAAACATGTTCAGTTCCATGTTTCAGAAAACATGACTTTTCCTTGATCCCATCCTTGACCCTATTCATCTTTAATTCCTATGAAAAACATTTTAGAACATGGGATGAGAATAAAAATCTCAATAAGGGATACATAATGAAATAAAACTATTAGTCTTGGGATAACATGAAAACCATGAATACTTTATCATAATGTAATTCTTTTCATCTTTAAGAAGTAGAAAATATAATTCCCTAAATATAAGCTCATTACTTACCTTTTTTGTAACCAAAATATTACCCTAACCTCATAGAAAGAAACATATAACATATAAATATAACTCGTGACATAAGCATACTTATATGGAATAACAATATGACTGACTTCCACACAACACTAAATAGAATATCCATACGGCCAACTTCCATACCCAATGCATTGGAGGTTATAACGTAACCACCCATCCTTGGGTTTTCATAGAACCACCCACCATATGGTTTATCATGTAACCAACCATCATTGGTTTGCAATGTAACCACCCGTCAAATGCTCAAGTACAATTATATAATCATAACACATAAAATATTGCAAAAGTCAACAATTCAATACTAACATTTCATTTCAATCACAAGAAATAATTTCAAGATAATGAAATAATAAATCCATTTCAAACACAATTTTTAATAAAAAACATCCAACATGTTAATAAAGGATTTAATTTCATTTTAAAAACATTATGGCTTATAAAGGAAGCCAAGTAACAATTACGGTGGTGGAGAGATCATTATCGCCGCATACGTTAAAAACATTCCTTTTATCATTATTTAAAATGATTCGTAGATAAAATATTCCATTTTAATGAAATTAAAAGTCAAAGGGCTTTATTATACACTGTAGGAAATAATGAGGTGTATATTATCAAAACACGTCTCAATAAAAGGAGACTGAGACAAAGTCCCTAACCTTGCATCTGAATCGTCACAAATGTTCCTTGTTCATCCTGAATAATAAACATAAGTTAATTTCTACTTTATTGAGAACCATTTTCAATTTTATTATTCGATTTATATAACTTATTACCTTTCTTTAACAATTATATAATTATTCAAGTTTATATTGGTTTTTTTGTCGATGTTTGGTACTTGAGTCCAAAATGAACTTGTTATAACCACAAATTGTCTATGTGGTCAAAATTAAAATATCTACAGAATGATATTCATAAAATAGATATAATATATATCATATATATCCTGTATATATGTATTTATAATAGTCTATAATATTTTGATATAAGAAATGAAATGCACCCTTCATGGAGACGGTAAGCCGTATGTACGCATGTACACTACTTTCATTTCTTTTTCATATTTAAAGGAATAAAAACTAAATGATACATAGGTATATTATAATTATAGTATAATATCTATGTTATATATGTTCTATAAGTTTATTAATTACATCCTTTATACTTTCCATGTATAACAAGAACAAGTCATATCACTTTGAGGGGCCGGTAGTCCGCACTTCTTCAAATGAAATTATCATATTTATACAACATGAAAATCATAAAGGTTTGTTGTAAATGATAATTAAAGAAGCATAGAGATAGAATAAATATCATAAATATCATATATAATTTTAGTTCCATCATAATGTCCACTATAAGAAGTGGTACATGAATATTGAGCAATCATCATTTCGTGAGGCAGTAGTTCATCGTCCACAGAAACAATATGTTCTATACCCATTAGATGAAGGTGTGCGTGAGTTTAGTTTGAATACTTCTCAAAAATAACAACATAATATATTGAGGATACTGGTTTTTGTATTTAAAAAATAATAAGGGGATCTTAGGAAGTGAAAAAGGAAAATAATGGAAAGGAACTTTAGAGAAGACGTTATCACAAATTAGATGACTTATTTTGATTTGAGCCAAAGGGATTTCGTGAATTTCCCTATGCCTAGGGGAAGTATTATAGGGTGAAGGGAGGAATTTTGAGATCTTTTTGGGGTAGATTTCGGATGATCCAAGAGGATTTATAGGTGTGCATAATGGGTTATAGTTGGTGTCCTTTTATAAGATAGATGAGGGTCACTTTAGTAATGTCTTGAAATATTATTTTATTATTAAGTTATTTTAGAATTATAATAAACAAAAAGTAATATATTTAGAATAACAGATAAGTATGGGTCAAAATAATCTCATAAAATGGGTTTTAGATATGTTTAGGTCGTAAAATTAACCCTATTTTTTAGCTTTAACCCTTAGTTAAATAAATTTACTCTTAGCATGTCTTCTATTTTCATAACATATAGTTACTATAGTCACTATAAAATGAAAATAAAACAAAAAATGGATCATTAATGACATTTTTAACATCATATATGTCTTTTTTCAGAATCATAAAATTTTAAAACTATTATATCATTTAATAAAATATTAATTATTTTAAAAAATCATTTATGTTAGTTTTTATACTATTCATATCACAGCTTTTTAAAAACCCATAACAAATTGATTCATTAGAAAAAACTCCATTAATTAAAATAAAACAAGTCATTATCATCCAAAAAATTAATGTATGGAATAAAAAGTTTTAAATAAATTTATTTTTATATTTATAATGTCATTTATTTTAACTAAATGTACCCCAAAATCAAGTTAATATTCAAAAAATACTGAACTCCCTAGAGCCGATCAAACAAATAATCTATATGAGGAAAAGGATACTTGTTATTAACAATGATATTATTCAAGGAACTATAAACAATGAAATGTCTCATTGAACCATATTTCTTTTAAAAAAATAGACTTGAGCACCCCATGGTGATGTATGAGGTTGAAAGAAACCTTTATCTAATAACTCCTCCAATTGCTTCTTTAACTCAGAGAGTTCAATTTGAGCCATTTGATAAGGGGGTTTTGAAATTGGCATACCACCATGAACTAATTCAACTGTAAATTCAACATTCTGATCAGGTATAATACCCTAAAACTCATTAGAAAAAACATCAAGATATTCATTTACTACCAGCACATCATTAATATGAATGTTCCTTTGTTTCCAACAAAATGTGAAAGCTAACATTAATTTCTATATTTCACTAGTTTATAAACTTCTTGATATGTTATCAGAGTTAATGGTTCATTCTTGTACACAAATATAAAGTCTTTCTGAAAATTAAACTCTCTAGATCTATAGACAATATTAGAATGGTAAACAGAAAGTCAATCTATTCCCAAAATAACATCAAACTCTACTAGAGGAAAAACAACAAGGATTGTATGTAATTTCATTCCATATATAAGGATACAAATATTATTATAATTACTTTCTGCCTTAACATTCCCACCATGTGTTTTTACCATAAGTTCTGGATTAATTTCTTGAGGTGGAATTCCAAATTTACCTAAAAATATCTCAGAAATGAAAGAATGTGTAGACCCTGAATCAAACAACACATTGGGATAATAAAAAAAACAAAGTACCTAATACCACTTCTTTGGAAGGTCCCACATTGACTATAGTATTTTCAAAATATTTCACCACACCCTTCTTCTTTTGATCTAACTTGTTTCCACCCTCGGTAATCATATTTAGACACACATTTGAATAATGCCCAAACTCATTACAACTAAAACATTTTATCACTGTATTTTTATTGCCTTCCTGATCATCTTACTTACAATTACGAGCAATATGACCAATATTAACATGCCAGAAGAACTTCCCAGACATTGATAAACATTCTCCCGGATGCTTTTTACCGCAGTTCTCACAAGATGGACATTTAATTTTCTTAACTCCATACATCTTAGACGAATGTTTTCCCTTTGCATACCAACTGTAAATCTTCTTTTGCTTGCTCTCATGGAACACCTGATCATCCAAAAACTCTATTTCCACTTTCTCAGCACATCTGACAGGTTTCATATAACATTCTAATTTACAAAATGCTAATGCATTTTGATATCGCGACTTCAACCCAGAGTAAAACCTATTTATATTACTATCAAGATCATTAATTAAATTTGGATCATACCTACCCACTTGAGTGATGTTTGCTTCATAAGCAGCCACTGATTCATCCTACTACCCCAATTACAATAATTGTTTTTCCATCCTAAGTCGAACCGCCTTAGGAAAATATTTCTCAAGAAACATACCTTTGAATTCGTCCCAACCAAGAGAACTAATCTCCTCACTGTCCCCTATGTTTTTATCCATAGACCACCACAAATTGGATTCTCCTTAAAAATGGTAAATAACATGACTGAAAATTTGATTGTCTGTACACCCCATGACATCGAAAATATTTTCCAGCTCTTTGATCCACCCTTCACTTTGAACAGGGTCAAATGATCATCTAAATGATGGGGGATGTCACCTTTTGAAATACTCCACTACAAACATGTTTCTATGGTGTTGATATGGTTGATATCGTACATGTATACCACCACTATTTATAACCTGAGTCAATAATTCCATTACTATAACAAACTATTCATTTCTGATTCCGACCATATCAGGATGCTAATTTGGAAGATTATTCTCCTCTGTATGCCTTCCTAGCACTGCTTCCCTATTTCCATTGTGCAAAACCAATTTCAATAACCATATCATAGATGAAGAAACAAGGTAATATTCAAATTCTATATCATTTTAATGTAAAATTCATTTTTGGAAATTCTTTAAACAATATCCTAACTCCTAATGTTTTCTAAATAGACATATGATTCCAACTATAATGCCCCAACCATAAACATTAAATAATATCTAATTAAGTTAATAATTCACATTGAGAATATTTTTAGATTTATATATTTAGATAATTAGGTCATAACTTATATATAACTACTTGAAAATTACATGTAGACAATTCTACACACTATCATGATTTTTTCATAAAACAAAAACTCTAAAAAAAGAAACATGTTTAGTTCCATTTTTTGGACAAAATAAGTTTTTCTTGATACCATCTTTGAAACTATTTGTCTTTAATTCCAGTGAGAAACATTTCAAAACCTGGGGTGATAATAGAAAACTCAGCAAGTGATACATAAAAAAATAAAATGGTTAGTCTTGGGATTCAATGAAAACTAGGATACTTTATCATAAAGTAATACTTTTCACCTTTTAGAAGTAGTAAATATACTTAACTGAATATAAGATTATTACTTAACATTTTTGTAATAAGAATATTAACATAAGGTCATATAAGGAAACATATAACATATAAACTCAACTTGGGACATAAGCATACTTAAATAGAAAAACCATACAGTCGACTTCCATACATATCACTAAATGGAATAGCCATACAAACGACTCCCACTCCAATCCATATTTTTTATATTTCCTAGTGACACTTTTAAGGGGAATGTGTGAACCAGAAACAACACATCAAGAAAATTACAGCATAAAAAATTTAAAATTCAAAAAAAAAACTTAGTCTGATCTAGTACTGCCATTACCAACACTCAAAAATCCACAACATTCAAATTTCTAAAATATCATCCATCCCGACACACAACTACCTCGAGATACCCATCCCACTGATCGTCCTGTAGCTGGATTAACACTCGCGAAAAATCAACATCCATCCATCACTACATCCTCACTGACACCCCTGTCCACATCATCATCACCACTCAATGTTGTCGTTACAACTCACCAGCATCATCCAAAGAATCATACCAGAAATCTCGAGAACTGCCCGCCATAGACCATCCACCACATCCCCGAAGCCTTTGCATCAATGCATGAAAAAAGCACCATCTTTATAGTCTATGAAAACTTCAACCTGACAAGCCAAAAACAAGGGAACCATCGTCGATTCGTCCTCGTCGTCATTTTTGACGATGACTCCATCATCACACCAGAAATGAGAAAAACCAAACTAGATACATGAAACACCATTTCACTAAGAGAGAATTTAACCAGCACTAGAAAAATAACATAAATAATCTTCACTGATAGCTTCAAAGAAAAAATGCTAATCAGATCAGACAAACCATGAATCGTCATCACAAGATAATACGAACTCGGGTCACGCCGAGAACTCCGATACCCAATGCATTAGAGGATATAATGTAACAACCTATCCTAGGTTTATCATAGAACCACCCATCATATGGTTTATCACGTGACCACCCATTGATGGTTTATCACGTAACCACCCGTCAAGTGTCCTTGTACCATTATATAATCACAACAAATAAAATATTGAAAATATCAACATTTCACTAATAAAATTTCATTTCAAATCACAAGAAATCATTTCAAGCTATTGAAATAATAAATCCATTTTAAAAATCATTTTCAATACCAGAACACCCAATAATGGAATAAAATATTTCTTTTCCTTTTAAAAACATTAAGTCTTATAGAGGAATCCAAATAACGATTACGATAGCAGAGAGATCATTGTTGCCGCGTATGTTAAAAGAAATTCCTTTTATCGTTATGTAAAACACTTCATAGATAAATGATCCCATTTGAATGATAGTAAAAGTAAAAGGGGTTTATTACACACTATTTAAAAGAAAGAGGTGTGTATTATCAAAACATGTCTCATTGAAAAGAGATAGAGACAAAGTCCCTTACCTGGCATCCAAATCATCACAAATGTTTCTTGTTCTTCCTGAATAATAAATATAAGATAATTTATATTGGATTAAGAACCCTTTTCAAGTTTATTTTTCTCTTTATATCACTTATTACCTTAATTTGACCATTATATAATTATTTAAGTTCATATATGTTGTTTTGTTGATGTTTGGTACTTGAGTAAAAAATGAACTTGTAATAATTTCAAATTATCCTTGTGGTCAAAAGTACATTATCTCCAGAATGATATTCATGGAATAGATATCATATATATCTAGTATATATGTATTTATAATAGTCTATAATATTTTGATATAAGAAATTAAATGCACCCTTCATGGAGACGGTAAGCCGTATGTACGCATGAACACTACTTTCATTTCTTTTTCATATTTAAAGGAATGAAAACTAAATGATAAATATGTATATTATAATTAAAGTATAATATCTATGTCATATATGTTATATATGTTCATTAATTACATCCTTTATATGTTCCATGTATATCATGAACGAGTCATATCACTTTGAGGGGCTGTATTCGGCACTTCTTGAAATGAAATTATCAAATTTATACAACATGAAAAGCATAAAATGAAAATTTAAGAAGCATAATATATATCATAAATAATTTTATTTCCATCATAATTTCCACCATAAGAGGTCGAAGGAGAATATTGAATAATCATCATTTCGTGAGGTAGTAGTTCGTCGTCCACAAAAGTAGTATGTTCTATACCCATTAGACAGTGGTGTGTGTAAATTTAGTTTGAATAATTATCATAAAAATAACATAGTATATTTAGGATACTAGAGTTTTTATTTAAAAAAATAATAAAAGGATCATAGGGAGTGGAGAGGAAAAATAAAGTAAAGGAACTTGAGAGAAGGCGTTACCTCAGATCGGGTAACTTCTTTTGATTTGAGCCAAAGGGATTTCGTGACTTTCCCTACATATAAGGGAAGGATTAAAGGGTGAAGGGAGGAATGTTGAGATCTTTTTGGAGAATATTTTAGATGATCCAATAGGATTTATAGGTGTGAGTAATGGGTTAGTGTTTCTTTCCTTTTATAAGAGGGTGGAGGGTCACATTAAGAATGTCTTGAAATATTATTTTATTGTTAATTTATTTTGTAATTATAATAACACAAAATTAATATATTTATAATATCATATGAGAATGGGTCACAATTTTTAGGTCATAAAATTAACCTTATCTTTTATATTTAACCCTTAGATAAATAAATTAACTTTTAGGATGTCTTCTTGTATTTTCAAAATATACGGTTACAATAGTTTCTATAAAATGAAAATAAACCCAAAAATTAATCAATAATGTAATTTGTAACATCATATATGTAATTTTTCATAATATTAGATTTTTTTAACTATTATATCATTTAATAAAATATTAATTGCTTTAAAAAATCATTTATTTCAAATTTTATAATATTCACATCATGACTTTTTAAAAATACCTAAAAACTTTGTTCATTCAAGTAAACATAATTAATTAGAATATAAAAAGTCATAATAATCCATTAAATTAGTGTATGGCTTAAAAAGTTTAAAATAAATTTATTTTAATATTTATAATGTCATTTATTTAAATCTTTCGTTAATAAGGTAATCACTTCATCACCATTGTGTCATAAATAAATTAATTTCTTTGATGTATAAAAATAAAAAATAAATTACCATATTTTAGGAAATATTTTTGGATTTACAATGATAATTTATAGTCAAAGATATGACTTATATAACCCTATATAAAATTTGTTTTACTAAATGATACTTGTTTTGGTTATATTTTCCTTAACATTAAATTAAAGTAATTAAATTTCATTTTCACACCCAACTGGCTCCACGGGGTCCTAAAACAGACCAAATGATGCCCATGGTTTGAAATATCTCATAAAATAGGGTTAGGTGATTTTTTTTGGTAATTTAATATTATTATAATATTATTGTTTACCCATATTTACCAGACTTTCCCTTTCACTATGGAAAATAAAATATTTACTAAAGTTACTATTTATAATGTCTAAAAATAAAAGTTAACTATTTACATAATTTGGACATCCTGATTCCAAATATGGAATACGATTTTCCAAATTCAAAACATAGAAGTTTCTAAAATTAATTTGAAATTAATTTTCATTGTCAAAACCAAAAAGTGTGTTTTTAAGAAGTAAAAACTACCAAAAGATTGACAATTGTTTCTGTACAATTTAAAAGTGAAATTACTTAAAATGACCTACATTGTATTAAAGGATAAAAATAATCTAATTAAAACTTAAAACCAAAAAAATGGACAATCTAAATATATAAATAAAAAGTCTAAAAGGAAATATTGACATAAAATGCAGTATTTTTCACTATTTATTAAAAAATGAACTTTATCAAAAAAATTCAAAAAAAATTCTCAATGTAAATGATGATTTCCTACTTTTAAAAAATAAGTTTACTTTGTCAAATTTAATATATAAGAGTGACAAAAACTAGATTTAAAATGGTTTCTTAATCAAAATGTGGTAAAACTGTCTTTAAAAAAAATATTTGAGTATTTATGCTTAAAATTGGATTCATTCTCATTTTAATTCTCTAAATTTTATTGGATAAATATAAAAACATTTAAAAAACATGTGTAATCATAATATGGTTAGTTCTATGCATTTCATTCAGTACAATGGCTAGGCGTTAACTACAATTTAAAATAATATTATTATATTATTATTTTTCAATATGACCCATTATTGTATGCAACATGAGATTTTGGGGAAACAAATTGTTACATGTTAGTTATTCCATCGAAAATAGAATCCACATTAATTTATAATAAATATTTAAATCAAAAATATTAATAAATAGGAAAATATCATATTATTTATTTACCTGGGATGTTACAAGTTCCAAAAGCCTTTTTGAGTAGAGGCTAAGGATGAGGACTTATCCTCTTTTGAAACTATTGGAGGAGGGCGTGGAGTATGCTGTTTATTACATTGAATATATATTTGAGCTAAACTACATGTTTATGCAGAGGAAGTAAGATTTCATATATGAGTCAAGAAAGTTTAGACCCCATGGGAGGAATTATGCAACAGAAGACATAAAATTTTATATGGTAGTCATGTCTCTAGGGATGTAGAGGAACTATATTTTGGGGGATAAAATTATAGTTAACTCAATCCATAAGATTATTCATTATTTCTTTTCACAGAGAGACCTAAACCCGAGATAAAGGTAATAGTTGGATTTCTAATAGGTCTTTGACTTGGAGATATTCTATAATAATGGGATGGGAAACCAGATGGTAGGTTCCCTTAGCCAAAAGTCACATGATCGTTTGGTGTAGGGGATGTCAGAGAAGTTTTGTTCCTTATTTCTCACTCTTCTTTTGGAAGAGGGCGTATCTTATCTTTAGTCGATGTTGCTAACTCCACCTCTTTTCTATTGTGTCAGAGAGGTCCAGTTGGGGGAAATTGAAAATGAGGTCTTACATGACCATATATCCTGAGAAGATTCACTAGAGGTATTTTTTATGGAGGGAATCACATTCTCTTTTTTCTTGGGATATACGATGGTTTCAGTAATAATGTAAGATGATATGATGAGAGACTTTATCACATCTATTTTATATGTACATCTTGACGTGGAGATGAAGTAAATAGATATTTAGTGGTAGTTTTTGTGGCCTGGCATGAGTGAGAATGGGTGAATTGTTTCTCTCTGTATCACATATGTCAGTAGGTGAAGGATGAGAAATAGGTTTCAGATGGTTTGTTACAGTCTCTTGAGACCCCATTGTAGAAATGGGATGCCATATCCAGGGAATTATTGACAGTGATTCCATGGACAATTAGTGTCCATGATTCCATTTGGTTTATAGTTGGATAACTTAAGATGTGGGCACACGTTCTTGCTATTTGGGAGCTGATTTCAATGTAGAGTATAGGGAATTTGTATATATGGGAGATCGTTATCCTCATGGAGATCCTTTAAATATTATCAATGATCCTGATGCATAGTTCACATGACAGTTGCAGAGAGGAATTTATGAGGAATTTGGGGACCACATGAGATTGAGAACAAACTTTCACCACCATATGGATGGCCAAAATGAACACACTATCCAGGAATTTGAAGATATACTGAGGGATTGCATGTTAATCATTTGATAGAGTTGGTTGGATCACTTGAACATGGGTGTAGTTTTATTATAATAATAGATACCACTATACTCTTTGCATGAATCCTTTTGAAAACATTAATGGGAGACTCAGTAGGTCATCATTATGATGGAATAAGATTGGTGAGGCATTTCTTGTTGAGATGAAAATGGTACTGATGATGTTAGAGAATGTTAAGGTGATCCATCAGTGTTTGAGGACATCTCCAAGAAAGAATAAATCTTTTACAGACTGAAATTATTGTCCCTTGTAGTTCCATAAGTGAGACCAAATTTTACAAAGAGTCTCCCCAAAATGTTGGTTACTGTGATTTAGATGCGGTGGAAATCTATCCCCATGGTTCATCGGGACATTAGAGATCTTTTAGAGAGTTTTAAAGTCTTTCGGCCACCTTTCCTTACCCCTATTGTTGGAGAGGGTGCACAACATATTCCATGTGTTTCATATTAAGATATATGCGCATGATACCATTAACATTATTAACTATATAAGATAGACATTGAGGATAGTGACACCTTCATGGAGCACTAGGTGGTGACTGATGGTCAACGGGGTTTTCAGTGAATTAATTAATTAATCATTTGATCATGTCATTAAATGAGCTAAAAATATATTTCTCTATAAATATGATATTATATAGAATCACCATGGAGATCCACATAACCTTGGTACCATTGAGAGGAGGAATTAATAGTTCTCTATTGGTAGATGTTGATATAATGAAAGTGAGCTTCGAGATCCAGGTGAATTGAGGCATAAAGAATTCAACGAATATTAACCATCATTGGATGCTTTTTTCTACAAAAATAAATCCCAATTGAGGTAAGAGTCATCATTTTTAGATTTTACACTTATGATTAATTATTGAGCATGATCATAATTTTATTATTTGATCTATATTCAAATTCATCCTTTGCATGAGCATGTGGATTAGGTTAAATTATTTACACTTTTTATGCCTTATTTATCACCCTAGATACCCCCAATATAATTCATTGGAGAAGAAAAGTTTTCCAATTATTGTTGCAAATTTGTTCATGTTCCATTCACCAAATAGTTATTCACGTTCTTCCTCGTTATCCAATTAGGCCCCGATCAACATTTTCAGGTGGGTTCAAGCATCATCAAACCCCTGTATTCATGGTGGATTCATGTTTGATGAATGAATCAACAAATTAGAGATTAATTTAGATATATTGTGGGAGTAAGTTAATTCCATTGTTTATTGAGATTCTAATGAAGCAATTATAGATAGCTGGAGACAAAATTATGTGTGCTGGTAAAGAGAAGATAATCAAAACTCTGATTTCCAACCATCAGAGGGATGGGAAAAACACCCATATGTGATTAACACTAATTATGGGAATTATAACAGCATGATTTTTTACGGGGATCCATGTTTGAGATGGCGAATTGGATATGAGTTTCTGTGTAAAACCCAACTACACTCCATGTAGTCTGATGAATGTACAACATGTAGACCCCTACCTATGGAAACTATGGTTTCTGGGTGAGTTAAATATCATATTCCAAGTGGGACCAACAAAATTCATGTGAATAGTTCTAAAGAGCTGGAATGTATTCTGGAAGTACAATGACACAAGATAACCTTGGAACATGACTAGTATACCCAAACATGGCCCGGAGGATACATGAATGACTAGGAGAACAAGGCCAGACCCCAGATGGATGAGACCCATCATGTATTCCCCATACACTCTATGTAGGGAATGTTTTTCAATTATTAATGTAATAGAAAGGAAATGTATAAACAATATAGCGGGACCACACACCGTGTAACTCCTTTTGAGGAAACTTCCACCTCTCATATCTACTTCATTTTGAATTGCATTTTGGCCTACAAGTAGCCTATCATTGGGGTTTTTCAACATTAAACACGTTGGGGGTAATTTTTTGAATATTTGTTTTATTCATTTCATGATATTCCATGCATGGTTCTTTTTTAGATGGTACTCGATGATGAAACTAATCAGGCGTGATCATCAGAGAGTTTATAGTGGAACCCTCCAACCAATACATGAAGTGGTCCTCTATTAACTATTAGAGTGGTTCTCTATGAATGGGATAAGGTTGAAGTACTCTATCGACTATCAGATTATCACCCTCCTACTGTGCAAGGTCAAAAATACTATATAGGCCATTAGAGTGGAACCCTCAATTTGAGATTGGTCATGGGTCCTCTATCGACCATCAGAGTGTCACCGTCCTATTGGATTATGGAATGGGTCACCACTCTATTGAGTGGTACCATATTTTTTGTTCTAGTGAATGGGTCCTCTACCAAGATACTGTGTCCCAGAGACTGTGTGGTATAGTGGTAAGGTGTGGCTTGACATGGATATTTAATCGATTAGACACATGAGATGCTGAGAATCATTGATGAAAATCTTGGAACGATTGGTAGAAAACTTTTCTTGGGTATATTAATATATGTATATCCATTTTCTATATCATTTTTTTTTCTTTTATGATCATATATATATATCCATATATATTGGTTTTTGTTTAACTCTTTCTATTGGTTCAGTTGTCAACTTCTATCTTGTATCCTATTATTTCCCCTTCAGCATTCAGAGAATCTTATTGGGTATGTATATACTCACACCTTCATAGGATTTTCACGAACATTTTATGCATTATAAAGATGAGGGATATACTGATGGTGATTATAATGGTTCATTGTGATACCTTGGTGCCTTTAACTGTATAAAGTGGTCGAGGCTTGGAGATCTGGAGCCATGCTCTCTCAGCATTTACTCTTTTAGTTTTTATTTGGTTAGGACATCATTATGGTTGGGTGTGTATTTTCACCCATTACATCTTATATTACACTATCATACTATTTTTTCCCTATACGTTTATATAAGAATTATGATTACTCTAGATTTTACAATCTTTTATATTTATTCCTATGAACTTTTACATTGACACATTTGGGTGAAAGTATACAAGTACATTAGAAAAAATCCTGCCATATTATATATTCCTTTTTGAACATTTATCTATCCCCTGGAAGATAGAGGTGGGATTGGGGTAGTATCATCTGATATCTTGTCCTATCAGTAGGGCTATGGTGGGTCCTGTTATGACACAAATAATTAAAAACATACATGAAAAATTAAAGAGTTAGCACACAAAATTGTGATTATATAAACGAATTGTCAATAAACAAGTGATAAAATATTATAGGTAAATCATATTTGGTATGATTTATATGTGAATGTTTCTATTATATTTTTATAATAAATATATATTTATAATATAAGATGTTTAAATACATAAAATGGAAATTGAACAAGAAGAAAGGGTTTCTTCCTTATTCACAAACTATTTCTTTTGTATGGTGTATATAAACCCCATTTGATATTTTATATCATGAATCTATTTTTATTCAAGACATTTTAAGTTTCATTAGAAGTTATTTATTTCCTGAGTGTGACATCCCGAACCTGGCTACCATGTAACCCGTGGGCTGAGCCTGGTTGGCCACATGACCCATGGTGCATCGCCCCATAAGATAGGGGCTGGTGACTAGCTATGAGGGTGTAATGGTATATCAGTAGGGAGACTATATCACCATATCAAAGCACACAATTTGTTTAATAGAAACATACAATTGCTTTAGAATAATTAAATAGACAGATAAAGTAAACAATGGAAGAATAACAGGTACAACAGAAGACTAGATAATATAACAAAAATCCTCAGAAGGTATGGTCTAATATAGATATGTATGCATGACATGCTAGTAAAAAAAGGGGAAAAATTACACGATGTAGGCAAACATAGTCCAATACAAAAAAGTGAAAAAAGTAAAAAAATGATATATAACATCTCGAGGAAAAGACCAAACATCTACTCTTAAGCTCCATTGAAGAAAAAGAGTCTACAACTAGATGAATGGTTCTTACCTTTTCCATACCTATAGGAAAATAGACTTCTCAGATGCTAGATGCGGCCCAAATAGGGTATGGGATTAATCTCATTAGGGCACCAACAGTGGAGTCTTCATGTTATCTGAGAGGTGGGTGTATTTAAACATTGTGCAGATAATATAAGGAATGTAAATTTTTAAAGAATAAAAATTACCCTCCCACTCCGGTTCTGAAAGGACACCTATCAGGTCCACCTGCTTCAGCTCAGTGCTAGAATGTTAGAATATGTCACTAGGAATATATATATATATAGGTTATCATTGGAATGATGTGATAATTCCTCTCATCCATAAATGTATACACATAAATATATGTATATATAGTTAGTGTGGGATAATAATTCCTCCCAGCCATAGAAGATAGTGGAATGGGATAAGAATGTTTCTCACCCATAGGAAATAAGGGCAGAGAGTAGTAATGCCTCCTGCTGACATGTAAATAATGGAACGGGGTAGTAATGCCTCCTACCCAAATGTAAATAATGAAATTGTGTAGAAATTACTCTCACCCACATGTAAATAATGAAACATGGTATAAATGCCTCCATACGACATGCAAATAATGGCATAGGGTAGTAATGCCTCTCGCCCTCATATAAATAATGACATAGGGAAGTAATACCACCTATCCACATGTAAATAATGGAATAAGGTATTAATGCCTCCCGACCACATGTATATCATCCCAAAATTATATAAATGATATAAGAATTCACATTTTATATAAAGTAAGGAAAACCGTAATAGACTTGTTAAAGTAATGAAAACAAACTAATGTTTCAATACATTTATAATGAAACCTATTATATGGTAATGACCATTCCATCCCTTTAAAACATTAATTTAAGGAGTTTAAATTTAAAGGATATGGCTATCTCATCCTACCAAACCCATTCAAGCTATTAATCCCATTATCCTAACATTCTATGTTCATCTACACCGCACAAGCCAAGGGAAAATCTATATCAAGATAGTTATAGGTTCAAATTGGAAATTCCAAGACTACAAGGTTTAAACACCCATGGGGTGTCTTGGATTAATGAAAACACACATGTAAAAATGGGAAATTTTATTTAAAATCATTTTGAAAACCATAACCCATAATTCCCTATTTTGAGAAATTTGCCTTAAATGACCAATATAGACCGAACACCCCTTGGGAGTCCATATAGTGAAAAGTTGATAATGTAACCACTAAAAATGAATCAATTAACCCATTTCATCACACTAGGGTCAATTAAACATGAAGGAAAAACATAAAAATGGATCTCGACAAAGGCTGCCCCATCAAACAACATGATTAAATACAAAATGAAAAAAATGAATTGGAAAAAAACGTGACAACCTACCTTAGGGCCATAGATGATGAATCACTGAGTATCAAACTCATATTTAAAGGAAGTTGGAGTAAATATGAGATTCCTTCTAACACCCTGAAAATAGGGAGAATGATCCTCCACCTAAATAGTGCAACAGATGGTGAAATTTAGTGAGGAAGGAGTAGCACGCGAGGTTATCCTAACCTTGTGGGATCCAACACCACTGACAGACTAAATATCAGACACTAGATGAATTAGTAGCAAGATATTGAAGGAGGAGAAGAGTTTGGGATTCAAAGGGTAGAAAGGGAGGAGCATCTGTCTGAAGGAGGAGAGAAAAAGTAGAGACTATAACTTAAGTGAAGTGAGGGTAAAATTAGTTTTCTTTTCTAAAAAAACTGGCTCACATAGTTTATACGCATGGTTTTCCAAACCGTGCGTAAGGGTCTGTCTCTTTCCTCTATGTCCACATGGTCTCTACACACAGTTTCCCAAAATGTGGACATAATAAGTGTAGCTCACTACTTTATTGGGAACACTCCACAACCTATGCACACAGTTTCACTAACCTTGCGCAGATCATGTAGATGGGATCTGTAACCATCTGCAACCAGTTGCACGACCGTGTGCCTAGGACGAATGGTTGCAAACAAACTGTGTAACCCATTCTTCTTTCCCTTTTTCAGATTTCCATTTTTGGAAAGTTCCCCAAAAACTCCCATGGCCATGTTAACATGATTATGAGACTTCATTAAGAAAATTAAAGACATTCAAAAATAAAAACTAACGTTCTGTACCTTTGACAAAGGGTCGGGTCGTTACAATGAGGATTATATTTCAAAAGAAACCCAAATGATAAGGGTTTATTTCATAGACTCATCATAATTTAGGATTATTTATTTTTAATAGTTAGATGAGGTATATTTTTATTACATGTCCATGTTTTCTAATTTTTTTTACTATTCTCAAAATTTTATTTATTGTCATTTTTACACTTATTTTACTTTTTTATAAAATATTTTAAAAGAAATATTTTCTCATTTTCCAAATGATGTACATTTCCACTTTTCCTATAAAATTTTGAAAGGAATATTTTTAACATGAATGTAATGAACTAAATTTTATGAAATCATGAAACCTAAACACTTGAAATCATCATTTACTTGTTTTCATGGTTCTTTCTAGGGTAAATGATTTCATTATGATGTGCATAATTTTCATATTTTAAAAATTACTTTTAAAATTAAAATGGTTTTTCCTCAAGAAATATTCCATTAAACACTTTAAAGTATTTTCATATATGTTCACATCAAATACAGACTTTTATGTTGAGAATGCACACCAATGAAACCATTCATCATATTTATTTTTATGGTTAATGATCAGTTTGATTCAGGAAAGTAATGATATTATATATAAATAGATCTTCTATTACAGATAATTATTTATTTTGTAAAGGAAAGTTTATTCAGCTATATTTTTCATATTAGGAATTAATTAGTCTTACTATATGATTGGAGGGTCCCTCTAAAACCCTTCTATATGTCAGTAGGTCTCTTGAGATAAACTGGCATGGGTTTTGGATGAGGCCTTACCAATTTATTCAGATATCATGGAACAACAACTTGATAGTATTTTCATGTGTATTGGTAAATCCCTTGAGGGTATGTTTTAGAGGTTCGACATTTTTCTTTCCATTATTATGAATTTAGTGTCGATGTCAATGTAATTATTCAATTAGTTAGAATATACATGGATATGTTATGAGCTTATGTTATTTTTATATGGATTATTTGATCGTCCTTTATTACTTCCATATTATCATTAATTTATACTTTAAATGGAATGAGTTTTATTTATTTACATTTTCCAATATTTTGTGCTTATTTATTCCTAATATCTTCTATTTAACATATACCATTATTGAGCATACGAGTTCACCTCTTTCTTATGTTTCAATATTTTGAAGATGTTAGGAAGTGTTTTGTGATTGAAATGAAGGGATATTATTATGGGAATAAGGGTTTAATAAAATACTGTACTATATTTTATTTTATGTTTTTAGTTTTAATGTAAAATTAATATATGTATCTATTTAACCAAGTCTATTAAACTATTCAACCATTTGGGTGGGGATTTCTTGAATGAAGTGCCAATATAATAAAGTTACCACCGAATCTGGGCTACTATGGTCGAGGTCATTATATGTCAGCATAGTATTATTCAAATTATGAAATATATATAAAGTAATTAATTAATAAAAATTTATTGATTAATTATTAGTAAATATGAACTCAATGTTCAGGAAATTTATTTTATGCTTCAGAAATATATTTTCTTCAAAAATGTTTTTTTAAATTTTTGGGAGAAAATATTATAAGTAATTTATAGATATTATAGAAATAATATATTGTAAAAATGAAATACTTTTTGAAATCATCATATAAAAATTATTTTATGGTGAATTTTTTTATATTTTTCGTTGAATATTTAATTTCTAGTCAATAGTAAAAAACACTATTTTTTATTGAAAAATGTATTTTTTAGGAATTTTAAAAGTTTTATTCCTATTATATAAAGCTTTAAAAATAAAATAACTTTAATTATATTATTAATAAACCAATTAATTACATTTTAGTCAATTTCATTTTTTAATTTAGTATACAATGTCTTTTATAGAAATTTTTTTTTATGAAAACTATTTTTCATCATGTTTTGCATGATTATTTTAAATTTAAATTTAAAAAAGTATAGAAATTAAATTTTATAAACTTGAATCCATATTTCGAATCATGATTTACAAATATTGTAAATAGACTCCTTTAATTTTTGGTCAATATGAAGAGTAACTCTTGTAAAATTAATCACCTTAGTAATGGGTAAATCAGGATAATAAATGTTAATTCTATGTGGTATGGTCATAATATTTCATCTCAATTATAATTTTATGAATGTAATTATAACCTTATCATATTAGAGTCAAATTTTATTTTTTATGGGAAAAGTATCCATGAAAATGGAGAATATAATTTTTTAATCAAAGAATGTTACAAAATGCAACCCTCTAAGCTTTAAATATCTATTATGTGTCCACATGTTTACAAAAGAAAGTTATGAATTCATATAAATTTAAATGTTGTATATAATGAAATTATATTCATGATTATAATTTATTTTTAGTTCCTAGAAATTATATAATTTCCTTAAATTTCTTCACAATGCTAATGAAATATATTTTCAATTAATAGAAAAATAAATTAAATGATATTAAAAATGATATAATTTGAGTGATTTGTTAAATTAAATGAAAATTTTGTATTAAAATGATATACCAATATAGTTTAAAATAATTATATTCAAAATAAAACTTTTTTTGATGTATTTGAAGTCCAATTAAATGAATAGTGTAAAAATTGCATTATTGATAGTTTATCAAAATAATATTTCATTAAATTATTTAATAATCATAAAAATATTTTAGGAGAACAAAGAGGATAATATATGGTCTAAAATTTCCCCATTTATCCATTCATGAGTCAATAATTACCTTATATATAAAATTATAACCCTTTAAGAGTGAAAAGTAAGTTACCACGATTAATGTTAAAATAGGCTAACTAAGGGTTAAACCTAAAAGATAAAGTATAAAACACCAAATAAACTTATAAATTCTTTTCAAATAATATATCATCCATATCCTAAATATTTTATAATCCCTTGAAATTTTATGCATTTTACTTGGGAATTAATTTATTATAATTTAATATTTTTGAAATTTCAAAGGTGTTGTTCAGCTTAATTATAAAAGGGAACCTCTTCCCTCGATTATTTACACTATATTGAGACAT
Organism: Viscum album; assembly: GCA_963277665.1. Taxonomy (NCBI): domain Eukaryota; kingdom Viridiplantae; phylum Streptophyta; class Magnoliopsida; order Santalales; family Viscaceae; genus Viscum; species Viscum album. The sequence continues at coordinate 1,325,540,498 of OY728127.1, read as the reverse complement.
ATAGATCAACCAAAACCTCACAATTTATATTCCAAATATCCCTATCTACATTATATATTTTTGTTTCTTCCCAAAAGAACATCCCAAGGGTTCCAAAGAGGATATCCAATGGAGTTCTTCCAAAGAAGAGGTAATCACCTTAACCCCTCACTTTGATTGTTTTACTTAACTTTTTCCTATTATAAATTATTGGTATTTTAAAAAAGGGTAAAATTTATACATTAAATATAATTTATTATCATAATTATTATGAAACCACAATTACCCACACTCTTTCCCATCAAATGTTAATTTAAAGTATCTTTAGTGCATAAATATGACATACCATTTCCACATAACGATACATTTCAGTTTTCATATCCTTATTTTATAGATGGTAATTATGCTGGTTTTAATTTATATATATTATATTTAGAATTAATTATACATCCAGAATAAAATATCATATCTACCCTAGTTTCTTCCAAACCGTTGGAATACAAAAACGTTGCTCATGCATTTGTTTGGTGAACCCCCTCCACAAAGTGATGCGCTTTTTTATTTATGTTTTTCTTCGTTTGTAATAAATAAAGATTAGATGAATATATATGATATATATGACATAAAAATGATTTTTTAAATGATAATTAATATTTTACTTTCTCTCTTTTCATCAGTCAAATGTTGAAAACAACGTCCGTGCATACCACAACCTATCGTCTCCAAGAATGGTGTAATTAAGTTTTGTATCCATAAATTTTAAAAATGATATTGAATATGTATATAAGTAATATAAATGATACTTATATCATTATTAAAATTTTAGATATGATAGAACCATGATAAATATAGAAGGATCAAAACTACTGAACGAAAACATACATGAAAAATGAAGGAGTTATCATCTAGAATAACGATTTTAATAAAGAATTTTTAATAAATGGGTGATAAAATGTGATAATTAAATCATATATGGTATTATATATATATTAATATTTTTATATAATAAATATATAATAAATATATAATTATTATAAGTAAGGTTTGAACACATATGAAGGAAGCCAGAAATGAGGTAAGGGTTTCTTGTCTCACTTTTACTTCGATGATACAGATTCCATATCCACCATTTATTTGTTTATTTCAGTGTATATACTACCCTTTTGATATTTTATATCATTAATATATTTATATTCATGTTATCTAAATTTTTCATTTAATATTATGTGTCTTACAATTGAATGGTTACCAAATAGGTAAGGGTTGAATTAACAATATCACCATTACTAAGCATTTTCATGTTCAAGTCACCCATGGGGAAATTTTTCGATAATAATATCATTAACCATATATATCTTATTCTCAAATATTTATTCATTATATTTTCATGTAATAGTAAAATTTATCTATAATTGGTACTTAAAATGATGTATAAAATTACTTTTAAGAAAAGAAGATATTATTTCACTCTTTAGTCGAATATCCTTTCTCTTCCATATCCTTGTTTTCTAAAAATATTTTCAATAATGTTTTTGAGAAACTCCAAATGATTTAATAAATAAATTTTCACCCATGTTTTTCATTACATAATAATATATAAAATAAATCTTAGTTTCATTTTATGAAAAAGGCATTTTTATCATTATACCAAAAATTCGAAAGGAATCATAGTTTTAACCTATATGATAAGAACAAAATTTACGAATTTCATAACCTTTAATTTATTTGATGCTATCTATACATGTTTTTATTATTCCTTTTCTAAGAGGTTTTTCCAAATATTCTGTAACATTGTTGATTTGAAATGTGGTTTTCAATGTTAAAAGGGTATTTTCCCCATGAATGTTTAACGACATTTTTATGGTATTTTTATTCAGAAATGACAAACAAACCGTTATTTTATTTTTCAAAACTAAGGATATATTATAATGGTGTTTTATTTAACTAGATGTTTTACGATTAGTTTTACTCTTAATGTACTATTTTTATACCATTCACTATATATATCTAGGTGATTTATGATTATGTTAATTGATTGGGGAAAGTATTAACTTTTCAGATTATTGTTTTTCAATATGTATGCTTATGATTATTATGTCTCACCCCTTTAATTTGTGGAGTACATTGTAATTAGTATGTGATGGCTGTGGCCCTCTATTGCCCCTAATTGCATCATTTGGTCTCATGAGAAAAATTAGATTGCGGGTTGGCCGAGGCCTTAACTATTTATATATATCTATTGGAACATGGACATGATAGACTTTTCATTTGTATCGGAACAAGGTATCAATGGTATGTTTCAGATGTATGAAATTTTAAATTCCATGAATAGGAAATCAGTTATAGATGTCCATGTGAATACATGAATTTTCCTGATATCTATGGATAATTCTAGCTCATGTTATTATTTATATGGAATTATTTAATCATCATTTATTATATCCTTATTAGCCTCCACAATCAAGTTATTTATTTAATGGTATGTTTTTACATATATTTACCCTTCTATGTTGATATACATTATTTATTTATCATATATTTCGCTATAAACATACCCTTCCTAACAATCTGAGCTCATCATTTTATATTTTACTTTTCCTTAGGATATGAATGAGTGAATTATAAACAATATCAAGGATAATATAATTCTTTTTTTCTATGTATGTTGTATTTCCATATTAATATAGGATTCATGTTTGTACCTAGTTTTTTATGACTGCTATACTATCCTGTCCTTTGAGATGCGATTACTTGTATCTATTACCAATGTATTAAAGTAACTATAGAATTCATGATACTACAATCAAGGTATTTACATGTTACGAATAAAAAAATGTCTATATTGATATTAATGAAATTATCTTCATTATTTAAATTTATCTTATTTTTTTATTAATTATATAATTACCATAAATGCCTATATAACACCCATAAATTATTTATTCAATTAATAAAAAATAAATTAATTTAAAAATACTAAAAGTATCGTAATCCTAATGAGTTATAGTGTTCCAAGAATTTTTTAGGTTAATATGAAATATTATTGATTTTTTAAATTATTATATTCGAATTAAAACCTTTTAATTATGTATTTTAATTAAAATTAAATGAATTATTTCCAAATTGATATTAATTATATTTTTCCAAATCAATATTTTATGAAATTATTTAAAAAATATTTTTTTAATAGTGGAAAATGGAGATTTCATATGGTTTATAATTTAATATCTTTTCCATTTAATGTCCAATTGTAACATAACATATAAAATTATGACACTTGGTAAGAGTGAAACGACGTTACCACCGTTGATGTTAAAGTAGGTTAATTAAGGGGTTAAACATAATTATATAGTTTAAAACACCAATTAAACCCACTAATATTATATTATTTGATTTTATTTATTCCCCATAAAACCTTATATTTAAAAATATATCCATTTGGATGATTTTTTATTCAGAATGTCTTTATTTTAATTTAATCTTTTAAGAAATCCAAAAAGTATCTCTCATTTAAATTATGAAATAGAACTTACTACCCTCAATTATTCCAACCTTATTAACCATATATCTGAACCATAATATTCCAAATACCATCTATAATTCATTAGAAACAATATAGAGGTTATTTTATTCCCAAAAGACCAACCCTCAAATCCTCAAGAGGAGATCTAAAGTCATTCTTTCGAATGAGTTCTAATTTCCTTTAACGATAAATTTAGTTTTATCTTACTATTTACATACAATAAATATATGTTATTTTTAATAAATTAATAAATTAAATATCATAATTTTAATTTAGTTTTATTAGTATTACAAAATCAAAATTATCAATATTATTTCCTAGCAAATAAGAAGTGAAAATATCACTCATGCAAACATACGACTTACCGTTTCCTCGTAGAGATATAATTAATTTTCCAACACCATATTTTATAGAAGGTTAGTATGATGGGTTGAATGTTTATATTTGATAATTATGAAATAATTTTACTTCTTAAATGATAATATAATTTCAATATTATTAAATTTTAATCCACTGAAAAATGATAATGTTTCTCATGCGTACGTGTGGACTACCACCTCCATGAAGTGATGTGTTTTGTTTTTAATTTAAATTTTTTGTGGATGGTAATAAGTAAATATTTAATTAATATAAGTTATTTATATGTTATAATAATTATTATTTAATTTTTAATTATTATACTCCTTTATTTCGGTCTATTCTTCCAAAAAGTAAAAAAAAACATTCATGAGTACGAACGGGTTACCATCACTACGTATGGTGTAATTCAATTATATATATATAAAATTTATGGTTGAATATAAATATGTTTAAAGTGAATATATATTGTATTTACATAATTATTAACATTCATGATATAATGAAAAAGGTATCAATGTATACGTACTGGAACTACCGAAGCAAAATAAACATGAAAACCAATGAAGTTATTACCCAGAACAATGATTTTAAAGAATAATCACTAATAAATGGTTGATAAAGGAGTATAGGTAAATATTTTATGGAATGAAATATATTATTATGGTTCAGGGATATATATATAATAAAAATATATTTATTATAAAGTATTTTTGTATGCATACAAAGAAATTCAAACCTAAGGTAAGAGTTTATTTTACAATACCATCTTTCTTTGGGATTGTATATTTCAAATAGTCTGTTGGGTGTATTACTTATATTTTGATAATAAAACAAGTATATTTTATTAATATTTTTTATTTATTGAAAACAATATTTTTATTTTAACATTACTCAAATAGTGTAATCAAGATATCTAGGATATGTTTTAAGGAAAATAGACATAAATTCACAATTGAGTCAATTTTTTTCTTCCATGTCCTTGATTTCTAAAAATGTTTTAAATTTTTTTACTATTTTTTTATGATTTTTGAAATTAAATTTTACTCATGTTTTAATTATTAATAATTTCACTAAATGCAATCTACTCCTTTTTTTCTTAATGAGTTACTTCATGAATTTTTATAAAAATGTGAAAGGATTGTTTTCTTTTAACTATACAACATGAATGAAATTTCCAACCATCATGAATGTTAATGATTTGAATATTAATTTATAATTTTACTAGTTCAATTATAAATAATTTTTTTACTTAACACATGGTAAATGTTTTAGAATTTAACTAAGTGATTTTAATATCGAATGAGTGCTTTCCTAAAGAAATTTTCCACTGAACTTCTTAATGTATTTTTATCGATATCAATATATTTTTATGAATATTATTTTGGTAATATACTATAATTATATCATGAAATATAATAATTTATTTTTCTTTAATTATTATTATTGGGGGATGTATTTATGTTCTTCTTTATAACATTTCAAATATTGGATGTTATTTATTTTTATGGCCTGTAGATTAATTTTTATTAGTTATTCATATGATCAATGAACTATTCTCAGTTCATGGTGGGAGGTTACCTCTCTAGAAATTTTAAGTATTAGTCGGTCTCTTGAGAGAAAATATATTGGGTTTTGGATGTGGACTTACCCATTTATGTAGATGTAATGGTACATGTTCTTGATGGTTTTTTCAAATAGATTGGCACAAGGATTCAGTGGTATGTTTAAAAAGTATGTAATTATTAATTTTATAATTATTAAATAAGTTATTCATTTCCAGGTAATTATTGGATTTTTTTATATCTATGTATAATTTTAAAGATCATTTCATGATTTATATAGAAATATTTGATCATTATTAATTCATTCTATATTACCCATTCCTTATTGGCTTCCTCTATACACATACCCTTACAGAGCATATGAGCTCACTCATTTATTATCTTTCATTTTCCTAGGATTCCATAAAGTGTATTATGATTTTTATTCTGGGAAATGTTGTATGGAATAATGGTGTTCCCAATGAAAAAACTACATAGACTTTTAGATTTTAATTAAATGTGGGAATAACATATTAATATAGTTTCCATTAATTACAAAACTATTCATTCCTTTGTAAGGATATTCCTTATATCAAGTAAAAATGTAATAAAGTAACTACCAATGCTAGGATACTGTGTGTAGGGTCTTTATAGTTTCATCAAAGTAATTTTAGTAGAAACCTTGGGAACTAGATTTAAGAAAAAATATATTAAAGACTATAACCAAAACTATGAATAACTTTTATGATAATTATTTATTTGTTATAACATCATTAAATTTTGGTATGGAGAATATTATGTGGTTTCCTACTATGATTATTCTTTCTCATACAATGATTTTTGGTTTTAGAAAATGGTTTTAATAAGGAGAAATTTTGTTAACATTGAATGTGATGGATAACACGGTGAATGAGAGCAACCAAATTAGATAATGACTAGAGTGAAATATATTTTGATTATACCTAATATGTTATCATGATATATTATTAAAAAATTAAACATTAAAAAATCTCAAAATCACCGAATAATATAAGGGAAGTGTTCACTGAGAACTCGAGTGGTGGAGACCATGGTGGAAAGAAATCTCAATTTCTTCCATGTTAGAAATATAGAATGATACCCCAGAAAATGTCTCAATGGAATGTTCTAGAGTATATTTCACTTATGGACCTTAAAAATATGTTTCATGGTACTGATGACCAAGAAAATTATTTTGGTGGTAATTTCATGATTGATATTGATGAAGTAAATGGGATAGATGTAGTGACCTTGAAATTGGTTAGCAATATGATGATAGAAAGATTTTATTTATCCTTAATAAAGTATAAAGTATTTTTGGGAATAATCTATGATTTTATTTAAGGAATATAGACTATATTAATTTGGGAAGCATATATATTTTTATAGGGGTTAAAATAAGTGTTATGGATATTATCAAGGGTTTATATGTTTCCTGTTTTCATTAGTTTGAATGTATAGATACCCATTTTGAGGTTTTATGTGATGTGATTATTGAGGTGGTTTGAAACATTCACTGGGTTTTAGGAAGAATACTATATTGACATTTAATTAACCCTTTGGGTTACTATATGATTTCATGTTAGGTTAATTATAGTACATTCGATAGTATAACATAGATAATATTGATTATTAGAAAGTGATTCATTAACAATATGATATTTTCATAAATATTTTTCATTAATATAAGGATTAAATTTTTGGATAGTATTTAAATTTTATTCAAGATACTATGGTGAATGTCACTACATTAAAAGTTTCTAAAGTAATTTAACATGGTGATTATTGATATTTATGAGATGCTTAATTGGGTTGATTAATATGTAAACATTATCTATAATATGTGGTTTAACATGAAACATTATTTAGGATTAACTTATTTAAATTTTTGGGGATGTTAGATAAATTTTTTTAGAAAAACTTATAGAGTAAAAAATTATTTAATGTTGAGGATATTTAAGTTAATGTGGATAAATGTTTGTTTTCTCACTATAAAAATACAAAATATTAGTGGCAGGTTTTTAGAGGGTTTCTGTACAACCCAATATAAATTAATTTTAGTGTGGGTAATTTACACCCCCTATAATCACTGAATATATAGGGGGATTACCACCCCTTATAATTTTTTTAGTATTTTGGTTTTTAATATTTGGTTGGATTTTATAGGCGGTTGTGTCAAAACCAATGCGAATTTAATATTTAGTGGCCATATATGTTCAGTTGGAGTTTAGAGTCACCATATATATATATACAATTATATATGATTAATTTAAATATAAGAGGGTATATATATACCATTGATTTTTAAGGGAAATAGTGGGGCTTTATAACCCCTATAATCTCTTAAATTAAAGGGAATTCATAAACTGTTGTTAATCGGTTAGAGTATAAGTGGGTTTTAACCCCTTATAATTTATGAAATTAGAGGTGGTTGTGAATCCCTTATGATATATGACATTATAGGGGGTTCTGAAACCCTCTCTTATAATAAATAAGAGGGACTGGGAGCCCCCTCTAATTTATGGCATTAGAGGGGGTTCATGAACCGTTGGTAATCTGTTTGATTAGAGGGTTATTTAGCCACCTCAATTTTTTTATATTTTAAAATTAATCTCATATAAATTCAAATTTTATAATATATATATATTTGTGTGTCTGTGTGTGTGTATAACATAAACACATTATATAAATTTATTTAAATTCATTATAAAAGCATATATAAAGAGATTATATAAATACTTTAAATAAATACTTATACATATAATAAAAAAATGTATATATATAATACAAAAAAAATGTATATATATAATACAAAAAAAATATATATATTTATATATTATATTATAAATATTTTATTATATATAAATTTATATATATTATATAATTATTTTATATATAATTGAGTATACCATATAAATTTTAAATTAATTTAGAAAATAAATATATAATTTAATTATATTATATATTTCCAATTTTGTGATTGTATTTAATTTAATTTAGATGTATACATAAATATAATTGTATAATATAATGTAAATTTATATATATATATATATTTGTATAAATTTAATTTCATATAATAATAATTATATATAATAAAAAAGAACAAAAATATTATATAAAAATATTAAAAACATATTTTTTTAAAAAAATATATTATGTTTTGTATACAAATATATATAATATAGAAGAAATTAAATAAAAATAAACATATATATATTATATAATTATATTATATATATTGGCCTGTACCAAATTAATTATAAACTAATTTACTGTGTGTCTATATATATTATTTCATTATATTATGAAATTTCAATTATATGAATATGTTTAATTTGGTGTGTGTGTATATGAGTATATATGATATAATATAAATATATATAATTACATGCATAAATATATAATATAATGCATTTAATATAATATATGTATAATATAAATCCTAAAAAATGTATAGTATTTATAATACCAACATATAATTTTTATAGTTTAAAAAACAGGTTTATTAATATTAGTAAAAATTAATAATATTATTTCTACACACAAATATATATATATATATAAATAATGACATAAATATATATTATAATTTTATTATATCGATAAAAATTATATAAATATATAAATATATAGACACACAGACACAAAATTAATATAAATGTATATATAATTAGAATTGTTTATATATATTATATATAGAAATACACACACACACAAACAAAAATATATATACTACTATATTATATTTATTTCTATACACACACAAATATATTATCCTATATATTATATTCTTATTATTTATCTAAATATATTGATAGTCCTTAATATATAAAGAAAAATAGAACTAGCAATGTGGTGCAGCATCACTGACCCTTTAATTTAGCATGGGATCGATACTTATAAGCTATGATTTTATGCTATCAAGGTATATTATTTTCCTTTCATTTCCCAAATGTGTCCGTCAAGTGCCATTGGTGGGGGGGGGTGTGATTCCATGACAAAGGGAGGCACCCTGGGGGTGTCGTGGAGAGTCTACGTGGGTTTTCTGGGCATTAGTGGGGGAATCATGGTTGGTTGCGGGGCATATGGGGGTGTACGGGGTGTCATTGGGGGTGTGATGGTGCATAACAGGGTGTCTGGGGTGTCATGGTGGGTAGCAGGTCATCAGTTGAGGGGTCATGGTGGGTAGTGGGGTGTTTGGGGGCATAGCGGGGGTGATGTCATTGGGTGGCCCGTTGTTGTCTAGGGTATCTTGAGGGTGTTAAGGGGGTGGCTGTCATGGGGTGTCAACTATATGAAAAGGTAATCTATATTAGTGGTAGTTGTATAACAACCCTTAAATTTGATGTTTGAGCCTCAATTAGAGGTGCTTTTAACCATCTATAATTTAAATCTCAAAATTTGGGGCAGTTTTAACAGCTACTAACTAACTATTTTATGGTGAATTTTGGGTGACATTAGAGAGGGTTAAAACCCACTCTAATCTAACCGCCGCTAAACGGACCACTATTTTACCAGCGCACACCCATAATCACCTCTAATCGGAGTAGGTGAGATCTTTAGCGATGGTTTTAGGTAACCACTACTAAAGTGTTTAGAAGGGTTTATAACCCCTTATAAATGAAAAAAAAATCTTCTAATAACTTAGTTTTTTCTAGTGTCTTGTATAATAATATATGTTAAACCTTTAGTGTTATTATGAATATTTTCATGCAATGTTTTTTATTTATTCATATAAAGGTTTAAAATTTTAGATATTATCATACCATTTGTAAACATTTCAGTTAAAAATTAAAGATAATCGGAATAACTTATTATCATTTTGAGGATTATGATAACCATTATAAGTAGATCTCATTGCATCTAGCATAAAAAATTCACATTGGATAATAATTTCTTAAAGATGGAGATAAATTTTAAATTGGTGAAAGCATAATAAAAGGATGAAATTTTTATTATGTTCTTAGTATTAATGGAAAATTAAATCATAACTCTAGGAAAAGGATTATGAAACAAAAAATTTATCACACTATATTCATTTTATAAGAATTGATGTTCTTTTCTCCCATAAAAAATCTATGGGTTTTTGGTTGTTAAATTTCTCCTGATAACGCTCTCTATCACTATATACTAGTCCTTGGGTATTAATTTTGACTTCTAAGTCCATAATTTTACTACCAACTAATGTTATACTATCCAGAAATGTAGTTTTTATTATATCGGATGACCTTCATATTTATATTTACCTCTTTGTTGGAGAAAGTTTAATTAACTCTTTTTATAGGGTCGGTCTCCCGAAAATGAATTATCAAATGTAAAACCATGAAAAAGGTGAAATTGAGAGGAAATAATTTATTGATGGGAGGGGTGGGAATGTAAAACCGTAAAATTTTAAAAGAACACTATGTTCGATAGCATAAGAAACATGTTTCTCTATGTCTTAACAAGCTTCAATATACTATTAAAATATTATTATTTAATGAAACAATGATCGCCAAGCCATTGAATTTGTGGATATGAATAACATTAAATAAATTATGAAATATACTTAATGTAATTACTCAATAAAAATTCCTTGATTAATTCTTAGTAACTAACTACTCAATTTTTAGTAAGGTTATTCTATACTTCAAAAATACCTTTTCTCCAAAAATGATTTTTCTTTCTTTTTAGGAAAAAATATTATAATTTATTTATAGAAATTCTATATATTTTATTTTATAAAAATAATATCACATCTTAAATCATTATATAAAAATTATATTAGAGGAAATTTTTTTTCATTTTTATAAAATGATTGATTTTCTAGTGAATAGTGAAAAAATGGTGCTTTTTATCGAAAAATGTATTTTTCTTTCAAGTATTTAATTTTTTTTGAAAATGGTTTCAAACTAAAATTATTTATATTATATTATTAATAATATAATTAAGTTAATTTCAATCAACTTCATGATTTAGTTTGCTATAAAAAAATTAAACTATTTTTTTTAGTTGTGTTTTATGTTCTGATATTAAATTAATTAAATCCACTTTTGGAAATTTAATGATGAAAAATTGATTCCAAATTTTTATTTAGGAGATAGTAATTTCGTAAATAACAATTATTTATTTTTTTTCAATAGGAATTGTGACTGTGGTAAAATTTATCACATCCATTAAGGGTAAATCAAGTTAAATATATCTGATTTGTTAATATAGGGAAAAATCATGTTATGAATGGATATAAATACCTATTTTTATATTAATTAAATTATATTCATGATGGAAATTTATTTCTAATTTTTTTTAATTATAGAATTACGTGGAATTATTTTGCACGACCAAAAAAATATTTCTTCAATTTTAAAAAATATATAATAAAAGAATTTGAAAATACTAAAAGTAAGATAATATGACATATTTTATGCGTTGCATGTTTTTTATAAATTAACATGACATATTATTGTATTTTTAAAAGGATTATATTCTAATTAGGACTTTTCATTATGTCTTTTAAGTCAAATTAAATGAATTGTTTCAAAATTGATATTGATGAAGTTTTAAAAAATTAATATTTTTAATTTTTTTTAAAAAATATAAATATTGAAAGAGGATAATGATGATAATATATTACATATAATTTCACACTCGTTTATTTATGAGGGAATTTTCACCTTAAATTGAAAATGATAACCCTTTAAGAGTGAAACTTTTCCACCACAGTTAATGTTAAGATATGTTAATTAAGGGTTTAAACAAAAATATAATGTTTAACACACCACATAAGGAGTAAAGTTTTTATATTTTGATTTTATTTCAACCCCATACTACCATCTCTTCAAATATATGGCCATAGGGAGGCATTTTTCTTTGGAATGAAGTTATATTGATTTAATCTATTATGAAATTTCAAAAGTACCCCTCACATTAATTTTCAAAGGGCACCATGTTACCATACATATTGAAACCCTACGAACCATATATCCTGACCATATCCTGAAAAATTACTTTCTAAAAATCATTATAAACATTAAAGATGTTTTGGTCTTGTCAAAATAACAATCCTTGGATCTTTGAGAGCGGATCTAAATGAGTTCTTTCAAAGAAGAGGCAGTCATATTAACTGATCAACTTATTTTTTTACATCTTATTTACCTTCAATATATATTTTTTATTTTAAAAAAAATATTTTAAATACATTAAATATAATTAAAAGTTACTATGATTATTAGATCATCATTTTCTACCATCTTTCCCATTAAATGGGATGTGGAGGTATCACTCGTACGTATGTATGGATTATCATCCCCACATAACAATATAATTCAGCTTCCACAACCATATTTCAGGGATGGGTTTTAGGATGGATTTAATTATAATATATGATACTTTTAAAATAATGTTACCTTAACTATAATAACACCTCTAATTTATTTCCTTCAAATCCGTTGGAAAAGAATAACTGCACTTTTGCGCATGTGTGAACTACCGCCTCCATGAAAGGATGTGTTTTTCTCATTTTATAATTAAATTGAAAAGTAATAAGTTTATATATAATTAATATAAAATATTTATATGTTATAATAATCCTTATGTAAAGGTGAATTATTATTTACCTTTCATTCATTCAATCTGAATAAAATGAAAACAACGTTTATGCATACGTATGACCAACTATCTCGATGAATGATTTAATTAATTTTTATATCTAGAAAATATTTGAATTAATTTAAATATTTAAACAATTAATATATAAAGTATTTATATCATGATTAAAATTATATAAATTTTTGAACAATGATCAATATACATGGATAGAAACTACAAAAAAAATATACATGAAAAATAAAGCAGTTATTACACAGAACCGTGATTTTAATAAAGAATCATTTATGAAGAGGGGATAAAGGATTATTAGAAAAATAATATATGGTATGATATATATGGGTATTGTTTTATAATAGATATTTTAAAATCAATATTTTTTAGTCAATTAGTTTATATAAATACAATGAAATTCAAACTAAAGGTAAGGGTTTATTTCAAAATCTCATCATTATTTTAGACTGTATATGCTAAAGTCTTTGATGGGAGTTTTATATAGTATTTCTATCTTAATAATTATATATTTTATTAATCATGGGTTATTTCCTGAAAAAACATGTTTTACTTTCATTTACCACAACTTAAGTACTATAGTGACTGAAAATATGTTTTTATAGAAAATAAACATTATTTCTATCTCTGATCGTACAACCGTTTTATTGCATATCCATATTTTATAAAAAAACATAAATAAGGTATTTAATAATATTATTATTTTTTAAAAATTAATTTTTATCCATTATTTAATTCTCATAGGGTACTTTGAAAATAATCTTCTTACCATTTTCCGAATGAGAAACTTTTTGACTTTTTATAAAAATATGAAAAGAATGTTTTATTTTAAATTATATAGAATGAATATAATTTAAGTCCATAATGAATAATAAATTATTTAAATAATAAATTATAAGTTTATTATGTTCCTTTAAAATAAATTTCTTTAATATTTGGAATATTTTTTAGGCTTAAATAATTTATTTCAATGTGGAATGTGAATTTTCCTCAAGAAATGTTTCTATGAACATTCTAAAGTATTTTCATCTGTATCAATATATTTTTTTGAATATTATATTTATAATATAATACAATTATATAATACACTATATTTATTTATATTTTTAATGATCTATTTTTCATGGTAATGTTTTGATATTCCGTATTGTAGTTTTCATAATAGAGACAATTATTGTTCATTAAGACATGCAGTTTAAGTGGTATTGTTTATTATTATCATGAATGAACTTGACATAATACAGGATGGATGGGGCCCCATATAGACCCATGATTCATTAATAAGTCTAATAAAAAATATATATTTGTTTTTTGAGGATTCATTTCCATTTTATAAATATTTCTTGGAATAATCCCTAGAGAGAATTTTAAGATGTCTTGGAACAATGCCTCAATTATAAGTTTAGGATTTATAGTATTAGTCATTATATAATTATGAAATTAATTAATTAATTCCATGTGATTATTTTATTTTATATAATATTTGTTTCTGAGTTTATATCTCATAGGATTATTTGTATGAAACTATTTTATCATCCTTTATTCCTTCCATATTACTCATTCCAAATTTGATTCCATTGTATGCATACCCTTATTTAAAATCTAAGCTCATCCATTTCTTATGTTCACTTTTCCCAATATTCTATGATGGGTATTCGTATTGTCATGTATGGGCCTTCTAAATTTTTATGTATGTTTAATATAGTAGGATATGGAATTTATAATGTAGAAACTATTGTTGTGTATCATGGTTGAGATTGTTGATTTGGTTATATTTGTCTAATTTTTTTTATTTTAATTATGCATTCCTTTCATGGGATGCTTATTATAGATGATATTATACACTTTGGTTGGTATGAGGGTTATACAACATGTGTTTTAGATGATCCCATGGGTGAAATAATGTGATGTAGTTTAGGTTATAGATTGAGAAGTGTGGATGTGATTATGTTTCTATAGCAGGAAAGAGGGTTTGAGTGGGTAGTTGTTCTCTATAAATTAGTTGTTTGATGTTGTATAATTTGTATATTACTCAGTGGCATGGAATTAATTTAGTAATGATGAACATGATTAAGGATTTGGAGGAATTGGATAAACTCATAGATGATAATGAAACATTAATTTAAAATAGTTTGGAATTGTGTGGGGGCCTCTTAGAAGTGGGATTTCAATAAATATATAACTGAATGGATTAATGAGATCAAATTAGTTTGAAGTGGCTAAATATTGAATCAGGAAAAATGTATGGTTAAATTGTCTAAATGAAATGTCTTAATGGTAAATTATAAATTTTTTATGAGTATATTTGTAGGTGATATGGGGATAGTTGCGGTTTAATTGATTAAACTGGTTGTGGTATGAGATAATGATAGTGTGGAGGTTATGATAGTGTGGAAGTTTCGGTATGGAGAAATAACTAGGTCGAATTATGTTTGTATCTCTATATCGTTTATTTTCTATGATTTCATTACTCACCCCACTCCCGATAGATATCTTAACCAATTCCCTAAAAACGTGGGTGTTGGTTTTTTTACCCAACATCCAGGTCAGTGAGAGAATGGATGGTTGGATACTATATCTTCACCACTATCCATTCTAGGTTTTGTAATAGGTACAATATGTTCTAGAATAACCTTGGAGGTATTTTATGATGGGGCATGATATTTAATGGAAAACCATAAGGGGAATTTATTATAAGAGGTAAATGATGTGCTGGTAGAGCCTAAGGTGTAATGATTACTAGAGGTGTATGATGTATTGGGAGACCCTATGGGGTATTGGTATGATGATAAGTTCACTAGAAGGCCCTACAAGTTATCAAGATGAAGTGATATTATAGGTGAACTATTATTCCCTAATAGGTATTATTGGAATGATATTAAAGATATGATATTACATGGTGGGGGTTTTTTATAGAAGGGGGGAACAAGGTTGATTTTATTTATGTTTATGATAAACTTCTTTACTCGAAATAAGATGTGTAAATGATACATGGTTTGTTGGGGCTTGATTGTGATAGGGATTGAGCACATAACATTTTACATCAGGGCGTGAGATTGAAAACCCCATAGAGAATCAGTGTGAGGTACCCTTAAGTATATGTTCGTTGATATTATGGTAATATCCTTGGATTATATATTTAGGAATTGATAATTATAAAGGATGGGTGGCAGTTGAAATGATAGGTTCTTATTAGTTTTATTGTCTTTTCACTAATGCATTAACACGCCCTTTCCACATTTTCATGAGTGGTATTGGGTATAAACTAATTGAGTATACCTTTTATAATAACACTTATATAAATAAAATATTTTAAAATATATAAGTTGATTTTAGTGACTAGTATATATAATACTAAATTAGATCTTCAGTTTTTCCACTAATTCACTGCATCAAGGTTTTATTGGAATTTTCTTCTATGTTTTCTGTATGTCTAAAATTATTCATCTATGGTGGTATTGTTATAAATATTGGTTTATTAATATTATGACATTCATATGTGGTTTGTTTTTGTATTACTAGGTTTTATGAGGGTAATAAATTCTATTTATTTATTATATACCCTCAGTGCTAGTTACCAACCTGTGGCCAAATAGATATAGGCCTTGGGGGTCACTCTCATCTTTACTATAGGCCATTGCAGGATTCCTAGTGGGGGATTGTTGTGACATATAAACATAAAATTTAAATTCATTTTAGAATATATTTTTTCATTATAATTTTAAATCAAGTATTTTCTAATTTTACTATTAATAAATGATTTGTTTTTTATTAAAGTTCCTAGGAATGGATTACTCTAATGAGAAGAGGGGGGGTATGAATTAGTGGATACATGTTTTTAAAATTTCTTATCAATTAAACCAATATATGAAACCTATTCGATTTAATTCAATGTAGATTTTCAACCTTAGTAATGTATATATAAAATAATGTTTCTATGAACATGAGTAGTTTTCAAAGGTTTGACCCTTTGCGGGAATCCTAGTCCTTATTGCTCATGGTTATTATACTAGAAAAAAATTATTCACCATAAGAAACAACAAATTACAAGATTAAAATTTTGGAATAGATTCACACTATACTGTTAAAGATTCACACCAAACTCTATGGTTTCACACCACATCCATATAAAATATATAACCAAGATAAGACAAATATAATTCACAGTTTGATAGCACGTGCCTCTGTTGAAGTATATCTCTCTATAAGAGACTTCAAGAATATTTAAAAATAGGTGATCAATCATGTACATATGATATATAACATTTTATAAACTTCTAAATCTTATGATATCAATGGAATATTGAGCTCCAACATATATAGTGGATGGTCTCTGAACATTCGCTTCATGCACTCTTTCTTATGCACTTTGTTTTTTTTCTTCAAATTATATGATATTTTAGAAGTTCTTATCCTTAAAAAATAACAAAAATATACAGTTAACATAGGGTAAAAGAATTAATTTTAATTTTTATAATTCAATTTATAGATCATGATTATTAATTCTTATTCTATGAAAGTCTAAGACATGATCTCCATAAATTTATATATTTTGTTAATCCTACAAAAAATCATAATGTTCTCTAGAATATTCTTAACTTTAAATAATTGCATGTCAATTGAAAAATAAAAACTCAACCTTTATTGTTTCTTGAAGCCTAAAAAAAATCCAAAATCTTCTCCAAACTCAATAAATATTGAGATAATTTAATTAAATTGAATTTATGAATTCCAAGAATACTCATCATCTTTCTCCTTGATGAACCAAAATATAATAAAAATTTTATATAATGTTTTTGATATGAGAAATTTCATTACATTAAAATTGAAAATAACACAAAGACATGATCATATACACTCAAATAACTCAACTAGAATAATTGTATAACTAGATTTCAAAGATTATATGATCTTAATAACAACAGAACACCATTACTTTAGAACTAATGATTTATTATATAAAGATTATTTAATAAAAATCTTTATATCACACAATATATTTTTAGATAGACTATTATAAAACAATAAGAAGATATCATCATTAATCACTATTTTTGAAATATACCTTGATATAGCTTGAATAAATTTTCAAAAGTAATGGTTTACTATTTGAAAGATTTATTGAGAATCTTTAGATTTTATTTATTCATAATACAGAATCTATAGAAACATACATATTCCCCTACAGAAACAATATTAAAAATTATCTATGTATGTGTCTGACCTTGAGTTACATCAAACAAGTGATGCTAACACTATTTCAGGATCATTAGAGTGCATCAACCACATGATCATATCGCTAACCATATGAATCAACTCTAAGACCATCAATTGACTGCATGAAGAAATGATCGACCATATGAACAAACAACTAGTATACCATCCGAACAACTGACCAACCACATGTCAAAATCATGGGAAGCATGACCAACTATTTGACCACATGACCAAATAATGAACTGTATTTCCAACTAATAGTTCACACAACTAACTGATCAACTGCATGAAAAAAACTAGAAGAATTCTTGAAAAATAAAACTAAACAAAATATAACATCATTAATAGTCTGAACAACATGGAATCAAATACAACATATCTTAGTAGCTACAAACACATCTTTCATACTCTTGAAGAATGTTTATTACTATTGAAAACCATGAACCACTTTATTAACAACTCTGAAAGAGCATTACCTATAAAATCACTTTTACGATATATGTTTTTTTATAATCCCAAAATTGTAACATATAACTATTAAAAGTGATGTTATATGACATGTTATGAGAAAAATGGAATAATAGAAATTTTAAAATATCAATTTTACACTAAAATAATAATTTGACATCCATTTTTAGTTTACATAAAATTTTAATTAATTCTGAAATCATTGTTATAATATTTATCAAACGTATTTAAATTCCTTAAAAATTTTCTTTTCAAACCATTATGTAATATATTTTATATTAAATTGGAACTATTAAATATATATTACTTTTATTTAAAACTTCAATTATTTATATGTATAATGTTATGTTATTATAAAATGGCAACATAATTTTGATAATTTAGTTTTTGAAAAAAAAATTCTATTAATTTAATATTGTAATTATAGAATATAATGATTATACCATGAAACTGTTTCCTCAATTTTATATTTAAAAGTTCAATTCCACCTAATTTGAAGAATAATTTAGCAAATTTATATATTTTATGATCATAAAAAATTTATTATCAATCATATTACAATTACCATATAATAACCAGCATAAAATAACTAATCATAATAAAAGAAACAGTGGTTATTCAATGTAAATTATTTTTCCATGTAATATATGATTTTATTTAAACAATTAATTTCCAAATTATTGAATTTTAATTTGACAAAATTGGTATCATTTTTGGAACCATCACTTAGATATTCTTTTATGGTTATTTTTTTTAATTTTCTATAAATGATTATGTTTTGGTGAATTATAAAAAATACAATTTTTCTATGCATAAAAACTTTTATTATGTTTCCCTAATGCAAGTATGGTTTATAAATTTATGAAGTGTTTATCTAAAATTTAAGAAAAAAATATGAGTAAATTTTTATTCATAAAGTCAAATTATCGCACTATATTTTAAATTTTATTTCATAATAAATATGAAATATTTTATTAGTGATGACATAGTGCTTACACAATATCTGAAAAGAAAAAATTATTGTATTTGAGAAAAAATATAATAAGGTATAAGTATTTTCTAAATATTAAGGACAAATA
This sequence comes from Viscum album, assembly GCA_963277665.1. Classification (NCBI taxonomy): domain Eukaryota; kingdom Viridiplantae; phylum Streptophyta; class Magnoliopsida; order Santalales; family Viscaceae; genus Viscum; species Viscum album. The sequence continues at coordinate 1,325,520,714 of OY728127.1, read as the reverse complement.
TTATGAATACCTAATAATGTTAATTTTTATTTATGAATTTTGAAGTTATATATCATGTTAATTATCCAAATGTGTACCAGTGTTTGCAAAAGGTTAGAAAAGTAAAAATTATTATCTAAAAATATTTTCCCTGATATAAATTGGAATAAATAATATGATGAATGGTTTTCAATGTAATGATTTTTGAAAAATAAATTATAATTTTGTTATTAATTTAGTTTTAAATTTAAATGATAGGATAATTATCCAAAAGACTTGCGTAGTGTTGGGTCAATGCTTGTTATAGTAGAAGAAGAGTAAAAATGTAGGATTTAAAATACTTAAAGGGATAAATATTGGATGAATTTTTTTATTGTAATATCTGTGGTTTTTCCTGAATTAGAATATTTGAAATTTTGATTTTTAAGGTTTGGGACCTATATCGGGTAAAAATGGTAAATTTACCGGAGTAGACAACCACATAAATATTATATTATGGGTATGTTGATTTTGAAATGTAATTTTTACCACAAATATGAGATATAGTTGAATTAAAAATACTTATTTACATTGAGAAAAGTAATGACTAAAAATTAAATATTTTTATTAAGAAACACTTTTAAGGAAAAAGTGATAAACCGATGAAAGTTACACCCAAAAATCATCCTCATAAATACCTTCATAATCATCTTGCTCCCTCTCAGAGTCGATATCTGAATCCTCAAGCATGAGACTAGATTTGCGGCAAAAGGAGTGAGTGCGCATCCTGCCTGCCACTTCCTGCTTACTGAAGATATAACGACCCATACTTTACATACATTGTTATTAATTCAAAATTGAAGCACACTTATTACAACATATAACAAAACCATGAAAGGACCGTATAGGTATAGTGTCTTTAGAAACTGGAAAGCATAAACAACTAGTTCATAAAGCGTCTACTTTGCCTCCCATTTATTTCATCATATCTATAGTCCCTTTTTGGCATATTCTACTTAATAACCTTCTTCCTGACCTGGGGAAACAAAACATACAAAAGGGTGAGCTCAAATTCTCACTGAGGGTAAACAAAAGAAATATCCATCACATCATATACATAAGCACATAACTTTTGAAAATCTTAACCTACAAAAGAGATCATAATCTCATAACATGGGATAAATCATAGTAGTGAAATGTAATCCCAATAATCATAACTCAAAACATGAAACTTTGTGGCATAAACACATAATCATAGAGAATCATTTCTTATTAGTCAAGACTAATTGCCAAGACTATCTTAGTGGACAAAGTCCATTTCTGAACCAAGTTCACTCCTTGTTTCATTCCTGTTTCACTGAACCGGTATAACCTACCGTTCCAGCCATGTCTATCTCATGAGATATAAAATCCTTACCCAATGCATTGGAGGTAGATATAGGTCCCACCCATCTCAAAATGATACCATTATTATGTGTGCCACAAAATCATAAATCATACATCATTGCATATCCCATGTAATAAAAATGGGATTCTTAAACATCATGACATCATAAAACAATTCATATAAGATAAAGGAATTCATAAAAATAATTCCATCACAACATAATCAAATCAATGTAATAATAGGGATAAAACAGAACCCTTTATTATCTTAGATGGAAAATAATTTTGATAAAACACTTGAACTCCATTCTTGAGGAAAATATCCTTTCTAATTCAAAAACATTTTCCTTTCTTAACATGTCATACAATTTTAAACTAAAACAAGTTGATTAAAAATAAACTTGAAAACTTGTAAAGTAATCTTCTTGGAAATAATGTTTTAAAAATCCATTCATGTCGTATAATTTAAAAAAAACATTCTTCGTACTTTTTTCAGAAAAGTTAAAAAGTACCTCGTACGAAAAACGAAAAAAGATTCCTTTCATATCCTTTACTAAAAACTCACCGAAGGGTAAAATTGGATATAAACTATTTTATAGGGATATAAGTATTACATATTGTGGAAAAATGTATGTGGATGATAAAATACACCCCAGTAAATACCAAAGTATAACAATCTCGGATAAAAATGAGATTGTGATATTTCCCTTAACTTAGATCCGATTTGCCTCGTAAGTGTCCGAACCTCCTGTATAATGATTTAAATAATGTTATTGAATTATTACAGAATCATAATTATTGTTATGATATCATATATGGTCATATTCTTAGTTTCTTGGTAGTAATATTTCATTGCTACTTGTTATTCGGGTGTTTAAAACTTTTTGTTCTTATGCGTGTTTTGTCGAATAAATTCTTATTCTTCTCTTTAGGTTATAGATACATCATTTCCAGAATGGTATTAATGTAATATATATCATATTTATTCACTCAATTAATTTATGTAATCATTATGCATTGAAAATCATGTAGAACGAGTCAGATCACATCGTGGAGACGGTATTCTGTACGTACGAACGAGCGATGATATCGTTCCCATGATCGTGGAATTGTATTGGAGTGTATGTATACTATTTAAGAATAAATTTGACTTTAAAATAGTCATATATAGTCATTATTTACACCATTATACCCATCCAAGTAAGGTGGTGGTGGAAAATAGATTACACCACAGCGTGGAGACGGTATTCCGTACGTACGCACGTGCGGTGATTTATTTTTCCGTAGGATGGATAGATGGTGAAATAGGGTTTTTTCATACTTATAATAACATATCCGTATATGAGTGAGACGGATGTTATTACTTCATAATGAAACAACTAAAGAAGAAGGAGTGGAAGAAGAAATAAAGATGAAAGAATCGGTAACGAACATTACCTCTTCTTTGAAGTGCTTCTTTGAGACCTTCTTTTAGGGCAGTAAAATTGGTCTTTGAAGAAGACCAGAACCTCTAGGATGTCTCTAGGGAAGTGTAGAGGAGAAAGTGTCAGGGGTTGTCCGAGCTTTAAGGCTCAAAGTGGTGTGAGGAAGAGAGGGAGGAGGTGCCCTTTTATAAGGGAGGAGAGGGGCACCTTTGGAATAACTAAAAATATTATTTTATTATAAAGTCAAGTTCGGTTTTAAATTTCTCCAAATTGATTTATTTCGAGGATAAGGTGGGTATGGGTCGAAATCCTTTCATCCTATAGAATTTTGAAAAGTTTAGGTTCCTATTTTAACCTTATCATGTAGATTTAACATTAAGTTAAATAATTTTAATTTTACCGTGTCTTCTTGTGTTCTTATACTATAAGGTTAATAAACTTACTATAAGCAGCCAAACGAACCCCAATTTGTTTATTATTAATATATATAACCTTATCTAAGTCATTTGGCCGAACCATAGATTTTTAGGAATAAAATAACAATTACTAATATAATATTTGTTTGAAAAACTATTTTATGTCAATTTTGAAACTATTTAGTAATTAATTTTTGTGAAAATCATAACAGAATGATTAGTTAAAAAAAAGTTAATTAAATCAATACTAACATGTCATATTAATCTATAAAATTAGTGTAATTAATAAAAAGTGTCAAATTATATTTATTTTGGTGTTTATAACATCAATTATGTCAATATTTCATTAATAAGATAATTACTACATCATCTTTGTGTCATAAATAAATTAAATTATTTAATGTCTAAAAATTACAAATAAAATACCATTATGTAGGAAATATTTTTATCTTTCTAATTAATATTTATAGTCTAATTTATATTATGTATAACCCCATATTAAAAATGATTTAGTTATTAAACATTGATTTTAACTATTTTAACCCTTCTTTAAATAAATTAATAATAGATGTCCTAATCTAATCCAAGTGGGCCCAAATGGTCATATTTTATTCCTAAGTTTGTTTTTGGTCGAATTAAACTTGTCAAATAGAATTATGACAAGTGTTAGGGTAATAATAATATCATTTTTACCCTTAATTACCCTATTTACTTTTAACCATGGTAAAAAAAAGTAAAAAGTTACTATTCACCAAAAAATTATTTTCATCTCATTGAACCACATTTTACTTACTGAAATCAACCGTGTCTCTCTGATTTTCGAAATTCCACTCACATAAGTAGTAAAATTAAGTTTTATGAAAAATTCAGTTTTTTAACTACCACTTAGTGGTTTCACTATTCATCAAAAATTGAAAGTTTTCAGAAAAGTACCAAAATTTCACCCTAGGCTAATTTCGATATTACGAATCCAAAAATGAAGTCCATTTTGAAAAATAAAATTTATAAAATTTCAAAAAGTGGTTATTACTATTCATAATGGCTAGTTTTAATAATATTTTAATAGTATATTGTTGTTTAGTGAAACTCGGTATTGCGTATGACGCAAGCTATCAGGGAAGGTCGCGATTTCGTGTAAAGAAAGGCAAACAAGTATTGTGTAGAAAAAGATTCCTTTGATGATTTATATAACATAAAAGTCTCGGGTGTTACATTCTACCCCCCTTAAAATGAATTTCGCCCTAAAAATTTGTCACTTTGTAACAAACAGATGAGGATACCTCTCCCTCATCATATCCTCAAGCTCCCATGTAGCTTCTTCTAATTGGTGGTTCCTCCATAAAACGTTCACCAATCGGGTGGTCTTGTTTCGTAGGACTTTTTCGCTACGATCCAGAATCTCTATCGGTTGTTCTTCATAAGAAAGATCTTGCTCCAGGGGTACAACTTCTGAGCTAAGTACATGTGAAGGATCAGGTATGTACTTTCTCAGGAGAGATACATGGAACACATCGTGAACTTGAGAGAGATTCGGTGGAAACGCCAATCGGTAAGCTACCTTCCCAACACGATCCAGTATTTCGAAAGGACTGATATATCTAGGGATCAACTTCCCCTTCTTTCCAAATCTCATGACTCTCTTCTAGGGAGATATTCGTAAGAACACTTTATCACCCACTTCAAACTCTAAGTCTTTTCTTCGGTTGTCGGCATAAATTTTCTGTCGACTCTGAGCTGCTCTTATGTGTTGGTGAATAGATCTGACCTTTTTTGCCATTTCATCAATGAGATCGAGTCCTAATAGCTTTCTTTCCCCAACTTCATCCTAGCAAGTTGGAGTCCTGCATTTCTTTCCATAGAGAGATTCATAAGGAGCCATCTGAATACTAGAGTGAATGCTATTATTATAAGAAAATTCCACCAAAGGTAGGTGTTGATCCCAACCACCTTTGAAATCCATAGAGCAAGATCTCAACATATCTTCTAGAGTGTGAATTGTTCTCTCAGACTGACCGTCTGTCTGAGGATGATAAGAAGTGATGAAACTCAACTATGTATCCAGAGTATTCTGAAGACTTTGCCAGAACTTCGAGGTAAACCTCGGATCCCGATCAGATATAATAGAAAGTGGTACTCCATGAAATTTTACCACTTCCTTTACATATATCCTGGAAAGCTGATCCAGAGAGAAATCCTCTCTAATAGCAATGAAGTGTGCAGACTTTGTAAGATGATAAACTATGACCCAGATAGCATTATTGCCATTGGATGTTTTAGGAAGTCCTATGAAAAAGTCCATAGTGATGTTTTCTGATTTCCATTCGGGTATGGGTAATGGTTTTAACGTCCCCTTAGACTTCTGTCTCTCAGCTTTAACTTCTTGACAAACCAATCATCGAGAGACATATTCAACAACATCTCTTTTCATGCCATCCCACCAGAAGTACTCTTTCAGGTCCCTATACATCTTCGTGATTCTAGGATGAATAGAGAATGAAGAACTATGAGCCTCATCCAGAAGCTCCTTCTTTAATTCGGGGATGGGAGGAACACAAACCTGATTCCTGAACTTTATTATCCCATCACAATCAAGGTTGAATTCAGGAACATTTCTCACCTTCTATTGTAACTCGACATCTTCTTTCTATGCCTATTTAATCTTCACATGTATATATGGTTGAACATTCATTTGAGAAAGATACGATTTTTTCCCTTTCATTATAATTCCAAGATCCATCCCTTGTAAGTCCATAAATATTGGATCTTTTGTGATCCTTATCAGGGATAAACTAGCATGGTCTTGTCGACTTAATGCATCTACCACCTTGTTTGCTTTCCCAGGGTGGTAATGAATTGAGCAGTCGTAATCCTTAATCAACTCCAACCATCTTCTTTGGTGCATATTCAGCTCCTTTTGTGTGAAAATATACTTTAATCTTTTATGATCAGTATAAATATCACACCTTTCACCATAAAGGTAATGCCTCCAAATCTTTAATACAAAGATTACCACAGCTAACTCTAAATCATGAGTTGGGTAATTTTGCTCATGTATTTTCAACCGTCATGAGGCATAATCTATCACCATATCATTTTTCATAAGAACACACCCCAATCCCTTCTTGGATGCATCACTATAGATCATAAACCTTTATCCACTACAAGGCAGTGTGAGCACAGGTGCACTGGATAACCTTCTTTTCAACTCTGTGGAATTCTCTTCACATTCTTCCGTCCAAACAAACTTAACTCCTTTCCGAGTCAACTTGGTGATTGGATTAGATAATCGTGAAAAATCTTTCACAAAACGTCAATAATATCCAGCTAAACCAAGAAAACTTTGGATCTCAGTTACTGTTGTTGGTCTCGACCATCTTTCGATAAACTTTGTTTTTGCTGGATCCACAGATATCACCTCTTTTGAGATTATGTGACCCAAAAATGAAACTTTTTGAAGCCAAAATTCACACTTGGTAAATTTGGCATAAAGCTTCTCCTTTCTCAGGGTCTTCAATATAATTCTCAAGTGATCTTCATGTTCTTCCTTGCTCTTTGAATAGACAAGAATATCATCTATAAATACTACCACAAACTGATCAAGATAGTGTCTAAAGACTCTATTCATCAGATCCATGAAGATAGCTGGGGCATTAGTAAGACCAAATGGCATCACTATAAATTCATAGTGTCCATACCTTGTACGGAAAGACGTCTTTGGTATATCTTCCCTTTTGACCCTTAATTGATGATACCCTGAATGAAGATCAATCTTGGAAAAGTATTGAGCTCCGCGTAGTTGGTCAAATAGGTCATAAATGCGCGGGAGAGGATATTTGTTCTTGATAGTGATCTTGTTAAGTTCTCGATAATCAATGAAGAGTCTCATTGATCCATCTTTCTTCTTAACAAACAGAATAGGTGCTCCCCAAGGTGATGCACTGGGGCGTATGAACCCCTTATCAAGATTCTCTTGGAGTTCCTTCTTCAATTACTGCAACTCAGTTGGGGCCATTCTATAAGGTTTCATTGAAATAGGCAAAGCACCCGGTACGAGTTCTATTGAAAACTCAACATCACGATTCGGTGGAAGACCCGACAATTCATCCGGAAAGACATCATCAAACTCCCGTACAATGGGAATATTCTTAATCATGAGTTTCTCACCAACCATTTGAGATAAATAACCTTCATTTAGTGGAATCAAGACCCATAAGATGGAAGGAATTTCCACTGGAATGTTATGTTCATCCTTGCATCGATAGACGATCATAGATTGATCTGGAATATGAAATGTGACTTTCCTTATTTGGAAATTGATATGAGCTCCATGTAGAGAAATCCAATCCATGCCAAGAATCACATAAAATTCCACTATAGGAAGGATCACATGATTTTCAGGAAGCACTTTCCCACAAACATCAATCGGAGAAGAATTATAAACTTTTTATGCGACTGTTGTGCCATTAGGTGTTGTCACAGATAACTCAAAATATAATTGTTGAGGTAATACAGTGATAACCATAGAAAATTATTTAGAAATAAAGGAGTGGGTGGATCCAGAATCAAAGAAAACATTTGCTACTTTAGAGTGGATGGTAAGTGTACCTTTCACCACATCGTTATCGTACTCCACATCGTTGATAGAAATTTCATGTGAATTTCCTTTGTCTTTAGCCTTAAGAGTTTGTTGACGTCGACCATCATCATCAACCCTTGGATTAGGGTATTTATTGGCATAATGTCCCATCTCCTTGAACTTGAAACATTGAAGTGTAGTAGGTTCATTCTGTGTATCCCTTCCTTTGTTTGCATCATTAGACATCTTCTTCCCATCATCGCGGAATTCAAATGCCCGATGACCTTCCTTTCCACATTTGAAACATTTACTTGTCCCTTTAAGACAACTCCCTCCATGTTTCTTTCCACACTTTGAGCATAAGGGAAATTTCATCTTCTTTTTAGTGTTCTCTTTAGATTTTCCTTGGAATTCCATTTTCCTCTTCTTATCAAACCCATATGACTGATGGGTTACTCCAATCTCCATCTCAACTTTGAGAGCACATCGGACGATTTCATCATATCTATTGAAGTCCCTTATGGCTAAGGCCCTTCGAAGACTTGGTTTTAAGCTACTAAAGAATCAATCGATCTTACTCTTAGGTTGGATAATAATACCAGAAGCAAACCTTGTATGTCTTGTAAAATTTGCTTCATAGGTACCAACAGATTCATCATCCTTTTGCTTTAGTTCAAGAAACTCTTTCTCCATCTTTGTTCGGAGAATACGAGGGAAGTACTTATTGAAAAATAAGTTCTTGAACTCATCCCATTCCATGGACTCAATTTCATACCTTTTCCTCGTATTCTAAATAAGATTCCACCACTGATCAGCATCACCTTCCAAACGATACACTGCTAAGATGACTTTATCATGCTCAGAACATTGAAGAACTGAAAATATATTTTCAGTATTAATAATCCATTGTTCAACAACAAATGGATCAGTAGACCCGCTGAATGAAGGTGGACGTTGTCTCATGAAGGATTCAAAAGAATTTTTCTCCTTCCTTTGCTCGTTTGGAAGTCCTGCATGATTCATAGCTTGAGAAAGTTGTGTGAGCATGGCTACAAGATTTTTCATTCCATCTCCCATAACATTTGGTTGCTCAGGGGGAAAATCATTGCATTGCCCGTCACATTCTGCATTAACACGGTTCCTTTGGGTTCCAGCCATTGACTAAAACCAAGAAGAATAGTGAGAGAAACACTAATTATAATAGGAAAGCCACATAATCAAGAATAAAATTTCACACTTAAGGTCTTATCCTAGGTTATTCATGGACATTTCTAAAACACTAAGATTTTGTTCTATGCTTAGACTTATCCTTAGGGTTCTTACTAAGGCTTTCACATCCTAGTTTCCAAAGGTTGACTATACCTTTCCTCTGATACCAACTATAATGACCCATACATTACATACATTGTTATTACTTCAAAATTGAAGCACACTTATTACAACATATAACAAAACCATGAAAGGACCGTATAGGTATAGTGTCTTTAGAAACTGGAAAGCACAAACAACTGGTTCATAAAGAATCTAATTTTCCTCCCATTTATTTCATCATATCTAGAGTCCCTTTTTGTCATATTCTACTTAATAACCTTCTTCATGACCTGGGGAAACAAAACATACAAAAGGGTGAGCTCAAATGATCAGTGAGGGTAAACAAAATAAATATCCATCACATCATATACGTAAGCACATAACTTTTGATAATCTTAACCTGCAAAAGAGATCATAATCTCATAACATAGGATAAATCATAGTAGTGAAATGTAATCCCAATAATCATAACATAAAATATGAAACTTTTTGGAATACACACATAATCATAGAGAATCATTTCTTATTATTCAAGACTAATTGCCAAGACTATTTTAGTGGACAAAGTCCATTTCTGAACCGAGTTCACTCCTCTTTTCAGTCATGTTTCACTGAACCGGTATAACCTACCATTCCAGCCATGTCTATCTCATGATATATAAAATCATTACCCAATGCATTGGAGGGAGATATAGGCCCCACCCATCTCATAATGATACCATTCTTATGTGTGCCACAAAATCATAAATCATACATCATTGCATAACCCATGTAATAAAAATGGGATTCTTAAACATCATGACTTCATAAAAAAATTCATATAAGATAAAGGAATTCATAAAAATAATTCCATCACAAAATAATCAAATCAATGTAATAATAGGGATAAAACAGAACCCTTTATTATCTTAGATGGAAAATAATTTAGATAAAACACTCAAACTCCATTCTTGAGGAAAATATCCTTTCTACTTCAAAAACATTTTCCTTTCTTAACATTTCATACAATTTTAAACTAAAAGAAGTTGATTAAAAATAAACTTGAAAACTTGTAAAGGAAGCTTCTTGTAAATAATGTTTTAAAAATCCATTCATGCCGTATAAGTTAAAAAAAACATTCTTCGTACTTTTGTCGGAAAAGTCAAAAAGTGCCTCGTACGAAAAACGACAAAAGATTCCTTTCATATCCTTTACTAAAAACTCACCGAAGGGTAAAATTGGATATAAACTATTTTAGAAGTATATAAGTATTACATATTTAGGAAACATGGATGTGGATGATAAAATACACCCCAGTAAATACCAAAGTATAAACAATCTCGGATAAAAATGAGATTGTGATATTTCCCTTACCTTAGGTCTGATTTGCCTCGTAAGTGTCCGATCCTCCTTTATAATGATTTAAATAATTTTATTGACTTATTACAGAATCATAATTATTGTTATGATATCATATATGGTCATATTCTTAGTTTCTTGGTAGTAATATTTCATTGCTACTTGTTATTCGGGTGTTTATAACTTTTTGTTCTTATGCGTGTTTTGTCGAATAAATTCTTATTCTTATCTTTAGGTTATAGATACATCATTTCCAGAATGGAATTAATGTATTATATATCATATTTATTCACTCAATTCATTTATGTGATCATTATGCAATGAAAATCATGTAGAACGAGTCACATCATATCGTGGAGACGGTATTCCGTACGTACGCACGAGTGATGATATCGTTTCCATGATCGTGGAATTGTATTGGAGTGTATGTATACTATTTCATAATCAATATAACTTTACAATAGTCATATATAGTCATTATTTACACCATTATACCCATCCAATTAAGGTGGTGGTGGAAAATAGATTACACCACAGCGTGGAGACGGTATTCCGTACGTAAGCACGCGTGGTGATTTCTTTTTCCGTAGGATGGATAGATGGTGAAATAGGGTTGTTTCATACTTATAATAACATATAATTATATGAGTGATACTGATGTTATTACTTCATAATGAAACAACTAAAGAAGAAGAAGTGGAAGAAGAAATAAAGATGAAAGAATCGGTAACGGACATTACCTCTTCTTTGAAGTGCTTCTTTGAGACCTTCTTTTAGGGCACCAAAATTGATCTTTGAAGAAGACCAGAACCTCAAGGATGTCTCTAGGTAAGTGTAGAGGATAAAGTGGCAGGGTATGGCCGAGCTTGAAGGCTCAAAGTGGTGTGAGGAAGAGAGGGAGGAGGTGCCCTTTTATAAGGGAGGAGAGGGGCACCTTTGGAATAACTAAAAATATTATTTTATTATAAAGTCAAGTTCGGTTTTAAATAGCTCCAAATTGATTTATTTCGAGGATAAGGTGGGGATGGGTTGAAATCCTCTCATCAAATATAATTTAGACAAGTTTAGGTTCCTATTTTAACCTTATCATGTAGATTTAACATTAAGTTAAATAATTTTACTTTTACCGTGTCTTCTTGTGTTCTTATACTATAAGGTTAATAAACTTACTATAAGCAACCAAAAGAACCCCAAGTTTTTTACTATTAAAATATATAACCTTATCTAAGTCATTTGGCTGAACCTTATATTTTTAGGAATAAAATAACAATTACTAATATAATATTTATTTTAAAAACTATTTTATGTCAATTTTGACACAATTTAGTAATTAATTGTTGTGAAACTCATAACAGAATTATTAGTTAGAAAAAAGTTAATTATATCAATAATAACAAGTCCTATTAATCTATAAAATTAGTGTAAATCATAAAAAGTGTCAAATTACATTTATTTTGGTGTTTATAACATCAATTATGTCAATATTTCATTAATAAGATAATTAATGCATCATCTTTGTGTCATAAATAAATTAAATTATTTAATGTCTAAAAATTACAAATAAAATACCATAATGTAGGAAATCGTTTTAGCTTTCCAATGAATATTTATAGTCGAATTTATCTTATGTATAACCCCATATTAAAAATGATTTAGTTATTAAACTTTGATTTTAACTATTTTAACCCTTCTTTAAATAAATTAACAACAAATGTCCTAATCTAATCCTAGTGGGCCTAAATGGTCATATTTTATTCATAAGTTTTTTTTGGTCGAATTAAACTTGTCCAATAGAATTAGGACATGTGTTAGGGTAATAATTATATCATTTTTACCCTTAATTACCCTATTTAATTTTAATCGTGGTAAAAAAAGTAAAAAGTTACTATTCACCAAAAAAATATTTTCATCTCATTGAACCACATTTTACTTACTGACATCAACCGTGTCTCTCGGATTTTCGAAATTCCACTCACAGAAGCGGTAAAATTACGTTTTATGAAAAATTCAGTTTTTTAACTACCACTTACTGGTTTCACTATTCATCAAAAATTGAAAGTTTTCAGAAAAATAACAAAATTTCACCCTAGGATAATTTCGATATTACGAATCCCGAAATGAAGTCCATTTTGAAAAATAAAATTTATAAAATTTCAAAAAGTAGTTATAACTATTCATAACGGCTAGTTTTAATAATATTTTAATAGTATATCGTTGTTTAGTGAAACTCGGTATTGCGTACGATGCAAGCTATCGGGGAAGGTCGCGATTTCGTGTAAAGAAAGCCAAGAAAGTGTTGTGTAGAAAAAGATTCCTTTGTTGATTTATATAACATAAAAGTCTCAGGTGTTACAGAATACCTTTGAGGAAACACCAAGATTGGACAGCTCTCTTACTTTTCCTCGCATTTTTGGATTTCGAATCGGCTGAGTCTCGTCCCCAAGGGTGTCAAACTGATTATGAGAAACCATAGGTGCATCTAATTCAGCATGATCCCCCATGTCACCAGTCAAAGTGTAGTCCCCAGTCGAACCAGAAACAACAGTGACATTCTCTTTGATGGTAGGTTTAGCCACCACACCACGCACAATATTAGAATAGGAAGGTCCAACACCCCACAAAAAAATAGCGATACCCTTACCTTTACTGTCACTACTATGTGCCTTCATAACAAAGGGGGGAGCAAGAGCAACCGAACCTGGTAGACTAGATGTAGAGAGGGGTTTATCAGGTCTCGACATGGTTGTATCCTGTTGGACGCCTGGGGGGGAGTGATGACCACCTGAATGTGGACTCATCTTTCCTCTAGCTGGAGGCGTTCCATCACCCATTGGGACCATGGGGGTAAGGGGGTTAGTTGTCTGAGCTTCTGATCCCTTGCGACCCCTCCTCCCATGTCGAGAGCAAAAAGATGTCCAATGGCCTTGTTAACAGCAAAGCGACCAAAAGCCAAAAGTTTCTTCATAAAGAATGTGCTACCAAAAAACAGACATACCTTACACCTCAAGATGAAGACGTTTTGGGAGAGGCTCTAATAGGTCCATCTCTATGAAAAGGCAAGAATAACCAAGTTGTTTCATGCAAAGAGAATGATCATCAATATGAAGAAAACAACCGATGCTGTCACCAATACCTTTTAGAACAGACGGGTTTTGAAAGGGGAGTGGAAGACGTGAAATTTGAATCCACACCACCGCACACTTGAAGTCACAAACGCGATTGAAATCAACTGTACAACAGAAGAGAAGGAATCATCTGTTATCACACAGGAGCGACTCCGATGACCAGGCACAAGCAAAATCCTCATCAGAAAACAGATGAATGCTCAGGTGTCGGCGATCCAAGGTCCCAACCGCTGCTCGGAAATGAATACCCCATGTCGAGTTGATGAAACCTTCAAACACTTCCGGTGAAGGTCGCTCAGCACAAAAACATACCAAAAGCATCCGGGAATGAAATGCTGCAGCATTCAGAAACTCAGAGGCAGAAATACAAACTGCCGGGGAGCTTTTAAACGCAGATCGTTCCTTCGGAGAAAAAGTAATCGGGGGAATGGATGGTAGAACCGGGGAATAGATAGAATGGGAAAGAGTCCATGGCAGATCCGAACCAAACGAAAGCAGGGGAATCGTTGGCCTGACCTCCCCGCACGCAGTGTCGCCTCCATCTCCGTCGATGGGCTTTGACGAGTCCGGGCACCATCTTCCAAAGGATCCCACCATAGGGTTCCACTCCGAAATAATTCAACCCATAATAAATGGAGCCTAAAATGGTAAAAATGTGACTGTGGTCATATCCAAAATGTGAGTTTTACTCTAGGAATGATGTATGTTTTATTCAAATTAGGTCTCGCAATAGTTTGTAGTAGTGGGAAAAGTTAATGGAATAAAATAAATTTTAAATTAATTAATTTAATTAATTATTTGACCAGACTATTTCTATGTATCAAAATTTTCAACACAAATCCCTTAGGTTATACAAATTTTTAGGGGATTTGAGAGGAGCCTCTATGGGTGAAACATTGAAATGTAGTCAATGAGGACTTGAGGGATAGATGACATAGTCGAAGGAATTACCAATGAAAACAGCATGAATGTATTCTTCACCAACGATAGATCCAATATTGTGGTATGAATCATTATTGGGATTCTTTCCACATTCTTTGTTTTTAATAATTTTATGCATCTATATAAATCTCTTAGTATAATTATTGACTTTAATTTTTAGTTATGATGATTATCATATTTTTTATTGGGAATTGAATATTTATTTATTTTTCCTTGTTATCTTTTTGAACAATTTCATCTTTTTTATTTTTTTTTCATATAATATGAAATCAATGTGTGGTGGTACAAAATAATTTTGGGACACAACTTTGTATTTTATTCGATAATAGATAAAGAACGATCAATGGGGTGGTGGAATTCATGGTGGATCGAGTAAGTTTTAGTTTCAGGTGATTGGAGTGTGGTGGGTCATGGTGATGACTAAAAATGTGGCAAGAGAGGTCTATATGAGCAGCGTGTTTGTAATGAGAAAGGGATGAAATATAAGGTAGTTAATAGTCAGCTGGCCATTGGACGGCTTGTTGTACTTGGGTGGCAACAATATGATTGTTGTTGAGCCTATCATTATGGGGGGGAATTTGGGAATTTTCAATCAAGTAATTGTTTGAATAAAACATTTTTATAATAATTAATTAATTAAAATAAATGAGAAAAATACACATCCTTGATTGGATATGTGAGGGGGGGGGGGCGTCATCCAACTTCCCATATTTATTTATAAATAATTATATATTTTTATAAAAATAAAATAATAATAAATAAAATTTAATAAGAATAGTATTTATTATTAAATATAATTTTGGTTGTATCTTTATACAAAGACATTAGATTGATGACAATTATATGACATTGTAATCCAGTCTTCAAGATGATCAATTCATGACTTCTATATGAAATATAAATTTAACAAAGGAAATATTCCATGGATTCTGTTTTGTTACATATCTATTTTATGATATGTAAATGTGAATACTTTTTAATGGGAGATCATTTTGGGAATCTGAGTAGCCTCTACTGAGTAATATTCAACATCGATCTCATTTTCATATTCTGTTTTTTTATATGAGGCCATTTAAAAGATGGGATAAAAAATTATATATGTATATTCCAAATACTGAAGGAGGGGTTTGGGAACTACCATTAGAGTGATTCTAGGGATGGTACTCCCATTAAAGGTTTCTTTATGTCATGGAATGAATCAACCATTTACTATGTACATATATGGTTTGTAATCCCCTACATACACTAGGAATTTCGGTCCTTTATCTACATAGTTAGTACCCCATGTCTAAATAGATCAAACATGGTGCGTGTCTTCCACCCAGGTAGAAACTCCTTTGACTAATTAGAAACCCATCAATGAGTCAAAATTTAAACACCTTTGATATTGATAGGTTATTCAAGGTTAATGTTTTTTTGTAATTTAGATATTTTATTATGTATGGTGTTGATATAACATATGGTGTAGTATTCTCTTAACCAATTGGAATTCCATAATGATAAGAAGTATTTCCATTTAGAGATTCATGTGGTAGTTTAAAATTTATAAAATGAAATAAATTAAATTTATTTGAGTATTTTAATTCACCATCACCACTAGGGTTACCCAGAAGATAAAGTATACAATTGGCTATCAACTTTGGGATTTATTGACTCTAGTATTTTTAGTTTCCATGTTTTCTCCTATGGTGTCACTATAGAGGGTTATTATGGTGATTATTTGGACACATCTTACATCCTTGAGAATTATTACTATATATAATATCAAGAGTATCTGTCCTTATCATTCATTTTGTTTCTATTTAGTACCCAATGTGTGGGGATCACCACATATTCTGATTTTTTCTATTCTATTTCCCTATTTACAGCTCTCATACCTACTGTTGAGTAGAATTATTTCTTTTTTATTTACTCTAGGAATTCAAGATAATTTTATTATGTATGTATGTACCCACACATGCATGGGTATTGTTCCCACGGGTGTTGTTTATGTGCATATAACCCACATGTTTAGAGATAGTCTGGTTAAAAATGGTGCCTGTAGGGATTATTCAGTTTTTACATCTAGTGATTTATGAAGAAAAGTTATGGATAATAATGACTCTTTATGGTGGTGGTGACCTCTAAAGATGAAGTGTGATCTAGAAGTTCGTGCTACACAGAGGATCAATCTGTGATTTATTTTTCAAAGAATTTTTGGATGTAATATTTACATTATATTTACCTTTTGAGATATAATTATACTTATTGTCTCATGTGTTCATTATATAGAGTTTATTTTATTAAATAAATAAATATATGTATACAAAACATAATTGTTTTTTAATTTACCAAATTTATTATATATGTGTCTGTTTATGGTTGTTATGGTATAAGGTGTCACATGTTGTTTGATATGCCTACAATGTGAGAGACACTAACCATTGAACTATTAGAGGAAGGATTGCGGTAGTAATCATGGACTAATTTAATACTAGGAGGGTAAATAGGTGTTTGGTTATATTATAATGTAATGGGATTGGTTTTTATATATATGTTGTTTTCAGTTAGTGATCGTACGATGATTCAATGTTTTATTCCACCCTTACACTGCAGTTTTAAACTAGTTTTGTAATGAATATTAAAAATATAATAATAAATTTCACTTTATGTTTGAATCAATCAATTAATGTTAATAAATATTATAATGGGTAATGTTACTTTTTATTATTATTTCAATGTAGGTGGAAGTGATTTGGAGGGCCTTTGATGAAGTGGAAGGAAAATGGGCCAAAATTGCATGGATCCATGGACATCTGTCCACTATTTTGCATAGTACACTAATTCCGTGCATCCAAATAGGCTGATAGTTTATGGTCCTGAACAACATTTAATATTCTACATTTCATATTGAGAAACCCAATCCTGATTCGGATTCTATGGGGTCCATCCAAACTGATCTGTCCAAGCCACCGAATATGGACCAAGTCAAATACGGTGTTCTGTATTTTATCAATATCATGATCTGTAGTTGTCCAAATGGTGCCAAAAATTCAACGGAGACATTCAAAGGGTAGGAATAAAACTTTTCTATTTTCTCCCAAGAGAGATAAGACTTTATTAAGGCCAAAACTCGTGGTACAAGTGGATTGATGAAATATGCGTGCCTAAAACCACCTTCTAATTTTCCTATAAAATGACACCTTGGGCTCCCCATTTGTATGTTCGGCTAGGAGGAAAGGTGCTGCCATTTTGGAGTCACCAAGGAGTCTTCTCAACATATCTAGAATTTCTGGAGGCTATGGGAGGTGCTACTTCAACATCTTCTTCTTCTTCCCCTCCCATGGGTTTCTAAACCCCTTGTGATCACCCTGGGAGGAATGTGATGTAATCCTGAGCTTCAAAGTTGTATTATTTTGAATGATATTTTTAATTAAAGGTTGTATGTTGTTTTTCATCATCCTCTATTTTTATTTAATTGAGTTATATACGGGAATGTTATACTAAACTCAAATGATCATGTTTGGGGGTACACTTTCATGTGATGTTTCACAAACCGTTCATCCCCTTTTCTTCCCTCATTCAATTGCGGTATTTGTGTTGTTCATATTGGTCAATTTAACTCACATAATCATTTTAAAGATAATGCACATTTATGTCATGGTATCATAATGAAATAACATGCAAACCTGGTCAACACATCGAATTCTTCATGTGTTTCCTTGGTGAGTTTCAGTTATGATGTCGAACACAAATCACCCAATCATCGGCGGTGTCCGGTGAATCGTTATGTGTTTTCGACTGAACCCTAGGGGGTATCCTAGCATAAACTCAGTAACATTATGGTTCTAGGTGTTACAAACTAGGGATTAAAATATCATAACCCCATCCCCTGAAGCGATTAAGGATGAGCATCACGAGACTTCCCCAGGTTGATCACATTTAATCAATCTTGTTCATTTCTACTTTGTTTTATCGCTTTCATTTTCTATTTTCATAATTAATCATAAAACCCCCTTGTTTTAAAAAACATAATTAACCTTATACTTTCATAATCAAAACCCTCCTTTTAAATTAATGATCTAAGGCCCCGTTGAGAGACGACCTAGGGTTACTGTTATACTGCAGAAATTCTAGTCAAAATTAAACAACTAATTTGATGCGCTCGACAACACGATCAAATTTTGGTGCCATTGCTGTGGAGCCAAGATCATTTTTTTCTTTATTTCCTTTTATTTTTTTATTTTTCTTCTTAATTAGTACTCCTTTATATACCCTACCCGCATTTGATTGTTTTTATTTTGGGGTTTGTCTTTATTTTTGGTTGTTTTTAGTGTGTTCGTTCTCTCTCTCTCTCTATCTCTCTCTCTTCTTCTCCATATCCCTCTCTATAATTCTGTATTATAATATTATATTCTATTTTTACCCTTATTAATTTATTTCATCCATTTTCAAAAAAAAACTTCACAAATTATTTTCATGACCCGATCTGGTAAAGGAATACTACTTGAATTTGACCCTGAAATTTAAAAGTCACTTCACACACAAATCAAGGAATCTAGAGAAGGTCAATCAAGTAACAATGAGGAACCCCTGTTGGAACCTCAAGTGGTTCTAAACCAATCCAAAATTGAACCCAATCAAACCCAAGTAAACATGCCTGCAAACAACCAAACTTTAAAAGAACTGACCACCCCTGATGTGGAGTACCAACCTGCGTACATCCAATATCCCAAGGAAGTAGCCAAATTTGATCTGAGATCAGGTCTCGTCCACCTCCTTCCAAAATTCCATGGTCTTCCTGTTGAGGACCCTCACAAACATCTCAAAGAATTTCACATAGTGTGCTCCACCATGAAACCCAAAAATGTGTCTGAGGACGTAATCAAGTTTAGGGCCATCCCTTTCTCCCTTGATGGTGTAGACAAAGATTGGTTATACTATTTTCCTACAACAATTGGGGTCTGGAATGACCTAAAAAGATTTTTTCTAGAGAAGTTCTTCCCTACCTCCCGAACTGCTTCAGTTAGGAAAGAAATATGTGGAATTAGGCAATCACAAGCAGAGACCCTTCATGAATACTGGGAGAGATTAAGAAGACTTTTCTCAAGCTGCCCCCACCACCAAATTAGTGAACAACTATTAATCCAATACTTCTATGAAGGAATTATCCCCATGGATCGTGGAATGATTGATGCTGCAGCTGGTGGTGCCCTAGTTGAAAAAACTCCTTCTGCCGCTCGTGACTTAATAGCCAACATGGCTCAAAATACACAATAATTTGGTACACAAGATATTTCACCAACCCGAGGAGTTCATGAGGTAAGTCATTCAGCCCTAGAAAAAAAGGTAGATACTAAACTTGATGAGATGCATACCCTTATAAGGAAATTAGCTCAAGAACAAGGTAACTCACACTCTACTTCTATTCCATTACATTGTGGGATTTGTTCTGATAACACTCATTTTTCTGACCAGTGCCCAAAACATCAAGATTCATCTGAGTCATGTGCAGCTATGTTTCCAGGGCGTCCATTCCAAAAAAAAACCTCCCTTAAACCAAGAACAATTCCGGTCAAATCCTAATCCAGGGTGGCAAGCACAACCCCAATACCGACAAGGAGGAAACTCAAGATACGACAAACTG
Organism: Viscum album; assembly: GCA_963277665.1. Taxonomy (NCBI): domain Eukaryota; kingdom Viridiplantae; phylum Streptophyta; class Magnoliopsida; order Santalales; family Viscaceae; genus Viscum; species Viscum album. Next base: position 1,325,500,612 of record OY728127.1, on the reverse strand, counting down.
AATTGGTATCAACAAGGCCAAGGTATGCAACCTTCTTATCCTTCATCTTCTCAAAACAATCCTCCTCCTCCTCCCAAATCTGAACCAAGCCTCGAGGACATGGTGAAGCAAATGGCAACCTAGAACCACCAGTTCCAACAGACCACACAATCAGCAATTCAAGATTTGCAAACTCAAGTGGGATAATTGTAAAACACCATCAGTGAGATTAAGATGCAAGGGTCTGGACAACTACCATCCCAACCCATTTCCAATCCAAAGGAAAAAGGTAATGTATGTGCAATTACACTTCTTAGTGGTAAAGAAGCTTCTCCTTATACTGATTCTAATCAAAAGGAATGTAACCCTCTTGAAAACACTCTTTCTCCACCCATGAATGACTCCAATGAAGTAAAACAAAATAAAAATTACAATAAAATTATCATTAAGGATTCCCATGAACAATCAATTCCTCTTCCTTTCCCTCAAAGACTCTCTAAATCTAATAAAAACTTTGATAATGAGATTGAAAATGAAATAATGGATACATTTAAAAAAGTTCAAGTTAATATCCCATTATTGGATACAGTCAAGAAAATTCCCCGTTATGCCAAATTTCATAAAGAACTTTTCACCCATAGATGAAGGATGAAGGGAAATGAGAGAGTCAACTTGGGTAAGAATGTCTCGGCCTTGATTCAACCAACAATTCCAACCAAATTCAAGGATCTGGGAACATTCACGATACCGTTTTCCATAGGGGAGACCTTCTTTTTTGATTCTATGCTAGATTTAGGTGCTTCCATTAATGTAATACCTCACTCCATGTATACTTATCTACAGGTTGGAGATCTTCAACCAACAGGCATTATTGTGAAACTTTCCAACCAGAGTACAATACATCCAAAAGGAGTGATTGAGGATGTCCTTGTTAGAGTAAAGAATCTCATATTCCCCGCTGATTTCTACATTCTTGATATGGAAGATACCCGAACCCAAGGACACGCTCCTCTCATACCTGGGAGGCCATTCCTTAAAACAGAAAAGACGATCATCAATGTTCACAATGGTACATTGTCCATGGAATTTGGTGGAGAAAAGGTAAGTTTTAACATCCTTGAGGCTATGAAACACCCCGTTGAAGAGAACTGCACTCTTCATGTCTATTCGATGGAAGTTCTCTCAAACGATGCACACACACACAATTCTCTCCTAGAACAAAACTCTGATTCATTTTTGTTTTCTTCACCCTTGAATGATTTGAGTTTTGATTCATGTTTTGAGTGTTGTGTGGGTTCTGAGACGTGTAAATTTTGTGCTTTAATTGATGAGTGTGTTCATTCTGAGGTACCCATGACTGTCGATGATTCTGCAAATCTCATTTCTATAGATTCTCTATCTTTAGAGAATAAACATGAGCAGATAGATAGTTTAATAGACCTCACTCCCCCTAATTCCCCTCCCTCAATCCAGAAACCACAGGTGTTGGATCTTAAACAAATTCCTTCTAATTTAAAATATGCATATCTTGAGGGTATTGACCAATTTCCCGTCGTTATTGCCAATAACCTCTCTCCACAATAGGAATCGAAACTGCTCAAAATTTTGAGAGAGTGTAAAAAGGCAATAGGATGGACATTGGATGATATTCCCGGGATTAGCCCATCTATTTGTATTCACCATATACTTTTGGATGATGAGGCTAAGCCCGTAAAACAATCTCAACGCCAGTTGAATCCCACTCTCCTTGAAGTGGTAAAATTGGAAGTCAGTAAATTACTTGCTGCGGGGATCATTTATCATATATCTGATAGTAAATGGGTTAGCCCAATTCAAATTGTAAAAAAGCAGGAATAATAGTTGTGTCAAATGAAAGGAATGAATTGGTTCCAATGCATGTGCAAAACAGTTGGTGAGTCTATATTGACTACCGTCGACCGAATCAAGCCACACGGAAGGACCACTTTACTTTACATTTCATTGACAAAATGTTAGAACGATTGGCTGGTAAGTCCCATTATTGTTTCCTTGATGGCTATTCGAGTTATTTCCAAATCCATATAACCCCTGAGGATCAAGAAAAGACAACATTTACCTGTCCATTTAGCACATTTGCATACATAAGGATGCCATTCGGTCTATGTAATGCTCCTGGTACTTTTCAGCGATGTATGTTGAGTATTTTTTCTGAGTACCTTGAGAGGTGTATGGAAGTATTTATGGATGATTTCACAGTTTATGGTTATTATTTTGATAATTCTTTGGAGCACCTAGGTTCTGTCCTCCTCCACTACATTGAAAAAGATCTTGTTTTAAATTATGAGAAATGACATTTTATGGTTGAGCGGGGGATAGTTCTTGGGCATGTCATTTCAAATAAGGGAATTCAAGATGATAAATCTAAATTTGAATTAATTTCAACCCTTCCATATCCAAAATGTGTTCGTGAGGTGCGATCTTTCTTGGGTCATGCTGGTTTTTACCGCCGATTCATTAAAGACTTTAGTAAGATCACACTTCCCTTATCTCGGTTATTACAAAAGGATTCTGAATTTGTTTTTGATCAAAATTGTGAGGATGCTTTCAATTCAATAAAAATGAGTCTCACATCACCTCCCATAATCCAACCACCAAGGTGGGATCTCCCCTTTGAGCTTATGTGTGATGCCTCTAACTTTTCAGTTGGGGCAGCTTTATCACAAAGGGTTGAAAAGTCCCCTCATGTCATTGCGTATGCATCGCGTACCCTTGACCATGCCTCGGTAAACTACACAACCACAAAAAAATAACTCCTTTCTATTGTGTTTGCCTTGGAAAAATTCTGTCCATATCTTCTTGGGTCAAAAGTGATTGTGTTTTCTAATCAGGCTGCCCTTCGTTTCCTCCTAAAGAAACCTGAAGCCAAACCCCGTCTCATACGGTGGATGCTCCTCCTCCAAGAGTTTGACCTTGAGACTAGAGATAAGAGGGGGGTGGATAATGTGGTAGCTAACAACATTAGTAGGATTTCCCCACCATTGGACCATCATGTTGACTCACCCCTACCCATTGGATAATTCTCCCCTCATGAGAACCTTTGTGATGTTGTGGACCTTACCCCCTGGTATGCAGACATTGTGAATTTTCTAGCAAAATCTAAGGTCCCCACGGATTTTAGAACTTCACAATCCTATAGACTTAACCATGATTCTCGATGGTACATTTGGGATGACCCATATTTGTGGAGGATCTGTAGTGACCAGGTTTTTCGTAGGTGTGTCCCTGACCATGAGTTCACCTCTGTTTTGACCTTCTACCACACCTTGGAATGTGGGGGCCACTTTGTCTCTCAACATACAACTTGAAAGGTCCTTGAATCAGGATTATATTGGCCAACATTGTATATAGATTCCCGTAGGTTTTTTAAATCATGTACTCGATGTCAATTCATAGGGAATATTTCTAAGAGGAATGAAATACCCCAACAACCCATGTTATTCTGTGAAATCTTCGATGCATGGGGCATTGACTTCATTGGGCCTTTTCCAAATTAATTTGGCTTTGTGTATATCTTATTGGCTTTTGACTATGTATCTAAATGGGTGGAAGCAAAGGCCACTAGGACCGATGACTCTCGAGTGGTTGTTGATTTTGTGAGATCCCAGATTTTCAGTAGGTTTAGTCTACCAAGATTCATCATTAGTGATCAGGGTTCACATTTTTGCAATCGTAACATGAAAAACTTTCTCCGTAAGTATGGGGTTGTTCATAAATTCTCCACTTCATATCATCCCCAAACTAACGGACAAGCCTAAATTTCAAATCGATAAGTTAAGTGAATCTTGGAGAAAATGGTACAACCCAATAAGAAAGATTGAAGTTTGCGCTTGGATGATGCACTTTGGGCATACCTTACTACTATTAAAACCCCGATCGGAATGTCACCATATAGGATTGTGTTTGGAAAAGATTGTCACCTCCCAGTGGAGGTAGAACACCGTGCATATTGGGCTGTTAAACAATGTAATATGAACCTTTTAGATGCAGGTGAGGAAAGAAAGCTGGAGATTCAAGAGTTGGAAGAAATTCGGCGTGATGCATATGAGAACTCTCGAATCTACAAATAAAGGACAAAGTCAATACATGATTGGATGATTCATCAGAGCAAGTTTCATATTGGTGAGAAGGTCCTCATGTACAATTCCAGGATTAAGCTCCACCATGGTAAGCTTCATTCCCAGTGGATCAGTCCTTATACTGTTACTAATATTTACCCTTTTTGTGCAATACAGGTTTTGAATTATCAGAGGGGATGAAGTATTACCGTCAATGGGCAGCGACTTAAACACTTCTATGAGGATTTTCTGAAAAATTCGGTGGAAGAAATCCACCTTCTTGAGGAATCATACCAATAAAACACACCAGGTTTAATTTTTCCTTCTCACACTCTCAATTATTTCAGCAAGGACACTACACATTATAGGTGTGGGGGTGGATACATTCCTGGGTTAGATAGGAATTTTCATCATTTTCTCCTTTTGGCCTTCTTTATGGTATTTTCATTTTTTTCCGTCAATAATTTCTAAGTTCCATGATTTGGCGACCATAAAGTGGGGAAAGTAAAAATACCATAACGAAGGCTAAAAAGAATATGTGTATGAATTTACCACCATGGAGTGATTTTTTTAGTGAATTGGTTTTATGTTAGTGATATAAATGGTCGTATCTATGTGAAACCTTTGAAATGATTGATGCCTATTGTGTGAGTAGTTTTTGGGAAAACTGTGTCACTAATATCTCCACAAATTTTTGCACCAAACCAAAAAGTGTGAATATTTCTTACATAATATAAGGTAAATATATTTTGGGTTAATATTTTTCACAGTTAAATGATATTTCCATACGTTCGTTCCTTATTCGATCTGTTTCATCACTGTACCAGATTGACCTATGCGTGTGTACCTAATTTGCGACTATTGTACGCCCTAAAAAACTGTTGTGTCTTGGGAAGTTCAAAAACCAATCATCATCAACCTTTTATATTGTTATAACTATTGCAATTAGTGTCATGAGGAGATCAAACAAGGGTTGAGAGATGATTGTGAGATTGGTTCCAATTGCAACTTCAAAAAAAAAATATAATAAACGAGGGGAGTGATGAAATGTGCAACATATGGGGATATCTAGGTCGGGAGCTTATGGTTTGACTTCTAGGAATGCTTAAATGAGTGGGTCTTGAAATATTATTGCAAAGTATGTAGGACATGTTTGGTGACAAAATCATTTAAGCTAAAAAATGTTACAATAACATATATTTGTTGGATAACAAGTGGAAAGAATAGCATGGAATGGTTTTCACACAAACACATGGATAGTTAGTGTCATGGTTTACTTTTTAATTACTTTCTCAATTGGGTATCATGAATCTTTCTGAATTTCTCTATGATATGATTTATGAGACATCTTTTTCTATTTTCACTAGGAAGAACTCCTTGGTGTGGTTCGTGCATTGATCACATTACTTTAAATAAAATTTACTCAAATGCTAAATCTTCAGGATGTTGGAAATATATATATATATATATATATATATATGAATCATTGTATATGGATATGTGACATTCCCCAGGAGTGCAAATATTTAGGTGTGTGGGTGTGATCGTACCATGATTCACTGTTTTATTCCACCCTTACACTGCAGTTTGAAACTAGTTTTGTAATGAATATTAAAAATTTAATAATAAATTGCAATTTATGTTGGAATCAATAAATTAATGTTATTCAATATTATAATGTACAATGTTACTTGTTTTTATTATTTCAATGTAGGTGGAGGTGATTTGGAGGGCCTTTGATGAAGTGGAAGAAAAATGGGCCAAAATTGCATGGATCCCTGGACATCTGTCCACTGTTTTGCATAGTACACGAAATACGTGTATGAAAATGGGATGAACTTTTCTTTACCTATCCAAAATTTAATAGGTTATATTTAATTTTTAGGAACCCAATCCTGATTCGGCTTCTATGGGGACCATCCGAACTGATCTGTCCAAGCCACCGAATATGGACCAAGTCAAATGCGGTGTTCTGTATTTTATCAATATCTTGAGATATAGTTGTCCAAATGGTGCCAAAATTTCGGTGGAGACAGTAAATAGGTAGGGAGATAACTTTTTTATTTTCTACAAAGAGAGATAATACATTCTGAATGCCTAAACGCATAGTACAAATGGATTGATGAAATCTGGGTGCCTAAAACCACCTTCCAATTTTCCTATAAAATGACACCTTGGGCTCCCCATTTGTAAGTTCTGCCAGGAGGCAAGGTGCTGAAATTTTGGAGTCCCCAAGGAGTCTTCTCAACATCTCTAGAAGTTCTGGAGTATATAGTAGGTGCTACTTCAACATCTTCTTCTTCTGCCCCTCCCATGGGTTTCTAAACCCCTTGTGATCACCCAGGGAGGAATGTGATGTAATCCCGAGTTTCAAAGTTGTATTATTTTGAATGATATTTTTAATTCCAGGTTGTATGTTGTTTTTCCTCATCCTATATTTTTATTTAATTGAGTTATATACTAGTATTTTATAATAAACTCAAATGATCATGTTTGGGGGTATCCTTTCATGTGATGTTTCACAAACCGTTCATCCCCTTTTCTTCACTCATTCAATTGCGGTATTTGTGTGGTTTATATTGGTCAATTGAACTCACATAAGCACTGTCAAGATCATGAACATTTATTTCATAGTATCACAATTAAATAACATGAAAACCTGGATAGCACATCGAATTTTTCATGTGTTTCCTTGGTGAGTTTCAGTTATGATGTCGAACACAAATAACCCAATCATCAGCGGTGTCCGGTGAATCGTTATGTGTTTTCGACTGATCCCTAGGTGGTATCCTAGCCTAAAATCAGTAACATTCTGGTTCTAGGTGTTAAAAACTAGGGATTAAAATATCATAACCCCATCCCTTGAAGCGATGGAGGATGAGTATCACGAGACTTCCCCGGGATGATCACGATTAATCAATCTTGTTCATTTCTACTTTGTTTTATCACTTTCATTTTCTATTTTCATAATTAATCATAAAACCCCCAAGTTTTAAAAAACCTAATTCACCTTATACTTTCATAATCAAAACCCTCCTTTTAAATTAATGATCTAAGGCTCCGTCGAGAGACGACCTAGGGTTGCTGCTATAATGCAGAAATTCTAGTCAAAATTAAACAACTAATTTGATGCGCTCGACAACACGATCGATTAGTGCTCATTTGAAGATTGGTGTTGAAATTTTGGGTGATGATTTTAAAGGGGTGTTTCATTTATTTATTTGACAAGGTAGACTATCATATGTGAAAAAACCAACATATCTATTCTCGAGGACATTCATAACTTTTTATTTGATCTACAATAGTAATACACAATTTAAATTTAAGACTAGTATAGTTCATTTATCATGTAGTTTTTAGTTATGAACTTTCATGTCCCTTCTTTATCAACTCATCCAGGTATTCTATAATTATTATCTATTTATCCTATATAATGAAGTGTGTTACCCACTGAATTCCTCCTTAGTTATAGGATAAGGGTTATGATTATTCCAGGCTTATAGTTGTGTCTCTCACCATTAATTAGAGAGTGATGAGGCAAATTTTTCAAGCCTCGATTTAGATTTATAATTCCTCTAGTAATAAATTATTTTTATTTCCCTTTTATTCTAAGTATATATATTTTCTTAATAATTATGTGATAGTTACCACCATGTTGGATGATATTTCCTTAGTATAGATATGGTATGTGAATTACGATGATGGATATCCCATGGGTTTATGATGTGATCATAATCCACAGGTGATAGGTGTTTAGAAGGAGTAAAGGAAACAAATTTTCATAAGTCTTTTGATTTTACTAATATTATTTCGATTCTTATGTCAATATTTATATATGGTATAATGAGCTGGTAGTGGAGGATTTTTTATCGAAATCCTAATGGTATTAATCTAGCATGGTTGGAGTTTGATATCCTGTTATGAATAATGATTTATTTGAGGATGTTAGACCCTTTATAGGGAATATTTATCATAATTGAGTATGCAATGAGATCCAATTACCCCATGAAGTGTTCCTTACATATGTTTCATGGTGGAAATTATTGAGCCTAGTTGTTTGGGTAGAGACTCTAGAGGGAGGCATACTGAGTTTTATTTGTGTTGTTGCAAAGACCACCTATGCTAGAGGTCTCAAGGTGATAATTGTCATATCAAGGATTCTTGGAAGTGATTAAACCTAGATGTATGAGTTACTTCTAATTTCTCCGAGAGAAAACTTGAGAGGTTCCATGAATGTATTTACATGTTGGTGGTGTTTTTTAAATATTATATCTTTTTTCTGAATGTTGTGACCTAAAAAAGAGCCTTTTATTGTTGAATAGTTGATTGGGGGATAAGCTTGTGGTCTGGTTTTATTCAATGATTGATGAGTCATTGATCCACTCACATGAATAAAGCCTTTGGATAGTTATTATTCAGGAATGAAGTTTCGATAACCAAATATAAAGGGTGATGTATGTGATGGGAAGATAGGGTTGGGTTTCAGGAGGTGCAGTTCAGGGAATGATTCATGTTCATTCTTTGAGGAACCTTGTACTAGTCAATATCAAAAAGTTCTAATCATCCTACCCCATATATTAATATGATGTAAATTTCAGTTGAACCCCTAGATAGAGTCTATTCAGTTAGAGAGTTTCCCGAAGCGGTGCACATAATTTACTCAACCAGTTAAGTGAAGTGAAACAATATTTTAAAGAGAAATGGTTCTTTTCAAATAATACCTAATAGAAGAGAATAGGTGTAGTGGTACTTACTATGGAAAGTATTTTTATCTATATATTGTTTTATAAGGTTTCTTTGGGTTTATGATGGGTGTCTATCCTATGGTGTAATTTAGAACCCTGTTTAGGTGTTTTGAGAGGATATAACCCTTTTAAAGATGAATCCAACTACCCATTAGATTGGAAGTGAAAATAAATGAGCATTGTTCATGGATGAGAATTCAATTCTTACAAAGAAATGCATGTATTCTATAATAGGGTGACCCAAATATTTTCATCGATGTGAGACCAATGTATTCAATGAAATTAATTAATTTTAATGTATATTGAATAATACTAATTGGAATGAATGGAACCATTATTGAATTTCTAGATCATGGGTTGAACCCTTTCCTTATGGATATTCAAAGAGGACCCCACTAGGTATTTGGGATACTTCTCAAGTCCAACCAGGAGAGAATTAGTGGTGTAGTGGCCTATTATTTCTTGAGTTTAAGATTCATGTAGTGGGGATAGAACATTGAAGTTAAATCCATAATGGTTGATGATATTGGAGTGAAACAATAGAAGCATGGTCTCTCAGGCTTTGAAAATTGGAATTTTTGTCAAGATGTACGAGGAAGATTGTTAGAATCTAGATTCAGATCAGTTTTTTATTATATATAAACAAATATGGTACTCACTTTTGACTGATAGTTGTGAAACCACACTCCCCCCTAAGAGATAGAGAAAGGGACATAATGTTGGTATAAATTTAGTGTCCCTAGTTGAATAGGTGTTCTCAGGTGTTGGAATTGAAGAGTTTTCATAATGTTGGGAAACACAACATCCATTTCCTAAAATTAATAGTGGTATTTAAATAGTTTTTTTGATGAATATCATGATTTAAATCCTGAGTATACACCCAAAGGAACTTTTCTTTCATCCATAGCTATGTTATGCAGGAGGTAGTTTCTCATGTGGTTGTGGTTTTTAGTTGGTTAGGAAAGTGTTGTATTAGGGTATAGGGTTCATATAGTTGGTTCATCTAAGTGGTTAAGACTACGATATTCGAATTGTGAAATATGGAGACACCTGAAGAGTTGTGTTGTGATGTTGAGATACTGAATGATTTTGGTTTTGTGCCTATGATGATCATCTATGCTTTTCTTTAAATAGAGATTACCACTAAATTATTTTATCTTTGATAGTGAATGCAAAAGCTGTTGGAGACCAGGATATGGATGGTGTATTCCATTGGATTTTTGGGTTTATAAAAATATATGTCATTTTTGTTTTGTGATTTATTGATATAAGTTCCTATTTATTACTCCTATAAGATTATAATTGAATTTATCTGAGCACAAAGTTGATTGATACTTTATATCACTTCCAAAAAAAGTGTGATTTTTTTTATGCACTCAGTGTTGGGTGAGGTGAGGATGGGATGTACTCAAATAGTGACTATATGGAATACACATTAAAGTTAGGGATTAGGGTTATCCCACAAATTATAAACCTATGGATAAATATTTTTTTGGGAATCAATGTTGATGCTTCATGATTTTGTTTTATTTTATATTGTATAATGACCTCTAGATGAGGAGGGTTTTGGGTGTTGGGTCATGTAAAGACAAGATAAAAGAAGATTAATTTTTTACACTTAGTTTTTTCCTTGTGAAGTATGAAAGAAATATATTTATAAAAGATAGTTGGTGTTCTATTACTAAAAAAATATTGTACTATATTTTTCTGGATCATGGATCATTAGATGTGATGAAAATTTTCTTAACTGTGTGTTTTTATTCATAAGGTAGTTTTATGAGGTTCCCATTTTAGAATTCATTTTTCCCTTTTGATGATGTATAATGTTTTAATATTTGGATTATGTATAGACCTGGGTTATTAAATAATTATACATAGCCTATTTGATAAGTTTCAAAGTTCTCAGACCTCTTTAGGGAACAAATAGAAAATTTTCACAAGCATACAACCATAGAAAAAGCATATGATTTTTCAATTGATTACAAGAAGATGGTTTTACCCTTGGGATAAGTTGACATAAAATTAAAGTCATGAAAAGTCCATGATAAAAATATTTTATTTATATATATGTTCACAATATTAAAAATAATGTAATCCATTTAATATATTGTCATGAATGGTAAAAATGATACTATAGTTAAGTATATAGTGGGAGTTTTACCTATTAAATGATGCACGTTCCATTTAAATTAGTTAATGTGATAGATCATAGTCATGTAAGGAGTTAGAGGAATACATTAAATGACTAATTAAATCTTTAAATTTGGTACATGACCTAATTTTCCCTCGATATAAAATCTTCTTACAAATATCCCTAGGGTTAGCAGGACAAACATTCTATTTGAGATGACACACTATTGGAAAACCCCCAAAAAGTGGTCTAGGAGGATTTGATGGATAATTGATCAAAAATTGATAAATCACCAATGAAATCAGTGTGGATATGTTGTTCAATAACTATTGATCTAGTCTAGAGTTGTGATATTACCTTGAATAATGATCATGAATCAGTGATGACGATTCTTCCACTTTTGGGATTTAAGTGATATTATGTAAGATAAATGGTTAAGATGTTTGTATTTAATTAGTTATTTTGAATCCTTATTAACCTATAGATTTTCTGTTGAGATAAAATATACAAATTATTATTAATTTCATACTTTTGAGTCTCTTCATTGTTCCTATAATCCATACTATATCATGCGGTATGACTGTTGATGGTTGGAGGGTTGATGATTGCGACTATTTTTGAATCCTCTAGAATCATTAATTTATAGAATATCTAATGAATCCTTCATTTTAATTCATCAGGTTTCTATTTAGAACCATGATCTCATATATGACATGGAATTATGGTTGTTCCACTTCGTCTTCTTCATGGTGACCTTTTATACATGGAGTTGAGTTTAATTGTTGTTAAGAATTTTAATTGTAGTTTTTATAGATTCATTATTTTTATGTTAATTATCACCTATACATGGTCCTTGTTCCTACATGTGTTGGGTGCTTTTAGATGACACATAGGTTCAGAAATGGTTAGGTAAGACATGGATATGGAATGAATTATTCGAAGCAAAGGCCTAGTGATGATTAGTGATACAATATTGAGGATTATGATTCATTATTATGATGTAAACCACTAATAATGGAGTTTTATATAGAAATACAAGTAATACAAAGGTGATTGTTAGTTATTGGTGTTTCAAAGGTTGTCCGATGTACAATTTTCCCTTTATTTACCTTATGGGATGTACTTGTATTAATTTTATCATACATGAATTATATATAGTTAAATTGATAATATATATATATATATATATCCAGTTGATAATATTTTTACCTTATGTATTAGATACTTTTATGCTATATGTTTTTTAGGCCAATTTCTCCCATGTTTCCTGATATTCATACTCAGTGATTGACATTAGCCGTAGACCGATTTTATGTGGGCTTAAGGTGGTAGTCACGGGTTAATGTTAGAATAGGAGGTCCACTGTTGGGTTGGGTCATGTCAGGTGTTGCATGATTTTGGAGTATGGAATTGATAGGTATGAAATGATATATATTTTTAAGACTTAATTCCATATTTATATTGATTTTTTTAAAATCAAATTTCAAGAAAAACCTTTAAAATGAAACTAAATGGTATTTAATGTCAAATTGTGTACTAAAGTAATAAAAAACCCATAAAACCTCATATTTAATAAAGTATTGTTTGGTATTTTTATATCATATCCCCTATTTCTAATTTATGATTGAATTATATTTTAAAATTAAATTCTTTACCCTTAATGACTAAATATTTACAAAAAATGATATTAAAATTTTCCTATAAAAGAGGATTCTATCTACACTATCAAAACGAATATAAATTTTAGTTTTATCTCCATTTTAGGACCAGGTATTTCTCTAAATATCCGTTCTAATGTTTATCAGGATCTATTCTATCCAAAATACACTATTCCAAAGTCTTGATATTCTATCAAAGAACGAGATTCATTATTAAAGGTACATGTTTCTATGAATATTCTTGCTTTATTATTTGTAATTATCTACCCTAAAACTATTTTTTAAATTTAATAATTTTTTAGTGATACTATGATAATGGAATTAGAATAATTTTGATCTACAAAATATGATATGGATTTCGCTACCTCTCACCTAAAAATTTTCATTTGACATTACTATATCAAAATAGATGTTTTTTCTAATACTATTTATTTTAATCTCATTTATTATCTTAACCATTCCAATAAATTTATTATTCTGGATACATAAGCACAAAATAGTATTTTAATTATAATTAAATCTTTTTATAAAACTCATAAATTTATTATGGTTTTCTTTATTTCAATATATTTTAAAAAACAAAACCCACCGTTATTGTTTTATACAATCTAAAAGAACGATGAGGATTTGTTTTAATTTCATCATTCGTGGATATTTTTTAAAAACGATATAATTTTTGAAAATAACATTAATATTCAATTAGTTTAATGATTATTATTCATGAATGGTAAAATATTCAACATAATAATGAAATTAAATTTAAATAATAACAGCGTAACAACCCAGAACATAAACAAACCATAATTACATGACTTATAAAAAGTCTTACACTTTTCACATATTTAATAACATTTTATTATATATTTTTAGAGATTTAATAAAAACCAATAATATGTAAAACCCCAAAAATTATATGTGGACACATCCACTCAATGTGCATTCCCCACCCCCAATTTTAAAATTTAAAGGCATGTTTCATTCAAAAAACATTTTCTTATATTAAGGTGGATCCACATTACTGAATTACATACCTTTTTATAGTTTCTAATAATACATATGACATATTAAAAACAATTGGAAATGACTTATATGTCCAAAAATTTCATTAATAGATATAAAATAATTGAAAAAATTCCTTTAAAAAAATATAAAAATCCATATAAAAGATTTAATTTTCGGATAATAAGTTTTTATCTCAAACTAGTCACATAATTTCCCTTGAAATAATCTTATTTTCTGATGTTTTATTGCATGAAATTTTCAATAAACATAAATAAGAGAAAAATCATATTCCATAAGGGTTTCATAAAAACAAATTCTTGAAAACAAACCCTTGACCCTTAAAAGATTGTAAAATTTCATTAAAATTATAATCTCACTTGCATATCTTATAAAATAAAAACATTCCCATAAAAACTCATAAAAAATACATGAAATATATATGAGGATAAATATATAATAAATCACATATATAATAATAATTAATTTCAAAATTATGGAATGAAAAATGTAAAATGTCATGTTATTAAAGTTTAGGACTCATGCTATGAAATTATAATCCTTTATCTTAAGGACTTTTTATTAGAAATTTGAAATACTACCAAGGACTTGTTACATGAAATTTTATATACCATAAAGGCCTTGATCCAATACATTTTTATAGTGTGTATTAACATACACTAAGCAATAAAAATTATGTTTTTTCTCAAAAGACCCGTCGATTAATTGAGAGACTATTTATAAATGGGACCTTGACTTTACATACATATATCCAATTAATTACTCATATATTGAATAAAATATATAATATATTATCAATATTTATTTAAAATAAATATTCTTATTTGGAAAAATATCTTTCAAAATATTAATATTTTCCCCATTCAATAAAATTAAACAACATGATGATAAAGGATCCATTGAAATAAAGTAGATGGTACCATTTAGAGAGTATTCCAAATGAGTAATAAAATGCATCGATGTTTGTATACATAAATAAAAAATAACTTTATTAAATAAAATTAACTATTCCTTGTAAAATAATAGAAAATATCATTTTATTTTGGTATCTTTTAAAAATTACCAGAAAATTGGCAAAAATATATTCTTTGAAAAATCATAGAAACTTATAGAGTTATCTTGATATCAAATAAATACTATTATGGTGGGAAAATACATGCATGGGGTTAATTTTTAAAAATAATTATTTTTTGTTTTTTTTTAAAAAAATATAAAAATTAACAATATAGGAAAATTGAAAATATTCCTCCTTAAACACTGGAAATGAATGAAAAAGGTATTTGATATACTATTATAAATATTTTAAGTATTAATAATAAAATTTTAAAACATTTATATGAACATGTACAATGCGTTCAAAGGGTTTTGAACATTCAAGATATCTTTTAAAATACAAATCCCTTACTAATATGGTAAATTTTGAATTAAATGATCAATGAAGTGTATGATTTTAAAATAATGGTTAATCAATTTGAATTTTAGTAAGTAAATGATAAAATAGTTACATATGGTATTATTTATGACAATAAAAATGTAAATATTCTGTTAAAATATAATGAGTCTCAATGAAAGGAAATTGAGATCAGAAAGCCTTTACCTTGAGCTCGACTCGCCATGTATGTTATTTTTTTCCATTACTTTCAAAACCTCCATTGGATTACATCTTAAGAAATTTAGGTTTGTCTTTTGGTGAGACTATAACATCTAGGTCATGGAGAGGAATTTCAGGAAGATATTTTTTCAATTATTTGTTGAGATTAATGGCTTAATAGCAGTTTGGAAGAGAGGAGTATCCCTATTATAAGTGAGGGAAGTTGCAATATTATAAATACTTGAAATATAAATATTTAATATTTGTATAAATCTATTCATATGGGTCCAAGGTCATATAATTTAATTAGGATAGGTTGTAACTAAGTTAAATTAAAATAATTACACAATTTTAAGTGGCATATACAATCATATATCTTAGTTTAACCACAATTTCAACCCATTTAACCTTAAATATAGATTTTTTTTTAATATCTACGGGTCATGAATGCAATTTTAAATATTCCAGGTGGACCATAAGTGGAATAGTCATGATATCCTAGAAAATTTCCCTTTAAAATGAATTATTTTATTATTTTTATGATTTCATAATGATTCAATAATAGTTTTTAAACCGTAAATACCATTTAAAGTCATTTTTGAGACAATTCAAAAAATTTGACTTTGATGATATCAATAAAACAATATTACTAAACTATAAACACTTTAAAAATATTAACGTTATAATTACCCATAAAATTATTGAGAAATTAATATTTGAAAAAAAATAATATGTTTTATGTTTTAAAAATTATTTACATGATTTTTTTTCTACTTTCACAAGTTCTCCAGTGGTGTTACATAAACATTCTACATAATTATACCATCACTATTTTTTTTAAAAAAACTACACCATAAATATTATTTATTCTTCATTAATTTTATCACTTATATTTATTCATCATTAATTTTTATCTAGATCTAAATCTTAGAAACATAATCTATTACAAATTGACCTTTTGTACATACTCTTTAATTTAAATAATATATTTTCTTATAATAAAAAAGTGGAAAGGAATTATAATATTTTCTTCTTAATGATGATTGTGTATAAAATATTGACATAAAATGAGTTTAATGGATTTTATCAAGAGATTTTTAATCCTTATCTTATTATTTTTACCTCTATTAATCCATTTTAACCATTACCGTGGTGGTAAAATTTTACCATTTTTACTATTTATTATGAATAAAAATGAAATAGAACATTTAAAATATCTTGTGTATGGTGGTTCAAAATATGGAATCCATTTTTATATTATTATATTTATATATGTATAAATAATTAACTTCAATATCTGTGCATGAAAAATAATAAAAAATTGTTTTCTGAAAATATATCTTTTCGGCATAAAAATGATTTTCACCAGAAATCATTTCTAATGTTGATTAAATAAAAATAAAATGAATTATTTTATATAAAATGAAAACTACATGACTTTAGAAAATTTAAATTATATAGTGGGACTTTTTAAATTAATTTATTCAAATTAAATAAATGAATATTTTGGGAAAATCCATATTTTTCACCATTTATCTAAAAATTAATCTTTTCAGGGAAAATACCAATATAAATTTTCCTTAATATTATTATGACATGTAGATTTTGAAGAATATTTTATTTCCATCAAATAATATTTCTAAAATTCATTGAAACTAATCACAATAGTAGCGTACAAAGGTCAATAATAACTATTGTTTTGTAAAATGTATTTTTAAAGTATATATTGAATTCATAATCACTCGTTATATAGTAAAAATAATTATTTTAATTTTAATTTATTTCATTAAAAATTTGATCTATAAATTTCCTTTAAATTATTCATATATAGTAATTGAATCAAATGACTTTGAAAAATACATTATGCATATTAACTGTTTATCTGAGATAATATCTCTAATTTCATATGATTTTATTTAAAATCGGGTTTATATTTATGTGGAATAAATGAGTAAATTTTTATTAGGAAAAAATTTATAAATATATTTAATAATTAGGTTACTCATATTCATACCCTCCAATACAACAACTAGGCTATGAAGTCATATTTAAATAATTATATTTTAAAAGTATATCACAGTTCGTTTTTATCTCAGTATTCTATGTGGTACAGATAATCAAAAATAGTATTACTTTGAAACTAAAATATCAGGATTATAAAAATTTTATTACACTATAATTGTAGTCCATATTTACTTTTAAAATTACACTATATTAGATAGTGTACACAACATATAAACCCCATATTAAAAAAACTAATAAATAATATTATTTAAGTATGAATTTTATAACCTAGCCATTGGGTTGGTGGGTATGAGTCAGAGTTACCAAATTATTAAATATATGTGAGAGAAAATTTCGTTAAAATTAATAATTGATTCAATAAAAAATTTTACATTAATTTTATTATTCTTACGAGGTAAAGTTTAAGAATAAGTTCTTTTTATATTATAAGAACAAATTCTTCCTACAAATGGGGTATATGTGTTTTATGTGATCTAATTTGTATAAATTATTGAAATTTTTAGAATTTTTAATTGAAAAAATAAAATTTAGTTTTTAAATTATTATCTCGAAATTATATTTGGGTGAAATTTTTGGATTTTTATAAAAAAGGTTGATTTTTGGGTGAACAGTGAAAAATAACCATTTTCAAAATACTGTCACTTTTATGACATTATAATGATATAAAAATACCATGAAGGATTATGGAAACCTATTGATATTAAAAAATTATGTTAAAAAATTAATATAATCAATTTTAAATAATATTATTTTAAACTTATATATATACCTTTGACATAATGAAAATCGAAGTAATGTTTTTATTATAATAAAATAACTATTCCGATTAATTTATGTAATTTTGTATTTTCATGGATGAATTTGGTATTCATTTTTTCCAAACTCACAATGACATCATTTTATCATTTATAATTATATTAATTCAATTATTAAGAATATTCATTTTTTAGTATGATATATTTTTTAAACATAAAAAACATTTTTCTGAAAATCATTTTTTCGTTTCGTTATGTAGAATGAATTTAAAAGTAATTTTTGAGACCATAAAAAATTTAGTCTTATAAAATTGATTTGATATTTAGAATCAAACAGTTTAATTTTTTAAATATTTCAGTTCCATTTTTGTTCATAATGAATATCACCCGAGGTAAAAACTCAATACTACAATAAATGTTACGTTGAGTTAAAAGCAGATAAAACTAAAGAAGATATGATTTAAAATGACATAAAACTTGTATGAATTTTATTGGTTGAAAATATTTCTACCTTATACTTCAAATATTATATAGTATTTCAATTTATTTCCAATTTAATTGTGTAATATATTTAATATAAAATAATATTTCAAATATTTATCAGATTTCCACCCACCTCACTTAAAAAAGGACACCACTTCTCCTCTCTTATTCAAAAAATTTAAGATAATTAGATACGATAATATGTATAAAATAACTTTAATGATTATTTATCCACAACACATTGAATATTTTCTTCAAATAAGACCATCCAAGAAGGCTTAAGGTATAAGACATTGGAGGGTTTTTAATGAAGAGGTATAATTCTTAATCAAGTTCGTTCATTTAATTTATTTTTCTAACTAATTTAATTTTTTCCAAACCATGTTGATATAAAAGAATTAATATCATCCATATAATTAAATTTTATTATTTTTATGGAATAACCATTATCCTTCTCCTTTGTATCAAATGATAATTGAAATCATTGTTCATGTGTATGTGTAGACTGCCACCTCTACAAAGCAGTGAATTTCATTTTTCATCACCGTTGTTCATAAATTTTTATTATGATAGAGTTAATATTTACATATTATATTAATTTAATAATTATTCTTATATAAATAAAATTCATTATTTACATTATTACCTTCCCATCTATTGGAAAATGATAACGCCACACATGTATACGTGTGGACTATCACCTCTACGAAGTGATGTGATTTGTTTATCATTTATTTATTACATAGATAGAAATAAATATAGATTTAATGAATATATATGATATATTAATAAATATTTAAATTTTAATTATTACTTATCTTCCTTTCTTTCCATCTATTGAAAAGTGAAAACATCACCTGTGAGTACGTACAAACTATCATCTCCAAAAAGTATTGTTATTCAATTATCATAACAAATTTAAACAACTGGATTAAAAAATATATATAACTAATAAGTATGATACTTATATAATGAATATTATTCTATATATTATGAAATCATGACCATGATACACAGACTAAAACAACTAGAGTGAAACATACATGAAAAACTGAACTGTTAACACCCGAGATGATGGTGTAATGAGGCATTGATATTAAAAGGGTGACAAAATGTTATAAGTCAATCATATATAGATTTATAATTATTAATATTGTTCTATTTTATATTTATAGTAATTATATATTTATCATATATGTTTTTAAGAGCACATATGAAGCACGTTTTGTATAAGGTCAGGGGGTTTTCATCTCAAATCCACTCCATTGAGACATGTTTTAAAATATACATATAATTTAAAATTTTTAGTTTCTATAATACCCATTTTAAATTTGATATCATTAATACTAATATATTGATACAATTTAATGTTAAATTTCATACTTTCACATATACATAGTTTTTAATTCTAAAGTTACTAAATATGTATGGGATTTATGTTATAATATCTTTTATTTTCAAGACTGTTTAAATTAAATTTCCATTGAGGGAAATATTATGATACTTATCCTATAAAACCCATATAATTTATTATACTCTTTTTAATACTATAATTTTTAAGTATTACTATAATTTTACCCCATTTTATTCTTATAAATATCACGAAAATAATTTTATTTTCAAAAAATTGAATTTATTTACTCTTTTATCGATGAACATTTTCCTCTATATTCCTGTTCTTCATATTATTTCAAGAATATTCTTCAATAATACCCAAGTATTATTTGTTTTAATTTTACACTAAAATTTACTTTATTAAAAATTGTTTAATAAGGATCATTCTAATTATTTATTTGAAGAGGGTATTTTAAAATCTCTTTCTAATAGTGTAAAAGGAATTTTTTGACCTATTAAACATTGACATCTTTTTTGGACTCCAAAAAAAATTATTTTCTTTTTTTATTCATTTTAAAGTTTAATATTTTCTTAAAATAATTTTTTTTTATGATTTTTTTGGAAATAATATTTTATTATTTTCTTAAAGGGATGAAAATAATTTTGAAACTAAGTAATAACTTTTTTCATACTTAATGCTATAAATAAATTGTTTTTTATTTTTTAATTACATATTATTTTTATTCCCAAATGTGTCTGTATTACTAAAAACCATCATTTCTAATGAATTTATATCCTTATTCCATCATTTGTATATTTATTGTTTTTGGTCATTAATTTTCTCATGATCACATTCCCTACCACACTTTATCTTTTTATTTGATATTATTTCCTCCCTGATATTGGTGTTTTAATTATCAAGGATTTATAAAACATCATTTCCACTATTTTTATATTATTTTAACCATATAATATTTTTATATATGATACTTGATGAATTATTTTTATTAATAAATTTAATTCTTTCACTAGGGAAATATTCTGTATTCATGGTTGAAGACCGATATTTTTTGATTTATAAGGAATTTTGAGAATAAATTAAATTAATCACTAAATATGTGTGGAATTTATTGTATGTAAAGGTTATAAGTGTGATATAGTTATATATAGCCTCTTTATGCATCAATAGTTACACTACAATAATGGTATTGGACACATCATTTGTGTAATTTTTGTAAATCTACCCATATAATTAATTTGTCTTGCAAAAGTCCCTAAATGTTTGATTCATGATGTTTTGGTTGGGGACATGATGGTAATACCATGAATGAATTAAAATATTAAATTTATTCATTGATAATTTAGTTATTATAATCGATGTGATTGATCAGATGATATTATCCATTGACTTATTTTATACTCAAGTTATAGATTGTATGGAGTTCACATTAATTGTACACCCTTATATTTGATTTAGCCTTATTTACTATTGGTAGCTTATATTATAAGTAAAAATTAATAATAATTTTATCTCTCTATTTTTTATATTTTCCTTTCCCCATGATATGAAGAAGGGATCATTGTTTGAAATTGAATGATGCATGAAATTTTTCAATAATATGGTTTTTTTCCAATGTAATATGAAAATCATGTATGTATCTAGTCTCCCAAGACTGGTAAACTATCCAATCCATTATTTTATGATCTTATATATCTGGAACAATTTTTATAAGTAGGAAATCTCTTTTGGGAACTCGAGTTAGGAATAATTCATTTTGTATCCAAGGAATTTAAAAAGTAACCTTGAGAAATATATTTTATTTTAACAAATCAAATCTATGAAATATGAAAATCCTAGTGTATTTGATATTGTTTTAGGGGTTATAATTAAATGGATTAATATTGAAGATAATATTTGATAACATATCATGTATTATTATTTAGATATTGTTTATAGAGGAGTAAGATAATAAAAACCTACAATAAATGTTGGGATTAAGCTACTGATCATGCCAATTATATGGG
Source organism: Viscum album (assembly GCA_963277665.1). Taxonomy (NCBI): domain Eukaryota; kingdom Viridiplantae; phylum Streptophyta; class Magnoliopsida; order Santalales; family Viscaceae; genus Viscum; species Viscum album. Next base: position 1,325,478,771 of record OY728127.1, on the reverse strand, counting down.
TATTATAGTTAATAAGTTGAAGGAAATAGTAAAGAAATTAAAAAATTTATTTATTAATACCATTTTATGTATATAGAAACCAAACATAAGAAAATATGGTGTGCAAGATCTTATAAATATTTCATATCCTTATATTGAGTTATGATTAATAATCTAAAACAAACTAAAACTCCTTATATATGAAATAATAGAAAACAATGTTTCAAAAATGTTCAAGTAATAAATGAAATTAATGAAAATGATTCAACATCCCATGTGTCAATAATGTTTGAAGATACACTTAGGTAATTTTTTTAAAGGAAATGGAGGTTTCTTACAAGTGGTAATAAAAATAAAATTGTTCTCATGATTGAAAAAGAAATAAATAATCTAATAAAATCTAGTGATTTAAATATAAGAAGATTTAGAATCATACTCACTAATTCCACAATAATCAATTATGAATATACTAATTTTGTTGTGGTATTTATTTTGGATATCATAAAATAATATAAGGATGATGAATATCATAATAATCACTTGAGAATCAATCTTCAATATTTCAAAGGAAAAGGTGTTATATGAGAAATTTGGAAAGTGTGAATATGATTTTTGGAAGTTTATTTTCATGGAAATATTTTACCCATGAAATTAAAATTAGTTTATCTTTCAATAGGAAACATAAATATAATAATATCCCCTGTGGATGAATGAAAGCAGTAAAGATTTCAATTTAGGTTAATTATGTTAATTGTAAAAATATTTAATTATGATGTAGCCGTATTTATCAATTGTATTTGGTATGAAGAATAAAATGAAGCATCAAATGATTAATGTAATACTATTTAATTATATAAAAAAATTCAAAATATGGTAATTTTAGAAACATATGTTGAATGGTATCACTCGCCTTAAAAATTTATTTTTATAACAATGTGATATTTTTCGTAGAATGAATAGACAACTATAAAAGCTATTGTGTGATGGGAAAAATGAATCATTAGTAAAGATTAGTATATCTTGTTTTATACTATATCATGCCAATTTATGTTATTTATGAAAAATTATTTTTTAAATATGTAATTATGGAAACATATATATTTGAGTGTGTGACTATAAAATATATAAATTTATTTTTCAGGAATAAAATAAAAAATATGTGATAAAAAATCTATAATTTTTGGGACCACATTTAATTGGGAATATTTGATGTGTTTTAAAATTGATCATTGGATATTATTTACATTTTAGAGATTAATTTTATAAAGGATTGTTCACATTTTTTATTATCTTATTGTGATCAAACAATTTTAGTTTCAGATAGAAGGAATAACATTTAATCATTTTATGGATCTTATGGTTGATTAAAGGTTGATTTAATGATTCAAGCATTTTAAATACATAATTATCATGTAGATTAACATGTAGGGTGAAATAATTCATATATTATTGGATGAAATAAAGTATGTAAATTTTATTATACTTTCATTGCTAATGGAAAAATAATTTCTCAAACTCTAGTAAAATTAAGATAAATATACCGAGAATAATGTGTAAAGTAACACTGATCCACAAAGGTATGTTTTCAAAAGATCATTTTCACATAATAGTGTTATATAGGTACTTTAATAATAATTTTCTTGGTAATAACCTAAAAAATAATATTCATGATAAAATCAACGTATGTTTTAATTAGTATGTTATGATATATTATGTTTAGAAAATAAGAATTATAATTTTGAGGATGAAATTAGTATAATTATGATAGAAATTAGTACCATAATACTTTAGTTTATATTTAGTTTTAAAATAAAACTATGTTTGATATCATACACCACATGAAACCCAGAGCTTAAAAGAACTATTAAATAATATTATTTAAATACAACTTTTATAACATAATCATTGGGTTGGACGATATAAATATGAAAAAGCACTTTATGGAACACATGAAAGATAATTATTACTTAATAAAAATAATGAATTCAATTCGTAAAGTATAAATCCATTATATTTTTTCCACTAGGTAAAGCATAAGAATAAATTCATTCTATTCCATATGAATACATTCATCATAAAAAGGATTTTATGTGTTATAGGTTTTAATAATTATAATTATTTTCTGAAATTTATTTTAATTTTATCTAAAAAATGGACTGTATTTTTGAAATTAGAATCATAGAATTAGCTTTGGGTGGAATTTTGGAATTTATTTTAAAATTTTAATTTTTGGGTGAATATGGGAAAATTTTGATATCAAAAATTTTGTAAATTTTATGGATTTATCATGATATAAAAAAACATGAATTCTAATGAAACCTAATTACTAAAAAAAAATTATATTTAACAAGTATTATAAATTATTTTGACCAATATTATTTCATCCTTCAAAATACATTTTCAATTTTTTTTAAATATAAGTAATTTTTTATACTAATAAAAGAACTATTTCGATCCATTTTTCAATTATATTTTTTCATAGATACATTTATCTTTTATTTTATTTTTTGTGAAATAAATATTTTTTTATCATACACAATTCAATAAATTCAATTTTATTCAATATTATAAATCATTTTGCTATAAAAATATTTTATAAATAATTTATCAATGTGTTACATGTACTAATTTTAAAAGTAATCTTGAACATATTTATTAATTTAATATTATAAAATAGTTTTAATTTTTGTAATCAGAAGTTTCATTTTTGGTAAATAGTTCAATTTCATTTTTTTATAATGAATGGTATCCAACATAAAAAATTCATTACTATGGTAATGATAAAATGGGTTGGGGGTGGGGGTTACACTAAGAAGATAATGTTTAAATGACCTAAATCATGTGAAATTATTTTGGTTGATCATATTTAATTATTATGAATCTAATATTAGAAATTTTAAAAACATGGAATGTAACATCCCAAGTAACTAATGAATAATAAGAAATTATTATCTATGTCTATTTTTGAATTAGATTGTGTTTTAGAGGCTTAAAATGAGAATAAATCCAATCTTAAGCATGGAATATACTAATATTTTTAAAAGATTGTTTTACCGCCTTTTGATGGTGAACCATTTTTAAATCTATCTTTTGAAAATTTTATAAGATATATTTTTAAAAATAAACTTATTATTTATTATTGGGACATTGAAATTTACCTTGGGTAAATTTTTGGTATTTTTCTAACAATGTTCATTTTTTAATGAATAGTGAAAAATACTGCATTTTACATCAAAACTACTTTTTCATCTAATTTAATAATACGGTTAGATTATCTTTTTAATTGGTTTTAAAGTTTAATTATAATTTATTTTTACCATTTAATCCAATGGTGGTCATTAGGATTAATTTCACTTTGGAATTGGGCATAAACAAGTGCCAAACGTTTCATAGATATTGTTTCTAAACAACCCGATATTTGTTTTGACAATGAGAATTATTTTTTAAATTAATTATTGAAATTTCTGTGTTTGGAATTTGGTAAAATTGATTAAATATTTTAATCAGTAGGTCCAAATTATGTAATCAAGACTCTTTGGTTTTTGGAAGTTATGAATAGTTACAATGTTAATTATCTTTAATTATCTTGATTAATTAGTAATCATGTAGTTAAGGATAATAAAATAATATTATAATAATAAAAAATGACCCCAAAATGTGTCCTAATGCTACTGGTTGTGTCATGACCGACCATGGGATTCCTTTTTCCAAACTTGGGGACCCCATGGAATCACATTTGTGTGATAATGACTTTTTTAACTTTTTATTTTTAAAGAAAGTTAAATATAACAAAGAATGTATCACTTGAGTAATTTTTTTTAATATTGTCTAAATAAATGATCTATTGGACTAGAAATATTCATTGGAAATCTAAAAAAATTTCCTACATCATATTTTTTTTAATTTTTAGACATTAAATAAATTAAATTATTTATGACATCATGATGATGCAGCGATTACCTCATTAATTAACGATTTAAATAAAATGAAACGATAATGTAAAATCTAAGACTTACAATTATCGAAGACCTATTGTATGAGTATATTTATAACCCTTATCACCGTATCCTCTAAATACATCAATGTGGGACCTTTAAAATCCGAAACTCATTTGAAAACAAAGTAACATTTTATATCTTTCTAAGAGTGCCCCTCCTCTCCCCTTATAAAAGGCCCCCACCTCTACCTCCTTACCCACACTTCTAAAGAAATTGGGTCGACCAAGACCTGATCATTATATCTCTCCACATCCCTCTCTTCATCCTAGAAGACTTAACTTAGGCAGAAACTCTTCAAGAAACCATTTTGGTTCAAACCAAGAAGAGTTACCCGATTTAAAGGTAAAGTCTTCTCTAATGTTCTTTTGTATTATTTTGTTTCTCCAACCCCCTAAACTCTTTTTATTAATTTATTTTGTAACAAAACTAGTATCTTCAATACACTAGGATGTTTTTATAATAAGGAGTCGATCTACACTTACACACACCTACATCTAATGGTTAAATAATATACTGTTTCCGTGGATGGAGAATTTCTACCTCACGAAACGATGATTGTTCAATATTCTTATAAAACCTTCAATGGTGGCCGTTAAGATGTCACTATATTTATATATATGATATATAATATGTTTATGTTTTCCTTAAGCTTCTGTATTTTTCATTTATGGCATACCTTTATGGATTCCATTAGGGGTATACGCGATATCTTCATTTTAGGAAGTGCGGACTACCGCCCCCTCAAAGTGATTTGATTCGTTAATGCCATATGTGGGATGTATAAAGGATGGAGTTAATGATATTATATATTAAATTATACTATAATTATAATATACCTTTATTTCATTATTATTCCATTCCATAAAATACGAAATAGAAATGAAAGTAGCATTCATTCATACGTACAACTTACCGTCTCCATGAATGGTGCATTTCATTTCTTACCTCTAAATGTTATGTAATATTATAAATGCATGTATATACTGGATATATATGATATATATGATATCTACATCATGAATATAACTCTGGATATAATGGATACATGAACAACTTGTAATTATTAGGAGTTTATTTTTGACTCAAGTACTAATGATCGTTAAAACGACCATTATTAACTTAAATAATTACATAGTGTTCATGACATGGTAATAAGTCATATAAAAGTAATAATGAACTTGAAAAAGTTTTGTAAGCAAGTATAAATTAACTCATGTCTATTATTCAGGAGATTAAAGAACGATCGAGTCAAGCCGGATACGAGGTAAGGGACTTCGTCTCAATCTCCTTTCATTGAGGCATATTTTGTTTTATACACAACTTTATTTTATATGGTGTATACACCCACTTTGAATTTTATTTTTATTCAAAAGGAATAATTCTATACTAATCGTTTACTAAACGATAAAAGGGGATGTTTTTTTTGTCGTACGTATGCAGCGACAACGACTTCTCCGCTGTTGTGACCATTATTTGAGTTTCGGCTTCCTCTACAAGCCATAATTTTTAAAAAAAAAAGAAAAATAAATACCATGTTTTACTTTTATTTTATTTTGGTATTGAAAATGGTTTTCATAATGTTTTTATATCAATGTGTTGTATTGATATCTTGTGATTGAAAAGTGGAAATGTTGTGTTTTATTTTATGCATGTTTTATGTGATACGATTATGTTATGGTTCATGGGCATTGTTATGAAGATGGGTGGTTCCATGATAACCTAAGGGCGGGTGAGCCCGATATAGCTCTCCAATGCATTGGGTAACGTGAAGGGGTTAAACGTTAAGGTTTATCCAAAGAGATTTAGGGAATATGCTGTGATGGGTATTCCAAACGTAACCATGAGGGTTACTCCCTACATAAGAATGTTATGAATGCCTCAAGTTACCTTTATGTCTTATGATTTCTATGATTTATTCATGATTTGATGAGGTATGTAAAAATGATTATGTTTTATGAGTAAAGTATGATTTCATACATGGACTAATGTTTTCATTTTGTACTTTTATATCCCTTACTGAGCTTTTTATGCTCATCCCTGGTTTTTGAAATGTTTTTCACAAGTCAAGCGAAAGGTACATGATGTGATTTTAGGGATAAGGAAGTGTCATGAAAGAGTCCATGTTTTGTTTTAAATATGTTTCCATTGATGGAAAAAAATGAATACTATCTTTTATGTAACCAATTTGTTTAAATGTGAAATGTAATGCATGATTTATGATCTAATTATCTAAAACTCTAAACCTGAAAAGATCCTCAATGTGTATTCTCAAAGTAACTCAAGATTAACTAATGTTTAAGGCGGGGGACTTATAGTTGGTATCAATGGTCAGTTTAGATAACTTTAGGAGTTATAATTATATTAAATGATTATCCAAAAATATTTTTTTATGGTCAAATTGAAATTATATATCATTTGAAGATTACCATGTTGCTTCATCTAAGACATGTTTTTTTATAATGGTTTTCCACAGAGGAAACAGGGAAGCAGTGCTAGGAAGGCATACAGAAGGAAATGACCTTCTGAATCAGCATCCTAAGATTGTCGGAATTGGAACTGAATAGTTTTTTTCAGTAATGACATAGTTGACTCAAGCGATAAATGGTGGCGGTATCCATGCACGAGATCAGCCAGATCCACCGTAGAGGAACATGTCAGTGGTGGAACATTTCAAGAGGCAACATCCCCTATCATTCAGAGGATCATTTGACCCTATGCTAGCTGAAGGGTGGATTAAAGAACTGGAGAATATTTTTGATGTCATGGGGTGTTCAGACAATCCAAAGGTTAGTCTTGCAATTTACCGTTTGGTGGGTGAAGCAGATCAGTGGTGGTCGAAGGTAAAAAATATCAGGGACACTGATGAGATTGATGCTCTCGACTGGGATGAATTCAAAGGTATGTTTCTTGAGAATTATTTTCCTAAGGCTGTTCGACTTAGGATGGAAAAGCAATTCTTGGAATTGAGGCAAGAGGATGACTCAGTGGCTGCTTATGAAGAGAGTTTCACTCGATTGGCAAGGTATGCTCCAAATTTTATCCGAGACCTTGATAGTAAAATCAATCGTTTTTACTCAGGATTAAAGCCAAAATATCAAAGGGCTTTAGCTTCTCGTGAGATCAAAAGTTATGAAAATATTGTTCGATGTGATGAGAAGGTGGAAATGGAGTTTGCCGATGATCAAGTGTTCTATAACAACCAGCAGAAGAAGAGACCGAGGTGGCAGGAGGAAGGAAAGAATTCTTCAAAAACGTCTGACGGTAAGAAAACTAAGTTTCCAGTTTGTGATAAATGTGGTAAAAGGCATGCTGGGGAATGTCTTCTGAATTCTGGAAAGTGCTACCGATGTGGTAAGATGGGACATAAGGCTCGTGATTGCACTGAAAAAGTTGAAGGTGATGGTAAGTCCAAATTTTATTTACAGTTAGTGAAATGTTTTAAGTGCAATGAGAAGGGTCACTATGCAAACGAGTGTCCAACAAAGAGCTTGAGTGATGGGAAGCGGTTAGACTATAATAAGAAATGGGTGGTGAAATCCTTTGCAACTACTTTAGTAGATGTTGGGACATCAAATGAAGTGGTATCAGGTACTTTGTTTTTTCAGATTATGCCAGTGCGTTGTTTGATTCGGGGTCTACACATTCTTTCATGTATGAAAACTATTCTAGTAAAATGGGAATACCATCTCAAGAAATGACTCCTAAACTTGTGGTAAAAACACATGGGAGAAATGTTGAGGCAAAAAGAATTTATAAGAATCTTCATATCCTTATCTGTGGAAAGAACCTACTTGAAAACCTTATTGTTTTACCTTCAGTAGAGTTTTATGTTATCCTGGGTATGGATTGGCTCTCTATTTACCATGCTAAGATTGACCGTAGAGCTAAAGAAGTTTCTTTTCAGAAATAATTTCAGTTTCTGTACAAGAATGAACCATTACTATTGATAACATATCAAGAGGCTGAGAAACTTGTAAAAGATGGAAATAAATGTTACCTGGCACATATCGTTGAAAAAAAGGGAACTGTTCATATTAATGATGTTCCAGTGGTAAATGAGTATCCTGATGTTTTTCCTAATGAGTTTCCTGGAATAATACCAGACCGGGAAGTATAATTTACAATTGACTTAGTTCCTAATGCTAATCCAATTTCAAAACCCCCTTATCGAATGGCTCAAACTGAACTTTTAGAGTTGAAGGAGTAATTGCAAGATTTATTAGAGAAAGGTTTCATTCGACCTAGCACATCACCATGGGGTGCTCCAGTTTTATTTGTTAAAAGGAAATATGGTTCAATGAGACTTTGCATTGATTATAGAGACTTGAATAACATCACTGTTAAGAACAAATATCCTTTGCCTCATATCGATGATTTTTTTGATCAGCTCCAGGGAGCTCAATTTTTTTTCAAAGATTGACGTGAGATCGGGGTACCATCAGTTGAAGGTAAAGGAAGCAGATATTCCGAAGACCATGTTTCGTACAAGATATGGCCATTATGAATTTGTATTAATGCCTTTTGGGCTAACCAATGCACCTGCTGTATTCATGGTCCTTATGAATAGAATTTTCCCTGAGTTCTTGGATAAGTTTGTGGTTGTTTTCATTGATGATATTTTGGTGTTTTCTAAAAGTAAAGAGGAGCATGAAAGACATTTAAGTGTTATTTTGAAAACCTTAAAAGAAAATAAATTGTATGGGAAATTCAGAATGTGTGAGTTTTGGTTGCAACAAATTTATTTCCTTGGTCATATTGTTTCTAAAGATGGGATAAATATTTATCCTACCAAAACAAAGGTTGTTGAAGAATGGCCAAGACCCAAAAATGTAACTGAGATTCATAGCTTCCATGGTTTGGCAAGCTAGTACTAAAGGTTTGTTAGAAATTTTTCATGGTTATCTAGTCTAATGACTAAGCTAACTCGTAAGGGTGTTAAGTTTATCTGGACAAAAGAATGTGATGATTGTTTTCAGGAATTGAAAAGAAGATTGGTGAATGCTCCAGTTTTGGCACTAAATTTCAGGAATGGGGAGTTTTTCATCCACAGTGATGCTTCATTGAAAGGAATTAGTTATATCCTAATGCAGAATGACCAGGTAATTGGTTATTCTTCACGACAGTTGAAAACACATGAGGTAAATTACCCTACACATGATTTGGAATTAGCTGTTGTTGGTTTTTCTTTAAAAATTTGGTGGCATCATTTTTATAGAGTAAAGAGTGAAATATATACCGATCACAAAAGTTTAAAGTATATATTCACTCAGAAAGAATTGAACATGAGACAGAGGAGATGGATAGAATTAATCAAGGATTATGATTGTAAAATTCATTACCATCCGGGAAAAGAAAACAAAGTGGTTGATGCTTTGAGTCGAAAACGTAATGCTTCATTAACAATATTGTGTTTGGAACGTGATCCATTGGTTAAGAATTTGATTAACTTTGGCATAGAAGTTGTTGGTGCAGGATGTACTTCTGTTTTGTTTCAGGTATCAGTGAAATCCTCTCTATCAGACAGAATCAAGCAAGCACAGAAGCAAGACAGTGAGTTGCAGAAAAAGGTAGAGCTGGATCAGAAGGGTAAGTTTCCTGAATTCAACATTGATAATGATTGTGTTTTGAGATTTGGGAAGAGATTGTGTGTGCCTTGTGATTCACAGTTGAAGAGAGAGTTGTTATGTGAAGCTCATATTTCTTCGTTTTCAATTAATCCAGGCAGTACTAAGATGTATAGAGATCTCCGGGAGTACTACTGGTGGGATGGAATGAAAATAGATACTGCTGATTTTACTGTGAAGTGTTTGACTTGTCAACATGTTAAAGCAGAGAGGTAGTTACCGAAATGGATGCTTCAACCTTTACCAGTACCAGAGTGGAAATGGGAGAATATATCCATGGACTTTGTTGTGGGATTGCCCAAGACATCTCAAGGTAATAATGCAATCTGTGTTATTGTTGATCGCTTGAATAAATCTTCTCATTTCCTTTCTATACGAGATACTTTTTCCCTAGATCAACTTTGTCGTTTGTATCTTAAAGAGATAGTCTGGTTACATAGAGTTTCTCTCTCCATTGTATCTGACCGTGATCCCAGGTTCACTTCTAACTTTTGGAAAGGCCTTCAGAAGTCATTGGGCACTGAATTAAATTTTAGTACAGCTTTTCATCCTCAATCAGATGGGAAGTTAGAACAAACAATTCAAACTTTGGAGGATATGATATGTGATTGTTCAATGGATTATCAGGGAATATGGGACCAACATATTTTTTTGGTTGAGTTTTCTTATAATAACAGTTTTCATTCCAGTATACATATGGCACCATTTGAGGCATTATATGGGAAGCGGTGTCGAACCCCAGCTTTCTGGGATGAAGTGGGAGAAAGGAAGTTGATGGTACCATAATTGGTAGAAGAGTTAGCAGAAAAAGTTCAGTTGATATAGAGACACATGAGAACAGCTTAGAGCAGGTAGAAGAGTTATGCAGACAACATGAGGAAGGATCTCTCTTTTGAGGTAGGTGATCATGTCTTCCTTAAAGTCTCATCATGGAAAAGTGTGATGCGATTTGGTAAGAAAGGAAAGCTTAGTCCAAGGTTCATTGCACCCTATGAAATTCTGGAGAGAGTTGGATCAGTTTCATACCTAGTGGCTTTACCTCCAAGTTTATCTCAGGTACACAATGTTTTTCATGTTTCAATCTTAAGGAAGTACATGCTAGATCCATCTCATGTTTTGAGTCCAAAGGTAGTTCAGCTGGAAGAGAATATATCTTATAAGGAACAACTGGTCCAGATTTTGACCACAAGGAGAAAGTGTTGTGGAATAAGGTGATTCATCAAGTAAAGGTTTTTTGAAAAAACCACATGAGTGAAGAGGCAACATGGGAATCTGAAAATGCAATGAGGGCTAAATACCCCCACTTATTCGGTAAGTAAATAAATTGTGGGGATGCAATTTTCTAAAGGGGGGAAGTATGTAACATCCCAAGTAATTAATGAATAATATATATTCTTATCTATGTCTATTTATGAATTAGATAGTGTTTTAGAGGCTTAAAATGAGAATAAATCCAATCTTAATCATGGAATACACTAATGTTTTTAAAAGATTATTTTACTGCCTTTTGATGGAAACCATTTTTAAATATATCTTTTGAAAATTTTATAAGCTCTATTTTTCAAAATAAACTTATTATTTCTGACTGGGACATTTAAATTTACCTTGGGTTAATTTTCGGTATTTTTCTGACAATGTTCATTTTTTAATGAATAGTGATAAATACTACATTTTACATCAAAACTGTTTTTCATCTTATATAATTATATGGATAAATTATCTTTTTAATTGGTTTTAAATTTTAAATAGAATATATTTTTACCATTTAATCCAATTGTGGTCATTGAGATTAATTTCACTTTATAATTGGTCATAAACAAGTGCCAGACTTTTCATAGATATTGTTTCTAAAAAACCAGCTATTTGTTTTGACAACAGGAATTATTTTTTAAATTAATCATTGCAATTTATATGTTTGGAATTTGGTAAAATGGATTAAATATTTGGAATCATAAGGTCTAAAATATGTAATCAAGACTCTTTTGTTTTTGGACATTATGAATAGTAATGACGGTAATTATCTTTAATTATCTTGATTAATTAGTAATCGGGTAGTTAAGGATAATAAAATAATATCATAATAATAAAAAATTGCCCCAAAATGTGTCCTAATTCTACTGGTTGTGTCATGGCAGACCATGGTATGCCTTGTGTGAAACTTGGGGACCCCATGGAATCACATTCGTGTGATAATGACTTTTTATCTTTTTATTTTTAAAGAAAGTTAAATATAACAAAAAATGTATCACCTGAGTAAAAAAATTTTAATTTTGTCTAAATAAATTATCTATTGGACTATAAATAGTAATTGTAAATATAAAAATATTTCCTACATCATAGTATTTTTTTTATAATTTTTTTAAATTAAATAAATTAAATTATTTATGACATCATGATGATGCAGCGATTGCCTCATTAATGAATGATTTAAATAAAATGAAAAGATAATGTCCAATATAAGACTTAAACTTGTCAAAGAGATATTGGATGAGTATATTTCGAACCCTTATCACCTTATCCTATAAATACATCAATTTGGGACCTTTAAAATCCGAAACTCATTTGAAAATAAAGTAACATTATATACCTTTCCAAGAGTGCCCCTACTCTCCTCTTATAAAAGGCCCCCACCTCTACCTCCTTACCCACACTTCTAAAGCCATTAGCTCGGCCAAGACCTACTCATTTTATATCACAAAATCCCTCTCTTCATCCTATAAGCCTTACCTTAGGCAGAAATCTATTCAAGAATCCATTTTGGTTCAACCCAAGAAGAGTTACCCGATTTAAAGGTAATGTCTTCTCTAATGTTCTTTTGTATTATTTTGCTTCTCCAACCCCCTAAACTATTTTTATTAATTTATTTTTTAACAAAAAAAGTATCTTCAATATACTAGGATTTTTTTATAAGAAGGAGTCGAGAAAAACTTACACACAGCTACATCTAATGGTTAAAGAACATATTATTTCCGTGGATGGCGAATTTCTGCCTCACGAAATGATGATTGTTCAATATTATTATAACACCTTCAAAGGTGGCCATTAGGATGCCACTATATTTATATATATGACATATAATATGTTTAGGTTATCTTTAAGCTTCTTTATTTTTCATTTATGGCATAACTTTATGGATTCCATTATGGGTATACGCGATATCTTCATTTTAGGAAGTGCGGACTACTGGCCCCTCAAAGTGATTTGATTCGTTAATGCCATATGTGGGACGTATAAAGGATGGAGTTAATGATATTATATATGAAATTATACTGGAATTATAATATACCTTTATTTCATTATGATTCCATTCCATAAAATACGAAATAAAACTAAAAGTAGCGTTCATGCGTACGTACGGCTTACCGTCTCCATGAACGGTGCATTTCATTTCTTACCTCTAAATGTTATGTAATATTATAAATGCATGTATATACTGGATATATATGATATATGTTATTTCTAAATCGTGAATATAACTCTAGATATAATGGATAAATGAACAACATGTAATTATAAATAGTTTATTTTTGACTCAAGTACCAATGATCGTTAAAACGACCGTTATTAACTTAAACAATTACATAGTGTTCATGACACGGTAATAAGTGATATAAAAGGAATAATGAAAATGAAAAAGATTCCTAAGCAAGTAGAAATTAACTCAAGTTTATTATTTAGGAGATTAATGAACGATCGAGTCAAGTTGGATACGAGGTAAGGGACTTCATCTCAATCTCCATTCATTGAGGCATATTTTGTTTTATACACAACTTTCTTTTATACGGTGTATAAACCCCTTTGACTTTTACGTTTATTAAAAATGAATCTTTTTATATTAAGTGTTTACTAAACGACCAAAGGGAATGTTTTTTTGTCATACGTATGCAGCGACAATGACTTCTCCGTCGTTGTGACCATTATTTGAGTTTTGGCTTCCTCTACAAGCCATAACTTTTAAAAAAATGAAAAATAAATACCGTGTTTTAATTTTCTTATATTTTGGTACTAAAAATGGTGTTCATAATGTTTTTATATCAATGTGTTGTACTGATATCTTGTGATTGAAAAGTGGAAATGTTATGTTTACTTTATCCATGTTTTATGTGATACGATTATGTTATGGTTCTCGGGCATTGTTATGAAGACGGGTGGTTCCGTAATAAACTAAGGGTGGGTGAGCCTGATATAGCTCTCCAATGCATTGGGTAACATGAAGGGGTTAAACTTTAAGGTTTCTCTGAAGAGATTTAGGGAATATGCTGTGATGGGTATTCCAAAGGTAACCATGAGGGGTACTCCCTATGTAAGAATGTTATGAATGCCTCAAGTTACCTTTATTTCTTATGATTTCTATGATTTATTAATGATTTGACGAGGTATGTTTAAATTCTAATGTTTTATGAGTAAAGTATGATTTCATACATGGACTAATGTTTTCATTTTGTACTTTTATATCCTTATTGAGCTTTTTATGCTCATCCCATGTTTTTGAAATGTTTTTCACAGGTCAAGGGAAAGGTACATGATGTGATGATAGGGTCAAGAAAGTGTCATGAAAGATTCCATGTTTTGTTTTAAATATGTTTCCATTGATGGAAAAAAATGAATACTATCTTTTATGTAACCACTTTTTTTAAATGTGGAATGTAATGCATGATTTATGATCTAATTCTCTAAAACTCTAAACATGAAAATATCCTCAACGTGTATTCTTGAAGTAACTCAAGATTAATTAATGTTTAAGGCTGGGGAATTATAGTATGAAATAATTTGGACTTGGTGTTAGGGGGTTTTGTCTCAATTCCACTCCATTAAGACATATTTTATATTATGCACCTAATTTTTTTCATATGGTTTACATACAGACCATTTGAAATTTTATATCATGAATCCTTCAATATTCATGGTATTAAATGTTTAATTTCATATTTACTCCATATAATGGGGTTTTATTCTATATTTAATAAAGTCACAAGAGATTTAAGTTACAATCTCCTTTCTTTTCATGATTTTCTATGTTAAATTTACACTAATAGAAATTATACTATTGTTTTCATATAAAATAGATATATTTTATTCTACTCTAGATTATTTTTTAATTTTTAATCATTAGTACCATTTCCACCCTTTTGTTCAAAAAAAGTATGAGAAAATGTTTTTAAGAAAAGCAGAGCATGTTTCCTTTTTGGTCGATGGAAATTTTCTTCCATATACATGTTCATAATATTATTTCAAGAGTGTTATTAATTAAACTCCAATAGTTATTTTATAATATTTTATCTACCTTTGAATTTATTCATAATGTTTTAATTAGAAAAATATTATAATGATTTATCTAAAAGGGTATTTTCGACTTTCATTAAAAAAATTATGAAAGGAATCTATTTTTAATGTATATGGAATGAATGAATTTTTTCACATACATGAGTATTATTATTTATATAGATTCATCTATATGTTTTTATGGTACATAAATTAAAAAAATTTCTATTAATTTTAATTTGAATATAAAATGGTATTAATTTAGTAAATGAATGAAAACAAATTTTGAATTTTTTTTATAAATTTTTTACTTACATAAAGTCACAAGGAATTTATTTTCATGTCTTTATTACATTTTATTTTCTATTATTAAAAAGTTGGGTTTTATTAAAAATAATTCATTTCTAATGAATTAATGTTAATCATTAATCATTAATAGATTTATTTTTTATGGTCATTTAAATTCTTATGATCACAATACCTATCATGGTCCGTCATTTTATTGGAAATTTTTTTATTATTATACATATCAATATTTTATTTTACCTAGATCTAAATGATAACATTTTCAATAATTTTATGTTATCATAACAATATAAATTTATATATACAGTATCAGATGGAGGTTGTTTATTAAGAATGTTATTTATTAGATTTTGGAAATATTATATATTCTTAATTAGATATGGATAATTTTTTATTTATAAGGAATTTTGAGAATAAATTATATTGATCATTCAATATATATGGAATGAAGTGAATGTGAATGTGAAAGGTGGGTCCCAGTTATAGATATCCCCTCAATTCACTAATATGTATCATGAGATAAAATTAGTGGTTATATTAGTTGGGTAATTGGTGAACACATAACCACATAATGAAAAAATCTTATCCACGATAGTGAATATTAAATTCATGATGACTTGATAAAGGCCTCGATGGTAAGATCCCGAATATCCAACATTATTCGTTTTCTTTATTATGAATTAAATTATTATTATCCATGTGATTATTTAGTTGATATTATTTGGGGATTCATTTAATTCATTAGTTTTTTATTGTATAGAATGTGTTTTAATTATCCAAACTACTTTATTGTTTATTCTTTATTAAATCATCATATATTCTACTGTATGTTACCCTAACCGATCATTTTATCTCACCCCTTTTTATGTTATCCTTTACCAAGGATATAAAGAGGGGATCTTTGAATAAAATTAAATTATCCAAGAATGATTTTCAGGCTTTATTTTATTTTAATGATATAATATATTAATCATTTATGTATCCTATCTCCCAAAACCTTTAAAATAACCCAGAAATTGGGCTATGATCTGATGTATCTTGTAACAATGTAATAAGTAAACACTGTCTTTGTGGTACTAGAGTTGGGCCTGCTTCACAAAAAAAATTTCAACCATAAAAATAATCTTATTAGGGAGGAATCTTTGGATGGTAAATTTTTTATATCCAATTGAACTAATATTCTTTTGATATGAAATAAAAAATATAACTTGGAACCTATCTAGACGATTGAAGCATTGTAAATTTATTATTAACTGATATAATTTTACCAAATAAGTTTTAGAAATTATTAACCATATTACCTAAAAACAACAGATGTGAACAAAAATTATTTTAAAAATAAATAAAACATGATGAAAAATTAATTTAAATTTAAATTAATTGGGGAAATAATATGAGTTTTTTATGTAACTAAATAGTTAATATAAAGTTATTATAAAAGAATTGATCAGATATATATAGAGAACTGAGACTTGATTTAAGGGTTCTCTTTCCAAGTTTCTATTAATTTCAGGAAATCATCTTATATTTCCTATAATATCATCTATGATTGAAATAAAAGATATTGAAATTAATTAATGATGATTTTAATTTTATAATAATAAATTTATAGTCTCCTTTTCTCATGTATGAATTTTTGGTTCACACACTACATTGTTCGTAAGGGTATTTCATAACATAATCAATTTTCCAATAGTCATAATATTTATTTATTGACTATGAGGTTTAATAAATAATATATAATTACATTATTGTTCTTTAAGGGTTATTTTTTCTTTATTTCTCAAGAAATTATGAAATCAAATTATGTTATTTTTTTCAATGAATTTATTATTTCATAAGATATAATGTTATCAATAATAATTTCCATCCACTTCCCTTTTATATTTATCCTCAATTTCCATGTTCTTTATTACAGAAAATATTTTATTTTTTAATTTTATAGATATGTAGGTATTACTTTTTGAAATATTCTTCATTAACATTATCACTATTCAAAAGGATATGTTTTGTTTCCATTTTGAATGCAGATTTCACTAAAAAATTTAGAAGTTATAAAATGTATTTCTTAAAACATTGGTGTATCTTTTATCTTAAAATAAAAATTTATTCAAATCAAATTTTATTCCTTTCATAGTTTCATTATTAGAACCTATTTTGATGTTATGATTTTAAAATTCCTCTTTCACTCCTTGAAAGAGATTTTGAAAGTGACTTAAAACATTATTTTTAAGAAAATTTTATAGATACTCTAAGAGGATTATCATTTTAATTTCATTTATAATTACCTCTCTATATAAAAAAAATATCTCCCATGGAATTATGTTTCATTTATTCCACTTTAAATTATCAATTTACATATACATTTCGAGTGATTAAAATTTTATCATCAAATGATCCAATTTTTATTTCATCTCATGTGATACCATTAGAAAATATTATACAAACATCTTCTTTCCTAGATATATTCCATGATAAAATGTATGATTGAATTCTTATGGCACAAATAAATAAGGTTTATAATTACATATTGTCTGGTTCTTATTTATCCCTATAACTCACAGGGTTGTGATTATTATCTAATGTGATCACTATGTATGGGTGAGGTGATGTAATAATCATAGACAATTTTATGGGTGAAAATACTGACTGAATTCTTCACAATTTAAGAAATAAATATGGGTATACATTTTTCTATACATGAGAATGATCTTAGTTCAATTCAAAATTTCTTCATAGGATATAACCACAATATTACAATGTATTAATATTGAACCTTGACCTATATTTTTTATGGAGTAAATGATGTTTGTGTAATAATATACATTTTATCATGGTTTCGAAGTTCTTTGATCACTGAATCACATGTCATGTTTTTTGTGTGGATGTTTTTGGTCATCTACTTATTATTTATTATAGGGAACTAGCCTAGGTTAACTCGATCCATAACTTGAGATGACACACCCCAAGGCACAAAACACATTCCTGATTTTGATGGGATAGAGACAAGCACAAGGGATCACAAATAATAATTTAGGAATGGTTTCTCCCTTGTAAAACTATAATGAACCATCCTTGAATTTGGTGGCATCTCCAACTTAATAAATAAGATCAATAGATATAAAAATAGAATAGTGTAAATAGAAAATTTTCAAAAGGAATATAATAATACATCATTATAATATAAGTCATATAAAATAAATATACTTGATAACCAAATAAAAATTCTCAAAACACAAAATAGGGAAAAAAGGGAAATACATAACAATACAACTATAAAAAAGATCAAAGTATCTCTACATGTTTTAAAATCCTCAATCCCATATCTCCTACATTATAACAACCCTGAATGGTTGTAATCATGAAGATCTATTAAAATGGATAATTCCATTACCTTTACCCAAGTCCTACAAAAAAATCACTTCACATTCCCATAGTCAAAATTTAGGGTGTAAAGTACAAAGCCTAGAGGGATTCCACCATGAATCTATGTAAGGAAATCATACATATAAACTAATAAATCATGTTCAAAACTCATTTTTAAAATAATGTTCACTATTTAAAAAAATATCACTTGAAAAAATTCTGTTTTTAAATTTATGTGATTTTTATCAAAACAAACCATATTTCAAAACAGAATTCCCAAGGCTCAAATAGAAAGAAATATAAGCTACATGAAAAACCAAGTTTAGCACAACCAAATATGGCATAATATGAGTTTGAGAATAAATAACATCATACTTCCTAATAAATTGAAATATTCATAGTGACAATAAATTTCAATCAAACAAGGACATGAACTTATTCATGAATGCATATAAATAAATTGGGAACAATAAATACACATAAGATTCTCTATACAAGTGGTCTATATCATGACATATAATTACACTAGGTTTACTAAACTCCAGGAGAGTATATCATGTTAAGAATCTCTCTCAATGTTCCCTATTACCTATTCCAATTAAATTGGTCTCCCTCACCCCCATGGTTAACATTATTACCACAAGACCATTCAAAACACAAGAAAAAAACAATATAGCCTATTAATATCCTAGTTCATGGATTCATCCACCTATGTAACCTACCCACCCAAGGATTTACATGTGCTAATAAATGCCAAACATGTAAATCCATAACAAGTGATGATAAAAAATTTCATTTGACACCCATTTATCAAACCAAACATTCTTATAATAGTAAAACACAATTATCATGGTAAAATATCTTTAAAAAAATTACCATAACCCATTTGAAATAAAAAATAATCCATGAGTATTTTTTATCAAACACAACATAATAAATTATTTACTTCCTTTTTGAAATTCTATATTAATAGACTAAATTTCCAAAAAAAGTCATGAATTTCATAAAACATGTATAATTCATAAATAATAAACCATTTTAAATTGAATTTGATAAGAAAAAATAATGAAAAAAGAATTAAATGAAATAAAAGGAAACACCCCCTTAGATAGAGACACCTACTAGAAAATGATCTGAAACTTGTCTTGCTAGATAAAAACCACTATGTTTTTAATGTGGAGGTCCTCACACACCTAACATAAAAGAAAAAAAAACGAAAACCTCTATAACAAAACTTTGGTTTGTCTAAAACAAATCAAATTATTACACAACTGAATCAAAAAGGAGTAACTTGGGAGAATATGTGGAGATAATGAAGAAATCTTCAAGAAATATGGATACCATAGTCTAAAATCATGATGGGCTATAAAGAATCCATTTAAAAGAATTGTGTAGAAAATCCAAAACCGATGAAGAGAAATTTTCATGAATGGGAGAGAAATGAGACCATGTGTTATTAAACATATCTATTGAAAAATAGTCAAAATATAAATTTTCAATGACCAAGATAGTCCACTTTGTTTGATTACATAGATAGAAAAACCAAATTCGAATAGCTTTGGAGCCACTATATCCAGAAAACTGATCCCACATAGTTTTAAAATATATTTTCATCATTATAAAAACTTTTAATGTGTCTAATTTCCCCAAAATATCACCCTCATGAAGTTTTCCACATGATAAGAAAAACTATTCACTAACTATGGACCATGGATTCATTCCTAAAAAACCAAGGTTCTTGTCATCATAATCCCCAAAACACTAGAGATAAATAATAAAATAAATAAAATTCAAATTAAAACATACCAGTGACTCAATGGGGGTCAGAAAACTCTTCACCAAATATCATCTTCTCATAGTGAGTCCTCATGCATCCCCAGAGGAGATAAGCGATACCACTACTCTCTCACAAAGTATTACAGATCCAATGTATAAGGAATATCACTTCCATGAAGAAAAATAAAAAATATTAATGATATTGATTTACAATAGAGTATCTTGTTATGATATTACATGACATGAACATGCTATTTCACAATTGGGACATCCGGAATTACCTCAAATTTTGGTCAACCTATAACATGATATGGTACATGACAATATCTTTTCAAATGGGATACATGAAAGATGTCAAGAATCAAGGATAACTATGGTGGAAAATCCAACTGATATGATATGTTATAGTGATTATCCAAAATTCAAAATGGTAAGACATAATGTGGAATTAGTATCCCTTATTTTATCAAGTGACAGAGATTAAGTTATCAATTACCATTTATGAATAAATTGAATTTTTTTCTTTGTTACCTGGATGATATTTGGTCCTAGAATGGACCACTCTCATACTTCATCCTCGCACAATAGGGACTGACTTTACTTCCCATAAAATGCCTCTAATGGGGATTCCATTATCTATTACAAACAACAATTATTTTAAAAATTCTCATCTAAATATATATTCTATTCCAAAAAACACTCTATTTCAAGAACACAATTTTTGAGGGTATATTCAATAATCTATATGGTATTATAATATGAACCATTAGTTTAGGGATGATTTAATATGCTCAACCTCAACTTAGTTTCCAGTAATTATTGGATTCTCTTCATATCCAAGAAATAAAATGAGCATCCCAGTTAAAAACTATCACCAAGGCTACCCCAAGATTCCTAACACCATATTTTAAATATATATCCCATGTTCCTAAAAATCATAGATTATATAATGTGAATAATGGTGGATGGAGTTAAAAAATCAACAATAAACTATATGGAATCATTCCTACTAGATGTAAGTGGTAATC
The DNA here is from genome assembly GCA_963277665.1 of Viscum album. Classification (NCBI taxonomy): domain Eukaryota; kingdom Viridiplantae; phylum Streptophyta; class Magnoliopsida; order Santalales; family Viscaceae; genus Viscum; species Viscum album. The sequence continues at coordinate 1,325,457,432 of OY728127.1, read as the reverse complement.
CAAGAAAAAAATCAATAGAGACTTTGTAAAACTAACACACCATAATGGGATGAGTTTTCAAAAAAACAAGTTGGTATTTGATGCTCATATTTGATACATTGGTAGGGTATACATCAGGAAATAAAATTACTAATGAATCACCTCATCCTCTTCCACCAACACATACTCCTTGATGTATGAAACATATTGGAAGCCTTTTGGTGCATGACCCAATAAGTATAATTACCCACATGAACCACCTTTTAACTCATGGATGAAAGAACCACTAGACACTTCCTAAAGATGAGAGAACTAATTTGATATTAATACCTATCACCTGATGTCACCCCAAAATTTTAAATCTGACTAATCTACTAATAGTATGGGTTGTAGTCCTACTGACTATGAACCTAATTGACAAGTGTAGTTTTTACTTACTTAGTAGTAAAAAACACTCAATCTCTATCCTCACACACCTCCATACTTATAACAAAAAATATACCCATTAAACTACAGAAATCCATTGATTCTTGAATATCCTACATTGGGCACTTTTTACTCTATGTATCAAAGATCATGTCCCCTTTTTGGGAGTATAGACTATATTAAAATCAATAGTCTGAAGATGTTCTACCCAATTTCATTTCCTAAGGTTCAATTCCCTATCAATGTCGACATAGGTAATTCAATATTTACATGAATCAATGAATACATTACAACTTCTAACTCCATTTCATGATTTGGATAATTCCTTTCAAGTGGGTGTAGCTTCTGTGATCCATAATCTGCCACATGATCTTCCAGTATCATCATTCACCCAACCCCACACATTAGGGGTAAAAAACTCTAAATAATATTTCATAGTATTAGAAATAATAAAAACTAGGAGAAATTTAAAATGGTCCTCTAAATCATCCAATTAACTATGGAAATTATCACTTCATTCAATGTTCACCCCTTTATAATCTAAGGAAATTATTGGGAGACTATCCTAGATAACTCCCACACAAAAAATATAATACTAAGTGAATCCAAATAATATCATGATCTCAGTATTTTCTAGGCCCATTTAGAATACATAAATTCTTAAACCTTATTGGGATCCACTAAAATACCTTTCACAAAAATTACATTCCCTATGAACATCACTGAATTGAATAAATAAAAATAGTTGAATAAATTTGAAAATAGTTGAAGATATTTTATGATTCTCAAAATAAACGTTAGGTCATATGTGTGGTCCTCTTTAATCCTTGAAGACACCAAAATTTCATTAGAAAACATGACCATAAAGGATTCAAAAAATAAATGAATGACCTGTTTTATCAAATCCATAAATACTAAATGGAGATTAGTAAGGCCAAAATTCATAACCAAATACTAAAAAATGTATAAATTAGATTCGAAAGGTGACCTTTGGAACATCCTCCTCTCAGACCCTCCACCCCCAATTCTATATTTTTATTTTTTCAAAGAATCACTTTTGCGGTTGAGTGGGACCCTCACAAATAACAAAACACCCAATTCAAAATTTACACAAAATTACCCACCCAATACATTCCAACAAAAAATGTAAATAAAATTTCAAATGAAAATAGTACAAGTTTCATGGATGGAAGACATCAATGCCTCAAGTTGCCTTCCCTAGGATACAACACTGCATCATCGTTGTAGAACCTATGTTGCAGAACCAAAACCAAGACCTTCGACAACAATTAACCGTCATCATGATCCATCAAACACCATACAGTAACCACCATCTCCAAATAAAAAATTTCACAAAAATGAAAAAACAAAAGAATTCCACCACTAAAAGATTCACATCGCCATCAAGAACCACTAACCGGGATCCATATTTGTTGTTGTTTAAACACCATCGTCACCTCCATTTCAAAACCACTACAATGAGAACATCCACCAAACCACCACCACAATTAGGAATGTAAATGTAAACCCAATAAGGCCAACCACCAGGTTATTCAAAATAGAACCCTAACAAAAAAGAAACCACAAAATTGGAAACCATAGAACATTTTCCACAAAACAAGAAAACCAAAACCAAGACGAGTAGATATCAATAGCCACAAAATAGAAACAATATAAAAAGAAGACCACAACAATTATAGGAGTATCGTGAACCATAGAAGGAAAAGGGAACTTAAACGGATGCCACTAATAATCCCAAATCACAGGATTTACATCTACATAAACAATGTTGGGGTTTATTCACGATGGTTATAGAAAAAATTTAATATCAAGAATAGTGGAGGCTTGTGAATCAGTAAGAAAAGACAACATCTCCAACCAGGAAGAACAAATATTCCAATGGATGAGTTGAACTACAAAAAGTAGAGAACACAATGAAATGTGTGTGAAAATGAGGATATTCTAGATAAAAACGAGTCACTATTTGGGTGATGACGAGATAGAGGGAGATACAACATTGGGAAGAAACCCTAGATAAAGGATAAGTAGGATACCTGGGGAGTGGGGAGCCATCCATCAACAAACATACACCTCCCCTCTTATTGGACCATTATCTGTCCATCCCTTGATCTCATGTTAATCTTAGAAAATGAACGAGCTCCTATGTATTGGTCCAAAAGATCATCAATTCTAGGAAATTAATAATTATTCATTATGATCACCTGATTAAGTTAATGGTTACCAATTCAATGTTAGATACTCCCAGATACCTTATTTGGAAATAGAAGAGGTGATTCCCATAGTTACATTCAAGGATGAATAAATCCATCTCTCTCAAGGTCCTCTAACTACGATTTAAAGTTTTTATACTTTAAAATATACATCCAGTATGGTGGTAACTAAATGGTGCTCATCTCTTGGAGAATATTGATAGAGACTCAACTTTTGGATGGGGTGCCTACCTAGAAAAATCTTCTAGTGACACATTAGGGTATCAGCCAAAGAACACTGGAATATAAACAGATCTATACTCTATAAAATAAATAAAAAACCTATAAAACTGACACGATGCCCATTACATCTCCTAAACAACATTCCCTAACCTCATATGCATCATGAAACACTCTCCCTAAAATACTTCATCACTTTTTTATAGAGAGAGAAACTGGACCCTATGGTGATAAAAATAAATTTGATCTTCAAATCTAATAATGAAATCCATACTAATGTTGAGATCAACAATTTCCATGTACACAATAAGGAAATCCCACACAATACCATTGTTAATGATTAAACAAAACATTACAGATACATAAAACCTTACTCCTTCTTCATAACCAATGGTGTAATCAAATATATCACAAAGTGTACCAACTCTGCTTATATACCCAAAAGATTAATAATAATTAATGTTATTAATGATTGGTAATCATCCATATCAAATAATATAGATTCCATGGGAGAATAAATAATCATTATACCTCTTACGGTGGAAGTCTAGGATTTAGAGTCATTTGGTGCCATATCTATTGAATAAAGATGTCCTAAAATATCCACACCCTGAGATATATTAATCTAGTGAGTATCCACTTTTAACAAAGGGATATATCCTTCACCCTTGGATTTATTATATATCTCATTTGGACTCTAATAGAATGAGGAACTAACTACAATCACCTACATGAGATTATATTAGAATAAATAATGATAAATCAAACACCCACATCAGTGGAACATCCTTGGAGAATTAGAGAAACTTGATATGGTATGAACATAATTAAAAAATAGATAATAAACCACCATGTTGTATCCTAAGGAAACAATTGGTGATAAACATGATGACCTCTAAGCACTACTGCCACTACCCCATTGAGGATTATTTGGATTCTTTTTCTTCCCAAATGAGGATCTCAAGGAACCACATAATTAAGGAACCCTACAAAGACGTATCATGTCAACACGAACCACCTCATACATATCCACCTTACTCACTACCAAAATTTTAGTGGGTATAGACTGAAGGATAACCCTTGACATTATCGTTTTCTTCAAGTATATTTCCAAATGACAATATTTTAGGAAATCATTCATGAGGTGCTTAGGATACTCATAAACTAACTTATAGAATCGAGTAGCATACTCCAAAACCAAAAGGCATCCTTATTCAAGAATCCTAAAATCAAAGGCCTTCTCGACCTTTAATGTCTCTAGATAAATATATTGATAAAAATAAATTTCACATATAGTCTATTTTTGTTATGTATGGAGATTCACTATCAACATAGACTCCCACCATTTGCTACCTAACACTACGAACCTATAAGTGGTGAAGGAAACCATGGAAGTATTAGGGGTCTTAAAATACTAAAATAAATGCTCAGTCCATTAGATCGACTCTATAGGATCCTGGTCCACCTTATTTCCATACAAGACTATTTTAATTTTCTTAGTAAACTCCTGATCATGTTCCACAGTTCACATCTTATTTTTATTACCACAATTTCTAAGGACTGGATCATATAGAATACCACCTCTATAAAATATAGATAAACTAGTGGGTTCACCTATATGAAAAATACCACAACTTCATCTATATTCCTATATGAGGTACTTCTAAGATACATTATCTACAAAACAAAATACACAAGATCATTTAACACACACATGAATCTAAATCAATATCAGTTGAGCCAAAATAAACCCTAAAAATAAATGAAAAAACAATAATTAAAATCATTAATGAATTCAAATGAAAAAGGTAAAAATGTTAAAATTTGAAACCTTTCCCACTATGAATGGTTTGGATGCATGGTTAGGAAAACCATCAACCAACCATGTAATTTCCTCCAGAAAATAACAGACAGGGCTGCATGAGTTATGAATGTTTACTATATACCATTGAAATCCTTCCATCCTCTATGTTTCACTCAGAAACTCAATATATCTTAAAAAATAACCTTGTAAATCACAATAAATAGGGAAATACATCAAATACCACTAAATAAACCCGTAACATGGCTCAAAAATTTAATCACAATGGCTGGAAACCGATGAAACTCATGTTTTTGAAAAAGGAATTACTATGTAGACAATCCTTTACAACTACCTCTCAAGCTTAGATAGTTCAAGCCCTAGCATAGTACATACCGCCCAAAAAGGAACCATTGATAGTATTTTGTAGTGAAACATCCTCGGTTAACCCAACCTGTAACCCATGCTATAACGAAACAAGTCCCAAAGTATGTGTCTGATTGTCCTGGGCTGGAGACAAGCAATAATGCATCAAAAAATAACCATTTGGGAGGTGTTTTATCCTTGGAAAACTATCTTGATCCATCCATGAGTTAGATAACCACCCCAATTTAGTAAACATGAAAATAATTGATAAAGACACAATAGAATAAGAACATCAATGAAAAAAGTGAGATACAATAGCATCATTACTTCATAATTGATATATGATAAATATATATGATATCCAAGGAAAAAAAATTAAAACTAAAAATTGGGATCAAAATCCAAAAGGGTGATACATAAAATCCCTAAAATAAAAAAAATCTATTCAACCTAATCTAAACTCTATGAGACCACAACTCCCTTATCATAACTACCCTAGATGAAAATAATCAAGAATAGCCACCAAAATGCATGGTTCAGTATCCTATACCTTTTTCTTGAAAAAAATATTTGGAGATTACCAAAGGCATATATATGGTGTGTAGAATAAAAACCAGTAGTATACCACCAATAATTTATTTACGGATTTTATCCCTAAAACCCAATAAATATTTACCAAATTAATTTTCAAAAGTAAGTAATCTTTTAAAAACAAGTTATGTTTAAAAAATGTTACTTTTAAAATTTCTTTGGTGTTTCTAAAATAAAAAATATATCATAACATGAGTAAAGAAGGATAAAATATAAATGATGTTAATTCACACAAAAGAACATTCCCAACCAACTCAAACTTGATTTAATATGTGATAAATAAATACAAACAACATACCACTAGATAAAAGGAAATGGAAATAGACATAATATATCTCAATCAAACAAATAACTAACATAATGAATGAGAGAATAAAATTAAACCAATCCCAATTAATGCCATCATTGGTTTTAAACAAATGGGATCTATCATGACCTAAAATGAACCTCAGTTTATTAGACTTTTGGAGAGTACAACATGTTCAGAATCCCCCTCAGTCTTCCAATGATTCTCACTTGGTCTTTCCATAACACAACATCAATCCCATTGGGATACCTTAGAAAAAAATAAGTTTTTTTCATTATTGGATCACAAAAACCACATGGATAACACTCTTTATCTAGTTAACAACCAAGGTCATGTCTTCCTCTACCTAAGTCACCTACAAGACTATGGTCTCCCTTGTGTTACTCAATGGAAAACCTACAAATACATCACAAGTACTGACCACATAAGACATTAAAAATCCATTTCTAAATACTATAATTCCCATAATAAAAAACGCAATAATCATGGTTAAACCTTTCGAAAAACACATTCAAAACCCCCTTTTAAGGAACATATCCTTCTTAAGGAATTTTACCGAACACAATACCTGAAATTATTCACTTAATTTTTTGAAATTATACTTTAACACACCAAATTAATGAAATAAGCCTTGAATTTCAGAAAAAAGGAGTAGTTCATCAATAATAAACAATTTAAAAGAAAAGATTATATTTAAAAATTAAGTAGAAAAACAATATTCAAATGAAATTTATGGAAAAACACCTATAGTTAGAGACATATCAATGAAATTCATCTGAAAATTAACACCCTAAAAAAATATTTCAAAAGATCAAGTCATCATATAGATAAATAAGAAACAATTCAAAACCCATAAACAATCCTAGGTTTCGACGAAACAAAAGAAAGAGTTTCACAACATAATCACAATTGAATAAAAACGGTGAATAAGGGGAGAGGATGAATAAATATTTAAGAAATAAGGTTTGGTCAAGATAAAAAACTAAGGATCCTAGACGAATGAATCAAATATGGAGAGGGGATAATATATAATGTTAAGGAATAGGTTTAAACATGAATGAAAGAATAAATTGAGCAAAGGGGTATTATATCCATCAATGGAAAAATGGTAAAAATCCATATTTTAATGACCTAAAAATCTATAAGGTTTGGAAGAAAAGTCAGACTGTATGCTAACCGTAATGGAGCAAGTAACTACCTAGAACTCAATAAAAACTTTTTAGAGATTCTATCTTGGTTAGATAAACTATAAAAATATAACTATACCTAAAACATCACCCCTGTATGGTTTTCCACATAGTTAGAGAAACCTATGCACTGCTCATATGCCAAGGCTCGTTTCCTTAAAAACCAAGGTTCTCAATGTCAAAATACCATAAAATCTAGAGATAAATAATTAGATAAATAAAAATAATATTAAAACATACTAGTGACCCAAAGGGTGTCATGGTTTTGATGTTGTGATTATTACGTTTCATGATATCTCATTCTATGTAATCATATTACACCATTACTGGAATTTTGGTAATAGACATTATTTTATTTCTGTCCCAAGGAAATCCCATGCAAATATATATTCATTCCAGGATTTAGAAGATAATATGAAATATTTTATCATATGAAATGATTCTAAAGTTGATTCTATGTTTTGATTATTCACTCTCATAACGTCTCACGACATTTCAATGCCATAATTTATGATTATTCTCTCATTCAGGTTTTTTACATATCATAATTTAATTATTCTATTTCTTAGATGATCAGATTTATCTCATGATCAAGTATCTGAATTTTTTATGATCTATATTAATGTTTTACCCACTTCTGTGAATTAGATCTCACTTCATTCCTTATTTTCCACATCTCCGAGTCATTTCTATAAAAGGATAAATATTAGAGAGATTCATGTCATAAGAATATTTTTGTATAAAATTTACATTTTATCATGAATTAAGATTGAGTTGAACCTATTTCTCAATAACATAATATTTTTTATCTAGTACTTATTTAGAATTCATGTGGTGTATGAAAAATATATATGTTAAACACTAGATTTAGAATTGTAGTTATGAGGCATCTCAATATTATATTGGGAGACCTTATCTTGTATCGGTATTTAATGTAAAAAACCATCAAAATTCATGCACAAATTTTACCATGATAGGTCTGATTATAAATGTATCATAAACATATTAGTACAATAACTGTATAATAATAAAATCAAAGCTATATTCTAGTGATCTATATGTCCAGTGCCTATACTACAAAACCCTGAGATTTTGGAATATATTTATATTTAAAAAATAAATATAATCGATAGAATTTGAAGCACACAAACCTAAAATTATGTGCATAATTCTTTTTAAATTAGTCACATTATATGGTATTTAATAGATATATAAATATTGAAAATAATTTTGAATCCATTTAGGAAATATTGTTGATCCTAGAGAACTATTTTGAAGTATTTTGTTTTTTATAATTATTTTAAAATATATGATTTATTTATAAATTAATTCATAGTATTACCCATAAGAAAATGTATTGTTTAAACATTTATAATATGAATTCATTTTTTATCAATGTGTAATAATTGAAATTAAAAATATTTGAAGGTAAACAAATATGTTTTTATTAAATACTATTTTTAGGCATGTAATGTGTTTTTTTCTTAATAAATTAAACTGATAATTAAGAAGAAGTGATTTAAAATGAATTTTTATTATATATATTAAACAAACTATTTTAACATTCATTTAATAGGTTTTACTAGGTACTAAATTGAAATAAATTTAGTGTTATTCTTGAAAAATATTTTTTAAAATTAATTTTCATTTTGGTTTTCGAAATTATTTTAAAATGTGTATGTTAACTTGTAGGAATTGAATTTCATAAAATGTTTCCCATATTTGGATTGATAATTTAATAAAAAAAATAATTGGGTTATATTAGTTTTAGGTTATAATGAATACTATGTAAAAACATTCACATGATTTAGGGTCAAATAGTGTTAATGGGGGTTAAACTAAAAGGAATGGTTTATAATATAATCTTTTATAATTTGATTGGGTGAAGAGACGTCAGCCTTAAAATATGTTATCATTGAACCATTGTACATTTTGTGCTACTTGAACTTGAGTATTACATTATTTTATTATAATGATTTATGCATTTACTATTTTTATGGACACCTCACTAATAAATAGAGGTACTATCCCCCTCTACCCTTAACACCTTTTGATCTATATAACATAACCAAGACATACCGAAACACCTTAATATCATCCTTACCCATTTCTTAGATCTTATGTTTTCCCCCAAAAAAGCAATCATTTTAAGAAATAATGTGTAATCCAATGGATGATTTCTAATGAATAGGAACTTAAAAATGAATATGATGAAATTCAGGACTTGATGTAAGGGTATCTGGTGTATTATCGTTTATTTTTGGGATTATAAACTTTAAATTCATATTGAATGAAATTATATAATACATATTCTTTTAATACCCATCAATTATCTTCCTATGTTGTTATATATACAATTCTCTTGTATTATTATAATTTTACTCTCTTTGGTAATTAAAGTCATTGAGAAAATGTTTTTAAAAAAGTCTACTAGATTTCCTATTTTGTTAAGAAAATTTTTCTTCCATGTCCATGTTATTTAAAAATTTTTCAATAATATTATTTTCTATGATTTTATGATTAATAAAAAATTTTATCCATGTTTGGATTTATTTTTGAATATTTAAAAAGAATATTATTTTTTTCTTTCTGAATGAGATTATTTTGATATTTTTACCAAAAGAGTGAATGTACTATTTTTTAATGATTAATGCATTAACATATTTTCTTTTCATCATGAAAATTAGTTTTTTGAAGATTCTATTTTAATTTATCATGGTTATTTTCCTTGAAATTTTTTTTCTTAATATTTGGAAACTTTTTCGATCTAAATTTTATAACATAAAAGGGTATTTCACATGGTTTCAAAGAAGTGATGAAATAATATTTTTAAGTCATTTAAATTCTATGTAAACATCCTTTAAGGATTTTTTCCCTTCACTTGTGAAATGATAAAATGAAATTAACCTCTTTCATTCCCAGAATGTCTCAAAATGTTGATTTTATAAAACCAATTTGTTCCCCAGGAGTTAATTATATGAAAAACAAATCATTATGAAATACTATTAGTTTACATGGTTTATTATATGGTGAAATGTTTATGAAACATGTTTGCTTTCCATGGGTTATTATATGATGAAATGGTTAATGTTTCTATATTTTTTTTTCCACACCCATATATTGATTTCATTGAGTAATGTGTGGACCTAAAATTAAATATCCCTCCCATTCATTGGGTAAAGATTAATATGAGATAATATAGACTCTAATGGGGAGTGAAATCAGTTCAATAAGGGAATATATCTATTAGGATAGTCTTGGGAGTGAAACCTACCACAATAAATGATGGAATTGGGGGGGGGGGGGGGTGAAACCAAACCAATATGATTGGATTATAATTGAACATTAAATAAGGAAATGGTTTTCTATGCATATGTGTTTGTCAAAAAACTCTATCTGATTCTAATGATAGTTTCTCATGGATCTTAATTGGTTACTGGAGATTCACCTATTTTCCTTATCCATCCCTGTGGGCCCTGCACCGCAAATCCCAAATCTCACCTCCAATAGGCTTGCAGATGGTGACTAGCACCGAGTTAGAATACGAATAACATGGAAGGCATTTACTATATACCTATAAACACTCACACATCTCCAAGACCACAATTTCTAAAATGTAAAGACCACTTTGGAAAAATATTCTTGAATACAACTAAACCCAAACTACAAAATACAAAAGAAAGTAATGTATAGGAAAGTAAATGGGCAGGAATACAAGACCACCAAAAGAAAGAATCTAAAAACTAAAATTTATAATCTGTAAAAAATAAAGTTACCATGACTACTGCCAGAATCTGAAGGAACACATTGGCCTTTAGGGGAGCTCATAAAACTCAGTCCGATTCTGGTCCTCCCTAGACTTCGTCAAAAGTAAACTCATCTACATAAGATATGAAACATTCAAGAAAAGCCTGTTCATGGGTGTTTAAGAAAATAATCAATAGGAGACCCCAATAACCAACATGAAATTAAAAAAAGTAATGGTACTGTCACCACTACTCAATATATGTCTATATAACATATAACAAGTGGAATATCTAAATATACTCGAAACCTAGACCCATAGTATAGAGGTAAGTCACAACGACCCGCATACCCATACTTGGGATTCAGTTTGAAGATTTCCATGAAGCACTCATATAGGAAAACACACTCCACAAGTGTGATATCTCTTGTGACATCCTTCCAAGAAGTACTATTCATCGGGATGTGTCATGAGAGAGACAAATTCACTTATAGATATGAAGAGAGAACATATACACTCATTCCGAGATGAACCCACTCCTTAGTGGGGAAAGATCATGGTACAAAGATATGGATCACATCTAGGGCCCTACCTTATACCACCTGTCATTCAGATTCCACTTACTAAGTATAGGATCAACTTATTGTATGATTGGTCACACCGATACTTGACTCTACCTATAGTCAAGAATGGATAGACGATCTCGCTCAGGACCTCTTGGAGGGAGTCAAACCCTATACAGAATGTCCTACTGAAGGGATCAAACTCCCGTGGAGAAAAAAAATACACGACATTCAAGGGAAAAACTAAAGGGGGAAAAAATCCAAAAAAACATTTCCAAGGTATGGTGGAAATGGAAATCAAGACACGTACAAGAAAGGACATGACATGTAGAAGGGTCACACACCGTTTCCTCTTACCCTGGGTATTACCTGTATACGATGGCCCATATCGAAAAGAGCTTGTCTTGTAGGAAGAATATACACATAATTTAAGAGTGTGAAGTGTTGTGTCCTACTCACTCGGGGACTCTTCGTGTATGTTTTCTATGTGCTCGTAAACAACATCAACCCGCATCTTCCGACCCATGTACCGTTACACAGGGTAACCAACGTAACTGGCCTGATCTGGCCGTGGGGTGGAGTACTTGTCGTGTAGTCTTCCCAGTGTCTGTGTATCACCAGATATACCCACTGAGTCCCGCATCAGGACCCAAACGCCATGTGACATGGGTAACATGCCATGTCATCTCTTTCTGTAATGCGGAACCCTAGCCACTGCTGAGTCGACCTCAAACAATATGTTCTTTGAAGAACAGTCTGAGTTCTTTGTGATTTTCTAGAATCAAAGTTCTTCACTATATAACCTTAGGTGATCCTCCAATCTTCAATCCATCTGTTCGATCACCTTGAAATTGAAGATCCAGAGTGACCGCTCTTTGGTAACACCGAATCAATAGGTTTCAAGTATTTGATTGGCCCTAAAAACCTATTTTGAATATCCACACGAAGAACAGTCGAATGAATTTTTCTCTTTAACCATGTGGATTCATCTATCTCCATCATCTTCACACCTCTTCAAGGTCATCATTTTGCAAGATCTTTAATTTTGGATCATTGCGTTTTGAGATTGATGCACAACGATTCGTTGTTCATAACCTCGCGATAAAAGCAAAGAACAAATAGTGTCAAAGGGGAGAAGAAAATCATATAATAAATTGAGGAATAAACTTCCTACATTGTTTTTTATGGTGTTTATCCATTCCTATTAGAAGGATAAATATGAATGAAACAGACATGGAATCGATTCCCAAAATTAAAACCCGATAATCAGATCCTCCCACATGAATGAACGACCCGAGGGTTAACCTATTTGTGGGTTGATCCATGTTCACCATTTAAACCCAAGAATAGGGAAAAAACACAATTGAAATAACAACCCCTAACTCGATCATCAATGAAGGGTGGATTTTATTCCTTCTTCGGTGGGATATGATCTTGCTTCACAATGATCCAAGTGATATCATTCATCATTGTTCATCGATAGTTCTCCAAGGGTGGATCCTCTGCAAATATATTAAATATTCCAAGGAGTTTTCTAGGGTTGTGAACCAAACTATGGTAACCTTATCATTAAAAGAAGAAAAATCATCACTACATCATTAAAAATTCTATAATAAAATAAATTATTAACGTATTTTATTTTGTTTAAAATATCCAAAATTAACTTCTGCATCTTACCCATGACTGTAAATGTTAGGCCTCACCTAAGGAAAATTCTATACACTAAACACAATGGTGCCCTTATATTTATGATCCATGAAACCATTTAAAGGTTATTACACTTTTTTCAGAAAACCTATCACACCCACTATTTAAAAGTTTAATTTATTTCAAACATTAATTCGGGGTGCCCTGGGCCTCAGAATCTCAGGTCGTCATAACATCTGGTATTGAGATAATTCCCTATAATATTTAAAAATAATACACAAAAAATAAGAGACATTAAATTCTCCCCAAATTATGTATTTAAGTCCCCAAAAATCCAAAACAAAAGGGTAATCAAACAGATATGAGTACTCGGCAAGAATCTGAGCCCTCCGCCCCCATGCGATGTCCTAAAGATTCATGTGCTACCACCAGACACGCACTAAAAGAATCACTCTCCCATAACATATCCTCTCATACTGATCCTTTATCTCCACTGGGTACTCTGTGGAGGTCACTCAATCCTCAATGTCTAGCTCTCCCTTGTCGATAATGTGTGATAGAACATTCATGTACCTCATTAGCTGCGACATGTTGAAGACATAATGTACTCAGTAAAACTATGGTGGTAGAGCAAGGAAGTACACCACCATTCCATCTCTGCGTAGTATCTGGAAAGGTCCAATGAACTTCATAGTCATATTTCCACCCCATCCAAATCTGTGCAACCCACATCTAGGTGAGACTCGAAGGAAGACATTATCTCTCTACCCAAACATCAGAGGTCTCCTCCGTCTGTCATAATAAAATTTATTCAATCTATATGCAGTTTTCATGTACTACTAGATGATCTTAACCTTATCAGTAGTATCTCTCACCAACTTCAGTTTCATAAGGGCTGACTCACTTGAGTCGGTCTAAAAAAATAGTGATGGGTAGGGTTTCCCATATAAATCCTCGAACAGTTCCATACCGATGGTGGAGTTGTAGCTATTGTTGTATGATAGATCCACCAATTGAAGTTGTTCCTCCCAACCATGACCAATTTTTATGATACATGCCTGTAACATATCCTCTAGAACATTAATGGTTCTATCCATATGACAATCTTTCAGGGGATGAAATTTTGTGCTCAAGCGTTGCTGAGTCCCAAAACCCTTCTGCAATCCCTTCCACAACGGGGATGTGAAATGAGCATCACAATCCGAAACTATCGTCGAGGTGAATCCATGAAGCTAAACTTTTTCCTACATGTAGAGGAATATAAAGCTCTATACTGATATCGGATCCATGATAACATGGAAGGGGACCGACATGGTGAGTCATTCAATGATCACCCTGATGGAATTGTGTCCTCTAGATGTTCGTGATAATCCTGTCATGAAGTACATAAATATCCCATCCCACTTCCACTCTGGAACTTCTAAAGGGAGAGCTAATCCTACTGGAACCTAGTACTCAGCCTTCACCTACTGGCACATAAGTCATTGAGAAATGAACTCTTCCACTTCCTTCTTTATTCCTATCTACTAAAACTAATGTCAGAGTTCCTGGTTCATTTTTTTCACTCCTGGATGTACCTCCAAGGGGATGTTTGAAACACCCTCAGAACCTCCTCCCATAATATAATAGGTACAAAATTGCATCCTATGAAAAGGATGATGTGATCCCAACCATGTGAATAACGATAAGGATCTTGTCATGTGGATTACTGATCATGTAAAGCTCCACAGTTGAAATCCACTAGCTGTGCCTCCCTGACTCACTATAAGAGTGGCAGGGAGAAAATCATTGATTAAAGAAAAGATGCATCATATCCATCCACATAGGATATATTTATCGAGGCCAACTTGTATTACCACTCGCTCAGAAGATACAACCACGATATGTGACTGAGATAATCAGTCACAATGTTCCACTTCCTAGGAGTATAGAAAAGTTCAAAGTCATAACCCTGGAGGAACTCCAGCCATAACCTCTTCCTCAAATTTAGATCCTTATATGAGAAGATGCAATCGAGAATATTTTGATCAGAATAGATGATAAACCACTCACCTATCAAGTAGTGTCACCACATAAACAACAAAAGACTACTACTTGTAACTCAAGATCAGGGGTGATATAGTTTTTCTCATGCAGCCTTAGCTGATGAAAACCATAAGCAATCACTGTCTGTCTCTGAATTAGAACATAGCCAATCCCAGTTCCTGATGTGTCACAAAAAACAAAATTCTAACACACCCCTATTGAAATATCAATATTGATTCTCTTTTCAAACTATTCCTCAACTGTTGGAAATCCCAATCGAGCATATCTATCCACGTGAAAGATGAGCCTTCTGGGTCAAAGATGTCATCAAGGATAATATCTAAGAGAATTCATGAATGAATCTCTAATAATATACTTCCTTCCCAAGGAAGCTCCGCACCTCCATCATGATCCTAGGAGATCCCATGCTAACACCACCTTGACCATTGATGGGTCCACTACTACTCCATATACTGAGTTAACATGTCCCATAAAGGAAACCCCCTGAATCCAGAACTTAAACATCAAGAGATTCCCATAAAGAAGGTTCACTTAGTGTACGTCTAGAACTATCTGCAGGTGTCTCATGTGATCCTCCTCTGACACATAGTACACAAGGATATCATTGATGAATACTTCTACAATCTGGAGTAAGTATGGCTGGAAGATCCGGTTCATGAGTCCCTTGAATACTATGGGTGCTTTCTTCATGCCGAAAGGATTCAACATGTACTCTAACTGACCATAGAGACATATGAAATAAGTATTTCATATGTCCTCATCTTATACACACAACTGTAGACAACCCAAACGAAGTTCAACCTTCAAGAAGCACTATGCCCCTCTTAGATTATCAAATAGGTCATCGATCCTTGGTAGTGGATACTTGTATTTCACTGTTACTAGGTTTAGGTACTGGTAATCCACACAAAACCTCAAACCCCCATCTTTTTTCTTGGAAAACAAAATTGGGGCCATCTAGTGTGAAACATGAGGCCTTATGAAGCCCTTCCTCTGCAAATCCTCCAACTTCACCCTCATCTCACGAAGCTCTATGGGAGCCTTAAAATTTGATAATGAGGATATCAATGCCATATAAATGTGTAATTCGATGCAGAATTTGACCTCCAAGTGGGGAGGTAACCCTGGAACATCTTCTGGGAATAAATCCTAATATTCTAACACTACTACTGGGAATTAAAATCTCAAAACATTTACTAATCCAAGGGAAAGGATAACCAACTCATGGGTGGTCAGCTTCAACCTATTAATCAAGATCCCATACTATTATTCTTGGGTTTACTTTTCACCAACAATGGAAAACCATGTCCCATCACTGTAGACACTTTAAAACCTTCACCTAAAGCTTCCTATCTTTGTATGGTCCGAAGATAACCAATCCATACGGAGAATGACGTCGTAAGGCCTTGATGTTGCACCCATGTGGTTCCAACTGAAAATATCACATTCGAGGGTAAGATCACACTATCAGAAAAGATGTGTTAACATCGAGTCTCCTCCCTTAGGTGTCTCCAAGCATAAGGTACAAGTCAACAACTCTACCAAAATCTCATGGTTTTTCACAAGACATGAGGAGAGGAAATAATGACAGTCACATGTGTCTATAAGTATGATAGATAATATCAATAAAACACATACCATACCTTGGATCATCCATGGGTTACCTGGGTCATATTATTCTACCACATGTAGCTACCCACTCCCCTATCCCCCAGCACCCTAAGCCCAGTGCAGACCACCTAGGGGTGGGGGAAGTATGTCAAAACTTATGCCACCTCCTAAAACACTCCCTCCTCCTCTACCACTTCCTCTACCTGGTGGGTCTACCAGCTCCACATGTTGCCTCTGCCTTGGGGGTCTATCCACCTTCTCCCTATCAGAATCCTGAGGGGTTTGACTATCTCTAGATAGATTTCTTATATCATCACAGGAGTATCATTTTCTCTCCCTAGGCTAACTAGATCAATCCTAAGAGTCTCAAACAACAGACCACTTGTCCTAGGACCTCTTAGGACGTTTCCCACATCCTGATCACTATGCTTGACGTCAGCTCCCTACTACTGAGGTCTCCACACATGTCCACCTACTACTGGATACCACTGGTTGTCTCTGCTCATCCAAGAAGCTCTTGACCAATAAAGCTCGCTCGAGAAGCCCAAAATAAGTTAGAGTGCATAGAGGAAAGATACTTGATCGAATGTCCCATCGTAAACCTCTATCGATAGTTTGTGCCCTGAATTACGGATCCTTGATCATATCCATCAAGTATCTATCAAGTTCTGTGAACCTTGAGGAATATTCAGCCACATTCAAACTACCATACTCGAGATGAAGAATCTCTGTTATACACACTTCTCTCAACATAACTGGAGATAAAAATTACCTAAATAGTCACTTGAACTCCATCCATGAAAGAGTCACCTTATTGTGAATCTTTGTGGTCAAACTCCACCATTTCTATACCGAAACCTGAATAAGGGTCACTCATAGAATCACCATCTAGTCCGCTATTGTCCTCACTAGATGGAAGAATTATGTCACCACCTCAAGTAGTCCTCATCCCCCTGAGGGTTGGCCTCACCTCAGAACCTGAGGGATCTATGACTCTAAAACTCATGGAAGTGCTCAGCTTGTGCTCCTCGTCGGCTAGTACTCTAAGTACCACATGCTTCTCCACTAGTGGTGGTAAATCTAGTGCACCATCTGGTGGTAATGCCTATGGAACTTGCCCCTGAATCAAAGTGTCACCACTAAGGGTGTCATACTTTTGATCAAGATACTAAATCCTAGATGGTATGCACCATAGAGGCATCCTATAATGAAAATAGATGTACCATGGTCAAAGTTTATATCTATATTGTTGAAACAAAAGGCCATATAGACCAAAACCCAATCCTATACTATTCATGTACCATTCTTTTTTGGTTCCCCTCAATTAGGGTTCTCATGTACAGAGTTGAAATATAGTTTATCAGAGTCCTGGTGCATGCATACGTCGGCCTCTCTAACCACCACTAGTGTCCCTGGCCTGAAATACAAACTTTAAACACTTAAAACGGTTTTCCCAAACCAATTTTCATAGACACTTTTTCCTAAGGTAGATAGGACCACCTCCGATACAACTTTGTCACGACCCATCCCAGTGGGGCCTGCACTACAACTCCCCAAGCCTTCCTACAATAGGTCAGGGGGTGGTGACTAGCACCAAGTTAGCATATCACTAACATGAGAGTCATTTCTTAAGTACCTAAAAACACACACACATCTCCAAGACAAAAAATTTTGAAATGTAAATACCACTATGGAACAAAATGCATGCATACAACCAAACCCAACCAAAAAAATAAAATAGAATGTAAAGTGTAGAAATTTAACTGGGCCAGAATACAAGACCACCAAAAGATCGAGTCTACAAACTACAATGTCCAAACCGTAAACAAAAATTGTAATGGGACTATTGATCAATTATAGAGTAACACCTCAACTTGTAGGGAAGATCACAAATCTAGTTCTGGTGCTAGTCTGCCCTGGACTCTATCCAAATGCTGCTCATCTGCACATGACAGAACACATGTGGGAAAACACCTTGTAGGGCAGAGTATGAGAATAATCAGTAGAAGAAACTAGAAGGAAAATACAAAAAGTAAATGTACAATTAACTCTACACAATATATTTCTACAGAACATATAACAAGAGAAATATCCAAATATACTTGATACCAAAACCTGTACTGTAGAGTTATGTCACAATGACCCACATACCCATGCTAGGAATTGAGCTCAAAGATTTACATGAAGAACATTCCAAAAAAAATTAAATCTAAGAGTGTGATAGCTCTGATGACGTCTTTTCTAGAAGTACTATTCATCGGGAAGTGTTATGAGAGAGACAAATTTATTGATATACCTAAAGAGATAATAGGTACACTCACTCCTAGAGAACTCACTATTGAGTGGGGAAGGATCACGATATATAGATCAGGATCACTTTTAAGGCCTTGAAGTATACCAAAAATCCTATATATTTCACCTAATAAATAGAGGAACAACATCATATTGAATTAGTAATGAAAATACCTGACTCCACCTAGGGTCAATAATTGATAGATGATCTCAATATGGGCCTCTCGGAGGGAATTTTTCTATATCCAGAAAGTCTTGCAGAAGGGATCGTACTTCAGGTGATGGAAACGACACCTGTCCTTCAGGGGATTAAGAAAAAGGGGGCACTAACCAAGAAGAAAAATGTACTAGATATGATGGATAAGGAGATCAATCCATGTACAATAAAGTGCATGGAATGTAGAAGGGTCACACACCATGTCCTCTGACCCTAGGTAATGCATGTGTACACTAACTCGTGTTGAACAGGGCATGCTATGTAGGAAGGAATATACATAGTTTTTAAGTGTGTTACATGCCATTTCCTACTAAACTGGATCTGCTCTGTGTATGCTAGCCATCTTCCCATACACAACCTCAATTTGTGTCTGCTGACCCATGTACTGATACACAGGGTAACATGCGTAACTGGCCTAGTCTAGCCATGTGGTGGAGTACATACCATATACTCCACCCTGTGTCCGTGTATCATCTCAGATACACTCCGAGTCCCACATCCAGACCCACATGACTTGTGACAGGGGGCCACATATCATGCCATCAATTTATGTAATTCAGAACCCTATATTCCACTGATATGGCGCCATACACCATGTTCTTTGGAGAACACACAATGTTCCTTGTGATTTTTCAAAATCATAGTTATTCACCAGTACACATCGAGTGATCCTCCAATCATCGATCCAGCAGTTTGTTCACCACTAAATTGGATATATAGAGTCTTAAAACTATGCTAACACTGAATCAGAACATTTTAGGGGTTTTATCAAACCCAAAAACCTATTATGATTATTCACACGAAGAACGCTTGTGGGAAGATTTCGCCCTAACCATGTCGATTCTTCCACCACTGTCATTGTCAAACCTCTAGTTTGTATTCAAAAATCCAGACCATTGATTTGGGATCATTAAATTTTGAGATAGATGCACAATGATTCATTGTTAATAAATTCATGAAGAATGATAAGAACACACAAGGAAAAGGGGTGAATAAATTTACATAACAAATCAAGGAATCAACCTCTACCATTGTTCATTATTGTGCTGATCCATTCCCATTATAAGGATCGAGTAGAATGAAACAAAAATGAAATCAATTATCCAAAATAAAACTCAATAATTAGACCCTCCTGCAAGAATGAACAATCTATTGGTCAAAATGTTTGGGGGTTGATCCATGTTCTTCATTTAAACCCCTGAATGAGGAAAAACACAATAGAAAAAAACCTACCTTGATCGTCTAAGAAGGGTGAATTTTTTTCAATCGTCATTAAGATTCGATCTTACTACACAATGATCCACACATTGTTGTTTGTTGTCACTCGTCAATAGTTCCCCAAGTGTAGATTCTATCTAATGTTCTGTAGGATTCCTTGGATGTTTCAAGGATTATGATCCCAACCCTAGGCTTTTTCTAATTTTAAAATAAGAAAAGGCATCAATTCATCGTTAAAACATTTAAAATAAAATAAATTATTACTATTTTTAATTTCCTTTAAAATTTCCAACAAATAACTTCTACAACCCACCCACTTCATTCAATTTTAGGAATATCCTAAGATAAAACCACTATAATGAATGAAACATTCCTTTGGATTTCTGAACTGGTCACCTGTTTAAAAGTTATTCCATTTTTTAGAAAAATTACTCATGCATGGTTTTTCATAGCCTAATTTATTTCAAACATTTATTCCGGTCACCCTGGGCCTTAGAATCACACATCTTCACAAATTATGGTCTTGAAATAAAAACATATAATATTTAAAAATAATAAATAGAAAAATATGATACATTACACCATTCTTATAATTTTTAAGAAAAATACTTATTCTATGATTTTTTATTAAAAATCACTCACTGATTGGATGTGGATTTCATAAGTTATGAAAATTTTATCACAGCATTATTCCTATGTTATTATCACCCATGATCATTGATTAATATATCTTATTTTTACCCTTATTTGTCATTTGATCTCACACTTTCTAATGTTTCCTTTCCCTAGGTTATAAATAATTGTTTTAATTAGTTTTCTGTCTTTGAAGTGGACTATATGAAAAGAAAAGTTTTATAAACTTTGATGACCTTTCATGAAATAAGATTATTGTGAATTTAGTACCCAAATAAAATAAACCTTTATAGTTATATTATGTGTATTGTTCTAATATTCATTGAATGTTCTTATAAAATGGTTGAATATTTATGTACGTAATTCTTGTGTTAAATCATTTGGTATTAAAAAGAATTTAATTATTCACAGAGATTAGGTTATGAATAATATGTTTATAGAACTAAAAAACAACCATAGATAAATTTATTTGTTATTGATTAGACAAAAAACTATCAATAGTGGATAAGAAGGTTTCAAAATTTAGGACTTATTGTGAATTATTTTTCAGACTATATCATTTATCACTTGGATTACTGTAGATCAATGCTTATTTTATAACTAATTTTTTTTTTGAAAATGATTAGAACCTAGAGGAATAACGTTAACAAAAAGTTTGGTAGAAAATGGAGTCATTTTACAATTGATTAATGTAAAAACAATGGACATGGAATGTAAAATAAAATTGATATAGATCCAAAAATAACTCAATACACAATCCATGCTGAGCTTTCAAATGATTATAAGATGAACCAATGCACCAACATCCAACTTTTTTACTGGTTCCTCTAATACACTAGTGTCTAATTAATGGATCAATACCAATAAAATTATATTTTCCATTCTATCGTTCTTTTAGAACGAAAAATTCATCCTTGATGTTTATTAGTTTGAAGTAATAGATAATCAATAATAGGACCTTATTGAAAATACATGGAAAGAGAACTAAATTTACTCCATTAAATTGATTTATTTCAAGAGTTTATTCTCATAAAATTCATTCCTAGAACTCTTTTTAGGAAAATTTAAATGAAATTTTTTGATCTTAATAATAAGGAAAATGAATCTATAAGTAAATTTGAGAAAAAATTTATAATAATTTAATTTTACTGTTCTAGTTATATCATCAACCATAATAGAAAATTTGACTAATTATTTGATGGATTTAAAACAAGTGTCTAAAATTTCATCTCCATAAGAGACCTTAAAAGCCATGAAGAAATATTTTTATGTGATATCAAGGTTGAAATAGAGGGTAGAGATCACCATAATTTTCATTTTTCTGATAGGAATAGAAAGAAAATTTTTGAGGAATTGTTAATGGAGATACAACAAATATTCCATTATGCTAAAAGTGTGGAAAGAATCATGTGAGAATTATCTCCAAGGGACTGGTAAATGTTTCATGTTTGTAAATAACATCCATCGATCAAGTGAATGCTGAATATTTTTAAAGTAGTTACCAATGAGTTGAATTTTGTAAAAAAAAATACCAGTTCAATGCACTGAACACACTCTAATAGTGTAACTACTTGGAGTATGGGAGTTGTTGTAACATGTACCCAAATCAGGGGTTCAATGATGAAAATTGGGATAAATAACCTATTTTGAAAAGAGATAAAGGGAATTTTTATGAGACCAAAACCATCAAAGTGGGTCATGAGAGTAAATTGGTTAAAGGTACATTTATCAACCAATCACAAAAATACAACTATCTTATTTTTGTCTAGTTCTACTCACTATTTAATCTCTAATTAATTTTCTATGGGTATGATATCACCCCCATGAATTATTAGATATTTAATTATTGGTGAATAACACTAATGGTATCATGGATACATATCAAGTCTATAGATACTATCAAATATATGATTAATATAATGTGTTTCCAGAAAATCATTTGATTCTCCCTGTAGTGGAATTTGATATTATTTTGAGAATGGATTGACTCTCTCTATATAGATCCCTTATCAAATGTTGAGGAATGAAAGCCACATCTGATTTTATAAATTATCTAATGATTTTGTATAGGTGTGGGGATAAATATGAACATCTAAATGAAATTACTTCCATTTTATGAGTCATATTTTCTATTAGAAATGGTTATTTATCACAAATGGTTAGAGAGAAAATAACATTGATGATATTGTTATTTTGTGAGAATATGTTGATGAATTTCATAATTATTTTCCTTGTGATTCAGTGATTCATGAATAGTAGTTATCAATTGAAATCATACATGGTGGTAACTACATTTGAATGACTCCTTAAAGAATGATCCTGACTGAGTTACGTGAATTGAAGAAGAAACCCCAGGAGAATCATGATAATGGATTCATTCAGACAAGTGCAACAACATGGGATGAACCTATTATTTTTATTAAGAATACAAAATGGGTTAATGCATATTCATAATTATTACAAAGATCATGAAAATGATACTATGAAACATATGTATCCTCTACCCTATATTGATGATTTGGTCAATATAATATGAGGAGATCAATAATTTTCAAATATTGAACTCCGATATGGATATCATCATTTGATGGTACAAAAGGAGGAATTATCCAAGACAACATTCTATATTATTTAAGGACGCAATGAATTTATATTGATTCCATTTTGACATAAAAATTTGCTTACTATCTTAATGTATATAATGAATAGTGTTTTTAGTGATTACATAGATTAGTTTGTGTTAGTATTTACAGATTATATTATTCTATATCCTATGTGAAATGAAAAGTAAGAAGATCTGTAACGACCCTAACTTTCATTAATGGAAATTCCATTTGATCTAATTATATATCTTATTATGGTTATATTAAATTTGAAAGTCATTGGTTTTATGTTTCTGGATTTTAAAATATCATTATAAATTGTAACCGTTTCTAATATTTCCATTGAACAGTGATCACAAGATTAGTATAAATATATGGCTTTAATGAATACAATTTACTTAGATAAAGGAAGTGATAACCTCATCCAGTATACTTTCCCCATACGAAGCCCATTTTTTGGAGCTTGAAAAGGAGGTGGTGTCTTTTGGTTTTGCTCTCAACCAATCCAAAACCGAGCTTTAACACATTAATCTTGAGCGGAACCGACTACGGGAGAAGTGGAAGTAAATAGAGATTACCACCCAAGTGATGTTATCTGAGCCACCCCAAGAGTCTATCACCATCGCAATCCTTACCCTTCAGTCATATGTGGGTGTTATAAGGGGTCATGTATAAAGACCCTATAACTATGACTATGTAAATTATTTTTGTATAAAGAATGTGAATTCATTTTTTTATTGTTACTTTGTATATAGTTTTTAAAGCACAAATAGTATTTATAGTTCATATTCAACTAAGAGATATATTTGGATGAATTAATGGATTTTTGAATTAAATAATAGTTTAATAAGTTATTAATATTATTATTATGAATTTACTTTTACTAAATATCATATAATTTTATGAATGCAATTGTAATTTTTATTAAGGCCTGAAAGCTATTTTTGTTAAAACTGATAAATTTTCGATAAATGTCAGTTTTTATTTTAAAAGTAAAAAATCAAATATTTAAAAAATTATTTAGATAAAATGAATATTATTTTTGGATTCAGGATGTCGAAATTATCCAATAGTGAATTTTTCATAATTTTCTGAGACTGTCGAGTTTTTGGGTAAAAATTAAATACAGTTAAAATATATAATGTGCTTTATGACATCATAATGACCCAAATTTGATGTAATAAAATACTATAAACATTCTGTTATGCCAATATATGGTTTATAATTAAAATAATGTTATTTTATATTTGTTTTATTTATTTTAAAAAGCTTTAGTGGACCCTCCAAGACTGATAATACATTTTGTCTTTTTAAATTGTTTTCCTTGAGAGTGTAACTCACCTCCACATAAGAAACCCAGTTATATTAAGAATTTAGGCCATTGGACTTATAAAATATTTTTTTCCACTCCCCTTTTTCAAAAACCATTGGAAAAAACAATGGGATAGTTTGGGATTTTGATTAGTTTAATGTGAGGTGTCCCAAACCTAAATAATAAAGAATTCCCTCTCCTTTTCTATATAAACCCACCCATGCTCCCACTTCCTCTTCACTCAAAGCCTTTGGATCTAGAACTAAACCTACCATCCTCTCTCTAGAATCCTCCCTGGGTTCCCCAAGCTTCCAAGAATCCACTCTCAAGCCTCTCCCAGTCCTTTGGGATCACACTTCCAAGTAAGGTATCCTTACATTCCTCTCCTTTCAAATTCAAGCATCTTATTTGAAAGTAGTTATTTTAATTTCTAATGGATATAATTTAATTCCTTTATAATAATTATATTAGTTTCCATGTGATGTTATTTTAATGATTAATTATTTTTCCTTCCTTGTTTTTACCCTTACCTAAGCCGTTACTATGCCGAATTTCCGTAAGGGATTCATAATTTTCTCTTTTTATCCATGTTTCGTAATATTGATATGCCCTTTTTTTCAATTATAAATATTGGGGTATTATTTATTGCCTCACCCATACTTACCTATTTATTTTTTGATGATGATATCCCCCTTTATCTCTCATTAAATTCCTCCCATGTACACCCGTTACTATGCTAAAATTCCGAAAGAAATTTCTCTCTCCTCATTTATATTAAAGAAATTATTTTGTATCATGAATATAAATTAAATTATAATTGTTGGGAAATGTATATATATGGCCCCATTACATTCCATTTAATGTAAATATTATGAGACACCCTCTTTCTCTCATCAAACTTTTTTATGAATTCTTAGGTCACACCGTTATACTGCCGAAATTACACCATGTTTTTCCAAGCCAATGTCATTGTGTAGTGAGTACCATGCCCATTTCTCTATCAAGGGTATTAAAAATTATGAACATTTACTTATTTATTATAGATATTAATGTACTAATTTATCATTCCATTATCGTGCAATAAATTATTATGTTTAATGATTCCATATTTTATGATCCATGTGGCACACTTATGCATGAAATGAAATGTTTAATAAGGTTGCAACTTGAAAACGCTCCAATGCATTGGTTAAAGTATAGTATCATGATACATCTTGTGAAATGGGTTTTGAGTCATTCTAATTCATCTGAAATTAGTTTTTACTTGTGCTTAATGTGAAATGAGGGTTTACTCAGGCTCTATGTGCATTGAGCCTTGGCTCATGCTAATTCCATGTTAAGTGTTGTTGCCACATTTCCATGTTATGATTATCATGATTTATCATGATTTTATGTTTATTTTTCTCTTGTTACCCATTGATATTCATGTTTACTAACATTTATTGTATTCCTCATGTTATTCCATGTTTATTCCGTTACTGGGCTTTATAACTTACCCTTTTCTTATGCATGTCCTCAGGTTATCAGATGCAATGCTAAGTACGAGGGAATGTAGTGGACATGTAAAGGATGTTTTAAATAAAGATGTTGTATTCCATATTTTAATTTGTAATTTAATTATCTTAATCCCCAAAGACACTAGAACTCTCGATCTTATATGTTGTATCAAGTGTAGTTTATGTAATAAATCAGGTTTAAGTGTGTAATAAAGAGAAGGGTTGTTATAAGATCATTATAGATTGTGTTGAAGTTATTGGAGAATGAGAATATATATGATTAATTTTCTAAATTTGAATTATAGATAAATAATTTATCATTATTGGGTCACATAATTATAAGAGAGGTTATATAGTTTTATCTCACAATGATGAAAGTTGTTGAAAATTGTACAAGACAGACCATAGTGACTAATTTCTATAGTTTTGTTGGGATGGATGGATATTATTTATTATTTTTGAGGTATTTATTATGGATATATAATCCAATAAAGAAGTTGTAAAATAAGAAAGTCAATTTCTATTAAATAAATGAATATGAGAAAAAATTCAATGGGCATAAATTCAAGTTGGTCAATGCATCTATACTCACAATACCCTATAGTGGATAAGTGATTTTGGTCTACACTGTAGTATTAAAGAATGTATTGGAATGTTCTCTCATAAACAATTATGTGGTGAAAGATTATGCCACATGAAAATTCAATATTTATGAGTAAAGTTACCTGAATCATGAATTATTGTTGGCCACTATAATTTTTATATTAAAAATATGGAAGAATTATCTTTATCATTAAAGATGTTACATATATACTAATAATAACATCTGGATTTATATAATAAAAAGGGGGTGAATATAAGATAAAGGGGATAGTTATATATAATTAAATATTATGACTTCTTAAAACATTACCACCCTATAAAGGATAACATGTTGGGTGATGCCTTATATTGTACATACAATGCTTGTTTTTACTTGATGTGTATTGAAAGAGATCTAATAATTATGTATTTGTAGAAGATGGATTTTGAAATAACAATTAAAGGTAAAATATCATATCTTTATCAGATATATATTCAACCATCCATCCATGTGGGGATTGGAGAGTCATAGAAGGAAGAAATGGGAAAAAAAATAAGTTGGGGAATGTTTCTATGTTAAAAAATTATTATAATATAATGATAATTTTCATGAATTGAGAATGTGTCCCATAAATACTAGAATTAAAGAGGACTCTATTGGATGAATCTCATAATTTATCCTTATCTACTCATACTAGATGTATCAACATGTATTGAACTTTGAATGAGTATATATAGTGTGAAAACAAGAGAATATATATTATAGAGAATGAATCTGAATTATTGTTATGTTAGAAGTTAAGGATGATAGATATAATTATAAGGGATTGTTATAAAAATTACCTATACTAAAATTGATGTGGGAAAAATAAACATAATTTTTCTTGGACTCTCTAAAAATTATGAAGGATATCATTCCATTTGGGTTGTATTCAATCACTAAATAAAGTTGAAAAATTTCACCCTATTGATATAATTTTCTATATTGACTATATTTCAAAGATATACATTAAGAAAATTATAAGGTTTCCTGAAGTACTATATAATATTCTATTTGATTTCAATCTATGTTTTACATTAATATTATAGAGAATTGTTTAGGATCCCCTCCCCATAGAAGTACCCATCCTCAAATTCTAAGGAGGGAAGGTAAATAATGACACCTGAATCCTATATTCAATAGGCCATAGTTTTATAACTAACACTATGGGTATATGATAAATGTATATGGGAGGAATTACAAACTAATAAGAAAATGAGGAACGAGAGGTAGGATGGAAACAACAAAAAACTCCTACTCACAATAAAATTAAATAAATAACCAAATACAAGAATGTATATTCATATAACAAGAAAAAATTAATGGTAAACAACACTTACCCAAATAAAAATATTTGATAGTGAAATTAAATAAAAAACTATGGAAAACACCATGGGCTATTAATTTCCTTCTATATCACAAACCAACTCTTATAGACCTAGAAAACAATTTATATTGACATAGGGTGAGCGTCATAGGAATAATTTGTTGGATCTTCCTCAAAGCCTTTCATTAAAATGATAAATGAAGTGTAATAAAGCCCAGTGAATAAACAAGTGAGACTAGCCCCTAATCTAAATAGTTATGTTATGTTCCCATCATCACCATAGTTCCCTCACCATGTATCCTCTTCAAGTAATAATATAATATCCAACATAATTTAAAATGATGGTACGTCACGACCACTTACCCACTGGTTCTCTACTCCACCCCAACATCACACGTCCTTATCCATCTCTCTCCAAATAAGACACATAAATCAAAGGAAACCTTATAATAACCAAAACCTCATGAATCACATAATTTCATCATTAATATTAACTTCTCATAGTTTTAACCAATTATTTTTTGAGATTGACTAGTTTCACCCATATTTACCTACGTTTTTAGTGTTAAGAGATCACTTGTAGTATAACTTGGGTTGTAAAATCCTCATAGACATAAGATGAAACCTAAAAACATGTTCATTCTATGGACTGTTTTTTTCAATGATGTGGATAACTTTTTCTTTCTTTTATATGGGTTTAAATGAGCACTAAGTTATCTATGTGAATTCGTATTATGAGAAAATGATTTGATCCTAGGTTATTTATTGGGGTGGATGGGATGAATTAATTTTTAGACTATATCAATTTATTAAATTTATGAAGGGTTCATTCATTAAAATAAAAATACCATCATTACTTATTAGTTTATGACATACTGACCTTAATAATAGTCACCTATAAACTTGGTGGATCATATTTACGATCACTATATGAGATTGTCAATATAAAAAAGTTATTAGTTATTAAAAAGTGATAAATAATATACAATATGTCTAATTGCTACTCCCTTAGTTAAACCCATAATAAGGTTATCCCATAAGTAATTATATGATCTCAATGGGAGTAGGATGTAGACTCAGGAGGGTAGAATTTATGAAGTGAAATGAAATGGAATAATGAATAGTCCTCCATTATTTATATGATTTCTCTCTTCTCTGTGTGAATAAATTCATATCTTTGTGGAGTTTTATCAATGTGTTAACAAAAAATTGAGAAAAATAATATGATTTATGAAGAAGATATTGTTATTTGAGAATCATATAATTGAAAGAATAACATTATAAGGACAAAGCGGTAGAATAACATTAACATGAAACAAAACATTATCCATCCTTAACCGCTTAACCACTACTGCCTTAAATAGTAATTTCAAGAGTCTTGGGTTTCTCCCCCAATAGTTAAATTCTTCCCAATTACTTTTGGTAGGCCTTGGTGGGTAGAACGTTTATTTAGAGAATAATTTTCCAACCATGACCCGAAATGGAAGTCAAATTGCATCCACCAAAAAAGGTGATTATATGAAATTATAGATGTCAGAATTAGGGTGGGAAATAGAAGAATAAAATTAATCACTTTATGTTCTCTATAATACTATATAATTTTTTTTCTAATTTGATTTTTGTGTCTCAAGATAGGATTCAAGTGGTGGGCTATTTTTCTGGTCCATAGAAAATGGCCCCGAATTACATCTTCAACATGGACTGCCTATAACTCCCTTTAAAACACAAGATTATCACTTTTTACTATTGGATGAAATGTTCCAAACAATTTCATATATCTTTAGTACAAATATTAGCATCTTGGGACATGGGTGTCGACCGCTATTGTAATTTTATAGGGTCGTTGTCTAGTTCACTTCACCTAGAATGTTCTTAGTTCATGGCCCACCTCAGTGGTCTTCCAATTGTAATATCCAAGTGATCCAAAAGGAAGAATTGTTAATTATAGCATTGGATAACAGAATATAAAATATTTAAATAAAATCAATAGATTTTTTGTTATTATATTATTAAAAATGAACCATGTAATAGTGAACTTTTATATGGAATTATAATAATAATGTGTAATAGGATTCAATTTGTAAAATGCACTAAAACTAGTTTTTTTGAATAATGAAGAACATATTATATATATATATATATTAACAATAAATATTAGACTATTTGAATGTCTTATAACACCCACAACATGAGTTTTTCTTGCCTAAAAAATATGTATTTGAAAAATATGGGATTATAATTCGCATTTCCAATAAAATTTTGTTACACATTACACACCAAAATAACTCATACCAAAAAATTATGAAACCCTTAAAAATCATTTAAAAAAAGATTAGTTTATAAGAAAATCCCAATCCCAAGACAATTTTTTTAAAATTCATCACAACATTTCATCTAATTTCAATTAAGCTTGATGATGTTTTGTGCATCCTAATAAACATGGAGGTTAATCTTTATTCAAGATGGAAGAGATTGAAGTTCTTTGTGGAAACAAATTTTAATATTAATATGAGTATTCTATTGTTTTTGTTTTTTTCACTTTTTCCAAGGTAATTGAAATTGAAATCAATCAAGTAAACCATTATAATGAGACTGTGCTGATGACTCCAAGGCTCAAAGACATTAGTGTACCAAGTGAAAGTCACATACTTAGACATCATCTCATGTTAACTCAAAGACATTATTGTAGTTTGTTTTTGTACACATAAGATTTTTATAGAAATTAATTAATCTCAAAAGCCTTTGAATTTTACACACCAACACAATTATAGAACAATGGAAACCCCTTGATGTTCCAAAAATTAAAATAAACAAAAATAAACGTTATTGAAAAATATATACCTGTTTGTTTTCAAACTCAAAATATTGAGAAAATATATAGGTAAAGGGTGGGTTTCCTAATAGAAATCACAATTTTTAACATATTTAGCCTTATATGGACCCTAAAACAATCAATTGTTTCTGGTTCATACGTTGTCTATGTTAACTCATCCTCTATTCCTTATTTATTTAATGATTAAATGAATGTGTTTAACCTATAACCATTGAATTTGAATAGAAGACCACTAGTGGGATCTTGTATCTCAATATTACCATGAGGGTACACATTATGAACTATGTGAGGACCTAAAAACATAGACATTAACCACCCTAGGTGTAAATGAATTTTGGAACAACACAAGAGAATGTAATTACCCTGTTCAATTTTTTGACATTCAGATTCCTAGACTGGTAGGCTTGAACGGAAGATTTATTTATCCTATAATTTTCATAAGCGTCTATACTATGTTCCTCCAGTTAATTGATATGTAATTTCCTCTTTTATTCGGCCAATGAAATGTGAAAGTGATTTTTTTTAAAATTTCCCAAAAGGCCTTATATTCATTTTCAATAATAAAATGGATGGATTTTCCCAAAATCAACCTATATGGTTATATTCATAGGAAGATTTTGAATGCAGTATGATATGCCATATGAGAATCCATGAGTTTCTATAACCAATATTTCATAGAGAGATTGATAGTTTTTTCATGAATTTTATTAATCTTTTTATCTTCCAACTCATCTTGACCATTGTTTTGAGGTTTATTGGTAGTGAAAAGTTTTTGAGGAACCACATAATTATACATGATCATTGAGAATGGGTGGTTATAAAAATAGGAGCCATGACCACTAATGATTTCCCTAGAAATTCCAAATCTAAGAAATATGATCTCTTTTAGGAATTAAGGAACATCTTTATGGACATTAGAGTTGGTGGGAATGAAAGATACCCATTTTGAGAAATAATAAACTAATAAGAGGATGTAGGTAAATTCTTTGGAGATTTATAGAGGCCCATGATATAAATTCCCCAACAATTAAAGATTTATATGACCAGAATGGGAGTAAGCATAATTTGAATCCTTTTGGTTATTGATCCTAAATGTTGACATTGATGACAACATTGCAATAATTTTTAGGAATCCTTAGTGAGGTTAAGAAAGTAGAAACCAATTTTTAGGACCTTTACAGTGTTTTTATTTATGGAGAAGTGGACTCCACATGCCTCTCTATGAAAAATATAGAATTTACTATTTTTCAGAATCGTTGACACATATCATAATGATCTGACCAGGACATGAATTGAAGGGGTATGGATCATAAAAAAACATAGTTTTTGAGATCATAAAAGAATTTTCTCTAATATAGGGTCACATGGAATTTGGGAATTTCACCTGTAACCAAATTATTTTCTTTGTCAACATACCATGAGAAATCACTGACAAGAATATTGGTTTCATTGAGAAAAAAGGAGACATAGAATGGAGATGTGAGTTTTATTTTAATTATATCATAGAGAGGTGATAAAATAAATAATTTTAAACACCATTTTTATCATTGATGGATAAATAAAACTTTTGAAGAAGACAGAGCCACCTAATCAATAGAGATTTGTCATATTGTTTTTGGAAAAAGGAATTATAGAAGTGAATGATCAGTGAATACAGTGATGGGGGATCCTAAGATATAATACCTGAATTTATCTAAGGAAAATAAAAATAAGTAACCCTTTATCAGTGGTGGTTTAGTTTATTTGTGAATCATTTAATTATTTAATTTTATATGAAATGAAATATGGAGTTCTCTCACAACATTTTCCTAAGACAACTCCTACACAGAAGTCACTCACATCACACATGAGTTCAAATTGAAGTTTCCAATTAGGATCTTTCATGATAAGTGGATTGATAAGAGATGACTTGAGTGTAGAAAATTATTCCTTACAGCTTTCTGTCAATATAAATAGAGTATCTATCCCCAATAGAGCCCAAAGATGTCATGAAATATAGATGAAATTCCCAGTGAACCTTCTATATAATCCAACATGTCCTATGAAGGACCATACACATTTGAAGATTTTTTTGAGAGGGGATGTGATAAATTAAATCAACCTTAGATTTATCAACATAAATCTATATACTAGAGACTAGATGACCAATAATAAGTCCTTAATTTACCATGAAAAGGATTTTTTCCAATTTTGGAGGAAATTTCTATCCTCCCATGTAGGCAATACGTTTTGAATATTCCGAAGGAATTTCTCAAATGTATCCCCAAAAATGGATATGTATTCCATAAATACCTCTAAACAATCTCCCACTATCTGATAAAAGATCCCCATAATGCACTAATTGAAGGTATAAGTGGCATTACATATCCCAAATGATATGAAACTTAATAAAAAATTTCCAAAAGGATAGGTGAATGTTGTTATTCCTTGATCTCCTAAGGATACTACAATTTGATTGAACCTAGATTATCCATCTAGGAAGTAGTAGAACTAAGGACCTACCACTCACTCAAGGACTTAATCAATGAAGGAAAATGGAAAATGGTCTTTCTTAGTGCATGAGATTAGATTTCTATAGTAAATTCAGACTCTCTATCCACTACTATCCCTTGTGGGGAGAAGATCACCATCATCATTGGTGACCACAATGACTTGATCTTTCTTTTCAAGAACATGATTTGGGATTACCCACTAACTCTCAGAAATGAGGTAGATGATACCCACTTTCAACAACTTAAGAATTTAAGTCATTACCACATAGATAATATTGGTATTGAATCTCTACTAATGTTGAAACTTTTTTTTGTATTATAGATCAATCCAATAGTACCAATGAGTCATATAATTCTAGGAATATCAAAAAGTATCCATCCAATTACTTTCTTATGATTCCTTTAAACATTAAAAATCATCTTATCATTGTTGGACTCAAGAGTGGAAGAAATGATAATTCTAAATGTTTGATTGTCCTATAATAATAGATACTTGAGTGATGAATTTTGGACCTCAAATTTTATATCATATTGTTTAACAATTTCAAATTAATGATGGGGCTTTGTATCAAACTTGAATACTTTTTCAAATTTCTTAATGCAATTGGTTCCCTGTGAAAATAATACTAAACCAGAAAATTGGCCATATCAGTGTCATGAATGGGTATAAAGTCCAAGTTTTTGATTTCACCAATGGTATCATTTATGGGTGATCCTGAAAAATTATCAATGGATTCATCTAAAAGAGAATCTTGATAATGAGACAAATTCACCTCATATAAACAGATGAAATAAATCTCATATTTACTTAAACACACTTCAAAAATTATTTGACGATTCTATAGTTTAGTATCAACACTACCTATCCAATTTAACTCATGGATCACTTTATGATCCTTAATTTGAATGTTTTCATTTTAGATATTATAAATGAGGCTCATGTATCCAAAGGTTATTGTCCTGTTCCCTTTCTTAAGTTGGATGAATGAGTTGATTTATATTAAGAAGGGATTACCAATGTTGATGGGGGTTTTTTCTCTAGGACCTATTCTTGGGTGATTTTCAAGGAAAATGAAGTTAAGAGGGTAAATAAAATTTTATACTTTCACAAAAACTTCCTTTAAGACCCCTTTTGGAACACAAACACTATGAGGAGCATGTTGAAAAGTGATAGATGTGGTATGAAGTTCCTCAATCATTAACTGACAATACATGACATATAGAATGTGGTTTACGGTATCTCCATGATCATAAATGGCTTGGAAAATTTGTTCTCTCCTTACTCAACATTGATGTACGGACATCCTGGATATTTAAAAATTGGAAAAATATCCCTTGAATTGTGGCACACACATTAACTACCAATAAGACCATATTCTTATGTTATAAATTCTTGTTGAAATTATATAGATAATTTAAGTACTTGGAGTAGTCTTGGATGGTTTTCATTGCATCATGAAGAATAATTTTCAACTTAAACTGAGAGAATATTTCCCTTAATGTTTATTATTTTATAGTTTATATTTTCTTCTCATACATTGGGGTAATGGAGAAGTTTGTTTTATTGTTTAGTGTGGTTGTGGTTCATTCACATTATCGTAGTATTTTTCAGAATATGAGGTTGTTTTCCTCATTTAAATGTGATGTTGAAGATTTTATGGATCTTGAATGGACTGTTCATGTTTTTCAATGGATGAAATAATTCATAAGAGTTAAAATACTTTTAATTGTTCATGAGGGGGTTTTGTTTAATTGAATTCTCCTGTTATGGATGATTATGGTACCACCTATGTAAAAATGAGTTACTTTCTTGTTTTAATGGTTTTTAATTCATGTGTATGTGATGAGTCTATAGAGTTCATTTTCTCCATTTGTTTTCATAACTGTTCATGGATTGGGAGAGGGAAAGAGTGGGTATGGGCTTGAATTGGTTGGTTTATCCAAGGAGGATATTTTTTTGTTTTATTGGTTGTTCAATTTGTTGTTATATGGTTTGTTGGTATTGGACATCAGGATGTTGGTATTGGAATTTTTTAGTTTGTAGTTGGTTTTGGTTCTGAAAATATTGTAGAGGTTAGGGGTTTAGTCATTCTGTATGACTTTGTTATTAGATAGGTTATTGGTTATCTTTCCAATGGAATATTGGATTTTAATTATTCCTTGGATTTAATGTGTTTTGGTAATGTGGGTTTTCAATGTTCAAGGAGTTGACCTCTATTTGTGGTCCTCCTAAAACAACATTCTTAATGGAAGGGATGGTTGGAGTGTTTTTTGTATTATGGTCATTTTTTTCACAAAATGTTCAAAGAGGATCTATATATTGGATTTCTTGGACCTTCCTAAGATCGATCTCCTTGATCTTCTTAGTGAGCGAAGAAATTTTTTTCCAATGTATTTTCTCTTCACTATGGGTGTGAATTCCATGAGATTTTTGTGGCTTCTAATTGTAAGGTGATGATACCATTGTTTCATTTTTTCGACCAAACCTTCTAGATGCTCATAAGAATCATTTGGGGATTGGTTTTTTAAGGTTACTTTAAAAATCATGTACATGAATTGTTTGTTTTATAGACCCAACACTACATATAAAATGTAAACATTTTATGGGATTGAAAATCCATTTTTAGGTACCATTTTGATTGTGTGTTTGATCCTTTCCCATGATTCAAAAAATTAATCCCCTTATTTTTTAAAAAAAATCGGGATTCTCTTTTTTGGTGAAATTATTTTGTGATGGGGGAAGTATTTTTTGTAGAATTATCTTTTTAATTGGTCTCATGTGTGGATGGAGGAATGTATCAAATTTTTTTAACAAATTACTTGCTTTATCCATCAATGAAAAATTAAAGAGCCTCATATTAGTTACCTCAACATAATTGGGTGGGAAAATGGTGTCAATAATTTCATTTAACTCTTTGACATGAAGGTATGACATTTCCATCTCCATCCCGTGGAAGGATGGAAGGTGGTTTAGGAAATGAGGTTTGAATACATTCTTGGATTCTACTAGGGATGCATTCATACAGAAAGATGGGGAATTGATCTAGGAAGGTGGGATGTAGTCATTCATGGTTTGATTGATAACATTAGCCATGATTTGGACTACCTTATTTTTATTTCCTTTTGGGTTTCATCTCAGGTTTATGAGTTTGTTTCATTGATGAACATCCATTGAAATGGGATCAATTTTTGAATCTATAGTAATTTTAATATTATGATATAATAGAAATAGTTCCCTTAGTGTGATTGAATCTCCAATGTCAGGACTATCCACCCTATAAATTTTGGTTGATTGGTCATAGATATAGGTGAAAAATCACAACGAAAAGTGAAAAAAAGAAATGGAAAATGATAAGGGAAGTTGAGGTGAAAAATATTAATGGGGTAAAATAAAATGAGTGTTTATATGACTTACTAGGCTCCTCCTCAATAGTTCCAAAATTTGTTTTCTCTTAAATTTACCCATGTTTTTTGGGTTACAAGGGGGCATGCAGTGTAGCTTGGGTTGTAGAATCCTTTGAGACCTAAGAAGAAACTTAAAACACGTGAATTATATGTATCTCTTTTCTATGAAGTGGAAAAATTTGGGTTGATTTTATTTAGGTTCAAATGAGCACTAAGAGATCTATCATAATTTAGATTATGATAAAATGTGTTTATCCTATGTTATCGCTTGGGGTGGATTGGATTAATTCCTTTTTAGACGATTTGAATTTATTAAATTTGAGATGGGATCATTCAAAAAAATAAAAATAACATCATAAATTAATCTTTTAATTACTAAAAACCATAATAATAATCACCTATACACTTGTAAAATCATATTTTGGATCACTCAAATATAACGGTTCATATTATCACTTCAAGTGTGTGGCCTTAAATTTCAATAAGGATAAATATGTTTTAAGATCTTAAAATGTGATTATCAGTTAAAAGAAGTTATCAAACATTAAATAGTAAGAAATTACAACCAATACTAACCCTTTATACTAACTTGGATCAACCCATAAGAGGATTATCTATTCATTGATTCTATGATCTCAACTGAAGATAGAAGTAAACTCATGAGGGTGGAATTAAGGAAGTGAAAAGCAACGTAATAATGAAAACATCACCATTAATTGATGGATTTATATATTTGAAGTGTGAATAAATTCAAAAAATGATGAGAAGATATAAATGTGTCAAAAAAATAAAATTATAATAGGAATAAATTTTATTAAGAATCCAATGTGTTTAGAGAATCATACAATGAAAGAGGAACATCACAAAGACAAAGTGGAAACATAAAATTACAATGAATCAATGAACCATCCATCCTTGAAACCTTCACCAAAACTTCCTTAAATATGATTTTCATTAGAACTGGGACATTCCCCAAAAAATTCAAGTCTCCACATTTTGTTATTGTAGGTTTAGATGGATGGAATGTTAATAGAGAGAATACCATTTCAACATTTACCTAAAAAGGCAACCAACTTGCATTAAAAAAACATAGTTTCTTAAATGACATTATAGATGGCCTAATTTGGGTGGTCCATAGTATAATAAAATGAATAACTAGATGTTACCTTACATAATAGGAAATTCTATCCCCATAGAATTATTTTTGTTTGTGATATTATTGAAATGGTGGGATGTATTTTGGGTTGCAGAATCTTGCCCAAAATTTCATCTTCAAATCAAGCTTCCTAAAACTCCCTTTAAAACTCTAAAATATCTATTTTAAATATTTAGATTAAATTTTATTCATTAGGTCTCTTATACAATGTTCATATATTATAATAATTGTGACTAGATTTCGTCCAATACAATAATTTCATTGTGCTACTATCAAGTTCAATTCACCGAGAATGTTTTTTGTTTAATTCCCACTTTGGTGGTCTTACAATAAGAATATAAAAGTGATAAAATTGGATGAATTAGTACTTATAGAATGGGATACTGAAAAATAAAATATAAAAAAATCAAGACCATTTGGTGTTCAAAAACTTAATTTTTAATAGTTCAATTTAAGAGGTAATTACAATCATAATGTGAAATAAGGTTTAATTTGTAAAATTTAACATAAATAGTGTTTATGAATAATGATGAAAAAGAAAATTATATATAATAAAAATTAATTTTATCCTATTTTAGTGGATAATCATTGAACATGTCCCATATGTTGTTTATTATACCCCATACTATCACATCCTATAGCAAACATTCCTATAATAGTCCTTATGCATTTAATCAAGAGATACATGTGTTTAAAATAAAGGACAGCCATTAAAAAACCTATTTAAGATGTACCCCCCTTGGATTCTAGTATGTAATAAAACTAGGAGAAGAGATCTAGGAAAGAGTAGTTAGTTATGTGTCCATTATTTACAAACCAATATTTTAGGGAAAACATCATCCATATACCAGTGGTGTTAGATGATATACTATTATGGTGAGTTTGCATATGAAATCAATTAAAATAGAAAAATATATAAAGCTCACAACCACACCATTATAAACTATCTAAAATTAAACTCAACAATTTTTATTGGCTCTTGAACACCCAACATCCAATGGTAAGGATTATATATCTTATGGGTGCACAAATATATCATGAGAATTCATTTAATTCATTCTATTACTAATTTTCATAATTACATTAATTAAAAGCTGATTTCTATGAACTCGAGAGTTATTCCCATATATTAAAACATCCCTCAAGATTTAACATCATTTCTTTATTCTTTAAACCACTAATCCCAAGGGTTAAAATTATTTAACCATACCATTATATAATACAAGGTATCGAAGACTCATCTTAAGATACCACAAACGATGAATAAACCTTGCAAAACTAGCTTCATCAAGTAGTGGGGAAAGGAATGAAATAACAAGAAACCTAGACATACAACCTTTAATGTAAATTAATTATCAAGAAATAATCCTTGTTTTTTGTACGACAACAGTGGGAAAGAAAAAATTCAATCTATTTCATCAATATTGATTCCATCTATGACACCACAATGCATATCTCAATCCATATATCCATCATATGAACACACTAATATAAAAATATTATGAATACATGCCTATTTGTCATGAACCATTATCTATACCATGCTCAAATAATGTCACATCATAAGGCTCATCATCATGATCAAACACACTAGGTAGTGAGGAGAAATAATTTTTAACATCAAAACAATGACCTAAAGCCAAGGAATCCATCCTTCATAAGAAAACAATATCTCTTGGCCCTAATAATTATAATGTTCAAAGATTCATTTGTTTACCATATAGAAAAACTAATTCATTTTTCACACGTTACAACCATATAAAACCTAATTCATTAGAGATTGATATATATTTGTAATTTAAATATGCACTGAGAAAAAATTTGATTTCCTTAAAATCATAAGGAAGAATAATCACCACTTATTCAGATCATTTATTATTAATCATAAAGAATTACTATCTGTACATTTTTAATCTAATTTCCAAGAAAAACTAACATGATAAACTGTATCATAAACAAAAATAACACACTCTCTAGAAAATCGTGAGGCAAACCATTAATATGACATAAGCACATACGATCATTACATCCTATAACGAATACTTTATTTAATTATGGATTTATTTTTATTATAGATAATTACACCAATAACCAATGAGAAAAATCATAAAAAAATTATAATTTAAAATAAAAAATGAGAAATATTAAATCCCAACTTCAATTATTTTAACATTCTTCGAATAAAGAAAAAACAACAACACAGATCCATGATCAACTATCCCAAAAGGAATCTAAAAACCTTCAAGGATGTCCAACTAAGAATACCCAAAAAATAATTAAACTAAATCCATGGTAATTAAGGATATCATGTTCCATATCATAAATTTTTTTTCAAGAGAAATAAATCCAAATAGAGATTAAACTGTATGAAAGAGTGGGAAAACTCACATCGAATCACCACATATTGATTTCTAGAACATGAGGGTTGAATATTATCCTAGTGGTATTTAAATACCTTAAAAAAACTCTATGTTATCTGGGGTTTGA
Organism: Viscum album; assembly: GCA_963277665.1. Taxonomy (NCBI): domain Eukaryota; kingdom Viridiplantae; phylum Streptophyta; class Magnoliopsida; order Santalales; family Viscaceae; genus Viscum; species Viscum album. The sequence continues at coordinate 1,325,416,620 of OY728127.1, read as the reverse complement.
GAGAAAAAGTGGGGTTAAATAAATTTTCAATGGGGGGTTAATAATTTATAGGTAATATGGTATTTTGAAGTCCATTACCCAAAACCTTAAACTATGGTTTAAAGCTTTTAACAATGGTAAAAAATATTACATAAGGCAATATTAAAAGACTCAACACTCTTAGACAAAGGAATTTTTGTGAAACCCATTGTGGTACACAATGACGATCATAAAATTTTAGGAAGAGGACCATGTCATTAGGTAACCCGCTACACCATCGAATTCCATTACCAAATGAGATGGCCACACTGTAACTCTTCTATATGGAATAATGACAAAAAAAGGAAGAAAAACTGAAAAATACACTCTCAATCCATTTAATTATAATTTTTATTCCATTCCATAGTTACATGGAATACACTGCGTAGTACAATCAGATATAGTAAAATCCTTCTTTGCATTAGAAATTTCAGCTCAAATACCCTCTTTCATCCTTCGAGCCTCATCTCGAAACCTCTAACACCTAAAAAACAAAAAGGATTGGGCTAAAAGGATGCATTAATTTACATTATATACCTATCAAAAAATTATCACCCATCATAATTTCTTGAAAATATGGATAAAATGGAAATAAAAATGGTCTCCTAAACAACCACCACATTAGATACCTCCCATGGATCTTGCCATCACATAAGAAAAACCACCTCACTAAGAGGATTAATGTACATAACTAAAAAAACAATTATATGAGCGATACATCTCCAAAATATTGTATGAACACAATGAAAGAATCAAGGAGGAGATAAAAATCTCAAAACAAATAAATTTCAACATCAACAAGAATCTTTCTAAAAGAAGGAATAACGAAAAATAGTTCATGATACAGATGGTGTATATGTGAATCATGTTCCAAGGTGATATCATTCACACCACCATGTCTCTATAGGTCAAAAATTAAGGGAATATAATACCCAAAAAACACATTATCCAGGAGATCTTAGATCTTCATGGGAAAATGATCGAAGGATGCATCACCAACAATGTTGAAATCTCCTGAATAAATGATGTTAGAATCATCATTGAGGTAGATATCAATTTGTGACACCTGAAAGAGATTATGAATATAACTTATATACATGGGACATTCTATGTAGTACACAATGAATCCAATATATGATAACACATACAAAGGCCCAAAAAATAGGGGACAAAGCCTACACCAACACCAAAACCACCTATACCTATGAAGTGAATCCTGAATTATGAACACATAATATCCATGATCGAACTTCATAGGTCTTCTAAAATGGTATTTAATACACACTTAATGATCATATACCACAATTACCCTCTCATGAATCACCTGAACCACCTATATCTTTCTTTTCAATAGTTCTAACCTATGTATTTCTATCTCTCTGAGCCCAGTCCAAAACAAAATAGAATAATAAGTTCTATCATACTAAGCTTAAAAAAAGGCCACAAGTAATAGTGGATTGAAAAATATTATTGTAGCTCAACCAAGGGAAGGAACCTCAGCTTCGAAGCTCCAAAATGAAGGATACAAGTGTGGAGAATGTCTCCAAAAGTCTATATAGGACAATATTTTTTACTATCCTTCTTCAAATTAAAAGAAGTGTGGAGGAATAATAATTAAAAAAAATCATGATGAAGGCATATCCACACTATAGATATAAAATGAAGATCACAGTCAAAAATGATATTCCTCGGGATTCATAGAAGTCTCATCACCTCCACAGATACTTCTTCAATAAAACCTCAACTAAGCATGGTTAGTTGATCACAAAAAAGTGGGATGATTTTATCAAATGATCCAATATCACCTAGGTAGAATCATAGTTTCCCTAATCTTTGGATAAAACATTGGTGTCACATTATACCCATACGTAAATAATTAAAGTATTTTATGGTTTAATTAATAAGTTACACATATTGTCTTATAAACCAATGACCCATAGGTTTTGGTTTCTTGAAAACATGATGCATATATATTATTTCGTAATGCTTATGAACATTTACCAACAACCATTATCTTATAGATGATATTTTATACATATCATATTACATAATCATCTTCCTAACTTTGGGAATGGAAACATAAGAAGGTGTGTGCTCAATTGATCAATAAAGAAAATATATCAACTATTTAAAATAGTTAGATCTAAAATATGATAGAAAATATGAATAATTTAGTAATATTAGATAAAAATACCATGAGATTATATGTAAAAAACATATATATCATTAACGGTCCATATATAAGTAAATACGAGCAATGAATGGCCATAAAAATTATTTCTTAGAATCATATAAAAAACAAGAAATCCGTACACAAGAAATAAGAATATCTATAGAACAAGTAATTTCACAATACTTTTTCTAATAGTTAGAATAAATAATATCTTTTATATGTAGTGGAATAAGTATAAAAATAGGAAATAATTTTGAAAAAATGCAAGTATGTCGACCCATTAATTTTGTGAACAAATAAAAGTATGTCCAATGATTAATTTTTTGAACAAATTTGAGTATTTTCACACATCATTGTGTCATGGGATATAGACACAACCAATTTATTAGAAGGTGATATAGAAGGTCAATAGTTTTCATCCATACATATGAGTGTGACTTAAAATCAAATCATGAATCTTATCACAAATAACCAATGGGGTGGAAAATGGGTTTCATAACTTTCCAATTTTTTTATCATATAAAATAATCAATTGATAATAAAAGAATGATCACCCCAAAAGAGGAATATATGAGGTGATTTATTAAACATTATTATTTTAGATAATAATCCTCTGAAAATGAAACAGAAATAATTAAAATGTTTTCTCAAATTTTTTTCCTTAATATCATTTTACAAAGCTTATTTTCTAGTCACATTATAAAAACACTATTTTTAAAATAATGCAAAATGTCATAAAAAAATTATTTTAAAACAAACTAAAATTACGGTTTTTAATGGAAATAAACCATATGTGAATAATTAAATGTAGAGGTGAATAATTTATGATTATTAAATGTAAAATCAATTAAAATATATGAAAATTCTTTTATCAAAAACCAACATCATTAAAAGGAAATAAAAGACTTGTTTTTTAAAATAAAGTATAATATATTTATAACTGGGGAAAAATAAAAATTGAGTTTATAATAGGGAAAGGTGAAAATTTTGGGGGAGATAAAATATGGATATGGGGGAATAATCCATTAAAAGAAATGAGAATTATTATCAAAATATTTCATTTTCACAGAAAATAGATTCATCAAGGGAGATGAATTTAGAGTGAAATAGGATTTACAAAAAATAGAAGGATGAAATATAACATAAAACTATCATATGTTAGATATTTTTTTAATTTAAATGGTTTTAGATAATTATAAGTGATTATGGTCCAAGGGAAGGATTTGTATCACAAAAATATTTTACCTTTACTCTTGTTAGTTGAATGCACTCTATCTTTTGGTATCAAAAAACTAAATATCTTAATCAATTATTTGATAACATTATTCCATTCTATAACCTTTTACAAATTTAGATTATAAATATTAAATACCTTTTTATTATTTCATTATCATTTATTTTAAAAACCAAGTGTTATAAAAAGTGATCATTTTATTATAGTTTTATAATTGTGGCTTTGTTCTTCATTATTCTACTAAATTTCATCATTTCATGATCATAATAGGTGCCCAAAATTTTATATAATTTTTTTTAAAATTTTAAATAAAAGTTTTAATGGTTTTGTTAATTTTTTTATATTGGTGAAGTTTAATGTGATCTCGTTTTAGTGATTTTAACGAATAACTGGTGATATATTAATAAAAAAATTAGGAATTAGTATTATGACTCTAAAATAATTTGATATATTTTAGTGAATTATTATTACATGTATTTACGAGAATATAAAAGTACATAATCATTCCTAACATAAACATTGAAACACCAATCATATTGGGGTAATAAAAATATAAACAAGAGTGTGTTATAATGGTTGAATGGGAAAGGGAAAAATATTATATAATTTTAATATAACCTTAGATGATTTAATAGGTCATAAGTATCATATATATTCATAAAACTAATTCTTATAACCATCCATGATAGGTGTTTATGAAATATGAATTCATTGTTTGTAGAGTTGATATTTTGAATGTACACATGATTAATGATCCCATTTATCAATGAATGGGATAAATTATGGTATGTGGAAAAAACCTAATTTAAAAATATTTTTTTGACATATAAAAACAATTTATCCCTAAAATACATCATTGATAGTATCCATTAGATATAGTGATCGACAAAAACTGCATCACGTCGTAGAGGAGGTAGTCTTCATGTTGACATGATTGTTGCTACTTTGTTCTCTTAGTGGATGGAAAAGACTAATATTTTTGTATAATTAAAATAAATTCATTTATGTATAATAATTATAATAATTGTTTTATATTAACAAGGATGTAAATGTATTTTGGAATGAGTAGAATAAAATGAATGACTAATATATTGTAATACCGGTGTTGGATGCTTGAGTTTTATTTTGTAAATGACCATAGATGTGAGGGACTTAAGCCCACTTATTATGACCAAAAGTATATGTAGGTGGGAGAGGGTTTCATGGGGAGAAAAAAGGAACCATTTAAATGTCTAATTCTATGTTTATTTTTTTACTTTAATAGGTGAAAGTTCTACCCTTTTATAAGAGAATGAAATGGCACATTAGCAATCACACATAATATATTAATAACTCCATGACACTATTCAAGGTTCAATATATTAAAAGTTTAAAAAGAGGGGTGTAAGAAAATATAATGTCAAATCCCATCAAATAAATTCCTTTTGAGATATTTAAGAATCAATTTAAATTTTCTTTTTTACTTTTTACCTTTTACTAAAATTAAAGTTTACCTTGAGATTTAATTTTTGGCCATAATAATTAACATTAGTGAAAATAATTAGGATTGGAACCTTTTACATAGTTTGAGAATTATATTTCAAATTTGATATCCATTTTAACACAAAAACATTCTAATGTGGTTAAAAGATAATTTAAAAAATGACACACTAAGTCACTTAAAAATATTTTTTTAGAAAAACTAATGTTTTTACTATTAAATTCATAGATAAGAAATAATATCTTATATAAAAATTGTAAAGAAATAAATTGATTTATTATAAAAAAAATAAAAGGTAAGACTATTTAAAAAAAGAAGAATCTAATTTCACCATCTAAACACTTAATTAGAGTAAAATGTCGAAATCATTTTTTTATTAAAGTAACATTTTAATTTATTTTTTAAAAATATTGGACAATGTTTTATAATTTCAGGGAATATTTTAAAATGAATAATGTTATTAATTAAATATATATTTTATTACTTAATTTTGTTTTAACTAAATAGGATTATATTATATAATTACATATCCATAAAAATTATATTTTTTCCAAACAATTTTTTTCTACTAACAAAAAGCCATTTCAAGATGGAAAATAAAAAAAATCATATTAAGTAATATTTTATCTGATTATTTTAAAAATGAATTTTATTTTATAAAATTTAAATTCAAAACCATTAAATTTATATTTTAAAATAATACAAATAATATTTTTTTTAAAATAACCATTCTCAATATTAACTATTTTAATTATTTTCGTTCTAAATAATTTATGTTTTATCAAATATTTGTTTATTATAGATTTAATAATAATTTTTTATTATTATGTCATGGTTTTTTATCATTAGGTGTAGTGGTTAATGAATTTTATCTAACATAACATCAGTTTTCCAAAGCCTAGAATTTAAGGTCTTTACATTCTATCCCCTAAAATAACGTAAATCACAAAATATTATAACTAAGAGGACAAAATAGAGGGTACTTTTCTATCATACCATCCCCAGGTTCCCAAATAGCTTCCTAAAACATATGATTCCTCCAAATAAATTTGACTATCTAAGTGTCTTTTTCAAAAATAACTTATCCCTTCAATCTAAAATTTCCACTAGTTTATCCTCATATAGGATATCACATTTTAGTTTTATGACTTCTAAATTCAATATATGTGATGGTTTTGGAATATAATTCCTAAAAATTGGTACATGGAGTACATCTTGTACTTAGGTCTGGTCAGGAGGTAGTTCTAATTGATAAGATATTACCCTAACGAATTCAGGGATCTCAAAGGTACAAATATATATATGGATTAAATTCCCTTTCTTCCAAAATCTCATATCCCAATTCCATAGAGATGTCTATAGAAATAAATTATCTCCAACATCAAATAGAAGATCCCATTGATAAATATCTATAAATATTTTCTTTCAAATTTATGGTTATTTTATATTCTATTGAATTGTTTGATCCTTTTATATAATTTCTTTGATGGGGTAAGGATATATTAGCTTCGTCTCTCAATATTTATCCCAATGTGTTAGAGTCTTGCATATCAACCCCCATAGAGACTCTTATGTTTCAATTAGAATACTAAAATTTAAAATATTTTTATATGATAAATATACCATGGGAATGAGTTGAACCAAATATCCATGGGATTCCATCAACCAAAATCTCAAAATATCCTCCAAAGTTTGGATGGCCCTCCTAAACTAACCATCTATCCACATGTGATAAGTAGTGATAATAATCTACTCAATATCCTATAATTAATGAATAATTTTCTATAATTTGAGGTAATCCATGGATATTGATGAAATAAAATGGTAATTTTACCCTATTCAGTCATGCCACACTTTTTTGTATATCTTGTAGAGTTTTTTAAGAGAGAAATATTCTTTAATGCTAAGAAAATGTGATGACTTTTTAAGGTGATTGACTATAATACAAATTGAATTATATACCTTATATTTTTTGTGGATTCCAAAAAAATAAAATATATATAAATGTTTTCCCATTTGAATTCCAGTATAGGTAATGGTTGGAATATATCGTTAGACATTTTTTGTTCATCCTTAACTTACTAGAATACCATGAATTGAGATGTTTAATCTATGATTTACATCTTCATTTTATCCCACTAGATGTTTTTTAGATCTATATACATATTTTATCTTCCTAAATTAATATAGAAGTATGTTTTATGATCATCATATAAAATTTACTTCTATTGTTCCAGTTTTTATAGGAAAAATATCTATGTTCCAAACCTTATAAATTTATATTTATCAAGATTGAACTCTAGAATACTAAATACCTTTTTCTGTACCTGTGCATCATCTTTCTGGGCTTAATTTATCCTTTCATGAATGGATAGTAGAACAAAAATTTGGGGAAGATAATATTTTTCTCATTCTCATATTATTTAATGATTCAACTATTTTAAATCCATGAATATTGGATGTTTTTAAATCCCTTTCATTATGTGGTAATGTATTGATAATTCGTAGTATGTGATAAGTTATAACCATATCCTTTGTCACATACTCATATCTTTTTGTGTTAATATATGCTTTAAGATGTTATTTTTATTGTAAATATCACAATTCCCACCATATATATTATGCTAATATATTTTCTATGTGATTAATACTCATACTAACTCGAGATCATTGGTTTGGTAGTTATGATGATGATTATTTAATTTTCATGATTCCTAGGAAATAACCTTATTTTTGTTCATAATAATGGATAAAAACCATTCAAATGTGAATCAATATATATCAAAATCACTTATACAGGCTAGGTTAGTGAACAAATATATGTATGAACAATATATTTTTAATCTCCCTGATGGTTCCCACATATTTTTTGTCTAGAGGAACTTATCCCACTTTTGTGTCAACTTTGTTTGTATATTAGATAATGATGATATGTTCAACTTGAAATTATTTTAGTATACAACTAATCAATGAAAAATTAAGATCTTAGTCACAGTGGTTGGTGTCACCCATTTGTTTATTAAATCATTCTGATGTGCTCACAGATATACCCTCAATGGTGATAACATTTCCTATAAAGGATAATATTTGAAAACAAAATTAAATATCACTAAACATGGAATATAATTTCTCCTTTCATAAGGTTGTCATAGAAAACCAAAAAATTCTCTTCATGTTATTCCTTTCTATTTGAATATATGAGAGTTTTATCATAAAAGACTACCAAAAATTAGTCAATGTAAATTCTCAATATGCTACTCATCAAATAAATAAATATAGAAGGATAATTTTTAAGTCCAAATGGAATCATAATAAATTCACAGTGTCTGTACCTTGTGTGAGATGATTTCTTAGGAAAATATTTTCTCTTTCCCCTAAATTAATGATAACCAAATCCAAGCTCAATCTTTGAAAACATATTTATCTCCTATTTTTTGACTGAATAGACAATCAATATGGTTAAGAGGATATTTATTCATGATCATAATCTTGTTATGTTATGAATTTCCATATGGGGGTGAATTAATCCATCTATGTTCTTAAAAAAATCCCCAGAATACCCCAAGGCAAAGAAATCAGGCATACAAAGTCTTTATCCTAATTATAATATAATTTCCTCTCCGATTAATCCAACACACTGAGGTCCATTCTATGGGGACTCCGTGACACAGTCATATAGACATGTATGATCTTTATTGAAAACATATCCACGTGATTTGGGGTATGTCTATGTAGTCCATACAATAATACAATAATACACTACCTTAAAATTGGAATGATTTTAATTTTTATTATCTATGATCATTTTAGCCCAAATTCCCTCATTATTGGGTATTATAACACATTATATCTAATATTATTATAAAGGGATCTTAAAATAATCATTATATTGATATTTTTTAAGATGATTATTAGATATATGAAATTACATCTCATTTCCCAATAATTTATTTGGGCGCTTTGTATTGATAACCAATCCATCCCCAAATCATATCTAATTCAACCAAGGGAATAAGAACTAGATCCACATGGAGTATCTTCACAAAAAAATCAATCAAATAAGTGTTGTATATATTATATGATATACTCATACATCTAGGGGTTTTTATAAATAGTTCATCACTCAGGGTTTATGGTGGAAAATCATCATTTTTAGTACACTTGTTTGATATAAATGAATGAGAATAAACAAAATAAAATAATTAATTTATAGATATATAGTGAATAACGAGTGTACATTGTAGTATTTTATTATCATTATCAACCTCATATGAAGTTATATAATACAATCTCCCTTTATCTCTTTGTGTACTAGATTGTTGAGGCTTATCTTTTCAACAACACTAGGGTTTGAATATTTATTTTCATAAATCCTAAACTCCTTTAGCTTTAACCTTTCAAGAGTGGATGATATATTATTCATATCATACTTATCCATTATTTTCCCTTCTGAACTCTTAACATCACGTTGATAATTATGTGAAATATGACCTACCCGACCTACCTTAAAATAATTATTAGATACCTTGAGGTAGTTTCCTAGGTTCTTGCCCTATATTTCTTGAAACATATGCAGTTAGACTATACTCCCCCATGTGTGTTATCACCAGAGCTTCCAAGATACCCCAACATTATTTTCATGACCCTAAATGAATGAAAATTCTTTATTTTCATCTACAACTTTAGTTTACGTCAAATAAACATCTCGTATATTAAAAATTATCTTATGGATAATTCCTTTTTAAGACATATATTTACTCTACCAGAAAAATAATCTATTTTAATTTTAAGTTAGGATTTATAAATATCAACATACCTTTCAACCATCATGATGTTTTATTTATAAGTGCCAATAATTTCAATCCCCTTTTGTTTTAGCCCAATGAATATAGACTCCATAGTTTGGTGAAAAATTTAAGGAATGTGTTTGGTAAAGTAAAATTACATGAAAAATCCCATTAAACAGAGTCTAATTCCTCAATTTTTATTTTATTAATAATGAAACTGCACCATTGGTTAGCCTCTCTTTTTAATAGATAAACTCCCCAAATTACATTCTCATTCCATGAGAAATAGAGGATGAAAAATATCATTTTCATCACATTAATCCATATCCCAGTCATATTTGGATTAGAAGATCCACTAAAAGAGGGTGGATTCTGTTTCATAAAGGATCCAACATCAAGTTTCTCCCATTTTGATTCATTAGGGATCTCAATGTGATTATTTATATTATTAATATATTATGGTAATATCATGATCATTTCTATCGGATGTTTTACACCAACTCCCATCCCACTGGGTAAGTCATTTTAACAATCTCCAAATTATCCCTTACACTCGTTATTAGCTTGGTTCCACCCTATTGTATCCATTACATCAAATAAAATAGTTCTAAGGGACATAATTTAGTAAATTTAATGATGGATAACTATGAGTTTAGAATAAAAAACTCATAAATAATGTATATATTCAATCTTATGATCCCCTTGGATTAAATAATAATGTTCTATGGTAAGATACATTTTAGTATTTATATCCACAATATATGAAAATTCCTTATCATTGTTCATAAATTGAATATGAATCAACCAAATAATATTCCCCATGAGTTTCTAGAATTTTGTTCATTTTTAGGCCTACTCATAGTGAATTTGGGTGATGATCAAGTCAATTCTGAACCAACACTTTTTTGGGTGATTACCCCTTAGTTCATTTTTTCTATAAACACACCCAATTTCCTCTATCTAGAATGTGATGTCTCATTAAGAAGACAACATAATATCTAGTTTTATAAAACATTATGATGATATCCAACACTTTTAATCTTTCCTAGAGTTCTCACTAAATTTATAACAACTAATAACTGAGAAAACTAAACCCTTCATTTCATACTAACTACAGAGACACAATATAATCATACAAAAAATTTACATTTATTTCATTTTTTAGTCAACACATTTTAAAATCCTTCCCCAAAAAACTCTAAAAGTATTTGTTTTTTATAGACTAGATACATAGAATTATTATTTAATAACATGTTTGATGATTTCTCCTTTACTATTATCCTCTTGAACCTCTTTTAGACATCTTATATGCAATATTCATCTTCATAATCTTTGGAATGGTAACGTAAAAAGGGGTGAACTAAAATTATTGTTAAGGTAAACACATCAAGAATTCATAATAGATATATTAAAAATATTAGGTAAATGTGAGTAAGGTATTAGTATGAAATAAAAATAATAATTCAATCATATGTGACAAAAAAGCATGACAGATCATCGATTATCAAAACATAGGAACATAATAACAAATAATGGCTATTAAAAGCATGGATTAGAAACAAATAATAAATTTTAATTCTATACATAATAAAGCAGAACATCTTGAGAACATTGAAAACCATAAACCTTTAGTATAGTTTCAAAATAAGGCACATGTTTGGGAAGTATTAGCATATACCTAATCTTTGGAAAATATTGTGAATAAAATACATGTTTTTCCACCCTTTATGTTCTGTAAAAAATCTATGTTTTTCCACCATTTGGTTTTTTGAAAAAATAAAATAATTTACAAAAATATTATATAATGAGATATAAATCCACAACCATTGTATTTGAGGGTAATATTGGACCCCATTCATCTTCATCAACATATATGAGTTTTACATAAAATTAAATCAATGATATAATTTTAAATAGTGTATAGGAATAAAAATGGTTTATATTAGTTTTTAAAATGGCGTCACATAAAAAAACATGATCATTTTATACCAACAAAATGATCACCCAAAAGATAATATATAGTGTGTTTCATTAACCATTACATAATCAGCTAAGAGTCTTTTGAAAATGATATAAAAATAAAAAAAACAGATGCTTCTCAAAATTTACATATTAATATCTTCTTAATCATAAATAATTTTTGAGTAACATTAATTTTTTTAATTGAAGAGGGAAAATATTAAAACAATTTGTTGAAAAAAAAATTCTAATAAATTGAAAATTAATGGAAACAAATAATCTTTTATAATGTGACTCGTAAGATAATAATATGTGGTCACTTAAAGGAAAATACCTTGAAATATTTAAAAAGGTCTTTATTAAAAAAATTAATTATTAAACGGACCTAAAAAAATTGGTTTTAAAATAAATGGAAATATAAATATTATTAAAGATAATAAAATTAGTTTCTACTAGGGAAATTATAACTTTAACATGAAGTAAAAAACTTTTATATGGATGGAAGAATCCATTAAAATTTATCATAATTATTATAAAAAATTCATTTCCATAAAACAATAGATTCATTAAGTATGAATACATTGGTAGGAAACATGTTTTCCCTAAAATATAAGGTGAAAATGAAACATTACATTTTATAAGGTTAGATATGATCTTACTTGAAATGGTTTTATATAAATTGAATAGATAATGGCTTAAGGGGTGGATTTGAGTCATGAAAACCGTTTACCTTTACCCATGGTTAGTCAAATGGCCTTTAACCACCTATTTCAAAATGAAAAAATACCAATGAACTATTTAATATCATTATTTATTTTTATAAAATTTTATAAAATTATATTATAATCATTAAATACATGTTTTTTATGTTATTTATCTTCTATTTTCAATGTTAGGTGTAGGAAAAGTTACTCTTTTAGAGATAGATTTGTAATGGTGATGTTTTTCTCCAATAATAGCCCAAATATCATCATTAATATATCAAAATATGTACTAGAATATATTTTAAATATAATTTATAAATTTATAATTTCATTTATTTATTGTATTTTTTTTATGATCAAATCAAAGACAAGATCGTTTTTTTCTGTTTGACAAATAAAATTAGATATATAAAAAAATATTTTGATTTATTATTATGAATCCATAATAGTTTGGAATTATTGAAGTAAAATAATTTTATTTTATTACTGTAATATAACATTCCTCAGTCCTCCATGACATAAACATTACAATAACACTGTCGTAGGTGGTAAAAATTATATAAATGATAGTGTGTTATAATTTTTGAAAGAGAAGGAGAAAATTATTATATACTATTTTTATAAACTATAAATAATATAAAAATGTAATAAGTGTTATATATTTTCTTTAAACTCATTATATAACCATCCATGATGTGTGGTGATGACAAATGAAACTGGATGTTCATAGAGGCGATAGTCCGCACTGACGAATGATTAAGAATCCCATTTCTCAGTGAAAGGAAAAATGATAATATATGAAAGAGGACCATATCTAAATAATATTTGTGACATATAAATATTATATATCGAAAAAATTCATATTTGGTTCCATCCTTGAGCTATTATGATGAAAACAAACTTTATAACGTCAAGGAGTAGGTAGTCCTCACATTCTCACGATCAATGTTATTTTTATCTTAGTGGATGGAAAATATATATTAATTGTTATATAATTAATATAATGACATTTTAAAATAATAATTATATGTATTTAATTATATAAACATGCATATATTTTATTTTGATAAGTATTTTATTAAAATGAAGGACTAAGAGAAAGAAATCCTTTTATTGGAAGCAAGAGTTTTCTCTAGGAAAACTCTTTGGAAGTGAAGGCCTTAAGAAAAAATAATGTCAGTCGAAGATTATATATATGTGAGAGGATTATATTAGAATATGAAATAAATAGTTTTAAGGGGTAATTCAAAGGATATGTGTAACTTGAAAGGGTGTAGGTGGTCTCATTTTATAAATGAAGAAAATGTCACATTTGGAAACACACATCATTTTTTAGTAATTACCTGACACTATTCAAAGGGAAAATGGAATAAAGTAGAATAATAGGGGGTGTAGGAAAAGCTAAATATAAAAAAATTTCCCATAAACATTGTTTATATAATTTAATATTGAATTTAGCATTTTTTTTTCAGTTCTAACATTTTTATTAATTTAAATTTTTCCTTGGTAATTAATTTGTATCCTTAGTAATAAACATTAACATTAATAATTATTTTTTGGTCCTTATAAATTTTTTTTATCCACATGAAATGAAATTTGAAGAAAAAATTAACCAATAAATTTTCTATAGTTGTGAAAAGTTAATTGTAATATAAACACACACAAATGCGTAAAAGAATTTTTGTAAAAAAAATATCATTTAAACGTTGAATATATATAAGAAGTAACTATATTGGGTAAAAATTTGACTAAAATAATTTGATATATTATAAAATAAATAAAATTAAGAGAATTTGAAGGTAATACCTAACTTAATTTCACCATATAAACACTTAATTAGAGGAAAATAGCAAAAACCATTTTTACTAAATGTACTGTTTAATTTAGTTTTAAAAGTATTAGATATATGATTATAAATTCATATAATATTTTAAAATGAATAATTTTATTCCATAAGTAAATATTTTATTACTTAATATTTTTATTAATATTCTAGGATACTATTGCATATGTATAAAATCACAAAAAAGTATAATCTTCCAAAAAACCCATATTTTACAAATAAACATCATCCTTTTTATAAATAACTCAAAAATTCCAAAAAAGTAATTTTTTGGTGATGAATTTTAAAAAAATGAGTTTTATTTTATTAAAATTAAATTATATATATTGTTAATTTTTTTTGAATAAAATACATTATATAATGAAAATTCCTTTTATTTAAAATAGACTTTTTCAAATTTAACTCATATTAATTATTTTCCTTCTAAATATTTAATCGTTAGTCATGTTATTTTTATTATATATTTATTATAAATTATTAATTAATATTATTTTTATAGTTGTTGTTATGTGTAGAATGTAATGAATGTTATCTATTATGACATGAATTTTTGAAAGTCTATAATTTCAAGTCATTATAAAACTGTTAATGAAGTCCATAAAATTTCATCACACTTCCACTATGAAAATTTACTAGATGGAGAAAGTCATTGGGGACATAATGTTTAACCTTCACTATCTATCCCACTAAACTTGATGATATAAACTCTAAAATTAATTGATATAACCCATTATACCTAAATGTACCTATTAGAACACAATAGATATTTGTCAAAATAGGATTTATTTCTATGGGAGAGATGTGGAATTAAAAAAATCACCCTGTGCATCACCAATGGGATGAAAATCCTTTATTTGAATGAATATTTGTGATGATAATCACTAAACCATCCTTTAGGGGAATTATAACAGACAACTCAATCCTACCATACTTCCACCTTGGATTCCCCTATCTAGGACTACTCCACCTGATACACTAATGATGATGGTAGAATCTTATAAAAAAGGAATCCTCTATCACAAGCCTCTCCCATATCCAGATACATCAAAAATATATCTTCCATCAGTTTCCATGAATCTATTAACTCATGTACAACATCATTGAGTGACATCATAATTTTCTTATTGAACCTGAAATTACCCTTAACCATATTACAAGAAATATCAATGTCATAATCCTACTTGAATTATGTACACAATCGCCTTTTCATGTTTAGGTCTTGCTGGAAGAAGACTTACGTCATGTTCTTAGGATTAGTGAAAATTAAAAAAGTTCTAAAAGATGAGGTAGGGTCACCAAAAAATTCTAGAAAACATGAACTCTCCGAACTGAAGATAATGGGTGGTATAGTTATTTTCATGGGGTTATAACTTCAAAGACCAATAAGAAAAAAATATTTATTTATTTCAACAATAAATCATTCAAAAAAAATATTTGAAGCAACATATAACACCACATACTTGACACCCACTTCTTACAAATGAAGAACTAGGTTACTGAAAAGATTCTCCTTCAAATATTAAATAGAATCCTTGAATTTTTTACTTTAATTGAAATAATAATATTTTCTATTCATGGCTATTAAAGGAGTCACAATCTGAGATAATTTTGGTATGAACCTCCCATAATATCCTGCATGACTGATGGAAATTTACATCTCTATAACATTCTTGCAGGCTATCCAAGAAACCACTACATCAAAAATAGATGTATTTATAAATATTTCATGTTGGGACATAAAATGACCAATTAAATGATCTTAAAATTCAAAAAATAACACTTTGATAGCTTCCTAAACAACTGCTGACGATGAATAAATCCTAATAGATCCCAAATATGTTTTGTGTCATCCTCCATAGACATGGATCACACAAGAATATCATTGATGAAATCAACTATAAAACAATCCAAAATATCATAGAAAACTACAATGATCAGTACCATGAATATTTATAGAGTACTAATTACAGAAAAAAAACATTATAATAAACTCACAATTAGATTAATTAGATCATAAATTAGTCTTTATAATATCGTTATCCCTCACCTGTAAATGATGATATCAAGATGAAAAATCAATCACTGGGAACTAACTTTATCCCTTTGCATGGTCAAATAAATCATTAATTAATGTAATAGAAAATGTATTCTTCACCATCACCTTATTCAAGTTATTATAATTGATAAATAGATGTGAGATGCCATTGGAATATTTTGTGAGAAAAAACTAAAGAAATTGAAGGTGACAATATCGACCAAAAAACCATTCTATTAGAGATCATTGACCTATATTTTCATTTACCACAATGAAGAAGGATCCATCATATACAAAGACATAAAAATTGGATAAGAACGTGACAATATATATATCCAAAACATATTCCCGAATCAAGGGGGTAACACTATATCTTATTTAAGAAATACATTGGGGTATTCTTTCATAGTCATGGGAAACACCACCTTCTTACCTCTGATGAATTCAAAATCCAATCAACCCAAAATGAAGATAAGTATTTAACATTCCTCCTTCCAATCTAAGCATCTCACGATGTTATGAACTTGGAAGACTCTTGGTTATAATTATAGAAAACAATCTCCCTCCTATTATTATCCAGGATATTTTACATCAAATATATATAGTTCATGTCTATGATAATGTTGTATAATGGTATTCCTAATCATAGGAATTCTCCCAAAGAGCGATGATGCACCAAAAAAAGATCGTTATTTCTATATACTTCTCAAAAATGAGAGTAGCCTCCACGAGGCATAGAAAATGTCTAGGGAACTAAATGTATCTCAACCTCATGTCCTAAAGAACAAAACATGGTAGGTTTAATAATGGATTGTTTAGAATTTAAATCCAAAAATTCATGTACCAAAGTAGGAGAAAATAAAATATCACCTCAAATAATGTCAAAATTTTGTATTATTTGAAACTCTATATCTTATAGATGACAATTAAATACTCCATGACTACTTTGATCTTGATAGATATCACATACATGGAGGCACATTTCACTCTATTGTTGGGGAGCATCATGAGGATATACTTTACATGATCAATATCCCCTATGAGGATCAAATGTTGGATAACCCTTCTACTAGTAAATTGGATAAAACTTCTAAAATGAAGTAATATACATTATAACACTATCCATGTGATTCCTGATCAGAATGGTCAAGAATTCCCACCGAGGGTGAATAAGTATTACATAAGAAAAACAGATGTCTGATCCCTTGTAAGGGGAATGAGAGTTTCCACTCCCAATAAAATATGATGAAGAGGGTCTAGACCTACCTTAACAATACAAAAAACTGATTTCTAGAAAATTAGGAACCCCCATTAACAAATATCCCATGTTTAGAATCCTGATGAAAATCCTCTCATGGAAAATATGTTCTTCCTAATATCCCCAAGATGACCATATTTTTCATTAGTTCCTCAAGATATGCTGGTTGAATAAAATGAGTAACCTTGCAAAAGTTATATAGACCTAAATACTCTTCAATATTCATCTCCTATACCTCCTCATTTTGGAATAGGTCTAAAGAATATCATAATTGGTTACTAAAATAGACCCCAAACTCTTGCACGTTGGATCTTACCTATAAAGGGTAATAATTTGCTAAAGACTAGCTTCCCCTATGATCAGATAAATAAACTCGACTCAGAACTGACCATGGAAATTTTCCAATGAAAAACCAACTCATTGTGATCCCAAAGGAATAATAAACACCATTTCTTGGCTTCTCCCTGAACTATCATCATCGCCAATTAAACTATATGTTCCTTCCATTCAATGGTAAAACTAATGGCCATCTACACCACGTCAAATGTTTACTCTAACAATGAATCCAAAATGTATACCTAATGTTTCTATACAAACTTTAACTAGAACTCGTGGAGTTTTATCCTCTATGTGTTGTCATCATTGAACTCAAATCTAAAATAATTTATTTACATATCTTTTTGAACATATTTGGAATAAACTGATGAAGATATCAACCTAGATCCATAATTACAAAGGAATAAATGGTTATGGATTCATAAACTTGTAATATAGAATATTTAAGATTTATTAATTTGTGTTTAACCTAACCCCAATGTATCACTACTAGACACTTAGCCCCTACCCAAAATTTTGAACAATGTGTATCGACCATAAAACTGTGGGTATAGCCTATGCCCATAGTATTATGAACCATGGATGATGGAGCCGTCAACATAGAGATATAGAAATGGTTTCTATAGAAACCATGTGTATATCCTATGAGATTTTACCATATAAAGATATTTAGTTAAATAGTGGGTATAGGTTTTCCTATAATAAACCATATATACATTATTCAATGAATTTTGGGTATAGGTACCTATCCCCATTTGGTATTAGCGACCCTTCCAGCCCATCTTATATAAATAAATAAAATAAAAACCAAAAGTACACATTCAATGAAAACATATATTTTTTATTTATAATTCAACCATCTACTTGTATCATTTTTCAATCTATTTACAATACTATAACATATATATATACATCATTATACCAAATCAGTTCAAGTCATTAAAAACATCCACATGTAATTTTACTTCTAACTCCACAATGGAGTGGGTAAATATAACCCCCATCACTAATATCTACATCCTCATCCTCATCACCATAAAAAATATCCTAATAACCATCACC
This sequence comes from Viscum album, assembly GCA_963277665.1. Classification (NCBI taxonomy): domain Eukaryota; kingdom Viridiplantae; phylum Streptophyta; class Magnoliopsida; order Santalales; family Viscaceae; genus Viscum; species Viscum album. Next base: position 1,325,397,731 of record OY728127.1, on the reverse strand, counting down.
TTCATCTATAGAACCACCACCATCACCACCACCACCACCACCACCATCAATATTGTAATCATCATCATCATCACAATCATCATCATAATCACAACCACCATCAACTCGAACCCCACTAAAACCATAATTGGGATCACTCATAGCATCATATAAAGAGATAATTTATGCCATAAATTAATGAAAAGTAGTATACACATTTGATGGAAGTGATGGACTTATAACTAGAATAACTTTCTGGAAGTGTTTGGGGTTCAACTTACTTCTTTCATGAACCCGTAAATCTATTTTTTTCCTCTTATTCTTATGTAAGAGAGTTTTTTCTAATTTGCAGTATAATAGGATTAAGATGCGTGTGACGAGAGACAATACCTATTAGGGAATTTTTTTCCTTGTTAGACATCTCACTCTACAAAAGTGCTCCTCACATAATATCTGACTTAGATGATCATTTGGCCCAAAGTTGTAATCTTATTTCTCATTGATTTCCTCCAAGGAAAAATGCTGATAATATCAAAATTTTATTTAATTATTAATTATAAATAAATACATGAAATATGAATAAAAAAATTATAATCATTTCCTATGTTGGTGAATTTACTTCACTTAAATCCCCTTTCTTCATACTCAAGAAAAAAAATTGTTCTCGAGTCGTGTGGACTTTGATGACCAATTTCTCTTGCATTAAATGAAATTGATTTTCATAACACTACCTTATTTAATAATGTAAATGTGATAAACCTAGAATAAATTAAAACTTTGTATATTGAATAAATCCATAAAATGAAGATGCATCTAAATAGACATTTAATTAGAAACATAATAATAGTGGAATAATATAAAAAAACATACCAATTAGTATGATAAACACGGGTATGATATGGATTCCTATTGTATGTTGATTTCAGTACAATTATATTTTTGTAAGGTTATTTAGTTATTTGGTCACTTGGTAAATTTTATCATTTTTTTGTAGGTTCATTTTTAGGCTATGTTGTTTGGAAAATTGGCAATTTGGCAATTTGGACATTTCTTCCAATTAGTCTAATTTGTCCAACTCATCCAATTGAAACATATAGTCCAATTAGGTCATTTTGGCCATTTGGGAAAATTATTATATATAGGAAAATTTAGGAAAATTTGTCTAATTAAGCCATTTATTTGGCCAATTTAGGCCAATTATCCCATTTAGGTCATTTATTTGGACACTTTAGGACATGTTGGCCATTTATCCCCATTTAATATCAAGAATAAGTATCCTATACCCTCCCTTGGTCATTTGGTTGAAATATTATGAGGATCTCAATAATTTTCAATTATTGAAATCCCAATCTAAATATCATCAGTCAATGGTCCAAAAGGAGTACTGATCCAAGAAAAACTTCTCTATTAGGTAAGGACACAACGAATTTTTATTTATTGGAGTTAGACTAAAAAATTCCCTTACAATCATGATGGATATAATGAATATAATTTTTATTTATTATTGTGATCTGTTTTTGGTAGTATTTATAGATTATTCTCTTATGTATCCCATGAGAAAGGAATATCAAGACTATTATTATAAGATTATGTTTAAGACCTTGAGGAAAGATAATTTTTATTGTAAATTTCATAAATGTGAATTATAGATACAAAAATTATCATTATTGGGTCACATAATTACAAGATAGGGTATATTATTAGATCTTTTAAAGATGAACGTTTTTTAAAATTGGACAAGAACAACAACAGTGAATACTTTATATAGTTTTATTAAGATGTATTGATATTATTTATTTTTTGTGAGATATTTCTCAAGGATATATATTCCAATAACCAATTTTACATAGAAGAGAGACAAATTCCTTCATACAAATTAATATAAATAAATTTTCAATGAGCATAAATGAAATTTGGTGAATGTATATACACCAACACTATCCTCGGTAGGGAAGTGATTGTGATCTATATTGTAATAGTACTGAAGGGATTGGGATGAAAACTTTCAAAAAAATATATGGTGAAAACATATTCCCTATTCCAATTCAAATTTTTTGAGTAATGTTACTTGGATTATGATTTAGAGTTGGAAACTATAAATTTTTATTGAAAACATGGCGGTATTATCTTTATCATGAATGATGTTATATATATACTAATAAAAAAATATTCAATTTGATAACCACAAATAAAGAGTTTAATATAATCCTAAGGAGATAAATAGAGTTGATTAACTAATATTACTGATCAATACATTAACACCTTATAAAAATAACATGGTGGTGGTGCCATATATTCGAATAAATATGCTTGTTTTTACATGATGAGTATTTAAAGAGATATTATACTTTTAGATTTGTAGATAAACAATCTTGAAATCAGGATAAATACTGTTACCCTATCTATGTACACATAACATTACAATATTTTAAGCATACTTATACATCAGAGTACAAGCTAAGGATCTGGAAGTCTACTGTCTTTGAAGACTAGGTTCAAAAAACTAAAAACATGTGATTAAAAACACTATTTTATTTAATCATCAAATTGATCTCCTAACTTCCATTGTGCTCAAACATCTGCATAGGGTACCCTAGGGAACACATAAACAATGGGATGAGATAAATAGCACAGTAAGGGAATAAACATAACAATAAAGCATTAGCACATGTGATAGAAATGATGACATGATGATATAAAAAGGCATGTAACATATGTAATCAAAAAATATAAACATATAATCATTTAAATATGGAGTCATATAAATATGTAAAAAACAGAAAACATGACTTTATTACTAGTCAAGGCTAACTTCCATTATCGTTTCACATAGTAACACAAGTGAAGGCCAACCACCAAGACCATCACACATAACATCTCATGAGAATTAACTTTACCCAATTCATTAGAGAACTATCTGGGCGCACACATCTTAACTTTTCATGAATATATTTTCCACATAAATAATCATGCGTAATCAATCTTACATAAGCATAAGGGTTACCCATGAAAGTAATTGGGTACCACAATCATGAAATAAAGCATAACAAATGGGCGTATCAGGAAAGTGTCCATGAAAGAAAGGTGTTAGAACAGATATGGATGTTTATAAGGTAAAATAGGAATATATCAAGGTATGTTATGTTAAATATAACTAAAAATATATAATAAATGTATTTGAGAAATTTTAGCATTAAAATATTTTTTTTGTGATTTTAAGGAAAATACAATAGATATTTTGAAATAGAAAATGGAACAATTTTCTATATAAAATCCGAAGTGAACCCAAACGTTTTTCATAATAAAAATACAGAATTTAAAAATACACTGGTGGCGTAAAATAGAGGATAGATTGCACTTGAAATTGGGTAAAGAATTGGGAATTTACCTTATAACGAGTTCGCTTATTGGGAAGCGTTGAGGAAGGAATTACTAGAAATCATCTATATCACAAAAATAGAAAGATGGAGGGATCATGAAACATGAGTTTGAAGCATATAAATTGAATGAATAAGTTTTAAGTAAAAATAAATACAACTTCATTTGGGTAAAAATAAATATAGAGAAACCCAAATGAATAGAGTCGGTTCAGGTAGAATTCCATAAACATTAGGAATTATATGTAAAAGAGAATAACATAGAAGACATTGTTGAATAAAAGTGAAATAAGGTGGATTCCTTACTTTAAGTCTAATGGTATTCTCCAATTTATATTATCAACCTAAATTATAAAATTAGGTTCATTAAGTAATAAATACCGAACCTCTTTTATATTTAAATGATTTAGTAAACCCTTTTTGAGTTCATTTATAACCTTTTTGATTGGTTATGAGGTTCAATTTCATTGTTCAGATTTATTAATTTCCTTGTTTCAAATGATCGATTTACTTATATTCATGTTCAGAAAATTATTTAAAATAGGGATGGTTGTACATAACTTCAGTTATATGTTATTAGTGAACATCCATTAGGTTAATTTATTGTAAATTCCATTTTGTTACATGGTTTCATTGATGAATCATTATATAAATTATTTAATGGAAACCATTTGGGTTAATTGGCAGTTTTTTTAACACATTAAACTCATTTTTCTTTATAAATAAAAAACATGAGTAGAATAAGATTCCAGAACCATAGATGAGACATAATACATATATTATGGTCTCTTTATCCATGAAAATGGTTTTATGACTAGAATTAAAGATGGTAATGGAAATTGGAAACCCATCATCCTTGAATGTGGTAAATTAGCACATCTCATATAATGTTTTCATTTTTAGTATAAAATAAATGGAAAGGAGAGATGATGAAGAATTATTCATTTATCATGACAATATTTCTGTACATTTAAGGTACTAGATTCCTCACAAAATTTGGATGAAATGAGGTGAGGATAGAAAATTGGTGAACATAAAAATAAAATAAAAGTTGATAGATTCCTTACAAAACTTTGGCAGCCTAATGACACCGCTTAAAATTTAATAAAAATATTTTGATGAGAGATAAAGGGGTCCATAATCATTCTTACATAATATGGAAAGTAAGGGGGGTATGGATTTATATATCACAACATAATTCAAAAGAAATTAAAAATAATAACATAAAATCAAATCTTGAAAAAGGGAAGGGACGTAGATTCCCTTACCTTGTAGAGTAACTCCTAGAATGTTAAGGTTGGGACATTAGGGGCTTAAGGATACCTTGGGAGGAATCATAGGGAGGTAGAAATTCCAGATCACAGAGGATGATGTATATGGAATGAATGGAAACAAATTAAAGAGTGGGTATTTATAGTAAAATAAGGAGAGTTTTTTTATTAATTTCAATGGACACCTCATTAGTTATTTTTTTTGAAAACCCATGGGCTTGCCCATGGTATTTTACCATGGAATTAGCCACTTGGGACACCTCATAACATATATTAGTGTAAAAATTACAACCAACATTCTTTATTAATTATTACATCTTTATGTTTTCATTAAACATACCAAAAACTCAAAATTGTATTTTTACTATTAATAAAAATCATATATGTTAGAAAAATCCCAAAAAATAACCCTATAATTTTTTTCAATGTTTATAATTAAATAATGAACTCCATTTTTTGAGAAAAATTTTCTAAATATTTTTAATTTAATTTTTAAATAAAATTACAATCTATTCAACATAATCAACATTAAAACTATAACTCATTTTATAACACCTTGAAAAAATAATCAAGTTCCCATAATATTGTCTTCTAACCATAAGAAAATAAAGTATAAATTTATGATTATATTTTATAAAATTATATTTTCTTTTTAATTTTTTAAATTAATCATACAATTGTAAATAAAATATTTTTATAATTCAAAAATACCAATTCATTTACTATGATTATTTTTTCACTTGTAATATGTCTAAATTGTATTTATACATTCATGGGTGAAGTTTATATTTTTGGAAAATTTTCTATTCATTACAATTCATTACTCTTCATAATGGTATGTTACTATTCGTAAGGGTATGTTACTATTCATCAAAAATTAAGTATGTCTTATCAGACTGTAAATAACATACTGATCACAATTTTAGATGAACATTTTTCAAAATTCATATCACATAAATGACAAACTTATGTTTAAAGGTCACATAGTACATAGAAGTTTATTTTGTAGTGACTTCATGTTATTATATGACATAATTATATGAAGGGCTTTTCCAATGGTAAAAAAATGGGTCATTACATTATTCCCCCTTACAAAATATCACCCTCGAAATTTTGTTTTTCATTCTAAACCCAAAATAGGTGCGCATACTTTCCCTTCATTCCTTCTCCAAGTTCCCATGTTGCCTCTTCATACTTGTGGTTCCACCATAGTACCTTGACCAGGTGAGTATTCTTGTTATGTAGAACATTATCTATATGATCCCAGATATTCACTTTCTACTCCTCACATGAAATATAATCATCCAAGTATACCACCTCTGAAGAGAGTACATGTGAAGAGTCTAGTACGTACATCCTTAGGAGGGATACATGAAAGACATCGTGTATTTTTGACATGGTAGAAGAAAGTTTTTAGTCGATAGGCCACAACCCTAACACGATATTGAATCTTGAAGGGGTAGATGTACCTAGGACTTAACTTACCTTTCATTCTAAAACTCATGACCTTCTTCCATGGAGATATGTGTAGAAATAACTTGTCTCTAACTTTTAACTCAAGGTCTCATCGATGATTTTCAGCATAACTCTTTTATTGACTTTGGGCTGCCTTGACGTGCTGATGAATGGTTTTCAGCTTCTCCGCCATTTCATCAACCATTTCACATCCAAGAATCTTAGGCTAACCGACATCATCCCAACACATTGGTGTTCCTCACCTTTTCGCATAAAGGGTATTGTATGGTGTCATTTAGATTATTGAGTGGAAACTATTCTTGTAGTAGAATTAATCCAGTTGAAGATCTTTGCCCCATAATTTTTTGAAGTCCATAGAATATGATATCAATATATCTTCTAATGTCTGAATAGTCCACTCAAATTGGACATCAGTTTGGAGATGATGGGATGTACTAAAGTTTAGTTCAGTTCACAGATCATGTTGGAGACTTTTCCCAGACATCAAGGTGAATCTCGGATCACTATCAGATACAATAAATAGTGGTATTCCATGATGCCTAACTACTTATTTGATATATATTTATATGCATGAAATTTGATCTAATGAGAAGTCCTATCGAATCAAGATAAAGTTAGATGTATTTGTAAGACAATCCACAATGGCCCATATAGAATTGTTTCCTATAGATGTCATTGGAAGTCTAATGACAAAGTGCATGGTTATTTTCTCCCACTTCCAAGTTGTTATGGGTAGTGGTTGCATCATCCCCATAGACTTATTTCTTTCAACATTCACATGGTGACATAACAGGCACTTTAATGTATACCTACCAATCTACTTCTTCATATTGTCCCACAAAAAAGTCTCTATGAGATCTCGATAAATCTTTGTGCTCCGTGGGTGGATAGAGAAGGATGAGCTATTTGAATCATTCAGAAGCTCCTTTTTTATCTCCATATTTAATTGTAAAAATAATAGTGAACCAAATATTAAAACTCCATCCTCATCAGCCATGAGCTTAGAGGATTTACCATTTTTAACATATTTTACCCTTTTTATAATTTCCACATCATTTCTTTGAGAATCCTTTATTTTCTCTATAAGGGATGGTTGAGAAATCATTTGAGTAAGGATTGATGATTTTCCTCCTTTAATGATTCCCATGTCCATCCTCTTCAAATATAAGAAAATTGGATCCATTTCAATTCTCATCATTGATAAAGATACATGATCCTTTATAATTAGAGCATCTTCCACCCAGTTTGCCTTACCAGGATGGTATGGTATTGTGCAGTCGTAATCCTTGAGGAGCTCTTTCCATCTTTTCGGGTGCATATTAATCTATTTTTTGTGAATATATATTTGAGACTCTTTTGATCAGTTTATATATCACACTTCTCCCCATATAAGTAATTCCCCAAGATTATCAATGCAATGATCTCAACCACCAACTCCAGATCAGGCATGGGATATTTTTTCTCATGGATTTTCATCTACCTTGAGGTGTAGGCTATCACATTATAATTTTTCAATAGAACACAACCTAATCCAATCTTCGAAATATCATTATAATCCACAAAGAGTTATCCAATTGTTGGGAGTGCGAGGAGTAATTATTAGCCTCTTTTTCAACTCATGGAAATAGTCTTCACATTCCCGAGTCTATAAAAAATTTACACTCTTCAGTGACAGCTTGGTTATTGGGTTTGAATATTGTGAAAAGTTTTTCAAAAATCATAAATAATACCCATCTATTCTCAAAAATTTGTGGATCTCCATTATAGATGTTTGCCTGGGCCACTCTTCAACCACCTTTGTCTGGGATGGGTCCACACCTAGCCCTTTACTATAGATAACATTCCCCACGAATGATACATCTTGCATCCAGAACTCACATTTAATGTACATTGCATACAACCTCTCCCTTTGCAATTTTTTTAACATAGTATTAAAATGATATTCATGTCCCTCCTTTCTCTTGGATTATATTAGAATACAATCAACAAAGACTACCACAAATTTGTTGAGGTAATCTACAAAGATACTATGAATTAAATATATAAAAATTGATTGATAATTTGTGAGTGTAAAGGGAATAACTATGAAATCATAGTGTTCATACCTCTTTTGAAAGGCAGTCTCGGGAATATCTTCTTTCTCACCTTAAATTGTTGATATCCAAACTGAAATTCCATGTTAGAGAAATAGCTAGCCCCACAAAGTTGATAGAAAATGTCATATATCTGTGGAATGAGATGCTCGTCCTTTATAATTTTTTTGAGATCATGATAATCAATGCATAGGTGAATTGAACAATCCTACTTATTGATGAAGAGAACTGGAACACCCCATGGTGAAGCACTCGGACGTATAAAACCTTTCTTCAGATTCTCCTATAACTGATTCTTCATATTTTCCAGCTCAATAGTGGCTATTCTGTAAGGTTTCATTGATATAGGTAGAGATACAAGAATAAGATCAATTGAGAACTCAACCTCTCGATTATGAGGAAGAATGGGAAACTCTTCCAATAATACATTAGTGTAATTATTCACGATGGGAATGTCTCCAATCATGATTCTCTCTTTTATATCAATCATTTGGGATAGATATTCTTTCACATAAGGAAGCAATATTGATACCTAAGGTGATGATTCTAAAAGAGATTCATCTTCCTCCTTACACATGTAATGAATTGGAGGATGCTCAGGGATGTGAAGAGTGATCACACATTCCCCAAATTTGATACTTTCTTTATATAAAGATAGGAAATCCATGACCAAGATAACATCAAACTCCACTAAAATAATTATGAAGAGATTTTATAGGAGGTTCAGTCCAAAAATATTAACTGGGGGGGATTTATAAACCATGGATGAAATAATTTCCCCATTCTCTATTCTCACATATAACATGTCCTCCAAATTTTGAGGTGGGTTTTGAATAGTTCTACTAAACTAGAAAGATTTAAAAGAATGTATAGAACCTGAATCAAATAGTACATTTACTATTCTTGAATGAATAACTAGAGTATCTTTCACCACATCTTTTTCTGAATCCACCTCAGCAGAAGTGATACCATAAATCCTTCCTTGTTTGGTTGGAGGTTGTTGTTTATTTTTTCTGACAACCCTTCGATTAAGGAAATTGTTTGCAGAATTCCCATGCTCCTTGTACTTTTAACACTGCACCCCTGGCTGAGAATTGATCTCAACCTTCTTTTATTCTTCCACATTAGCAGGATTTTTCATATCCTATTTGTTGTTCTTGGATAAATGTCTGATATTTCCACATTTGAACCAATTCATGGTTCTTTTTAGAGAGTTCCCAAGATGTGTGTTCCCAGAAAATTTTCATGTGGGATATTCAGTATTTTTTCCATCATGGGATTTTTTTTGAACTACCCATGTTGTTCTCTATTTTTATCTTCTTGTCACCGAGCCCACAGGACCACTGAGAGTCTTAAATATCTATTTCGACTTTGAGGAAAAAATGTACAACATGCTCATAATTGTTGAAGTCTCAAATTGGCATTGCTTTTCATATAATCAGCTTTAGTTTTCTAATGATACAATCCAACTTTAATTCGATGTTCATGGTATTGCTAGAGTCCTACCTTACAAACCTTGTAATGTTTTAGTGATAATCCCCAATGGACTCATCTTCCTTCTTCTTGAGTATAAGGAACTCTATTTCAATCTTTATATGGAGGGTTTGAGGAAAATATTTATTGATAAACACCCTCTTGAATTCCTCCCAATCAATGGAATCAATTTCCTCATGGGGAATTGTATTATTTATCAGTATCCACCACTGATCAGCTTCCCCATCAAAATGATTGACCACCAGTACAAATTTCTCTTCTTTCGTGCACTATAGGACTAAGAATATCTTTTGAATGGAGTTAATCCACTCTTCCATAAGGAGGGGATCAAAAGACCTACTAAATATGGAAGGCCATTTCTGTATAAATGATTATATAGAAACATGATCTTTTCATAGAGGATGCGGGTCTTCCACATGATTCAAGTTATTATTTGTATCTTGATCCAACTAAGCAAGTATTTTCATGATTTTTTGAGCCCCCATTCCCATCATATTAGGCATATAATTTGCGAATTATTCACATTCCCTTTCACATTTATTGTTTTAATGTGTTCTTATATTTCTCGACATTATCTAAGAAAAAGAAGATACAATAGAAGTCTTCAGAAATATCTATTGAGAATAAAAAAAGAGAAACTTTGAACAAAAGGAGATAAACTTATGAAGGAGAATAATATCCTAACTTGTGATTACCTATGTTTTAAAATATGTTATCCTTGATCTATATCAAAACATATATTCTAATTATTTTATATCATTCCATTAAAAATGGTTTATACGAAGCTACTGAATTACCAAGGTATATCCACTGGGATTTACAAACAAAGATTGAAGAAAGTCCCATTGTTGTGTATCAAGTTCCCCTGGGTCAAGACCAAAACTCGTTGTTAGAGTTTTCACTCAATGTTACATTAGTTCCAGAGTTGACTCTACTAGTTTGTGTCCAGAAAGGACATATTTTCTTGATTAACCACTTACATTATACTTTCCAAAATTTAGGGATGTTTTCTTATACTTAGTCTAATCCTTAAGGCTCATAGTGAAGTGCTCTATTCCTATTCTCCAAAAATAACTAGACCATCCTCTGATTATAACTATATTGACCCTAACCTTTTACACATAACATTACATGATTTTAAGTATAATTATATATCAGATTATAAGCCAAGGATCATGAAGTCTAGTGTCTTTGAATAATAGGTACATAAAAACCAAAATATGGCACTAATAAAACACTTCATTATTTAATATTCGAATTGATCTCATAAATTCATTTGTTCTCAAACATCTGCATAGGGTACCCTGGAGAACACATGAACAAAGGGATGGGATAAATAGCCCAGTAAGGGAATAACCATAAGAAAAGAGCATCAACACATGGGATAGAAGGCATGCATGATGATATAGAATGGCATGTAAACATATAAACATGGGATAATTTAAATATGTAATCATAGAAATTTGGGAGAAACATAAAACAATACTTTACTACGAGTCAAGGCTAACCACCAAGATCAATTCACATAGTATCACAAGTCAAGGATAACTGCCAAGACCGGCACACATTACATCTCATGTGACTTAAATTTAACCTATTCATTGGAGCACTATCTGGGAACCCCCATATTAACTTCTCATGAATATTTTTTCAACATAAATAATCATACATAATCAATCTTACATAAACATAAAGGTTTCCCATGGAAGTAATTGGGTACCAAAATCATGACATAATGCATAACCAATGGGCGTATCATGAACACATCAATGAAAGAAAGGTGTTAGAACATATATGTATGTTAATAAGGTAAAATAGGCATATCTAAATGTATGTGACTTCAAATATAAGTGACAACATGTAAGAAATATATTTGAGAAATTTTAGCGTTAGAACATTTTTGTGTGGTTTTAAGGAAAATACTATAGAGCTTTTAAAATAGAAAAGGGAAAAAACTTTTATATAAAAACAGAATTGAACCAAGAATTTTTTTCATAATAAAAATAATTTATTTATAAAAACAATGGGGGATTAAAACATTGGATAGTGTTCACTTGAAATTTGGTAATAATTTGGGAAGTTCTTTAAAAACGAGTTCACTTATTGGGAAGTATCGAGGAGGGAATCACTAAAAATAATATATATCCCCGAAAGATAATGAGAGATGGATAGTGAAACATGATTTTTAAGTATATAAAAATAATTTATATGTTTTACATAAAAATAAAAGGAAACTTTATGTAGGTTAAAATAAATATAGAGAAACCCAAAGAAATAAAGGGGGTTCGGGTAGAATTCCTTACAGATTATCAACATGGTATCAGGTGTACTTAAGATGTCTTAATGAGAGAGAACATGATTTATCATATTTTATAAATAATTAGGTCATTATAAGGATGGCATGAAATTATTCCCCAACATTAATAATTATATGTAAAAGGGAATAATATAGAGGACATTCTTGAATAAAAGTGAAATAGAGGGGATCCCTTACCTTAAGTTCGATGGTATTATCTACTTGATATTAACGACATGAATAATCAAATTAGGTTCATTATGTAATAATACCAGACCTTATTTTATAGGTAAATGTATTATTAAAACTTTTTGAGTTCATTCAAAACCTTTTTGATTGGTTATGAGGTTCAATTTCATTGTTCGGGTCTGTTTATTTCATTTGTTCTAATGACTGGTTCACTTATATTCATGTTCATAGAATATTGTAAAATAGGGATGGATTTCCATAATTGAATTTATATGTTATTATTAAAAATATATTATGGTACATGATTTTAAATTCCATTTTGTTACATGGCGTGAAGATTAAAAATTATATAATTTATTTAATGAAAACTATATGGGTTAATTGGACATTTTTGAACACAACGAGCTCATTTTTCTTTATAATTAAAACTGATAAGTAAAATAATATTAATGAACCATATATGAGGAATAATAAATATATTATAATCTTTTTAAACCATGAAAATGGTTTCATGACTAGAATTGAGGATGGTAATAGAAATTTAAAACCCATTGTCCCTCAATGTTGTAAATCAGCATATCTCAGAGGGTGTGTTCATTTTTAGTATAAAATAAATGGAAAGAGAGACGATGAAGAATTATTAATTTATCATTAAAAAATTCCCGATCAGGTAGAGTACAAGAGCCATCACAACATTTGGATGAAATGAGGTGAGGAATGAAAAGATATGAACTTAAAAATAAAATAAAATATTAGATATTTCTTAAAAGAATTTGGCAGCCAAACATAGTCACTTAAAATTTCATAAAAGTATAATAATGAGAGAAAAAGGGGTCTTAGACAATTATTTCTTAATATGGATAGTATGGGAGATATGAATTTATATATCCCAACATAATTCAAATTAAATTAAAAATAATAACATAAAATGGATGCCTGAAAAAGAGAAGGGATGTTGATTCCCTTACTTAGTAAAGTAACTCCTAGAACGTGAAGGATGGGACATTGGGGTCTTAGGGAAACCTTGGGAGGACTCCTGGGGAGGTTAAAAAGCAAGATTTTAAAGGATTATGGATATTTATTTAATGAAAATGAAGGAAAGAGTGGGTATTTATAGTAAAAGAGGGAGAGTTTTTTTATTAATTTCAAAGAACACATCATTAGTTGGTTTTTACAAAACCATGGGCTTTCCCATGGAATTTGATCTAGGTATTAGCCACTTGGAACTCCTCATAACATATATTACTATAAAAAATTTGACCATCATTCTTTATTAATTATTACATCATTAAAATTTCATTAAACATACTAAAAACTCATAACAGTATTTTTACTATTCACAGAATTCAATTATTTTAAAAAATCTGTAAAATTCACCCTAACAATTATTCAATGTGTAGAATTAAAAAATGAACTCTATTTTTTGAGAATAATTTTATATATATTTTTAATTTAATTTTTAAATAAAATCATAATTTATTCAATAAAATCAACATTGAAACTATAACTCATTTTATAACACCTTGAAAAATTATTCAAGGTCCAAAAAAACTATCTTATAACCATAATCCAATAAATTATAAATTTATGATTACATTTTAGTAAAATAAATTTCCATTTATAATTTTTAAATTAATCATAAATTTTTAAATAAAATATTTTTGACATACTAAAATACCAATTCAAATACTCATATTATTTTTTCAGTTTTAAGATGTATAAATTGTATTCATAAATTCATGAGTGATGTTTCACTTTTTTGGATGATTTTCTATTCATTACTATTCATCACTATTCATAAAGGTGTGTTACTATTCATAAGGTTATGTTACTATTCATCAAAAAATAAGTATGTATTATCATCCTACAAATAACTTACTGATCACAATTATAGATGACTGTTTTTCAAAATTAATATCACATAACTGTAAAACTTATGTTTAAAGGTCACATAGTACTTAATATTTCATTTTTTTACTTTATGTTGTTATATGACATAATTATAAGAAATAATTTTCCATCGGAAAAACATTGGGTCGTCACATTTTTTCACCCTTAAGAAATATCACTCTCAAAATTTCTTTTTACATTCTAGGATGAAAATAGATGTGGGTAATTTTCCTTCATTGCTTCCTCCATTTCCCATGTTTCCACTTCTTACTTTTGGTTCCGCTATAGTACCATGACCGGGTGAGTATTCATGTTATGTAGAATTTTATCTCAATTATCCAAGATCATCAATGGTTTCTCCTCATATGAATGATCATCCTCCAAATGTACCACCTCTGAAGAGAGTTCATGTGAAGAGTTTGGAATGTACTTCTTTAGGATGGATGTGTGAAAGAAATATTGTATTTTTGACATGGTAGGTGGTTGTTCTAGTCAATAGGCCACAACCCTAACATGATCAAGAATATTGAAGGGGACGATGTATCTAGTACTTAAGATCCCTTTCATTCCAAACCTCATGACTTTCTTCTCTAGATATATGCGCAGAAATTCCATGTCTCCATCTTTGAACTCAAGGTCACTTCGACGATAGTATGCATAACTCTACTATTGACATTGGGATATCTTGATGTGTTTATGAATGGTTCTCACCTTCTCTACCATTTATTCCACCATTTAAGGTACTAGCATCTTATGCTCATTGAATTCATCCCAACACACTAGTGTTTCACACAATTTCCCATAAAGGGCTTCATATGGTGGCATTGGGATGCTCAAGTGGAAACTATTGTTGAAAGAGAATTAAACTAGTGGAGGATGTGGGTACCATTATTCTTTTAAGTCCATATATTAATCTCTCAACATATCATCCCATGTTTCCATAGTATTTTTAGATTAACCCTCAGTTTGAGGATGATAGGTTGTACTGAAGTTCAGTTCCGTGCTTAGAAAAATGTTAGAGACATTTCCAGAACTTCGAGGTGAATCTCAGATCATGATCAAATACAGTAGATAGTGGTACACCATGATTCCTTAATACTTCTTTGATATATATATATATATATATTCATGAAATTTGATCCAATTAGAAGTCCTCTCCAATCATGATAAAGTGATCTATCATTGTAAGACGATCCACAATGACCCATATAGCATTGTTTCTTCTCGATGTCATTGGAAGTCTAGTGACAAAGTCCATAGTGATGTCCTCGCAATTAAATGTTGGTATCTGTAGTGGTTTCATCATCCCCTTATACTTATGTCTTTCAACCTTCACTTGTTGATATACCAAGAACTTTGATGTATACTTAGAAATCTCCTTTCTTCATATTGTCCCACCAAAAGTTCTCTCTAAGATCTTGATACATCTTTGTGCTCAATGGGTGGATTGAGAAGGTTAAGCTATGTGCATAATTCAGAAGATCCTTCTTTATATCTGGATTGTATGGTACATATAATCGTGACCCAAATCGTACAACCCCTTACTCATCAACCATGAACTCATAGGATTTCCCATTTTAAACAACTTCCACCATTTTCATAAATTCCACATCTCTTCTTTGAGAATATTTTATTTTATCTATGAGGGATGGTTGAGAAATAATTTGAGAAAGTATAAATGATTTTCCTTCAATAATTATTCCCATTTCCATCCTCTACAAATATATTAAAATTGGATCCTTTTTCAATTCTTATCATTGATAATGATACATGATCTTTTCAACTTAGAAAATATTCCACCTAGTTTTCCTTAATGGGATTGTAGTGGATTGATCAGTCAAAATACTTGATGAGCTCTATCCATAATCACGGGTTCATATGAAGATATTTTTATGTGAATTTATATTTTAGACTCTTGTGATCAATAAATATCTCACACTTCTCCCCATAGAGATAATGCCGCCAGATTTTCAAAGTAATGATCACAATCGCAAACTCCAAATCATGCATGGGATAGTTTTGGTCATGGATTGTCAAATTCATTGAGTCATACACTATAACATCATAATTTTTTATTATCACATAGACTAGTCCATTTTAATAAGAATAACTACACACCACAATGCTTTCTCCACTTTCTGGGAGTGTGAGTACTGGTGCACGGTGATCAGCCAATTTTTCAACTCCTGGAAACAGTCATAACATTCTCGAGTCCATACAAACTTCACTCCCTTCTGTGTTATCATGGTCATTGGGTTTTCAAATCATGAATAGTTCATCAAAAATCATTGATAATACCCAGCTATACCAAAAACCTGTGGTTATCTACTACAAATGTTGGCATGGGCCACTCTTCAATCTCCTTTGTCTAAGAAGGGTCCACATATATCCCCTTTCTGGATTTAACATGACCAAGAATGATACTTCCTCCATTGAGAACACAGATTAACTATAATTTTCATAGGGATAATCCCTTCTAAATGTTTTTAACACAATATTAAAATTATCCTCATGTTCCTCCTTGCTCTTGGAGTATATCATAATACCATCAATAAAGAATACCACAAATTTGTAGAGGTAATATCTGAAGACTATATTCATTAAATCCTTGAAAATTGCAGGAGCATTAGTGAGTCCGAAGGTCATCACTATGAAATCTTAGTGTCCATACCTCATTTGAATGGTATTATTTAGAATATCTTATTTCCTTGCCTATAATTGGAGATATTCCGACAGAAGGTCCACCTTAGAGACATAGTTGTTCCCAAAAAGCTGATCGAACAAGTCATATTTACATGATATGAGATACATGTTATTTATCATGATTTTATTAAGATTACTGTAATGAATTTAGAGGAGCATTGAACCATATTTCTTCTTAACAAAGCTTACTGGAACACCCCATGGTGAAGCACTCGAGTGTATAAAACCTTCTCCCGATTCTCCTGTAACTGCTTCTTCAGCTCTTCTAGCTCAATAGTGTTCAGTCTGTAAGGTTTCTTTGATATAAGTAGAGATATAGGAATAAGATCAATTGATAACTCAACATCTCGAATAGGAGGTAGTCTAGGAAACTCTATAGGGAATACATCTGTGTAATCCATCACAATGGGCATGTCTTCCAAAAAGATTCTCTCTTTTTTCTAAATCATTTAGTAAAGATGTGCTTCCTCATAAGGAAGCAATATAGACAACTAATACGCTGATTATAAAGGATATTAGTCTTCCTCCTTATAATTTTAATGAATTGGAGGATGCTTAGGGATGGTAAGAGTGATATTCCTTTCTTCACAGTTGATGTTCGATTTGTATAAAGTTAATAAATCCATGCCGGAGATAGAATTGAACTCCATTAACAGAATTATGAAGATGTTTTCTGGGAGGTTCAGTCCACAAACATTAACTTGGGAGGAGTTATAAACCATGGTGAGAATAATTATTCCATTAACTCTTCTCCCAGATAACTTGTCCTTCAAATTTTGAGGTGGTGTTTAAATAGTTCTTCAAAAATATTATGATATGAAAGATTGTGTAGAACTAGAATGAAATAGTATATTCACTATTCTTGAATAAATAACTAGTATACCTTTCACCACATTATTGTTTGGATCCACCTCAACAGTAGTGATACCATTAGACCATCCTTGTTTACATGGAGGTTATTATTGATTTCCTCTGACAACCCTAATCTGAGGGAATTTTTTTTCATAATGCCCATGTTCCTTGTAGTTGGAACACTGCACCACTGGCTGAGCATTGATCTGAACCTTCCTTTATTTTTCATCCTTAGTGGGATTTTTCATAACCCTTCTAAAGTTCTTGGATAAATGTCCCTGATTTCCACTTTTGAAGTAATTCTTGGTTCCCTTTAGACAGCTTTGGGGATGCAACTTCCCACAACTTTTACAAGTGGGATATTCTGGGTTCTTTCTATCATGGGATTTTTTTTTGAACCACCCATGTTGTTCTCCATTTTCCCTTCTTATCACCAGACCAACAAGACCACTGAGAGTCTCTAATCTCTATTTCAACCTTGAGGGCACAATGGACAATAACCACATAGCTGTCAAAGTCTCAAATCTACAACCCTTTTTTTTGACCCAGATTTAGTCTACTAAAGATGTGATACACCTTTCTTTCAGTTTTCATGACAATTCCAAAGGCTTACCTTGAAATCTTATTAAAATGTTATTCATATTCCTTGATGGACTCATCTTCCTTCAACTAGAGTCTGATGAACTGTCATTCCATCTTGATATAGAGGGTTTGAGGAAAACATTTTTTTTGACAAATATCCTATTGGATTCCTCCCAATCCATGAAATCAATTTCCTCCTAGGGATTTTTATTCTTTATTAGTGTCCACCAATAATCAGCTTCCCCATAAAAATGATATACCTCCTCTACAACTTTCTCATCTTTCGAGCACTAGAGGATGAAGAATATCTTTTCAATGGATTTAATCCACTGTTCATTGATGATGGTATCAGAAAATCCATGAAACATGGGAGGCCATTCCTATATGTAGGATTCTATGTCAACTTTCTCTTTTCATGGAGGAGGAGGGAGTTCCACATGATTCAAGTTATTATTAATAACTTGAGCCAACTGAGCATGTACTGTCATGAAGTTTTGATCACCCATTCCCATCATATCAGGTATATAATTTTGACATTCTTCACATCCACTTTCACAATGAATGTTGGAATGTGTTCTTCTATTTCCCACCCTTATCTAAGAAAAATAACATACAGTTAGAGGGCTTTAATACTTAGCTATTGAGAATAAAAAATGAAAAATTGAACATAAGGGGATAAACTTATGAAGGAAAGGTATATCCTTGTTATTCCCAATGATTCAATCTAGGTTATCCTTGAAATGTTTCATAACTTATATTCATATGGGTTTTTTTTCATTCCCTTAATAATGGTTTGTTCCAATGTACTGAATTACCATGGAAAATACCACAGGAGTGTCAAACCAAGAGCACAGAAAGGCACATTGTCATATACTAGGACACCCTGGGTCAAGCCCAAAACTCCTTGTTGGAGTTTTCAATCATTGGTACATCTATACCAGAGTTGTATCTATCTATTTGTATCTAATAAGGAAAATATTTTCTTGATAAACCACTTACTCTATAATTGAAAAAATTTAGGGATGTTTTCTTATACATCGTCTCATCCCTAAGGTTCTTACTAAAGTGCTCTATTCATATTCTACAAAAATAACTTGACAATCCTATGATTCCAACTATAGAGACCCTATCCTTTTACACATAACATTACATCATTTTAAGCATAATTATACATAATAGTTCAAGCGAAGGATTGTGATGTCTAGTGTCTTTGAAAAAAAGGTATATAAAACTTAAAAATGGTACTAAGAAAACTATTCTTTATTTAATCATCAAATTGAGCTCCTAACATTTATTGTGCTTAAGCATCTACATAGGTTCCCCTGGGGAGCACATGAAAAAAAAGTGTTTAGCTAAATAGCCTAGTAACAGAATAACTATAAGATCAAATCATTAGCACATTGGATTGAATCCATGAGATATTGATATAAAAAGGCATGTAACATATGAAATCATAACATATAAACATGGGATCATTAAAAAATTGAATCATATAAATGTTTTAGAAACATAAAACATTACTTTAGTACGAGTGAAGGCTACCGCCAATATTGTTTCACATAGTAGAACAAGCCAAGGGTAACCGCCAAGACTTTCCCCATAACATCTCACAAGACGTAACATTACCCAATGCATTGGAGCACTATCGGGGGACACCCATATTAACTTTTCATGAATATGTTTTCCACATATGGAATCATACATAATTAATATTACATAAACATAATGGTTACCCATGGAAAATATTGGGCACCACATTCATGAAATAAAAGCATAACCAATGTGTGTATCATGATCGTTTGCATGAAAGAAATGTGTTAGAACATACATGGAAGTTAATAAGGTAAAATACTCATATCTCATGGTAAATTATGTCAAACACAAGTTATGACAAGTAGGAAATGTATTTGAGAAATTTTTGCATTAAACCATTTTTGTGCAGTTTTAAAGAAAATACTATAGAAAATTTAAATTATTAATGGGAAATATCTTCTAAATAAATTGAGAAGTAAACCATATAGTTTTAATAAAAAATAATCACTTTATAAAGACAATGGTTTCATAAAATTTAGGATAATGTTCACTTGAAATTGGGTAAAAATTTGGGAATTTCCCTAAAAACAAGTTCTCTTATTGGGAAGTATCGAGGAGGGAATAAATAAAAAGCATGTATATCCAAGAAAGAGAATGTGGGATGGATATTGAAACATTAGTTTGAAGTATATAAACAGAATGTAGAATTTTTTCAAAAAAATAAAAGATAAATTCCCTTGGGTAAAAATAAATATAGAGAAACCCAAAGGAATAAAGGCGGTTTGGGTAGAATTGCTTATCGATTATCGACATGTTATCTGGTGTACTTATGAGGTATTAATGAGAGAGAATGTGATTTCTCATATTTTATACATCACGAGTTAAGTATGAGGATGGTGTGAAATCACACCCCATCATTAAGAATAATATGTTAAAGTGAATAGCATAGAGGTCATTATTGAATAAAAGTGAAATAGAGGGGATACCTTAACTTAAGTCCGATGGTATTCTCCAATAGATATTAATGACATGAATAATCAAATTAGGGTCATTGAGTAATAATTAAATAACCTATTCTATATTTAAATTATTTAGTAAAACGTTTTTTAGTTCATTCATAACCTTTTTGATTGGTTATGTGGTTCAATGTCATTGTTCGGGTCTGTTTATTTCCTTAGTTCTAATGATCAGTTCTCTTATATTTATGTTCGGAGAATCATGTAAAATGAGGATGGTTTTTCAGAATTGGTGTTATATGTTTTTATTAAAAATACTGTATGTTACATGATTTTAAATTACATTTGGTTACTTGGTGTGAAGATGTAAAATTTTATAAATTATTTAATGACAACAGTTTGGGTTAATTAGAGGTTTTTTGAACACAATGAACTCATTTTGATTTATAGATAAAAAAATGAGCACAAAAAGATTTTTAAAACATATATTAGACATACTACATATCTTATGGTCTTTTTAAACCATGAAAATGTTTTCATGACCATAATTGAAGATGGTAATGGAAATTAAAAACCCAACTTCCTTGAATTTGGTAAATTAGAACATCTCAGATGGTGTTTTCATTTTTAGTATAAAATAAAGGGAAGGATAGATGATGAAGAATTATTCCATTATCATGAAGACATTCTAGTACATGTAAGGTATTGTAGTAATCCCATCATTTGGATGAAATGAGTTTAGGAAAGAAAAGATATGAACTAAAAAATAAAATGAATGTTGAGAGATTCCTTACAAAAATTTGGCAGCCTAACGATGTCGCTTAAAATATCATAAAAAATGTTTTTATGAGAGAAAAAGGGGTATATTATCATTCTTACATAATTTGTATAGTAAAAGGTATATTAATTTATACATTCCAACATAATTCAAATTTAATTAAAATGTAAAACATAAAATGAAAGCATTAAAAAGGGAATGGAGGTAGATTCCCTTACCTATTAGAGTAACTCCTAGAACATGAAGGTTGGGACCTTGGGGGTTTAAGGGAACCTTAGGAGGATACCTACGGATTATAGATACAGAATGAAATAAAACGAAAGAAATAGTGGTTATTTATAGTAAAAGAGGGAGAGTTTTTTTATTAATTTCAAAGGACACCTCATTAGTGTTTTTTTGCAAAACCATGGGATTTCCCATAGTATTTTCCCATGATATTATCCACTTGGGACACCTCATAACATATATTACTGTTCAAATGTTTACCAACATTTTTTATTAATTATTACATCATTATGTCTTCATTAAGCATAATCAAAACTCAAATATGTATTTTTTACTATTAAAAAAATTAATGTTTTTTAGAAAAATACCAAAAATTAACCCTAACATATTTTAAATGTGTATAATTAAAAAATTAAACGAATTTTTTTAAAATAAGTTTATAAATATTTTAATTTTAATTTTTTCAAAAATAATATTTTATTTAACAAAATCAACATCAAAACTATATGTTGTTTTATGAAACCTTGAAAAATTATTTCAGGTCCCAAAAAATTATACCATAACCATAAGATAATAAATTATCAATTTATGATTACATTTTATAAAAATTAATTTCCATTTTTTTTAAAATAATCATAAAATTGTATGTAAAATATTTTTGACATACAAAAATAAAAATTCTTATACTATGATTATTTTTTCCCTTTTAAAATGTCTAAATTTTATTTCTACATTCATGGGTGAAGTTTATATTTTGGGCTGATTTCCAATCCATTACAATTCATTACTATTCATAATGGTGTGATACTGTTCATAAGGGTTTGTGACTAATCATAAAAAATTAAGTATGTCTTATCATAATCCAAATAACTTACCAATCACAATTTTAGATGGCTGTTTTTTGAAATTCATATCACATAAGTGATAGAGTTATGTATAAAGGTCACATAATACTTAATAGATCATTTTGTTTTGACATCATGTTATTTTATGAAATAATTGTAAGAAGGTATTTTCCAATGGTAAAACATTGGGTCGTTACATTCTTCCCCCCTTAAGAAATATCTCCCTTGAAATTTAGTTTTACATTCTAGGAAAAAAATAGGTGTGAGTAATTTTCTTTCATTACATCCTCCAGTTCCCATGTTACCTCTTCATACTTATTTTTCCACCATAGTACCTTGACTAGGTGAGTATTCTTTTTACATAGAACTTTATCTCTACGATCCATGATCATTATTGGCTACTCCTCATATGAAATATCATCCTCTAACTATTCCACCTCTGAATAGAGTACATGTGATGAGTCTGGTATGTAATTCCGTAGGAGGGATACATGAAAGACATTGTGTGTTTTGGACATGGTAGGTGGAAGTTCTAGTCGATAGGCCACAACCCTGAAACAATCAAGAATATCGAAGGGTCCGACGTACCTAGGAATTAACTTCCCTTTATTTCCAATCCTCATGACCTTATTCCATGGAGATATTAATAGAAATACCATGTATCTAACGTTAAACTCAAGGTCTCATCGACGATTGTCTGCATAACTCTTTTGTTGATTGTAGGCTACCTTGATGTGTTGTTGAATAGTTTTCACCTTATCCATAATTTCTTTGACCACTTTAAGTCCAAGAATCTTATTCTCACTGAATTCATCCCAACATGCTAGTGTTATGTACCTTTTCACATAAAGGGCTTTGTATGGTTCCATTCAGATGCTCGAGTGGTAAGTATTGTTTTAAGAGAATTTAACCAGTGGAAGATGTTGGTCACTTCCTCCTATGAAGTCCATATAATATGATCTGAACATATATTCTAGGGTCTAAATAGTCTGCTCAAGTTGGCCATCAGTTTGAGGATGATAGGTTGCACTGAAGTTTAGTTCAGTTCTTAGAGCATGTTAGGTTCTTTTTTAGAAATTCAATGTGAATCTTGGATCACGATAGGATTCAATAAATAGTGGTACTCCATTATTACTTAATATATATTTGATATATATATATATATATATATATATATATATATTGGTGAAATTTTATCCAAAGGGAAGTCCTCTTGAATCCCGATAATGTGAGATCTCTTTGTAAGATGATACAGAATGACCAATATAGCATTGTTTCCTCTGGATGATGTTATAAGTCTAGTGAAAATTCCATAGTGATGTTCTCCAACTTGAATTTTGGTAAGTGTAGTGGTGGAATCATCCCCTTAGATTTATTTCTTTAATCCTTAACTTGTTGACATACCAAACACTTTGATGTATAATCATCAATCTCCTTATTCATTTTGTCCCACAACAAGTTCTCTCTAAGATCTCGATATATCTTTGTGTTTCATGGGTGGATAGAGAAGGTTGAGCTATGTGCATAATTCAAAAGATCCTTCATTTTCCCTATATCTGATGATACCTATAATCATGAACCAAATATTACAACTCCTTCCTCATCAACCATGTACTTAGAAGATTTCCCATTTTTAACAACTTCCACCATTTTCAGAATTTCCACATCTTTGCAATGAGCATCCATTATTTTCTCCATGAGGGATGGTTGGGAAATAATTTGAGAGGGTATTTATGATGTTACTAACTTAATTATTCTCATATCCATCCTCTATAAATACAATAATACCATATCCTTTTCAATTCTCATCATTGATAAAGATACATGATCATTTCTACTTAGAGAATCTACCACCCAGTTTTCATTACTGGGATGGTAGTGGATTGAGCAGTCATAATCCTTGATGAGATCTATCCATATTTCTAGGTTCATATTAATCTATTTTTGTGTGAATAAATATTTGAGAATCTTTTGATCAGTATATATCTCACACTTCTCCCCATAGAGATAATTCTTCCAGATTTTCAATGCAAAGAACCCAGCCGCCAACTCCAGATCATGCATGGTACAGTTTTTCTCATAGATTTTTAGCTTCCTTGAAGAATAGGATATCAAATTATATGTTTTCAATAGCACATAGAGTAATACCTTTTATAAGAATAACTATACAACACAAATAGTTCTCCAATTGTAGGGAGATTGAATACTGGTGTATTGATTATCCTCTTTTTGAACTCCTTAAAATAGTATTCACATTATTGAGTCCATACGAACATTACTCCCTTCTGTGTTATCTAGGTCATAGGTTTTGAAAATCATGAAAATTTCTTAAAAAATCATCTATAATACCTAGATATACCCAAAAATCTGTGGATCACTGTTACATTTGTTTTCATGGGCCACTCTTCAATCACCTTTGTCTGGGAATGGTCCACAGATATCCCTTTGCTAGAGATAACATGCCCCAAAAATGATACTTCTTCCTCCCAAAACTCACATTTACTATAATTTTCATATTTCTTCCACCTTCGAATTGTTTTTAACATAGTATTCAAATACTCCTTATGTTCCTCCTTTCCCTTGGAGTATATCATAATACCATCCATAAATACTAACACAAATTTGTTGAGGTAATCTCCGAAGACTCTATTAATTAAATACATAAAAATTGATGGAGAATTAGTGAGTTAGAAGTGCATAACTTCGAAATCATAGTGTTCATACCTCGTTCGAAAGGCAGTCTTAGGAATATATTCTTTCCTAACCTTCAATTGGTGATATCCCGACTGAAGTTCCACCTTAGAGAAATAGATGACCCCAAAAAGCTGATCGAACAAGTCCACTATCCTTCGAAGGGGATACATGTTCTTTATCGAGATTTTTTTTAGCACATGATAATCAATAAAGAGGTTCGTTGAACTATTCTTCTTCTTGATAAATTGTACGGGCACACCCCATGGTGATGCACTATGGTGTATAAAACCCTTCTCCAGATTCTCCTGTAACTACTTCTTCAGCTCTTCCAACTCAACAGAGGCCATTCTATAAGGTGTCATTGATATAGGAAGAGATCGAGGAATAAGTACAATTGAGAACTGATCCTCTCAATCAGGAGGAAATACATGAAACCATTCATGGAATACATCAGTGTAATACCTCACAATGGGAATGCCTTCAAACATGATTATTTACTTTGTCTCAATCATTTGGGCTAGATATTATTTCTCATAAGTTGGAAATATCAAGACATGAGATGATGATTCTAATAGAGATTCATCTTCCTCATTACACTTGTAATGAATTGGAGGAATCTTAGGGCTATGAAGAGTGATTTCCCTTTCCCAGTAGTTTATGCTGGATTTATTTAAAGATATCCAATCCATTATCAAGATAGCTTCGAACTCCACTAAAGGAAGTATGACAATATTTTCTAGGAGGTTCAGTCCACAACAATTAACAAGGAAGGAGTTATAAACCATGGATGAAATATTTTCCCCATTGGATGTTCTCATAGATAACTTTTCCTCCAAAATTTATGGTAGTGTTTGTATTGTTCTACTAAAATTGAAAGATATGAATGAATGTGTAGAACCATAATCAAATAATATGTCCACGATTGTTGAATAAACAATTAGAATACCTTTCACCACATTGTTGTCCAGCTCCACCTCAATAGGAGTAACACCATAAGACCTTCCATGTTTCCTTGGAGGTTGTTGTTGATTTCATCCGACAACCCCGATAATAGGGAATTTTTTTGTATAATTACCATGCTCCTTGAAGGTGTGACATTGCACCACAAACTGATCATTGATCGGATCCTTCCTTTATTCTTCTACATTAGTTGGATTTTTCATATCCCTTCGGCAGTTCTTGGCTAGATGTCCCAGATTTCCACATTTTAAGTAATTCATGGTTTCCTTTAGACAGTTCCCAGGATTTGTCTTACCACAACATTTACAACCAGGATATTCAGGATTATTTCTATCATGGGTTTTTTTTGTTGAACCACCCATGTTTTTCTCCATTTTTCACTTCTTTTCAACTAGACCACGAGACCAATGAAAGTCTCCAATCTCCATTTCAACTTTAAGGGCACAACGGACAATATCATCTTAACTATCGAAGTCTCCAATACCCAACGCTTTTCTAATACTCATATTTTTTCTAATAAAGATATGATCCACCATTATTTTGGTGTTCATGTTAATGCCAGAGGTCTACCTTGCAAGCCTTGTAAGGTTTTCTTCATACGCCCTGATGGACTCAAATTTCTTCTTCTTGAGTTTAAGGAACTCTATTTCTATCTTGATACAGATCATTGAGGGAAAAAATTTATTGAAAAATATCTTCTTGAATTCCTCCCAATCCGTGGAATTAATTTCCTCCTAGGGATTTTTATTCTTGATTAGTGTCCACCATTGATCAGATTCACGATCAAAAGGATAGATCACCAGTATAACTTTACTTTCATTCGGGCACTAGAGGACAGAGAATATATTTTCAATGGAGGTAATCCACGGTTCCATGATGAGGGGATCATAAGATCTATTAAACATATGAGGAATTTTCTACATGAAGGATTCTATAACAACATTCTATTTTCTTATAGGAGGACATTCCACATGATTCATGTCATTATTCATAACTTGATCCAACTGAGAAAGTACTTTCATGTTATTTTGAGGACCCGTTCCCATCATATCAGGCATATATTTTTGGAATTCTTCACATTACCTTTTACATTGATTTATGTAACTTTTTATTCTATTTCCTGCCCTTAGATATGAAATATAATGTATAATTATAGGGATTTAATACTTATCTATTGAGCATAAAAATAAAACATTTGAACATAAGGGGATAAACTTCTGAAGGAGAATTATATCCTAACATGTGATTCCCTATGTTTCAATCTAGGTTATCCTTGATCTATTTCATAAATTATATTATTATGGAGTTTTTTCATTCCCTTAATAATGGTTTGTACCAATATATCGAATTACCAAGGGATATCCCTTTGGAGTGTCAATCCAAGAGTGCAGCATGGCCCATTTTCGTGTACCAAGATATACCAGGTTAACCCCGAAACTCCTTGTTAGAGTTTTCACTCCTACGCACATTTGTTCTAGAGACGCATCTAACTGTTTGTATCTAGATAGGGAAGTATTTTCTTGATAAAGCACTTACTCTATATTTTCCAATATTTATTGATGTTTTCTTATACTTCATCTCATCCCTAATGTTCTCATTGAAGCACTCTATTCCTATTCTCCAAAATAACTATACCATCCTCTGATTCCAACTATAGAGACCCTATCCTTTTACACATAACATTACATTATTTTAAGCATAATTATACATTTGAGTACAAGCCAAAGATTGTGAAGTCTAGTGTCTTTGAAGACAAGGTACATAAAACTAAAAAATGGGACTAAGAAAAAACTTCTTTATTTAATATTCAAATTGATCTCCAATCTTCCATTGTTCTCAAACATCTGCATAGGGTACCCTGGGGAACACATGAACAAAGGGATGAGCTAAATCGCCCAGTAAGTGAATAACCATAAGAATAAAGCATTAGCACATGTGATTGAAGGCATGACATGATGATATAAAAAGTCATGTAACATATGGAATCCTAACATATAAACACGGGATGATTTAAACATGGAATCAAAAAAATGTGGTAGAAACAAAAAACATGACTTTAGTATGAGTCCAGGCTAACCACCAAGATCGTTTGACATAGTAGCACAAGCCAAGGCTAACCGCCATGACCGTCGCACATAACATATCATGTGACTTAGCATTACCCAATGTGTTGGTTCACTATCTAGTCACACCCATCTTAAAATTTCATGAATATTTTTTCCACATAAATAATCATACATAATCAATATTACATAAACATAAGGGTTACCTTTGGAAATAATTAGGTACCAAAATCATGACATAATTCTTAACCAATGGGTGTATCATGAAAGTGTCCATAAATGAAAGGTATTAGAACATAAATGGATGCTCATAAGGTATAATAGGAATATTTCATGGTACATGATTTAAAAAAATAAATTAAAACATGTAATAAATTAATTTGGTAAATTTTAGCATTAAACCATTTTATCCGGTTTTAAGGAAAATACTATAGATCATTTAAAATAAAAAAGGTAAAATATTCAATATAAAAAAAGAAGTGAAATAAGATATTATTCATAATAAAAATAATGACTTTATAAATACAATGGTGGATTAATAAATAGGATAGAGTTCACTTGAAATTGGGTAAAAATTTGGGAAGTTCCCTAAAAATGAGTTTTCTTATTGGGAAGTATAAAGCAGAGAATCCATAAAAGCATATATATCTTCAAAAGTGATTGAGAAATGTATCTTGAAACATTAGTTTGAATCATATAAAAATAATTTATATGTTTTACATAAAAATAAAAGACAAATTAATTTGGGTAAAAATGAATATAGAGAAACCTAAAGGAATAAAGGTGGTGTCAGGTAGAATTCCTTACAGATTATCGGCATGGTATCATGTGTACTTAAGAGGTCTTAATTAGAGAGGGCATGATTTCAAATATTTTATACATCATTATTTAAGTATGAGGATAGTGTGAAATCATACCCCAACATTATTAATTATATGTATAGGTTATAACTTAGAGGACATTCTTGAATAAAAATTAAATAGGGGGATGCCTTACATTATGTAAAATTGAATTCTCCACTTGATATTTATGATCTGAATAATCGAATTAGGTTAATTAATTAATAATTCTAGTACCTATTATGTTTATAAATTATTCAATAAAAACTATTTGAGTTCATTCGTAACCTTTTTGATTGGTTATGAGGATCAATTTCACTGAGCGGGTCTATTTGTTTCCTTGGTTATGATGATTGGTTCACTTATATTCATGTTTTTAGAGTGATGTATAATGGGGAAGGTTTTCTAGAAATGGAGTTATATTTTATTAGTTAAAATCCATGAGGTTACATGATTTTAAATTCAATTTAGTTACTTGGAGTGAATATGAATCATTTAATAAATTTTTTAATGACAACTATTTGGGTTAATTGGAAGTTTCTTGAACACAACGAAATTATTTTACTTTATAAATCAAAAAAATGATAAAAAAATATTACAGAACCATATATGGGACATAATACAAATATTATGGTACGATTAAACACTGAAAATTGCTTCATGACCAGAATTGATGATGGTAATGGAAATTTAAAACCCATCATCCTTGAATGTGGTAAGTTAGCACATCTTAGATGGTGTTTTCATTTTTAGTATAAAACAAAGGGAAAGGAGTGATGATGAAAAATTATTCCTTTATCATGAAAAAATTTCAGTACATGTAAGGTACTGGAGTCATCACAACATTTGGATGAAATGAGGTGAGGAAATAAAAGAGATGAACTTAAAAAGAAAAGAAAAGTTGGGAGATTTATTATGAAAATTTGGCAGCCTAACGGTGTCATTTAAAATTTCATAAAAATATTATGATGAGATAAAAAGGGGTATCTCATCATTAATACATAACATGGATAGTAAGGGGGATATGAATTGATATATAACAACATTATTCTAAAGAAATTTAAAAGAATAACATAAAATTAAATCTTAAAAAAGATAAGGGAGGTAGATTCCCATACCTTGTAGCGACTAGTGGAAAAAACGTTTAACACATTGGCATTTTTCACGTCGGTTCTATATAACTGACGTTAGAAGTAGTAAAAAACTATTAATCAGGTCGGTTATTTTATAACCGACGTAAATTTTTTTAACATTTGCATTATCAGGCCTCTTATCTTATAACCAACGTGAAATATCGAATCTGGGCACTTTATCACATCAGTTATAAAACAAATGACATGATAAAGAAAATCTCGACAATTTATCACGTCGGTTATAAAAAGATCCGACGTTATAAAGCACCATTTATAAAGTATGTTATAAAATAACCGATGTGATAAATAATTTTCTATATAGGTTATTAAATAACTGACATTATAAATATAAAAAAAACGTTTCTCACGTCAGTTATTAAATAACTGATGTGGTAACGTGTTTAAATAATTTATCGCACCCCATATTTTGTCATTCTGTTTTCTTCAATCGGTAGACCTGCAAATCATCTCTCTCACACCAAAAACCTAGAAAGGATTATTCTTATACATGCCTTCCAACCTCATTTTTCCAACATCATTCATCATATTTTTTATCACTAGATCAATCTGGTCGACTCGCAACACTCGATTAAACCTCACACATCTCAGTTTCATTTTTTTTGTGATGCCCTAAATTTATTTTTTGAGATTTTATTTTTCTATATTTTTTCATGAAATCATGGTATGTTTCATAGTGTCTTTTTATACCTTGATAAATTCCTTTTTGGTAAAATACACCTAGTAAGTGATATCTTGCAAGTTTATGTTTTTTTTGTGTTCTGTCAAGTGTGTGTTCCTGTACAGGGGGTGTCCAAGGGGTGGGGGCTGTCCAAGTGGGTGGGGGTGTCTATGGGGGGCTGTCTGTGGGTGGGGGTGTCCGAGGGGTGTGGCGGCTGTCCAAGGGGGTGGGGGTGTCCAGGGGTGTCCAAGGGGGTGGTGGGTGGTGTCTAGGGGGTGCAGGGGCTGTTCATGGGGGTGGGGGGTATAGGTGGTGAGGGGGATATCTAAGGGGGTAGGGGTGTCAAGGGGTGGGGGTGGTGTCCAGGGGTTGGGTGGGCTGTCCAAGGGGGTAGGGGGTGTCCAGGGGGTGGGGTGGTGCCTAGGGTGGTGGGTGGGCTGTCATTTGGGGTAGGGGTGTCAAGGGGGTGGGGGTCTAGGGGGTGGGGTGGGGTGGGGTGGGGGATCTCCGAGGGGGGGGGGCTGTCCAAGGGGTTGGTAGTGTCTAGGGGGTTGGGGGTGGCGTCTAGGGGGTGAGGGTGATTTCCAAGGGGGTATGGGTGTCCAGGGGTGAGGGTGGTGTCCAGGGGGGTGAGGTGGATGTCTAAGGGGTGTGGGTGTCTAGGGGGTGTCCAAGGGGGTAGGGGTGGGGGTGGTGTCCAGGGGAAGTGTGGGTGTCCAGGGGGTGGGGGTGGTGTCTAGGGGGTGAGTGGGATGTCCAAGGGTGGTAGGGGTGTCTAGGGGGGGTGTCCAGGTGGTTGGGGGTTTTCTAGAGGGGTGGGGGTTGTCCAAGGGGGGTGGCGGGGGGGGGGGGTGTCTAGGTAGTTGGGGCCTATCCAGAGTGGTGGGGGCTATCAAGGGGTGTGGGTTTCCTTGGGGTGTACAAGGGGGTGGGGGGGGGGGGGGGGGTGAGGGGGCTTTCCAAGGGGGGTAGGGGTGTCCAGGGGGTGGGGGGTGGTGTCTAGGGGGGTGAGGGACTGTCCCGGGGGTGGGGGTGTCCAAGGGGTAGGGGTGGGGGTGGTGTCTAGGGGGGTGTCCAGGGGGTGGTGTCCAGGGTGGGTGAGTGGGTTGTCAAAGGGGGTGGGGGTGTCCAGGGAGGTGGGGGTGTCCAGGAGGGTGGGTTGGGGGGTTTTCCAGAGGGGTGGGGGCTATCTAGGCGGTGGGGGGATGTCTGAAACACCCCGAGATTTTATGAAAAATATTATATCTTGTGTTGTACGCTACACCAAAAGGAGCTTGCACAAAACACATTCTTGACTTTCCTTGCATTACACGCAATCACGAACTTCCTCGATAGCGTGTGTAGTACGCAATACCTATTTTCACTAAACAATGATATGCTATTAAAATATTATTAAAACTAGTCGTTATGAATAGTAATAACCACTTTTCGAAATTTTGTAAATTTTATTTTTCAAAATGGACTTCATTTTTCGATTCGGAATATCGAAATTAGATTAGGGTGAAATTTTGGTACTTTTCGGATAACTTTCATTTTCTGATGAATAGTGAAAATTACTAAATTTTAATTAAAAACAACATTTTTAATCGAAATAATCAATAGTGATAAATTATTAAATTGAGTGGTTTTAAAGTATATTTAGAATATATTTTTACAATTTAATACAATGTTGGTCATTAGATGTAATTTCACATTTAAACTAGACATAAACAAGTGTCAATCTTTTGATAGTTATTATCTCTTAAGAACACGCTATTTGTTTTGACGACGGGAATTAATTTTTAAATTAATTAATGCAACTGATATGTTTTGAATTTGGTAAAATAGACATCATTTTTGAGTTCATAATATCAAATATATCTTAGGCCTAATTTCTGGTATTTTTCTGGAAACTTTCATTTTTTAATGAATAGTGAAACCACTAAGTGGTAGTTAAAAAAATGAATTTTTCATAAAACATAATTTTACCACTTCTGTGAGTGGAATTTCAATAATCCGAGAGACACGGTTGATTTCAATAAGTAAAATGTGGTTCAATGAGATGAAAATAATTTTTGGGGAATAGTAACTTTTTATTTTTTTAACCATAGTTAAAAGTAAATAGGGTAATTAAAGGTAAAAATGATATTATTCTTACCCTAACACATGTCCTAATTCTATTGGATAGGTTTAATTCGACCAAAATCAACCTTATGAATAAAATATGACCATTTAGGCCCACTTGGATTAGATGAGGACATTTATTATTAATTTTTTTAAAGAAGGGTTAAAATAGTTAAAATCATAGTTTAATAAGTAGATAATTTTTAATATAGGGTTATACATAAGATAAATTAGACTATAAATATTAATTAGAAAGATAAAATTATTTCCTACATAATGGTATTTTATTTTTAATTTTTATACATTAAATAATTTAATTTATTTATGACACAATAATGATGCAGTAATTATCTTATTAATGAAATATTGACATAATTGATGTTATAAATACCCAAATAAATGTAATTTGAGAGTTTTTATGAATTACACTAATTTTATTGGTAAATATGACATGTTAGTATTGATTTAAGTAATTTTTTTCGAACTAATAATTCTGGTATGATTTTGACAAAAATCAATTACTAAATAGTGTCAAAATTGACATAAAATAGTTTTTAAAACAAATATTATATTATTAATTTTTATTTTATTCCTAAAAATCTATGGTTCGTCCAAATGACTTAGATAAGGTTATATATATTAATAATAAACAACTTGGGGTTCGTTTGGCTTGTTATAGTATGTTTATTAACCTTATAGTGTAAGAACACAAAAAGACATGGTAAAAGTAAAATTATCTAACTTAAAGTTAAATATAAATGATAAGGTTAAAATTGGAACATAAACTTGTCTAAATTCTATTGTATGAGAGTATTTCGACCCATCCCCATCTTAGCTTCAAAATAAATCAATTATGAGCTATTTAAAACCGAATTTGGATTTATAATAAATTAATATTTTTAGTTTTTCCAAAGGAAGCCCTCTCCTCCCGTATAAAAGGGCACCTCCTCCCTCTCTTCCTCACACCACTTTGATCCTTCAATCTCGTCCAAGTCCTGAAATATTCTCTTCTCCACTTCCCTAGAAACATCCTACATGTCCTGGTATTCTTCAAAGACCAATTTTAGTGCCCTAAGAGGAGGACTCAAAGAGGCGCTTCAAAGAAGAGGTAATGTCTGTTACCAATTCTTTCAACTTTATTTCTTCTTCCACTTCTTCTTCTTAGGTTGTTTTATTATGAAGTAATAACATCAGTATCACTCATATACTGATATGTTATTATAAGTATGAAATAACCCTATTTCACCATCTATCCATCCTATGGAAAATGAAATCACCACGTGTGCGTATGTACGGAATACCGTCTCCACGCCGTGGTGTAATCTATTTTCCACCACCACCTTACATGTATGGGTATGATGGTGAAAGTAATGAATATATATAATTATTGTAAAGTGATATTGATTCTTTAATATTATACATACCCTGTAATACAATTCCACGATCATGGTAATGATATCATCGCTCGTGCGTACGTACAGAATACCGTCTCCATGACGCGATGAGATTCACTCTCCATGATAACCTTTCAAGAATGATTATAAAGTATATATAATAAGTAATAATGAAATATATGACATAATAATTCTACTATATTTATGTATATATATATTTATTTCATCTACTTAATTCCAGTCAATTCAATAAGGAAATGAAAACAGCGTTCATGTGTACGTACGACCTACTGTCTCCAAGAACGGTGTATTTCATTCCATTTATCGATCTATTATATATATGTATATTTTGATATAATGAATACCATCATAAAATATTAAAATTTCTAGATGTATTAATAAACTAAATACAGTCATGATTAACACATAACATTTGAAAACAAAAATGACAACATAATTCTTTTGAGAATAACAATATTACCCTCTTCATATATATCCATATGAAACATAGTAGACTTAATTGATTCCTGAAAAAGGAAATAAAATAACCATGATATCAAATTATCAACAATGGTTCTGTATAAAAGTATATATCTTTAATCATTAATAATAATCAACATTGGATGGTAAATAACTGAACAAACATGAAATTAAAATATCTCAAACAGGCATAATAAATATGGCAAGGTAAATAACTAAAATCATATTAGATTTAAAAAATAAATTGATAATGAAATGATTCTAGTAAAATACCACCATGGTGTTGGAATTGTCACCACAGTGCATAAGTGAACTTGGAAAAAACAACCAATGCGCATGACTAATAGTTGAAGTGTGGACTCTTTGTCAGCTAAAAACCATATGTTCAGAGGATTTCATCATGGAGTAAAGGTACACTAGATGAATTCACAATGGTGTATGGTGTTCACTATGGTGTGTTGTTATGATTTTATTACATTAGATCCCTTATACTATGTGATGTTAAGATAGAGATTAGGGAATATAAAGGAATCATACCAAATGGATAACCCTTAGCTAAGGTATCCTAAATCCCATCTTCAATTTTGATCTGAAGGATATAAATCTATTAAACATTAAACCCTTAATTCAAATCATAATATCCTATTAAAAATTATTAACTTTAGAAAGAAAGAATTAGTACATACACATAAAATTAATTTATATAAGTGTTTTGAGGCATGGTCTTAGCCACTATTATGTAGCCACTTTAAATTAGTTCTCTATAGTGAAAGAAACAATTTAATCCACCCCATGGTATTATATATATGGTGTAGGTATTTCTATTAAAGAATGTACTATATTTAATAGTCCCACTATGGAATCAATATTATATCTATAACAAAACTGCCGACTCTATGATGTTTTCATGACGAATGTAGAGAAATCACCCTAAACTAGACATAAAATTTCCAAGTCGCCTTTAAATCATCCATTTCCTCTTCAAGTCCAAAAGACACTACATGTACATGGCCCAACAATAGATCAAGGAGTTGAATAAGGGAAGCATGATTTTTTTATCTAAAAAATAATAATTCATGGTTTTAGAACTGACATGAGAATCATAACTTATTACTCATTATTTACTAGAGTATAATAATAGGTGGTCCATTATTTACTCATGTTACATAAATCTTATCCCATTATAGACTCGATAATGATTAATCATGACCCATTATTGACATGAGTATAAAACTCATGATCCATTATTATCTCATGAGGTATAAAACCTTATATAATATAATGGATCATGGAATAGGATACCAACCTTATTAGTAACGATCATCTATACATATAAGTTCATTTTTTGATGAAAATATTTATATATCAATCATCACGTAATTTAACATGGGGAAAATTATGAGACTCTTGAGGAATATTCCTAAAACATTCCACGAGCCATCCAATGAAGGATGTTTAATAGTGGATAAAGAATTATTCACATGAGAAATATTACTTAAAAATAAATCATTTCGAAGAACCAAAATAACTTGTAAAACATATTGTTTAGTTTAAAAGAAATTTAAATCTCTTTTAAAATCAATACTAACATTTTAATTTCAGAGTTTATCTATTTTAAAATACACACATAGATATATATATTTAATTTTATATTAAATTATTAAAAATTAAAATCATTTTGGAGAATATTTTAATGTGTGGAAGGGAATATTCATAAATTTAAATTTATATATTGTAGAATGAAACTGTAATTGAGTTTAAATAAAATAATTTTCACGTACGCTTAAAAGAAAATATTACATGTCACACAAAAAAGTAACATGAAAAATGGTGAACTTAAAACTTTTGATATATTTTCATTTTAAGAAAAATGTAAAAAATATATATTTTTGAAAAATTCATAATATTTTTTTAGATAAAAATGTTCATTGGATGATAAAATATTTTTTTATGAAACAATAGAAAAGGTGCTCATTTTGAGAGGACAAAAATTATTCGTAACATCATAAAATTTTATGAAGGTTGAAATTGAGAACATTTATTTTTTATAAGATAAGGTATAAATGAAATATTCTAGTATAGGACAAAGTATACTTATAAAACCATAATCAATGTATAATAATTTTGACATAAGAAAATAATTTGAGTGATGAAATTAATTAATGGAATAAGAGACATTAAAAATAACCTAAATAAGGTAGCATGAAATTATTCTAAAAATACCATGAATAAATGATATTTCATGATATTTTTTATCTAATAGGTAGCATAAACATAAATTTATTGAAATTATGTGAATAAAACTGAAGATAAAATTTTGATGGATTTCCCTTATTGTAAATCATGATCGGTCGAGCATGATCTAACATCCTATATAAAAAAATATAAAAAATATATTAACATAATTTTGAAACATAGTCATGTATATACAATTTTATAAATTTAATTTATAATAATTTTCCAAAAATATAGTAGTGAGTTATATTTTTTATCATCCATTTTTATTAGCATCGATTGTTTGGTTAGTACTAGTTTCATAATGTTGCATTTAAATTTCATTTATGGATTTTAAGGACCATCATTTTGAGGTCATGAGAGGGACTATAATGGATTACTAATAATTATTTACAATTCTCTAATTTTATTTCATATTTATTTTGGTTATAATTCATGACGAAAATTTTGGTGATGATTTTGTTTAGGTAATTTTAAAATAAAAAAATGTTGGTATAATAATAAGATAATTATAAATATATAATTACTATAACCACACAGAAAATTATTTTATCATTAATGTATAATTACAAAAATAATATTTTTCAATAGTACCCATCTAGGATATAACATGAATTGTTAATGTATATGTTTAAAGTGAACCAAATAAGAAAATATTTAATTTATGGTTGAGTATGTTAAAGAAAGTTGTTCAATTTTCTTAATAATATTATTAAAAAAGAATAAATATAGTGATTATATGTTTTTAAGGTGTTGAATTAGGTTATAATAAGATTTTATAAATATAAAATACTAGGAAGAAAAATGAAATATGTCACTTTAAATGAGGTTGTAGTCCACACACACCCACATGTGATAAGTTCATTTTTCATTTATCAAGCGGATGAAATATAATATTTAATGATTTATGAATAATTTTAATTATAAAACTATAATATTTAATCTTAAAATTTGATTTGATAATAATCCATATATATTGAATATGAAAATATATGCACATCGTTCATGGTGGTGGTAGTCTGCATGTAAGCATAACTATATATTCTTTAATCGAATAGTTCCAAAGGAATGTATAAAATAGATATTATATGAGAATAATTTCATTTAATAATATTATTAATATTTATTTCATAATAAATACATGATTAGTGATGGTTTGTGAGGGAACAATATGGAATGAATTACGATTTCTCCTATGAGAATATAACATCTCTATTTTGATACTCTCCCTTAGGTAATAAATTATGGTTTCTTAGAAGGAGATTTTGGGAATAAAATTGATTTGAATACATGGGTTGGGAGTTAATTAGTGAATAAAGTATAGTTTTTAGGGTTCTAAGTCTTTTTTTTAATTGATAAAGTTGGTGGAAGTTATCTCCATTAAAAAGCCATGAAAATTGAGTTTTTTTAAAATGCCAAATAAATTTTCAATGATAGAATGACACTAATTTAGGATCAATGGCTCCAAAAGTGGGAAAAAATGATATGGGGGGAGATATATGGTCGAGAAAGTTTCAACTAGTAATTTCAACACTTTTTTATATGTGTTTCTAAACATTTTCATCAAGATTATTACATTTAGAGCATTTTTTATCATTGTAACTAGATTTTACACATGTAATTTACATTTTATATAAAATATAAGGTATAAATATTATCAAATATTTAGGTTATGAAAATATATTTATATACTTATAATATATATCAATTTATAAAAAATGTTAATTTATATTTTAAATTTAAATTCTTAATATATAGAAAATCTATTTTGTATAAAAAAATTATTTTTAGAATTATGTGATATTAACCTTATAAAAAATAATTTTTAAATAAATAAATGATAATATATATTTATATATGTCTATAAGTCATATAAATGAAATTATATAAACTAGATCAATTTTATTTATCATATAAAAATATAGAAAATTAATGTAGCGATTCATTGAACATAACCCATTCAATATAGAAATGTTCATTAACATTAATATTATTAATAAAACATTGACGATTATAATGAAATTTAATTATTTTATAAAAATAAATTATTAATCTACAATTTAAAATAGTTTTTTTGGATTTATTTTCTATAAGTGATGGAAACTACTTTTATATATAAGTGAATCAAACTATTTTTTATAGTAATATATTACATAAGTTTCCAATATGTGAATCATTGGTTTTATAAATTCAACATATTAATAATAATTGAATAATTTATGTTAATTAATATATATATTTTAAGGGAAATTTTATAAAAAACATATAATTAAATCTTGTAGTATGATAATATCATAAGTGATACGACATTATAAAAATCCCTATTTCCACTATTCACCTAAATGGGAATTATTTTAGAAAAAGATGAAATCATCACCCAATGACAATTTTGACATTATAAATTTATAATTGAATATAATATTAAAAAAAATAAAATTACTAAAATTATAGATTTATCTTTTAAATGAAAATATACTTTAGAATTACAATCTAATAATGTTGAAAAATGCCCTTTGAATCTATCATTGTTATTTATAAAATTTTAATTGAATTTCTAATTGATTATAATCTTATTATAAATGTTAGAAATCATTAATTTTCCTAATAATATAAATATATTATTAAAAAATCATTTTATTTGGGCGTTCCATGTGAAACAATTTACCGTTACAATTTGTATTGAAAGGAATATATATATTGAAGTCTTATTGTGCTAAATCCCCCCCATAAATAAATATTTTACTAAAATTTTTAATAAAACACTACTAATAAAAATACCTCAGGATATATAAAAATTTAATCATGAAGAAAGATATTTCTTTTAAAGAGATAAAAACCATTCAATCATAAGGATAATTTCTAATGTATCTTTTCACTCATAATTGCTATATAACTAGATCCATAACCATTTATTGAAAATGATCCATTATAGTTATTTACTAGATGTTTCTAGAGACAAACCACCTATAAATCAATTTTAGGATCCTATTTAATAAAAAAATATTAAAATCAAATAAATTTAATAGTATCCATGAAAATCACATTAAATGATTATATTAAAATGAAAACTATTTCACGAGAAGATATTTTCAATGAAACATTCTTTTAATCCTATGTTACATTGTAACAGCCCAAGATTTTATGAAAAATATTCTTTTTAATTTCACTAATGTCTTGTGTTGTACGCTACACCAAAAGGATCTTGCACAACACGCATCCTTGACTTGCCTTACATTACACGCAATCGCAAACTTCCTCGATAGCGTGTGTAGCATGCAATAACGAGTTTCACTAAACAACGATATGCTATTAAAATATTATTAAAACTAGCCGTTATGAATAGTAATAACCACCTTTTAAAATTTTAGAAATTTTATCTCTCAAAATGGACTTCATTTTTGGATTCGGAGTATCGAATTTAGCCTAAGGTAAAATTTTGGTACTTTTCGGATAACTTTCATATTCTGATGAATAGTGAGAATTACTAAATTTTAATTAAAAACAACTTTTTTAATCGAAATAATTAATAGTGATAAATTATTAATTTGAGTGGTTTTAAATTATATTTAGAATATATTTTTACAATTCAATACAATGATGGTCATTGTATTTAATTTCACATTTACACCAGACATAGACAAGTGTTAATCTTTTGATAGTTATTATCTCTTAAAAACACGCTATTTGTTGTGACAGTAGAAATTAATTATAAAATTAATTAATGCAACTTATATGTTGGGAATTTTTTAAAATAGAAATCATTTTTGAATTCGGAATATCAATTATAGCTTGGGGTGAAATTTTGGCATTTTTCTGAAAAACTTCAATTTTTGATGAATAGTGAAACTACTAAGTGGTAGTTAAAAAAATTAATTTTTTCATAAATCTTAATTTTTACGCTTCTGTGAATGGAATTTCAAAAATCCGAGAGACACGGTTGATTTCAGTAAGTAAAATGTGGTTCAATGAGATGAAAATAATTTTTGGTGAATAGTAACTTTTTACTTTTATTTACCACGGTTAAAAGTAAATAGGGTAATTAAGGGTAAAAATGATATTAATATTACCCTAAAACATGTCCTAATACTATTGGACAAGTGTATCTCGACCAAAAACAACCTTAAGTGTAAAATATTATCATTTAGGCCCACTTGGATTAGATTAGGACATTTATTATTATTTAATTCAAAGAAGAGTTAAAAGAGTTAAAATCAAAGTTTATTTAATAAAACATTTTTAATATAGGGTTATACATACGATAAATTAGACTATAAATATTCATTAGAAAGATAAAAAGATTTCCTACATAATTGTATTTTATTTGTAATTTTTATACATTAAATAAGTTAATTTATTTATGACACAACGATGATGCAGTAATTATCTTATTAATGAAATAGTGACATAATTGATGTTATAAATACCCAAATAAATATACTTTGAGACTTTTTATGAATTCCACTAATTTTCTAGGTTAATATGACATGTTAGTATTGATTTAATTAACTTTTTTCGAACTTATCATTCTGTCATTATTTTCACAAAGATCAATTACAAAATAGTGTCAAATTGACATAAAATAGTTTTTTAAAACAAATATTATATTAATAATTGTTATTTTATTCCTAAAAATCTAAGGATCGTCCAAATGACTTAGATAAGGTTATATATATTAATAATAAACAATTTGGGTTTCTTTTGGCTTCTTATAGTAAGTTTACTAACCTTATAGTATAAGAACACAAGAAGACACGGTAAAAGTAAAATTATTTAAATTAATGGTAAATCTAAACGATAAGGTTAAAATAGGAACCTAAACTTGTCTAAATCCTATTGGATGAGAGTATTTAGACCCATCCCAACTTTATCTTCGAAATAAGACCATTTGGAAACATTATAAACCGAATTTCACCTTAATATAAAATAATATTTTGAGATTATCCTAAGATGCCCCTCTCCTCCCTTATAAAAGGGCACCTCCTCCCTCTCCTCCTCACACCAATTTGAGCATTCAAGCTCCGCCAACCCCTGCCAAAATCTCTTCTCCACTTCCATAGTATCATCCTAGAGGTCCTGGTCTTCTTGAAAGACCATCCTTAGTTCTTTAAGTGGAGGATAAGTGAAGGCGCGTCAAAAAGAGGTAATATCCATTACCGATCTTTTTCAATTTCATTCTTCTTCAACTTCTTCTTATTTAGTTGTTTCATGATAAAGTAATAACATCAGTATTTATTATATACTGATATGTTATTATAAATATGAAAAAAATCTAATTAACATTCTATCCATCCTATGGAAAAAGGAAATCACCGCGCGTGCGTAGGTACGAAATACCGTCTCCACGCCGTTGTGTAATCTATTTTCCGTCACCACCTTAATTGGATGGGTATAATGGTGTAATGAGTAACTATATATGATTATTATAAATTGATATTGATACTGAAATAGTATACATATACTTTAACACAATTCCACGACCATGGGAACGATATCATCGAGCGTGCGTACGTACGGACTACCGTCTCCACGACGCGATGAGATTCATTCTCCACATTAACCATTCATGAATGATTATAAAGTATATATAATAAGTACTAATGAAATATATGACATAATAATGATACTGGATTTATGTATATTTATATGTATGTCATCTACTTAATTCCATTCAATTCAATAAGGAAACGAAAACAGCATTAATGCGTACGTACGGACTACCGTCTCCATGAACGGTGTATTTCATTCCATTTATCAATATATTATATATATGTATATTCTGAATATATATTATATATAAATCATGTTTTACATTCTGGATATAAGTAATCATGATCCAAGTAATCATATTAATAATTACAAGTTAAAAACACGAACGACAAATGAGACGATTTTACCCAAAACGCTACTTTAACATGAATTTACAAAAGAACGGGTAATATAAAGTCATAATTGAACCATATATGATATCATAACAATGAATATTATTCTGTAATAATTCAATAACATTATTTAAATAATTATACAGGAGGTTCGGACACTTACGAAGCAAATCAGACCTAAGGTAAGGGATAAATTTTCAATCTCATTTTTATCTGAGATTGCTTATATGTAAGTATTTACTGGGTTACGTCTATCATCCATGACCATGTTTTCTAAAAAATGTTTTTATAAAATGTTTACCATTCTTACATGAATGTTTAAAGTCGTTTTTACCCTTCATTGACTTTTTACCACATTGTATGAATAGAATCTTTCCTTTGGTTACCATATAAGGTACTTTTTGACTTTTCCGACAAAAGTACGAGGAGAATGTTATTTTTAACTTATACGGCGTGAACGGATTTCTACGGTTTCATAACACCTCATTTTCAAGAAGCTTCCTCTACAATATTTCATGATTATTTCCAACAAAACCCTTATCTTTTAAAATTTCATTGAATTTTGTGAGAAGAAAATGATTTTAAAGAAGAAATGATATTTTCCTCAAGAATTCATTTCAAGTGTTTTTCGCAAAACTATTTTCCATCTAAGATGAAATTATTTGATATGTATGTTTCAAGTAAAATGTCTCTATGATTTAAATGGTTTAAATTTTCTTATGATGAAATGATATCAATTGTTTATGGATTGTGATGGCATGATGTTTAAGAATCCCATTTTATTACATGGGATATGCAATGATGTATGATTTATGATTTTGTGGCACACATAAGAATGGTATAATTATGAGATGGGTGGGACCTATATATCCCTCCAATTCATTGGGTAAAGATTTTATATCTCATGAGTTAGACATGGCTGGAACGGTAGGTTATACCGGTTCAGTGAAACCGGACTGAAACGAGGGTGACTCGGTTCAGAAAGGGACTTTGTCCACTAAGATAGTTTTGGCAATGAGTCTTGACTAACACGAAATGATTCTCTATGATTATGTGTGTATGCCACAATGTTTCATGTTTTATGTTATGATTATTGTGATTACATTTCACTGCCATGATTTATCCCATGTTATGAAATTATGATCTCTTTTGCAGGTTAAGATTTCAAAAAATTATGTGCTTGATGTGATTTATATTTCTTTTGTTTACCCTTACTGAGCGTTTGAGCTCACCCTTTTATGTTTTCTTTTCCCCAAGATATAAAGAAAGGTTTTAGATATAAAAAAAGGAAGATATTTATGGGAGATGTTGAAGATCTTTCACCACGATTAGAAGATTTTATTCTGAGTTTCCAAAGACACTAAACTATTACGGTCCTTGTGTGTGTGTTTTGTTATTTACTAAGTATTCCAAAAATGTAATGTAATGTCAATGTACGTCAAGCTTCGGGTCTCTACAGTTGGTATCAAAGGAAAGGTTTAGTCAACCTTTGGAAACTAGGATGAAAAAACGTTAGTGAGATCCCTAGAGATATTTCTAAGGTATGTCTAGGGATGTCTCTAAGGTTCAGTATACGTATAGGTTATAGTCCTAGAATTGCGCTAAAGATCTTAGAATTTAACCTAAGAAGTTAGATATTGAGGATTCTCCCCCTTTATAATGTTGTTTTCCCTTGAATTATTTTTGCCTCTCACACTATTCTTTTTGGGTTTTAGACGATGGCTGGAACCTGAAGGAACCGTGTTGATCAATGCAATGGACAATGCAATGATTGTCCTCCTGAACAAACAAATGTTATGGGAGATGGAGTGAAAAATATTATTTCTAT
Source organism: Viscum album (assembly GCA_963277665.1). NCBI lineage: Eukaryota > Viridiplantae > Streptophyta > Magnoliopsida > Santalales > Viscaceae > Viscum > Viscum album. The sequence continues at coordinate 1,325,352,905 of OY728127.1, read as the reverse complement.
ACTTATACAAGCTATGAATCATTCTGGACTTCCAAATGATCAGAGAAGGGAACAATATTCTATTGAGTCCTTCATGAGGCAACGTCCACCTTCTTTCAGTGGGTCTTCTGGTCCACTTGTTGCTGAACAATGGATCAGTACCACTGAAAAGATATTTTCAGTTCTTCAATGTTCTGAACATGATAAAGTCATCTTAGCAGTGTATCATTTGGAAGGTGAAGCTGATCAATGGTGGAATCTTATCAAGAATACGAGGCCAAGAGATAAAATTGAGTCCGTGGAATGGGACGAGTTCAAGAACTTGTTTTTCAGTAAGTACTTCCCTCGTATTCTTCAAACAAAGATGGAAAAGGAGTTTCTTGAGCTGAATCAGAAGGATGATGAATCTGTTGGTATATACGAAGCGAATTTTACAAGACTTGCAAGGTATGCATCTCGCATTATCATCCAACCTGAAAGTGAAGTTGATCGATCTTTCAGTGGATTAAAACGAAGTCTTTGAAGGGAATTAGCTATAAGAGACTTCAGTAGCTATGAAGAAATTGTGCGTTGTGCTATCAAGGTAGAAATGGAAGTTGGTGTTACATATCCATCTCATGGTTTTGACAAGAAACGAAAGATGGAGTTCAAGGAGAAATCTCAGAATAATGGTGAAAAGAAGATGAATGTTTCCTTATGCTCAAAGTGTGGAAAGAAGCATGGTGGAGATTGTATTAAAGGGACTAGAAAATGTTTTAAGTGTCGAAAAGAAGGTCATCGAGCAGCTGAGTGTCGAAGTAATGGAAAAAGGGTTTCTAATGATGTGAATAAAGCAAAGACTGCAGAGAACGCCCCACCAACACTTCAATGCTTCAAGTGCAAGGAAATGGTGAATTATGCTAATAAATGCCCTAATCCAAGGGTTAGTGATGATCAACATGAGCAACCACTGAAGGCAAAGGACAAAGGGAAGTCACATGCGATCGCTATTGGCGATGTTGAATATGAAAACGATGTGGTGGAATGATTAATTGTTTACGTAATGGGATTCCAAAATAATGTTATATCATTGAGTATTTGAATATTTATGTACTGGTCTAATGTGGTATTCAAAGTGATTGAGATATTTTTGGAAATAAGATGATATGCACATAATGAAGGGAAAACAAGAAAATGAAATGTTTAACAGTATTCATGAGCTCGTGATTGATATAAGGACTAAGTGATATCATGGTTTGAGTATATAGAATTTTGAGGATTTTGGAAAGTGTTAGCTTTTATCTTCATTCATGTTTTCACTAAGGTTCAATGGGTATTCAAGAGAATACATGATTAAGGACTTTGAATGTTTGGAATGTGACCAACAAAACATATCTTATGATATATGGGGATCAACGATGGTATTATATCTCTGGTAATCATTTTCACTATGTTATGAGAGTGGACTGCAGTATTATGGATAAGCCTAAAGATTGGAATGGATTATGTTGGACACAAGTTAGTATTGTTTAAGGATAAAACTTTTTTTTCGATATTATTGATGGGATATTATAGTAATATAGTTTTAGAAAAAGGACAACCTGCAGGACGGGCGACAACCCATCGCTTCAGACAAGGCTGTGGGAATCGAACCCACAACCGAAGTGCGATTGGACTTTATCGTCTACCACTGGCCTACAGGAATTCCCTGGTTAGTAGAAACTAGTTTTATTTTATGAAGCGGTATGATATATGAAGTATAAGTTCATTTTTGGAAACATATACGATTAACCATAAGATGGACTTATAACTTTTGCCAACCTTTTGTTTGAAAGAGATGGAATGACCCATCATTCTATCACATGATCTGCTAACACATCACGAATGACAAATTCAACTTCATTTCATTAAGAGATGAAGTGCAAATTGTCCAAAGAATGACAAACGGTGATACAATACCAAAATCACGAAAGTATTTCTTCTAATTTCATCATCTTTAGGGAAATGATCTTGAAAACCAAAAATGTTGTCCTAGTGCTCTTATATCTGATGAATTAGATGGTACCTTAGATCGTCACAAATTTATGGCTTTGTGATTGCTGGATTTTCCATAGCCATGTTCTCTACCACTCTCCATCAGAACATGATGGTTACATTTCTCTTCCATATCCATATTTTCACCTATGTGGAAACCCAGTGATTAGTTTATTTGGGTAACCATTACATTTCATAATTTTTTTTAATGATTAGTTTTGGTATTCCTTTTTACGATGTGGGTTCCTATCAAAGAAACTTTCGAATAGTAAACCATTTATAACCTCGATGAATTTCAAGGGCAAAATTCATTTTAAGGGGGTAGAATGTAACAGCCCAAGATTTTATGAAAAATATTATTTTTAATTTCACTAATGTCTTGTGTTGTGGGATACACCAAAAGGAGCTTGCACGACACGCATCCTTGACTTGCCTTACATTACACGTAATCACGACCTTCCTCGATAGCGTGTGTAGCACACAATAATGAGTTTCACAAAACAACGATACGCTATTAAAATATTATTAAAACTAGTCGTTATGAATAGTAATAACCAGCTTTTAAAATTTTAGAAAATTTATCTCTCAAAATGGACTTCATTTTTGGATTCGGAGTATCGAATTTAGCCTAAGGTAAAATTTTGGTACTTTTCGGATAACTTTCATATTCTGATGAATAGTGAAAATTACTAAATTTTAATTAAAAACAACTTTTTTAATCGAAATAATTAGTAGTGATAAATTCTTAATTTGAGTGGTTTTAAAGTATATTTAGAATATATTTTTACAATTCAATACAATGATGGTCATTGGATGTAATTTCACATTTACACCAGACATAAACAAGTGTTAATCTTTTGATAGTTATTATCTCTTAAAAACACGCTATTTGTTGTGACAGCGGAAATTAATTATAAAATTAATTAATGCAACTTATATGTTGGTAATTTTTTAAAATAGAAATCATTTTTGAATTCGGAATATCAATTATAGCTTAGGGTGAAATTTTGGCATTTTTCTGAAAAACTTCAATTTTTGATGAATAGTGAAACTACTAAGTGGTAGTTAAAAAAATTAATTTTTTCATAAATCATAATTTTTACGCTTCTGTGAATGGAATTTAAAAAATCTGAGAGACACGGTTGATGTCAGTAAGTAAAATGTGGTTCAATGAGATGAAAATAATTTTTGGTGAATAGTAACTTTTTACTTTTATTTACCACGGTTAAAAGTAAATAGGGTAATTAAGGGTAAAAATGATATTAATATTACCCTAACACATGTCCTAATCCTATTGGACAAGTGTATCTCGACCAAAAACAACCTTAAGTGTAAAATATTATCATTTAGGCCCACTTGGATTAGATTAGGACATTTATTATTATTTAATTCAAAGAAGAGTTAAAAGAGTTAAAAACAAATTTTATTTAATAAAACATTTTTAATATAGGGTTATACATAAGATAAATTCTACTATAAATATTCATTAGAAAGATAAAAAGATTTCCTACATAATTGTATTTTATTTGTAATTTTTATACATTAAATAATTTAATTTATTTATGACACAACGATGATGTAGTAATTATCTTATTAATGAAATAGTGACATAATTTATGTTATAAATAACAAAATAAATATACTTTGAGACTTTTTATGAATTCCACTAATTTTATAGGTTAATATGACATTTTAGTAGTTATTTAATTAACTTTTTTCGAACTTATCATTCTGTGATGATTTTCACATAAATCAATTACTAAATAGCATCAAATTGACATAAAATAGTTTTTAAAACAAATATTATATTATTAATTGTTATTTTATTCCTAAAAATCTAAGTATCGGCCAAATGACTTAGATAAAGTTATATATATTAATAATAAACAATTTGGGGTTCGTTTGGATTCTTATAGTAAGTTTATTAACCTTATAGTATAAGAACACAAGAAGACACAGTAAAAGTAAAATTATTTAACTTAATGTTAAATCTAAATGATAAGGTTAAAATAGGAACCAAACTAGTCTAAATCCTATTGGATGAGAGGATTTCGACCCATCCCCACATTATCTTCGAAATAAGACCATTTGGAAACATTATAAACCGAATTTGACCTTAATATAAAATAATATTTTGAGATTTTCCTAAGATGCCCCTCTCCTCCCTTATAAAAGGGCACCTCCTCCCTCTCCTCCTCACACCAATTTGAGCATTCATGATCGGCCAAACCCTGCCAAAATCTCTTCTCCACTTCCATAGTATCATCCTAGAGGTCCTGGTCTTCTTAAAAGACCATCCTTAGTTCTTTAAGTGGAGGATAAGTGAAGGCGCGTCAAAAAGAGGTAATATCCATTACCGATCTTTTTCAATTTCTTTCTTCTTCAACTTCTTCTTCTTTAGTTGTTTCATGATAAAGTAATAACATCAGTATTTATTATATACTGATATGTTATTATATATATTAAACAACTCTAATTATCCTTCTACCCATCCTACGGAAAAAGGAAATCACCGCGCGTGCGTACGTACGGAATACCGTCTCCACGCCGTGGTGTAATCTATTTTCCGTCACCACCTTAATTGGATGGGTATAATGGTGTAATGAGTAACTATATATGATTATTATAAAGTGATATTGATACTGAAATAGTATACATACACTTTAACACAATTCCATGACCATGGGAACGATATCATCGCGCGTGCATACGTACGGACTACCGTCTCCACGACGTGATGAGATTCATTCTCCACATTAACCATTCATGAATGATTATAAAGTATATATAATAAGTACTAATGAAATATATGACATAATAATGATACCGGATTTATGTATATTTATATGTATGTCATCTACTTAATTCCATTCAATTCAATAAGGAAACGAAAACAGCGTTCATGCGTACGTACGGACTACCGTCTCCATGAACGGTGTATTTCATTCCATTTATCAATATATTATATATATGTATATTCTGAATATATATTATATATAAATCATGTTTTACATTATGGATATAAGTAATCATGATCCAAGTAATCATATTAATAATTACAAGTTAAAAACACGAACGACAAATGAGAAGATTTTACCCAAAACGCTACTTTAACATTAATTTACAAAAGAACGGGTAATATAAAGTCATAAGTGAACCATATATGATATCATAACAATGAATATGATTCTGTAATAAGTCAATAACATTATTTAAATCATTATACAGGTGGTTCGGACACTTACGAAGCAAATCGGACCTAAGGTAAGGGATAATTTTCCAAATCTCATTTTTATCTGAGATTGCTTATTCGTAAGTATTTACTGGGGTTATTTATATCATCCAAGTCCGTGTTTTATAAAAGTGTTTTCATGTATGTTTAAAGTCCTTTTTACCCATTTTTGACTTTTACTACATGGTATGTATGGAATCTTTCTATTACGAGGTACTTTTTGACTTTTTCGGCAAAAGTACGAGAAGGATGTTTTTCTAACTTATACGGCACGAATGGATTTTTACGGTTTTATAAAGCCTTATATGAATGAAGATTCCTTCAAAAGATTTCATGAATATTTTCAACAAAAAATATTCCTTTTAAAATAGCATGACGTTTTGTGAAAAGAAATTGATTTTGAAGAAGAAAGGATATTTTCCTCAAGAATTTATTTCAAATGTTTTATCAAAACAATTTTCCATCTAAGATTAAATTATTTCATATGTGTAGGTCTTAAGTTTAATGTATCTATAATTTACATGGTTTAATTTTCTTATGATGAAATGTCAATTTGTTTTATATGGATTATGAAATGATGGGATTATGTTTATGAAACCCATTTTATTCTTTGGGTTATGATGAATGATTTATGTTTATGTTGTGGCACAAGTAAGAATGATTTCATTATGAGATGGGTGGGACCCATATCTCCCTATAATGAATTGGGTAAAGATTTATATCTCATGAGATAGACATGGCTGGAACGGTAAGTAAATCTGGTTCAGTATTACAGGACTGGAACGAGGAGTGACCTCGATTCAGAAAGGGACTTTTTCCAATAAGTTGGTCTTGGCAGCAATGCATTTGCTACTATGGAAATCATTACATGTGCTTAATGGATGCCACAATTACATGTTTTATTCTCATTCTATTTTATGATGATTGATGTTCCCTTATGATATATGCCTTACGTACTTCCAAGATTCATGTCTTTGCTCAAGATTTTGATGTTTAGATTTTATGTTCAAGTTTTTGCATTCAAATGTTTATGGATTGTTTTATGTTCTCTATGTTTACCCTTACTGGGAATTTGAGCTCACCCCTTTGATTTTTTCTTTTCCCCATGATATAAAGAAAGGTTTTAGGTAAGGAAAAAAAGGGAAGATCTTTATTGGGAGATGTTGAAGATCTTTCACCATGATTAGAAGATTTTATTCCGATTTTCCAAAGACACTAAACTATTACGGTCTGTGTGTGTCTGTTTTTCTTATGTATTAAGTATTCCGCAAAATTAATGTAATGTCCATGTACGTCAAGCTTCGGGTCTCTACATTTGGTATCAGAGGAAAGGTTTAGTCAACCTTTGGAAACTAGGATGCGAGAACTTTAGTGAGATCCCTAGAGATATTTCTAAGGTATTTCTAGGGATGTCCCTAAGGTTAAGTATAAGTATAGGTTATAGTAATAGAATTACGGTAACCCAAGATGTTAGATATTTAAGGTACTCCCCATTTATTATATTGTTTTTCCTAGTGTAATTTTTGCCTCTCACACTATTCTTTTTGGGTTTTAGACGATGGCTGGAACCAGAAGGAATCGTGTTGATCAATGTAATGGACAATGAAATGATTGTCCTCCTGAACAAACAAATGTTATGGGAGATGGAGTGAAAATTCTTATTGTTATACTTACACAAGCTATGAATCATTATGCACTTCCAAAGGAGCAGATAAGGGAACAATATTCTATTGAGTCCTTCATGAGGCAACGTCCACCTTCTTTCAGTGGGTCTTCTGATCCACTTGTTGCTGAACAATGGATCAGTACTACTGAAAATATATTTTCAGTTCATCAATGTTCTGAACACGATAAAGTCATCTTAGCAGTGTATCATTTAGAAGGTGATGCTGATCAATGGTGGAATCTTATCAATAATACGAGGCCAAGAGATGAAATTGAGTCCATGGAGTGGGACGAGTTCAAGAACTTATTTTTCAATAAGTACTTCCCTCGTATTCTTCGAAAAAAGATGGAGAAGGAGTTTATTGAACTAAAGAAAAAGGATGATGAATATGTTGGTATATATGTAGCTAATTTTACAAGGCTTGCAAGGTATGCGTCTGGATTTATCATCCCACCTGAATGTAAAGTTGATTGATTCTTCAGTGGCTTAAAACCAAATCTTCGAAGGGCATTATCTATAAGAGACTTCAGTATCTATGAAGAAATTTTGCGTAGTGTTATCAATATAGAAATTGAAGTTGGTGTTACTTATCCATCTCATAGTTTTGACAAGAAACGAAAGATGGAGTTCAAGGAGAAATCTCAGAATAATGGTGAAAAGAAGATGAATGTTTCCTTATGCTCAAAGTGTGGAAAGAAGCATGGTGGAGATTGTATTAAAGGGACTAGAAAATTTTTTAAGTGTGGAAAAGAAGTTCCTCAAGCAGCTGAGTGTCGAAGTAATGAAAAAAGGGTTTCTATTGATGTGAATAAAGAAAAGATTCCAGAGAACGCACCAAAAACACTTCAATGCTTCAAGTGCATGGAAATGGGGCATTATGCTAATAAATGCCCTAATCCAAGGGTTAGTGATGATCGACATGAGCAACCACTTAAGGAAAAGGAAAAAGGGAAGTCACATGTGATCACTATTGGCGATGTTGAATATGACAATGATGTGGTGGAATGATTAAGTGTTTATGTATTGGGATTCCAAAATAATGTTGTATATAGTATTGTGGAATATTGGAATATTTATGGATTGGACTATTGTGGTTTTCAATGGTACTGGTAACCATGGAATGTTATTGAGATATTTTTAGAAAAAAAGGTGATATGCGCATAATGAAGGGAAAACGAGAAAATGAAATGTTTGACAGTATTCATGAGCTCATGATTTATCTAAGGACTAAGTGATATCATGGTTTGAGTATATAGAATTTTGAAGATTTTGGTATGTGGAAAGAGTTAACTTTTAACAACATTCATGTTTTCAATAAGGTTCAGTGGGTATTCATTTTTTTAAATAGAATACATGATTAAGTCCTTCGAATGTTTGGAATGTGACCAACAAGACATATCCCATGATATATGGGGATCAACAATGGTATTAACAGGCTAGTTGTATGAACTCTTTGGTAATCGTTTTCACTATAATATGAGATTAGACAGTATTATTTTGGATAAGCCTAAAGATTGGAATGGATTATGTCAGACATAAGTTAGTATTTTTTAAGGATAGATGTTTTTCCGATATTATTTATGGGATTTTATAGTAATGTATTTTTTGAAAAAGGAAAACCTGCAGGATGGGCGACATCCCATCACGTCGGACAAGGCTGTGAGAATCGAACCCACAACTGAAGTGTGACTGGCCTTTATCACCTACCACTGGCCTACAAGAAGTCCCTGTTTAGTATAAACTAGTTTTATTATATTAAGCAGTATGATATATGAAGTATAAGTCCATTTTAGGAACCATATATGATTAATCTCACTATAGATGGACTTATGTATTTTTTGTTAACTTTTCTAACCTTTTGTTTGAGACAGATGGAATGACACATCATTCTATCACATGATCTATTAACACATCACAAATGACAAATTCAACTTTATTTTTTTAAGAGATGAAGTGGAAATTTTCCAACGAACGACCAACGGTGAGACTATACCAAAATCACGAAAGTATTTCTTATAATTCCAATTTCATCAACTTTAGTGAAATGATCTTGAAAACCAAAAATGTTGTCCTAGTGCTCTTATATCTGATGAATCAGATGGTACCTTAGATCGTCACAACTTTATGGCTTTGTGATTGCTGGTTTTTCCATAGCCATGTTCTCTACCACTCTCCATCAGAACATGATGGTTAGATTTCTCTTCCATATCCATATTTTCACCTATGTGGAAACCCAGTGATTCGTTTATTTGGGTAACCATTACGTTTCATACTTTTGTTTTTAAAGATTGGTTTTGGTATTCCTTTTTACGATTTGGGTTTTTATTAAAGAAACTTTCGAGTAGTAAACCATTTATAACCCCGACGAATTTCGAGGGAGAAATTCATTTTAAGGGGGGTAGAATGTAACACCCTGAGATTTTATGAAAAATATTTTTTCTTGTGTTGTACGCTACAACAAAAGGAGCTTGCACAAAACACATCATTGACTTGCCTTGCATTACACGCAATCGCGACCTTCCTCGATAGCGTGTGTAGTACGTAATACCGATTTTCACTAACCAATGATATGCTATTAAAATATTATTAAAACTAGTCGTTATGAATAGTAATAACCACTTTTCGAAATTTTGTAAATTTTATTTTTCAAAATGGACTTCATTTTTGGATTCGGAATATCGAAATTAGATTAGGGTGAAATTTTGGTACTCTTCGGATAACTTTCATTTTATGATAAATAGTGAAAATTACTAAATTTTAATTAAAAACAACCTTTTTAATCAAAATAATTAATAGTGATAAATTATTAATTTGAGTGGTTTTAAATTATATTTAGAATATATTTTTACAATTTAATACAATGTTGGTCATTGGATGTAATTTCACATTTAAACCAAACATAAACAAGTGTCAATCTTTTGATAGTTATTATCTCTTAAGAACAGGCTATTTGTTTTGACGATGGGAATTAATTTTTAAATTTATTAATGAAACTGATATGTTTTGAATTTGGTAAACTAGAAATCATTTTTGAGTTCATAATATCAAATATAGCTTAGGCCTAATTTCTGGTATTTTTCTATAAACATTCATTTTTTGATGAATAGTGAAACCACTAAGTGGTACTTAAAAAAATGAATTTTTCATAAAACGTAATTTTACCGCTTTTGTGAGTGGAATTTCAAAAATACGAGAGACATGGTTGATGTCAGTAAGTAAAATATGGTTCAATGAGATGAAAATAATTTTTGATGAATAGTAACTTTTTACTTTTTTTTACCACGGTTAAAAGTAAATAGGGTAATTAAGGGTAAAAATGATATTATTATTACCCTAACACATGTACTAATTCTATTGGATAAGTTTAATAAGACAAAAAAACCTTAGGAATAAAATATGACCATTTAGGCCCACTTGGATTAGATTAGGACATTTATTATCAATTTATTTAAAGAAGGGTTAAAATAGTTAAAATCATAGTTTAATAAGTAGATAATTTTTAATATAGGGTTATACATAAGATAAATTAGACTATAAATATTAATTAGAAATATAATAATATTTCCTATATCATGGTATTTTATTTGTAATTTTTATACATTAAATAATTTAATTTATTTATGACACAACAATGATGCAGTAATTATCTTATTAATCACATATTGACATAATTGATGTTATAAATACCCAAATAAATGTAATTTGAGACTTTTTATGAATTACACTAATTTTCTAGGTTAATATGACATGTTAGTATTTATTTAAGTAACGTTTTTCGAACTAATAATTCTGTTATGATTATCACAAAAATAAATTACTAAATAGTGTCAAAATTGACATAAAATAGTTTTTAAAACAAATATTATATTATTAATTGTTATTTTATTCCTAAAAATCTAAGGATCTTCCAAATGACTTAGATAAGGCTATATATATTAATAATAAACAACTTGGGGTTCGTTTGGATTGTTATAGTAAGTTTATTAACCTTATAGTGTAAGAACACAAAAAGACACGGTAAAAGTAAAATTATCTAACATAAAGTTAAATATAAATGATAAGGTTAAAATAGGAATCTAAACTTGTCTAATTTCTATTGTATGAGGGTATTTAGACCCATCCCCACCTTATCTTCTAAATAAATCAATTTGGAGCTATTTAAAACCGAATTTGGCTTTATAATAAATTAATATTTTTAGTTTTTCCAAAGGAGCCCCTCTCCTCCCTTATAAAAGGGCACCTCCTCCCTCTCTTCCTCACACGACTTTGAGCCTTCAAGCCCGGCCAAAACCTTCCAAATTCTCTTATGCACTTTCCTAGAAACATCCTAGAGGTCCTGGTCTTCTACAAAGACCAATTTTAGTGCCCTAAGAGGAGGACTCAAAGAGGCACTTCAAAGAAGAGGTAATGTCCGTTACCGATTCTTTCAACTTTATTTCTTCTTCCACATTTTCTTCTTAGGTTGTTTCATTATGAAGTAATAACATCCGTGTCACTCATATACTGATATGTTATTATAAGTATGAAACAACCCTATTTCACCATCTATCCATCCTATGGAAAACTAAATCACCGCGCCTGCGTACGTACGGAATACCGTCTCCACGCCGTGGTGTAATCTATTTAACACCACCACCTTACATGTACGGGTATAATGGTGAAAGTAATGAATATATAATATTATTGTAAAGTGATATTGATTATTTAATATTATACATACACTTTAATACAATTCCACTATCATGGGAATGATATCATCGCTCGTGCGTACGTACGGAATACCGTCTCCATGACGCGATGAGATTCACTCTCCATGATAACCTTTCAAGAATGATTATAAAGTATATATAATAAGTAATAATGAAATATATGGCATAATAATGCTACTGGATTTATGTATATATTTATTTATTTCATCTACTTAATTCCAGTAAATTCAATAAGGAAACGAAAACAGCGTTCATGCGTACGTACGGCCTACCGTCTCCAGGAACGGTGTATTTCTTTCCATTTATTGATCAATTATATATAAGTATATTCTGAATATATATTATATATAAATGATATTTTATATTCTGTAATTAAGTAATCATGATCTATGTAATGATATGAATAATTACAAGTCAAAACACAGACGACAAATGAAACGATTTTACCCAAAACGCTCTTTAACATGGAATTTACAAAAGAACGGGTAATATAAAGTCATAAGTGAACCATATATGATATCATAACAATGAATATGATTCTGTAATAAGTCAATAACATTATTTAAATCATTATACAGGTGTCTCAGACACTTACGAAGCAAATCGGACCTAAGGTAAGGGATAATTTTGCAAATCTCATTTTTATCCGAGATTGCTTATTCGTAAGTATTTACTGGGGTTATTTATATCATCCAAGTCCATGTTTTATAAAAGTGTTTTCATGTATGTTTAAAGTCCTTTTTACCCATTTTTTACTTTTACTACATGGTATGTATGGAATATTTCTATTACGAGGTACTTTTTGATTTTTCTGGAAAAAGTACGAGAAGAATGTTTTTTAACTATACGACACGAACGGATTTTTACGGTTTTATAAAGCCTTATTTGCATGATGCTTCCTTAAAAAGATTTCATGAATATTTTCAACAAAATATCTTCCTTTTAAAATAGCATGACGTTTTTTGAAAAGAAATTTATTTTGAAGAAGAAAGGATATTTTCCTCAAGAATTCATTTCAAATGTTTTATCAAAACCATTTTCCATCTAAGATGAAATTATTTCATATTTGTAGGTTTTTAGTTTAATGTCTCTATAATTTACATGGTTCACTTTTCTTATGATGAAATGTCAATTTTTTTTATGTGGATTATGAAATGATGGGATTATGTTTATGAAACCCATTTTATTCTTTGCGTTATGATGAATGATTTATGTTTATGTTGTGGCACAATTAAGAATGATTTCATTATGAGATGGGTGGGACCTATATCTCCCTCCAATGAATTGGGTAAAGATTTATATCTCTTGAGATCGACATGGTTGGAACGATAAGTTAATCCAGTTCAGTATTACAGGACTGGAATGAGGAGTGATCTCGATTCAGAAAGGGACTTTGTCCACTAAGATGGTCTTGGAAGCAATGCCTTGGCTACTATGGAAATCATTACATGTGCTTAATAGATTCCACGATTACATGTTTTATTCCCAATATATTTTATCATGATTGAGGTTCCCTTATGATATATGCCTTACGTACTTCCAAGATTCATGTCTTTTCTCAAGATTTTGATGTTTAGATTTTATGTTCAAGTTTTTGCATTCAAATGTTTATGGATTGTTTTATGTTCTCTATGTTTACCCTTACTGGGCATTTGAGATCACCCCTTTGATGTTTTCTTTTCCCCAGGATATAAAGAAAGGTTTTAGGTAAGGAAAAAAGGGAAGATCTTTATTGGGAGATGTTGAAGATCTTTCACCACGATTAGAAGATTTTATTCCGAGTTTCCAAAGACACTAAACTATTACGGTCCTTGTGTGTCTGTTTTTATTATGTATTAAGTATTTCGCAAAAGTAATGTAATGTCCATGTAAGTCAAGCTTCGGGTCTCTACAGTTGGTATCAGAGGAAAGGTTTAGTCAAGATTTGGAAACTAGGATGCGAGAAATTTAGTGAGATCCCTAGAGATATTTCTAAGGTATGTCTAGGGATATCCCTAAGGTTAAGTATAAGTATATGTTATAGTACTAGAATTACGGTAACCCAAGATGTTAGATATTGAAGGTACTCCCCCTTTATTATATTGTTTTTTCTAGTGTGATTTTTGCCTCTCACACTATTCTTTTTGGGTTTTAGACGATGGCTGGAACCCGAAGGAATCATGTTGATCAATGTAATGGACAATGCAATGATTGTCCTCCTAAACAAACAAATGTTATGGGAGATGGAGTGAAAAATCTTATTTCTATACTTACAGAAGCTATGAATCAATATGGAATTCCAAATGAGAAGAGAAGGGAACAATATTCTATTGAGTCCTTCATGAGGCAACGTCCACCTTCTTTCAGTGGGTCTTCTGATCCACTTGTTGCTGAACAATGGATAAGTACTACTGAAAAGATATTTTCAGTTCTTCAATGTTCTAAACATGATAAAGTCATCTTAGCAGTGTATCATTTGGAAGGTAATGCTGATCAATGGTGGAATCTTATCAAGAATACGAGGCCAAGAGATGAAATTGAGTCCATGGAATGGGACGAGTTCAAGAAATTATTTTTCAATAAGTAATTCCCTCATATTCTTCGAAAAAAGATGGAGAAGGATTTTCTTGAACTAAAGAAAAAGGATGATGAATATGTTGGTATATATGAAGTGAATTTTACAAGGCTTCCAAGGTATGCATCTGGATTTATCATCCAACCCGAAAGTAAAGTTGATCGATTCTTGAGTGGCTTAAAACCAAATATTCGAAGGGAATTTTCTATAAGAGACTTCAGTAGCTATGAAGAAATTGTGCATTGTGTTATCAAGGTAGAAATGCATGTTGGTTTTACTTATCCATCTCATAGTTTTGACAAGAAACGAAAGATGGAGTTCAAGGAGAAATCTCATAATAATGGTGAAAAGAAGATGAATGCTTCCTTATGCTCAAAGTGTGGAAAGAAACATGGTGGAGATTGTATTAAAGGGACCAGAAAATGTTTTAAGTGTGGAAAAGAAGTTCATCGAGAACCTGAGTGTCGAAGTAATGGAAAAAGGGTTTCTAATGATGTGAATAAAGAAAAGACTGCAGAGAACACACCACCAACACTTCAATGCTTCAAGTGCAAGGAAATGGGGCACTATGCTAATAAATTTCCTAATACAAGGGTTAGTGATGATCGACATGAGCAACCACTTAAGGAAAAAGACAAAGGGAAGTCACATGCGATCACTATTGGCGATATTGAATATGACAACGATGTGGTGGAATGATTAAGTGTTTATGTAATGGGATTCCAAAATAATGTTGTATATAGTATCGTGGAATATTGGAATATTTATGTATTGGTCTATTGTGGTTTTCAATGGTATCGGTAACCATGGAAAGTGATTGAGATATTTTTGGAAAAAAGATGATATGCGCATAATGAAGGGAAAACAAGAAAATGAAATGTTTGACAGTATTCATGAGCTCATGATTGATATAAAGACTAAGTGATATCATGGTTTGAGTATATAGAATTTTGAAGATTTTGGTATGTGGAAAGAGTTAACTTTTAACAGCATTCATGTTTTCAATAAGGTTCAATGGGTATTAATTTTTTTTCAAGAGAATACATGATTAAGGCCTTTGAATGTTTGGAATGTGACCAACAAGACATATCTCATGATATATGGGGATCAACAATGGTATTAACACGCTAGTTGTATGAACTCTTTGGTAATCGTTTTCACTATAATATGAGATTAGACAGTATTATTTTGGATAATACTAAAGATTGGAATGGATTATGTTGGACATAAGTTAGTATTGTTTAAGGATAGATGTTTTTCCGATATTATTTATGGGATGTTATAGTAATGTAGTTTTAGAAAAAGGACAACCTGCAGGATGGGCGACATCCCATCACGTCGGACAAGGCTGTGGGAATCGAACCCACAACTGAAGTGCGACTAGCCTTTATCGCCTACCACTGGCCTATAGGATGTCTTTGTTTAGTAGAAACTAGTTTTATTATATTAAGAAGTATGATATATGAAGTATAAGTCCATTTTAGGAACCATATATGATTACTCTCACTATTGATGTACTTATGTATTTTTTGATAACTTTTCTAACCTTTTGTTTGAGACAGATGGAATGACCCATAATTCTATCACATGATCTGTTAACGCATCATGAATGACAAATTCAACTTTATTTCTTTAAGAAATGAAGTAGAAATTTTCCAAAGAACGACCAACTGTGAGACTATAACAAAATAACGAAAGTATTTCTTCTAATTCCAATTTCATCAACTTTAGGGAAATGATCTTGAAAACCAAAAATGTTGTCCTAGTGATCTTATATCTGATGAATCAGATGGTACCTTAGATCGTCACAAATTTATGGATTTTTGATTGCAGGCTTTTCCATAGCCATGTCCTCTACCACTCTCCATCAGAACATGATGGTTATATTTCTCTTCCATATCCATATTTTCACCTATGTGGAAACCCAGTGATTAGTTTATTTGGGTAACCATTACGTTTCATACTTTTGTTTTTAAAGATTGGTTTTGGTATTCCTTTTTACAATGTGGGTTTATATTAAAGAAACTTTCGAGTAGTAAACCATTTATAACCCCAATGAATTTCGAGGGCGAAATTCATTTTAAGGGGGGTAGAATGTAACACCCCGAGATTTTATGAAAAACATTCTGTCTTGTGTTTTACGCTACACCAAAAGGAGCTTGCACAAAATGCATCATTGACGTGCCTTTCATTACACGCAGTCGCGACCTTCCTTGATAGCGTGTGTAGTACGCAATACCGATTTTCACTAAACAATGATATGCTAATAAAATATTATTAAAACTAGTCGTTATGAATAGTAATAACCACTTTGTGAATTTTTTGTAAATTTTATTTTTCAAAATGGACTACATTTTTGGATTCGGAATATCGAAATTAGATTATGGTGAAATTTTGGTACTTTTCGGATAACTTTCATTTTCTGATGAATAGTGAAAATTACTAAATTTTAATTAAAAACAAACTTTTTAATCGAAATAATTAATAGTGATAAATTATTAATTTGAGTGGTTGTATAGTATATTTAGAATATATTTTTACAATTTAATACAATTTTGGTCATTGGATGTAATTTCATATTTAAACCAGACATAAACAAGTGTCAATCTTTTGATAGTTATTATCTATTAAGAACACGCTATTTGTTTTGACGACGGGAATTAATTTTTAAATTAATTAATGCAGATGATATGTTTTGAATTTGGTAAAATAGACATCATTTTTGAGTTCATAATATCAAATATATCTTAGGCCTAATTTTTGGTTTTTTTCTGAAAACATTCATTTTTTGATGAATAGTGAAACCACTAAGTGGTAGTTAAAAAAATGAATTCTTCATAAAACTTAATTTTACCGCTTCTCTGAGTGGAATTTCAAAAATCCGAGAGACACGGTTGATGTCAATAAGTAAAATGTGTTTCAATGGGATGAAAATAATTTTTGTTGAATAATAACTTTTTACTTTTTTTTACCACGGTTAAAAGTAAATAGGGTAATTAAGGGTAAAAATGTTAATATTATTACCCTAAAACATGTCCTAATTCTATTGGATAAGTGTAATTCGACCAAAAACAACCTTAGGAATAAAATATTACCATTTAGGCCCACTTGAATTAGATTAGGACATTGATTATTAATTTATTTAAAGAAGGGTTAAAATAGTTAAAATCATAGTTTAATAAGTAGATAATTTTTAATATAGGGTTATACATAAGATAAATTAGACTATAAATATTCATTATAAATATAAAAATATTTCCTACATAATGGTATTTTATTTGTAATTTTTATACATTAAATAATTTAATTTATTTATGACACAACAATGATGTAGTAATTATCTTATTAATGAAATATTGACATAATTGATGTTATAAATACCCAAATAAATGTAATTTGAGACTTTTTATGAATTACACTAATTTTCTAGGTTAATATGACATGTTATTATTTATTTAAGTAACTTTTTTAGAACTAATAATTCTGTTATGATTTTCACAAAAATCAATTACTATATAGTGACAAAATTGACATAAAATAGTTTTTTAAAAAAATATTATATTATTAATTGTTATTTTATTCCTAAAAATCTACGGTTCGGCCAAATGTCTTAGATAAGGTTATATATATTAATAATAAACAACTTGGGGTTCTTTTGGCTTGTTATAGTAAGTTTATTAACCTTATAGTGTAAGAACACAAAAAGACACGGTAAAAGTAAAATTATCTAACTTAATGTTAAATATAAATGATAAGTTTAAAATAGGAACCTAAACTTGTCTAAATTCTGTTGTATGAGATTATTTCAACCCATCCACACCTTAGCTTCTAAATAAATCAATTTGGAGCTATTTAAAACCGAATTTGGCTTTATAATAAATTAATATTTTTAGTTTTTCAAAAAGAGCCCCTCTCCTCCCTTAAAAAAGGGCACCTCCTCCCTCTCTTCCTCACACCACTTTGAGCCTTCAAGGTCGGCCAAACCCTAAAAAATTCTCTTCTCCACTTCAATAGAAACATCCTAGAGGCCCTGGTCTTCTTCAAAGAGCAATTTTAGTGCCCTAAGAGGAGGACTCAAAGAGGCGCTTCAAAGAAGAGGTAATGTCTGTTACCGATTCTTTCAACTTTATTTCTTCTTCCACTTATTCTTATTAGGTTGTTTCATTATGAAGTAATAAAATAAGTATCACTCATATACTTATATGTTATTATATGTATGAAACAAACCTATTTCACCATCTATCCAATCTACGGAAAACGAAATCACCGCGCGTGCGTACATACGGAATACCGTCTCCACGCCGTGGTGTAATCTATTTTCCACCACCACCTAACATGTATCGGTATAATGGTGAAAGTAATGAATTGATATGATTATTGTAAAGTGATATTGATTTTTTAATATTATACATACACTTTAATAAAATTCCACGATCATGGGAATGATATCATCGCTCGTTCATACGTACGGAATACCGTCTCCATGACGCGATGAGATTCACTCTCCATGATAACTTTTCAAGAATGATTATAAAGTATACATAATAAGTAATAATGAAATATATGACATAATAATGCTACTGTATTTATGTATATATATATATATATATATTTCATCTACTTAATTCCAGTCAATTCAATAAGGAAACGAAAACAGCGTTCATGCGTACGTACGACCTACCGTCTCCATGAACAGTGTATTTCTTTCCATTTATCGATCTATTATATATATGTATATTCTGAATATATATTATATATAAATCATTTTTTATATTCTGGAATTAAGTAATCACGATCTAAGTAATCATATGAATAATTACAAGTCAAAACACGGACGACAAATGAAACGATTTTACCCAAAACGCTCTTTAACAAGGAATTTACAAAAGAACGGGTAATATAAAGTCATAATTGAACCATATATGATATCATAAAAATGAATATTATTCGGTAATAAGTCAATAACATTATTTAAATCATCATATAGGTGGTTTAGACACTTACGAAGCAAATCAGACCTAATGTAGGGGATAATTTTGCAAATCTCATTTTTATCCGAGATTGCTTATTCGTAAGTATTTACTGGGGTTATTTATATCATCCAAGTCCATGTTTTATAAAAGTTTTTTCATGTATTTTTAAATTCCTTTTTACCCATTTTTTACTTTTACTACATGGTATGTATGGAATCTTTCTATTACGAGGTACTTTTTGACTTTTCCGGCAAAAGTATGAGAAAAATGTTTTTTAACTTATACGACACGAATAGATTTTTACGGTTTTATAAAGCCTTATTTTCATGAAGCTTCCTTAAGAAGATTTCATGAATATTTTCAACAAAATATCTTCCTTTTAAAATAGCATGACGTTTTGTGAAAGGAAATTGATTTTGAAGAAGATAGGATATTTTCCTCAAGAATTCATTTCAAATGTTTTATCAAAACCATTTTCCATCTAAGATGAAAGTATTTCATATGTGTAGGTTTTAAGTTTAATGTATCTATAATTTACATGGTTCACTTTTCTTATGATGAAATTTCCATTTCTTTTATATGGATTATGAAATGAGGGGATTATGTTTATGAAACCCATTTTATTCTTTGGTTTATGATGAATGATTTATGTTTATGTTGTGGCACAAGTAAGAATGATTTCATTATGAGATGGGTGGGACCTATATCTCCCTCCAATGCATTGGGTAAAGATTTATATCTCATGAGATAGACATGGCTGGAACGGTAAGTTAATCTGGTTCAGTATTACAGGACTGGAACGAGGAGTGAACTCGATTCAGAAAGGGAATTTGTCCACTAAGATGGTCTTGGCAGCAATGCCCTTGCTACTATGGAAATCCTTACATGTGCTTAATGGATTCCACAATTACATGTTTTACTCCCATGATATTTTATCATGATTGATGTTACCTTATGATATATCCCTTACGTACTTCCAAGATTCATGTCTTTGCTCAGGATTTTGATGTTTAGATTTTATGTTCAAGTTTTTTCATTCAAATGTTTATGAATTGTTTTATGTTCTCTATGTTTACCCTTACTGGGAATTTGAGCTCACAACTTTGATGTTTTATTTTCCCCAGGATATAAATAAAGGTTTTATTTAAGGGAAAAAAGGGAAGATCTTTATTGGGAGATGTTGAAAATCATTCACCACGATTAGAAGATTTTATTCCGAGTTGCCAAAGACACTAAACTATTACGGTCCTTGTGTGTATGTTTTTCTTATGTATTATGTATTGCGCAAAATTAATGTAATGTCCATTTATGTCAAGCTTCGGGTCTCTACAATGTTCAAGGGTGTGGTGGTGTTCATGTGGTGTCCAAGGGGGTGGTGGTGGTGTCTGGGGGGGGGGGGCTTTCCAAGGAGGTAGGGGTGTCTAGGGGTGAGGGGGATATCCAGGGGTGGGGTGTGTCCAGGGTTTGTCCAAGGGTATAGAGGGTGGGGTGGTGCCTAGGTGGGTGGGGGGTCTCCAGGTGGTGGGGGTGGTGTCAAGGGGCTGAGTGGGCTATCCAAGGGGGTAGGGGGTATCCAGGTGGGGGGTGGGGGGTGTCTAGTGGGGTGGTGGTGTCTAGGGCGTGTCCAAGGGGGTGTGGGTGGTTTCAAATAGATTAGGGGGACGTAAAACCCCCTACCTCCCTAGACACCACTCCCCAACCCCTTGGACACCACACCCCCATGGACACCCCCACCCCCAGGACACCCCACCCCCTAGACACCCCTACCCCCTTGGACACCCTGGATAGCCCCCTACCCCATTGAACAGGCCCTACCCCCTTGGGCGGCCCCCACCACTCCCCTGGATAGCCCTTACCCCCATGGACACCCCATGGTATATATATATATATATCCCAATAGTTTCATTGAAACTATTCGAATATATTAACGTTAGGCAGTTTATATCAACGGTTCTTGTAGAACCATTAGAATAGGGATATTTCAATAACCATCATGCCAATGGTGTGTGAAACCATTGGGATATTCAATCCAAACAGTTTTAGGGGCTATCCCAATGGTTTAAAATCATTGGGATAACTGTAATTTTTAGTAGTTAATGTATACATATTTTCATATTTATACTTTATATTTCTTATTTACGGAAGGGTTAATTTGGTATCCAGTTGCACCAAGATGTATTCTTTGTGTACCTTAAGAATAAAGGTTCCAAGATGAATTTAAAAATGTTATATCTAACAATATTTTCTTTTTTAAGATCATTTTAATGCATATATTTTTGAAATACTCGTAGATTTGTTTTATATTTCTAAATTGTTTTACTTTTAAATTATGATATTTTTCATATTAATATAAAATTGGATTATCTTAACAAGATGTATAATTTTTATATTTTTTAAAGGTAATAATGAGTCGACGTAGGAATATGGCACATCAAATGAGTAATGAATATGAGGAATTTTTTGATGCCTTTTTGGAATTTTCTAAACGAAATTTTCCACGCAGTGACATGTTATTTTGTACATGCTTGAAATTTTTGAATATGATGAAGTTAAATCGTAGAGACATAAAAGATCATATAATTTTTCACAGTTTTAATGCAAGTTACAGCCCCTGGATTTGGAATGGTAAAACTGGACACAATTTCAGATCTACTGATGATGATGATTTTCAATGTGGTAACTCAAATGTAATTGAAGAAATGATTTGTGATATTGGAGTAGAACAAATTAAGATAGAACCAATAATTTCACATCAATATGGTGATGCTGAAAAACCATTATATCCTGGTTGTATGGATTTTATAGTTTATTCAAATTTGTTATGATTGATTAACCTAAATGTGAAACAAGGATGGAGTGGCCAAAGTTTTACAGATCTACTTTAATTGTTGAAAGACATTTTCTAAAAGACAACAATCTTCCAGATTCACATTATAAGGCCAAAAAAATATGATTCCTCATTGTATTGGGATACAAGAAAACACATGCATCTCTGAATGACTGTATAATATATAGGAAGGAATATGAATTTCTATCAAAGTGTCTTTAATGTGGGACATCATGGTATAAGTTGAAAGAAGAATCATTGGTTGATGTTGAGATTACAAAGATCTGTACCAAGTTATTTTGGTATCTTCCTATAATTAATCATTTTAAACATTTATTTGATAATTCAAAAGATGAAAAAAGGTAAATATGGAATGTTGATGAGTCGATATGTGATGGAAAAATACGTCATCTAGATAATTGTCCACAATGGAAAAAAACTGATGAGTAGTATCCTAAATTTGGAAAAGAAATTAAAAATCTTATACATTGGTTGTGCACATAGGGAATGAATCCATACCGATAC
Source organism: Viscum album (assembly GCA_963277665.1). Lineage (NCBI taxonomy): Eukaryota > Viridiplantae > Streptophyta > Magnoliopsida > Santalales > Viscaceae > Viscum > Viscum album. The sequence goes on along the minus strand of OY728127.1, from coordinate 1,325,330,427 downwards.
CTCAGTTTCACACATAGTTCCTATCCTATTTTATTGGTCATTTACAACCTCTCTCCAGAAGTTTGTATAAAGCACAAATATTTCATGTTGAGTACAATGATCTCTAGTATGAAGCAACTGGGAAATGATATTGATGTTTTCTTGCCACCATTGATTGATGATTTAAAACTTTTATGGGAGGATGTTATTAGGGTGTATGATTCTTATAAACTGGAATATTTTCAACTACATGCAGTGCTTATGTTCACTATAAATGAATTCCCATCGTATGGAAATTTGCCTAGATACAATGTTAAGGGGCATAAAGCTTGTACAATTTGCAAACAATAGACTTCATATTCTCAATTGCATCATGGGAGGAAAATAGTATACATGGGTCATCAAAAGTTTTTACCTATGGATCACTCTTATAGAAGACTAAAAAAGGAATTCAATGGATTGATAGAATTGGATATTTCTCCAAAACGTTTATCCCCTAATTTGTATTTTGAGAGGGTGAAAAACATTGATGTGTCATTAGGAAAGACACATAAATCTGGTAATGATAGATATATTTGGATAAAAGGTCAATAGTTTTGGAGCTACCATACTGGAGATTTCATGAAGTGAAACATAATATTCTTCCATGCATATGAAGAAGAATTTCTAGGACAGTTTGATTGGAACAATGTTAGATATTTATGGAAAGACTAAATATAGGTTGAATGCAAGATTGGACTTACTATCAATGGTAATACGTTGGGATTTAGCTCCCACTCCTAATGGAAGATGGACATTTCTTTCCCCAGCTTGTCATACATTATCCAAGAGGGAGAAAATTTGCTTTTGTCAATGTCATCATGATATCAATGTGCCTAAAATTTATTCTTAAAATGTCAAAAAAAATTAAATATTTGAAGGATTTGAAGTTGATAGGTATGAAATCTCATGACTTTCACGTCATGGTGCAACAAATTTTACCAGTAGCATTCCATGGAATATTTCCCATCGGTGTCAGAAAGACTATAATAAAGTTATGTTATTTTTTCAATTAAATTTGTAATAAGGTTGTTTATGTGAATTATTTGAACATTTTGGAAAATGATGAAATTTATATACTTTTTCAATTGGAAATGTATTTTACTCCATCATTATTTTGATATAATGGTGCATTTAATGGTTCATATGGGTCGAGAAATAATGCTTTGTGGACTAGTTTATCTTTGTTGGATGTATCCTTTTGAAAGGTATATGAAAATATTAAAGGGGTATGTTAATAATCCATATCAACCTGAAGCCTCCATTGTTGAAAATTATATTTATGAGGAGTTTACAATGTTTTGTACGAGGTACTTGGACGAGGAGAAGCACAAAGGTTTGCCTCCATCTCGCCATAATCGATTTAATAACCAGGGTAGGGGGATTTGTGGCATGAAAGTAAAATCACTGTCACCTAAATAGATAAAGAAGGTAGAATTATACATCTTGAATAACATAGCTGATGCTCCACTGTATATCACATTGCATATTAATGAGTTGGAACAATGTCATCCAAAGAAGAATGAAATGTGGATTTTGAAGGAGCACAACAAATCATTTTTTCCATGCTTAAAAAAGACCTTTTTCAGTAGATCAAATGTATCAGAGACATTAATATGGTTAGTGAGTGGTCGAAGTTTAAATGTGATAACATAGTCTATGTATGACATTAATGGATATAAATTTCATAAGAAAGCACTAGACAACAAAAGTGAAGTTCAGAGTTGTGGTGTTTTGGTGTTCGTAGAAGCAATGAATTTTTCAAGTTCTAATGAAAAAAACCCAATTTATGCATCAAGTTCATATTATAGAGTCATTGAAAAAATATGGGAGGTTGATTACTTAAGAATTAATGTTCTTGTTTTTTACTGCAACTAGTTTATCGGTAACAACAGTGTTAGACATGATGAATTTAGAATGACAGTTGTTAATCTGAATAGATTAGAAGACACAACACATTCTTTTATAATGAAAGCACATACAAAAAATAATTTCTATGTAGTTGATAAATAAAATATGCAGTGGTATGTGGTTTTACAAGAAAAAAACAAAATGTTGGTGAGGATCAACTTGATGAAGATTTCGATTCATGAGAGATCCCTACTTCCATGGAAAGATTAAAATAAAATAATGATGAGCTTGTAAAAGATAAGGTTTGTGACATAAGGAACGATAATGATGATGGAATTTGGGGCAAAAATACATTAGTACATTCCAAATTTTATAGGTAATATATGTTTATTTCTTGTTTACACTTATTATTTTTATAACATGCTAGATATTGTAATTTTTTTCTTTATAAAAATGAGTTTTAATACAAATAAGTAGAATTTGTTGTTTATTTTATTTTTTTATATTAGTTAATCATGTTTACTATAACATAACTTATATATCTATGGATTTTTATGAATGACAGTTACTTTACCATTTTTACCATGTTTACCATAGTTTACCATAGTTTACCATTACATAACTTATATATTTATTAATTTTGTTGAATGACAATTAAACTACTATGTTTATCATCTTTACCATCATTACCATTGTTTAACATGCTTACAAAATTTACCATGTTTACTATTACACAACTTAGTTCAGTTTTCCATTTTTTGTTTACATTAGTATTGTAATATTTGAATTTTTATATTTGTTAAATAATGTTTGCTTTTTTAATTTGAATGATAATGACAGATAAATAATTTGATCAACCAAATGATTCTGGAGAAGAGCATCATGATCATACATCTAGGGATGAACATTCACATGCTCCTCTTGATGTTCCCCAATATTTATCATGTGCTCCCATAAGGATAAAGAAGAGATAAAGAGTCGATAGACGTGACTACACACATTTAGAAAAATTATTACTTTCCCGTAGATGGGACCATTGGATAATGGTTGGGTTTTATGAGAATGATATTCCTAGAGGTCCAAATGCAATAGATTTTAAGAGTTTTGTATCAATTCAGGGTAAAAGCAAAGTAACATTTTGTATGATGATTGCAGAAGTGTGGAAAAAGCAATAATATCTCAATTGTGGGAGAAGATTTAGGTAATATCATTTTCTATTGATTGACTAATATTTAAATGCTTCTAGTATAATATATTTTACCTATTATTTATCAGATGAAATTTGATATTCCTGAAACTGGAGGAGTTTGGAAAAAATGTTTATCGATGGCTACGATGTGATGGAGGGATATCAAATCAACCTCACATCTGATTTCATTTATGTTCATAGGATTCATGAAAATCCTTGTCATATATATCCTTTCATATATAAAGACACATAGAGGAAATTTGTTGAAAGTAGAAGAAAAGATTCATTTTTGGTAAGGGCAATGTAAACTTTTAAAATCTGTATTACATAAATTTTCTTATTAATGTTTTGTTAATGATTTGTTATTATTAATTTATAGTAAACTAGGACATATCATTAGGATTTATAATCTAAAAATGTATACCCTCATAGTTTATCTTAGAGAGGGTATACATTATTTGAAGAACAAATGATGGAGGAAAAATTACAAAAACTGAGAGCTAAATCTTCAAAATCTAGAGAGGTTGTCCTTCCACCCCCTGCATCTAGAAAAGAAAAATGGAAGAGAAATCAGATGAGCAAAAATGGATAATAACTTTAGGAATAATCGAGAATCGTATCTGAGAGGATTGTAAGATATTTATTTTATTTATTTAGGTTAATAAAATTATTTATATAATTTGAATCATTACAGAAATGTTCAATTAATTAATATAGGATTCTCTTGAGGAGAAGAGCTCACATGAGGTTTTTACCACTTCTAGGAGGAATGATATATTAACTGAAACATTTGGAAAGCCCAAAAACCCCGATTGTGTATGAAGATATCTGACATGTATTTCTGTAAGAAAAGTGTTTCCATGTTCTTCAACATCATCCATTGCGGGTGTTTATAAAAAAATAGAATCCTTGGAGGCTGAAGTTAAAAATATTAATGTGATGATGGAGGAAAAAATTAGAATGTCGGTACCGTCTAGGTTTGCAGACATGAAAAGAAAATTTTAGACTACATCACCCACTCCTCCACCTCCCCCTACAGACCCCATTATTTACCCTCCAACTCCTCTAGTAGCCCTCACTCCCCCACCTCAGCCTATGGATCCCATTTTTTATCCTACTCCTCCACCACAACTTCCTAATTATTGTGAGTTGTATGTTTTTGATCCTCACCGTCATATAGTTGCATATGGGATGGAATATTTTATAGGAGATAAAATTAATAATCAACAGTTAGGGGTTGAGTATCACAGGGTTACATTACAAGATATTATAGATTGACCAGGCCGACTACCACTACCTACAGAAGAGGTGATGACAGTTGGACATAGTATCGATCACTTTTTAATTTGGTTATCCAAACTTCTTAGAATCATTACCATAGAGGTATGTATGCTATATATTTTATTTTTTTTAAAAAAATTTTATCATTTAAAAACTAATATATTTTTCTATTTATTTTTACAAGAATACCTCAAAGGTAAATAAATACTATATAGACAATAACAAAGACAAATGGATATGACATCAGATACCGATTCTAGTAGTCGTGGAAGATTGTCATGTTATTCAAATTTTATGGTTGATCATTACGAGTTTTAAATGGATGCTCATGTTTGTGGATGGGCAATAAATGTGTGGATTGTGAAAAATTATATCATGGAATTTGTTTCTGGAGATAAGTTGGTCATCAAAGTGTTGTAAATATTTTCCATGTAAGCCTTAACAGCTTTCCCTGCATTATATTTATTAAAAATTTATACATATGTCTATTTTCTATTATGTATATTCATAACATGTGTGAGAAGAATGAGAAGAAAAATTTATATTGATTCATGGACCTGCAACTGATTTACCCTGAAGGACATGCTTTGGATGATGAACAAAAGACATATTATATTGTTGAATTTCTTGAACAGAACATAATCACACATTGTTAGATGATTCATTTTTGTGAGGTGTATGAAACATATATCAGGAAAGGTGTTTATTATATTTTAAAATATAAAACCACTAACCTTAGTTTTTTTATATCATTGATCATTAGATGTTAGGTGTTTTTTTCTAAGGGATAAAACACTTTATTGGATATATTCTGTCCATGGCGATGTCTGGGAATTTTTTTAGAATATATTGGAAAAGTAAGTTTCAATTTCTTAATATTTTTTTATATTATAATTAATTTTAAATTTATCCTATTAATATTATTTTCTAATAGATTATGGGTCTACATTCAATGAAAAAAATAAAATGAGTGCCAAGATCAAATATGAAAAAGTCAAGGTAAATATCCATTTATAATTTTTCCTTTTCGATGTATTATATAAAAATGATATTTTTAATTGAAAATAATTAAAATAGAATTTTCATGAACAAAATGGCGTCGTCGAATGCAGATATTATATGTCAAGATTTATGTATGAAATAATTACAACTGGAACACGTGTGAAGTTTGACCTGGTAATATTTCATTATAAACTTTACCATAATATTTCATTTTATTTATTCATTATACATATTAACTACTATAATTTTAATTTTTATCTATTTTTATTACCCCTAACTCTATAGTTCTCAATAGCTCAAATACTTTCAAGTTGAATAGTAAAATTATTTTATAGGTTTGATTGTATTTTATTTTGTTTGTAGTGTAAAATTTAATTTTGAATATTGTAATTATAATTGTTTATCTGGAAGTTTTTTTGGTTGGATTTATGTTTTTTTAGATGAAATTGAATGTTTTTAATGTTATGTATGTGAAGGTTTAATTTTTCTCTGGTTCTTGTTGTTTTAGTCTAGTTCGAATGTTTTTATGGTTTGGATTCTGGTATGGTTTTGGTATTCTTTTAGATTGATTTCTACTTGTTTCATACTTTGGTAGAGCATAGTAATGGTTTCATTGGGGGAGGGGGTGTTTGGGGGGAGTCCAGGGGTTAGGGGGTGTCCAGGGGGTGGTGGTGTTCAGGGCGGTAGGGGGAGGTTGTCCATGGTGGGTGGGAATGTCCAGGGGGTGTGGGGGGACTGTCCAGGGGGTGGGGGTGTCTGGGGGGGGGGGGGGTGTCCAGGGGGTGGGGTGCTGTCCAAGTGGGGTAGGGGGTCCAATGTGTGGGGGTGGGGGCACTATCTAGTGGGTGGGAGGGTGTCCAGGGTGTGGGGGGGGGGGGGGTCAGGGGGTGGGGGTGTTAAGGCGGTGGAAGTGGTTGTCCAAGTGTGTGGGGGTGTCCAGGGGGCGGGGGTATCCAAGGGGTGGGTGGTTGGGGGTTCGGGGGGGGGGGGGGTCCAGGGGGTCGGGGTGTCCAGGGGATATCCAAGGGTGTAGGGGGTGATGGGGGGGGGATGTCCAGTGGGTGGGATGGTGTTAAGGGGGTGGGGGTGTCTAGGGGGTGGGAGGGGCGGTCCAGGGGGTGGGGGTGTCAGGGGATGGGGGCTGTCTAAGGGGGTAAAGGGTGTCCGGAGGGGGTGGATATCTAGGGGTGCTTTTCAGTGGGGTGGGGTGGTGTCCAGTTGGTGGGAGGGTGTCCTGAGGGGGAGGTGGGTCTAGGGAGTGGGTGTGGGTGTCTAGGGGGTGCGATGGGCTGTCTAGGGTGGTTGGGGTGTCCAGGGGGTGGGGGTTGTCTAAGGGTGTCAGGGGTGTCCGGGGGGGGGGGGTGTTCAGTGGGGTGGGGTGGTGTCTAGTGGGTGGTGGGTGTCCACGGGGTGGGAGGGTGTCTAGGGGGTTGGGGACTGTCTAGTGGGGTGGGGTGATGTCCTATTGGTGGAAGGGTGTCTAGGGGTGGGGGCTCTCTAGTGGGTGGGGGAGATGTCCTAGGGGGTAGGGGTGTCTAGGGGGTGGGGTGGGGGGTTTTCAGTGGGTGGGAGGGTATCCAGGGGGTGGGGGGGGGGGTTTCAGGGGTATGAGGGTGTCTAGGGGTGTTGGAGGGGCTGTTTTGGGGGTGTGGGAGACTGTCCATGGGCATAGGGGGTGTCCAGGGTGTGGGGGCTGTACGGGGAGGGGAGGTTGGGTGGTGGGAGGGTGTCCATGGGTAGGGTTTGTACATGGGGTGGGGGCAGTCCGAGGGGGTAAGGGCTGTCCGAGCATGGGTAGGGGGGATTCCTAGTGGTTTTAGACAATTTTCTACTTGCTTCAGGTCCTCTTTGGTAGCACATTGTAATGGTTGAACTGTATTATTAAAAAAATAGTTTTTACATCAGTTATTTTTTAACCAGCGTGAAAAACTAATTCGCAAACTGGTTTATCATGTTGGTTATTTTTATAACCGATGTGATAACCTTGTTTTTCACATCGGTTTTTTAATAACCGACATGGAAAATGCTTTGGAGGGGTTGTTTATTACGTAGGTTATTTAATAACCGATGAAATAAACAAAATATTACGACAGTTATTTAAAACTGATGTAATAAATCAAGACTATGAATCGTTTTTCCTGTTAGTTATTTAAGAATCAAGGTGAAAATGGCTTCGGATTTCTATTTTTTTACGTTGGTTTTAAAATAACTGGTGTAAAAGTCAATATTTATAACATCCCCTATAATAATGTTGGAAAAAAAAAGACGTAAAAAATGAAAAATAACGGATGTAATGTTTTTTTGCACTAGTGAGAGTAACTCCTATAACTTGAAGGTTGAGACCTTAGGGGATTAAAAACACATTGGGAGGACTTATAGGGAGGTAAAAATGCTCAAACATCAAGGATAGTATATATTTAATGAATGAAAATGAAATAATGAGTGGGTATTTAGAATAAAAGTGGGAGAGTTTTTTATTAATTTCAAAGGACACCTCATTAGTGGTTTTTTTGAAAAACCATGGGCTTTACCATTATATTTTCCCGTGTTGCAAGACACTTGGGACACCCCATAACATATATTACTTTAAAAAATATGACCAGAATTCATTATTAATTATTACATCATTATGATGTCATTAAACATACCAAAAACTCTAAACTGTATTTTTACTATTCCAAAAAATTAAAGTATTTTAGAAAAATTCCAAAAATTCACTGTAACCTTTTTTTCAAGTCATAGAACTCAAAAATTAATTTTTTTTTGAGAAAAATCTTCTAAATATTTTTAATTTAATTTTAAATAAAATCATAATTTATTCAATCAAATCAACATTAAAACTATAACTCCTTTTATACCACCTTGAAAAATTAATCAGGGTCCCATAATATTATATTATAACCATAAGACAATAAAGTTTATATTTGTGATTACATTTTATGAAAATACATTTCCATTTTAAAATTTTAAATTAATCATAAAATATTAAATAAAATATTATTGACATACAAAAATTCCAATTCTTATATTATGACTATTTTTGAGTTTTAATATGTCTAAATTGTATTTATACATTCATGGGTGATGTCTCTATTTTTTTTGTCCAATTTTGTATTCATTACTATTAATTACTATTCATAAATGTATGTTACAATTCATAAGGGTATGTTACTATTCATAAAAAATTAAGTTTGTCTTATCAGACTCCAAATAAATTATTGATCATAGTTGTCGATGACTGCTTTTCGAAATTAATATCACATAAGTGACTAATTTATGTTTAATGGTCACATAGTACTTAGTAGTTCATGTGTTTTGACTTAATGTTATTTTATGATATAATTATCAGAATGGATTTTCTATTGGTAAAAAATTGGGTTCTTACAATAAAAGAGGATATATCATATCATTATAAAATTAATATTCAACCATCCTTCCATGTGGGGATTACAGAGGCATAGAAGGAAGATGTGGAACTACAAACTATTACGGGTAATGTTTCTATGTTAATAAATGATTATAATGGAATTATATGGTTCATAAACTAAGTATGAATCCCATTAATACTGGATTTATAGAGTAATATTTTTTTGAATCTTATTGTTCATCATTCTCTATTCATCGTAGATGTATCAGTACATATTGAGTTTTGGAAGAGTATTTATAGTGTGAAAAAATGAAAAAAAAATATTGTATATAATGTCTCTCTATACATAGTGTGTTTGAATGTTATGGCTAAGAAATATAATTCTAAGGGGATTTTATTACCATTACCCATAACAAAATGTAAATAAGAAAAAATCACTACATATTCTATTTTTTACTCTCCAAAACATATAAAAGTTATAATTCTATTTGGATTATAGTCGAACACTATATAAAGTTCAAAAATATCTTTTTAATGAAATTATATTTCTATATTGACTGACATTCCAATATATACATTTTGAAAGAGGTAAGGTTTCACGATATTCTATATTATATTCTATAAGATTTGGGTATAAGGTTTACCTTCATGTTCTAGAGAATCTACCAAAACCCCATACCAAAGAGGCACCCATCCTTGTCTGAAAATGAGGGATGATATATAATTATACCTAAATTTATTCTTTAATAGGCCATGGGTTGACCACTAACACTGAAGGAATACGATAAATGAATATGGGATGAAATACCCTATAAGAATAACATGAGTAATGAGAGCTTGTATCGAGACTCCAAACATATCGTACTCATAATAAAATTAAATAGGGAAAAAACATGAATTTAAATTCATTGAACTAGATCAAATATGTGATAAAAAACATACAAAAAGAAAAATCCTTGATAGTGACCTAAAATACCAAAAATCTTCTAAACAACACCATGGGCTGGTAATGTCAGTCTTGATCACTGTCTAGCTCCTATGAACCTATAAAATAGATTATACACACATAGGGGAGTATAATATGTACACTCAGAAGGATCATCCTCAGATCCTCTCATGAAAATGATAATTAAAGCCTACCAAACCCCAGTGAATAGACATGTGAGACTAACTCCTCACCTGAACAGGTATGCCAGGTTCCCATCCTCGCCATTGATCCCTAGCCATGTATCACATACAATGAATAGTATATTATCCGACATAATATTTAATTAAGGTACCCAATAAAGTCTTCCCCATTAGTTTTCAACTATACCCCAATGTCACACATTCTGATCCATGTCACTATAAATAGGAAACATGTATTAAAATAAAACTATATAAAAAACTACCCCTTATGCATCACATAATATAATCATTAATATCCATATATCGAGGTATTAACCAAATAGATTATGGGATCAACCACAGCCTGTATGTTTTAAATTATACCACAATAAATCATATCCAATCCAAAACAAACACATAATAATCATTATGATACATTATCAAGAGATACATGTGTGTGAAAATTACCATAAGACACTAAAAACCCTATTCAAACCTATATGGGAAAGTTACACCCATGTGTTACAACATATAAAAAAATCAGGAGAAGAGATCATGGAAAAAGGGGGTACATAGGCATCCATTCCCTGCCTACCTAGTTGTTGGGGAAAAGACCCTCCTTGGACCACTGGTGTGAGATGGAAAACTGTTATGGCATGGCTGTATATAGAATCACCTAAAATAGAAAAACACTCAAACACACACACACACACACACGCACATACATCTCAAAACCATACTGTGGGAGATTATCTATTATTAACCACAAAACTTTTATCGCATCTGGGAGACTAGACAACTAATTAGCCAATTTTCCAATAATATCTTAGTCTAGTTTTCCAATTAGCCAATATGACAATAGGAGAATTGGACATTATGCCATTTTTCTAATTAGTCCTATATGAGAGATGACCAATTTGACTATTAGTCCATTGGAAAATTTTCCCACTTAGTCTAATAAGTCCATTTATTTGGCCAATTTAAGAAAATTTGGTTTTTAGGACAATTTATTACAATCCGGCCATTTAGGCCATTTGAACCAATTAGACCATTGGGATAATTAGTCTGATTGACTAATTAGGCAATTAGTCTAATTATCCATTAGACCATTAATCCAATTATCGAATTAGGCTAATTAGATGAATTGACCAATTATTTCATTAGGTTAATTAGATAAATTGGACAATTATTCCATTATTCCAATTAGTCCATTGGTCCAATTATCCCATTTAGGCCAATTTATGCCAATTAGGCCATTTATTTTTTCAATTTATTTAGATTATGAAATTTAGGAATATTTATGCTAATAAGTGCAGTTAGAAAATATAGGCCAATTAGGTAATTAGGATAATTAGGACAATTTTATAATTAGGACATTAGGAAAATTTTAAATTAGGCTGTTAGGCTAATTGGGAATTAGGATTTTATAAAAAGTTGTATATAATAAGGGTTTTAAAATTTATAAAAATTTTAAATTTAAATATTTAATTATTTAAAATAATATTTTATCACTCATTCATGTCTAAATCATAATAATTAATTCAAAGAAAGATGTTTTCACAGTTATATAATTAAAATAGTGAATTCATAAAGAACAATCCTTTATAGAGAAATCAATATTCCAAATTTACTTATAATAGTATAATCATGTACATCATCATACAATTATTAATTTTTCGATTAAAATAATCCAATAAAATTTCCCCCCTGGTTAATGATATAAAAAATTAAATTTTAATAATTAAATCCCATAACTCTATGATAATATAAATGAACATTAACCCCATTCCTGAACATAAATTTGATTTTCAATACAAAAAATCTCTAAATCCAAAAAATATTATTCCAAAAAAATCTCAAATTTACGTTAAACTCATAAAAATCCCTATGATTGATTTCAATAAAAATAAATTATAATTAAAACAGTATATTTAGGAATTTAATGGACTATATTAGTTCTCTATTAAAATATAAATTAAAAAAACAGTGATATAAGTGATGTCGATACGCTATAGTAGAATCAAATTATTATATAAAAAATAATAAACATCAGAAGAGAAGAAAAATTCATTACTCACTAATCTGATGTCAAAGAAGACGAGAATAAAATAAATATTGAATTAGGGAAGAATACTGTAGAATAAAACCAATTATTTCTCAGCTGAGGGGAGAAGAAATAATATGAGGGAAGGGAAGATGACACCTCAATGGCTGCAACAAAAAAATATAGAAATGTAGAAAAAACACCAAGACGATGGGTACAATGTTACATGAGGGGGTAGGGGGATGCCTAGGATCATAGTAGGGCATAATATTAGGGATTATAATGAGGATGGGATGGGGATCATGATGGAAGCTTGACTGTTTATGAGGATATACCCATATTTTTTGAAAAACCATTAATATAGCTTAACATATACTAGTGGTTTTATCCCACCATGGGTATAAAATTGAGAAGAATATACATAACCATATGTTCTTTAAACTGTGGGTATAAATTCTTGGTGATAGACACAGTTTCCCTTTATTCCCACCCATTAAAAAAAGTGTAATTATAAATGATGGGTGGACATTTCCTATATCCATTATCACTTTATTTAATAGAATCAATAAAAATGATGTTTATTTCATTGGATATCTAGGGTCCCTAAACACCCATGTCCTAGTCAATGTACCGTTTTACAATATTTTTTATGTTAGTGGACACCATTTACCTACTAACCCATATTGTCCAAATCAGTACCAATCTCTGACCATTATCTTATCCCTCAAACTCAGAATTGATACTTACCTTTCATAAACCCCTCATTAGATAACAATGATGGAATCAAGATAACAATTCCTTAATACCACATATAATATGCCATGTGTTGGAAAACTTCCCTAAGGCTATAATATACACACATATGGGAGGGATTACCCTTTAAGAATAACATGTGGAATAAGAGAAAGATATAAAAAACCAACAAAATCAATTTATAATAAATGTAAATAATGAACACAATACATGAATGTAATTTTATACAACTCAAATAACAACATGGTAAACTACACATGTAAAAAAATATCATTGATAGTTACCTCAAATCCTAAATGGATCCTAAAAAACAAGACAATAAAGAAATTCCCATCCTGATTTGTAACAAGCTCATACAGACCTAAAAAATATTATATAGATATAGGGTGAGAAAAAAAGGTATACTTAGAAGGATCCTCCCCAGATACTCTAGTTAAATTGCGAAAGGGAGTGTACTAAAGTCTAATGAATAAACATGTGATACTAACACATCACTTAATTAGGTTTTCTATGTTCAAACCCTCACTACTATTTTTTCACTAATAATCACATATTTGTGTTAATATAATACAAAAAATAATATAAAATTATGTAACCATACTACCACTTTTCAACTAGTCTACAACTCTTACCCAACATCTAATGTCCATCTCTATATCTCTCTCTAAATATTCCACAAAAATATTTGTAAAATGTATAAAAACCTACATCATATGAATCAAATAATCCCATCATCAACATAAACAACTCTAGGTAATAACCAGTTATCTTCTAAGATCTACCACATCCTCTATATCCTGTATTATACCTCAATCCAACCCAAAAAAAAACAAAAAATAACTACAATAGTCTTTAAGATACTATATCAAGAGATATATGTGTGTGAAAATATCTACAATCCATTAAGTCCTTCTACACACATATATAGGAATGTAACATCTATACATATCATCACTTAATACGACTAGAGGATGAGAGAGGGGAATGTGGGAGTAGTTAAGAATTTCTTCAATGATAACATATATGTTAGGAAAAAACACACTATAGTTCACTTTCTATGTGGGGTAGAATATGAAATTATAAAACATAGGAATATATATCCCTACCGTAATATAAGAAACTACCTAGCCTTAACTCAATTGTATCTACTTCCTCTCAAACACCCAATTGCGTACACGATGTAGCGATATTCTATGATCACACAAACATCTCAAGAGAATTCATTTAATTCCTACTATTGAACATTTCATAATTACATTAATTACTAGTAGATTTCTATATAAACTAGTCTTAATACACCCGCTTGTAATGTTCCTCAAGAATTATATTCATTTTTTAATTTGGTTAATCCACCAACTCGATGGGTTATAATTATTTTATACTATTATTCAATAATTCAAGGTACACTATGAATTTTACAAATATACCATAAACGATGCATATACCATGCACAACTAGAAAAGTAATATTGTGGGGAATGGAATATATAACCAATAAGCCCTACAATCTAACCTTTAAATTAAATTCATTATCTTGAAGGAATCCCAGCTTTCATCAGAATAATAATATACAAGCCGAACTTTAAACCATGACAACAATCCTAGTGCTCTCTCTAAAGATACTATGCTTATTGACATTTATCCCATCACCATAGGAAGAAACTATAACCACTAAACATGATAATCCAAACCAAATTATTTCCAACCATCATCAATTCTAGGATCACTTGACATTACATATCAATTATCCACATTTTATGAAAAATCACAAGGTATAATGAAAAAATCTAATAGTTAATAGATAAATGAGGAAAAACAATTTAGCCTTCAAAAGAAAATGGGATCTCTCAGGCCCATAAAAGTTATATTTCTAAAAGAAACAATTGTTTACCATATTAAATTAATTGATTTATTTATCATTATTTAGAACCATAGGAAACATTTTGAATAAACTATCAATAGTTATATGTCATTTAAACATGATTTATGAATAAATTTGATTTCCATAAAATCATAAAGATGAAATATTACCCCTTATTATTCACATTTATTATTAGACATAATGAATTACAATCTTTTCATTATTTATACAATTTAAAAGTATAAAAAACATGATATAGATTAATACATTATTATTTTTTGAAATAATTGTTTCAAATAAATTTAATTTCATCAATAGATTGCATTACAAACAACACCTAGTTTTAATGAACAATGATATAATATATATATTATTACTTAAACACAATCATTTTAATCTTGAAATTAAACATGGATGTAGGAAGAGTAATAAAATATTATGAAATATTACTTATAATGGTTTTATATAATGAGAAAATATTGATGAAAAAATAATTTAAATTTTAGTAAAGTCTTTATATGTTAGGAAAATACATATTTCTAAAAAATAGTTTTAATAGCAAGTAATTAATGCAATATTACTCTAATTTTATGAAATTAATTTGAAAAATAATTGTTTTAATTTTTGGATTCTATATTTTAGAATTATCCTAGAGTGAATTTTTAATGATTTCATTGAAAATAATAATTTTCATGGAATAGTAAAAAATAAATATTTTTATTAAAAACCACCTTTTCATTTATATAATTTGAAAAATAAATTTTATTTTAAGATGGGTTAAAAAATAAAAATACTTAAATTATATATTCAGTAATCAAATTTGGTTCGTTTGAATCAATTTCATGTTGAATTTAAAAATTAAACCCTTCTATACTAATGGAAATTTTCTCTTTTGAAAAAAAAACATTTTTGTCATCTCTGTGGGTTTAATTTTAAAGTATATACAACCAGTTATATGAATTTAATTTGTTAGATTGGATTCCTTATTTTCAATTTTAATAATTTATGTTATAAAATAAGTTGAAATTAATTTTTTCCATTAATATTCGTAAAAATAATAAAATTTTAGTAATGTGATTTAGTTTAAAATGGGGGTTTTCATGTGATATTGGGATGTGTTAAAAATTATTTTTCAACAGAACAATATATTTATTTAATAAATTGAAATTAATATTTATAAAATGTGGTTATAATTTTTCTAATATATATCATTTTATTTTTATTTTTAATGGATAAATTACCTCGGTAAATAAAAAGAGACTAGTTATAGTAGCAAATATTATAATAGAATAATTTAGAAAACATAATATCTAATGAATAATATTTTTTAAAAATGATAAATTTCACTTTTTGGAAGTTTTTATCAACTATATAATCCCTTAAATAACTTATTTATAAATTTTAGAGGAACATGGGGTTATATTGGATTCCAGTATAGAATAGTTTTTGGTATTTAAAAAAAATCAACTCCTCATAAATTATAAATAGTATTATCCCACTTGTTTACATATCTTAATAAATTTTTATAAACTAAAAAATACCAAAATACCTCCCAAAAATCCATATTCACATTTTTGTTCTACTTTTCTTCCCAACATACCAACCCTAGGGTCTTTAATAAGATATCCAACGGATTTTCTTCTAAGAGATGTTAATTGTATCCACAAAGTTATTTATTTTCACTTCTCCTATTAAAAAATGTATTTTGGTCCTCATAATTCAAATATAATTAAACAATTATGAAAAATATAGTGATATTTTTTAATTTTTATACAATAAACTACATTTATCTTCTCTTACATCGAATTGGGAATGAGCTGTTGATTATGTGTACGACGGACTATCACATTATGAACTGATGTAATTAGTTTTCCATAACTACGACATACGACTTTATATAATGATGGATTAAAATTATATAAAAGATATTTAATACATAATTGATCTTTTTTTGTTATAATATCACACACACCTTTTTACTTTCCACTTAGTGGAAATAAAATAGCATTTATCATGTGTATGATGGACCACCACCTTACAAAGCATTGTGATTCGCTATTCACTTAATCATTAAATGAATGTTAATAAGTACATGTTTAATGGTCATATATGACCCATGTTATATAATAATTATTATATAAAGTGAATATTTTTTTATTTTTCTTTTATTTCATCCTTTGATAAAATAGAATGAATGATAATACGTACATATGGATTACCATCTCCCTAGATGGTATAATGCATTTTATATGCTTAATTTTAATGTATTAGTATAAATAAATATATAATAAACATATAATATATTAATATCATGTTCAAAAATAGGGAGATGATATTTCATGATCAAATTAAAAGGAAAAAATTCCAAACCAAATTATATATGAAAAATGATGAAGTTATTACATGAAACTTGATTCTAGAAAGGAATTTTTAATAAATGGGAAATAAAAGTTCATAAGTAAATAATAAATGAAATGATTAATATGAGTAAGGTTATTAAATATATTTATAACAAAATTATATTTATTATACATGAGGTTTTAATGTTTATGAAAGAACTCGACACTTGGGTAAGGGATTTCTAGCGTCTCTTTTATTCATGGGATGCTTATTCCATATTCACCACTTTTTTATTTTTTATTGGTTATATAGTACCACATTAATCTATAACATTTTGAATGACATTTTTTTAGGATATTAAATGACTCATTTGAGGTTTTAAAATATAGGGGTTTATGGTTCAAGATATTATAAAAGAGGTAAGGTATTTTCATCCATTTTTTATGTGGGAAACATTCCATAAAACCCCTTGTTTATTTAATGTGGTGTATATACTACCAATGAAAAAATTTTATGATTATTTTAATGATAATTAATAGATATAAATATCAATATAATGTTATTCGATTCATGGGTGTTATTATTTAAAGGTTTCAAAAGTGATTGAGGTTTATTGTTACAATCTCCCTGTTTATCTAGATTGTCTATACCATTATTTATATGATGTGAATTTTTGATCTACCTCATAATAAACTTGATAAGTTTTTTATAATCTACTTATTTCATAAAAACAAAAAAAATTCCTATATATTTTACTCTTCATGTTCTCAATGTCCAAAATTATTTTGAAGATAAATCATCTTTATTTCTTTCTTCAGTCGAAACCCTATTTAATCCATGTTCATGTTTTATTAAAAAAAATTTATAGAGATTTTTCTTACATTTATCTAATTATTTATATAATTTTTACCCATGTTTTAATTTTTAAAATTATATTTGAATGGAATCTGATTATCATTTTCTAAACAAGTTCCTTTTTTCCTTTGCAGAAAAATGTAAAAGGAACATTTTTTTAACATGTACATCATGATATATATATATATATATATATCATTATTATGATAACATAATGATTTAAATATTACATTATTAGTTTCAATAGATATATTTTAAAGAAAATAACTTTTAATTTTTTTGAGATTTTTGTTTTGAAAGTGTAATTTTAAATGAAAAATGGTTATTTTCTTGAAGAAATGTTCTAAGGGATATTTGAAAATATTTTTCCATCTAAGAGAATAAGCATTAGTGTTGATTATGATTTACTAGGGATATGAGACAATTGTAACTTCCTTATTATTTATGTGTGTGGTTTATGGTTAAGGTGAAGAGATATTCATGAAAACAATTCCATTTCCATGAATTTTACAATGATGAAGTGATGAAATTATTTTAAAAACCATATCTTTTATATGGTTCATTATATAATAAAATTTTTATGAAATAAACTTCCTTTTCATAGGATATTCTATGATGAAAAATTTATGATACCCGTTTCCTTTATACACGTTATGATATAATAAATGTTTTTTTATCTTTAGGCGGACCAATGTTTAGATTAAGTGATGAGTGGTTTCTAGTTCACCCTTTAATACATTTGTAATGTTTTATATATCATGATATAATCATGGTAAATTGGAAGATGTGCATAATCTTCCATGGGAAATAGGTCAATGTTCTTGATCTACCAAAGGAAATTGGCGATGATGCGTAATATATTACAAACTAGGAAACATGTATTGATTCATAATACATTCTGATACTGGAAACATGTGTTTATTCATAATCCATTATTATTTTATATCCTCAGATGTTAACCTTAAAATATGAAATGGTTTTATATATTTATGATGGTTCCACACATATATAACATTAAATGTTTTCTCCTGATTAATTGAAGATTATTTATTTTGTATATGATTTATTTTTTTGAAATAATATTGTATCATTCCATGGATCATGTTTATGATCCATTATAGATTGGTTGTTAACTTTTTATGTTATATTAATAATCTAATATCCCAATTCTTATTGTAGTTTTTCTTATGATCCTCAATTTTTAACTCCCATGTTTACCCATACTAAGTATCTCAGATAACCCTTTCTTATGTTTCTTTTCCCCATGTAATGATGAAAATTATAATAAGAGTATGTTTGTATTGTTTACTAAATGAGAATTACTTAAGGAAGATATTGAGGATCTTCATGAAATAATAATATTTTATACCTAGTATCCAAGGACACTAATCCTTTATAGTCCTTTAATGTGTATTTATGAAATTTATTAAATATTCATTTATTAGGATTCCTTATATATGTATGATCATACTAGTTCCCTATTTTTGGAATCAAAGTGAAGGTTTATCCAACCCTTGGATACTAGGATAATAAAAATTTATTGATATCCTTAGGGATATGTAAAAGGATATATCTATGTATAAGTCAAAGTGTATGAAAATGTCTTGGAATATTAATAAAGGATATATCACATTATATGAAAATAATTATATCCTTGTATAGATTTATAAGTGGATGTCACCCTAAAAAAGTTTTTCATAGGGGTGATAACTTCAAAAAGGCTATATTGAGATGGACATGATCGTTACCTGGTGTATGAAAACTGTCCTCACTACACACCTAAATTGACACTCCAAGGGTATATGCTTTAGAAATTTACAAACTCTTCAGAATTCATTATAAAATAATTTAATAATTTTCATGAATGAATTAGGTTAAAACTATAGGGAAATAGATTGAGAATAAGGTAGAATGATTTAGATAACTTATAAATGTTGTTTTTAATGATTTTGTGGTTTCCCACTTTAATTAGTATTATTTGTACTATTATTTTTTGTTTTTTTAATGGATGGAAGCAGAATGAACCATGTATATTCTGAATGTTATAGAAAATTCAATGACCCCTCCCCCAGAGAAACCAAATATTATGACATTTGGATTGAAAAATCGTATTTCTATGCTCACACCACATTCTAGAGGTGTGAATAAAATTGAGATTCCAAACTATAAAAGGATGGAATAATTTTATACTAGGTTCTTTATGAGGAAACTCCTACATTATTTTAGTGGTTCATTCAATCCATTTGTTTAAAAGAAATGGATATGTACCACTTAAAATATGTTTTCCATTATCCAGTGTTTAGAATAATAATGATTCATTTTTTTCTATTTATAATTTATATGGTATAACAAACTAGATTTATAATATTATCAAGAACATGAGGTAAGAACGATAAAATAAATCTATAGAGTTAGATAAGTTTAATATTTTTTTATTAAGTATTTCGTTAATATTAAATATATAAAGATAGATAATTAATTCCTTGAGCTAAATTAAAACAATGATGAATCCATCACTTACTATTAGAAAAATTTTATAATACATTCAATGAAAACTTATGTTATCATCATCCTATATAAAAGAAATATTGATATATTATTTTTGTGGGATTAAACCTTGTATATAAAAGGTGTTATATGTAAGATACTTTAGTATCTATGAAGAAATTATTTTATGTACACTCAAGGTGGAAATGGAAATTTGATACTCCCACAATTACCATGGAACTGATAGGAAAATGAAGGTTGAGTCTCCTAAAAAACTGGATAAATAAAATGGTGGAAAGAAATTCATTCCATAATAAAGCTAGAAATTGGGGGAATAAACATCATGAGAAATAATTTATTGTGACTTGGAGGTTCATTAAATGTGGTTGGGTGGATCATAATTCCCCTAAATATTGATAGAGAATGAATGGGAAAATTAAAGAAATACAATAGAAGAAGACACCAAATTAAACACCACCCATTCCCTAATATGTAAAATGAAATGATTTTGTTATTCATTAAAATAAATTCTTTAATTGAATGTCTAATGAGGATATTAAGCAACAAAAACATTATAAGACATTGGAAAATGGGAGAAAAATGTAAATGCTTTACACTTGAATTGAATCATGATAATCACTGAACACTAATTCTTAACTCGTTAATTGGTAATTTTCTGTTTTATTATTCCTGGAGGAGACCTATGAATGTATTATTATTCATCCTTTAAGGAAAATTGGATATTATTCTAGGAATTTTTTTATCTCACTCAACATGAAATATGGAATAATGAAATCATCTTTTATTTTCTATCAGTTTAAGGGCGACACACATATTTCAATGATTTTTTTATCTATGATAGTAGATTATTTTAGGAATAAGGGTACAATTATATTTTTTGAAGCATATATTTCCCTATTTATGATTAGGTAAAGACTTATGGATACCATCATAGTTTTATGAGTTTATGGTTAATCATAAGATAAATTTCATAAATACCCCACTTTAGGTTTTATGTGATGTGATTTTATCAAGGTGTAGAATACTTTAGGTTACATTTATAGTAACAAAACCCTTTAGTTTTTATATGTTTTAGTGTATAAGATATTTTAGGATTAATAGCTTTACATTTTCTAGACATAAGATTAAAATTATTGGCATCCTTTAAGGTTTATCTTATCTTGGTTGTTGAGGTAATTATGGGTTAGTGAAATTTGGGAATGTTATAGAAATTATATTGATATATTTTTAAAAAAAGGACAACTCATATGCTATGCGACAACCCATCGCATTTGGATAGTCCATAGGGCCTAAACCTAAAGTCGAAGGGTGACAAGTGTGTGGTTCCTAACATTTTCCTCGGTGAAAGAATATATTTGTTGAGAAAAAATAAAGATTGATATTTATGAGTATGTATTTTGATGATTAGTATGTCATAAAGTTAGGTTATTGAGTCAAAAATATAAGGGGATATTGGAACCATTACCCATACTAGAATATAAATGGAAAAATATCACAATAAATTGTGTCTACGACCCCAAAAACAGAAAAAGGGAACAATGATATATGTGTTGTTGTTTATCACCATACAAATAATGAAAACATCATTTATATTATAAAATAATTCCTTTTCATATCACATTTCAAGGATATAGATTATGGATGTGATAATTTTACTTGGAGTACCACATTATATTGTATCCGGCTAGGATCCATTGTTTACATCAATTTTTTGATGATGTCTTAAGCTGTATCTGGATACATAGTGGAGTTTTAGCATCTTACATCATCCTTCAATATATGGAAAGAATGAGAGATAAATTAAAACCATAAATATATTTTGTGATCTTGGGCAATGAATTTGAATGGTGGTTGGGATCCACACTTCTTTATGGTTGAGTTTTAATACAATAATAATTTTCATTAAAGAATTCATATAGATCCTTTGGAATCCCTATATATAAAGATACATAGAACCTAAATATATTGGTATTATATTGGATAATGAAATATATTGGAACTTGAGATATATTAAAAAATGGAAGATACAGTTAAATAGATTTCACAACAGTTAAGGTAAGCACAATGTCATTAGAGAAGTTAGGCTCACAATTGTCATCATGATCAGGAATTTAAAGTTGGTGATAAGGTGTTTCTTAAAATTTTTTCCTCTAAAAAGGTAACAAGGTTTTTAAAAATGTAAAATATATCCCTTGTTATATTGTAAAATTTTAAATTCTTGATCTTATTGGTATGATAGCATATCTATTGGTACTTCCATAAAAATTTCCTCATGTCCACGATGTGTTCCACATTTCTCTCAGGAGGATGTATATAACTGATCCCTAAAATGTAATTAAAATAGAGATAATACCACTACAGAACTATATTTTTTAAGAAGAAAAACTATTGGATATTCTATATTGTACGTAGGAGGTGTTACAAATTGAGACCATTGATCTGGTCAGTGTTTTTTGGTGAAACCATCAATTTGAAGATGTTATGTGGGAACCTAAAGATACAATGATGAAGAAGTATCATTATTTGTTTATATTTATGAATGAATATTGAGGTTGAAATTAATTTTTCGGGATAAATATAACACCCTGTGTTTTTATGAAATTATATTTTTCCAAATAAATGTAATTTTTTCGATTTTGTGCCTTACATATAAAAATGAGTTTTAATAAACCATGATAAACTATTAATATTATAATTTAAATATAACTATTATTATCTAGAAATTAAACATAGAGGTATAAATAGGAATAGATACTTTTTAAATATTATGTATAATTTAATTATACAATGAAAACATATTTACTAATTTTTTTGTAAAGTATTTATATGTTTCAAAAATATAATTTTATAAAAAAATGTTTTTATTAATAAATTTAATTTTTTTCCATTTTTATAAATTTAAATGATTTTTTTAAATCTATATGTTTAAATTATCATTGATTAATTTCTTGATATTTTTCTAAAAAGTTTAATTTGTCATTGAATAATATATAAACAAACTTTTATTAAAAATATCTTTTAGTTTAAATTATTTTGAAGCTCCATTTTTTTTAATTTTATTATAAAAATAAAAATAGATAAATTGAATTTAAAAAAATGGATTCCAAATTTGGAAATAAAATAATAATAATTATATAATTATATGACATTAATTTATGGTAATAATGATATATAATAACAATACAAAATAATTACAACGATTAAGGTTAAAATGTGGGTTTGGGCTTTACAAACACATATGTTAAAATTAATTTTCCCCACACATTTTGTTATTATTTTATAATTTTAAATTTAAATATAGAATATATGGGTCCAAATTATCTAAAATTAGGATTTTAATTTTAGTCTTAATGCATTAATTACCCTGGTAAACAAAAAAAGACTAGTTACTTTCATGAAAATTAAAATGGTAAAAATGAGAAAACATAAAGGATAAGGAATAAAATCCTTGAAAAAGTATATTATATTATTTTGGAGGTTATTTTCCACTATATAATCCCGCAATTTCACTTTTATAACTTTTCAAGGCACTTGGGGTGAGAGTGACTTCAAAATATTGAATAGTTTTTGTGGATTTTCAAGAATACCAATTCAACTCAATTATAAAAGGACAACTATTCCCCTACTTATTCAAACCTTTTAAGAAATTTTCATTAACTAAAAACTATCAAAATAATACCCATCAGATTTTTCTATTTTCTAGAGTTAATGTTTATCCCAAAAGAAAAAACCTAGGGTCTATAATAAGAGACCCAAAGTGATTTTTCGAAGAGAATATATTTCTCCATACAAAGACCTTTCTTTTATCTTATTCGTTTACCAAATATATTTATGTACTAGTAATTAATATTTAATAAAAATGGTATATAAAATATAATAATATTTTATTATGTTTATGTGATGACATACATTTATCTCTTATTCTATCAAATGGGAATTGACACTACTGATTGGGTGGATAGTAGACTATCACCTCACCGATCGATGTAATTACTTTTTACATAATCCCCTCTAATGGATGGTTATAATGATATATTTTAAATATTTGTTTGATATTTAATAAAAAAATTTACTTCAAGAATTATAATATCATAAGAAACTTCTTACTTTCCATTCCATGGGAAGATGAAAAAATTAGTTTTATGTTAGGTGGACTACGAATCACAATGAGATTTGATTCATTCATCGCTTACGGTTTACATGGATGGTAATATGGATAGGTTTAATTAAAGTATGTGACATATATTAAATAAAAATTATTCTTAGTATTAAATACTTTATATACCTTTTTTTAATTCTTTGAGTAAATAAAAACAATGTTAATGCATACTTATGACATATCGTCTCTATGAGCGATGTAATTAATTATCTATCTTTACTATTAATAGATTTCTAAAAATAAATTTTTGACAAATATATATAATATATATATAATTTTTAAAATATTATATATTATATAACCTTGATTAATGTAAAAGGACAAAATACCACACTAAAACATATAAGGAAAACAAATATACTATTATGAGAAACACAATTTTAAGAAGGAATTGTTAATAAATGGGTTATAAAATGTAATAAGTAAATCAAATATGGAATGATTAATATTATAACTTACATATAATATATGTATAATAAAATTATATTTATTATAAATGGGGTTTTAACATGTACTATGGATTTCAAGACTTGTGATAATGGATTTCAAGTCTCTATTTTATTCATGAGGGACTTATGCCTTATTCACCACTCGTTTATTTTGTTTGGTTTATATACTCCCCTATTTCAATTTTATGTAATTAATATAATTATTTTAAGGATATTTAGTTTTTTATGTTATAATTTAACTATTCTTATGATTAACAATATTACCAAAGTAGTATGGGATTTTTATCTCACTTTTATTTTCTTTTGACACCTGCCATATACACCACTTGTCTCTTCTATATGGTGTATATACTACCCATTAATGCATTGTATTATTATTATAATGATAATTATGGGATATAAATATCCATATAATATTATTACATTCATTGGGTTTATGATTCAAAAGATACCAAATTGGTAAAGCTTTAGTGTTTCAAAATCATTATTTATCGGGATTGTTGTTAATATAATTCTTAATATCATGGTTTATGATATAAATCCCTGGAATCACATTAATATTATTGTCCAATATCTATTTCATAAGAATAATACTCTTACATTCATTTTACCCTCTTTATGTACACAATAGTAGAAAAAATATTTTTAATAAAATTCATCTTTATTTCATTCTTCTTTAGAAAACCCTTTTTATTACATATCTATATTTTCTAAAAATGTTTTAAGGAATGTTTTTACCATTATCTAATGATTTTTTGAAGAATGTTTTACCCATTATTTTCTTTTTTTTAAATAATCTTCTTATCATGTTACAAACCCAACCATTTTTTATTTTAATAAATAAGTGAAATCAATATTTGTTTTAATATGTATGGAATGAATATTGTTTCTCCTATTCCGGACCACAAAATTTTTTTAAGCATCCTTTATATTTTCAATGTTATCTTTTTCATGGAAAATTATTTTCTCAATTTTTTTTTGTGAATTTTCAGTTTTGAAAGGGTAATTTTAAAATAAGAATCGATATTTTACACATGAAATGTTTGAGGTGATCTTTGAAAACCATTTTATATCTAATAAAATAATCTTCAGTGTTTCTTTTGATTCACTAGGGATATAATCAAATTTTTCTATACTTATACTTTCTTATATTTTGTAGTATTATGATAATGTTATATTTATGAAACCCATTTCTTTTACATGGGTTATTATATAATGAATGGATGAGATGAATATGAATTCCATTTCTTTTTATAATTATATCTCTGAAGAAATTTTTATGAAATCAATTTCTTTCTATGGAATATCCTATGATGATTTTTTATAAAACCCATTTCCATTATAGGGGATATTATATGGTGAATGTTTTATGATTTTCTTCCCCAAAAATGTTTAGATTTTGTTACATATAGTGCATATATCTCCCTCTAATACATTGGTTTATTCTTTATATCTCATGAGATAATGATTGAAAATAGGCTAATGTGACTGATCCATTGTGGGAAACATTCTGATGTGTATTATATACTATGTGAAACAAATGACGATTTTTAATATCTTATTAAATTAGAAATACGTTTTTTTATCCATTATGATATGGTAGATAGGTGTTGATGCCTAGTCTATTGTGATTTGATGGTCTGAGATGTTAAACATGACCATTATAACCTAGCATTTAAATTCGGTGGTTTGAATAATAATAAAAAATTATGAAAATTAATTATATTAATTTTAGATATATAATATATATTGATAAATAAGTACTTATTTTTTTGTAAACTATTTATATAAATTGAAATTAATTTTTCTTAAAATATTTATTTAATAGTTTTTTTGTGAAAAATTATATTTTATTATTTTTTACCCATTTATAAAACATATTTGAAAAAATAAACTTAATTTATAGAATCAAAATGAAAAACATTATTTAGGGTGAAATTTAGGGACAAATTTAAAAATTTAAAAATTTTAATCTATATTTCAAAATATTATTTATTAATGAAAACATAAATTTCATTAAAATAATTTTAAATTTTTATATATTTTTAATTTAATTTAAAAATAGATATTAATTTCATTATATTATAATTAATCCAATCTAGGTAATTAGATTCAATTTAATATTTAATTTCTAAATTAAAACATTTTACACTTACGAAACGTTTTTCTTTGGAAACCCGCTTTTTTATCACATCTCTGGGTTAAATTTTAAATTACAATTTTCCACATATATGCAGTGAATTTGGAAAAAAGGATTAAAATTAAATATTATATTAAAATTCCAACATATTTTTTTCTTATTTAATAGAGAAAAATATTAAAAATTAATTACCGCGGTCAAAGTAAAAACTAATTTAATAGGGGTTAATCTAAAAATATATGATTTAAAATTTCCAAAAAAAAAACTAATCTAAATACCATTTTATGGAAAATTTATACCATATATCATCATAAGTTCTATAATGATACATTTTTTTAGTATTTTTCATCTTTAAAATAGTGGCCTATATTTTTATTTTTAAAAATTTCATGTGCTTCCTTTCACCCACTTATAAAAGGGAAACCCATATCCTCTCCTCCATACTCCTAAAAGACAGCATAAATCAAAACATACAAAACCAAATAATTTATTTAATTCTATACCCATTTCTATATTCCTCATACATATTAGGAATCCACCCTAAGAAGGATTTTCGGGCTAACTGAAGGTTGTTGTACAAAGAAGAGTTATCATTCTTACTCGAGTCTTTTTATTTTATATAATCTTCCACCACCATCAAATATTATTCAAATATGATTATATTATAACATAATTATAAATAATATACTGAGATTTTTTTGTTGGTTTTATTACCCACATATATCTCCTATTGAATGAAATTGGAAACAAAAAATTTGATTATGTATAAGGAGGAAAACCGCCTCAAAAACCAATGTAATTCTATTTCCATAACTGCTTCTGAGGGGTGGATATAATGAGGTATTAAATATTTATATATAATATTTTTGGAATAATTTTACTTCTTTTATTATAGTATCACATATACCTTATTACCTTCCAATGTGTTGAAAAATGATAATGTTACATGTTGGTACATGTGGACCACTACATCTAGAAAGTGATGTGATATATTAATAATTTTATATTTACATGAATAGTAACATAGATATATATAATGAATATATATGATGTATCTGATAATAATACTATTATATATAGTTCAATTTATATTTATCTTTATTTTGTTTCATCTATTGAGAAAATCGAAACAACGTTCTTGCATACGTACGACCTACCATCTCTATGAATGTTGTAATTCATTTTCTAAATCAAAATTTAATGGATTACTACAAATAAATTTATATTGAGTATATATGATATTTATATAATGTTCATAAATATTTATATTATGTAACCATAAAGAATATACAAGTACTAAAACTACTAAACTAAAATATACATGAAAAACAAATAACTTATTACTCAAAACAATGATTTTACTAAAGAATTCTTAACGTACATGTGATAAATGTGTATACATAAATTATATTTGGAATAATATATATTAATATTTATTTGGAGTACATATATAATAATCCAATATATATGATATAGGATGTTCGAACACGTATGATGAACGTCGATACACGATGTAATATATTTTCGTCTGTATTTTGTTTATGTGGGACACAAGACATATAAAAAACTTGTTTCTTTTTGTGTGGTGTATATAATTTCAATGAATTAATTTTATTAACAAAATAATTATAATTTTGAGTATAAAAATATTTATATAATATTATTTCATTCATGGGAATTACGATTCAAAATTTACCAATGTAGTAAAGGTTTTATGTTATAATCTAACAGTTAATGAGGATTGTTTATGATTATGTTTATAAAGATAAAATATTACGATCTAACTCAAAATAAACTCATGTTCTTTTATAAAATGGTCATTTCAATAGAATACATGTTTTCCTTTCATTTTCCAATTTTTATTTACTCAATTGACCCAAAATACATTTTAAAAATTCAGCATTATTGCTCTCTTTGGTCAAAAACCATTTTTCTTCCATATCCATGTTTAAAAAAAATCAAGAATGATTTCACTATTAAACAATAAATTTTTAAATAAATTTTTACCAATATTTTATTTTTTTAAAAGTTATTTAAAAGGAATCTTCTTTCCATTTTATTTATGATTAACTTTTGACTTTTTTCTGAAAATGTGTGATGAATCCTTGTTTTAACATGAATAACAGGTATAATATTCTCCACCATCAAATACACTCAATTATTTGAAGATTACATTATATTTTTTTAAGTCTATTTTGAAATAACAATATTTTATATATTATTTATGAATTTATTACATTTGAAGAATGTTTTTTAAAAATTTAATGGTTATTTTCCTCATGAAATGTTCTATGTTATATTTCAAAATCCTTTCCAACTATGATGACATAATTTTATGTTACATAAGTTTTACTATGGATTTGATCCAATAATAAAAAAATTATTATTCGACTTGGTGGTTTATTTTTGTGATGAAAATATGTTAATGATACCTATTACTCTTCAATTGGTCAGGTTGTGAGGAAAATATTATATGTTTATGAAGCCTAATTATTTTTATAATTTTTTATATGATGCATGTTTAATGATCTCATGACACACATATATATGATTTTTATTATTTGATTGGTGGATTCTATATTTTCCACAAATGCATTTGGTAAATATTAATATCTCACAAAATATAGCGGAATGGAATGGGGAGTGAATGAATTTCAGTAAGGGTTTGTATCATCTATGATAGTCTTAAAAGTAAAAGATGAAAACTACAGTGGGTTGGAGAGTGAAATCTATCTACCATGACAACCTTGGTAATAATCCTTTAATTCTAAGGAATCTATTTTTCAGGCTTAGGTGTATGTCAAAAATCCTTGTTATATGACAATGTTATTCTCTCATGTATCATTTTCCTTCATTCCTTTTTTATATTATTTCCTTATAAACAAAAAAGATATATTTAATTTCATAGTGTTAGGAACATTGATATAAATGTAATGGTTTTAAAATGTTATTATCTTGATCACATACCTTTATTTCCATGTTATACTTATGTATTCATTGGTATATCCCTTTATTACCCTTAATGAGAATCAAATATCTCTATTTGTTATGTTTCCATTCCCCTAAGTATGATGAATTGTTTTTTGTATGATTTTTTCTATAAAGGGTGCTAGTTATGTTAGACTAAGTGGGATATTATATAGTTTACCTACAAAGTAGTTATCAATGAATCCATGTTTTCAAATCACTAGACCAAATTTTTTCTAGACTGGGACTTTATGTTTTTAATGAATATTCATATATTAAGATGTGATATCTATGAGTTAAAGTCATGGGAATCTATATTAACAAGAAGTAATTTTACTTATACCATTATTATTGGTTGTAAATGATGAAAATGGAGACAACAAGTTTCGTTAATTATTGTTCCACTTATTAGTTGGTGAAGATAGAACACGAGGGACATGAGGGTTTTTTACAACCATTACACATTCAGTAGTGGAAATTAGAACAGGTCACTATAGGTTTTGTAACAAGCTTATCAATATCCCCTTATGGTTGTGGTTTTATAGGGGTTATAATGGACATACAAATTAATTTTTCCCTTTTCTTAATTTTTAGGGTGGCCCTTTCAGTGGAAGAGTTAGGGAGGCTATATTTTTGGGATATCATATGCCTTTATAGAGTCCCACACAAGGTAATTTAATATAGGGATTATCTTTTTATATCATGGTCTTAGTATGTGTTACAAATGGAACTGGGTTTAGGGGTACTTATGAGTACTACCTATCACTAGTAGATCGATAACCTATCGAAGAATACGATATGAGTATTAGAGGACATGATCCAAGTATGTGTCGTTGATTTAGGGGGTTCATGGGAGAATAATTTACCTCATGATGAGTTTTACTACAATAAAAGATTCCAAGAATCTATACAGATGTATCCCTTTGAGGCAATATATGGCAGGCCTTTCAATTCACCCCTATATAGGTTAGAGGCTGGAGAGGTAGCACTTATAGGACCACATCTCATTCAAGGGATATCAAAGTAGTTACAACTAATTAGGAAATGTATGGGTAGAGCTCAGTCTAGATAGAACCATTTTATTGACTGTCATTACCAACCTATGGAGTTTGTGATAAGACATTAGGTCTTCAATCAATTTTCAACTATAGTGGGAAACAAATGGATTCAGAGACAAGGGTATCTTGAAAATTGTTATGTTGGACCCCTTAAATTATTGGAGAGAGTAAGGTTGGTATCCTATAAGATATAGTTTACTCAAAGTTATGACGCCATGAACAACACCTTACATGTTTCTTGATTTCCCCATTACTATCTAGAAACCTCTCTGGTTTCCCATCTAGATGATTTGGAGTTAGTTGTGGATGCATCTTTTCAGTATAATATGATTTACAATACTTATGGAAGCATGAAGGATCTCAAAAGTAGGCAGTTCCTCTAGTATGGGTGATATGGAATCATGACTATGTATCATATAAGACTTAAGAATGAGAGGATGATTCACATGATGAGTGGATGGAATTATTATCAGATGAAACTCAACCACCCTTATAAGGGAATCATGGGGATGAGTTTATTTAAGGAGGGGACATTGTAGTGTACCCACTCTTCATAGAGGTATGAATCAATTACCTTTTATTTTAACACTTCTTTTATTATTTTAAAATATATCATGGCACCAAAGTGGTGTTTATGAGAGTCTAAGTCTTATTTGGAGCCCGAATCCCCAATTTTTGGATAAACTAGTAGAGAGGAACAGTTGGTTCATGGTAATTAGTAACCATGCTGCTCAACCATTCCGCCCAAAACAAGAGGTTCACAGTTTGTTCAACCATGCGAGGGAGTCAGTTTGTCCATGAAAAAAATCAAATAAACTATAGGTATGTTGAAATTTTTTTGTGCATGTTTAGTTTAACAGTGTACATAACCATTATAAGGGATGTAGTTCTTGGATAGTGAGCATGCATAAGCTGCACATGGTTTTTAAAACTACGCACCTTTCCGTGCAAGGGTGTGCCAAATTATGTAGTGGGTGTATATGGTTGGTTCATTGTTTAACCACCCGTGGGGCCAAATGGTGGATCCATTAAATATGTATAAAAGGAATATTTTCCCTCTATTCCATTAACCCTTATTCACATATTTTTTTTATAAATCAGATAGAAGCTACCCCTAATTGAGTGCTCGCTTTATCCTCAAGCTAGAAATTGATCCTCATCCAACATAATATGCCTAACCCAACCTTCATTTTTCATCTTATATAGCCAATTTAATGTCTCTAATTCCTCCCTATTCCATTCATTTTTTATCTTTATATATGTAATTATAATTCACTATGAGAAAAAATACCCCATATTCATAGAATTTTTATGTTTCATCGACTTCTCACATACCTATATGAAAGAAATTTCGATACTAGACATGGATTCTTCGACCATATGAGGTAATTAGTCTCATGATTTTCCATAAAACTTTATCCATTTATATTATATGTTGTTACCACATGCCCAAATTTATGTGAATCCCTTCATAAAATTTGTTCTATTTAAATAAATTTATTTTCCTAGACCCATGTGATATGTAAGTCTCAATAACACCAACATACGTTGAAAACCATGACTTAAAACACCCCTTGTGTGTGTTATTAATCTATATAATGTACAAATATTTTTTTATTATGAAATTTATTAACATTTGAAGTGCTTTATCTTTACCCTTTTAAATGCGGGGTAAAAAATAATTAAATAAAATGCAAAAATAAATAATAAGAATGGTTAATGGTGGGGAGAACATGCAACTTAGATATTCATTCCTATTTTTTCAGATATCCCTTAGAAGTTAAGTAGAAAATATTATTTAAATTAGTAATAAATGGAATTATGAAATTCCATGAGAGAAACCATGATTCCATTACAAAATACCTTGCATTTGTTAATAGGAATTATGAATTGAATGATCAGACAAATGAATCATGTCATGTAAAGATATTGTATTCTTCAACTAGTGACACATGTCTTTCCTATGTGAAATTAATTATATGGGCCTAATATGAATTAAATTTATACATTTCCTATAGTGATTCTAGGGTTCCTATATTAAAATCCATTGAAGGAATCCTACGTATATGGGTTGTTAATTTATACCTAGAGTGATACCTAGGTTCCCTATGTTGAATTACATAGACATGTTCTTGTTTCCAATCAATTAAATGATGAATCTTCTAAGGAAACAACATACTTATCTTTCGTAAATACTTAACATACATGATGAACATGTCATACTAAATATATTATGTAATAAAATCAATAGGACTTAATCCTAACTCATGTAAATACCATTAACTCGAGACACCATGGATATGATTTTCGGGTATGAAGACAATATTATAATAAAATAATAAATAATGAACTTTCATAGACATTCAGGTTTTGGTCGAAGCTAGAAAAATTAGACCGGTGACCCATTAGGAACGCGGAACATCATGGGTTTTAGGTATATTATTTGCTTTAATTAATATTATTTCCTACAAAATATTCAATGTATATATAGGGTTTGGATGACCTTTAGTGGTGACCTAATTAGTTTATCGCACACCTTGTTTAGACATCAAATTTATTACTAGATAAACATCTTGGATATAAGTATGGACAATGGTATATACCCAACCTCAGATGATTGATGTCTAATAAAATGATAGATTACATGAGAAAAGGTCCAATATTATTGTAATAATTTGACCAAATATTTCTATTGGTCATTTTTGATATTTATTTTACATGTCTTATATACCTTCTTCATGTTTCTTGTAATATTACCTCATTTTCATAGCATTGTGACATGGAATAATTTTATGCATGATACTAGATTTTATTTATATCTGTCATTTACATATCAGGATGTTTTAATTTTTATATTTCCATTTTTACATTGATTTTGATAAATTATATTTATATTTTCCCAATTTTACCCATTATCATAATGATGATTTTGTTTCCCCACTATACCATCGTGGAACGTTACTTCTTTTTTATAACCTCTGGAATATGGGAAAGAACTCTTTGATGAAACCAGACCAACTAGGTTTAGGGTTATATGATTGAACTGGGTCTAAGATGTTACATGGTTAAAACATGATAATTTTATGAATTTTATATTTATTTCTTTATTTTTTCATATTTGATGTATTATTATAATAATTATTAAATGTTTTGTTTCATAATTCTATTTAAATATATTATTTGATTCATATATGATGTGAAATATGTTCTTTTTTAATTCTTAATTATATTTGTAGAAAAATTATTATATTTCAGAGATCATATTTTCATTAAAATTGGGATTGAATGTTTTAATATTTTTTTTAAAAGGAATAAAAATAATTTTAATGGAATTAATATAAGAAATATTAATTGAATATTTTCTTGATGAATTTGATGTATTGTGTATTTAATAAATTTATTAAATTCAATATATATATTTTTTAATGAATGATTTAATGGTTTAATGTTTTTTATTTTTTTTAATTTCTATTTTGTAATTTTCAATATATTTTGGAAATGAATTTTCACTTTCATCAAATTATTAATATTTAAATTATTTCTTAATAGTAATAATA
Source organism: Viscum album (assembly GCA_963277665.1). Classification (NCBI taxonomy): domain Eukaryota; kingdom Viridiplantae; phylum Streptophyta; class Magnoliopsida; order Santalales; family Viscaceae; genus Viscum; species Viscum album. The sequence goes on along the minus strand of OY728127.1, from coordinate 1,325,295,922 downwards.
TATTTTACATATTCTTATTTGAGGTGATTCAAACATTACATACATAAATATTTAATCGTTTCAGATTAATATTCATTAAGATTAATAAAAATACACACCTATGAACTGTAAATATGTCATGTCCTTGGAGGAAAGTTACAAAATAAACATATTTTATGAATTTTCATAAAAATATCATAAAATGTTCTTCCCATATAATACACTTATATCATTACCCTACTCAAAATTGTTTTTCAAATAATTCGGAAAGAGAACATTAAAAATGGTGAGATCATATTTTAAATAAGGGTAAAAATATGAGATATCAATCAATGATCACACATGATCATAATATAAGAATAATGGTATGACCACATGATCATAACTAAAAAAATTCATACCGAATCAGTCAAATTTTTTTAATCAAGGATCCTGGAATAATGATTTATCAGAAAAATAAGTAAGTTATAATAATGTGGAATAATCAAAAATAAATCATTAACCATTAGAAAAATATAATATTCTTATGATACTGGTTTTAAGAATACATATATGGATAGAAAATCATTTATTTAGTCAAGGATCACTAGTAAGACTTTCATATCAGACTGGGTTCACCCCATTTCATAATTTTCATACTCAAGGTTCACCCACAGGACTAAAATAATGGATCGATTCATATAATAAACTATGTTAAATCCTTAGACTATAATAATGTATAGTTTACCATATTCAATTGGGTTCACTCCCCTTTCCATTTTGTATTATCTCTTGATATATTAATCATTACACAATTTATTTTAGGGATATATAATTATAGTCCCATCACTCATATATTGAAAATCAAATACATTTATGCATAAGATCATCAAAGCATTCATAATTTCATATTATCATAACCAATAGAAAGGAAATGGGTTTAATAAAGGATTAATTTATTCATTATAACATAACATATATAAATGAAATTTCTTCCATGAAGATTTTATAATTTCCTAAATAACTCATGGGGAGAAATTGGTTTCATGTAATCATTGTTAAATCATCATCATCACTAGTAATCCACAGAAATTAAGTGGATGCTATCATAAGATGAAATACCAAGGGATTTATAATAATTCCCAAAGTTTGTTAACATTGATGAAATATACCTTTTAAAGGGAATGATAATTTTTTTTTTGAAAACATAAAAAATACCCTTTTCTATTGTTATCTTTTCAAAAATAATATTTACATAATATTGAAAAAAATATTGAAATGGAAGATAGTTAGGGAATCCTATAATGTATGACTCAAATAAAATTTTGGTCATGATGGTGGAAAATATGTTTTTACAATAAGAATTAAAACAAATATTCCATTGACACTTTTTGTTAAAAGACACAATGAACCTCATTGAGAAAATGGAAAGAATATTTCATTTAGAAAATAAAAAATAAATACTTGTATGGTTGAAAATAACATTAAATAATCATTTTATTAAAAAAATAGCATTATTTAAATAATTTTAAATAAAATCAACATGGATGAAAATTTTCTTCAGAAAATGATGAAATAAGGTTTAATTTTCCAAAAAAATGTTCTTGCTAATTTTATGTACTAAATAGAGTCATGTTGTAATAATACTGAAAAATTAAAAAAAATATAGGAGAAAAACAGACAAAATATAAAGGATAATGATTATATAATTCCCTTTAATGAAAATTTGATGTATAAATTCCTGAAAATAATTTCAATTTTATGATAAACCATTAGCTCAGGTCCTATCTATCTTGATCTGTGAACATAACTTATTATTTTTTTAGAATACCTCATTCATCTTACACTTTAAGAATCTAATGTATAGAATTTTAGGAAGAAAATAAGATCTCAGACATGAGGGACGAATTAAGGATGGTATTTTTAGGTCATAGATGAGCTAGATAGATCGAAACGTATAAAAGAGTGAGGGTGAGATGGACATAATTTGTAAGTGAGGTGGGTGGAAAATATGAAAACTACAGAAAAAATTAAAATAAAATATATTCATATTCTAGTGAAAGTGGTACCAAATGGTAAATGGATGAACGATGGGATATGTTAAGGTCAAAATATTTTCATCCATAAAATTTAGATTTGTTTATGGTATATTTTAATTGTTTCCTTTTAGTTCGTCCCATATTTAACCATTTTTCACAATAATAAATGTAACACTTTTTATATAGTTTCTATTAATAATGAAAAAAATGAAAGTGGAATCATTAAAAAGTTTGCACATGTAGATTATAATTATATAAATATTTTTTTCTAAATTCAATTCATATAATTGGAAAATTTTTATTTTAAATTAATCTTTAAAAACACAATGACAACTGTTTTTTGAAAAATGAATTTCTTAAGTATAACACTTATGTTATTCCGAATCATTTACAAAAGATATTTATTAAATTAATGTTAATGAATTTTATATAATATCATTAAAATCATTCATCCATTGTGATTAATTTAATTTATTAACCTAAAAAAACATTTCAAACAAAAAAGTAGTTTTTTAGACAAACATATTTTTTATTCTTCAAATACATTTATTTTCATTTATAACATAGTGAAAACTAGTGATTTAATTTTTTATATTTTAAAAAAATACTTTTTCATATATTTTAGAATCATATTTTTTAAATCAAATTTATATAACAAAAAAATTTATCATAAAAAAATACATTCAAATAACTCTTATAGAATAATAATGTTTCCAAAAATTAATTATAAAATATTTTCAACTATTATATTTCATTAAAATGACATATAATGTAAATTATTTTGTAATTTATAATTATAATTCACATAATTTAAGGGTTTTTTCATATTATATTAAACATATTTATATCTTAAAGGTAAATATATTATATAATCATATGGTGTTATGTTTTACACCCTTATAAGAATTATCCTAGAAACTTTATATCACTTTGTTATGATAAACAAAGGATACCTCTACCTTATAACATCCTTAGGTCCCCATGTTGCTTCCAATTCTTTAGATTCCTATAGATAACCTTAAACATGTGAGTTATAATGTTTCATTAAACATTATCTCTACAATCCATGATTTCTACAAGTTATTCTTTATAAGAAATGTCATGCTCCAATGATATAAACATTTTGTTTATTAAATGTGAAGGATATGGTATTTAATTTCTCAAAAGAGATATATATAAAAAATCGTGAACTTGTGATTGATTTAAAATATGTTGCAAAGAACCAGTTACCATTTGGATACAATTAGAAACATTATAAGGATCAATATACATTTGAATTAGCATTCCCATCATTCCAATTATCATAACACAATTACAGAGATATATTTTAAGGAATACATTCCACCATTATTTAACACAATTTCTCACTGATAATTTTCAATATATATATTTTATTATCTTTGAGATTCCTGATGTTCTGTTGAACAACTATAACCTTCCCTTCTACTTCCTTATCTAGATCAAGTCCCAATAACTTTTATTCATTGAAATTATACCAAAATGTTGGATCTACACACCAGTTTTTCAAGATATATTCAAAAGGATCCATATGAATACTCAAGAAAAATATAGTTTTAATGAAATGTTTACCTTGGGAAGGTGTTGATCTTAACCTCATTAAAAATACACTGAGAGATCTCTTACCCTATCTTCTAGGGATTAAATGGAATTCTTAGACATGCTTCCTTTCTAATGTAGATATATTATTCTTGATATGAACTCTATATTCATATATTTATGAAAAAATTGTAGGTTACTAGATCATTGTTTCCTACTCATTTATTTTTTTCAGGTGTTCGATTTTCTAAGAGGAGACTCAAAGGAGGATTGGAGGGAGTTGAGTAAAAATTTCAACTGCAAAGTAGGTTTGTAGTGTGGAGCATTATACTATAGTATAGATTCCATATAGATATGGTTATGATAATAAGTAATGAGATAGTGGATTTAGATGGGAGGTTTTGGAGGTTCTTCCTTTTTCATGGTCATTACACTATAGGGATAAGTTGTAGCATAGCCTTCTCCCCTCTAAATAGAATTACACAGAGGGGTGGTTTACATTGTGTTATGGCCCTCTTAATGAATAATTGGATCTATGGAATTTATTTCATCATTTTTTCTAGACTAATAATTAACTAGTAATGTTGAGCAGTGGTTTATATTCTTATGTTATAGTTTTTTCTGGAGTTAGATGCTTTAATATATGGTGTTGGGTGTTGCAGCATGGTCTCTTAACATCCTATTTTCTTATTAATTGAGGAAATATATTGAAAATTGTCTTTAATAACTCTTTTTATTCTCAATTCCTTAGTTCCAATGATATTTTACAAAATTAAATTAATTCCCAAATTTATTGGATTATACCCCATCTTCATGAGATAAATCTAAGGTGATCTGAGGTGATATTTCCCTCAATCTCTTACAGGTTCTTATCTGTTCGGTTTTGTTATCCCCAATTCTAAATTTCCATGAAATTTTGGTTGATATCCTTTATTATTATTGATTTATATTGATTTTTTATTGCGTTTTAAGCATAAATCCCTTAAATTGATGTATATCCCTTTTGGGGAAAGATAATCAGAGATCAGTGTTATAATTTTATACTCATTCGAAGAACGTTGAAATATATAATGAAAGAGTTTCATTTTTTATATTTCTTTATGTGAATGTTTAATGTTATCAAGATTTGTATCATTTACTAATGGTTTAATTAACATTATTAAATATTAAACTTTAATAAAAGATATATTTTTTTGGGATGCATCGATCACATATATTTATATCATGTTAAGGGTTAACCTATTGATATTCTAGATAGTGGGTTATATATTTTTATTCTATTTTTTATATACATATCTAGATTTTCATACATTGATATTATATATTAATATATTAATATTAAATACATTTCACAAATATGAACATTATGACCATAAAGGTTTAGTGTCTTTTGATACTATGTACATAGAATTCTTATTTCATAAAATAACTCCAACATCTCCCATAAAGATCTTTCCATTTAGTAGAATTCAGAAAAATACCCCACCTAAAACTTTCTTCATAACCTAGGGTAGAGGTATAATATAAAGGGTGAGTTTATATTCTTAGTTAGATTAAATATGAGAGATATAAATCTATAATCATGAGAAATAATAAGATAATCATGTGGGTATGAGATTTTGAATATAACTTAAAATGTTTATACCTAATATATCATGGATCATAAAAATTATCCATAGAAGAAAGCGTTATAATTTAAAAATACATGAATCATAAGATTGATAAATTATAATAAATCTATAATGAACCATTAGTTCATGTCATATAAGTGTGTCTCCATCATATGTATAAAAAAATCATTTATCAAGGCTAACATCAAATACCATGAAATCAAAATCGATCAAGAATCAAAACATATTTATCATATCATAGATGACCAAGAATCAATAAATATTTCCAAGTTCATACTATATTAGAAATCATAACCTATTTCCAATGGTGTATCGAGAACATCGTCCCATTAACCAACATTATATTATGAGATATAAAACTGTACCCATTGTATCCGAGGGATATATCGGTCCCACCAGTCACATAATCATAAATTTATATGACACATGATCATAATACATTTATCATATAACAACCAATAGAAAGAAAATGGGTTTCATAAAAATTTCATCACAGTATAACCCATATAATGGAAATGGATTTCATAAAAATTTCCACACAACATGACCCATAGAAAATAACTGGGTTACATAATCATCTCATCAATTCATAATAATATATACCATGGAAAAAAGAAAGTGTTTCACAATCATATCTTTATAATGATCATAAACCATTCATTAAATTAATATGGATCGTGGAATTTTGTCATATACCCTAAAAAATATAATTAATATGAAAAGTTTTTATCCTAGAAGGAAAATGATTTTGGAAGATCAAAAAGAATACTTTTTTAGAAAAATAACTTATTCGATTTGGAAATTACCCTTCAAAAACTAAAAGTTAACAAAATACTTTTAAAATAATTTTCTTTGAAATATAACCTTTGAATTTTATTAATATTTATTTCAAACGTTTAGTTGTCCGGAAGATGAGAAATATCATTCATGTAGTATATCGTAAAATTAATATTATATCAACATTTTCAGTATAAGGAAAAAGGGACTTGTTTGTTAAATAAAAATAATATTATGTTCAAATAATTTTTTAAACATTAAAATATGGTTAGAAATTTATTTAAACGATCATTTTATAATATTAAAAAAATATTTTTAGAAACTTTGGATGTGAATGAAAAATGTTTTTCGACCAAAAAAATAAATAAAAACAAATTTTATAAAGAACACCCTTTTATAATAATGAGTAGAAAAAATGGGGAAATGAATGGAAAATGTATTCTTATGAAACAAAAGATAATAATTAAATTAATTAATTTATTTTGAGGAAGATATTGAAATTTTATTTTTGGAAGAATATCACAAACAATCCTGATATACAAGAGAATGTCACATTAAAACTTTACCACTTTAGTATATTTTGGATCATAGGCCCCATTAATGAATGGAAATAATATGGATATGTATACAGAATAATTATCAAGATATGAATCATAAGATACATTCATGGGATGTATATACACCATAAAAAGGAAAATAGGTGATTTATATGGAATGAATCCCATGGAAATAAAAGTGAGACAACAATCCCATTCTTCTTCAGTAATCTATTGAATCATTATAAAAATTAATTAATAAAAAAATGAAACATTAAATATAATTAAAATAAGTATATTACAAGTATAACATGTCAAAAATGTAGTATATAAACCAAAAGAAATAAATAAATAAACGAGTGGTGAATATGGAATAAGTCTCCTAGAAATAAGATAGAGACTAAAAATCCCTTATAGTAAGTATTTAAACACTTCAGACACCTTAGAAACTCCTGTATAAAAATTATAATTCTATTAAAAATATATTAAAAATTCATACTCATTTTAATAATTCCATATAATATTTACTTATTATTTTTTATTTCCATTTAAATTTCTATTCACTATTAAAATTATGTTTTGGGTAACAACTGTTTCATTTGTTATATTTGGTTTGATTTGGATTTTTTGTGACTTTTCCTTTTATCATAGTTATTTAATGTCCATAATTTTAACATTGATATAAATACCATATATATATATTATTTATATATTTATTTATATTTATCTTTTTAAGTTAGAGATAAAAAGTAATTATAATTTTCATGGAGAATGTAGGCCATAAACACTCTGGAATGCTATTTCTATTTCCTCCATGGATGAAACAAAATAATGATAAAAAATATATTAAAGTTAAAAAATTATTTTTAATTTCATATGTATTAGTTATTTACACTCAAAATATCTTTATTCACTTCTATGTAATGTTTACGTGAAGAACGAGTTCTATCACTTCGTGAGGTGGTAGTTCATCATATTCAAGAGAGACGTTATCATATTTCCACATAATGGGAAGTAAAACTGATTATATGATATTATAATTATATATGTATACTTTTGTAATAATATCATATAACTATTTTAAAATTTAACATTATTATCCGATGTGAGTGGGGGTGATGGAAAATGAATTACATCAGTTCAAGAGGGGGGTAGTATACCATACACACAATCATCAGTTTCATTTCCAATTTGAGGGAAGGGGAGATAGATGATGGATATTCCATAAATGTAAAAAATTAATAACATTTTATATACTGATGTTATTATATATTAATTATATTACTTAAATAAGAGTGGAAAAAGAAGAATTGAACAGAATGAGTTTAGTGGAGACAATTACCTTTTCTTGGAAAGTCCTCATTTTGATATCTTATTATTGACACATGGGTTGGTATTTTGGGATGAATAATTACCCTAGAATGTGTATAAGGATGTTTTTAAGGGATTTATTCTAGGGTTTGTTGATAAAAAAATCTTAATAGGTGTGGAGAATTTTGAGGTAGGAAGTGTATTTTTATAATTATGGAGGAGTGACATTTTGGTAAATACCCAAAACTAGTCAATAATGGAAAATCACTATCACACAAAATACATAATATATTGATAAATAATGTATTTTAGGGAAGCTATAGTAAATAAAAATCTCCCAATAATAAAATACACAATTTTAAAAAAATTATACCTTAGCCTTCAAGTTATCTAATTTTTTAACATTTTAATTTGAACCATGTTAACAAGTCTATTTTTATTTACCTATATTAGTTAAACTTTATGAATAAAATTAAAATGTTACTTATCCAATAATTATTACCCAATTATTCTATTTATGAATTAAAATTTCTTAAATAAATATACTATCTGTTTTAAAAATTAATTTTAACACACACATTTGCAACGCACAAATCCCCATTTTAACATGAGACGTCATAATTATCTTTTATTATTAAAAATAATATTTGTTATGAAATTAGTTTAAACATATTATATAATAATTATTTTTTATAATTTAATATATGAAATACATTTTATCAAATTCAATTCACATAAGTGGCAGAAAAAAATAAAATAAAACCCATAGGCACGATGAATAAGCTATTTTCCAAAGAGAAAACTTTCCTATGTGTAATATGTTTTAATATCAAAAATCAATATGAAATTGATTACATTTAATTTAATTGGATTAAAAATGTATAATTTAATTATTCATATTTTTAAAACCATAGTAAATTTATTTATCTCTTAAATACTTTAAATGAAATTGTAGTTTTTAATTAAAATTGGTATTTTTAACTTGTCATAAATTTTTTTATCTTTCAATAAAATATAAAAAATTCACCCAAAGATAATTTTGACATGTTGATTTTCTATATCAACACTATTTTTTAATTAAATTTTTTAAATTTGGAAATAATAATTTTATTATTTGTTAATGAAATCATTTTGTTGAAAAAATTATTTTTAAAACATCTAAAGAATTTACTACAAAAATAAGTACTATTTTTCATCAAAATGTTTTATTTATAAATAACTATTATGATTATATATAAAATGTTTTTGTTCCTTTTTATAATTCAAATTTTAATGAATATGTTATTAGGATTATGTATAAAAAAATAATATTAATTGTATATCATAGTTTATTTAAATTTGGTGTTGCGTGTGTCACAAGATATGAAAGAAATAATATTAATAAGAGATGTTTTTCATAAAAACCCATTTTGTGACCCAACTAACCACAACAGACACTATATTTTAAATTAATTATTTGGATTATCCTAGTAAACCACAACCTTCTACTTCTCTAGGTCCATAGATACTATTTCCTTTGAAATAATGTGAATAAGTAAACCATATTGTTTCATAAGTGGAATTTTTGAGATTGGTATGTCGCTTTGTGTGGACAAATTTATATGATTTTACTTGGAATGATCACGTATATCCTAAGAGTGTGATAATATTTCTTCCATAAAATGACCTTAAAAAATGTTAAATAAATGTTGAAAGCCTTATTCATTAGATCCATGAATAATGCTTTCACCTTCTGAAGAACTAATGATGTTACAAATTTCTCACACACATATCTACTAAAAAATGATCTATGTTATGTATCGAAGGGTGTTATAGGTACCTAGTTATAGCCTAACCCCAAATTAGTCTTTAAGAAACATCGATCCCTCAATGCTATATGGAGAGGCTATCTATTCTAGGTATTGGATAACAATTACTAACCATTAAATTATTTGACTAATCGTAATCCTCCAAAAACCTAAGGGTTCAATTATCCTTCCTATTGAAAATAACAGGTTATAAAAAATGTAAACTATGACATAATATAAACCCATTAGATTCTATATTATTTAACAATCATTTTCATTCGTAAATATTACTAGTTACCATATAGTAAGGAGGATTAGACACTAGTGTTTCTCTTGGAAAAAAATCAATTGTAACAGGCACCTCTCTCTCTAGTGATTTACTAAAACAATCATTTGGGAACAAGTACCAAATTAAATTCACTATTGGAGGGTAATCCATTTTTCACATTCCATTATCTTTATGAGAATGATTTGATATATTAGTTAGCACTCCCCTTAGCCCAAGATGCCCATGTCCACATCGATTAACCTGGATATCACATTATCTAATGATAATGTATTACCATCCACCAGTGATAGAAAATTCACCATGTATTTATCATAATAATTCCAATATTGGTAAGGAACCGTACAATCTATCTAGTAAAGTATATAAAATACTAACAACTCCAGGATTATTAGATTCATAATAAGTGACAAACACCTATCTCAAGGGGTCCCTACATAAATTGGAATTAATTTTCTATCGACAATGTGAATATAGTTTCAAGAAACATCACTACATAAAAATACTAAATCATTATTCCAATAAGTTCCATAACATTTATAGATATAAAATAATATGTAGATACTATATCAAATATTGAAGATGATAATGTTAAGGATACTAATATAATACCTTGTACAATTGAATACCTGACACCCTATTTATCAAGAATATACTATATTAAATGTAGTTGTCCAGATATGTGGCCTTTATCTATAACCTAATTACCTAATGTTGTCCCACTCTACAAGTACTGCCCCTAATAGGGCTCACATCACTGTCCATATCCACCACCTCATCCTAAATGACTTGTGTTACCCCATATCTCTACTATTAATGGAGCTACTAATCCTTCCCCATAATGTGGAGTTACTGAAGAACCCATCTCTTTAAAAAATGGATGAAATGTTATATAAAAATAACTAAGATGGACAACCACTCACCATTATAGCACTAGGTTAAGTCTATGGTAAACTAGGGTGTCTTACAACCTAGCATACCAAACTACTGTAACACCACATAAGTGTAATTCCATGCCATTTGGATACCACTTCCCCAAAGCTTATACATGAGTATATGATTCCTTCCCCTAGAAGAACCATAAGCCTACCTAGGTGTTGAACTTCCCAGGCCCATAGCTTCCATTTCCATTATATTTCAATCAGTGATGATATCTAGGTTCACTATCTTAGAAATAGTTGTCAATAAGATTATTTTTACATGACATCTGCTGAAGATATATGATACCATCCTTAGATTATCTTTCTCTTTACTTTTTTTCACTAGTAAGAGCCAGTGAAAAGCACTAGATCTTAGTATAGGGAGATGAATAAACCATGATAAACATGGAACCATGTTTTAGATGCATAAACTATTTTACTCATTCCATTCCCAATGCCTCAAAAAATAAGTAATCATATATATCATTCTAAAAGTCCCTCAAGATCATGTTCTGATGATAACCAATCTGGGTAAAAAATCCCACCAATGCTTAACAAAATCATGTGTTATATGAACTGTGATGTTAACCATACACAAGGAATCCATCTACACATGATAATAAATAGTTAGTATGTCCTCTATCTGGGACTCAGTAGACTACAAGGCACAATCACCAAAACTAATATTGATTATTATACTATTTAAATAGTAGAATTGTTGTTTCCATATTAGAGGAAGGTCATATGGATCCCTATATGGAATTCATAAACAATTTGGATCCTTTTATAAGTATGGAATCAATTCCCAACTAAAGTATAATAACATGTGATATATGTTCCACCATAGGAGCGTTATGTCCCAAAACTTTAGTGGATTATTTATCACCACCTTCCTTGTGTTCGACATGAGGCCATCATGGAGGCATATATACACAATTAAAAATGTTATCTTCTGATTAATCGTTATAATTGAGAATATTTTTACAAGAAATTATGAAATGTTAAAAAAAATTCTTTAATAGAGTCAAAAAACCATTTTCTTAATACTAAATATAGTTCTAGGTCAGGATTCCATGTCGTGTTACAATGGTTTTAGTAAATAGAGTATCAATTTCATAGAATAGAGAAAATAATCCATAATATTTTAGTTGATATTTTCATTTAATGACAATTATTTTATTTATGAATAAGTAATTTAGTGAACTCATTATGTTAATACAATAGTCCAATGAGATGAAATACCATTCTCAAGTTATAATGGAAAAACATTACAACATTCAACTAGTACTTTATGTAACTACAACCTGAACCATGCGTTTGGTGTCAGGATGTAACAAGTAGTGTATGAAACTTTTATTAGATGAATCACCATTCTTAATTTAAATAAGAACAATATATAAAAATTACAAATAAAATTCATGTAATTAAAACCAAGTAACATTTATGTCTATGTAACCAAATTTATATATCTCAGACCTATACTAATTAGTTAATTATTGCGAGAACCTCATGATTAGAAATAAAATGTCATTTGGGTTGAGGCGTACACTTTAGTACCAATTATTTATTTTTCCCCTACAAGACACATTAGTTAAATTTGAAATATCCTAGTTAATCCATAAAAAATATATATAATTAAATGATCTAAAGAATATAAATGTATAATGAAATATGAATGACGTATAATAAATGAGTACTTATAATTATTCATGATCAAAATATTCCCCTCCATACTAGGAAAAGGGAAAAAATAATATCCTTAATGAAACTAAATGTACCATGTCATGTTCATCACCCAATGGTGATATTAATAAAACTGTAATAGGTATAGTCTCAATAATGAATTCCCATCCTAGAAAACATGTTTTTTCCTACACATGGGTTAACTACTCCTAAGTGCATTATCATTACCAATAATGACACATCCTATTCTCCTGTCTACCAACCCGAAATAGTATGTCAATGGAAAATGAGGATTTGAAACCAATTTTTAATGTTTCAGAATATGTTCACTCATAAGTAACCAATCTCGGTTGGTCATATATCCCCATGCATGACTCCCCATATAGTAGAGGCTTCCAAATAGTAGCGAGGGTATATGATGGTATGGTGGGAAGAATACACCCTATTTATCACAGTGGACCACAATAGTGAAATATAAATATAAATTAGTGAATGAAATTAAACATATAACTATCACAAGTAAAAAAATACATAGAGGTAAATGAAAGATATAAAAATATATAGTATCATACATAAAATAATGTTGTCTCAAATATCTATATAATGTTGGAATATAATAAGAAACATGTATCGGTAATATACAAACTGATATAAAAATAAAAATAGTTCAATACTTATCTCCAATAGCAACATGATAACAATCATGTTCCCCTACCCCTGTAAGTCATCCTAATATACAATATCGAACATCTAAAGTTAGACACATCTCTTTTTCCAAACCTGCACCCATGATGTCTGTCTGAGTACCAATTAGTGTCCTAAAAACTTCTGAGATAAAATAATTATGCCACCACTAATGTATTATAATGACATACAGTCTATGAGTATACAATGATCAGTGTTCAAGAAACAATAGTAATGACATTAAATGAAATTCCGAATACCCATGTCAGTTTTAGTTCCCCATGGGTCACCCATTTGATACTAACAATTTTAGACGATGTTTGAATTTAAATTAGTGTTTATTGATCATGGTTTAGTAATAATACAATTTTCATAACCTAGACTAATAGATAAACATTCCTCAATTAATGTTATTCATATTATGGTTTAGGAAATATCATTACATTTATGACTCAACAAAGGGAGAAACACATGGCCATCATGTGTGTAAACAATTAACTGAATCGAATTATGTTATTTTACTTGTTTGATGCATAATTTAATAATGGGTAACATGGTACTATCTAAGGATTTCCACAAAGGTATCCTATGTATCACTAGTGGATTATTATAAAAACCTGCTACCTCAGTAGTCTGTCCAAGGCATTCCCCATAGGGCCCAAAGGATCATTATATGTATGGTATATGTGAATTGTAGTTTAAGCCTGTACATGGAATTCCATATGGAGAAACAAGGTGTGATTCATGGAATTATATAATATCATCTACCTGATGAGACCACCAAAATAATTCAATTGAGGATCCTTGTGTCACTCTCGACACATCATTATTCCATTCACTAACCATTCAATTCAAATATATAATGAGCCCATCAAATAAATTTAGTAACAAAACCTAGGTTTCCCCCATGGAATATCATAATTCCATTCAAAACACATTAAATTTGTATTTTCAAATTCATTTATTAGGGAAACCTCATCATAATATAAAAGAAAATCATGGGCTAAGTGATATGGAATCACCACCATTCACCTTTCATATATTTTTTTAAGAATTTCATTAAATTATTTTCAACACACAATTTACAAGGGGAAAATGGTTCATTTAAATGGTGAATCAATTTGATAAGAAAAAATATGGTTATTTGACATATCATAATATCCCACAAAAGGGGTGGTTCAAGTTGAGGTTTTAAACATCCATTTGGTGTTATTAGATCTCATGGGTGACATAGGTCGAGGCCAAAACATTTAACGAAGGATAACACATTTTAGTAGGGGAAAGAAATTATGATCAGTGTGAAAAAATTCTTAAAATAAATAGATAGAAATGTAAAGAATAACACAAGAACACCAACCATATATTGTTAACATATTCTTTCTATAACATCGATCAATATTTTAGTTTAGAACAATTTCAATTAAGGAAATATGAAAATGCCCAGATAGTAGCGCTTATTATCTTGCATAGATTAAACATTATATATAGTGAGATAAATGAATAATGGAAGGAAAAAAGAGGTAGAAACCAACCATAATCTATCCAAAATACTATAAGGTTGTCTAATTAGACATCACATGAGGGAGGAGGCTCAGTGGATATCTTGAGGAATTAGGGAGATCTAAATGTGGGGAAATACTCTATGATTTGGGAAATTAGATATTAAAATAAAGGATAATGGTAAGGATGAAAAACATCATTTATCACCTTTTAATGGTAGTCATTGTTTTCCCACATGGTTGTTCATACTTTGTTCCAACCATGCAGACACAATCCCTAAGGGGGAAACCACTCACATGACTTGGTGTACGATTTGAATAACCATCCACAACCTGTGTAAGGTCATTATATAATACCACAACCACCTTTCATGGTTACAAACATTATTTTACTAACCATGCTCAATATACCCGAAATTTATTTTAGGTTTTCCACTTCCACATTGCCTCTCTTGCATGGTGAAATTATCTAACAACCTCCAATTTTGGTCACATGATTTAGCATCATAGATACTACAAACCATCCAAATATACTGATTTATCAAAATATTGGAACTATGGGATCTAAATAAGACTGTGATGTTCCTAATACATTCCTTAGTCTTTTAGGAAATATTTCAAGAAAAAATTAATTGGATTAAATATAAATTTAAAGGATCTATACCTCTATGAAAATTTGAGTCATTGAAAAATATTTTGTCGATAAAAAGAAAATTTTGATAAATTTTTATCAGTTTAAAAAATTAAGAAATTATATTTTTTTGAGTGTAAAAGGATCTTGAATTATTAAAAAATATATTTATAAAAATATTTAAAATAGAACTGCAGTAAATCCGCTCACACTTAATCCAGTACTTTCTCATTAGTTTCATCATGTTTACTCTTATAATTGTCTTCAAGAATTGTAATACTCTCAATCATGTTATGGTGAATAAATGTTAACCAATCAAATATAAAATTTTCCATTCCACTTATTTCATTTAAATCATGAATAGTTATTATTTCCCTTTCACTCCACTATAATACTAGTCATAATAGTTTTTCTGAAAACCAACACATTTTATATGATGAATCACCTCTTCCTGATTTTATTGAGGTCTTTCAACAGAATTATTATAATTATAGTGTATAATTCATCCATATGAATTATTATTAAATTTACAATGAATACAAAAATTGATATAATTTAATGATAATTATATATTACAATTTAATTATTAAAAAAACAGTATAATAAAATTCAAAATATTTTAAATTTTTCCCATAAATGATTTTTTAACCATTAAATAATCAATTTTCCAATGATAATAAAACAAAATATGTGGAATGGTTTAAATGATTCATTAAAATTAGTTCTATTAGAAGCAAAAAAATTATGATAATATTTTCAATCATTTTCACTTTTTAAAATTAAGAACATAAAAAAATAGTACCTCATATTTAAAAATCATTATTCCATAGTCATCAATGATATAAGGAGAGACTGAGATGATAAATGATATAGTTAATGAATTGTTTTTAGACAGAGGGATCATATAATGTTTATGAGATTTGATATACTTTTGATAAATACTATATTTATAAAATAAAAAATAATTATAAAATATTTTTAAGATTTAATTAGAGTCTTGTTAATGTTTTTTAATAAAAAATGGATTAAGTGAGTTATATGTTTCTTTAAAAGAACATGTTCTTATGATGGATACATTTTAATTTATTTAAATGTTTACTATGGTTACTAAAACATACATATATATATATATATAAATATATATCTTCTAAATTCATCCATTCAAAAAAAATATCTTTTAAAAAAACTTGCTGGACTCAAACAACAAGAGGATCACCCACTAGAGTAGTGGAAACAAATTGAAAATACATAATAACTAATGTGTTTAAACATCTGAAGCCTCTAAAAAACCATGAAATCTATGCAATCAATGTTGGGTTTAGGACTATATATAGGATGATTCTTTGTGGGATCATTTTACAAGAAGGATTTTTTGGAATTATAAAGATGTAATTAATATGGGTTTCACATACCCTAATTCTTTGTATATAAATTAGGTGAGATCCACCACATATTTAGAGAAACATATTTATGGATCATCTAGAAAAGATAGGTGATTATGTGTATGAAGAACTTGCCTATAAAATCTCTATACTTCATAGGTTTCCTATTCCTGAAAAATAATATAAAAAATTCATTGAATTCCATGGACCTCTTAATGATCCTTTGTATCCCAAGACAATTTACCTCACTAATTTCACATATTGGGTTCAAATAATACAAATGTATTACCAACCCAAATAATTAACTCCAGTTCCAACATCAAAATATAATACTCTTCACAAAGACTCTACTTGTGTTGGGAATAAGTAAAAAAGTAACACTTGAATCCCTATTATAATGATATATGAGGCGGTGAGTATAAAAAATTGTATAAAATCATAATTTGGGATTAGTTAATTTCTTTTTGATAAAAACGTGCCATATAAAATTAATAATTAATAAAACCATTTTTAATATTAGTAAATGATCACATATAAAACAAAAATCACTACAATTTACAAACATAAATTATAAAACACAAACCCATCACTCATTCTAATCTCAAATGTATAATGCTTTTCCAATATAATCACCACCTAGGGCCAAACTAAACATGATTCTATAAGTAATAAAAAATTAATATTAATTTTTTTATTATGAAAGAATATCAATTAAGATCTTAATCCAACACACCATGGTCAGGTGGAAATATATAATAATTCCATTTTTTATTTCACATATAAATATTAGTTAATTATAGAAAAAATAATTTAATCATTTACACAATCAACCTCAATTTTCAATTCATCTCCCAAACCATCGACTTGATTTCACCCACACAATAAAATCCATGTCAAAATAACTATATCACAAAAACCACCAAATGTTGACCATAATTTTTCATAATATCCACCTTTAATGATGAGATAAATATGTCCAAAACTAATAAGTATCACTAAAAGAGATGACAATGTTTTTGTTAAAAAAATATTTGTTAATATAGATAAAAATAGTTGAATAAGTTTGAGAAATACCACACCCCACTTTTTATATCACCCCTTAAATATTTTTTCAAAACAGATTAATTTATATCCTAATGTAATTACATTTCCTGGAGAAACATATGTGAAATATTATTTTAGAACAAATTAGTCCATTTTTTAAAAAACTACACTTTATCACATTAAAACAAAACAAAACCCACTTTATTATTATAACTATTTAATATATAATAACAAGAAAAAATTTATCTTTATAAAAAATAACATAAAAAAAATTCAAAAGGACATATCTATATAAATAAAAGGTGTTATATAGAACGACCTATTGGGAAAAGAGGAATCTAATGATTTCTATTGTTATTACACTATAAGGAAAAAAGAAATATCATTAACAGATGTTTATAAAAATTAAAAGTAAATATATACAATGAAATTCATTCGGCACAAAACCCTAGGCCACCATTATAATTTAGGTAATTAATATAATGAAAAAAGAGATCAAAAAGACAAAAAGTGAAGGAAAATAATATTCCTTGATTACTACACCTAATAATCATTAATTTTTTTAATAAATAAATAAATACCTAGGTGAATCAAATAAAAGTTACAAATTAACACTTGAGGATGCTAAAATTGTAGTGGAATTGAAGGGTGTGGATAATATAGTAAAAAATCTAATATGGTTGGTTTTAAAAAACCATTGGTGTGGGTTAGACTTTTACCACTGTGGTTTTAAAAATGTTTTTATGGAAACCCCACACAAATTTTCTAAAAAACTATTGGTATATATCGATTGGTTTACAATATATTTTTAGTAGTATCCCCATATTTTTTATAAAGAGATCAATATGTATCTAGACATGTTTTTCCTTCACAGAAGAATTTTATAGAGGATAATAAGATAGAGGGGACCATGGACTAACGATGAGTATTTTTGAAAACTTTTATATGCATTTTTCTTTGGCATTGAGTGAATGTATCCTAAAATCATATATACACCAAATGTGAGTATTATGGATTTGGGAACACTAGTAAACCACCATGAGTATTTTATGGGATTTATAAATTTATGGGGAACTATGTAACATTTTTGGGTACTATTGTGATATAATTTTTTGAATCCATATTTAATAAATAAAGTGACGAATGATGAGAGGTTAATAGAATGAATGTGTTCCTTCCAATACATGAAAAAGATCTATATAGAATACGTGTTAAAAAAATTATTATGTTTTAATTAGTGTACTCCTTGATTCACACCCATATAAGGTTGATTATATCCATCTTGGTCTCAAAAATAATTAGTTATAACCATATAAACTCATTTATATTTTTATTAATAAAATATGTGCTCTCGTCTCTGAGAAAAAAAGGTGTAAGAATTCATTGTCACACAAATCATGTAGTTGATTACTCATCTCCACAAGGTCCACAAGGGCCATTCTATAAGGAGTGTAATATATGGGGGTTTACTAAATATGAGTTTGATATAAAATTAAACTTCAAATTCATGTGGATGACTTGGAAATTCCTCATGAAATACCTCAATTTATTATTACATAATAAGTTTACCAACCATTCATAGTATATTCTTAATATCCTTATAATGTTTCTTCTTTACATATTCCCATATAATTTCATTAATATTATCTACTATATGGGGTTATTGAATAGACTAGGATAACTAATTCTTTCCTCTAAGAACATGTATCATGAACCAGTCTTAATACCCTAATACTATGATACTTAATCCAGTCCTCACTTAGACTGAAGGGAATTCTCGACCTCCACAAGTTAGAGACTTGAACATGGAATCCAAAAACAATCAATTTGGAATGGTTTAACCATAAAACTACATAATATTGAAGAAACAAGTTGGTAATTTTACACACCTCTAGGATAAAGTACTATAATCAAACAGCTAAAATAATACCTGAAAGAGTACAACATCATGAGACACCAAATATATAAATAAACAAGCTCAAACATACCATTTAATTTGTGGATCACATCTCCACCAATCACCTCCATCATTATTGGTCCTCAGGATCAATAATATCTACCACCTCCAACTGTATCTTTCCCTTTACTTGGGCTTAGAAAATGATAATTAAAAATTCTCTAAGGAAAAGGGTAGGGTGTGAGATACATATACTATTGGGGTCTCACCTAGTGTTCCTTAGGAAATTCTATAACAATAAAACATTTATTCATTTAATTTAGGTAAAAAATTATTGGAATGACGATTTTATACTTTTCACTATACATTGTTTCAGATAAAAAATATTAGATATATCAAAACAAGTTTAAATGAACATTTTATATAAAATAATTTATACAAATCAATTAGTTTTAAAAAATAGTAAATAATAAATTGACTATAGTAACCAAATTTAGAAATATCATAACACCATGTAATAAGCCATAACATACGTTAGTCTCAATTAATAAGATTTTTACACATCTCAATCACCATCACATCTTGACATAGGTGTGTACAGAAAAATCAACACTCCCTCAGGTGATCCCATTATAGGAAATAAGGCAGAAATAGGTTTTTTTAGTATTCTTATCATTATTACAATGACATAAAGTTAGATTCCAAGAATCTTATTCCCTATTACTATTTAAAACCTAGGATCACTTACGCTTCAATAAAAAATCAATCAATATTGGGGTACATCACTCATTTAAAACCATTTCATCAATCATAGTTCAATATCCCAAAATTCACATTCAACATGCCTTTTTATTTCACAACTAAAATCATAGGTTTTCATCAAATTCATGATATTTAAAATAATATTTCAATTTAAATCAGTTTTTTCAAGAATAAAAATTAAATCATTCCATCATATCATGTTTCAAATCAAGCCATCAGTTTCTTAGAATCATTCGTCAATTTCAATTACTTTGAAACTATGATTTTTTTCAAAATATTATAGATCATTATAAATTAAACATAAAATACTCACAAATATGGGGTTATAATTAATTTAAAAACATATTTCAAATAAATAAATAACTATAGGGTTTTAATTGTAGGATAGAGCCTTATGGAAACACAATCCATTATTCATGATATACTATCAACGTAACACCTATAATAGGATCTACCAAAGAAGAATACTGGGGTCTGAGATCAAAGAATAAAACCTAGAATTATAATCCATAAACGGGAGATTATATCTATAAAAACATTTTGATCTATCACTTTATAAAGGGAATGGAATATGAAGATCATAAGAAACCATGTGTGAGGAAATTCACTTACACGAAGGTGATGTAACGAGATCAGTGATACTTAAATTCGCAAATATAAGAGGTTGGAGGAATCAATTTCACCATTTGAGAGCCATAAAAGACCATGGAAATGAGATTAGGGTATAATGGGGATTTTTAGAATTTTAAATTGGGTAATTAGGTTTTTTAATATTAATTTTAGGTATATTAAAAAATGTGTTCACAACATAATAATGAGGTTTCACATTTAGTAATAACCATAATCCTTAACCTTGTGTCCCTACTAGATTTCAAGATGGGGTGTAGGGTTTGTCTGTATAGTTAATTTAACCATTATACAACCGTGCATCCCCCACTATCCATCTATTCATCGTTTATATGGGTTTCCTCTTTATTTGTACATTCGATGCCCCCTTTTAGTGGATCATCATTATCTAAATGGTTTTCAATTCCAAAACTCACAGTCTTCCTTAACTATACACCAAATTTCCATAACCTAATTGTAATCCAAATTTTTTCAAATTTGGCATGAAATACTCCAAGATAAAGAGAGACTAAATGTGTATCAAAACTATATATAAGGAATACATAAATGAAGGTAATGAGATACTACAACATCCCCACCATAAAAACATAATATGCCCAAAAATTGTATTAGAAAAGATCATTGTAATAGAGGTGAGGAAACTACTCCCTCATGTGTTCCCCATGCTCCAATGTCTCATAAAAATCATAACCATAATGGAATTGCATTTGTACCGAAGTTATCATATTTCTAAAAAGAACCTTTGTATCATAATCAACATACCTGACTAGAATCTCAATCACAGATAAATTGGGTCCAACATCAATATCCTTCTAGATTAGAACATTAGAAGGGACATGAAGTTTCTTCTTGAGTTTTGATGAATAATACAAATTTAGGATCAGTGACAACTATAGTGCATGTTACAAAAGGTAAGAGACTTTTTCCACCCACTCAACAATATGAAAAGGACACATATACATTAATTGTTTTCCATATTTCCCATGACATTTGTGACCCAATTGGGTGAAACTCTCAAGAAAACATAATCACTATTTGGGAACTATATAGGTCTTTGATAATTGATCTATCAAATAATTATACCATATTTTTCTGTCACAATTATCTAAATAATCAATTTTATTTTCTTCGTTATCTCTTGGACTAATCTCAGTCCAACCAAGGATGGTTTAGGAATCTCTGACCAGCACAACAAATATTTATATGAATTTCCATTGAATCCCTAAAAAAAACCATTATAATAATAGACTGGTAATTGTTATTATAATAAATATCATAATGTCCCTTATGGTCATCCTAAGCTAAAAAAAAGTCAAAAACACAAGTCCATATATTGTACTTAAGAATCTATATAGTTTATTCTATCTATCCATACATCTAAGGATGATATTCCATACTCAAACATGAATGGGATCACATTTACACATTGTAGGACTCTTTAAATGAGAGAAGTAAAATGTGGATCCCTATCATAGATTGCAATAGATGTAGACCAATGAAATCTAACGATCTGGTTCACATTGAAAAATCCCATATCCAAAAAATTTGTTATATCTCGAATGTGAAAATAATGAACTAATTTTGTAAAATCATCAATAAATACCCATATCAAACTATTCTTTAAATGAGTATGAAAAAACCCAACCATGATATCAATAGAAATCTCATCCCACATTCATGTAAGTATTGGAAGTGTGTTATGTAAACTGGAAGGTATCTGGTTCCCAATCTTGACCACTTGGAAAGTATAAAAATAAGAAACAAAGTTAGCATTGGATCGTATCAATGTAACCACCAGAATCATCACTAAATGAATTATAAATTCTTCATGTTACCTAATTGCATAAAAAACTAGGAACTTTGAAAACCCCATTAATTCCTTTATCATTTGTAAAGGCCCAACATTCTAGTTAAGGAATCATAGGACACCCTCAGAGGAGAAACAAAGCTCAAAAATGGTATCCCCACAATAAAGAGACTCCCTAATTCAATGGAATTAAATATAAAGATATTTTTATTTAAGAATCATCTTGTGAATATTATAAGTACACTAGAAATGTATAAACATAACCTCAATCACATCCTGGAGGACCCCAAAATAAAGATGAGTAAAATGAGCACTCAGATTTCACTCATATATGGATTCATTCATGGATAGGTTGAAAGATTCATACACATTGAATTGGTAATGAAATTTATATTAATAGTGGATTAGGTAATATTGAAATTAGAATACTGTTGGTAATACACCCAATTCCTCTTTCAGATTTTACAATATTTTTTGGAGAAGATATTACTCAAGTTTTGTGGTAAGAATAAATGGTAAAACATTATATAAAAATGTATTGCTACTAAATTTTAAAAGTATGCATTAGAAAATTGAGTTCTACGTCAAGGGTAAGATAGTTTTTCTCATGTGTCCCATGACACCTGAAATGGTAGGCTAACACATGATAACCATATATAATAACACATCTAGAAACAAAACATACTGCCTCACAAAAGACCACATATCCCTGCACAGCCTTTGGAATAGTCAACACAATCTTAGAGGCCAGAAAAAATATTATCTCAGCAAAATAACTTTAAAATTTTTCATCCCATAAGAATATCAATCCTTTATGAGTGAGAGTCGTCATTGAAGAATCAAACTTCATGAAATATTTAATGAACCTATAATAGTACCCCTCTAAACAAAAGAAGATCTGAATCTCAAAAACATTACATGGTTTTTCTCAGGTTATAAAAGCCTGAAACATATAAGGACCAACTAAAATACCATTTTCTAAGATAACATTTTCCAATAAAATCACTTCAAAAAACTAGAAATTACAATTTCAATGATTTACGTTAAGGTGGTGATTTATCAAGATTTAAAAACATCTTTTAAATGAAGTACATGATCTCCCATGAATTGAGAGCAAAACTTTTCTTCCATAATGAATCTATGAAAAATAGTGGTAAGAATAGAATTTCTTTTTAATCAATGCCACAAAAATTTTAGAGGAATTGGTTAGAACAAATAGAGTAACACGATCCTAATAATGAACATACCTAACCATGAAGGAAATATTCTAAATTTCGTATTATTTAATTTAAAACTAGTGATAACCAGATCAAAGATCAATTTTAATGAACCACATCAACCCATTCAATTGGTAAAATAAATCTTCAATATTTTCCAAAAGATACTTTTTCATTAATGTAACTCAATTAGGTTTTTGGTAATCAATACATAGGTGAAGTGTTTTGTCATCTTTCTTATCATAGATAATAGCCACCACCCATGGTGACACCAATGGGAATTTAAAGAAATTCCATTTTCAATCATATAGTTGATATTTAAACTCTATAAAATATTTTAGTGCCATATGATAAGAAGGAATAAACACTATATGATTACTTAGTAGTAAATAAAAGATAAATCTACCTCTCTTGTAGGAGGAAAAGTAGGAAATTCTAATGGAAACACATTGGGAATCTAAATGAAAATTGGAGGGAGATCATCTATCCAATATTCTAACTTCAAGTCAAAATCCATCATTGATATTTCCATTCACAAATTTAAGAAGGAAAGTATGTATCTACTTGACCTTCAAACACATTATCCATGAAAATCATGCAACACCCCCCAATAATAGTAATGGAGACCTACTGATGATTTATATGAACAATAAACCTATTAGAAATCAGCTAATCCATAAAAAAACAAAATTAAGAGGTTTCATATCTAAAAACAGAAATTCCATTCATGTTCAATCTATGATAGAGAGAAAACACAAGTAGGGCATCAAAGAACCTTCTCTCCCTTTTTTTTTGAGGGGTGTAGTAATATTCATCCCAAAAGAAAATAGATATATTGGAAGACATAATAGATTCACTTTGTGATTTGATATAAATGGGCGAGGTAAACCTGTATTAAGTAAATAAATAAATAAAATGAATCTATAGTGATGTTACCTCTCATAGTCATTAGACCCAAATTAGCATCTTTTAGAGAGTATTCGACTATACGAAGATGCTTTATTCTAGTTTCTAGTGTAAAGAAGACCTTAGTTTTTGAAGCGTCAATTTTTACCTCTATACTCTTTGGTACTGATGAAACAAGACACTGAATTTAGTAGAATGGATATGGAAAACATATTCAAGTAACCAGATCATTGATATTAAATATAGATCATCGGTGCCATAATGAAAACCCATTTCTAATTATCAACATTTCCACACATGAAGCAAATAAAAGGGCCTATTATTGGATTTTTAGGAAGCCTAGATGGTTCCAACTATCATGATAGGAAATTAGAGTCATAATTCATTGCCTTTCCATTAAATGAATTCATATACCATCCACTGGGAGAAGAGGGAAGTTATGTCAATCCCGATTTACCTGCTTGATCAAGCACAACCATTAATTTGAAATCTTTCAAATACACATAATAAGTGAGATTAATTACGAAAACCGAGGATTAAATATCATATAAAATCCCCATCACAAATATTTCACCCTTTAGTTTCTTATTCTTCACCAACTTTAGAGAAAACTGAAAAATCTCAAAAAACAGTTCGTATGTTGTTTCACAGTCCTATCACCCAACTTGAGGTTATGTAACTCCATATATTTAACCAAGACTATAAATAATGTTTAGAAATTTTTTATGAAAGTATATTTAAAGTAATTAAACTCTAATAATTTAATCTTTTTATTTACCATAATAGAATCCCACGATATGTTTCTAGATACCTCATTCTTGAAGATAATACACTAAACATTAATTAAACAAGGTGTTTCTAAGAACTAAAAAAGCATCTAAAAAATTTTAACCAATAATAATCCTCTTTAGGATCAATGTATCCTTGTAAATATGGTGTTTTCTAATGAATAAACTATCAGGAATGATCTTTTGACTCACCCTTCAATGGTTCCATAACTTGATCCAGAATGAGAAACAGTATAAGTACCTATCCCAAATCGTGGAAATAATACACCATAATCTCAACATCATTCTGGTACACTGAATGATTTTCCTACTATAGTTCAACAGAATCTACTTCTTATGGACTATTCCAAAGTATTATTGAATTAATGATGCTAAAAATCACAATAGACAACACAAAAACATCTACAATGATAGATAAATCATCAATTGAATAAAGGATACGTGAAAAATTAATTCCTTCAACATAGTTAAACAATGGGATTTTTCAAGATAATCTAATAAAAAGTAGGTAAATGACTAGAATCACATCAAAAAATTATTCAAAGACACTTTTTCCAAACACCCATGGTGGCTTATGGCTCATTACAATGAGAGCTAGCCAAGATATCACTCGTAAAACCCTTATATGTCCCATCAATCAAACGTTATTTTAACCAAGAAAACCCAATTATATACTAATGTTCAGGAAAGATTAATAGAATTACCTAACTATTAAATTTTCATGAACTAGCCTTAATACAATGATACTCTGACACTTGAATCAATTTTTATATAGACCGATGGGCTTTACCGATCCCCACAGGTTGGAGACTAAAATGTACAATCATAAAAGAATCATATGGGAAAGATTTTTTAGAAAATATAAGAAGTTTAATTATATAAATTTTTATTTCAACAGTAACTAAGGGGAAATTACCAGAACCAAATAGGTAAACCAATACCCAAAATAGGGCTTCTGGAGACACTAAATTTCTCAAGAAAAATGATCAGGTATTCCATGTAACAAGTGAACCACATATCCACCGATCACCTCTATCACTCAGGGTCCGATGATCAAGAACATATAACACATAGAATTGGCACATTCAATTTTATTGGACTTGGAGAAAAATAAACTACAAATTTGTAAAGGAAAAGGTTGGGTGCAAGATAAATAGGCTAGTAGGGTATCACCAAGGGTTTGATAAGAAATCCCATAATAATTAATCACTTATTCTTTCAAATTTTGATAAAACTTGTCATGGGATGGAACTTACTTTTATTAAAAAAAATTCTTTCAAATAAAAAATAAGGATGGTATATCTAAAAAAATTGAAATGAAAATTTTATAAAAAATAATTTATAAAGATACATTTGAATAAATAAAATAGTTCAAAATCAATTGAATTTAATCATCTAATCTAAACAAATCACAACACCATGTAATAGGTCCCATGGTATGTTGTTTTTTATTTATATTTTTATCACATATCTCAATCATAATCATAGATCAATAATGGTGTGCTCGATCAAATCAACACCCGCTTAGGAGATCCCATTATATGGAATCCTTACAAAATAATATTATTTATTATTATCATCCTTAATTCAATTCTAAGGATCTAGATTCCTAGTGTGCTTTTCCAAGTTACCACTAACTACAGAATATCACATATGATTTAATTAATTAATAAATCAATCATTTTGAAAACTATTCATTTAAAATGGTTTCATAAATCACATTTTAATTACCTAAATTTCATTTTTCAACATTCCTTTTAATTTCAAAATCAAATCATATGTTTTTATCAATGCTATTCCATTTAAAATAATTGTTCAACATAATCTAATTTTCACAAGAATCAATATTCAATTATTTCATCGAATCATGTTTTAAAATCAACACATAATTTTCTCTAAATCATCTAGAAATTTTAATTTTGTTGAAATTTGTGGTTTTTCACAATTTACATGTCCATTCCAAATACAAAATCAAATCATCTCATATAAATGTTTTTAAATCTTATAAGAACTCATTCCAAATCAATAAAACAATATAGAATCTCAATTTTATGGAAAATCATTACGGGACCACCAAACATTAATCACGAGATCAAATAAAAACATCACACACAACGAGTTATTCGAAAGAGGGACAACTGAATTGGAGATTGAGGAGTCAATCCTAAAAAAATGCAATTATACCAATGAATAAAATGATGATATATCACTCTCTATATGGTAGGGGGATATGTTTTGGAGAAACACATGAGAGGAGATTCACTTTTGAAAATGAGATCTAACAAGATCACGAGCACTGTGATTCATGAAGAGAAGAGGTTAGAGGGGAAAATTTTACCACTTCATAGAATTCAAGGACAGTGGAATTATATTATTGTCAAATACAGGTGTTTATCATCTTAAACTTTGGTCTTGGGATTTTAAATAAAAAATTATTAGGAGGCTACATAGTTTGGGAAAATTGTGCACATCTTTCCGATGGATCATTCTTAGATTCACCTATTACTTGTCAAAAATTCATGGTTTTACCTAAAAATAAACTAAATAAGATTAACATGATGATTTATTAATGTTTTCAAAATTTTACCGAAACTCCTTAAGACATGAACCAACCAAAGGGGGATCAAAAAAGTGTATAAAAAATTCCCAAATGCAGGTGACAAGATGATTCAACATTGGATTCTATATCACCCAAAAAATTTCAATCTTATTCACTCAATCATAAGTTCATAAATTAAACTTTGAGATATAATACGTAAAAAGGATTACTTTTTTTTTGAAAAAAGAAAGATTCATTAACTAAAAAAGATCATCAGAGTTACATGCAAATAACCAAGAGGGGAAGTGGTCCACCCAGAGTGCCCAGAATGAATTTATGAACTTCTGTTCGGGTAAGTTCAGTAAATGTGCAAGCGGGTTTTTTAACTTTTGAACCGGTACTCTGAATTGAAATCTGAGGGCACCATTGAACTCACAGCGCCAGTTTTCTCTTAATGAGACTTTCAACTCGACGACAGTTGGTCGAGGGAGGATGTTAGTGTTGATATTGTAATTTCTTTCTAGAGGTTCACTCTTTCACTAAACAAAAGTGAAAAATCTTACAGTTTGAAAGAGATCTCAGCTTTAATTCCCTATCTTAAAGACCACAACAATCATGAGGTATTTTTAAGGGGTTTTCTGTTTCTATGGTATGATAAGCCATTATTATAAGATTCATGTGTGAAGCTACAAAATCTATATGCATCATTAGAGAGTGTTTCCAACATATCCACATTTAAATAAGATTTTCATAAGGTTTCTGGATTGATAAATAATTAATTGATGTAACAATATGATATTTATCTTTCATAGAAAACATGAAATACATAAATGGTTACATATATCAGGAATCAAATAATTCATTAGAAAAAATTGTTTTTATGAGAAAAAGTTACAGCCATCGGGTAATTTTGGAAATAAAATTCTTCTGAATAAATTTTATATTTCGAAACATTTTCCCTAGACCACTAATGAAGTTATAACATCTCAATATTTTGTGATATATATTTTCCAAAAAAAATTATACTTTTTTATATTTTTTAATTCACCCACTAATTAATATATCTTGTGTTATATGGAAGAATTTAGTTTGGTTTTCCTTTCATGAAACACTGGGTTAAGATTTCGCTACATAAAATCCATAGAATACAATTGGGTAAATTAGACACTTCTTTTCTTGTATTACACACAATTATGAGTTCCTTTGACAAATTTTGTTACATAGAAGACCCAGTTTTACCAAACTATAATGTAATGTTTGTATTATTATTAAAATATAATTATTATTATAAAAAAAATTAGAATGGATGTTATGAATAATATTAAATAATTTGTGGAAATATAGTTTACAAATAAATATAAGTATAATTTTTTTGGTATCTAGTTAACTAGAATTGAAAATTAAACCCTTCTGAAAATATATGAAATATTATAATAGAAAATTATATTTAAAAATCAAAAATGTTTTACCTCAAAAAATTAATTAAACCAATTATGTTAAATGATTTTAATGATATATATATATATTACATTCATTAAACTATTTAAGGTTCATATTATGGGTTTTTTGACAATATATAAGTATAAATGCAATTTTTTTCATTGAGATATATATCTTTATAAAGGGTAATTTTATATTTTTTTAATGGTGCACCTATTTTAAATATAATTTTGAAACTTTAATAAAATATATTTTTTAAAATGAACTCAATTTAAAATTAATTAATGTAAAAATAATTGTTGGGTGATTTTTTATTTTTCTAAAATGTTTCATTTTTTGAGAATAATGAAAATACAAAATTTTAATTGAAAATTTCTTTTTCATCTAATTTATTTGTATAGTTAAATTATAATTTAATAATTATTTAAAGTATTATTAGTTTAATTATATATCCATTAATATAATTTATTTCATTATAACTAATTTCAAATTGAAATTCGATATAAAAATATTTCAATCGTCTGAACTTTTCACATTAAAAATCTATCATCTCATCCCATATGTGAAATTAATTTTAAATTAATTTCTACCACTTAAGTGTTTATAATATTAAAAAATGGACTCAATATTTTTTATCAGCATAATTTACAATTCATTCTATATTTATCATAGTTTATTTACCAAAATATTAGTGAAAGTAATTAAAATTAATTATACTGATTAAGGAAAAAATTAGTTTACATAGTCGTCAATCATTAATCTTAAAATAAAAAATGATCTGGAAACTTGTTTAAAACACATTTAATAGCCATATATAGTTTATATAGTCAATTATATTTAATATTTACCATTATTTGAGTCACATAATGTATGGGAGACCTCTCAAAAGTGTTTTCCTTTTGATATTTACACGAATTCCACTCCTTCTCCACTATAAATCGGCACTCATTGCCCCTCACTTCTTCACATAAATAATTCCATTTGAATAATCCAAAACCTTACCAAATATCAAATAAACCTACATACCTTAATCCCAATGGACTCACTTTGGGCATAAATCTATTCCAGGTATCCATTAGTTTAAATCCAAAAGGAGTTACCCAAAGAAGAGGCAACATCCTTCAAAAAGCACTTTTTAATTTCTTTCTCCACCCCTTCAATTATTAATATTGCATTCTTATATAATAATCTTGGTATCATAAATTTACCATTATTTTTATTATTTTAAGGTTCGTTACTACAATCATAAACACTTCCATCAAATGGGGAACACAATCATCATTCGTGTGTACAACTTACTACCACCTCACGAGCTGATGTCATTCGTTCCACCATTAACACATTTCCAGGTTGAGAATAATGAAGTAATTACAATTATTATAAGATATATATATTATATTTATGGTGTATTTAATATTTTTAAATTATTATATAACACATACATTTATGAATAATATTTTTTTGGAATATTAAAACTTCATTTATATAATGGTTGACAACCACCTCCTCAAAGTGATGTGATTCTTTCACAGATTACATAGAATTTATTAAGGATAGGTTAAGTAAATATTTATGATATATATGAAATAATAATAATCATATAATTATAGTTTATATATACATATATTTAATTTATATTCTTTCTTTTAATATGGCATGAAAACAGAGCCAGTGTCTACACGTACATATGACCTACCGTCTCCATGAATGGTGTATTCCATTTAATATTTATATATTATTAAGATTATTATATATTATTATATATTTAATATATTATATCTAAATAATGTTTTATATTATTTAAATAAGTATATCATCATCTATGATAGGGGATCAAGAATTTAAAGTTTAAACATATAAAAAAACAAAGTAGTTATTACTCAAAACGCGACTTTAGCATGAAATTATTAATAAAAATCTAATATAAAGTCACTATAAAATAAAACATGGTATGATATAGAGTAATATGATAATATGGTAGATATAAAATGAAATTATATTTATTATACATGAGGTTTTAACAAGTATTAATAAATTAAATACTTAAGGTATATGTTTTCTCCTCTCACGTTTATTTTTTGGTGATATATGCTATATTCAAAACTTATTCTCATTATGTGGTGTATATACAATTATATAAAATGTTATATCATGGATATTTTTATTTGATGATATAATTTTTTTTAATTTAATTTATTATTCTATATATCTCATTTTTCTATAGTTACTCAAGTAGTAAAGGGATTTCTAGTCTCACTTTTCTTTGTGATAATTATGCGTTATTCACGAATCATTTATTTTGTGTGGTTTATAAAATGTACATGAAAAAAGTATATTATTATTATTATTATTCTTAAATTTAAAACTATTAACAAATAAATTTTATTTTTTCTATTTCATGGTTTTTATGGTCCCAAAGATAACAAATCATACGAAAAGGTTTGTCTCAATTTTCCTTCTTTGAGACACATGCTATGTTATGCACCTACATTCTTTTAAAAGGTATATATACTAAAAATTTATGTGTTGTATCATGAATATAATTATTTAATTATATTTTATCCTTCATTTAATTTTATTATATCATGTGTTTTATTAGTTAATGTTACCAAAGTTGTAATAATTTTTTACTGCACTCTCATCATTTATCATGATTGTTTACGATTATGATTCCACTAATGAAATACTATGGTTGATGTCTCAATAAAACATATAAATTTTTTTATCATAGAGTTATTTGATGAATTATTAATATATTAGTACCATTTTCCCACTCTTTGGAAATTTTGATAATTAAGAATGTTGTTTTAATAAAATATTACCCTATTTCTCTCTCTAGTCAGAAATTCATTTTTTTCAAAAAACTTGTTTTTTAGAAAAATCAAAAATGTTTTTTAAAAATGGTATTTTAGATAATTTTTAAGGTATGATTATTTGAATTTTTTTCGGGTTTTAAATCTTATTTATATGTTTTAAAATCTGTTTTCAATGGCAAACATTTTAAAAATAATTTTATCATTTAAAAAGTGTTTTTGAAAGAAGAAAAGATAATTTATTTAATAAATAGTTTTTAAAAAATATTAAAAACTATTTTCCATATAATGTTACATATTTTGGTGTTACTCATTACTTTTTAAGAATATGATCCAAGGGTTCCATTCAACTTCTTTCACTGAATGGTTTATGTTTT
This sequence comes from Viscum album, assembly GCA_963277665.1. Classification (NCBI taxonomy): domain Eukaryota; kingdom Viridiplantae; phylum Streptophyta; class Magnoliopsida; order Santalales; family Viscaceae; genus Viscum; species Viscum album. Next base: position 1,325,263,024 of record OY728127.1, on the reverse strand, counting down.
GAAGCCATGGAATTTTTCAATCATGTTCCACTTTGATGGGTAATATGTTTATAAAACCAAATTTTTTCATGAGTTGTATGGTTATGAAACACATTTTTTAATGGGTTATTATTTCATAAAATTATTATGAAACATGTCTTTTTTTCCACATGTTATGATATGATGACTTGTGTATGATAACCATTAGATTTTATGGGTTTTAATATGATTGGTTATGTTATTGTGCCACACACATGTATAATTTCATTGTGGGATGGGAGGTAACAATATCTCCATTTAAAGAATTGGGTAAAGATTTATAAATCATGATATATACATGAATGGAATGGTGAGTTAACTCATAGAACTAAAATATTTTTCTTTCACTAAGATAGTCCTTGGAGTGAACATGGACAACTTAGATTGTCCTGGGAGTGAACCATGATTACCCAGACAATTTGGGGAGTGAACCCATTCCACTAATACAGAATTTTAAATAAGAATTGACTATTATGGAATTCATTTTATATTTTTATGCATCCTCTATGATTCCATGTATTATTTATATGTTATGATTTTAGGGATCATTATCTTGATTCCCTAGGGATTCATGTCTTATAAACTACCAATATTTTTCCCGAGGCAATTTATTATGATCTTTTTATTTTTAGGGATTGATATTATAATTTAATGATCATGTTATCATAAAAATATGCTAATTATTTTTCTCAGATATCTCCCTTATGAACCATTTTTTATTTTTACATGTTAACAAAGGCACTAAACTATCTGTTTGTGTAGTGTGTTTAATGTTCCAAAATAATAGATGAGATGTCTATGTATGAGAAGAGAGGTTCGATATAGTTATTATAATAGAAAAGGTTCGATCACAATTAGGAAACCAGGATGAGGACGCTTTAGCAGTATCCCTAGGGAAATTTCTACGGAAATGTCTAGGGATGTCTACAAGGATAAGTCATAGATGAGTCAAAATATAGGAAACTTTCTTATAAATTTGGTAACGTATATAGTGATTATTTCCCTAGAAATAAATATATTTCAATATTATACAAGTAGATGTGGCTCTATAATATATATACCTATGGGAAACAACTAAAAAACCTGTATCAAGCTAGGAAAGATTGGGAACTACAATACTATAATGGTCATTACTGCACACCTGGGTTTACAGTACTAGTGGATATGGTTTTGAAATCTTCAAACTCTTTATAGACCATCATGAATTATTTAAATAGAATATTAATATGAAATAACTAAGGTGTCATTTATTAAAAATTGATTCATAATTTATACATCCTATAAGTTATTTTTTATCATTATGTAGTTTTCCACTATAATTATTGTTTCCCACACAATTCTTTTGGTTCTAGTCTATAGATGGAACCAGAAAGAATCACATTAAAATGAAATATTATGCAAAATTTAGTGAATATGAGAATAAAAAATGGATTATTAATATAGAGAAATATTTTGTAATTATTCAAAATCAGTTATCACATTATATGATTTACAAAACAAGCTCTGGTGTGATTCATAACCTATCGAATAAGAGAATAATTGGATTTTATTAATGTTCATGGGGGAATAAACATCAATTAAAGAAGATTCATCTTTCTAAGTGTCAAGTATAAGGGAATTATAACCTATTATAACACCTATGATGGAGGGGAATATTTTATCGGGGTGGAAAAGGGGTCAAAAAGTGAAAACTGGTCAAGTAGTTCTATGTCTTATCTTTGGAGAACATGGGAATTACCAAACTCAATTTTTGGAACTTATAATTTAATTCTAAAAGATAAAAAGACATATTACATGCCAATAATTAAAGTGAAAAATTGAATTATTTATGTATTTAGATTCATGATTTATGAAATATATAATGATTGTTTAGTTTATGATTTTCGTAATGGATTTAAAATAATATGTTCAATGTTTCTGAGTGACAAAAAAAGTGTTTTAATGGAATGATTTTATATTATTATAAAACACATGATTAAGGGGATCACAAACCATAATATGTTCATTATGTTGAGATAATGATTTTTGGATAAATATATGTTGGATATGAATAAGTAAATTGGACAATATTGATTACCTCCAAACTGATAAATGATTTTTTGACAATGTGGTTAATGTTATCATCGAAGGTTTTCACTGCATTTTTTGTTTGTTTAAAGAATATATCCCATAATATATGAGATAATAAAGAATTCATGTTTTCAATAAGTATATATGTTAATTATTGTTGTTACCACATCTCAAAAGAGTACACGATGAAGGTATTAACATGTTTGGTATGTGACAAATATGAGTTAGTTTATGATATATGGGAGATAATTGTTAAAAATAGTAGTGACCTTATTTATAATGTTTTAGATTTTCATATTTTAGAAGGGTTATAAGGGTAACTATTTATTGAATTGTTTATATTGAAATTCATATGGGGTTTTATATATTAGTTTATTATCTCTCAATATATGTTTTTATACATATTGGATATCTTGTGCTAAAATTTTTCTTACGATTAAGACAAATAGAATAATATATCATTTGATTTATAGATCACATGATTTACTGATGCTTCAAAAAATTCAAATTCTCTATCATTTCATGGAATAAGAGATTATGTTAAAATTCATCAAGGCATAAAAAATGGTGATATTGTGTTCAAATTTATTAACTATATTTTCTTATTAAAATTATTCAACTTTAGAAAAATGGACTTGGAAAACAATTTCTTCTCAAAATCATCAATTATTATGATATCTATAACCTTTTTTGATAAAATATGGGTTATGGTTTTTTTATCATTGGTTTTATTTTGATCACCCACTTCTAAAAATATTTGTTATATATCAATCTTCATTAGAACATGATAGTTATATTTCTCATCCATTTCCAAGTTTTTTCCTTCCACTAATGTTCCTCTATGTGCAAAAAAAGTTATGATTTACTGTGGGTAACTGTTATGTTTCCAAAATTACATTTTTAAAGGATGTTTTAGTATTTATTTCTATGATGTGAGTTTTAATTAAATTGACTTTTTTGTATTAAGACATGGATAACATAAATGAATATCAAAAGAGAAATTTATTTTAAGGGTGGAAGAATGTAACACCATGAGATTTTATAAATTTTTTAATTATGAACTAATTTAAGCATTTTAATATTTCTCATTTAACAAAACACTGAATATAGCTAATGTTACATGAAAACACTATGTATTTTTTTGAATTCCACACAAACCAAGTTAATCATGTGATACATGAAAGAAATATATTTTATTTCGGTAGACACAATAATATATTTGTCTTGTATTCCACACAATGTCGAGTTCCTTTAATAGATTCTATTATACACAATACCTAGTTCTACCAGACTATAATATATTATCTATAATATTACTAAAATATTATTATAGATTTTATATATCCATTGGAATGGTGTATTTTAATAAGATTAATTAAATTATGAAAACATGGTTTACAAAAGTATATAAAAAATTAATTTGGTGACAAAATAAATAGAAATGAAAATAAAATCCTTTTGAAAGTATAGGAACTCTTTTGCTGGAATACCATATTTATAAAATAATACACATTTTAATTTAATAAATTTATTAAACCAAATTTGATAAATAATTTTTATGATATATATATTTATATATTTCATTAATTAAACTATTTGACAATAATATTATGGTTTTTCTAGATAGGTGATATGAATGAATCAAATTTTACGAATAAAGATATTTGTCTTTCTAAAAGTAAATTTAACATTTTTTTATTGGTGCACCTATTTAAATTTAAAATTTTGAATCATTATAAATATTATTTTCTAAAATAAATTAATTTTTTAACTAGTAATTTCAAATTTTTCATAGTGTTAATTTTTGTGATTTTTCTAAAATGTTTCAATTTGGATGAATATTGAATGATACTGAATTTTAATTTAAAACTTCATTTTCATCTAATTTATTTATATAGTTAACTTATATTATAATTTGGTTTCAGTGTTTTATGTGATAAATTATATACACTATAATCCAATTTATTAAATTGGAACTAATTTTACTTTGAAATTGGATTAAAAACACTTCAATATTTAGAAGTTTTCACTTTAAAGACCTATTATTTCATCATGTCTATGGGATTAATATTAAATTTAACTATACCAATTATATTATTATAATTTTAGAAAATGGATTAAATATTTTTCATCATAATTATTCCTAATTTATCGTAAGGTAAAATTAGTTTTTGATAAAAAATATTAGTGAAACTAATTAAAATTAATTACAACAATCATGGAAAAAAATAGTTTACTTAGTTGATAAACTATAATTTTAAAAGGTTAAATGACCTAGACATTTTTAAAAAATCCATTTAATAGAAATATATAGACCATATACTCCCATTTCCCAAATACGAACCATTATTTTTGGCACATGATGTAAGAGGGACCTCTTAATAGTGTTTTACGTTTTATATTTACTATAATTACAGTCCTCCTCCGCTATAAAAAGAAACTCACTGCCTCACTTATTCATATCTCTGAAGCCATTTTTATAAAAAAAATACATGAAACTAAACTCCTATAAACTTCACTTCATTCATCATATGGTCCTCATTTGGGTAATGAAGCTAACAAAGGAATCTATTTGGTTGAAACCAAAAGGTGTTACCAAATAAGATGTATCATCCTTCAACAAGAAGTTTTATTTTATTTATTTCTCCATCCATTAAATTATTATTAAGTAATTCCTATCTAAAAACCTTAGTATGATAAATATAATGATATTTTTTAAGTTAAGGTTATAACTTACACTTACACACACTTCCATAAAATGGGACACGCAATCAACGTTCGTGGGTGCGGTGAAGTGCCTCCTCACGAACCATTGTCATTTATTCCTCCATTATATAATTCAAAGGTTTGGAATAATGATAAAAATAATTTATTTATATGATATATATGATTATTTTTTAATTTATTTAGGATTATTTAAATTTTATAAAACACATAACTTCATTATTTAAATTTTTTAGAATATAATAACTTTGTTTGTGGATGTGTGGACTAATACCTCCTCAAAGAAATCTGATTCTCTTTCACATTACCAAAAATGAATTAAATGGGGGTTTAGTAAAATTATATGGTATATATGAAATAATAATTCTACAGTAATTATGATGATATATATATATATATTTAATTTATTTACTTTGTTTCAAAACAATTATCAAAATGAAACAACATTCAAGTGTACTTATGAACTACCATCTCAATGAACATTGTATTCTATTTAATACATAAATATTTTATAGGTTGTAATAAAATATTATATAATGAATATATATTATTCAAATCATACTTTAAATTCTTAAAAGAGTTAAATAACACTACAACAAAACCGCTGTTTAGCGACGGTTGTTTAGCGGCGGTTCTAGGAACCGCCACTATACCTTTTGTAAAAAAGGTTTCACGAAGGTTTATAATAAACCACTGCGAAACATTGTTTTTTTAACACCCGACCCTTCCCCCCACCCTGAACCTCCTTCCCCTGCGACCCTGGCCCCCCGCTTCCCCCGCGACCCTGACCCCCCGCGACCCCTACGACCCCGACCCCGGTGACCCCGGCGACCCCGGCGACCCTGCGACCCCCGACCCCCCGCGACCCCAGAAGCTGCACCATATTCCTCTCTAGGTATGGTTTTTTTTCTCCTTCTTTAGGTTTTTGGTTTTCCAGTAGGTAGGGTAGTTGATTTAGGGTTTTTCATGTTGGATAGGGTTTGATCTTGTTTTTTTGGGTAAATCTTTCCTTTTTGGGGTTTCTTTGAGGTGTGGTTGAGGTACAAATGGGGTTTCACACCATTTTTAAGAAATTTATTCACCCAATATAGGTGGATCCATGCCCCATCATTTTTAGATGATTTGATTTTTTTGTTTAATTAATTTTAATATTATTTATAGATAAATTGTGTAATGTGAATTATGTTTTGGATATATTTTGGCTTTTTTATGTGGTGAAAATTTATTTTATAAAGAAAAATGGATATATTTAATATGTTCTCTATTGTGGTGTTTCATGGAATTGTTTTTATGGTTATGTTAAGGGTGTGAATTGTGTTTTAAAAGGCACGTGAAGTGATAATGTGTTAAAAATGGGGTTTCAAAGGGAAATGAATTGTTTTGGGTATGTAAACTTTTTTTGTTTCCCCATTAAATGTGATGAGTTATTTATGTAAATTAAGAGAAGAATGTTTTTAAATAGGGTAAATTATCTTGTGTGATGATTTAGGAAGGGTTATCCCAGGGAAATTGTTGAATGTATTATTTTCTTCTCTTAAAATGTACATAATGGGTTTTATGAATTTTTCAAGGGGTTTGAAAAGTGTTTTTCTAATCATTGTTTATGTGTGTAAAATTTTAAAAGGTTCGTTTTATGGGAAAAAGTGTTTGCAATGTAATGCATGACCTGTATTGGTGAAATTGGTGTTATGTGTTACATGAGGAACATAATTGATCATAAGGGAATCCTAGGTAACTAGGTGAACATATTTGGACTAGCTCGCTAGTGATTCCGAAGTGGCTATGTCCCGATTTCACTTAGCGGGATGGACCTATATTTATGTTGATTTTTCCACTTCTATATAACTACATACCCGAGGGTATGGTCTCCCCAATATAAATATCACACTCATATCTAGTCGATGACCTGTGGAATATGGGTAGGAATGCATGAAGACCCATAAAAAACCTGATTTGGCCACATGAGAGAGTGATGGATTGGGGGATGTAGCAAAGTGGTATCAAAGAATAATGTTTTAATTTCTATTACATTACTACATGTGGAATGGTATAAGAGATACTAGGATGTGCCAAGACATAGCAATGAGCTTCTGAATAGGAGTATCTAGCCAATGTATTGGGGGAATATGTGTTCATATGGATGAGATTGGTTCTTATGTTATTTTATTGAAAAAGTTGATATTATTTCACCTTGGTTGATTTTTATTTTATGTGATGGTATTGTTTAGTGATGAATTTTGATTTTTGATATTTATACTCATGGCCCAGAATGGTGTTAAATGAGTATTCATGCATCATGATAGGCACATAAGAATGTATATATTGACATTCATTCTTCATGGTAGGGACATATTTATTTCATGTACTATGTTCTTTCCTTTATGATGTGTTTTGATAAACCTACTATATCAGATAAATGATTAATCTCCAAAGACTTTAATATTGGGAAATGGCGTTGTTTTTTGTGAATAAATATTATGGAACCATTCACCTTTGTAATGATTACCAAAAGATGAATCGAGTCATAGTAAAGAACAAGTTTCAAAATTTTATTCATGGTTTGAGCCTTGACACCCATCCCACAAAGCCAAAGCATTTACATCACAATTTATCCCCCTATTATCCTGTTTCAACTCCTCTGCAATCTGTATTTTCCAAATGAGGTTCACACTTATTGGTGGTGGTATTTCATAATTACTTATAAAAAACGTTGGTTTAAAATGAAAAGTAAATTTGGATTCATTAGTGTGTTCCTTTTTTAATTTATACTTTTTTTGTATTTTATTCTTACTTTCATATAGAATAATTAAGCTTTATTTTGATTATTTAATTGATATAGTTCATTTTGATGTTATTTTTGTCCACTGTAATTTTCAAAAAGGATTATTTAGTTCTTATTCCGACCTAGAATACGTGTTGATTTGTTGAAGTTAAATAATTTTCAATCTTGGACACCATCATAGGATTTATGAATCACTATCTTCCTTCATTAAGTGTTTTTCAAGGTTCAGTGGAAGCAGTTAGGTAGTTGGAACAAATTGAGGTGATCCTCAATTATCTTAGGGAACCTGATACTTTGTGTGTGAAAATTTTTTAGAACTGGATTTATAGTTTCAGTAGAGTCTTGTGGGAGTCAGTGGTACCTTCTTAATTTCATGAATGTATGAATTTGAATCTCATCAAGATTTATTTTTTAATGGTTATTTCCTAAGGGAATGAATGTAGAGAAATAGACTGAGCTCATGAGACTTTTTATTGGTGACAGATGAGTAGGGGAGTATGTCAATAACCTTTCAAGGTTTGTTATATATTCTCTAAAGATAAGGGTCATGAATTATGAGATAGATCATTTATTTGGTGATGGTCTTCAACCATACCTTGGTACATCTCTACTTAATTTGGGTATAACATCCATTTTGGAGGTTGTCACTAGGGACAAGTGAATCGTAGCTAAATATTCTTTGAAATTGATGGTTGTTCATTCCTTAGTTTTATCAGGTATGCAAAAAATTAATAGTGGGAATGAAGAGAATCCAATGTTCAAGGAGTAGAGGTAGGATGGACCATAAAATGATGAAAAGGCCTATTCTTATAGAAAGAGTCCATCCATTTTGTGCTTCCAGTTTTGGGATGTTGAGGAATTTTGAGACCCATTTCTTGATATATCCTTGAATTTTTCTCTATTATGGAAATTTTTTTCATCATTATTTCTTTTTGATGATGGGGTTATAGAAGATGTCTCATGTTTGATTCCTTGTTTTTTGTGTAGGCACACTGTGATATACATGGATAAAAGTTGGATCACATTACTGAGGAACACACCTCAGTATGTTAAGGGTTTGAATGAGTTTTTATATTTTTCAATTTCTAATCGATCGGTTGAAGGGAGAATAAAATGTCCATGTCCTAAATGTAAATTTAGAACATGGTTGAAGAGAGATGAGGTTTATGAACATTTAATACTGAAGAAATTCCCTAGTCAATATTTGTGTTGGATTTGGCATGGAGAATCGAACATTACAGAAAGATTGAGCACTAATGTTAATCTATAGAATGAGGTCCCAAGTTCATCGAAAATGGAAAATGAAATGAAAAACCTAATAAATGATGCATTCGACACTGCAAGACACCACTATCAGCATCAAAACATATCAGAGCAACCAGAAGAGGGTGCTACAAATTACAACGCGACAAGTGATGTTTTTGAGACTGTAACATAGGCAGATCAAGATTGTCACATATCATTGGATCCTCCTCTTGATTCTGTGGAGCCAAATGTAAGAGAAAACATCACTGAGGAAAATGCGTTTCATGATTTAGTTGATGATGGAAATCAAGAGTTGTATAGTGGGTGTTTTAAATATTCAAAGCTTTCATTTTTTATGAAGCTATACCATATAAAATGTCTATGTGGAATTACAAATAAGGCGATTTCCATGATATTGGAATTGATTCGTGATGCATTTCATGAAGCAAAAATCTCAGAATCTTTTTATGATATGAAAAAAGTTGTTAACAAGCTTGGTTTGAATTATAAAAAAAATAAATGGGTGTCCCAATGATTGTATGCTTTAATGGGGAGAGGATTCAAGTAGACAAAATTTCAAGAAATGTTCTTCTTCTAGATGGCAGGCAAAGGGTGATGTTGGAAGTCTGAATGAACATCATTTCATGGAGAAGAAGAAAATGAGCACACTTGCAAAGGTTTTGCGTTACTTTCCTTTGAATCCTCGATTGCAAAGATTATTCATGTCATCGAAAACTGCCAAACACATGAATTGTAATTCTATAGATAATAAAAATGATGGGTTAATGAGACATCCATGAGATTCCCAATCATGGAAGACATTTGATTCATTACATCTCGATTTCTCAGCTGATCCCTAAATTTTTAATGCATGACTTGAACTGCATTCCCAACACAATTTTCACTTAATCATGGCCTGTCTAGTAATTATTACCTATCATTATATCCCTGAATTATTTATATTATGATTCTTAATTCCATTTTTTGATTCATTACAAGCTATCCAGTCATGAAACTTTAATTACTGGAATTCTAGAACTTTCTTCTTTACCAACACTAGGCCTTATAGGGAGATTTCAAAGGTCTAGTACAAAACACTTCTATCCAAACATACTCATAAAAACCCATATTTATACTCCCACGACTCCGTGTAATGATTGTGTTGAATTTGACAACACCCACATCTAGAGGATGTCCAATTTAATACGACCCAAAAAAACCACCTCTCATCACCTGTCCCTAGGTTTCTTTGCCATCTGAATTTAATCCAGAAACATTAAACCAAGTGACACCACTCAGAAACATTAACAATGAAAACTACTTAAAGCGAGCACCACATGATTTATAGGTCCATGGTTTCTTCCCACCATAGTAATTCTCAATCCACTAAACCATGAGAACTATACTACTATATGTCAATTATAGTTTCACATTGACATTTTTGAGATTTTCTTGCTTTATTTAAGACAGATCTCACTTGAGCTCACTTGAAAACTCTTTATGAAGTGGTGCCACATGAAAACCGCTACCTCCATTTACAAGTCAACCATCACTGTTAATCTAGTCCTAAAAATTTAAACTAAAGGGTCATAACCAAAACACACTCTTCATTATTAATACATCTTACACAAAGAAATCATAGCTCACGACATGCACTAGTGTACTGAAATTACAGTCAGAACGCTTTAGGTTGACCTGCTTAGAGGACATCCAAATTGATGGCCAATGCCTTTATATGAAAACTAAATCATATTAACATAAATTGAAAAGTTATATCGTGATAATTGAGATGAACCCACTGAATTCCAAAATTCACTCGTGGTGTGATTTAATGGTTGTATACTCAACCAACCATTTCAACATCATTCTACATTACAAGAAAATATGTGATATCATTCTATCACATTTCCTAGATTTCACATGCAGCCAGAGTCTGAATATAGTTTCCAAACTAGATTCAAACTCATACCTATGTCTTAAATTCAACACCTCTTCCAAGCCTGGAAAACTTGAATTTTATAGATCACAGACTTCTGAAAGTCATTTTGACCATTCATGACTATTCTTTCTACAACCACTCTCCCAAAGGTTACATTTTCCATGACCTATGTGATTCTCCCCACCATAGGATTTTAATTATCATCATTTTAATAAAAATAGGAATCTCATTCCCATTAAAAACACTCTGTCCACCACTAAACATGGTTTCTGGATGTGAGTCAACATAATTATAACATGTTCCATCACGAAAATCTATCATTGGCATACGCTGAAGCCTCATCTGGAACTAATATTCCATCCTTGAACAACTTGTGGTTCAATTCCTACCACATAGATTTACATCATCCACATAATAATAATTAGAAACGGTCTATTCATAATCACATGCATTATACAATCCTCATTCCATGCGCACACATTCAATCAACATCAATAACTACATCTTGAACTTTACCCCATATTGATGATGTTATAAAACTCGATCCTCTTACATAGTCATCCATAAAACTAGGATAACTTGGCTTTTCTACTAAAAAATCTGGTCTACATCACTCACCACAACATAGTTAATACTTGGGTAACATCACTCAGGGATTGATCAGTTAACATAACCTTTTTAGATCCCACTACACTAAACCATGTAGTTATGTGATAATACCCCTCAACGTGTTACCTGTGATTTCATCCCTCAAACAATCAGAGACTAGAAAATTTTTCACAAACCACCACACAAATCTCTCCAGAAAATCTTAGTTAAATATGAAATTTATATGATAATGAATACTAAATTGATGTTACATCAATGAAATTGGAACACCATTTCATAAAATTCTTAGGACCAATGACACTGTGCATTCTTGGTATTTTCTAGCCTACTCATAAAATAAAACCCAAGGGTCACATTATCCTACATAACCATTTAACATGGATGATGACTTCTTGAGTCATACACCTTTGAAATTAAACTCACACAACTAACTAAACTGAATAAAATTAGATTGGCATGTCAGTCCCACTAATCTCAAGCATTAAAGATGCTCATAACACCTAGAAGTTTTACTTATCTCATGATCTCCTACCAACATGGGGAGTCATTCCACAACTAGAGTCCTACTCAATCCCAAAATACATTAAAAAACACATTCTCTGACCAAAAACTAAAAAGATGCATCCAATTAGGCTTAATATCTATAAGGATGCTAGAAAAACAAGGTTAACCCCTCACATAACACGAGGAATCCACTCTAATTCTAGGTTTATTCCTAAAAGGTCACTAGATTATCCCACCTAAACTATATTCCAACATAAAAAGATGTCAACTAAGACTCACTGGAAATATCCACATTACTATAAAAGCTATATCCCAATGTAACTGTAAAACTATTCCCACAGTAGGATTTTTTATAACAATATATTTTTAATGTGTTATTTAATCTATTTCATCAGTTCGAATTTATTATAAGTAATAAGGATGGTTTATAGGACACAAAACCATAAAAAACCATTATATAAATGTGTTGGTACTAATATAACTACTAATTCATAAATTATCAATTTTTATAAGTAGAGTGGAATCACTATGTATGATCTATCCGAAGAAAGTGATGTTATACGATTTAGTGGAATCTAGTTTGGGATGTTACATTGTTGTATCAATGGAGTTTTTTCTTACTAGTATTTACTATTTAGGATATTGTATACATGAGTATGAAGAATGTGTTGGAACCTTTGATGGATATCTGACTGTTGTGTTAATAACACTTTCTCTAATAGGAAGTCTTATTTCCCATAGTTTCAGATTTTTTTTCTATTTTTAAATATTAAAGTTGTATATTATTTCTCATTGAGATAAAAACATGTTTTTTGGATGTTGTGATTTATTATGGATATTCAGCTCTTGGTCACTGGTGGGAGGCCAGGGATGGTTTTTTCTGGTTTTTTTTTTTCAGGGCAGTGGTGCAGCAGAAGCAAAGAATTATTTTTTTATTCTGGGTAGCTTTTCATGGCGGTTTTAACTGCCGAAAAATGTATATTGGTGGCGGTTTAAACCACCGATAAATGTAAAATAAAATTTAATTTTAGCGGCGATTATAACCACCACTAAATAGTAGCATCGTGGCTGCCTTATTCCGTGGCAGTTCCCATGAGTTTAGCGGAGGTTTTAAGGCCGCTGGAATTTGAGTTTATTTGTGGCGGTAATAACCATCTTGAATAAAGTGATATCTAGGTCTCGTAAAACCACCACTAAATTTAGGGAAACCGCCGAGAAATGAGGTAGCAACGATTATTTCCTGAAACCACTGCTAAACGTAAATAACCGCCGCTAATAGATTGATGACTCCCTATTAGATGGAGGTTTCTGTAAACCGCTGCCAAAAAATGTAGCGGTGGATTAAACCGCCGCTAAATGAAAAAAAACCCACCACTAAATGGTGATTCTATTGTAGTGTAATTATCTAATTTAGTGGTTCAAGATTAACAATTCAAAACATATACAAGAAAACAATGAGGTAGTTACAAGAGATGTAACATTAACAATAAATAATTAATAAATGGGTAATATAAATTAAAAATAAAATAAAATACATTATGATATATAAGAATATATTTAATTTAATTATTTATAATGAAATTATATTAATTATATAAGAGTCTTGAATGTGTATAAAGAAATTCAATTCTTATTGTATGGTGTTTCTCATATAACATTTATTTCTGCGAGATATATGCTATATTCACCACTTATTCTAGTTATGTAGTGTATATACATCCTTATGGCATGTTTTATCATGAATATACTTTATTTAAATATATAAAAACTTTCAATTTATGTTATTATTTCACATATTCATAATTTAAAAAGTTACTCAAGTAGTAATAGGATTTCTAGTCTCACTTTTTTATGCAAGACTTGTGCATTATTCAATAATTGATTATATTATATGGTGTACATGTTTCCCTTGAATTTATTATATGGTTATTATCCTTAAATTTATGGTTATTTACATATCCATTTACTGATATCTATTTCATGTGGTTTATGGTTCAAAAGTTTCCAATTCATTAGTTAATTTTTGTCTCAATATTCCTTCTTTGAGACACACGTTATGTTATGAACCTAAATTCTCTTGCGCGGTGTGTATACTAATATTTTACAAGTCATATCTTGAATATAATTCTTTCATAACCTTTTATGATTCATTTAATATTATTTCCTCATGACGATTATGATCCAATTGTACCAAATTGGTAATAGTTTATTTCTACAATCACGTCATTTATCAGTATTGTTCACAATTATGCTTACATTAAAAAAATATTTGGATCAATATCTCAATAACCCTCATAATTTTTTATATCCTTTGGTTAAACATCATTTCAACATGTATTATTACTATTTTTAAACTCTTTGGTAATTAAGATAATTAAGAAAATATTTTTAATAAAATCTCACCTTATTTCTCTCTTCGGTCAGAAATCCGTTTTATTCAAAAACCATGTTTTCAGAATTTTTTTTAAAATGATCTATTAGATAATTTTCATAGAAAAGGGATTTAAAAAATATTTCATTATTTTTAAAATATTCTTTATATGTTTTGAAATCTATTTTCAATTAAAATAGTTTTGAATTTTTTTTATGATTTAAAATGTTTTTTTTTCAAAGTAGATAGAATATTTTTTCCAATAAATATTTTTAAAAAGTTGTGAAAAAATTATTTTCCTTATAAGAAGAAATTAATTGGTGTTAATCATAAATTTCTATGAATAAGATCAATGGGTTCCATTTAAATTCTTTTTCTGAATGGTTTTTGTTTTGTTGACATGATTTCTATGAATCACATTTCTCATTCATGGGTTATATGTTTCAGAAACCTGTTTCTTTTTCATGGGTTATATTATTATGAAACCTACTTTTTCCATGGGTTATGCTTGGATGAAAAAAATATTAATATGAATACTTTCCAAAGGTTATAACATGACAAAATTTTTATTATACACATTTCATTTCATGGTTTATTATATGATTGTTTATGATCTTGTGGAAAAAATACATAATTTAATTATGAGATCAGTGGGACACATATCTCCCTCCACTAAAATGGGAAAAATATTATATGTAATGAGATAGACATTGATGGATTAGGGAGTGAATTCGGTTCATTAAAGGACTCTTTTAGCTATAGTTTTTTTGGGAGAAAACCTTGACTACTAAGATTGTCATTGGTTTGAATCATGACCACCAAGATGGTTTGGGGAGTGAACCCATTCCACTATGATGGCCTTTGAATTAAGCCTTCACTACGACATAAATAATTTTATATCATTATATGTCTTCCACAATTACATTCCTTACTCTTATGTTATTCATTAATGGATTATTCTCATGATTACCTATTGAATCATGTCTTATGAACCGCTAATTGTTATATCATGACTCTTTATTATGATCTTTGATATGAATGGTATGATCTTATAATTTTATAATCATGTTTATATACTCTTATGTTCATGATTATGCTTACAAATATCCTTTGTTTGTCTTTAGGGGTCGTTTGAGGTCACACTTTCTTATGTTTTCTTTCCCCATGTTATAAAAATATGTATTTTGTATGATTTGTCTAAGAAGGGTGTTAGTAATGGTGAACCTAGTGATAGATAATGTATCTCACTCATGCTCTAATTTTTATGTTACCATGTATAAAAAGAAACTAAACTAATATGGTATTTTAGTGTCTTTTTGTGTAATGTATTAAATGTTACACAATAGTGTTATAATATTAATGTACACAACAAAATAATGACAGAATTAGAAGGGGTTATAACAGCATTTGTAGAAATTAGTGATGGTAAAGAGGAACCACCACTAATGAGCTTGTGTATTATTAATAAAGTTGATTTTTGACATACCAATCATTAAGTGTTGTCCAATTTATAGGTGGAAATATTGGAGGGGGTAAAACCCCATCTAACGTTACTATATAATCTCAGTTTAGTGGGGTACACCATTTAATTTGTCGAAAAATATATAGGCGATTGGAAACCCCCTATAATTGAGTTATAATTCATATATTATTGGTGGGTTTTATTACTATCTCTCTATAAGGATCAATTAGAGGGGGTAAACCCCAGCCCCCTCTAATTGAGCCACAAGACACATAAAAATTTAGTTTTAAAACCATCTCTAATTATTATTTTAATTTCTAAATATTCCCTCTAACACTACCCCTTCGCATGTGAGGCCCCCTCCCATTATCCTATGATCCTCATGTTCCCCCCATGAGGCCCCACTATAGTTCACTAGTGATCCTTCCCTCCCATTGGACATGAGGGTGAGACCCCCGCCCCGTCTCCTATGGGCCCTCCCATTTCCATGTGTTTTTTATTAGAGTCCCCCCCTATAGTTAGCCTCCGAGAAACCCACCTTTTTAAAAACTTGTAACCAGTGGGTTTAGAACCAATGATCCCCACATTATAGCAATATCCCCACTTGAATCAACCAAATTGATTTTAGTGTTATAATTTCACATTATTATATTTATATATATATTATAATGCTGATTCAAATAAATATTATTTAAATAAATATTTAAATACATATAAATATATAACAAATACATAATTATATAAATTTATATATATATATATATAATATGAATTTATGTATTTTTATTATAGTATAGTTATATTATATTCAACTAATACATTTACATAAACAATACAATTTATGTATGTATTTATATACATCTGAGTAAATATATTTTATAATTAGAATTATGTTATCTATATACACAAATAATTATAAATATATAAACGTATTTTTGTAAATTATTTACACTTATATATATATTTATATTTTATGTTCTTGATTATTTATATAAAATATATAAATATAAGTATTTATCTATTATATTTATATAATTTCTATACAAATTTATTTATATCTTTTATATTCAAAACGTATTTTTATTATTATATACATTAATATATATTTATTTGTTTCAATTATATAATATTATATATAATTAATATATAATTAATATTAAAAGAAATACATATATATGAAAGAAAATTTATACAAATATTTATGTAATGTTATATGAAATTTAATTTTATATTATATATAAATAATATTTAAATTTTATATAATTAAAATTATTTTAAATACAATTTATTAAAATATTTATATAATGTATTTCAACATATTTATTTATTATTTTTCACATTAATATGTATTTATTTCAATAAATATAATTTTATAATAGTATGTACATTAATATATATGTGTTTTAATATGTATATGTGTATACTATTTTGTATATTAATATATATTTTTTGTAAATTGTATATAATACAATATTAATTATATATAATATTAAATAATAAACATCTAATATATATATATATTATAATTATAATATCAATTTTAAAATAAAAGATTGTTTTTATATGCTATATTTTTGAATTAAATTATTTATATATATGTGTGTGATATGTTTATGGTTTTATATTTTATTGAATTAATATTATATGAATTTTTTTACAAAAATAAACATATATAAATGAAAATTAAATTATAAAATTATATTCACATATACATAAAATTAAAATTAATTCCAATCATATAAATATGTTATATCATATGTTTATATAATATATTTAAATATATTTAAATATTGTTTTTTAATTATATATATTATGTATTTTTTTAATAGTAGGGGTTCACAACCCCCTCAAATTTTAAGACATTAGGGGTGGGGGGTTAAACCTCCACAAATGTAAGAAATTAGATATGTTTTTTAACCACAATTAATTTAAGACATTAGATGGGGTTTTCACCCCTATAATTTAATACATTAGAGTTGGTTTTAGACCCCCTCTAATTTAAGATATTATAGAGAGTTTTGTGTAACAACCTAAGGTTTTTTGAATGAAAATTTCCTTTATATAATTATTTCATATAGTATAAACCACATAAAATACCTTTTATAATACAATAAAAACATTATAAATGTAAAATCAATGAAATAAAAGGTTTTTTATAAATTAAGGAACCCGTCCTAATATAATATTAACTTGACCATTGGAATAGTAACGTGACCATTAGGAATCATAATTCATCCAATAGAATATTAATCTTAGAAATGAAAGTATAAATAAAATTTAGGCATCTTAAAAAGAAAAATTTGATAAAATTATATCATATTATATAAAAATAAATATTTTAATGATTATTAATTATGTTTTGGTATATTTAAAACGGAGAAATATTTTTTATAATTTTAAAATTTATATAATTATCGAAAATAAAAATTATTTTTATTAAACTAATTCATAAATTAACCTTTGGTTTTATTATAATAATAATATAATTTTTTGAGTCCTTAATAAACTATTCCTCGTCTTAAAAATCTATTATAATTTTAAAATTGGTATTTTCCAAGTAATTGAAGATTTTAGTTTAAAATTTAATTTATATTATATAATTTTTTTATAAAATTGATTTCATTTTTTTATTCTACACATTTAAAAATAGTTAGGGTGAATTTTTGGGAATTTTCAAAAAAACATGAATTTTTAGTGAATAGTAAAATACGATATTGTACCATGAAACACTATATACATGAATTTTTAGCCATAGATGATTTATAACAGAGGTAATAAAAAATATCTAATTATCCCCCATTATTTTAATATATTTAATGATAAGGTTTAAAATATTCATATTCTTGAGCCATAATGATAAATTGACGAATAAAATATTGAGAAAACACCCATCCCCTACCCTATAAATACCACCATCACCACCTCTTCTCCTCATATCATTCAAGATTTGATCATTGTCCAAACATTTCCTAATACTCATCCCAATACCCTCCCGCACGTCTAGATTCCCTTGGTTTAATCAAAATAACTATCCCATTTCCCTAAAGAGGTTGTCAAGGTGGATAAATTTAAGAGGTAAAATCTTCTTTAAATTTTTTTTCCTTATGAATATCATTTATTTTCTTATTATATCATAAATTACCCTTATAAAATTTTCATGATAACTATATTATCTTTTATAGACTAGTTTTTTATTATGTTAATGGAATAACCCTCATCAAACCTCTCATCCTAACCCTTTTATTCTAAAACTGAGAACATTGTCTGTGATGTATAGATTTACCAACAATGTAGATGATGAATTTTAAATATTCCATTATCACCTTTAGGGATAGATATAAAAACATTAAATGTTTGGAAAAAATTTAAAATTATAAGTTATAAACCTTTTTATGTCCAGGAACTAACATATATACAGAATAACAAATAATGAAACATAACTAGTTTGTGATGATCGAACAATCGTCACAATAATCTAAAAAATTATCACTAATGTCTTATATATTGATTCTTACTCATGATAGATAACCAAATGATAGATACAAAAATTTAAAATTCTTGATGATCATTAATAACCTACATAATACTAGACAACTATTCCAATTTCATATTAACTTGTATACTCATATTCAATTGAACCGATCCTGTAAAACATGAAAATGAAAATCCCTAAATGTTGATATTAAACTCTATACCTCATATAAAATAACATAAATGAACATAATAAAAACATAATAAAAAAAATTGAATTTCTATTTTTTATGAATTTTTTAATTAATGATGTTAATTTTATTATATAATATATTAAATTAAAGAAATAATTCAGACATTAGGTAGTGGGATTCTCAATTATGATTTCCTTTCATTAAATTATTCCTATTTCATTACATATCTCAGTATGGATGTCATTTTATTATTCCTAAAATATAATTTCATTATCCTTAGCATTTCATTTATTTAAAATACATTCTTCTAATATATTTTTTGGACAAATTTAATGATTTTTCCAAAATAAATCATATTTCTAGAAACAAAACATTTACTTCTTGTGAAATGGTTTCTTCTTCATTCAAGATTTATGTTTCTTATATGAAGAGTATTATTTACTCTTTTTGTTGGTAAAACCAATTTTTATTCAATAATTTATTATTTAGGAAAATAAACCCATTTCTTTTTATGGGTAAATTTATACCCAACATTATTATACATTCTTTAGGGCATGCATGAGAATGTAAATGTTTTGATCTGATGGATTTGCATGAAATTATAAAGTGCATGAAGCTTTTTTATATTAAAAGTCCACCCAGAATTATATATCTATCCAATTCATTGGGTAATGTGATGTATCTCATGATAAAATGTGATATATACATTAACGTGTTGATATAGTTGTTCAAAACTATGTGTGGTAGTCGACCACTAATACATGATGTTTCATTTTTATGCATTGACACATTCAATGCCTTTATTTAATGATTCCTTTTATGATCCTAATGATTATTTTATGATTATTATTTTTTCTCACCCCATGTTATATTGTTCTATGTTCTTATATATCCTCTCATTGGTCTTTTATCTCACCCCTTTCTTGATGTATATCCTCATGAGATTGCCTATAATAAAAAGAAAAAAAGGGAAAAAATTCTAGAGAATAAGGAATTAAATACATATTTATGATTTATTATGCATAAGGTATGTAAGGTACAAATATCATGAAGACACTAAATCATTTGATACTAGGCTTGTATCACTATTATTTTTGTTTATCTTTTAAATGATTTATTAGTCATGGAAGAAAAAGTAGTGTCTCTATAGTGAGTATCAGAGCACAATATAGTTAATTTAGGAATTAGGATTAGAAAACATTATTGAACACATTGTGTGTGATATTTAATAAACATAGGCACCCAATAATATTTTTTTAGGACAATATGAAATCATTGGTATACCACAAGATATTTTTTAGAGATAATTTTATAAGGAAATAAATTACTTATTCATAACTTGATTACTTATGTTTTTTTCAAACCTTTATATTTTTTAAAATTGTGGGAACCAAGAGAAACCATGCCCACAACCCATGCACTGTACAACACAACAATATCTTGAATGGAATTCCGAATTCGTTGGGAGGTAGAGATCAAAATTTCATAGTGATTCTTACCAAGCTATCATAGGATGAAAAATATAACGTGAATAATGTGGAAATTTCTCTTTCATCGAAGAGGGAGCACCTAGATATCATGTCATTTATGCAGAATGAACTGCTAAACTTTAGTGGATCTTATGATCCATATGTCATATAATAGTGGGTCAACATGATGAAGAAGATATTTTTTGTTTTTCACTATTCTATGAAGGAAAAGGTGAATCTTTCAATTTATTTTCGAGATATAGGGTATGATCAATGGTGGGCCTAAATTAAAAACACTAAAATAAAGGAAAAATTGAAGAGTTGTAGTGGGTATAAATTAAGATAATTATTGTTAATAAGTATTTCCCTCAGAATCTTCAGGAAAATATGGATAGAGATTTCATATAGATGATGCAAAATGAAGGTGAATATGTCATGTCCTACAATTTGATAGGGATTTCAAGGTACCCCTCATGTTTTGTTATAATAAAATGATGGAAAATAGATAGATTATTTAGTGGATTAAATACACACATTAAAATGGATCTTTTCATTTTATACATTGGGAGTTATTAAGAAGTTTCTACATATGTTCTCAAATTGGAGATGGAGTTTGGAGAATAGTCCCATGGATATGGAGATATAAAATGAAAGATGGAGTTTCAAGATTAGGGATCTAATAAACATGTTGGAATGAAAATGGAAGCACTCAAATTCCAAAAAATTTGGGATGAAGCATCATGGGAAATACCTAAATGGGATGATGAAATACAATAATTCTGGGAGAGAAGTCCAGTAAGCTCAAGAATGTTGAATAGAAATGAAGAATGTGGACAATGTTGTTGAAGAAAGAAGAACACCACCCATGGTCTAATGTTTTAACTGTAAGGAACATGGGCACTGTGTGTGCTATTTCATAATACATCGAATCCTTGAAAGATATTATAAATAGCATACAAAAATCCCAAAAAAGCATGGGATAGTTGATTAGACTACTATTGTTGAGGTGGACTAGAACAATGATGTGGTTACAAGTACACTAGTTATTCTTTCAAGAATAAAAAATCAGATATTTGATTATATTTCTAAACATTATTTCTTATCATACATGTTTAGTAGAACTATTCAAACACCAACTAAAAGCATGGAGGTTTGGATTTCTATGAGAATAATAAAAGGGTAAAATATTTCATCTAATGTATATAATTCCACCATGGTTAATTTTCGCAGATTGAACCTTCCAAAAAATAATTTCATACTTCATTTGGTGGATTTTTATGATATTTGGGCATTGATTTGATATATTTAAAAAAAATACAACATCAAATTTCAGAAAATAGAGATAACTCTTCACATCCCGAAACATCCTCAAATTTTGTACAAGTGTAAGGAGAGTGATTAATCTTCTACAAAATAATTGCCTCTAGTGTGGATATTATTTCCTTGTGAGAAATCATATCTAACTAAAATGATTGATACAAAAGAGAGAATCATTCTTGATAATATGCCCATTATGAGGGACTACACTAATGTGTTACCCAAATAATGGCATGGTCATCCTCAAGACTAAGAGGTTGAGTTCCAAATTAAACTTATACATTGATATCTTCCTATATCGAGGAAACCATATATAACTTCCAACGTTAAGTTGGAAGAATTGACGAAGTAGGTGCAAGAGAATATGGAAAGGGGTTTTATACGCCCAAGTGCATCACCATGTGGTGCACAAGCCCTTTTCATCAGTAGGAAGGATGGATCAGTGCACCTAGGCATTAATTACCACGAACTTAACAAAATCATGATAAAGAAAAAGTATCCTCATACATGTATTGTTGAATTGTTCAATAAACTCTATGGGGAAAACTATTTATCTATGGTGGACCTTCGGCCGTGATATCACCAATTAAAGGAGATGAATGAATATATTCCCAATACTTCATCTTTAATGAGGTATGTACACTATGAGTTCATTGTAATGCCTTTTAGACTCAAAACTACTCTAGTAAGATTCATGGAATTGATGAATCGATTATTTAGAGATTACTATAAAAAAATTTGGTAGTCATTATTGAGGATAGTCGAATATACTCTAAGAGAAAATAGGAATATAAAGAGAAATTGAATACTATGATAAATACCTTGATATGGGAGAAGTTTTATGAAAAAATCACCCTGGACTTTGTCATCATACATCCGAATACATCTAGAGGAAACAACGTTATATGGGTTGTTGTGTATATTATTACAGTGGAAGCTCACTTAATCTCAATTAAAGAGGACTACTCAATGGATCAAATTTCATTGATATAAATAAAAGAAGTGGTCAGGATTCATTGAGTACCACAATCCATTTTTTTCGATCGAGATCCGGGATTCAGATACAGGTTTTGGAAAATTCTCCAAAATGATCTATTCACTAATCTAAACATTGGTATAGATTATCATCCAAAAACTAATAAACTAATTTAAGAAGACTACTAAAAAAATAGAATACATGTTTGGGGAATATTATATAAACTTTCAAGGTGGATGGGACTAACATCTACCTCTGGATACGTTCTCATACAATAATAGTTTCCACTTGAGAATCAAAATGGATCCTTATGAATCCATTTATGGGAAAAGATGGAGAACTCGAGTTTTCTATGATGATGTTAGTGAATATAAGCTACTAGGACATGAAATGGTAGAAAAAAGTATGAATGGGTAAAAACCATTCAACAACACATGAAGAAAATAAGGAGAAAACACCCATGAATAAGGATCAAATTATTCATAATCTTGATAAAAAATAATAAATTAATGAAGAAAATAAGGAGAAAACACCCATCTCATCCACTAAAAATACCACCCTCACCACATCTTCCGCCCGCACCTTTAAAGAATTGATCCTGGTCAAAATTATTCCCAATATTCTTCCCAATTCTCTCACCCACATCATGTAACCCTTGGTCTCATAAAAATACCAAAACCTTTTCCCTAAGGAGGTACTCAAGGAGGGAAAATCATAGAGGCCAAATCCTCTTTCTTTATCTTTTAATTTTCCTTTCCATTTTATTTTTTTTTCTTATTCTCTACCGACCCACCCTTTTCCATGATACATGACAACTCTAGTATATTTTATATATTTTATTTTGTTGTGTAAATTAAATAACTATAATCATTCCTCTTCTCCTCCCCATTTTATTCTAAAAACGAGAACATCATTTGTGATTGTCAATTTACCAACATTACAGATGTTGAATTTTCTTTTATTCCATTACATCGTTCAAGACTAGACATTAAACCATTTAATTCTTGAAAATAAAATTTTCACTTTTATAATCCATTTTAAATTCATGAAATGACATATATACACAGTAATAAATAATGAAAAAACTATTTTGTGAAGATCAAAAGACCATTGTAATAATGTAAAAAATTGTCCCTAGTGTCTTATATAATGATTCATCCTCATATCATATAAAAAAATAATATATATATATATATATATATCCATTTAAAATTATGAATTATCATTAATGATCTATCATTCAATTATGGACTAATATTCCAATTTTACATGAACTTCCATTATCAAACACAAGGGAACTGATCATGAAAACAAAAAAAAAGGGGAGCTCCCAAACTTTGATATTAAACTCTATAACTTAAAAAATGACACTAAATTAACTAAATAAAATTATAATAAAAAATATTTATCTATAAATGGTTATATATTTGTGAACTAATGAATTCAAAATTATTATCGTGGATATTAAAGTGAAAAAAGTGAAGGTTTCGGGCGTAGCAGAAGCGTGGTTGGGACGACACCCAACATAGATTTTTACCATGATCAATGATTATTATGGGATCAATTCGAAGATGAATGCCAGTATCTATGAAATATACTAAAAAAATTAGATAAGTAAGAAAGTGTCATGAAACCTTAGAGAGGATATTGAACATCATTTTTATAATTAATTTAATTAATTTCTTAAAGAAAATAACAATAGGATCATTGATATTTTCTTTATTGATGATTTTGATCGCTTGAAATGACCCTTCTGTATTATCTCATTGTGCTTGTAAGGATCCAAACTAGAATCCCTCTAGCAGCGATCCACACATGCTCTGATGGCCTCTGATCGACACCGCTCATTCTCCAGGTGCTAGTTCGGTGATGTGAGTGTCTTCTGTCGGTTTTTCTTGATTTCTTGTTCTTCGGTCTTGAATAATGTATCTCATTCTTGAGAGGGGGAGAAGGGGATTCAGGAGAGAAATTTCTTGGCTCAAAAATTCTTAATTCACCATGTGTGTGGTGTGGTATATAGAATAATAGGCGCACTTTCCTATTTATATACAAAGAATTTTAGTTACAATATTTAATTGCATAGAAAAAATTTAATACATTCATGAACTTAGAGAAAACCCATGCATTTAATAATAATACCGTGTCAATATTTTTGGTGCGCAAACCTGTGTAAAACTAAAAAAAATCTGCATCAAAAACTAAAAGTAGCATTTTTTAAATTTGTTCCAGCTAGTTAAATAACTATTTACCATCTTTCAATTAATTATTTTACCACCGGACTGACCACGGTCCACTTGAACTCAACATCAATTTATTGAACACTCGAATAAATAAATAAATACCTTATTCTCTTAAATATATATTTTATTTAGAAACTAGTAAATAAATATTTATTAAATATTAAATAAAATAAATAAATATATTTTATTAAAATTATGAGATCATTTTAACTTTAAGAAAATTATTCCATGTTCTTTATTATAATATTTATTTGATTAATTAAATTCAAATAGAATTTAACCGAGACCACAAAAATCACTAAGTGTGTGACCCTCTAGGATTCTTTTTGTTGGCATTAGGTGGGCTTGCCTAAAGTACAAGAGTACTCTCTAGAAACAGGTCAATGCACCCAAGTGAAAGAACATAAATTTTCAATAATGACATCCACATAAGAACAATCATTGTGTAATATAATCCCTTTGTCGCAATATCTCATCATGCTGGTTTTAGGACCGTGTCATAAACTTTTATTCTTGATACATCTTTCTTTGACTACCTGAAATAAACTCATCATTACACCATAGCCAAGGAATTTTGCATGAACGTTCTATTTGAATAAAAGGGATGAGATATAAACTTTCATAAATGGAAGTGAAAAATACTTCCCTGACTTATCCATTAATAACATACCACTCGTGATGCACCCAACTTCCCACCAATTATCTGCATGATAGTTTTCATTAGTAAACCAATGTGCGTAAGTTGTGACATGTGTTAATGATAATCTTAAAGTCTGAGGATCATTACACATGCCCACAGATTGAATTATCCAATGACACCAAAACATGCGGAATTCCTACTAGCAGATATGTTCTCATAATCTCCTATCTTAGAGATTACCAAGTGAAAAATTCATGAGAGGAAGTCTCATCTACTTATGAGTACTCGCACCTGACAGACTTCATGCTATGTGTTCCATAAAATCATGCCATCCAACCACATAAATATATATATGAATATTGTTATAGCATTTTAAAGTTCTCATCATAGCAGGAAACTGCCATTACCTTATCAATGTAACAAATACTCTAGGACATTATTACATCATAGTCATGCAGAACAATGAAAAACATGTAATAATACATTAAATATCCATATAATAAATGTAAAACCAGTTGGTTCAAGGACACCAACTCTTACAAACACCCACATGGACTAGAGCCAAGTGCCTACAACTTTTAGTCTGCTAGACCTCACATGATGATCATGTCTCTTCTGAGCCATGACTTTATTCAAGGGGTCTATCACATTGTTGTCCATGGAAATACTGCTCATTGCAACATCAACTCTCTGAGAAAAATCCCTCAAGAGATGCTACCTTCAAAGTATGTGCTTTTTCCACTAATGTGACCTTGATTCTTTTTCAAGAACCATCGCTGCAATATTATCACAGTAAAATGTGATGAGATCATTACTTCTAGGTATCACATCTAGCTCCTAGACAAAGATTCACATCCAAACTACATCTTTAGCTACCTCAGAAGCTGTGATATACTCAGAATCTACTATAGAATCTATGAAAACACTCTGCATTGAGCTCTTCCAGCTCACTACACCTCCATTAAAAGTGAAGTTGTATCCTATTTGTGACTTCATGTCATCTTGATCAGTCTGGGAACTAGAATCTACATATACTATGATAACTAGTTCCTAATCTCCTCTATTAACTAGGAACATATCCTTACTACACCTCAGATACTTTCGGATAGTCTTGACTTCCATACAATGGCAGTCACCTGGGTCAGCTTGATATCTGCCTATCACACTCAATGCGCAAGCAACATCCAGCCTAATACAAAGCTTGGCATACCTGACTGATCCAATCGCTAATGCGTATGGAATCCCTGCCATTATCTTTCTTTCCTCATGTGTCTGAGGACACATTTTCTTTGAAGGATAAATTCCATGTGATGCTAGCAAAAATCCCCACTTAGATTGGTCCTTACTGAATCTCTTTAGTATTTAATCAATGTATGTACTTTGACTTAAGCCAGAAATATCTTGGATATGTCACAATGGATCATGTTCCCAAGAATATAAGCTGCCTCGCCCATGGACATCATGGAGAAGCATTGATCCAACCACGCCTTAAAAGACTGTAAGACTGGTATATCATTTCCAATAATCAATATATCATCAACATATACTATTAGGAAAATGAATGCACTCCCACTAAACTATTTATAGACCCAAGGCTCACATTCATTCTTGATAAAACCAAATTCTTTTATGGATTCATCAAAATGAATGTTCCATGAACATGATTCTTTCTTTAATCCATTAATAGATCTCTGCAACATTCATACCTTATTGACATCCTTTGGAGTCACAAACCTTTCAGGTTGTGTTATGAAGGCATATTCATGAAGGTTCCCATTAAGGAAATCTATTTTGAAATAAATTTTCTAAATATCGTAGTCAAAGTATTCTACAATATCATGTAGAATTTTGATAAATTTCAGCATTTCAACTAGTGAGAAGGTTTCTTCGTAGTCAATTCCTTGACGCTGTTTAAACCCTTTTGCAAACAGTCATGCCTTATAGGTACTGAATTGTCCTTCCATGTCCAGTTTCTTCTTGAATACCCATTTTCAACCAACAGGCATTATATCAACTAGAGGATCTACCAAAATCTGGACTTGGTTTTGTTACATGAAATCCATTTCGAAATTCATGGCTTCTTGACACTTGGCAACGTCTGTGCCACTTACTACTTCCTTGTAGGTTATACGATCATTATTATCAACTATTAATAAGTCCCCATACTCAGTAACAAGAAAACCGTACCATTCTGATTCTCTAACCTCTCTTGTACTCCTACGTAGTACTTGTGTATATATAATAGATTCTTCTCCCATGGGGCATTGTGGAATCGTTTCTTGTACTAACTCTTGTATTCCTTGAGCATCAACTTCATCAATGTTTTTCTTTCTCCCACTATATCTTTTGGATATGTTCTCCCTTTCATGGAATATGGCATATCTTGCCACTATAACCTTTTTTTCTGAGGGGTTGTATAGGTAATATCCTCTTTTTTCCTTATGGTATCCTATAAAGGTACACTTTGTGCCTTGGGGTGTAAGTTTGTTACCAGAAAAGGCCTTAAAACGGCTTCACTACCCCCCCACATGTAAATTTGATAACATGGATTTTCTTACAATCCAAAAATCATATGGAATACCATTTATAAATTTAGTTTGTACTTGGTTTAGTATTTATTCCATTTTTTGTAACTCATACCCCCCCTAAATGATAGTGGAATACTTGTATGACTCATCATTGATCTCTCCATGTCCAACAAGGTGTGGTTCCCCCTTTCACTTACACCATTCCATATAGGTGTGTAAGGAGGAGTAAGTTGGGATTGGATCCAAAACTCTCGTAAGTAATCAATGAAGTGCAGATAAAGATATTCCCCACCTCAGTCTGAGTGGTGTTTCATAATATTCTTACCAAGCTGGTTCTCAACTTCATTCTTGTATTCCTTGAACATATCAAAGGAATACGTCTTATACCATATTAAGTAGATATACAAATATCTACTAAAATCATCAGTAGAATTTATTAAGTATGAGTAATCACCTCTTTCTTCAATTGAAAATGGTCCACACACATCGGTATGAACCAATTCAAGAAGCTCTTTAGCCCTTTCACCTTTCCCACCAAATGGGGCTTTGGTCATTTTGTGTTGTAAACATGCATGAAATACGCTAAGGGGGTTTAGATAAAAAGAATCTAAATATACATCTTGATGTAACATTGTCAAGAATTTCTCATTTACATGACCAAGCTGATGATGCCAAATTTGGGTGTGGTAGGAGTCATGTCTATTATGTTTGTTATCAATTTCCATTACCTAGTTTGTGTAATACAACAAACAAAGACTGTTATATAAATGTACCCTTCCAAAACGAATTTTATCTTTATAATAGAACAAACATTCATTTCCAAACATGAAAAAATACATATATATATAGTCTGGATGAAAAAATTATGTTTTTCTTACAAAAGGTACATAAAAATAACACTTTAACACCAAGATCATTCTAGTTTTCAATGTGAGGTGGTATTCCTCGACAACTATAACATCATGTCTGGCTCTGTTGGCTACACGTAGATCTACCTACCCTTTATCAATATTATTTAATGTAATTCGTTCCTGTATTTGGATATATTTGTGATCACCACAAGCTGAATCTAATACCCAATTTGTAGAAATAAATAGATTGCATTCAATAACAAATGCACCTGAAGCTTCACCTTGCTTCTTAGGCTATCTACAGTTCTACTTTTAGTGGCCCTTCTAGACATATGTGAATCAAATAGGCCCCTATTCCCTTTCATCCCCTTTGATCTTCCTTTTCATGGAAGGTTGTGAAGAATCTTTGGGCTTAAATATCTTTGCCTTCCCTTTCCTTTTATTCACTGTAAGGAAAGATGGATTTTCATGCTTCATATATTTTTCCACTTGGAGAATGAGGATAGGAATATCAGATAGAGACTTCTCAATGTAGTTCATATTGAAATTAACAACAATGTTAGAGAAACTCAGAGGGAGTGATACGAGAATGAGATCAGTGCCTAGTTCTTCAGGGAGATTAAACCCTAGAACCTCCAGGCACTCAATGTAGCCAATGATCATGAATACAAGAGGCCCATCTGGGGCACCTTCTACAAGATTACTCTAAAGGATTTCCTTAGAGATCTCAAACATTTCCTACCTTTCTCTCTCATAGTAAAGACCATGGAGGTGATCGAGCATTCTATAAGAATCCATGTTTTAATGAGACTTCATGAGCTCACTATAAATTGATGATAACATCAAACATTGAACGTTGGTTGTGTCGTTCATATGTTTCTCATAGACTAGGAAATCCTCATTATTGGTCTCCTTGGTAGACAGATCAGGTAATGTTGACTCCAACACATAAGACTTCCATTCATGGCGTAGGATAACCTGAAGGCGTCCAATCCATTCCTAGAAGTTATTGTCATTGAGGATGTTGTCTTTATCTATAATTGACAACAGGGATAGTGTGGTTGATGAGCCTGTCATTTTTATTCTACAATTAAAAGAGTAGATCATTATTACTTTCTTGATTACATTTTATGAGAAATAATAAATTTTATTAATTCTCCCACAATTTTATCAAGTCCCAATGACCTTGGCCATTGAAATTTGAATATCCAGTTGCCATGAAATTCTAGTAGAAAGGATCTATTTTCCCCTTATCATAACCCCAACAAGGGTTCTTCATGCTATTAGAAGGTATTTAGGTAGGCAGTTCTTTGCGAACTACAAGCTTGAAGATCCTTGATCTGTTTAGTGGACTCCCCAATCCTAAAATCATGTCTTTGGACTTCCTCATCTCTTGCCTCCAATATTACACCAAGTCTAGAAAGGGCTACTCTTCATAATGTAATATGTTTATGACAACCCAAAACCTTTCATAAGGGCATCCTGTTTAAAAGTATCTGTACCAACAAGGGTTGGTCACACACATAGTTTTATTTTGTTTTTTCCTTAATCAAGTAATAAAAGGCATGTTCTGACTTAATATTTTATTTGGGTGATTTTTATCTCTTATGCATGAATTGATTATTATCATTGTCACATGCCTCTTAATATTAATGTGGAACTTACTTAAGTGATTTACCATGTCTTGATAATATTTATGCATATTTCTGGTATATTTCTGTTCCATATTGCATGCTTATTTAATTCATTAATTATGTGATCGTGATAACACATCCATAATGATAAACCATACAACTAACTTATATAAAATATAGTAAATAGCATGATCATGATATTTTCTAATGGTTAGTTTATCTAGTTTTTGATAAACTAACATTGACCTAGGAGAGAAATAGCTTGAACCTTTTGGGTTCTTGTTTACATATTCCACCTGTCCACCTCTGTATCTTCTAGGATTGGTTTCATCTCGGCTCCATCTTGAACCACCTCCACTATCATGGGAGTTCTATCCATTACATATTCCTTTTTAAACTCACATGAATGTGAGGGGTAAAAAGGGGTTTTTCATAAAATAAACCTTGAGTACGCAGGCCCTATATATTAATGAGGAGAAGGCTCACATGAAAAAAAAATTTAATTCAAATAAATAAATTAAAAAAAACCATCCACATACAAAGGCTTTGTCTAGTTAAGGATTATCTAAACATGCAACAATATTTAGGCATGAATAAAATGAGAAATAAATTATTTAATCATTCTTATTTCAGATAAATAATGCTCGAATCAATTAATTATCATCTTTATTTAATCAATCCTTTTATCTTAAACCCTTTTATGAATTTCCTTTAGATTCTCATCCATCGTAATATTAAAGAAATAAATTAATTTAAAATAATCCATGTATATAACTTGTAAATTGGAGGCAAACCGGTGAATTTCTATTCATAACTACCCAATGAGTTGAAATTAACATTATGCAGATGTTAAATTAAACACATATATATAAACTACCTATCAGATAGTGTGCCTCAGCTTTACACCTGATTGATGGTACACGTCTCAGTGGTTTGTATAATATAATAATAAATTTATTAAATATGTGTAATTTGGATGAGTACACGACATGTAGTTCCAACTACACGATGTGTACTAATTTTAATCGTCTATCTGAAGTACACACTTGGGGAAACAACATGAGTGTCTAATTCAAAAATCTTCAGAGTACATGACATGACAAGTGGGACACACGTCGTGTAGTTACTCATTACACAGTCTCCAGCAGAGCAATCCTTGTACAAGTTATACCATCCCACCCTAACCTGAAGGGACTACGCGCCATGTCTATTTGGGCCACATGATGTGTAATCTAGAAACCGAATGCCACCTATTCCTTGTCAACACAAAGAGTCATTTATTATTTAGAAAGACTCTAATACACGGCATGGTTTGGCAGACCGATCCAATGCATTTAATCTTGACTATGTGTCGTGTAATGCAGAATACACATCATGTGTTCTGGTGTTGTACGACCTGGAAGCTTTGGAACCTATGAATGAGATCCTATATTTGATTTTATTAAAAATTAAAAGAAAATATTGTTTCTGTAAGGTGAACAAGAAATGAAAGAGGAGGAATATATATCGAGATTCAGATTTGCAGAACGATTAACTTGAATTGAAACAACTAAATTATTAAATGTGTAATTCATAAATGAAATATTTAAATAATTATAAACTATGATTTAACCACTCTTATACCACTTGATGGTTCCGGGCACAACGGAACGTGGTTGGGACGACACCCAACTTTTATTTTTACCCTGATCAATGATTATTCCATGATCAATACAACGATGTACCCCAGTATCCATGGAATACAATCCAAGATTTAGATAAAGAATAAAGAGTCCTGAAACCATAAGGAGGATCTTGTACACCATGTTTATAAGTAATTTAATTAATTTTATAAAGAATATAATACCTGGATCTTCTTTATTTTCTTCATTGATGATGTTGATATTCTGGAATGACCCTTATAGATTATCTCATTTCGATTGTAAGGATCCAAACTAGAATCCCACTAGAAGGGACCCACATGAGTTCTGATGGCCTCTGATCGACACCGCCCAATCTCCGGGTGCTAGTGTAGTGAAGCGAGTGTCTGGTGTCCATTGTTATTGATTGATTGTTCTTCGGTCATGAAGAATGTCTCTCATTCATGAGGGGGGAGAGAAGAGGATTTGAGAGATAAATTGTTTGTCTCAAAAATTCTCAATTCACAAGGCATGTGGTGTGGTATATAGCATAATAGGCATACTTGCCTATTTATATACATGGAATTTTAGTTAAAATATTTAATTTCATAGAAACAATTAAATACATTCATGAACTTTGAGAAAACCCATGCATTTAATAATAATATCGCGTAATTATATATGCTGCGCCAACTTGCACAAAACAGAATTATATATAAAATTATGTGTCACAAAATAATAGAAGAATTATTTTAATTTGTGCCAATTAGTTAAATAATTATTTACCGTCTTGAAAATAATTATTTTACGGTCGGACCAACCTTGGTCCAATCGAACTCCACTTCCATTTATTAAACACATGAATAAATAAATAAATAAATAAATCTCTTAAATAAATATTTTATTTAAAAACTAGTAAATAAATATTTATTAAATGTTCAATAAAATAAATTAATAATTTTTATTTAATTTTGGAAATCATTTTAACTTGAATAAAATAATTCCATGGTATTGAGAATTATATTTATTTCATTAATTAAATTCAAATAGAATTTAAACGAGACCACTAAAAACACTTAGTGTGTGACACTCTAAGATTCTATCTCATTGGCATTAGGCGAGCTTGCCTAATGTCCAAGAGTACTGTCTAGAAATTGGTCAAGGCATCCAAGATAAAGAATGTAAAGTCATCACAATGACATCCACATACAAACTCTCACTGTGTAATAAATTATATTTGTCGTAATATCTCGTCAAGAAGGTTTCATGATTGTGTCATCATCTTTAATGCTTGATACGTCGTTCTTTGACAACCTGATATAAACTCGTCATTACACCAAGGCCATGGAATTTCACATGACATTTTTATTTCAATAAAATGGTTGAGATATCAACATCCATAAATGGAAGGGAAAATCCTTCCTCGACTTATCCATTAATAACATGCCACTTTTGACACACCCAACAAACCCTACTTCCCACCAAATATCTACATGAAATTTTTCATTAGTAAATCAATGTGTGTAAGTAGTGACACATATTAAAGATAATTATAAATTCTATGGATCATTATATGTGCTCACTGATAGAAATATCTGATGACACCAAAACATGCAAAATTTCTACTAGCCGGCCTATTCTCATAATCTCATATCTTTGAGATTACCAAGTGAGAACTTTCTTGAGAGGAAGTCTCATATTCTTAAGAGAACTGCCACATGACATTCTACATTCTATGTGTTCCATCATAGCATGTCATCCAAATATAGAACTATATTTAAGAATACTGTTATAGGATTTCAAGGTTCTCATCCTAGCGGAGAACTTCCATTACCATATCAATGTAACAAATATTCTAGGACATTATTACATCATATTAATGTAGAAAAATGAAAAATATGTAATAATAAATTAAATATCCATTTAATAAAATTAAAACTAGTTGTTTCTAGGACACCAACTCTGACAGAAATCATTTGGACATAAGGTATGGGATTCTCAAACCCAATTTCATTTCTTTGGGTTATTACTCTTTCATTCCAAATAAATGTATGGATGTTCATTTGTTAATCCAAAAATCTAATTTCATTATCCTTATATTTTCATTTCTTGGATATACATTATATCAAACTGGTTCTATATCAAATGTGATTATTTTTTCAAATGAACTCTTCTTTCAAAAAAAATCTTCTTTTACTTATCATTAGATTATTTCTTCTTCACTCAAGATTGATGATTGTTATACCATGTATGTTATTACCTCTTTATTTAGGTAACCCAAAATTTTATTCATTAATTTTTTCTTTGAGATTATAAATCCTGTTCATTCCATTGTTTTTATTATGTCCAAAATATATGTATGTTCTATGTGGAATGCATGATAATGAAAATTTTATGATATGACTGGTGCAACCCAAATTATATTGCACATTAAAATGTTATGATGTGACAGGTTCACCCAAAATTATAAAGCAATCCAATGCATCGTTTAATACGATACATCTCATATGATAAAGTGAAATATGCATGGACATGATGCTATAATTGTTCACAACAATGTTCTTTTATTGACCACTAAGAAATGGTGATTCCTTTTTAGGATTCCCCACATTCCATGAATTTATGTAATGCTTCATTTTTTGGTTATGATGATGATTATGATGATTATGATCACCGCATGTTATATGTTTCTATATTCTTAATTATTCTCTTACTATTATTTTAGGTCACACCATTGGTAATGTATATCCTCTGGTGATTACTTTCGCTGAGGAGAATTGAGGACCCATAAGAAGTTAAAGAAGAATAAATTAAATAAATGATTATGTTTTATTATGTAAAATTTATTGTATACTCCTAATATTTCTAGGAAACTAAACATTTAGAACCTGTAATTTTAGTACTATTATGTTGTTTATATTTAAAATGATATAATAGTCATTTAATAAAAAACAAAGAAGCTATATTTTGAACCCCCGCTAATTTAAGATATTAGAGGGGGTTGTGAACTATCACTAATCTAATTGATTAGTGGCCTTTATGAAACCCCTTTATTTTCTAAACCTGGGGGGGGGGGTTCAAAACCACCTCTAAAATCCAATCGAATATTAAAAAAATAATTTTGAAAAATTTAGAGGTGGTTTAAAACCCCCTCTAATTTAATAAATTAAAGGTTATTCATAATCCCTTGTAAATCTAATTATTAATGAGTGTCACACATTTACCCATATGATTTATACATAAAATGAATTTAGATATAGTGAATAACCCCCTATAAATTTTATGATTAGAGGGGGTTGTACATATATCCATCAAATTACAAGAAAAATGAATTTATAGGGGGTTGTACATAACCTCGTCTAAATAGCTACCTTAAATATGATCTTTTTTTGTTGTGGTATGATAAGTGGGGATTTATATTGAAGCTTATTCCACTAATGATTGGGGAATTGATTGGAATAGTTTTCCATCTCAATGAGGTTTAATTTTTTATACACTGTTGGATTTCATATTTTCATTTCATTAATGATAATTTTGTTCATTTCTTTGTACTTATAGTATAAATCAATTCCCTCCAAGTATTTTATAGGGTGTTTCTTCCAATAGCTATTACATGCTAGTTATAACACACATCATTTCATCCACATAATCAATATTCATAATAGCTGGTGATCGTTTATCCTTTTATTCCCTTTTTTTATTTTTAGAAGAAAAGACATAAGGAATTTCATCTTAAATTTGTTGAATTGTGATATCATCTCCTAATATATTGAGATTTTTTGAGTTACTAATGCCAATACAAGGCTTATATTTATCCCATAAAATTAGGGATAAATATGTTCTTTAAAATGTATATGTTTTATATATCACATATTGTTATCTTGGTAATATTATCCTCATACATAGTAATATTTTCATCTAGATTTTTCCTTAATTTTTTAATTTACATTACATATCAGCTTCTTTCACATGAGAAAAATAAAGTTAAATGTACACTATCTTGAAATATCTTAATTTAATACAATCTATCTCCTCCTCCCAATTAGTGATGGGAATTAGTTACCACTGATGATCACCATATCCCACTATATGATATACAATAATGATAATTAAATCCCTCTCACTATATTCCATGGTGAAAAAATAATTTGTCTAATGACATGATCCATTGTTCAACTACTAATAGATGACTAGTTCCATTAAAGGATAGAGGTTACAACTGCTTGATTCAGACAAAAATTTTTACTCCATGTTATGATGAAAATGGTTGTTTCATATGGGAAAAATTATTGGACACAACATGAGTCAACAATTATAATATAGTTATAATCATATCATCTCTAACACCATACACATTTATTTTATTAGGGGAAATTCATATATTGAATTTTGTTGTTGGAATAGTTTCCATTTCTTCTATTAGATACTATTTATAAATAATGACATTCACATAACTATTTCCTAAATAACAATATTAATATTGAATTATAGTATTATAATTTTACTAATTTTTATAAATTGAATTAATGTATTCTTGGAAAACATCAAGGATATATTGAGAGTTTATCAAAATATTTTGATTTATAACACAATTCTTCTAAATCATATCAATAAGGTTTATTTTAAATATTCTCTAATAAAAACTATGAAACCCTCAATAATATAAAATAGATTCAGTGGTTAGTTTTTCATATTTCTATGGAATATAAGATATATATTTAATTAGGATTTAAAATTTTAGTAGTGTCAGGGTACTATATACATAGATGATCCTTACATTACATTTAGAAACAAAATGGAAAAAATAAAATTTAGTAAACCTTATTATACCTCCAAAAATTTACATAGAAAATTTATAGTACTCTTCATGGTAACCTAGTGAAATGGGTTAAAAATAATTAGTTTAGATTACATTATCAGAAAGTGGTTATGTACAAAAAAATCCAATATGATGAAATTAGGGAATAAGTAATTTTGATGAAATGAATAATAAAATGGATTCCAGATGATCAAAATCCATATAATAAAAAATAAAGGGAATAAATAATTAAATGGACTCAAAGAAATGGAATGGATAAATTCATATATCTTAATCATACATTCATGGCCTCGATCAAGAAATAATTTTGTTACTGCAAAATCCTTGTGCCAAGACACCATAAATAATAGGGATGTCATACGCCGAATACCATAGAATATTTTGTAATGACTCAGCCATTTGATAAATAGATATTACATCTTAATAGATGTATGTTTGATACATTTCACAAATACCTTCCTGGGGAACATAATGGTTTTGTTTATTTGGATACTAGTTACACTAAATTATTATTATATGAATAATCATCAATATCCCCCTTAAAGATCATCCCATTTACTTTTCTTCATAACATGGTGGGTGGAAACATAATAATGGGTGAGATCTGTTTCCCAGTGACATAAAATATTGAAGATATAAATTGATGATCATATGAAAGGATATGTTAATAATTAGAACATGAAATTTTAAAAAAACTACAAAGTTAATACCCAATATATCATGGATCACAAGAATGATCAAATATATAAAACATTATTATTTCAAAATACCTAAACATTTATTGTGAAAAGTAATCATAAATTATTCATGAACTTAAATTTCATGCCACACCTGTGTAGAAACCTCATAACTATAGAAATATTTTTTATTTCAATTTTTACATACAAGGATATAAAGTAATGATGGGACATGAATCAACACATGTTTTCCATATCATAATGGATCAGACATCATCACTTATTTCCCATAAAGGATCAATCATATCATTATTATTTCCATATAGGATCATGAATATCCTCTTATTTCCATTCATTTTATCCTATGATAAAAACATTACAGAAATCATTAGAGGGAGATATAGGTACCACCCCTCACATAATAAATTCATTTTGGTCCAAAAGGTTATAAAACATTCATCCTTTCATAAACCATGAATAAAAAACTAAATTTCCTAAGCATTTCATCATTGTATAAATTATAGAAAAGAAATAGTTTTCAAAATAATTTCATCAATTCATCACATCACAAACCATGGAAAAGTAAATGTGTTACCTGAAAAAAATCTCATCGTTATAAAAGATATAAAACATTGAAATAAATAACAATTATTCTACCATTTAATCATATCCCCTGTAAAATATACACAACACAGAAGGTTTTGATCATTGAGGAATAAAAATTAAATAAAATATCTTTAAGACATTCTTAAAGAAAATATATTTTTAATTTTACAATGCTTAATAAATTTTCTTGTTTAGGACCATTTCTCTCAATAACACACTTTATAAAATTATCAAAAAAATAATTTCTAATATACTTTCAAATATCACTAATAAAATTGTGTCCAAGAATCAATTTGAGTTTATTATTGGTAGATCCATTCAAAATTTCATCTCTCTTACTCCAGAGTGTATTAAAACATTAAACAAAGCTACTAGAGGTGTTAATATTTCCATTAAATTAGACATCAAAAAAGTGTTTGATACCATGGAATGGAGTTTTATGTTCAAGTTCCTTCATTCATTTGGTTTTAATGACACCTTTATCAATACTATCAGAACTTTTTTCAACTCGACCACCATTTCCATTCTGATTAATGGATCCCCCATGGGATACCTCAAATTCTAAAATAGAGTTAGACAAGGTTACCCCCTCTCTACCATCATTTTCTCTATTTTAGATGACAATTTCACCCTCTTTCTCACTTGTCTAGTTGATCAAAACAAACTAAATCTCATTCATGTACCAATAAATTTGAATTCCCCCACCCTACCTTTTTTATGTCGATGAAATTATTTTTTTTCTTCATGGTGATAGTATAATAATTTGAAACCTAAAAAAATGATCTCCGAGACTATGACGAGATTCTTGGGCAAGCCATTATCTGGAAAAAATCATCTGTCTTTTTGGAAAAAACATTCCTCTAAACAAAAAGTGAAATATTATAAATGATATAGGTATTATAGAGGGATCTCTCCCTTTTACAGACTTAGGTTTCCAAATCATTTGGGTTGAGCCAAATCCAGTCATTTATCTAATATTGTTGACTAGTTTTTTACCCATTTAACATCTTGGAAAGGAAAATAACTATCAATTGTGGGTAGAATATGCCTTGTGAGATCTACTACTATTTCCAAATTGGTTTACTCTATGATGGTATAAAAATGGCATGCTAGTCTAAAAAAATATTAACATCTCCATAAAAAAATTTGTTTGCACTGGAAGCAATGTGGAAAGGAAACTTGTTAATGTCCCCTAGATGAACTGTTGCAAACCCATCGACAAAGGTGGTATAGGCATAAAAAATATTAAGTAATTTAATGAGGATATTCAAGATAGGCTCACTTGGAATCTTCTCTATAATAAATCTGACTCAATTACTTTTCTACAAAATAGATTCCTTAAAAAACACCGGAAAGGCAACTTGAATTTTCTCACCTCTTCTATATGGACATACATAAAGCAATTATTTTCCTCAATTATAAACAATTGTAGATATATGGAATCTAGAGATTCTTCTATGAACATCTGGTTGGATAGTAGGTTTGGCTCTCATTTAATATCTATTGTCCATCCTGGCCAAAGACCTATAAATGACACCCTTTCTATCATAGATGATCTTAATTCCCTAAATGATCAGCAAGGTGACACCATTACGAATGCCATTGACAAATACCCTTTCCCTAATAATGATTATTTCTTAATTTGGGAACATGCTCATAATGGTATGCTCAATTCTCAAAAATGTTTACAAAAACTCTTTTTGTAACTCAAAAAGTGATTTTCATTGGCTTAAAACTTTGATAAATCTTTGATCAAACCTTCTAAAATTACTCTTATTTGGTGTACAGCTCACAATAGGATCCCCATGTGTGATCGCCTCTTATTAAATGACATTAAACACTTCTATAAGTGAACCATCTACAATCAACACAGAGAAGATACCAACCACCTATTTCATTCTTGTGCCACTGCTTCTTCTCTTTAGAACTACGTGTTTAGTATCTTTGACTATATATAGTTGACTTATGACTCTGTCCAATCTCAACTAAAGGTATGTAAGGATATGGATAGCTCTAAACAGATTAAGAACCTTTTTCTTTCTAATGTTGTTGAGCATCTTCATGTGATATGGTATGATAGAAATTCAATTATTCATAACAATTTCACATTTATCCATAATGAAGGTCAAATGTGGATCCTCATTTCCATATGTGAAGCATCTTTGATCCAAAATGGAAATTACAACAACACGGTGAATGGTTTTATCATTGTACAACGTATTCGTGTTGATGGAAACAATAGCCATCCTCGATGCACCCTTGACGTTTTCTAGTGAGCTCCTTCCCCAAGATGTATTAACGTCAATGTGGATGGATCATCCAAAGGAAATCTGGGCCCTATAGGCTATGGTGCCAGCTTTAGGAACCATCATGGTAAAATCCTCAGCTACATTTATGGTAGCTATGGATTTTCTTATTCATTTGTGGTGGAGATGATGAGTATGATTCATGCCATTTTCTCTTCCAAGCATCATGGTTGGAACATCATCTGGATCAAGAGAGACTCGACCACCATCATCAAGGTGATATGGAAGGGTGTGATAAACCTTGTGTGGCTGCTCACCACACGTTGTATGGATTACAGTCACTCACATCTTGACATCAACATCCTCATCACTCATATTTATTGTGATGCCTACATTGTTGAAAATGGACCTTCCAACAAAGTGATCTATAAAATTATCATTTGCTAGGAATAACTTCCTACTGATTTACTCTCATATTATAATAAAAGTTTTAAAATTTCTCCATTATTTAAACTTTTGTAATCTCTTTGTTTTATAATATTTCATCCTTGGTTTTTTTCCAAGATACCACCCTTTTGAAAACAAACTATGTGGTTATGATGGCGGAAAATTTTGTCTATGTCATACACATTAATATATAGATTCCTTACACATTTTCAGTTAAAAATGAAAAATACCTCATTCAGTGAATGATAAAATGATTCCTTTTAATTCATTTTTTATA
The DNA here is from genome assembly GCA_963277665.1 of Viscum album. Taxonomy (NCBI): domain Eukaryota; kingdom Viridiplantae; phylum Streptophyta; class Magnoliopsida; order Santalales; family Viscaceae; genus Viscum; species Viscum album. The sequence continues at coordinate 1,325,221,289 of OY728127.1, read as the reverse complement.
AAGTAAAACATGGGTTTAAATTTATGTAATAAATCATTGGATAATTTTAAATCATTATTTAAAACATCATTTGAAAATGTGGGATTGGATGAAAAAGGGGTTTTGATAGAAGAGAGAAATAAATTCCAACATTTCATAAAAAAAGTTATTATAGAATATTGATTACATAAAGAGTGGAAAGTGAAATTAATACTTATAATTTATATAAATAACCATATGAGAGTAAATTTCATGTGTTTATTAAGAGATATATCACAATATTATTTCCTAAAAAATATAATCACAATCAATCTCGATAAACAGAGACATTGTAAAATGAAAACATTTACCACATTGATATCTTTTGAATCATTATTCCCAGAAAATAAATAATCATATATAGAAAATTATATCTGATAATTCAATGATAATAATCATGAAAGTAATTCATTGATATTATGTACTATAAATAAAATAAATATTATGTGTATTAAGACTATGTTCTGAATAAATATAACTGAGACCAAAAACCCTCACATGCTTTGGTAACTTTTTAATCATATTACCTATGAAATTATTTCATTATATAAGACATAAAATATCCAGAGTATAAATTCATTAATGTAATAACAAGTAAATGTTTCTATAAATACACCTCAAAAAAGAATATAGGTTCATAACATAATAAATGTCTTAAAGAAGACAGTTTGAGATATAAATCCCTTACCTTATGTATCGAATTCCATTGTAAAATTTTTAATATTATGTATAATTAATAATATTTTATTATAAATATGTCACATATCCAAAATAATATTTATAATTTTATATATAATTTATTATTTCGTTTTATTACATATTTATTGTCAATTCCTTTTTAAAATCTTGTTCAGTTTATAACTACTTTGTTTTTCATGAAGAATTTGGTTTTTTATTTTTGGTCATTTTACATAGATCATGGATACATGATCTCTAGATTGATAAAATTTATTTAAATATAAAATATATTCATTATTCGTGTATTTATATTAATCCATTAATTTTAGATATAGAAAATGAATTTCACCATTCATGGAGATGGTATGTTGTATATTTGGCTGAACATCGTTTCCATTTTCTAGAAGGATGAAAAAATAACTCAAAATAATATTTTACCTTTAAATAATACTTGTTTAATAATATATGTCACATATGTTCATTAAAAATATCATTATTACATTTACTATAAAATTCATGTGAATAATGAATCACATTTCATTACACGGATGTAGTACATCGTAGACAGAAGCGATGTTATCATATTCCCACAGAATGGATAATAAGAACGAATATGTGATATTATAATTATATATTTATAATTATATCATAAATATAATATAATTATATTAAAAATTTAATTATATCTATATGTGAATGTTAGTGATAGAAACTGAATTACATTAGCTCACAAGGTGGTAGTCTGGTGTACACACGATCAATAGTTTTGTTTACAATTTGATGGAAGAAGAAAATAATGTATGTTATTACATTAATATAATAGAATTTAATTATATTAAATTTAATGGAAGTATTAAATAATAAAAATTGAAGAATATTTTACGGAGTTTGTGGATGAAATAATGTAGAAACACTCATTTGAGAATAATACCTCTTCTTGCATTACCTCATTACGTTAACACTAAAATAATTCCATGGTCAGATTAATGATAAAAGGCCTATAAGATGTTATGAGGGATGAATGAAAAGGATTTTGGAAGGTATTGGATGAATCCAAAGGTATTATATGTGTTAATAGGAGAGGATTGTGGGTTACCTTTTATATGTTATGGGAGGGGACATACATAGATAGTTTAAGAAGAAAATTTCGTAAAAAAATCACTGGCCAAAAGGATCCAAAATAGATCATTATCAAAAATTAGATGAGATAAGGTCAAAATATGTGAACCAAATTGTAGATATATATGTTTCTAGGTTGTATAAACCCATATCTCTTTAATTATACCTCATGTAAACCCATTTTTACCTTAACCAGAGCAATTAAATTGTACAGATTTTACTAATCATTTTTTCTAAAAATTAGGTTGATCATAATACATTATATTAATTATGCTTATTCCAAATATATAATCCATATTTTAGTTATCTCATTTCTCAATATCATTTATTCTGTTACTTAATGTAGTACATTGGTGTTTTACACTTCTTTCCATAGAGAGATTCATATGGATTCATCTAAATTATAGAGTGAAACATGTTGTTTTAAGGAAAATTGACTTAAGAATGTTGTTGATTAAAACATCATTTGAAATCCATAGAAAATATTCTAATCATATCTTATAGGTTTTAAATTGTTCCCTCATATAGATATTATTACTAAGGATGATAACTTGCACTAAAACTTGGCTCCATGTCAAAATCCTATTGACGAATTAGCAAGAACATCATGGGAAACCTAAGATCCTAATTTGATACAACAAAATTTTATACTCTATATATCAATAAAGCTTCCATAACATATATTCATATAAGTTGATCTATATAGAAGTCATCTTTGATAGTGATGAATGGTTCTAAATTTCAAATGCGATCAACTATAACCCATATAAAATTATTCCATTTAGAAATTTTGTGGAGTATAATGAAAAAATAAAGGTTGGGGATTTCCCATTACTAGTATGGTACGGGTAATGGTTGTTACAACACTTTAGATATTTTTCTCTCATCCTTAACATTCTAGCATACCATGAACTGATATAAAACATTGTGATATCTATATTTATGCTATCCCAATATAAATAATATATGAAGTCCCTATATATCTTTGTACATAAAAGATGAATAGAGAATGAACAACTATTACCCTCTTCTAATAAATCCATATTCAAATTGGATATATATGGATCAAATACAAGATTTTTGTGCCATGTCATTCCACTACAATCAATGCTAATATTTAGATCATTTTATCACAATCTTTTACATCCCTGAATCTTCATTCTACACCTCATTAAACATAACTTTTATATATGGTTAAACATTCATTTGAGAAAGATTTTATTTATCCCCTTCATTCAGGTTTTCTTGTTATATACTTTAAAAATAAATAAATATTTTATGTTTGGTGATCCTCGTCATTGATAACCTAGCATGATCCTTTTAACTAAAAGCATCGACAACCTTGTTCTCTTTCGTAGAGTGGTAATATATTGAGTAGTCATAATCTTTAATCAGATCAAGAAACCTTCCCCATTTTATATTCATCTCATTCTACGAGAATATAAAATATAAAATGTAAAATATTATGGTCATTAAATGTATCAATATTTTCCCCACAAAGATAATTCCTCTATATGATTAGTGAAATAATTAATGCATTAAACTCTAAATCACGAGTTGAGAAATTTTGATCAAAAAACATTGATTTCCATAAATGATAAGAAATAACACTATCTTTATTCAGGAGAATGAATCTCCACTCCTTATTGGATGAATCACTACAGATAAAAACCCTACAAAATTACAGGGTAATGTAAGAATTTCCATAATTACTTATCCTCTATTTCGTTCCTTGAAATTTCCACCACATTCATCGTACTATAGAAACATAGACCCCTTGATAGTTATATTGGCAAGTATATCAGATATCTATGATAAATTCTATAGAATCAATCAATAATATCCTTCCATACTAAGAAAAACATTGGATCTCAGTTAAAAAGGTCAGTCTGGGATAGCGTTCTATAGTCTATGTCTTTGATTGATTCACAGATAAACCCTCTATTAATATTATATGACCCAAAAAATAATACTTTTGTAGAAAAATTCACAAATATTAAATTTATCATATATTATATCACTCCATAGAATCTTTAGTGCAATTTTCAAGTGATATTTATACTTTTAATTTATCTTTGAATAGTTAAGAATATCATCTATAAAGATGGCCAAAAAAAATCCTTGTGATATTTAAAGATTATATTCATTAAATCACTAAATATAGTGGGGGAATTAGTAAGACCAAATAGAATCAGTATATATTCATAGTGTTAATTCCATTAATGGAATGATATATTTTTTTATCCTCTGTATTGAACCTGAATCAATGATATCTAAAATAAAGGTCAATCATTGAAAAGTATTGTGATCAACACAATTGATCAAAAAAGTTAGTAATACATTGTAGAGGATACTATTTCTTGATCATGAGCTTTTTAGACTCCAAATAATCAATATAGAGTCTCATATATCAATATTTATTCTTCAAAAAATAGAATAGGTTCACCCAAAGGTTACCCACTCGGATGAATGAATACAATTAATAGTTTCTCTTAGTGTCACTTTTTCAATTCTAGCAACTAAACCAATACCTTTCTATAGGGAGTATTTTAAATGTATGTGGCACTAGGTATTCGTTCTACAGAGAACTAAACAAAATGTTTCAATGGAAACTATGGAATTATTCTAGAAATACATAAAAAACTATTTCAAAATATGAATATCATCAAGGTTGAGTTTCCCCCTAACTATGAAAGATAAATTCCCCTTTTATTGGGAATCCTGACCCATATAATTTATGTGATCTTCATAGGAAGTTCATATCTATATTCACTCTAAAAATAAATCACGGGTTGATTTTGAATATTAAGTGTGACTTCCATTCTTTGGATATTGATGTGGGATTTATATATCGAAAATCAATCAATGGATAATATAAAATCAAATTCAACTAAAGGGAGAATAATTAGTTTTTTAGGAATATGATTCCCACAAACATCAACCATATATGAATCATAGGATTGATATATGATCATCATACTATTAGGGATTTTCAAAACTAATTCAACACCTTGTCATTTGGGATAAGAATTATAATTCATATATTTTTCTCATGATATATAAAAATTCATATAAATAATATAAAATAAGTTACTATAATATTTGATAATAAACGTCACCACCCAAAAATCATCATTATATCTTCATTACCTTAAAAAATATAAATTTTTATCATGTCCTTTTGGAATATTTGATCAGATTTATCAATCATGTAAATTTCTTTATATTATGTCTAAAATCATGAATTTTTTTCAATAATTTCAAACATATGTTTCAAATAAAATTTTCTTTATTGTTATTTATTCATATACTTCATGATGGATAATAATGAGTATGAATTCAAAAAAAAATAACTGCACGGAGTGTCATCATAAGTGTGGAATAATTCCCATTTCCATGCATTAGGTGGAAATGAAGTCCAAGTCCAATTAACCCTATTCTAAATCATTACCCCTAGTTAAAACTACTCTACAGCCACATAAAATTGAAGTATCTATAATGGGATGTTATTTCTTGGAACCATTGTCTTTATCCTTCACCAAAAATATAAGATATTTTCTTACACTTAGACTTATCAATAGACATATTCTTGTTGTTCTCTTTAATAATTTCTCATCCTAGTTCCAATGGATAGATAATAATTTCTTTTGAAACCAATTGTAGCCAACCAAGATCTGTATTCATTGATATTACATCATAATAAAATAATATTCAATAAATTTCAAAAATAAATGTCTGTATAAAATAATGTTTTTGTGTATTTGGAGAGGAGTTGCTTAATATTATTATTTCATGTAATATTATCGTCATCTCTCATAAATATCTTCATATTTAGTAGTATTCTTAGACAAATCCTTCATAAACCATTCATCATACCATGGGGGAAGGAGAAATAAGAAATGGTAAGCTTAGATGATTAGTGACGGTAATCATGGAATATACCGATCAATGATTATATAAATGAATAAGATAATCATAAGAGTGTTATTTTATAAATATAACTTACAAATTTCATACTTGATATACCATGGATCTTAAGAATTATCCACAACATAAAACATTTTCATTTCAAAATATGTGAACCATAAAAGTTAAAAATCATCACAAATAAATATTTAACTAGAATTTCATTTCATATTTGTGTGGAACCATGACAACAACAGATACCATTTCATATTTCATGGTTATTATATAAGAAAATAAATTCCTAAATTGTCTATCATCCACAATTTTTCTCCCATTTCATAATGAAGTAGGCCACATCACCTATTTCTTATAGGGGATCAATCACATTGGCCATTTCAAATAGAAGATTGATAAGATGAAATTTTTTGTACATTTCATGATTACTTAGATTAATGATTATTCTTCTTTTATTTTATAATGAACTATGCATGTGTTGATTTTTTAAGAGAATAAGTATCAAAGTCTCTAAAGGAAAAAAAATCAAAGGTCGATTAATGTGAAATTTATGCATTTTGAAACTCATAAATGAATTCTATGATTCATTCAAAGGATTTCACAAGTCATGAATCAAATGTCGAGAAGAATTCACAAGTTATTAAATTATTATATGATAAGAGTCTCTAATACACATTGTGTAAATTTGAAGTCCTCTTCTCACATAAAGATTATGTCGTGAAAAGAAACATGTCGTGAGTTTCCATTACATGTCGTGGAATTTGTATCATCTCCAAATTCTAAATAATTACCCTAATATTGTCACTAGATTCAAAATACATGAAGAAAAAAATGGATCAAGATTAAATGATTTGTGATGATTACACATAGTGTAAATTCCCATTTCATTATTTCTAGAGTGCAGAAAACAATACATAACACCTTGAGAATATAATTTTATTTTCCTCTTTCTCATTTTTCATTTTTATTTCCCTTGAGACACTACTTTGAAAAATTCATTATATTGTTTTTATTAAATAAAAGTGTCTTTGATAAACCTGCAACTGTTATTCATTTCTATCAAAACCAATTTCCATTTCAAATGTTTTTTCCATTAACCTTACCATTCATTACCAAAAAACACCATTTTCTTTCTTGTTTATTATTTAAATTAAATTTATGATTGTTTTTTACTTTATTTGATTGGTTATTTCTTGAATATTTAATCCTCAATTGGAAACTGCATTATTTGAACTATTTTATTAATCTTCTAAGCATGCATGCAATTTTTTCATTCATCTTGATAAATACCATTATGTGTGGATAAACTGATTTTAGTCAGGGTTGACAAAAAATTTTATTCTTAACATAATGAATATATAAATACAAACTTGGTAACCCTATTTCTTGTAATAATTTTAAAAAACAACTATTAACACAATTATTTTATTCAAACCTTGTCATGTAATGTCTAAATGACTAAAGAATAACTAGTCAGAATAAATTCGGAAATGACCATTAGCATATGAAAATTTATTCCATAGAATCTTTGGTTAATGCAAATATGTTGGTAGATATATCATGAATATGTAATAGATGCATCATAGACAAATCTAGTTGGTTAGACCATAATAAAATAGTGTTCTATTCACCACATTGCTATCTTAGCCTTAGGACTATACCAATTAATGAGATTTTCCTTTTTTCCTGTACCTTGAAATTGACCACGATCCCTCTCATATCCTTCAGAATTCATCAAAACTCCATAAAATTAATTAAATAAAAAAACCAAACCAATTCATAAGGACCAATACATAAAGATTACGAATGCACTGGTTCTTTATCTACTAATCATTCATTTTGGGTTCAACCCCACACTACCACGATAGTACACAATCATAACAACTATAGATTGGAATAAAAATAAATTCTAATCTAACAGCCACCCACAAAATTTCAATGATGCTTATAGGAAATTCAAAATTTGGCACCACGAATGGGGAAATATGTGGTTTTTAGGCATAAAAACGGTCAACACAAACTTAAGATTATATCACTCTTCCCCATTTTATCTTTTTATTTTTCTTTATTTCCTTTGGGGACCACTGCATACTTTATTCATTCTATGATAGTACATCTCTCGTGGCCCACTAAATCATTCATGGAGCCTTGATGGTCACAAAATACTTACCATCATTCTTGAAATCCCAATATTCCTCTCTACATGCCACCATCTAAGTATGGAAGACCACTAAAATCTTGTGTGTCCCAATGTAATATTCCATAACTAGATTCCATTCAATAATTCCCTAAGATTATTTGGACACATGGCCTCAAGAAATCTCCCTATAAACTAGTGGATGTTTACTATCTGTGTGGGTCAAGATGTGTCTGTGGGGATACCATTCCTTCATCACCAAAGTGTAATATAGATGAAATAAAATAGCATATAGATGGAATAAGTAGTAAGAAATATTGAAAATAAATATTCAACTAGAATATGTAAAATTGAAATATGGATCATGTATAATGATGATGATGATACATTTCATATGTCAAGTTAAGAAGCCAATACAATTACACAGAAGTATATTACAATACTTGTATCCAAAATGGGAAAAGGAAAAAAGTTTTTTCTCCAAATAGAATCATGAGCCTCAGCTAGGTCTCATACTCCCCAACTCCTATGAAAGAAAAAAAAACCAATCCATTAGTTGTGGACTCTCTCCCCTATCTCTATATGAAAAAATATATTTTGTTCAGTTACACAACGATGACCTAAAAAGGTTGCGAGATATAATCCAAGTAGGTAATTTCGTAATGTTTTATACACATCCAAGATGTGAAATATATATAGTTAAAAATTTTGTAGGCAAGTAGATAATTATTAAATGAAATTAAAGATTCCCATGGCATGTAAACAACTATACTAATAACATTGAAATAACTTCTCAAGGATCCCTATAAATGATGATTAAGATTATTTATAAAGGTAGCTATGAAGAATGTGTAACTAATTAACACACCCTTGTCATTCATCAAAAAATGGCATACCATCACAACCTTGTCATATATACCAATGTTATTTATAAACCAAAATCGAGCTGTTATACCAAGAATATCAATATTTCCACAGACATGCCATATAAAAAATGTTATCCCAGAAAGTTTGGGTTCTAAGGTGTCAAAGACCAAGGCATCCTTGTTGAGTATCATGAGCATATCGATGGAAACATAGTTAGGAAGTGGATGGATTCATATGATTTTGTCTACTGATCGCTTCATACAAGATTCAATGCAAGATGGATCCAAGGGGTACCAAGGCCTGAGTCATCTCACATAATCAATACCCCTAAATCATACTCTATCCAAGGCATCCACAACCGTGTCAAGATCTAAGGAAAGCATCCATGAAATTTGAAAAATATTCATTTGATACCATTACCTTTACATATAATATGATTCTACCAACTCATATAATCATTTCACTTTCTATTATATATCTTGAATATACCCACACAGAAATAATAATTTGAACTCAAGAAAACCATTTAATATAACCACTCATTGCTTTAAATTCATGTTTAAACATGAACCATGAGATTATCCACTCTTATAACCACATTATCCAAATTTACCACTTATGCATATCATGCTCAATATATCTACTTATCAATCATCACATTAATGGGGGTGGGGGAACTCCAATAAACCTATTTAATTCATTTAATTTACAAATTTTCTTCCTTATACTATGATAACACCAAAAAACACCCCTTAGGGGTCACACATTGTCAAATAATAGAAATTTCAAAAGGCACACCCCATTGGTGGCCATGGACTAGGAAACAACAACCAAATAACTCAATGAAATATAAGGGAATATCTAATAGTTCATCTGTAACTCAATTCAACTTATCAAATTAAATTTGAGGCTATGTCAGAAGTTTGGTGGGAGACACCATGACAGGAAGCCTAATACAACTCCAAAACCAATGGGAAAAGTATAAAACACCTACATTAGCTTAGTAGTATAGTTATCATTATGTATCCACACCCGAAATGACTCAAATTAGGAATGAAATAAATAATACATAAAGAACTATAAATTAGGGATAATCAGTTTTCACCTAAATTGAATCACCGATACAAAGTGAATCAAACAAAGGATAAAAGGGAATCAACTACTCACTGTTACAGATCTAATGAGATTTTTCTCTCTAGAATCACAGATCATACGAAGGAACATGATGGAATCTAAGATTAGTTATCAAGGATTCTATAAAGAGGGTCCCTTTACCATTAGTTGAAGAAAAAACATTATGTTTATAAATAATTATAATTTAATTTTATATTATTAAATTACCCAAAATATTGGGGTCTCACGGTTTATGCACATGGTTCAACAAACCATTCCTAAACTAAACATGGTCCACTATAGGCAAGGGGAACCCAGGTGGTGTCCTAACATGATTTGACTAACCATACAGAAATAGTTCAAAAATCATTCTATTAAAATATCCAAGGTTGTCGTATGGTATTGTTCCCCATTTTACATGGTTTTTGATAACCATGCAACCTCCTCCAACTATATTTCCATAACTAACATGGTTTATCAAACCATGTGGCATAACCTACACAATTTTCAATGACCATGAGATAGGCTTATTTAACCCCTAAAATGGGTTTTCGGATTTGAACAAGCACCAGACACCCCTGAAACACTCATGACATCAAAGGGAAATCACATTAGGCCATATATAAGATTTTAAACTAAAAAAAAGAAGGGATCCAATCCTCATAAGAAACCCATGTTCTTATAATATTCCCCATTTAAAGAAATCTATCCCAAATTTCCTTCTAAAGGTTGGTCATGATTATAATGAGAAAAAATCCATTTATATAGAATATATGTCAGACTCCATTTCCCAAGTGTCATTCTATAAACGGGCATTCTACCATAAAACCCCTACTAGAGGTACTGTTCAGCCTTAGAGAACCTTTTTTCTCATATCAATGATATGTATCAAATTATCCACAAATGATGCATGAACATGTAGCTCAAACTATTCATGATGAAAATAATGATATGGTTCTGAGTGATATTAGTGAATCTGTGATAAAAGTAAGAAATCCTACATAGATCAGTATCTATTAAATAACTATAACCAATAGGAAACCTGTTCAACTCTACCAAGAATCACAAATGTACCAATGTATCACAATGAACAATTCCCCTCTCTCTTGATTCTCTTGTGTCCTATCCTCAGTGAAACAAAAAATAAACCCCAATAGATGACCTATAACACTAGAGTTCCTCTATGATGATTGGTGTATGATTTCTATCAAGACTGCTTCATAACTATCTACTTCTAAATCAACTGAACCAACTCAGATTCTTCTTTCATGAGATGCGGTCCCAGAAATGCTACATGACCTCCTTTAACCATCATATGAGTGATCGACATGGAATATTTTACACATACATATAAGTTTCCATCGGTATAGTTTCATAATAGATATTTTTGTAGGTGAATTCAGAGAGGGAAATATATTTTTCCCAAGATCTCCCAAAATCTAGGATGCATGCTTGCATCATGTCCTCTAGAACCTATATCACATGATCTAACTGGAGATAGGTTTGGTGCTGATATTTTGTGATTAGAAACACATGCGTACAAAATTATCTCTATAAATCTACCAAATATGAGATTTAATGCGGGCATACCTATCGAAAATGATATTGTGCAGGACCCAGTGGTGTCATGCTATCTCTAGAATATACAGCCCCCCAATCTCATCCACACTGAAGGTCTCCTTAATTGATAAGAAATGAGAAACCATCATGAATCATTCAAAACAACCCACATAGAATCATTACCCCTATGATGCCTCATTAATGTAGTCACTAAATCCATCACAACATCATCCCGTTTCCACTCAGGAATCAGAAATAGCTATAAAAGTATGTTGGGTCACTAAAGTTCCATATTAACCTATTTACAGGTGGAACATCCCTTAATAAAACTAGTTACCTCGCTTTTCATACATGGCCACCGATACTAACTATATAAGACATGGTAAATTTAGGTGATGATTGGGTCTACTGCCCCAAACGAGGCGTAGAACTCATGCATTAGTTCATCACATATGTACACTAGAACCCAATTATGATAATGGATAAAGATAATCTCCCCATTCCCTATGGTCTAAATATAAGGTTTATCCTCACTATCCACATTATCTCGTAGGGTTGGGCCCTAAGAATATAATAGCTTCCTAACCCTCAATCTCTCCAGTAGGGTATACGTCACAACTATGGAAGATAGAAAATACTTCCCCTGACTGCCCTGCATTTTTAAGTGCATCTTATAGAACAATGATATAATATTCCACTCACAACTAGCTTACTGATCTTTTTGTATCTAATTCCTCCTTCAGTCAATGCATTGGAAAATGCAATACCTTTACCATGCATGTTGAAAATCTCAATGTCAATTGACTGAAGTTATTCTACTCACCTTAACGACCTCAGAATCAGATCACACTATGTGTATATGTACTTGAGGATTTTATATTCCATGTACACCAAAAAATGCTCTCCTCATAAATAGTGTCTCCAATAGTTCACACATGATCTAATACAACTAAATCAAGATCATGCATTAGGTAGTTCCTCTTGTGTGGATTTAGCAGGTGAGACACATATTCCACAACTCTATCCCCATATATTAGCACTACACCAAGATCAATACAAGATTCATTATAATACAAAGAATAACTCTCTCTTTACCCAGGTAGTATCATGACCAGTGATGATGTCAGTCTCCCTTATAGCTCATGAAAGGTTTTATTGTATGAATATGACCATAAAAACATCACACCCTTCTTATTCAATACTGAATGAAGTGCATATAATCATGAGAAGTCATGTGTGAAGCATAAGTATTAAACACATATCTCCAAGAAAATCTATTTATCAAAAACGTTCTTCAGATTTTCCTAAAAAACTATATCTATCACCTTCTTTGGGTTAACTAGTACTCTATTATTTAAGATAATGTGACTCGTGAAGTGAATTGTGTCCACCTAGAAGTGGTACTTTGTGATCAAAGCATATAATTGAATCTCTATCAGTATATCCAAAACAATCTCAAGATTGTTTTCATAGTCATTTATATTATTAGAATCCACTAGGATTCCAACCATAAAAAAAAAAAGAAAAATGACCCAGATAAAGATGGAACCATTGATTTATAATCACCATTAAAACCACTGGTGGGTTCGTGAGACTAAACGATATGTGGAAATACTTTCTTATATCATTCATTATTTTAAATGATGTACATGATATTTTACCTATTCAAACACATACATGGTGATGTATGGACCTCAAATTTTTTTTTAAAATAATCTATATCCTAGATTATGATAAAAAATGTCATCTTTATGGAGAAGAGGATACTGGTTCTTAACTATTAGTTCGATTAGTTACAGATAATCAATACATAGCCTTAGTGTTCTATTCACCTTTTTCTCAAAAAATAGAAGAGTAACCCACTGCAAAGTACTGATTCAAATAAAACCCATCTCCTACAAATCATTTATTTGCCTCTTGATCTCCATTAACTTTATCATATCAATCCTTTAATGAGAAATGTATACAGTGCATCTCCTAACGCAAGATCAATGAATAATTCCACCTCCCTCTCAAGAGGTAATCTTGAAAAGACTTCCATGAAAAAATCCCAGATGTGATCAACCACTATTGGAATGTCCATTTAACATTCTCCCTGATCATCCAGATATAAAATGTCAATTTGGGTTGTTATCTCTCCCATTCCACGATATTGTGGTCTAACTCATATTTCTTGGACACCCCATTCACCCTTGTGAGTATACATTTCATCCTCCGGTTATGTGAAATTCACACTCTAGTGATATAATGCAACAAAATATAAAAAAGTTTCTATCCATTAAATTATATGTATAACATCAAAACCTATTATCTCGAGGAAATATATATTGTAGATGAAGATAAACCCACCAACCTCAAGGGGGAAATCCTTGTAATGGTGAACATCTTCTGACATGATTTCCAATGAAGTGTCTAGCCTCATAACTCCCTCAAAAAAGAAAAAAAATTGACCAATTATTTTATACATAGGTGGAAATATAAATCAATGAGTTACTCCTATGTCAAAAAGTGAGGATGAAATAGTAGAGACTACTAAAATCATGACTCTCACCATAGAAATTCAGACACCCATATCCTCGGAGATTAGCTATACAAAATATATCTAGCTAGAACCACGACCCAATAAAATGACCTCACAAACTAGAATTTGACGTCCTTAATGTCTCATTGTAACTGGAACTTGGATGCTTCGACCATGATCAACACTGCCTCGACATAACTGACCATCATAGCTCCAGCTCCGTTCCTGCCGTGGAATTGAGAAACTTTCTCCAGAACCTAGAATCAATGATGACCCCTACCACTCACAGTTTGAGGAAAGGTCCAACAGAAACATTGCACATGGCCCATCCCACCTCAAGCTTGGCACATGACTGGGTTATGACTACATTGATCAATTATGTGGCCCCACCTACCACACTGGTGAAAGAACATTGATCTATTGGTATTCATATCCTAACCAAAACTCATTTCATAGGAAGCCTCAAAATTTCACTTCTTTCCTGAAGAAATTAACCCACGGGGTCGATAGATGATTCTAATCTTCTCTATACCCTCAGCTTCCCTTAGGTTTTTCTCTATAATCTGATCCTAATTTAAAATTTCAGTGATAAAGGTCAATATAAACATGTTGACTTGAAATCTTATAGCATGTCATAGATCATACTGAAAGCATATATCTCTTGATATCTCATAGGGAATGTATTTTAGTGTAAAACAATGAAACTTTCTAAAGAAAGCTGAGTATTACATAACCATAATTACACCATCCTCTAGAATCTTGAACACACTATCCTACATTGGTTGTAGAGTTTTGGGGTAGAAATAATCACCTAATTATGTTTGGAAATCAACCCATCCCATATATTATTGCATGTTATCCTGGTTCTGTACATCCCAACACTACATTGAATCCCTAAGTATCATACATGTCACCACCTTTACCCTCTTCTATGGTAGCATTTCAAAATTCTCTGAGATCACATTCATACTCTCAAGCCATAGCTCAGTAGCATATGGGCTCCCATCCACTTAAATGGTGGGAGGATGCAGCTACCAGAACACACGCTTCAACTTCCCATAGACAAGACTAGTTTAGATGCTCCTTAAAAAGTTTGTATGAAGTTATATAATCCCTAAATGAAATGTGATTGATTACCTATGTTCATAATAACATCTGGTTCCACATATAGGACTAATAGAGAATCCACTAGTATCGCATGACCCACCACCATCAGGGCATGGTTTTTGCCTCCCTCATGGCGTATGACTGGCGATAGTCTTGGTGTCATGGATCTATAATTTCAAATTCACACCTTAGATATAATGATATCAAAGTTCACATGTCAAAAGTTTAGGCTAGTTCAAAACCATCCTAAAACTAGATCATACCACTAAGCCTCCTCCTAAGCCCCTGACTATAGAAGGAATAGTCAAAAGAACCACTAGGAACACTACATATTTACCACTCAAAAGATAGGTCAAGGTCATGTATCTGTTATAATACATTCACTTTCCATTTCATTTTTACTTGAATTCACATATTCATGTAAACTTAATTCTATAGTTATTTAACCTTATATCGCAATTTAATTAAAAATGCTAAACCAATGGTTCATCATTTTCCAATCCATGAGGGCCCATAAAGCCTCATGGAATAAAATATGATGCCCATATAATCCATATCACATCACCTTTTGTTTAAAAAATATAAAAAATAGGTGTATCACTTCCCAATCCATAAGGGACCATACTATTTATAAATTGAAAGATAACATCACTTTTCTATTCACTACATAAAGTCTATAAAAATATCAGCTATATTTACCTCATAACCTATCACAACAGCATGAAATAAGTAATGCATCCTAAATGGCATGACATAATAAAAGGATCATGATTTCTAGAAAGTGCCTATATGATGCATGATATGGAATACCCCTATATCATTTGGATTCAAAAAAATACATCCCATAGTCAAATAAATAATAACAGAATAAATCAAGTGCATCACCCAACACAAGAATCCAATTAACTATAATAGGCAAAATCTAGAAATCTATAATTTGTTTCAAGGAAATTTTGATTTTTCCTCTTTGAGGGTTAGTTATGCCCAGATATTGATCATTATCAAATTCCATCACCTTTCTATCCAATTCTAATTTCTCTAAAAAATAATAAAATATTTGATTCCACTTTGTAACATCCCAAAACCGAATTCCACTCAACAGTCACCCAAGCCTAGTTGGACACTTGGCCACAAGAACATCTCGCCAAATTCCCGAGGCTTCTTACTAGAAGTGAGTGACTTTGTGTGTCTATGGGGAGACTATTCCCTAATCACCTCATTGTAACACATCAAAAATACAATATGAAATAGACAGAAGAAGAAATAAAACATAAAGACAATTGAAATACAATAATAATAGGTAATAATAACAAAAAAAGATCATGTACAATGATTATGTTGATACATGTTATAGGTCTTGTAAATAAGACACCGAATATACACAATAGTATATTACAATATGTGTATCCAAAATGGAAAAACCAAAAGTGTTATCTCCAAATAGAATTACGAGCCCCATCTCAGTCCCATGCTCCCTGGGTCCTAGGAAAGGAATAAAATTAACCCTCAAACTGTGGGAACATTCCTCTAAATCCAACTCCATAAAAATAGTCTGTTCAGGTGTCCAACAATTGCTTTAAAAGGGTGTGAGAAAAAATCCCAGTAGATAATCACCCAATATTCTATAAAATTTCAGAATGTGAAATATATAAATCTATATTGTGTACATGAATGTTGATAAGTAGTAATTCGAAGTAAATATTCCCATGGAATTTAAACTAATAAATCAATAACCCTAAAATGTCCACTCATGTCTCACTACAAAACATGATCACTCTCAAAAAAGAAGGATGGTAAAAAAATGAATATATAATTATCATGACCTTTCTATTCATCCAAACATGCCATACCACCATGACATTTTATACATAATAAAGTTTAATATGAACCACAATTGAGCCGTTCAACCCAGAATATATTCATTTCCACAGCCATGATGTATAATCGTAGCGTTAGACTAATAATGGCTAGTTCTAATGGGTTAAACACCAAATAATCCTCGTCAAATCCCAAGATCATCAAGATGGAAACGTGGTTTGGCTGTAGTTGGCTTCAAAGGTGGATGTCATCAGATCAAGTCCTACATGAGTCCATGAAAAATGGATCCATGGGGTAGAAATGCCTGAGGCATCCCATCAAATTAGAAACCACGGAGCATACTATATCAAAGGCTTCCACTTCCATGTTAATATCCAAGGAAAATGTCCAATAAATCTAAGAAATCACAATTTCATACCATTTCTTTTTCACAAAATATGTGTCTACCCACTCATATAACCATTTCACAGTCAATTAAATCTCATGAGTATGCCCACTCACATATTACAATTCAAACAGAAGACAACCACTGAGTATACCCACTCATTATTTACAATTCATATTTACACATAACACATGGGATTATACACTTATCTTAGAACATTTACCAAATTAACCACATAAGATTATATTTTTCAATATTTCCTCTTAATCAAGAATCACATGGAAGGTGGAAAACATCTCCCATAAATCTATTTAATTCATTTCATTTACATATGGGATTCTTCATAATAGGGAATCTCATGAACACACCTTGTACATGGCCCCCCATAGGAATAATAGGGTAATTTCACATGGCACACCCCATGGGTGGGCATGGTTTTGGAAACGACCACTATTACATCTCAAATGAACCTAAGGGCATCCTTAACATGATATATGTGATTAAATTCAATTTATCAAATTAGATTTGGGGCCGCACCAGATGTCTGGAAGGTGACACCATGATAGGTATCGAAATAAAGAATCCAAACCAATGGGAAAAGTATAGAACTCCTATATTAGATCAGTAGTAGCATGATCATCCGATATAAAATTCTGATTTGACTCATATTTTGATATAAATGGGAAACATATGAAGAATCTAAATTTTTTGAAAATAAACTTGAACCTAAATTGTTTCTCCATGCCAGGGAAAATTAATAATGGATAAAAAGTAATAGAGTACTCACTATAATAGATCTAATTAGACATACCAGTCACGAATCAAAGATCATACGAATGAATGAGATTAAATAAATGATTAGTCATCATGGTTTCTCTCAAAAGGTTTTCTTTGATGTATGTTGAAGAAAAACCAATTTAGGATTATGAAATATGTTAATTTAATTTAGAATTTTTAAATTTAAGAAAATATCAGGGACTGGATGGTTTATGTGCACGATTTAATAAACCATGCAAAAACTATGCGTGGTATGATTTTGGTAAGGAGAACCAGCACAGTTTCCCCAAAAAAATTTACTAACCATGTCGAAACCATAAAAAACTCCTTGGTTAAAATTGAAGTGGTTTCCATATAGTAGTGGGGATCGTTTCACTTGTATTAACATAAATGTGAGTCCTCCTCCTAATCTTTACCCAATCCTTTCACTGTTTAACAAACTGGGTTCCCTTCCCCACATGGTTTTTTCTTACCGTGTATTATTCTTATTTGACCTAGAAACTATGTTATAAGATCTGAACAAGACTCAGAGACCCTTGAAACAGACATCAACACAAAGGGAAAATATATTTTACCATATTTATGTTGTTGAATTGAAAAAGTATGTATTTTACCTGATGTGAAAACCAAGGTTCTTACACCAATCCCACCCAACATGCAATATGTTCTTTTTATACAACATGAATATCAAACCCTACAATTATTATGAACCATCATTAATGTTGAATTTCCTTCAATCAGTGGTTCCACAACTAACTTTTTGGTATTATAATGTATGGAGTTATGTTTGAAATAAAACTAGGACTCATCGGCATTATCCAAAATATGGACCAGTTTAGTTGACAAAAGAGTTAAGAAGCTCACAAGCACATTTATAACTTCGTGGAAGTATGTGATACCTTTCATAACTAGGGATTGCCCTTTAATTAAATTTTATTTTATGTGTTCCACCGTTAGTTTTGTGATAAATACAATAACCGACTAAAGTGTCAGGTTCCCAATTCTATTACGACTTGCGATGATATATCAAAAAATTTACTAGAAAAATACATTCCCCTAGAAGAAACTAGAAAATAAAGAATGAAATTCAAAATTTCAATCAATAAGTTAGATATTTATCCTTGGAGGAATTGTTACACATTAATGAACATACTCAAAAATTCATATATCATGGAATTCATGTGTGGAATCAACTAAAAATATTCTTCCAAGGTATCCAATAGGCTACTTGTATAGTAGTAGATACAGTTGTTGATGGAATTCTAATGTTGAAAGAACATGATGTAGGCTGAGAAATTTGAGATAATTTCTTAACTAATTCCAGTCTAGGGAAAACTGATCATGGATATCCACATAATATAATCCACCATGTTAAAGAAAACACATGTCTAGCTGCACAATTAATGGTCGGGACTATGAAGCTAGAATCCTTTGACCTGATTGTTGCACCACCACCCAATGTTATTTCCCGTAATAGTAATTCAAGCCTAAAACATTTTTGGAAACAGAAAAAAATTATACAATAGGTTAGGGGTAAAATAAAAACAAATCCAAGATTTTAATTATGTTAATTACAATCATTAACTCCAATAATTATAGCTACCTCAGTATTTCTACCAACAGAGGCTAGCTCAGTATCTACAATAAAATAATCCATGGTACTATCAATAGAGATGTGTCCATGAAAAAACTAGGAACCAAAGGGCCACCAAGATACCATCATATTAATCTTATTCCTTGACTGCATAAATGTTTACCCCATCAACCTTTTCATCCTAGATCCTATCTACAATTTCATCCGGCTTCACAAAGACTACCACAACCATATGAGCCAATGAAATCATATCTGTAAAATATTATAATAGACATCGTTCAAATGATAGACCATAGGATGACCACCCATGAGATATAAATTCAATCTTAAAGTGATTCCCTCCATAACCTGAAACACAAAATGGTTCAAATATCAAACACCTTGTAAGATAAATTAGCAGGTATGCTGCCTGGTAATACTAAAACCTACCTGAAAGAGGAATATATAGCCATGGTACTAAGGTGTGGATTTTTTTCTCAGAAAATATTCTGATTATGAGAAAATTATCTTGATGATAATAACAAATAGGAAAAAATTATATAAATTTATGAAATTGAAATTTCATATAGAACTGATTAGGAAAAATATCTAGATTGACTCCTTCTGAAAAAGCTCCAGCATAAGAACAGTCTAAAGGGAAATATAAATAACACCACCTGCTTGAAAACACCCCTTACCCTTCCCCAAAATAATTAAGAAATTAAAAATATAAGTGAAATATTAATGAATTTTTGAAATTTTAATGCAATTACATATCAATATCCCTTTTGCTGAATCTATTTCGCAAATTCGTTTCTATGTGAAAATCCTAAAGTAACTAATCTCCAACAGGAGTAAGATGAATGAACTATGAGTATCTTCCAATAATTAGTAATTTTATAACATTTTTCAATAGAATATTCCACCAAATGTGAGATATCATGGGAGATTCTCAATTCTATGCAGCATTGGATAGTGCAACATAAAAAGATCCATGTGCGACTTAGGATCGAACATTAACCTCTTTTCAATGAGTGTATTACATATGATGGGGACTTGAGGAACTCAAAATGACTTGGGGAACATAAATTAGCTGACCGATCTTTAAATTATCATCCATTTATTATCTATGATGTTCATTTCAAGATCATAAAATTCATTTTCTGAACATAAATCTTTATTTTGGATGTGGAAGAAGTATAACAAATTTCCATTAACCCAGGACAACCATTATTTTCCTATGGTAAGAAAAATATGTATGTGAATCAAGGGAGAATTATATTAATATTAATTTATAGAGAATTTGTGTTAAATATTTATAATGTTTCAAAACAAATATATCATTCTATTGACTGTCAAGTCATCTTCCTCACTGAAGAGAGGAATGACTACATGACCATCGAGGAAGATAGGGATGAACTGTCTCTTACTGAAAATGAGGAGTATGACATTAAAGAAGTCAACAACATAGAAAATATTTAAAAGGAAAATATCCCATCATTCAAACCCTTGATAATTCGGCCACTAACACTGGTGTTGAATCCTTTCCCAAGCTCATTGAAGTACTCATTTCTAGAGACTACAACTTTACTACTAGTCATCATCAACTCATAATTTACACAGCTATAAGAGGAAAATTAGATCAAAATCCAAAAAATAAATAATAAGTCTTATTTAGGGGATGTCGATATAACAAAAAATGATACACACCACTTTATTCTCCCAGATGATTTTATTTGAAGAAGGCATAAAACTCAAATGCCTTCCCTAGAGGCAACTCAACCCACCAATGAAAAAGGTAGTTATGATAGAAGTATTGAAAATACTGGACACTGGAAAAAATAATTTAGTATTTGAAAGTTACTAGGTGAGTCCAAAATATGTTATTTAAATTAAAAGAGGCCTCTTAGTAGTAATGAATGAAGAAGAAGATATGATCTCTACTCGCACCAGTACTGGATGGAGAATATGCATAGATTATAATAATATAAATACTAAAACCCAAAAATAATGTTCCCCTCTTCCATTCATTTATAAAATTCCAGAAAGATGGTTATGAAATGAATTTATAGTTTCATGGATGAATATTAATGATAAAATCAAATTAATGTAGTTCTATTTGATTACTTCAAAACTATATTCACATGTCCATTCGATACTTTAACTTACAAACACATGTCATTTAGTAAGTGTAACACACTAGATACCATTAAAAGGTGCATGAAACATATATTACTAGATATGGTGGAGTAATTCATGGATTTTTTGGATGATTTCTTAGTTTAGGGATAATATTTCGTGGTATGCTTAACCAATCTTGAGTTACTTAAATTGAACAACAAAGGAAAATGCCTTGTTTTAAACTAGATAAAAATGTCACTTTATAGTCCAAGGAGCCATAGTATTTGAACACAGGATCTCAATATATGGAATGTAAGATGTTATATAAATGATATTGGAAATCATAGAATTACCTGAGCTCTCAATTGTTAAAGGCATAAGGATATTTTTGGGGATATACAAGATTATATAAAAAATTCATAAAATATTTTTCAAAAGATTCATTCTCCAAGAAATAAATGTTATAAAAGGATACTCCATTCAAGTTCATTTAAGAGTGTCAGTGGGAAAATTGTTTTTTGTAAAAAATCTTATTAGTCTCTCCCATTATCATATCAACAGATTGGGACAAAGACTTCGAATTGATGTGTGACTCGAGAAACTCTAATGTAGGTGTTGTCAAAGGAAAATGAGTCAAAAACATCTTATGTTCCATCTATAATTCAAGTAACATTGTGAATAATTCCTAGGAAAACTACAAAACTACAGAGAAGGTAATTTTAGAAGTTTTCTATGATTTTGAGAAGTTTCACTCCAACATAGTTTTTTCCAAGGAAATTATTTGTATGGACCATGACACACAATGATATGTGTCGAGTAATAACGTTTATATGAAGAGATTAATATGGTGGGCCCTAATAGTTCAAGAATTTGATATTATTATTAAGGACATAAGGGCGTTAAGAACAGTTTCACTGATCATCTCTCAAAACTCCCCCTAATATTTTTTATGGATGATGATAATATGGATATTGAGGTTGAATTCATTGATGAACCCCTTTCTAGTATAAATAGTAAGGAATGTATGTGGTTCTCCTAAATTTAAAATTATCATTCCATGGGGTCACATTATCCCGACATCTCCTACTAGAAATAGAGAATAATATTTCTTAAAGACACACACTACTACTGGGATGAGCCATTTATTTTTGAAGCATCATGATGATAGATTAATGTGATGCTACATCCTAGAGGAAGAGATCCATTTTATGTTAGTCATGTGTCACACATATCCAACTGGAGGGCATCATGGACTAGAATGTACAATATAAAAAATACTACAATGTGGTATCTTTTAACTTATACACTATCAAGATACATGAAACTTCTTCTAGAGAAATGATTAATAAAAATGAACTTGAACTACTAGGAAGATAAAATAAACACCTCAAAACCAGATCATGGAAGGTGATGTCTATGATTTATGGAGAATATATTTATTGGGGTAATTACCTAATTCAGATAGAAATTTTTATATCATTATTGGTGTAGACTTCATCTCGTAATGTTTAAAAGCTGAAGTAACTATTCCCAACACAAAAAAAGTGGTGAAAAAATTCTTAAAGAAAAAAATATTTCCAAGATTTAGATTCCAATAGATAGTCATAATTGATATATGTACACATTTAAATAAAATATTTCAAGGGAATACTGGGAAAGTATGCAATTATGTATAACACAATAACTCCTTATCACCCACAAACAACTAGGAAAGATTAATTTTTAAATAGGGAAATAAAAAGAACCATGGACAATAGTGTGAAAAAAGGCATAATGAATTGATAATTAAGTTATATGATTCACTTTTGGAATACTAAAATACATAAAAAATAGCAATCAACGCCAACTTATTTTGATTAGTGTACTAAATGCTATTCAATTTTCTTGTGAAACTAGAGCATTGAACATTTTGGTAGATAAAAACCAAACCTTGATTCTTAAAATGATGGGATGTCAATATGCTAAAATTATATGGATTGGATGAGATAAGAAGGGATTCATATGGGAATTCCATGATTTATTTAGAAAATAGTAAAAAGTTGCATGAATAGTGCATCACACTATGAATCATCACACTAGGGAATAAATTATTTTTATTCAATACACGTTTGAAGTTTTCATTTAAAATATCAAATCTTGATGGACATTACCCATTTTTGTTGTAGAAGTATTCCATTATAGAACCATCCATATCTAGTAAGAAGAAGAAAAACCCTTCCTGATAATGGTCAATGATTAGATATGTACTATGAACCATTCCACGAGATATGTTTCACCACATTATGACTCATCTGAGAGCTACTGAGTCAAGATCATGACATTAAAAGAAGCATTGACTGGTATGAACCCCATGATATGCGAACATATACTAGACCAAGATAGAGTGGAGTTAAAAAAGATGATGGTTCTCTAAAATTGAAGAACACATGACTTGTGCCAAAAAGAGGAAAAATTATCATATTACATGTTGTGTAATCTAATACATGAAATATACAATTCACAATATGAAAAATTATATATTATCAAATTACACATTGGGTAATATTAAATGACATGAATTTTCTTGAATGATAAAAGTAATGAACCCTGTGTTCATGAAACTCGCACAACTTAGTTTATTTCCCCTCCCATAAGTTAAAATTCCAAACACCCCGACCCTTAATCTTCTCCCTCTACCTTCCCTCACCCTCCCCACAACCCCCATACCCACTTCTCCACCTCTTCTCCTCTTAATCCTTCCCTCTCTGTTGCATCTACAATTGTCCATACGGAGAAAAGGAAAAATCCGACTGCTAATTTCACACTAGAGGATGAGGATTAACCTTCGAATAAACAATGAAGGGCCCCTGCACCTCCATAAAATCCCTCTTAGTCCTTTTAAAACTCTTTATAATCCTTCACAGCCTCATTATCCATTACAGAATCAAATTTCACATAAAGTGGTTTTTAGGATTTAGTTTTCTCCCACATCCGCAACATTCCTCAATTTTCCTACAATAACTAATAGGTATGTTTGGTCATTTGATGTAAAAGACCATGAAAACCAAAAAAACATTAGATATTTCCATTCTTTCCCATCTACACATCCATTATGAGGTTATCCACAACCTTGAACACCTAGAAATCAATAAAATCATCAATGTGTTTTATAATACCTTTAAACATACATTTCTTGAGTTATTATCTACTCTTGAGATGAACATTAAGAACTGATAATTTTGTCTAGGTAGTAGACCCCATGATCTCCCCTTCAGTAATTGTGTTCTCTGTCTCGACATCTCTCATGATGAATTCATTACCTCCTAGTTGTTTCTAAATATAATTCTATATCCTAGAAATTTATATGCATCCTAAATATGGAAGAGTATTTCCTTGGACCCTCATATCTTCTAAAATACTTGGGTTAGGACAATCACTATGTTGTGATTTCCTTTGCTCCATATTCTTTCCCAAGAATTAACTCATTCTTGGATCTCTCACACATAGTCTCATGGGTGTAGGATCCAGTTAGACATCACCATCCTCACCACTGCCATGGGCTTCCCTGCCATCAAAATTGAATCTCAGTAATCATTTTATGTTATGGATTATGTGTGGTGAATGTGAGGTAAGTTAATGGGTGGATCCTTTACCACAATTTAGAATAAAATCTTAGGCTCTTTGTTACCGCCAATAACCTGTTGTCTATTTGATCAATATAGTCAATCAACTTCACCCTAATTTTTAAAATAAACCTACTATGGAAGGATGGTGATGTCTATCAATGGGCACCGAGTTGAATTGTGGGTGCTGACAAGGTTCCTGATGAACGTATCAAAATTCTCCAGCCACCTCCAACCCCACCCATACTCCATCAACATCTATCAGCACCCATAAATCCAACACCTCCATTCCCTGACCCATGAACTCTATAATTCCTCTCTAAGACATCATCCATATCCCTTCTCTATACACCACCACCATTCCCACTCCACCACCAAACCCATCTTACCTAGAAGATATCTAGGTTGTGAAACATTCCATCCTGGAGAATTTGTGACATATTTCACACCACCTAGTCATCCACTTTATATAGTTTTCATATTTTTCTACCTCATACATTATAACTTCTCATAAAACATCCTCCACCACCCCTTGTATAGCAACCACCCCAACTGACCTACTCTCTGAGCTAAAATACCTTACTTCCCGGCATTAGTTCTTGGAAGAGAAGGTCCAGTAGAGAAAGGGCTCCACTATTCCTCCATCCTGTGAGGTTCTATTCATTGACCCATATTCTAGAAACATGACCACCGTACGTACCATAACCTAGCTTCCCAAATCCATTGAATTAGATACCAACGCCACAAAACCCAATAATTTTGTAGATCTTCCACCGCTCCCACCATTGCTGTTATCGATAGGGTAGACCAGTTATTGGAACTATCTATTTTGGGTAGGAACCTAGATGAAAAAATTGATTATTTTTATTATTCATAGAGTATCCCACTACCCTCCCCCTTTTTGTATTTTTTCTATATGATAAATGTTTTATAACTTATTTTTCCTTTCCCATTGATGTATCAATTCACTAATTATATATATGGGAAAATGTTTCATGATCTGTATGCTCTTAAGGTGGTTTATCTAGATAAGAATCCTGATGATATTGATGACATGACCACTAGTTCCTATTTTAGGAAATGTAATTCTAAGAAGATGGAAAACACTGATTTTTTCTTTGGTCCATCTATCCATATAATGATGTAATTGTTAGAAAATTAGAATTGGAAACTCATATTTCATTTATTTTTCATTTTTAGTATTGAACATTGGATATTTTTATTTAGGTATAATTTTTTTCCTAAGACACATTGAACTGCATTGTACCCACATACCTGAATATATCCAAGAAACATTTCATTAATCATCACTATGTGCACCTATCCATTTTTCTACTTTCATAATATTTAAACTCTGTGGAGAAATTGTTTTTCCAATGTTGTATTTTTCATTGTAAACATTTATGAATGTTGACCAATTTTGAAATCAATACCCATAATATTTACCTATGTAATTATACTTATACAAGTATATCTCAATTCCCCTTATTCAATTTCCGTATTTCAATTTCATTTTATCTATGTTATATTTGTCATATCTTTCCCATGTTACCTTCCAAGACTATGTAGAAACTTTCTCATTTCAAGTGTGAGGGTGTATTCAATGATCTTTACTATCGATACATGTGGATTATTGCTTGTTTTATTCTTTCTAGGAGACTTTTATCATTGAATATAAGCTTTAAACATGAAAAAAAAAAATTAAACATTTAAATAAGAGGAAATATTAAGTTGGAATTTTTTAAAATCAATGTTTTCCTTCTGATTAGATATTCATTATGAATACTGATTTTAAAAATAATAATATTCAAATACTAAAATTTTCAAATTTATTTGGATTGATGTATTACTTGAATTTATAACATGCAATATTTCAATTTTACCTTATATAATTCTATTCCTGAGAGTATTATAATCCAACCAACTTCATATTATATTTTCAGCATATTTCATGAGACACACCTATGGAATGTGAACCTATCAAAAATTGTATTTGTATCATATTGAGTCCATGACTGAAAAAATTAAATTTTTATATGATTAAGGAAATCATTATTGATACAGTTTTTCCTAAGACCAACCATATATTTTTCCTTCATTTAGAACATAATTTCCTTGAATGAAATGATTAGGATGCAACTATTAAAATTTGACTACTCCATCATAAAATTCTATTGATATTATTCCTGATTATCATTTGATGATGTGTGGGAGAACATTCAGCTGATGTGAACATGAAGTATTTATTGAGGATTTGTTTAATGGTACATTTACTAGTCTGATATATAATGATCCATGATTCTATTTGAAATATTATTCCAACTTTGTTTCCTTAAACTAAAAGGAAATGAAAAAAAATATTTTGGGTTACATAGTTAGAAGGTCACAAATAACAATTTCCAGACAGAGAAATCCTTGGAGAGATCATATGTGGTTATGGGATAGAAGTGAGATCTGTACTAAACATGATTTTCAAAAAAATAAAAAAAAAATAAAATAATAAAATGAAACTCATATGGTACAATTTTTTTTTAAATTTTTTTTATTTTATCATGCTTCATATTGAGGAGTTTAGAGCATGGTAATTATTTAATATTTGGGGATCCACTTCATTGCATTTTTTCATGACTATTATGCATTATAAATTAGATATTACTCTCCTTTTGGGTTTTCTTTTTTTATTTTATACCCACATACCCTAATTATTAGAGTAATTTAATTATTGTTTTCTAAATTCTTCAGGATTGATTTGGTTTTTTCCATTATGAAGTGGAGGTGATAGAACTAATGAAATACTGTAGTTAGAGATAAGTATTAATATTATGACCATAGCTCCAATTACATTTTACACTATGTGATGAGAGAAAACTCATTTTGAGGTAAATTTCAAATTGGATTCATAATTTAAGGATTAGTTTTAAGATTTTAATTAAATAATAAAAACCTGGATAAAGAACTAAACCATGTGGAATGGATGAATTTCTCTTCAAGACAGATTCTAGAATAATGAATTTGTCTTATTATCGTTAGTTTTATTTTTTTGGTTGAAATAATTGTTTATTTTTATAAAATAATTATTATTTTGGAATCCTTGTTGAGTTGAATTTTTTTCTTAATGGATTGAAATTGTTTATGTGTGGGGGAGAATTTGATTAGATTAAATTGTATATACATTTTGGATTCATATAAATTAGTGAATATTCATGTTTTATTTGATAATTCCGTAGGTATGTGTTTTTTTAGAGAATATGTATCCATGATTCCAAAGGAAACGATTTCAATGTTGGAAAAAAGTGTACTTTACACATTAGGAAGCACATATATGGCATTTCTGAATCTTTTAAAACATGTCACAAGTGATGAACAACAAGTTTTAATGAATTTATAAGTCATGAATAGACTACAAGTTTTGAATAACAAATAAAAATAAGGTAAATTTGAAAACATATTCTAATATAAAGATCAAATAATATGAAGCAACATATCATGAGTTTCCCTTATAGGTCAAGAAACATGTCATATTTATAAATACCAATGATTCAAGATGATATTGACGCAAGATAAAAAATATTTGGCAAAAATCATGTATCAAGATTACATAATTTTTGAAGGTTACACATCATGTTAATTCCCATATATTTATTTCCAAAGTGTTGGAAATGACAGATACCACTTTCAAATCATCATTTTTTCTCATTAATTCCTATTTTATCACTTTATTTCCCTCCCAAAAAAACATTAGAAAATTAATTTTATAGTTTTTATTAAATAAAGGATTTTTGGATCTACCTGATGAGATCATAATTTCTTTAATCATTGTTTACCATTCTGAAGTTTATTTACATTATTGTTTCCATTATATAGTGGATACAGACCACATTATTTCTTTTTTGCTATTTCATGTAAGAGTTTAGTGGATTATTAATTGTTTTTATTGCGAACTACTTTATTCTTGAATCCTCAATTGGAAAATATCTTATTTAAATTATTTTATTAATATTTCTAGCATGTCTATAATGGTTTTTAATACTGACTTACATCATCATGAGAAACTAAACCTCATAGAATAATGGTCGAGGGAAATGTTTGTTTTGAACAGTATGAATATCTAGTCTAAAATTTTGTAACCAGGAGTCTTATAATAATGTTTAAAAATAACTTTTTATTCAATTATTTTATGTAACTCTGACCGTGAGATGTCTAAATAAATAAAGTTGCCTCATTTTAGAAAATATGGCTATGACCATTAACATTTGACACATTCTTTCGTAGAAGCTAGGATTAATTAATCTAGGTTGGTAGCTATATAAATACCAAATAATTGTATCATCTTAGATATATATAGTTTGTTTGACCATGATAAAATAGTGTTATCTTCACCAACTACTAGAAAAATACCCTATACCAATGGTTTGAAACTATTGGTATAGGCCTCCAAACCATTAGTTTATCCTATACCAACGGTTTCAAGAACCGTTGGCTAGTAATCTGTGGGGATAGGTCCATAAAAATTGTTTTCAAAATTTTTGGTATAAGTAATATGATAAATCTATACAAATGGTTCCATAAAACCGTTGGTATATATATTCCAAAAAAGAAGAATTCTGTGGGTTTTGATCCCAATACCTCCAGTTTATGATTGAACGACCTAAAAACTAATCTAACTTGACTTGTGTGATCATAATTTCATAAATATATATATATATTTATTATCATAAATATTTTAAATTTTGATTTATTTAATGTTCTCTCTAAGAAGATTCTATAAAAAATTCATGTAACTATACCAACGTTTCTCCAAACCGTTGGTATAGACCTATACCAACGGTTTTGAGAATCGTTGGTATAGATTATTTGATTTTGGGACCTATACCAACAGTTATGGAAAAATCATTGGAATCATGGGGACCGATACCAATGGTTTGGTGAAAACCGTCGATATAGGGTCTATATTATGGTCTTATACCAACGGTTTGGCCAAAACCATTGGCATAGGTCCATATAAGTGACTTATACCAATGGTTTTCCCAAAACTGTTTGTATTGGTCCCCCCTATACCAACAATTTGTCTAAAACCATTGATATATGTCCAAATTAGTGACCTATACCGATAGTTTTTTCCAAACTGTTGGTATAGGTCCATATAAGTGAACTATACCAACGGTTTTCCAAAAAAAACATTGATATAGATCGTATTTCTAGTAGTGACCACTTTGTAGCCGAATTAATAGGAATATCACATGTTAGGATAAATATTATCATTTTTTATAGAACCCTATAATTGACCTCTATCCATATCATAATATTGAATCAAAATCTAAATTCAATAGTTTTAATTAATTCCCATACCCAAAAACATATGAAGGACTCCTACATAAAGGGTTTCATGTCACTAGTTCCTTGTTTAGTAATCTTTCCCCGTGTCTTAGACCTTGCACTAAAAATACTACACTGTCATAGCATGTATACTTTGGGATAAAAAGTAAATATAAACTAACAGTCACCCATGTTAATTCGATGAAGTGTGCTAGAGTGTCCTTGATCAATCACATCACCATTTTCCCCTACATTATCAAATGAAAAATAAAACATTACCCAATTCTTTGAAGGTAGATATATGTTATGACCGTCCCATAATACATATATTTGTGTTCCATGAGATCATAAAACATTTATACTATGATAAACCATTAAAAAAATTGTTTCAAAACCATTTCATCATAGAATATCCCATGTATAAGAAACATGACTTAAAAACATTTCATCAATTCATCCTATCATATCCCTTGGAAATGGAAAGAGTTTTAAAAAACTATTTTAATCAACATAATAACAATATAACATCCAATGAAATAATAATAATAATACAATTGGATATTATCCCATTTAATATATAATAAACACCAAATTTTGTTGTCATTGATGAATAACATTTCCATAAAGGATCATTAAAACATTATTGAGTAACATATAATCTAAATTTAAAATAACATATATAAAATATAAATAATTTCAAAATATTAACAAAAATATTTTATTCAAAAATAATCCCGAAAAATTGTATAGTAATCATAAAATAATTGAGTGTCCTGTATGGAGTAAAATTCCATGAATTCTGTACAGATTAAAATAAAGATTCATTCTCATTTCTGGTAAAAATTAAAAACTATATCATTGTGGAAATGGAAAGAAAATTCATTTTATAAAATTTTGTGAAAATTAAAACATGGGTAGTAATGTATTTAGATAATCATTGTATAATATTAAATATTTTTTCAAACATATATAAAAAACATGGATTGGGATGAATATTGTATTCTACTAAAGAGAGGCACAAATTTTATTATTTATTTAAAAATATTCTTTCACAATATTGAGTATATAAAATAAGGGATGAGAAAAGAAAAAATGTAATTTAAATATATTACTAGATTAAAATAAAATTCACTTGTTTTATAAGATATAGATCATAATATTCCATAATAAAAATATAATCATAAACAAACCTGATAAACTGTGTGATTGTAACATAAAACATTTTACCACTTTGGTATCTTTTGAATCATTAGCCCCATGAAAGAAAGAAACTAAGATGAATATGTATATCACATTTTTCATGAGAATAATCATAAAATTAACTCATGGATAGTAAATACCACATATAAAATAAATAATTTCTATGTAAGGCATGTCTTCCAAAGAAATAAATGTGAGATGAAAATTTTGTACATTATTTGGTAACATAAAATCATAAGCCCGATGAAATAATTACATGAAATAACACATAAAATATAATCATATTAAATAAATACATGATATAACATTTCAATGAGGATTTATATTCATATTATTAAATAATATAGGTTCATAACATAACCTTTGTTACAAATAAGGCAATTTGAGTTATAAATCCATTACCTTGAGTATTGAATTACTTCAAACAAATTTGAATATACTATATAATTAATATATGTTTATTACAAATATATTAATTGACCATAATAATATTTTTAATACCATATATTATTTACTTATGACCTTTTATTTACCATTTCATAACAATTCCTAGTAAAAATAATGTTCTAGGTAATAATTTCTTTGTTTTCATGTATGTATAGATTTGGTATTTTGTATCTTTTAGTTTGATCAGGGTTCCATAATCTAAATAATGTGAAAGGTGATATAAATATCATAAATTTTCAATATATAATTATTTACAGTAGTCCTTTAATGTTAGATATAGAAAAGGAATTACACCATTTATGGAGACCGTAGACCATATGTAAGTGTGAACACTACTTCCATTTTCTTATCGAATGAGATGAAAGAAAAGTAAATAATATATTTCCATTAAATAATAATTTATATGTCATATATATCACAAATTTTTATTAAACCTATACTTATTAACATTTAGGTAAATTGTATGTGAAAATGAATCATATCATTTTACAAGGTGGTAGTTCATTGTACACACAAACGATGTTTCTATATTCAAAAGGAATAGAAAATATTAAGTCATATGGGATTTTTTAATTTAATGGGTATAGTTATGTCTATTATATGTTATAAATATTTTAAATCCATCATTATATCGACTCATGTGTGGTGGATATGGACTATGAAGTACATCGGTTCGTGAGTTCGTAGTTCACCGTACACACACTCAACACTTTTGTTTTCTATTTCATGGATGAGGATGGACTGTAGGATATAAAATTAAAATCCTAAAATATATTTATATGGGAGATATTTTTTTATAATATCATAATAATTGAATAATATTTTATGGAAGTGTAATATGAAATAAAATTGAAACCCTCAGTTAAGAATGACACCTCTTATTCGGATAACCTCATTAGGTTCAAACCAAAAGCCTTCCTAGGATTGATTATTGATAAAAAGTCTCTTTTATATGATTAGCGGTGTACACAAATGATTTTGGATGGTATTGGGTGAATGAAGAGGTTTTATTATTTTGAATATGAGAGGAGAGGGGGTGGCCTTATATAAGTTGGGGGAGATGACACACATGGAAGTTTTGAAAAGAATGTGTTCATGGGATTTTAAAATACCACAGGGATGAAAATGGATAATTTTAAAACTTTAGATGATATAAGGTCAAAATATGGATATGAAATGAAATTTGGTAATTTTTCCATTCCATTTTACTACTTATTGTTTTAGTTTAAACCCCTGTAAACACATTTTAACCATAACAGCGATAATTGATTTGTATTGTTTTTACAATTTATTTTGACCAAAAATTATGTTGAACTTATTAAATAATATTTATTATTAATAATAAATATATAGAATTAATTTTTCAACATTTAATTCATATAAGTGGAAAAAATTAATTTCAAATTTATTCTATAAATGTGATGGAAAATTAGTTTTCCAAAGTGATAATTTTCTAAAGAAATGTAAATTTTAGTACCAATATTAAATATGATATTTATCAAAATTGCCTAAATTGGTTTAATAAAATAATAATTAAACTAATTTTACAGTTAAATAAATTTAAAAAAGATGTAACTTTATAAATCATTTAAATGAAATGAATTTTTTTAATAGAAATCTATAACGCCCCAGCCTTAAACGTTACTTAATCTTGAGTTATTAAAAGATTACACATTAAGGATCTTTTCAGGTTTAGAGTTTTAGAGAATTAGATCATAAAACTTGCATTACATTCCACATTTAAACAAAGTGGTTACATAAAAGATAGTATTCATTTTTCCCATCAACAGAAACATATTTAAAATAAAACAGGGA
This sequence comes from Viscum album, assembly GCA_963277665.1. Classification (NCBI taxonomy): domain Eukaryota; kingdom Viridiplantae; phylum Streptophyta; class Magnoliopsida; order Santalales; family Viscaceae; genus Viscum; species Viscum album. The sequence continues at coordinate 1,325,187,194 of OY728127.1, read as the reverse complement.
TTCTTTCTTGACACTTCCTTGACACTATCATCATATCATGTACCCTTCCCTTGACCTTTGAAAAACATTTCAAAAACTTGGGATGAGCATAAAAAGCCCAGTAAAGGATACACAAAGAAGGAAAACTGTTAGTTTTTAAAAAACAACAAGTAAACCATGAGTACTTTAACAAAGTAATACTTTTCACCTTTATGAAGTAGTAAAAACGCTTCACTGAATAAAAGATCATTAATTACCCTTTTGTAACCAAAAGATTACCGTAAAACCCATATAAAGAACACATAACATATAAAGGTAACTTGGGACATAAACATACTTAAGTGGAATAACCATACGGTCGACTTCCACACATATCACTTAATGGAATAGCCATTCGGCCAACTTCCATACATACTTAATGGAATAGCCATACGACCGACTTCCATACCCAATGCATTGGAGGTTATAACATAACTACCCATCCTGGTATTCATGGCACCACCTGTCATATGGTTTATCACGTAACCACCCGATAAATGTCCAAGTACCATTATAAAATCATAAGACATAAAATAAACATAATGGAAAGAAAACATTTCCACATTCCAATCACAATATATCACATAAATATATTGACATAACAAATCCATTATAAAAACCATTTTCAAGACCAAAAATACATAAAAGAGTATATGGTATTTATTTCGTTTTAAAAAAACATTATGGCTTGTTGAGGAAGCCAAAGACCAAATAATACTCACGGCGGCGGAATAGGTCGTTGTCACCACGTACGTTAAAAAAACATTCCTTTTTTTCATTTAGTAAAATGCTTCATAGAAAGAGGTTCATTTTGTATAAAAGTAAAATTCAAAGGGGTTTATACACTGTATAAAATAAAGTTGTGTATAAAATGAAATATGCCTCAATGAAAGGAGATTGATACGAAGCCCCTTACAAAGACGATATCCTTGGATTAAGGATAAATCAATTACATAATTATGTGTGACAAACGAATACACCAAATATAAGTGGATATTAAGTGTAAAACAATCAGATGTTATTCACACATATTCATAGAACGACATATTCAAAGAGTACAAGTTTATCCCAAAGAATCAAAATTTGGATAAGAAGTTCCCTTGCAAAATTTCGACAGCCTAACGGCGTCACTTCAAAATTCAGAAAATGAGTTGATGATAGATAAAAGGGTATCTCATCACTTGGACATAAAATTTACATCAATAAGGATATAGAAGAACATATCCCAACATAAGAAGATGTAAATAACAAAGTAAGTCTTTTTTTAAAAAGAGGAGGGTGAAAGGTCCCCTTACCGAGTTGGGTAACTTTTGAATAGTACACCCCATGGAAGAAGGGTCATACAATGAAGATGTAAATACCCGTAAATGAAATTATACTACAGAGAGTGTATAATAATGGGCAGTCCATAAACCACTCAAAGTAAATAGTGGCAAACATATCATAAATGTCATGGGAATAAACAGGGAGATGAAAAATCCCTTACGAAAACTCGGCAGCCTAACGGCTCCACTTAAAAAATCCAAAAATGGATTTATGAGATCAAATATGTTCTCTCATAATATGAACATAAAAATTAAAGTATGAGGAATATAAAAAGAACATCCCCAAACATAATAAAGATGGGATTAATAGAAATTACATAAAAGAGAGTACTTAAAAATAAATAGAGAGGTTGGATCCCTTACCTCGGGTCCGACTTGACTCAGACGTTATTTAACGTCCTGAGTAATAAACTTGAGTTAATTTATACTTTCTTAAGAACCTTTTTCAAGTTCATTATTACTTTTATATCACTTATTACCTTTTTATAAACATTATTTAATCAATTAAGTTAATAATGTTTGTTTTGTCGATATTTGGTTCTTAAGTCGAAAGTAGACTTCTTACAATTACATGTTGTTCATGTGGTCAAAGGTTCATTATATCCAGAATTATATTCATGATTTGGATATCATATATATCATATATATTCAGAATATACACGTATTTATAATATTACATAATCATTTAGGGTTAAGAAATGAAATGAACTGTTCATGGAGACGGTAAGCTGTACGTACGTATGAACGCTACTTTCATTTCTATGTCATATTAATGGAATTAAAACTAAATGAGGGATAAGTATATTTTAATTCCAGAATTATATTCATCATTTAGATGTAACATAAATCATATATATCCATTATATATATGTACTTATAATAGTACATTACATTTGGGGATAATAAATGAAATGCACCGTTCATGGAGACGGTAAGTCGTACGTACGCATGAACGCTACTTTCATTTCTATATCATACTTTAATGGAAATAAAATAATAATTATATAAAGTTATATTATAATTCTAGTATAACATCATATATAATAACTTTAAATCCATCCTTTATACATCCCACATATGGCATTAACGAATCAAATCACTTTGAGGGGGCGGTAGTCCGCACTTCCTAAAATGAAATTATCGTGTTTAACCACAATGGAAACCATAAATGTATGACACAAATGAAAAATACATAAGCTTAAGTAAAACATAAACATATTATATATCATATATAAACATAGTTTCATCTTAATGGCCGCCTTTGAAGGTGTTATATGAGTGTTGAACAATCATCGTTTCAGGAGGCTGAAATTCACCATCCACGGAAACAGTATGTTCGTTAACCATTAGATGTGGGTGTGTGTAAGTTTAGCTCTAATACTTCTTATAAAAATAACATATTATATTTAAGATACTGGATTTGTTACAAAAGAAATTAATAAAAAGTGTTTGGTGGGTTGGAGAAGTAAAATAAAACCAAAGGACTCAAGGGAAGACATTACTTTAAAATCGGGTAACTCCCTTTTGTTTGAGCTCAAAGGCTTCTTTGGGAAGACTTCTGACAAAAGTGAGGCTTCAAGGAGTAATAGAGGGAAGTGTAGAGACAAAATGAGAAGGTTTTGGCCGAGCCAATGGCTTTGGAAGTGTGGGTAAAGAGGTAGAGGTGAGGGCCTTTTATAAGAGGAGAGGAGGGGCACTCTTGGAAAGGTATAAAATGTAACATTATTTTCAAATGAGTTTCAGATTCTAATGGTCCCACATTGATGTGTTTCAAGGATAAGGTGATAAGGGTTCGAAATACACCCATACAATAGGTTTTGGACATGTGTAGGTCTTATATTTTACATTATCTTTCCATTTTATTTAAATCGTTAAATAATGAGGTCATCGCTGCATCATCATGATGCCATAAATAATTTAATTTATTTAATTTCATAAAATTATAAAAAAAATATTTTGATGTAGGAAATCATTTTATATTTCCATTGAATATTTATAGTCCAAAATATACTTTATGTAGACAAAATTAAAAATATTTCACTTAGGTGATACATTCTTTGTTACATTTAACATTGTTTAAAAATAAAAAGATAAAAAGTCACTTTCTCACAAAAGTGATTCCATGGGGCCCCCAAGTTTTGCACAAGGCATCCCATGGTCGAACATGAGACAACCAGTAGCCTTAAAACACATTTTGTGGTCATTTTTAATTATTTTGATATTACCTTATTATCTTTAACTACCCAATTACTCATTAATCAAGATAATTAAAGATAATTATCGTCGTTACTATTCATAATGTCCAAAAACAAAAGAGTCTTAATTACATAATTTGGACCTTATGATTCCAAATATGTAATTTATTTTACCAAATTCAAAACACATAAATTTCAATAATTAATTTAAAAAAACTTCCCGTTGTCCGAACAAATAGCAGGGTTTTTAGAAACAATATTTATGAAACGTTTGACACTTGTTTATGTCTAATTCCAAAGTGAAATTAATCCCAATGACCATAATTGAATTACATGGTAAAAATATATTCTAATTACACTTAAAAACAAATTAAAAAGATAATATAACCATATAATGAAATTATATGAAAAAGCAGTTTTGATGTAAAATGCAGTATTTTCACTATTCATTGAAAAATAAACATTGTCATAAAAATATCAAAAATTAACCCAAGGTAAATTTCAATGTCCCAATCATAAATAATATGTTTATTTTGAAAAATAGAGCTTATAAAATTGTAAAAAAAGTGGATTTAAAATGGGTTCGCCATTAAAAGGCGGTTAATCGACCTTTTAAAGAATATTAAAATGTTTACGCTTAAAAACTGGATTCATTTGCATTTTTAATCCTCTAACATTTATTGAAAAAAAGTAAAAAAAAAATTCAAACATATATAATCATTTTTTAGTGAGTTCTGTTCATTCCCACCATTACAACAGCTAGGCGTTAACTACCATTTAAAATAATATTATTTTATTATTAGAGTGCAACGTAAGATTTCAAAGAAACTTGTTGTTGCATATTGGGTATGCCATCGAGCACAACATTCCCTTTAAAGTAATATTAATATTTTATTCACAAAGATGGATAAATGTGAAAATGTCATACACTTTATTTACCTGGGGTGTTACAACCTTCCCCCTTTTGGGAATTGCATCCTCGTAATTTTAAAATTGAGCTTGGAAACATCCTTGAATGTCCCACATCGGAACAAGAGTCTGTAAAACAATCACTTTAAAATAAAGAAAGATAAGTACAAAGGTCACCCGAGTTAACCCATACTAGGATTCCAAGTATGAAAATATGGACATGGAGGAAAAAAAGGGTCATGTTCTGATAGAGAGTGATAGAAAACATGTTTAGGAGAATGTTAACCACAAGAAAATCACAAACTTGTGATGGATTAAACGGTATTCGATTACCCAGTAGGAAAAGTTAATAGACAAAATTTTTGTTTTAAATTAGTTTTTATTGAGGAATTTATTCATAAGAAAACATAATCACTTATCATGTTGACTTTCAACTTTTATTAGATTCCTCACACAAACTCATATTTTCTCCAAAAGACTAGTATTTAGGTAGACTTGTTCACATTAAGAGTACTATAATCAACTTCTAGAGAATAACCTAATCCACAAAAGAGAACTATATACTTCCCATGTCTTTAGACGTTAACCAATTCCAAAACCAAAAAGATTAGTACAAGATCAGATAATCCAGAAAAGGATAACCCTTTATAAAAATAAAATCTATTCTTAATCTCCAAAATTTGTCCAACAAAACCCAAAGTTCAACGAGGACCATTCGATAATCAATTTTTCCATAAAATTATTCAAAGTAAACCAAACTAAGATTGAAACCCAAATATATGAAGGATTTAGTCACATAGTCTTCCAAGTTAAATCGTAACATTTATCTCCAAACAACATCAGTTGCTCTTAATGTCTCTTATTGAAAAGTAATTAAACTAATCACATATCCTCCATGATAGGTTAATAAATATCCATAGATAACCCAAAATCAACTTACTCTTAATTCATAAAATAATCTAACTAAAAGGAATCAGTCAAACTAACCAGGGACTTCACGTAGTCCAGCGGTAGGTGATAAATACCAGTCGCACTTTGGTTGTGGGTTCGATTCCCACAGCTTTGTCCGACGCGACGGATTGTCACACGGTCTGCGTGTTGTCCTTTTTCCAAAATTATATAATTCTCAAATCACTCCCCAAAAAGAGATAAAATCATCAAAAATAACCATAACATAATTTAACCTCAATTTTATCTCATGCCTTTCACTTCCCTAATAACATATAGTAACCCATAATTACCTCAAAAGTAAGGATAATATAAACCCAAATGGTTCTTTATAACTGTGTCCACAAAAGAACATATAACTATTCCTTGAATAAAATTTTCATATATTAAACATCAGGGTTACACATACTATAAAATGTCTTCTAATGTAACCCCATCATCAAAAGAGACTTAATACTCTTAATAATTTCACCATAACTCTTGAATCCCTTATATGTTGACATCTTACTCATTAACCATTCTTCATGATCCATTAACCATTCCTTTCCAACTTATTCTGAAATAATTCTGTCCTATAAACAAAATCATGAATCATGTCCTAAGATTCCAAAATAGGAAAACAGTAGTTATGAAATAATCCATACCTTTGATTGGTCATTTTCAGTTTCTTCATCCTTAATCGGAATTGTATTAGGTATTGGTAAATAAAACTTTGTATGATCTTGGTGATCCTATTCATGAAACTTCTTCATAGGACATGTGTTTGCATAATGACCATGTACACCACATTTAAAACATTCAATTGATCCCTTAGAAAGAACTTCTTTCCCTTTTCTCGAGTCAACTGGATGCTTCCTTTTTCCAGGGCAGGTTCTTGCTTTATGACCTTCATTTCCACATCTATAGCATATTTCTATCCATTTGAAACATTTTCCTAGGTGTTTCTTTCCACATTTTTGACACATAGGTTTTTGAACACACTTACCTTTATGATTATTACCTGTAGTTCCGTAGGGATTTGTTTCTCGCATATATGATGCCTCAGAGAAATCACCAAGGTTTATGTGGTCAATCATGACTCCAAATAGTTGGTTTAGGATAATAACAAGAGTTCTCATTGCAACACCCATATCATTCAGTTTCTTGCTCAAAAAACTGTCACAGTTTCCCTCACATCCACTGTTACTTTGGTTCCTGCTAGATCCAGCCATTTACTAAAACCAAAAAGGTCAGTGTGAGTATATAAACAAAACCATCATGTACTAATGAAGAAGATAGACACTAAGATATACTTACTAATTCACTTTATCTAAAACTAGGGCTCTTTCTGAAATCCTAACCATTATGGTAATGTCACTTATGCTTAAAGAATACCCTAACCTCTAAAGTTATCTAAACTGACCTTCGATACCAAATATAAGGCCCCAGCCTTAAACCTTACTTAATCTTGAGTTATTACAAGATTACACATTGAGGATATTTTCAGGTTTATAGTTTTAGAGAATTAGATCATAAAACTTTCATTACATTACACATTTAAACAAAGTGGTTACATAAAAGACAGTATTCATTTTTCCCATCAACGGAAACATATTTAAAATAAAACATGGATTCTTTCTTGACACTTCCTTGACACTATCATCATATCAAGTACCCTTCCCTTAACCTGTGAAAAACATTTCAAAAACATGGGATGAGAATAAAAATTCCAGTAAAGGATACACAAAGAAGGAAAACTGTTAGTTTTTCAAAAACAACAAGTAAACCATGAGTACTTTACCAAAGTAATACTTTTCACCTTTATGAAGTAGTAAAAACTCTTCCCCGAATAAAAGATCATTACTTACCCTTTTGTAACCAAAATATTACCGTAAAAACCATATAAAGAACACATAACATATAAAGGTAACTTGGGAGATAAACATACTTCTGTGGAATAACCATAAGGTAGACTTCCACACATATCACTTAATGGAATAGCCATTCGGCCAACTTCCATACATACTTAATGGAATAGCCATACGGCCGACATCCATACCCAATGCATTGGAGGTTATAACGTAACCACCCATCCTGGTATTCATGGGACAACCCGTCATATGGTTTATCACGTAACCACCCGATAAATGTCCAAGTACCATTATAAAATCATAAGACTTAAAATAAACATAATGGAAGGAAAACATTTCCACATTCCGATCAAAATATATCACATAAATATATTGACATAAAAAAATCCATTATGAAAACCATTTTCAATACCAAAAATACATAAAATATTATATGGTATTTATTTCATTTAAAAAAAACATTACGGCTTGTTGAGGAAGCCAAAGACTAAATAATACTCACGGCGGCGGAATAGGTTGTTGTCACCGCATACGTTAAAAAAAATTCCTTTTTGTCATTTAGTAAAACGTTTCATAGAAAAAGATTCCTTTTGTATAAAATTAAAAGTCAATGGGGTTTATACACCGTATAAAAGAATGTTGTTTATAAAACGAAATATGCCTCAATGAAAGGAGATTGAGACGAAGTCCCTTACAAAGATGGTATCCTTGGATTAAGGATAAATCAATTATATAATTATGTGTGAAAAAAGAATACACCTAATATAAGTGGATATTAAGTGTAAAACAATCAGATGTTATTCATACATATTCATATAATGACATATTCAAAGAGTACAAGTTTATCCCAAAGAATCAAAATTGGGTTAAGAAGTTCCTTTGCAAAAATTCGACAGCCTAACGACGTCACTTCAAAATTCAGAAAATGATTTGATGATAGATAAAAGGGTATCTCATCACTTGGACATAAAATTTACATCAATAAGGATATAGAAGAACATATCCCAACATAAGAAGATGTAAATAACAAAAGAAGTCTTTTTTTTAAAAAAGAGGAGGGTGAAAGGTCCCCTTACCGAGTTGGGTAACTTTCGAATAGTACACCCCATGGAAGAAGGGTCATACAATGAAGATGTAAATACCCGTAAATGAAATTATACTATACAAAGTGTATAATAACGGTATGTACATAAACCACTCAATGTAAATAGTGGCAAATATATCATAAATTTCACGGGAATAAAAAGTGAGATTAAAAATCCCTTACGAAAACTCAGCAGCCTAACGGGTCCACTTAAAACTTCCAAAAATGGATTTATGAGATCAAATAGGGTCTCTCATAATATGAAAATAAAAATTAAAGTATGAGTAATATAAAAGAACATTCCGAAACATAAGAAACATGAGCTTAAAAGAAATGACATAAAAGATAGTACTTAAAAAGAAAGAGAGAGGTTGGATCCCTTACCTCGGGTCCGACTTGACTCGATCGTTCTTTAACGTCCTGAATAATAAACTTGAGTTAATTTATACTTGATTAAGAACCTATTTCAAGTTAATTATTACCTTTATATCACTTATTACCATGTTATAAACATTATTTAATCATTTAACTTAATAATGTTTGTTTTGTCGACATTTGGTTCTTAAGTCGAAAGTGGACTTCTTACAATTACATGTTGTTCGTGTGGTCAAAGGTTCATTATATCCAGAATTATATTCATGATTTGGATATCATATATATCATATATATTAAGAATATACACGTATTTATAATATTACATAATCATTTAGGGGTAAGAAATGAAATGCACCGTTCATAGAGACGGTAAGCTGTACGTACGCATGAACGCTACTTTCATTTCTATGTCATATTAATGGAATTAAAACTAAATGAGGGATAAGTATATTTTAATTCTAGAATTATATTAATAATTTAGATGTAACATACATCATATATATCCATTATATATATTAACATATAATAGTACATTACATTTGGGGATAAGAAATGAAATGCACCGTTCATGGAGACGGTAAGCCGTACATACGCATGAACGCTACTTTCATTTCTATCTCATAATTTAATGGAAAGAAAATAATAATGATATAAAGGTATATTATAATTCAAGTATAACAACATATATAATAACTTTAAATCAATCCTTTATACGTCCCACATATGGAATTAACGAATCAAATCACTTTGAGGGGGCGGTAGTCCGCACTTCCTAAAATGAAATTATCGTGTTTACCCGAAATTGAAACCATAAAGGTATGCAACAAATGAAAAATACAGAAGCTTAAGTAAAACAAAAAGATATTATATATCATATATAAATATAGTGTCATCTTAATGGCCACCTTTGAAGGTGTTATATGAGTGTTGAACAATCATCGTTTCGGGAGGCTGAAATTCGCCATCCACGGAAACAGTATGTTCTTTAACCATTAGATGTAGGTGTGTGTAAGTTTAGATCGAATACTTCTTATAAAAACATCCTAGTATATTGAATATATTGTTTTTTTTACAAAATAAATTAATAAAAAGAGTTTAGGGGGTTGGAGAAGTAAAATAAACCAAAAGGACTCAAGTGAAGACATTACCTTAAAATCGGGTAACTCCCTTTTGTTTGAGCTCAAAGGCTTCCTTGGGTAGACTTCTTCCCAATGTGAGGCTTCAAGGAGTAATAGAGGGAAGTGGAGAGAAAAAATGGGCATGTTTTGGCCGAGACAAAGGCTTTTTATGTGTGGGTAAAGAGGTAGAGGTGAGGGCCTTTTATAAGAGGAGAGGAGGGGAACTCATGGAAAGGTATAAAATGTAACTTTATTTTCAAATGAGTTTCGGATTTTAATGGTACCACATTGATGTGTTTCTAGGATAAGGTGATAACGGTTCGAAATCCACCCATCCAATAGTTTTGGACACGTGTAGGTCTTATATTTTACATTATCTTTCCATTTTATTTAAATCGTTAAATAATGAGGTCATCGCTGCATCATCATGATGTCATAAATAATTTAATTTATTTAATGTCTAAAATTTATAAAACAAATACTTTGATGTAGGAAATAATTTTATCTTTCCAATGAATATTTATAGTCCCAAATATCATTTATGTAGACAAAATTAAAAATATTTAACTTAGGTGATACATTCTTTCTTACATTTAACAATCTTTAAAAATAAAAAGATAAAAAGTCACTTTCTCACAAAAGTGATTCCATGGGGCCCCCAAGATTGGCACAAGGCATCCCATGGTCGTCCATGAGACAACCCGTAGCCTTAGGACACATTTTGTGGTCATTTTTTACTATTATGATATTATCTTATTATCTTTAACTACACGATTACTCATTAATCAAGATAATTAAAGATAATTACCGTCGTTACTATTCATAATGTCCAAAAACAAAAGAGTATTAATTACATAATTTGGAACTTCTGATTCCAAATATGTAATTCATTTTACCAAATTCCAAACACATAAATTGCAATAATTAATTTAAAAAAACTTCCCTTTGTCAAAACAAATAGCAGGTTTTTTAGAAACAATATTTATGAAAAGTTTGGCACTTGTTTATGCCTAATTCCCAAGTGAAATTAATCCCAATTACCATAATTGAATTACATGGTAAAAATATATTACAATTATACTTAAAAACAAATTAAAAAGATAATATAACCATATTATTAAATTATATGAAAAAGCAGTTTTGATGTAAAATGCAATATTTTTCACTATTCATTGAAAAATGAACATTGTCAGAAAAATACCAAAAAATTAACCCATGGTAAATTTAAATGTCCCCATCATAAATAATATGCTTATTTTGAAAAATGGAGCTTATAAAATTGTCAAAAAGTGGATTTAAAGGGGGTTCACCATCAAAAGGCGGTTAATCGACCTTTTAAAGAATATTAGAATGTTTACGCTTAAAAACTGGATTCATTTTCATTTTTAATCCTCAAACATTTATTGAAAAAAAGTAAAAATATTTTTAAAACATATATAATCATTTTGTAGTTAATTCTGTTCATTCCCGCCATTACATCGGCTAGGCGTTAACTACCATTTAAAATAATTTTATTTTATTATTAGAGTGCAACGTAATATTTCAAAGAAACTTGTTGTTACATATTGGGAACGCCATCGAGAACATCATTACCTTTAAAGTAATATTAATATTTCATTCAAAAATATGGATAAATGTGAAAATTTCATAATCTTTATTTACCTGGGGTGTTACAAAATCAGTATTTTCTACTATTCAAAAAAAAATTAATCTTTCCATAAAATTATATAATAATAACCTTAATATAATTTTGGCATGGTAATTAGAAAAATAAATATATTTTTTAAATTCAATTTTCTAATATTTTAAAAAAATCATTTTATTATTTGTTCCCAAAAATAAATAAAAATCAATTTTTGAGAAAAAAGGTATTTTTAAACCATATTGGATTTACTCAAAATTAGATACATATTTATAAATATATTTTATTTATCTAAAAAATTTATACTTTATTTTAAAAATGTGATTATTCGAATTCATATAACCAAATTTTAAAGGTATTTTATAATGGAAAATATTAATAAAAATAGAATATCATGGTCTGTTAATACATAGTGTATAGTGTAATGCATGTTATTGAAGAAATTTAATTTATTTGAACACTTTTCTTAAAATATCATAGTGTGAAATAGTTTTTCTAATTAAAAAATCCAATATTCCAATGTTATATATAGTTAAATTTTTTAACCATTACATAAAAAGTTAAATAAAACCATTATATTAAATATACTAGCTAATAACACAATGCATAATGTTCTTAATGGTAGAACTATTATAAAAATGTCTTAGTTATCAATACATTTTCACATAGACATAATAGCTATAATTATTTTCATCATCTCCCATTAAATAAATTACATGGGTATCTCTCTAGATATCCATCATAAGTGTAGAATTTATAGGATATTCATAATGTAGTGGAATATTTACTTGATAATAGTGTAGTAGGGTTTGATACATTCATCGTATAAGGGTATTACATGAAATTATATGAAACAAAAATAATGATAAAAAAATAGCCTCAAAAAGGTTTTCGATTTATAATTCAAAATAAGGGCGATATTATAAGAAATAATATAAATTTTTATTCATAATAAAATCATTGATTTTGAAAATGAAACATAATATCATTTCATATATAAATGTAAAGTTATTCAATGGAATTTCACAAGTGTAAAGATGATAATAGTATAGAAACACTTATTTTGTTATTTCTCTTCCTAATGTTTGAAAATCGTCTACTTATACCCTTAATATTATGTGAATCATTTAAGATAAATTTGGGTAATCCTTTAGAAAACCTAAACTCTCTATGTTTCTTAAAAAGAAAACTCTTCATATCGACATTCAAATGAGAAATGAAAATATATTTTGAAAACTATTTCAATATAAATCTATTCCAAAATCTTTTTGAGATTTAAAATCAGATAATTTTTTTTCCAATTATTTGGAGTGGATATTAATTGTAAGATGGAATTGTATTTTTAGAAATGATGGGGAATTATTTATTGATTACTACTCATCTACCATGAACTTTATTTCATGGAAAAAATATGGATAAAAAAATTATTAAGTCATAAGGAGTTATTTTTGAGATATGAGATTACATTTTATCCATTGAAACATTTTTCTTATATTTATAAGATTGTTTCAATTTCTTTAAATTACAATATTTTTATGTATACAAATGTATTTATTATAGAAAAAAATTATATTATTTATTAAATCCCTTTTACCTTATAAATAATTTACAATTCTTACCCTATACACATACTATATTTTATTATTTACTAAAAAATATTGTCTTAGAGAATTATGAAAAATTAATCATTGGATAATTGTGTTGATTTGGTGATAAATTTGGGATAGATTTTATGAAAATAATTTTCTACATATTACAATTTTACATTTCAAATAAATACACTTATGTACTTAGAAAGCATGCAATTGGTGCTAAATAGGGAAAAATAATTTCTAAGGAATATGTACATAATTAATTTTTTTATTAATTTATGAATATAAATTATTAATAATTAATAATTATATTATTAGAGAATGGTTTTATGTAATTTAAATTACACTCATATGCATACTTGTTATTATAATGGTCATATATGGATTTTACTATTTTTATGATATTGTTCCCAATAATCAGACTCTAAGGGTCATATGAACCCAACATGAACACAAACTTATTTGTAGCTAAAAAATCATTTTTATCCTTATATTAGTTCCAATATAATGTATAATCTATTTATTCTTGTTTTATCCATTATATAAATGTATCGTTTGAATTTAATATTTTTGTAGAGTATAATACCCAAGAGCGTAATATTAAAGTGCATCCCTCTATTATAAAATAATACATAGAACTAGGTAAATAAATTATAGACAGTGAATGTTTATATTTTTGGTTTCATTCCATTTTTATTAAATAATATAATGGGGTTTATACCATAGTTATTATAATGTGGTTTGTATTTACTATAGTTGAATCTTAGGGATTACAATGGAAAATAATTCATGAATTGACTCTAGGTATTTTCTTTGAGAATGAGTTATTTAATCATATTACCTGAATTTATAATATATTAAATTATATGATGTAGGTTTTCTGGTGACATCAAAATGGGTTTGTGGGATCACATCATCCATGTGAATTCTAAAGGATGTTTAAAATTGTTACTTCCGATGTTGGTATGTGTTTGATATACTAAGAGCTGTTAGAGTTTCTTGATGGGATAACTAGGGTAAAAGAAAATATTACCTAGGAAGTGTTCGGCCTTATATACTGTTTTATCATTTTATCTATATTTTATTATATATCTAAATTTTTATATAGTAATGGATCATGTATTGTTATTACTAGTGTGAATAATTTGAATATATGGAATATTATATGGCTATATTAGATATGGTATAAGTTATTATTATTTTATATATTACTTTTCAAAAGTTATATTATTTATTTGTGTATTAATTATGCTATTATATGATTATGTTATTGAGGGAATAATCCACCTAAGATACAGATAGGAAAATCAACACCATTAAGAAGTATTGAATGCATGACTTCAAACATTTTTGATGTTTTCGAGACCTCCACATGGGTATTTTTTAATAAGGTTCTATAAAATATTATATCCCATCCATAGATAAAACCTTTAACTTCATCATGTATAGAGGTGACCTAATTGGTATATCATATAATGGCCTAAATGATTCCAGATTTATTAGTTTCTAATAACCTTTTTTATTGTCAAATTCCAATATAGACATAAGGTCATCCCATTTTCCACTAAAATCAAGGATTTGGACACATGAAATATATTTTAAAACATATATAGTATAGTAATAATACCCATTAGACAATTAGAAGTAATATTCTTAGATATTACTCTAAAAGGATTATGCCCTATATAGTAACATCATATAAATAATATATGAATATCATATCTCTCTTCGAAATTATTCTCTCTAACACACCTGGTAATTTTATAATTCCTCATATGTATAATGTTCCCAGCTCATATACTAATGGAGTCACCCAAATAGATGAAAAACCGAACAAACTTCATCAATCAAGCAATGATAACCAATACTACATCTTTATCTCATAAATATAATATTATTCCCATAAAAATATCCATCATGTCCATTCCCGATTTCCATAATGGGAAAGGAAATGGATTTGATGACCCTAGGAAAAAAATTATTTTTCCCTTAAATTTCATACATGTGATACAATTTGATACAAATACTACTATATCACTCCTCATACTCAGTCACCATTACTATATTTTAACGAAATTGTGTATCATAGAAAATCCTACATGAATACATCATCATGGATTCTATATCTGTAACACCACCTCCTCCCTCAGGTGCATAGATGCCTCCAATGTACCATGCATATTGATGTTATAATTAAATTTTTGAGTCTAATATGAGAATATTTTAAAAAAATTAAAAAAACAAATGAGCCATGAAAATATAATATTAATCCATTTAATCCATTATCAATATTTCATCCATAGTATACATTATTCTAAGAGGTGATGCAACCGCTTCACTTTTATCATTCACTATTTCCATATGAATTATTCATAGAAATAATAATTATATTTCCTCCTTCTCATCCCAAAACATAAATGTATGATATTTATAGATTAATGTATAAAATGTTAAGATGCAAATTGAATAAAACAATCAATTGAGTTTAGTTTTTATAATTGCATGTTATCATAGATATGACATTGAAATATTGTGAAGAAATTCACGGTAAAAATCAACATATATGTCCTTGGATCAAGATAGTGTCTTTCAAGATTTATATTTATGTATATTACAATGGATTTCACACCATCTTCTACATATCTCATCTGAAGAGGTATAAATTATATCGGTCTCTTTTTATCTGGAGAGATAAGGTATATTTAGGGATAACTATCTTATTTAAAAAGTATCATATAAATAATTTAAATTTTCATGTGAATATTCTATGAAGTAATTGTACACCCCTTTTATTAGTTTTATGAAATTAATATTATATCCAAGAGGTGATGTGGGGAAGTAAGTGTGTAGGATATGTTATTAAAATTTTTCATTAATGATTCATTGCGATGAATCTTTGGGAATAGAATCCTTATATTGGAGAGTTTTTAAGTACCTATAGAACACGTGTGAGTATTGGTATCTAATATTCTATTTTATGAGATTAATTTCTTTTAATTTTTCTCTATAGAAAGGTTTATGGGAGGATTGAAGGAGCAGTTAGTGGTAATAGAGGGGATATTTTTATTAATAAAACATGGTGTGTACCTTCAAAACTCATAACAACATACCAGTAAATATTTTGTGGATAAATAGAAGTCATAGATCCCATAATGTGGATATCAGTGATGGGAACTGGGGACCTAGTGGATCCCTATGATAATGATGATGGATATTGGGTTTATCATGGTATGACCCAAGACAAAATTTATGTGAGATAATTATAGGAATTTATAAATATTTTATTATATATGGACATTATAAATATTGTTTCAAAAAAATAGTCATTGGGAAGTTCCCATTGTTATTATTATTCTCAATTGACATGTATTGAACTGGGTTTATAACTAGTAATAGGGGGATCTTGTGGACGAATCTAAGGATGTTATAACATATCTTCTAGGGTTCATAGACCAATCAATATTGGATAATTATAAAGATAATTTTTCTATTTTAACATGGTTTCTGCAATTTCTATGATCAGAGTGAATTATATGGATTTTGACGAGGAGGAATATTTTATTCAAACTAAGGTAGGTGAGATTAATCTTATTAGAACTTATTTTTTAAGAGTAATATAATAATTATTTTTCATAACTTGTAAACCCACAATAGATGACTAAACACAATGGATCGAGTAAGGTAAATTAATGATTGAATAGATATAATCCACAGTGCTTGGTAGGTTAACTCTAATTATGTGAAACAGATTCACAGTGGCATAGTGATGTACTCAATAAAGAAGAAATTATTGTTTTTTAAACCTCAAAATGATTTATTCAATGGGTTTGGAGAGGGGTGAACAATGGAGTCCTTAACCATGTATTAGCATAAGAAAAAATATGAGATTATTGATTAATTATACAATAAAGTCAATTATTGTTATACTATGATAGCCTAGTGGGGTTATGTGTTCAGTATATCAATTGAGTATCATACATAACTAATGAACTATAATTGGATAAATAATGAAGTGTCTGGTTTCATACTAGACTAGCTACAACTTGATAACCAAAATCATCATTTATAAATTGAGCATGAGTTTTTACATTATATTACATTTAAGTTTAACAAATTAGAGGATACGATATATTTTTATTTTAAAGTACATACTTGTGTAATGTAGTAGAATCACCAAAACTTCATCCATTATATATATAGACTTTGTTTTTGTGATCCATCTAAGAATATGTGATTCTGATTGGAGTTAGCGGCTATTGTTTTCAAAATAATAAGTTTGGAATTTTCTATCTAGGGATTTGTAGATGTATATTTTTTATTGTTGTATTTTGGTTGTCATTCATATATGACGAGCCGTATAGTATTTTTTTGGGATTTTATAATATGGGTTACTTATGTGACTTTATAAAATGATAAAATTCTATACTATCCTACTATATTATATTTTCTATATAGAAATTGTTTACGTTATATTGTTGATGTTGAAACAATTTATATTATTTTATGGTTATAATATTGTGTGAATAATCACCTATACATATAATTCATTACCCTTCCTCTATTTAGTTTCATTTACTATATGAAAAGGCATCGTTGAGGTTATCTCATAAACTGAGTTCATGGTTTTTGGGATAGGGGTATAGAATAAAGTCATTTCTAGTGAATAATTGTTAAGAAATTTATTTGATAAATATATTTCTAAAATGGTCAATAATTATTATTATATAATCATATAGTGATATATCAAAATAGGCATGTTTCTTATTGAATTTTATCAGAAAAATCATGGCTATGAATAATGGAATGTATATTCTAATAATAAAAACGAAATTTTAATACCATATTATTCATTTTCATTGTTTGAATTATATATCATTATTTTTGAAATACTTTTTAATTAAATTAATTAAATGATAAAAAATCATTTTATGTGAATTATATTTTCATGAATAACATCTTATTTTTATAAAATTTCATGGGAATCATTAGACTATAATGAAATTCTGGAAAATGAATTCTATAAGAAAAAATAAATGAAATTTTATGCATAGTTGAAAACTACTTTCAGGATTAATGAATAATAATGTTGTAAATTTGAATATAATGTGGGTTTTTATGGGAAAAAGTTTGTTATCATTAAACACCTTTTGTGGAATAGACACTAAGGTCACATTCTAAGCTTGTATGATTTTAAATCGTATTACAATTTATTTTTCATATGGAATCTTTTTAAAAATATAATATAACAAGATATATTTAGAATTTTTTCATTTATATGTTTTTATATTTATATATTTTGTAATTATTAATCTATTTATTTATCATTTGTATTATAAAAAAAATCAACTATGGACATATATTGTTATAAATGTTATTTCATAAATTTAGGGAGTATCGTAAAAGGAATCTGATAAGTATTTTATGATTTTAAATTAATATTTGGACTTGTTTTGTTAAATTTAAAATTGTAAAATTTATTATATTTATTATTAAATATTTTCAGTAAATATTTTATTTATATTTTAGAAGTATATGAGTAATGATCAATATATAGTTTGAATTTGGATTAAAATTCCCATTTTTATTTTTATATAGTTGTCTTTCTAATTATATATTTTACCATTCTTGCACTGGATAAATATTGTTTCTATGTTCTTGATTAATAAAACCCTTCATAAGTGATTTGAAAAATCATTGCATTTTTGAGAGGTTTCATTGAGTATATTATCTATTTAATCTATAATTTTTTTATTCTATTTTCTTAATTTGATCATGTTGTCACTTTTTTGTTCTTATAGTCGGTTGATGGTTCATGTGGTAGATACTTTTGGTCATGCAATTTGAAAATTTTAGTGAATGATTCTTTGGTTGTACAATCACTCAGTTTGTCATGAGGAACCATATTTGGTCATGAAAATAATCCTTCCTTCATGTATTAGATCTCTTCATAATCATTTTTTTGTTCTTGTGGTTACATGGTTATACATTTAATTGATCCATGTTTGTACATTCAACCCTTTTGATCATGTGATCGATTCAACATAAGTTCACGTTGTTGATAAATGAAACAAGGTTGATCAAATTGTCCAATAGTTGTTCATGAGCTCAATCCATACTGTCACTTCATATGGTTGATCCTCATGTACAGTGGGCTCCTAAAATATAAAAATATAAACTTTTTCGATAAATTTTGTAATCATATTAAAAAATTATTTTAACAAAAAAATATGGAAATTAACAATTAAATGGTGGGATTTAAACCCCAAAATGATAAAATATTTATATATTTGAATTCATAAGTTATTGAGGATTTCAAAGGTTCATTCTACGGATATAAAATTGAAACCTTATTAATGTAATTTAAATTAGGAATTTTTGTTTGTGTTTCCTAATGATAAAATAAAACCATATCTATTTTTAGAAAAAGGTATTTTCTTTTCTCTTATTCATTCTAATTTCCTTCACTCATATAAAAAAGACCTAAAACTTCCTATAATGGTTAAATGATTTCATTTTTCATTGGTTCAAGCCTATTATAGTTATTTTTTAGACATGTTTTTACCTCTTTCTATTACATGATCTTGGCTAGTGAAGTTGTAAAGCCTAACATGATGAACTGGATCTGATTATTCTATATTTTTAGTATAATATTTGGTGGAATATAGATTTATAATAATTTATCAAAGTATATAGTACTATCCAAAATTAGATAATAATCTAGAATCACATGAATTCTTATTTAATAATCTCGAAAATTGTATTGAAGAATGTAATGGTGATGGAACTTATTGTAGAATATTCATCACATATCATATTTGATATTCAAAAGATAAAAAAATATTTTGTATATCAAAAATTCAATTGAATAATATTTATTCTAAGTCATTGGATTATCAAGGAAACGTTCAAAATGGGAATCACATCCTCTTTAGATACAATTTATAACAAGGAAATATTATATTATTAACTATTATTATTGACTAGTTTTGGAAATAAGAGGATGAATGAAGAAAAGGTTTAACCATATGTAGTACTTATTCTAAATATTTAAAATCACATTCAAAAGCTTATTAATAATGTTTAATGATTCTCAAATTTAGAGAAAGTGAGTATTATCACATGTAATAGTATGTTTATAAATTCGTGCAACATAAAACAAGTGTTGGGTTTCTATGATCACATTTGATTAATGATTTTTTTCACAGTTATATATTTACACGATAGTGTGTATATTTTTTAGTCATGATGAGTTTCAATTTTTATATAAAACAATTAATATTCTTGAAACCTGATATGTAATGAAAAGTAGGAAATATCATGTAAATAATAGAATATTCCAAATAGTTAATTATTTTTCTTTTTAGAAATGTTTCATTATATAAATTATTCTTATAGCATATTTTTTTTGATATATAACTTTGGGATTCTACGTCCTATAGGTTTTTCAAAATGGGAAACCTTTACATAATAAACATGTTAATTCAATATGGGAATTAAAATGAACGTTTGATAAATACTAATTTTTTAGTGATAAATGATCCCATGGTTTTCTTGTGAGGGTGTGTCTACCTATATTCATTTTCCATTGATTCCTTTTAACAGTGTGTAGAGAATACATTGAATATGTATATGTGATCAAGAATGATTACAAGATTATTATGACTTGATTCTATTTTTTTTGTTTTTGAAACATGGTATGGTTCATAAATTTTGATATTAAATTGGATGTAGTCCAACTAAGAAATGTATATTGATTCCTAAGATGGAACAAGGGATTGGGCTATACAAAATGGTGTGGGAAAGACATTGGGGCTATCCGAACGAGTTCTATGAAAAATAGATATTTTAGAATATGTATTTTTTATTAAATATATTCCATATCCTAAAACACTATAAATATATTAATAATTCTCATAAATTATAAAATGAAGCACATTTTATGGTATTGAAATGAAATATAATTTCTTAAAATAATTTCTAATTTACATAGGAACCACTATTATCCAAAATAAGTATTCTGAAATATCATATTTATGAGAATTATTTTTTAATAAATTTTTTATATAAAAATTAATCAATATTATTATTCATTTGAAAATTTATTTTTTACCCATGTATAAATGGGATTCATTGTTAATATATATATTATAAATGAAGTTAGAAGAATTTAAAGATAAAGGGATGTTTTTCTAAAAACCCTTTTTATGCGCAAATTGTTTTTTCATATTAATAAATTAATTTGAAACAAAATATTTAATTAATTTAAAGAAATGTGTTCATAATATATTTCTTAAAAAATATTTTAACATTCAATTAATGTTATTTATTAATAATGTAATAAGTAAAAATTCTTTTGTTATGCATAAAAAATGCATTTTTCTAAAAGGTTTTTTATTATGCTTTATTATATTTTTTAAATTTTTTTATAGTGATCAAATTTCGAAA
Organism: Viscum album; assembly: GCA_963277665.1. Taxonomy (NCBI): domain Eukaryota; kingdom Viridiplantae; phylum Streptophyta; class Magnoliopsida; order Santalales; family Viscaceae; genus Viscum; species Viscum album. The sequence continues at coordinate 1,325,165,693 of OY728127.1, read as the reverse complement.
AATAGGATTCCATATTAGAAATTTTATTTCTCATATTTTTTATATATGAAAATTTCATTTTTGGCCTTATTGAATAGTAATTAAGGTAATCATTCATAATTATAGTAATTGTTTAAATGGTTAACAAGGGTTTTAAAAAGATATTTTTCGCTAAAATAACTGAATTTTGTTTTTCTAATTCTAATTGGTTAACTTTATTTAGACCCAAAATTATCGTATCTCAAAATTTTTTTTCATTCAATTTTAGAGAAATATAAAATTATTATATATTAATGTTATATGTTTTTATAGGTGTGTCACTCCCCTTACTTGAAAAAAGAATCCTCCTCTCCCCTCTTCCTAAAATATTCACAACCCACTCATGACAACTGAAATATAACTAAATGAATTATGAAATTTCTTATAAATGTTATAAAGTTTCTTTTATTCTTAAAATACTAACCTAATGGTTATTATGAAGAGAACTAATAAAGTATTCTCAAAGAAGAGGAAATCATTTTCACTGAATCCTTTTAGGTTTATTTCTTATTATATATCTTAAAAATATTTTATAATAATATTAACATGATTAAATAAATATTTTTACTATACTAAGACATTCATAAGTTAATGGAAAAAACATTTTCTGCCACCATTCCATCCTATGAGAAATGATAATGCATTCACTGTGTATGTGAGTACTACCACCTCCATGAATCAATGCGATTCATTTTTTATTCTCTACATATATAATGGGTAAAATGAATAGATTTTATTAATATATATAATATAATAATTATTATTCGAAAATATATTTATATTTAGTTCCTTTTTATTTCTATTTTTATGGAAAATGGAATCATTACTAGTGCATACAAATGTACTATTGTCTCAAAATATGTTATAATGAAATTTTCATCACAACCATATGTTAATGGAAATAAAAGTGAATATAATGGATAAATGTGATACTTATAAAATTATTATTATTATCATTATTATTAAAAGAATATGACAGTGGATGGACCAAATCCCTTGAAACAAATATGAATTAAAAATAGAATAGATAACACAACAAATGTTGATTTTGATGAAGAATTATTAATAAATGTGTATTTGAGAATTATAATAGAATTTCATATTTTTAGAGAATTATGAATATATATCTTTTATAAATTATAATAAATATAAATTTATTATATAGGTTCTTAAGAATGCATATGAATAAAGTCAGAACTAAAGGTTAGGGTTTAAGATTCAATCACATTTTTAATTACGTTAATTTATGCTTGAATATCATTTCGGATTATTATGTACTCTTTATCTCCTAAACATTATTTTTTTAATGTTTTTTTATTTCTCATTTTTCAATGTTTTAATTTCATTATTCCCCCTTTATAACATATATTTTTTTTGGGAAAATGGTTTTTACCAAAATTTGTCCTTATTTAATATTTGTTTAAAGAAGTTTTTCTTCCATATCCATGAAATTTAAAATATTTTCAAAAATATATTTTTTTATAATCAAATAATTATTTATAATCATTTTTAATTATATTTTATTTTATTTTAAAATGATTAAAAAATAAATTTTACAATATTTTCCATACTTTTTATTTAATATCTTTTACAAAAATTATTAAAGGAACATTTTGTTGATGTTTAATACATGAATAAAATTTCATTCCAGAATGATCGTCCATTTTTTGAATATTATTTTAAATGTATTTTTTTTTATTTTCAAATAAAATTATCCTCTCAATATTCTAGTAATTTTTATTTAAAATGACATCTAAATAAATGGATATTTTCCCCATTATGTAAAAGAAAGGTTTGAATGTTCATTGAAATATATTTTTAATATAGTTAAACATCCTTTAATGTTTTTATGATTCATTGGGGATATAATCTAATGATACTATCCATATTATTTATCTATATATATTTTGATTATGTGATAACAAAAAATTTATTAAGCCGTTTCTTTTTAATAAGTTATGTATGATGGAATTATTAATGTTTCTTTGATCTTTTAACCCGTTTCTTTTTAATAAGGTATGTATGATGGAATTATGAATGTTTATTTGATATTTTGAGATGAATAAATGTAGTTTTAATTATAGAATGGGTATCCAAAAAATTATATATCCCTCCTATCATGATCCCCCTCCCAACAAAGTGTACCCCTCTTAGGCTGACAATGTGAGAAGGGAGATAATGACCCCTGAGTGTCACCTCCAGTAGGCCCCAGGTTAGAGACTAGCACCGAGGGTATAGTAAAAGCACAAATGGGAGGGATTACCCTCTAAGAGAACACATGCAGAAGAGAGAGATAATATAGGCACCAACCAACTACAACTCAAAACTGAAATATAAAAGAAACCCCAAGTGGACATATGTAATTTCATGCAAAAGTACCACAACTGGAAGGGGAAAATTGAAAGTACCCAAAAGAAAGTAAAACAGCAGTAACCACAAGCCAGAATAGATCTTGCAACCACATGCTAGTAGTAACCAGCCTGATCTACAACCTTCTCCAAGTGACCTGAAAAACAGTTTATATATACATAGGGTGAGTATAACAGTATACTCAGTAGGATCCTCCCTGAAGCCTCTCATGAAAAAGTAAAGAAAGCATGCTAAAGCACAGTGAACAACAAATGAAACTAACTCGTCACCTAAATAGGTATACTAAGTTCCTAGCATTACCATTGCTACTCTCAATAAGTAACCCATACAAGAATATATCATATAATAAAGAATATCAAGAGTACCCCACTACTACTTCCCCACTAGTTTGCCGCTTTGCCCTAACATCGCACGTCCTAAGCATCTCTCTCAAAAAAGTCTTGCCTGTAGACACCTAGGTGAAGCACCACAATATGCACCACGTCCAACAAAACCACTAAGTTCACACACCAAAGTATCTAGGTTCTTTTGAGGAGCCACCATAGCTCACATAACGTGTATCATAAGTTGGGTATTATACCTCAAGACATTATAACCCATACACCGAGTAAGGATCCTCAATCCATCACTGCCTATACATGTTACACCTATAGTAGTCCAAAGAAACCTATATCCAGAATATATGTGTGCGAATAACCACAATCCATTACAGCCCTCTACACACAAATATGGGGAAATCTAATCAATGTGCCTTCTAGGACAAGTAAATACCAAGAGAAGAGAGTGGGACTAAATGGGGTATTCAACCATCCATCCTCCCACCAGAATGTTGCGGAAAACACCACCGGGGCTCAGAATCCCCGGGGTGTCAGTTTCCCTTACTAAAAGGGTGGATTAGCATATAGAAACACCAAAAGTATAGGATATAGTATATCTCACAACCACACTACGGGAATTACCTAGTCTTTGACACAAATACAGCTAACGTCTCTCAAACTCCGGGCTGCTACTTCTAAAACTAAGTATCCTATAAGCACAAAACCATTTAATGAGCTTTATTAGATTACTTAATTCCCTTTTTATTAGTTCCAATTTACATTAATTAATTCTTTAAATATTAATTAACCATGAACAATTCCACATTAAATTTCATTAGCATCACACCCAAAGTCCACTATGCCTTCAAAATTACAACCTCATCCTTATGTTCTAGTAACTCGATACCCTTTATCCATATCCAAAAAATTTTAATTACTTCTGGTTCACGTTCTTTACTAATTCTCATCAAGAATGAATAGCTAATCAAAGAAATCATAGATATCACACTATCTAGTGAAACAAGAGGCAATAACATATGATCGATATCAATTTATTTATCATATTAAAATATTTATTATATCAATTCCTTTGTCATCCAGTGGGATTAAACTTGATAACAATACAGTTTCACATAAAATAAAGGAGAAGCAATGAATCCCCTACCTCAAACAGTTCGTCACGTTATTTATCCACAAAACGGGTCACAATCCTCCTATCGCGACAACTACATCCACCCGAGGATGCCACGGTACGACTGCACCAACCAAACCCCAAGAAAACCCCATTAGAAGCATGGGGATTACATCCCATAATATGGAAAGGAGAAACAATAGAATATTATCCCCAAAATAATGATGATAAAACATACCTTATATTGAAGATTGATCGATACTGCTTGGTTTCATCAAAACAGAGTGGAACCAATCCGAGGAGGAATGGTTGATTGTGAAACTCATACAGGAAGGATTGAAAGGTTCTAGCATCTCATTACCGAGAGCAAAGAGGAAGAACAATGGAGGAAGATATCTTGTCCCTTTTAATGATTTAATGGGGTGACAGTTTAAGATACGCATAATTCCCCATTAAAAGAGGATCACATTAAACCACGTTGTTTAACCAAGTAAAAATATCCCGAGCCATATGAATAATTAATATAGGATTTATGGCCTTTGAATCAGCCTTAATATTCCTTAAAATAAGGCTTTAAATGTATTTTACGTCAAAGAAAACATCAAAGGGGTGAAACTGTAGGAAGCTGGAAACATTGTACACCTACCATTACTGTACACCTACTCTTACTATACACCTACTGATAGAGGTTACCGAAAGAGGTTACCGATAGACCTCACCATTCTGGAAACACTGTGCACCTACCGTTACTGTACACATACCGTTATTGTACACCTACTGTTAGAGGTTACAGATAGAGGTTATTGATATACCACACTATTCTGGAAACACTGTACACCTACCATTACTGTACACCTACCATTACTATACACATACCGTTAGAGGTTATCGATAGGCCTCACCATTCTGGAAATAATTTACACCTTCTGTTTCTGTACACCTACCGTTATTGTATACCTACCGTTACTATACACCTAAAAGTACTGTACACCTACTGTTATTGTACACATACCATTAGAGGTTACCGATAGAGGTTACTGATAGACCTAACCGTTCTGGAGACAATATAAACTTACTATTACTGTACACCTACTATTACTATTCACCTACCATTAGAGGTTACTGATAGACCACAACGTTCTGGAAACACTGTACACCTACCGTTACTATACACCTACCATTACTGTACACCTATCATTAGAGGTTACCGATAGACCTCACGTTTCTAGAAACACTGTACACCTATCGTTAGTGTACACATACCATTACATTACACCTACTGTTAATGCACACCTACCGTTAGAACAATTCACAGAACCTCACTGATAGAACTATTCACAAAAATTTACCGATAGAACTGTTCACCGATGGAACTATTCACAGAATTGAAAATTTGGCAAAGTGTTAGGGATAAGTAACCTTGACCTCCCAGAACACCTCATACACCACATTTTCACCAAGTAATAGACCAGAGAGGTCCGATCCATTACATCAAATACCTCTCAAAACATTCTCATCCTCGAGAATTCAAAACCCACCTAAAGAGAAAAGAAAAAATGAGGTCCGAACAACCACCCATCGATATACCTATCAAAATAGAGTAAGCCACAAAAGCAACAAAATAAATTCATAAATAAAACATCAATGGTCTACACACAAAGGGTACATCATTATAAGAAAAGACTTAAACATAAAACAACTCTAGGTACTGAGAAAGTATCTGTGACTCACGTTCCCAGGTACTCTCCACCACGCCACCGTGTCACCACTAAACAAGAACTAAGGGAATAGAACACCCGTGAAACACCTTCTCCTTGCAGTCTTGGATCTCCATAGGTCGCTCCTCAAGGTTTTCATCATCATCTACATCGATCTCTCCCCAATCGATGATGTTAGAGTCATCTTGAAGATAATGACGGAGCTGTGATACATGGAAAACATCATTTATCCAACTAATCTGTAGGGGAAGTGCTACTCGATACTCCATAGCTCCAACACAAGCTAACACATTGAAAGGCCCAACAAACCGAGGAGAAATCTTACTTCCATGACCAAACCGTCGCTGCCCATGATAGAGAGTCACCTTTAGAAACACATGATCCCCAAAATTAAACTCCAAGGGTCTCCTATTTTGATCATCATATGATTTATGATGATCTTTCGCTATCTTCATCCTCTCATGAATCACCTGGACCATCTCTGTTGTATTCTGCACTGGTTCTGGTTTGAGAATCGCTGACTCTCCGACCCCAATCTAGTACAGTGGAGAACAACAAGGCTGGCCACAAAAGGCTTCAAACGACGCCATACCGATGGTGGATTGAAAACTATTGTTGTAAGAATACTCCACCAAGGGTAACTGCCTCATCCATGAACCTCCAAAATCAAGAACACAAGAGCATAACATGTCTTCAAGAGTCTGGATGGTTCGCTCTGTCTGACCATCCATTTGGGGATGAAAATAAATGTTAAGGCATAGTTGAGAACTGAAAGCATGTTGAAGACCACTCCACACCCTGGAGGTAAAACAAGGATCTTGATTAGAAATGATCGTCCTAGGGACTCCATGAAGTCTCACCACCATCTCTAGATATTTCCATGAAAAAAATTCCACTGAGCTCGAATCCTTGATCGCTATGAAGTAGGCCGGTTTTGTTAAACGATCCACTACCACCCATATAGCATTATGTCCTCCCGGAGCTCGAGGTAAACCAGTAACAAAGTCCATTGAGATGTGCTCCCACTTTGACTGAGTAATCTCTAATGGCTGGAGAATACCACCAGGAACACGGTGTTCGTTGCTCACCTTCTGGAAGACTAAACATCGAGACACAATCTCTGCAACTGCATGCTTCAACCCAGGACACCAAAACTGACTCCTCAAGAATCAGTACAACTTTTTCATTCTAGGATGTACCGCTAAAGTAGAACTATGGAATTCTCTGAGAACCATATCATGCATCATCAAAGGAACAAAAAGCCTTCCATGATACAACACTTGGTGTTGTTCATCCTCAGTCCAACCATCAAGGGCCTCACCACAAACAACTCGGTCTCTCCAGACCTCCACCTCTAGATCTCCCAACTAGGACTCTTCCACCTTCTGCATCAGGGATGATGGTAACGTCATCTGAAAAAGACAACCTATACCCCAAACTTCTCCCAAATCAATATGTAATTCTGAAAGTTCTTCCATTACTCTCTATAAATCACTGGATTCATGAACAGCATCACTACGTGACTTTTGGCTCAGCGTATCAGCTAAAACATTCCCTTTTCGAGGTGTATATGATATTTTGAAGTCATTTTCTTGTAATAACTCCATCCACTGACACTTTCGTAAGTTCAAGTAACACTGGTAGAAAACATACCTCAAACTTTTATTATCAGTGAAAACCACAAAATGCTCAACAATGGTGTAATGTATCCAAAACATTAGAGAAAACACCATGGATGACAACTCAAGATCATGGGTGGCATAGTTGAGTTCATGGGGACATAACATCCGAGACCCCTAAGAAAAAACTGACCTCTACTGCATGAGAACACATCCTAACCCCAGATGTGGAGCATTACTGAAAACATCAAACTGGACTCCCTCAGCTGGAAGAAAAAGAAATGGAGCACTTACCAACTTCTCCTTTAGATACTTTAAAGCTACCTGACGCTGATCAGTCCATATGAATGCTTGATCCTTCCTAGTCAATGCTATCAAAGGATTCACAACTCAAGATAAATTGGCTACAAACCTCTTTTAGTAGCCTGTGAGACCAAGGAAACATCGCACCTCTAAAACTATGGGTGCTGTTCAAGACACAAATGCTTCTATCATCGATGGATCCGTAGCTAATCCCTGTTGGGACACAAAATTCCCCAAGAAACGGACTTCTCAAGCCCAAAACTCACAATTCAAAAACTTCCCAAATAGCTGATGTCGACAAAGAACTCCCAAAATGGATTGTAGATGCCCTTCATGCTCCACTTCAGATGTGGAGTACACAAGGATGTCATTGATGAAAACTACCACGAACATGTCTAGGAACTCATGGAATACAACATTCAACTATCCCCAGATTACAACTGGATCATTAGTCATGCCAAATGGAATTACAACTTACTCATAATTCCCATGACGACAATGTAAAGTAGTCTTCGGGATATCCTCATCCTTCACAAGCATCTGATGATATCCCGACCGCAAGTCGATCTTTCAGAACCAACTTGCACCCTTCAGTTGATCGAATATATCATAAATATTTGGAAGAGGATAGCGATTTTTTATTGTCACTTTGTTTAAGAGATGATAATCGACACACAAACGCAAACTGCCGTTGGCCTTCTTCAAGAAAAAAACTGGTGCACCCCACAGTGACACTCTTGGCCGAACAAAACTGCACTGTAACATAACATCAAGCAGTATATGTAGCTCTCGTAGATCAAAAGGGGCCATCCTATATGGAGACATAGAGATAGGAGATGCTCCTAGATGTATCTCGGTCCCAAACTCGATCTATCATCGAGGGGTTAATGCCAAAACCTCTTTTGGAAAGACATCAGGGTACTCCTCTAAAACCCTAGGAAATGCCAACTACTGAACCTCTGAAGAACTAAGCATCATCTCAACCATCATGGATGATAAGAATGGAAATCCAAGGATCTTGCTCACCAACAAAGACAACTTGCTCTCTATTTGCACCCATGAAAATGACATTCTTCCTGAAGCAATCCACGATATCCTGCACCGAATACAACCAATACATGCTGAGGATGACATCATATGGTTTTATTAATAAACATAAGAAATCTCCCCAAGAGAAGTGTTGCCCCAACACTAGTTCACAGTCTCTACATACTTCAAACAAGTCAGCTTGACCACCAAATGGTGTAGTCAATGCCAAGGGAACTGGAAGCCTCTCTACCTCAAGTCCCAAAGCATGAGCAAGGGTAGGTGATATGAAGGTGTGTGTCACTCCTAAATCAAACAAGGCATACACCAAGGTAGAAAATTTGAAAAGGGTACCTCAAACGATGTCTGGCTCGCCTGGAGCTGGAAACGCTAGAGCATGAAGCTAACCACGACCTCCTCCAAGTCCTCTATGACCTTGATGACGACCACCACCACGGCCATACTCTGCTCTATGAGGACGGGGAGCATCATGGGGATATCCTCTACCTTCCCCATCTACCCTCTACTGATCTAAAGCTGGTGCAACTGGCTGCTACTGCCTTGGCTGGAACTACCTCAACGGAGGAACCTGGAGAATAGTGCCTGGTGCACGATGAACTCTCTGAAAGGTCAGGAACTCCTGCGGCTCATGGACACAACCACCACAAGAAAAACAAGCACCTAATCCCTTGGAAAATTCCTAAGAGTTGTTGCCTCTGGAGAAACAAGATGTGAAGGGTTGGGACCTACCCCCGGTTGAACAGAAACTCTTCTACCCTGAAAACTAGGAACCCTGGACCACAGCTCTTCTTCATGAGGGATCATGATGATTCCCCTCTGATAATGATCTGGTCATGGACAAAGTCTTATCATCAGCCTCTACCCTTTCTATTACTTCAAGATATGGTTTCAGCATAAATGGGGTGACCTGGTGCTGGATCTCTGGACGCAAAGCCTCCTCGAAATGTCTCTCCATCACCTCATCATCTGGCAACAGGTCCGAAGCATATCATAAAAGGTTACTGAAATGGATTCCAAACTCTCGAACAAAGGAGCTCCCCTATCGAAGGGTAAGAAGCTCTTGGAGACTGGATGACTTGAGAGTCGAATAAAGAAACTTGACTCTAAATATGTCTCAGAAATCGTCCCATGAGATCGCTGACTCCTCACGATCCCCGAGGAACATGAACAACCACTACCTCACTGATCCACGTAGCATCGTCACAACCAAAGACACCTAGTGTTCCTTATGAGCACGAATCGAACTGAAGCTGATCTTGACCTCCTCTAACCAGTCTTCCGTGACTACATCTGAAATGGATCCCTCGTACTTTTGTGGACTCTGGCATTGAAACTCTTGGAGTGTCTTCCTCCAAGTGTCGTCGTCGTCAACATGCACCCTATGACAATTTGCTGGAACAGCCTGGTGGACATTTTCTGTGCAAACCTGACTAGGACGTCGACCTAGAGCCATACCTTTAAAATAAAAAATCGTTAGAGTTCCTAAACCTAGAATATGGAAGAATCAACATTAATTAATTAATTTTTTTTCTTTCATTGATTTTAGGTTATCCTATCCCATGGTTTACCCATTAAAACATAGGAACAAATAATAATGATGCATGATCCTTTCCTAGGTATCTACCATGCCACTAGTAACACCTGGTTTAGTATCCATTGTAAACTTAAAGGTCTGTACATCAGATCATAGGGGCCCCTAAATGCCTATGTCTCAGCTAGTCTCTATTGTTTACCTCACTTTCTAAACATGAATGACACTATTTCCCTACCAACCCATGCAACCTCACCTGTGCCTAACTCCAAACTCCATCCTATCTCTCAACCATACCTCTGATACCACTCTGTCATGAACCCCATCCCCAAAAATTGTACCCCTCATGTGCCGGAAATGCGAGAAGGGAGATAATGACCCTTGAGTCCCGCCTCCAATAGGCCCTGAGTTGGCAACTAGCACTGAGGGTATAGTAAACTCACAAATGGGAGGCATTACCCTCTAAGAGAACACATGAGGAAGATAAAGATGTGATAGAAACCAACCAACTACAACTCAAAACTAAATATAAAAGAAACCCCAAGTTAAAATATGTAATTTCCTGCAAAAGTACCACAACTGGAATGGGAAAACCGCAAGTACCCAAAAGGAAAGTAAAACAGCAACAACCACAAGCCCAGACAGCTCCTACAACCACAAGATAGTAGTAACTAGCCTGATCTCCAACCTACTCCAAGTGACCTGAAAAAACGTTTGTATATACATAGGGTGAGTATAAAATTATTCTCATTAGGATCCTCCCTGAAGCCTCTCGTACAAAAGTAAAGAAAGAACGCTAAAGCACAGTGAACAACAAGTGAAACTAACTCGTCACCTAAATAGGTTTACTAAGTTCCCAGCCTCACCATGGTTACTCTCACCATGTAACGCATACAATAATATATCATATAATAAATAATATCAAGGGTACCCCACTACTACTTTCCCACTGGTTTGCTGCTTTTCCCCAACGTCGCACGTCCTGAGCATCTCTCTCCAAAAAGGATTGCATGTAGTCACCTGGGCGAAGCACCACAATATTCCCCACGCGCAACAAAACCACCATGTCCACACACCAAAGTAACCAGGTTGTTTCGAGGATCCACCACATCTCAAATAACATGTATCATACGTTGGGTATTATACCTCAAGCCATTACATCCCATACACCGAGTAAGGATCCTTAAAACATCATATCCTATAAACGTAACACCTATAGTAGTCCATAGAAAACTATATCCAGAATTTATGTGTGTGAATAACCACAAGCAATTATATCCCCTTACACACATATATGGGGAAAACTATCCAATTTTCCTGCCAGTACAAGTAACTACCAAGAGAAGGGAGTGGGGGAAAAAGGGGTAGTCAGTCATCCATCCTCCCACTGGAATGCTGGGGAAAAAACCCCCCAGGGATTAGAATCCCTGGGGTGTCAGTTTCCCTTACTGACATGGTGGAGTAGCGTATCGAAACACAAAAAGTACAGGATATACTATATCTCACAACCACACTATGGGAATAACCTAGTCTTAGACACAACTGCAGCTAACGTCTCTCAGACTCTGGGCTGCTACTTCTAAGACTAGGTATCCTAAAGCACACAACCATTTAAAGAGCTTTATTAGATTACTTCATTCCCTTTTTATCAGTTCCACTTTACATTAATTAATTCTTTAAACATTAATTAACCATGAACAATTCCACATTAAATTTCCTTAGCATCACACCCAAATTCAACTGTTCCTTCAAAATTACATCCTCATCTTTATGTTCCAGTAACTCCATCTCCTTGGGTTAACACCATTTATTCAATTATTCATTGTATAATTACTTTTCCACATTCCCATGCATTCTAGAAAAACATTCTATGCTACTAAACACAAGGGGGCTTAACACAGTGAGTAGATGTACTATCCGTCGAGTCTTTGCCACTTATATAAAGAGCATATACCCATCCTTCCTTGAGAAGATAAACACTGAAAGCACGTGGCATACTCCACGTGTCTTCACCTCTTTTAGAAGAAGGGTATGTAAGACCAGCTTCCTTGGGTATTGTGGAAAAGCAAATCAGATAAAAAACCATAAAAATAGCAAGCATCCAACAATCACATCCATCCCATTCCATCATCCCTAGTGTCATCCACGCCACCCACATGCATAAACTGATGCATCTCGACACTCTAGGCACCATCTGCTGCCACAACCAAAAGGTCTGCATGCCTCCACATATCACCACAACCATCGAGGCTCACATCAAAACACAAGCAGCAGTAAAACAATCATCTTCACAATTGAGATCTTGGCTCTTAAAAAAGGGTAACTCAGAACACTACAAGAAATTTTCTTTTAATAACCACTAGTTATTTAATCCATCAGAGATTAACCAATTTATTTTTTGTTGGTTCTGAATTCGGGAAACCTAACCAGTAAGCTATCACAAATAAATAAATATGCATACTGCACCAATTTGATTAACATCAAATTAAAACAAGAAGAAGTAGATTCATTTACATTCCTCTTTATCCATAGACTAAAATTTTCAATTTCTTTAACTTTAAATTCTTTTCCAATTTTCATCAAGAATGAACAAATAATCAAAGAAAGCCTAGATATCACACTATCTAGAAAAACAAGAGGCAATAACATAAGATCGATATCAATTTATTTATCCGGTTAAAATATTTATTATTTCAATTCCATTGTCATCCAGTGGGATTAAACATGATAAAAATATAGTTGTACATAAAGGAAAGGAAAAGCAACGAATCCCCTACATCAAACAGTTCCTCACGTTCTTTATCCACACAACAGGTCACGATCCTCCTCTCGTAACAACTACAACCACCCAAGGATGCCACAGTGCGATAGCACCAACAAAACCCCAAGAAAAACCCCATTAGATGCATGGAGATTACATGATATAATATGAAAAGGAGAAAAAGTAGAAGATGATCCCCAAAGGAATGATGATAAAACATACCTTATATCGAAGATTGATCGATACTGCTTGGCTGCATCAAAATAGAGTGGAACCAATCCGAGGAGGAATGTTTGACTGTGAAACTCCTATGGGAAGGATTGAATGGTTCTAGCATCTCATAGCCGATAACAAAGAGGAAGAACAAGGGAGGAATATATCTTTTCCCTTTTGAATATTTAATGGGGCGACTGTTTAAGATAAGCTTAATTCCACATTAAGAGCGGATGACATTAAACCACGCGGTTTGACCAAGTAAAAACATCCCAAACCATTGGAATAATAAATATTGGATTTATAGCATTTGAATCATCATTAAGGGTCCTTAAAATAAGGCTTTAAATGTATTTTACGTTAAAGGAAACATCAAAGGGGTGAAGCTGTAGGCAGCTAGAAACATTGTACACCTACCGTTACTGTACACCTACCGTTGTTGTACACCTACCGTTAGAGGTTACCAAAAGAGGTTACCGATAGGCCTCACCATTATGGAAACACTGTACACGTACCATTACTGTACACTTAACATTATTGTATGCCTACCGTTAGAGGTTACTGATAGAACTCACCATTCTGGAAGCACTGTAAACCTATCGTTACTGTACACCTGTCGTTAGAGGTTAACGATAGACCTCACCATTGTAGAAGCACTATACACCTACCATTAATGTACACCTACCATTACTATACACATATAGTTATTGTACACTTACCATTATAGGATACCGATAGATGTTACCGATAGACCTCACCGTTCTGGAAACACTGTACACCTACCGTTAATGTACACCTACCGTTATTGTAATCCTACTGTTTGAGAATTGATAGACCTCACCATTCTGGAAACACTATACATTTACCATTACTGTACACCTACCATTACATTACACCTACCATTACTATACACCTTCCGTTACTGTACACCTATCGTTAGAACAGTTCACAGAACCTCACTGATAGAACTGTTTACAGAACCACACTGATAGAACTATTCACCGATGGATATTTTTACAGAATTGAAAAGTTGGTAAAGTGTCGGGGATAAGACACCTTGACCTCCTAGAACACCTCAAATACCACATTTTCACAACGTAATGGACCAGAGAGGTTCGGGACATAACACCTCCAATTATATGGGTAGTGATTTTTATCTCATGTTATATTATGAATGTGGATATAAAGTGAATTCATTATAGCGATTAAAATAGGTTTTGATGTAAACCTAATCCAGTATTGGACATTTCCTACTACGTGATAATGGTCATAGTAGCGATTCTTGATTAATGTGATGATTTTATATTATTACGATTTTTAAATAATTCCAATCATATATTCTAATGATTACGGTATTTTATCACAGACCATGATAAACCAATGATGATTCCAAACTCTTATGACTCGTGTCTTATAAAATATTAAATCATTATGTCAAGACTCATGAATTATAATATATGATTGATTTGGTATGAATTTCAGTAGTTATTATCATTCTATCATAACCTTATGTTCATCTTATCATTTCATATTATCATTGTTTGATATTTTGCATGTTTTCCCTTATTGAGCATATGAGGTCACAAATTCATATGATTCCATATTATCTTTGTTATAAAGAATGGTTTCAGCTTTGATATGTCTAATAAGGTTACATTGGGAGAATAAAAAAATTAGTGATACTAATAATCAATCCTAAAATAAAATAATTTTATATCTAGTATCCAAAGGCATTAAACCTTTACACATATAGTGTTTTAATTATTTTAAAATATAATACATATTCATCTAAAATGATAAAATATTTATGTATATTATACTTGGGTTACCTCAGTTGGTATCATAATAAGAAATAGTTATTTTGATCATTTGGTTATAAATAATATATAGATAGAACGTTAGATAAACTATAAAAACTATATGTTATATGGGGTGAATAAAAATGTGTTATATGTTGATAATAATGATTCATAATTTAAAACATCTCAATAATTATTTTATTGATTTCTCACATTGATTATTGTCATTTTATTCTTACACTGTATCTATTGGTTTAAGAAAACAAATGGAATACGGAGGAAGTTAATAATGAATGTGATATACATTGTAATGACATCCCTCTTGAGCAACTAAATGACATGATAGCTAGAATGAAAAAAATAATATTTTTATGATCATGAAACTCTATCAATACATGAATTATAGTGGGATTACAAATGAGTAAATATGAGAAAAACACACCATTGAGTATTTTTTTAGGAACATATACATTATTTTAGTATAAACTATGATCCACTAGTTATAAAGTGATGTATGAGTATAGCGTAAATGATATAATATATTATATAATTCTTAGACAATGAAATTTTTATACTAATAGTTTATCATTTGCAAGGAGATGAAGAGAAATTGTGAGATTTTATTTAGTACATTACAAACAAATAAGAAATTCACTCCATGGAATGTGGTGAGTTTAAGAGGGAATTTTTTATAAAGTACTTTCTCAAAAATCATCACATAAAAAAGATGAAGGCATTCCTTGATATTAAGTAGAGTTATGTTTAATATATTTGTTCCTATGAGGAAAACAAGAAAATAATTTCATGGTATTCTATTAGTTTTATAATTGACCATTAAAGAAACATTTATTGGTTATTTTCAATTTTAAAACAATTTATTTGGAAGGAGTTGGACATAAGGGATTTTAGTATCAATGATAAGTTTGTTTGATGTTTTCTCAAGGTACAAATGAAGTGTTTACATTAAAATTATTCTCATGATTTTTATAAGAATATAATTATTGATTTTAGAGGAAATTATATTTATAAAACCCTTGGGGGGAAAATGAATCTTATATTATTCTAGAAGCGTGAAAAGAAGAAAGGAGAAATTTTCCGATGGGAAATTGTAAATGATTCAATTTAGGAAAGGATGGCCATCAAGAATGTGAATATTTAATATATTTGTAACATCCCATGTTTTAAATAAAATACTATGTTCGATAGAATAAATAGTATGCCACATCAAACATAAGAGAACAACTAAATTTTATTATTTAATAACCTAGATATTAAAATGGTGGGAATGAAAAATATTTTTTAAATTATTAAAAATTGTTTAAAAATGTTTATAATTAATTCATTTATTTATAGTTAATTATAAATTAATGTAAAAAACTTTTTAAATATAATGATTTTTTCTAAAAAACTATTTAAATAAAAATATGTGAGTTTATAAAGTAATAAAGTCAATATTTTTTTGTTTTATTAATGAAATATATTTTTAATACAATTAATTTAATTTTCATGATCCATATTATATATTTTATAGACATGACATAATATCAAATTCATTTTTTTGTATACAAAATTCTATTTAAATAACTGTAGTTTTGTTACATAATAATGGAGAGCCAATATTAAATATAGTTTTTGATACTTTTGTATGTTATATTTGAAAATAATAAAATTATTTCTTTCTAATTGAGACATAGAATTTTACTTTGGATATTTTTTGTTATTTTTCGAATAATATTCATTTTTTAATGAATAGTGGAACATGCTGCATTTTAAATCAAATCTGATTTTCATCTAATTTATTTATATAGTTAAATTGTTATCTTAATTAGATTTAGAGTGTAAGTAAATTATTTATTATAATTTAATCTAATTTAGGTAATTATAATCTATTTCAAATTGATATCATATATAAAAACATTTCAAACATTTGAACAT
Organism: Viscum album; assembly: GCA_963277665.1. NCBI lineage: Eukaryota > Viridiplantae > Streptophyta > Magnoliopsida > Santalales > Viscaceae > Viscum > Viscum album. The sequence goes on along the minus strand of OY728127.1, from coordinate 1,325,148,930 downwards.
TTAAACTTAAAAAACAATTTTTTAGTTTTGTCTGAGGAATTAATTTTAAATCTAATTTTCCAAATTATGTGAGTTAAATTACATATAATGGATTCCATATTTGTAATCATAAGTTCCAAATTATTCATTAATGTAAATATAATCTTTAGGTATAAATAAATTACAACGGAAATAAAATTATTTACCATTTCATAGGTGAACTTTTGACGATGGTTAAAGTTAAAAGGTAAAAGAATAACATACCTAAAAAAATTTAAAGGTTCTATGAGGTGTGCATATAAACCTATCAGCCTAAAAAATATTAAATTAAATTACAATTCTTTGAAATTAATTCAACCTCAATGTGGTTAGCTTTTAATATAAAATAATCAATAAATTAATCACTTGAACCCACCTCTCCTCAAGTATAAATACCACCCATCACATCAAAAGTTCATCCCAAAAGTCATTAAGATCCTATAATCTAGACCAAAACCTATAATCCTCAATTTGGAAACATCAATGTTCTTTTATTCTCCCCAAAATACCAAATCCATGGTCCTTGAGGATGATTCAAGGAGGGGTTATTAAAGAGGTAACTTTCTCAATGTACCTCTCTTAATTTAATTTCTTTTTCAAATTTATCCTCACCCCCTTTTCCCATAAATTCATGTTAAATAAAATTCATGAATATTCTATAGTTTTTTGTTTCTTATGGAATATCTAAAATCCATTTCATTTATCATATCCTCTTATCCAACGAAACAAAACCTTTCTCCATGGTATGATGGTTAATTGTCTTCATGAATAATGTTTTTATACTTTTTCAATTACCACATTCATGTATGGTATTAAAACTATTTTTATTTTCAAATAATATTTTGATATTTTTATTAAAATCTATTAAATATTCTGGGTATTTTATATTAGAGATTCTTTCTTTATTTCCACGTTTTGGTTATACGATAACATTGTTTGAGGACATATGGACTACCACCTCCTCAAAATGATGTGATTAGTTCACACATCACATGGAATGCATTAAAGATTATTTTAGTACAAATATATTTTATAAATTAAATATTAATTATACATTATTTATATTATATACTCATAGATATTTACATACATTTAATTTCATTTCATTTATTCAATACAATATGAAAAATAAAAATAGCGTTCAAGCGTATGGACAACCTACCATCTACATGAATGGGTTTTTTAGTTTGAAATAAAATATTAATATAAATACTTATATAATGATTATATAATATATTTATATCATTTTTTATATTATGGATATGATTGATGGCCACATGGACTACTAGCCTCTCATCAAGTTCATTTTCGACTCAAGTACCAAATATCAACAAAACGTCGGACATGAACTTAAATAATTATGTAATTATTATATCATGGTTACAAGTGATATAAAATTAATAATAACATTAAAAAATTTTCTCAATCAACTATAAATTAACCTATTTTAATTATTTGGGAAGATAAAGAATGTATGAGATGAGTCAGACTCAAAGTAAATGAATTTCATAACCCTATCTCTATTCTTTGGGTTAAACTTCAACTTCTTGATTATTTCATGCTATGATTATGTGATAAATGAATTTTGGATATCTTATCATTTATTTATTATTTATTTATGTGGATTAAATTGATTAAAAAAATTATCTTTGTAATATATTTCATCTCAATTTTCATTTTATTGAGAGTTATTTGTTGTTTCGCACCAATTCACTTTTATAAGGTTTATATATTGAAATCTAACATATTATATAAAAAATATCCTTATTCCCATGATATTATATGTTTTTAATATTATTATTTAATTATTTTTATTCAATTATTTTTCATGTGTTAGGGGCCTATTTTAACAAAAACATCATTTTAAATATTATAATGATTTATTCTTCTAAATAATTCTCATTAATGTATGATGGGTGAGCTCTATATAGCTTATACAAAGGGTGAGTCACATAATCACCCTCCAACTAATTTTGTATTCTAGATATGTATGTCAATCGTATGGTCATTCCATTTTAAGGGTGAATGTAAGAGTGATATGGTAACGAAGTACGAAAGAACTTATGTTATTTTTCTGCGCTTGCTAATGAGTTAATAAGAAAATGTTTTAATGGGTCTTCATGTTTTCACTAGACTACTGATTTAATTTTTGAATTTCCCTTACTGTATTTTTGTGCTCATCCTATGTTTTACAAAGTTTTTCATAGGTCTTAAGATTTTTATAGACAAAGGAGATGTTTTTATTAAATATTTTTATATGTATCTTCTTAAGAGACCATGTTTTATATAAAAAGAGATTCCTTTACAGAAAAAAGTGGATACCGAGTAAACATTTTAACATGTAATGTATGGATTTACAATGTAAGAATTTTTCCAAATTCTGTAAAATATTAAACTGAGAAGTTCATATAATTTTAATTTTAGGGAAAAACTTTATAATAAGATATGTTTAAGGATGTGTCCTTATAGATGGTATCAGAGGATGGTTTTGATAACTTTTGAAATTATGATGTCTTATTATGTGATAGGTATATCATATGTGTTTATAATTTTTAGGTTGATCATAAGTTCAATGTCTTAGAAATAAATTTTTATGATCTATGTTACAAAATTTTAAGGTAATTAAAAGTATTTTTGGATACATTTATTGATGAGTTAGTTATGGGTTATTAATTATTGTGGTAAAAAATGAAACTAATGAGATAAAATTAGAGGTTAAAATAATATACAGTCATTTTTGAGGATTTTATATAATTTTTTGGAATGTTATAAAATTATATAATTTTAGAAAAATAAAAACAAGAAGGGAGGGTGACAACCCATTTTGTAATACTAGTCTGTGGGAATCAAACCCACAACTATTGAGTGATAACGATTTATCAAAAACCACTGGCCAACGTGAAGTTCCCCATTAGTATGACTTTTTATTTTTTATTTACACAAGTTGATGATATAATAATAAGTTTATTTCAAGAAATTATGTTTTACAAAATAGATATATTTGGTGTTGGAAAATGATTTAGTGATTAGGGGATAAATGTTATTCTGGAAGATGTTCACTATTTTTTGGAACATTATATGATTAAGGTAAATAGAATACGATGAGATTTTAAATGAGGAGTAGTGGTTGAAATATATATTAGAATAATCTGTGATTTAATTTTCATACATATGTGGAATTCTGTTATATATGGAAATAACTAACCTATCCTAGAGAATATGTTATTCGATTAATTACTTTTTGGTATGACATAGTAAGAGTGGTTGATGTTATTTGGAGTAAAATGTTAGAACATATCATGGAAGATTATTTGATTAAATCCTCCTGATTTTAGGGATATAATCTTAGTTATAATATTTATAATGAATTTTAAGGATTTCTATTTTGAATGGTCTATGTTGATCATTTGGCATTATAATTGATTTTTTGTGATTAGAAGAATGTTTTTACCATATAATGGTTTATTCTTTTTGGATAATTGTTTTATCTTATCCTAAAAATATTGGGTTTGGTTAATATTCTAAGACAGAATAAATGGATACTTAATCTTTTTGGGACTATGTGATTCTCTAAAAGTTGATTCATCTTAAATACTCATCATTCAGAGAAAAACATGGGATTACAGTGGAAATTTATTAAAGAATGAAAATATAATTTCTATGTATGTACACATCCTTATAATATTAGTCCTAGTTGTAATATAATTTCTCAAATATATGAAATGGATCAAAAAAAACAAATTTATCCAATTTCATTACATAACGGGAAATCGATGGCCTTTTATAAAATCATAGATTTATGGTTTTTTGATTGTTATCCTACATCATAAACTGTTTTCTATCACTCTAAATTAAAACATGATGGTTAGCTTTCTCTTCCAAATAAGTGGTTTCCTACATGTAACCATAGTTTTGGTTTATCTCATGTCATATTTTTTACTTCTCTTTCTTTCTTTTAAAGTGGTAGTTTTATAAATCCCTTATCTGAGGTTGGATTTTAATAAATCTAATTTAAAATGTCACACCTTAGTTACCGACCAAGAATTCAAATTGTGAGGAAATATATTATTAAAGGGGGGAGGATCTAACATCCCATGATTTAAAAAAATACATTATGTTCGATAGTGCACATGATACTCCAAATTAAACATAACTTTATAACTAAATGTTATTATATAATAACCAAGATTTTATAATGATGGGAATGAACAGAAATAATAGAATTATGAAAAATGGTTTACAAATGCTAATAATTAATTATTTGGTGATAAATTAATTATAAATTAATGTAAAACCCTTTTTAAATTAAAGGAATTGTTTTTCTAAAAAAACAATTTCAAATCAAAATAGTGAGTTTATAATTTATTTTTCAAATAATATTGTTTTTTTCTCCTTTTGATTGTTTCACTTTAAAACCGCACAATTAGTTTTGTTAGAAGTATTAATTTTAAATATAATTCTAAAAAATATGTGAATTTAATTTGGTAAATGGATTCCATATTTGCAATCAGAAGGTTGAAATTGGGTTGTAAGGTCAATTTCATTTTCAGTTATAAAAAATTTATCGTGGTAAAAAAATTATTTTGTTGTTGTATAGGTAAAATTGTGGCATGGGTTAAAGTTAAAAGGTTAAAGATTAGAATACATAAAAAACTACAATATTTAAAGGTTGGTTGAGGTTTTTCATGACCCTAACCAATCAATACAACACTAAATTAATGTTTACTTTTTTAAAATAAATTCCACCTCAATGTTGCAAGATTTTAATATAAAATAATAAGTAAATTAATCACTTGAACCAACTTCTTCTGATGTTTAAATACTACCCAACCTCCTCATACCTACCCAAAAATCCTTTTAGCTCATAAAACGTCTTTCTAAAAAAATCCTACTCACTCTCCCCACATCTATGTGCTACTAGGATCACAAAAAGAACATTTCCATGGCCCTCTATGGTCATTCAAGAAGGAGATATTTAAGAGGTAATTTTCTCAAATTACATCTCTTAATTTCTTATCTTTTTCCATTTTATACTCACATCCATCATCCACAAATGCATGTTATCTCCAAAAAAATTATATACTAGAGGTTTATGTTTGTAATGTACTATTTCATATCCATTTAATTTATCATAACCTCTTATTCAAAGAAAAGAAATTGTTGTCCATGTTATGTCAGTTAATCACCTCCGTGAATAAAGTTTTTTTCTTTTTCCATTACCAAACTCATGGATGGTATTAAAACAATTTTTATTGTAAAATAATATTTTAATTTTTATATTATAAATTATTTAATGTTATGAGAATTTTATATTAAACATTCCATCTTGCTTTCCATATTGTGGTTATATAATAACTTCGTTTGGGGATGTGTGGACTACCACCTCCTCAAAATGATGGGATTCATTCAAACATCACGTGGAATGTATTAAAGATTTTTTTAGTAAAAATTAATGATATAAATGACATATTAATTATAATTTCTTTATATTTAATATTTATACATATTTTTATAAGTTTTCTTTTATATTTTTCATCAAATACGATAGGAAAAAATGAAAATAGTGTTCATACGTTTGTATGGCCTACCATCTCCATTAATGTTTTTTTAAATTATCTTAAATGATTAATATGAATACTGATATAATTAATATATATGATATTTACATCAGGTTTTATATTCTATAGATGACAGACTTATGATAACCTTGACTGCTGGAATCTTATCAAGTTCATTATCAACCCAAGTACAGAATATCGACAAAAAATCTAACATGAACATAAAGAATTATTTAATAATTATAAGATGGTATAAAGTTATATAAAATAAAATAAAAACATGAAAATTTTTCCCAAGAAAGTATAAATTACCCTAATATTATTATTCTAGAAGAAAAAGAATGTAAGAGATGATTCAAACTCAAGGGGGAATTTCTTAACCCAATTTCCATTCCTTGGGTTAAACATCATGATTATTATTATCTCGATCTATTATTATATTAGAAAATATTTTTGTATATCTTATCTTCTATTGATTATTTAATTTTTTGGATTAAGTTGATTAAAAAAATGATCTTTTTAAGGCATTTGGTCTCAATTTACATTATATTGAGACTTATTTTTTGTAATACACCCATACACATTTAAATGTTTTATACACATACCATTGACATATTATATCATGAATATAGTAATTATAATGATATTATATGTTATCTTTAATTTAATTAATTTATTTTTTTATTCACATATTTCTCAAGTGGTAAGGGTCTGTTTAACTAAAAAATATTTTTAAATGTTTTAATGATTTATTCTTCTAAATATTTCTCCTTAATGTCCAAGTTTTTAAAATGGTTTTATGAATTTATTTATATGTTTATAAATGTTAATTATTGAATTTAATTTTAATGTTTCAATGTGGTATAAGGCATTTTGATTCAAAAATACCTTTTTTATAAATTCAATAAATTGGTTTTATAAAATGGATTGGTTATCATATTAATGCAAATGAAATTTTATGAGTGACATGTTGAAAATTGAAAGATTTAATGCATTGGTACATGGAAATTAAATAAGTGAGCTTGATATATCTTATATTAATGGTTGATCCCCATTTTAGATCATGAAAGATAGATGATCCCAATATAGATTATAAGAAGGGTGATCATTATTATCTCTCTCCAATTCATTGGGTATTCCAGAGATGGAGGTCGAGCATATAGTTATTCAATTCAAAAGGATTAATGTAAGGGTGGTATGTTAATGATGTACCAAGGAACATATGTGATTTTAATTTCATTCTAATGTGTTTTTAATAAAAGGATTTAATGGGTTTTTATGTTTTCACTAGAGTATTGATTTACTTTGATTAAGTACATTACTTGTCTTTTGCGATCATCCCATGTTTTAAAATGTTTCTCATAGATCTTAATATTGTTATGGAAAATGTTGATGTCATTAAGAGTGAATTTAAAATATGTATTGAAATAAATAATGATTTATTTTAAAAGGGTTCCCTTTAGTGGAAAAAGTGGATACTGAGTATTAGTGTCCACATGCAATATAAAGGTATACTATGTAAGTGTTTTTTCTAATTCCATAAAATTATAAACCAAAATTATCCTCTAATTTAAATTATAGTTAAAATAATAGAATAAGATATGTTTAATGGTGGGTCATCATAATATGTAATGAGAAATTCCAATGAAATGAATGGGAAAAAATATCATCTTAATGAATCACCCACGCTCTAATTTTATAATAGAAATTATTATGGGAATTATTTCAAATAGTGATCAAATACAAGTTTAATGTTGACTATATGTGTCTAAAAGATATTAATCCAAGAGATAAAGGAAAAAATATGATAAAAACAAAGTGGTTTATGAGAATGAAATGTTGAAGGGAACACTTATCCTAAACTCTTAAACTACAAATTTATTATTTAATTATGGTTATAACCAATTTTTATATCTGATGAGTTTTATAATGGTATCACATCATACCCTCAGTGTTTATATTTTGAATTTTTAGTTAAAAATCCTAATTCCACATTGGTCACACATAATGTCTATACTTCCTTTATGATAGTCATTTTTAGAAATATTATTCCTACAATTTTTGTGAATATACCCCTAATGAAATTTTATGAGAAATTAGGATGAATTAAAACTCTCTATATAGAGCCTATATTAGTTTCCAATGAACATATTACATGTTTGATATAACAAATCAACCAATGATTTCCTTTCAGTGTTAGGAGGAAAATATGATTTCAGTGGAAATTATTTCTATTATATGAGTCTTACTACATATTCATGAGGGGTATTTAAATCAAGTGGATTAGGATAAACACAACATTAAAGATATTTAAATTTTCAAAAATATTCTAATGTATCTTCAAAATATTTTATTGTAATTTCCAATAATTGTGAGGTTGATTTTTCAATAAAAACAATTCCTTAATCCATGCCTATTTTAAAGACTCATTTTAGATTTTCCTTGACTAGTATACATTAATTAAAGAATTAAATCTAAGGGAATCATAATATGGGATTCATCTATGATATAATAATTATTTAAATTATTTTCGTATAGAATTATAATACAGTTTAATTAATTTTACTAGAGGTTATATGTATTTTGAAAACAATCAAACATGTAGTAAGGGTATCTCATCCCACATTTATTTCTATGAGATTAATTTCATATATACCAATTTTTTCCTTTTTGTGGTGTATATAAATACCTTTAATGTGCATTGTAATGTTCTAAAAATTAACGGGGATTTATAATACAACATATGGTTCCCAATTTCATGTGTTTTTGATATATACATTACTAAAGCACTACTGAATTTATTTTACAATATTATTGTTTATCAAGATTGTTTTTTATTAGGTTTACAATGATAAAATTTTATGACCCATCTATAAAGAATATAAATAATTATATTTTTATAAGGTGATTTATATAGTTACATTTTTTATTTTATTATCCACTGATTAAGCACTTATGTTTCCAGGAATATAAATTTTTGGAAAAATGGATTTATTTTTCTTTTCAATCAAAAATCTATTTTCTTCTATATCCCTTTTTTCTATTTTTTTAATTAATATAAATGATATTATTTTTTTATAAATAAAATTTTACTCAAGGTATAATTTCCACATAACAGGTTAAAATGTATGTTCTTGTCAATTTATAATCTTGGTATTTTTGACTTTTTATAGAAAATTAGAAAGGAAACACTTTTTAAATATACTTGGCATAAAAAAATTACCTCCATCATGAATGATCATTATGGTGAATCTCTTTTTACATGTTTTAATGTTTCTTTTCAAAAAAAAATTCAATAATATTTTTTTATTTTATTATATTAAATTACAGATTTTAAAATGTAAAGGGTATTTTCCACAAGGAATATTACATGTAATAGAATAAATTAACTTTTTTGGATCTGTGACAAAATCCTTTGACGCTACATGTGATTTCATATGGATATGATATAATGATTTAATTATTATTCTTTCCCCATATAGATTATTATTATGAGGATGATATATTTATGAAACTGATTTTTTCCCATTGGTTATAGTACAATGAAATGTTGAAATTCATGTGAAACCCATTTCCCTTCCATATTTTATGATATAAGAGGATTAATTTATGATATTCATGTACACATATGTGTGATTTTCATTATTTGATGAGTTGGACAAAAATTATATATCCCTATAATTAATTTGTAAAATAAGGATATATCAAGATATAGTAAGGAATAGAATGGGGATTGATTGTAGTAATGTAAGGGACGCTGTCAATTATAATTTTCTTAGGAGTGGACCTCGAATAAGAAAAATATAGAATTTTTAGCGAACACAATCCAAAAGGATAGTCTTGGTAGCGATCCATAACTAATAAAATTATCTTCTATAATAATACTAATGTCACAATCCAAGGTCATATGGAAATTTTTACATTTTATAGATCTGGTTATTTTATTCCTTTTTTTTTGTGCCTTATGGACTAAAACAAATATTAGTAGTGACCCATGATTATGATATATGATATGTTGTGTGTGGTTTTCAAATTCTATGATCATTTTATAATACCCTTGTGTCCATTTTTTATTAATTGATCATCAATACCTTTATTGTTTATCCTTTCCTTGAATAAGATATATACCTTTATTAAGATTCCTAGAACTTGGTAAGAATGAAATTTTTTAGGTATAGTTTATCTTAGAAGGGTTTTAGTTATGAAGGAATTAGTGAGAGATTATTTATATATCTTATGAATTTTTTTATGTATCCATGTTTCCTAAGACACTAAAATTGTAATTTTATATCTTGGATCGAAATGTTATGTATCATATATTCATCTATGAAGATTTAACATTTATTTATGAATGTTTTGGGTTTATATAATAAGTTTACAGAATTACATAATAAATATTTGGAGATTAGGATTATATAACTTTTGTAAAAACCTTATGGATAAGCCAAAATATAGTATAAAATAATTAATTTTTAATAAAATAGTGGTCTTCTATTTTTCTAATAAATAAATCTTTATATGGATACTATATGTGGACATGGTTTTTGAATAGAATCATCTAGGAAAAATTACCTTACAAATATTTGTTTGAGTATATCTCGACCATCATTCACGTGCCTTGGGAATGTTCCCCTAATACGATCTTAGATTGATACTCCTAGGGGATATTCATTGGTAAATTATAATTTTTGTTACGAACCATTATGAATTATTATAATATATAATAACCAATTTTTTCATAGTTTAAACCTAATTTTTTATATATTTAAAGGATGGTTTCTCAATTTTGACAACCTTTTATGATTTTTCATGATTATATGATTCCTCACTAGGAATATTATTCCACACTACCCTTTTTGGATTTATTCATATGATGTAAAAATATACTTCATGTTAACATGAAATATTATGGACAATGGAATGATTTTCCTCATGATTAACCAAAGAAAATTGGAGTTATATGGATATTTTTTTGGAATTTTACTTATCAGTTATATCAAAATATTATAAATAGTCTCAACATGGTTGTGTTTCATAGGACATGTAAAAATATAAAAATGTATATTTTGGAAGACAATATAGGTTAGAGGATTTTTCTTCCTACATTTCAAATATCTTGGAATAAGTACACTGGAAAAAATCTCAGTGGTATAGGAAGATGTTTTATTTGTGTGATAGAAGGGAATAAATAATGTTATTTTTGAGGAAAAATTAATGTTTGATGGAGGGAAATGAGTTTCATTGAAAGGTACCATTTATTTTTATATTTATTATGTGTGGGGAATATGTGAATTATCTAAGACATTTTCTAAAATCATGTGGTAACTCATAGTAAATTAAAGGATATATTCTATGCTAATGTTTTACATTTTAGGATTCAGGTGTTTATTCTTTTTTTGGGTATTATGTTATAGAAGTGTTATATTTGGTGTATTATATATATAAAAATCATGAAACATCAAAATATTTTTCAAAAATAATAATTTAAAGAAATGGAATTATATGTTGAATAGTAAAAATAACCATTAAAAGTAAATGGGTGGTATAGGGATAATGATTTGTTAGGATAAACAGATTATTGACATTAATAAAGTAAAAAAGGATAGTGTCATTAAAAATAAAATTTGTTAGTGATTAAAGTCATATTTTATAATGTTTATTTCATTTTTCTATTTAGAGAATATATTCTATAATTTTTTTATATTTTAAAAATATAAATTATGTTAATGTTTTGAAGGATTTTTTTTCCATGTGGGGTTTAGTTAAGTGTTATATATACCATAATTTTTTTTATGTTTAATATTTTTTATATGTTTAAGGGGACATATAACCTATTTATGGTTTGAATTTATATGATTTTGAAGTGATATGAAACTTTTACTTGGTTTATTGATTAATACAATGTTGAGGGTTAAATAAAAATTTAGGTTAGTATATTATTTTATGTTAAGATAATTATGGTCTATTGGATAGTAGGATATAAGAAATATTGATTATTGAAAAGTGATTAATTGAAATGGTGATATTTTTAGAGATATTTATGGATAAGTTACGGAATAAATTTCTGGTTAGTATCTAAATTTGATTCATTATATTTTAGTAAATTTCACTAAATTATAAGATTATATATTGATTTATCAAGATTATTAATGATATTTTGGGAGATTCTTCATTGGGAATAGGTATATGTAGTCCTTAGGTTCAATATGTGGTTTCACATGAATGATCATTTAAAAAAATAAAATAAAATATGTTAGGATATATATTGAATATAATGTGAAAAAATTTATGGTTAAAACATTCTTAAATTTTGAGGTTATTTTTATTAATTGGGATGTTTTTTTATTTTTGGACCAATATATATTAAAGTTTTAGTATTAATTATGAAAATTTAGAAGTAAAATGTATTATTTATTACTTTTAATGTTTATTCTTTTTTGGTATTATATTAAATTATGTTCACTTTTTTCATTTATTATATATATGAGGAATATTTTTCAATCTTTTTTTGGATTATGTGATCTATTAGAAGATTATTTCATAGATTGAAGCATGAAAAACTCATCTTTGACACTCATTATTTGGATAAAATGTATGATTGTAGTATAATTTGATAACAGGATAAAAATATACTTTTCATGTAATTATATTCCCTTATATTCATATCATAGATAGTGATAAAATTCTTTATCTCTTGGAAAAGTATCTTGAAATAATTTTTTCCTATTATATTCATTTTTTATGAATTGATCCACTTTTTCTAACCACATTGATATATATATTTCTCATTGTTAAAGTTTTCCTAATCATTGAAATTATATTGAAAAATTTTCTATTTTAGTATCCATAATTATATGGATATTAAATTTTCCTAATGTTTTTATATTCATTTATAAATAATGTAATCTATTTGGAAACCTAGTTATTTTGTATTTCGAATGAACCTCATATTTCATATTCCCTCTTTTCAAGAGGAAGTTTTATTAGACTTTTTTCGCAATGTTGGTTTTCAACAAAGTTATTTCAAATATCTAACTCTATATTACCAGTAAGATGTTTAAATTGTGAGTTCATAATTTATTAATGGGGGTTGTGAGGTTTTACGACCCTACAATTTTAAAATAACACAATGATCAATAGATTATACAACATGAATCACTGAGAATAAAAAACCATAAAATAATTTTATTATATGACTATTATAGAAAAGAAGATGAAATTTTGTGTATAAATAGAATTAAAAAAGTCATTATATATATTTGAATTTATTTTTAAATAAAATTTTATTGATTAATTCTTAGTAAATAAACATTAAATGTTTTTTTATTAGAGTCATTTTCTCCGAATTTAGTTTTTTTTTTGAAAATTGTGATTTTGTTATTGATGATTATAATAAAAATATATTACATTTAAGAATTACATTTTATATAAATTGTAATTGTTTTAAATAAAAATATCAAAATCATCTTATGGTGAGATTTTTCTATTTTTCGGAAATGATTGATTTTCTAGTTAATAGTGAAAAGTGCTGATTTTTTTATTAAGAACAATATTTTTGTTCCAAAAATTAATAAAATTACCATTTTTTTAAATTGATTTCAAATTAGTTGTTTTTGTTTAATATTATTAATAATCCATTTTTTTACTGGGATAAATTAATTGTTTAATTTTTAATAATAACATTTTTATACAAAATGTATTTTATTGGATAGAATTAATTCTCATTAAATTTTCACATTCTTATTATATTAAATTATAACACTTCATGATATTTTATAACTAAAAATGTATCCATAATTTGTAATCATAAGGTCCAAATTTAGTGAATAGGCCCATTTTATTTTTAGTCATTATTAATAGTAGGCACTGTAAATTTTTATTACCACTTTAAAGGTCAAATGTTTTTATTTGTGTTAAAACTAATGTGATATGGAAATAAATTTATTAAAAAACATTAATTTATTTCAATTGTTTAGTATATATAATATATATTTATCCAAAATCAAAAATATGACATTTGTTGTTTTATGTTCTATTTATTTTGACATTAACAATATTAATGTATAATATAAAGTTTGAAATGTCACTTTATTGCATTATATATCTATAATATTTATTTATAAATATATAAAAATTGATGAGTTATAATTTTTCTAAATTTTAATTTAAAATTTTTATGTTAATTTAATTTTTTGTTCTGGTGATTGAATAATTACATCATATTATTATGAAACGCCAACACAATGTTTTTCCAATGACTTAAAAATCATGTAAATGATATTAAAAACTATAAAAGTAATATATTTTGGATGAGTTAATATTTTTAAATAATTTTGATGATAAATATAAAATTTTATAAATAGATGAATGTTTTATATTCAATTTATATTTTTGTGATATTGTTTTGAAAGAAAAATTATGTGAATAGTTTTTAAAATGAAATTCTTTATATTTTATATGAAACTTATTTTATTAAAATAACAAAAAAAATATTTTAATATGAATTGTATGATTATAAATGGTCTAAAATGTCATCTCTTGGACATTTATGGTCTAATTTTTACCTTATAAGTAAAATTCTCACCCATTAATATTCAAAAAATCATTACCACGGTTAAGATTAAAACTGGCTAACCAAGGAGTTAAACCAAAAGATATCATTTTAAATGATATCTAACCTATAAAAATTTGGCTGTAATATTTTATTAAGACCATGTATTGATTATCTTCTAATACATGTATTTTTGTACCATTTCACACTTTTTAAAACATATTATAATATAATATTTCATGTATTTCCAAAAATGACTTTAATGATATTTTATAATAAAATATATTTTAATAAATGATTTAAAATTCATAAAAATCCATTATTCAAAAATGATAATGTTTTATGTTTTAAAATATCTTCCATGGTCCATTTATAGGTCACGTGTTTTTTCTGGTAAATTTCTTTGCCCAAAATATGTAAAAACATCAATATCATCAAAATTGTCTAAAGGGTTAGTTTGGGGTTGAAACTAAGATATAAGGTTAACATAACAACCAAACCATGTCATAATTTAATTATATTAGATTATTTATACTCATACTCTTCATATATAATCATTTTATTAATTTTGATTCAATTTGAATCAAAATTAATTTATATTAATTTAATATATTACAAATTCAAAGAGTTCCCGTCCCCTCGATTATAATAGGAAAAAAATTGTCCTATATTAGTAACACATTTTGAGACTGTTATACTAGAAAATAAATACAATTATAACCTACTTTATTAATTAAACAAATTATATAGCATCTGGTATTTTCAAAAGGCCATCATTTCAGGGCTTAAGATATCTTCCAAATGAGATTTCTCAGAGAAGAGGTGTAAATCTTAAATGAATGTTTTTCATTTTATTTAGTTTTATAACACATACAAATGTATGGTATCAATTTTAAAATAATTAATTCATTATATATTAAACAATTAATTATTAATATTATGCAACAACTATAATCTACTTTCTACCCATCTATTAGAATATAATAACGTCACTTATAAATACATTTGGGATTCCACCTTCATGAAGTGATGTTTTCATGTTTCCTTTTTTTAAATGTATGGTAATAATGATATATAAAATTAATATATAAGATAAATATGATAAAAAAATTAGAATGTGAATGTTAATTTGTATTTACCTTTCTTTCTTTCCATCCGCTAAAAAATGAAAACAATGTCCATGCGTAAGTATGTCTTACCGTCTCAATGAATGATATAATTAATTTTATAAATATGTATTTTATAGATGAATATATAGATATATATTATTAATATTTTTTTATATTCTATATGTGATGGATCTATAATCAAAGTACTACTATTGGAATTACTGAACCAAAACTCCCTTTGAAAATAAAATATTTTTTACCATGAAACGATGAATTTGAAAAAGGATTATTAAAAAATGGGTGATGAAATGTTATAATTGGATCATTAATGATATAATAATTATTTAAATTTTTATTTTAAATAATTGTCATATATTTTAATTTACTATACAGGAGGTTATAGAATATTCAAATCCATTCAAACTTAAGGTTTGTGTTTCTCATCTCACTATTATTTTTGTGAGTCTTATGAAATATTCACTACCGGTTTCCATTATGTAATTTATATACATTACGTGAATTTATTTTTTTATGAACCAATTAAAATTTTGGGGATTTATAAATCTATCTTGGGTTAAATCAATCATGGGGTTTTGATATAGAGATTACTGAAGCATTTAAGGATTTATGTTACAATCTTAGTCTTTATTGGGATTGTTCATGATTATATATACAATGATAAAATTTTATGATCAATATATATTTAATACCATTAATTTTCCAAAAATATTTATATTAATTTATTTTACAAGTTTTTTAATAAATTTTCTCCCATTAATAACTATGTATACTGGAAGAATATTTACATGCAAAAACAACCTAATTTCCCTCTTTGTCCAAAAAATAAATTTTCTTCCAAATCAATGTTTTATTAAAATGTTTTCAAGAATATTAATAATATCCTTATTATTTTATTCCTATTTTAATAAATTATTATATTTTTATATAATTATTTAAAATTATTATTCTTATAATTTTCTAAATGAGGTACTAGTGAATTTTTATCCTAATTGTGAGAAGAATAATTATTTTAAAATTGGTATTTTCCTCAAGAAACATTTTAAATATTGTTTTGATTGAAATTTTCATCTATGATAGTATTCATTTATATAACTTGTGATTTAATGGACAGATGATCCAATCATACTATAATTATTCTTTATTTAATATTTTTATGAACCTGATGATGTTATATTTATGAAATCCATTTATCTTCCACTAGTTATACTATATTTAAATATAGAAATATTTATGTAACCCATTTATTTTCCATGTGTTAAGATATATGATGAATGTTTTATGATCATAGAGAACATGCATGTACTACTCTCTTTATGTTATGGGTGGAAAAATAATTATATATCCTTCAAATGTTTTATTCATATTAGGATATCTCTTGATATAAAAATTTCTTGAATTGGGAGTGAACCCAGTTTAGTAAGGGAATATATTTAATATGATAGTATTGTTAAAGAACCTTGACTATGGATAATATAGAATTGGGTGTGAACACAATCAATATGGATGTCTTGGTAGGGACCCATATCTATAGAAATTTTTTTCTATGATTTGGTTTGTGAAACAATGTTAGTCTATATTCCGATGTTATTCTCGCATAGCAGAAGTTATATTATTTAATTTTGATTTATTCCCTAAGAACAAAAATATATATGACATAACACATGATTATGATCTAGGATATGATGGGTATGATTTTAAAATTTTATGATCAGGTTCTCATAACATTATCTTCATGTTATTCTTAATTTATTTTTGATTTCCCCCTAGTTTACCCTTACTAGGCATTTTAAGCATGACATTTCTTATGATTGCTTTATCTAGGTTATGAAGAATGGTTTTATGTATGATATTCCTATGATGGGTTCTAATTATGAATAAATTTCGAGGAGATGATATATATCACTTTTGAACAAATTGTTTATGTGTCTATGTCTCCAAACACACTAAAAATTTATTATGGTGGCATGGATCATATTTTTATATGTTGAATATTCAATTGATATGATGTAAGATTTATATGTGAATTGTTTTGAGTTTCTATAATAGAATTTAAGAGGTATTTTATAAAAACTACACATACCTGAGTGGAAATGGGAAAACATATCAAAATATTTCATATGGGACTCCCCAAGATAACTAAATCAAGTAACACTATCTAGGTTGTAGTCCTTCACATAAAAAAATTCATCAAAATTTTTAGTTATTTTAAAGTATTTATATTTTTATAAGATCATGAGGATATATGAAAAAGAAGTATTAGTTTTTCATTGTATGCCAATATTAATTATATTTGATCATATTTCAAGGATTACCTAAATGTTTCACAAAATAATTTAGCATGGTTGAAATCAGAAGTTAAGAACATTAACTACATGTCATCCTCAAATAGATGGTCATTATGATTGTAAAAATCATACAAGAGATGATATTATGAGTTCTTGTTATTTATGTTTTGAAGGAATTTGGGATCAAGAACTTCCTCTAGTTTAATTTCCACATAATAATAAATCTCTCTCAAACATTTAGATGGTCTATTATGAATTCCTATATATAAAGTTTTCAAAAACTCCAACTTATTGTGACTATGTTGGGGAAATAAAACAATTTGGAACAGATGAATATAAGGAAATACCATAGAGGGTTAGATCCATTTATAAATTGATCTGTGCATCCCATAGACAAAAATAAGAGTAATTTTGTCAACCGTTAGTATGATATTGAGTATGATGTGAGGTATAAGGTATTTATCATATCAAGATGGTAGCTTATTGGTTTTTCCTTATTCCAAAAAATACTATGTTTTTGATGTGTTCCTTGTATATATTTTGATACGGTACATACATGACCATTCACATTTACAAAAATTTGAGGTCATACAACTAAAACATTGTATTTTATTATGGAGTACTATTAGAATAATTCATTAATTGTAGATATAATGTGCTATGTAATGGGAACCCTATCTAGGTTATTATTCTCTATAGGAATCATAAATTTGAGGAAGGAATGTGGGATCCCAAGGATGTGATGAGGAATATGTATCCTTTGTTATCTCTGTTATAGTGACAATAGACTCACAGGATATGCTCCCGATGAAGCTTGGCAATGGAACCCTAGCCCACACCTGACGAAGCTTCCCCCCCCCCACTTCCTGGCGGTGGGAAGGTGGTGGATGACCTGATCTTGACTCCTCTGAAGCCATGAACTCCATTTGTTCCCTTCTCCAATCCTAATTTCCTCCTAGAGTTCCATGTGATTGCGTTAAGCCTGAAGGTCCCTGATCGTCATCTCGGTAACCCTCAGCTTCCGCTCTTAGTGTCGGAGTTCTATGAAGCGACAAGTCATTTTGGCCTAAATCTGGTGGCTCGATTCATCTCTCGAAGACCATTGGTTTATGAGTTTGATAGGTTTGTGTTTGGAAAATGGGATCTGAATGATCGCACGATCGTTGGAATTCTATATAGTCGACACTTCATGATTCGATTCGCCTCGGAGGAGGACTTAATATGTGCATGGTATAGTGCACCCAGGCATTGGAATGGTTGTAGGTTCTTCCTCATTCGGTGGACGTTTGATTTCTGTATGAACCGCGATCCAACCTCCGTTCCTATTTGGTTAAGTATACCTCATCTGCCTTTAACTTTTCAAAATCCAGCGGTTATATATATTCTTGGGAACCTGGTAGGGCGTTTCCTGTGTTTTGATGATCGTACTTCCTCTGTGAGTCATCCCATCAACCCCTGGCTATGTGTTGAGGTGGATGTATCCAAACCTTTAGTGGAATGGGTCTGGATTTTGGGGGGTGAGGAATTTAGGTGGAAGCAGGTTGTGGTCTATGAAACATGGAATGATTGATGCTCAGCCTACATCAGCTTAGTGCACTTATATTATAGGTGTCGGAGTGGAGCCATGATCAAGAGGTCTTCAGCTCTGGGGAAGAACACTGGAAAATATTCTGATAGGGGGAGGATACCCTCTGTGGAAGATGGACTTGGCAATGCACCTGACCTGGGGCCCCGGGGTGCTTCAGTTCTGGATAATCCGTTAGGGGTTCCATCTAATCCCTTGCTTTGTCAAGTGATAAACAAACATAGATAGGATTTGAGTCGGGGGGTGGTGTTTTGGGCTCTGCTTTTCAAAATTATTCTGTTACAGGTGGTTTGGCTTCATGTGGACCTATAGTTGTGGGGAAGAGTCAGTAGGAGCCAGGGGATCCTCTTGGCTGCATCTGAAAGGTAAGTGTTCTGCTTGGGGGTAAATTTTCTATGGCCAGTGAGGGGAAAGGGTGAAGTAGTGGCGGTATGGGTGAAGAGAATCAGGGACAGACTTATAAGGATGGTGATCCGACTAAGAAGCAGGGGCCTACTTTGGGTTTAACTGTGGACAGAAGCTGCATGTTGTAGTTGATAAATTTGATTTTAGTCCTGTTGTAGAGGTTCCAAATGGACAAAATAATAAGGATGGTGGTGTGCTAGTCATAGTATCAACGAGAAATCGTTTCTAAAGGTTGGAGAATGAGGGAACATAAGATATTTTTCTGATAGATTCTCCGGAAAATGATGCAGCGGTTGATGCTTTGGGAAATGGGTCATGTGTAGGCCAAGAGAGGGATAAACACCTGAAGATGAAGTCTGTGATTGAGGCTCTTCAAGGAGTTGAACAAGAGAATTTGAAGGAGGTTTCCCAACTGGATGAAGGTGGCAGTGTGCAGCTAGGGACTCTGGACGGCCATGAAGTAGTAGAGCAGCCAAAGTGTCTGGCATTGATTGATCTAAATTGTCAATCTGGGGAAGGGCAAGGAAAGGAATATGGACTCCATGATGTTTATATTTCTGGAATGTTGGGGGATTACTCGGATAGTGGCAAGGAAAATAATGGAGGTGTGTCTAGGCCTTTGTATAGTGAGACTGTTCAAGATGGGGGGTTGAAGATGATCGAAAAACAGGAAAGTACAAATACTCAAGCATGAAGAATGCTAAAAAAGGACTATTCCAAATTACCAAAATTGATGAACACCAGGTCATCAATTGGGCACACGGAGTTACCATCCTTGGAACGATTGAATCTGCGAAGGAAGTATGTGAAGGTTCTCAAACATTATGAGAGTTCGGAATGGGAATCAGCTACAGCAGAGGAGGCTTTGTATCAGGGAGGTGATGAGGGTTATGGTTTCTTTGATATGTAATTTTCTCTTCTCGCTTATGGTACATGTTCACTACAATTTTCTCTTTATTGAATAAATTGTTAGGGGGTCATCCTCTGACGGCGTTTTTGGTATAGTGACAATAGTTTTAGGGAAAAATTATCATAATGGGTAGAATATGACACCCTCTGATTTTTGAATATATATTTTATGTCTGAAACCTTATGAATCCCTAAAATGATGTGAAATTTTGTTATATACTATATAATTAAGCACATTATATGATATTTAAATGAATAATAATTTTTGAAAATAATTTCTTATAAACATTCGAAATATGATTGATCCTAAAGAAATGTTATGGAATATTTTTTTGGAGAATTGTTTTTATAATATATATTTTATTGGAAAATTAATTCAAATTTTTATTTTTATTATGATTTTTTTGAAAAAATTATAAAATAAATTTATTTGTTAAAAATCAATTATTAATGAAAATAAAATCATTTTAAATGAAAAATGGATGTTTTTATGAAAAATGTTTTTATTTGTGAAATGTTTTTTTATCTTAATAAATTAAATTAACTAATATTGATATATTATTTTAATAAAATGTATTGAAAATATATTTAATAATAAAATTATCATTTATTAAATATATTTTACTATGAATGAAATAAGATTTTATTTAGTGTTATGATTAAAAATTCATTATTCTAAGAACATTTTTTTCTTTATTTTACTCAGTTATTTTAAAAGGAATTTGTGTAACTTATAATAATTGAATTTGTAAAAAAGGTTTAATTTTTTCAAATTCTTATTTATAAATTTGGTTTTTTTTCAATTTCAATTTTGGTCATAATGAATAGCATTCAAGGTAAAATTCATTTAAACTTTAAAGGTGAAAGGGTTAACGAGGGGTTAAACTAAAGAGAAAAGTGTTAAAACAATAATAAAATTGTATAAATTCTTTTATTAATTTTATATCTAGAAACTACTATTTTATATTTCGATTTTAGATACATTGTTGACATAATCCCTTGAATTTTAATTTTTTATAAATTAATATTTTTATTATTTAGAAGTTTAATACTCCCCTAAATTATAAATAGGCACAAAATATCCTCTCTTATTCCTAGTTACATAAGACAATAATTATGATAAAACTATTCCTCAATCTCTTATCAATGTCACTATACATTTTCTATGCTTTCTGGTTTTCTTAAAAGATATTCCCAAGGGTCTTTACGATGAAATCCAACCGAAATCTCCTAAAAATGGGTAATTACTTTAAATGAATAATTTTAATGTTATTTATTATACTAACTCATAAAAATAATCTATATAAATATTAAAATTTTAAAATATTGATCATTACTATATTTTGATATTTTATGTTATTTGTATAACTATCATCTACCTCCTTTTAATCTAATGGAAACTGAAAACGTCCTTTACGTGTACGCAGAGTCTACAAACTTAATGATGCAATGTGATTTATTTTTAATTTCCACCATACATGATAAGAAATATGGGTGATTTTAATGAATTTAAATTATATTATTATTATTTTATAAGTGTATATTATTATTTATGTTTTTATTCCTTTTATCTCATTTCAAAATAAAAACATTTGCCATACATACGTACAGAGTACCATATCCATGATGTGAGAAAATAATTTTTATTACCCACCTTATAAGAAAGGTTTTAAAAGTGTTTTTATTGAATAAATAGGATATTAATTTTATTATTATGATATTTAATAGGGTGAAAATATTACTAAGGTAAAAAGGCTTGAACCTTTAAACCAAAACATGCAAGGAAAACTGAATAGTTAACACTATGAATGATCATTTTAATGAAAAATTGGTAATTTATGATTATTTTGAAATTATAAGGGGATGATAAATTTTATTATATGTACTAATATGATTATTTTAATATTTAATAGTAATGATAAATTAAATTTATAAGATATTAATATTGTGTATTAAAAAATGTAGGACTTAAGGAAAGAGGTTATGTTTCAATGTCATTTTAAATCCGGAATCATTTTTCTTAAATGTCATTTAGGTAAATACGATGAATGTTTTTCCTAAAACATAATATATATTATTCTCCTATGGTTATTTTTGTGAATCTCATTTTTTTCCTTTTATTCTATCCACTTTGGTACTTAAAATGATTTGGAAAGTTATTTTTTTAGAAAATATAATCTTATATATTCTTTGGTTGAAACACAATTTCATCTATATCTATGTTCATCAAAATATATTCAATAATATTATTTTCTAGGATTAAATTATTGTTTAATTTAATTTTAAAAAATAATTAAATTTATTTTTAATTATTAAAAATAATTTTCATAATGTTTTCTAAAGAATATTTTCTTTTCTTTTTACAAAAAAATATAAAAGAAATATTTTTTAAGTTTTCCACAACATTTTATTTTTCAACCATCATGAATATTTTTTTACATTGATGATTCCTTTATGAGTTTCCATTTTTTTCTTGAATGAGCATTTATTTTCAATAATATGGGAATTTTTATATAAAATTTTATTAAATGAAAATTATATTTTCCCAATTTTTCAATGAATAGTTTGAATGTTCTTTAAAATGTATCTTTTTTTTTGTTGAAATCATTTTATGTTTTTGAAAATTCCGTATAAATATATTTTAATTATGTCATCTACATCCTTTCTCTAGATCGAAGATATCTATCTGATGGGAATATATTTTTTGAACTCAATTATTTTTAATGGGTTATGCTATGATGGAATGATCATTGTTTCTATGATCTTATAGCACACATATGTATGATTTTATATATATTATGGGTGGGTATGATATAATATCTCACAAAAATTAATTAGTTAATGATTTATATATCATGAGATAAAATGATGGGGGATTTTGTGTGAACCTAATCAAGTATTGATAAAAATGGGATAGGTTATAAATTATGGGTCTTGATAGTTAACTAACCATGAATGTAACTACACCATAAATAATATTAATCCTATTATGGTGTTTTTGACATTGATTCTTTGGATGAAATATCTTATCGGTTAGTGGTTTTTAATATTAATGGATTATAACAGTAAGAAATATGTATTATCCCAATAGTAAATGATTTTTTATTCCTAAATTTAGATGGAGTTATTATAGTAATTTGAATTTTATATATTCTTGACACTGGTAATACATATTTTTTGGATGATTCCTTGATCATGATGCCATTTAATGGTGTTATACATGAGTTTGGAGACTCATAGATTATGATGAAAAAATTGGATACAATCTAACTTAACATGGTATTAGTTAATGGAAAATGTTTTCTTTACATTCATACAATGTATTCATCTTTAGTGAAATAGGTGAAGGATCCCCAGTTGTGGGATTCCATGATAATTGTTCTACATGATTGAGTTGTCTGTAGTGATAGTCCAAATGGATGATCGGAGGTTATTCAATATCATGTTATATTTTAGGTGAAGCATTTAGTTATATCAGATATGCATGATATTGTTCCATATAATTTTTATAATTATTCCTTAGAGCTATATTGTATTGTGTTAATTTTGAATCATTCTCATATAGGATTCTTTTTTTGGTCTGGTTTTAAGTATTTAGTTTTAGAGTTGGCCTCTTGGTATTTTATATTCGAAAAGGTGATTGTTGGGGACCTTTTTTCTAGTGGATTTCTTTATTCAATTTATATTCATATTGTATATTTTAGGGCACATATATAGAATTCATCACTAATTTAACCATATCTCTCTATGTTTATTATAATATATGGGTTCTCATGAACCAAAAGATGATGTAAGATCACTTCCAATTAATTAAGGAGTAAGTATCAGTAATGCTTTTTCTATGAAATATATGGAGTAGTGAACGTGGCTTCCTGCAATTCCTTTCATGATCATCTATGATAGTAATCAAAGATTTACCTTTAGGATATAGAGAGGCCTCTAACAAGCTTTTTGATCCATTTTATTCTTTAACACTGCTCTTCATCCACATACATACTTTCAAATAGAGAAGACTATCTATAAATTAGATTAATTATTGTGCATGCGCATTTTGGATTTTGGGGGTTTATGGGTGTATCAAGATCCTAAGTAGGAGTTTAAAAAAAAGATCTACCACTATAATATTGGTTTGGAACCATTTTTATCATTATATGTATGTCCATTCTAGTCTATGTTTTTCTGGATAGAGGTTAGATGGTTAGATTTTATTCGACCAGAATTTGTGTAAGGAATAATAGAGAATGCACATGTAATATTTTATATAATTATTTTGTAATAACATCTTTAGAAGTCATATATAGATTATAAGATGAGACCAATGGATTTTGACGTCCTGAGTCATGTATTCATGATGTTTTCTCAATGTTATGGCATGTAAAGGTTTTGTCATGGGAGAATACTTCTCCCTAATTCACTGATCCATTCAAGGAGTTATCTTATGTTATATATGTGTTGTAATGATTAGAAGTACACCTATTGAGGATTGAGATACCTGAAATTTTCCATATATCATATCTTCTCTAGTTTCTTCATGGGGATTCACTTATCTTTGATTTTGGTTGATTTCGTTGTTAAAAATAGTGAAACATTTGAGGAATTGCATGATTAGATTTTATACCTTCTGGATAATGTGTTTTCCATGTGTAATTCTTCTTTGGTTCGTGTATTATAGGAGAAAAATTGCATGATGGAGAGAAATTGGGAGTAGGATACCCAAATGCACACTTTCTAACATGAGTTGTTTCTATGTTTTTTTCTTTTTTGTGATGTTGTGTTAACCTTATACTATTTTATGAGTTTTTTTCTCTTCCTATGTTTGATTAATGTTTACAGCTTTACCATTGAGTTGGATTTTTATTAAGAGTGTGTCTTCAGGATGTTTATTAATATTTATGGTTATGACCTTTTTTATATATTGGTTAGCAGTGTTACTTTTATTATAAGATCCTTGAGACTTATCTTCCATGGTGTCTGTTCATAACATTTTATTTTATTATGGGTTTTCATTTAAATTATTAATGGAAATGTTTTTTGATAGGAATTTGATGCCTGTTCATAGATTAATAAAAACCTTAATTTGTGTCTTACATAGGTTTTGAGTAATTTATAGGGTGTGTTAATTCATTTTTCTCTTAAATCACTATATTTTTTCTAATGGTCACTTGGTTGTTCATGTGGTTGGACATTTTTTCTATGGTCATTCCTTCTATTTATGGATTCAGTTGATTTTTAATATTGTTGATACATCGTTATGTATGAGGTTAAATGGTTGTTCATGTATTTCATTGTTGTTCACATAGTATATCTTTCCATACAATAGTTGATCACATAATGTACTATCGATTTGTTCATTTGGTCACATAATGCTTCATGAGGTCTATATATGGCCATGAAACAAATATTCATCATCATTAATCCAATATTTACCTTGGTTATATATTAAATCCATGAAATATGTTTTATTAACATCATTTATGGTTGTTCATGCGGTCAATTAATTTGTACGCTTCTCATAGTCGACCATCACAGTCAGTGACCTCTATAAACATAATAAAGGTAGTTTCTCCCAAAATATATAGAATGATGTAAAACCCTTTACAGATAATAAATATGAAAATAATGGAAAACATAGTTGTATTTAAATACTAAACAATTTAATATATTTAAATCATTCAATTTCAAGTTAGTATGGGATATAAATGTGTTTTTTATGGAGATTAAATGGAATTCAAATTTATGTGATTTAAATTAGTAATGTCTATATGAGTTTCCAAGAGATATCGAATTTTTTTAAGAAAGGGTATTTCATTCCCCTCATTCATTCTTCAGGTATTATATTTAGATTTGTCAATAAATATCTTCCTCCCCTGTGGTTTTGTATCCCTTTTACGCTTGTTTGAGCCTATTTATTTGAGTTCCAGAATGTTATTCACCTCATACTTTTGTTTATTTTTTAAGTAAATCATGAATCTTCTCGAGAGGTAGGGGATCTGATTATTCAGGTTTCTTTTGTGCAAGGTGTTTTTGAATAATTATTTATCATTATTTTTATAATAGGATTGGATTCACTATATTTAGATAATAATATTTAATATCACAAATAATTATTTAATTATTTTTATAATTTTAAGAAGAAGATTATGATGATGTTAATTACTGCAGAATATTCATAATATATCATTTTTTTAAAATTCATTGATTGTAGTAGATGATATATATCATTCTATAAATGATAAATGTTCATTCAAAATTTTGGGATTATCGATGAAAGATGAAAAGGCTAATTTAATTCTATTTAAATACTTTTGATATTACAAAAATTTTATACATTTAATTGATATTATATCCATGTTATAAAAATAAGAACATTAAATAATAAAATATATAAAATTATTTTACAATTATTCTTGATCTAAGAAATAATGTGTAGAAGATTATAGTTAAAATTACTTGATTATCGAAATTATAAAAAATAATATTATCAAATGTGATTTTTTTTACTTCATGAAATTTAAAATAAGGGATAAATTTCTATGATCATATCTAATTTATTATTTTCTCGTATTGTATCTTTAGATTTACTATATTGTGTTTATTGTTTTAGGATGTGTTGAGTTATTTTTTTATGTATAAAAATTAAAATTCACGATGTAGGTAGTTAATGTAAATATAGTAAATTCAATTAAAAATATAAGATCCATGATAATTAATTACTATTGTTTATATAATTTTACCAATGTATAAATAATTATTAGTGTTATTTTATGTTTATTTCTTGTTTTTATTAACACATTATTATATTTTAATGGATTCGATAAACCAATTCATAATAAATTGGTCAATTCATGATTTCAGTTCAAATGGTTGTTTTCTCAATATAGAATTTTTTGAGCTACTAGATCAGATGTTTATTTATTGGTAGATGACAACCTTAAATAATTTTTCCTTAATTTTCATTGATTTGTGTAGAGAGAATACATAATATTTTTGTATATTATCAAGGATTATTAGACCCTTTTATGACATGGTGTGTTTTTTTTATTTGTAAATCTTGATATGGTAAGGAACATTTGAAGATCAATGGGATTCATACCTGGGCTATAGTGATGGTTGATACTTGTGTTGGTTGGGAGGATTATAGTATGGTTAAATGTGTGGTAATGACATGAGGGTGGATAGAAAAATTTTAGATATGGATTTCTCATAAATAAATTTATATTCCTCCTTGATACTTTTAGTCGGTATTTGGATGAATGTTATATGTTTGTTTTCCAAATTCTTGATGAAATTTGACTCTATATATGGACTGTTAATTATAGTTATGGTTGATTAGGATGATGTGCTAGGGTAATTAATAAGTATGTAAATTTAAATGGATTGATAAATGGATGTGTATGGTTCATGGTAATCACAACAGATTTTGATACACATGGAAATATATGAATGGGAATTTTTTGGTGTTGTTGGAATTTTATTATAAGATTAATGAATTAATATATGAAATAAATATTATAATAATTTATTAATTGATGATTAATTAATTAATGAAGAACATTAATTCTTATATTCTTATAATGATATTGTTATTAATGATAGATAACAACATTCCTATGAGACGATTATGGTAGACGAGTCTATGGATATGTAATTTTCCTTAGCATGGTTGTGTGGGATATATTCTATATTTCCAGATTTCATATGTTTTAACACCCACATAGATAGTGAAACCAACATGAAAAAATTTTGGAATTATTTTTCCAGTATCCAGGATGGTACGAGAACATATTACTGACTTCTATATCTCCCATGACCTCCCTTTGGTTTTAGTTATGCATAGACATATCATGGGCCATAATTGATTACATTATTTAGTTTCTTACAACACAAGATGGTGTGGATATCTACTTTCAATACATTTAGGGGTGGGATGTTATGAATTGTGGTATAGAAAATACTTATATCTAGTCATGGTGGCTATTTTGTCCCAGGAGTTTACAATTACATGCTATGATGAATTGATTTATAATAAATTTTCATAGCATATAGTGGCTAATAGAGAACTACATAATTACAATGGGGATGATTACATGCGGTGAAGAATGGAATGATGAGATGAATATATATAATAATTCTAATAATATATTTTCATCCTAGAGTATGATTAAGGAAGGAAAGGAAGAGTCTTGACTCAATTTAGGGATGACTTGACTTATGTATGGGATGAACACATGTTGTATGAAATAGGGGATTGAGAGTGTAAGGAAGTGGTAAAGTGGATTTAGGGTAACATTATATATATATATATATATATCTTATTTTAATTAACAATGGTTTACTTCTGTTTGTTACTTTTATAGTGATCCATAGTGAAGGTGATAAATTAACATTACTTATTTATTTAATGAGTTAGTTTTAATTTATTTGTTCAATAGGCTTTATTATGAATATTTTATGTTATTCAAAAGTGGTTTTAGAAAGGATACAACTACGTAAAAATGTTATGTTCACCTTATATATATACACTAGTTTTCATGACCCCATGAGTTGGTTGGTGATTTAGTTTGGTTTTATTAGTAAATGGTAGTTGTTTTAGAGCAATTAGAGATTCATGGTCACTGATGAGGATTTACTTTTTTAACTTTCACTTGTATTTTCAGTTTTATCAATTTATATATGAAAATAATGTATTGGGATTGATTCTATATTTAATTATTCTATTTTTTTGTGGTTTCACATCTTATCTCTTACTTTTTATATCTATATTAGGATACATTCCACCCATTGTTGTGATTAATATTCCCTTTTATAAAGTCAACAACCTGTTGCCTATTGGAGGTGGGATTCAATGAAGATTATCTCTTTTTCTACCTTATAGACTATATAAGGGTTCCATTGGGGAGTGGGTAATGAATTTTTTATATGATTCTAGTCATTAAATTAAATGAACATCATTTACTATTTTCTTATAATACATATAGTTATTTAATCAATATTATAATTAAATTTTATTATTGATATGTATTTGTTTTGTTCTATATTAGATATACAATAACATGAGGGAAAAATGCTAATTTTATAGAGGCATAAAACAAAAAAAATAGAACCCAATATATATATTTAGTAATTCAGTGGGATGCATGTATATTTTTTGTATTTATAACACATTAAAATGCCAATGTTCTTTTTCTTCCCATAGTGTGTTTTGTACACAATGATGTATACCATTGCCCTCAGATTTATGAAAGGTACAAACCACCATGATTTTGAGTGTGATCTGCTACCATGATATGATTCATACATGGTTTGAGTATTTTTTTCAAAGGTAATTAATTATTCATGTCATATCACTACCTAACATGAGGATTCTTCAAGATGGGCTTTATTCCCATGAAAACTAAACTATATGGTGGTGCATACCAGAGTGAAAACAATCATGTGCATCAATACTGGTGGGTTGATCCACCCCTTCCCAGTATAGTTATAGAGGATGAGGGAAACATCAAACAACACATATTATGGTATTAGATATTCTTGTACATAAGTTTTTGAAGTGATCCCATCAGTTTTATATTAGGGTCTAATTACCCTATTGCATAGTGCGATATGCTGGTAAACATTAGTCAAACATGGGGTGAGGGGGAATTTCGGATGTGATAAAAATTTCTAGTCTTATTTACCATTATTCAAGGCATTTTCTTGGGGGGTTGGAATCCTTAGAATAACAAACCATGTGGGTGGGATCCAAGAGTAAATAAAATCAAGTGCAACAATTCTGGTTCAAAGATTCACCCTTTACAGATCGAATATTGATGTTCTGAAGGTGTTTGGTTAATGTTTATACTATTACGTTTTCAATGTAATTATTGTAATGATGAGAAGTGGTGGAAGATAGATAGGAAATACAATAAATTTATGAAGAAGCGATGTTACCCATAGATTAGAAAACGAAAAGTATGAAGAGTTGGAAAACCATGAATGCCTAACTAGATAGATTCCAATGGTAAACCCCTAACAGTAAATGATTTAAATAAGTGGTCTATGCTTCTAATAAATATTTTGTATGTAAAGAAGTATTTTATACAACAGGATGAATGGAATAAGTATTTGTTGTTGAACATATGGTTGGAAATACTATTTGACTATGGAGAACAAAAATAAATATAATTCATGGAATAATGGGGATATTAATGAAAGTAGAATCCCAATTGAAGAGTTTAAATATTATTCGCTACTACAATCATTGAATATTAGTGTTAGTACACTTATATATAATTTTTTATGAAAATAAATGTGGCCCAATGTTGATTGAAGAAGAGTCCCATCTGATCTGGAAGAGGAATTTGAGTAAGTACTATACATTGAGTATTCATATTCTATAGTCATTGGGAATCAATTTGAGTTAATGAGTATGGTTTCTAAATTAATAATGGTATTCTGAGGTGTTTTTGAGTGGCTAAAATTGGCTGGAATCAATGTATATGGGGCTCAGTAAAAACTAGATAAAAATATATGAAATGGGTGAATTCCATTGTAAGGAAATTTCTGTATATCCAATTCTGTGTAGTTGAAGTCCCCACATATAAAAATTGTCATTATGCAAAAATCCACATATGAGAATGTAGTGACAATGTTGAATGGACCACATAAAAAAATTCATAGATTAATACTTTTTTGTATATGAACTCAAAAACTGAATAAGCATTAGCATTGTTGTGAAGACGAATGAATCAACGTATCCAAATTCATTACATAGGAATATCAATGTTTTATAAAAACATCACATAGACTATGTTTAAAATATATCCAAAAACTATTCAACCAATGCAAATGATGTCACACATATGTGAATTAAAATAGGGGAACCAAGTATTTGAATTTTGATACATGGAGCACCATGTGAGTCAATTCCTTATATAGATTAATTATAATAACCCAGAATGACAAAGGGTAAAATGAACAAATGATTTGAATCATGTCAACAAGGTGGACCTTCTTCTTTGGGAACCTATATGATTAGATCTCCACAGGTAAGTGTGTTTGTCTTTGAGTATTTATCAAGATAGGCGACCTTCTGGGATGTTTCTCAATATGTGTGTGAGTGAGAACAAATCACACCTTAGAAGACATGTGTTGGAATTTGGGGAATTCAATAGGTAATATTACTTCTCTGGGAACGTGGGTGGGCCCAAGGGTGGGGACCACATGTCTGTGGGGAACTGGTGGTACCTGGTGGGCCCGAACCTGACGACCAAGTCTAGGCAGGGTGTATGTGCTATCACTGGGACCCAGCTGTAAGATTTAGTATTAGAGGTGGTACCCAGCCTTAAGTGTAGTGCACTACCTGGGTTGAATGTAGGGTCCACAATGAGGATGTTTTCCCTATGGGGTGAATGTAACACCCGATAATGATAAAGGGTTAAATAACCAAATGATATGACTCATGTCAACAACGTGGATCATCCTTTTTCGAAGCACATCTGATTAGAACTATTCAGTTAAGCGTTCTTGGCTTAGAGTAGTGTCTGGATGGTTAACCTTCTGGGATGTTTCTGAAGGTGTGTGTGAGTGAGTACCAAGCCCACTAGAAAGGGATTGTTTTGGAATTTGGGGACGGTTATTAATTATACAACCCACCCAAGCTTGTGGTTGGGCCCAACGATGGGAACGACATGTCTACGGGGCAATTGGTGGTACCTGGCGGGCGAAGACCTGACAACCATGTTAAGGAGGGGTATTTGTGATATCATAAAGACCTAGTTGTTACAATAATTGTTGTAAGAAATATAGAAATTCACATATAGAAATTTACCTAATGTTTTGGGTGAAAATTATTGACTTATAGAATTAAATAATTTGTAGAATGAATCAGTTAGGATGATTATAGAGAAATTCATTCATGGTTTAAAACAAGTATGTTCTGTTCTTGGAGGTGGGGTGAATGTAAAACCCCAGAATGAAAAAGGGTTAAATTACTAAATGATATGATTCATGTCAACAAGGCACACCACTCTTTTTGAAATCCCATCTAATTAAAACACCAAAGTTAAATGTGCTTGGCTTGGAGTTGTGATCAGGATGGGTGACTTTTGGAATATTCAAAAGGTTTGTGTGAGTGAAGAATAAGTACACTAGAAAGGACATGTGTTGGCCTATGGGGATGGTTGTTAGTCAAATGACCCATCTAGGCATGTGTGTGTGCCCCAGGGTGGGGACCATGTGTCCACCGGGAAACTGGTGGTAACTGGCAGGGCCAGGACCTGAAAGCCATGTTAAGGCAGAGTGTCTGTACTATCATAGAGACCCAGTTGTTACGATAGTCTGGGTATGGAAAATATAAATTCACTTATATGAATTTACCTTCTATCCTATGTGAAAATTATTTACATCTAGATTTAAATGATTTTAAGAATGAATCATTTGGGGTGACTCTAGTGCTATTCATTTAAGGATTAAAACATCAAAAATGCCTATATTTGTGAGTGGTCCAAGAAATAGAAGAAAATAGGTCCAATATTCATCCTTGGTAATTGTATAATTGAGGTGGGATGAGAAGGGGAGTTTATAGAATTAGTTAATTTGAAATAAATAAAATTTAGTTACTATATAATTTTTGAATTAGAGTTCTGTATATCCTGATCCTTATTGAAGACATAATATGAACAAGTTTTGATGAAGATCAAATTAGGAAATAAACTACCTTTTTTCATTAAGACAAAATTAAATCAGGGTTTTTGAAAAATTTATATGAAGGATCTTCAGATCATTCAAATTAATCAAGAGTAAATTCATGGACAAAGATGGAAGACACATAAAACCACAAGATTTTATTCATAAATTCCTACATTAGTTTGATATGTGGGTGTTTAAGAATTCAAATGTCATTGGAATTGAATTTTTTGGAATTTATATAAGACATGATTAATGAGAATAAACATTGAGTGTTACCTTTAGTTTTGAATATATCCACACAACATCATTTTTCTATATATTTTATGAAGATTTTTAAATTTTATAGGGATATTTAAGTTGATATATTTTGAGAAACAGGAAGCCAAGACTATTATAATGAACCAGAAATTATAAATTATATTTTTTTCAGAGAAAATGATAGTTAAACTATATTATATATTAATATACACATATATCACATAGATAAACTAGTAACACATAATTTTGTTAATGGGGATCAATATATTTGTCAAAAAATAAACCCATGAAAAAAATATATTAAAATGTGAACAAATAGAAAATTTAAAAAAATGAATGGGAAATTATTTATCCTTACTATCAAGAACCTACCTAGATAATCCACCTAAATTCTACCCAAATCAATCCAAAAATTTCCCAAAGCCTGCTCTCAAACCCCATGGGTCAATGAGAACCTCCTAGGAATCACGAACCGTAAGGAGGGAAAATTTTCACCATAATAATAAATGAAAAAAATGAAAATTGAAGAAGTAAACCAAAAAAATTGGTATTATAATATAGTAATCAAGAGTAAAACTCTATCATGATTTCAAATATTTATACTATAAATATCATGTTAATGAAAATTTAATAGAATGATCTCCTCACAATAGGAGGGACACACACCCCACCTATCATAGCCAACTCCCATGGTCCCTCTTTCAAAAACACCCACCTCCTTCATTATGTTATTTTCCCTTTCCTAAAATTGGTATAATAAAGTCTAAAAGAAATTAAAGATAAAATAAGGTTGTGATAAATAGATCCATGAATGATTTTATTAAATATGTAATATAAAATTCCATATCAAATTAACCAATTATGCATAATTTTTAAAAAACAATGCTTGGGAGATCTTGTCACAAGTCATTTTGGAGAATGTTTTACCAAACATTTCAATGAATAATATAAAAAAGTTTTTTAAAAAAATTGAATTTCAATTAAATTCAATATATATAAACAACTCCATCAAAATATGTTGAATTAAATATTTCTAACAAAACATATAAGATAAAAATATTATATAACTTTGGCATGTTAAAATATATCAATAGACATTAAATCAATTGTAGCACCATGGTTAAGAGAGCCAAGAATATTTTTATATATCTATTCTCACATCTCAAATGATTATAAATCTTGGTGTACACACAATACTCATCCTAGGCCTTGGGGTAATGGGATAAAAAGTCCTAAGAACATACTCCCTACCCTAAAGTATTTTTTATTAGCATTATCATAGACAATTTAATTTCAATGTTGTTGAAATACATTCCCATCATTAGTTTTCCCCTCATAACTACCCAATATTTCATGTTCTTCATGGTAATTAAAATATTTACGGGGATACCATTCAATTAAATCAATATGAATCAATTCAAATAATAAATTTTTTCATCCCCATGTTCAAGTTTCAAATAGATGCCTTTAATTTTAAAAATTAAAATGCAATGGTTTTTATCAAAAAAAATTCCTTTCAAATCAATCCACCTCATTTAAAATTAAAAAAAACATGCCTGTCTATTTCACCAGAATAATGCTTTAATCATTCATTTAAAATGGGTAATATTTTATAGAATTTGAAATTTATATCAAATTCCACTTTCCAAGGAGTTTCTCTCACACACACCATGTAATATTAACATTATTTATTAGACACAAATCTATCCTTGAAAAAACAATTATGAATTATCTTCAGATTAATAAATAATAATGGGTTTCATGATATAATAATTAAATTATTAAATCACCTACCTTAATTAAAATATTTCAAAACACGAATGAGGGATCTACAAAACAATAGAAGTTCCACACTCTATATTTAATGTAAATGAAAAAATAACCCTCCTGTCAATCACCTAGAATCTGGATGCACAAAAATCCAATCAAGAGGTTGGACGAAATTAAAGAAACCTATGATCTTCTATTTATAATATAACCTTAAGCATTTTATTTCACAAAAAATAATAAACCCAATTTTTTTAAAAAAATTAATATAATATTTCCAAATGAATATTGAAATTATATGGTTAATAATAATTTAATATAGGATTTACAACACTTGTCATGTCAAAATAACACAATTATCCATATTTTCATAGTTTAAAATCTCTAAAATGTCATTTCATGTCATTCTGGGAGAATAAATACAAAAATTAGATTATTTGTTTTTTTAAATGTACACTATATAAGGGTAACATGTTTTTCCATTACACAGTTCATAGTTTCCACGTATGCATAAGGGGTTTTACACTTATATATATCTCTTACCTAGGCCTTCCAATGCATAACAATTGAGAACCCCAATGGCTTCCATTTGGAATTTAGAGTTACCCATGCCAAACATCATGTTACCCTAACACAAATATAGAAATGGTGATCTTCCCATACAAAACTAATATAATAAATCATCAACCCTTATACGAGGAATAGATTTTTCAGGATACCCATATGTAGTTGGTGACTTACCCATTCAAAATGCTTTGAAATTCAAGGTTACCTTTATGTGACACCTCTTGCATATGGGTAGAAGGTCCTTACCCTTATTAAGACCCCATACACTATGTAAGGGTGAAAATTAACTTAAAATTTTTGAAATTTCATTTTAGAAGACTCTATAAATAAAAAAAATATTTCTAGAGATATTTAAAAACAAATATAGTTAATAAATTCCCTCCTACACTTTTGAAACCAAAATAAAACATAATTAACCAAGGAAAATATTTGAATGAAATTATATTTATGTTATAATACCCCCATCCCTAAATTATTTATTCCCTTAGAAATCATGTGAAGAATAATCCATAAAAATGGATGAGGCCACAATTTTATCACAAGTTCTTCATTTTTGAAAGTCTCATGTGAGTCATAAAAATGTTTCTATAACTACTATACAAGGTTATAAATTACATATATGTAAAATTTATCTAAGATTCAATAATATGTATCTACTGCTTGATCATAGATAAATCAGGTTCCACATCAAAATCCTCCCAGCCCAAGATAACAGATTGTTTAGAGAGGTAATTTATGATCTATGAAATTGGAAGATATTTTGGATTGATGTAATATATGTTAAGAAATCAAATGTATAAGAATCCTTTCAAATCATCTCAAAAAAATAAGATGGCCCCACATATCTCATTAATACAATTATCTATTTTTCTAAGCCATAAGTGACATAACAGGGGTGATACTCTATAAAACTAGGTCACCAACCAAAATATAAAAAGTATCCATTAAATAAATATAGGGTTTTCAATGACTCAATGTCATCAACATTCCTTAACAAATCAATTGATCCTTTATCTTAATATCCTAGACCAAACTACATCCCACCAATAAAGCTTCACCACCCCCCAACCAATAAAGAAAATATTTACAAAGTCATCCATACAAGGAAACAATGGGTACTATATTGACGGATAACTAATAGATTTCATTCTAGGAAAACTCCACTAATCACTAATAGGCTATCCAAATATCATACAGATTTAATGATGAAGTATTTATTAATATACTAAATATATTTATTACTTATTCTATTTGAATATAAATCAAGGGAAGGTACATAGTGCTCATCTTTACCTAAGATCCCATCACCTTTTGGGGGCCCTGAAAATGATAATTGAATCAAGTTTCCTTATATAAAATTATAGTAAATAAAAATCTTGGCCCCACGATGAAATCATTGAAATATATATTTTTTAAAACATAAATTTTTTAATATCACAAATCAGAATAATGTGATCCAATTTAGTCAATCGTTCAACCACTAATGACATCAAATTATTCCCTTGATGGTACTTGTAAACTGATCCACATTTTGTGCTAATATCTTAATGCACATCCATATTGAAACATGATGTGGATGAAGAAAACATTAAGACTTTTGATGCTCAGCTTCTCTCTCCTGAAAAGTATATTAATGTGAAAAAATCACTAATATTATATTTCAAACCTCCCCACCAGAAATATCATCTCTTATAATAAATTATATTTTAAGTGATACAGTGCCCCATAAACTTATAATTAGGGATGTGACCCATAACTACCTTCCTCTAAGGTATAAGGATGAAAAACCATATCTCAAAGTATAGGATACCCTCCATAGATAGATTCCAATCCATGATGGTTTCCCCATAAATTAAATAATATATAATGTCTTAGAACATATTATCAAGATTCTGTTCGTAATGAATCATGTTGAGATGTGAGGATTCCCCCCCCCAATGGCCCGAAGGCCTTCTTTTTTATTTTTATTATAGATAATCCTCCTTTTAAGGGTTGACGGGGAACCCGTACATGACCCGTAGGCCCAAGGAACGAGGCCTGACATGACCAGTAATACATGACCCAAAGTAATAGAGGCATACCATGCCCAATACATGACTCGTAGGCCCAGCCCACTAGAGCTGCCCCTCCCCAGCTTCTGCATCATTTATTACCTTTAGTTCCCCACCTACATTGCATGGAAACCACAATCTCATATTTTCATACCCCCAAATGTGTATGAGAAAAGGGGGCCTTGAAATTCCAAAACCCAAAATATTCTTTCTCACATGTTAGGAAATTTTCGTACTGAAAATAAATATTGAGACTAACCTAATTAGTAGTGTATAAAATGTCAAAATCAAATTATTTCTTGTACTTCACCCACTATCTATTCCTAAGGATGAAATATTTTTATGGCATGATATTAGTTAATGTTTTTTGGTTAATTTAAATGGTGAAACATTCATCAAAAATTTAATGGAACCAAATCTTTATAGATTGAATATAAACTATAAACTCGTGATCTTGTGTTGTGTAGTTCTTCTCATGAGGCCTAAACTGATGAAAACCATTATCTACAACCCAATTACCCTATATAATAATGTAGCCCAACCCTAAATATGATGATTTCTACAAAAATACATAGCCCTACCCATATTAAAGATGTGTTCAAACATGAGATGAATCCAATTGATTCTTTAACACATAAAAGAAATCCTAACATGTCGTATTCCATAGAAACATTTCTACCAACGAGCCCGTACCCAAGTGGTAAGGGCTCTTTCTTGGCATCCAAGAGACCCAGGTTCAAAACCGGGTGGAGGCGAATTTCCAGGGTACTGTAGCAGTACTATTGCAGTACTGTAGTAGGTACTATAGCAGGTACTATGGTAGGTACTGTAGAAGGCACTTTTCGGTACTGTAGCAGCCGGACTATTCAACTGATTTAGGCTTTCGGGCCATCAGTTTGGGACTAAGGGTATCAGGGCCCTTGGGCCATCAAAGGCCTTTAGGCCACAAGGCCTTTGGGCCATTAAAGACCATGAAGTAGCCAAGTTCACATAGAGAACGCCCCAAATGAGGATTAGGGCACCAGTAGCAGTAACCAAAAGCAAAGTTAACCGGATTGGAAGAATGAGAGGGTATGGAAACCGCCATCAGGACCAGGCACCGTGTAGCTTTTTACAGGGAAATGATAGTCGATCAGCAATGCCGGAGGGGAGCTAAAGGAATTCAATGATGCAGAAGACAGGGAGGGGTAGTTCTACTGGGCTTGGCTTACGGGTCATGTATTAGGCATGGTATGTCTCTGGTCCTTCGGGTCATGTATTACGGGTCATGTCGGGCCTTGGGCCTATGGGTTATGTTCAGGTTCCCCTTCAACCCTTAAAATGGGGATTATCTATAATAAAATAAAAAATATGGCCTTCGGGCCATTCGGTCCATAGAAACATTTCTACTTTTTGAGAATGAGAGGTCATCAAATAAGAGAAACTGAGAAAAATCATCAAAAAAGGATGAAAATATCCAATAAATCAAAGGACGTTTCTAATAAAAAAGTAATTGCATGTCTCCTCCCTTGAAATAAAAAATTTAACTTTCTCAGGATCAATGGAAATACTTTTTTTATACCACATGTACTAATAGTTTTACTTTTAATATCCAGAAATACAATTTAAGAATAATTTTATAATGTCTAAGATTTTTCAAGATGTATAGAATTGATCTCTAGTGACACACATGATTCTCTATATTCTAGGATTTACCCAAGATTTTAACAAAAAATACCCCCAAAAAATTAAGGATATACAAATGGAATATCTTGTTCATAAACTCTAGGAACACAATTATATAATTGGATTTTCCAAGGGGAATAATAAGGTACTCAATGGGTATATAACTTATGTTAAAATAACTCTTAGGGATATATGATTCCATTATACTAATTTTGGTGACAACTAGATAAGATATAAATCACTTAAAACCACTAATACCATTCCAATTAGTGAAACAAATCATCAATTTTGGATAATAGATATTTATTCCTAACTATGAACCATTTGATATTTTTGTAGTCAAAATAATTGGAAAGCGTTAAATTAGTATTATAGGAAAAAAATGGTATATCTTATGAAGACAAAAAAGGATGAATAAATGCCTTGGACATCGTGTCATCTAACAGAGTCTTTAACTCCTTCAGTTATATTGGTTCTATTCGATAAGGGGGAAAAATAGGTTAGGTACCTAGTGTGATGTTGATAGAAAATTGTAACATCCTCAATGGAGGAAAGCATTAATTTGAAATAAAAACACATTAGGAAACATATCTTTGACTATAGGAAGAGTACTACTCATGGATTATTGTAATAGATCAATAGAAAAAATAGACTTAATCCTACCCAACTAAAAAAGAGGAGGTAATGCTGTAACATGAGAAGGTTTTTGAAATAAATTTAATATAGAATGTAATTCATGAAATGCTATGTCTCTATGAAACAACACTTTGTTATTATAAAGTTGTTGTTAAACATAATTTTTTCACCTCTGTGTTTTTAATATCGAAAATTGACATACCCAATTGCGATTACTATGATCTTTTTAGTTTGATAGGATCAACATACATATTTTTTTAATACTAAATTAACCCTTATGAATATTAATATTCCCTTACGAATAATAATTTTAACATTATGAATAGTAACCTCACCCTTGTAATTATAAATAAAATTTATGCACAATATAAATGAGAGTGAACATTTTAAAAATCTGTAATTAAGTGTTGGTATTTTTATAGTAATAAATATTTAATTAACATTTTAAATTAAAAATTTGATTTAAAATAAAATTAAATTTGATAAAATATATTTATAAATAAATATATTTTTTTCTATTATGTTTGGATAGTTTTTTGAGACCATAGTTAATTTATGAAAGTGTTATAATATCGGTTTTAAAATTAAGTTTTTTATTTTTTTACGTAAATAATGATTTTATTTAAAAATTAAATTTCACATATTTATAAAATTATTCTGATAAAATAGGGTCCATTTTTTAATTATACACATCAAAAAATATTTATGGTTAATTATTGGGATTTTTCTAAAAAACATGAATTTTGGGTGAATAGTATAATACGATAATTTATGGTATAAATACATTAGATGCTAAATGCACTATTCCTTGAGTCATTTCTACTATAAGAGCACTTGGTTAAAATTCACATGCACTTATTACTATTTTTGGTCACAAGAATCAACACTATTGCTTGTTTTGAGGAAAATAATAAAATAATGAATAAGAAATTCCAAAGTCACCTCTCTCTTCCACTATAAATCCCACCCTCACTCCCTATTCCCCTCAATTATCTAAGACTTTATGTTTCTCAATGTTCTTCAAAAAAAATCTTTACTAGTATCTCCCCACATCTAAGAGCTCTTAGTATTTTCAAAAGACCAAATCCCTTTCCCTTAAGGAGGCTTGCAAGACGGACATTTCAATAGGTAAACACTCTTCTTATTTCTTTTAATTTCATTTTCAATTTATTCTATTTTCTTATAATCTCCACTCCCCTTCAATCCAAATGATCATGATAACTCTCTAATCTTATATATAATTCAATTATGTCATGTTAATGGAATATCCTTCCTCAAACTGCTATTTCTCTCTAATGATTTAAAAATAAATAAATCATCATCCAGGAGGTGCCGATTTATAACCTTCGTTGACGACACTAATTCCTTACACAATTTATCAAAAAATACTAGTCAAGAAACAATTTTTTTGATTTAAATAGATTAAAAAATATATATTATATCTTTTTAAATATTCATAAATCATTATATATACATAATACTATTTCATATGAAAAAACTAGTTCGAAATAATAAGAATATCACCAAAATAAACTAAATGATTATCACTAATGTTATATCTAATATTTTATCCTCATACCATATGAATAAATGAATTATATCGCTATTTAATCTTATATATTTTTACTTGTATCATATAAATTCAATTTTGGGTAATTATACCAATTCCACATGATCTTCTATACTCATATACATGCATACTGATCCTGAAACCATGGAATATAATGCTCCCAAATGATAAAATTATATCTTATAACCAATAAAATATTCAAAAAATGAACATAATAAATTTATAACAAATAAAATACATGAATATAAGGTTATTATTTAATTAATACATGGATTTAGTTTTATTGTCCAGGATGTTAATTTAAAGTGAATAACTCATTCAGACATAAGGTAAGGGTTTTCTACCCGAAACTTATTTTTCTTTTGGGATCCTCTTTGTCTCCATTAATTAAAATTAAATTCTTAATTATTTATATTTAATCCTAATATTATTTTATTATCTTTTTATATATGTGTACCAATTTGAATCATTCTTTATTTTAGGGGGACTTAAATGTTTAATAAATATATTTCTCTATTCTTCTCGATAAACCTTCCCAATCTAAGGGAATTTATAAATTTCTTTCCCATTTTCAAGGCCACTATATAAACTTTTTTATGCCACAATTATTTTTCTAAAACCACAAATTTCGTCATGGAAAAACTACCTTATAAAATTTTGTGTTTTATGTGAATATGTTTCCCAAATAACTATTCTATTGAAAGTAACAATTTATTTCTCTCAAAAAATATTCTATGATTTTATTAGAGTATTTTTGTGTATTTAAACAAATCTTTTGAATTTTTTTCCTTATAGAGGTTAATAACTTATTTTTATCGTATACCATGTTGTATTAAATGGTTTATGATTGATTTTACTATGGATGTGCTATCTAGATACCCTTAACTATACTACTCAAAATGGTTAGTGGTTATGTGTACATATTAGGGAAAGTTATTTCATTTGTTCATGTTTCTTAGGTTTATCACCTTTAATATTTGGAATGTAGTGGGTCGGACAATTGACATATGGGGACCAATATAGCCCGTCGAGGCGTCGATAGGTCTCATGAAACAAAACCAAATTGGGTTTTGGTTGAGGCCTTACCCTAGTATTTTTAGACTTCATTCCCAATCCATTCACAATATGTTTCATATGTCTCGAATAATGTATTCCCCCATTATGGTACTAGTAATTGATAAACCATGTGATTATTCCACTAGTATAACACCAATTGTTACGTTTCATTCTCTAATGATCATTTATATAGCCTTATTTAGACAGATTTAATTCCATCACTATTATACTGAAGTATATATTTAATGGAAGGAATTTTTTTGTTGTTCACCATTTCTAGTATTTATATTCATGATAACTTACGATGTGTTACTTACACTTAATGAGAATATCATATCACCCCTTTATTATGATTTACTTTACCTAAGTTTTGAATATGAATATTGTGAATTAATTTCATGGATTATCTAGGATTCATAGATGTTTCGAATGGAATTTCTATTTCTTATTTTATTTCCTGTTGTAATACTGAACTTATGTATGTATCTTTTTTAAAAAACTGCTAAACTATTCATTCATTCAGGATAAAAATTTCTTATAATCATGAAAAGTTGTTAATATAAGGAACCAAAACCTAGAAACTAGGGTCTAGGTCTTCACAGTTGGTATTAGAGGAAGTTTATTATAATCCTTGGAAACAAGATTTTGAAAACATTGATTACAGAAAACAATACCAAGATAGACTTTGAGGATAATCATACAATAAAATCCTTGATTTTTGTTAAGGTATATATTTTTTTTATTTTGATATAAAATACATCCCTTTATAGATATGACAAGTGGTCATCTTTCTATCACAAATGTACCATGGAGTAACAACACATAAAAGGTGTTCCAAACCTAAATCAGGGTAATATGGTACACAATGACTGACCTTACTATACACCTAGTTTGACACTCCCTTGGGTTATTTTTAGGATAATTAAAATTTTATTTATAAACCATTATGAAGAATTTATATTCAAATATGTACTCAAAGAAACCATGCTTTTGATTATGAAATTAGTCATGCATAAAATTTCAATTTTTGTTAAGTGTTTTTCTATTTTGAAATTATACATTATGATTCATAACATAATTTTTGTATGCCATTATGTATAAATGGATCCCAATGGAAGTAATGGAAACCACATGAATACATGTATCCCATGTAGGTATTTCCATTCGATGAAAAATAATGATGTTGTTTACGAAGATGTGACAGGTGCTAAGAAACTTATAACTTTACTGGGACAACTGACTCAGGTTATGAACAATAACCTTACATTTATGGAGCATACTGGTCAACAATGTGTAGGATCAGTGATAGATCTATTTATTTGATGAAAACCACCATCATTCAATGTAACTACAAACCCATTCATACCATAATGGTGGGTAATTCTCTTATAGAAGATATTTCTCTCTATGGGATTTAATGAAAAGAAAATGTTTATCATGGTAGTTTACTTTGTATATGGTGATACATATTAGTGGTGGTCATTAATTCAAAACATGAAGGAAGAGGAAGAAATTCATGAAATTTAATTGTGGTACTTTAGAGAAATATTCTTAGAAAAATATTTTCCTCCCAAATAGTGAGCAGATATGGGGAGTAAATTCTTGAGTTTGAAACAAAAAGAGGATGAAAATGTTGTGAAGTATGAAGATAATTTTAAAAGTCTAGGAAGGAATACTGTAGACTATATATATAATTTTAGGAGAAATATTGAATGATTATTTGATTGTTTAAACCATTCCTCTAATGGGAACTGGTTTCCCAAAAAATCACATCATACAAATATATTGTCTCATGTGAAATCCTGACAGAGAAACAATTCTATATGATTTATGACATTAAATTAAATAAAGATAAGAAGTGGGTGATAGAGGAAATAATAGAGAATGAGAATAATAAAAAGGGGTGTTTTCCAAAATGTGATACGTTTGTAAATAAACACCCTAAAGCATGCAAAAGAGTCTATTAGAGATGTAGAGAAATATGCCACCAATAATGAGATTAAAAGGGAAAGAAATAATCTACCAATTTTTAATGAAACAATTTTAATGAGAAGTGAAATTATTATAATTATA
Source organism: Viscum album (assembly GCA_963277665.1). Lineage (NCBI taxonomy): Eukaryota > Viridiplantae > Streptophyta > Magnoliopsida > Santalales > Viscaceae > Viscum > Viscum album. The sequence continues at coordinate 1,325,104,177 of OY728127.1, read as the reverse complement.
GTCTTATGTTTCAAAGAAACATTACCTATAGAAGGCCAAGCGAGAAAAGACAATATTATGTGATCAAAACATATGAGGTTGATGTTCAAAATGATGTAGTGGCAGGTAATTTAATCATTTACTCAAATGTATCCAATGTGTTATTTTGTTTTGTATTATCACATTATTTTATTTACTCCTTGTTTTACAACAAAATTAGAAATTTCCAATTTGATTTAATAAAGATATTTCTAGTAAAAACACTGAAGGTATGTATCATTGAAACAAAAATGTGTTGATCAGTTCCCCTTATAACACATATACATTATATAGTTTCTAACCATACAATCATAACCATTATTGATATTTATATAATTATTTTAATGAATTAGATGGAATGTTATGATGTGAAAATATATTTCAAGAAGAAGAAAGTTACAATTTTCAGAATGATGTAGAATCCCTTATCCTTAGAGTAGAAAAATCATCATTTTATTTTTTCCAAGATTCACCCCTATAGATCCATTGAATGAAATTCTTGGAGAGGATGATAAAAAAATCAATGGGTGAGGAAGAAAAATATTCAAGTTGAGGATGTACCTATTGTGAAAGAATACATTACTGTATTTACAGAGTATTTACCAAGACAACCTCCAAAGAGAAAACATATTTTTCTATTGAATTAATTCCAAGTGAAATGCCTATATCAAAGACTCATTATTGAATGGCCACAATTAAATTAGTTTAACAAAAAAGAAAAAACTAGAGATATTGAGTGAAAAAGGATTTATCCACCCTACTGTTTCTCCATGGGGAGCTTCTTTCTTTATCTCCATGAAGAAAGATGGATCCATTAGGTTATGCATTGTATTTATAGGATTGAATGATATTACAGAAAAGAAAAAGTATCATTTACCTAATACTAATTATTTATTTGGTCAACATCATGGAGAAAAATATCATTCATATATTGACCTTTGATTTGTATATATTCAGTTACATGTGAGGAAGGAAGATATTTTAAACACAACATTTCAATCGATGTATGGGCATTATGAGTAATAGTAATACCGTTAGGACTGTTAAATAACCCCACTATTTTCATATAACAAATGAATTACTATTTCAAGGAATATATTGATGACATTGTTGTGGTACTAATTGATGATATATTGGTATATTCCAAAGCTATTAATATCATGAGAATCACTTGCACATTATTCTAAAAACTCTTAGAAGAAATGAGTTATATAGTAATTTTAGCAGGTGTGAATTATGGATTCAAACCATTTCTCTTGTAAGAAATATTTTTTATAAGGATGGAATCATTTTTGAACCTGAAAAGATAATGGTTTTTCGAGGATTGCCTACTCCAATGAACATAACTATGGTATACAGTGTTATTGGTTTTTCATGTAATTATTGGTGTTTCATTCTGAATATCAAAATATTATCTAACCCATTAACCAAGAATACTCATAAAAGGGTTTTTTTGTATGGACAAAAGAATTTGAATAATGATGTTAATAATTGAATAAGTTGTTATATAATTCTCCAATATTGACTCTACCATCGAGAAATTTTGGATTTTTGATTTATATTGATGCATCAAAGAAAGGAATTCCTTGTGTACTTATGAAGAATGATAAAGTTATTGCCTATGCATATATAACGTTAAAAAAATTTGTGTAGAACTACCTATCCCATGATCCTGAGTTACCAGATGTAATATTTTCTCTATAAGTATGGAGACATGATCTCTATGGTGAAATATGTGAGAAATATACTGATAAAAAGAGCTTGAAATATATATTCTCATGTAAAGAACTCAACATGAGGCAAAGGAGATGGCGTAAGCTAGTCAAGGATTATGATTTTTCCATGCACAACATTTTATTGAGGGAAAATAAGGTGGAAGATTCGTTAAGATGGTATGATCATGGAGTTTAGAACAAAATGAGGTTTTACTATGATCTTATGTACATGGATATAGCGTGTTTGGATATGGGAATTATCAAAGAAGGTGAAGCATCATTACCTTTAGAATTTGTTTCCCAATCTTCTTTTTTAAAAAGAATTAAATTTGCTCTATATGATGATAAGAATATTCAAAATAAAATTACGGATTTGGATGATGGGATGTTTCTAGATTTTATGTGTGAGGACGAAATTCTGAAATTTGGGAGAAAGATATTTGTTCAATCTATACCTGAGCTAAAAAGGGAGTTTTTGGACGATTCCAACAGTTAGAATTTCTCTGTACAGCCTGATAGCACTAGGATGTATATTGTTTTGAATGAAAAGTTTTTGTGGGGCAACATGAAGCATGGAATTTCTGATTATGTATCAAATTATTTATTCTATCAACAAGTTAAGGTTGAAAGACAACATCCTAGAAGAGTTTTGTAAGATGTACCTATTACTACATGGAAATGGGATGACATCACTAAGGATTTTGTAATTGGATTACCAACATCTCTAAGAAAAAATCATGAAATACGGGTAACTTTTGATCCACATACCAAATATGCACATTCCCTTCAAACAAGGGAGGATTTTCCACTATAGTGTCTCAGATGACTTTATATCAATGATGTTATAGGACTTCATTGAGCACCTATCTCAATTTTCCATGATCATGATCCACTATTTTCATCCAAATTCAAGAAAATTCTTTATAAATATTTGGATACTGGTCTTCCATTGAGTACTACTTATCACTCTCAATCCCATGGGAAAACAGAAAGGATAATCGAAACATTATAAGAAATGTTGAGATTATGATCACCTGATTTTCAAGGTACATGGGATCAGTATTTACCTTTGGTAGAGTTTTCATACAATTATAGTTTCCATTCATGTATTCAACAGGAACCATATGAATAATTGTACAAAATGTGATGTCGTACACCATCTTATTGGGATGAAGTAGGGGAAACAAAGATTACAGGCCCAAATATTGTGGAGGAAAAAAAAGTGAAGGTAAATAATATTCAAACCCATATTAAAGCAGCTTAGAGAATCTAAGAGATATATACATATAATCAAACTATGTATTAGGAATTTCAAGTGGGAGATCATGTTTTTTTAATAGTATCTATATCGAAGGGTGTTATAAGGTTTGATAAAAATGGGAAATTGAGCCCCAGGTATATTGGTCATTTTGAACTTCTAGAGAAAATTGGACCTGTGGATTATCATTTCGAAATGTCCTCCAGCCTCTATAAGGCACACAATGTGTTCCATGCCTCTTTGATAAGGATGTAAAATCCAAGCCCAATACATGTACCCCCATCAGAAGGTATAGAATATGAACCTGACTTATCTTACTATGAAGAGCCTATCTAGATTCTCGACACCAAAGAACATGTGTTGAGGAATTGGATGACTCAGCTAGATAAGGTACTTTGGAAAAATCATAAAATCGAAGAAGAAACATGGAAGCCTAAGGAACTTATGATGGATTCCTACCCAAATATTATTATGAGGTAACATTTTGGAAACTTTGAGGATGAAATGTTTATAAGGCAGAATAATGTAACACCCCAAGGTTTTAAAAATAAATTTAATAGAGAATGTAATTAATAAAACATTGAGTCTATGCGAAAAAAAACATTTTTATTATGACCTAGTCATTAAACATAATTTTTCAAACTATGTGTTTGGAATTTCAAAAAGTAGACATACACGGTTGCAATCAGTAATATATTTAGAGACATATAAGATCATATTACATTTTTGATGAAAAGTAACTTGACCATTATGAATAGTAATGCACAATTATGAATAGTAATATGACCCTTATGAATAGTAGCCTAACCCATATATTTTTAAATAAATTTTAGGCACTTTATAAATCAGAGTGAATATTTAGAAAATTAATAATTATATTTCGGTATTTTTGTAAGTAATAAATTTTAAATTAAAAATTAAAATTTATAACATTATTTAAAATAAAATTCATTTTCAGAAAATATATTACTAAATAATTATTTAATTTTCCTATAATTCTAGGATAATTTTATGAGACCTTATTAAATGTATTGAAGTGTTATAATATCATTTTTAAAATTTAAACTTGTTTCTTCCAACTAAAAAATTATTTTTTTAAGAAAAATTATATTTCTCATATTTATAAATTTTTTTGATGAAATCGAGTCATTTTTTGAATTATACATGTTGAAAAATAGTTATGGGGAATTTGTTGGATTTCTCTAAAATACATGAATTTTTCGTGAATAATAGAATATGGTAATTTATGATATAAATACATTAGAAGCTAGATAAAATATTCCAGGAGTCATCCATGATGTAATAACACTTTGTTAAAATTTACCTGAACTTATTATCATTTTTTTCACAATAATAAATTCTATTTATTGTCTTGAGAGAAATAATAAAATAATGAATAAGATAATCAGAAATCACCCTCTCCTCCACTATAAAACCCACCCTCACTCTTTATTCTTTTCACTCCGATAATCCTTGAATCATCTCAATGATGTAATCAAATATTATTCCCTAATATATCCCCATGTCAAGGAGATATTTGGTTTTCCAAAAGACCAAAACCCCTTCCCCTATGGAGGACATCAAGGAGGATATTTCAACAGGTCAACCCTCTTCCTATTTCTTTTAATTTTAATTTCAATTTATTTTCTTTTCTTATCGTCTCCTCACCTACTGTGTCCAAATTATCATCATATCTCCATTAAAATATGTATAACTGAATGATATAATTTTATTGTTATATCCTTCCTCAAAATAAAATATATCTATGTTTTTTGGAAAACAATTAAATCATCATCTAGGAGGTGCCGATTTACAACCATCGTGGACGATGAACCTTCATTTTTCAATTTCTCTTTCAATTTTAGTCACGAAACAATTTTTTTGGTTGGAAGAGATTATAAAATATATATTATATATTATTTAATGTTCTAAAACATGAATATATACATAATACTATTTCATAATACAAAACTACTTCGTAATAATAAAAATATCACTAAAATGTTCAAAATGATTATCACTAATGTTCTATCTAATAACTCATTATCATACTATATAAACAAATGAATTATACAAATTCCATTTGATCTTACATACTCATATACAGGTATACAGATCATGAAAACCAAGGAATCAAATGCTCATATGAGATAAAATTGTATCAAATAACCTATCTAAAAATCCGTAAATGAAATTAATGAAATTTTAATAAAATAAATAAATTTATATATGGTTTTGAATTAATTAATCAGTGGATTTAATTTTATTATTTATTAATTTAAGGTCAAGTGAAAAAGTCGTTCAGACTTAAGGTAAGGTTTTTCTACAAGAAGCCCAATTTTCTTTCAGGTTACTCTTTCTCTCTCTTAATTAGAATTAAATTTTTAATTGTTCTTATATACTCCTTAGAAATTATATTTTAATGGTAAATAAATTTCTATAAATCATAATCAATATTTATTTATAGTGATTTAAATGTTTTATAAATATGTTTTGCAATTATTCCTCATAAACAAGGCTGATTCAAGGGAACTTCTTATATTCATACCTATTTTCAAGTGCACTATATAATTTAATTTAAGACAAAATTATTTTTCTAAAACCATTGATTTCATCATGTAAAAACAACCTTATTTATTTTCGTCATTTATGATACTATTTTTCCAAAAATATAAATTCTTTTAAATGTAAAAGTGTATTTCCCTCAAAAAAGTCATTGAGGATCTTATTAGAGTATTTTTGTCTATCTCAAAACCTCTATTGAATTTTATTTCTTATTAAGGTTAATATATTATGTTTATAATATAAATTATTGTATTAATTGTTTTATGATCATTTTCACTATAGATATGATATCTTGGTACAATTCACGATACTAATCATAATTGTTAGGGTTTATGGGTAATGATTGGGAAAGGTTGTTACATATGTTCATGTTTTTTATGTTTAACCCCTTTAATATGATGAATGAATTTTTCCTAGAAATTAATGTGTGGGGTAACCTATTGAACCTCAATGAATTGGTAGGTATCATTTGAAAAATCATAATTGGGTTTTGGTTGATTCCTTGGCTAAGTATTTTCAGATTTTTTGGCTGATCCCTTGGCAATATGTTTTATATGTATGACACTATGAATTCCCCCATTATGGTATTATAAATTGATCAACCATGTTTTTAATATACAATTAGAATATAAATGGTTATGTTTCATTCTTTTATGATCATTTATATGGCCTTATTTAATCATATATCATTCCTTACACATTACGCTCAAGTATATATTTAATGGCATGCATTTTTCATTGTTCACTATGAATAGATTTTTTTGATAATTTTTTCTATATTAAATATCCTTATTGAGAATTATAGATCACCCTTTTATTATGTTTCATTTTCCAATGGTTGTGAAGATGAATATTATGAATGACTTGTTGTGATAATTTAGGAGTCATATATGATTCCAATGGAATTTCTATTGTGAATTTCATTTCATGTTGTAATGTTGAACTAATGTTTTTTTCTTGTTTTTCAAGACTACTAAACAATTTGATCCTTAGATATATGAATTTATTATAATCATGAAAATGTATTGGTATAAGGAACTATCTCTGGGAAATTGGTTCTTTGGTCCTTACAGAAACTCAACTCATTATCGGGTCCCATTATTGCTGAATGGCATGAAACAACCAACCAGGCTTAGAAAATAAACTGATCAATGATAAAAATCAGTATTATCTTTATTTTTCATCATCCAATCCAACCTATGAATGATATACAAATGTTACATATCTATAATAAAAAATTTCAATACATGATTGACCTACATTAATGATAATGTACAATAAGTGAATTAGTGTCCTTGTTGTCTCTTCATCAAAAGAGGCTTATAAATCTCCATAATGTATGGAATGATCTCCAAAAAATAATTTTAAATTTCAAAAATATAGATTTATAAAAATGGATTAGAGTAATTGGTAACAAATAAATCAGTCATTAGAGATTATGAAATAGTTATGGTACCACTAACTATCATACGACTTGCATTTTCCTCTAATGGAGATTCATCCTTGCTGTTGAAAAGCTTTAATCCCGATGCCTTCAGCTAAAACCATTTTTTTTGAAAAAAATTATGTCACCTTATATCCTCTTGGCCCTGTCAAACCCATACTACTATGACGAGAAGTAAGGGTATGGAAAAAAACTGTAAAAGTTTACAAAGAATCTATAAGAGTTAAAAATCATCAGACCCTCCACGAATGTATTCTTTGTGTGGAAAAAAATTATAGTGACCTAATATTTTTATACATAGATATTAAATTTTTTAGATTAATATTCAATATATAACACCAAATTAGACATGGGGCCATAATAATTTATTGGATTTGGAAGACAGGTACACAATCTCTTCATATGGGGGATTATCTTCAACATCTCCCATTAATATATTACCCTCTTTAGTCTTCAAAACCAAATCGTAATTAATACATTTCATCATATCCTGGGGAAAGGAAATAGAAGAAAGGGTTTGATAAGTTTCCCAGTAAGGGGATACATGGTAGATATATTAGCATTACATGAACATAGGGGTATGGTAACATGAGAATAATATATGGAAAAAATACCCTACACATCCAAGATCATAATATTTAGTGTTGGAATAAACCTTGGAAGTATATAATTTATGAATTATAGGGTAATAGATGAATAAGAGTAATGATAGAATAACATCAGCATAATACATATATTTGTGGTGTACATATAAGCATAATAAATCACTTCCATATTAGTCAAGTATCAATGATAAGGTCATAATAGTTGGATGTGATCAATCACTAAAGCATTGTAGTAGTCTAGGATCACATTAAATACTAGTATAGAAGTAAAATACCCTTAATAAAATACATTCTAACCCAATTTTAGTCCAAATTATCTAATGAGATGTAAATATTTACACAATTTATTGGAAGGAGATATATGTTCAAAACATATCATAATGAAAAAAATATTTATGTATAACAAAAGATAATAAAAAAGTAATCATATAATAACCCATGAAATAAAATGTGTTTTATAAATATTTCATTATATTATAACCTAGGGAAAAGTGACATGTATCATAATCATTTCATCATTTTAGCATGTCATGAACTGTAAAAAGAAAACAGGTTTCATAATAATTTAATCATGGTATAACCCATGAAAAAGGAAAGGGTTTCATAGAAATATTAACATAAAAACATAAACCATTCAAAGATAAAATAAGAATGGAATTCCTGGATCAAATATCTAGTAAGTCATTAGTAACATAAAAATATATCATCATAGATAGAAAATGATTTTGAAAAGTCAATAGGAATATTTCATGAGGAAAAAATAATTTCGTTGAAAATAAAATTTAGAAACTAATTATTCATAATTTTTTTGGAAATAATTTATTTTAAAATAAATATTGAAACATTTTATAGAATCATTAAATATAATTTAAAATTTTCATGAGGATAATTTTCATTCTACTTTGAAAATCACTTTTTAAAATATTTACAAAAATATTTTTTATCTTTAAAATCATTTATAAAAAACTAAAACATTATTTAAGATTAAGTAAAACATTTTCATTGAAAATAAATTTGAAGAACATACATAAATCTTCAAATATTTAATAGCTAATGATAGTGTGAAATTATTTTCATGATGTTAATGTTAAAAAAATATATTATTTTATCATTTTTGGTAAAATCCAAATAGTCATTGTTTGGAAAATGACATGAATAATCATTTAATTTTTTTATAAAAATTAAAACTTGGAGAAAATTTTATTTAATTGAATATTTTATGAATGTTTGGTAAATTTTGAAAAAAAAATTTAGAAAACATGTTTTTGATGAAAAATGGGTTCCGACTGAAGAGAGTGACTGACATGATAATTCAAAAAATAATTCATTGGAAGCCATGAGTACATAAAGAGAGGAAAATGAATGGAAGAAATTTATTCTCCTAGAATATCCATTGTATAATTAAATTCAAGTGTTTTTTTATATATTGATTATAAGATATTATACACATACACACAATCATAAACAATACCGATAAATGATTAGATTGTAACATAAAATCCTTACCAAATTGGTAGCATTTAATTATAAGAAACATGAAGGAATAAAATTTAATAGAATATAAAATATCATGAGAAGAAATAATTTCATGATATTAAAGGTCAGATTCACTATATATATACCTCATTAATGAATATATCTAAGTAACATTATATACGTCTTAGGGAGGGAAAATTGAGTCAAACATCCCATACTAATTAAGTAATATTTTGAATCATAATCCTTTATAAATTATAACATAAAAAATATAATTTATATGTCATTTAAATAATTTTATTAATGATATTTACTCTCAAATAGTAATTATATACACTAGAAAAAATAAACATTAAATGATTTTTCATATATCTCCCTAAAATAAAAAAGGGCTAAAAATCCATTACCTAATGTTTAGACATCCATCGTACACATTCAAACATAATGTATAAAAAATATTTTTTTATTATAAATATATTATTGAAAAAAAAATCATTTATATTATTCCATATATGATTAACCTATGAAATATTATTATCCATTTTTTAACAATTCTATCATGTTTCGAGAAATAACCACTATGTATTTCGAATTTATTTTAATTCTTTATTTTCGTCCCTATTACTTTGATAACAGTTCCATAATATCAATAATAATAATAAAGATAGAATTTTAATATTTATAAATCAAATTTTCTTTTAACAACATTAATTAAATAATTTTTTTTTGAAATGATGTTAGTTACGATTATAGGGATGGTGTGTCATATAAACCCTTGAGTAACATTTCCATTATTCTATGATCAGTATGGAAACTAATTAAGTGATATTTTATTGGTAATGAATGATATTTATATAATATATATAATATTTTTTGTTTAAATATACATAAACATTTCATTCATTTTGTGTGGAGATTAAAATAGAGAGTTACATCACTTCGGGAAGGTGGCAGTCCACATGAACATAAACGATGTTATCATATTTATATGAGTGAAAATATTAGAAATAAAATGATATATTAACTTGTTTGAATTATAAATATGTCATTAATATAATTATTATTTCATTTATATCTCATATATTCATTAAATTTATCCTTATTATCTTCAATTTAAATAGTTATTCAAAAACGAATCACATCACTTCAAATGGTTGTAGTCTCCAGAACACACTAGTGACATTATCATATACAATAATTAATGGAATTTATTAAGGTATATATGTTATAATGTCCCAATAGGTATATTAATTTCATAAATATATTTTATATAATTCATATCTATATTAATAAAAAATTGTGATCAGTGATAATGGAAAAATAAATGACATCAGTTTTCAACGAGGCAATCCGTTGTACACACAAATGATTATTTCATAACCAATTTGATGGAAGCATGAATTTATTGGGTAATTAACTTCACATAGATAATTATTAGTATATATAATATACTTATTTTTTATATCATTTTGGTTATATTGGTGTATTAACAAAATAAGGATTCTAGGATGAGAGGAGGTTACTTGGGATGTGATTTTTTTAGGTCTTGGACAATCTAAAATGTTTTTAATATGATAGGATGATACAAGAGGTGGTGGCCATTTATAAGGGTGGTGGGTCGAACAAATGTAATTTTCGAAATGAAAAATTTGTACCCATTTTTTAATCATGTCCTATTGAAAAAATTGATTAAAATATATTATTATACATTATAGGGTCTAAATATCTCAATAATACTTATTTTATAAATGTTTTTAGTTTTGATTTATTTATTACCTCTTTAGTTTAACCACTGAAAACCACATTTTTATCTCAACCTATGTAAACATTTCTAATAGTTTTTACAATTCATTTAGGTAAAAAATTATTATAATATTATTATATATTATATATTATTTCTATTGTAAAAATTTTATCCCACTTTACAAGTTCCACTCACAAAACTGAAAAAATTTTAATTTAAAATTAATCCAGCATATGCGATGAGAAAGCTGGTTTGCATAGAGAAAATGTTAAAATGATTAAAATGGGTTCCTATCAAAATTAAACAAAATTATTTAAATGTCATATCTTTTTTTAATATATAGATATTTATATAATGTCACATTATAAAAAATTTAAAATAATATTATCTTTATATATTTATTATACAAAAATAGAGTTTTCAATTAAAATTTAGTATTTTTATTTTTTCATCAAAAAATTTATCTTTTCATAAAATTATCAATAAATCCCCCAATGATAAATTTTAAATGAATATTTAAGAACATAAAAATATTTTTAAATAAAAATTTCTAATATTTTTAAAATTTTGTTTTAAAAAATGTTCACAAAATTGTGAAAAATCATCATTTTAGAAATATATTGTTTTTAAAAACGAAAGTTGATTTATTCTAATATATTATCTAGAAAACACAAAGGATGAATTTTGAATTGTTTTTTGAATATATATACTATAAATTTTTAAAAAATCATTCAGAAAAATTGATTTTTTTAAAATTTGTTGATTTAAAACATGTTTATTTTCCTAAAAAGGGATTTTAAGAAAAAATATAAACATTATTTAAAAATATTTTTTTATTTTAATTTATAATTAATAATTCACCAAATAATTCACATTATATAATATAATAAAACAAATATTTCCATAAATTACTTAATTCTATTAGTGCTCATAATTCCAATAACTAGTAGATGACAATAATTTTAAATAATAATATTCCAATAAATTGTTATGTTTCATTTAAAATTAGTTTTGATTATTACATAACATTGACTCAACAATTAACATATCAAAATCTAAGATCATTGTTGCATGTAATTCAAAATATAGAAAATATTAAATTCAGTTGAAAAAATATATATCAAAAAATATTGGGGTGTTAGAACTTGTCTAAACTAATTATTTGGTAAAGGGAATTTTCTAGACATTGAAGATGATTTAGGGTTGGTATGAGATTGAGATCCACCACAATGGATTCTACCTTGAGATTCATCCCACCTTCTCTCTCATTTAAAGGGACCACTAAAATTACCACTAAGATTATGAGGAAATCTATTAATCCTTGAATTCACATTAAAATCAAGTTACACTATCAAATATCAATCCAAAACAGCATCATACAAGGTGATATTTATCAAGAAAACTTATGATACACTTTTTTGTCCAAATAATCATATTAAATATTGATTATTTTTTGTTATCATTATATACCAACTCTAGTTAATCATATATGGTTCCTAAAATGGACTTATACTTCATATATCATACTTCTTAATATAATAAAACTAGTTTCTACTAAACAGGGACTTCCTGTAGGCCAGTGGTAGGCGATAAAGGCCAGTCGCACTTCGGTTGTGGGTTCGATTCCCACAGCCTTGTCCGACGCGATGGGTTGTCTCCCGTCCTGCAGGTTGTCCTTTTTCTAAAGCTATATTACTATAACATCCCATCAATATTATCGAAAAACGTTTTATCCTACCTTATGTCCAACATAATCCATTCTAATCTTATCTAAAATACTTCGGTCCAAGCTCATAGTATAAAGAAAATGGATACTTGAAATGTCACAGAACAATCACATGAATGCCAACATTTATCCCCCGTATATCATATGATATATCTTTCTGGTCAAATTACAAACATGTGAATACCTTAATCATGTATTCTCTTGAAGAATGAATACCCATTGAACCTTAGTGAAAACATGAATGCAGTTAAAAGTTAACACTTTCCACATACCAAAATCCTCAAAATTCTATATACTCAAACCATGATATCACTTAGTCCTTATATCAATCATGAGCTCATGAATACTGTCAAACATTTCATTTTCTCATTATCCCTTCATGATGCGCATATCATCTACTTTCCAAAATATTTGAATCACTTTTCATGGTTATCGGTACCTTAAAATTATTGAAAACCACAATTGAATAATACAAAAATATTCTAATAAAAGTACCTCAACAACATTATTCTTGATACCAATACATAAACACTTCATTCCATCCTCTTCAATTATTGTCCTGGAATAAGTCCTTCCTTGATTTAGAAGTAACTTTTTAGGTCAGGGCATTGAGTTGGGTAATGCCCATGTTCTCCGCAAATAAGACATTGAACTCCATAACAGTCTGTCAATCTATGAACCTTTTCTCCACACAGATAACATCGGTCCCTCCATTTGAGGTATTCCTCAAGGTTCTTCTTCCCTTCTTTAGAAATCTCAATCTTCCTTTCTTTATGCTCCTCAACATGCTAACATGCATAATAGTTTATCTTCCTCTTCTTTGATGAATTATCCATACCACTAAATTTCACCTTGTTAATCATATATCGCGATGACAGATTCGGCATAATAACAATATATTTCTCTCTAGGAATTACACAATGTTGTTGCTCATAGTCACCAATTTGTCCATTGGATTCAATGTTAACCAAATTCCTTCTGGTTCCCTCCATTAACTAAAACACAAAAAGAATTCTGTGAGAGGCAAAAATCATGCTAGGGAAAACAACATTATAAAGGGGGAGTACCCTTAATATCTAACATCTTAGGTTAAATTCTAAGATCATTAGCACAATTCTAGGACTATAACCTATACGTATACTTAACCTTAGATACATCCCTAGACATACCTTAGAAATATCTCTAGGGATCTCACTAAAGTTCTCGCATCCTAGTATCCAAAGGTTGACTAAACTTTTCCTCTGATACCAACTGTAGAGACCCGAAGCTTGACGTACATTGACATTACATTACATTTGCGGAATACTTAGTACATAACAAAAACACACACAAAAGGATCGTAATAGTTTAGTGTCTTTGGAAACTCGGAATATAATCTTCTAGTTGTGGTGAAAGATCTTAAACATCTCCCATAAAGATCATCCTTTTTTTAACCTAAACCCTTTATTTATATCCTGGGGAAAAGAAAACATAAAAGGGTGATCTCAAATGCTCAGTAAGGGTAAATAAAATAAATATCAATCACATCATATTCATAAGAACATATATTTTGGAAATCTTAACCTGCAAAAGAGATCATAATTTCATAACATGGGATAAATCAAGGCAGTGAAATGTAATCACAATAATCATAACTTAAAACATTAAACTTTTTGCCATGCACACATAATCATAGAGAATCATTTCTTGTTAGTCAAGACTAATTTCCAAGACTATTTTAGTGGACAACGTCCCTTTCTGAAACGAGTCACCCTTGTTTCAGTCCTGTTTCACTGAACCGGTATAACCTACCATTCCAGCCATGTCTATCTCATGAGATATAAAATCTTTACCCAATGCATTGGAGGGAGATATAGGTCCCACCCATCTCATAATGATACCATTCTTATGTGTGCCACAAAATCATAAATCATACATCATTTCATAACCCATGTAATAAAAATGGGAATCTTAAACATCATGACATCATAAAACAATTCATATAAGATAAAGAAATTCATAAAAATAATTCCATCACAACATAATCAAATTAATGTAATAATTGGGATAAAAACAGAACCCTTTATTATCTTAGATGGAAAATAATTTTGATAAAACACTTGAACTCCATTCTTGAGGAAAATATCCTTTCTTCTTCAAAAACATTTTTTCCTTTCTTAACATGTCATACAACTTTAAACTAAAAGAAGTTGATTAAAAATAAACTTGAAAACTTATAATGGAAGCTTCTTGGAAATAATTTTTTTTTAAAATCCATTCATGCCGTATATGTTTAAAAAAAACATTCTTCGTACTTTTGTCGGAAAAGTCAAAAAGTACCTCGTACGAAAAACGAAAAAATATTCCTTTCATATATTTTAATAAAAACTCATCGAAGGGTAAAATTGGATTTAAACAATTGTAGGTGGATGTAAAAAATATTACATATTTAGGGAACATGGACGTGGATGATAAAATACACCCCAGTAAATACCAAAGTATAAACAATCTTGGATAAAAATGAGATTGTGATATTTTCCCTTACCTTAGGTCCGATTTGCTTCGTAAGTGTCCGAACCTCCTGTATAATGATTTAAATAATGTCATTTACTTATTACAGAATCATATGATATCATATATGGTTCACTTATGACTTTATATTACCCGTTCTTTTGTAATTTCCATGTTAAAGAGCATTTTGGGTAAAATTGTTTCATTTGTCGTCCGTGTTTTGACTTGTAATTATTCATATGATTACTTAGATCATGATTACATAATTCCAAAATATAAAACATGATTTATATATATATATATATATTCATAATATATATATATATATAATAAATCAGTAAATGTAATGAAATACACCGTTCATGGAGACGGTAGGCCGTACGTACGCATAAACGCTGTTTTTGTTTCCTTATTGAGTTGAGCGGAATTAAGTGGATGACATACATATATATATGCACATAAATCCAGTATCATTATTATGTAATATATTTCATGATTACTTATTATATATACTTTATAATCATTCGTGAATGGTTAAAGTGGAGAATTAATCTCATCGCGTCGTGGAGACGGTAGTCCGTACGTACGCACGAGCGATTATATCGTTCTCATGATCGTGGGACTGTATTGGAGTGTATGTATACTATCTCAGAATCAATATCACTTTAAAATAAAAATATATAGTTATTATTTACACCATTATACCCATCCAAGTTTTGTGGTGGTGGAAAATAGATTTCACCACGGCGTGGAGACGGTATTCCGTACGTACGCACGCGCGGTGATTTCATTTTCCGTAGGATGGATAGATGGTGAAATAGGATTGTTTCATACTTATAATAACATATCAGTATATGAGTGATACTGATGTTATTACTTCATAATGAAACAACCTAAGAAGAAGAAGTGGAAGAAGAAATAAAGGTGAAAGAATTGGTAACGGAAATTACTTCTTTGAAGCGCCTCCTTGAGACCTCCTCTTAGGGAACTAAAATTGGTCCTTGAGGAATACCAGAACCTCTAGGATGTTTCTAGGGAAGTGGAGAAGAGAATTTTTCAGGGGTTGTCCGAGCTTGAAGGCTCAAAGTTGTGTGAGGAAGAGAGGGAGGAGGTGCCCTTTTATAAGGGGGGAGAGGGGCTCCTTTGGAAAAACTAAAAATATTATTTTATTATAAAGTCAAGTTCGGTTTTAAATAGCTAAAAATTGATTTATTTAGAGGATAAGGTGGGGATGGGTCGAAAGCCTCTCATCCAATATAATTTAGACAAGTTTAGGTTCCTATTTTAACCTTATCATTTAGATTTAAGATTAAGTTAAATAATTTTACTTTTACCGTGTCTTCTAGTGTTCTTATACTATAAGGTTAATAAACATACTATAAGAAGCCAAAAGAACCCCAAATTGTTTATTATTAATATATATAACCGTATATAAGTCATTTGGCAGAACCGTAGATTTTTAGGAATAAAATAACAATTAATAATATAATATTTGTTTTAAAAACTATTTTATGTCAATTTTCACACTATTTAGTAATTTATTTTTGTAAAAATCATAACAGAATGATAAGTTCGAAAAAAGTTTATTAAATTAATACTAACATGTCATATTAACCTATAAAATTAGTTTAATTCATAAAAAGTCTTAAATTACATTTATTTTGGTATTTATAACATCAATTATGTCAATATTTCATTAATAAGATAATTACTGCATCATCGTTGTGTCATAAATAAATTAAATTATTTGATGTCTAAAAATTACAAATAAAATACCATTATGTAATATATCGTTTTATCTTTCTAATGAATATTTACAATCGAATTTATCTTATGTATAATCCTATATTAAAAATGTTTTAGTAAATAAACTTTGATTTTAACTCTTTTAACCCTTCTTTAAATAAATTAATAATAAATGTCCTAATCTAATCCAATTGGGCCTAAATGGTCATATATTATTCCTAAGTTTGTTTTTGGTCGAATTACACTTGTCCAATAGAATTAGGACATGTGTTAGAGTAATAATAATATCATTTATACCCTTAATTACCCACTTTACTTTTAACCGTGGTAAATAAAAGTAAAATGTTACTATTCACTAAAAATTATTTTCATCTCATTGAACCACATTTTACTTACTAACATCAATCATGTCTCTCATATTTTTTAAATTCCACTCACAGAAGCGGTAAATTTAGGTTTTATGAAAAATTCAGTTTTTTAACTACCACTTAGTGGTTTTACTATTCAACAAAAATTGAATGTTTTCAGAAAAATACCAAAAATTAGGCCTAAACTATATTTGATATTATGAACTCAAAAATGATTTCTATTTTACCATATTCAAAACATATTAGTTGCATTAATTAATTTAAAAATTAATTCCCGTCGTCAAAACAAATAGCGTGTTCTTAAGAGATAATAACTATCAAAAGATTGACATTTGTTTATGTCTGGTTTAAATGTGAAATTACATCCAATGACCAACATTGTATTAAATTGTAAAAATATATTCTAAATATACTTTAAAACCACTCAAATTAATAATTTATCACTATTAATTATTTCGATTGAAAAAGTTGTTTTTAATTAAAATTTAGTAATTTTCACTATTCATCAAAATATGAAAGTTATCCGAAAATCACCAAAATTTCACCCTAAGCTAATTTCGATATTACGAATACAAAAATGAATTCCATTTTGAAAAATAAAATTACAAAATTTCAAAAGGTGGTTATTACTATTCATAACGGCTAGTTTTACTAATATTTTAATAGCATATTGTTCTTTAGTGAAACTCGTTATTGCGTACTACACACGCTATCGAGGAAGGTCGCGATTGCAAGGCAAATCAAGGATGCGTGTTGTGCAAGCTCCTTTTTGTGTAGCGTACAACACAAGACATTAGTGAAATTAAAAAGAATATTTTTCATAAAATCTCGGGGTGCTACATTCTACCCCCCTTAAAATGAATTTCTCCCTCGAAATTCGTCGGGGTTATAAATGGTTTACTATTCGAAAGTTTCTTTAATAGAAACCAACATCGTAAAAAGGAATACCAAAACCAATCTTTAAAAACGAAAGTATGAAACGTAACAGTTACCAAAATAAACTAATCACTGGGTTTCCACATAGGTGAAAATATGGATATGAATGAAAAATCTAACCATCATGTTCTGATGGAGAGTGGTAGAGAACATGGCTATGGAAAAGCCAATAATCACAAATCCATAAATTTTTTACGATCTAAGGTACCATCCAATTAATCAGATATAAGAGCACTAGGACAACATTTTTGGTTTTCAAGATCGTTTCCCAAAAGTTGAAGAATTTGAATTAGAATAAATACTTACTTTATTTTGGTACAATCTCACTGTTGTTCGTGCCTTGAACAAATTCCACTTCATCTCTTAAATAAATGAAGTTGAATTTGTTATTCGTGAAGTGTTAGCAGATCATGTGATAGAATGACGGGTCATTCCATCTGTCTCAAACAAAAGGTTAGCAAAAGTTATTAAATATACATAAGTCATTCTATAGTGAGATTAATCAAATATGGTTCCTAAAATGGACTTATACTTCATATATCATACTACTTAATATAATAAAACTAGTTTCTACTAAACAGGGACTTCCTGTAGGCCAGTGGTAGGCGATAAAGGCCAGTCGCACTTCGGTTGTGGGTTCGATTCCCACAGCCTTGTCCGACGCGATGGGTTGTCGCCCGTCCTGCAGGTTGTCCTTTTTCTAAAGCTATATTAACATAACATCCCATAAATAATATCGAAAAACGTTTTATCCTAAATTATTTCCAACATAATCCATTCTAAGCTTATCTAAAATACTTCGGTCCAAGATCATAGTATAAAGAAAATGGTTACAAGAAATGTCACAGAACAATCACGTGAATGCCATCATTTATCCCCCATATATCATAAGATATATCTTGCTGGTAAAATTACAAACTTGTGAATACCTTAATCATGTATTCTCTTGAAGAATGAATACCCATTGAACCATAGTGAAAACATGAATGCAGTTAAAAGTTAACACTTTCCACATACCAAAATCCCCAAAATTCTATATACTCAAACCATGATATCACTTAGTCCTTATATCAATCATGAGCTCATGAATACTGTCAAACATTTCATTTTCTCCTTATCCCTTCATGATGCGCATATCATCTACTTTCCAAAATATTTGAATCACTTTTCATGGTTACCGGTACCTTAAAATTATTGAAAACCACAATAGAATAATTCAAAATTATTCTAATAAAAGTACCTCAACAACATTATTCTTGAATACCAATACATAAACACTTCAATCCATCCTCTTCAATTATTGTCCTGGAATAAGTCCTTCCTTGATTTAGAAGTAACTTTTTAGGTCAGGGCATTGAGTTGGGTAATGACCATGTTCTCCGCAAATAAGACATTGAACTCCATAACAGTCTGTCACTCTATGACCCTTTTCTCCACACAGATAACATCGATCCCTCCATTTGAGGTATTTATCAATGTTCTTCTTCCCTTATTTAGAAATCTCAATCTTCCTTTCTTTATGCTCCTCAACATGCGAACATGCATAATAGTTTATCTTCCTCTTCTTTGATGAATTAGCCATACCACTAAATTTCACCTTGTTAATCATATATCGCGATGACTGATTCGGCATAATCACAATATCTTTCTCTCTAGGAATTACACAATTTTGTTGCTCATAGTCACCAATTTGTCCATTAGATTCAATGTTAACCAAATTCCTTCTGGTTCCCTCCATTAACTAAAACACAAAAATAATTCTGTGAGAGGCAAAAATCATGCTAGGGAAAACAACATTATAAAGGGGGAGTACCTTTAATATCTAACATCTTAGGTTAAATTCTAAGATCGTTAGCGCAATTCTAGGACTATAACCTATACGTATACTTAACCTTAGAGACATTCCTAGACAAACCTTAGAAATATCTCTAGGGATCTCACTAAAGTTATTGCATCCTAGTTTCCAAAGGTTGACTAAACTTTTCCTCTGATACCAACTGTAGAGACCCGAAGCTTGACGTACATTGACATTACATTACATTTTCGGAATACATAGTACATAACAAAAAACACACACACAAGGATCATAATAGTTTAGTGTCTTTGGAAACTCGGAATATAATCTTCTAGTCGTGGTGAAAGATCTTCAACATCTCCCATAAAGATCTTCCATTTTTTTACCTAAAACCTTTATTTGTATCCTGGGGAAAATAAAACATAAAAGGGTGAGCTCAAATGCTCAGTAAGGGTAAACAAAATAAATATCAATCACATCATATTCATAAGAACATATCTTTTGGAAATCATAACCTGAAAAAGAGATCATAATTTGATAACATGGGATAAATCAAGGCAGTGAAATGTAATCACAATAATCATAACTTAAAACATTAAACTTTGTGGCATGCACACATAATCATAGATAATCATTTCTTGTGAGTCAAGACTAATTTCCAAGACTATCTTAGTGGAAAAAGTACCTTTCTGAAACGAGTCACCCTCGTTTCAGTCCTGTTTCACTGAACCGGTATAACCTACCATTCTAGCCATGTCTATCTCATGAGATATAAAATCTTTACCCAATGAATTGGAGGGAGATATAGGTCCCACCCATCTCATAATGATACCATTCTTATGTGTGCCACAAAATCATAAATCATACATCATTTCATAACCCATGTAATAAAAATGGGAATCTTAAACAACATGACATCATAAAACAATTCATATAAGATAAAGGAATTCATAAAAATAATTTCATCACAATATAATCAAATCAATGTAATAATAGGGATAAAAACAGAACCCTTTATTATCTTAGATGGAAAATAATTTTGATAAAACACTTGAACTCCATTCTTGAGGAAAATATCCTTTCTTCTTCAAAAACATTTTTTCCTTTCTTAACATGTCATACAACTTTAAACTAAAAGAAGTTGATTAAAAATAAACATGAAAACTTATAAGGGAAGATTCTTGGAAATAATTTTTTAAAAAATCCATTCATTCCGTATAAGTTTAAAAAAAACATTCTTCGTACTTTTGTCAGAAAAGTCAAAAAGTACCTCGTATGAAAAACGACAAAAGATTCCTTTCATATATTTTACTAAAAACTCACCGAAGGGTAAAATTGGATTTAAAAAATTGTAGGTGTATGTAAACAATATTACATATTGAGGGAACATGGACTTGGATGATAAAATACACCCCAGTAAATACCAAAGTATAAACAATCTCGGATAAAAATGAGATTGTGATATTTTCCCTTACCTTAGGTCCGATTTGCTTCGTAAGTGTCCGAACCTCCTGTATAATGATTTAAATAATGTCATTTACTTATTACAGAATCATATGATATCATATATGGTTCACTTATGACTTTATATTACCCGTTCTTTTGTAATTTCCATGTTACAGAGCGTTTTGGGTAAAATTGTTTCATTTGTCGTCCTTATTTTGACTTGTAATTATTCATATGATTAATTAGATCATGATTACTTAATTCCAGATTATAAAAAATGATTTATATATATATATATATATATTCAGAATATACATATATATAATAAATCAGTAAATGGAAAGAAATACACCGTTCACGGAGACGGTAGGCCGTACGTACGCATGAACGTTGTTTTCGTTTCCTTATTGAGTTGAGCGGAATTAAGTGGATGACCTAAATATATATGCACATAAATCTAGTATCATTATTATTTCATATATTTCATGATTACTTATTATATATACTTTATAATCATTCATGAATGGTTAAAGTGGAGAATGAATCTCATCGCGTCGTGGAGACGGCAGTCCGTACGTACGCACGAGCGATGATATCGTTCTCATGATTGTGGGACTGTATTGGAGTGTATGTATACTAATTCAGAATAAATATCACTTTAAAATAATAATATATAGTTATTATTTACACCATTATACCCATCCAAGTAAGGTCGTGGTGGAAAATAGATTTCACCACGACGTGGAGACGGTATTCCGTACGTACGCACGCGCGGTGATTTCGTTTTCCGTAGGATGGATAGATGGTGAAATAGGATTGTTTAATACTTATAATAACATATCAGTATATGAGTGATACTGATGTTATTACTTCATAATGAAACAACCTAAGAATAAGAAGTGGAAAATGAAATAAAGGTGAAATAATTGGTAACGGAAATTACCTCTTCTTTGAAGCGCCTCTTTGATACCTCCTATTAGGGAACTAAAATTGGTCCTTGAGGAAGACCAGAACCTCTAGGATGTTTCTAGGGAAGTGGAGAAGAGAATTTGGCAGGGTTCGGCCGAGCTTGAAGGCTCAAAGTTGTGTGAGGAAGAGAGGGAGGAGCTTCGCTTTTATAAGGGAGGAGAGGGGCTCCTTTGGAAAAACTAAAAATATTATTTTATTATAAAGTCAAGTTCGGTTTTAAATAGCTCCAAATTGATTTATTTCGAGGATAAGGTCGGTATGGGTCGAAATCCTCTCATCCAATAGAATTTAGATAATTTTAGGTTCCTATTTAAACCTTATCATTTAGATTTAACAATAAGTTAAATAATTTTACTTTTACCGTGTCTTCTTGTCTTCTTGTACTATAAGGTTAATAAACATACTATAAGAAGCCAAACGAACCCCAAATTGTTTATTATTAATATATATAACCTTATCTAAGTCATTGTGCCGAACCTTAGATTTTTAGGAATAAAATAACAATTAATAATATAATATTTTTTTTAAAAACTATTTTATGTAAATTTTGACACTATTTAGTAATTGATTATTGTGAAAATCATAAAAGAATTATAAGTTAGAAAAAAGTTAATTAAATTAATACTAACATGTCATATTAACCTATAAAATTATTTTAATTCATAAAAAGTCTTAAATTACATTTATTTTGGTATTTATAACATCAATTATGTCATTATTTCATTAATAAGATAATTACTGCATCATCTTTGTGTCATAAATAAATTAAATTATTTTATGTCTAAAAATTACACATAAAATACCATTATGTAGGAAATCTGTTTAGCTTTCCAATTAATATTTAAAATCTAATTTATCTTATGTATAACTCTATATTAAAAATGTTTTTGTAAATAAACATTGATTTTAACTCTTTTAACCCTTCTTTAAATAAATTAATAATAAATGTCCTAATCTAATCCAAGTGGGCCTAAATGGTCATATTTTATTGATAAGTTTGTTTTTGGTCGAATTACACTTGTCCAATAGAATTAGTACATGTGTTAGGGTAACAATAATATCATTTCTACCCTTAATTACCCTATTTACTTTTAACCGTGGTAAATAAAAGTAAAAAGTTAATATTCACCAAAAAATATTTTCATCTCATTGAACCACATTCTACTTACTGACATCAACCATATATCTCGGATTTTTGAAATTCCAGTCAAAAAAGCGGTAAAATTAAGATTTATGAAAAATTCAGTTTTTTTAACTACCACTTAGTGGTTTCACTATTCATCAAAAATTGAAAGTTTTCAGAAAAATACCATAAATTAGGCCTAAGCTATATTTGATATTATGAACTCAAAAATGATTTCTATTTTACCAAATTCAAAACATATCATTTGCATTAATTAATTTAAAAATTAATTCCCGTCGTCAAAACAAATAGCGTGTTCTTAAGAGATAATAACTATCAAAAGATTGACATTTGTTTATGTCTGGTTTAAATGTGAAATTACATCCAATGACCAACATTGTATTAAATTGTAAAAATATATTCTAAATATACTTTAAAACCACTCAAATTAATAATTTATCACTATTAATTATTTCGATTGAAAAAGTTGTTATTAATTAAAATTTAGTAATTTTCACTATTCATCAAAATATGAAAGTTATCCGAAAATCACCAAAATTTCACCCTAAGATAATTTTGATATTACGAATCCAAAAATGAATTCCATTTTGAAAAATAAAATTACAAAATTTCAAAAGGTGGTTATTACTATTCATAACGGCTAGTTTTAATAATATTTTAATAGCATATTGTTGTTTAGTGAAACTTGTTATTTCGTACTACACACGCTATCGAGGAAGGTTGCGATTTCAAGGCAAATCAAGGATACGTGTTATGCAAGCTCCTTTTGGTTTAGCGTACAACACAAGACATTAGTGAAATTAAAAAGAATATTTTTCATAAAATCTCGGGGTGTTACAATTTATAAGAGGTAATTTGACCATTGAAATTGTAGTGTAACCATTAGAATAGTAATGTGACTATTCAGAATAGTTACCCGACCCTTAGGAATAGTAACCTGGTCATCAGAATATTAATTTGACATCCAAATAATAAAATTTAATATATTTAATAACTATTATAAGTAATTTGACGAAATATATACATATTTTAATTACATAAAAAATTTGCGATTAAAAACATAATTAAATTATAAGACCATTTTAATAAACTATATTTTAATATATTTCATAAAAATAATAATTTTTATATTTAAAAATTGAAATTACCTATGTTGTAAAATTATTCAAATAAATTAAACATATTTTTTAGAATTTTTACATCGAAATTTTCTATTATTTTTTATTAATTTCCTCAAATTATTCAGTTTTTAGGTGAATAATAAAACATTGTTTTTCATAACTAGTTTGTTTTTAAATGAAATAATTCTTGAAGTAATGATGAACTAATAAATCCCACAAATATAGACGCAGCTATAAATATATCTATTGTGATAAAAAATTTCATTAAAATACAATAAAAATTTCTTAAAAAACTAAAATTATTTTTTAAATCATATAATCAAAACTATTCCATTAAATTAATAATTCTACATTTTCCACATTTCATTTTTATAAAAAAATGAATTTTGTTTTAGTAATCCATAAATATACTAAAATTATTTTATTAATCTAATTAATGAAATTAATTCTTAATAATAATATTATTACAACATATAAATGGGAAATTATCATTTTTTTATATTATATACTAAAAATAACCTTCACCTCAAGTATAAATACCCACTCTCCCTAAGCTTGGAAAATCACTTTACATCCGCTTAACAAATCCAAATCTCAAGAAAATACCCTATATTAAAGTACTTATAATAATAAGAGTAATTATATTTACTCAACATTGAGCATTCAAGGATTTTAGTGCTGTTAAAAAGTAGCAACATAATGGAGAGGGTAAGATTTCATAAAATCTTCATCTAATTTTCCACTTGTCTTCCCTGTTTCTCTGTTCTTTTTAAAAAAAATATTTTGAGATTTATTGAGTACAATTTTAATATTATATTAGTTACGTTATCCTACTATAATTATTATATTTAATATTTATTTATATTTTATACTCTTCTTATTGTTTTTTACAATGTACTGTTAAATGTCAGTTATCCACATAAGACGAAATTTTCAACTCTATTCTTATCACAAAATTCATGGATGGATAGTATGAAATATATATAATATATAAATATGTAATTATATTTATTCAAATATTCTATGACTAATTTTTCTTATATAAAAATTATGTTGAAAAAATATTGAAATAGAAACGAGATTTGATAAATTAATGTAAATATAATATCAAAACATTTCAAATTTAACCAAAAAATTTATAAAATATAATTCCATATTTACAATGGATCAATAAAAAAAGAACATAATTCAAATTTGGTTCAATATTTCAATAATCCTTTGATTATTATTCAAGAGGCAGAAAAAAAGGAAATAATGTTTGATTTAATGTAACAAGATTACAAAAAAATGCTTTTATGTTTTCACAAAATTCACATAACTCATATAATAGAAGTTACTCTCTTGTCCAAAAATAATACATTCATTATTCCTCAAATTTTCTTTTCTTGGTATATTTCTATTTCTACTTTGTCAAAATTATTTCTATGATAAATACTAATATTTTTTTAAATGAATTTATTTTAAAAAACCCCACTTTTAATATTCTTGAGTTATATATTATCCGCTTAGTAATGACGAAGACTTATGAAAAATTGAAATTCCTTGTATTCATTTATAAACCTAATATTTTATTTACTAGAAAACTATTTTTATATCCATTCCTCTGTAAGGTTTTGTTTCATGACTATGATTGTTATATGTTTTTTCAGTATGGATTGCATGATTATTAAAATTTTATGACATGTGGGTGTTCTAAGAATTATATATCCCTAATTCTAATTGGGTAATGTGATATGTTTCGTTAGATGCTATTTTTAATGCATGAATGTAATTATAGGTATGTTCATAGTTAAGATGTTATGATTTTTCCCATATTTTATGGGTGAACATGATGCAACCATTGTCCAAAAAACATTTGTTCAAATTTGGATAGTATTTTATTATTCCTCATTATGAGTTATATTCCACATTCCAACTATTTTTTCAAATGATTCCCTTATGTTTATAAGGATAACACCATGATCATGTTATAATGATGTTGATTATGATCCCCGATGACTATTGATTCATATTCTTTATTCCCCCAAATATTCATCCTCATACTATTCATTTAGTTCACCCCATTCAATGATGTATAACCTCATTTTATTATATATATTAAATAGAATGTTATGTCATTTAAGTGGATAAATAATATGGGTTTAAATAATGATTATATTTTATTATGTACAAGTGATGAATGAACATAATTTTACTAAGACACTCAACCTATTGATCATAGAATTTATTACTATAATGTTATTTATCATAAAATTATTTGATGGCCATGTAAGAAAATGATGGTTCTCTATTCCTATTATAGGGACTACTGTGAATTTTCCATGGGACGAGTTTCAAAATTAAGAAATTTAATTGGGGATATTTTGAGAAAACCATTTGATTTGAAAAATTATTTTACACATAATTACTAATAATATGTACTCCATTATTGTTCTTTTAATATTGATTATTTTTTTTCCCTATGATATATTTTTATGGGAATTGAAAATTAATTTAATTTTTGGTATCCTCGCATTAATGTGATAATTGTGAATCACAAGGATGAAAAAATGAAGGAAAATAAGTTTTAATCTAAATGAAATCATGTGCTCAGAATTTGGTAGGAATATATAGCTATGATACTGGGAGATATATAAAGATCTCTCATATAATACAAAAAGAATAAAATACTATTTTTAATGAGGAATAAGGATAATATGATCATTTTTTTACAGTAATGAAGTGATGTGAAGAAGAAAATCATATGATATTCTTTGATCCAGAAGATTAAGATATACACTAGGTGGATACATTTAGATTTTCTTTAAAAATGATTTGTGAGAATTAACTAGTTACTTAATATATTTAGAGACCTAATGAAAATATGAGAAGAATATTTTTAGAAGAATTATATCAATCATACTAATGAAAATACATCCTATGATGAGATGTAGACCTACTTCTAAAGAGGAACTTGAATAGGAAACATACATCTACACAATATGACACTGTAGAAAGTATTTGATGTAGTGTATGAAAGGATAATGCATTCTATCTTTGTGAATATAACGGGATATTCTTTAATAATTTTAGTGGTATGATAACAATAAAGGTCCAATGAGACATAGACAAGTATAAGGTTTGACTTTGGAAGTGGGAATATTAGTGAGACATTGATATGTTTGTGTTTTGTGAAATACAAACTTTTTGAAATTTAGATACACTTATTATAGTGTAAAATCCAAGAATGTGGTATATAAAAAATCCTTTAAAATGGTAGGCCATAGTACCAAACCTTTTTAAAATCATTGTGTTGTTGTGCAGTTACTTATTACATTATACTGGTGAGGGTGTGAGATAAAAATAATGGATCGAGACTAAATAATCCTTGGATGAAGAATTTAGTGGAATAATTCATAAATGGTTTAATTTACCCCTGATTCATCCCTTTCATCTTAGTGTTATATTAGTCCTCTATGAAATTCAGTTGGTATCCAAGTAAATTTTCTACCAAAAGATATTGATAAATTTTGTATTTTTCTATTATGAAAAATATCAAAATATCAAGAATAATGCCTCAATATTTATTGAAGTATTTATGGAAGTACAATCAAGGTCACAGAAATATAGTATTAAGAAAGAGGAAAGGAAGCTGAGAGATATCTCAAAGAATAAAGAGGAAATATCCTGAACTAGTGGTAATCAAAATGGTAAGTATAGAGATGTCAATTTTATTGATTTATATTCCTCTAATTATTGAAAATTATAATTTTAAAGGTGGGGGGGAAATGTACTCATTAGAATAAGTGGAAATTTTTACACACATATTTGAAATCGTCTGATGATGCTTTTTAATGGGATTTCTACATCAATGATAAATTTCAACACAGAACGATATGTTGAAAATTCATAGATGTATAACGTTTCTAATTCAATGGAAATTTTATTGGATAAACAATTTGGATGACGTAAATCAGTCAAAAAACATGTGAAATCTAAGAATGAATCATCCATGCATTGAAATCAAATATTTTCTTTGATTGATGTAGAATTGGAAAGATGTATTTTCATGAAAAAAAGTGTTCAATAAAATTAAGAAGGAATGTTGTGGCCCATAGAAGATGATAAGTGCATCCTTGACAATATTTTCTGAGATATGGAAGTGAAGTTGATGAATTTGGAAGGGGAAAATATTGAAATTAATAATAATTTGAGAGATTATTTTTTACCCCAAATTCATTGTATGTTATTCAAATATCAATGAAGGCACATATGGAAAGATTAATGAGGTTGAGAGTATATAGAAAATATTCTACCTCTAGCAGATTGAGAAAAGTAACCCAAAATGTATGTTGAGTGTCGTGCAAAAAATTTTAAATTCTATATATGATGAAAAAATATAATATGTGAAAAAAATCGTAAGGATAATGATGATGATAAAACAAAACTAGATGTTATATATAGAGGAGAGAATTTTAGAGGAAAACTATTCTGTAAAATGAGCCAAAAGGGATGGGTTTTTAACCTAAAATTAGTATGTAAACATATCCAAACTAACCAAAAATGGTTCGAAGAGAAACACATTTCTTGAATAGTTACAGTTATTTAACATATTTGGTAATAGATAAATGGAATACGGGAATACTAGGAAAATATATGTAAATTAAAGAATCCCTATATTACAGGGAAGAAAATCTGAGGAGATAAGATAATCTATTACAGTGACAAATTCATCATAGAGAAAGAAGAATATGTCTGTGGATAATAGATTTCAATATCATTCAGGCATCATTGATCTGTTAAAGTCCAGGTGTCAAAATTATATTGTATATTGGTAAAATCCATTTAGGTTCCATAGATTCAATTTAGATATATTTTTACAACGTTATTTTGAGAAGAAGGTGAATAATGTTTGTGTTCCCTCCTTGGAAAAAAACTATGAAGAGAAAGTATGAATCTTATACTCCAAATAATATATATAAGTTATACGATAATGGGTCAAACATACTAAAAAGATATTATTATACTTTGGAGAAAAAGGATACATTATTTATCACTGAAAATTGTACATGAGTGAAAATAAAATTGAGTCAAGATAAAGATAAAAAATAATCTATCCATGTGAGTGATTTTAAGAATGAATTAATGGTTTATAATCATATTTAATAAGTAGAGAAGATACCCAATAAGGGTAAAGTTAGAACTATTAATGTGTTGTTTATATGGTTAAAGAATATATTCCATAATTATGATATATGTATGGTATAGATTCATTGATAAGAAAATTCATTGAAGAACAAATTTGGAATCAGTTAAGATCTCATGTTCTAAACTGGTTGCTACAAAAGAGAGTAATTCTACAACCAAATTTCAGAAAACCATACTGACCAAAGGATAAAAAATAGAAATAAAAGAGTGTAAGCATGGGGAATTTCCTTGTTAATTATCATGGTTTAAGAAGTCTTTATCAACCATACCACTCATGAATAAGAGGTTCTATATGATCCATCATCATATCATATTTGTTTGGTAGTTCTGAACGGATTTGTAGGGAAGATAATAAAAGTTTGGTAACATTCCCTTGAGGGGTAGATCTAGTAAGTAATGAAACTAACATAATTTATCTATTTTCTTGAATCTAGAATTTTGAATGATCCATAAAATCTGAAGGAAGAGGTATAATTTTCATTCTCTCGACTTCTTTTTAATATATACATAGTGTGTTTGTTAAGGGTAGTTTTTTTCTAACCATTGATTTTGACCTGATAATTGAAATATTTTTATGTACTTTGTCATGTGATCATAAGTTCTTGATTTTTCTATATGATTAGTATATGTTTCCCCAAGAAAGTATGATATAAAAAAATAGAATCACAAATGAAAATGTATATTACCTTAATATATAATGGTCTCAACCATTTTTTATTTAAATGGTTAGACCATGGTGACTTAGAGGTGATTTTTTGGTGGAATATTTCTTTGAAAATGATGATTTAAATTGAATTTAAAAAATTCTATGATTTTCATTGGTTCACAAAGCAACTTGAAACTGGTAATAATTGATTCTCTCAATATGTTCCTCCATGTGAATTTCATGTTGTGTCAGTCCCAAGTGGTATAAAAAAACTCTGAGAAAATAGTGATAATTTCTCCTGATATAAAAATATAAGGGCGGGGAATATTAAGAAGGTCCTCCCCATGATCTTCATAAAGTAGTATCAGTTGGAATATAAAAAGGAATTTCAAATGGTATATAATTTCAATTGGTATGATCTCTCATGTGGTATCAAATAATGGTTGGGGACAAGAATAAAAAATTTATCAAGTTGTCCTATATATATCCTGATAATAATTGAGGGAGTAAGGGGACCCTTATATTAATAGTAATAAGAATATCTTACACTTTGTATTTATTATAAATTACATGGAGAAAAATAAAATTATCCCTTAAAGACAACATGGAAAGGATAGGTATATACAAAATTTATAGAATTGAAAATGAACCCAAAGTGGGAGATTGAGTTGCCTAAACGTGTAGGGTTTTATTTATTCATAATTAGTTTTTGAATGAAAACAATTTAACGAAGACAAGTTTTGGGTCATTGATTGAGAATCCACCCAATATATGAAGCATATATTCTACCTATAAATTTGGTAAAAGAGATGTATGAAGATTTTAAATCCCTAGAATGTCTGAGTTGATAGATTTAAGTGGGTATCCCATTACATCAGATGATTAAAAGAGATTGTATTCATGTAAATGAAATGTGTTCATAATAAATAATCCATTTCATCAATAGGTAGAATGGACCAGAATATCTATATAGAACTTATAGCTAGAATTCCTTTATTTCAAAAGAGATCAAGGATTAATTAGGTCCAATGATTAAAGAGATATAGATGAATGATTAGATCCATCCAAGGAGTAGAAAACCTATTGGCTACTTAAATCATTACTTATTATTTTTCACACACTCCTATTTTAAAAGTTGAATAAAATAGTGATTTATCATGATTGAATGAATAAGAGCCACTCTTGAGCTGGAATATGTATTTGAGGGTATATTATACATTCAGTTTCCATACAATAAAAAGTACTCTGATATCATTTTGAAGTATTGAGTAAGGTTTAAAAATTCCAAAAGTTATTTTGAAGTAGTTTATGAGTGGTTGAGATCTTCTGGAATCGATGTGTAGAAGGCCTCATTCCAAATAGAACCCAATCTAGAAAAAATATAATTATAGATTCCACCTATATGAATTATATTTTAGTAGAGTTACTACACAGCTGAAAATATATAGCTAAAGTCACCGTATATATAAATATTATCTTACTTGATGTTCTATACACGCGATCTCAATTTCATAGCTAAATGATCAATGTAAAACAATTATGGAGCAAAAATATGTTGAATATCTGGATTCAAAAACATTATAGGAAAATGTAATGCCACATAGCTAAATGACACAATATAGTCTAATTCATTACATGTGGAATTTATATAGCGTATCCAAGAATTGTGTAGTAATTTTCTCTATATTGGAGAATTGGAGATTGACCACCATGTATCCTAATTATGATATGTGAAGAACTATTTATGGAAAAATATTAGTTAAAAATTCCACACAATATAGATGGAAATTTATGTAGATGAATTTCACTTACATTTCGGGTGAATATTTTAGACATACAGAATTAACGAATATAAAGAATAAATCATTTTGGATGATAATAGTGATTTTGTTTCATGGATTAAAAGATCACAAACAACTATATTGGTGAGTTTTCCAAGCATGAGAATAAATATGAGTTGAAATCATTCATGGTAAAGAGTAGACCATTATGGGATTAAAATAGGATTCTCTATAATTAATTAATTATATTGAAGAACAAATAGTTGATGATGAAGTTGTGATATTTAGTTCTGAATATCATGATTCATATTGCAGACATGAACCATGTGTGTTGTAATGAAGATAAAATATAGAGAACAACTACATGTATTTATTAAAAAACAAAACAATTCAATTGGGATTTGAAGAATAATACAGATGAAGGAACCTTGAAACATGGTAATTCAATATATGAAAATTTATGTTGAAAGATAGAATACACCAAGAACCTTGAACTTATATTAATTAAATCCTACATCTATTAGATACAAGTATGATCAAGTGTTTTTTGAGTGATTAAGACATATTTTTGGTAATTTTACCAATATATAATAAATGATAATTACTGTTATGTGTTTTATTCCGCATCAGTTTACATTGTATTTTATAAATATATGTCAAATTTGAACTCTTTTTCAATTGTATTTTGGATGATATGGGCTCATCATTAAAAGTGTCCAGATCTAGGCACTATTTTAAAGGCCTAAATTTTGAGCATGTTTTGGGCCTATAAAAGATTGTGCTTTAGGCCCAATTTGCTGAAATGAATCTAAAATACTATGGAATACTAAAAAGATCATTTCATAATTTAAATTAGTGTTGAAAATTTTATGTCTGAAATATAGAAATAAATTAAAATATTTAAAATTCAAAATTTATCCATTTTTCCAGTTAAGCTCAAAATACTTATAAAACCTAAAAATATTATAATTTATAATAAATTAACACTATGGTGGGATATAAATTTTTTGATTAAAATAGAAAATATATGAAAATATTATCTTCATGAGGAACTGGTGGAATCTTCTGGTAGCAATGGGGAACCTCTAGAAATATATGGTTTTGGATTACTTGTTTGATAGAATAATATCATGTTATAGTTGAATTAGAAGATTATGTCACATCACCCTTCCCAATATGGTTCATTAACATGAGGAAAAGTTTCATAAAATTTGGTCACTAGAATTTTTTCGATCTCATTTTCATTTTTAAGTTGGATGGTCTGAAACATGGTTCCCCAATAACTGAGATGTTTCTTAATGAAAGTTATGGTGTTTTAACCCATGTGGTCTGACTAAATCAAAACCATGGTATTCCTCATATTTTTTATTGTTCCGTTTTTCCGTTCAATCTGTTTCATATTTTTTGTCTTTATTGAAAGATATTTTTTGAGGGATTCCAAGGAACCGTATCTAGAGGAAATTATATCAACCTTATTGATAGGATGTGTGGTCATATTTATTCTAGATTATGAGTTTTTTGTGATTTCATGGTAATTCAAACCATTTAGTGTACATGTTTTATATTTAAGGAGTGGAACTGGAATATAGTATAATGATATTTTCTAGTTTTAAATTTTCAGGCTATGGGCCTATAATCAGGGTTTGGATACTTGGAGTGTCTCAATATCCCTAAAAATATATATCAGCTAACTAGTGGTTGTGGTATCAGTTCCCAATACAACAAAATAACTTATTATTCTATATATTCTATAAAAAATTATATTTTTTTGAAAATAACTAATAAATATCAACCAATACATATGATTACTTCATATAATCCAAATAATTATATAATAATAAATGGCTTAGATTAAGAATTTAATATTAATAATTGGTAAATAAATCCTTGGTGAGAATAACATGTTATTTCATAGAAATATTTTACATCCCATATTTTATTTAATCCATAGAACCATATTTTCAATGTTTATTTCACATGAAAGGAAATCATTGGTACGTGTCCGACTACTCTTGAGGCCCAAACATAGTGTCCAAAAAAGTACATGTTGTGTATTGGAAATCCACTTTTATTTTTCTTATCATATTTATAGGGTATCAGAATAATACATGTTTGAATTCTATTTTTAGTGTTTTTCTATTGAAAAATTATGTTATTTATATCTTCATCAAAATAAAATTTTACCAATAAGTATTAGAAATTTTATGTTATTAGGTTTTTTATAGATGGTGATGTTATGTGGGTGATATATATGGACTTAATACGGGGTCATTAAAACTAGTAAATATGCCATTTTTAAACGTCATTGAGTTAGTAACTCTCCTTTATTATGGGATTTGGTTACTCAAATTATGGTGAAAGTATCCCCTTTGGTTATTTTACATATCACATAATAATTTGTAGATCATCCAGGAGGACCGATACCCCTCGACTAACATAAAATAATCCCTGAGTTCTAGGTCCCCAACTAATATTCTATAGAGGTGAAGTGAAAGTTATGAAAGTTTTTGTAGTTTTGTTACATTGGGGACTTTGGTACATATGTTGTTCTGGATGTTTTTCATTTCTATTTTTTATAATATTTTCCATAGTTTATTTTTAAATACTGGTATTGTCTATTTATTCTTTCTTTAATTTTTCCCAAAAACATATATATAGTTTTTTTATTATGAGTTGACATTTGGTATCATATTACCTTTTTGTTTTTTCAGAGTTCTAATGGGAATGGTTATAATCAACCATATATGGAGGTTGTTCCCACACATGTTTTTAGGTTTATATAATGAAAAATATAGAGTGGACTATGATTGGTATGATATTAGTGGATATAGAGATTAGTGGTACCTAACAGTGATAATTCAGGGGTGTGTTTATGTCAATATTTAGTGTGATGCAGAGTTCACACAATTTATTTGATCATGTTTGTCTTAATTTTGAGTTGTTGGTGTTGTTTCCTACTTATTAATGTTCCATTTACCGAATAGTATGGTTATCTATCTTGTGTCACTAGAATTATATATTAAAATTTATAGTTATATTAATATTTGAAAATCAAATACTGTCCTAGATTTTTTAAAATGTGTACATGTTTATTAAGAAATTGTATTCCATGTGTGTGATATTTTTTATTGGATTAAGTCACTAGCCCATATCCTATTAAATTTGATCATGGTGTGGAACAGTCATCCCTCTACAACCCCATTAGAGGTCATGGTGGGTTTGAACTTAATAATTATCAATCATATCTTATATATTATTTTATTTTATTTGATAAATACTCATAAAAGAGGTTCTATTTCATAAAATATTCCATTTTTTGGTGGTGGAAATATTTTTTTCCTATTATTTTAATTAATAACTTCGATAAACTTCTTAATCTTGGAAAAAAAATTATCCTCTTTTATTTTCAATATTGATAAAAAAATTAATAGTATCAACCATGTTATGTATTTTTTATAATAACCATTATTTACAAATAATTTCTCTTTCACAAGATTGAGAAATAAGATGAAAATAATTATTATTTATTCTAATCCAATTAGTGATTTCAAGTAATCCATTACATCCATGTATATAATGCAGTAACCTTTACTTCATTACTTGAATACATACTTTATGTACTAAATATTAAAACTTATTTAGTTCTAAATTACTGTACATATTTACAAAACTTGTATAATATACTATTATTATCCAAAATCATTTAATATAGAGGAATTTAATTTTATAACATTAATACCAGATTCAAACCCTCCATGGTTCTTCTTGTAAAATTTTAGTTATTATTTAAAATTCCACCTATAGTTAATAGATTATCTATATTGGAATCATTCTCCCCATTTCTCAAATCCTCCATTAGGTTTTAATGACCATGGTTGGATATTTTTTTCCATAAATCTTCTTAATCTGTCTTTATTCAATTCCCTTTAATGAATTCAACACAGCACCTGAGCCTAGACATCAATTATCTTTCTTAGATATACTCAATATATTGAGATGATTGGGTAGGCTTTTATTAATCTCAATCATGTTATAATTTGTAATGAATTGTCAAAACCTTTCTAGAAGAGGCTTCATAGTGAAGTCTGTATCTATATCAATCGTTAACAGTGACCATAAAATATATAAGTCAATTATTTACCAATAATATTATATACCTAATAAAATATAGAAGTCACTTTAGTAATGATGCATCTAAATAATTCCATTGAAACATTATACCTCTCATTATCTTTTTGTAATTGATTAATCCTTCTTGTGTTATCTTTCATTTTGAACATGTCAATTTTCTCATCTTAATTTTACAACATAGACTCCATAGATACAATAATGGGAGTAGAGTTATCATAAATTTATATTAAATTATTATCATAGTAATCTAAAATCAATTGTTGAATGAATTCCCTAGTTAGCTCTTCTAGAATTATTTTCTCTAACACATAAAATTTTTCCTCTTTCAAAATAATGGTTTTTATGATTTTTCACATGTTTATGAATATTCTTCCATTAAGATTATGATTTCTAAATATTTTTCACAAAATCACACTCGATAATGATAATTACATTTATGTTTATTATATAATATTTTATCAAATGAATATCATGTTTTATTTTTATTTAATAAGGTATTTTATTAAATATGATCCTTTAATAATTATGAACCCATTTTCTTTCATCATAACCAATTGTGGTTCCAGAAACATATTTCATTATGTAATGAGTCTCTTTTTTGTTCTTATATTCACTTAGGTATTTTGGTAGGCTTTCATATAAATCATATTATATTTGAAATTTTGATAGTTGAGAAGACAACTAATAATCTAATATATCATATGGAAAATATAAAATCCATTCCATTAATATCATGGAATTTAGAAATTCCTAGATAAGTTTTTCATAAATAATATTCCACATGCATGCACCTAATCTAATTATAGTCTATCAAAACATTAATTCATTACATAAGATAATACATGGGAACCCTTCTTTAGGAGAACCTACCCAATTTAATGATCGAGGTCTTCAAAAGTGTTTTTAGAAGAAGTCAAACACATATTATTTAAAAGGGGATATTTTATTTCCCCATGTTGCTTCATTTATTCCCTATACATGTATTAATGCTTCTAATGATTTTTTTTTTGAATAATTTTCCTCCAACCAAATAAATATATCTAAACCCTAATAAATGGTATATCCTTACACAACACATATCTTATGCTACAAACCCGAATTAAAAAAGATAATTTTATAAATACATATCTAAATTTTCCCATAAATATGGTATATAAATTCATTAAATTTAAATTATTTGAAAAGTCATGGTGATAAAGGTATTCAACACCCACATTTAATGATGAAGCCTATCCTCTTAGAATACTGAGTGTTCACACCTAAGTCCTGTTAAAAATGGTTTTGATACTAAAGAGATACCATAATTACAATATAATTCTAAACCCCAAAATGTAAAAAATTATAATCAACCTTTTAAATTCAATATCATAACTCACAAGAAATCCAATGTTTAGGTGTAATAAAACTATATCAATTATTATGAAAACAATATAACTTCTTAAATTCAAGTTTCATAATTTAAAGAGGTGGCTAAAACACAATTAAACTCAAGGATATATTCATTAATAATATAAAAATTACATACAAGAATAAATTATGAAAAAATACTAAAGAAAAAAACATTTGATAAATATAGACATGAGAAAATATATTTTAATATATTCATAAAATAAATAATTATAAATGATTTATTACTAAACGTGATTTATGAAAATTATGTAACGTAAACAAAAAATCAAATTTTATATTTATTTTTAATAATAACTATTTCATATTCAAAATTTAAATGGAACATAATATAATTTTCTTAATATTCTAAATATATCAGATTTATTAAAAAAATTAATCATATAAATATATCACATTTCATGTAAAAAATTATATAAAATAAACATCAAATATTTTCCAAATAGGTCCTTTTAATATAAATATTTTATTTTATCCTTTATGAGAAAACAATTATCAATGTAAATAATTTTATACATCATATTAATTTATAGTTTATAAAAAATTTAGAAAATATTCAACTATTTATATTTACATTAAACTAAGATCACATCCACTAAAATGATTTTGGAATGCTCTATATCCCCTAGAAATTTGGTTCAAGAATAGATAGACTATGTTATAGAAACCCAAAACAATTCCACCTACACATTGTTGGAATAAAGTTCCAAAGACCTTAATCATTCCTCCTTACACACAAAAGGCTACCAACTAGTGTTGAGGGTCTAATTATTTATTGTGGGAATATTATACCCTACCATAATGGAAACCAAACACATAAAGATAAGAAACAAAAACAACAACCATCATTATCTACAATAAGAGGAAATTAATATCTAGAATGGAATTATAGTCATATAGAGGCTAGATGGATCTCCTTTAGGTTGATCATATAGAGAAACACCTAAAAGAATAAATGTTATACAGAAACATTGCCTTGAGGATCCACCTTGTTGAGTTTGAAAAATCATTGATATCCTACCAGTTCATCTATTATACCTCAATATATTTATTCTGACTCTATAGGTAAATATCCCTTTTCTGAATCATGAATAATTAATATTACACATTTCCTAGAGGATCCATGTTGGGTGTGGGTATATGCCGAGTAGGCCACCAAAAATGGGGCCCAAAGATAATATCTACACTTATATGAGTACGTAAAAAGTGAAACACACATCAACATGGAAGTAAAAACCCTACTCCCCCTTATACTCAATTAGAAATTAGTGTCAATCCTACCTATATATTGGGTGATGTACCCATATTATGAACTCTCCCTAAGTGAAAAAAATGAATAACCCCAAATATCATACCATGTAAATGATTCATCATAATACCCAAATCATATTATTTAAAATGAATCCTTAAAACCATGAAAAAATATGTAATCCCACATTTCCAAACTCAACATCCCAAATGAATCCATTATACGTTGGGCATTCCACTCACAGAAGGTAATCAAAATCACAATAAAAACACATGGCATGTATATATGGAATATTCCTCATATTTTTTTGTAATCATCTTAACCACCCTAATCCACACATATATGGAAGATATATGGAATAATCTAGTGGTTTACACCATCCTATGGGTCCCTATGTGATAACATGAGGGTTCCCATCAACACAATAAGGCCAAAACCTAGAAACAATCTATTTTCCTACCATTAGTTAAATATATATCATCATTAACCATTTTGAAGAGTTACCTTAGAAACCACTTAAATGTTCATTATCAATTATTAGAAACCACAAGAAAAATTTATCATTCGTTCTCTGATCCATGGACCTCTACAAATTATGCCACATCATATCCCAACCCTGACCATATCTACCCATACTAGACTACCCTAAAGGATCTTTTTTTAAATAGTAAAGATCTCATAAATCCTAGATTCCTATTTCTTACACGACCCTACCCATTCCCACAAATAAAAAAATGAAAAATATGTCGAGAAAGTGTTGTTTTCAACAATACATAATGTTTTTATTTAAAGGAGGAGTTTGTTGAGAAAAATACTCTATCTCATTATGATAATTTTAATGCTCACAAATACCATTGATTATTTTCTAATTATTTTATTTGTTAAGTATATTGTAGGAATTATGATTCATTAAATTTTTATTTCTGGAAAAAATATTTATGTTCTCGAACAATGAGGATTAATTACTAAATTATTCTCATTAGCGTGTTTTGGAAACAGTGTTCATGGTCTACATATTTGGGATCTACTTAAGCATGTTCTGGAAACACTGTTCATACCATATGTGGAGAAACGTATCGTAAGGATGAAATGCAGTGTATACTTTATTAGTTATCAGAAAAGTATGGAAGAGGAACCCTACGTTAAGAAGGAACCCTATGTTTGGGTTATTGAAAAAGTGTGGAAGAAGAACCATATGTAAGTTTTAAACATTACGTTTGTTTCTCAAAAGTATGGTTCATCAACCTTACTTTTGTAAACAACCATACGTTCTTAGACAAGTATGGAGCATGTAACTTTTGTTTGAATGATTATAAAAGTATGGATCTTTTATTATACATTTTAAAGTTGAAGAGAAAAGGTATGGATGGCCAACCCTACGTTTGTGATCAACCATATGTTTCCAACCCAACATTTGTGATCAACCATACGTTGACAACCCTACATTTATGATCAACCATACAATAAAAAACTTACGTTTGAAGGCTACATCATCAATATTATGTTTATTATCTATGTTATGTTCAGAGGATGCATATTGTACAACTCAACCTTACGTTTGGCATCGGAGTGTTTAAAGTTGATATTATTATGCAACGGTCAGCAAGCTGTTTATTAGGATGATTTCAAGCCAGATTAAAAGATGATTTTAAAACATGTCTTTGATGAGTTCAGATCCGTTTAAGGATCGAATTAAAAGGTGCTTTTCTTGGTGAATTTCTAGGGAAGTCACAACTACTCTATAAATTCACATGTTTGAATATCATGACTCAAAAGGTGAATTTTGTGGATCTAAATTTATAGGATATGTTCTTGACGTTATTATATAGATGTGTTTTTTTAAATATATATATATGGGTATTTTCAAACTACATCAATCGATCATATTCATAAAAAGGAAGAAAAATAGAGACTATCAAAAACATAGATCTGCAGATTCAAAAGAATGACAAAGCTCTGTTTATTGAAGAAGATGAATCATGATAGAAGATTCACTCGTTCTACATAGAAGATCATTTGTGAATCTACTACTCCTGAAGTTTTGTATATTTCTATATCTACTGAAACAGGATCGACTCAGAATGAATATTATTTGAAGATCATTATTTCTGAAGGTGACGATTTGTCTACTGTCAATTGCATTCTGTTGCAATTGTGAAGAACAAGTGGAAAGTATTTTTAAAAATAAATATACCTTTAATTTCAATTCTTGAGTGACCGGCTTCTCGTACTAAGCTGTGTAGGTTCTGTGAGTGAACCATAAGTCTTTGTTTTGCCTTACATTGTAAAGGTGTCAAATGGCTGTACTCAGTTGTGAAACGGTCTGTGGAAACGAGGACCAGATAGTGAAAATTACCAAGCTCATAGAGTAGAGCATCGGTGGAGTGGACTAGGAGCCTTCTGTTCCCCAAAACACTATATATCTTGTGTCTCTTCTATTTAAATTTTTTCTGCATTAATGAATATGATTAAAGTTAAAGGGCAGAACATGATATCATGAAGATTTTTAAAAAGACACAATTCACCCCCCCCCCCTCGCCCTCTTGTGTATATTTAGTATAATCTGATCCAACAATTGGTATCAGAGGTTGAGCTTTCTGATAAAGCCTTAACAAGATGAAAGTGACTATACACAGAGCAAGATGACTAATACAAGAGATGGAATCTCTATGGTTAGAGCACCATACTTCAATGGAGAAAACTATGGATACTGGAAGTTGTGAATGATTATCTATCTGAAAAACCTTAGATACAGAGTATATTATATGATTCTGACTCCATATGAAATACCAGAAAAACCTAAAACATAGAGTGCAGTTATTGAAGTAGAATATGGTATGAACTAAAAGTCAAGGAATGTAATTATGTGTGGTCTAGGACCTGATGAATTTAATAGAGTATATCAATGATCGAGAGCATATGAGATGTGGCAAACTATTTTTGTTGCTTATGAAGGAACTAACAATATCAGGGAAATGAGATATGATACTGATAAACTTAAATTTGATACATTCATAATGGTTGAAGGTTAAAGTATTACTCAAATTAATGGAATATTGACATAGATTTTCAATAACATAACTGCCTTGGGAGATCCCATTAAACATGTTGATCAAGCTTTAAAAGTACTGAGAGTACTGCTAACAAGATGGAACAAAATCTCTACTGCAATATGACAGTTGACGCATGTCAAAGATTTAACCATGGTAGAACTGATTGTAACACTAATGATTTATGAACTAAGATTCAAGAAGAATAAAATGAGCATAAAGTGTTTGTCAAGAGAGATGACACTGCCTTGAAAGTGTAATCACAGAGAAAAAACATAAAGATGAAGAAAAGTGTAAAAGTGAAATCAGAAAGTTCTGATTTATCAAATTCTGATGTGGAACTGGCTCAGCTAGCTTGAAAATTCACTAAATTCAATAGAAAGAAGAAGGGATGTAGAAAATCCTTCAAAAAGGATGACAAGGAAGTCAGATGTTATGAGTGAAAGAAAATGGGGCACATCAGACCTGACTATCCTCAGCTAAAAGAAGACAAGAAAAAGAAAGTCTTTAAAAGAAATGATTATGATCATAAGGACAAGAAAGAAATGAAATCTACATGGAGTGTATTTCAAGACTCCAGTAGAACTTCTGAATCAGACTTAGAGAATGAAGAAGCAAATCTGAAAGATAACATGTGTTTTATGGAAGAAACAGATGAGGTACAGTCTTACTAATCTTCTGACTCTAATTCTGAATCTAGTTACTCTAATAAAAAAATTACAGCCTACTGCAATGTGCTTGAAGAAAAATATGATTCTCTATTTAAGAAGCATATTTATTTAATGAATAGTCAAAAGGATATTTCTTGTTAAAAGAGACACAATGTTGAAACAACATAAAGAGTTAACTGAAAAGTTTAACTAAATTAACACTAACGATACAGATTATGAATCAATAATAAAAACACTTAAAACTGAAGTGGAAAATTATAAAAATGTAGCCCTTGTTTTTACTACAGGAGAAAATACTTTAAATAAAATTATTGGAAAAAATGTCATTTAAAATTAATGATTATGAATTTGAAGTAAAGGTGAAAACACTAAGCTGTAAAAGAATTATTTTATTCCAAGTGCAAAAAGATTAAATTGTAATTACTGTGGAAAAGGGGGACATATTTCTAAAAACGGTTTCTTAAGACAACACCAAATAAGTGTTATTAATAAATATTTTGTAAAAAATAATTTATTTGACTATTCTGTAATTATAAAATCAAAGAAGGTCTGGATTCCCAGATCTTTGCTGGTTAACACCCCTAGACCAAACAGAATATGGTTACTAAAGAAAATTGTGTAAATTCTTTTGTAGGGAGTAGGTCACAAAAGAAAAAAGAATATATGGTATATGGACAGTGGCTACTCAAGGCATATGAGTGGAAACTCATCGAATTTCTCTACACTCACTCAAAAAGATGGTGGACTTGTCACTTTTGGTGACAATGCCAAAGGGAAAATCATTGGTATTGGAATAGTTGGAGATCCAGAAGCTGTCTCTATCAACACAGTACTTTATGTATAAGGATTGACACACAATATGATAATTATCTCTCAACTATGTGAAGATGGTTATGCTATTGATTTTTCTAACATTTGTAGTTATATTTTCAAAAATAAACTGCTTAAATTCAGATCATCTAGAACTGACAATGCGTATATCCTAGATTTAAATTCTATGTGTAAACAATAAGTATACTGTGTAACTAATAAAATAAATGAATCCTTAATGTATTTTTTTACATAAATTATCTAAGAAACAATTAGTTTCTGACTTTCCTACTCATAGATTTGAAAGTGATAGATTCTATGATGCATGTCAACTTGGCATGAAAAAAAATCATCTTTCAAATCTGTTA
Source organism: Viscum album (assembly GCA_963277665.1). Taxonomy (NCBI): domain Eukaryota; kingdom Viridiplantae; phylum Streptophyta; class Magnoliopsida; order Santalales; family Viscaceae; genus Viscum; species Viscum album. The sequence goes on along the minus strand of OY728127.1, from coordinate 1,325,060,311 downwards.
ACAAAATTTCTATATCTAAACCTCTAGAACTTATCCATATGATTTTTTTGGACCTTTAATATTAGAAATATTGGCTGTTAAATTATATGTATATGTTTTAGTTGATGACTATTCTCGATTTATATGGATTTTCTTTTTAAAATTTAAAAATGAAGCTTTTAATTTATTTGAATGTTTTTGTAAAGCTGTTCAAAATGAAAAAGGTTTTAGAATAATTTCATTAAGAAGTGATCATGGTGGAGAATTTGAGAATCTGGAATTTAATTCCTTCTGTTCAAATATGGGTTTTAAACACAATTTCTCTACACCAAGAACACCTCAACAAAAAGGAATTATTGAAAGAAGAAATATGACTATTCAGGAAATGGATAAGACTATGCTAAATGAATATAGTCTTCCAACCTATTTTTGGGAAGAAGCTATAAGCATATCCTGCTATATAATAAATTGAGTTTTAATTAGACCAATTCTGCAAAAGACACTCTATGAACTCTAGAATAATAGAAAAACTAAACTAAATTACTTTAATGTTTTTGGATGCAAGGTTTACACCATAAAACCCAAAGAAAATCTTCATAAGTTTAATCCAAAATCTGATGAAGGCATTTTTTTTAAGATATTCTGCTACTTACAAAGCTTATAGAGTCTATAATAAGAAGTTAAGGATTGTTGAAGAATCAGTTCATGTGATATTTGATGAATTGAATCCCTTTGAGAATAGAATAGATTGAATGGATGAATCTGACTCTAATGATAACATGGTACTTGAGAACATGAAATGTTATTTTGAAAAAGATATAAATGAAATTCAGTCTAGTTCAGAAGAACATGATACTGCAGAACCTACAAGTGTACTTCCTAGACAGACTAGAACCCTAAAGAATCACCCTTTAGAAACTATAATAGGTGACTTAGACACAGGAATAAAAAATAGAAGAAATATATGAAATCTTGTATAATTCTCTGCCTTTTTATCCCAATTAGAACCCATGTCTATAGAAGAAGCTTTAGATGATGAAAACTGGATCATAGCAATGCAAGAAGAATTAAACTAGTTCAAAATAAATGAAGTCTGTGAATTAGTTGAAAGACCACAGAATTATCCCATGATAGGAACCAAATAGTTCTTTAGAAACAAACAAGATGATCAAGTAAAATAACTAGAAATTAAGAAATATTTGTAGCTAAAGGGTATCATTAGGAAGAAGGTATAGATTATGATGAGAACTGTACACCTTTAGCTTGATTAGAAGCCATTAGAATCCTTTTAGCTTATGAATCTCATATGAACTTTAAATTATTTTAGATGGATGTTAAGTCTTCTTTTTTAAGTGGTTATTTAGTAGAGGAAGTTTATGTTGAGCAACCTCCTAGTTTTGAAAATTCACAAAAACCATATTCTTATTTTGAACTTACTAAATCTCTTTATAGTGTTAATCAATCACCTATAGCTTGGTATGAAAGATTAAGATCTTTTCTATTAAAAAATTATTTTATTGTTGGAATGGTAGATCCAACACTTTTTAAGAAAACTATAAATTCTAATATTTTATTGGTTCAAATTTATGTTGATGATGTAATTTTTAGATCAACTAATAAATGCCTTTGTCAATAGATTTCAAATCTAATGCAAAAAAAATGTAATGAGTATGATGTGAGAATTAAATTTATTTTTAGGACTTCAAATTTATCAAAAAGATTTTGGAAATGTTTTGAATCAAAGAGAATACATTACTGATTTACTGATGAAATTTGGACCTGAAAATAGCAAGACATATACAACTACTATATGTACTAATATAAGACTTGATTTGGATGAAACTGCAAAAACCAGTTGACAAAATGTTATATAGAGGTAGGATTGTTAGTTTATTATATCTTACTTCTAGCAGGCCAGATATAATGTATTCAATATGTCTTTTTACATGATTTTAATCAAATCCAAAAGAATCCCATTTAACTGCTATTAAAATAATTTTTAGATATTTAAAACGAACTGTTTTTCAAGATCTTCTTTATCCCAAAACGTCTTATTTTCATTTAATTTCACATTCAAATATTGACTTTGGAAGTTGTAGATTAGAGAGAAAAAGAACTTAAGGAACTTGTCACTTTTTAGGGAAATCCTTAGTGTCATGGTCAAGTAAGAAACAAAATTCAGTTTCCATGTCAACAGCTGAGGCAGAATATGTTTCTGCTAGCAGTTTCTATGCACAAGTGTTGTGGATGAAAACACTCTTATGGAATTTGGACTAAATTTTAATAATACCCCTATTTTATGGTATAATACTAGTGCAATTAATATTTCAAAAAATCCTATTAATCATTCTAGGACTAAGAATATTGATATCAGACATCATATTATAAGAGATCATGTTCTTAAAAAGGATATATCTTTGGAATTTGTAAGTACTTAAATTCAATTAGCTGATATTTTTACTAAACCACTTCCCACTACAAGGTTTGATTTTATTAAGGGGGAGATAGGTTTATTTAATTTTAAATTATGTTTTCTTTTATTATGTTGTTTCTTTATCTTAATACTGTTTTAAAATAAATTAGTTATTTTTTTCAAACAGAATAAGTTTTTTTCCCACACAATCAATTTTATTTGTTTTTAAAACCTAAGTAATAATTATTGATGACATGAGAATCATGGCTGTTAGAAACATTTCGAATTCTAAATCATTTCATTTATACCAAAAACCCTTTCGCACTCACGAAACTTTACTGCTCTTTTTCCATTCGAACCTAAAACCCTTCAAAACCCTAATCCTCTTTTGAACAATCAGATATTTTTCGTAGAAATGGCCAAAACCAATAGAAATGATGAGGTTGAGACCAACACCATCAAGAAAAAGCACTCTTAAAGAAGAAAATTTTTTCAAGGAAAGGTCATAGACCTGGAATGGCTATATCAGATGAATCTTCTATTGAAACAATCTGTCACTTTTAAAAATCTTGAGCAGACCTTCAATGGTGAGAAGTCTGAGTTTTTGTATGAAGTAGAACTGTGATATTTCATTAAGTATAAAAAATTTCATCTGCGAGACGATGAGGATACTATGGTAGCTAAGATATAAGATCGAGATGTCTCGATATCCTCTGTGGAGATTGGTAAGATTCTGATCTGCCTTCATGAGTGTTTTTTTCATTTTTATTTGAAAAATATAGGATATTTCGTGCATAATTCTGAAGATATCATGTCTTTTGTTTTTGGTTATAATCATATAAAGAATATGTTCATAAAGTACCTAGAGCCAGATCAGAAAATTCTTGTCAAATTTGTGCAAACCAGGATTGCACCGAGCATGTCTGAGTTGGAGAAAATATTGTATCCAGATATGTATATATTTTTTATTTTAATGAGTGCTATAAGGCTTAACTTTCCTAGGTACATGGTAAGGTATCTTCAATACTATTTCCAAAGTGAAGGTAGGATGAATTTTTATCTTTTTGTTAGATTTATCTCAAAAATTATGTTCAAAAATGATATTGTGAGACTAGTGGAAGCCAGAGTTAGATGCCATCACAGAAACACCTTTGGTGCTGGGACCCTGAGAAAAATTGTCTATTTCTAGAGCACATTAAAAGGGAAACTTTTTCCAGTAGGATCTGAGGAAGATGAAGAGAGTGCTCAAGCTTAGTCTTCTAAGTCCAAAGAGGGATAGGCTGAATCAAGAGTAAGAAATACTACAAGAAGAATAAGATTTGAAACTAAAGACACTCAAGAAGAAAGAAGTCAAGAAGGACATCAGACTCAAAGAAAAAGAACTGTAAATGAGGAACTTGTTTCCCCTACAATGACAAAAAGATATTTACTCTCTTATAATTTTTTCAGAGAAAATGCTATTGAGAAGCCATAGGAAGAGGATAATGCTCCAATTAAAGTGACTCCACAATTCCAAATTGAAATTGAACCTCAAGTTTTAGTTGATGCTGAAGTTACAATTAAATAGAAAAAAGAGGCAAGGCCTAGTGAGGAAGTGGCCAGTCCTTAGGAAAATCCAAAAGATATTATTTTAGAAAATCCAATGGAATAATAGCTTAATAATTTTCGTGATGAGAATGTTTTTGATGTTCAAACTGAAGTAATTCAAGAGGATTTTTCTATGGAAGAGTCTGTAAAAGACTCTGAGGAAAAAGCATTGGATCAACCAACTCAGGAGAAGGAGAAAAGAAAAATCTGATGCTGATTCGCTGCCTTTAGTACTACTGCATCACTTTGAAACTGAGAATGAGAATCATGAACAAGGTGCCTCTGATTCAGTGAATAATGTAGTAGAAGATCTGTACATAAAGTTATATAATTTGGAATATGAAAATGTTACTATGAGGAGAGCCTTAGAAACAGAACTGTTGAAATTTCAGAGACTTAAGGGAAGTACAGTTTCACGACCAGAAGTCGAAAATTTTAAGCAATAGATGTTGATAGAGGTATAAAAGATGAAATCAAAAATGGTAAAGAAGTCAGATCCTTATGTGTTTATGGAATTTCTGAAGACACAATTTTCATATGTCAGGACTAGTGCTGCTCGGGGATCTGGTAATTAACCCGATTTAATCAGAAGGTTTCAAGCTATCATAGCTACCATGTGCAATATGAATGACAGATTTCACGATCTTCAATGTAACAGTGCTCCTTTATCAGTCTTTTTAGATAATCAAAAATTTTTGTTTGATCAATTGACCTCAAGTGAACCAAATATTAGACAAGTGCTGACTCAGTTCACAGAAAATATTTCCTTGTTTATGCAAAAGGAAGAAAGACTTCACGAGTTTTTCAGAGTAAACCTCATATAAGACATTCATATGACTCATGAGAATAGGGATATTATTTTTAGGCTTGGTGATGGAATGATGAAAAGCCTGAGGGAGAAGTTGTCAGAAATCAAGTCTGTAGTTCACAGGAGATAGACCCTATCTCATACACTTACCAAACCTTGATTCTTGTGTTCATCATGATTGTACCTATTTCCATGTTCTCAATGAAAATTTGGATTCATTTTTTTATTATTTGTTTTACTATCCTTGTTTTGATATGCCAGTAATCCAGATTTACTTATTGACAACCGGTTAATAATATAGCATTTACCTAAGTTCAGTGCTATATTAAATGTGTTATATTCCATATTCTATGATTCCTTTTTATATCACAAAAGGGGAAGAAATTTGGATAAATACAACATTTTATTTTAATTGTTTCATATTATATAATTTAAATGTTTTTTCTCTTTATTGTGGGAGAAATTATAGGGAGAAATTAAGTTAAATCTAATATTGTATTTATCTATGAAAAATTAAAAACTATATTTAATTAATTTTTCAAGTTAATTTCATTGGTTATTCTATGGGTTTTGTGATCATCAAAAATGGGTAGATTGTTCATAAATTTTTATTTTCAACGATACATAATGTTTTTATTTAAAGGGGGGTTTGTTGAGAACAATAATCTATCTCTTTTTGATAATTTTGATGCTCACAAATACCCTTAATTATTTTCTAATGATTATATTTGTTAAATATATTACAGAAATTTATTATCCATTATATTTTTATTTCGGGACGAAATATTTAAGTTCTTGAAGAACAAGGATTAATTACTAAAGTATTCGTGGTAGCGTGTTCTGGAAACACTGTTCATGCTCTACATATTCAGGATCTACTTAAGCGTGTTTTGCAAACACTGTTCACACAATATGTGGAGAAATATAGCGTAAGGATGAAATGTCGTGTATAATTTCTGAGTTATTAGAAAACTATGGAAGAGGAACCCTACATTAGGAAGGAACCCTATGTTTTGGTTATTAAAAAAGTCTGGAAGAAGAACCATACATATGTTTTAAACGTTACATTTCTTTCTCAAAAGTATGGTTCATGAACCTTACTTTTGTAAACAACCATACGTTCTTAGATAAGTAGGGAGAAAGAACCTTTCATTTGAAAGCTTATATAAAGTATGGATATTTTATTATACATTTGATAGTTGGAGAGAAAAAGTATGGATGGCTAACCCTACATTTGTGATCAACCATGCATTGCCAACCCTATGTTTGTGATCAACCATACGTTGACAACCCTATGTTTGTGATCAACCATACGTTGACAACCTTACGTTTGAAGGCTACGTCATCAATCTTAAATTTATTATCTACATTATGTTTAGAGGATGTGTACTATAAAACTCAACCTTACATTTGGTGTCGGAGAGTTTAAAGTCGATGTTATTATGCAATGGTCAGTAAGCTATTTATTAGGCTGATTTCAAGCCGGATTAAAATCTGATTTTAAAACATGTCTTTGACGAGTTCAGAGCCGTTTAAGGATCTAATTAAATGGATATTTTCTTAGAGAATTTTAAGGGAAGTTACGACAACTCTGTAAATTCAATTGTTTGAATATCACGAGTCAAAAGGTAACTTTTGTGGATGTAATGACCCTAATCTGGACATACATGGACATTACATTAATTTTTCCGAATACTTAATACATAACAAAAAATAGACACCAAAGGACCGTAATAGTTTAGTGTCTATAAAACTTGGAATATAAACTTCTAATCATGTTGAAAGATCTTCAACATCTCCAATAACAGTCTTCCCCTTTTTGTTTCCATACCTAAAACCTTTATTTATATCCTGGGGAAAAGAAAACATAAAAAGGGTGAGCTCAAATGCTCAGTAAGGGCAAACATAGAGAACATAAAACAATCCAAAAATATTTGAATGCAAAAACTTGAACATAAAATCTAAACATCAAAATCTTGATAAAAGACATAAATCATGGAAGTATGTAAGGCATATATTATATTGGAACATCAATCAAAATAAAATAGCATGGGAAGAAAACAAGTAATTGTGGCAAACCATTAAGCACATGATATGATTTCTATAGTATCCAAGGCATTGATGCCAAGACCATCTTAGTGGACAAAGTCCCTTTTTGAATCGATTTCACTCCCCGTTTCAGTCCTGTTACACTGAAACAGATTAACTTACCATTCCATCCATGTCTATCTCATGAGATATAAATCATTACCCAATTCATTGGAGGGAGATATAGGTCCCTCCCATCTCATATTTAAATCATTCTTACGTGTTCCACAACATAAACATAAATAAATCATCATAACCCAAAGAATAAAATGGTTTTCATAAACATCATCCCATCTTAACATAATCCATATAAAACAAATGGATATCATTTTATCATAAGAAAAGTGAAACCATATAAATCATATAGGCATTATAATTGAAACCTACACATATGAAATAATATCATCTTAGATGAAAAATGGTTTTGATAAAACACTAGAAATGAATTCTTGAGGAAAATATCCTTTCTTATTCAAAATCATTTTCTGTTCACAAAATTCCATGAAATTTTAAAAGAAAGGGGTTTTTTTAAATAATCGTGCAATCTTGTAGAGTATGTTCCATGTAAATGAGGCATTATGAAATTGTAAAAATCTATTCATGCCGTATAAGTTAAAAATAACATTCTCCTTGTACTTTTGTCGGAAAAGTCAAAAAGTTCCTTGTATGGTAAACAAAAGAAAGATTCCTTCCATAACACGTGGTAAAAGTAAAAAAATGGTAAAAAGGAATTTAAACATACATGAAAACATTTTTATAAAACTTGGACATGGATGATAAATATAACCCCAGTAAATACTTACGTATAAGCAATCTCGGACAGAAAACAATTGAGATTGCAACATTATCCCTTACCTTATGTCCGATATGCCTCATATGTATCCGAAACTCCTGTATAATGATTTAAATAATGTTATTGACTTATTACAGAATCATATTCACTGTTATGATATCATATATAGTTTACTTATTACTTTATATTACCCGTTCTTTTGTAAATTCGATGAAAAAGAAGTGATTTGGGTAAAATTGTTTCATTTATTGTACGTGGTTCGACTTGTTGTTCTTGATATTATTACTTATATCCTGAATTACTTAATTCCAGAATGTAAAACATGATTTATATATAATATATATTCATAATATACATATATATATGATAGATCGATAAATGGAATGAAATACATTGTTCATGGAGACGGTAGGACGTACGTATGCATGAACGTTGTTTTCGTTTCCTTATTGAATTGAATGGAATTAAGTAGATGAAATAAATATATATATACATAAATACAGTATCATTATTATGTCATATATTTCATTTTTATTCATTATATATACTTTATAATCATTCATGAATGGTTAACATGGAGAATGAATCTCATCGCATCGTGGAGACGGTAGTCTGTACATACGCACGAGCGATGATACCATTCCCATGATCGTAGAATTGTATTTAAGTGTATATATAATATTACAGAATCAAAATAACTTTACAATAATCATATATAGTTATTTATTTACACCATTATACCCATCCATGTAAGGTGGTGGTCGAAAACAGATTACACCACGGTGTGGAGACGGTATTTCGTACATACGCACGTGCGGTGATTTCGTTTTCCGTAGGATGGAAAGAAGGTGAAATAGGGTTGTTTAATATTTATAATAACATATCAGTATATAATTAATACTTATTTTATTACTTTATAATGAGACAACTAAATATAATAAGTAGAAGAAGAAAAAAACTTCAGAGAATCGGAAGAAGAGATTACCTCTTCTTTGATGCACCTCCTTTAATCTTCCTCTTATGGAAGTAGAGTTGGACTTTTGAGAAGACCAGATCCTCCAGAATGTTTATAGGGAAGTGGAGAAGAGAAATGGTCAGGTTTTTTTCGAGCTACAAGGCTCAAAAGGGTGTTAAGATAAGAGGTAAGGGGTGCCCTTTTTATAAGGGAGGAGAGGGGCACCTTTGGAAAAACTTAAAATATTAATTTATAATAAAGTCATATTCAGTTTATAATATCTCCAAATTGATTTATTTAGAAGAGAAGGTGTGGATGGGTCGAAATCCTCTCATCCAATAGAATTTAGACAAGTTTAGGTTTCTATTTTAACCTTATCATTTAGAATGAACTTTAAGTTAAATAATTTTACTTTTACCGTGTCTTCTTGTTTTCTTAAACTATAAGGATAATAAACATACTATAACAAGCCAAACGAACCCCAAGTTGTTTATTATTAATATATATAACCTTATCTAAGTAATTTGGAAGAAACATAGATTTTTAGGATGAAAATAACAATTAATAATATAATATTTTTTTTAACAACTATTTTATGTCAATTTTGACACTATTTGGTAATTGATTTTTTTGAAAATCATAACAGAATTATTAGTTCGAAAAAAGTTAATTAAATCAATAATAACATGTCATATTAACCTATTAAATTAGTGTAATTCATAAAAAGTCTCCAATTACATTTATTTGGGTATTTATAACATCAATTATGTCAATATGTCATTAATAAGATAATTACCGCATCATCATTGTGTCATAAATAAATTAAATTATTTATTGTCTAAAAATTATAAATAAAATACCATTATGTAGGAAATATTTTTAGATTTTTAATGAATATTTATATTATAATTTATCTTATGTATAACCTTATATGAAAAAGGTTTTATCTATTAAACTTTGATTTTAACTATTTTAACTATTCCTTAAATAAAATAATATTAAATGTCCTAATCTAGTCCAAGTGGACCTAAATGGTCATATTTTATTCCTAATGTTTTTTTGGTCGAATTACACTTATCCAATAGAATTAGGACATGTTTTATGGTAATAATAATATCATTTTTACCCTTAATTACCCTATTTACTTTTAACCGTGGTAAACAAAAGCAAAAAGTTACTATTCACCAAAAATTATTTTTATCTCATTGAACCTAATTTTAGTCCTCAATATTAAACATGTCTCTTGTGTTTTCAAAATTCTACTCACAGAAGCAATAAAATTAAATTTATGTGAATTTCCAAATTCTTCTAGGAGGTGGGTAAAAGACGGTGAAAAGTTCAATAAAATTTTAATATATCTAAAATTTTTATAAAATTACTCCAATGAATTAAATTGAACTTATATAGGTATTATGTCTCAATTTTTACCTAAAATAAATTTAAATAAAACAATAATTATTTAAATAAAAATTTGCTTTTTAAATAGTAACCTAGTGTTTTAACTATTCATCACAAATTGAAAGTTTTCAGAAAAATACCAAAAATTCACCCTAGGATAATTTCGATATTCTGAATCCAAAAATGAAGTCCATTTCGAAAAATAAAATTTATAAATTTTTAAAAAATGGGTATTACTATTCATAACGGCTAGTTTATATAACATATCGTTGTTTAGTGAAACTCGGTATTGCATACAACACACGCTATCGTGGAAGGTCACGATTGCGTGTAATGCAAGCCAAGTCAGGGATGCGTGTAGTGAAAGTTCTTTTTTTGTAGCATATAACACAAGACATCAATAAAATTAAAAAGAATATTTTTCATAAAATCTCGGGGTGTTACATTCTACCCCCCTTAAAATGAATTTCGCCCTCGAAATTTTTCGGGGTTATAAATGGTTTACTACTCGAAAGTTTCTTTAATAGAAACCCACATCATAAAAAGGAATACCAAAACCAATCTTTAAAATCTAAAGTATAAAACATAAAGGTTACCCAAATTAACTAATCACTGGGTTTCCACATAGGAGAACATAGGTGAAAATATGGATATGGAAGAGAAATCTAACCATCATGTTCTGATGGAGAGTGGTAGAGAACATGGCTATGAAAAATCCAACAATCACAATGCCATAGATTTGTGATGATCATTTGATTCATCGGATATAAGGGCACTAGGACAACATTTTTGGTTTTCAAGATCATTTCCCTAAAGTTGAAGAAATTAGAATTAGAGGAAATACTTTCTTGATTTTGGTACAGTCTCACCGTTGGTCGTTCTTTTAACAATTTCCACTTCATCTCTTAATGAAATGAAGTTGAATTTTTCATTCGTGAAGTGTTAGCAGATCATGTGATAGAATGATGGGTCATTCCATCTATCTTAAAAAAAAGGTTAGAAAAAGTTATCAAAAATACATAAGTCCATCTATAGTGAGATTAATCATATATGGTTATTAAAATTGACTTATACTTCATATACCATACTGCTTAATATGATAAACTAGTTTATACTAAACACGGACTTCCTGTAGGCCAGTGGTAGGTGATAAAGGCCTATCACACTTCAGTTGTGGGTTTGATTCCCACAGCCTTGTCCGACACGATGAGTTTTCGCTCGTCCTGCAAGTTGTCTTTTTTCTAAAACTACATTATTATAACATTCCATAAATAATATTGAAAAACAATTATAGCCTTAAACAATTCTATCTGATGTGAAACTTAATCCATTCCAACCTTTAAGCTTATCGATAATACTTCTGTCCAATCTCATAGTGTAAAGAAAATGATTACTTGAGAGGTCACATAACAAGTACATGAATACCATCATTTATCCCCCATATATCATATGATATATCTTCTTGGTCACATTCCAAACATTCAAAGGCCTTAATCATGTATTATCTTGATAAATGAATACCCATTGAACCTTAGTGAAAACATGAATGCAGTAAAAGCTAACACTTTCCACATACCAAAATCCTCAAAATTCTATATACTCAAACCCTGATATCACCTAGTCCTTATATAAATCATGAGCTCATGAATAATATCAAACAATTCATTTTCTTTTTTATCCCATAATTATGCGCATATCATCTGCTTTCCAAAATATTTGAATCAATTTTCATGGTTTCTGTTACCATATTCTTATATAAAACCACAATGGACTAATACAGAGATATTTCAAAATTCCACGATACTATAAATGATATTCCATGATACTATTTTGAAATCACATTACATAAACACTTAATCATTACACAACATCATTTTCATACTCAACAACACAAATAGTGATCGCATGTGACTTCCCTTTATCCTTTTCCTTAAGTGGTTGCTCACGTTGATCATCATTAACCCTTGGATTAGAGCATTGATTACATAATGCCCTATTTCCTTGCACTTGAATCATTGAAGTGTTGGTGGTGCGTTCTCTGCAGTATTTTCTTTATTCACATCATTAGCAACCCTTTTCCATTACTTCAACACTCAGCTGCTCGATGTCCTTCTTTTCCACACATAAAACATTTTCTAGTCCCTTTAAGACAATATCCACCATGCTTCTTTCCACACATTGAGCATAAATAAACATTCATCTTCTTTTCAGCATTGTTCTAAGATTTCTCCGTGAACTCCATCTTTTGTTTCTTGTCAAAACCAATAGATGGATATGTTACACCAACTTCCAGTTCTACCTTGATAGAAAAACGCACAATTTATTCATAGCTACTGAAGTCTCTTAAAGCTAATGCCCTTCGAAGAATTGGATTTAAGCCACTGAAAAATCGATCAAGTTTACTTTCTGGTTGGATGATAAATCCAGATCCATTCCTTGGAAGTCTTATAAAATTCTCTTCATTTATACCAACAGATTCATCATCCTTCTACTTAAGCTCCAGAAACTCCTTTTCCATCTTTGTTTGAAGAATATGAGGGAAGTACTTACTGAAATACAAGTTCTTGAACTCGTCTCATTCCATGGATTCAATCTCATCTTGGCGTCTTGAATTCTTAATTAGAGTGTACCACTGGTCTTCTTCACCTTCTAAATGGTAAAAAGATAAAATGACTTTTTCATGTTCTGAACAGTGAAGTATGGAAAATATCTTTTCAATGGTACTGATCCATTCTTCAGCAACATGTGGATCAGAAGACCCATTGAAAGATGTTGGACGTTGCCTCATGAAGGACTCAATAGAATATTGTTCCCTTCTCTGATCATTTGGAAATCCAGAATGATTCATAGCTTGTGTAAGTATAGAAATAAGATTTTTCACTCTATCTCCCATCACATTTGGTTGCTCGGGAGGACAACTATTGCATTGTACATTACATTGATCAACACGGTTCCTTCGGTTTCCAGCCATTGTCTAAAACCCAAAAAGGACATTGTGAGAGGCAAAAATCATACTAGGAAAACAACATAATAAAGGGGGAGTACCATAAATATCTAATATCTTAGGTTTAATTCTAATATCGTTACCATAATTCTAGTATTATAACCTATACTTATACTTAACCATAGGGACATCCCTAGACATACCTTAGAAATATCTTTAGGGATCTCACTAAAGTTTTCGCATCCTAGTTTCCAAAGGTTAACTAAACCTTTCCTCTGATACCAACTGTAAAGACCCTAATCTTGAAGTACATGGACATTACATTAATTTTTCTGAATACTTAATACATAACAAAAATAGACACCAAAGGACCATAATATTTTAGTGTGTTTGGAAACTTTGAATATAAACTTCTAATCATGATGAAAGATCTTCAACATCTCCCATAACAATCTTCCCCTTTTTGTTTCCATACCTAAAACCTTTCTTTATATCCTGGGGAAAATAAAACGTAAAAAGGGTGAGCTCGAATTCTCAGTAAGGGAAATCATAGAGAACATAAAACAATCCATAAATATTTGAATGCAAAAACATGAACATAAAATCTAAACCTCAAATTATTGAGCAAAGACATAAATCTTGGAAGTACGTAAGGCATATATCATAATGGAACATAAATCATAAAAAATAGCATGGGAAGAAAACATGTAATTGTGGAAAACCATTAAGCACATGATATGATTTCCATAGTAGCCAAGGCATTGCTACCAAGACCATCTTAGTGGGCAAAGTCCCTTTCTGAATCGAGTTCACTCCTCGTTTCAGTCCTGTAACACTGAACTAGATTAACTTACCATTCCAGCCATGTATATCTCATGAGATATAAATCTTTACCCAATGCATTGGAGGGAGATATAGGTCCCACCAATCTCATAATGAAATCATCCTTACATGTGCCACAACATAAACCTAAATCATTCATCATAACCCAAAGAATAAAATGGGTTTCATAAACATCATCCCATCTTAACATAATCCCTATAAAACAAATGGATATAATTTCATCATAATAAAAGTGAAACCATGAAAATCATAGAGACATTATACTTGAAATATAAACATATGAAATAATATCGTCTTAGATAGAAAATGGTTTTGATAAAACACATGAAATGAATTCTTGAGGGAAATATTCTTTCTTATTCAAAATCATTTTCTGATCACAAAATGCCATGAAATTTTAAAAGAAAAGGGTTTTGTTGAAAATAATCATGCAATCTTGTAGAGGAAGATTCATGAAAATGAGGCGTTATGAAATCGTAAAAATCTGTTCACGCCGTATAAGTTAAAAATAAAATTATCCTCGTACTTTTGTCGGAAAAGTCAAAAAGTTCCTTGTATGGTAAAAAAAAAAGATTCCTTCCATAAAAAATTGTAAAAGTCAAAAAAGGGTAAAAAGGACTTTAAACATACATGAAAAAAAATTTATAAAACTTTTACATGGATGATAAATATAACCCCAGTAAATACTTATGTATAAGAAATCTCGGATAGAAAACAATTGAGATTGCAACATTATCCCTTACCTTATGTCCGATATGCCTCGTATGTATCCGAACCTCCTCTATAATGATTTAGATAATGTTATTAACTTATTACAGAATCATATTTATTTTTATAATATCATATATAGTTTACTTATGACTTTATATTACCCGTTCTTTTGTAAATACGATGTTAAAGCAACGATTTTGGTAAAATCGTTTCATTTATTGTACGTGTTTCGACTTTTTGTTCATGATATTATTACATATATCCTGATTTACATAATACCTTAATGTAAAACATGATTTATATATAATATATATTCAGCATATACATATATATATGATGGATCGATAAATGGAATGAAATACACAGTTCAAGGAGACGGTAGGACGTACGTACGCATGAACGCTGTTTTCGTTTCCTTATTGAATTGAATGGAATTAAGTAGATGAAATACATATATATATATACATAAATCCATTATCATTATTATGTCATATATTTCATTATTATTCATTATATATACTTTATAATCATTCATGAATGGTTAACATGGAGAATGAATCTCATCGCGTCGTGGAGACGGTAGTCCGTACGTACGCACGAGCGATGATACCATTCCCATGATCGTGGAATTGTATTTAAGTGTATGAATAATATTTCAGAATAAAAATCACTTTACAATAATCATATATAGTTATTTATTTACACCATTATACCCATCCATGTAAGGTGGTGTTCGAAAACAGATTACACCACGGCGTGGAGACGGTATTCCGTACGTACGCACGCGCGGTGATTTCGTTTTCCGTAGGATGGATAGAAGGTGAAATATGGTTTTTTCATATTTATAATAACATATCATTATATATGTAATACGTATGTTATTACTTTATAATGATACAACTAAAGAAGAAGAAGTATAAGAAGAAAGAAAATTGAGAGAATCGGAAGAAGAGATTACCTCTTCTTCGACGCACCTCCTTTAGCTTCCTGTTATGAATGTAGAGTTGGTCTTTTGAGATGACCAGAACCTCCAGAATGTTTCTAGGGAAGTGGAAAAGAGAAATGGGCAGGGTTTGGACGAGCTTCAAGGCTCAAAACGGTGTTAAGATAAGAGGGAAGGGGTGCCCTTTTTATAAGGGAGGGGAGGGGCACCTTTGGAAAAACATGAAATATTAATTTATAATAAAGTCATATTCAGTTTATAATAGCTCAAAATTGATTTATTTCGAATATAAGGTGGGGAGGGGTCGACATAATCACATCGAATAGAATTTAGGAAAGTTTAGGTTTCTATTTTAACCTTATCATTTAGATTTAACTTTAAGTTAAATAATTTTACTTTTACCGTGTCTTCTTGTTTTCTTAAAATATAAGGTTAATAAACTTACTATAACAATCCAAACGAACCCCAAGTTGTTTATTATTAATATATATAACCTTATCTATGTAATTTGGATGAACCTTAGATTTTTAGGAATAAAATAACAATTAATAATATAATATTTGTTTTAACAACTATTTTATGTCAATTTTGACACTATTTGTTAATTGAATTTTGTGAAAATCATAACAGAATGATTAGTTCGAAAAAAGTTAATTAAATCGATACTAACATGTCATATTAACCTATAAAAGTAGTGGAATTCATAAAAAGTCTCAAATTACATTTATTTTTGTATTTATAACATCAATTATGTCAATATTTCATTAATAAGATAATTACTGCATCATCATTTTTCATAAATAAATTATATTATTTAATGTCTAAAAATTATAAATAAAATACCATTATGTAGGAAATATTTTTATATTTCTAATGAATATTTATAGTGGAATTTATATTATGTATAACCCTATATTAAAAATGTTTTAGCTATTAAACATTGATTTTAACTATTTTAACTATTCTTTAAATAAAATAATATTAAATGTCCTAATCTATTCCAAGTGGACCTAAATGGTCATATTTTATTCCTAAGGTTTTTTTTGGTCGAATTACACTTATCCGATAGAATTAGTACATGTGTTAGGGTAATAATAATATCATTTTTAGCCTTAATTACCCTATTTACTTTTAATTATGGTAAATAAAAGTAAAAAGTTACTATTGACCAAAAATTATTTTCATCTCATTGAACCCAATTTTAGTCCTTGATATTAACCGTGTCTCTAATATTTTCAAAATTACACTCATAGAAGCGGTAAAACTAAATTTTATGTGAATTTCCAAATTCTCCTCAGAGGTGGGTAAAAGACGGTGAAAAGTTCAATAAAATTTTTATATATCTAAAATTATTATAAAATGACTCCAATGAATTACATTGAACTTATATAGGTATTAGGTATCAATTTTTACCTAAAATAAATTTAAATAAAATATATAATTATTTAAATAAAAATTCGGTTTTTAAATAGTAACCCTGTGTTTTCAATATTCATCAAAAATTGAAAGTTTTCAAAAAAATACCAAAAATTTACCCTAGGATAATTTCGATATTCCAAATCCAAAAATGAAGTCCATTTTGAAAAATAAAATTTACAAAATTTTAAAAAATGGGTATTACTATTCATAATGGCTAGTTTATATAACATATCGTTGTTTTGTGAAACTTGGTATTGCGTACAACACACGCTATCGTGGAAGGTCGTGATTGCGTGTAATTCAAGCCAAGTCAGGGATGTGTATAGTGCAAGCTCCTTTTGGGGTAGCGTACAACACAAGACATCAATAAAATTAAAAAGAATATGTTTCATTAAATCTCGGAGTGTTTCAATGGATCTAAATTTACAAGAGAAGTGCTCAATGTTATTATATAGATGTGTTTTTTTAATATATATATATATATATGGGTATTTTCAAACTACATCAATCGATCATATCCATAAAAAGTAAAAAAACAGATACTATCAAAAACACAGATCTGCTGATTCAAAAGAACGACAAAGCTCTGTTTATTGAAGAAGAAGAAGAGTCACGATACATGATTCACTCATTCTACATCGAAGATAATTTGTGAATATACTACTCCTGATGTTGTGAATTATGTTTCTATATCTACTGCAACAGGTTCGACTCAGAATGACTCTTATTTAAAGAATATTATTTCTGAAGGAGACGATCCATCTACTGTCAATTTCATTCTATTGCAATTGTGAAGAACAATTGGAAAGTATTTTCAAAAGTACATATACCTTTCTTTTCTATTCTTGAGTGACCAGATTCTCTTACTAAGCTATGTGGGTTCTGTGAGTGTTTTAGAAGGCTTTGTTATTCCTTAGATTGTAAAGGTTTCAACTACCTATACTCAGTTGTGAAACGTTCTGTGGAAATGAAGACCAGATAGTGAAAATCACCAAGATCGTGGAGTAGAGAGTTGGTGGAGTGGATTAAGGGCCTTCTGTTCCCCGAACCACTATATATCTTGTTTCTATGCTATTTAAATTTATACTGCATTAATTCACCTAATTAAAGCTAAAGGACAGAACATGATCTCGCGAGGATTTTTGAAAAGACACAATTCACCCCCCTACTTGTGTATATTTAGTATAATTTGATCCAACAAAATTCACATATAACTATGGATGTATATTCGCACAACCTACCTAGTACTAGTAATAACCTTCTCATTGAAGATCTTTAGCCGATTGACCCCAATGATGAATATAACTATAATATATATAATAAATACATTGAATTTATGTTATAGTCAAAATATGATATAATGGATAAAAAATAAGAAATAAGTGAAGGGTAACATCGTGCCTTACCCACAAAAACACTCTTAGATAGAAAAAATGGATAATATATCTCAACGGGAAGAGATAACCTCTTATAGGAGAGAGATAATAGATACAGAGGGAGTTATTAACTAGATATATGATTAATTTACACACCCTATTTATTTATTATATTTCTTCCACTTTAACAGTATTATTAAAAATGTAGAAAACATATTTTAGATCCCACTAGAACTCTAGTGGTTCACACCAAAGCTCAGGTGGCACCCATTGTGGTCTTGATTCCCCTCTAATGGGGTTTTCATATAAAGGAAAGGGGAACATCCATAGGAAATGAAACCATTATTAACTCAAAGTATATTTACTCTAGGAATCATCTCCATTATATATTCTACCACCACTATAACCCTTTTCCAAAAACCACCTTTGGGATGCTACCCACTACTCTAAAACTGAATTTTGAAGTATCAGACCCTTAAACACAACACATAAACCCCCATGAAATTAAGAAAACCCCACTATATAACACATCATCCATGATATGTCTCTAGAAATAATAATTACTACCCTTGACTAAAACCCAAGCATCTATAGATTAAATACACCAAACCCCAAGAAACTTTTAGACACATAATTCATGATTACCTTAACTAAAAAAAAGGACCTAGTCCATAAATAGTTACTACCCACCATAGGAATAACCAACCCAATCAAACCATGACCAGGATTCACAACCCAATGATGGTATCATACCTGATTATCACCCAAAAACCATAGTTTCTGGTCGTCAACCACACTATCATCATGAATCAAACTCAATGATTAAACCTCAACCATTACTTGTTCGATCCTTTTCACACATAACACAAATAGTGACCCATTACCCAACATTAAATATGACATAAATATGAACACTAAGATAACACAATCCTAATATATATACATATTGTAAAGTCCCATGATCTGGAACTCTCTCACATGGAAAAAATAAGTTATTTATAGGACATCAAGCATTCCACCCCATGCGGTAGGGGATTCCAACAAGAATTTAGGTGTGATAAATACATTGGTGAGAATATACCCCCCACGTATAGTGTACAATAAAGTGGAAATAAACAATAATAAATAAATATCATAGTAACGAAAAAGAAAAACAATAAATAATAAAAAAAAGAAGTAAAATGGAGGAAAAAAATATTCCAACAACAATAAACCTTGTTATCATAAGATAAAATGTATCTAAAAGTAAAATTGGAAACAATACAAATGAAATAATCATCAGACACTATATAATCTCAAAATATGTTGGTCTTAAACCCCATGTTTATGCCATCTCCAAACTCTTGCCCCAACCAATAAGAAATAACCAGCAACAAGGTCCTTCCCTTTTCCAGACCAATATCCCTATAATATGATCAGGTACCAAATGATATCATGAATAGTGTGTGAGTAATACTCACTAGACTGACACTACAATGTCTAAACATAACTGGACTCATAATAAGTGTATACAGTAAGTGACAAACATGAGTGTTGATTAATCAATTGAAGAAATATAAAAATCAATCGACTTTAATGCTATGTCAAAATATTTATGAGCACGTAGCACAACCCTGACAAAATAACCATATATCCTTACCAAAATCACAAAAATCCTAGAAAATCCCCTTATTTAATCATTTCAACCTAGGAATGGCTAGAGCGTTCTCAATATAATAATTTCATCATGTGAATGGTTAGTTCCCACTCAACATAATAATTACATCATTGTACTTAGTAAAGCTCACTCACTATAAGAATTACCAAATAGAACTAGGTAGAGCCCACTCAATATATGTATTAACGCATGAAAATTGGTATATACTACTCAATATAAGAATTAAAGAATGGGACTATGTCGATCCCACTCAATATAAGCATCAAAGTATGGGACTAGGTAGATCCCACTCAATAAAAGAATTACAGTATGGGATACGGTAGTTCCCACTCAATATAATCATTACAACATGGGACTGGGAAAATGCCACTCAATATAAGAATTATAGTAATAATTACAACACATGTTACAGAAACAAGGTCATCACAATATCACATCATGTGGATCAACGGTTAATTATTAAAATTATCATTTGCCTTTAAATTATGATTTTATTTATATACCAATTTATCAATAGCCACATCAACAAACATAGCAATTTCAATGATGAATCTATATAAAGAAAACCCCATAATCTCAAGTCATACTAAACACACATTAAGTAATTAGTAAATTCATATATATATATATATATATTCAAGTCTTCTCTCACCCAAGGTTTGAAATATTATTGGTTGCCATCAAATATATTTAATGGTATCTAAGGAATAATTCAACTCATCCTTCAATTTAATTAATGTGAAAATTATATTAGTGCAATATAAATATTTCATATAATTTAAAATTCAACGGAACATGGGGATAGGTTTTAGACCCACTACTTTTATCCAATTATTTAGTGATACATTTAATGAGTAACTCCAATTGGAACAAACACAATATAGGTCAATGAATGAAAAACTGTATCAAACAACATCCAGGTAAAACCAGATCCAACTATCATCTAAAGATTCCATTAATAGAATGAAGAATAGTGGATGAATGGGGAAAACCTTATCAAGGAAACTAACTTGGGATCATATGTGTAATATAGACATATGGAATGGAAGAGTAGTCTCTAAAATCACATTTAATTGATCCTAGGTCTAAGAGGGATATGTTTCACTAAATTAATAATTCAAATCATACACATATCCACACTTAAAACCCTTGGGTATGAGTAATACGTGGAATTTAATCACTTCACATTGTGTATTTCCTTATTTTTTAGTAATAATGAAAAACCTATCACCTTAGGTTAATATTTATCTCAATAAATATTTACACGACATTAATTTAGCTCATGACATGTAACCCATTCACACCATAAACCAATTCATGGTATGTTTTTTTTGGTAGTTAAACATTGTGTAATGTGTACATGGAATGTAAATTCTATTTAGATATTTTCCAACCACGTTTCTACATAAGGACATGAACCACCTCCAAATCCTTCCAACTTCTATAAAAAATAACAAAACCATTTATAACATCTCATCCCTGAGTTTATCCAAGTATCATTGTACAGTATTGATGAATATTGTTTTCCAATGTACTTAGATATCACACTCACACTCACAAGTCTCCTCTTAAACACACCCGTATAACCATAGAAATTAAATCAGAACTATTGTCCTGCCTCAGAGATACATCCCACTATATTTTAAAATACATATTGGATACCCTTAAAGGAATAATTTTTTCAAATATCAACATCCTCAATTTCTAACACATGACAAGGGTCAGGACAAAATATCTAAAAATGTGACATGTGAAACACATCCCTGATGGAACTATATTGATTTTAAGGGATAATCAGTATTCCATTGGATTAAACCATTACACTATCTCAAACGACACACAAAACCCAGTTACCAGCTTCACCTATTTTCTGATATGATATTTCCCCAACCAAGGAGAAACCTGAAAAAAAATCATGAAGGAAAAACTCAAACTCTAGAGGTCATCTCTAATGGTCAGTATATAATTTATGATTAGTCTACATATTAACAATCCACCTCCTGATCAAATGAACCTGTATAGATGTCTCTTTCATGAGATCAGTCTTAATAAATGCATATTAACCTACCTCCATCAAAAAAAGATGTTAACGACACAACATGAAATATGAGATCTCGAAATGTTCCATCTGGATCAGTGCCTTGAAGTAGTTATTATATAAAAAAACAATGAGTGCCATATGATGTTCCCACAAACCAAAAAATCCAAAACAGAAGCTCATAGCATATCCTCCAGAACATGAATATTCCACTAATATTGACCATAGGTATGGAGATGATTGTCTATTATCAAAATTACCTACAATCCTAGAGCATTATGAAGACCTTACCAGATCAAAGATGTGAAATGATGATCTCTGAAAGAAATGATAATCCATGTAATAACTACACATATCATTAGTAGTGAAGTTAACCATAAAAGTCAAGAAGAGATCTATCTTCAATAGTCGATCTAAAATTAATTATACTGGATAATTCTTCGAGGTTTTCAGGGGTAATCATGTCACAAAATCCACAGTGACATCTACCAATTTTCACTCAATAATGATCAAAGGATTCAAAATACCAATTGTACTCTGAGTCTTTTCCTCCACATATAGACATGTGAAATATCTCACTAAAAATATTTCTACCTCCTTCTTCATTCCTAACCACTAGTATTTTATATTAATATCACAATATATCTTTGTCAAGTCAGAATGTACCACCCATCGATAATGATGAAACTCTCTTATAAGCTCCACTCTCAATCCCATAGGAACCTATACTCAGCCATGGAAAAGAAGACAATTATTTATTCTAAGTAACGATCTTGATTGTGTCTCCCCACCATATAATTAGTCTCTAAACACTAATCCCTCCTATTTAAATAAATGATTCTTATTCATCCTATAAAGAAGCATGGTTATAACAGATTTCAATGTTATAGTTTCCCATTATTGGGCCTCTTGAACATCTAGATTTATATTTTCAAGGATTTTCTTCCTCAACCACTCATCAGATGACTTCTGCACTTTTTTTTGCATCTTTTTGCTCAAATAATTGAAAATTATGTTGAACTTTCCTAGTGTATAAGCCAACATGAAGCTGAAAGAATGAAAGTACTCCACGAACCTCCTCTTATAAAGGTCCACGTCCCAATAAGATAAGATGTACCTGAGTCTCTTATGGTAAGTTTATACGAAGAACATCTCACCCAAAAGATAGTCTCTCCCCCATCTCTGGTCATATAACACTACTTCCAACTCCAGATCATGGGTTGTAACATTCCTCATGTGTAGTATCTATTAGATATATCCATAGGCAATAACTTGATCCTCATAAATTTTAAATTATCCAAGTACACATCCCTCTCCATCATAATACATGGTATAGGATTTACCTATCATAGGTAAAGTGAGTATAGGAGAATATGGTAGCCTGATCATCAGATCCAAAAAACATTTCTCAAAAAATTATGAGCAAACAAAATGCACCCCTTTCGAGGTAATCCATGACATTAGTGAAACTATATGGGATATTTATTAGATAAAAGGACAATAATAACATGCTAAACCCATAAATCTATGAATCTCAAAGATATTATTGCATCACTCCCAAGATACCATGGATATACCCTTCTCTAATTCCAATGAAACTCCATCCTCTTAGATGACATGGCCCAAGTAATGAACATTATCAATATATAAACTATATTTTTTTAGCTTGGAATACTTCAAATTATCTCTCAATATACTCAAAAATATTTCAATATTTTCAGAATGATCATCTATTTAATGGGAGAATACTATGAATTCATTGAAATAAAATGACCAAAAACATTTATATAAGTTGATGAAAGACATGATTCAACAAGGACATGAATACCTCTGATGCATTTGTAAAACCAAATGGTATTATTAACAACTCATACAATCCATACCTTCTCCAAAATTATGTATTTTGTACATTCGAAGGTCCCACCCTCAACTAGTGGTATCCAGATCTAAAATTTATCTTGGTGAAGATATTCTCACCTATCAGATGATCAAAGACATCTTCGATACAAAAAAAGAGAATATTGGTACTTAACCATCATCTTGTTTGATCTCAGGTAATCCATACATAACTGAAAATTTCCATTAGTATTCTTGGAAAACATAACTAGAGGACCCCATGGGTATATACATGGCCTTATGAGACCCTTAGATTCTAAATCATCCAACTAAACTTTCAACTCCTGAAGCTCTGCAGGTGTCGTCCTATAAGGTGGGATATAAACTAACTTTGTACCTAAAAATAACTTGATAATGAACATGATATTATACATAGGAAATAAAAAATAAAAATCATCAGAAAATAAATTCAAAAAATGTTCTAACACATTAGAAAATGGATCCTACTATATTCTAGCATCATTTAGAGAAATATCAGTTATCTGAGTTGTGATACAATCCAATCTATACTAAATTTCTCCTCTTTGACTAGACTAAAGTTCCCACTCAACCTAATGATAATAGTTTCCTTATTCTACATAAATAAAGGTTATTATACACCTATTATTTTCAATATGATCCTATTCTAGGAATAACCAATCCATACTAAAAATAAAATAAAGACATGTTTTTTCAAGTATTATTGGTTCCCATAAGAAATGGAAATCGACAATCTTTAGAGAACACAACTTACAACATTTGATATTTTCAGACCAAACTCCCAATGATGTATCGATGGTTAAAATACCATATAATATTTTTACATCCATTTCTTATCCATTTGATAAATGTTTAGATAAAAATGAAAATGATTCTCTGTTAACAAACAAAATGAAAGCAAGGGTAGATGATATAAGAATCATACCTTTGAGGGTGGATGGTCTTGCATCCACACAATATGAAGAATTCTATATAACATGAAATAAACTATATTATCAACCTAAGGATTTGGTTTGAATCCCTCGAGTAATTAACTCTACCTAAAATTATTTCTCATTCACTAGGGTACCATGTCTCCAGCCTCGACCTAAACATCCAATTGAACTCTAGATATCTATCTACGGAGAATAAATTAACTCCTTCCAAGACTCTGATACCTATCCTAATCCCAATCCAGTGGTCTAATGTTGTATTCCCCAAAAAAACTCTATGGTTGGCCCTTCCAACTACAAGAATGACACTCCAATTCAAGGTAGAGATACTTAGGCCTATTGTGGCCCAATATTTCACACCAAATTCACTACAATGGAACACGGTCCAAAGATGGTTTCTCACAACCCTAACTACTCTACCTACCAATACATTGCATAAAAAATCATATAATAACTTATTTCCACTATAATAATAACTCCCAGTTCAGCGTAATGAAAGAGCATACCCCCTTCTCAGGGACTCTCGCATATTCCCTTCCCTGATGAGTGTTTGATTCAGCATGCCCTAAAAAATGCTCAGAATAAATATTCTCACCTATGAACTAATCTCATAGTAAATACCATCTAGAAAATGTGTCACCTTAGATATATTATTAACCACCAAATGTTGTTCAAATCACTACTAGTTGGTGAAACATTCGGTGTATCCCATCACAAACATTCTCTCCTATGTCAGGTGCATGAACTCGTGGGCCTTCTCATCTCCCAACAACTTGAGATAGAAGTGTCTCAAGAATTTTTCATTAATTTCCTTTGTTGATAGAACCTTATATTTCAAATCCTTCTGTAGAATATCTCACCAATGATTGGAAGGACCATGGAGCATATATGCTATAAGCTTCACCCTTCTATCTGTGGGTGTCTCGACGTGCTTAAATATCATTTTTGCTAAATCAATCCATAAATGGGATACCTAGGGGGCCTCCCTCCCTACTGAAAAAAGCTTGATTATGCAGTTGGAACTCTCTCATCAAGTCATATATCGAATTCATTGAATGAATAGTCTTCATTTTCATGGATCACATGACCCTCAAGATGCTTTTGGGAAGATAACCATCAATCAGATCCTCATGATCAATAAGAATCTCCAGTTCCACTTTTTTAAGAGTTTGTTGGGTTCCACTCTCATGATTCTCAAATCAATGATGACGTTGAGTAATTTTCTCTTTAAGATAAACACACTCCTTAGAATGTCGGCTAAAAAACATGGTCAACTTCAATGAGGGACAACAAAATAAAACCACCACTCTTTGTCTCTCTATACATGGATTACAAGAGTTCTATTATGACGTATCACTTATTTCGTTTCATTTATTATATATAACATGTATCACATATCATAGTTAATATAGGAAAGTAAATAACACATGAAATAAATATGTTTGTATCATGTACAATGCATGTTAATATATATCCCTATGTGCTTATCATGATGCATGTATACTCATATCACACCATACCAGGACACTAGTGTAAATATCATAAAAAAATTTCCTCACACAACATCTGAATCACCCAATGTAAAATAACATCAACTTTATCTGGTAAATAGCATAAACAGTAATCCCATCCATCGGAACTCATATTTTTTCCCATAAATTGGTTAGCCAATCCCATGTAAAAGTTAATTACCATGTTCAAACAAATCCTTGTCTATTTTATACCTTTTTCAAATAGTAAAGAAATATAAAAATAAATAACTGACCCTCTGATTCCACTTTATAACATCTCCTAATCAATTACTCCCTCGTGTGGCCAAAACAGGTTGGCTATGAGACCTCAAGAATGCCTCCTCATAGGTCAGAGGTTGCCGACTAGTAGTATGGGTGTAATGAATATAGTGGAAAGAGCATACCCCCTAGTATAGAATAAAATATATAAGAAATAACCCATAATAAATAGACATCAGAGTAATATTAATATACGAAATAGTATATCATAAAACTGGGAAGCAAAATGATGAACCAAATAATCTAATAAAAATAAACAATGTAATGATGGGATGAAATGTATCTAAAATTCAAACTAAAAAAATAAAAAAATAATCATCGGAACTATAAAATTATGAGACACCACATTTTTGAACCCCATGTCAGTCCCATATCCAAAGTCACTCCCCAACTAGTAAGCAACAATCGGCCACAATTTCCCTTTAGATTTTAAAAACCTGCATCCATATAATCTTCTTAGATACCAAATGATGTCCTGGATATGGTGTGATTAAAACTCAATAGGTTGACACCAATGTGTATAAACCTAAAATATATGATAATAATTTTATGTAATAATCGATAAACAGGGTGATTAATTAATAAACTAATAAAATATAAAAATCAAACATTTTTGGCACCAAACCAAAATATCTTCGAACATATAGCACAACCATTCAATAAAAAATAAAAATATATCCATGGAATAATCAAAAAAATCATAGTAAATCATTCTGTATAGGTATTTAATTATGGAACTGAGAAGATCCCACTCTATATAAGCATTAGAACATGAGATTTGGTAGATCTCACTCAATATATTCATTACAGCATGGGATTGGCCAGAGCCTGTACAATATAAGAATTACAACATGGGACTATGTAGAGACAACTCAATATAATCATTATACCATGGGACTGTATAGAGCCCACTCAACATAATAATTATAGCGTGGGATAGGGTAGAGCTCAGTCAATATAAGAATTATAGTATGGGACTAGGTAGGGCCCGCTTAATAAAATCATTAATACTTGAATCATAGCAAATTTCATAGATATAAGGATATTAAAATATCACATCTTATGGATATATGATTAATTCTAGAAATTACCATTTTTCATTCAATTACACATTAATTTATATATCAATTTATCAATATCCATGTCTATAAATAAATTCATTTTCATAGTTAATCTATATCATGAAAATACCTAAATTTCTTTTCATAATAAATATACATTAATTTGTTAACTAATTCATACATACATACATATATATATATATATATATATATATATCTTTGTGTTTGTGTGTTCAATGTTTCTATCAACTATGGGTATCCATAAGCTAGTTCAATATCAATTAGACACTAGTGGATCCATGTATTAACACAATTCATACTTCTAATAATTAATTCACACATTATGTTGGAACAATCACAATATTATACATAATTTAAAATACATTAGACCATCAGGTTAGTTTTTAGACCTCTTACCTTTATCTATAATTAATGAATACCAGTAATAGTTAACTCTAATAGAGATTAAGTTGATATAGATCAATGAAGAAAAACTAGATCACTGAATTTCCATGTTAAACAAAATCAAACTATAGCCCAAAGACCCCATCACAGGAATAGGGAACAATGAGAGAGAGTGGGAAACCTAAGTAAGGAAACTCACGATGTATCTGATGTGTAATCAGGATGAATGAAATAGAAGAGGAGACTCCAAAATAATTTAGAAATCATCCTGTGATAAATAGGGAGTGGCTATACCAAATGAATAATGAAATCCCTACATGATGCACAGCTAAAAACAATTGGTTCTGGAAAATACACCGTGTATAATCCTTTCACACTATGTATTTCCTTATATTTGATTTACATTGAAAAAATCATCGAATCAGGTTAATATTTATCTTTATTTATATTTATACAATGTGAATTAGGATTACAAAATGTAATGACTTCACGTCATTAACTATTTCATGACATGTATCTAGTGGCAGTTACACATCGTGTAATGTGCACACAATGTGTAAATCCTATCCAAACAGTTTTTAGGAAAATTTCTACATAAGTACCCAAAACTCAAAAAAAATATTTCCAAACAATGTAAACACCTCATAGACCAATTTATAACATTTAAACTCAAACTCCATTAATTTCAACAAATATACATTCCTTACCTTTTGGTCATTTTGTCCAATAAAGTCTCTTTGTCTCTAAACCATACATAGCCACCAAGGTTCAATGAAATAATAAATGGGGTATGAACCTATAAAAGGTTGTATATTACACATATTGTGTCATTTTATAGGAATATTCATTATATACCATAAAAAATTACACCACAAAACATATCAATTTCGCATATTTAAAAAATTAGGTACATAACTAGTTTATTTTAAAAACATTCATCAACATTTATTATAAATAATTTTCACAAATGATACCATTCTAGAAACCTCATACCTAAAAAATATCTTCATTAGTGGGGGAATAGAAATATAAAAATGGTCTTCTTTGAAACTAAATAATAGGTGAACATCAGATATATCAATTGAATATCATAGGTGACCATAATATGAACCTGTGTGTATTGGAATACAATCAAGTTATATGAACATAATTTATGTAAATCATATGCAATAAAGCATGGATCATAAATCATATATCATGATATGAGGATTTTTCTTAATTATAATAAATAAATCATAAGAATTTTGAAACTTGAGTTTCTTATCATTGACCATGAAAACATGACATTGGTATATGGAATAACATAGAAATACCAAAAATCATAAGATTATTTCTTATGTCAAAGATCACATCAAATAACATTATCACATAGTGGAAAGGGTCTGATAGTTGATTTGGTTCACTCCTCATTCCCATAAATATAGTGGAATCGGTTCACTCCCTATTTCCTAATATATTATCTTATGAGATGTAATGATTTATCTAATGCATTAGAGGGATATATAATTATAGTTCCACCCATGAAAAATGTAAAACCATACATAATTGTTCTATATAAACATGAAAACATTCATAATTCCATACTATAACAATTATGAAAAAAGAAATAAATATTTTTCAAAAAAATGATAATAATACATCCCAATAATTAATGTGGATGATATTCATCGATTATATCCCCAATGAATCATTAGAATCATCAAAATATTTTGACAAGGAAGATAAACACTATAAAGAAAATTAAAAACTATTTTTAAAATAAAGAGAAATAACCTATATATTTTTTAATAACATTAATTTTAAAAAGTAGTAACTTATTAATCACTTATTTTATAAAAATAAGTATAATTTAAATTAAAATTAATTTCATGAATTATGAAAACTTTTAATGGAATTCTCATAAAGAAACCCAAAGAAAAGGTCTATATAAAGACACCATGTCGAAAACATTAAAAAAAATACTTACAATCTATTTTAATGAAATTTAATTTAAATAGAAAATGAACTTAATAAAAAATATCAACAGTTATAAGAACATCAACAAATTAATTTGACAAACATAGTTATGGAGGATAAAGATTCTTGTTTTAAAATAAGATATAATATCGTCTCCACATACAAGAATAATTTTTGTTGAATTATGAACCAAAGGGGTGAGAAAGGGAATAGAGGCATGTAATAACAAAAAGTAAATAGAGTATAATAAAATAAATGGTTTTTTTCATAGTAATACATTAAATTTTCATCTATGGAAATATAGACATGGAAAATATCAATTTAAATGTGTAATTGAAAATGAATTATTTACATTTACTCTTGACATCAATCAAATCAATTTAACATATCATATAATAAACGGAACCTTTATATTTACATATTTATTATATTTATTCACATATATTACCTTTTATACTATTCATTTGTAATCATTTGTTACATATATATTAGATAGTTGATTTCTGTTTTCATCAATAGATGTTTTCAATTATAATTACTCTATAAAGGTTTCATAATAGTTATGTCAATCCCCATTATTTGATTAAAAGTTAATCTTTTATAGATTAGAATAATTAATAAAATAAATGTGTTGTAATGATATTTTCACTCACAAGTTAATTTGATGGAAGGTATGGGTATGGATCATGCGACTAGAATCCATGGTGGGCATGTTTCTGATAATTTTATCAATGATAATTAGTTGCATTAAATTGAAATTATTTTTTGAGAAAAAAATTAATAAAATTATTCATAAAATTAATTTTTATTTAATAATATATGTTACTAGATTATTTTTTTCATACTCAATCATTCTATAAACAGTGATAATAGTATTACATCATTCATGTTGGTAGTTAAACAGAACCAAACAAGAACATATTACACTAAATAATGAATAAGTGTTTAGAGTTTTCATAAAATAATTAAATTTATATTGAAAATTAATGATTTAAATTTAAATTCACTACATTTTTTTAATAATATTTATAAATTTTGGAGATTATATGTCACTTGAAAAAGATGACCAAAATTTTGATACTTACTTTGAAGAATTTACTACTTATCAGAATGAGTTCCATTGTAATGAAAAATTCAAGGCTCCTTCTTAAAACTAGAGGGTACTGAAAATGAGGAAAACATTATGATATGAAATTTGGATAAAAATTCAAGATATAATCAATGGAAAATGTTTTTTTGAAGGGGTAACATGAGGGGTACTTTCATAAGTGAATTTTTGTGGAACTTCATAAATATACATACATTAATGTTTGAGGGACATATTTTAACATGGAAAGTGAATCCAACGTGGAAAAATAATGGATATTTCACAATACTCCCCTCTTCCACAACATTTATATGCAATTTTAATGTTATTTTGGGCATTAATCCATTAATATAACTCATTTTACCTCAATGTACTTGTACTGTGGCAACCCAATTTTTCCCTCAATAACATATTATTTTCCAAAACAATATATTTTCACTCATAACAAATTTAAATTCACTAATTGAAAAAATGAAATTAATTTTATTGAATTTAATTTCTAAAACTATTTGAAATTAATTTTAAATAAGAAACATAGAAAACATAAAAATAATTTTTTTGAAAAAAAAAATTTCATCCCATAACTAAATTTAATATTATTACATAACATGTAATAAACATATTATTAAGGTTAATTAATTTTATTAAATATATCAAAAATATAATTTAATAAATTTTTTACATAATATATGAGATATCTATCCCATAAATAAATAACTAAATAAATATTTTTAATTAAACTTTCTTTGATTGACTATGAATCACTACATTCCTAAACATTATTAGTCCTTTAAATTAATTTTTATTTAATTATTTTACCCAAAATTTCTTGAATTTATTCAATGTATTTTAATTAAATGATTATTAAAATTAATAAATTTAATTTAAAATATATTATATACCATAAATAAATTTCTCAAAACTAATAGATATTTTTAAAAATGATTTAGTATCTTTTTATTTTATTTAAAATTTATTTATCTCAATTATATTTCAAATATTTTATGTGCAATAAATAATTTACTTCTCACTATAATAGAATCAATATATATATATATTGGATATATGTATTCCCAATGACCATGTATCCACTATGCACATATCGAATAGTTATATATCCAACGACCATATATCCGATAGTCATATATAAAATGGTCATATTACATTTCATCATATACCCTTACATGCTCCACTAAATATAATTTATCGTATTTATTTAATTCTATGTAAAAAATATATTTTAAATCTGTGGTTTTCCTCTTTACAGTTGTTATAATCAGTGGTATGATCGTTAGTGAAACCCCCATGGTTCAATATTTCATGATCATGTTGTTTTATATTTACATTCAGTTTTAATCCCCTTTTAATTTTCATAATGATATTTCATACATCATTCTCAAAATTTATTAATATTTAACTTGTATAGTAATAATTTATCTCAATATAATTTTTTTTTAAATTTTTGTTTGTTGTTCCTTGTGAAATAATCTATTAAAATTTTTATATGGATAAATATGTAGAGTATTACATTATAACCTTATTTAAAAAAGCCCAAAAAAACATTATTTATATGAAACCATATTTGAGAACTTCTGTATCATTACATAATCAGTTTCTGACAAAAATTACTCAAAAGTATGACTCATCTAGATAACTTCGTCTAGGTGAGTGGTCTTATTTCTTAGTAATTTATATTTTTGTACCAATATATTTATTAGTTATTCCATATAAGGGTGACCATGTTCCATTTTTATAACCTCTTAGTTCAATATATGGGATGCACTAAGTATGCACTACCTCAAAAGTGACTCATGGAACACATTTTTCACTTGTGAGGGTTTTGAAAAAAGTTTAATTATCTTACCCACATGATTAAATAATTTTAACGGATCAATTTACCTATGGATCAACTTTCCCTACTTCCAAAATATCAAAAACCTCTTCTAAGGTGATATTTAATGGAATACCTTTTCTTAATCTTGAAACTCCAAATATAATTGAAAATTATATGTGTTTCCCTTTTATAAAATTTATTATTATTTTAAATTTCATTTAATTCATGGAATATTCTCTGAAATATATTGAGTAATAACTCATCATTGTATCTTCTATTATCCAAATTTATCCCTACACATTAGAGTTTTTCACATTTTCCCATACGAATCATCATATGGTTCTATTTGATTACTAGAATGGGAACTATTGTTTTATGAAAACTCTACTAGAGAATGATTTTCATCACAACCTCCTTTGAAATATAGTAAATAGGTTCTAAGCATAACTTTTATAGTTTCAGTGTTCCTTCCAATTTGACCATTAGTTTGGGGATGATTATAAGTTTTAAGTCTTACCTCTATATTTAGTATATATTGAAGTGTACTCTAGAATTTAGAGGTAAACCTTAGATCTTGATCAGATATAATTAAAATTGATACTACATGTAGCCTTATGAATCATAGACTTTTTATTCTTGAGTAATACTATTATGAAATCTATGGTTATTTCCTCCCATTCCTATATTGAAATTTTTTATGGTTTCATCATCCAATTTGATTTTTAACATTCAGAGTTAACTTTTTGGTAGACCACTATTTGATATATATATATATATACACTAATATTTTCCTCTTCATGTTGTAACACATGAAATAAATGTTGAGATATCTATATATATTTTTTCTTCAGGGTTGAATAGATGATTATGTATTTGTTATATCCAAAATATTATTATTAAGTTATTTTATTAAATGGAAACATATATATTTCCCTAATTTTAAAACTACATCATTTATGAGGATAAATTATGAAATATCACATACCTTCTTCAGGAGCTCTGTATCCTCATTTTCTTCCACCTTGATCATTACAAAGAGGAATAGTTGAGTAGTAACTTAGGAAAGAAAGTAATTCTCCCATTCCCATATAATATCCATGTCCATCCTTTTTAAATTCATGTATATTGGTTTACGTTTAATACTAATAAAGGATAAGGTATAATGATCCATCTTACATAGAGTATCATCCACCATTTTCAAAATCCCATAGTTGTAATGTTTTTAGAAATCTCATTCCATTTTAAATTCCAACCATCTTATTTCATGAATGTTCAACTCTTTATATATGAATATATACATTAATCCCTTGTGATTAGTATAAATATATATATATATATATATCTTAATTTACATGATATTTATAATTTATCCATTTTTTAATGAAAATATTTCTAATTATAACTCTAAATCATTTATCGTGTAGTTTTTATCATATACCATTAATTAACACAAGTCATAAGCTACCACCTTATATTTTATTAATAAGAAAAAATATGAATCCCTTCTTGGAAGATTATTTTTATATCATAAAACCATCTCTAAATGAAGGTACTATGAGTATAGGTGGTGTCACAAACCCTATCATAAGCACCATGAAATTGTATTTATGGAACTTGAATCCCTAAAGAGTTTATATGGGTAATGAATTTGGTCATTGAGGGATATTTCTCACCAAATATTGATAATATTCATGAAATTCAAGATAAATATAGACCTCTATTTCATTTGATTTTATGTTTTATTCATTAATAACATCTATATCTCATGGATCACAAAAATTACCCTCCCTTATGAACACATGACTAATGAATGACACTTTTTGTTGCCAAAATTCAAACTTTATAATCTTCGCTTGTTGATTATCATTTCTCACGGTATTTAGAAAAATCATTACATGATATTCATCATATTTATTACTTGAAAATTTAATCATAATATCATATATATATATATATAATATCTAGGTGTTATCAAATACCCTATTTATTAGATCCATGAATGTGGTAGGGTATTTTGTAAGTCTAAAAGGTATCACTATGAATTCATAGTTTCAATGATGTTTATGAATGGTTTTAAAGGGAATATCCTCTATTTTAATCCATAATTAAATTTATACAAATCAAAGTTATATTATTGAGCAGTGTTGAGCCCCACTTAGTTGATCAAAAAGTCATTAATATGAGTTGTGATATATTTTTTATTTATCAGGGTCATGTCATGTTCAATATAATCAATGAAGAGATTTGTTGATCCATTTTTATTCATAATATATAGGATTGGTTCACCCCACTATGAAACACATGAGTGTATATTACCATTTTCTAGATTATCCTCAAGTTTATTATTTAATTCCACTAATTTAATCAGGTCCGTTCAATAATGATACTTTGATATATGAAAATAAACAGCTATGAGTTCAACGGAAAACTCAACCTATCAATCTTTGGGAAGAAAAGTAAGTTCATCTATTAATACATAAACATATTACCAAAAAATATACAAGTCATTGATGTTAATATTTCCCTAGGAATTTGATTTAAATGAACTTTATTATTAAATAACAAGACCCATACAAGGGAAGTAACTTCTATTGGAGGTTCATAGACAATAATTCATATATATATGATCATATCTTGATTTGGGAAAACAAATGTTACTTAACTATATTGTAAATATATATGGGATCTATTTAGAGAGATTATATCCATTCCCAAGATAACATCATATTCAAATAAAGTAATGTTAATATGATTTACAGGAAGCATATTACAACAACAATCTATCAGAGAGGATTCATAAACATGGGAATAAATCATT
The DNA here is from genome assembly GCA_963277665.1 of Viscum album. Taxonomy (NCBI): domain Eukaryota; kingdom Viridiplantae; phylum Streptophyta; class Magnoliopsida; order Santalales; family Viscaceae; genus Viscum; species Viscum album. The sequence goes on along the minus strand of OY728127.1, from coordinate 1,325,024,601 downwards.
ATACCATGAGAATCTTTCACTAATAATTTGATATCTATATATTGGGATATGAGTTATTGGTCTTATATACTTTTCAATTTTTGAAGGAATGAATAGAACAATGCTCAAATAATTTATTTTTATTAATGATTGTACATGTCTGTATTTTATTCTTGCACTAATGCTATACTAAAACCAAAATGTTAACTATAAGTACTAAATAATACTAACTAAAGTAATAAATAATATGGTAATTAAATTAAATTCAATGATGTTGTAACAAATAAATCCTTTATTTAAAATTATTATTCTTCATGTTCAACCTATATCACTTTTAGTTCAATATAATTTTTTTCAGCTCTATCAACTTATTATTTATAACATAATCTTCAAAATTATCAAAACCCTGCATAGATATAGACTGATATGGCCCATACATAAAAATAATTCATATTATTTTATTTTACATAAATAATAATTACATATCATAAAAAATCACACCATAAATCCTATATGTGTAGGGACTTGAAAATTCCGCAAAGGGGAAATCCAATTACCCAAAATTTGGAAAAGGACCGAACTGGTCTGTGTACCAACTCCCAGCAACAGTACACAGCCGGTTCGGAGAACTGCCCTCCCGCGGACGCTGTCATTCGTGAAATGGGGGCGGAGCGCCTACGCAAGCGTGAACCAGGAAGACCGCCAAACATCAGGCTGGTCCACCACCGCGAGCCGCCCCCTCCACAAACCGCTGCCATTCGTGGGATAGAGGCGGAGTGGTGAACGGTCGCGGAGCAATTCCGCAAAACTCGGTTCCCAAAATCCTTGGTTGACCGAGTCATCCGCGGGTGGGGATTCCTTCACGGGCTTCCATAAAACATGTTGTGTGCACATAAATACAGCCTCTTCGTGACTCTATAAATAGTCTCTAAGGGGCACCAAAAATAAGGAGAGGAAGAACTGGTGAAACCCATGGGGAGACGCTGGAGAAGTTGCTCTCAACGGTAATGTCCCGCGACAATCCGCGGACCCCATATCGTCTACGGATGAACTGTTCCATGTAGAGGAGAAACCATTATGTGAACCACATGTGGCCAGCTGCTCCGCGGCAAGCCCATAGTGGCCATTTCCTTCGCGGATAGTCCCTCTACGGCCACCCCCTCTGTGGACTAGTGTCATTCGCGAACTAGTGGCGGGAACCCCTTCGTGGGTGCAAAGTAGGACGGGAGCCAGCCCCTTTGTAGAAGTCCTTCATGTCCATTTCCTTCATGTCCATCTCATTCGTGGATAGCCTCCTTCATGGACAACCTCCTTCGCGGACAGCCTCCTCCGTGGCCAGCTCTTCCGTGGACACCCTTTGAGGACAACAAAACCGCGAACCACATGTGGCCAGCTCCTCCGTAGTCAGCTCCTCCGTGGCCATCCCTTAGCAGCCATTTACTTCATGGACATCTAAGGTGGCCAGCTTCTACGTGGCCCACCTCTTCCGTGGCTATATCCTCCACGGATACCCTCTCCGCGGACATCTCCTATGTGGGCAGCTCATATGCGGCCCGCTCCTATGCGGCCCACTCCTATACGGCCCGCACCTATATGGAAAACCACATGCACTCGTTGGTCCATACTGCAGGGGCTGCGACCCCGCACCCCTTCTATTGTTTATTGCATGGTTGTGGTCCTGGCCGGGTCCCTTCGCTACCGTCATTTACGCCCATTAGAAATGGAGAGTCGCACCGTGAACTTTTCAGGCCCGGTCAGCAGTATTTTACATTGCACCCTTGCGCCGCCCCAACATCCTTCCTATAAATTCCATGAGTCGAGCTACTCCTCACGACTCTCCTATAACCCCATTTCCTAGTTCCTTTGTTAGGTTCATCCAAAAATGGCGGCCCTTGCATAAGTCCCACACCAACCATTACTAGGTCTCTCCTACCTAGTCGTCCTGACCACATGACATTAAACTGAATGGCCCTTGTCCTATCCAAATAAAGTTAAAAAATATATTAAAAGTCCTCTATACATGAATATAAACTATGGAATTCCCTATCATTCAATAATTGGATGCCTCTTGCTTCATGAAAGATATGCCTTATGCTCCAAGCGTAAGATTCCTCATGCCATGTTTATAATGGCATAATTTCAAGAGCAATGGAATCCATTCAAACATTCCATCACTCCACCTCAGGATTTGCATGTCCTTCATTAATATCTTCATCCTCTTCCATGTCTGAAGGTACCCCCTAACGGCCTAGTCTCATGCCGCCTCATCTCACCTACCGCCCTGGGCCAACGGCCCCGAAAGACTTTCGGCAATGCTTCGAGTCAGGTCCTGTGTTTCAAACATGGTCAGCAGTCGAACCTCACTTGTCTGCCCCCATTCCAGGCTAACGTGATATGGATGCTGTGTTTAGAACATGGTCAACAGTAATCCTCCATCACTATGCCACACTCATTCCATTCCAAATGTCAGGCATGTGATACACACTTTTCATCTCCCTTCGTTCGGACTGATTCCAATGCCCTTGGTGTTATCCCGCTTGTGCACTTGCGCATAGGTGTAGGCCTCAATTATATACCTCAACTCACCAGTGAGTTGGGATTCTCTCATGCCCAAACATGAGGAAGGCATTATGGGCATCCATCTCGGAGTAAGCCCCAACTTTTTGGGCTGCTCCATGTGTAAGCCCCACTCCACTTCCCACGGGAGGACCTTTCACGACGTGATTGTCAGGTCCTTACTGCCTCTTATTTCTCACACCAAGAATGACTCATGTGGGCTTAGAGTAGGCATCAACCATGAAATCCTCTTATGGGTCTTCTCAAAGTGTAATCCCCAATCCACACCAAGGGCCTCCTCAAAGTGTAAGCCCCATTCCATTACCCTAGGCCTCCTCAAATTGTAAGCCCCAATCCATTACCCTGGGCTGCCTCAGAGCGTAAGCCCCATGGCAATTCCAACTACGTGGACTTTCATTCCCCACCACAGGGATACGTAGGAAACCTCAAAGAGGTTCAAGACCGATCACCATTGGACCCCCAGGTCCACCTTCAAGTCATTTCTCCGACACTCCCATCTGAACTACGTGGACTTTGATCCCTATCTCATAGGCAAGGTACATAGGATGCATTCCCAAGGTTCAATCCCAACAACCGGTCGATATGACTATCTTCACGTCGGTTCACCGCACCAACCCTGGTCAGCCTGGAGCATAAGCCCCATACCAAACTGAAATACATGGATTCTGATTCTTCTTATGAGGATACGTAGGAAGCCCATATCACGGGCTTTATCCAAATGCTCAAGTCATTATCTGTTCCCCGTGGATGATAATAAACTCCAGAGTGCCTAGTTACGAGGCTTTAAATCAGTGTTGTCTCAGAGAGTCGAGACTCCTCAGGGTCATTAATCCATCGAGGGATGGTATACCTCAGGCATAAATTATTCTGAACCCCTGCATCCAGCTGACCATTCCCAACCAGGAGTAATCTGTGGATACTATGCTTGGGTATAAACCAAAGATTCACAAACATATGAATACATCTTAAATCAATAATAGAGTCTCGGAGCAGGAAATAATTCCCCCCAAAAGGGTGTGATGAGCCCGACTTCCCATCCTCTCGACCAATGTGAGTTCTTAAGCATTGCTGGTCAAACCACCCAGCGAACACCTGCCTTTGGAAAGCAGGTCCACATATTGCTGGATATGGAACCGTTGGACGTTTCGAGGCCAAAACAGTGCACCCGATATGAGTGATTAAGCAGAACCCAATCTTCTCTAATCAACATTTAGGGAGAACATGTTTCTCCCCCACGACCCCGTCATGCGCTGCGAGACAAAAAATGGTGAACCCGATGTGAATCTTTAACCAAGCATGACAGATTTAACCTAATCTCACTCTGTGCCCCCTTATACTCACAAGCGGGGCCAAGCAAGGTTATTAATTACTCATGGGGTCATGAGATGCTGTTTTGATGGGTTTTCTGTTTTTTATTTGTTAAAATATTCTATAGTTACCACACAGAACTCCCTTCGATCTAATGGCGTCACGAAGGAAATCACATGTGTGTGCTTCCAACAGTGCAATAACCAGACTTACTCACCAACAGAGGACCCTGTCACCTACCAAGAATCTTCAATGCTGAGTCTTAGATGCGTTGATCCGAGAGTACCACGTGAACGGTACTCTCCAGACGGTGGAGGCAGCCATGCACGCCCTCCAATCTGCCAGGACACACCGGTCTCCCGCCCAACAGCAGCCGTGAAGGTAGATCCAGATGGCCCCTGGTGTTGTCTCCAACCATTTCGGAATTCTATCCCCAAAATGAGACAACACGTACCTCCCTTATCTTAGGGAGGCAGATGAGATCAACCCTGAGGACTTCATCCCTACTGAATGGGGGTTCTACTCAAGGCCCCCACCGGAAGAGGTCATCACGATCACACCGAGACTCAACATCTTCACACTCAGGAGGATGTAGCCCCGAGGATCCAGGCCCACGCTCCCTGAGTTCTGGCCCCTTGGACCGCCCGACGAGGGCGGAAAACGTACAACCAGGGACCGGTCATCACCCTTGTCCCTAAGGAGGAGCTCCACCGCCCAGTCACAGAGACATGTCAATAATAGGCACATACACCTGTTCGCTCCTCCAAAGCCCACCATCAAGACATGGTGGCACCATACGAGTAGGCGCGCATCCTCACCGGGCTCCTCCAAGCCCGTTGCTCACACAGGACGGAACCTACCCGGTAGGCACCTCTACCTGCTTAGGGTCATGAAGCCCACTAACCCGATGTGGTGGCGAACCAGCTCCTTCAAGACAAACTCCTAGCAGATGCTCTTGACGCCTACCATCCCGGCATGGTGGCGATCCACAAAGCCTGTAAATCAGATGTGGTGGAAATTAATAGGTGGGCACATCTCCCCTCCAACAAAGACCACCAACTCGATATGGTGGGAAACCAACAAATGTAGGGCCAGATCCCTACGGATGCATGTAAATTCCATCATCCTGATGTGGCAGAAAACAGAGAGATAAACTAGCATATCCCAGCCCAGGGGTAGATTCATTCACCTTCCCCGACAAAAGAAAATTGTCAGTACCCACTGACCACTGGAGGACTAGAGCAGGATATTCCTACTCTGATACCGGAATGGGCTATCATACCAGTTTCACCAAAAGATGTCTCTCTTCATATTCTGGCAATGATGGAGGAGTAGGTATCGATCTCAGATCATATCCTGCAGACCTTCCAGAATGTAATTGCATCAGTGGCAACAACAAGGACTCGGGCCCATGATCCCGTCTCCCAGACAAAGGCGACTCATCTAAGAGACAAGATAGCCACCTTGGAATAGATCTGTATCCTTACATCCGCCCAGGAGGGTCGCCGGCCATATTCCGCGACGTAAGGGCAACCAGATCGAGTAGCTTCACTCATTCCAACTGGGGGACACCTGTCCATCATGGTGGATGCTCCAGAGCAGGAATAAATCCCTGATAAAAAAAATATGTTCATCAGTGTATCTTGGTAACATCACGGGACCAAATTAGACAGAGACCCAAAGGTGAAGGTCGTTGTCAACAATAGACGGTCCCCGCTTCCCACAGAAAAGCACCCTGAACACGCCGAAGGCAGCCGGAAAATAAAGAGCGGGTTCATGACTCCTCTCTGCTAGAAGATGGGGTTACTGATGCCTCTAAGCACATATCAAAGGCTCAAAAACATGCCCACCCATTACCATATTATGGGAGTGGAAGTAGGAGTTGCGATGGTCCTCCCCACAATGTCGCTACCAGCAGCTTTGAAGGTCCTCCCCAGAGCACCTGTGTGGGCCTCCCCCACAGGCATATAACGATCGATCACGAGAGCTCCTCTTTTGATGCAAGTCATGGAAACCCTCCACGTGACCATAAGATAGAGCAATAAGAAGTCCCTCCACTTACTGTGGTCCACCCTGAAGGTCCTCCCCAGGGTATACACTACAAGCACTCTCCATGTAGTGGGACCGTAGATTATGATAGTAGTACTCGCTATCATAGTCGCAACTGCAGAGGCCCTCCCTGCAGTGACATCTCATCATGACAAGAAGTCCCTCCCCTTGTCATGCCCTGCCCTGAAGGTCCTCCCCAGGGGTTACGTTGCAATGACACTCCACGCAGCCAGGCATCAGATCATGGTGGTAGTCCTCTCCACCCTGATAACAGATGTCCTCCCCATAGAGACGTCAAGCAATGAGAAGGCCCTCCCCTCGATGCGGTACATTCTGAAGGCCCTCCCCAGGGTGTAACCCATAGATATTCTCCCTTCATCAATTGTAATTTTATTCCTCGCCATTGCAGAAGCTGTGATGGTAGTCCTCGCCACCACGACCGCTATTGCGAAGGTCCTCCCCGCAGTAGTCCCAAGCAACAAAAAGGTCCTACCCTTGTCGTAGTGTGTCTTGAAGGTCCTCCCCAAGATGCACATCGAACGTCAAACCATGATGGTCATCCTCACCATGATGGAAGTTGTTGTGAAGGCACTCCTCGTAACAATGCAACGCAGCCAAAAGGTCCTCCCCTTACTGCGACATGCCTTGGAGGTCCTCCCCAGGGTCTACACTGCAAAAGTTTTCTATGCAGTGAGGCATCAAGCAGTAATGGTAGCCCTCGCCATTGTGGTCTCCATTGCGAAGGCCCTCCCCACAATGATGTATCATATTGAGAGGAAGGTCCTCCCCCTGCCGAATCAAGCAACGAAAAGCCCTCGTATGCCGAGGTACTCCGAAGGACTGGATCGATCATGTGAGAATCCCAGTTAGTCACCAATGATGCCCTTCTTCGATCAGGAGACGGTCCGGGGCCACGTTCATCTTCTGAACCACCCCGGAATATCCCATATGATAATTCAACACCTACCATCCCCACTGCCTCCGACCACACTATCAGTGAAAATCTTAGTTGGGCTGACCAGGTAGAGGAATCACTAGCGGAGAAGTATGCCAACATGTTGCACCTAAGGAAACGAATGGCCAGAGATGATATCCAAGTTATGTTTTGGCCCACGGCCAACTCTCAATTCGACATACCCATAAATTTTTCATAAGAATGTGTACATGACATCCGCTACAATATATGGACAACCCTATGCCGGCTGAAATCAAGCTTCGTGCCCTACGACGGGTATGTAGACCATGTCAAGACAATAGGATACCTCCTGCATCACATCGACCTGGAAGCTCTTCCTTCGGCATGGCAACAACGACCTGAGAGGCGTAAAGGAAACATGGAGACAGCCTGCCTCCATGCGCTACACCAGCTGCTCCGCCTCATCGAGGACGCTCCAACGGGAGTCCATATCCGGGGATGGGGGGAACATGGATCTCTGCATTTCACTCAGCTCCCCACCTAGAAGAACCCGTTCAGCATGGTGTTTTGCAACATCATCAGGTCAAGACAACAATCGAGTGGTCTCCCTATTCTCAAAAGGCAACACACCCAACAGAGTCCGGCCTTGAGTAAGTCCCAGAAGCGTCAGGCCCGATGGGAACGAGCCATTCAATAACTCCTGAATCATGCCACCGAGAGCATACAACATGCCTCTCACCTAAGAGAGGTCATTCAGCAGTCATTGCCTGCCTCCCCAGAGGGGATTGGTTCACAAGAGAAATCAGCACCAAACCCAATTCACACCCGAGCAGGGGCACGCATGATCAGAAAGGTAGTGATAGCAGTATCCACTGCCGCAATCTAGGTTCAACCCTAGCTTGCAGGGCTGGGGGCATTTTTAACAACAAATGCACCTGTAAGACCAATAAAAATGGGAAGAGACTCAGCGTCCAAGGAACGGAGCCAACCCCAGCCCTCAGGGCTGGGGGAATTTTTACCACCTCAACAACAACCTCCCCCACGAGAATTAGTATTCTCTCATCTATGGAGGATAGTCAGAAGAGGAGGTTCCTACCCTATCCCATCCATTGAATCATCATCCCCTTCAAGAAGGAGGCGTATCGTAAGGTCGCATCAAAGAACTCTCCACGTCACCCTTCGTCAAGGAGCCCGAAATCAATCCTGAGAAAGAAGAGGGAAGACTAGTAAAATACAAGGGAGATCCTCTTCCTATTTGGAAGATGACATCTTCTCCGCCCCGCGATATGCATCCATAAATTCCATAGATGTAACACCCGAAGATTTTTTGAGATATATTATTTTTAATTTCTTTGATGTCTTCTATTGCACACTAATCCAAGATTACCTTGTACTATACACAACACCGTATTAGCTTGCAGTATATGCAACACTATTTTTGGCTCATGTTACACACAATTTCAAGTTCATTTTCTGGAAATTATTCTACGAAACATTAAGTATAGATTTTGTTTAATGTACAAATGAAATAAGTTTTGATTATGTTATGTGCAACATCAAATGGAGTTTCCACTACACGCAGCCCTGACTTGGATTACATTACATGCAATCACGACCTTCCTCAATAGCGTGTGTAGTACGCAATATCGGGTTTCACTAAACAACGATATATTATTATAATATTATTATGGACTAGCCTTTATGAATTGTATTAACTAACTTTTTAATTTTATAAAATTATTATTCATCTTAAATATTTTCTAGAACATGGTATGAGCACTAAAAAAAATTTGGGTAAAATAAGTATTTTTCAAAAAATGCAGTTTTGTCTCCTTTTGATGGTGCACACACTTTAAATCTAGTTTTTTACATGTTTATAAGTTCAATTTGACAAAATAAAATTCTTCCTTAGAATAAGGATATAAAAGTTTAATTTGGATAAATTTTTCATATTATTCTTATAACTTTCATATTTTAATGAATAGTAAAAACACGCTATATTTTAATTAAAAACAACTTTTTTCATCACAATAATTTATATGGTTAGATTATCTTTTTAATTATTTTTAAAGTTTAATTAGAATATATTTTTACCATTTAATCCAATTTTGGTCATTGGAATTAATTTCACTTTGAATTTTGACATAAACAAGTGTCGATCTTTTGATAGTTATTGTTTCTTAAAAACACGCTATTTGTTTTGATAACGAGAATTAATTTTAAAATTAATTAATGCCACTTCTATTATTTGTATTTGGAAAAATAGAAATCATTTTTTAATTCGGAATATCAAATATAGCTTAGGCTTAATATTTGGTATTTTTCTGAAAAATGTCAATTTTTTATGAATAGTGAAACCACTTAGTGGTAGTTAAAAAACTGACTCTTTCATTTAATTGAAATTTTACCACTTCTGTGAATTGAATTTCAAAAATCTGACATACATGGCTTTTATCAAGAAGTAAAATGTGGTTCAATAAGATGAAAATATTGTTTTGTGAATAGTAACTTTTGACTTTTATTTACTGCGGTTAAAGGTAAATAGGGTAATTCAAGGTTAAAAGAATATTATAATAATTCCAATTTACCTTAACACTTGTCCAAACATTATTGGATGAGTAGAGGCCGACCATGGGAATACTTGGGTCGATTTTGGGACCCCATTGAGCCACTTGGTAGTGATAATGACAATTTGGATTAATTAATTATTTTAAAGACAAAATTGACATTAACAAAAATCTTTTAGTAATTAATTTTTATAAGGTGTTATATAAATTACCTTTTCTAATATAAATATTCATTGGAAATTTAAAATGATTTCCCACATGGTGGTGTTTTTTTATAATTTTTAGATATCAAATAAATTAAATTATTTATGACACAATAATGATGTAGTATTTACCTCATTAATAAATGATTTAAATAAATAAGATAATAATGATTATAATATTATCCAAAACATGTCCAATTCTGATTGGATGATTTTATTTCTACCATGAGTCATCTTATCTTCATCTTTAATGATTTTTGGAGCTTTTGAAACCTAAGATAAGTTTATAATAAAATAATATTTTCACACTTTCCAAAGGTACCCCTCTTCTCCCTTATAAAAGGGAACCTCCTCTCTCTCCTCTTTACACAACATTGAGCCTTCAAGCTCTGCCAAACCCTACCCATTACTCTTCTAAACTCTCCTAGTAATATTCTAGAGGTCCTGGTCTTCTTCACAGACCAACATTAGTACCCTAAGAGGAGGTTTCGAAGAGGCGTGTCGAAGAAGAGGTAAAATTGGTTACTGATTCTTTCAAATTTATTTCTTCTTCTACATCCTCTTATTTAGTTATTTAATTATGAAGTAATAACATCAGTATCACTAATATACTAATATGTTATTATAAATATGAAACAACCCTATTTCACCTTCTATCCATCCTTTGGAAAATGAAATCACCGTGCGTGCGTATGTACGGAATACCGTCTCCACGCCGTGGTGTAATCTGTTTTCCACCACCACCTTACTTGGATGGGTATAATGGTGTAAAGAATAACTATATATGATTATTGTAAAGTGATATTGATTCTAAAATAGTATACATACACTTCAATACAATTCCACTATCATGGGAAATATATCATCGCTCGTGCGTACGTACGGCCTAGCGTCTCCACAATGTGATGTGACTCGTTCTACATGATCTTCATTAAATAATGATTATATAAATGAATTTAATGAATAAATATGATATATATTACACTAATAAAATTCTTTAAATGAAGTATCTATAACCTAAAAAGAACAATAAGAATTTATTCGACAAAACATGCATAAGAACATAAAAAAATGAATACCCGAATAACAAGTAGAAATGAAATATTACTTATAAGAATATAAGAATATGACCATATATGATGTCATAACAATGAATATGATTCTTTAATAAGTCAATGAAATTATTTAAATCATTATACAGGAGTTTCGGATACGTAGAAAGCAAATCGGCCCTAAGGTAAGGGATAACTTTTCCAATCTCGTTTTTATCCAAGATTGTTTATTCATAAGTATTTATTGGGGTTATTGTTATCATCCATGCCCATGTTTTCTAAAAATGTTTTCATGTATGTTTAAAGTCATTTTTACCCATTTTTGACTTTTACTACATGGTATGTAAGGAATCTTTATTTTTTTTACCATATGAGGATCTTTTTTACTTTTCCGACAACAGTATGAGGAGAATGTTTTTTTTAACTTATACGACATGAATGGATTTTTACTGTTTCATAACACATCATTTTCATGAATATTACTCTACAAGAATGAATGGTTATTTTCAAAAAAACTCTTTTGTTTTAAAATTAGATGGCATTTTGTGAAAAGAAAATGATTTTGAAGAAGAAGGGATATTTTCCTCAAGAATTCATTTCAAGTGTTTTATCAAAACCATTTTCCATCTAAGATGACATTATCTCATATGTATATGTTTCAAGTATAAGGTCTCTATTATTTACATGGTTTCAATTCTCTTATGATGAAATTATATCCATTTTTTTATATGGATTATGTTATGATGGGGTGATGTTTATTAAACCAATTTTATTCTTTGGGTAATGATGAATGATTTATGTTTATGTTGTGGCACACGTAAGAATGATTTCATTATGAGATGGGTGGGACCTATATTTCCCTCTAATTCATTGGGTAAAGATTTATATCTCATGAGATATACATGGCTGGAATGGTAAGTTAATCTGGTTCAGTGATACAGGACTGGAATGAGGAGTGAACTCGATTCAGAAAGGGACTTTGTCCACTAAGATGGTCTTGGAAGCAATGCCTTGGCTACTATGGAAATCATATCACGTGATTAATGGTTTTCCACAATTAAATGTTTTATTCCCATTATATTTTATCATGATTGATGTTCTTTTATGATGTTTCTTTTGATTACCATATGAGGTACTTTTTGAGTTTTCTGGGAAAAGTACAAGAAGAATGTTTTTTTGAACTTATACAGCATGAACGGATTTTTACGGTTTCATAACGCCTAATTTTCATGAAGATTCCTCTACCAGATTCCAGGATTATTTTTAACAAAATTATTTTCTTTTAAAATCTCATGGAATTTTTTTGAAAAGAAAATGATTTTAAAGAAGAAATGATATTTTCCACAAGAATTCATTTCAAGTGTTTTAATGAAACTATTTACCATCTAAGATGACATTATTTAGCATGTTTTTGTTTCAAGTATAATGTCTCTATTATTTACATAGTGTTATTTTTCTTATTATGAATTGATATCCATTTCTTTTATATGGATTATGTTATGATAGGATTATGTTTATGATACCCATTTTATTCGTTGGGTTATTATGAATGATGTATGTTTATTTTGTGGCACACGAAAGAATGATTTCATAATGAGATGGGTGGGACCTATATCTCCCTCCAATGCATTGGGTAAAGATTTATATCTCATGAGATAGACATGGCTGGAATGGTAAGTTAATCTAGTTCAACGATATAGGATTGGAATGAGGAGTGAACTCGGTTCAATAAGGGACTTTGTCCACTAATATGGTCTTGGAAGCAATGTCTTGGCTACTATGGAAATCATATCATGTGCTTAATGTTTTTCCACAATTACAAGTTTTATTTCCAAGCTATTTTATCATGATTGATGTTCCATTATGATCTATCCCTTACATAATCCCTTGTTTTATGTCATTTCTCAAGATTTTGATGTTTAAACATTATGTTCATGATTTTATGTTCAAATTTATATGGTTTGTTCTATTTTCACCATGCTTACCCTTACTAAGCATTTGAGCTCACCCTTTATATGTTTTCTTTTCCCCAGGATTTCAAGAAAGGTTTTAGGTAAGAGAAAAAAAGGGGAGGATCTTTATGGGAGATGTTGAAGATATTTCACATTGATTAGAATATTATTTTTCCAAGTTTCCAAAGACACTAAACTATTACGGTCCTTGTGTGTTTTTTTGTTATGTATTAATTATTCTGCAAAAGTAATGTAATGTCCATGTACGTTATGTTTGGGTCTCTACAATAGATGTTAACCCCATGGGTAACACCGAAGATGATGCAAATCCGGATGGATCGGGAGACGATGGTTCTGGTCAGGCTGTGACTCACAACGAACCACCAGGTGTGCACACCCGGAACTAGAGGGTCGCTCTAAATATGGTCACCCCTTCAGCTAACATTCCTTCACTGACCTTGTGAGATTCCAATAAGGATAAGAACAATGGACCGGTTTCCCTTAACCTGCCCCCCTCTCCCGATAAAAACGAGCCACTTACGCTCGAAGAGAGGTTCTCTCGAAAGGAAGAGGAAATGAAATAATTGAGGCGGCTTAACGCTGAGCTACTCCAAAGGAACCATCTTATTGAAAGCACGTCCCAAGATTAGCCACATCATGCACTCCCAGAAAGTGTACCTCAAAGGCCAAGGTTTGCCTCGACAAATGAAGCATTGTCAGGGCTCCCGCACAATGAGGCGCCTGGCCCATCCAACTACCTAAATGTGGATCCGGATTATTACCAAGTCTTCCCTCCACTCAGGAAGAAACCGGAGAGAGTATGTATAATCCCTCATAAGTTATCACAAACGGCACATCCACCCCTGGTTCCAACTGAGCTGGATCCTCAAGAAATTCCTCGTGCTACACCTGCCTAGGACCGGGCCCAACACGATGTGAACTAGGGACTCACCAACACCATCGAGGGACTGGAAGCTTGATTGGAAGCAATGGAAGGTCGACGTGCTCCGATAAAGCCAGAGCGGAAACCTTAACCAGATTGGGTGAGCAACAAACCACCTCCACCCAACTTTGGGAGCACTGTATTCCCGATTTTCAATGGATTAGGTGACCCGAAACAGCATTTGATGAACTACGCGTCTTATTGAGACCCTATGATGGGAACTCCTGAACAACAAGAAGTAGTAAAACTCAGATTCTTTGTACGGACCTTGCAAGGTTCTGTCTTCATCTGGTATACGAGCATGCCAACCCTGTAAATTGAAATCTGGGAAGACCTTCGGTAGCAGTTCCTGTTCCACTTCAACTCAACACTACCTAAAGCAATGGTCAGAGACCTCATGAACTTCAAGCAGAGGGAGAATGGGGGAGTCACAAATTTCATCGCTATATGGAAAGGTCTGACCTACTCCCTAAATAGGCCAATGCCTCAGGACAAGGTGCTTTCCATATGCATCAATAATCTTCATGATGAGCTGCAAACATTGCTCATACCATTGGAGTGCACCACTAGCTTCCTCCATCTCTCGACCATTGCCCAGAGAATTGAGGACTCCCTGCAACGGACCAATTTGAAGTCCCAAACAGCCTCACAGGCTCCCACAAAGAGAGCAGTTAGAGCCGAATCGTCTTCGATCACACTCAAACTAGCCCCTATGTCTACTCCACCGCTCAGGCCTCCACCAAATCATCAAGGGCCCCCTGTATATCAGTGACCGCCTCCGCCCATGTGAAACGATCAGAGAGGATCGAAGAGGAACCAGTTTGAGGAATGAAGAAAAAAGGTATACTCGTTCCGATAGGACCAATTCTGTGGATCTTTCATCACCTCTATGAATGGCAACTTTCTCTGCCTCCCGGAGCCAAGGAAACTAGAAGAAGTCATCCGCGATGACAGGACAGATTATTGTCCCTACCATCGAATGTTGGGGCACAATATTCGGGAATGCTTCATCTTTAAAGACATCCTGCAAAGGATGGTAGACTCTGGGCAGGTCGATATGGGACCACCCCCAACACATGTCAAATATATTTCTACCACTGTCTCCGACCAAGAGGAGGGGTGGCAGAAAGTCACCAGAAAAAAGGGGCAGAAATTCGATAACTGGATGACTCAGAAGACTGTCAACCAAGCTCCGAGCATACTCTGAGCTCAATTACAGCAACCGGTGTTGCCACCAACAGCCCCTAATGCCGTGCAACCAAAAATATCAGCCTCACAACCCTCCTCGAGCTAGTCATCTAGGAATAATTGTGAAGGGAGAAGACAAGCACAAGAGGAACAACCCGCAACAAGGCTGAAGTTAGACCTGACACTGTCAGATTTTATGCCCCCAAACATGGAACCACGGGCACCGACCCACCAAACAGCACCATCAGGGACAACCAACTAGGTTGACCTCTCACAGGATGAGAATCTAATCTTTGGTTCTATCAAATTAATCCATATAATGGAATCATTCCCTAACTAAGGTTATGGTTATGAACCTGAGTTCTCGATTCAAGGGGGCGGGAAGAGGAATCGCGGACGCAGGGGATACCGGGGAGGGCACAGTCATGGAAGAAACCTACCCTATAGCTTTACCCCGGAACAAACCGTTAGTATCATAGAAACCTGTGGAAGAGCCCTTAAATGGAATCAACAGGAGAAAGAATATCCCTCCATCTCCACAAGTGTCCACTCTGGCCCTATCATTCTACGGTACCCATCAGAGGAGGAACATATGTCTAGCCGCCCAGTGCGCACAAACAGACTATCCAGGCCGAGTCCTCGGAATGTGGGAAAGACGCCAACCTCCAACCTTGCAGCCAGTCTCTCATCGTCACGTATTCCAACTCCCAAGTTTCCCGCTAAAACTCTCCCACCAACAGAGAATCTTCAGCCACTAGAACAAAATTACAATATCCTTAATCACCTGGCATCAGTACCAGCCAATATGTCAAAACTGGATGCCCTGAGTTTGTCACCCGACCTCAGGGAGTCACTTATAGAAACCTTCCTCAGCCCCAGGAGTTTCATGTCGAGGTATCTTCCGCCGAGATTTACCGAACAGAGACTGGCTCGTCTGAATGAGATGTGGTGATTTCCTTCACCGATCAGGATGAAGATTCTACCATGCAAGGACACATCAAACCACTATATGTGTTTGGAACACTAAATGATGTTGAGATCCACAAAGTATTTATTGAAAATGGCTTTGGAGTTAGCCTCCTTCCCCTACGGACACTTCGAAACTTGGGATATAGTGAGGATGACCTAATCCCCTTATCCACAACTCTGTTAGGTTACGACAAGAGTTATCAGAATTTGATGGGACAAATTATGCTAAAGACTCATTTTGGAGACCTTGTGGCCTATTCAGAATTCATAGTGGTTTGGTAGAACACATCATTGAATGACATTTTGGGAATGTTGTGGCTCCATAAGCACATGGTTGTTCCTTTATCATACCACCAGTGTATTAAGTATTGCATCAATGGGAAATGTGGGACATTGCAAACCGACAAGGCCCCTTTTGAGCTCTCCGAGTCACACTACATTGAAACCGGGTTTTATGAGAAAAAGAAGAAGAAGCCTTCGGTCGATGGTGTCGACTAGATCCCTGCTCCAAATGGTCTAGAAATGGTTTCTGACAACCCCCTCAGACAACTTGGCAGAGACTATGTACTGCCATTCAACCATATTGAGAGTAGGGGTTCAAGTACGGACAGACACTCAGTTATCCTCATGACTTCAGCCATAACAGCCGAGTGTGAAAATGTGGGAACATCCGCCAACCCTCAATATGAGGATGAATACCTGAGCGAGGACGCCCGTAATGCCTCGCCTCCAGACTCCCAAGAACCCTTGCTGGGAGATCTCCCCCTGTCAGGTCAAGAGGATGTGGATTTGGGAGAATAAGAGGAGGTAGATCACAAGGATGCACCTCCCTCATTTGATGAAGGTATCTCCACCACGGTGGATGAGCTCAGGGAAATAAATCTGGGTACCGAGGAAGACCCAAGGCCCACTCCTGTTAGTGAATCCATGTCCCTAGAGGAGAACGAGGTGTATACCTCATTTATGAGGCAGCACTGGGATGTCTTTGCCTATAATTACATAGAAATGTCGGGACTCGATCTCGAAGTGGTGACGCATCACCTAGGTCTGCAAGAGGACCACTGAGGCTATAAACAGGCCGCCAGAAGGACACACCCCTAACATGCTGCCAAAATAGAGGCCGAATTCGCTAAGTTCATTAAAGAAGGCTTCAATCGGGAGGTCCAGTACCCCTTATGGTTGGCCATCATTGTCCCCGTCAAGAAAAATAACAGACAAATCCACATTTGCATTGATTTTGGAGATCTCAATCAGCATTGTTCGAAAGGTGATTTCCCGGTCCCGATCACCATGTTACTAATTGATGCAACGACCAAGTATAAGGCTCTATCCTTCATGGATGGTTATTATAGGTATAATCAGATCCATATGGCCCATGAAGATGAAGAATCCACTGCCTTCAGAGCCCCTCAAGGAATATTCTGTTAAAGGATTATGCTCTTTGGTCTCAAGAATGCTGGCACCACATATCAGCATGCCATGCATCGTATCTTTAAACCATTCATGGGGAGATTCGTTGAATGCTACATTGATGACTTGGTGGTTAAGTCTAGGCCGTTCTCAGATCACCTATCAGACCTTGAGACCATATTCAACAAACATTGGAAGCATATCCTAAAGATGAATCCCTTGAAATGTGCCTTCGAGGTTACTTTAGGTAAATTCCCTGGCTTCGCCTTACGCCATCATGACATCAAAGTTGACCCTGAAAAGACAAAGGCTATCCTAGGCCTGCCAGCCCCCCCCCCCCCCCCCCCCCCGCAATCTCATCGAGTTGAGAGCTTTCCAAGGGCACCTAGCCTACATCAGGCATTTCATACCCAACCTGGCAGACAAATGTTTTCCCTTTTCCAGGTTAATGAAGAAGGGAGTCACGTACCAATGGACAGATGACTGCCAAGAGGAATTCAACAGCCTAAAGAAGTATCTATTCATCCCATCATTGCTCATTTCCCTCATCGATGGAAGACCTCTCATCCTATACGTGACGGCCCTAGAGCGGTCACTGGGTGCCTTCCTCGCGCAGAAAAATGACGCCAGCAGTGAAAACAGTCTCTATTACCTCAACCGAACCATGATTGATGCTGAGACTCAATACTCAAACATAAATAAGAGTTGTTTGGACTTGGTCTTTGCAGTTCAAAAGTTACGACATTATATGTATCATCATGAAGTCCATTTGGTCTCACGTAGTAACCCGCTCAAGTACATACTTAGCCTCCCAATGCTGACTGGGCACCTGTCCTGATGGGCAGTCATCCTGCAATATTTTTACATCCATTTTGTGCCTCAGAAGGTCATCAAAGGCTAGGCATTAGAAGATTTTCTAGCATAGTTCCCTTCAACAGGGACCGCCACACCAGATGCCGAGCTACCTGATTAAGACATCTTCTCAGTTCAAGAGGAGTTCCCTGCATTGGAAATGTACTTCTACGGTGCCTCCTGAAGCCCAACTGGGAAGAGGATAGAAGATCCCAAATTTAACAAGGTGGGTTTGGGGACAATACTCATGTCCCTAGAAAAGGCAGTCCTGTCATATTCCTTCCTCCTATCAGAAGGATGTACAAACAATGATGTGGAGTATCAAGCCCTCATTGCAGGCCTGGAGCTCGCACTCCAAGAACAAGTACAACACCTTAAGGTCAAAGGTGACTCGGAACTGGTCATCAATCAAGTCAATGGTGACTATTCTATCAAAAAGGAGGAGTTGATTCCCCTGTTTGACCATATCCGAGGGTTAATGGCAGAATTCTCCATAGAACCAACATTGACCTATATTCCCCGGTCTCAGAATGCTCAGGCCGACGCATTAGATAATGCGGCCACAACCCTAGCTAACTGAAACCGCGATGAAACATTTATCATCATTTCTCATCATCAAATGGTCCGGCTATTTATTCAGGCGAAGGTGAAAGAAATCAACGAAGTAATTCTTATCCCAGAGCCATATGCTCCTTCCACCATCTGGATGACCCCCATTGCAAACTACCTTCAATTAAGAGAAATTCCATCAAACAGGGCTGACCGAGAGCAAATACAGATAAGGGCAATCAACTTTGTCCTATATGGAGGCATGGGTTAGCAAGAGTTCCTCTACAAACGAGGCCTCGATGGAATCCTCCTCAGATGAATTTATGGAGAAGAAACTGATGTCGTCATGACTGAAGTGCATGCTGGAATATGTAGAGCACATCAGCCGGGGTCCAAACTTTCCCATCAGGTTCAAAGACATGGGTACTATTGGCCCAAAGTGGCACGAGATTGCGACCACTTTACTGCAAAATGCCACTCATGAAAAATGCATGCCAACATCATACAGCATCCCCCGGAGTTACTTCATCAGGCTAAGTACTCCTGGCCATTTTCCATCCGGGGAATGGACGTCATGGGACCATATACTCCTACCAGAGCCAAACAGCTGAAGTATATCCTCAAGGCAACTGACTTATTTTCCAAATGGGTAGAAGATGTACCCTTAAAGGAAGTCCGGCCAAGAAGCATTTTCAGCTTTGTGAAAACCAATATCATCACCAGATTTGGTGTCCCTCATGCCATACTAACAGATAAAAGCACCAACTTCTACTCTGCTGAATTAGAGAAACCATACCTAGAATATCGTATCATGGCTAACCACTCATCCTGCTACCATTCAGCGGCCAACAGACAGATTGAGGCTTTCAACAAGACCCTATACAACATTATCCAGAAAATGGTGGACAAAGACAATAAGTCGTGGTTGGATAAACTCCTCCATGAATTGTGGGCTTACCGAACCACAATCTGCACTGCTACTCAGGCTACTCCGTACTCATTAGTATACGGAACAGAAGCGGTCTTTCCCATTGAGCTCCAATTTCCCTCGCTCTTTGTTTCCATTTGTGACTAGTTATCCATTAATGAGAAATCAAAAAAAGAAGCTAGGTGAATTGTAGAAGCTAGACGAGAAGTTGTTTCACACTTTGTACCATCTTGAAGTATAACAGAACCAGATTGCACGAGCCATCAATAAAAAGTTCCATCTTCGGTCTTTCTTGGAAGGATAATTGGTGTTGTTCCTCCAGACACCAATGATACATAGAAAATAACCTCCAAAGCTGGAGCCTAAGTGGGAGGGACCATATGTTATACACAAGGTCTACTCCAACGGAGCATATACCCTGATCTCCATGGACGAGCAGTTCACCACCACTACTAAAAATGCGAGATTCCTGAAGAAGTATTTCATATAGTAACTAAAAGAAATTATCGTCCATGCTGCAGGACGTTAAACTACCAAGCACCCAACGGTCCAAACTCTATGACCTTAAACTAAGAGTATTCCTTCCCCACCGACATAACTAAAAGCAGTTATCATCTGAGCTGCAGGACGTTAAACTGCTAAGCACCCAACGGTCCAAACTCTATGACCATAAACTAAAAGTATTCCGTCCTCACCGCACGATGTTAAACTACACAGATTTCAGAGAACTACGTATGGCTTGATTCCTGTCCTCGTAGGATACGTAGTGATGATAGGGTTCCCCATCCTGACCCAGCCACCCCCAGATAAGAAAATGCTAAAAATTCCCTTTCCCTCGTATATGGACCAGACCATCACGAGGTGTATCCCATGTCCTTACCTCACGACGTTAAACTGCATGGATGAGAAGCTTTGAAAATTCCCCTTTCCCACGTGTGTGGGCCAGACCTGCACGGGGTGTACTCCAAAGAGAACTACGTCAGGCTTGATTTCTGCCCTCGCAGGATACGTAGCGACGCCGAGATCCCATATCCAAACCCAGCCACTCCCAAATGGAATAAAAGGAAAAAAATCCCCCTTCCCCCATGTACGGACCAGCCCTGCATGGGGTGTACTTCTTTCAGAGAACTACGTACGGCTTGATTCCTACATTCACAGGATACATAGCGATGTCAGGGTTCCCCATCCTGGCCCAGCCATCCCCAAATAAAAGTTAAAAATGACCTCCCCCCCCCCCGTGTACGGACCATCCCTGCACGGTGTTTATTCCTTGTCCTTACCGCACGAAGTTAAACTACACGGATAAGGATAAAAGAAAAAAAAAATCCCCTTCTCCCCTAGTGAACAGAATAAACAGGCACGGGGTGTATTTTCTTTTAGATAACTACATAAGGCTTGATTATTTCCCTCACAGGATACGTAGTGACGCCAGAATTCCACACCCTGGCCTAGCCACCTAAAATGAAGCCAAAATACCCCCTTCCCCCCGTACAGACCAGACCCGCACGGGGTGTATTCCCCAAAAGAACTATGTGAGGCTTGATTCCTTCCCTTGCAGGATACGTAGTGACAATAGAGTTCCCCATCCTGGCCCAACCATTCAAAAAAAATTCTCTCTCCCCCCATGTACAGACCAGATCTGCACGGGGTGTATTTTTCGTCCTCACTGCATGACGTTAAAACTGCACGGACTTTGTCCTCACCGCATGACGTTAAAACTCCATGGACTTCATCCTCACCGCACGATGTTAAAACTGGATGGACTTCATCGCGACCCACCAATGATATATGGTGAAAAGAGATGGTAATACTCAATGCGCATTTGGATGCATCCCCTCCATACGGCAGACTCCACAACCCGGATAATTATGGATCCTCATAACCATTCACGGCCATCGGAAGTGGAAAGTTATCAGCCCGTGGAAACCTTTGCATGACTATGCATACCATGCATTCAGCAGCTCTGTATATTGATAGCCCCTGACCCGTCTACCAAAGGAAAGATTTCCTCAGAAGGTACTCTTGCTAGCTCCGTACTCTTACCGGCCTCTGAGCCCCCATATCATATCTCCCGATCTAGAAATTTATGGAGTAGTGGTTTACAAGTTCATTCCCCTCTCACATCTGAATGCTGCCAGGGTATCCCTACCTGGTTAGCCTATATGTCCGCCCGTGGTTAGCATGACGACAAGAATCTACAAACATCAAGCCAGGGCTAGGCTACGTTGACTCAATGGACCATTGTAGTGAAGATGTTTATTTTATGCTCATACACCATTATCCTCACATGCCAAACTTTGTACTGTGAGCAATCTCGGATATTCATAATCATTCACGGCCATCGGAAGTGGAAATTCATAAACATGGGGACACCTTTGCATGAATTTTCATATCAGAGCATGTTAACTCAATTATCCTTCTAGTGACTGCAGCAATGGTCACCCATTGGTCCGAGCTCTATGACTGCTATACTAGGAGAACTTCATCATTACCGCATGACGTTAAACTGCATGGAGTGAAGTTACACCCCCGCAGACAAGATAAATCAACGCAGGGATCTCCCTATGCTTTAATAGCAACCAGGGCCGAATATTCCCGACATGTCCGGATATTTTATTACCAAATGACAGACTTCGTGGGCCGGAAAATCTTGGATTTTCATGATCATTCATGGCCATCTGAAGTGGAATGTAATCAACTCCGGGACACCTTTTCATGACTATGCATACCATGCCCTCAGTGGCTCTACATATTGATAGGCCCTAGCTTGTCTACTAAAGGCAAGATTTCCTTGGGCAGTACTCTTCCTAGTTCCGTACGCTTACCGGCCTCAGACCCCCCATATCATTTCTTTTGATCCAAGAAGCCCCGGAACTGTGATTTAAACAAATCAACCCCTCTCTGCGTCTTGTTCATGCTTAGATATTCAAGATCAGTTACATTCTGATCAAGAGTGGCCTCTGCAACTACATCCTTACCGCATGACGTTAAACTGCATTGAATATCTTGGACGTTTGGCATAAAGCTGCAGAGACCAAGAATTAAACATCCAAGGAAATGCCTCCAACTACAAGCATTTTTACTGGTTTAAAAATGCCTCATGTCCTCACTACACGATGTTAAAACTGCACGGCATCAGAAAAAATGCCCCCCATCCTCGCTGCATGATGTTAAACTACACATCATCCTTTAATAATGCTCCTCATCTTTTCCGCAAGACGTTAAACTTCACGGAAGCCATCCTCTCTTCATGACGTTAAACTGCACATCGTCCTTTAATAATGATCCTCCTATTTTCCGCATGACGTTAAACTGCATGGTCAAACCTGTCATGGGTTCAGTAAGAAACGAAGGCTTTTCTCTGTCCCTCAGTGCATGGGTCAGACCTGCACAAACCACCATCTCACACCATCGTGAGAATGAATGACATCACCCATTCTCTGGAAATTTAGCCTAGATGTTTACCCCGTATCCAGGCACCCTCTCCACATAAACCATACTCTGTACTCAGAAAAATTTGAACTCTCATAAACGACCCCTGGTGGTCCCAAATCTCAAACTTCATTGAAGTTTCTCGGCTGTCAGAAGAATGAAATCATTGACCTAAGGACACCTTTACATGACTATGCATACCATGTCCTCAGTGGCTCTGTATATTGATCACCCCTAGCTCGTCTACCAAAGGTAATATTTCCTTAGGAAATGCTTCTTTCTGTATGCCTCTTGGCCCCTAAGCCCCCATGTCCATCCTGAGATTCAGAAACCCTCTAAGATACAGTTTACCAGCCTCTTTCACGACCCTGCCTGAGTATGGTGAAACATCTCTGATGAGATTACCGAGAACCAGGAGAAGCTGTTCCATTCTAGATAATGTCCCAACTGCATGTCATTAAACTGCGCCAAGCACCAACCATCCTTCACGCTAGGTAAATTCATAGGACAGGGACCCTGAGTCCACACTCCTGATTAATACAGATGTTCTCAAACCCTTTTAGACATCACACACCCCTTCTGAGCCACCCTTGGTGGTTTTTATAATTCTCTAAGCCACCCATGGTGGTTTCTATAAGCCAGAATTTCATAAAGTCCTATGGCCATCAGAAATGGTGAGTCATTGACTTAAGGGCACCTTTGCAGGACTATGAATACCATGCCCTCAGCGGCTCTGCATATTGATTTCCCATGGCCCGTCTACCAAAGTCATGATTTCCTTAGGCGATTCTCTTCCTACCTCTGCACGTCGATACGTCTCCCATGCCTTAAGGCATGGCCTGCATGTCATTCAAATCTAAACATTCTCCCCCCCACATGCATCGGAAGGGTATTGAGACATGTTTAAATCAACCAAACCTCATTAAGGACCTCTCCCCACCATATCTGGTCAAATCTATTTGACTTCAAACATCAGTAAAGATAGTCTTGTCGGTGGGACTTCAAACCGCTCAAAAAAAGAGGCACAAAGCCTGTTAGGTCGACAACCCGAAAAGGGCGACCTAAGAAAAAGTCGGGCCATACCTGCTGGGTCCACACCAAATGGGACCAAGAAAAATTAGGGTATTAAAAGAAAAGACAATAAGTTTGTGGGGTTTTTCTACAAAACCCTATCAATATTCAAAACCGTGCTCACTGAGTCCCATGGCTCAGGAAAAATTTAGAGCATTGTCCAATGGCTCATCGATTTTCAGGACCACTCTATATCGGAATAGCCTCCTCTTCATTCCAATCAGACCCCATTCCGATAGGGGGAATTTATAGGGTCCTGAAAATTTCACAAAGGGGAAATCCAATTACCCAAAATTTTGAAACGGACCAAACTGGTCTGCGTACTGTCTCCCAGCAATAGTATGCGGCCAGTTCAGCGAACCGCCCTCACACGGATGCTGTCGTTCGCGAAATGGGGGCGGAGCGCCTACGTGGGTGCGAACCATAATGACTACCAGATGTCAAGCTGGTACACCACTGTGAGCCTCCTCCTCGGTGGACCGCTGTCGTTCGTGGGATAGAGGTGGAGTGTTGCACGACCGCGGGGAAATTCCGCAAAACTCAGTTCCAAAAATCCTTTGTAGACCGAGTTGCCCGTGGGTGGGGATTCCTTCATGGGCTTCCACAAAATGTTCCATGTCCCATCAATACAACCTCATCGTGACTCTATAAATAGTCATCGAGGGGCACCAAAAATAAGGGGAGGATGGAAGGGTGAAAACTCGTGGGGAGATGCTGAAGAAATTGCTCCCAGCGGTAAAGTCCCATGACCATCTACGGACCCCATATCGTCGGCGGATGAACTCTTCCACATAGAGGAGAAACTAGTCTGTGAACCACATGTGTCTAGCTCCTCCGCGGCTAGCCCATAGCGGCCATTTTCATCAAGGATAGTCCCTCCTTGTCCACCCCCTCCATGGACCAGTTTCGTTGGCGAAATGGATGCGGGAACCCCTCTGTGGGCACGAAGTAGGATGGGCTCCAACCCCTTTGCAGACACCCTTCGTGGTCATTTCTTTCGCGAATATCTCGTTTGCAGACAGCCTCCTTCAAGGACAGACTCCTTTGCGAACAGCCTCCTCTGCAGCTAGCTCTTCCACGGCCGGCCCTTAGCAGCCATTTCCTTCATGGACATCCCAGGCGGCCAGCTTCTACGCGGCCCGCCTACTCTACGGCCAGCTCCATCATGAATAACCTCCCTGTGACCATCTCTTATGTGGATATCTCCTACCCATCATTCTTCTATACGGAAAACCCCATGCACTCTCTAGTCCATACTGCGGGGGCTGCACCCCCTAACCCCCGCTTCGGATCACTATTGGGCTGCGGTCCCAGCCCTCCGGGCCAGTCCCTTTGCTACTGTCACTAACCCCCAGGAAATATGGAGAGTCACACCGCAAACTTTTCGGGCCGGGTCAATAGTATTTTACATTTCACCCTTGCACCGCCCCCACATACTTCCTATAAATTCCATGAGTTGAGATACTCCTCATGACTCTCCTATAACCCCATTTCCTAGCTCCTTTTTCTAGGTTTATCCAGAAAGGGCCACCCTTGCGTAAGTACCACACTAACCATTACTAGGTCTCTCCTACCTAGTCATCTTGGCCACATGAAGTTAAACTGTATGGACCTCATCCTATCCATATGATGTTAAACTATATCGAATCAGTCCTCTCTACATGACTATAAACGGTGGCATTCCCTATCATTCAATAATTGGATGCCTCTTGCTCTATGCAAGATATGCCTTATGCTCCAAGCATAAGATGCCTCATGCCATGTTTAAAGTGGATTAATTTCAAGAGCGCTGGAATCCATTCAAACATTCCATCACTCCCCCTCATGCTTTGAATGTCCTTCATTTGGATCTTCATCCTCATCCATGTCTGAAGGGACCCCCTAACGGCCCGGTCCTATGTCGCCTTGGCTCACCTACCATCCTGGGCCAATGCCCCTGAAATACAATGGGTAACACTTCGAGTCAGGTCCTATGTTTTGAACATGGTCAACAGTCAACCCTCACTTGTTTGCCCCCATTCCTGGATAACGTGATATGGATGATGTGTTTTGAACACGGTCAACAGTAATTCTCCATCGCTACGCCACCCTCATTGCGTTCCGAATTTTGGGCATGTGATTCGCACTCTTCATCTCCCTTTGTTCGGACTGATTCCAGCGCCCTTGGTGTTATCCTACTTGTGAAATTGCACATAGGTGTAGGACTCAATTATATACCTCAACCCACCAGTGTGTTGGGATTCCGTCATGCCCAAACATAAGGAAGGAATTATGGGTATCCATCTCTGAGTAAGCCCCTACTTTTTTGGATGCTCCATGCATAAGCCCCACTCCACTTCCCATGGGCGCACCTTTCGCGACATGATTGTTTGGTCCCTACTGCCTCTTGTTTCTCACATCGAGCATGAATCACTTGGGCATAGAGTAGGCATCGACCATGGCATCCTCTTATGGGCCTCCTCAGAGTGTAATCCCCAATCCACACCATGGGCCTCCTCAGAGTGTAAGCCCCAATCCATTACCCTAGGCCTCCTTAGAGTCTAAGACCTAATCCATTACCCTGGGCTGCCTCAAAGAGTAAGCCCCTTGACAATTCAAACTACGTGGACTTTGATTCCCCACCACAGGGATACATAGGAAGACTCTAAGAGGTTCAAGCCCGATCACCATCTGACCCTCGGGTCCACCTTTACATCGTTTCTCCAACACTCCCATCCAAACTACGTGGACTTTGATCCCTGTCTCCAAGGCAGGGTATTTTGGAAGCCTCCCCGAGGTTCAAGCCCAACAACCGGTCGATCCGACTATGTTCACGTCGGTTCACCGCACCAACCCTGGGTAGCCTGGAGCCTAATCCCCCTACCAAACCTAACTATGTGGATTCTGATTCTTCTCATGAGGATACATAGGAATCTCGTATCACGGGTTTGATCAAAACACTCAAGTCATTATCTTTCCCCCCTGGATGACAATAAACACTGGAGTGCTTGGTTATAAGGCTTTAAATCAGTGTCATCTCAGTGCGTCCAGAATCCTTGAGGTCATTAATCCAATGAGGGATGGTAAACTTTGGGCATAAATGATTTTGAACCCCTGCATCCAGTTGACCATTGCCAACCATGAGTAATCCGTGGATACTATTCTGGAGTATAAGCCAAAGATTTGCGAACATATTAATACGTCTTAAATCTATAAGAGAGTCCCAGAACAAGCAATAATTCCCCCCAAAAGGGTGTGATGAGCCCGATTTCCCATCCTCTCAACCAATGTGAGTTCTTAGGCATTGCTGGTCAAACCACCCAGCGAACGCCTGCCTTTGGAAAGCAGGTCCACGTATTGTTGGATAGGGAACCATTGGGTGTTTCGAGGTGAAAACGGTGCACCTGATATGAGTGATTAAGCAGAACCCAATATTCTCTAATCAACTATCAGGTAGCGCACGTTTCTCCCCCACGACCCCGTCGTGCACCGCGAGACAATGTGTTTAGTCTATTTAGAGATTACACACATAACCAACTTATTTTAGAAACATTTTTCTATGATTCCAACAAATATTATTCATATATGTTAACATTCTGGAAACATCATGTATATAATTATCTTATTCATTACCGGTGGAATGAAATCATAATAAAGGGTGATCTCATAAACTCAATAATGGGTGAAGGTAATATACATCAATCACATGTAATTTTTTATTATAAGATTAACATTTGGGAAAAATGTAATCATTTTTCATGAAAAAAACATTAAGAAGTCATACCCTAAAAAACATGGATCATAAATCATAAAAAATCACATAATTATTTTGGAATATTAAAAAGAAATGAGTCAAATGAGAATGGAAACAAAATTCAATATTCCTGAGAAATTAATACATAACATGTAAATGTGAAATAACATAGAAATGTTTCACATTTATGAGCATTGAAAATAAAATATTATGTCGAGTTTCACTATCGAGGAAATCATCATATTGTGGAAAGTGTCTCATATTGCATTCGGTTTACCCCACCCCACCATTCCGAAAAATTATAGTTTATTGGGTTACTCCTTAGTTCCCTACATGTTATCTCATGATATATGTAATGAACCAACCGATAATACCATAATAAATGATATCCAAGATGATTCCCCACTAACCCTAAGAGCATTCTTTATCACCACAGGCCATTGACAATCACATGGGAATCAATAAGTAACCATTGGGAATGATTTCTCACATGAATTATTTATAAGAACACAATAAAATATTAAAAAATTATCAAATATATAAATCAATACATACATATAGAATTTCAAAGAGACACTAAAAAACTGAAAGCAGAACATATCAACAAAAACACACCTCCTGGTGGTCCATGACCACCCACCATGTCCCACCTCACCCACCCTTATTCACCCAAGCACGATTCTATAATGGAAGATGATATAACGAACACCTGTTATAATATAATAAATTTTGTATACCCAAAAATTTATAAGCAAGGTGTGAGTTATAGATCCCAGAAGGATTCCACCAAGGATTCTATGTAGTTTCTTTATAAAGAAACTCAAATATGCTAAAAGAGGAGAACAAATAATAGGGTATAATGGTTAGTTTAAAAATATATTTTTAATCATTTTAAAATAATTTATCAAACTACACATATAAACATTGCATTTCATCATTTAAAAACTAAACCTTTTCTTGAAAAGTTTTGAAAACCATTTCAAAAGTTAAATTCAGATAATCCAGAAAAGATGAAAATATACACTTGATATGGACAGGGGAACATAAGTCAATAAAATATATTAAAATTTCACCATAATAATAAATGAATTAGTAAAGGGAAATCCAGCACCAAATAGTGACAATGAATGTTGTCATGTATCTAGTATCATGTATATGTATTTCATGGGTAGAACCTATGTATTATAGTGAATCCACCTTATTATAACTAATCAAATTACAACATGACTTATTTTCAGGCATACATCTATTCTCACAGGTCTCAAGTAAACCAGTTCTATACACACCCACATTCCTATCTGCACATCCAAAACCTAAACCTATCTTGTTATCTATGGATCCACTATAAGATTTTGAGTCCTCAACTGAAGAATATAACTAGGTCATCCCATATAACTATATATGTTCCCAAGACTAGTCAAAAGAAGGTGCTAGATAAAAAATATGAAGATTTCATGGGGATCCATATCGAAAACATCACACTCTCACACCAATACTCTCTCGAATTAAATAATAAATTTTTCAACACATCACCCCCAACAATGGAAAGTATAAGAATCAAACATGTTGTAATTAATGTATTATTAAATTTTAGAGTTATCAAAAATTATCAACCAATCCCCTAAGAGTCATCAATTTAAATTCAAAACTTTTTCATACAATTAAATATTCAAAAGGGTAATAATACCCGCTTCATTTCACAATTCATCATAAAAATTCCATACGGGCCTTTAAAACAATAATTTACTTCAAAGAAAACATATAATATTAAAAGGAAGTATTATGATTTTAAAAGGTTCGAATATATTTCTAAACATGGTTTAACACTCTCTTTCCACATTAATAAATCAATAACATAAAAAAACTGAAGAACAACCACTTCAAAACAAGGTCAATACCATTCAAAGGGGGTTCTTAGTAATTTTACAAATTCAAGAAATTAAAAATATTTATAAAACATTAAATGGTATGATTTAATTAATTCAAATAGAATAAGTTCATTTAATAAAAAAATCTCAAGCCAAACCCCTCAATTTCACCAAAACACCATTTACAATTTCATTGAAAATAAATACAGGCAAACATGGAATTTGAACAATTCATAAAATTGTTATATATATCATGATTATAACCATTCAATTAATTCCAAATTTAATTAAAATTTAATTGAGTAAATGATGATTTTATAAGGAATTAAATAGAAAATTTTTATAGAACATATGTTAGAAATTAGAAAACAATTATCCATGAATAATCCAGAAAAAAGGAATCGCAGAATGAGTGAAAATTATAAAAATGCCTACTTAAAAAATAAGTAATCCAAACACCAATAATTTAAGATGTGTCACCTTCAATGGATATCATCGGATCTAAGAAGATAAATCTTGATATAAGAGAGAAGAGGTCCTAGATCCAATATCCCACAAAAATATACCTATATCCAACAAAACACAAGGAGATCATTACTGTTAGAAATAATGGGTTAATAGGATATGGGAGATCTAAGATTAAGAGGAAAATAAATCACGGATAGATAATATCTCTGATTCGATTGGAACTTTTATCTTCTATGTAATGAAGTTTGGGGAGGCCAAATGCCTCTAAAGGGATCCAAAAATACAAAGGATTGGATTAGGATCGAGCGGGAATATTTTAGGATTAATTATTTGGATTTCTATAATTTAATGATGATTTTTTTAAATTTAATTACAAATTGCATAGTTTTCTAGTTTGGGCTGCACATTTAGTGTTAACCATACAACTAATTTTTTTTCCCAAAAATGATCCCCTAGAAGAGTTCCACACTTTGACAATATAAGTTTTTTCCTCATGCACCCAAAACTGATCCCCTAGAAGAGCTTCACACTTAGGTTACACACATTGTTTAATCATTCATAAACCATGTGACCCCCTTATAATAATTTTAACAATGTGAAAACCAGGAAATCCATTAGGCCTAGGTTGTACCCTTTTTTTTAACCATATGCAAACCATGCAACCTAAAAACCATAAAAAAAATTTGGTAAAATAACAAAAATATCCCTCAAAAAGATCAAATCATATGATTCACAAATCAATGTTAAAAAAACAAGTAATAGGATGTTACCACCTCCCCATCAAAGGATTATTTATCCAAAAGAAATAAACTATTCTAAATGATTGAACATGATGACAATATAGGAAATACATCACTCATCCTATGAGATTAAAGGTCCATGGTACTGAATATAGGCTCACCTAATGGATAACAACTCACACACAACTCCATGAAAAACTCACCATGATCATTGAAAACCTACAAACCAAAGAAACACTAGAGACATAAAAATTTTGTCCCCTCCATTTAAAGAATCATCAAAATAGTGAAAAATATGTAAATAAATTCCTAAATACCCAAATAGGATAATTCTACTATTCTATATGGTGAAACATCTAAGATCAAGCATCTACAAGAAATGTAAATAAATAACAACGATTTTTACCATGGGTGAGAACTCAACTGTAACTTAGGATTCTTGAAATAGATCCTCATACCTCAATGAGCTCATAAAATGAAATGCAAGCACCATTTGGTATGTGTTCTATAAAAAATCCACGTCATCTTAGTTCCCCAAGTATATTACCATGGCTTATCCAAGTATAATCAGAAGTAGCTCAAACCTAAATGTCAGTGAACAATAGGTAACCACACTATCATAAGAGAGATCATCCAATATATAAAAAATTAATCTCTAAACATCAAGTAAATATAAGAGGAACACCAAGGAATAAAAAAATATAAAGAAAGTAAACCATTATTACATCACGAGTTGAAAAATTATCCAAACTAAGTTCCACAAGGTACCACGAACAATATCCTAAAATAAAAGGATTAAAAAAATACAGGCCAGACTAAGGAAAAACAAAACAATTTACACTTCCACATCAGAAAAAAAATTAATCAACATTAACCACATATAGAAATTAACAAATAACAAACAAAATCTCTTCCACTACGTGAAAATCTTCACTCTCAGGTCAACGGTTGGAGTCCTGTTATTTTTAAGCATATATTTACCCACAACCATTAGATTATTTTCTTGACTAAGGTTTAAACACCATTAATAAAACATTGGATCGTTAAAACACGTCCTAGTTGGATGTCTAGGTTCTCCACACTCGAATCATGTGATATAACTCTTCTTAAGGATACTATCATTCCTCAACCATGAATGTGGCACCCTTACCTTTATATCATTTCACTAGATCTTCTTTAGCTGAATATTTTAGATTTGGAATCTCCTAATAAGATACCATCCTTGTCATAGGAATCGAATTTAATATGTATAGGTGAACAAAATTTCTAAAATAGAAATCCTTACTAGAATTGTTTCCAATATGCCTAGGTATGAAACACATGAATAATGATAATTTATTTCATACCTCACAAATAATGTCTTATCATGACCAAAAGCCAAAAACTCAATTTCTCCTTCTTCAATTACTTTGGATACTTCGAAAGAATAAATACTAACTAGAGGAATTCCCAAATTATTCCTTATTATAGACATGATGGATCAACAACTTCCCACTAATATTTTCATGGTACCTTAAATATAGATTTGATATACTTGACCATTAGAGCTTCTAGATTTTTTAGATAATTAAAGATCACATCAACTTCATCAAGCTACTACACTTCCTCAAGATAACATTGTTTGCCTTTATAATATAGTGGATGAAAATCCAAGAAGTCAAGGATAGGGTTCAATGTATGTATGTTATGAGGATCCGCAACTCGATATGGATTATGGGTAGAGTTTTTGAAAAGAGATTTAGCTTCTAAAAAATGTGACGAACTACCCAGAGGAAGAGACCATTAAAAAACATTCTATCTTTCTTGAAGTAATATTTAATAGGAATCATTAAACATAACAAATAATTTTCATATCAATACAAGAATTAAAAGACACTCAAACATAGAAACAAGTTTTTAAATAAATTCACAACACCCTTTAATCAAAAAACCACTTATTTCATAATAAAAAATATTTCACCATTCATAAAACATTATTATTTTCTATCAAAATGATAAATCTAGCTTCAAAAAAATCATAGTTTCATAAACCCATTAATATTACATGTAAATTATTCTATGGTTTCAAAACCATTAATCCGATTTTCCAATTATCAATACAATTACCATTTAAATCAATTACAACCCAAAATTTCTTATTATAACATTAGTTTCTCAGATAACATAAGCGCCATTGATAATTAGTTTTTCAAACTAAACATTTCATTAAACTAACTTTTTTCATTGAAAACATTACTTAAATAACCTAAGAAAACATGCTATATGACCAAAAATAATTTTCGTAGGGGATTTAAAATTATTAAAAAAGTATTAAATTTGGAACAACCAAATAAGATCATGAGACAGCTGACATCCATAACCCACATAACCAACCTCACATTGGTTAAGTCAGAGGTAAGAAAATGGATAAGGCTTCAAGTTTATAACCAATTTATCACTGGAAAAAGTCTTTGCCATGTGTTTTGGTAAAACACACACCAACCTCACCTCTGTTAATTTTTGGATTTCTAGATCAGTCATATAGATTTTTCATAGTTTACCATAGTGTGAAAACATGGTGTGACTATAGTAATCCTTCCATTCTAGTTTAAAAACTAAAAAGAGATTCCAAAAATCATAGATTTTATCATTGGGAATCTAAATAAATTTTTTCATCATAAAACTAATAACTTATATAAAGACTCAAGTCCCCACATCCCTGGTAACTCATGTCTCATCATGAATGGGTGGTGATAAAGAACTATCTAATGAACTACCTCTTGATTCTGTACACATTCCTATTCTCATTTCTACCATGAATCAACCCAAATAACATAATTATTTCAAAGTCAAGTAATTACATTTAAGTAAAGACCTACTTTAATACCATTTATAAAGAACCAGCCCAGAATACCATTTGAACAAATATCTAAGACAATTCTACACAAACCCAAAGAGCATTCATGGTCCATATGGGCCGATGATAAGCTCCTGGGAATCATGAAATAATCATTGGGAACTATTTTTCCATCAATATATTTACAATTACATAATACAATGAGGATACATCATTAGATATATAAATCAATAAAAACTTATCAAAGTAAAAATATACACTCAGAAATGTGAAAGTGGAACATAACAAACAAAACCTGACTCTTGGTGGTCCACAACCATCCACAATGTCTCATGTTCCCCACCCATGTTCACCCAAAGATGAACCCACAATGTAAGACAAGATAATGAACACCTACTATAAAAAATAATGGATGAATATACAAAATGGTACAAGAAGTTGTGAGATAAAGAACCCAATAGGATTCCATTAATGATTATTTGTTGTTACTTCATAAGGTAACTCAAATATAATAAAATATGATTAGAAATAATATAGTATGAGAATTAGTTTAAAAATATAGTTTAAGACATTTATAAAGTCATTTTTTATACTAAAACTATAAAACATTCAATTTCATCATTTAAAAACTTAATATTTTAATGAAACAATTTTGAAACCCATTTCACATGCTAAATTTGGACAATATAGAAAAGATGATAATATGAAACTGATATAGAAAGATTAAAAAGATTCAATACAATGAATTCAAAGTGAATAATTACAATAAAGTAATCAGGAAAAGAAACTCCAATTCCAAATAGTGAAAATGAACAATATAATGTATCGAGTATCAATTATATATATTTCATGGGTATAAAATATGTATGATAGAGATCCCACCTCTGAATAGATAATAAAATAACAAAATAAATAATCATTGGGGTTATATCTAGTCTTATGGGTCTCAATAAAACAAGTTTCATTCAAACATTGTTTCTTGGACATGCATCCATAACCTGAACCTTTCATGTTCTCTATGGATCCACTAGAAGGTTGTGAGTCCTCTAGTAAAGCATATATCAAGGTCATTCCATCTATTAATCTAGGTTCGAGTTAATTAAAACTAATGGGTGAGATGAAAATGTTATGTGGATCACATGGGGATCCTTATCTGAAACATCTCACTCTCACCCCAAAACTCTCTCAAAGTAAATAATTCCATTTTCACCCCCCCCCCCCCGAAACAATGGGAATTATATGAATCATACAAGTTTCAATTAAAGTATTATTACATGGGAGAGTTTTCATTATGTCCTGACTAGGCCATAAAGTATCATAAATTTTAACTCAAAACCATTTTATACAATTCAATATTCAAAATGCTAATAATACCCACTTCATTTCACAATTCATCATAAAAATGAGAAACAAACCTTTAAAATATTAATTTATTTTAAATAAACAATAATGAATTTAAATGAAGTATTATAATTTTAAAAATATTGAATATATTTCTAAAAATGGGTTGAAATCCTCTTTCCACCTGAATAAATAATTTATTTCAAATTACCTAAGAATAACCCTTTCAAAAAAAGATAAAATTAAATTAATGTGGTTCTTTGTTGTTTAGTAAATAAATACATTTAAAACTATTTATAAAATTTCAAATAGTTCTATTCATTTAATAAAAATCAAGGATGTTAATTTAAAAATAAAAAACCCAATCTAAATACAACAATTTCATCAAAACATTCATCAAAAGATCTTTGAAAATAAATCCAAACAAACATGAAATTTGAACAATTCTTAAAAATTTTATAGACAAAAATATTATATCTATTCAATTAATTACATATTCAATTCAAATAGACTAAGGACAAATATTATTTTATAAGGAAATAAATTAAAAAATCATAGAAAATATGTTTGAAATTAGGAAACATGTATATATGAATTATCAATAAACAATAAATGAAGGAAAATAAGAGAAACACCTACTTGGAAATAAGTAAGCCATATGCAATGAATCTAATATGTGTCGCCTTAAATGGTGATCACCAGATCTAAGAATATAGATCATGAGAAAGAGAGGAGAGATCCTAGATCCAATATCCCATTACAATATACCAATATCCAACAAAACACAAGGTTATCACTAAATTTAATAATAAGGAATCAAGAGGATAAAGGATATCCATTGTTAAGAATAATTGAAATCATTAAAAGAGAAGACCTTCACTTAGATTGGAACTTCGGTCCACTAAGAAATGACATTTAGGGAGCCAAAATTCTTCCCCAGATATCCAAAATTATAATTGATTGAATTAGATTTCAGAGGGATAATGTTAGGCTTAATTTGATTTTTTTAGAGATTTTAATTAATGTTTTATAACATTAATTACCGCATGCATAGTTTGTCAGGTTGGGTTTGATGGTTAATACCAACCATATTTATAACTATGCACCCAAAATAGATCACCTATAAAAGTTTCACAAATAGTCTACACAAAAATTTTAATCTTGTCAAAACTATTATACCCCCTTGCACACTTCGTTTAACCATGTAAAAACTATACAACCCAGAAACCTTCAAAAATAAGGTCCGTTAAAATACTAAAAACAACCCACAAAGAGTTCCAATAATAGGTTACTCATATCAATGGTTTAAAACGCATAAAAACAAGTAATGGGATATTAAAATATGTAAAATATTTTACAATATATTAAAGGGATATATAATTCTACCCCACCCATCATAAAATTAAAAACAATCCATATATATGAAACTTGAATATAAAAACATTCTTAATCCCATCATCGATTAAGTAACTCATGATAAAGAAATAAATTTCGTGAAAATATATAAAATAAACTATAATAATAAATATTTTGAAATAAGTTGGATGGTGTCCTTGGATCATATCCCCAAAGAAGAAAAATTATCATTAAATTAATTTGATATAGATGAAAAACACATTTGAAGAATATCATAAAGCAGTTTGGATGTTAAGAATAAATATAATTTACACATTTAATAATATTAATTTTAAAATTATAAAAATTATAAATATATTGTTTGGTAAAAATAATGGGAAATTAATTTAAAATTACTTTAAGGAACAATTAAATTTTGAAATTCAAAATGTTTAAAGAAATTAAAAGAGAAATGTGAGCGAAAGAAAACTTCTATAAATTTATTAAAAAACATTCCTTTCACAACATGTAAATAAATTAAAATAAAATAGTAAATGAAAATATTAAATATTATATTTATGGATAAAGAAACACATAAAGTCATTTTAAAAATAAGGACACGGAAGAGAAAGGTTCCTGAACCAAAAAGAAAAGATAAGTTCAACTCCTTTTATAAGAATCCTTTATGTTGAATTGTAAACCAAAATGTTGTGAAATGTTAAGGTAAAAATTGAACTATAAAAATAAATATATGAGAATAAAAAAATATTATTTTAGAGAAAAAAAATCAATAATTTATTCAAATGAAAATATATTCATAAACCTTCTAAATTTCAAAATGAGGTTGGAAAATAAACCCTTACCATTACTCTTGAATTCCACAAAACTATATAAAATTCCATTATTATAATTATAATTATTTTAATATCTTATTTAGGAACATTATTCATATCTATTACAGATTATATTATTAAATTATAACAACTTAATTCCCATATATTAGTTATTTATTGTTTATTTTCATCATCAAATGTTAGTAATTTTGATTATTTCATACAATTATCATAAGGGATATGTAAATCCACATTATATGATTGATATTTCATCATTTCTATAATTATAAATGTTGTGGAGTCATTTTTTTATTTTATTTGTTCATTAAAATGTTAATATAATGGACGGTATAGGCATGGCTCACAAGAATGGAATCCACAATAAACACGTTTCACGTAATTTTACCATTAAAAAATATTGCATTATAATATAAATTAATTTTTATGTCATCCATATAGAACCATATTAATAATATAAATTAATTTTCAATTCCATATATTACTAGTATTAATGAAATTATACTCATTTATGTTAGAAATTGTGAAAATATTAAAACATCATTCATGTAGGTTGTTGAACAGACCCAAACAAGATGATATTGTACTAAAGAGTGATTAGGACTATCATGTTATATTATCAAAAATAAAATTTTAAATAATCATAATTATTTTAATATTACATTATTATAGTGGTTAATAAGATTTATAATTATTGAAAATTATAAAATATTTGAAAATTAAGATGAAGAACTTGATATATTGGGGAATTCGATCCTTCTTGAAATGGGTTTCTTCATAATGAAGCATTTCAAACTCATAGTTTAGAATAAAGGAAACTAAACATGAAATAAGAAAAATGGAAAGAAATTATATAAGAGATAAGTGATGTCAAACTGCGGGGGTATGTGGGTATAGGAGGAGTCCTTTTATGAATTATTTTGAGAAGAATTTCCATGAATATCAATTCCTTAATGTCAAAATAATGTCTTTTTCATGGAAAGTATATTAAAAGTGAAATAAAATAATGTATATTGGTCTATAATCCCATAATGAACATAATATATAGATATTTTAGAGATATTTCAGGCACTTACCCGTTAATTTAACCCTGTAAACAAACAATACCCTTATCGTTGTGACTTAATTATATCATTGTTGTCTTCTTTATTCCAAATATGAAAATTAACCTTTTATCTAATTCTAATTCCATGATTCCAAAAATTAAATTAATATTATTAAATTAAATTTAATATATTAAATTTAAAAAAATTATGAAAATAAAATAATATTTTACTTCTAAAAACTAGATTTTAAGCTTAAAAGTGACATTACACTTATCATTTCCTGTTTAAATCTGTTTTGTAGGAAACCTGCTTAAAGAGCTCCTGTAAAAAGACCTGGTACTTGGACATTAGATGTTCAAGACATATGTCAGGATACTTCTCATGCTTTAAAAGCTTAGCCAGAGTTAATGGAGGTTCTGTCACCTTTGGTGATAACTCAAAAGGAAAAATCATCGGCTTAGGCCAGATTGGTAACACTGACTCAGAACTAATTTCTAAAGTTTTATTTGTTGATGGACTTAAATACAATTTTTTAAGTATTTCTCAATTATGTGATGATGGTTTTTACGTTAAATTTGAAAATCATTCTTGAAATTTTTTTAATTCTAAAAATGTTTTAGTGTTTGCTGCTTTGAGAAATGAAAATGTTTATGCTGTTGATTTAAATTCTTTAGCTAAGCAAAATATTACCTGTTTAAATGCTTTTCATAAAGAGTCTTGGCTTTGGAATAGAAGATTAGGACACTGCAATGTACATTCACTTAGAAAACTGGCTAGGAATAACTTAGTTAAAGCCCTACCCAAACATGAATTTCCAGTAGACAAAGTTTGTAATCCATGTCAAAAGGGAAAGCAACATAAAGTTTCTTTTAAATCAAAGAAAGAAGTGTCAACTTCTCAGCCTCTCGAGTTGGTTCACATGGATTTATTTGGACCTTCTAGAGTTTCTAGTTTAAATGGGAAGCATTATGTCTATGTTCTTATAGATGACTTTTCTAGATATACTTGGGTATATTTTCTAGCTCATAAAAGTGAATCTTATTCTTTCTTTATAAAATACTCCAAGTCTGTAGAGAACCTTAGGGGACTTAAGATTAAAACTCCGAGAAGTGATCATGGCCATGAGTTTGAAAATCATGAGTTCGAATCCTACTGCTCACACAATGGCTATAGTCACAATTTCTCTTCCCCTAGGACACCTCAGCAGAATTGTGTAGTATAAAGATGGAATAGAACCCTGCAAGAAATTGCTAGGACTATGGTTAATGAGTATGACCTACCCATTTATTTTTAGGCTGAAGCTGTAAATACAGCTTGTTATGTTATCAATAGAGTCTTGATTAGACCCGTTCTTAAGAGGATCCCTTATGAGTTGTGGAACCATAGGAAACCTAAGGTTAAGTACTTCAAAGTTTTTGGCTGCAAAGTCTTTATTCTTAATACTAAAGACAATCTTGACAAATTTGCATCCAAGAGTGATGAAGGAATTTTCCTAGGTTACTCCACTTCTAGTAAAGCCTATAGAGTTTTTAATAAGAGAACCAAATGTGTGGAAGAATCTATTCACATCAAATTTGATGAAACTGATCCACATGAACCTAAGACCTCTCTTGAAAATCTTGAAGATGATCACTCTGTTTTGAACCTTAATGATAAAGACAGTGGACCTATAGTTAAAACGTCCAGTTCTGGAAATTTTCCAAACCCTGCTTCTGTTGAACCTCAACCTGTAGTTGAACCTGAAATCTCTAGCCCTACCTTTTCAAGAAAAACTAGGACTCTAAAGAACCATTCTTTAGATACTGTTGTAGTAAATCTTTATAGAGGGACACAGACTAGAGCTTCTCTTAGAAATGAAGTTGAACATCAAGCCTTATTGTTAGAGCTAGAACCTAAAAATATCAATGATGCTATCAATGATGAATTCTGGGTAATGTCTATGCAAGAGGAACTAAATCAATTTGAAAGAAACAAAGTCTGGAAATTAGTAGAAAGACCTAAGGACACTATTACCATAGGCACAAAATGGGTGTTTAGAAACAAAGTTGATGAATCTAGAAACATCATTAGAAACAAAGCTAGGCTAGTTGCACAAGGTTACAATCAAGAATAAGGAATTGACTATGAGGAAACCTTTTCACATGTAGCTAGATTAGAGCCTATTAGGATCTTACTTGCTTATACATCACATCTGAATTTCATGTTATATCAAATGGATGTGAAAAGTGCTTTTCTAAATGGTTTTATTGTTGAAGATGTTTTTGTAGAACAACCACCTGGTTTTTCAAATCCTCATTTTCAAAATCATGTTTTTAAACTTTCTAAAGCTTTATATGGTTTAAAACAAGCTCCAAGAGCTTGGTATGAAAGACTTTCAAACTTTCTCATCTCATAAGGATTTTCGAAAGGAATTGGTGATCCCACTCATTTTATAAAAAGGATTTCAAAATATGTATTAATAGTACAAATCTATGTTGATGATATCATTTTTGGATCTTTGAAAAAATCTTTATGTACTGATTTTTCAAAGGTTATGAAAAATGAATTTGAAATGAGCTTAATGGGAGAGCTTAAGTATTTTCTTAGATTTCAAATTTTTCAAACTAAAGATGGAATTATTTTAAATCAAAGTAAATATACTAAGGATTTGTTAAAACGTTTTGGTTTAGATAATATTAAGGAAAGTGATATACCTATGAGTACAACCTGTAAATTGGATATTGATGAAACTGGTAAACCAGTTGATCAAACTAATTACAGAGGTATCATTTGGAGTTTACCTTATCTTACTGCCAGTCGACCAGATATTATGTTCAGTGTATGTATGTGTGCTAGATTTCAAGCTAATCATAATGAATCACACTTTCTTGCTGTTAAAAGGATTTTTAAATATCTTAAGTATACTACAAATTTAGGTTTGTTTTATCCAAAAGGACAATCATTTGACTTAACAAGTTATTCAGATGCTGATTTTGCTGGATATAAGTTAGATAGGAAGAGCACATCTGTAACATGTCACTTACTTGGAAAATCCCTAGTATCATGGTGTAGTAAAAAACAAAACTCAGTTGCATTGTCTACTGCTGAAGCAGAATACATCGCTGCTGGTAGTTGTTGTGCACAGATTCTGTGGATGAAACACACACTACTGGACTATGGATTTGACTTTAAACATGTTTCAATCAACTGTGACAACACTAGTGTGATTAATATCTCTAAGAACCCTGTGTCTCACTCTAGAACTAAACATATTGATGTTAGACATCACTTTTTAAGAGATCACTATCAAAGAGGTGATATAACACTTGAGTTTATAGGCACTGAACATCGATTAGCTGATATTTTCACTAAACCTTTAAGTTTAGAAAGATTAAGTTTCATTAGACACGAATTAGGAATGATAACTTATCCTTAAACCGTTAGAGAAACCTCACCATTAGAGAAACCTCACCGTTAGAGAAACCTCACTGTTAGAAAAACCTCACCAATAGAAGACCTCACCGTTAAGAGACTTTATCGGTACATCTCGCGCTGTTTTAAAATTCTGTAAAGTCGAGTCATCGAATCGTTATTTATTTTATTTATGATTCATGTGATATATGAATCCTAAATGATATTAAAACTCGAACTAGACTCACTCAATCTCACTGCGAAACTGTCTGCTCAAATCCCCTAAACCTAAACCTCTCAACCTTCAGAACCCTAGCCTCAAATCCGCAATGGCCTGAGTTAAGAGACCACAGATGACTGATGGGAGTGATGCGCCGGCAGCGAAAGGCAAAAAGTAGCTAGTACTGATGCCAGTAGAAGTGGCAGTGGAAGTGTAGCTCAGAGAACACCAGTAAACCCGCACCTATCAAAGCGTGAGATTGTTGTTGAAAAAGAGGTGTGTGCAGAATGGCCAATGGAAAGAAAATCGTTAGTTCTTAAGGTTTTACAAGAACAAGGTTGGCTAGAATGCGTCGCAAACTACAATGGACCTTACTATCCTGGATTGGTAAAAAAAATTACGATTTTGTTCGTTTTTAAAAATCTGAAGAAGAAAGCAAAATGGTTTCATATGTGAATGGTCAGGAAGTATCGTTTACTTCAGGAGAATGGGCTGAGAACCTGAGAGTTCCTCATGAGGGAGATTTTTCTGATTATTCCAAGTCTGTACCGTCGACCAGTGATGTGTTTAAATATGAAGATGCTCTGCTGAAACTCACAAGGAATGGGACCCCTAGAAAGGTGATTGCGGTAGAGATGGTCGGAGAAGACAAACTGTTGTTTAAGTTTATTCAGCATGTTGTTAGTCCGAGAAGAGGAGACTTTTCCACTTTGAGATTCCAAGACATATATATGTTACATTTTCTGAAGCACAGTGTGAGAATCAATCTCTGTAGATTGATTATGGTTCAAGTGGAATAGATGACTAGACCAAAGTCAAAATCAAATGCCTTGTTTTTCTCAAAACTAATTTCTGTGATGTTGAATGTGAAGGAGATAGCTGGACCTCAGGATGAGCTGGTAGTGTTCAAGGATAACTTCTGTATTACAAGAACTATCGGTAAATACATGAAGGT
Organism: Viscum album; assembly: GCA_963277665.1. Taxonomy (NCBI): domain Eukaryota; kingdom Viridiplantae; phylum Streptophyta; class Magnoliopsida; order Santalales; family Viscaceae; genus Viscum; species Viscum album. The sequence continues at coordinate 1,324,981,873 of OY728127.1, read as the reverse complement.
CAGCTGGAATCCTTGGAAGAAATCATGGGTGAATGATGAAGGAAATATTTATGACAATTATACTCCTATGGATCATCCTTCTAGACCAAAGGATGTGAGGGATCCTGGTCTTGGACCAGATGAGCCAGAACCGGTCTACAGTGATGATGAAGCTGAGGAGGAAGAGACATCAGTAGAGGAAGGAGGAGATCCAGACTTGCCCCCTAGTCCTGTGCATCAAGTTATTTCTTATGGAGCAGCCATCCCTCCAACAGAACTACCAAAAAGAGAAATTGTCTTAAAGGACAATGATATAGAGACTACATAAGAAGAAGAAGAAGCCTTCCAGTATGTTGTCAAGGACACCTTTGAGTAGGATGAGACAACCGAATCTGATCAAAATGCTAATGGAGAAAAAGAGGCTGATGGTGAAGCAGATTATGAAAAAAATATTGAAAAATAGCTCAGTTTGAGTCCTCTGATAGTCAGTACAGTCAGGACATTGGCTGATCAGGAAGACATAGCAGCAGCACCCGTTAATGAGAGAGTCATTAATGACTCAGAACAAGTGGCTATTGAATCTAATGTGGTTGTAGAGGAAATTGTAGATTTACCTCAGGAATAACTGTTGGAAGAGATACCTCAGAAGAATGTTCCAAGTGAGGAGGAGAATCTTGGCTTAGTATCAGTGTTATATGACATTGAAGGTTGGACATCAGATCCCGGATATATGATTCTTGGACTTTCCTATGGAGATTCTGATGAGGAAGACCAACCCCAAAAGGAATCAGTTACCTTACCCACTATAGCTGAACATGTGGCAACCAAGGATGACCTTAAGTCTTTAAAAGCCGAATTGATAGAAGCAATAAGAGAATCAGTGGCAGATATGAAGAAAAGTATGTTTGAAGAGATGAAAAGAATGGAGCAATCCCTTGAGTTATCCATTGGATGTAGTGTGTCCAGTCTTGTGAAAGAAATGGTGGATGAACTTAAGGTGTGCCACACTCAGATTGAGAGTTGGACAGGAGCTGTAGTTGCTCTTAGACAATCCATTGCTTCATTGACTGCTTTGAATAGTTCTAAAACCCAAGTACACACTGACATTCGATATATCAAAGAAGTGGTCAAACAATTTGTGGAAGTGTTTGAGGCCTTTTAGAAGTCTGTCAAAGAACATCTGAACAGTCAGGACGAACTTGTTCAGAAGGTAGTTAGTAGTCTGACTCAATCTTTCAAGGAGACAGTGGCCTTCTCAATGAAACCTCTTCCCTCAAATAGCTCCAGTGTGATCCTTGACCAGATCCAGACTAGTATTCAGGAATAATTGGCTAAGGTCAGTCCTAGTGGTGCATCTGAAACTCAAATTCTTGATACCACTAGGGAAGTTAGTAGTTTTGTTCGTGATCACCTACGGGCAGCTACTTCTTCTCAAGAGGCAATCAAAAATAAGGTGGATTCTTATTTTGAAAAGGTTTATACCAAGAACCAAATGACAAACCATTTCAAGCTTTTGATGGAGAATATAAAATTACCTCCAGTTACCCAAGCCTTCAGAGAACAGGCTAGTAAGCTCAGGGAGCTTACTCCGGCCATAGACAAATTTATTGAGAATAGAGATGATTTTGTCTCTGCTATGGAGAGAGGTGGAAGCATCATCATGGATTTCAGGAATCTCTTGCTGCCTTTCCTACATGTGGATGCTCGGCCAGTTATTGTACCACCTTCCATTCCACCATCTGCCTCTGGGAGTACTCCTCACCTGGCTCTAGTTCAAGCCATCAGGAGCTTGACACCTTTGATCCCTCAGAGAGAGACAGATTACAGATCTGGTACTGTATCAGTTGCTGATCCACTAGTGGTTCTTTCAGGAATTCTCAAGCCTGCTCACTCTACCTCTGCACCCTCTGCTGATCCCAAGGGAAAAACACCTGTTCAAGAGGATGATTGAGTATTTCTAGCTTCATTTTTGATGGGATTCATTGTATATTTGTACTTTTCTAATTTTCCCACTGTATCTTTTGGCTTATCAATCACATAATTCATTCCTCTCTTCACTGTCTATTTTACCCTGTCTAATTTCATTCCTAGTCCTTCTCTTTTCTCTCTGATACCCTCCTTTTTGTTAATCACAAAGGGAGATAAATTATTGAGAGATGTACCCAGATAGAGAGATAGAATGTTGTTCACCTAAGGGGACAAAGGGGGAGGAAATCACTACTTTGGAGGAGAATCATATACTTAAATTAATAGGGGGAGTAATATGTGAATCTTCTCAAACTAAAGAATCTTGTTTGTGTTTTTCTTTCTCCTCTCATACTGTTTTATTTTATTATTTCTTGATATATTCCTGTTTTCACATTTTCCCTCTGATACTATTTTATTGTTTGATATCAATTGCTGAGATTTTTTTTTCTTTCTCTGATCCTATACTGTTGATATCATACTTTGATATATTTTTTCCTCTAATATTACTTTATTTTTTGGCATAAGTTGTGATTATCAAAAAGGGGGAGATTGTTGAACCCTCTGGGAATTAAGTGGCTTTATTGTGTTTTGATAATTCCAACCATTCTTTATTTATATCTTGATTATGATTAATACATTCCAAATATACTTTAATATATGTAGTTTCTTTCATTATGCTTAAATTAAGTCTTTGGAATTATCAGATATATGTTTACTATGACTTAACTCATTCTGCCAAGTGAATGCTCAAACAGTTCTCAACTACCATTACAAGCTAAGCAACCGTTACAGCTCACAGCGACCGATACAATTAAGTCTACTGATATGTTGGAGCTACCGCTATAAGAGAGCTACCTTCAGAACATAGAGCTACCGATACAATGAAGTCGACAGTTACTGCTACAGCAAAGTTGACAACTACCGATATGCTGAAGTCCACCGTTATGCAAAGTCTACTGATAGAGAGCTAACACTACCGATACAAGGCAGATCCACAGCTACCGATAGAGAGTTACCGCTACCGATACAAGGCAGAGCCACAGCTACCATTACAAGTCCATAGCTACTGATATGATGAAGTCTACAGTTACAGCTACCGAGACAAGTCTACCGTTACAAATGCCTACCGATACTCAGACCTGCCGTAACACAAATCTACCGATATCAAGAGCTACCATTCCAGAGACAGAACCTGACACTGCATTAATTTCTTAATCTTTGTTTAATCTAACCAACAGTCATATCCGGTATATTTAATATACAGAAATTTATTTAATGTGTGTTGTTGGATATCAGGGAACCGTACCTCATACCTACAAAAAGTAAATCATCTTTTGTCGGAGCACGTAGTTTAACTAAAGGAAGGATGCTCCTACAAAAGAGCATGAATAGACGAATACAGGATATGGAACACAGTCTGTGCGAGATACATATAGACGAATACACGAGACATAAAAAATACAAGGTGTGCTGGAAGAACACAGAGTGTGAATGCAGAGAGACGACAAAACCTACACGACGAACTCATTACTGCATACCAGTGAAGAGCTGAGAACGAGAACATAACACAAGAGCTTCATCGACTGTCTCTACACCTGGAAGTCAAGGAAACAGACGATACTCTATTTTCCAGACAAAAACCAAAGGAGGACTCAGAGCGAATTCTGATCAATCAAAGGAGTCCAGAAATGCATGCTAATCACAAGAACCATTTCTAAACTCAATATATTTGCTCTGTGATTTATCTTTTTAAGTTTCAAGCAGTGTGTGTTATATACTGTATTTTACACACACACTGTCTCCTGTACTCTAACTGGAGGATTTTTATATCCTCACTAAACTCACTTGCATTTTGTTTTTCCCACTGGGATAGTGGTAGAGGTCGTATGACCGGAATAGCTGGTTGCTGTTGTGTTTGTTCCCACGAATAACTGTGGTAGAGGTCTTGGACCTGGACAGCTGGTTGCCGTTGTTATCCCCGATACAGGGTGTGGATCATCTTTTTATAAAAGCTTTTGAGAGGACTAAGTCTCATCTTGAGACTGAACCTCATGGTTATATTTTCTGTGCTATATCTTTCAAAGTTATTCTTTTATTCCGCTGCTAATACTTTAAAACTAAAATTGTTTTGAAGCTACTTTGATAATTAAACGCGCAAGTGTTTATATTAGTTTTAAACCAGTATGTTAGTTTCAAAAGTTAATCAAGGCTACTTATTTGATTAACTGGGAACTAATCAATCCCTTGAGAACCTAACAAAACATTTACTTTGATATAAATTCACTACAGTTTAATTCTGTATTCTTTTTGGGGGGTTTTTAACTCAACGTTTTTAAACAGAAATTTTAACTGGAACTCAATTCACCCCCCTCTTGAGTATCCACTCCGACCAACATATTATCTCTTTTAGAAGGTTAACGGTGGAAACTTTTCAGATCCTAAGGGATTGGTTCTCCATGAGAGTATATCAGGAGCTGACTCGCCTTTGGATTATTCTATAGACAGAGACAACATCCTATGCATACGTGGACATGTCTAGGTTACTATAGATTTGGGAGAGGATTTTATGAAAGATTCCAATTCTTATCAATGGGACGTTCATCCAGGTATCTTCAAGATGTATCGAGACATGTGATTCTAGTATCAGTGTCCAAGGATGAAATGTCAGATATCAGGATTCATCACTTGGTGTTTCACCAATCAACAGGTGAAGGTAGAGAAAAGAGACATGCGTTCTTGTTATAGCCACATTGAGTCCCAAAATGGAAATGGGAAGATGTTTCCCAAGACTTTGTAGTTTTTTTACCTGTTTTTCCTAGAAGTAGTGAGGATTTAAGGGATTTTATTGAATGACTAATAAAATTATCTCACTTCATACCTATTCGGGAGAGATTCTTATTTGATGATCTGGGAGGACTATATTTCTTTAAGATCATATGACTACATGGGGTTCCTCATGATATCATTTCAGATAGGAATTATCGTTTCACATAATAGTTAATAAAGGGATTATAGAAAGATTTGGGAACACAGGTGCTTCAAAGAATATCTTTTCACCCTTATACCAATAGACAATTGGAACAGATGATACAAGTTTGACAGGATATGCTCTGAGAATGTGTACAGGATTTTAGTGATTCCTGGGAGAAGAATATTCCTCCCATAGAATTTTCCTATAATAACATCTTTCAATTGAAAATTTAGATGGATATTTATGAGTCCGTATATAGTAGTTCGTACTGTTCACCCTTGTTCTAGATAGAGGTAGGTGAGGTAGACCAACTAGGTCCTCGTCTCATTTAGGAGACTTTAGAGTAGGTTCAGTTGATAAGAAAGTGTTATACAGATACTTGGTTAAGATAGAAAGAATATTTTGATCATCATAGATGACCTCTAGATATTGAGTTAGGGGATCATGTTTTCCTTCGGATATCGCCTAGGGTAGGGATTTGGCGGTTATGTAAAAAATTGTAGTTGTTTCCTCATTACTTTGTGTCATTTCACATTATCAAGAGATTAGGTCTAGTAGCCTATCAGTTTCTACTACCTCATTGGTACCATTCCATACATTATATATTCCATGTTTTATATCTTCTCTAATATCATGCTGACCCATCTCATACATTTGATACCAAATTAGTTGAGTTAGATGCTGATGGTACCTTTGAGGAGTATCTAGTGTGCATTATTGATCGGAGCATTAAGGATATTTGAGGTCATTTTGTCCCGCAAGGGTGGGTGATATGGTATTATGGTCCCATGCAAGAAGAGACTTGGGAGTAAGAGGCTGATATTTGTGCCCAGTGGACAAATTTTCTCTTAGGTAGTGTTTCATCACCATTGGAAAGTGACATTGGGGATGAGTTCTTTTATGTATTGAAGTCAGTAAGAATCCAGTTTTTCACTTAGGTATAGATCCTTTAAATTTTAGTCTAATTAATTATTTTGGACCTAATATGGATTCATTTTTCATTAAAACAGATTCCAATGGAGTTCATGTGTTTTTTAGAGACTGAAACCTGACTTTTTTGGAAAAAATGGCCCTCTCACATGGTTAGTGTAAACTGTGGGGAAGGGCACATGGTTCGATCTAACCATGTGGACGGTCTACATTTTTAGGCAGAGCCATATCATATTGTTAGAACATGGTTTCCCTAATCATGTGGCCTAATCATGTGGTACACCCCTTTCTCCATGTACCCATGCATGGTTTGTGAATGGTTTAAAAAAAATTAGGACAAACCGTGCACCAGCTAAATTTTGGTTAATTTTAATATTTACCTTAATGAACTAATTAAGCCCCTCCTTCTTAACCATTACAATTTCCAGAAGGATTAACCTCTATCTATATGATTTAGGAAGAAATTTGATAGGGATCAAGATATCTCCTTCATCTAGGATCCTTTTGAGCATTTTTTCATGTTGGATGTGCAATGGTAAGTACTCGAGTCTATTTGAGCCATTCTTCATCTCTCTTACTCTCAGCCCAGTTATCAAGGTGTGTATGTTTTTAAATTTTATTATATCTACTCTAATCCAAGCCAAATCATAGGCCAATACTATAGGAGGAGAGTATTATGAGCCTAAGGTGAGTGTTCTATAACTCATCCCTCAAGTTCATTGATTTTGGAATTTTCGTGTGCGGCCCGCCAATTTCATCGGGTGTCATTTATTGAATTTATATGCCATTATTATAATCATTAGAACCCTGTGGTTATAGTATTTCTACATATGTGATTATTTTTTAGTGTTTAATCTAAAAACATTGTCCATCTGATGAAGGATTTTTTTCCATATTTGACATTTTGGTGTTTCGACACATTTGAGACGCCGTTTGGGTGTGCCTTGGATTAACCTTTATAAAGGTAATATTTTATATATTAAATGGCTTATGTTATATTTTTAATTGCATAAATGAATGTACCATGTATTCTAACCACTTAACCCACATAAGGTAATTGATTCAATTTGATAATTAAATGTGAAATGGAAATTGGAAAGTATACTAGGTATATGACTTGGACTTTTTAAAATTTAATTGAATAATAGGATAGAATACTGTAGAACCTTGTTAAATGTTAATGGAAGGTATCAGAGTTATTATTGATTTATGAAAATGTATTAAATCTATTAAATGAACGGTTTTATCCTACTTTTCCTTGTCACTCTAATAAAAGGCAAGGCTTTCACCAAACATGCTTATTAATTAATTATAAATTTATTAAATGGCTTCTTAATTGATTATAATTGTCATAGTAATGAAATGTAATGGACTGATCCTTATTAAATATTATTTGAAATCTTTATCAAATAATAGTGCCCTAACTCGAGCTCTCTTTGGATTCCATAGGGAATTCCCTGAGCACTTAGGAACCCCAATTTGATTCAAGGATACATATTTCTTAGGTTGAAAACCACCTAGAACCTAATACTTTTCTATTTTTGGATTCCTTGTATGACACTGTAGGATCCCTCATGTATTATTATAGTATTCTTAAGATACTCTCCACATATCAAGATTTGAAAGCTATGTTCCATGGTTAAATCCCATTAGGATCAGTCATTACAAAGCCATATTTTTTATTCTATAAACTCCTTGGAATTAGTAGGAATTTTATTTTATTATTCCTTGAACTGCACTCCTTGGATTACAATTTTACCCCTAGAAAATCTACAGTTATTACTATACTGGTGACTATTGGGGTCTATGTGCCCTTGGTAATTACCTTGGAACATCTTTATTAAATATCATTGCAGGTTTCCTTCTTACATATTAAAAACTTTACAATTGTTAACATGTAACTTAATTATAAACTGTAAATGATCACATAAATGATTGGTTACATGTTCAGACACTAACTGATGGCTAAAGTATGTACTTTGGTATTTAGTTACATTATATTGCTTTACTTTATATATACATTCTTTCACACTATTATATTCCATTACATGTTCCTGATATTATAGCAACCATTTTTGGTGGCCCACTAAGATTTATCTCACACACTATTTGGGAGTTGTTTGGTATCTGAGGTAGATTACATGAATGTATGTGTTGAAAAATGGAAGTATATAGATTCAAAAGAATTGATTCTTTTTTGTTTAGGAAGGATCATGATAACAGATGATCCAACTGGAACTCATGATGCTTTGAAAAAGTCTTTTTTCATTTATAATTTTATAGAACATATTATGCATGTTGTCTTATACCCATGTTTTTCAGTTTTCTTGTGACATGACATATCGTAATCAATTATTCCAGTTGATAAATTTATTATTATCATTGTTAAATTATCACTTTTTTCTGCTTCCTATTTTTAATTATATCGATTCCTCTATTTACCTTTGTTTATATTTATCTGATGGGATAAACATTGGTAATGAGGGTATTGTCTCCGGACAGACAAACCATATTCCCTCATTTCTGGTCAGCTGAATCTAGTGTTTTGGGAGATGAACTTGAGGCCATGTGTCCCACTAGGATCCAGGCACACATTAAGTGGTATTTAGATCTGAGAAATCACCAAAAGCTACTTGGAAGCTTCAGATTGATCAGATGGAGGTGTAGCCTATAGAAACCATGATGTAGAAAAATCTCACAGATAAGCACGAGGTAGAATACAACCAGAACCAAGATCGAATGACATGGATTGATTAAATCAGATGACACAACCTTGTTTTGTATATTTGATGATGGGGAATCATTAACCAATGATATGCCTATCCCAAATTAGTTTCAATATAATTTTCATGGTACTTTATAATTAAATGTTCTTAAAGGGTAGCCAGTTTTGAGTACTTGGGTCCTCTCCCGATAGCCTCTAGCACCAAACCATGCTAGTATCTTCCTACGCCACCATGTCCCCCCACACGGTGCCTTGGTTATGCTCACTTAATCCTATACCTATGTGAGCTATACAAATGAACACCAAAATCCACCCATGATGATAGGATAGGGAATTAAATTCCTAATTAAGAAGTGTATATGTTCCTCTATGATTGGATAGTGCATGTTAGGCCAGTTTTTTGTTAGTCTCAAATAAAAGAGTTGTCCAATTTCATTCCACAATACTCACCACAAAACTAGAAAAATATATTCAAATTTTAAAATAAAATGTTTTTCTCAATGTGTGTTATACAGATAATCAACACATGAATTTTAACATAAGATCATTTCCAAAATCTTTACAGTTAAATCCTCAAAACATATTGATGTTTTCTCACAGATACTTATTGATAACAAATGTAATTCACTCAAATTGAGCCTCACCTTAACTCAAGTATAATAATATTTAATAAATTATTTTATTTATTAAGGACACTTTCCATGTTTAATAACTTGTAATTAAATCATTTATTTTATTTCTTTTTGATGAAATATTTAAATATCATATTAGGTAAGTCCATGTAGGGTGTTTTGAGGATGTTCAGTTCATTATTTCAAAATGGATACAGTGTGTTGACCATGGTCAAAGAGGCCATTATTTTAGCATCTCAAAAATAATAATCATGAAATAATTATAATAATTATTCATCAATTATTCTTTTAAAACTACACATGAAAAATGGTTATGAAAAATCGACTTCATTACTGTCATGGTGATGGTAGGCCGTATGTATGAATGAGTAACGTTTACATTTTTCAATTATCATTATGGAAAGGTGGTATGTGTTATTTAACCTTAAAATAATTATCATAATATCATATATAAAATATTATTTCTTTAAATATACTTATATATATCATTATTGTAATGTGGTTATTATAAAATAATCGCTTCACTTTATAGAGGTGGTAGTCCATGCATACACGAATGATGTTATCATTATTCATTGTAAGAAAACAATGATATGTTATATCGTTAGATTAAAAAATACTTCATTAATATAATTATTATATCATTTATAACACATATATTCATCATTATTATTCTTATTATCATCCATGTAACGTGTTGGTGAAAATAGAATCGTATCACTTCATGAGGATGTAGTCCACCGTACACACGAGCGACGTTATCAAATCCCCCATAGAATGGAAATTAAAATGGTATTTTTGATATCATAACTATAAATGTATATAAATGTTATAAATATCATATATAAACTTTAAATACATAATTAAAACATGTCATTAGATGCGTTGATGGATAACGAATGACATTGGGTCACAAGGTGGTCGTTTGCTCTTCACAGAAAAAATCATTTCTTATTCCATTTAGTTGAATAAGATATGGATTTTTGTTTTTAAATTAATATAGTAACATATATGTATATAAGTGATATGATTTTAATGTTATGAGAAAATTTTTATATTATTTTAATGATGTGTAATAAGATATAAAATAATAATTCATAGTTAGTAATTATACTTCATCTGAGACCACCACTTCAAGATTATACCTAAATAAGTACTATAAAGTTTTTATGACAAAAACAAGGCTTATAGGATGAGGGAATTTAATTTGGAACTTTATTTTTTTAATTATTTTAGAAACCAAATTGGGTTCAATGTGTGATGAATATGGGATAGGGGTGACCTTTAGAAAGTGAGGTGAGTGGAACAACTGTAATTTTTGAAAAGAAAAAGGTGTACCCAGGTTTTTTACATTACACAAGGGACAAAAATGGAGTATTATCAATAATTAAACATTATAAGGTAACAATATGTCCATAAAATAGTTTTTCAAAAACTATTTTTGTTAATTTTGACCCTTTAATTTTTATATTATCCTCCTGGTAAACTCGTTTTCACTTTAATCGTGGTAATTTATTTTTTATTGTGTCCAAAATTCATTATCGTAAAAAAACATTTCACCTATTAGATATTATACATTAATATGAAAAAAAATATTTAATACATTTTTTAAAATGAAATTCACATAATTGTAAAATATTAATTTTAATTTAAACCTGCAGACGTGACGAAAAAGTAGGTTTTTAAGAAGTGTATTTTTAATGGAAATGATGATTTTATATTGACACTACAAGTAATAATTATTATTATATTAATATAATTTAATATTTATTAATATTTAATAAAAATATTTCATTTAAATAAATCCTTATTAGTGTTATTTAATTAATTAAATAGGAGAGATGTTATGCACTTTAAAATAGTTTTTAGAAAAATCTGGTTTTTAAACATAAAGACAGACTTAATCTTAAATACAATATAAATTTCATTAAAAATAATTTATGTTGATCAAATATAACTAAATAATAACTATTTTACCTTAAATTTTTTATTAAAAATAATTTTAATTTTAAATTTATTATTTCTTGAAATTAAATGACATATTTATAAAAATGTATATTTTTCACTATTCTATAAAAATCAATATTTTTTGAATAATTCCCACAATTTACCAAAGTAAATTTTTATATTTAAATTTAAAAAATGAATTTAATTTTTAAATATTATTCTTCTAAAATTTCCAAAAATTAATTAAAATATTTTTCAGGAAAGGCTATAGAAATCACTTTTGAAGTAAATATATTTTTGAAGAATAAAACTACTTTATTTAAATATTAAGGACTATTTAAGAAAAAGTATCCAAAAACTTATATTAATTACTATATATATACCATAATGTATTTAATAATATTCATATTAAATAATTTAATTTCTAGGTTGTAATAGTTGTATATATCGCGGGTCGTTTAAGCTTGGAGTTGCGTTTTGAAAATACAATCTAACATAGATTTATTTATTTTTAAGGTATTGCAATTGGATTTATTGTCAACACATGAAACTCACAATTATACAATATAATCTTAAAAATATTTTTCCTCATTATCATTGAAGAGACATCAAATCATAATATTTTCTAAATGAAAAACATCATGAAACTAAACCATGTGTAGAGTGGTGTTTTTTAGGGAACTTTATCTCTTGATGATATGAAGAATTATACCCATGTGATAAGATGCTACACCTTAGGGATGAAACTCAAAACTTCAAAAAAACTCCCCATTTTCAAAATAAAAATAATAACTAAAATATAAAGATAAAAAATGAGACACTATAACACCCTAACATTTTAAAAGAATGCGCTATTAGATAGTGTATACCACATGAAAAACTAAGATTAAATGAACCATGATTTATTATTGAATTATTATTATTTAAAAATTATTATTATAACCAAACCACTAAATTTTTTCATCTAAATAAGAATAATAATATTATAAAATATATATTTAAATATTTTATATAATATTGATGTATTTACTAATTAATAATTATTATTATTCAAATTTCAGAAAAGTATTTTTACGCTTCAAAAATATGTTTACATCAAAAAATATATTTTATTTTGTGAGAAAATATTATAAACAATTTTTAAAAAATATAGAAATATTACTTTATAAAATTAAAATAATTTTTAAAATAATCATATAAAAATTTTATTAGGGTGAGGTTTGTGGGAATTAGGAAATATTTATTTTTCAATGAACTGTGATAGTGCTTATTTGAATAACATTGTAATTTATTTTTACAAAATTAAGTAATTTAAAAGTACATTTATTTGTCAAATTGTATTTAAAAGTAACATAAGTATTATTTAATTAATAATTAATACTACTAATTATATTTAATCCATCATTTTACTTAATTTTTTTATGAGTTTATTTTTAGGCTTAAGAACATGTTTTGAACTGTATTAAAATGCATACTGATAATCCAATTTAATTAATTAAAATAACCTAAAATGAGTAATGATTTAAATTTTATTTTTAAATTATATTTATATAAATATTAATTAAAATTCATTTAATTATTATTTCTATCCATGTTGGTGATAAATTGTCATTTATTACATGAAAATTCATTTCTTGGAAATCCATCTTTTGATAGGTTCTTTGGGTTTATTTTTAAATTTAATTCTTCCACTTAAGTGTTTTTAATTTTAAAAATTGGATTCAATATTTTTTATAAGAATAATTAATAATAGGTAATAAGATCAACATACACTTTTTCATAATGAATTGTAAAAATTGTAAAAACTATGTTACAGTAGTGAAAAAAAATTAAATTGTAAAAGTGACTATTCATATAAGTAAATGGAATAATTTTTTTAAAACATGTTAATTTTTTAATTTTTGAGGTCTTTATTAACCATACCACACATAAAATCCATTATTTATCAATTTATTAGAACATGAGTTAATAGTGCCTTCCTATTATCGAACATTGTTTAGTATTTAATAAAATGATACTCCTCCCCAATTATAAAAGGCAAACCCCTCCCTTAAGTTATTAATACCTATCAATATATTTGGATTATAAATAAACTATTCAAATCTCCCCCATATATCTTTATACCAATTATATAGATTATTTTATTCCCAAAATACCAACCATAGTGTCCTTAATAAGATATCTATAGGAGGTTTATCAATGTGAATGTATCCATCTTCACTAGGCTCTTTCATTTCAATTATTCTTTTCCAAAATAAATTATATTTAAAAAATAACAATATATTAATGAAACTATATAGTATATTCTTATAGGTTATTATTTTTGTGTCATAATATTTTTGCATCTACTCTTCCATCAAATGGGAAACTAAACCATTGTTCTTGTGTATGACAGACTACCGCCTCACGAAATGATGTAATTTTTATTCCATAGTCACCACTCATGGATATTAATTATGATTGATTTAATATATATATATATATATATATTATATTCATGAAATATTAAAGATTATGTAAAATTAAAATATCGTATTCCTTCTTTCCTTATCATCCATTGATAATTGGCATTATCATTCATGTGTACGGAGGACCACTACCTCTTGAAGAGATGTGATTAATTTTTTACTACCACATCACATGGATGGTATATATAAATTTATTTAATGAAATAATATGATATATATGATATTATTATAATTATATAATATTAAAATTACATATACCTTTTTTCCATCATGATCATTGAAAAATGGAAATGTTACACATCTGTACTTCTAACATAACTTCTCCATGATTGTAACATAATTAATTTTCATTTCCATAATTAATTTTTATTTTTATTAGTATAATTTATGTTTAAAAATTTTAAATATTTCATTATTATTACTCTAGATATTATTTAACAATTAACACTTTGATCACATTCAATGCACTGATGTTATTTTAAAATTATGAATAGGGCACCCTCAAAACACATGATGGTGACATAAAAGATTAAGTAATTAAATATATCATTAAAATAAATGAATTAAATGGTTTCAGTATAAGGTATTAAACCTAGAAATGTTTCTTAAGAAAACAAGTAATTTATATAATTTTATTATATAGTATATAAAATATATAAACGAAAAAGTATGGACTCAATGTATGGTTTTTTTCTCAAAACATCATTTTTTCAGAAACATGTTTGTTTATGAACATAATTTCTTTTAAATAGTTGATAAACCAACACATTAAATATTATATCATGAATAATTCATAATTAATAACATTTTAAGTTTTAATTCATTTACTTCTTTCATGGTAGTTATGATTAAAAATTTACCAAAGTGGTTATGGTTTATGTTTCAATATCATTTTAATAGATATTGTTTATTCTTGAATTTATTTTATTGGAATTTATTTTATCACATTATAGTGACACCATTATATTTTCTTTTAATATATTTGTTCATGAAATTTTAAAGTTACAATTCCATTTTAAACTCATTGGTAATTAAAATTATTGATAAAATGTTATTAATAAAAGATGACTTTATTTATCTCTTATGTTGAAAATTATTTTTATTCCATATCGATATATTATAAAATAAATAAGATTTTTTTTTGAAATTATCAAAATTATTTATTAATAAAAATGTTTCCAACTTTTTTTCTCTGAAAAAAATAGTTTCAAAGGAAGATTCTTATTTTTTTCTGATTGAGTTACTTTTAATCATTCTATAATTGTGTGAAAGGAATTTTTTTAAATTATATGACATGTATAAAATTATCATCCATCATGAACAATAAATTTTTTATTTATTCCTTTATAATAATCCATTTTTACTTTAAAAAATATTTTTTTTATGTTTTGGTTGAAAATTTTAATTTTAATAAGTTATTTCAAATTGAAGAGGGTAATTTACTCAAGAAATATTGCATGTAATCTTCTAAAAACATTTGTATCAAAGAAAACAAATATTTATATTGTGGATTATTTCTAAATTATGAACATACATTCCTAAAATATATACCTAGATTAATATCCCTTACTTTTATGTGTTAATACATGCCTTATGATTGTTTTTTAAATTCCTTCATTGTGAAATTTAATATGGTTATGTTATAAGCCAATATTTTGAAACCCATTTAATTCCATGGGTCATTATTATATTTATTCCTTATAATTAATTTCCTTTTATGGAACACGTAATCTTGAGCCTGTTATGATGGGTGTTCCTAGATAGTACACTAATTTATTGGTTAATGTATTAGTCTCATGATACATCATGTAAGTTATTAGGGAGTAATCCTAATCAATTATTGTTCTTTGTCCCCCATGTGATATTTTCTAGGTAGTTATCCTTGACTAATGTTTAAGTCAAGTTATATGTTTCTTCCACATTTCCTATGTTACCATAATCTTATGATACCATATTCCTTATTTTATTCTCTCATGTGATTAATATTGAGCCTTCTATTTTATGGTATCATGTTATACCTTGACACACATGTTGTACTTCATTATCATGTTTATTACCTTAATGTTATTTTTAGATCACCTCTTTTCTCTATGTATTCACAAGGTTTTACCATTTATTTTAGAATATTGAGAGGATATATAAGATAAATAGGGAGAATAAAATAAAAATGTTTTATTTTTGTCTCACTTTGATGTATTATGAACCAATTATTACAAAGAAATTTTGTTGATTAACCTCGGGGTTTTAATTAATTAATTTTTATCATAAAATGAGTTGAATAATATGTGTAAAAGTCATGGGTTAATATAGATGGTATCAAATCAGGATCTAGATATTTTTTGATATTAGTACGAGAATAAAATAGTGAGATCCCTAGAGATAATTCTATGTATTATAAAGTATATTGGAATTTTATTTAAGTATGGAGTGAGTGGGTTCCAAGAAAATAAATCCCTATCTGAAAACCATACTTTAATGAAACTATAGAATAGTTTTACCTAGGGGAAATAACCTCAAAAAGGGGTCATTGATCAAGACATAATCATTGCCATTTTCATGAAAATGGGCCTCGATGCACAACTAGTTTGACACTCCTATGTTTATGTATTAGAGGTTCACAAACACATTACTAACCATTATGATGAAATTTATAAAATTTTTATATTAGAAAAACTAGTAGTAAATGTCACCATGGATAACCTAGATTAAAACGTATATACCCATATGTCATTCTATACTCGTCATTTATAATTTTATCCTTCTATCATTATATTTTTTCATTTTTATATTATTTAATTATCATATTGTATCACATTTTATTTTTAGTTAATGGATAGAAATACGATAGAGAATCTCAATAACTAATTTTATAGTAATATAACAATTTAACTATTAATATGCATAAACTAATGGTAATTGAAGATATAAAAAATCGTATCATGATAAATGAGATATTTCAAATTATTAATGACAACTAGAATATATTTTAATTACCAAACACATCAAATAAGTGTAGAATGGTATCTCAGTGATGTTGAAGTGTTAAATATGATATTAGAAAGAATATTTAATTTCCAACATTTAAAATTTGGGAAGATAAACCATGTAAAATTACTTAAATGAACTATAATGATATTTATATCAGGGAAAGGAGACCAAAAATTAGCTAATTATTGATAAAAAATGAAGAGTCTAATTAACAAGACATGGGGAAATAAAATTAAACTTATGGTACAACTAACAGTTTAATGTCGTAAATGTGGGGAACTTGGTCATTATGTAAGTCAATTACCTAATCCATGTATAAATTCTTCCAGCACTTTTCTGTAAAAATAATTTAAGTAGAATAATTTAGGATTTTATGTGTTTGTAATTCCAAAATCAGGTTGTAGAAGTGTTTTTATTAACGATATTCTTATTATAAGAATCCTGAAAATTCTATAGATCCTTATACATTAGTTTTTAAGGATTTTAAAGAATATGTTGAATGGTACCAATTTCCTGAATTTCAATTTAATGGTAAGATAATATTTTATGGGAAAATTTATTTAGGAAAATATAATATTTTATACATACTTGATGTTTAGGTAATTATTGTAAATTAATATTATTTCACCTTGTGAGAAAAATATGATGTATATAATAATTTAGGGGTTAGATATGATTTGATGATTAATTTTATTTTTAAGATGTTCATCATATTTTTGGGGTCATTATTGGAATTATATAAATACGGTTTCAGAAAAAGTGAAACCTTCATGTCAAGAAACAACTAATCACATTTGAAAAGGACATGGGGCATGAACCCATAATTGAATGGTGATAAGGGTGAATCTATCACCAATATCCTATATGATGAAATTTTTAGTATGGAATTGAATGATTTAGTGAATAAATATTAAGTTAATTTTGGAAAATATATTACAGGTTCAAGTATTTTTAATTTTTTAATTTATATTTTATTATCGATATTTTGGGAAATGACTTATTGGGTTTAGATATATGTAACCATTATGTATAATTTAAATGATTATTTGGGAAGAATTTTTTCATATTTGTGGAGTTATAATTTGAAACATATGAGATAACCATTATTTTTAAAACATCTTTTATGTATATTTTATTGATTATATTTGGGATACTATTTTATTTGTAGAATGAATAATATATGTTAAACATTTTGTTTTATTATTTAATTTTGGATATTAATATATTCATAATCATTTGGGGTTTTAACATAATTTTTTCTAACCATTTTTCTTTTAAAAAAGATAGTAGGAATATATTCTGAATATTTTATGGATCTTATGATCCTATAAAAGTCAATTTTAGTGCTTCAGGAATAAAAAAATAATATTATATATTCAATTCTTAGAATAAGAGGTTATGTAGAAAGTGATCAAAGAAAAACCAAAAGATTAAATTATCTTTATTAAATAAAAAGATATCAAGTAAGTATATTATCTAGTGTTCTATATATTAAAAGTAATTTAATCCCTCGACTATAGTAAATTGATCTTGGAAAAATATTATCTTATTACCTTTATATCTGATTAATCAATTTTCTTTTAAATCATAAAATATTTATGGTTGTGTGGCCACCATCTTTCTCTTAATCATTCAACGTTTTGTGATAAATGATCTCTATCACTCACTAAAATTATTATCATTTTTCTTCTATATCGATATTTTTACTTCCAACTAATTTTCTCTTACTTTTAAACCAAGATGTCTGATTTTTCATTTGACCTTCATATTTTCCTTTCCATATTTTAAGAGTTAGTTTTATTAATCTTTGATATAATGTGTTTTCTGCAAAAAGGAATTTCCAATTGTCAACTTGATAACTAGTTCAAATTGTGGAGATTCTATTTATTTAAGGGGTAGAATGTAACACCTCAAAATTTTAAATGAACAATATTCTCAATAATGTATACAACATGAAAAACTAAGATTAAACGAACTAGGATGAATTAATAAAATATTATTATTTAAACATAATAGTTATAACATAACCATTAAAATTTATAATATGAATAAGAATTACCATATTACAAAAAATATCTCTATATTATTTATATAATCTAAATTTATTTGTTAATTTATAAGAATAATTACCCAAATTGTAATAAATTAATTTTTTGATTCAAAAATATGTTTCCTTCCAAAATGATTTTATTAATTTTTGTGAGAAAATATTATGATTAATTCCTGTAACTTTTATAAATTTTATTTTATAAAATGAACATATATTTTGAAATAGTTATATAAAAATTGTATTTGGGTAAGATTTTTGGTTTATTTTGGAAATATTTATTTCTCTGGGAATAATGAATAAAACTAATTTTTTTAAAACATTCATTACATTTTATTAAATGAAGTCATTTAAAAGTCTCATTATTATTTTAATTTTATTTAAAATTAACATAAGTAAAATTTATGTTATATTTAGTATAATTAATTACATTTAAAACATATTTTTACTACATATATTTAAATGTTTATTTTTAGGCTTAAAATGATTTTTTTAAACTATTTTGAAGTTCAAAAGGTTTATCAATTTTAATTTATTAAAATAACCCATAATTAAAATTATTTAAATGAAATTTATATATTATATATCTATATATTTAAATTTAAATTCATTTAATTTTTATTATTGTTCATATCGTTAATAAATAATCATTTATTACTTGAAAAATTCATTTATTAAAAAATCATCGTTCGATACATTTTGTTGGTGTATTTATAAATTGGACTATGCCTCTTGAATATTTTAAATTTGATAAAATGGATTAAATATTTTGAACCAGAATAAATAATATTAGGTAATAAGTTCAACATAATTTTTTCCATAATTAATATCAAATATAGAAAGATTTACTAGTTACCATAATGACAAAATTATAATGGTCGATATGAATACCCTTAGAATTAAATGAAATAACATGTTTATTTTTGAATGTTGCATATTTATCTCAACCATATCACTCCTAAACCCCATTATATACCAATTTAGGATGCATTTGTCTTGACATTGACTTCCCATTATTGAAAAATTTGGGTTATTTACAAAAAACAATCCACAACTCCTGAATTATAAAAAATTTTCCCTCCCGTTACTTATTCACAATTATAAAATCTGTAACACTTCTATTTTTCTAATATCCTTCTTTTTACTACTTTTTTCCCACCTTCAATTATGTAATAAAAATTAAAATCTAATAACCCTTGTATCTCATATATATTGATATGAAATAATGATTATTACATAATATTTATCCATGTCATCTTCCATTAAAATAGGACACGAACCCATCATTTGTGTATATGGATGACTACCGCCTCATGAACCAAGGTAATTAATTTTCCATCATCACCTATCATGGATTTTAATGTTGATAGATTTAATATTTCTATATTATATCCATGAAATATTAATAATTTTGGAAAATTAACCTATCATATACATTCTTACCTTAACATTCATGAAAATATTCGAACATTGTTCTTGTGTACGACAGATTATTAACTCACGAAGTGATCTCATTTTTTTTTATTACCACATCACATGTATGGTATATTTAAGAGTATCTAAATAAATAATATTAAATTAATTATATTTTGATCATTCTATAATGATAAAATAATAGTTACCTTCTATCCATCACTGTCATTGAAAAATGGAAGCATTACACATGCGTACGCATGACGTTGAATTTCATGATTGTGATATAATTAGTTTTTCATAACCATAATTCATGATAATTATTTAAATTATAATTTATATATAAAAATTATAATATTTTTTTGATTATTATTTTATACATTATTGAAAAATGACCCCTTTTACCAAGTTCAATACACTAAAGATATTTTGAAATTATGAACTCAGAATCCTCAAAACACCTGATCTTGACACAACTGATTAAGTAATTAAATACATCATTAAGTTAAATGAATTAAATGGTTTATGTGTAATTTATTAAACCAATAAAGGGTTATCTGTAAAAAATAATGGATATAAGTTAATTTTAATGTACAATATATATACACTACAACATCTAGACTCATGGTAAGGGGTTTGTCTCATAACATTTATCTTCAAGGCATATGTTCTTTTATGAATATAATTTATTTGAAATGTTTTATATATTTACCATTTATATATTATAACATTCATAATTCATAATTCATGATATTTTATGTTACAATTACTTTACATAATTTTGGGAAGTTGTGATTCTAATGTTACCGAAGTTGAAAGGGTTTATGATTCGATCTCATTTTAATCGAGATTTTTTATGAATGACATTCCATTATAAGAAATTTTTTGATCATTTTATAATAAAACCCTTTAATTTTATTATACACTATTTATTCTATAAATTTTCATGTAATAGTTCTATTTTCCTCTCGTTGGTTATTAAAATGACTGAGAAAATATTTTTAACAAGATATGACTTTATTTCACACTTCTGTCAAATATTTATTTTCTTCTATATCAATGTTTTCTAAAAAAAATATTTTCAAATTTATAAATATTATTTATTAAAATTATTTTTTCCCATTTTTGACATTTTAAAAAAATTGGTTTAATGGAATATAGATTTAATTTTCAAAATAATGAACTTTTTAATATTTTCGTCTTCTCGTATCCATGGTTCTTTTTAAAGAATATTTTTTCTTTAATATTTTGTAAAAAATAGATTTTGAATAAGTTATATCAATTTCAAAATAGGAGTCTCATCAATACATATTCTGTGTAATCGTTTAGAGATATTTTCATCAATGAAGACATAATTTGATGTTCCTAATTTCTTCAAAATTATGTATATATGTCTCTAAAATATATACCAAGATAAGTATCACTTACATTTATAGGATAATACCTAACTTATTTATTCTCTAAAATGTCTTCATTGTGAACTTTTTTTGGTTATGATATGAGACAAGATTATTAAACCCATTTCTTTCCATGGGTAATTCCTATATTTATGACTTATGATTGATTTAATTTTCAGGAACACATAACCATGAATATGTTATGATTGTTACAACTAGATAACTTTGTAATGAATTTGTTAATTATTTAGTCTCATGAGAAATCATGTATGAGATTATGTTATATAACTAATAAATTATGGTACATTTTCCACAATGTGATATTGTCTACAATGTTTGACCCGACTCATATTTATGTCATGTTATATGTTTTTCCTCATTTCCTATGTTTCAATGATATTATGATACCATGTTACCTATATTATCCTCCCAAATTAAAACTATTAAACCTTATCTTATAGGAAATCATGGTATACCTTTGAATCAAAATTTATGCTTCCTTATCATGTGTATTTATTTTTTGGGATTGTTAGCTCACCTATTTTTCCAATGTATTCCATAGGTTATCTATTGTAGTTTAGGAGCTCCAAATAATTTTTGAGTTCATTATGAGGAATAAGTTAAAAAATATATTTTTGTCTAATTTTGATGTATTATGAACGTAGTATTCTAAAGACACTAGGCCTCATGATCTTTGAGTTTTAATTAATTTCTATTTTTTAATAAAAATAATGGAATAATATGTGTAAAAATATTGGGTTATTATAACATATTCCCCTTTAATAATCCAAATTTCATGCATAGAGTTGTGAACTTACTTCACTTCATTTTAAAACATTGTCTAATGAACAGTAGGGGTTCTCCAAATTCAATTTAATGATGTGGTAGGGAATAAAAATGAATTATTTTCCTCAAATAATCAAGTTTATACATTTGTAAAAACTTGGTGAAAATTTCATCCAATTGGTCGTAAGTGGGAATTAATTAATATTTTATACCCACATTGGATACGCAATTTTTATTAAATGAAATATGATATCTATTAGATTGTACCTTGAATGTTACATTGAATTTTTTTAATATAACTTTAATTATCATAATTAATTTTGAAAGGTTTGTTAATCGTCACCCTGAAATCTACCAGCTATTATATCATCTAAATATTTTGAGGGCATGCACTAGTTGAAGTAACATATTCATCTTCAATAGTATTCAATATAATTGAGTTTTGTTTTCATTAATTTTAATAGATCTGCACCCCTGGGTTTGACTCTAATTTTTTTTAATAAATTCATTGTACATTATATGTGGGAATTTCTCCATAAATTAACCATACTCGACTCGCTTCTCGGATTCTGATAAGTTATACTCATCTTTATAACCTGGAGATTGGTATCATAAGAAAGGTGTGAGCTAAAATTCCCAATAAGGGGAAATTTATCTATATTTAGTCAAGGATTAGGTTATAGTAATATGATAAAACATGATTAGGGGAGGAATATCATAATAAAAATAAAAATGGAAAAAAAAAATTCGATAATTCATGATAGAAGGATATGTTATCTCAAATGAAAAAAATACATGGAATAACAGTGTAAAACATGTGATAATAATCATTTTCTATGTTGAAAACAATAATCTTATAATATAAAATTATTTCATAGGTATAAGCATAGGAAATCATGATATTGTGAACATTATTAACTTTATAGAGTTCACTCTTAATTTTTTAAACACATCTAACTTTCATCATGTTCACACTGAATGTTATGAATATAGATAATTTCTATCGTGTTAATTCTCAATCAGATAAATATAGCTAATTAGTAATGTGTGCATGCACAATTTTATAAAAGTATCTAATTCCCATCATGTTCATGATCAATATTGTAATTATAGAAAATCTAAATCATGTTCACCATCAATATTGTGAATATAGCTAATACTCATCATTTACATGATCATCCATTAAATGTTGCAATTTTTTTCTTTTTCATTCTCAATCATGTGAACGTAGCTAATCTGCATCATATTAATGCTTAATAACTTTATATCATGAGGTATAACAGTTTAAACAATACATTAGAGGTCTTTAACGAACCAATTCCATCTCAAGGATTCATCAAACAAAACATTTCTCATAATGAAGACCATAAATAATTACTATAAAAGTTTTAAAAACGTGTTTCATTTTATAATAGATTAAAAAACTCATAGAATGGAAATAAATTTTATAGAAACATCCTTAAAACATTATCAACATTATCCATACCCTAAAAGAATGTGGATGATATCATAAGAAAATCACAAAAGTTTAACATAAAAAACCTCAAAGAATTTTCACATAGATGATAAACACCATTTTAATATTATTTGATAAATCACTTTCAAGAAAACAAGAATATTTATTCCTTTTTAAATGCTTGAAAACTACTTAAAAATAATTTATTCAAATAAAAAATACTTTTATCTCAACAAAATATTTAAAAAATATATATCCTTTAAAACTAAAATGGGTTTTTAGAAAAAAAAACATTATAAAAAATGATGATTTTAAAAAACAATGATAATACTTAAAATCACTAAATATTTCATTATTAAAAACACCTACCATTTAAATACATTTTAAATTCAAGAATATAATTTTAAATTAAAACATTTACTCTTGAAAAATATTACAATATTTCCTTTAATTTTAAAAATAATTAATATTTAAAATAATCTTGGAAACCATTTTAAAATAGGGAAACAAATCTTTGTAAAGAATAATTCTCATGACTATGAAAGAAACCATATTAGATTTTTTTGTAAATATTTTTATGTGGGTCATAAAAGATAATGTTATGGGTCCAATTTTCAAGTCATTTTCATAAATTTTAAGTGAAAAAATCAAAAAAAAAATTAAAAAAATATTCAATAATGGGTCTTGTAAAAAACATAATGGGTTTTTAAAGGAAATGTATATTGTAAGTTAAAATTCACAATCACGAAATGAAAAACATTTTCAATATTTTTAAAATTACATTTATTAAAACCCACACCATAAATTGAGTGATAAATATTTCATTTGAAATGTTTTTAAGGTAAATTTTAAAATCAATTAGCATAAAAAAATATTATTATTTCAATGTTGGATATGATAACTTTTCTGTGAGGATGGAACATGGATATGGAAGCTAAAGAGCTCATTTAGAGGAAATGAGTATTATTCTAAACACCATGAAATTTTATAAAAAAATAAATTAAAAAAATACAATTCCTTATAAAGGAAGGTAGAAATATATTATAAAATTTTCATATAGTAGAAGAAAACCATCTTGTAAAACCTTAGTAAAATGGAAATAATTATGACTTAATAAAAGAATATCAGATAATAAAAACCCTTATGCCTTAAGAAACATTTTAATAAACACTCCTTGAAAGAATTATCTCAAAATTTAACTTTAAATACCATAAATAAAAAATAATGATATTATATATCCAATTTTTAGTATATATAAAATTTAAATTAATTTAAGGGCATTAATAAAATATGTCTCAAAGAAAGGAAATTGAGATGAAACGCCCTTACGAACATCATAATCATTGAAGTAATAATATCTCATAAAGGATTCCATGAGAAAGAAATAAAATTAATAGAAAATAATGGGTAATTAAATTTTTTTACAATCATAGGATAAACTAAATCAACTTATAATAATTGGGTTCAATAATAATCGTTATTACTCGAGGAAAGGTACTTGATTTCCAAAAACCCCTTACCTTAATTCCTAAATTCCATGATAGCACTAAAAAACCTATAAAAAATATCTTAAAAACCAAATTTAAAACCTTATTCACTCTAATAAACTTTTATAAAAATCTTTTAAAATCACTAAATACAAATATATTAGTTAGTTATATTTTATTTTCATCATCAAATGTTATTAGTTATGACATCTTGTTTAGTAATATTTAATAATAGAGTGGTTGATTATAGCTTATAGGTTCAAATTTTGTCATCATGAGATCATTATAGGTTCTATAGTATATATTTTTTTATTTATGACGTTCTAATTTTATTTTAGAATTATTTAAATTATGATTCATGATGACGATGTTTGTGAACAACCTTATTTTGATATTTTTTGATAAACCAAATAGTGGTACATTAATATTAATATAACCTTTAAATAAAATAAAACTAAGTATTATTTTCTAATTAACTCTTAATAACACTATTATTTATGGTTCTACATTCATATAAGATATATATTTATTGCTATTTTCATATAAATGGATAAACCGATCCAGACCAAAAACAAGTTATACTCTACGTGTGAGTATGGTTAAAGAAGTTATTATTTTGGAGTAATATCATTATTAAAGAAGAATAATGATATTATTTATAATTATTGAAGGTTTTAAATAACAAATTAATTAATTTTTATCATGATAATAATAGTAAATAAAAAATCATATAAGTCAATTTTGGGGAGGCACTAAGTTCATACATACGTACGGGCAATGAATTTGTTTCTATAAGATAGAAGGTAGATAGTTAATGGATTATAATTTCATAATATTAATAAGTTTATAAATGCCATATTTACTCATTAAATAACTCCTTTTAATCAAGAATTTAGGGAGCTTAGGAAATATGGATTTGTTCGCTTATGTAGGTGGTAGTCTGCATGCAGTACAATAGACAGTTTCATTTTTCTAATGTTTGAGAGGAATGTTAAAATAGTTATCCCATAAAAATAATAAAATTTAAATATAGTTATCATAATTATTTAAATATTTCATAATGGTTAGATTATAATTAAATTTGGTATTATAATAATTAAAGTAAAATAATTGAACAATGATTTAGTGAGAAATTAATCATACTCATTGGAAGAACTTATTTGCAGATTGAGTTAAAGCTTTGAGATGTGGTATTATGAAATGATAAAAAAACTAAAATATGTGCAAGTAATTATGTGGATTTTTTTGGGTAGTTTTTGGATAAATATGTGAAACCTAGTATTTGAGGAGAATATGGGTGGTGAAAGCTCCTTTTATAAGTGATGGGAGTGATATTTTTTTAACAATATTAAAAGAAAAAACCTTCATTCAATGTTAAAATGGATATAATAATGCATAGTAATTTATATGGAATTTAGTAAGTCGTATCCATCCATAACCATACATTTTAACAAATTTTAAAAAAAATTGATCCTTTAACTTTTATATTTTTCACTTTTACCATTTTGGGTTCCTTCATGATAACAAATTTTACCAAAGTAATTTTCTTTTAGTACTTAACAATAAATTCTTCCTTATTAAATTATTTATAAAAAAATAATAAAAATATAAATCCATTTTCTCAAATAAAACATCTAATGGTGATAAACTTTAATTTTAATTTTATCACAAATAATCGGTAAAACCCCATTTTTAGAAACTGTATTTTTATCCTTACAATTATGAGTAAAATAAAATTTTAATTTTTTTAGTTTAATTAAAATTAATTGGTTTATAATTATCCAAATAAGTTTTATGTAGATTTAAAATTAATCCAAACCAAAATTAAAAATTATTAATACTTTATTAAACAAAATGAAACAAAGATAGGTTTTTTTAAATTAAATATTACTTATGTTTCAAAATTTTAAACATTGGTCTTATAAATTCAAAATAGTATTTTCAAGTGAATAATTTTTTTTATTAAAAAAATAATTTATCCATGAATAATGTTTTTTTAGAAATTTATATAATTCATAGATTATGATAATTTCATAACACAATGGTATTAATAGAAAATATTTTTTCACAATTCACATGATAATCTATCATTTCCAAAAATACCAATAATTCATCCTAATAATGTTTTAATAGTATGAATTAAATAATTAAGGTAATTATCTAAAAATTAAAATTCTAAAATTTATGATTTTTTTAAAATAAAATAAACAAATTTAAATAAAAAATATTTTTATTAAAAAATGATGATTTTAAGAGTTCTTAATATTATATAATATCAATTTATAATGTAAATAATTTCAATGTATTAGTTATTTTATAAAAATATTTTAAAATTTGTCAATTTAATTTATTAGTTTAAATTATTAAACACATTTAAAAAAGAGTTCTTTTAGAATGAAAATTCTTTTTTTAATATTAAAACTTATCAATTACTTATCATCTCAATATATGTGATTTTAGTTGAGTAACATCTTTTTTAGGTTTCATTATTATTATATTTTTCTTAATAATATTTATACAATATGTATCATATTGTATTATTTTTGTATTACATGTGAAACAAGAAATATACACATTAGATTTATTAAAAAAAATATTTAGTAGAATATTGAGGAGTTACATTCTCCCCTATATAAATTTCATTTGTAAATTTTTAATTTCTCCCACTGATAAAAAAATATCTAATGTTTTGAATCAATATATAATTTCTAACACACTATCAGGTGTAAGACTATATAACTCATATCTTCTTTTATAATAGATATTTATAGACATTCTCAGCCATTTGTTCCATATATTCCTCTTAATCTATCTATAATTTTTATGAATTCCAAGAAACAAACCTTTAATAGATTCATTTTCATAATCTATTTCCAACCAAATACTATAAAAAAATGGTTATAATAATAACACAAATTGTTATAATAAAAAAAATTAAATCTAAGTAAATGGTCATATGAATATGAAAACACTAATCTATGAAACCATCTCGAATTACACCTTGATTCCAACCTATGACACTTTCAGCACAAATATGATATAATTAGATCAACCTATAACTCATTTAGTTTTACTGAGGTTTTATATGGTTATATTATCATTGGTGTCTATAAAAAAATTTAAATATGTTTTTAAAACCATTATATTGGGGTATAATGATTATTTGGATCACTAATGCATATCCATCTGGAGCATAAAACAAGGTATGTAGTCAGGGAAATTTGTCATTAACTAGGTGAGGATCAATTTAATGCCCAACCAAACTTTTTATGGGTGTTGGTACAAGTTTCATCTGGTTTCCCCTAAATTTTACCTACTATAAGAAGCGGTCTTTGATTTAAAAATAGGGGTCGAATCCGCAGGGACCAAAGAAGAAACTTATAGACACATAGATTTGATGGGGGATTAGCTATGAAGTTTCCAATTATAGTGTTGTTTGTAAATGTGAAACTAAAATTGAAATATTCATAAGATAATGGTTTTAAATTTATTAATGAAACACATAATGGTTTGTATGTAAGTAATTAATGGAGATGGGTTGATCCTGGGATGTTCTTAGGGCTAGAATAGTTGTAATTATTTTTCATTGGATTTTCGGTGCACTTATTCAAGAGGTTTCCCATCAATGAGATAACTACCCATTATCATTATCCAAATTAATCCATACAAAATTTCAAGTCTAATAACAAATTCACAAAGAAAGACACTTTCAATATCACTCTAATTAATTTGATTGTACTATCATTAAAATGTTTCATCATTAAAGTCGGTGAAGAGAAATATGAAAATATGGCAAAGAATGGAACAATAAAAACATATAACTGATTTAAGAATATAATAAATTCAAATAAAATACAATCCATACACATGAAACTCCATGTAATCAAAATAAAAAAGGTTTATCCTTCCGTTGATTCAAGTTTCTTAATGGAAGGTAAAAGTCGACTTATAAAAAAATAATTGAAGAAGAAAAACAATGACTAAAAGATCACTCCACTATTGTGTGAAAAATATAACAAATTGTTTTGTGAAAAGATTCACTCCCAAAGGAAATGGTATCAATTTGATATGAATAATAAAAAAATAAAGCATGAAGAAAATTTATTAATAAAGTAAGATGAACAAAAAGCTTACATGCAAAAAATTGACAACGTAATTAAAAAATTGAAAGCCTAAAATTGAAATTGAAATAATAAAACATGGACCAACAATACTTTCACCAAAACCTAATTAAATTGGAATAAAAGTATTATATGGTCTATCTTCAATTAATAAATTCCCTATACAATAATCTGTAGAGTCAAAGTGGGTGAGAAAATAAAGGGAATGTGGACTTTTCATCTTGGACCTAGAAATTGACCAGACTCATCCCTCTTTGGGTATTCCGATATTTTATTTAATATATCTGAATTTTATAGGTCAGTAGAAGGTAAAAATTATTTTAAATGTTTCATTTAATATATTTAAAAAAAATCAATTGGATCACCCATTCCAATTTTATGATCGAAATATTAGACTGCTTTTTTGAGCCTTCAAATCTGGCCCACAAGTTAAAAATAAACTTGGGCTCCATATATCTCCTTCAAAACATCAAAATTGGATTTATACAAAGTGGAATAAAATTATTCCCTTAATTTTTTAATTTATAATTAAAATTATATTTTCATTGTGTAAGAGTTGTTTTCTCCACTTTTACCTGATGGGCCTAAGGCCCATTATGCTTTGTCCATAAACATATGTATTCATTTACAAAAATATCTATATTACGTTGTTATTAATACGTTGAACCAAAAAGAAAATTTTTTCCACACATAGTAATCAATCATATCCCAAAATATTAAATTCAAATAACTAATATAATTATTTACACAAACAGATGATTTATTGGGCCCAAATTTTTACATTCAACATGAATTACACATTTGAGGATAATTAAAGATTAATTTATAATATTCCTTAAAATTGTTATATTTGGAATTTAAAACACATGAATATTAAAATATAATCATTGAATATTATCATCTTTTAGTCGATAATCATGCCCCCAACTTTAGTTCTACTAATCTCAAGAAAACATTATCTCCAAAATATGAAATTGAATTCCTTTTTACCAAAAAATATTTAACTTTCAATGTTCATCAAAATACAACATGCCAAACAAACATGAAACCAATAATAATAATTTCCCACAAATTATTTTGTAAAGAATATACCAATCCCAATATCATTCCTTTATTCAAATTCATCTCCACATTTTATCCAATTACAATTAATCGTGATGATATGTTGTGTATCATAAAATACAAGGGGACCATGTTCTTGTTAAGGAGGAAACAAATGCAAGAACTTGGTAGGAATCACATTAAACATTAAGTTGAGTATCCAATTTTACCATTTTTATTTTATTTTTGTATTACATTTTTTTAATTTTCTTTTCTTTTTTAACCACAATAGAGATGAAAATACTAAATATGGGAAAGGAAACTATGGAGTAACAATCCCCAGTTATTGGATTCCACACGTTTGGTCAATTCCATGCTCAAAAATAGTGATTCTAAGCCTAAATATAGTAAAGAAAACAACGGATTCATGATTCCCATGTGTTGAACAACACACATTTGGAGAAAAAATTACCCTATGTGACCATTATTTTCATTTTCTTATTGGATACTAAAATTGAAATAAAAGTATCCCTGAACTCTATACTATTATTAAAGGGACAGAAGAACTCTAAATTTAACCCATTATGAAATACATGTTCACTAGGATATTTTTATTAACTATATGAAATAATTAGTAGTGAAAAATCACATCAGACAACCACACACTACAAAAACTATGCTCAAGAACTTAAACATACATTAAAATAAAACTGAAGGCATTCAGAGTCATTTTAAATTCATTTTTCATGATTCCCAAATTACATTAACACATTAAAGGATAATGAATTTATTCTTTCATGATAAAATATCATATATTCACTTCCCCAACGTAGAACGACACTACCCTCAGTGTTGAATGAAAATAGAATAGAGAGTTTAGAATTGTGTTGATAGAGGGGGTATGTGATTTGAAATGAAATCACAGAAAAACATCACTTGGTTTTATGTTGATGACCCTTTAATAAGAAATTGATAACATTGGATTCATGTACCATATAGACTCCTTGGGGGTATTTAAGGGAGGGTTTCAACTCTGTAAGGAATGGGTTTTATTTGGAAATACAAAAATGATTCATTTGCTAAATCTCACAAATTTGAAAACATTATGTGACATTGGAAACACCAAGGGGGTTATATTAACACATAAATAACTATAAATGAAAAACATAAACAAAAAATGCATAATGTAGGTTCCCTCCTAGAAATAATATATTTTAAAGTCATTATCTTGACTTGGACCCCCAACTTATCCAATACAAACTTTCAAAATATTAAGGATTATATTTTTTACCACTTCAACAATATTGATATTTAGTCATCAATGAGATTGTTAAGAAGGTTTTGAATTTTATTCATGAAAAATCATATAGGTTACATTGAATGAGCTAATCACATGAATATAGAAATGGGCCCATTTAATTTCATTCCTAATCATGCATACGACATCATGCAGAATTTTTCTTTATTATATTAAAGATAGGTTGAAATGATGACATTTTTTTTTAATATCCCATATAATGGAATAGTTTAGAGTATATTTATGGATCCTGAATTCGGTATTGGGTTGGCTAACAAGTTTAAAAATAGGTGGAGAATTTTAATGGAACTTAATTTAATTTTTCAAATTTCATAATAGATTTGGTTTAATTGGAATTGATGTTTCTACCAGTGAATAGGATAGATCAGTGTTAGGAATTGGTATGGTCTCATTGTTTTTGGTTTACTAAAATGGTTCAATGATTGGTGTTTCAATAAAATCATCAAATGAATTATATTCAAAGAACTTGATAAATTATGTCAAATTCTACTCTTTTGAATCCAAAAATTCAATTTCCTCAAGATTTAATAGCCCATATATAATTCCTTGATCTTTTTTAGTAATCCCATATAAAAAGGTTGGTTCTTTTATAAATTCCTGAGATGTTTGTGGGATAAAATATTCTTCTATCAGTGAATAGTAAAGTAAAGACTTTGTCAGAATTAGTTCCATAACCATTTCATTGCTTTGTGGTTTTAATTTTATTGATGAAACTTTGAAATTGATTTTTTCAATTTTTTCACACAATTGTTCAAGAATACATTGTGGATTATTCTCGATAGGAGTTCATATATCGTGCACTTACCTATTATTGATATCTTCATGAATCCTTGAGTGGGATTCTAATTTATCCTTTAAACATTCAGTATCCCATTGTCTATAAATCCCATCAGGTGTGGGGCATTCGTTAAAGGTTTGATCAAAGAAATTTCTCATTTGAGGGGACTATTAATGTGGATTTCCCATTTGATTCCATCCCATGTTTATTATGGAGTACTTTTCATTACCACCTCCCTCCAAATATACCCCTCTTGGGGTGAAATTAATAAAGGGAGATGATGACCCTCGTGTCTCACCTCCAGTAGGCCCCAGGTTGGTGACTTGCACCAAGGGTATAAAAATATCAAGTATGTGAGACATTACCCCCTATAACAATGTAGTATCATGAGATAAGTTCAATCATCCACACAAAAACTCAAAGAAATAATATAAAATATAAACTCAAACCATACCACATTAATTTATAAAAATAACATGATACAAATAAAAGCCTTCGAAGTAAATACCCAAAATAAAGATAAAGTAGTGACACAACAACTACTAAGGATCTAAGCTAGTAAGGTCCTTCATGGTCCACGTAATCCTCCTAGAAAACTAAATATAGTATTATATGTGAAGGGTGAGCATACAAGTATACTTAGTAATAAAAGATCAAGTCTCTCGTGAACATTCAAAAGAAGCATACTAATGCACCTATGAAAAAATAGTAGTACCAAAAACACCTATCAAGGTATATTAACCATACCAATATAACCAAGGAATTATCCCAAAATATAATTATCCATTTAATATAATATAATAAGAATCACATAGAAATGGGTACCTCAAACTTCTTTCCCACTAGTATGTATCGTTCATCTAATGTCGTACGTCATGGCCTCCCATAAATTTTTTATAACACATCACATCTAATCCACACACACCTAGGCCACACAAAAAATCCCACCTATACACACCTTTACTTCACGACACATCCTGCCCACACACACCTGAGTCTCACAACACATCTCGCCCACAAACACCTAGGCCTCACAAAAAATCCCTCCCCCCCCCACCCGCAGACCACATGAGCCTGACAACACATCACATCTCATCCTTAAGACACCAGGGAAAGCACATAGAATGGATCCTAAAAACACATGGGATATCTCACCCACAATATAATCCACTAATAGACTTCCATCCATCACATCGTGTGCAATACCTACCTCTCCAAGAAGAGGGAGAAGAAAATATAGGGTAACTAGCCATCTGTTCTCCTCATTATATTTTGGGAAGAACACCCCTCACATGACTCAGTGGGTTTTCATCCCATAGTTTTCAACATGGGTGGGGTGCATATAAAAATCACAAGAATGTACAATGTATACATATATATAAAGAAAATCACACAATCCCAGCCTATGCCTTTACAAAAAAACTGACCAACTCACATTAATTTAACTTTTACTCATACCTCTAAATGCATACACCAAAAAAATCCAAAATCTTATTCCATATTTCCTTAAAATTCCATTTAATCAATCCATTAATATAATTATTTAGCATCAAGCACATTTAACCACACAACAAACCATTTAAATTATATATTAATAATTTCTATTCCATTAAAAAACAAACCCAATCCATGACAAACATTATTGATTAATTATTCATTAATTTATTCTATCCCTAATCAAGAATCCATCATATTATAACCACATTCCAAAAAATATCATCATTATGTCACATAACCGCCCAAAAATTACATCCCATAAACTATCACATTGCCACCCCAAAAGCATGGCCCACAAACTATCACCTGGAAAACCCAAAAACATGAACCAAGAACTATCACCTCACTTCCCAAAAATCATGTCCCAGAAACTATTATCCCCATATTACCTATGCACACATCATTATCCCACAAGAACCACCTCACATCACAACACATCAATAGTTATTTACATATTTGCAAAGGAGCACTTATCACATTCCAATTTATTTTCTAGGTGATATCTTAAAAACCAAAATCCAAGGGAAACCATTTCATTATCCAAGTATAAGTAATTAACCAATTTACATTTAGGGAGATATCAAAACAATAAAAACAAAAGTAGTCAACATAGTAGATATATCCAGCACAATCAAAGCCCCCAACGACCATAGTTTTCAGCAGGGAATCAACCCCAAACAATCACAATATCAGAAATAATATAAAATCTATAAAATAATGTAAAAAAACAACACACAAAATATCACAAAACATAACAATATTAAACTCATCCCACATATAACACAATAATTAGAAATGATGGAAATCCTACCCCAAATAAAATTTATAACTCTCTATGCTCCTTGAGGTGAAGAACAATGCCTGAAAACCACTGTTTCAAAAGAAACATGAGGATAAACCTTCATTACACAGAAGATACATCAACATGAAACCCAAACTCACAACCCAAACCAAAAAAATACCAGCATAGCTACCCCCTGGAGAATAATGGAAGAAAATAGATAATAACGAGAGTATAACTATCCATAGATAAACCACATATCACCAATGAACAACCACTAGGATCAATGGATCAAATAGGGAGGAAATAGTCTTAAAGAACACCATAGGGAACCTAAGGTCGAACCAAAATAAGGGGAAGAAGTATCCAAAGTCAAATAAATAAATAATTGACAGGAATAAAATTTTAAAACTATACTGGATCAGGATATTATACGATGTGTAATACCCTTTTGAATTGTGTAAACCTCGGGGTTGGGTCTCTACTGAAAAATGTGTCCCCTATTCATTTATTTTTTTTATTACCCCAATTCATTATACATTGTAAATCCAACTTTCACATTTTGTAATTTTTTTACATGGTGTGAAACCAACTTTCATATCATGAAAGTTCACTGCACCTAGCTCTGACACCCAAACTCCTTCATACTTTCTCTGAAACACCTCTGAACACGTCCAATAATAAAAACTAGAAAATTAACATATCAGGATGGAACTAAAAATTACATTTGATACCTCCCAAACTGTTTACACTCTTGAGAATCCAAAACCAATCCTAGAAGAAAAAGGATTCTGAAAAACCACTTTGTGAGATAACTCTAAAGGATCTCATCATGCATTATTCAATACCACCATCCAAACACGCCAACTAAAATAAACACAAAGTACACTTTACAACCACAAGCCACCTCCTCTCACACAATCGCACTGCCACACACCCACTGCACAACCATCGCAACCTCCACGCATCCCAAAACATTTACCACTACAACAAACAAACTACACCATCCCAAAAAACGTATTTTGGAATTTCATCTGCCATGTTAAAACACTGTCCACTCTAGGGGAAATGAATCGCTAGTGCAAGTTTAATCACATCACAGATAAATAATATCAATTAGGAATCAGTTCCTCTCTTTTTCATATGTTAGGGAATCATTTCACATCACCCCCAAACACATCATAAACAAAGGAAAACATCTCATCTCATAAATATAATGATCCAAACATCACCTCACAAAAAAAAATAGTGAAAATAAAATCATAATACTACTCAAAGTGCTGGGAATTCATCTATATCTCTCATTACCAAGTACTCTCCTCTAGTCCAACATGCCTCCAAACACATGAACCAAAGGAATGTTTCATCCACATTGTGACTTCTCGTAATGATCCCATATTTCAACTAGCCACTC
Organism: Viscum album; assembly: GCA_963277665.1. NCBI lineage: Eukaryota > Viridiplantae > Streptophyta > Magnoliopsida > Santalales > Viscaceae > Viscum > Viscum album. The sequence continues at coordinate 1,324,945,729 of OY728127.1, read as the reverse complement.
CACAGATGCTACATTAGAAGACGTCATGGATCCTCTCATACTCTGGTGGAAACTCTAACAGACATTCCACTACGTTAACTCACCCCAACACATCAAAGGGCCCAAAAAAACATGGATAATGAATACTCCCTCAACCAAACCAACACTACCCACGTTGATGGTAATCCTTCAAGAACATGTGTAATCCAACCTCAAACTCCAAGGGTCTCTATCTATGATTAGAAAAAGAAATATGTCAGTTCTGAACTGCCTTTATCCTCTAATAAACAAGCTGAAAATTCACTATTATTCTATACACCAAATTGGGACCATTAATGATTGTCTTCCCAAACTTTTTCCAGCACAACAGAGAACTCCACGGTCTCCCATAAAAATCCTCAAACATATCCATGTTAATGTAAGACTAGTACATATTATTATAAGGAAAATCTGGCAAAGGTAGGAGTTGTTCCCAACATCCACTAAATTCCAAAACACACACTCACAAAATATCCTCCAATGTCTGGATAGTCTGTTCCATTTTCCAATTTGTCTAAGAGTGGAAGGAAGTGATAATCTGTAACTGGGTTCCAAAAACATGCTAAAATCCCCTTTAGAATTGTGAGTTAAACCACACATCCCCATATAAGGCAATAAACCTTGTAACTACATGAAACCACATCACCAAATTAACATACCTCTTAGAAAAGGATTCCACTATGCCTGAATCTTTAATCATTAATAAGTGGGCTGATTTCATCAACCAATCCACAATCACCCAGATAGCATCAAAAATTCCTAGAGCTCTAGATAACCATATAACAAAATTCATTGATATGTCATCCCATTTACACATTTTAACAAACAAGGGATACAAAAACGCACAATAAATATGAAACATGGCCTTTACATGTTGGAAAACCAGACATAGAGCCACAAACTCTACCCTTTCCCATTTCATTATGGGGCACCAAAACTATTCAAACAATCCACGGAACATTTTTTAAACTTCTAGGTGTACCTCCAATGGTGATCTATGAAACTTATGAATAACTCCCTTATTCATTTCAACTATAAAAAATAACTTCCCACAAAACAAAATCTGGTTCTGACCATCGTCCAACCATCCCTCTTGAGAATCACTATGGCCAATACGATCGCACTACACCTTTTCCTATAAGTCTCCCCATTGAGACTCTTCCACCTTATACAACATAGAATAATTCCTCATCATCTGAAACAAATATCCTCTACCAATATCTACTCTTTCATCTATGTGCAAGGCTTCATACTCCTCCATTACTCACCATGAATCCCCAGACTCCCGAATAATACCCTTCCATGACTTCCAACTCAATGCTTCTCCCACAAAATTCCCCTTTCCTGAGGTGTATCAAAATCTAAAAATCATAATCCTAAAGAAACTACATCCACCTCCATTGTTCAATGTTTTTATCGCACTAAGAAAACATATACCTCAAACTCTTATGATATGTGAAGACCGAAAAGCGCTCCCCAATGAGGTAATGTTTCCACAACATCAAGGAAAACACAACAGATTCTATCTCCAGATATTGGGTGGCATTGTTGCACTCAAGGGTACATACTTTTCTAGACCCATAAGAGATCATTTACATTTACTCCATCAATAAACACCCTATTCCCAGCTAGGAAGCAACACAAAATATCTCAAACATCACTCTTTACATAAAAAACTATAGCACTGTAGCACTAATCAACTTTCCATTTGGTTAATTGAATGATTTGTGACATTGATCAATCCATACAAAATCTTTTTTTACTAGTTAAATCTATCAAAAAGGTACAACTTGATAGAAATATGTTACAAATAATAGATAATTTCCTGTGAAACCAAGGAAACTGTGATCCTCTGCCACTTTCATATGTTCCTCCCAAAAAATTAATTATTTCAACATTCAATGGGTCTATTTCCATTCACTAATGAGACAGTAAATTCTAGAGTAAATTAACCTTTCATGTACATAAATTAAACTTCTAAAACATTCAATAGAGCTGGTGGCGTCTAAAAACATACAAGATAGTTCCGTGATGTTCTACATATTCCTCCTCTGACATCAAGTAGATTGTGAAATTATCAATGAATACAAAAATGGAATCATTGAATAACTCATGGAACATAGAGTTTATAAGACCCATGAACATGGTTGGTGCCTTCATTAAACTGAATAGCATGAATACAAACTCGAATAGCATATACCTATATCTGAAGGTAGTCTTCAAGATATCACCAACCTTCACCTTCAATTAGTGATATCGAAACCACATATAGATCGTTTAAAATCAATATGACCATCTCATCTTGTCAAAAATATCATTTGTACCTGGTAGAGGATAACTATGTTTGATTATGACATGATTCATCCTCTGATAGTCTATACAGGACCTCAAACCATCATCTTCCTTCTTGTCAAACAACAATAGATAACCCCACAGCTACACACTGGGTAACATAAAACCCTTATACATCAGATCATAAATCTAAAACCACAACTCTTGAAAATTTTAAGGTGTCATACTATAAGGATCCATCAAAATAAGAGAGGCACTGGGCTTCCAGTCTATCCCGAACTCAACAAAATGTTGAGGGGTAGCATCACAACCACCTCAGGAACTCCCCAACAACATAAGGATCTGATACCATCCCATCATCCATTGATTTTACTAAAAACTCATTCAAAAAGTAAATAAGGGGATCCACACACTGACTACCCATCAGACAAATCTGCATGCCAATGAAAACCAATTATTCTCTATGCACAACCGAAAACATGACTATACTATAAAATCAGTTGATAACATCGTGTATGGAATATAACTAGTAAATTTCTAGGATGAAACTCATATGGTTGTGTCTGTAGAATGAAATGATCCCCACAGGACCGGTGTAACCCCATCATCAGTCTACACCCACAGAACACATCAAACAAGTTATTCTGACATATAACTCACATAATAAACACCATGGGTAATGGAATCCTCACTATGTATAGTCTCAAAGAATGGTCTAGAGAGGCTGAATTAAAGGAGTGAGAATATCTAGTATCAAAAAAGGAACAAAAAGGGTTCTAAACAAACTGATCATATATATGATTATTTATAGACCCTCTATAAGTGATTCCTACATTCCATGCGACTTCCCACAAGCAAATCCTCTACATATCAATTGAAAACCACCTCCACATCCATGGATGGTTCATATTCACTAAACTTGAGGAACATACTAAGGTTGGAATTTACCTACTTCATTTCTCATCAATGGAGAAAAATATTAATCCCCTAGTACTAAAATGGCATCACTGGAAACTACTGATGAGGATGGCGCTGAGCCTATCCACCTCCACCAAATAGAACTCATGGAACAACTAGGCACTGGTTCTGGGGTTGTCCTTGAACCCCACAACCCAAATACATTTCTATATAACTCCCATGAAAATCACAAAAACCACTATCCCTATAAGTCCATAATAGAATCTATGCAGTTGACTCCCTACGGGTTGAAACCTCGAAGGTCCTGGTTCCAGATACCTATCACTGACAACTCTACCCCTCAAGGAACCCTGCTAACTCCCCACTCATAGAAAACCTTCTTGAAAATACATCCATTCAATCACCTCTACCTTCTTTTGATCCTCAAGATACATTGTCAATGTCAAAGGAGTAACTAAATATTGGAAAGAAGGATGTAGTGCCTCTTCAAGATTTCTCACACAAGACTCCTCATCTGGAAAATGATTTGGGTAAAACATAGAAGTTACATTAACTTGATTCCCAACTCTCACACTCACATGCACCCCTGTGGAATATTAACAAGCGCTTTTATCATTACTACCTTTTTGGGTGACAAAATATGCATAGAAAACCTTCTAGAATTCAGACCACAAAACATATGCCTCCTTCCCCAATCCTGGATATATAATACACCATTGATGCATAGCTCCCCACATCTGAATAACTAATAAAGGGAATCAGTTCTCTATTGGAGCCTCGTTCAAACTGAAAATGATCTTAAGATCCCCCATCCATCCCTATGTCTCCAAGTATGAAACATTACCCTCATAATTCCCTAAATCCTTCTATTAGAAAGCAGGTAACATATTTTTCCACTAATCATCCTCCTCAAATGGATCAACCCTATGACAATCAGCTTGATCATCCGGTTGAACCTCAACTTCCTAAGCCACGTGAACATGATGAAAAAGATCTATATTTGGAATGAAAAAAAGGATTTCCAAACCCTGAGTAGTATGTAATTTCATTAATATTCATTTTAACTTGTCTAATTAATTTTTTTATTCATTGAAAACATTCTAAAATAACCAAATTAAAATAAAAATACAAGTCACTATGATTCATTTACTATTCCTTTTTCTTTTCCCTATAAGCAGGTCCATCTCACTTGGTCGTTCAATGAGATCAGAGTCTATGCATTGGATCACAGGGGCCACTAAAATCTCATGTCATAGAGGAATTCAATGGACTATGTCTCGCACCAAGGTCAAATGGAACTATTTTTACACAAACCCATGCAACCCTTATTGTCCCTAACTCCAAAATGCATCATATCTCTCAACTATCACCACCGATACCACTCTTTCATGGCCCCCACCCTCCAAAGATACCCCTTATGGGATGGAAATGAAGAAATAGAGAGGATGAACTTTGATTCATGCCTCCAGTATTCCCTTGTTTGGAAACTAGCACTGAGGGTATAAAAATATCATGTATGGGAGGAATTACCCTCTATAACAATTTAGTACCAGGATATTAGATGAATCATACAAAAAAAATTCAATTCAAAAAATAAAAGAGAACCCAAACCATCCCATTTGTATGTATAAAGAGATCTTGATATAAATAAAGGTCTCAAAAGTAAATACAAAAAAGAAAAGCTAAGTAGTGACACAAAAACTGTCAAGGATCCGAACTAGTAATATCTATCATGGTCCATGAAATACTCTTGGAAACCACAAAATAGTTTTATATATGTAGTGTTATTATACAAGTATACTTAGTAGAAAAATCTCAATTCTCTAGTGCACATTTGAAAGAATCAAACTAATGCACCTGTGAGAAAACAGCAGAACCAAACCACCCCTATCAAGGTATACTAATTATCCTAATATCATCAAGGCTTTCTCACCAAATAACACAAGCCAAGTAATATAATATAATAAGAATCACATCAATAAGGGTACCCTGCACCACTTTCCCTGTGTTAAGATACTCTCACCTAACATTGTACGTCATGGCACTCTCATACCTTCTATATACCACATCACATCCCACCCACTCACACTTAGGCCTCACAACTCATTCTTCACACACACACCTAGGCCCCACAAAATATCCCTCCCACACACACCTAGGTCTCACGAAACATCCTTCCCATAAACACCTGGGCCTCACAACACAACCTGCCCACATATACCTTGGCCTTGCAAAATATAACATCTCATCTTGAAGACACCTAAAAAAACACATCACAAATCATCCAAAAAACACCTAGGATTCCAAAATCACCATCTAATTCACCGAATGACTTTTATGCATCATATATTGTGAAGAACCATCCTATACTGGAATAGAGAGCACAAACTAGTGGTTACCCAACCATCCATTCCCCTCACTGGATATTGGAAAAAACCCTGCATGACCCTTGCAGGTGCTCAACATGGGTTGGGTGCATATAGATATCAGAATAATGTACATTGTATGCATATATATAGTGATAAGAACACAATCCCAACCTGTGGGTTTAAAAAAAATTAACCAACTCACATCACCGTCTCTTTTGTTGCTACCTCTAAATGTTTACACCACACAAAAATCCTAAAATCCCATTCCACATTTCTAACCAATTCCATTTAATCATTACACTATTTTAACTATTTAGTATCTACCACATTTAATCACAAAACCATACATTAAATTATCTATTAACAATTTCCCTTTCATTAGACAAACCAACCCAGGTCATTCCAAACATTATTGATAAATTATTCATTTATTTAATCCTTTACTACTCAAAAATATAGTACAACACAACCACATTCCACATACAACTCAACATTCCACGACCTCTCAACCCTAAAATTATATCCCATAAACTATCACCTCAACACACTTAAATAATGGCCCACAAACTATCACCTCACACCCCAATGTCAAGGCCCACAAACTATCCCCTCGCCAATCCAAAAGCATACCCCACAAACTATCAGTCCCACATTTCCTAACCGCACACCATCCTCCCACAAGAACGACCTCAAATCACAACACATCAAGATCCATTTGTAGATTTACAAAGGGGAATTTATCACATTACACATTATTTTAGGGGTGTTATCACACAAACCAAAGTCCTAGGGTAACTATTTCAGTTGATAAGTATATGTAATTAACCCATTTACTTTTAAGATTATATCACAACAATCACTACCAAAGCAGCCAACACAATAGATATATCTAGTGAAAAATATCCACCAATGGATACAAATTTTTGCAGGACCTCATATTCGAACAATTACAATATCAAAAATAATATGAAGGATATAAAAACAAGGGAACAAAAAAAATTACCCTTTCAATTCAACTAACCATTTAATTATATTTTATTAAGCTTGAACAACCATAATCTATAGGTTTATAAAAGAAAACCCCTTTCGTATGATGCATAATAAATAGAAACTGAGGAAATCCTACCTCAAGGAGAAATTCTGACTCGCTTCCCACTGTAGGGTGAAGAAGAATGCCTGAAAACCACCACTGCATTAAAATATGGGGATCAACCTTCACTGTACCAAATATCCATCAAAATGAAAACCAAAATCAAAAAAAATACTAATGAACCACCACTTCAATGAATCCCTAGGATAATAACTAAAGAAAATGGTTGAGAATGATAAGACAACTCACTATGGATCAACCATAGATTGCCAATGAACAAACAACAAGATAGAGAGATCAAAGAGAGAGGAAAATAGCTTCAAAAAACCTTAGGGAATCTATAGTTTTCTCAAAATGAGAAGCATAAGGATACATGTCTGAATAAATTAGAAAATTATAGAGAATAATTTTAGAACATCACTGGATCAGGGTATTACACAATCTGAAATACCCTTTCACATTTTGTAATCCTCAAGGTTTTCTTTCTGATGAAGAACATGTCTCCTCCGCATTTTATTTTATTTTTCTAACCCTGATTCATTAAAAAACATTAAACCAAATTTCATGTCATGTAATTGTTTAAGACAGTGTGAAACTTTCATTCATGTCATAAATTTTCTCTACTTCGATCTATCAACACTTGTACTCCTTCAGAATTCCTCTTAGCCTTATTTGAACAACTCCATCAAGAAAAACAAAAAATGCAACAGACTAAGAAGTCACAGATTATTACAATAAGGATGATGATATTCTATTGGAGTATATTTAATGTTTTATTCAAGATTAATAGAACATATACAAAAAAATTGGGGGAAATATAAGATAAATGAGATGATAAAAGAGAAATGTGGGGAAGAGATTGAGTTTCTAAGGTGACTTACATGGGCCCTCAGAAATACTGCCAAAACTTGGTTTCAATTGAATTTACACTACTAGTAAAGTCAGTCATTGAGGTAAAAGTATGGATCGAATCTATAAGTACCAAATAAAAGACCTAGAGACACTTATATTTGATAGAGTATTGGTGATGAAGATTCCAATTGTGGTGTAGTTTGTAATTTTGAAACTAAAATAAAAAATATCATAAGAAAATGGTTTCAAAATTTTGAATGAAACAATTGATTATTTGAATGGAAATAATTAATAGAGATCAGATGATCCAGGGTTGTTATTAGGGTTGGAATAGATGTTATTATTTTTCTTTTTCTTTTATGTTCACAAATTCAAGAGGTATCAAATCAATGAGATAACACCCCAATTTCATTAGAAAATTTAATCCATAATAAATTTAAAGGCTAATCACAAATTCATTTATATGATTACTTTCATGATCACTTGAGGTAATTGGATCATACTATAACTCAAAATGTGTTTTCATTAAATTCAATGAAGACAAAGACAAAAATATGTAAAATAATGGAACACTAAAACAATATAACTAATATAAGAATTTATGAAAATAAAATACCATATAATACACACCAAATAAAATCTCTATAATCAAATAATAAAAGTTTTATCCTTATATTGATGAAAGGATTTCAATGGAAGGTTGAATTTTTCTTATAAAGGTGGAATTGAAGAAGAAAAAAACCTAAAGATCACTCTATCATTGTGTGAAGAATCTCAAAAGAGAAGTTGTAAATTGATTCATTACCTAAGTAAATGGTATCAAAGTGATATAAAAAATAATAAATAAAGATAATAATAATAAATTTTATTAATAAACAGTGTTGAACATAAAACATTCATGAAAAAATTTGATGCTGCCTTTATAAATAAAAAGAGTTAAATTGTAATTAAAATCATAAAACATTCACCACCTATAACTTCAAAAAAACACCTTAAATAAGAATAAAGGATTATATTTTTGATACCCCACCATTAAATTCTCTCCCTATTAATAATAAGATTCAAATTTGGTTGAGAAAATAAAGGGAAAGTGGACTTTTCATCTTTGACTTGGAAAATCGACCAGATTCATCTCCCTTTTGGCAAGCCAGTATTTCATTAAATATGGAAAAATATGATGGGGGTAGTATAATAGAAATATTATCTTACAAATTTCTTATAATATCTGTAAAAATTTCATGAAAATTTGATCATCCATTCTTACTTTATAATCTAAATGGTGGAATGATTTTATGGGTGTTCAATTCTATCCCACAAATTAAATATTAACAGGGGCTATTTAGATCTTTGTGAAAACTTCATAATTATCTATGTCCATAGTAAAAATAAATGATACACTTAATTTTATCTTTATATGGTAAAAATTTTATCTTAATTTGGTCAGAATTGTGGGATCCACTTTTAATTTATGGGCCTAATTCCCGTTAGGTTTTGTTTAGAAATTTATGCATTTATTTTAAAAAAACTCCATCTTCCATTGTGATTAATCCATTATTCCTATAATAAATAAATTTCTACACAAATTTATTAATAATATCCCAAAATCTAAAATTCAAATAATTAACATAATTTTTTTCATAAATAGATGATTTATTAGGCCCAAATTTGAACATTAAACATGAATTACACTTGTGATCAAAAATGAAGATCAATTTATAAAATTTATTCAAATTTGTATATATGTAATTTTAAAGACATGAATATTAGAATATAATAAATTAATATTATCCTCTTTTAGTGGATAATCCACATATTTTCTCAAACATTCATCCACTTATAGTATCCAGATAAGTATTTCATTTATATTAAACCACAAAATCTCTAATTTAGTAACAATTAAATATGATATATAATAAATAGTCTTATCTATATGGTTTTCACTAAATTTATCACATCTTATTCCATAAATATTGTTTAAATAACTCCCAAAAATATTTATACCTTTCTCTAATACCAACTGAGGTTCCCCAGACCTATAATCTTGGTGCTGGTGATAATAATATTTAATTTTAAAATTTGGATCAATACCGAGTAAATCCAAATAATATAACTTATAGATTATTTGGGTATTATCTATATAAGTAATTTATTTTTTGATATATAGGAACATTACTACATAATGAAGCACACTAGAATCCCTTTTATACTTCTTATAAGTTCGACTCATCTTTATAACCTTGGGAAGGGTAATATAAGAAAGTGATGAACTCAAATGATCAATAATGGAAAACTTATCAAGATTTAATCAACTATTAATTAATAATAATATTATAAAACATGTTCATGGAAAAAATATCTTTATAAAAAAACATTGAACAATAATATATTCCAATAAGTAATTATTGAAGGATATATAATCACAAATGAACAAACATGTAGTATAGAATAAGATTTTGGAAAATTAGGTAATATTCCTTAGAAAAAAAGAGTAACATAAGCATATAATGTGTAATTATGTAATATGAATAATCATAAAAATCTTGACATTTTTATAACAGTCCAAAACCTACACACCCAAATATTGTGCTAAAATAATAAACATTAAATTTTCAGATTTGATACTGATTTAGGTGCCCCAATTTGAGCCATCCAAAATTTAAAACATCAAAAGGAAATATTGGATAACATATATACCTACCTAAATTTTTTGTTTTTTTTAGAATTCAGAAAAACTATTAAAATAAGAAATACTCATGATTTTAAATAATAGTTTTTCCTAGTTAACCGATATTTTTTTTCATATTAATTCATCATAATCAACCATATGAAACTTTTGAAGACATTATTTACCCAAAATAATTCTTAATAACCTTGGGAAAGGGAAAAATAAGTAAGCCAATCTCAAATCCTCAATTAGGATAAATAGGAGCATTAACGGCTGAATTTCATCAATGTGTATTAGAAGTTCATAAGGGTACAAAAATCAGAGTGCATGAGGGAATCAAAAAATAACTAATACTTATAAATACATGAATCATAAATCATGAAATAGGGAACAAGGCTTTAAAAATGGAAATATTCATAATAATCAGTAATAATGCTCCATGTGATATTGATCATTATCAAATGAAACATTATAATCCCATTGAAATAATAGATAAAATGTGTTGGTATCTTGGAATGTCATCATATTTTAACCCGTAGAGAACCATTAAAATTGGAATAACTATATATCCATCTTACAATATAATTATCTATAGAAAAAAATCATTACAGAATTAATTAGACTGTTATTTAGGTGCACCCATCATATAATCTATATCGGGGTCACCCAGCACTATCTGGGGAGACACATCATATAAGCTATAGTGGTCTCACCCGGTGTTATTTGGGTTCACCCATTATATAAGCTATAACAGGCTCACCAAGAGCTATATGATCACACCCATGATCATAAATAATTTCTATGTGCTTTTCATTAATAAAGTTCATAGATATTTTTTTTAATTTTAAACTAATAAAAATATCCATTATTATTTTAAATACATGATTAAACCAATGAAAGTAAATAGGTTCCCTGAAAATCTATTTCAGATGTGATTTACCCATTAAAAAGAGACTAATTTTAAAAAAAATTGAAACATGAATAACCCATGTAAAATAAACGACTTTATAAATTTTCTCTTTGAAAAATGATAAACCTATGGAAAATAAATGGGCTCTATATCAATCTTTTTGAGATAATATTTTTTCGTGGGAAACAAATTGGTTCCAAAAAATTATGTTTGAAAAAATATAAATCAATGTGGATAAATAATTAGGATATTATGCTTAAAAAATATCCCCATTATGGGATAAGTAACAATAAGGATTTTGGACATTAATTAATGGAATGACCATTTCAAAACAATAAAAAAGTCTTTGAGGTAAATAAACTTATCATTTTGAAAATAACTTTTAAAAACCAAAAATTCAAAAAAAATGGAAACTAATTTTTTTAAAACCTTAGAATCACATAAATGAAAGATAAAGTAAAATAATTCACATGATGTTGGTAAAAACCATCCTTATCGTAACAATTTAAAATAAAAATTCTTTTCAAAACATTTTGTATAAGGGAGTATAAATTGACTCATTTGGAATAAAAAATAGAAAGTTATATTAAAAAAATTAAATTAAAGTAAAAAGACTATGTAATTTAGCTTCAAGAAATAATTTATTTTTGGGAAAAAATGAAACAATTATAGAAAACATGGATATTAAAGATAAAATACTTTATCTAAAAGAAAATATAATATTATTTTCTCTTACAAACAATATTCCATGTGATTATTTAATAAATAATGAAGGATATTTAATTAAAACATGTTAATAAAATTCATAAATAGTGAATAATAAATGTATTCATTTAATTAAAATAAAACTATATGATTTCCTCCAAAATAACCTTCTGAATAAAAATCCTAAAAAGAAAGGAGATCGTAACATAAAGCCTTTTCCACTTTGGTAATGCTTCAATATTAATCCCCATGATTGAAAAACATCAAATGAAAAATTAAATATAATGAACTTAAGTAGATTCATGATGTAACATTTCAAAGAGGTTGTATATACACCTTATGAAAGAAAATAGGTTCAAAAAATAATCATCTCCCGAAGAAAGATAATTTGAGATGAATAACACATACAAAGATCATATCATTGAATGGAGAATTGATCAATGGATATATTATGTGTAACAAATTTGAATACATACCAAAAAATTAAAAAAATTAATAGATTAATTTATATATCAATTCATAAAAAATCATATCATAACAGTGTCAATGAAAAAAAGTGTTATAACCCACAAAAGGAAATTGAGCTAAGAATCACTTTACCACTTGGTAATATTCATGTCAAATCACCCTAGATGAAATAATTCAAATTGAAATATAAAATACCATTATTTATAAATTATTCATGATATTACATGTAAAAGGGGAATTATATACACTATATAAGTAAAATTATGTGTATAACCCGAAAATATGTCTCAATGAACTAAAATTAAGACGATGTTCCTCGCAGATTTTATAATATCTTGATCAAACCCCAAAAATGAGAGAACCTAATTTGGATTTTTAAATCCCAATTATTTTTTTGAAAATAATCCTAAAATAAATTCATGGGTATTATATACTCCACACAATAAAAAAAAGTGGGGAATATAGAATGTGTCTTCTATAATTAGTTGTTATATGAGAAAACACTTACCTCAAGTACAGACTTTCCTTGTATATACTTAAAATCCTATATAATATTATCACATAAATTATTTAATTTCTAAAAAAAATTCTAGTTTTAGTTCTTTATATTTAAATAATTTATTTAATTTCTCTTAATGATATATTTAAATATTTAATCCTTTAAGTCCATATTGAGTGTTTTGAGGATGTTCGGCTCATTGTTTCAAAATAGCTTTGGTGTGTTGACTATGGTCAAAGATGTCATTATTTAAACATATCCAAAATAAGAATAAATAAATATTTATCGTATTTGGAAAAAATATATTTTAAAACCAATCCTAAAATATTACAATCCAAAATGAATTACATTATAATCATGAGAGCGTAGGTTATATATACGCATAAGTAATGCTTCCATTTTTCAATGATCATTATGGAAAGAACATAAGTATTATATTATATTTATAAAATTATAATCATAATATAAATACAATATTATTTATTTAAATATACTTATATATACCATCCAAGAAGTTTGGTGATGAAAAAAGAGTTGATTCTCTTCATAGAGGCGGTTGTCCATACATATTCATTAATGATGTTATCATATTTCAATGAGTGTAAATGATAGAATTAAAAGGCTATATTATATTTTAATAATGATAAATATGTCATTAATATCACAAATATACCATTTATATCACATATATTCATTATTATTATTTTTATTACCTTCCATATAAATCGTTATAGAAAAACCAATCACATCGCATTGCGAGGTTGTAGTCCTCCATACACATGAGTAGCGATATAATAACCCCCACATAAATTAAATTAAAATGTTATGTGATATATAATATTTCCATAAGTATAAATATTTTACAGATATCATATATATACTTTTAATCCATAATTATATCAAACCATGGTAGTTGATGATGGAAAATGAATTGCATCGGTTCATGAGCCGGTAGTCTGCCATACACATGAATTATAATTTCATATCCAACTTCATGGAAGAGTAGATAGATTTAGGATATGAAATTAAAATTATAAAATTTTATTATATTTTTGATAAATTTTTTATTATATAATCAAAATTGGAAAATATTTTAAGTTTTTGGAAGAAGAAATAATATAAAGACACTCAGTTAAGTATGGCATGTCTTCTTTAGTTTCCCTGCTTAGGTAAGAACCAAAAGGATTATTAGAATGGATTTTTGATCAAAATAAGGGATCTAGGATGTTTTTATGGATTTAGAGAATAAATTTAAGAATAAATTTTCTAATAAATTTTTTTTAATGATGTTAAGAAGAGAGTATATGGGTTTTCTTTTATAAGTGAGGTGAGTGTCACACTAGTAATATTTTAAAAAAATGATTTACCCATGTTTATTACATGCCAAAAGGATCCATAATGGACTATTATTCTGCCTAATACATTATAAGGTCTAAATAGTTCCATAAAATAGTTCTTAGACAAGTTTTTCTGTCTTTCTAACCCTCATCTTTTTAGATTAACCCTCCATAAAAAAATTTCACCTTAATAATGGTTATTAATTTTTACTATTTTCACTATTCATAATCATAAAAAAATATTTTTACCTTATTAGATTTCATAATTATGATTATTCCAAAAATTAAACCAATTTTATTAAAATTAATTTCACATAAATGTAATAATTATTTTAAAAGTAAACCTGTAGACGTGATGAAAAAGATAGTTTTCAAGAATACTATCTTTTAAGTGAATGATTATTTTATATTATCTCTATAAATAATAATATTCATTTTATAACTAAAAATTAATATTTAATAATATATAATCTATAAATTTTATTTAAATATCTCCTCATAAGCGGTTTTTTATTAATTAAAAAATACAATAGGAACTGTAAAACAATTTTCAAAAAAATCATAATTTTGATAACAAAAATAAAGTTATAATATAATAAAATATAAAGACGATTCAAATGTAATAAATTTTATTAAATATAACTAAATAATATTTATTTCACTTCAAATCATTTTGAAAACATAATGGTACTTTTAAATTTTTTTAATTCATTGAAAATAAATGATATTTTTTAAAAAAAATCATTATTTTTTTATTATTCACTGAAAATTTAATATTCAAAAAAAACTCACTAAATATAATAAAAATTAAATTTTTATATTCAAATTTGAAAATTAGGTTCATAATATCAAATATATTTTCTAAAATCTCTAAAAATTAATTATAATATTTTTTCTTGAAATGAAATAAAAATATTTTTTGAAGAAAGCATATTTTTTAAGAATATAATTACTTTAATAAAATATTATTTATTATTTATTATGAAATTGTCAATAATTTATATTTAATATGAAATTTATATATTTAAATTTCATCATGTATTTAATATTACTAATACCCTCTAATTTAACATTAATGTTATAAAGGTTATGTATTTCGTGTGTTGTTTAAGCCTTGTGTTTCATGTCAAGTATGTTATCGAACATTATTTTCCATTATAAAATCTTGGTTACATTCTCCACCAACATAATAAATTTAATCCTCATAATTTTTACATTATCATAATAATCAATGTTTGTACATTTTAAAATAGATTTTTTGGAAACCCGCATCTTAAAAAGGGTTAATAAAAAATTCACTTGAAAAGAGAGAAAAGGACTTACCAAGGTTATTTGGAATAACACATACTAGGATTTGAAATATTAGAACATGTGTGGGGATTGAATATTTGTAAATTTAAAAAAAATTAATTCCCAAATAATTATATTGAGGGATAAAGAACATTAAACACAATAAATTAAATTCTCAAGAGAAAGTTAACAACCAAAAACACATAAATAATAGGGGAATGAAAATGTTCATAGATATCCAAAAAAAAATTGTATTAATTGGAAAAAAGTTATTTCAATATAATTTTCCTATAGTTGAGTAATTAATTTTACATCTATAATCGGATTATAAGGATATATACTTACTTGATAAGTTGAATTTCAACATTTAATCAATGTCTACAAAAATCTCATCTCTTTCCCTAAATGATGAGTATTCAAGATGAATATTTTTTTTCATGAAGTAATAAAATAAATATTTAAGTTACCAAATAACCATAAACAGTATAATAAATATATTCCACCTCTTTTTATATATTAACTGAAAAAATGGTTACAACATGGTAAGATAATTCCCAAATTTAATAACCCATTATATAATGTGATAATATATTAATCTCCAAAATTTTACAATAATACCCAAAGTTAGAAATACATCATACCTAAACAACCTCAATATTAAATATTTTTTTAAACTCAAATTTTATATCATACCTTTTAGATTGAAATTACATAAAATGTATATATTCTTTTTAGATAATATAAATCACTTAGTTAACTAATCACTTTTAAATCTTGTGGTTATTTATCTGATAAAACTTGTGTTCCATTAATTACCTCAATATCTAATATCATATAAACCCTGAAGGTCATAAATTCCTTAAAACAAATCTCAAAAAAATTAGACACACACATAAATTTAAACAAAATATTTACATAAAATTTAAATAAATAAAATGTCTCACAAAATTCCTTTAATAACTTTAAGATCTCATCGATTAAAACCACAAAGGGGTGTCTAAAACTTTGAGCTCATTATAATCCTTAATCTTATAGACCAGTAATGGTATCTATAACTCATAACATAACATTATATGAAAACATCATAATATCCAAATTCATATAAACCCACCTCTGATACTAACTATAATAACCCTGAAACTACACTTTCATATCTAGTGCGAAAATCATAAACTACACATTTTTGGATTCAATACCGATGAATGTAGCCCATTTTTTCCATAAAAATATTAAAACATAAAATTCAAAAATTTGGTCTCTTAAATACCAGTGAATATATTATGATTATATTTTTTAAAAATTAGGAAAATATCTTTAAAAAACAATACCCAAGTTTTTAAATGATCATTTCTCCCACTTAACCAAACTTTTCTTATTTAATATTAATTCAACTTCATTATCCATATAAAATATTTCAAGAAAATATTTATTCAACCTAATTATTTATAAATTGGGAAAAAAGTAACATAATAAGGGTGAGATAAAAATATCAGTAATGTTAAATATAATCGCTATAAATTGAATGAAATCAGTTAGCATAATAAGTAAGAGATGGTTTGATGACACAATTATTGTTCATGAGGGAATCATAAAAGAACTTATACCCATCATTACATAAATCATCAATAATGAAACATGGAATAAAGCTTTAAAAATAGAAAGGTTCATAATATTAAATAATCATTAGCCATGTTTTATCAATATTTATTAAAGGAAACATTATAACCCTACGGAATCTATAGATAAAAGGTGTTGGTATTTTATAACATCGTCATCATATAACCCTTATACAACCCTTGAAATTGGAACAACCATATGGCCATATTCCACTATAATTATCTATAAAAAATAATAATTACCCTATTGATTAGATATATATATATATATAGATAGATATATAGATACACCTGTAATATAAAAAATATTGAGCACACACGTTGCTATCGGGGAGAACCCAACATATAAATTATAATAGGATCACCTGGCACTATATGGGCACACCAATCGAATAATATATAATGGGATCACCCATCACAATCTGGGTAGACTCATGATCATTAATAATGTCCAAGTACAATTCATCAATAAAGTACATGGAGCATTAATTTCAATATAGACTCATAGAAACAAACTTTATTATTTTTAAAACATTATTAACCCATAGAAAACAAACAGGTTCCATGATAATCACTTTGAAATGTGATTAACTAATGGAAAACAAATGGGTCCCATAAACGTATCTTTAAAGCATTATTAAACCATAGAATGTAAACATGTTCTATAAAAATATCTTTGAAACAAGATTATCCCATTTAAAATAAAAATGTTTCATAAAAATCCCTATGAAACATGATTAACATGTGGGAAAGAAAGGGGTTTCATAAAAATTTCATTGAAATAGTCTTAATAATTCTAGAGAAATAATGAGGTTGATATCAATAAAAAAATATCACCATTGGATCCTAATTAACAAGAAGGGTTGTTAACATTGAATAATTCACATACCATTAAAATATCATTAAAATCATTTTTAGTAAAATAACCTTTTCATTTTAAAAATTTCTTTTAAAAACTAAAAATTCACAAAATATTTTGATAATAGGTTTCATTTGAAGAAAATCTTGAAACAAATAATGTAAAATTCAGGTAAAGAAATATAAATTTTTTATGTAAATTTATTTCATGTTATAAATGATATAAATAAACATTATTTTCAAAATTATTTGTAAAGGTGAGTTAAAATTGACATCTTTGAAAAACATTAATAAATTTCCTTTCATAAACTTTTTAAATAATTTCTAACATCATTTAAAATTTATTTAGGAAATAATTTAATTATAGAATGAATGTTTTTGAATTTTTTTCAAAAACATGGATTTGAAAGTGATATATACTCGAACTAAAAAAATCCAACATTAGAATCACATCAAAAAACTTTCTTGATGTTTATGTAAAAAATAAAAAAGTAAATGGAAATAAAACATAATAAACAAATTCATAATTAGTGTATAAAAAATATTTTTCATTTAATAAAATAATGGAATATGATTTCGTCCAAAAGAACCCTCAAAAAAATAATCCTTAAAAGAATAGAGATTATAACATAAACCATTTAACCGTTTAGTTACTCTTTTACCATAATCCCTATAAAATAATGAAATAAAATGTAACATTAAATATAATTAAACTAATTATATTCATGATATGAAATTATAAATGGGTGGTTTATACACCCTATAAAATAATTTAGGTGAATAATATCAACCTCTGTCCATAAGAAATATAATTTGAGAAGAATAGTATATACAAAGATCATAACATTGAATGGAAAATTTATAAATAGAGAGATTCTATGTAAATAAATTAATTCCATACCAAAAAAAATTAAATACATAAAAAACAATTTATAGATATATTTACTGATAATAATTTCATTAGGCATTCAACAAAAGTGTGTCATAACCCAACAAAAGGAAATTGAGGTAAGAAACTCTTTACAACTTGTTAGCTTTAAATTGAAATCCCTTTGAATTGAATAATTAAATTTGAAACATAAAATACCATAATGTATAAAGGATTCATGATATTATATTTTAAATTGGTATTATGTACACCATATTAAATAAATTTGGTTCATAACATTAAAGTATGCCTCAACGAAGGAAAATTGAGGAGAAGTCCCTTATAGTGTTGGTAATCTCTATATCAAAACCCCATCAAATAGAGAAACTGGTATATATTTATAAATCCTAATTATTTTAAAGAAAATAATTATAGATAAAATTAATGTGAAATATACACACAGCACAAAAAAAATAAGTGGTGAATATGGACTATGTATCAATTAAATAAATGTGAGTTGAGAAAACCCTTACCTCAAGTCCAAAATTTTTTTGTATATACTCTAACTACTATATAATATGCTTAAATTAATTGTTTGATTTATTAATTAATTTACATGTTTAATACCTTATAAATAAAACATCTATTTTATTTCTTTTTAAAGACATATTCAAATATTTAATCAGGTTAGTCCAAATCATGTGTTTCCAGGAAGTTTGGTTTATTATTTAAAAATGGATTGAGTGTGTTGATCAAGGTCTAAGAGGATAGAATTTAAAAATAACTAAGATAAAAATCATTAAATATTTATCACATTTTTACATAAATTATACTTATAAAACAAATAATTAAATATTATTACGAAAAATGAACAATGTTATAGTCATGGAGAAGGTATGTCATATGTACCCATGAGTAACTCGTACATTTTTCAATGATCATTTTGGAAAGAAGGTAAGTAATATTTTATCTTTAAATAATGATCTTCAAATCGTAATTAAATTATTATTTCATTAAATATAATTATATATATCAAATAAGTGTTTTGTGACTAAAAAATCATCACATCGCTTCATGGAGGTGGTGGTCCCTAAGTACGCATGAATGACATTATCATTTTTCAGTGGGTAGAAAGGTAAGGAAGAAAATTATATATTATCTTTTAAGAATGATAAATATTTTATTAATATAGTAAATATTTCATTAATATCACATAACCTCATTAAAATTATATTTATTTCCTTCTATGTAAACTGTTAGTGAAAAACAATTCACATTGCTTCGAGAGGCGGTAGTCTGCAATGCACACGAGCGACATTATCATATCCCTAACAAAATGAAAAGCAAAAAATTTGTATGTCCCATAAAATATCCAGAAGTATAAATGTGTTAAAAATATAACATATATATATATATAATTAATCTATCATTATATCAATTTGTGAGAGTCATTGATGGAAAATGAATGACATCAATTCATGATGCGGTAATCCACCATACACCCAAATGATGATTTCATATATCATTTGATGGAAGTGCATATATATTTAGGTTATGAAATTAAAATAATAATATATAACTATATTTTTTTATACTAATTTTATTATATAATCATAATTAAATAATATTTTATGTAGGTTGATGGAGAAATAAAATTTAGATTCTCTGTTAAGCACAATGCATCTTCTTCAGAAAACATTCTTAAGTAAGAATTAAAACGCTTATTAGGATGGATTTGTTATCAAAACAAGGTATATAGGATATTTTTAGGTAATAAATGAATAAATATGGGTATTTATTGCCAGATAAATGGATTTTATGTTGTGAATAAGATGGGATAGGGGTGGCCTTTTTTAAGTGAGGTGAATGGCACACTCGTAACTTTGGAAAAGAAAAAGGTGCACCCACATTTTTGACATTCCATAAGGATCTAAAATAGACCATTAACAAAAATTAAAAATTATAAGGTCTAAATATAGACATAAAATAGATTTTTAAAAAATTTATGTACATTTTTACTCTTCTCTTATTAGTTTAATCACCAGTAAAACCATTTCCACCTTAAATAGGGTAATTAATTTTAACTGTTTCCACAATTACTTATAGTAAATAATTATGTTAAAATTATTGTATAATAAAAGTTATTATGATTACAAAACAAGTAATATAGTTTATAAAAATTAATTTCATTGAAGTGAAATTTTTAATTTAAAATAAAACTAACATATGTGATGAAAAAGTGTGTTTTCATGAAGTGAATTTTTTAATATAAAGATTAGTCTACATAAAATATGTTGATAATACTATTAATTATGTAAATATAAATTAATATTTACTGGTATTTAATCTATATAATTTATTTAAATCAATCCTAATTAGGTTTTTTAAATAATAAAAAACAATAAACATTATGCACATTAAAAGAGTTTTCAGAAAATTTATTTTTTAAACAAAATAATAAACTTATCATAAAATTAAAATATAAATATGATTCAAATAAAATTAAGTGGGTATAATATAAATATAAAAAAAATTATTTTAATTTAATTAATATTCACAACATAATGGTACTTTTAAATTAATGAATTTTATAAAAATATATAACAGTTTTAATGGAAATGGTATTTTTAACTATTCACTAAAAAATAAATATTTACCGAAAAATTTAAAAAGTATAACCTAATGTATATTTTTATATGATTATTTAAAAAATTATGTTCAATTTATCAAATAAATTTTCAAAAAGTTAGAAATATTAATTATAATATTTTTTCATTAAATACATTAAAAATCATTTTTGATGAAAACATATTTTTAAATAATTAAATTACTTTACTAAAAGTTTATTTATTATATTATAGTAAGTTATAAATAATTTATATTATGTATAAGATTTAAATATATATATATATGTCATAAATTATATAATATTATTCATACCCATTAATTTAATGGCTATGTTATAATGGTTATATGTTTTGTGGGTCATTTAAGATTGGTGTTGCATGTCAAATACACTGAAGAACATAGTTTTCTTTTCTAAAATATCCAGGTGTTATATTTTAGATATTGAAAAATGAATCAATTTCTCTCTGAATATTTTGAATATAGATAATTTTTACATTTTTCATGATCATTATTGTAAATTAAGATTATCAACATCATGTTCATGTTCAATATTGTGAACATAGTTAAACCACATTGTTTTCACAATAAATTTCTTGAATGTAGCTACTTTATATCATGTTCATGATCAATATTGTGAACATGGATAATTTCATAGTATTCATGCTCAATCATTTGAACATAAAAAATCCACACTATGATCACACCCAATCTTTTGAAAATAGCTAATCTGTATCATGTTTACACTCAACATAATTATATCAGGAAATATAAAACATTAACTAATTAATTGGTGTGATTTAATGGATTCTACCCATATTATGGATTTTCAAACCCAACTTGTCTTATAATGAAAACCATACATAATTCCAATATAAAATCATAACACATTTACCATTTCATCATAGTTTAATTAACCTATAGGAAGGAAATGGATTTTTTTGAAGCTTTCTCAAAACATCATAATCATTATCTATCGAGAGAATTATGGTAAATATTATAATAAGATAATCTCCCAATTGTGGCATAAGTAACCTCAAATTATGTTTATGAATATAAAAAACACATTTTTATTATAATTAGATAAATTATTTATGGATAATTATACCTTTTGAAATGCTGGAAAAATAATTAGAATGTTTTCTTTTAAATGAAATAGTTTGAGATTAATAAAACATTTTACAAAATTATACTTCAAAAATGATTATTAGTGAATAAAATATAAGTTAAAATTGATTTAAAAATCCTTCATTTGTGAATTATAAAATTTATTTTTTATTCACTCATAGAAACAGAAGCCTTTAAAAATCCATTTTAAAATCATGAATTATTATTTAAAATCAAAATTTTTCTTTTGATAAATAAAACAATATTTATTTTTGTTTTCATAATAATTAATAATTAAAATAAATTATAAAAACATTTTAAAATATTTTATGGAGGCTTCGAAAAGAATATTTCTCATGATAGTTAAATAAATCTTAAAAGTGTTTTTAAAAAAAATTACCATAATTGTAAAATATGAAGTGACGTGTCGCATTCAAAACTAATTTTCAAAAAAGATAAATGATAAATTTTAAAAAATATTGTAAAATAAATATATAATAATTTAACATTAAAATGACATAATGGTTTTATTTTAAAGTAAATCTAGTATAGAACATAAAAATTTTAATTGGGAAAGGGGATCCCATATAAAAAATAAATATAAATTTATTGAAACCTACAGAATAATGAGAGTGAAAAAAATTTCATTTAAAAATAGATAAATTGGTATTTTAATATCAATAAACATATATTTATGTCAACTAAAATGATGGATAACATTGGTGGGAAAAGAGACCGTGGATATAAAGGATAAGATCCCATTTCAAGGGAATGTGTATTATTCTTCACATTTTCAAATTTTAAGAAGAAAAAACCCATCAATGTAATTCCCCAAAAATAAGAATTAAAATAATTATAACTTCATCATAGAATAGAAGATAACTATATTGTAAAACCATATTCAAAATGTACATAATTATGACTCTAGAAAACAAGTTGAGTCAAGAAACCCCCTTATGTCTTAGGAAACATTTTATTAAAAGATCCTTGAAGTTGGAGATTGAAATTAAAATTAAAATACCATGAATAAAATACAATTCATGATTTTATATATCTAATAGGAAGTATACACTCCATTTAAATGAAATTAAGTTTATAAAAAATGTATCATATAATAGAAATTTATAAGGGACACCATTAAGAACATTAAAATCATTGAAGTAATAATCCATTAGAAAAGGGTTCATGAGAAAAAATAATAATTACAAAAAAAAATTCTAATTAAAATTTTACTCCATAATTGGATAAAATAATACAAATTATAATAGTGGGGTTTAATAATAATCATTATAATAGAAATAAAGTAAATTTTGTTCTAAGAAACCCTTACCATAACTCTTAACTTTCATGATAGCACGTTAACCACCTATACAAAAAATAAAAATCTTAAAAACCTATTTAAAAAATTAATTCATAGTTATACAATTTTATATAATTCATTTATAATCATTCATTATAAAAAATTTATATAATTATATTTTATATTCATTATGGGATGTTATGCGTTTTGATTACCTGTATAGTACTAGTTTCTTAATGGTGGCATTGAATCTTATTTATAGATTAAAATTTCATCAATACAGGATCATTATAGATACATTAAACAAATTTTTTAAAATGGTTCATGATGTTCAATTTTTATTTCATAATGGTTTTAATTATGATTCATGATGATGAAGTCAGTGAGAAAGATTGTTTCTGTAATTTTTAATGAACAAAAGGGTGGTAAATTAATATTAATGTAACCCTTAAATATCCATAAACCAAACATTATTTTCCCATTAATGTCTCATAAAATGAGTATTTAATTATTTTTATTCATTTTGGATAGATATTTATAGAATTATTCTTATAGGTGGTATAACAGACCCTGACAAGAACATATAATAATCTATGGGTGAGTATGATAGAATAAGTGATTATTTTGAAAAAAATATGATTATTACATATGAATAATGATAAAATTTATTATTTTAAGGTGGTGAACGATATTTTAATATATTTTATCAGAAAAAAATACTATATAAAAACAATATAAGACACTTTAGTAGAGAAAGGTAGTTGGTCATATGGAAAGGAGATGTGTTTGTTTCCATGCAAGGGGGTAAGATAGGGAATGGATTATAATTTCATAATCTTATTATTATAATAAATATTGTTTTCATTAATTAAATACCCCCTTTGAACTATCCAGGTATAGATGTTATAAAAAATGGATTATGTCTTCTATAGAGGTGGTAGTCCTCACATAACAAAAGCGATGGTTTCATTCATTAAATGTTTTAGAGGAAGTTAGAAAACTACTATCCCATAAACATAGAATTTTTTTTAAAACATATGATACTAATATATTGATTTTCATATGGATATATTAGATTCAGAATAGGTGTAAGAATAATGAAAGGAAACCAAATGAAGGGGTAATTCATAATTTTATCTTAATCTTTGGAAGAGGTTCATTGTAAATTGAATTAACTCTATGAGAGTTTGTATTAAGAGAATAAAATAACCTCTCATATTTTTATAGGAGTTTTTCGGAGTTATTTTGGATGATTGTTTTTGAATCTGAGATGATGGGGGTGTGATGAGAAATGGGGTGGTGAAGGTTCTTTTGTATGTGTGGGGAGGGGAATTTTTATATTAATATAAAAGGACATGTCACTATTCAAAGTTCAAGTGGATTTAATAATGGAAAATAATTGATATGGGATGTGGTAAGGTTGAAAAATCATAAACCTTAAATTTTCACACATGTTTTAAAAAAGTTTTTTATTCTCTTTTAATCTTAGATTTTGTAATTTTAACATTTTTATGTTTTTACTGTGGTAACTATCTATTACCTAATTAATTTAATTTTAATTCCTAAAAATTAAATGATACTTATTAAAAAAAATTTACATAATCATTCCAAATAATAAATCAATTTTATCAATTAAAATTTTAAAAAATAATAAATTTAATTTTTTATATTAACACACATATTAGGTAAAAGAAAATCTAAAAAGTGTATTTTTATGCTTAAAATTATGATTAAAAATAAATTTTTAGTGTTGTAAATTTATATAACATTAATTGGTTTATTATAATCCAAATAAGTGTTATGTTTCATTAAAAGTAATCCAAATATGAATTCCACCTTGTGGATATTTAATTAATAGGAACAAACTAAAAATATTTTTTATTGAAGTAAATATCACACAAATTTAAAAATGAAAAACATGGGTTTTCTAAATTAAATATAGTTTTTAAATCGAATAATTTTTTCCCTTGAAGAAATTATTTTTCAGTAAAAAAAATTTTCAATGTTTTATGAAATGTCTATATCATTATAACTTCTAAAATTATATGGTATTAATAAAAATTAATTATTCATTATTCACCTAAAAAAATCTTTTCTTATAAAATAAAATAAAATAATCCAATGATAATTTTGACATTATAAACATGAAAGTAAAGTTTATTTTATAAAATTAAAACAAAAAAATTATAAATTCTATTTTTAAATGAAAATAAAAAATATAAAAAAAATTGACAAAAGATTCGTCAAAGTGTTCTTAGTAGTATGTAATATTAATATATAAGTAATTAATTAAAATATATAAGCTCATATTTAATAATATATTAAATGTGTTAAAATTAATTTATTAATATAAAATATATAACACTTTTAAAAGCCAATTTGTTTTGAAAGAACAAAACTTTTTAGTATTAAATAATATTAATTATTTATCCTCTAAATATGTGAAATTTAATTTGAGTTACATATTACAGAATATTTATTATTCTAAGAGTTTTCTTAATCAAATTAATTTAATATGACACAACATGCTTGAGCTTGGTGTTTTGTGTGAAACAGTATATTAGAACACTGGATTTTTTTAAAGAAAATATATATATTAAATTATTTGGGTGTTACATTCCTAAAGTTATGAATCACACAATTGACTCCAAATTGGAAAAGTAAACCTAAAGTAGATATTTTCTCATAAAAATATCATACAAAAATAGGATTTTTAAAATTTGACAAATTAAAATTGTTTACCTTCTTGTTAAAGAGAAGACTTCTCATATTCCCTTTTATGTATCAAAAAATAATATTCATATCCATAAGATATGAATCCTTTCGGTCACTTTGATATCTTGAATAATGACTCCCAACATATGAAATATCAAGTCTAGAAGTTGTCAGATATAGTAGACTACTAATCAGACTTCTGAATTCAGTTTGGTTTAAAATCCCTCTTTAATCGTATTTAGATAATTTATGTTTTACTTGAATGGGTGTAAACACGGGCACTAACTCCCTTATCTTTAACTTCTTTAATAATTATCAAGAATATTATTTTTTGGGATATGAAAATAATGTTTTCTCATTTAATGACTTGTATCCCCAAAAAGTGTTGTAGCTCCATCAGGATGCCTATCTCAATTTTTCCATAATTTTATTTAAAAAATATTGAAAAAAAATATCATGATTGCCTGAAAAAAAAAATCATCAATGTATACAATTATAAAAAGTAAAAAATATTCATTTATTAGATGTAATGGTTATTATACACCAACCACTGATGAATTATAACTCTTTCAAGCATCAATTTATCCTTGAATATCATAGCATTAGGGACCATTTCAATCTATAAAGATACTTATTTTATTTTCATACTCTTATATCATCATTATCAAGAATAAAACATTATTGTTTCTCAATATATACCTCCTATTCATTATATCCTTTTAAAAAGGCAGATTTGATATCTATTTAATAAATTTTATACTTCTTTTAAACTTTCACACTAAGAAAATTCAAGATAGATTCAAATATTTCAACATGTGAAAAGGTGTATTAAAATTCAAATACCTTAAATTGAGAATAAACCTTGAAATCAAGTATGTTCTTATTCCTTCTCACTTGTAATTTGGAAATTAATTTATTTCTAAGTAAACAATTGGTTCTAAAAAATATTTTTCAAAAATACATAGAACAACATCCCAAAAATAATTTCTCTCAAAATGAATCCTCCACACATTCATAGCCACAGTATACTCCTCATATTTAAATTATTATATCATTTTTTTAGGTTATAATTTGGATATTAGGGATGTTTTATTTTTAAACATAAAACTTCTTCGATTTGGTTTTGTTATGTGTTCACCATATATTAGGAATATATTTAGCTATATAGGTTTAGACTACACACCAATTATATTCTCTATCCTCACATATTTAAATAACCATTTTTACTTATGATTTTTCATGATTAGTAGCCTCCTCCTCAACACTACTCTGATCTAACTTAACTTCAAGTATTTCTTCCGCAGATTCTGCATAAACAACACCTTCTTCTTTATAATTGATGTTATCCTTTTATCTTCTAAATCAAAATAACAATCATATAGAAAATTTATTATAGTACTATTTTCAATAATTTCACACCACAAAATTCAGAGGCTTGTTTAAACACGTTTTTCTATCATATATATCCTTCTTTATTAGATTTATATACAAAAAAGATACCCTATTCTACCATATTATCAAATTTACCAAGTTTTAAATTTTTAATTTTCATAAAACATAGACTTTGAAACACACTGAATCAATCAACATGGGAGTTTCTCTTTTACCAAATTTCAAAGGAATATATATTATATTATTTTCATACCAAACATCTATTCTAAATATGGAGATTTATCAATACATCATCCTACAAATTAAATTTAGAAAGACCATATTCTACTAAAATAATTCTTCCCATCTCAACAAAACTCATATTATTTATCTTAGAAACTCTATTTTTTGGGGTGTATATTTAGTTTTATACTAGTTATTTATACCATTTTTTAATTATATGACTTAATTTATATGATTTTATATTATTTCCCATTCTCATATTTGATTTTCTTAATGCTCACTCCCAATACTTTCTCAACAATAATAATGAAGGTTTTATGCTTGTCCACTACCTTAGACTTGTGTTTTAAAAACATTATATTTGGAGTACATATGTAATTGGAATTAAATTTAATGAAATAGAGAACTCATTTGAGAATAATTATTTCTTATTGGTCCATAAAAATCTAGATTTATAAACTCAAGATGTTTGGTGTTCTCAATCCCAACACATTTGTGCCTCACTTGATTGATTTCCCCATTCTGACATGCCTCAAAAACTACTTCCCTTCCTATTTTGAAGTGATAGAAATCACACACAACCTGATTGATGGAAATACAGAAAAATTTTATTTTAAAATTGTGACACAACCTTATATTCCATTAATTCATTTAATATTTTATACTAATGTTCAAAAACTCTTTTTAGTCTCCAATTTGAAAAATATTTTCATGAGCACTCTCACCAGCATTTATAACCTTCCCATATTTTATTATCCCGATGAGATAAATATTTTTTCTAAAAATTAAATCATTCCCATAAACATATGATTGACTAACACTAAATAGATTATGTTTGAGTCAACTAAAAATTAAGAAATCCTTTGATTTCAGATTGTGCTCTTTAATTTTAATTTTTTTTATTACTTTGAAAATTAAAAAGATTTCATTACCAAAATTTACTACATTGCCTTATTGTTTTTCATTTTTAATGATGATTTTATCTATATTTATGTTTGATTATTATACATATCAAATATCCATAGATTTATCTAATTACTACATTTGATATCCCCTTCGACAATGAGTGAACACTCATCTATGATTTCATATTTCTTCATCCACTCCTTAGTTATCTATTGTTTTAGAATGAGAATCATAGTCAATATTTCCTTGACATATGGACCATTATAGTCACATATTCCAATAATATAAACATGAAAATAAAACCTAGTTTTTATAGACATCACATATGAAACATCATTTACAGTTTGTTTTCTCGCAGATTAGTCACTATTTTTAGTAGCTCCCACTAAATTCTTACATTCTCTAATTCCAAGGGAGACAATAAATCGATAAAAAATTTGAGTTTCTAACTATATAAACTAAAATACCTGTATTATCCCATAAACCATTTTTACCTTGAAATTTTATGAGTTTTTCTGGAAACATATGCTCACTATCATGGTGAAATATTAGTATAAATTAATATATATTTTGAGGAATTTTGTTCTCATAAGTGGTATCTAATTTTTTAGTTCTATTAGACTTTATATAAAGGGTAAAATTTTCATTGGTTTGTTCATATTTATTTTTATAACCTACAATAATAGTTAAAACATGTTTACTAATTTGAGAAATTGAAAGCAAAGACTTTACCTAAGCTGGTGCATAAGAGTTCATGATAGGATGAGAGGATATAGAATTCACATCAATTGCATTTTTAAAATATCTATTCAGTATTTTTGTAGTCTTTTCATCTTTAAGTTACCATGATGTAATTTTATTGAGATCTTCTTCTTGATCACTTTCCTTTTTATCAAGATTATTTTTTATTATCCCATTATCATCCACT
Organism: Viscum album; assembly: GCA_963277665.1. Taxonomy (NCBI): domain Eukaryota; kingdom Viridiplantae; phylum Streptophyta; class Magnoliopsida; order Santalales; family Viscaceae; genus Viscum; species Viscum album. Next base: position 1,324,915,779 of record OY728127.1, on the reverse strand, counting down.
TTCATATTGAGAAGTTTGTTCTCATCAATGTAATCATTTTATTAAATTCAAATCTTATCTTTATATTTATTCATATTACATGTGCCCTTAATTAGATAATTAAATTCCCAATTTGTTTTAGTATTTATATCAAGAAATACTTTAATCTCATATTCAATTTTTTGATCCATGTAATTAATATCTCCCTTTTCTTTTTCTCCACTACTATAGTTTTATTCCTTTTTCTCAATACATTCCCTAAAGATGGAATATCTTCTTTCAAACTCATTTTTAACCAAACTAATTATGGAAAAGTATCCATATTTCTTCTTACATAGTATAATCATTTTTTCCACTCTATATAATCATTCTACCATTATTTTACTTCTTCTTGTCCTTAAAAATATACTTTTTAAATTTATTTGAGGTTATTCTTCATTATCTTCCTCATAAAACACCATTTTTTAAGGAAAATATAAAGAACCATTTCTTATGAAAATACACTAAAATAATGTACTGGGAGTTTTCCTTTACGGTTAACTTTTCCTATTTTTCAATTCTTTGATATAAATTTTATAACTTTATTTTTGATTTCATCCAATTCTTCGTTATTTAATGAGTCACTATAAGACCCAACTTATTTTTATTAAAATTTAATAATATTCATGGATTTTACATCCATCTCCACTTCATCAATATTCTTAAAGAGAGATTATTTTAACATTTTAGGATTTAAAATATCATTGTCCAACTCATTAAGGGATATATATTAAACATATTCAATGGATGAAATATTTGGGGGAAATATGTCTAGAAAATTACTCAGTAAATTTTTATTCATTGTATAATCTTATGTCATGTTTCAAAATCCTCTGATATAATTAAAATTTTCATTTACCCTTATGTATTATTCATCAGTATTTTCCCCCCTCATTCATTCTGACACATTAGATTCTAGCCCACCAAATATGAAATTTGGGTTCATTGATCTTGATTTTCCCTCCATACATATTCTAATGTTTGTCCCACATTTTTTATCTATCTTCAATCCTAACACTTTTGGGTAATATTTTCATGAAAAGGATTGTGATATATAATTCATTGCCTTTAAATAAATATCAAGCTTCTTCTTGTTAGTAAATTTCATAGCATTATCTTCAATAAATGGTGGAATACCCACAATAACATCATCCCTGAATTCCAAACCTTGAAAAAGAATATAAGGTATCAATTTATTCATCCAACCTTAATATACATAACCATAAAAAAGTGTATAGAAATATTATTTCTATAACTTGACTTACTATAACTGATTTTAGGAAGGCTATGATCTCAATGGTGGGGATGTATCTCTGATACATTTTTAGTGCTATGTTCTATTAGTACTCCACTAGGAGGGGATTGAATTATTGGTTCTTGTATTTATAAGTTATTTTAATTTCTAAAAAAACTCAAGTGACCAGTAAGAGTAATCACCCACCCTCAGTTGATCTTTCCCACCTTTAAGAAAAAAATAATATGAATCAAGATGGATGTGTGAATTTTTATAAGGTTCTTAATAAATTTGAGAGATCAATCATTGTCATGTTCTATTTGAGTTTGAATTATAGTGTTATCACCAATATAATAGTGTTAAAAGGGAGGGAAAATTTACATATTGTACTATTTAAAATATATTCAATAGGTCATGCAAATTAAGGGATGATGAGATCCATAAACTTGAACTAAAACAGTAAATGAAATGGTTTGTTTATAATGTTACCTCTAGAATATAGATATTTACTCCTTTATCTTGGATGAATTAAGACTTTAAAATATTTCATGATTTGTCTGTATCAAATATAATATCTTCTTCTATAAGGTCCTCGATTTCCAAAACAAATGGGGTGAAGTAGTAGTAGATCAACCTTTCTCTAACAATTTCATAATGAAAAAATCGTTCATGAAAACACGAATTCACTAATTTTTGTTATTCCTTATTAATAGAACAAGTATATATCAATGGTAGTAGTATCATATTTCATAGATCTCTTTAGAATGAAAATAATATAGAATTGGTTGATGTCCCTCAAATTATCTCTCTTCAATACATTAGGATATCAATCATTCTCATATTTTTTTGAACAAATTTGTATTATTAATTTCCCTATTTTATATATGAGTTTATTCATTAATAATATTTAAATATTGATTTAAGGAAACTCCCATGATTCTCATATTCATGAAAAGTACCTAATTATTAACAGTATTAACCTTGATAGATAATTTCAAATGTTAAATTTGAAATCCCAAAGAAATCGCCCACAATCCTCCACTTTTAATCTCATTTAAACACCCATAACTCTTAAATTAAATCATATATTTCTATAATCAACACTGATATTTTTGAATATAATAATGGTGAAGAAAAATCTACATTTATACCCATTTTCATTGAAGATCAAAATTCAAGAAACACATCATTTCTCAATTAATCAAATTGTTTTGATCATTGAAGTTATATTCAATGCCTATGAGGGAATTTGATTCATATAACATAATAAATAATATTATTTTATCATGATAACTAACAAAATTTGAAGAAATTTGTATAAGGACCTAGCCTTAAACATTATGTAATATTGAATTAAGTTAACAATTCACATTGAGGATCATTTCAGGTTTAGAGATTTATAGAATTAGGTCATAATATATACATAACAATTTGAAATATTACATGTAGACACTTCTACTAAGTATCCTTTTTTTCATAAAATAAAAAATCTTGAAAAAAATATCATGTATAATTCCTTATTTTATACATCATGACTTTTCATTGATCCCATCCTTGAACCTATTCATCTTTATGTCGTTTTAAAAAAATTTAAAAAACATGGGATGAGAATAAAAAGCTCAGTAATGGATACAAAAAGTAGGAAAACTATTAGTTTTTCAAAACTATAAGTAAACCATGAATACTTCATCATAAGTAGTATTTTTAACCATTATGAAATAGTAATTACTCTTCATTAAATAAAATCCCATTAAGTTCCCTTTTGTAACCAAAATATTACCATAAAACCCATAGAAAAAACAGATAACAAATAAGGGTAACTTGGTACATAAACATACTTAAATGGAACAACCATACGGTCGACTTCCACACATATCACTAAATAGAATAGCCATATGACAGAAATACATACCCAATGTATTGGAGCTTATAAAATAACCATATTTACTAGTTTATCATGTCACCACCAGTCATTTAGTTTATCATGTAACCACCCATAGAAATTCAAAGTAACATTATAAAATCATAACACATAAAATATTGCATTTCACTAATAACATTTCATTGGAAATCACAAGAAATCACTTCAAGATATTGAAAAATCAATATATTTCAAAACACTATTTTCAATTCCAAAACACCAAAAATGGGAATACAGAATTTTGTTTCCCTTTAAAACATTAAGGCTAATAAAGGAACCCATATAATGATTACAAAAGCATAGAGGTCATCGTCACCAGAAACATTAACAACATTCCATTTTTCATTTAGTAAAACATTTCGTTGAAAAAATATTCCCTTTGAATGAAATTAAAAGTCAAGGGGTTTTTTATATACCATATAAAATAAGTAGTTGTATATTATCAAAACATGCCTCAATGATAGGATATTTAGATGAATTCCCTTACCTCGTGTCCGACTTGACCCATTCATTCTCTAATTTCCTTTAAATCGGGCAACTCCCTTTGCTTTGAACCAAAGGCTTTATTGAACTTCCTTCTATAATACCCTGACCCCAGTTACCTATATTCAGTTCATTATTTTAATACATTTTCATGATTAAAAGGAATCATGTCCTGAAGTATCGATCAGTTTAGCAGTATTGGAAAATAGATTACATAAATGAATGTTAAATTACATTATATCATGAAAAAACAACAACAGCATTGTATCAATTGACCAAATTAATATCCCTTCAACTATCCCTTTATGTAGGTCATAATATTCTGCTTCGTATCTTGGAAAAAATAAAACATAGAAAGGGGTGAGCTCAGATGCTCATAAAGGATAACAATATAGCATAAACATTCAATAATAATCATAAACACATAAGGCAATGTTTAAAAATAAAACAAAAGCCTTTTAAACATAAACTTAAGCAAAATTTGGAAAATATAAATCAAATAATGTCATTTACTTATTCACATGGATATTATACTTGTCTAATAATCACATGTAATATCAATAACTAATTTCATAATGATAGAATGCATAATGCCAGATAGCATAACCACATAGTCAAGGCCTCATGCCAAGACTACAAATAATATTTTGTCAAGGCATTGTGCTAAGACCCTAGTTTGCCTCATGAGAACTACCAATGCATCGAGGAGCTATAGCGGGCTACACCCATCACTCATTAAGTCAAATGCATTCCTCATATGAAAATGTTTAAACATAACATAAAAATTTGTATTAAAATCAGCATATCAAATTTCATTACATTAACCATAAATCATGAATTGTATAAAAATTTCACATTCAAAATCAATCATATCATAACTCATTCAATACAAAATTGAAGATTGTATTTATAATAAATCAGCCTGAATCAACACTATTATCCAGTAGGATGATGACATAGTTGAAAATGATCAGTAAAACTCTTTGAGATAAATATCCCTTTTTCATGAAAACATATAAAATCGCACAATTTATAAAGGAAGACATTTAAAAGCCATTTCTGAATCAAAGATCACCATACGACTTTGAACCTTTTGAAATAATTAACATTTTAAAACATTAATGTCCATATTAATAAATCCATTAAAAACTATTTTGAAAACATGGACATTAATTAGAATGATTTAGAAGAATAAATATTTAAACTGTTAAAATGATATTTTATTTGAAGATTCAGTTAAAAAATCATTTTGAAAACTCCTTTATCTAAGATGGACATGGATAATAAATATGTCCAAGTAAATACTTACACATAAACAATCTCGAATATTAATGATATTGAGGAATTAACCCTTACCTTGTAATTTTCATTAGTCGAGGGTACGTTAACCTCCAGTATATAAGATAAATCATTGTTATTAAATTATAAATGAACTGAATATATAAATATGATCTTATATATGATCTTCTAATATTTCTTTGTTAATAATATTTTAGTAGTATATTGTTTCGTGTGTTAACTGATTCGTTTTCCTTTATATGTTTTGTTATGTAAGTCATGTTTGTTATGGATAGGATGTATTTGATTCATATTAAGAATGATATAATGTTCTTAAATATTATTTTTATTAATCAAATGAAAATTATTCTTGTATGGCTACGATGGGTATTGAATCTCATCGCGTTCATGGAGATGATAATATGTACGTACAAAAGAATGATACTTCCATTTCATTTTTTTTATTTTAAAAGGAAATAAGACCAAATGATACAATTTATATTATTATTTCAGTATAATATATTATTTTATATTCATTACATAATTTCATTAACACCATCATTTATACGTTCCAAGTATGGTATGAATGAGTCATATCACTTTGAGGGGGGCGGTAGTTCACACTTCCTCAAATGAAATTATCTTAAATGTACAATATGAAAAGAATTAAGGTATGATATAAAAGAAAATTACAGAAGGTTTTAGATAAAATAAATACCATAAATATCATATATAATTACAGTGTTTTCTTAATGGCCACCATAAGAGGTGGTAGTAGAAGATAGAACAATCATCGTTTCATGAGGTTGTAGTTCGTCGTCCATAGAAACATTATGTTCTATACCCATTAGATGAAGGTGTGTGTAAGTGTAGTTATAATAAATCTCATACAAACAACCTATTATATTTATTATACTGGTTTTGTTATAAAATAATGAAATAAAGAGAGTTTAGGGGGCTGGATAAGTAAAATAAAATAAAAGAACTTAAGAATAGATGTCATCTTTAAATTGGGTAACTCCCTTTAGTTTGCACCAAATGGCTTCCTTGAAGTGCCTTATGCCTAAGGTAAGTCTTCTAAGAGGAAGATAGGTATGTAGGGAGATTAATTGGGTAGAGTTTGGATGAGCCAATGGGCTTCAAAGGTGTGAGAAATGGGTTAGAGGTGAGGGATTTTTATAAAGGGGAGGAGGGGCTCTTTAGGAATGTTTGAAAATATATTTTTATTATATAATGATTTTAGGTTTCTAAAGGTCCAAAACTCATTATTATAAGAGATAAGATGACTCATGTTCAAAATAAAATCATCCAATAATAATTTTATAGGTTTTGGATATATTTTTAATTTTTATAATCTCATTTATTTAAATCATTCTTTAATGAGGTAAACATAGAATCATTATAGTGTCTTAAATAATTTGTTTTATTTGATGTCTAAAATTTATAAAAAAAACTACCATGATGTATGAAATTTTTTTAGATTTGAAATTAATATTTATAGTTTAAAAGATAACTTATATAACCCCTTGTAAAAATTATTTTACTAAAATATATATGTTTGTGTCATTTTTGTCTTTATATTAAATTAATAAATATAAAGTGTCATTATCACTCTCATGTGGCTCCATGGGGTCCCAAAATCGACCCAAGGATTACCATGGTCATAAATGTATCAACCAATAGTAATAGGACACATATTAGGTTAATTTATTATTATTATAATAATATTTGTTTACCTTTATTTACAATACTTACCCTTTAACTGTGGAAAATAAAATATTTACTAAAGTAAATATTCATAATGTCTAAAAATAAAATTTACCTATTAACACAATTTAGACCTCCTAATTCCAAATATGGAATCCATTTCTCCAAATTCAAAACACATATGTGGCAGAAATTAATTTGAAATTAATTCCCATTGTCAAAACAAAAAGCGTGTTCTTAAGAAATAATAATTATCAAAAGATTGACACTTTTTTATGTTCAGTTTAAATGTGAAATCAAATCCAATCATCTAAATTGTATTAAATGATACAAATATAATGTAATTATACTTTAAAACCACTAAAATTTATAATTAAACTCTATAAATTATTTCGATTAAAAAAGTTGTTTTTAATTAAAATTTAGTATTTTCACTATTCATCAAAATATGAAAGTTATCAAAAAAGTACAAAAAATATTCCAAACTAAATTTTTATGTCCTGATTCCAAATAATAATTTGATTTCATTAAATTTAATATATAAAGGTTTTAAATACTGGTTTTAAAAAGGTTATCCATTAAAAGGTGGTAAAATTGAATTTTTTGAAAAATACATCTTTTATAGGAAAAAAATAAATTTGTTCTTATATTATGTCTAATAAACACATAATATGGATTCTAAAATTATATGGAGTATATAAAATTCAAAATTCAGTTATTATTATTCATAACCTCTTTTTTAATGGCTAATTTGGTAAGTCATGGTGCGCTCGAACTCGATGTTGCATGTAACGTGAGTTATTGAATTTCTATGAAGAGATAACATACAATGAAATATTGGGTTGTTACATTATACTCTCCTTTAATAAATTGCTTCCCCAAAATTTAAAATTTTTCATTGAAAATAAAAAGTTAAAAATAGAAAAATACCTTTGTGGAAAACCCACATTGGAAATTGGGTTAATGTAATTTAGTCTTAATAAGAGGTAAAGAGAAATAAAAACATCCCCACCAAATTATGATAATGAATAGGAGAACATTGGTTGAAATTAGAGACACATAATTAGAGGAAAAACATAATTATTTACTGGGAGTGATTGAGGTCATCAATCACAAACAAGTGTATAATTGAGGGCCTCAAAGCTATTAATCTATGATGATTTAAAATATCACTAGTTCAACAAAACATAAGGTATTAGGATAACACATTTTTTGTTTTAAGATCTCTTCCCTAAAGTTTAATAATTAATTTATTCATAGAATAAGAGGAAAAAAATATACTTGATAGGTAGAGTTTCATCCTTCCATTAATTCCTACCACAAACTCATCTTTCACTTCAAAAGATAATAGAATTCAAAAATATTCTATTTATCTTAATCGTATAGGGTTCCAAAAATAATTAATTTTTAATTAATTTTTCATAATATTAAAAAAAACCACATTATAAAAACTAGTAAATCATGTAAGCCAGTGGTAGGTGATTACCCTTGTCACCCTTCGGTTGTGGGTTCAAGTTTCGCGGCCTTGCCGGACGTGATGGGTTTTCGCCCGACCTCCGATTTGTCCTTTTTATGACAATAAAAAAAATCTCAAGAAATTCATTAACCCTAAAAATAGTATACAATATCAAAATTACTCTATTCCAACCTTTATACTTATTCATAAAAATTCTTTCCGAACTCACAGTCCAAAATTAATAAGGAAGGCCACATAATATACATGTGAATACATTCATCATGTATTCTCTTAAAATGTGGTAATAAAATGAATTGCCAGAAAACCATATTTTAATAGGTATGTACTTCCTTATTCTTTCTGTAAATCATAGAATACTGGATATACTCCTTAAATCCAAAAATATTGTAATCATCAACAATGATGGAATTAAAGACCATTAATTAGTTCCATGATAGTCAATAATATCCAATATAATTTATCCAAACCAATCATCTCTTATTCAAAAATCAATACCATAGTATTATGACCATATCAAAGTTTTATCTTTCCTTCAACCATGTATTTTCCAAAAAAAATAACTTCTTATTGGGTCACTTTTCTTGGTATCACACAATCTCAAATCCTTAATGAAATTGTACTCCAGTACAATCCTTATATACTCCATAATTTTTATAACCATTACATAGTTGATACAATACTCAAATGAAATAATTATTTAATATCATGATAAGAAAACTATTCATTACTCTTCATCTATTATAATATCAAAACTTTATTATTATCCAATAAAATCATTTGCGGTATACTCTAATGATCGGGACAATGATTCACGTAGTGTCCCAACTCCTTATAGATAAAGAATTATACATTTGAAACCTTTTTCTTTCCCTTTAAATCACATACTTGGTGTCCTATTTCTCCAAACTTATAATAAACTCTCATTCCATTAAATTATATACCAAGGTGATTCTTTCCACAATTATCACATATGGTAAAATCCTTATTTCTTTTAATCCCTATATCCATATTTCTCTCTACCATTCTTTTCTTCTCTAGATTCCCTTCAAATCCATAAGACTCAATGAATTATTTACTTATCTTATTAACACATGATACTACTTCTTTATATGATGACAATACATGGGATACTATTTCCTTTCTAAATGGTGGCTTAATACCATGAAATATATGATCCTTCTTACTATTGGGATCATGTGTATTTCTAGAGTTCTCATTCCATTTATTGGGTGCCATTTCAAAACAATGTAATACACTAGGTATGTTTTATAAATCACAATTCATAATTCCAATCTTGAAAAATACCTAATGTAAATTGAAAAGATAATGCATATAGTAATTAATCAAAAAAAGTGTTTTCTTTCAGAAATATTTACTCTGAAATCCTTCATAATGTCTAGTAAAGAAAATGTGAATTATTCTAAGCATATCTCCTCTGGAGTGTTGAAACCAAGAATGCATCATGGCCCGTTTTCGTGTACCAGGATACCCCGGGTCAATCCTGAAACTCCTTGTCGGAGTTTTCACTCAAAGGTCCATTTCCACCAAAGTCGCCTCTACCTAGTTGTATCTAGACAGGGATGTATTTCTTAGAAAATCCAAAAAATATCTACATTACCAGAATTCTAGGATATTATTCTATATTAATCCTCAAATTCTATCTCAGAGTAATGTTCTCTAATACGAGTTTTTCTAAATCTAGTTTCCAAGGTTATTTCTAAACATCCTATGATGCCAACTGTAACGCCTCGACCCCAGTTACCTAGAGTCAGTGAATTATTTTAATACATTGGCATGATTACAAGGAATCATGTACCAAAGGACTAATTAGTTTAAGATTCTTGGAAAATAGATTACAAACATGAACGTTACATTACAATATAAAATAAAACAGCAACAACAACATCGTCTCTATTTACCATATTCATATACCTTAGACTATCCCTGCAGGTCAGTCATAATATACTTCTTCTCATTATGGAATAAAAAAACATAGAAAGGGGTTAGCTCAGATGCTCAGTAAGGATAACAATATAGCATAAACTTTCTTAAATAAGCGTAAACACTTAATGAAATTTATAAAACAAAAAAAACCTTTGAAACTTAAACTTCAACATAATATGGAAAAGATAAATCAAATAATTCAATTTACATATTCACATGGATATTCTACTTTTCGAATAATCACATGTAATATCAATAGCTAATTTCATAATGAAGGAATACATAATGCCATACATCATAACCATATATTGAAGGCCTTATGACAAGACTACAAATAAGATTTTTTCAAGTCCTTTTTCCAAGACACTATTTTTTCTCATGAGTACCACCGATGCATCGAGGAGCTATAGCAAGCTCCACCCGTCACATACTAAGTCCAATTCATTCCTCATATGAAAATGTTGAAACATAACATCAATATTAGTATTAAATCTAGAATAAAAAATGTCAATAATTTAACCATAAATCATGAATGGTATAAAAATAGAACATTCATAGTCAATCATATCATAACTCATTCAAAACAATATTGAAGATTGTATTTATAATAAATCAACCTCAATCAAGAGTAATATCCAAAAGGATGTTGACATAGTTGAAAATGATTAGTAAAACTCTTTAACATAAATATCCCTTTTTCTTGAAAACATTTAAAAGTCACACAATTTATAATGGTATACATTTAAAAGTCATTTTTGAATCAGATTTTCCCATACCACTTTGAAACTTTTGAATGAATTAATATTTTAAACATTAATGTTTATATAAATAAATCCTTTAAAACCCATTTTGAAAACATGGAAATTAATTAGAATGATTTATAAGAATAAATAGTTAAACTTTTAAAATGATATTTTAGTAGAATATTCCTTTAAAAATAATCCTTTTGAAATGTCCTTTATCTAACATGTACATGGATAATAAATATGTCCCAGTAAATTCTTACACATAAACAATCTCGAATAATAATGAGATTGGGGAATTAACACTTACCTCATAATTTTCCTTGGTTAAAGGTATGTTAACCTCTTGTATAATAGATAAATAATTGTTATTAAATTATAAAATAATCACATAGATAATTATAATATAATATATGATCTTATAATATTTATTTGTTAATAATATTTTAGTAGTATAATTGTTTCGGGTTTTAACTGATTCATTTTCTTTTATATGTTTTGTTATGTAAGTCATATTTATTATGGATAGGATGTATTTGATTCATATCCAGAATGATATAATGTTCTTAAATATTATTTTTAATAATCAAATGAATGTTATTCTTGAGTGTTTACGATGGGGAGTGAATCGCATCGCATTCGTGGAGACGGTAATCCGTAAGTATGCACGAACGCTACTTCCATTTAATTTTTTTATTTTAAAAGGAAAGGAGACCAAATGATACATAGGTATATTATTATTCCATTATAATATAATATTTTATATATGTTATGTATTTTCACAAACACTATCTTTTCAACATTCCATTTATGGTATAAACGAGTCATATCACTTTGAGGGGGACGGTAGTCCGCACTTCCTCAAATTAAATTATCATATATATACAACATGAAAAGAATAATGGTATGCTATAAAAGATAATTACATAAGATTATAGATAAAATAAATATCATAAATATCATATATAATTATAGTGTCATCATAATGGCCACTATAAGATGTGGTAGTATAAAATTGAACAATCATCGTTTTGTGAGGCAGTAGTTCTTCGTCCATAGAAACAATATGTTCCATACCATTTAGATGGAGGTGTGTGTAAGTGTATTTAAAACCATTCCCATATAAAACTTATTATATTTAAGATACTGGTTTTGTTATAAAATAAAGAAATAAAGAGAATTTAGGTAGTTGGAGAAGTAAAATAAAAGAAAATAACTTAAGAGGAGATGTTGCCATTAAATCGGGTTACTCCCTTTTGTTTGAACCAAATGGATTTCTTGAAGTGCCTTATACCTAAGTTAAGGCTTAAATGAGGAATATAGGTAGGTATGGAGCTTAATCGGGAAGATTTTGGTTAATCCAAGGGGATTGAGAGGTGTGAGAAATGGGTTAGAGGTGATGGCTTTTTATAAGGGGGAGGAGGGGCTCTTTATGAATGTTTGAAAATATTATTTTATTATATAATGATTTTTTGTTTCTAAAGATCCAAAACTCATTAAAGTTGACGATAATATAACTCATGTTATAAATAAAATCTACCAATAAGCATTGTATAGTTATTGGATATTGTTTTAATTATTATAATATCATTTATTTAAATCATTCTTTAATAAGGTAAACATCGTATCATTATTGTGTCATAAATAATTTTACTTTTTTAATGTCTATAAATTATAAAAAAATACCATGATGTAGGAAATTATTTTATCTTTCAAATTAATATTTATAGTCGAAAATATAACTTATATAACCCCTTGTAAAAATTATAATACTAAAAGATATATGTTTAGGTCATTTTTGTCTTCACTTTAAATTAATTAATATAAAGTGTCATTATCACTCTAAAGTGGCTCCATGGGGTACCAAAATCGATCCAATGATGCCCATGTTTGGACATGTATCAACCAATAGGACTAAAACACAATTTAGGGTAATTAAATATTATTATCATAATATTTTTTACCCTTATTTACCATATTTTCTCTTTAACCTTGGTAAATAAAATATTTACTGAAGTAAATATTCCTAATGTATAAAAATAAATGTTACCTATTTACACTATTTGTACCTCATTATTTCAGATATTGAATTCATTTTTCTAAATTCAAAACACAAAATTGGCAAAAAAATAATTTGAAATTATTTCTCGTTGTCAAAAAAAAGCGTGTTTTTAAAAAATAATAACTATCAAAAGATTGACACCTGTTTATGTCCAGTTTAAATTTAAAATTACATCCAATGACCTAAATTATATTAAATTATAAAAATATAATCTAATTATACTTCAAAATCACTCAAATGTATAATTTAAAAATAAAATTTATTTTTATTTAAAAATTTGTTTTTAATTAAAATTTAGTATTTTTTACTATTCATCAAAATATGAAAGTTATCGGAAAAGTAAAAAAAATTATCTGAACTAAATTTTTATGTCATTATTATAAATAATAATTTAAATGAATTAAATTTAATATATAAAAGTTTCAAATATTGGGTTAAAAAAAGGTTCTCCATTAAAATGTGGTAAATTTGTATTTTTTTGAAAAATACTTCTTTTATGAGAAAAAAATGAATTTGTTCTTATATTATGTCTAAGAAACACATAATATGGATTATAAAAATATATATAGTATATATAATTCAAAATTCAGTTAATAATATTCATAACCTTTTTTTGAACAGCTAATTTGGTAAGTTGTGGTGCGCTCGAACTTGGTGTTGTGTGTAACACTAGTTATTGAATTTCTTTGAAGAGATAATGTACTATGAAATCTTGGGGTGTTACACCTTCTAACTAAAGTAAGTCTTCTAGGTGGAATATAGAGATCTTTTGTGCTTATTTGGGTATACTTTGGACAATCCATGGGGCTAGAGACATGTGAGTAATGGGTTAGAGGTGATGGCCTTTTATAAGGGGGAGGAGGGGCTCTTTAGGAATGTTTGAAAATATTATTTTATTATAATCTGATTTTCAGTTTCAAAAGTTCCAAAACATATTTAATTAAAATATAAGGTGCATATAATTCGAAATAAATTCATCCAATAAAAATTGGACAGGTTTTGGATAATTTTTAATCTTTATCGTTTTTATTTAACCCTTTGTTAACTATTTAACTTTTACAATGTTCTCTTATATATTCATGCTATATGGTTAATATAGTTACCATTAAATGAAAATAGAACCAAAATTGGTTTATTAATGATATTATTAACCTTATCTAATTAATTTGGCCGAATCTTAGATTTTTAAGAATATTATATCCTTTAATAAAATATTAATTGATTTAAAAACTAATTTATGTCAATTTAAATATTGTTCATATCAAGACGTTTAAAAAATAAATAACAACATGATTCTATCTCAAAACCTATAATAATTCAAATATAAGAATTCATAATCATCCCTAAAATTCTTGGATGACATAAAAAGTTTCAAAATATTTTTATTTTAACATTTATAAAATCACTTATTTAAAACATTTATTAATGAGGTAATCATTACATCATCATTGTGTCTAAAATAAATTTATTTATTTGATGTCTATAAATTATAAATAAAATACTAGGATGTAGGAAATATTTTTATATTTATAATTAATATTTTTAGTCAAATATATCAATTTTTAACCCGGCATTAAAATTGTTTTAGAAAAACAATACATGTTTATGATATTATTATTTTTACATTAAATAAAAAATAATTAATGTAATTATCTTACCCAAGTGGATTTAAAATTCCAAAGTGTTTACACAAATACTTTATTGGTTGTCCATGACTCATCCAATAATGTTGCGACAATTGTTGAGGTAATTTTATATTATTCTAATATTCTTTTTACATTGAATTACCTTATTTACCTTTAATCACGGTAAATAAAAATAAAAAGTTAGTATTCCCAAAAATTTATTTTCATCCCACTGAACCACATTTTACTTACTGATGAAAAACATGTATGTTTTATTTTTTAAATTCAATTCACAGAATCTGTAAAATTTCATTTGATTAACAACTAAGTAGTATTTTTCATTATTCATCAAAAATTAATGGTTTTTAAAAAAATACTTAAAATTCACCCAAATATAAATTTGATATTACAGATACAAAAATGATGTATATTTTTCCAAATTCAAAAAATAGAAGTTGCATTAATTAATTAAAAATTAATTCTCATTTTCAAAACCATAAAGCGTGTTTTCAAAAAATAATAACTATCAAAAGATTGACATTTGTTTATATACAGTTTCAAAGTGAAATTTCTTAAAATGAACAAAATTGGATTAAATGAAAAAAATATAATCTAATTAAACTATAAAACCAATTAAAAAGATAACATTAAAATATAAATAAATAATATTAAAAGGTAGTTTTTAATTAAAATGCAGTATTTTCACTATTCATTAAAAAATGAACTTTATCATAAAAATACCAAAATTTTACCCAAAGTAAATTTTGATGTCCCAATTATAAATAAGAAGTTTATTTGGTTTAATAGAACATATAAATGTGACAAAAATAAGATTTATAAAGGGTTCACCATAAAAAGGCTTTAAATTGACCTTCTAAATAATATTAGAGTATTTATGATTAAAATTAGATTCATTCACAATTTAAGCCCCTAAATTTTATTTGATAAAGGTAAAGTCATTTAACAAACATGTATAGTCATATTATAGTCTGTTATTTTCATTCCCACTAATACAATGGCTATGTGTTATCTACCATTTAAAATAATAATATTACATTATAATTTTTCAGTATAACTCAACATTGTGTGAAATGTAAGATTTAAAAGAAACATGTTGTTGTGTATAAATACTTCATCGAACATATAATCACCTTTAAAGTGAAATTATTATTTAATTCAAAAATATTACTGAATATGAAAATGTCTTGCTCTTTATTTACCTGGGATGTTACATCCTTCACCCCTTTTGGAAATTGCGTCCCCTTAGTTTTATTTACTTACCAAACAAATGGGGTTATTTATCCCTCATATAATTTTTAGATTCCAACGTTGCCTCTTCAACCATACGGTTTTTTTACAACATCTTTACCTAATGAATTACCTTATTCTGCAACACTATCTATCTTCAGTAAAGAATTTGGACTGGTTGTTCCTCATAAGAAAGATTCTCTTCCAACTGAACTACCTCTAGACTCAAAACATAATATGGATCTGGTATATACTTTCTTAACATTGAAACATGAAAACAATTGTGTCCCTGGGATAAACATGGAGGTAAATCCACTCTGTAAACAACTGATCCAACTTTTTCTAATATTTCATTGGGTCCAATGAACCTTGGACTTAACTTTAACTTATTTCCAAAATGCATGATACTTTTCCAAAGAGAGACTTTGAGAAAGACCTACTCACCTACCTCAAAAGAAAGATCCCTCTTCCGGTTATCTGCATAACTTTTCTACCTGTTCTGAGTTGTTCTCATGTGCTTCTGAATCAACTGAACTTTCTCTGTCATCTCTTCTACCAATTCTGGTCCCATCAACTTCCTTTCACCTACTTCATCCCAAAAAGCTAGACTTCGACTCTTCTTTCTATATAATACCTCAAATGGATACATTTATATACTAGAATGAAAACTGTTATTATAAGAAAATTCAACCAAATAAAGATGTTGGTCCCAACTTCCCTGGTAATCCATTAAAGAAGCACATAGCATATCTTCTGAAATCTGAATTTTTGTTCTGGCTTCCCATCTAAATGTGGATGAAAAGTTGTACAAAATTTTAATTCAGTACCCAACGACTTCTAAAGTCCTTTCCAAAAGTTAGAAGTAAACCTGGGTTCATGATCAGATACAATGGAGAGGGGAACTCCTTTTAACCTGGCTATCTCTTTAACATACAACCAAGAAAGTAGATCTAGATAAAATTTATCTAAAAAAGGAATAAAATGAGCAGTTTTAGTCAATCGATCAACAATAACCCATATTCCATTGATACCTTGGTAATCCCACAATGAAGTCCATGGATATATTTTCTAATTTCCACTCTGGAACAGGTAAAGGCTGAATAATTCTTTTTGGTAACTGTTTGTCTTCTTTAACATGTTGACAAGTCAAACACTTCACTATAAAGTCAACAATATCTCTTTTTATTTCATCCCACCAGTAATACTCCCAAAAATCCTTGTACATCTTAGTAGTTCGTGGATGAACTGAAAATGGAGAACTATGAGCTTCATATAACAACACTTTCTTCAACTATGAATCAAAAGGAACGCATAATCTCTTTCCAGAACTCAAAATAGAGTCTCTATCAATATTAAACTCAGGTAACTTTCCCTTCTGAACCAATTATACCTTTATCTACAACTCATTATCATCATTCTATGCTTTCTTTATTCTATATTATAGAGACAATTGTATTGAAACATGAAACAAAATAGAGGAATTTCATGCACCAAAAACATCCAATCCAAAATTCATTTAATAAAAAACCAAAGGATCTTGTTCCAAAAAAAGCATGGTTAAGGTGCCATTACACTTTCGACTCAAAACATTAGCCACTTTATTTTCCTTTCCCGAATGGTAATAGATCATGCAATCATAATCCTTGATTAATTATAACCATCTCGTCTATCTCATGTTTAATTTATTCTATGTAAAAATATACATAAAACTATTTTGGTTAGTATATATTTCACATTTTACACCATATAGATGATGCCTCTAAATTATTAAAGAAAAAACCAAAACAGCTAATTCCAAATCATGTGTAGGGTAATTTAACTCATGAGGTTTCAATTGATGTGAAGCATAATAAATTACTTGATCATTAAACATTATCACACAACCAAGTCCTTTCAATGAAGAATCAATTTTGATAACAAATTCACCATATCTAGAAGGAAATTCCAAAACTAGAGAATTCACCAATCTTCTTTTCAACTCCTAAAAAAATCAACACATTATTTTTTCCAAATAAACTTAAGACATTTTTGATTTAACATAGTCATTGGGATATATAACCATGAAAAAATTTCAAAAAAACTCCATTAATAACCTTATAAACCAAGAAAACTATGAATCTCTATGATATTGGTAGGTCTTGGTCATTCATCAACCACTTTTTTTATCCGGATAAATTGTAACACCCATAGATTTTATGAAAAATATTCTTAATTTCATTAATTTCTTATGTTGTACGCTACACCAAAAGGAGCTTGCACAACACGAATCCTTGAATTGCCTTGCATTACATGCAATCGTGACCTTCCTCGATAACGTGTGTAGTACGCAATACCTAGTTTCACTAAACAACGATATGCTATTAAAATATTCTTAACACTAGCCATTATGAATAGTAATAACCACTTTTTAAAATTTTGTAAATTTTATTTTTCAAAATGGACTTCATTTTTCGATTCAGAATATCAAAATTATCTTAGGGTGAAATTTTGGTACTTTTCGGATAAATTTCTTTTTCTGATGAATAGTGAAAATTAATAAATTTTAATTAAAAACAACTTTTTTAATCGAAATAATTAACAGTGATAAATTATTAATTTGAGTGGTTTTAAAGTATATTTATAATATATTTTACAATTTAATACAATTTTGTTCATTGGATGTAATTTCACATTTAAACCATACATAAACAATTGTCAATCTTTTGATAGTTATTATCTTTTAAAAACACGCTATTTGTTTTGACGACGGGAATTAATTTTTAAATTAGTTAATGTAACGGATATGTTTTGAATTTGTTAAATAAACATCATTTTTGAATTCATAATATCAAATATAGCTTAGGCCTAATTTTTGGTATTTTTCTGGAAACTTTCATTTTTTTGATGAATAGTGAAACCACTAAGTGGTAGTTAAAAAAAATGAATTTTTCATAAAACATAATTTTACCGCTTCTGTGAGTAGAATTTAGAAAATCCGAGAGACACGATTAATATCAAGGACTAAAATGTGGTTCAATTAGATGAAAATAATTTTTGGTGAATAGTAACTTTTTACTTTTTTACCACGGTTAAAAGTAAATAGGGTAATTAAGGGTAAAAGTGTTATTATTATTACCATAACACATGTCCTAATTCTATTTGATAAGTTTGATTCAACCAAAAAACAACCTTAGGAATAAAATATAACCATTTAGGCCCACATGGATTAGATTAGGACATTTATTATTAATTTATTTAAAGAAGGGTTAAAATAGTTAAAATCAAAGTTTAATAACTAAATCATTTTTTATATAGGGTTATAAATACGATAAATTCGTCTATAAATATTCATTAGAAATCTAAAAATATTTCCTATATAATGGTATTCTATTTTTAATTTCTAGACTTAAAATAATTTAATTTATTTATGACACAATGATGATGCAGTAATTATCTTATTAATGAAATATTGACATAATTGATGTTATAAATACCCAAATAAATTTAATTTGAGACTTTTTATGAATTCCACTAATTTTACAGGTTACTATGACATGTTAGTATTGATTTAGTTAACATTTTTAGAACTAATCATTCTGTTTTGATTTTTAAAAATATCAATTACCAAATAGTGTCAAAATTGACATAAAATAGTTTTTAAAACAAATATTATATTATTAATTGTTATTATATTTATAAAAATCTATGGTTCGGCCCAGATACTTATATCATGATATTTTTATCATTAATGGACCACTTGGTGGTCACTTGGATGTATATGGTAAGTTTATTAACTATATAATATAAAAATACAAAGTGACATGGTAAATGCCAATCTAATTAACTAAGTGTAAAAACTAAAATATAAGGTTAATATAATGAACTAAACTTGTATAAATTCTATTAGATGAGAGTATTTAGACCCATCCCCACCTTAGCTTCTAAATATATCAATTTTGATCTATTAGAACCCGAATATGACTTTATAATAAAATAATATTTTTAGTTATTCCCAAGGTGCCCCTCTCCTCCCTTATAAAAGGGTACCTCCTCCCTCTCTTCCTCACACAAATTTGAGCCTTCAAGCTCATCCAATCCCTACAAATTTCCTTTTTCAATTTCCCTAGAAACATCCTAGAGTTCCTGGTCTTCTTCAAAGACCAATTTTAGTACCCTAAGAGGAGGATTCAAAGAGGCGTGTCAAAGAAGAGGGAATATCCGTTATAGATTCTATCAATTTTCATTCTTCTTCAAATTATTCTTATTTAGTTGTTTCATTATGAAGTAATCACATCAGTATCACTCATATACTAATATGTTATTATAATTATGAAACAACCATATTTAACCATCTATCCATCCTATGGAAAATGAAATCACTGCGCGTGCGTACGTACGGAATACCGTCTTCACGCCGTGGTGTAATCTATTTTCCACCACCACCTTACTTGTATGGGTATAATGGTGTACATAATTACTATATATGATTATTGTAAAGTGATATTGATTCTGAAATAGTATACATACACTCCAATACAATTCCACTATCATGAGAACGATATCATCGCTCGTGCGTACGTACGGACTACCGTCTCCACGACACGATGAGATTCATTCTCCACGTTAACCATTCATGAATGATTATAAAGTATATATAATAAGTAATAATGAAATATATGACATAATAATGATACTAGATTTATTTATATATATATGTATGTCATCCAATTAATTCCATTCAATTCAATGAGGAAACGAAAACAACATTCATGCGTACGTACGGCCTACCGTCTCCATGAACGGTGTATTTCTTTCCATTTATTGATCTATTATATATATGTATATTCTGAATATATATTATATATAAATCATGTTTTATATTCTGGAATTAAGTAATCATGTTCTAAGTAATCATATGAATAATTACAAGTCAAAACACGGACAACAAATGAAACGATTTTACCGAAAACGCTCTTTAACATGGAATTAGAAAAAGAACAGGTAATATAAAGTCACAAGTGAACCATATATGATATCATAAAAATGAATATTATTCTGTAATAAGTCAATGAAGTTATTTAAATCATTATACTGGAGGTTCAGATACGTACGAAGCATATCGGACCTAAGGTAAGGGATAATTGTGCAAATCTCATTTTTATCCGAGATTTCTTATTCGTAAGTATTTACTAGGGTTATTGCTATCATCCATGTCCATGTTTTATAAAAGTGTATTCATGTATTCTTAAAGTCCTTTTTACCCATTTGACATTTACCCCATGAAATGGAAGTAATCTTTCTTTTATTTACGCTACAAGGTACTTTTTCACTTTTTTGACAAAAGTACGAGAAAAATGTTTTTTTAACTTATACGGCATGAAAGGATTTTTATGGTTTTATAAAGCCTTATTTTCACAAAGCTTCCTCCAAAAGATTTCATGACTATTTTAAATAAAAATCCTTTTATTTTAAAATTGCATGACATTTTGTGAAATGAATATGATTTTTAAGAAAAAATGATATTTTCCTCAAGAATTCATTTCAAGTGTTTTATCAAAACCATTTTTCATCTAATATGAAATTATTTCATATGTGTATGTTTCAAGTATAATGCCTCTATGATTTAAATGGTTTCAATTTTCTAATTATGAAATGATATCCATTTCTTTTATATGGATTATGTGATGATGGAATGATGTTTATGAAACCCATTTTATTTATTGGGTTTTTATGAATGATGTATGTTTATATTGTGGCAAAACTAAGAATGATTTCATTATGAGATGGGTGCAACCTATATCTCCCTCAAATTCATTGGGTAAAGATTTATATCTCAAGAGATAGAAATGGCTGGAACGGTATGATAATCCGTTTCAGTATTACAGGACTGGAACGAGGAGTGAACTCGATTCAGAAAGGGACTTTGTCCACTAAGATGGTCTTGGCAGCAATGCCTTGGCTACTATGGAAATCATTACATGTGCTTAATGGTTTCCACAATTACATGTTTTATTCCCATTCTATTTTATCATGATTGATGTTCCCTTATGATATATGCCTTATGTACTTCCAAGATTCATGTCTTTGCTCAAGATTTTGATGTTTAGATTTTATGTTCAAGTTTTTGCATTCAAATGTTTATGGATTGTTTTATGTTCTCTATGTTTACCTGTACTGGGCACTTGAGCTCACCCCTTTAATGTTTTATTTTCCCCAGGATATAAATAAAGGTTTTAGTTAAGAAGAAAAAAGGGAAGATCTTTATTGGGAGATGTTGAAGATCTTTTACCATGATTAGAAGATTACGTTCCAAGATTCCAAAGACAGTAAACTATTACGGTCCTTGTGTGTCTATTTTTGTTATGTACTATGTATTCTGCAAAAGTAATGTAATGTCCATGTACGTCAAGCTTCAGGTCTCTTACAGTTGGTATCAGAGGAAAGGTTTAGTCAACCTTTCGAAACTAGGATACGAAAACATTAGTGAGATCCCTAGAGATATTTCTAAGGTATGTCTAGGGATATCCCTAAGGATAAGTATACGTATAAGATATAGTCCTAGAACTATGGTAACGATATTAGAATTTAACCTAAGATATTAGATATTGAGGGTACTCCCCCTTTACTATGTTGTTTTCCCTAGCATGATTTTTTCCTCTCACACTATTCTTTTTGGGTTTTAGAAAATGGCTGAAAACAAGATGATTCGTGATAATGGAGGATTTGATGGACAATGGAATTATATACTTCATGAGAAACAAAATGAAATAGGATTTGGAAGTCCAAACATCATTATTATTCCGAATCAGAAATCTCATAATATGATCAATAAACTCAAATTTGGAAAGTTTCATGAATCAGATAATAAGAGAATGGTGGAGTTTCATGATGATCATAGAGGAAAGAAAGTTCAATTTCCCTCATGTAAATCATGTGGGAAGAGGCATCGGGGATATTGTTTCAAAGGAACTGGATGATGCTTTGGGTGTGGAAAAGAAGGGCATAAAGCCAATAAGTGCAAAGGAAAAGGTTCAGTTAACACGATGGATGATGATAATGGTATTTCTACGACATAAACAATAGTTAAATATTTTAAATGTGGAATGTACGGGCATTATGCAAACCAATTCCCTAAGGGAAAGTCTCATAAAGAGAATCAGTACGGTCGTATGGGTAGTATTTATGTTGATGATGATGAAGAGACTACAAATGATATGTGAGAATTGTTGAAGCTCGGTCAATGGTTTAAGAAGGTTGTGGAATGATTACATGTTTATCAAGTGTAATGTTGTATAAGTAATCTCATGGTACTATGGAATAAAGAGACATCTAAGTATTGTTACACTGTTGTCTTTCCATAAGTTTTGAAAGTGTGTGATGAATGGTACCAGTATTTTTGGAAAGTAGATGATATGCGCATAATGAAGGGATAAGGAGAAATTTAAATGTTTGATAGTATTCATGAGCTCATGACAGATATGAGGAGAAGGTTATATCATGGTTTGAGTATATAGAATTTTTGGATTTTTGTATTTGGAAAGAGTTAACTTTTGATAGCATTCATGTTTTCACTAAGGTTTAATGGGTATTCATTTTTCAAGAGAATACATGATTAAGGTATTCACATGATTGGAATGTGACCAATAAGATAACAGGGGATAAATGATAGTTGGTTGCTGACATTTCAAGTAATCTTTTTCTTTATACTATGAGCTTGGACCGAAGTATTTTAGATAAAGATTGGAATGGATTATGTTGGACATAAGATAGTATTGTTTAAGGATAAATTTTTTTTTGATATTATTGATGGGATGTTATAGTAATGTAGTTTTAGAAAAAGGACTACCTGCAGGACGGGCGACAGCCCATCGCGTCGGACAAGGTTGTGGGAATCGAACCCACAACTGAAGTGCGAGTGGCCTTTATCACCTACCACTGGCCTATAGGAAGTCCATGTTTAGTAGAAACTAATTTTATTATATTAATAGGTATGATATATAAATTATAAGTCCATTTTGGGAACCATATATGATTAATCTCACAATAGATGGACTAATGTATTTTTTGATAACTTTTCTAACCTTTTGTTTGAGACAGATGGAATGAACCATCATTCTATCACATGATCTACTAACAAATCATGAATGAAAAATTCAACTTCATTTATATAAGAGATAAAGTGGAAATTGTCCAAAGAACGACCAACGGTGAGACTATACCAAATTCATGAAAGTATTTCTTCTAATTCCAATTTCAACAACTTTAGGGAAATGATCTTGAAAACCAAAAATGTTGTCCTAGTGCTCTTATATCTTATGAATCAGATGGTACCTGAGATCATCAAAAATTTACGGCTTTGTGATTACTGGCTTTTCTATAGCCATTTTCTCTAGCACTCTCCATCGGAACATGATGGTTAGATTTCTCTTCCATATCCATATTTTCACCTATGTGGAAACCCAATGATTAGTTTATTTGGGTAACCGTTACGTTTCATACATTTGTTTTTAAAGATTGGTTTTGGTATTCCTTTTTACGATGTGGGTTTCTATTAATGAAACTTTCGAGTAGTAAACCATTTATAACCCCGACGAATTTCGAGGGTGAAATTCATTTTAAGAGGGGTAGAATGTAACACCCCGAGATTTTATGAAAAATATTCTTAATTTCATTAATGTCTTGTGTTGTATGCAACACCAAAAGGAGCTTGCACAACATGCATCTTTGAATTGCCTTACATTACACACAATCGCAACCTTCCTCGATAGCGTGTGTAGTACGCAATACTGAGTTTCACTAAACAACAATATGTTATTAAAATATTATTAAAACTAGCCGTTATGAATAGTAATAACCACTTTTTGAAAAATTTTAAATTTTATTTTTTAAAATGGACTTCATTTTTCGAATCGGAATATCGAAATTATCTTAGGGTGAAATTTTGGTACTTTTCAGATAACTTTCATAATCTGATGAATAGTGAAAATTACTAAATTTTAATTAAAAACAACTTTTTATTCAAAATAATTAATAGAGATAAATTATTAATTTGAGAGGTTTTAAATTATATTTAGAATATATTTTTACAATTTAATACAATGTTGTTCATTGGATGTAATTTCACATTTAAACAAGACATAAACAAGTGTCAATCTTTTGATAGTTATTATCTTTTAAAAACACGCTATTTGTTTTGACGACGGAAATTAATTATTAAATTAGTTAATGTGACTGATATGTTTTTAATTTGGTAAAATAAACATCATTTTTGAATTCATAATATCAAATATAGATTAGGCCTAATTTTTGGTATTTTTCTGGAAATTTCATTTTTTGATGAATAGTGAAACCACTAAGTGGTAGTTTAAAAGACTGGATTTTTCATAACACTTAATTTTACCGCTTCTGTGAGTATAATTTCGAAAATCCAAGAGACACGGTTAATACCAAGGACTAAAATGTTGTTCAATGAGATGAAAATAATTTTTGATGAATACTAACTTTTTACTTTTTTTACCACGGTTAAAAGTAAATAGGGTAATTAAGGGTAAAAGTGTTATTATTATTACCTTAACACATGTCATAATTCTATTGGATAAGTTTGATTTGACCAAAAAACAACCTTAGGAATAAAATATGACCATTTAGGCCCACTTGGATTAGATTAGGACATTTATTGTTAATTTATTTAAAGAAGGGTTAAAATAGTTAAAATCAAAGTTTAATAACTAAATAATTTTTAATATAGGTTTATACATACGATAAATTCGACTATAAATATTCATTAGAGATATAAAAAAGATTTAAAACATAATGGTATTTTATTTTTAATTTTTAGACACAAAATAATTTAATTTATTTATGACACAATGATGATACATTAATTATCTTATTAATGAAATATTGACATAATTGATGTTATAAATACCCAAATAAATGTAATTTGAGACTTTTTATAAATTAAATTAATTTTACAGGTTACTATGACATGTTAGTATTGAT
Organism: Viscum album; assembly: GCA_963277665.1. Lineage (NCBI taxonomy): Eukaryota > Viridiplantae > Streptophyta > Magnoliopsida > Santalales > Viscaceae > Viscum > Viscum album. The sequence continues at coordinate 1,324,890,058 of OY728127.1, read as the reverse complement.
TTAGTTAACTTTTTTCGAACTAATAATTCTGTTATGATTTTTAGAAAAATCAATTACCAAATAGTGTCAAAATTGACATAAAATAGTTTTTAAAACAAATATTATATTGTTAATTGTTATTGTATTCCTAAAAATATAAGGTTCGGCCAAGATACTTATATCATGATATTTTTATCATTAATGGACCACTTGGGGGTCACTTGGTTGTATATGGTATGTTTATTAACTATATAATATTAAAATACAAAGTGACATGGTAAATGCCAATCTAATTAACTAAGAGTTAAAACTAAAAGATAAGGTTAATATAATGACCTAAACTTGTCTAAATTCTGTTGGATGATAGTATTTCGACCCATACCCACCTTAGATTCTAAATATATCAATTTTGAGCTATTAAAAACCGAATATTACTTTATAATAAAATAATATTTTTAGTTATTCCAAAGGTTCCCCTCTCCTCCCTTATTAAAAGGCACCTCCTCCCTCTCTTCCTCACACCAATTTGAGCCTTCAAGCTCGGCCAATCCCTGCCCATTTCCCTTATCAATTTCCCTAGAAACATCCTAGAGGTCCTGGTCTTCTTCAAAGACCAAATTTATTACCCTAAGAGGAGGATTCAAAGAGGCGTGTCAAAGAAGAGGTAATATTCGTTACCGATTCTTTCAATTTTCTTTCTTCTTAAAATTATTCTTATTTAGTTGTTTCATTATGAAGTAATAACATCAGTATCACTAATATACTGATATGTTATTATAAGTATGAAACAATCATATTTCACCATCTATCCATCCTATGGAAAATGAAATTGCAACGCGTGCGTACGTACGGAATACCGTCTCCACGCCGTGGTGTAATCTATTTTCCACCACCACCTTACTTGGATGGGTATAATGGTGTACATAATAAATATATATGATTATTTTAAAGTGATATTGATTCTGAAATAGTATACATACACTCCAATAAAATTCCACTATCATGAGAACGATATCATCGCTTGTGCGTACGTACGGACTACCGTCTCCACGACGTGATGAGATTCATTCTCCACGTTAACCATTCATGAATGATTATAAAGTATATATAATAAGTAATAATGAAATATATGCCATAATAATGATAATGGATTTATGTATACATATATTTATTTCATCCAATTAATTCCATTCAATTCAATGAGGAAACGAAAACAACGTTCATGCATACGTACGGCCTACCGTCTCAATGAACGGTGTATTTCTTTCCATTTATTGATCTATTATATATATTTATATTCTGAATATATATTATATATAAATCATGTTTTATATTCTGTAATTAATTAATCATGTTCTAAGTAATCATATGAATAATTACAAGTCAAAACACGGACGACAAATGAAACGATTTTACCCAAAACGCTCTTTAACATGGAATTTACAAAAGAACGGGTAATATAAAGTCATAAGTGAACCATATATGATATCATAACAATGAATATGATTCTTTAATAAGTCAATGACATTATTTAAATCACTATACCGGAGTTTCAGATTTTTACGAAGCATATCGGACCTAAGGTAAGGGATAATTGTGCAAATCTCATTTTTATCCGAGATTGCTTATTCGTAAGTATTTACTGGGGTTATTTCTATCATCCATGTCCATGTTTTATAAAACTGTATTCATGTATGTTTAAAGTCCTTTTTACCCATTTGACTTTTACCCCATGAAATGGAAGGAATATTTCTTTTATTTACCCTACAAGGTACTCTTTGACTTTTTCGACAAAAGTACGAGAAAAATGTTTTTTTAACGTATATGGCATGAAAGGATTTTTATGGTTTTATAAAGCCTTATTTTCACAAAGATTCCTCCAAAGGACTTCATGACTATTTTCAACAAAATCCTTTTCTTTTAAAATTTCATGACATTTTATGAAAAGAAAATGATTTTTAAGGAAAAAGGATATTTTTCTCAAGAATTCATTTCAAGTGTTTTATCAAAACCATTTTTCATCTAAGATGAAATTATTTCATATGTGTATGTTTCAAGTATAATGTCTCTATGATTTACATGGTCTCACTTTTCTTATTATGAAATGATATCCATTTCTTTTTAATGGATTCTGTGATGATGGGATGATGTTTATGAAACCCATTTTATTTATTGGGTTTTTATGAATGATGTATGTGTATTTTGTGGCACAAGTAAGAATGATTTAATTATAAGATGGGCGGGACCTATATCTCCCTCCAATGCATTGGGTAAAGATTTATATCTCATGATATAGACATGGCTGGAACGATAAGTTAATCCGATTCAGTATTACAGGACTAGAATGAGGAGTGAACTCGATTCAGAAAGGGACTTTGTCCACTAAGATGGTCTTGGCAGCAATGCCTTGGCTACTATGGAAATCATTACATGTGATTAATGGTTTCCGTAATTACATGTTTTATTCCCATGATATTTTATCATGATTGATGTTCCCTTATGATATATTCTTTACGTACTTACAAGATTCATGTCTTTGCTCAAGATTTTGATGTTTAGATTTTATGTTCAAGTTTTTGCATTCAAATGTTTATGGATTGTTTTATATTCTCTATGTTTAACCATACTGGGCACTTGATCTCAACCCTTTTATGTTTTCTTTTCCCCAGGATATAAAGAAAGATTTTAGTTAAGAAAAAAAAGGGAAGATATTTATTGGGAGATATTGAAGATCTTTCACCACAATTAGAAGATTATGTTCCATGTTTCCAAAGACACTAAACTATTACGGTCCTTGTGTGTATGTTTTTGTTATGTACTAATTCTTCTGCAAAAGTAATGTAATGTCCATGTACGTCAAGCTTCGGGTCTGTTACATAAATAGTTATGCCATCTTTTGAAATAGTGTGACCAAGGAATGAAATTTGTTGTGACCAATACTCACACTTCCTGAATTTCCCATACAGTCTCTTTTCTTTTATGGTTTTTAATAAAACCATTAAATGAATTTCGAGTTCCTCTTTACTTTTATAATAAACCCAAAAATCATCAATAAACACAACCACAAACCTATCCAAGAACTCACAAAAAAATTTTATTTATAATATCCATGAATACAGTAAGTGCATTAGTTAACCAAAAAGTCATAAATACAAATTCCTAATGGTCATATCTCGTATGAAACACGGTCATCGGAATGTCTACTTCCTTTACTTTCAGATGATGGTACCTCGAACTCAATCCAATCTTCGAAAAATACTAAGTTCCCGGGTGTTGGTAAATAAATAATAGATATGAGAAAAAGGATACTTGTTCTTAATAGTGATGTTATTCAATTCTCTATAATCAATGAAAAGTCTAATTAAACCATATTTCTTTTTAATGAACAAGAAAACATCACCCCATGGTGATGTGCTAGGTCGAATGAAACCTTTTTCTAATAACTCCTGAAATTGATTCTTTAACTCTAAAAGTTCAATTTGAGCCATTCGATATGGGGGTTTTGAAATTAGTTTAGCATAAGGAAATTTTTCAAAAGTAAATTCAACTTCCCAATCAGGTATTATACCAGAAAACTCATCAGGAAAAAAATCAAGGTACTTATTTACTAATGGAACATCATTAATCTGAAAAGTTCATTTGTTATCAAAAATATGTTCACAGTAACATTCATTTTCATCTTTCACTAGTTTCTCAAATTCTTGATACTTTATTAAAAGTAAAGGTTAATTCATGTACAAAAACATAAATTCTTTTTGAAAAGAAACCACTTTAGATCTTGAGTCAATATTATCATGATAAACAGAAATCCAATCCACGCCCAAAATAACTTCAACTCTACTAGAGGAAAAATAGTAAGGTTTGCTGGTAGATTCTTTCTACACACAAGGACATGAATGTTCTTATAATTTCTTTTTTTCTCACCATTTCCTTCCGGTGTTTTTACCATAAGTTCATGATTCAAATTTTGAGATGAAATTCACAATTTACTAGAAAATTTCTCAGAAATGAAACAATGTGTAGACCCTGAATAAAACAACACATTGGCCTAATCTGAATAAACAAATAGTATACCTGATACTACTTCATTTGATGACCCAACATCTGCTGAAGTTGTTTCAAAGATTTCACCACCCCTTTCTTCTTGTAGTCAGGCTTCTTTCCCTTAGTTGATTTCTTCATTGGACACTAATTTTCATAATGACACATTCCATTAAACTTAGAACATCTTACCAATGGATTCTCATTTCCTGCATAACCATCTTCCTTACAGTTATGAGAAATATTTCCAGACTTACCACACCAAAAGCACTTTCCAAACTTTAATAAACATTCTACAGGATTCTTTCTACCACAATTCTCACAATATGGATATCTTATTTTCTTACCTCTAAGATTATTTGATGAATTATTTTTATTTCCCTGCCAACCGGACCTCTTATTTTGCTTGCTCTCTTAGAACACCTAATCATTATAAAACTACAGTTCTACCTTCTAGGAACATCTTACAAGTTTCTCATAGCTTTTGAATTCATGAGAGGCTAATGATCTTTGATATCATAGATTCAATTCTGAGTAAATTGATTTATATTACTATCAAAATCACAGATATAATATGGATCTTAACTTTCCATTCGAGTGAAATTTTCTTCATAAGTAGCCACTGAGTCATCCTCCTGCCTCAATTCCAAGAATTGTTTTTCCATCCTATGTCGAACCACCTTAGGAAAATATTTCTCAAGAAACATACCTTTGAATTCGTCCCAACAAATAGAATCAATCTCTTCACTATCCTTGAAATTTTTCACCATCGACCACCACTGATCGGATTCACCTTCAAATGGTAAACAAAAAAACTAACCTTTGGATTGTCTATACAGCCTGTGACATTAAAAATATTTTCCAGTACTTTGGTCCACCCTTTATCTTGAACAGGGTCATATGATCCTCTAAATGATGGGGGACGTTGCCTCATGAAATGCTCCATTATAGACTTTTTTTTGGGGTTGATCTAGTAGGTCCCACGCATGTATACCACTATCATTTATAGCCTTAGTCAACTATGTCATTACTGCAATAAACTATTTAATTCTGATTCCAGCCATCTCAAGATGCTAATTTGGAAGGTTCTTCTCATCTATATACCCTCCCAACACAGTTTCCCTGTTTCATCTATGGAAAACCATTCTGAACATAAAAATATCATTGGCGAATCAATATGGTAATATATAAATTCTATATCATTTCAATCTTACCATTAATTAATTTATGGGTATTAATTTAACAATACCCTAACTCCTAAAGTTGTCTAAAATAACCTCTGATACCAAATTTAAGGACCCAACCTTAAACATTACGTAATATTGATATAAGTTAACAATTAAAATTGAGGATATTTTCAGGTTTAGAGTTTTAGGGAATTAGGTCATAACATATACATAACAATTTGAAATATTACAAGTAGACACTTTTACTCATTATTAATTTTTTTATAAAATAAAAACTCCTGAAAAAATGAGTCTTGTCTAGTTACTTATTTTATACCGCATGACTTTTATTTGATCCCATCCATGATCCTTTTCATCATTATGTCCTATGAAAAATATTTCAAAAAAATTATGATGAGCATAAAAAGCTAAGTAAGGGATTCACAAAGTAGTAAAACTTTTATTTTTTCAAAACAACATGTAAACCATGAATACTTCATCATAAGTAGTACTTTTCACCTTTATGAAGTAGTAAATACTCTTCACTGAATAAAATCTCATTTATTACCCTTTTGTAACCAAAATATTACTATAAAACCCAAATAAAGAATAAATAACATATAAAGGTAACTTGGGACACAAACATACTTAAATGGAATAACCATATGGTCGACTTCCACATATATCACTAAATGGAATAGCCATACGACCGACTTTTATACCCAATGCGTTGGAGGTTATAATGTAACCACCATTCCTAGTCTCTCACAGACTCACCCATCATTTGGTTTATCATGTAATCATCCTTAAAATGTCCAAGTACCATTATAAAAGCATAACACATAAAATATTGCATTTCACTAATAACATTTCATTTGCATTATCAAGAAATAATTCCAAGATATAGAACAAATTAATCTATTTCAAAAACTCTGTTCAATACCAAAACACCCAAAAATAGAATAAGGGATTTATTTTCATTTTAAAAACTTTAATACTTATAGAGGAAGCCAAAAAATGATTACAGCGACAGAGAGCTCATTGTCGCCACAAATGATAAAAACATTCCTTTTGTCGATTAGTAAAACACTTCATAAAAAAAGATTCACTTTGAATGAAAATAAAAGTAAATGGGGTTTATTATATACCATATAAAATATAGAGTTTTATATTATCAAAACATTCCTTAATGAAAAGAGATTTATATGAAGTCCCTTACCTCATGTCTGACTTGACCCATTCGTTCTTTAATTTCATTTAAATCAGGTAACTCCCATTGGATTGAAACAAAAGGCTTTATTGAATTTATTTATGCTTAAGGTATGGATTCTTGGTGGAAGATATGGATCTTGGGAGCTTATTTGGGAATAGGTTGGATGACCCAAGGGGCTTTAGAGGTGTGAGTAATGGGTTAGAGGTGATGGCCTTTTTTAAGGGGGGAGGGGGTCTTTAGGAAAGTTAGAAAATATTATTTAATTATAATCTGATTTTCAGTTTCAAAAAGACCAAACCATATTTAATTTGAAGATAAGATTCATATAAGTCTAAATAAAATCATCCAATAGTAATTGGATAGGTTTGGTTAGTTTTTAATACTTATCTTTTTTATTTAACCCTTTGTTAACTTATTTAACTTTTTCCATATTCTCTTATATATTCATACTATATAGTTAATATAGTTACCATAAAATGGAAATCTAACCACAGGTGGTTCATTAATGAAAATATCAAACATATATAAGTAATTTGACCAATTATTATATTTTTAGGTTTATTATATCATTTAATAAAATATTGATTGATTAAAAAACTCATCGACATGAATTTAAATACTATTCATATAAAGACTTTTCAAAAATCTATAACAACCTTATTATTTCTAAAAACCTACAATAATGAAAATATAACAATCCATAATCACCCCTAAAATTCATGTATGACATAAAATGTTTAAAAATATATTTATTTTAACATTTATAATCTCATTTATTTAAAACATTCATTAATGTGGCAATCATTACATCATCATTGTGTCATAAATAAATTTATTTATTTGATGTATAAAAATTATAAATAAAATAAATTCATGTAGTAAATATTATTATATTTCTAATGAATATTTATAGTCATATATATCAATTATATAACCCCACATTAAATTTTTTTTATCAGAACAATACTTCTTTATGATATTTTTATTTTTACTTTAAATAAAAAGTTGTTAAAGTAATTATCCTACCCAAGTGGCTTTAAAAGGCCAAAAGTTTCACCCAAAGATTTTATTGGTCATCCATGACTCGTCCAATATGGTTATGACAAGTGTAAAGGTAATTTTATATTATTAAAATATTATTTTTACCTTGAATTACTTGATTTACCTTTAACCGTGGTAAATAAAAATCAAAAGTTACTATTCACCAAAAATTATTTTCATCCCATTGAACAAAATTTTACTTAATGATGAAAAACATGTATGTAGGATTTTTGAAATTCAACTCACAGAAGTGGTAAAATTTAATTTAAATAAAAATGTAGGTTTTTAACAACTAAATAGTATTTTCACTATTCATTAAAAATTAATGGTTTTCAGAAAAATACCAAAAATTCACCCTAAGTTAAATTTGATATTCTAAATAAAAAAATGATGTCTTTTTTTCAAATTAAAACTATATAATTTTCATTATGTAATTTAAAATTAATTCTCATTGTCAAAACCCGAAAGCGTGTTTTTAAAAATTAATAACTATCAAAATATTGATATTTGTTTATGTCCAATTTCAAAATGAAATTACTTCCAATGACCAACATTGGATTAAATTTTAAAAATATAATATAATTAGACTTTAAAACCAATTAAAAAGATAATTTGACGATATAAATAATTTAGATTAAATGGAAATTTTGAATTAAACTGCAGTATTTTTCACTATTCATTACAAATAATCTTTATGAGAAAAATACCAAAATCCTACCCAATGTAAATTTTGATGTCCCACTTATAATAAAGAAGTTTATATTTTCAAATAGAACATATAAAACTGACAAAAACTAGATTTAAAAAATATTTCTCCATCAAAATGTGGAAAATCAACCATTTAAAGAATATTAGAGAATTTATACTTAAAATTGGATTCATTCCCATTTTTAGTCACTAACTATTATTTTATAAAGGTAAAGACATTTAAAAAACATGCTTAATCATATTTTAGTTAGTTTTGTTCATTCCATCCAATACAATGGCTATGTGTTAACTACCATTGAAAATAATAATATTATATTATTATTTTCCAGTATAACTCAACAATGTGTGCGATGTAAGATTTCAAAGAAACCCGTTGTTATGTATCGGGTATTCAATCGAACATAGAATCTAATTTAAAGAAAAATTAATATCTAATTAACAAATATTATTAGATATGATAATATATTACCCTTTATTTACCTAAGATGTTACAATTTGATGGAAATTTATATGTTTTTTTAGAGTTGTACAATTGAACTCAAAGTCATATGCTCTCATGACCTTGAAATTTTTTTCATAAAAACATTATTATGTATGATATGTGAATTAATAAAAAAATAAAAAATTCATGTGTTTCTTCATGAGGTCATGTGATTTCCTTGGAAATTTCATACCAAATACCTCACTAATTCATTTGTTTCATTTCATTAATAAATTCTTGGCTTCTTCAACTGACTCAAAATAATCCAAAAACAATTCAATACACATCAAAAATCTTCATAAGCACTTATAAAGGATCTAGAAAGATATGTTATATAGATTTAATAATGAATAAAACTTCATTAAAAATTCTAGTGTAACTTAACATATAAATCTATTTTAAAAAAGATGGATTAATTTTATTTGAATAAAAATGTATTTTTCGTTAAATACTTTGAATAAAATATTTCCAAGATTATTTCTTGTTTTTTGGTGTGTTTAATTATAAAATAATATTAAATCTTTAAATCTTAAACTAATACAATTCATATGAATCAATATTATCTATTTTATATAATAAATAATAAAATGGTAAATATTTTATTCTAAAATACCTCTCCCCCTTGGCTATAAAAAGACCCATTTTACTTACTCTGAAACCTCTTATTTTTAACATTTTCTACCTAAATACCACTAAATTATCTCCTATGCACATAATAAATTCCATGTTTTAACCAAAATTACCACCTCCAAAGTATTTAGGATCAATCCAAATGAGGTTACTCGAAACATATGGTATGGGATTCCTCATCCTCTCCCTTTATTTTATAACCATTCATCCAAAGTCTATTTTTAAAAACCTTTTAATATAATTACATTCCTATAATTCCATATTATTCAAATTATTTTAAAATATTATCATTGATAGATTACTCATTCCCTCTTATCAAACCCTTTCCTTATGTCATTACAACATCATAGTAAGGGTTGTTGAGTCTCTCTCTCTCTCTTTCTTTTATTATTTGAGATTATTTTACCTCAAAAATATGTTAAAACTTTTACTATTTTTATTAAATGATTTTATTATTAGGTTATTAATATCCATTTAATCCATTATAAATTATTGATCACCCATTCCCTCTCATAAAATCATTTTCATAAGTTATATTTATGTTGAAATAAAACGTTAAAAATCCATTTCATTTCATATCAATTCTCCACATATCGATTTCAATAACATAATTAAACTACAAAAGTTCCTTCAAAATATTTTTTTTTCTTATACTATAAAGTTTTTATAAAAATAAAATATGCATCACTTTTACACTTTTATTAAAATATTTAGAAAATATCTATGGTTCTTTTATACTTCCTAAGTGGAAAATGATGAATTATTTTCACTTATTCCAATTGTAGAGTTTTTAAGAGCCCGCCCCTAACCATTGGATAGGAAAGATCTAAGGTTCCATTTATTTATATTATGTATAAAATTTATATATATATGTCAAAAATTATATAATATTATTCATACCCTTTAATTTAATGGCTAGGTTATGATGGTTATATGTTTTGTGAGACATTTATGCTCGGTATTGCATGTCAAATACACTAACGAACGTAGTTTTCTTTTCTAAAATATCTAGGTGTTGTATTGTGGATATATAAAATTGAATCAATATCATACTCAATATTGTGAATATAGATAATTTTTCACTATTTTCATGCTCAATATTTTAAACGAATAATATCAACATCATGTTCATGCTCAATATTGTGAACATAACTAATCCACATTGTTTTCACACTCAATTTATTGAATGTAGCTACTTTATATCATGTCCATGCTCAATATTGTGAACTTCTATAATTTCATAGTTCTCATGCTCAATCATGTGAACATAGAAAAACCCCACCGTGATCACACCCAATCATTTCAAAACAACTAATATGTATCTTTTTCACACTCAACATAATTATATCGGGAAATATAAAATATTAACTAATGAATTGGTGGGATTTACTGGATCCTACACATATTATGGATTTTGAAATGCTAAATGTCTCATAATTAAAACCATACATAATTCCTATAGAAAATCATAACACATATACCATTTCCTCATATCATAATTAACCTGTGGGAATGAAATAGATTTTTTTGAAACTTCCTTAAGACATCCTCCTCATTGTACATCAAGAGAAATAAGGTGGATATTATCATAAGATATTCTCCAAATTGTGACATAAGTAACCTCAAAGTATGTTTATGTATATAAAAAAACATTTTTATTATAATTAGATAAATTATTTAAGGATAATTATACATTTTGGAATGTTTGAAAAATAATTAGAATGTATTATTTTAAATGAAATAGTTTGAGATTGATTAAACATTTTTAAAAATTATACATTAAAAAATGTTTTTTAGAAAAAAAACTATAAAGTAAAATTTATTTAAAAATTATTCATTAATAATTCATAAAATTAATTATGAATTCATTCATAGAAACACAAGACTTTAAAAACCATCTTAAAATCAAGAATTCTTTTTTAAAATTGAAATTTTACTTCTGAAAAATATAACAAGATTTCATTTTATTTTAAAAATTATTTTTAATTAAAATAAATTATGAAAACATTTTAAAATATTTTAAGGTGGATTATAAATGGATATTTCTCAGGACAGTTAAAGAAATCATAGAAGTATTTTTAATAATAATTACCATAGTTGAAAAGGATGAAGTGATGTGTCCCATTCAAAAGTAATTTTCCAAAAGGATAAATGATAAATCTTATAAAATATTTTAAAATAAATATATAATAATGTAACATTAAAATTAAATAATGGTTTTATATTAAAATTAAATCTATTGTAGATCATGAAAATTAAAATTGGGAAAGGGAAACCCATTTTAAAAAATATATATAACATTATTTAAACCCTCAGCATAATGAGAGTGAAAAATATTTCATTTAAAATAGATAAATTTGTATGTTAATATCATAAAAAATAAATGTATTTCAATTAAAATTATGGAAAACATTTATGGGAAAAGATAACATAGATATAGAGGATAAGATCTCGTTTGGAGAGAATCTGTATTATTCATAACATTGTCAAATTTTTTGATGAAAAAAATCCATCAATGTAATTAACCGAAAAATAAGAATTAAAATAATTATAACATCATCATAGAATAGAAGATATCGATCTTGTATAAACATATTCAAAATTTAAATAATTATAACTTTATAAATGTAGTTTAGTTAAGAAACCCTCTTATGTCTTAAGAAACATTTTATTAAAAACTCCTTGAAGAGGGAGATTGAAATTGAAATTTAAATACCTTGAATAAAATATAATTCTTGATATTATATACATATAATAGGATGTATACAACCCATTTAAATGAAATTAGGTTTTTAAAAATTGTATCATATAAAGGAAATTGGGAAGAGACACCATTATGAACATCAGAATCATTAAAGTAATAATCCTTTAGAAAAGAGTTCTTTTGAAATAATAATAATTACACAAAAAATAAATTGTAATTAAACTTTTATTCCATAATTAGATAAAATAAGTCAAATTAGAATAGAGGGGTTCAACAATAGTCATTATAAATGAAATAAATGATATTTAGTTCTTAAAACCCCTTACCATAATTCCTGACTATCATGATAGCGCGTTAACCACCTATAAACAAAATAACAATATTAAACACCTATTTCAAAAATTAATTCCTAATTATAAAATTTTATAGAATTCAATTATAATAATTCATTAAAAATATTTTAGATAATTATATTTTATTTTCATCATTGCATGTTATGAGTTTTGATTACCTGTATAGTACTAGTTTCTTAATGCTGGCATTGAATCTGGTTTAAAGATTCAAATTTCTTCAATACAAGATCATTATAGGAGTACATTAATCAGTTGTTTTTAATATGATTCATGATGTTTTATTTTTATTTCATAATTATTTCATTTTTTATTCTTGGTTATGAAGTCGGTGAGAAATATTGTTTCTATAATTTTTAATGAACAAAAGGGTTGTAAATTAATATTAATATGACCCTTAAATATCCACAAACCAAATAGTATTTTCCCATTAATGTCTCATAAAATAGGTATTTAATTTTTTGTATTCATTTATGATAGATATTTATATAATTATTCATATAGGTGGTTTAACCGACCCAAACTCGAACATGTAATAACTTATGGGTGATTTTTATAGAAGAACTGATTATTTTTTAATAATATGATTATTATAGATGAATAATGATTAAATTTTTAATTTTTAAGGTGGTGATCCATATTTTAATATATTTTATGAGGAATAATAATTTATAAAAATCAATTTAGTCAAATTTTGTGGAGAAGGTAGTTCTCTCATATACAAAAGAGAAGTGTTTGTTTCCATACAATGGGGGAAGATAGGGAATGATTTATAATTTCATAATATTATTATTATAGTAAATATCATATTAATTAATTAAATGTCCCCTTTCAACTATCTAGTTATGGATGTTATAAAAAATGGATTATTTCACCTATAGAGGTGGTAGTATTCACGTAACACAAGCGATTGTTTCATTTATTGAATTTTTTGGTGGAAGGTAAAAAATTATTATCCCATAAACATATAAAAATTTTCAAAACTTGTGATACTAATATATTTATTTTGATATGGATATATTAGATTCAGAATATGTGTAAGAAGAAATAATGGAAATAAATGAAGGGGTAATTCATAATTTTAGCTTAATCCTTTGAAGAGCTTCATTTTAAATTGGATTAAATCTATGGGAGGTTGTATTATGAGAATAAAAGAACCTCTCATATTTGTATAGGAGTTTTGTGGAGTTATTTTGAATATTTTGGTCAAATCTAAGAGGATGGGGTGTGATGAGAAATGGGGTGGTGATGGTTCTTTTGTATGTGTGGGGAGGGGAATGTTTATAATAATACAAAAGTACATGTCTCTATTCAAAGTTCAAGTGGATTAAATAATGGAAAATAATTTATAGGGGATGAGGTAAGGTTGATAAATCCTAAAAATTAAATTTTCACACATGTTTTTAAAATTTTTTTATTATCTTTTACTCTTAGATTTTTTGATTTTTCAATTTTTGGTTTTTTCTGTGGTAACTATTCTTTACCTAATTAATTTAAATTTATTTCCTAAAAATAAAATGATACTTATTAGATAATTTATATATAATCATTCCTAATATTAAATCAATTTTATCAATTAAAAATTTTAAAAATGATAAAATTAATTTTAATATTAACACACATATTGTGTAAAAATAATTTTCAAAAAAGTGTATTTTAATGCTTTAAATATTGATTAATAATAAATTTTTAGTATTAGTAATTTATATAAAATTAATTGGTTTTTTATAATCCAAATAATTATTTTGTGTCATTAAAAGTAATCCAAAGATGAATTCCACCGTTTGGACATTTAATTAATAGGAACAAACAAAAAATATTTTTTATTGAAGTAAATATCTTATAAATTTCAAAATGATAAACATGGGTTTTCTAATTTCAATATAGTTTTTTAATCGAATAATTTTATCCCTTGAAGAAGTTACTTTTCATTAAAAAAATGTATCAATGTTTTATGACATGTCTATATCATTATAAATTCTAAAACGCTATAGTATTAATAAAAATTAATTCATTATTATTCACTAAAAATAAATCATTACCATGAAAATAATAAAAATAATCCTATGATAATATTGACATCATAAACTCGAAATTGAAGTATCTTTTAAAAATAAAAATAAAAAAACATTATAAATTATGTTTTTAAATGAAAATAAATAATATAAAGAAAATATTTTTTATCTAAATTTTATTCATTAAATTGTTATTAGTAGTATTTTATATTAATTTATAATTTAATTAATTAAAATATATTAGTTCATATTTAATAATATGTTAAATCCGTAAAACTTTATTTATTAATATAAAATATATAAAACTTTTAAAACCCTACATTTTGAGAAAGAACAAACCTATTTAGTGTTAAATAATATTAATTATTTATCCTCTAAATATAAGAAATTTAATTTGAGTAACATATTATAGAGGATTTTTTATTCTAATAGTTTTCTTAATCAAATTAATGTAATATACTGCAACACGTTTGAGCATGGTGTTTTGTGTGAAACAATATATTAGAACATTAGATTTATTTAAAAGAAATATATATATTAAATTATGTGGGTGTTACATTCATAATGTTTTGAATCACACAATTGTCTCCAAATATGAAAAGTGCACCCGAAGTAGTCCTTTTATCATAAAAATATCATACAGAAATTGAATTTTTAAATGTGTACAAATTAAAATTGTTAACCTTCTTGTTAAATATCATACAACTCATATTCCCTTTTATATATCAAAAAATCATATTCACATCCATAAGATATGAATCCTTTCAGTCACTCTGATATCTTGAATAATGACTCTCCACATATGAAATATCTAGTCTAGAAGTTGTCAGATATAGTAGACTACTAATCAGACTTCTGAATTTAGTTTGCTTTAAAATCCCTCCTTCATCATACTTAGATAATCTGTGTTCCACTTGAATGGGTGTAAACACGGGCTATAATCTCCTATCTAGAACTTCTTCAATAATTCTCTAGAGTAATATTTTTGGAATATGAAAATAAAATTTTCCCCTTGAATGACTTCTATCCATAAGAAGTAATGTAGCTCCCTCAGGAAGCATATCTCATTTTTTCCCTCATTTTATTTACAAATTATTGAAAAAAATATCATGGTCACTTGAAAAAAAAATCACCAATGTATACAATTATAATATGTAAACAAATATTTGTTTCTTTGATGTAACGGTTGTTATAAACCTAACATTGGTTGAATTATATCTCTTTCAAGCATCAACCTAGCCTTGAATACTATACCATTATGGACTATTTCAATCCATAAAGATCCTTATTTTGTTTTCATACTCATATATCATCATTATCAAGTTCAAAAAATTATGGTTTCTCAATATATACATCTACTTCATGATCTCCTTTTAAAAAGAAAATTTTGATAACCATTTAATAAATTTTATACTTATTTTAAACTTATGTAGTAAGGAAATTCATGATAGATTCAAATATTGCAACATGAGAAAAGGTGTATCAAAATTAAATAACCTCAAATTTAGAATAACCATTTCAATCAAGTATGTCTTTATTCCTTCTCACTTATCATTTTTCAATTAATTAATTTCTAAGTAAACACATGGTTTCAAAAAAAAATTCAACAATACTTAGAACAATGTCCCAAAAAGTATTTCTCTCAAAATGATTCCTCCACACACTCATATCCTTAATACACTCCTCATATTTAATGTATTATATAATTTATTTAGGATAAAATTTAAATATTAGGGATGTTTTATTTTTAAACCTAAAACTTATTCTATTTGGTTATGTTATGTGTTCATCATATATTAGTAATATTCTTGTATATATAGGTTAATAATACACAAAAATTATATTATATATCCCCACATGTTTCGGTAACCATTTTTTACTTAGGATTTTTCATTTATAGTAGCCTCCTCCTCATCACTAGTATAATATAACTTAACTTCAAGTATTTCTTCTTTAGATTCTGCATAAACAAAAACTTCTTTTTAGAATTATTGTTCCCTTTTTATATTCTTAATCAAAATCAAACATATATAAAAAATTAATTATAGTACTATTTTCAATAATTTCACATCAAAACATTGAAATCCTTGTTTAAACACCTTTTTCTATCATATATATCCTTTATTATTTGATAGATATACAAAAAATATACCCTATTCTGTCATTTTATCAAATTTACCTAGTTTTAAAGTTTTAATTGTTATAAAATATGGACTTTGAAACACACTGAATTAGTCTACATTGGAGTTACTAAGTTTCCACATTTCAAAGGAATTTATAATATAATATTTTCTTGCCAAACATATATTCTAAATACATATATTATTCCATACATATTCCATCCAATTAAATTTATAAAGACCATATTCAACTAACATAATTCTTCCCATCTCAAAAAAACTCATATTATTTATCTTAGAAACTCCATTTTTTGGGGTGTATATGTGGTGATATACTTTTGATTTATAAAATTTTATAATAATATGATTTAATAAATATGATTGTATATTCTTTACCTTTATCATATTTTATTTTATTGATGCTCATTCCCAACTCTTTATAAACGTTAACTATGAAGGTTTTAAGCATGTCCACTAACATAGACTTGTGTTTTATAAACATGAAATTGGGGATACTTATGTAATAAGAATTAAATTTAATAAAATAGAGATCACCTTTGAATATAATTGTTTCTCATTGGTCCCTAAAAATCTGAATGTATAAACTGAAGTGGTTTGGTGTTCTGAATCCCCACAAATTTGTGCCTCACTTGAGTGATTTTCCCTTTCTAACATGACTCAAAAATATCCTCCCTTACTATTTTGAAGTGATGAAAATTTCTCACAACATCATTGTTGGAAATACTGATCAATTTTATGTTAAAATTATTACACAACCTTATATTGCATTATTTTTCTTAATTTTTTGGACTAATGTACCAATAATTTTTTGAGTCTCTGATTTGAAAAAAAATTATTTTCATGAGTTCTCTCACCTGAAGTGATAACCTTACCAATTTTTATTATCCTGATGATATAAATATTTATTCTAAAAATAAATTCATTACCATCATTACATGATTTACTAAAACTTATCATATTATGTTTGAGTCAACCAACAAGTAATAAATCCTTTGATTTCATATTATGTGCTACAATTTTAGTTGTTCCAATGCCATTGAAAATTAAAAATATTTCATAACCAAAATTTACTGCCCCACCATATTGTTTTTCAATTTTTTTTTAATTTTATCTATATTAATGTGTGATGAGAATACACTATCAAGTATCTATAGATTTCTCTAATTACTACATTTGAGATCCACTTCAACGATGAGTGGCCACTCATCCAAGATTTCATATTTCTTCAACCACTCTTTAGTTATGTATTGTTTTAGAATGAGAATCATGGTCAATAATTACTTGACATGGTGACCTTTATAGTCACATTTTACACTAATATAAAATGGAAAATAAAACCTACTTTGAATAGACATCTTATATGAATCATCATTCACTGTCTGTTCTCTCACAGATTTGTCACATTTTTTAATAGCTCCCACTAAATTCTTACATTTTCTAATTCCAATAGAGATAATTATTCTACAAAAAAAATAGGTTATGTAATCATATAAACTAAAATACCAGTATTAACCCTTAAAATATTTTTTCCATGAAATTTAGTGGTTTTTTAGGAAAAATATGCTCACTATCATGTTGAAATATTAGTATTAATTAATATATATTTTGAAGAAATATTATTATTATAAGTGGTATTTAATTATTTAGTTGTATTAGACTTACTATAAATGGTAAAATTGACCTATGTTTGTTCATGTTTATTTTTATAACCTATAATCATAGTTAAAATATGTTTACTTATTTTATAAATTTAAATTGAAGACTTTACCTGAGCTAGTGCACAGAAGTTCATGATAGATTGAGAGGATTCAAAATTCACTTCAATAGCATTTTCAAAACATCTAATCAATTTTTTAGGAGTATTTTCATATTTATGGCACTGTGATGTACTTTTATTGAGATCTTCTTCTTGATCACTTTCATTTTTATCAATTTTATTTTTGATTATCCCATGATCATCCACTTTCACTTTGAGAAGTTTAATCTCCACAATGTAATCAATTTATTCAATTCAAATATTATCTTTATATTTATTCATATTACACAAAATCTTATTTATATAATTAAATTCCCAATTTATTTTATTATTTATATAAATAAATAATTTAATCTCATTTTCCAATTTTAGACCCATGTAATTCATATCTCCTTCTTCTTCAACTCCACTACTAGAGTTGTATTCATTTTTCTCTATATATTCCTTGAAGTTGGAATATCTTATTTAAAACTCATTTTTTTAAAAAAATATTTATGTTAGAGTACCCATATTTCTATTTACTTATAATTCTAATTTTTATTCCTCTCTATATTATCATTCTACCATTATTTTATTTCTTCTTTTCCCTGAAAATCAACTTTTTAACTTTATTTGAGGTTTTTCTTCATTATCTTCCTCATGAAACACCATTTCTTCATTTTTCTAGGAAAATATAAATAACCATTACTTATGAATCAACACTGATATCATTTTCTATGTGTTTTCGATTATGATTAACTTTTCCTATTTTTCTATTCTTTGATATAAATTTAATAATGCTATTTTGGATTTCATCAAATTCCTCATCATGTTATGAGTCACTATAGGACCCAACTTCTATTTATTTAAATATCATTATATTCATGTATTTCACATGCATCTCCACTTTATCCTTCTTTTTAATGATTTATTCTTTTAAAATTTTATAATTAAAATTAGCATGGTCTAACTCATAAAGGGAAAGATTTTCCCTATCTTCAATGGATGAAGTATTTGGTGAAAATATGTCTAGAAAATTACTCATTAAATTTTTATCTATGGTAGAATATTACATCATGTTTCAAAATCATCTTATATGATTAAAATTTTCATTTACCCTATTGTATTGTTCATCAATAGTTTTACCCTTCAGTCATTCTGACGCATTAGATTCTAGCCCAACAAATTTGAAATTTAGCTTCATTGATCTTAATGTTCCCTCCATACATTTTCAAATGTTTGTCCCACATTTTTTACCTATATTAAACCCTAATACTTTTGGGTAATCTTTTTATAAAAAGGATAGTGATATAGAATTAATTTCCTTTACCTAAATATCAAGTTTATTCTTGTTAGTATATTTCATAGCACCATCTTCAATAATGGGTGGAACGCCCACAGTAACATCATCACTGAATTCCAAACCTTGTGAAAGAATATAAGGTATAAATTTATTAATACATATTTAAAATACATTCCCATAAAAAAGTGTATATATAAATTCTTTTTATAACTTGACTTCCCATAACTGATTTTAGGAAGACTAGGATCTCAAGCACAGGGATGTCTCTCTAATACCTTTTTTAGTGCTCAGTTCTATTAGTACTCCACTTAGAGGTGGTTGAATTAGTGGTTATTGTCTTTAAAATTTATTTTCATTTTTAACAAAACAAAAGTTACCAATTAAATTCATGACCCACCCTCAATAGAACTTACCCATATTTATGAAAAAATAATATGAATCAAGTTGCACATATAAATTTTTATAAGGTTCTTCCTTAATGTGAGAGATCAATCCTTGTCATGTTCAATTTGAGTTTTAAGTCTTGAGTTATCACAAATATAATAGTGTCACAAGAGAGGGAAAATGTACATACTTTACTATTTAAAATATATTCAGTAAGAATTACAAATTAAGGGATGGTTAGATCCTTAAACGTGAAATACAATAGTAAATGAAATGTTTTGTTTAAAATGGTACCTATAGAATTTAAATATTAACTCATTTATCTTGGATGAATTAGAAATTTAATATATTTCATGATTATTTTGTATCAAATATAATACTTTCTTTTATAAGGTCCTCTATTTCCAAAACAAATGGGGAGAAGTAGTAGTAGATCAACCTTTCTCTAACAATTTCATAATGAACAAATCGTTTTGTGGGAATGAATTCATGAATTGTTCTTCTTTGTTATTAATAGAACAATTATAAATCAACGGCAGTAGAATCATATTTCCACAATATTTTTAGAAAAAAAATAATTCAATACATTTTGATGTTCCTGAAATTATCTCTCTCCAATATAGTTGTATATCAACCTCTCTCATAATTTTTTGAACAATTTTATATTCTTAATTTATCTATTTTATATAAAATTAAATTCAAGAATAGTATTTAAATATAAATTTATGGAAACTCCCATGAATCTTGGATTCATGAAAAATCCCTAATGATTAATAGTATTAACCGTGATAGATAATTTCAAATTTTAAATTTGATATCCCATAGAAATATCCCACAATCCACCTCTTTTAATCTCATTTAAACACACATAAATCTTAGCCTAAATCATATATTTCTAAAATCACCACTGATATTTTTGAAGACAAGAATAGTGAAGAAACATCTATATTTATACTCATTTTCATGGAAATTAAAAATTCAAGAAACATAGTATTTCTCAATTTATCATACAATTTTGATCAATTAAGTTATATTCTAAGCCTATGGGGGAATATGATTTATATAACATAATAAATAAAATTATTTTGTCATGATAATTAACAAAATTTAAAGTCATTTGATGGAAATTTATAAGTTTTTTATAGTTGTACTATTGAACTCTAGGTCATATGCTCTCATTACCATGAAATTTTTTCATAAATAAATTATTTATGTATGATATGTGAATTAATAAAAAAAATATCAAATTCATGTGTTTCTTCATGAGGTCATGAAATGTCCTTGGAAATATCATACCAAGTGCCTCACTAAGTCATTTGTTTCATTTCTTAAATAAATTATTGGCTTCTTCAACTGACTCAAAATAATCCAAAACCACTTCAATACACTTCAAAACTCTTCAGAAGCACTTATAAAGGATCTAAAAAGAAATTTCATATAGATTAATAATGAATAAAAATTCATTAATATTTCTAGTGTAACTTCACAAATAAATCAATTTTAAAAAACATGGTATAATTTTATTTGAATAAAAATATATTTTTGATTCAATACATTGAATAAAATATTTCCAAGATTATTATTGAATTTGGGTGGGTTAAATTTTTAAACAAGATTAAATCTATAAATCTTAAACTAATACAATTCATATGAATCGATATTATTAATTTTATGGAATAAATAATAAAATGGTAAATATTTTATTTTAAAATACCTCTCCCCCTTGGTTATAAAAACACCCCTTTTCCCTAACTCTCAAACCTCTTTTTTTTTACATTTTCTAGCTAAATACCACTAAATTATCTCCTATGCACATAATAAATTCCATGTTCTAACCAAAATTACCACCTCCAAAGTCATTATTATCAATCCAAAGGAGGTTAATAAAAACATATGGTATGGTATTCCTCATCCTCTACCTTTATTTTATAACCATTAACCCAAAGCCTAATTTTAAAAACCTATTTTTATAATTACATTCTTATAATTACATATTATTCAAATACTTTTGACCTATTATCATTGATAGATTAATAATTCCCTCTCATAAAACCCTTTACATATGTCATTACAACATCATAGTAAGGGTTATTGAGTCTCTCTCTCTGTCTATTTCCTTTATTATTTGAGATTATTTTTCCTCCAAACTATTTTAAAACTATTACTATTTTTATTAAATGATTTTATTATTAGGTTATTAGTATCCTTTTAATCTATTATTAATGATTGATCACCCATTCTCTCCCATAAAATCCATTTTATAAGTTATAACTATGTTTAAATACAACTTTAAAAATCCATGTCATTTCATATCATTTCTCTACATACCAATTTCAATAACATAACTGAACCATAAAAGTTCCTTCAAAATATTTTTTTGATTATACTATAAAGTTTTTATAAAAAAATATTTATCACTTATACACTTTTATTAAACTATTTTAAATAACACTATTGTTCTTTTATACTTCCAAAGTGGAAAATGATGTATTATTTTCACTTATTCCAATTTTGGATTTTATAATAGCCCAACCCTAACCATTGGATAGGAAAGAGCTAAGTTTTCATTAAACTTTGGTGAATTTCCTCAAATTCTAATGGCTGGTAATAATATTTGTTGGATTTAAAAGAGTTTGGGAGAATTTTTTACCATTTTTAAAAACATGAAAAATTAAATATACATCCACACAATAAAAAAACTCCAGAAAACTATATAAATGATTCAGGAGTAAAACAAAAAAATTCATGTTTACCTTGAAAAATAATAAGATTAATAGGAGAAACAAATAAAATGAGGAATGCTAAGAATCCAATGTAATGAAACACTAGAGAACTAATAGTTTACCACTCTAAATGCTAGAAATAGACAAAATCAAATGCTCTATATATATTTTACCATGAAAACTACAATCATGATGTTATACTAGTGAAATAAAATGTCTTCCCATTCCATGTATCATTAAAACAAACATCCTTATATTCACCAAAGTTCACCAATAAGGGTAAGGTTATCATACTCAGTAGGGAAACCCTGATACTTCTCACATACAACATTAGAACCATAAATAAGTTATATTCACAGTTATATTAAATATGGGAAATTTATTTCATAATAGATTATCCAAATTAAAAAAATTTCAAAATACATAAAATCAATTCGTCTCAATCTAATTGGAAACAATGGTTCATGTTCACACATACACACACACACACCCATTCATGTCAAATGAATACCCCTATAATCATGAGTAGTGATATTTCCTTCACCCATTCATTACTTGCTGATACGTATTATTATGCCTTGATTATGGAATCGACTACCAAGTTTGTACCAACAATGACACATGTAAAGGAAATATAAACACATGAAACATCCATGATTTTTCAAAGATCTCAATCTAATTTCCCAATTTAAACAAAAAACCATTTCAAATTTCACAACATGTCATCATTTCTAACTACCATTTCAAGGAAATATAATACATGGTTTTTTCAAAAGGATATAACATAGTTTTTTATTAAAACAATATCCATAAATAAACCATACAAATAATTATATAAAAACCTAGAAAAAATGATTTTATAATCAAAAATCAACATGATAAAAACATAAAAACAATAGAAAATCCCCCCAAAAAATAAAAACCTTATAATTATATATAAATTGGATAGATATTAAATCCACATAACTATAAAAATTTTCAACAATATCCAAGAAGGAAGGATCATCTATAATTTCCTTCATGACCCAATTAATCAAGAGCTAACATAGGGATGAAGAGAATATGTATTAATTTCGGGTAAAAAATGATTGAAAATTTAATTTAATACACCTAAAATATCACATGATATTTTAATTCAAATCCAAACCCACCGCCCCCCCTCCACCCATGAAAATTGGTGCCAGATTGAGCCCATCAAAAACATCTTTAACTATTACCAGGGTCTGGTGGTGTCCACTATAGTTTTAGTGCCTTCAATTGTATTAGGTCTAGGAACCCTCCTTGATTAGCCACTATGACATATTGTAAAACCCCAATTTATGTTTTACCCACCACACCCTATACCATTGTGTAGTTAAGGAAATCTTTCCTTATTCCACATCCAAAATCCTAGAACACCATACCAAATGCCACTAAACAACAACTACCTCCTTTTGGATTTTTTTCCCTCCCCATGTTTCACAAGTATACTATCAATGCACCAAGAACTCTACCACATCAAGTTTCTACCTGTGGTGTACCGATTAATTTATAATGAATCCCATACTCTTTGAGAAACCTAACAAATATCACTGAACCCAAATAAAAACATAAATTTTTTTAAAATACTTAATACATAATGTAAAATACCTAAAACTATGTGTTATATTATTTCCAGTATTGGGATTCCCCTTGTCCGGAAGATGGAGGTTTACAGTGACTATGAGTTGTTCTAACTATTTATCAATCATGGATTTCTCTTATTCCTAAGTTTCCTCTTTAATATTACCATGTTTCCAGAACACTCATACCAAGGGGATTTTTTCCCTTATTAAGACATTCCCTAAATGTCCTGAATCTAAACCCATTTATTAATAGAAGTCACATCAGGTTAATGAGTAATAAGGTCTCAACTAATCACATGACTAGTATCCTCTTAGTACTACTTTAGTTGGGATACATGAAAAACATTATGAATAGTTCTAAATCATAGGGGTAAATTTAATAGATATGTAATGTGACCAATACATTCATGTTTATTGAACAATCCCATGTATTGAGGAGTTATTTTTTAGGGTTTCATAAATTAAAATGACATAATAATGGAAAAAAATTCTTAATTAAATGACCTATTAAATAAAAATATAGTGGGAAATTATGATCATATTCAAAATATTTTTTTGGTTATAAGATATATCTATCCACTTCTTGATCATCTTAATCTTTTTTGCAGTCTCCTATATACCACTATGTCTAATTAGGTATGTTTCTCTCATTTATACAAAAAAAGTATAGAATGACATATATGGTAATTAAATTACTCAAACTATAACATCATAATTTTTTATGTTTTTTTAATAAATTTTATTTCTTTGATAGCTTTCTTTACATGAAACTCATAGTTTTAACTAACCATGATATACTATTAATATTAATTTTTAAACATGATTATTTTAAAATAACCATTAAACATGGTAGTATAAATTTGAATAACTAATTTTAAATTATTTTTTATAATGATTTTATATAAAGAAATCATATTGATGAAAAAAGAATTTCATTTTTGGTAAATTCATCATATATTTTGAAAATTCTATTTTATCAAGGAAATATTAATTAAAAAATAATAAAATTACTTTTTTCAACTTTTAGATAATTTATTTTTTAAAAATATACATATTTCAAATATATATTTCAAAAATTATCTTCTGATATTTTTTTATACTTTATAAAAAGATTATCTTTTTTGATGACTAGTTAAAAATATTGATTTTTTTTAAAAATTCTCTTTTCATTTAATGAATTTAAAAGACCTTTTTATTTTAATATGGTTTTAAAAATAAAATAAGTTAATTTATATGTTTATTAATCTAATTTTTTTCATTTTAATCAATTGTTTATTGATTTTTTTATTAAAAAATGTTCTACTTAGGAAACTTTCCCGATTAAAAAATTGTGTTTTCATCACATGTGTGGGTTTTATTTTTAATTATATTGTCCCACTTATGTGAAATTAATTTGATAAAATAGATTCCATATTTATAATTATATTAATTTATATTGTAAAATATGGAAAAAAATCATAAATATTAGTAAAAATAATAAAATTTAATTACTACGTTTAAGGTTAAAAGGAGTTTTTCATGTTTCATATGCTTCTGTTAAAATTAATATTAAACACACATAGTATTTTTATTTAATAAATTTTAAATAACATTTTGAATTAGAGGGGCACAAAATATATATTAAGTCTCATTTTAATTTTATTCTTAAATGATAAATGACCTTGGTAAATAAAAAGAGACTAGTTACCAAGGTAAAATTTAAATCAGTGGATATAGGAATACTTAAATGCTAAAAGATAACATGCTCAAAAAAGTTTATTTTATTATGGTGGAGGTTTTTATTGACCATATGATCTTTTAAATTCATTATTTATCAACCATTTATGCACTTTGGGTGAGTGTAACTTCCCATTATTTAATAGTTTTTTTATTTACCAAAATGTCAATCCTCCCTAATTATGAAAGAGCTCTCCCCCCACCACCACTTATTGACACCTATTAAGCCCCTTTCCTAGACCAAACCCAACCAAATATCCCTTCCCAAAATATATATCCTCGTTATTTATAATATTTTAATCCTTAAATTTCATCCAATGGGTCCTTAATAAAAGTTCAAAAGGAGGTTGTTCTAAGAGAAGGTAATTGACTCCACTAAGATCTTTCTCTCAAATTCTTCTTTTACCACCTATATTTATTTCCTACTAATTATAATATAATAAAACCAGTATATAAAATATACATATATTTTATTATGTTTATATAATAACAAACATGTATCTCTTATTCTATCAATTTGGAATTGAAATCATTGATCATGTGTGTGGCAGACTACCGCCTTGTAAACCGATGTAGTTCATTTACATGACAAAATCACACTAGTGTGTATCACAATTGATTAAAATTATTTATATGATATTTATGAAGTAATTATACTTATTGATATTATATGACAATTATAAAATTTAAATAAACAAAAATACCAAATCAAAACATATATGAAGAATGAACCAGTTATTACCCAAAATGTGATTTTAACAAAGTATTGTTATTAAACGGGTAATAAAAGGTCATAATTAAATCATATATAGAAATATTCATATTATTATGTTACTATAATATATTTAAAATAAAAATGTATTTATTATACATGGGTTTTGAACATGTACGAAGTATGTTAAGACTTACCGTAAGGGATTTCAAGTATCTCTTTTATGCCTTGGAGAATTATACCATATTCACCACTTGTTTATTTTATTTGGTGTATATAATTTCCTATTTAAATATTATATCATTAATATATTTATTTTCATTTTATTTAAATTCTCATTTTATATTGTTTTTTTATTTTTCTTATGATTCAAGATATT
Organism: Viscum album; assembly: GCA_963277665.1. Classification (NCBI taxonomy): domain Eukaryota; kingdom Viridiplantae; phylum Streptophyta; class Magnoliopsida; order Santalales; family Viscaceae; genus Viscum; species Viscum album. The sequence goes on along the minus strand of OY728127.1, from coordinate 1,324,863,033 downwards.
ACCAAATTATAAAGGGATTTATATCTCACTCTTATTTCATCGGGACACATGTCATATACACCACTTGTTTATTTTTTGTGGTGAATATATTAACCATGAGTAGATTTTACAGTTGTTCTAAAAAAAATTATGATATATAAATATCCGTATAATATTATTTTAATATTGTTAATTCAATTTAAAAAATATATAAAGGTAGTAAAGGTTTAATGTTATAATTTCATTATTTTTTAGGATTGTGTTTTATATTCTTCCAAAGATGATATTTTATGATATACCTATCATGAAACATATTAATTTTATTATATTTTAATTATTTCAAAAAAATCTCCCCTTTATTTTTCCCTATTTATGTACTTTATGGTCCAAAAGAGTATTTTTAATTAAAACCGACTTTATTTCGTCCATTGGTCAAAATGCATTTTTCTTCCATATCCATGTTTTCTAAAAATGTTTTAAAGAAAGTTTTTACTATTCTAAAATAATTGTTTAAATAAATTTTTACCCATGTTTTCATTTTTAAAAATGGTTTGGAAGGAATCTTCTTATTATTTTCCAAGTAAGTCTCTTTTGGATTTTATAGAAAAAGTGAAAGGAATATTTATTTTAACGGGTGAAGTATGAATAATATTTCTCATTGTTATTACCACTTTTTGTTTTATAGTTTCCTTTATATGTTTCAAATCATATTTTCTAATGAAAATTATTTTCAAGATGTTTTATGAAATTTAATTTTTAAAGGGTAATTTTTAAAGTGAAAATGTTATATTCCACAAGAAATGTTCTAAATAATCATTCAAAATCCTTTTCTATCTAATATAACAAATATTAAGGTTGTTTATTTATCTTATAGGGACATAATCTAGTTTTACCATGCATCTTTTTAAAGTTAATTGTTTATGATTATGATGAATATATTTTTATAAAAACCATATTTTTTCCATTGGTTGTGTTATGATGAATTTATGATATGATTATGAAACCTATTTCCATTTTTTTGGTCATTATATGATTAATTTTTTTTTAAATCCCTTTCCTTTCTCTAGGTTATGCTACGATAAAATCATCTTGAAACCAATTTCCTTTCTATGGGTTATAATTTTATGAATGTTCTATGTCTTATGGCACAAAAATGTATGGATTATGTGATGGGTGGGACCTATTTTTCCCTCCAATGAATTGGGTAATGTTTTATATCTCTTGAGATAAGGATGGTAAACCTACTAATTTTCTTGATCCACTATGTGAAACATGATGATGTTCTTAATCCACTATGGTAAACACGTGATGATTCATGTATTTTTATGAAATAGGAAACATGTGTGGATTATTTTTCCATTATGATATGGGAAACATATATTCATTCCTAGTCTATTATTATTTGATAGTTATTGATGTTAACAATGAAATATAAAAAAAATCTACAGTTATGATGGTACCACAGTTATATTTCATGAAATTATGGTTATTTATGATGAGTTATCACACTAATAATTCATGTATTTTTATATGATAATGTTTAATTCCGAGGATCATTTCTATGATCCAGGATAGATTAGGTATGAAAATTTTAAATTTATATTCATAATATCATACTTTTATGTTTATATTATACTTTCATATGATAATCAATTGATATATCCCATGTTTATCTTTACTAAGTATATTTTCTCACCCCTTCTTATGTTTAATTTTCTTCTTTTATGAAGAAAGGTTTATGTAGGGTATGTCTATGATGGTTAAAAAATGGGAAGATATTTATGTTAGATATTTAATATCATTTATGAAATAAGAATATTGTGTACCTAGTATCCAAATACAGTAAACCTTTACAGTCATGGGGTGTATATTTGTGAAATTCCTTGAATATTCATCCATTAAGATGTAATATCTATGTATAAAAAGACTTATTTTCTATAATTTGTATCATATTAAAAGGATTAGTTAACCATTGGAAAGTAGGATAAGAAAAAATTAGTTAGATACCTTGTGATATATCTAAGGATATGTATATGGATAAGTCCATGGATGAGGAAAACTATAGGAAATGTCTTGGAATTTTGGAGAAGGGTAAATAATGTGGTTTCGAGCAATTAAATACCTTTATAGATGCTATGTGTAAATGTGGTTCTGGAATAGTTATAACTTTGGGTAATATCTTTGGAAAGGTCACATTGATATGGACTTCTTCGTCAACGTGTGTATGACAACAGGCTTTGCTGCAAACCTAGTTTGAAACTCCTAGGGGATATTCTTTTGAAATTCACAAACCCTTTAAAAAACATGAAGTATTTGAATAAAGACCATGAATAACCAAGGATAAAACTAAGGTTTCATTGATTGAAAATAATGTTTAATGTTTTAGACATCTAATAAAATATTTTTTATGATTATATGGTTTCCTACTATAATAATTATTTCATACTCTATGATTTTTTGTTTTAGTCAATGGTTGTAACCAGAAAGAAAAATATTTAATGCTGAATCTGATATAAAATAAAATTATATTTCCTTCAAGAATCCAAATGTTTGAGTATTTTCTATAAAAAATATAATTTCTATTCTCAAACAACTTTTCCTAGCTATAAATCACGCTAATAATCCAAATGTGCAATGGAAGGGAAACTATTATGTTGAGTTTGTCATGAGGAAATACTCACCTTATTTAAGTGGTTCTGGTGATCCACTAGTTGATTAGAAAGGGATCAACACGACTAAAAAAGATATTTTCTTTTCTTTAGTACTTATATAATAAAAGTTTCACTTTGTTTTTTTATCATTTGAAAGGTAGAAAAGATCAATTATCGACTCTAATCAATAACATGAGGTCATTAGAAGAAATTTACTCCAGAGAGTGGGATGAGTTCAAGAGATTATTGTTTAGTAATTACATTCCTTATATCCTCAATAAAAATATGGATGAGGTATTCCTTGAGATGAAATGGAAGGATGATGAATTCATTTGTGCCTATAATAAAAATTTTATAAGACTTGTAAGGTATGATTATGATATTATCATTCAACCTAAAAGTATGGATGATTGATTATTTGGTTTCCCAAAACTAAGTATCCAAAAGGATTTATCTATAAGAGAATTTATTATCTATATAGAAATAATTAGATATAAACTCAACGTGGAAATGAAAATTTGATATTCCCTCAATTCCCATGGATTTGATAGGAAAAAGAAGACTGAGCCACATGAAAACTTGAATAAATCACATGGTGAAAAGAAATTATATCCATTTACATGATAGAAAAATGGTGTTAAACATCTTGGGAATTGTTTTAATGGAACTAGGATGTTATTTAAATATATAAGGGTGGGTCATAAAGCTTGTTAATGTTAAAATATTATTAATGGGATGGTTAACACAATGGAAGAGAAGAATAAACTCACTAATTCACCACCCATGCTCTAGTTCTTAAAAATACATGTATATTGGGAATTATGAGAATCAATTCCCTAATCCAATAGATAATGATGATGATAAGCCAAAAAAACATCTGACTACAAAGGAAAAAGGGAAATATTATGTAATCACAATAGTTAAAGTGAATCATGATAATTAGGGTGCACTTATCCTCTATAACTTAATTGTAAATTTCATGTTTGAATATCTATGAATGATCCTAATGAATGTATATTATTCATCCTTTAGTGAAATATGATGAGATTTTGAAAATTAATTATCTCCCTCTATATGAACTCTAGAATAATGAAATTAATTTTTATGTTCTTTCTGTGAAAGGATGAAATTGATATTTTAGATTTTTTTTGTCTGATATAGGATATTATTTAAGTTTTAAAGGGTGATTGTCTTTTTGTATCATATATGTCTCCACCTAAGATTAAACTTAGAGTTATGGATACCATCATGTGTCCATGAGTTTAAGTTTGATCGTACATTCAAATTCATGAACAACCATTTTAAGGTTTTGTGTGACTGTGTTTATCAAGACTAAGGATATTTTGGGATAAATTTATAGCAATAAAACCCATTGGTTTTTTCTATGTTTTAGTGAAAAAAAAATTGACAAGTATTTTCTTTTTAATTTATGGAAATAATATTAAAGGTATTGGTATCTTTTAGGGTTTATCATATCATTAATGTTGAGGTAAACATGTGTTGTTGAAATTTGGTAACATTATAGGCATTATATTAATATAGTTTCAAAAAAATAATAACCCTAATGTTGGGTGACAACCCATCACATATATCAAGGTCATGGGGCTTAAAAAAATAAAAAAAGGGTAAAAAGGGGGTAACATCAACCATTGGTCTATGTGAAAGAGTATTTCTGGTGGGGAGACTTAAAGAGAGATATTTCTGAGAGTGTATTTTAGTTATTAGTATGTCAACAAGTAAAGGATGAGAGAAAAAATCTAAGGGTATTTTTCATCCATTTACCATAAAAGAATAAAACTAGGAAAATGTAACCATGTATTTTGTCATCGGAATCCCTAATACATATAAAGGTAAGAATTATATATGGTATATAGTTGATATCCTTAAAAATTAATCACACATCATTGATATCATAGAATAATTCTCTCCAGATCATCTTACTAGGATATACATTAATGAAGTTTTAAGGTTTCATAGAGTACCAGAATCTATTGTATCTAATCGGTATTTACAGTTTACAGTGATGTACTGGTGAATTATTTAGTAGGCTCTGGATTTGGAGTTGATTTTCAGTATTGTGTATTAACCACAGAAAATTGTTTTGTCTGATAGAAAATTTAAAATCCTAGAGGATATATTGAGATATTTTCTATGTATTTCAAAGTTGTTTGGGGTCAACACTTCCATCCAATTGAGTTTTCATATAATAATATCTTTCACTCAATAATTAAGATGTATTCGTATGAATCCCTCTATGGGAAGAGGTGTATAAATCTATTGTATTGGGATAAATTTGAGGAAACAAATATATTGGAACCTGAGATAGTTGAATAAATGGTAGATATGGTTACAAATATTAAAGAACACCTAAGGGAGGCACAAATATGGCATTAAATCAAGTTGAAAATCACTAGAATGATCAGAAATTTGGAGTTGTTGATAAGGTGTTTCTAAGAATTGCACCATAAAACAATGTTATGAGATTTGAAAATTAGGGAAACTAAGACCTAGGTATATTTGTATCTTTTATATTATTGATCATATCAGGATAGTAGCTTATAGATTTATTCTTACACTGAACCTCTCTCAATCCAATTATGTATTCCATTTATCTATCCTAAATAAGTACGTATCATATCCTTCATATGTAACGAACTCAATGTTCATACCATTTGAGCATGATTATTCTTATATGGAAAAACAAATGATGACTCTAGATCATACATGGAAAGTGTTACAAAATAAGACCACTTATATGGTCAATGTTTTATGGTGAAACAGCCAATTTTAAGAAGCTATATGGGAACATTAGGATATTATGAGGTTGAAGTATCCTTATTTTTTCATCAGAGTAAATAATTTTGACTATGAAACTAATTTTTAGGGGGTATAATGTAACACTGAGTTCTTACAAAATATTTTCTTTAAATAAATTTAATTTCATTTATATCTGGCATTACACACAACCTCAAGTTTTAATGAACCTAGATATACTACTAATATTATTATTTAAACATAACCATTATAAACTATCCATTAAAATTTATTGTATGAATTGGAATAAAAACTTTTTAAATATAATGTATTATGTTTTTATAAATATAAACCATATTGATGAAAAAATTACATAATTTTTAGTAAGTCTTTATATGTTTTAAAAATACTATTTTCTCAAAAACATTGATTTTATTAACAACTAATAAAAGAAATTTTTTTTAATAATCGAAAACTTATTTAAAATTAATTATATAAATTGTATAAATATACATTTCTAAATTATATTTGAGTGTGTTTTTTATAAGTATCATAAAATATTATTGTTTTGATGAATAATAAAAAAATTACTAATTTTTATTCAAAACTGTCTTTTCATTTAAACCATTTAAAAGATCTATTTTATTTTTTGATTGTATACAAATTTATATTACGAAAATTATATATTTACTAATAAAACATAGTTTATTTTAATCAATTTCATATTTATTTTTTAAATTAAAAACTTTTATACTTATGAAAATTTTCTCTTTGGAAAACTACTTTTTCGTCACGTCTATGGGTTTTATTTGAAATTAAATTCTAACACTTATATAAATTTAATTTAATAAAATAGAACCTATATATGGAGTAAATATAATTTATATTATATAATAAGACAAATTATTTTTTCTCGTAAATATTAGTAAAAATTTAAAATTAATTATTGTAATTAAGGTTAAAATGGGGTTTTACATGTTACATACCCTTGTTTTAAAATTAATTATCAAAAGACGTAATATAATTAATTAATTAACTATAATTTATATTTATAATTAGTAGTTCAAAAATATATAATAATGAACATTATAATTTTATTTTGAAAGGAATAATTAACTAGGTAAATGAAAAGAGACTAGTTACCTTGGTAAAAAACATAATAGTAAAGATAATAAAACATAAAGGATAATAAATAACATGTTTAAAACATGTTTAGTTTATTTTGGCATAGGTAAACCATATTTTCCCTCCAATCCATTATTTATCAATTTTAGAGGCACTTTGTAGGAAAGTGACTTCCCATTACTGGATAGTTTGGGTTATTTATGTAAATGCCACTCCCCAATTATGAAGAGACGATTCCTCCCCCAATTTTTCACACCTCTTAAGATATTTGGCTCGACCAAACCCTACTAAAATTACTCCCCAAAATATTTTTAGTTTTATGGATATGGTTTTTATCCCAATATAACAACCCTATGGTCCTTAATAAGTGATCTAATGGGGTTTGTTCTAAGAAAAGTTAATTGTCTTCACTAACTATTTCTTTACAATTATTATTTTACCACCTCTATTTATATACTAATAATTAAAGTATAATAACATAAAAATATAAAATATAAATATATGTTATTATTTTGATGTAATAAATTAAAACTATTACCTCTTCCATAAAATCAAAAATGAAATTGTCGATTGTGTGTACAGTGGACTAACGCCCATTGAACCAATGTAATTTTTCATCCATAAAAACCTCTAATGATTGGATATTATGATGTATTTAACATAGTTATATGATATTAATGACATTATTATAATATTTTATATCATATAAATATTATAAAAGACAAAAAGACAAAAATAACAAACCAAAACAGATATGAAAAATGAAGTAGTTATTATACAAAATATGATTTTTAAAATGGAATTGTTAATAAATGGGAAATAAAAGGTAATAAGTAAATCACATATTGATCAATTAATATGAGTATGGTTCCCTAATTTATTTATAATAAACATATATTTATATACATGGGGTTCTAACATATACAAAGGAAGTAAATACTTATAGTAATAGATTTCTAGTATCTATTTTATTCATGGAAGACTTATTATGTATTCACCACTGGTTTATTTTGTGTGGTTTATATGCTTCCCATTTTAAATTTTATATCATTAATATAATTATTTTCCTTATATTTAAATATTCATTTGATTTTATTCTTTAATGGGTATTACAATTCAAGATATGACCAAAGTTGTATGAGATTTTTTTCTCGTAATTATTTCTATGGGACACATTCCATATTTAAAATTATTTCTTTTTTGTGGTGTATATAATACACAAGAATTTCATTTGTGATTATAATAGTGATAATTATGAGATAAACATATCAATTTAATGTTCTTACATACAAGGGGCATAATATTGAAAATATATTAGAGGGGTAATGGTGTAATATTATAATCACATTGTTTATTGTGATTGATTATGATATGTTTACAAAAATGATATTTTATAATATACCTCTCAATAAACTAAATAATTTTATTATACTATTATTTTTTCGTAAAAATAATTTGTTTCCCTTTATATTCCCATATTTATCTACTCAACATTCCAAATTTATTTTCTAATTGAAAAACTTATGTATTTCTCTCTTCAGTCAAAAATACTTTTTCTTTCGTATCCAGGTTTTTGTTAAAAAATTAATGAAAATTTATACTACTATAAAATTATTTTTTATGTATATTATTACCCATTTTATAATTTTAAAAAAATTTAAAGTAATCTTATTTTATTTTTCCAAACAAATCATGTTCGGATTTTTTCTAAAAATGTGAAAGGAATATTTTTTTAATGTGTATGGCATGAATGATATTTCTCAACATCATGAACAATAAATGTTTTAAAGATTCCTTTATAAGTTTAAAATATTATTTTCTAATGAAAATTATGCTCAAAAATTTTTGTGAAATTTTAGTTTTGAAAATGTCATTTTTAAAGTAAAAAGTATATTTTCCTCAGGAAATGTTCAATGTGATATTTCAAAATCATTTTCAATCTAAGACAAAAACATTTGGTGTTTGTTATACATTACTGAGGATATTATCCAATTATTCCGTACTTATTATTTATCGGGATATTTTATGATTATGATGACGTTATATTTATGAAACCCATTAATTTTCAAGGTCTATATTATGATGAATTTAAGATATGATTATGGAATTCATATCATTTTTATGGGCCATTATATGGTGATTTATTTGTGAAATCAATTTCCATTATATAGGTATTATATAATGAAAATATTATGAATTAAATTTATTTTCTATGAGTTGTGAATTGAGTAATTTTTTATAATATTATAGAACAAAAATGTATGGATTATTTGATAGGTGAGAGATATATATCCCTCCAATGCACTAGTTAAATTTTTATATCTCATAATATAATAATAGTAAATAGTCCAATGTGATTGATCTACTATGGGAAACAAGCTTATATGCTTGATCCACTGTTGGAGATAGATGATGATGCTTAAACTATTGCGAAATGGGAAAAGGGTATTGATCTATCATCTATTTTGATATAAAAAATATGTGTTGATTCTTGATCCATAATAATTTTATGGTATTCAATTTTAACCTTTACATATGAAATGGTTTTATATATTTATTATGGATCCATAATTATATGACATGGACTTATAGTTCATTGATTGATATATGATTATTTCTCACTCTTATGATTTTTTTATTTCAAAATGATAATGTTTTATGACATTGATCATGTTTATGATCCATAATAGATGGGTTGTGAACTATTTATGTTATATTCATAATATCATACCCTTATTTATATCTTATTCTTTATTATAATCATCGATTGATATCTCCCATGTTTACCCTTACTGGGAATTTGATCTCACCCTTTCTTATGTTTCTTTTCCCCAAATTATGAATAAAGGTTTATGTGGGGTATTTCTATGATTTGTAATAAATGGGTTTATATTTATGGGAGATATTGAATATCATTTATAAAAAAATTACATTGTGTACCTAGACTCTAAAGACACTAAACCATTATGGTCCTTGGTCATATATTAATGAAATGTATCGAATATTAATCTATTAAGATAAATTATCTATGTATGATAATTTGAAGTTGCTATATGAATAGAGCTATATATATCATGGATGGATAAATATTAATATAAAATAACTCTTCTACAGGCATATAATCTTCCCTTGATCCACAAAAGTCCATGAAAGGGGCTCTAAGAATATCTTACAATATCTAAATCCTTTATTCTAACTACCCATCCATTTGAGGATGATATTTTATGCTCATGGTTATCCGATTTTTAAGAGCCTATTATAGAGAGTGTAAAAAAATATAAGTAAAATGAGGATCTCTATTAGAGACAATAGTTTTTGGAACTCTATGTGACTTAATCACTTTTAAAATATAGTTTTTAGTTAGATATACTAATTTTGTTGTAATTTTAAGTTTGGGAAAAATATTCCAACTTTGTGAGTTGATCGACAATTACCCAAATCGATTCATGCTTCTGAAGTGTCTATAGTAGACCTGTGAAAAACACCCAATAAATATTATCAAATTTCTAAATAGGAACTAGTATAGATTCCAGTATACTATCTTGACATTGATTCTAATCCATTACAAATTAAAAAGAAATACATTTCTGGAAAAAAGACACAATCCTTCCTCTAATGCCTAGTCACCATAAATGAGATTCCATTACCCAGTGCATTTTTTGAGTACCTAGGTGAATATATCACTTTGAATGGAGGTATTCCAAAAGAATATGTATCTATAAAGACTAGTGTACAATTAATATATTTTGAAAACAAAATAATGAGTTTATATCCTCAGTCAAACTATCCATGGAATTCCCACCATTTGGGGTTGAACTACTGGTCATGTATCTGAGATATGATTAGTGACCCTTTTTTACAAAATCCATAAAATTAGGTATAATAGTGATTAGGAAGAAAAGTGCATTATCATTTTTCTTTGTATATCACAAATCCATTTCCATAAAATAACTCATCAACCACCATTGGATATGATCTTCTATCATAATTTAATTATAGAACTTCTTACTCAAAGAATCAGCCATTGAATTCCATTTCATCAGTGTATACACCAACTTGAAGTTAAATATATTGAGATACTCCATCCAATATTTTTTTCTCAAGTTTAGGTATCTCTAAGATAATATATATTTAAATATTTTATAATCTATGAATACTGTGATATTTTTCCCAAAGACATAGTGGAAGAATGTTTTAAAGGAATTTAAAACTACAGCTAATTCTAATTCATTCACTGGATAGTTATTTTCATGTGTTCCCAATTTCCTTGATTCATATTCCATGGTTTGATCTCCTTTTATAATAAAATAGTTTATTCTTGAATTATATGCATCACAATATATCACATAGCCCATACCTATTTCTTATATGACAAGGATAGGTGTTAAATTTAGATGATATTTATGTGACTGAATGGATTTTTGAAAATCATCATTTCATTTAAATTTAATATATTTTTTCATTAATGGATTTATTAAAGAAGCGGGTCTCAAGAAATCCTAGACCAAGCGAAGGTAATAGCCATCTAATCCGAGAAAACTATATATCTAAAAGACATTATTGTTTTCATTACAATAAATGACTATTTTTATCTTCCCATGGTCAACTGATATGAATTAATTATAAATTAAATTCACATGGAAATGAAATTATTGTATCCAGATGTCCCACATTGAATATTCATAATAAATTCAGTGATCACACAATGTTATTAACACATTTTCCAAGGGAACCTCATGGTCACTCTATTGAGATTAAACCAAAATATCATAAAAAAAATAACAGGAAAAAGAATTCAAGGTACCAATGGAAAATATAGTTCATCAAGTACTTTAAAACCAAAAGTGAATTAGTCATAACAATGGTCATGAAAACATATTTTTAATGGTCATATTGACTATAAAAATATTTTCATCAGAATATCATATTTCTTGAATCTGTGTTGATTATATCCCAATCAGATAACAATATCATGGAACAAATTGGATCCACTTAATTATTCAAATAGATCATCTATTTAAGTAAAATGATAATGATTCTTGATCATAACTGGATTCAATTTATGAAATTCAACTTATAATTGAATAAAATTGTGTGCTATCTCTATAAAAAAACTAAGCAACCCAAGGTGATGTGCATGGCCTAAAAAGTAATTTATTTACAATTATTTTAGTTGGAAAATTAATTTATGAAACTTTATTGGATATATACTATATGATTGATGTGAAATGGGATTATTCTCCAAATTAGATCAAATGAAAACTTGATTTCACATTTAGAAGTTAGCCTAGAGAAATCATTCCAAAATGAAATTTGGGTATGAATACATTATTGTGGGAAGATTCATATTTCCAACTTCATCGATAGCACCCAATGTCATTATTTACATATGACTAAAAACAATTACATCCAATATCACTAAAGGTACTATTTTTATATCAATCATATCTTATCCCCCTTTGAATACATGGAAAACACCATCTAGGGATTTAAAAGTTACTTGTTGAGTTTAGACATCAATATGGACTTAGAATTTCACTAACCAGTCCATTAAAAGCATTTCATCGAAAATGTTAATCTCTAAGATAGTAAACTCTTGGAAGATATATATTTAATAACTATTAATGCTATAATTGGGTACTTGAATCCTCTATATTGTTTTTATTAGAGAGGTGTATTGATGCTCATTACTAGAGGATTCGTCTCCACATGAAAGCATAATTTTTCAAATATATGATAGGAAAGAAAACAATTTTATACCTTAGTATGAAACAAGACATTTATAAGCGTTTATTTTAGAAGAATAGTACATCACATAGTTGAGGAACTTGGTTGCTTCGTCAAAATATCATTTTTAACTCTATATAACAATCGATCATCCCCCATAGAATAGTTCTTTATCCATAATTATGGAATCATCTAGAAAACAAAGGTTTTCCTAGATTCATACCAGTTTATATAATTATGAGGGACCTAAATATTCTAATGATTTCATCTTGATTGGGCATGGGATACATGATACTGGTTTGAGCTACGTCATCTCTTTAACATCATAGGTTTAAAGAAATATTTCTTTAAATGTTATCCTTTTTCAAAATTGTGACAATCTTGAGGAAGTACAGAACACTCCTCCTTTTTGTACTAAAGAGAACCACATTAAAATAAACCTAGTTCATCGATGCAATGTGGTGGATATGTGAATGATCCCATAGAATGATAGGGTCCTGTTACCTTGGAAATAACTCTCTCCTTTCAATTTATTCCCTTCACTAGAGTTATTACCTAAACATATAAAGAAAAATGTGTTCCCTTCACTTAGATTCCTTAAAATATTTTTATCTACAACTAGTGCCATATTCAACATTGATGTATGGATTGTAACAAATAACATGACTAACATTGACAAAATATCAAGTCGTAGACGTATTTCAAATATTTGTGGCTTCATCATTCTTTTAGTAGTTACCTCTAATGTGAAGTGAACCTAGTGTTTGAATTGAGTATCATATTCAGTTAGTGAAATACTTCCTTATTTTAGTGAGAATAATTGCATCATTATTTCTATCTAAAATATGTGTCGATAAAAAAAATTATTGAATAACTTTTCAAAACCCCTTCCAAGTAAGATATTGATCCATATTTTCCTGAATATTTAAGTACATCCATTGGTGCACAAGGTCATTAAGAATGTACATTTATATTTTTAACATTATCTTATTTGGAGTTTCAATGATGTAAAATATTTGGTTCATCCTACCAAAATATAATTATGATTTCTCTGGTTCCTAATCTCTCTAAAATTTTGATGGATTTTTCTTTTATAATTATGATGAGTGATTTATGTGTTGCGGTATCTTTTCTTGAGGTTCCCTAGCCTAAGGTACATTGTAAATATATTTTAATTATTTAAAAATACTATTAAACAACAACTGGTTCACCTATGGTTCAGGTGGGACCACAATCTCACTTATTCTCCATTACTGGTTTCTCATCCTCCTAACCAATGGTGTTCTTATTCTATAACAAAATCCACATTTCAAATTAAATATTTCACCTTTTATTTATTCAATGTTATATCATTTATCATATGAAAACAATAAAAATAAAAAATAGTACAGTAAAAAAATCAAATAATCATGTGATAATACAGACCTACTAGGAAGTCTCATTGCAAATGCATAATACTCTACTCACATTGGATTACCCATAGTGAAACCATGATAACAAACCTATAATTTTTTTAGAATACTTTTTTTAATTTGAACACCATGGTAACATTATGTTCAGTATAAATTAGTTATATATATATTTTTATTCAATAAATTTCAAGTCCTAAAAGGTCTTATATCCTTCCTACTACCCCAACTAATGAACTGACCAAACAGAACCTATTTGTAACAACCTAAAACTAACCATTGGCATGGAATGAGCCAAATTTACACTAACCTTTGGTGTAATTCCTCAAACACCAAAAGTTTGAAAAAAATATTTAGGGTTCAATAAGTAGAAGGGGGAATATTTTACCCTTTTTAGATTCCCACACACACACAAACACAAATATACAATAAAAATTTAAAATAAACCCAAAATAACTATATAAATGATGCATGAGTACAAAATATAACACCAAGTAAAAAAAATTAATATTAGAAATACATAAAATGAGAATAATTAAACCTCTATGGTAATGCAATACTCAGGCGCCAATGTGGAACCACTCCAGACACCTTCACTCAACTAACACCAAAAATCCATCTCTGATCAACCATGACTACTATATTCATGAAACTCCACTAGTGAAATAATAAATATCCCCCTATCCAATATCAAGAAAAACAACATCTATATATATATATAGAAAATTGCATATTCAAGGGTTGAAGAATCATACCCAGTAAGAAAACTCAATGACTTCCCTTGCTTGCTACTAGAATGATATACAAGATGTCTTCATTGTAATATAAAATAGGGGAATGATATTTCAAAATAGTTTATCCAAATTAAATTTATTTTACAATCCATAAAATCAATACATATCAATCATCTTAGAAACCACTTATAAATTTCTCACTCTCACACACACACTCATTCATGCCGAATGAAAACCCATATTGTAATAAGTAGTGATCCTTCCTACCCCAATATGACACTTAGTGAAACATTCTATCATAACTCTAGTCTAAAACTGGGAACCAAGTCTATACTGGCAAGGCCCTATATAATAAAAATATGAACACAAGCCACATCCATGATTTTTCTATTTTCTCATTCCAAATTCTCATTTTAAACCAAAACCCGTTTCTAATTTCACAACATTTTATAATTCCAAATTACTATAAAAAATCCAAATAATCCATGGGTTATTCACAAAGATCAAATAAAAGTTTTTGTTTAAAAAATTAGTGAAAAATCATACATTGAAAAAATCATTTAGAAACAAAGAACCAAAGTATTTTCTAATCAAATCTCAGAAATATAGTTCTATTAAAATCATATAAATTGACTCTAAAATATAAATCATTCCAATTCTAGATAATTTATAGAGATATAGAATCCAAATAACCCTTGGGATCATTATAAATGAAAAAGAAGCTAGCCTGATCCATAATTTCCTTCAAGAAGACCTGAATCAAGATCCATGTTGGGGATGAAGGTATTGTGTGTTAATACAAGGGGAATAGTTGATTGAAACTTGAATTTAATAACCCCAAAACTACAAATGTGATTTTTATTAAAATTAAAATACACCTTCCCCCAAAAATGGTGATCAAATAGAGAATTTAAAAAATTAGTTTGACCATCACCATGGCCTGGTGGTGTCCACCATGGTTGTGGTGTGTTCGATCACACCAAGTACTAGAAACCACCATGGTGAGACACTATAGTGTTTTGTAAAAAACCAATGTATTTTAAAGCCACCACAACCAACACCATGTCATTGTTAGGTCTCTCAACCCATGTTCTATAGCCACACCCCCAGTGTGATGCCCCCAATACCACCAAGAAACCATGACCTATTTTGGGTGTTTCAGACTACCCATGTTGGACATGTGCACTCCCAATGCACTGCATCATTCACTATAGTGTTTTGTTACCTCTAGTGCACCCAGAAATTCCTAAATACTCACAAAATCTATTTGTAACCTACCAAATATCCCCAAATTAAAATAACACTATAATTGGATTTAAATTACAAAAAAGAACAAAAAAAGTACCTCAAACTAAGTGTGCTACATATATTCTTAAAAAATAGATTTAATGATGGAATATAATATTAACAACAAAATAATATCCATTTTATGATTAATTAGTTATAATATATTCAAGATAATAATGATATTGAAATTAAAAAAATCATTATCATTTAAACCCTTTGAAAAAAACTTACTAAGAAATACTTATTAATTAAGAAATAATTTACAAAATATATTGAAATATTGAAATATTTTTCTTTAATAATTACATGAAACAATAATTTGATACTTTTACCGCTTATAGAACCATTATACAATGACTGTATACCTATATCATTACATCAAAATAGATTTTAAATTATAGACCAAACAATGAAAAAACGGCCAACGCGTGAAAAATAAATCTAAAAACTTAATAATACATTATAATAAAACAATTAAAAGGAATCATAATAACTAAATAAAAATGTATAGTATTTTTAATCAAGTAAATAATTAATGAAATTTTACTGAATAAGATGTTAATGGATATATGATGAAAGTAAGGGCTTTGGGTAAGGGTTACTTTCCAAATTTCCAATATTTTCATTTATTGTGAATTTATTTTATCTATTATCATTTATATACCATATCAAGGGACTTAAATGTTTTCTATTATATTTTAAAATCATCTAGGATGAATTTATGGTCTTTATTTTTAGTGGATCGGGTTTTTCAGTGTAATATTTTAGAATATTTCTATAAATATTTCTAATTCTATGCGTAGAGTTGGCATGGGATTCTGGGGCATGGAGGGCATCGTTTCGGTGATATTAAAAATATTAAAAATATTTTATCATGTGCATATAGATTCTTTGTAAATGTGGAAAAAATAAAGAGTGGAGTATCAGATCAAAAATCATAGACTGTGGTTGACATTAGATGTGGTGTTTACCCTATGTGTAACATTAAATTTGTCAGTGTTGGGTGCACAGACGGGCAGTGAGTGTTGGTGGTCTATTAAAAGGTGGTCATTGATTTAATAAAAAATTAAAGCAATATCTCTCCCACACTTGTGTGAACATGGAAAAGAGGAGTAACCCTTGAATTGATGGATTAACTGATGAGAAAACAAATAGAGGAGGCACCACCAATCTTTGATCTTGATGGAGATCACTCCCAAATCATATTTCATTAGCGTTGGAGTGTTGATATTACCTCAAAACATCATCATTTCTCACTAAGTTAGGTGAATTTGATTATTAATTCTTTATCCCATTTTAGATATGTTTTATGAAGATTTTAGATCCCTTATACAACAGATAAGGACCCCCAAGGGGGGTCGATCTATGGATTTTGGTGGAAACCATATCATTTCAGGGAATCTCATAGAGAATTCATGTTTAGAATTCCCAATCATATGTGGTGTATTGAAGGTTCACACACTGTGTTTTCATCCCATTCATGGAAGATGAATTTTTGAGACTATAAGTCATCTACCTAATATACACACCGTGTAGTGTAACTAGTTCATGTGGCTGATGGAATTGGTCTTTACAGTCATGTTGTTGTACATGGTTGTGTGGGAGTACAAGTCTTATATACACAAACATGAGGTGATGGACACGATCATGGGTTCAATACACATCCCCGACTCGGGTGACGTGAGTCATGTCATGCACATTATGTACATGTTGTGTAAGATCACATGGCCAAAAAAGACATGAATCAGAGGAAAAATATAGGTGTTGGTGTAGGGTAACACATCATGTGAACCCTAGTACATGCCATGTACGTGTTGTGGAGGCTTCTGCCTATCATATCTTCTTCTTTAGGGATAGGATTTTTGTCTTTGAGTATCATATCCAGATACTTTTTTTATGTATAACATGATGGTATCCCTCATGGTAGATTTAAGATACAGTGTGGTGTGAGTCAAGAATGGTGTTGTGTTCATGGTACATGATCATGGGTAGTGATCATGGTGGATCACTATAGATATGCCGGGGTTAGTACCCTTCTCTAACATAACAGTATATGATTCCCATAGATTCTTTAGTACAATAGAGTTGTGCTCACCTACCATGATGGGGTTTGAGGCCCCTACCTGAGGTATAAATTCAAAGTATTGTGTGATGATAATGATGTACCTTTATGTGATGCATGATCGATGTTGAGGATCGGTGTCATAAATCGGAGAGAGTCACTGGTACCGGTACTCCCTTGATGTACTAAGTAATGGGTTTCTCACACCTCTTGGATTGGGGGAGATGAGAATCCCCACTGTGGGTGTAGGTCTATCTATAGATTAGCTCTCCAATGATTGGTAATCTCCTATTGAATTAGGGTATGTGTAACGACCCGAAATTTTGAATAAATATTGTTTCCTAATTTTGTGTGTTATTTTATTTTTTATACTCAACAAAACTATATCAATTGATAACATGAGTATAATTAAAATGAGACCATTGGATTTTTACTGTTATATGACCATTGGTCAATATGACCGTTGGAAACTAAAAGTTTTGATTATTGTCTCTAAATACAAGTAATCTTGTTTAATTAATATAGAAAGAAGATTTGATGGCATCACTCAGTAGCCTTGGACCGATCGAAGCCCATCTAACAGAACTTGGGAAGGAGGTAGCACCACTGGGCTTTGCTCTGGACCAAACCCAAGCCAAACTTCATCGTGTGAAGCTAGAACGGAATCGCCTTCGCGAGAAGTTCAAACTGATAGAAATTACTACTCATGCAATGTTGGCCGATCCTCCCTCGGATTCTCTCACCATAGCACACCTTACACTTAGGTCCTATGTAGGAGTTATAAGGTGCTATGTAAGGAGACCGTAACTACCTTGTGTAATCCTTTTTTTTTAAATTAAAATTGGGATTCATTCTTATGATGATGTTTATGACTTTTCAAATGTCCGGATAAATATAGTATGCATATTTTTGGTAAATTTTAGAAAAAGGATATTTTAAAAAATGTTTATGGAAACATTAAATAATTAAAAATGTGTAATTATTTTCAAAAAATGGTCTTCTACAATTATGTTCAGTATGAAATTTAGAGTCTAATAAGATCAACATTATTTTTGATGAATAGTTATTATGAATAGTGATTTTATGCTTAGGATTAGTAATGTGACCAAATGGATTAGTAATATCACTTAATGAAAGTATTAATATAATCTAGGCACCTTGATTAAGTAATGTGATTCAATAAAATGGTTAAATAACAGTTTTATAAATTATTATTCAAGTATTAGTTTTTTCGGGTGAATAGTGTTTTTTAAATAAAAATTAAATTAAAAATATTTAGAAAATTATTTTTATAAAATAGATTTCATTTTTGAACTTAGAGCATCGATATTATGTTAAGGTAATTTTTGGGGATTTTTCTAAAAAAATGAATTTTCGGTGAATAGTGTATTTATTTAAAAAATAAATTAAAAATATTTAGAAATTTATTTTTATAAAATGGAGTTCATTTTTCAAATCAGTGCATTGATATTTGGTTAAGGTGAAATTTTGGGATATTTCTGAGAAAGTTGAATTTTCAGTGAATAGTAAAAATACAGTTTTAGGGTTTCGGTATGTTTAATGACATCATAACTGTGTCATGATGATGTCATGAGATATTTTATGGGTTTTCCGACCAAAGGTGATGAATTATTGTATGGGGGACCCATGTGGCCTAACTTCTTGGGAAATATCATGGGAGAGCACATGGTTTTGTGAAACCCACTTAGGAGGTGTCCCATGGCCATTAATGCCTTGTCCCCTCACTTTCCCTATAAATACCAAGCCATTCTCTCATCCTTTGGACTCCAAAATCATTCTCAACGATGTTCTGGTCTCCTTACCTCCCAATTAGTCCTCAAAAGGTTCCCTCAAACCCCTCAAAGTCCAAACCTTTGAGTTTTAAGAGTTACGTTTTAAGGTAAGGGATCCGACCTCTCTCTTTCTTTTCAAGTAATCTCTTTTATGTCATTCCTTTTATGATCCATGTTCTTATGTTGGAGGATGTTATTTTATATTCATTATACTGTCCTTTTTATGTTCATATTATGAGAGATCCCCTATTACTCTCATATTTTCATTTTATGAATGTTTAATTGGCGCCGTTAGGCTGCCGAAATTTTTGTAACGGACTTTTTCACCCTTCTCATTTTCAAGTTCTATTTTCTTGTCAAGTCTTTAAAGTTCCTTTTTATTATTTTGGGGTATGATATCTATATCTATCATACTTATATTTTATTATTATATGATTAGAGACCCCATTTTAACTCTTCAATTCAGTATTTTGATGTTTTAAGTGGCGTTGTTAGGCTGCCGAATTTTTAAGGGATTCTTTCACCCTTCTCGTTTTCAAGATCTATTTTCATGTCAAGTCTTTCAAGTTCCATTTTATTATGTTGGGGTATGATCTCTATATCTATCATACTGAACCCTTATATTCATATGATGAGAGACCATATTTTGATCTTATCAATTCATTTTTGGTTGAAGTTTAAGTGACGTTGTTATGCTGCCGAATTTTTAAGGGATTTGTTCGCCTTCCTCATTTTTCAAAGATCTACTTTCATGTCAAGTATTTCAAGTTCCTTTTGTATTATTTTGGGGTATGATCTCTATATCTGTCATACTGATCTTTTATGTTCATATAATGAGAGACCCTATTTGATCTTGTCGATTCATTTTTGTTGAAGTTTAAGTGACGTCGTTGGGCTGCCGAATTTTCATAAGAGAAATCTTATTTTTCTCTTCCTTTCATTTTCTTCATTTCATATGGTATATCTTTAAAATTTCATTACCATGTTCTCAAACCATTTATATTCTATCCCTTTACTGTTTTATGGGTCATTTATGAGTGTTTGACCCATGTCCCCTCTCTTTTCAATTTTTCTAAAACCCCGAACCATAGTCGTTATGCTGCAGAATTTCCGTCTCAAAATGTCTCTCTCTTTTTCTAAAGTAATTTTATTTTTCTAAGTGAATACTCAAAGATATATCTTCAAAAGGGGTATTCACATATATACCAAAATATTTTATTTTAAATTCTGGGATTTACATACATGAGACCCGCTCTCCCCTTCCGTGGGTTTAAAGTGACGTAAAGATCATGTCTTTATAGCAGTTTTTTAAAATGTTATGATTATGTATTGAAACCCATTTCTTTTATGCTATATGGGTTGTTTATGAAATTATTTATGATGAAATATGTGGCTCACATGATAATAAAGGAAAATTTAAGGGTGCACCCTGATAGCGCTCCAATGCATTGGGTAATGATGTAACCACTAGAGATTACAATTTTCACGATATCTTGGTGAATAACCTTGGTAACTTTTAAATGACACCTTGGGGAAGGACCTTGGTAATATGTTCATGATTGTCTATATTAAATTTTGTAGCCACATCTTCAAGTTATGAAAAAATTTATTTTTATTATGATATGCCTCATGATTTCTTTCTCATGCCTTAAAGTTATTTTCATGACATTGTTGATGTATCTCAAGTTCACATGTAAAATGTTTCTCTTGTTTCCCATACTGGGACTTCTGCTCACCCTTTCTTTTGATGTATGTCCCCAGGTTATGAGATGCAGTAATGAACCTAAGATGAACATAAGGAGTATCCTTTAAAGTGTTTAAGAATAATGTTTTTTTGTTTCATGTATTAATTTCCTGGTTTCTAAGACACTAAACCTTAAAGATCCTCAGTTTTTTAATGTAATGAAAGTTTATATGACAAAAAGGCGGGATGCTATAGTTGGTATCAAAGGATGGTTTAGTTATTTGTGGAAATTAGGATATGAAAACTTTAGGATGAAGCCTAAAGAAATTTTTATACATAGGAAATCTTCCTGGTATTTTGGTGAGTATTGAGTAATGGGTTTCCAAGCAAATACATCCCTGTCTGGATACGAGCAGGTAGAGGTGGCTCTGGCACAGATGTACAGAGGGGTAAAACCCAAAAACACCGCTTTGAGCTAGACTCAAACGGGAACTGGTACACGACAATGGGTCTTTCTGCACTCTTGGTTACAACACTCCTGGGGGATATGCTTTTGTAAATTCATAAGCTTAGTATGAACCATTGTTAAAGGAACAAAGATAAAATAAAATAAAGATTCACATAAGAATATATGATCATGGATAACCTAGATGGGAACCTAGGGGATCACAAGTTAGGGTTTACTTTTCTTCTACAAGTTATCCTTATATGCTTTAAGTTCCTTTTCAAGATTATTGGCTAAGTATTTAAGCCCCTAATTATACTTTCTCTTCTTAGTTAATGGTGGGAAATGGAAGAACATGTCCCAACAACCAATGTGATAGGAAATGCGACGATTGCCGTATTAATATGACAGAGATAATTAGGGGATTATAAGATTATTATTATTTTGGAATACGTTCAATATTTTGGGGACCCTATATGGTCGAGGTAAATAGATTACTACGGTATTTTCATTGAGGAGTAAGGTTGACTTATATTTTGAGGAATCGATGAATTTAAGGTGGACTTATAGTAATTTAGGTCACATATGGAAATGATTAAGATATATTGGGTAACATATGATTAGGTTAGCTACTTTTATAAGATGATAGGAGTGGTTGATGTTTTTTGGAGATGAACAATGATGTTTATTTGGGAAGACTATGTTATCAAATCCTTCTTGTATTTGGGTTTCAATCTTAGTTTGGTTTATTTTGAGGAATTTTAAGAACCGTTATTTATGGAATGGTCAGTGATGAACTTTGGGTAGTACCATGGAACCTTGAAGATTTAAAAGTAGTTTCCCTTCCTATGGGATTCTTTATTTTTGAAGAGTTGTTTTATCTTACCCTTTATGTTTTTGGGATAATGTTTAAAGATAGAAGAAATTGATAGTTAAACTTTTGTAGATTAAGTGACTCTCAAGAAGATGATTCTTGTGTTTTGATGAGACCAAGTAGTTTTTAATGCTCATCATTTGGAGAAAAGATTAGTTTTGGTATAAACTTATTAAAGGATGCAACTCTACTGGAAGGTAGGTATATTTCCTTATGTTTTTATTCTATCTAGTAAATGAATTCCTCAAAATTATTAAAAGAAACGTGAAACAAAAACGTTGTTGGTTTAAGCTTCCTACTGGGTAATCAAAGACCGTTTACACACATCATAAGTTTGGGATTTTCTCGTGGTTAAAATTCTCCTAATCATGTTTTCTATCACTCTCCCTCAGAACTTGACTCTTTTTTCTCCTCTATGTCCATTTTTTCCTACATGGAATCCTAGTGTGGGTTAACTCGGGTGGCCTTTGTACTTCCTTTTCTTTCTTTTAAAGTAATAGTGTTATTGACTCTTTTTCCGATGTGGGAATTTCAATTAAATTTCAAAACCCAATTTTAAAAATTGTGAGGACGCAATTTCTTAAGGGGGGGAAGATTGTAACGACCCGAAATTTTGAATAAATCTTGTTTCCTAATTTTGTGTGTTATTTTATTTTTTATACTCAACAAAACTATTTCATTTGATAACATGAGTATAATTAAAGTGAGACCTTTGGATTTTGACTGTTATATGACCATTGGTCAATATGACCACTATAAACTAAACGTTTTGATTATTGTATCTAAATACAAGTAATCTTGTTTAATTAATATAGAAAGAAGATTTGATGGCCTCACCCAGTAGTCTTGGACCGATCGAAGCCCATCTAACAAAACTTGGGAAGGAGGTAGCACCACTGGGATTTTCTCTGGACTAAACCCAATCCGAACTTCGTCGTGTGAAGCTAGAACGGAATAGCCTTCGCGAGAAGTTCAAACTGATAGAAATTACTACTCGTGCGATGTTGGCCGAGCCTCCCTCGGATTCTCTCACCTTAGCACACCTTACACTTAGGTCCTATGCAGGAGTTATAAGGGGCTATGTAAGGAGACCGTAACTGCCATGTGTAATCCTTTGTTTTAAATAAAAATTGGGATTTCTTCTTATGATGATGTTTGTGACTTTTCAAATGTCTGGATAAATATAGTATGCATATTTTTGGTGAATTTTAGAGAAAGGATATTTTCAAAAATGTTTATGGAAACCTTAAATAATTAAAAATGTGTAATGATTTTCAAAAAATGGTCTTCTACAATTATGTTCAGTATGAAATTTAAAGTCTAATAAGATCAACTTGATTTTTGATGAATAGTAAATTATGAATAGTGATTTTATGCTTAGGATTAGTAATGTGACCAAATGGATTATTAATCTCACTTAAAGAAAGTATTAATATAATCTAGGCACCTTGATTAAGTAATGTGATTCAATAAAATGGTTAAATAAAGGTTTCATAAATTATTATTCAAGTATTAGTTTTTTCGGGTGAATAGTGGTTTTTAAATAAAAATTAAATTAAAATTATTTAGAAAATTATTTTTATAAAATAGATTTCATTTTTGAACTCAGAGCATCGATATTATGTTATGGTAATTTTTGGGGATTTTTCTAAAAAAATGAATTTTCGATGAATAGTGTATTTATTTAAAAAATAAATTAAAAATATTTAGAAAATTATTTTTATAAAATGGAGTTCATTTTTGAAATCAGTTCATTGATATTTGGTTAAGGTGAAATTTTGGGATATTTCTGAAAAAGTTGAATTTTTAGTGAATAGTAAAAATACAGTTTTAGGGTTTCGGTATGTTTAATGACATCATAACTGTGTCATGATGAGGTCATGAGATATTTTATGTTTTGGCCGACCAAATGTGATGAATTATTATATGGGGGCCCCATGTGGCTTAACTTCATGGGAAATATCAAGGGAGACCACATGGTTTTGTGAAACCCACTTATGAGGTGTCCCTTGGCCATTAATGCCTTGTCCCCTCACTTTCCCTATAAATACCAAGCCATTCTCTCATCCTTTGGAATCAAAAATCATTCTCAACGATGTTATAGTCTCCTTACCTCCCAAGGAGTCCTCCCATGGTGCCCTCAATCCCCTCAAGGTCCAAACCATTGAGTTTTAGGAGTTGCGTTTTAAGGTAAGGGATCCAACCTCTCTCTTTCTTTTCAAGTAATCTCTTTTATGTCATTCCTTTTATGCTCCATGTTCTTATGTTGGAGGATGTTCTTTTATATTCATTATACTGTACTTTTTATGTTCATATTATGAGAGACCCCCTATTACTCTCATATTTTCATTTTATGAATGTTTAAGTGGCGCCGTTAGGCTGCCAAAATTTTTGTAACGGATTTTTTCACCCTTCTCATTTTCAAGTTCTATTTTCTTGTCAAGTCTTTCAAGTTCCTTTTTATTATATTGGGGTATGATCTCTGTATCTATAATACTGATATTTTATTATCATATGATGAGAAACCCCATTTCATCTCTTCAATTCAGTATTTTGAATTTTTAAGTGGCGTCGTTGGGCTGCCGAATATTTAAGGGATTCTTTCACCCTTCTCGTTTTCAAGATCTATTTTCATGTAAAGTCTTTCAAGTTCCTTTTTATTATGTTGGGTTATGATCTCTATATCTATCATACTGAACCCTTATGTTCATATGATGAGAGACCCTATTTTTATCTTGTCAATTCATTTTTGGTTGAAGTTTAAGTGACGCCGTTAGGCTGCCGAATTTTTAAGGGATTCGTTCGCCTTTCCCATTTTTCAAAGATCTACTTTCATGTCAAGTATTTCAAGTTCCTTTTGTATTATGTTGGGGTATGATCTCTATATCTATCATACTGATCTTTTATGTTCATATGATTAGAGACCCTATTTTATCTCATCGATTCATTTTTGTTGAAGTTTTAGTGACGCCGTTGGGTTGCCGAATTTTCATAAGAGTAATATTATTTTTGTCTTCCTTTCATGTTCTTCATTTCATATGTTATATCTTTCAAATTTCATTACCATGTTCTAAAATCATTTATATTCTATCACTTTACTATTTTATGGGTCATTTATGAGTGTTTGACCCATGTCCCCTCTCATTTCAATTTTTTTTAAAACCCCGAAACATAGCCGTTATGCTGCAGAATTTCCGTCTCAAAATGTCTCTCTCTTTTTCTAAAGTACTTTTATTTTTTTAAGTGAATACTCAAAGATATTTCTTCAAAAGGGGTATTCACATATATACCAAAAAATTTTATTTTAAATTCTGGGATTTACATACACGAGACCCGCTCTCCCCTTCCATGGGTTTAAAGTGACATAAAGATCATGTCTTTATGGCAGTTTTTTAAAATGTTATGATTATGAAATGAAACCCATTTATTTTATGCTATATGGGTTATTTATGAAATGATTTATGATTACATATGTGTCTCACGTGATAATAAAGTCAAATTTAAGGGTGTTCCCTGATAGCGCTCCAATGCATTGGGTAATGATGTAACCACTAGAGATTACAATTGTCACGATATCTTGGTGAATAACCTTGGTAATTTTTTAATGACACCTTGGGGATGGACCTTGGTGATATTTTCATGATTGTCTATATTAAATGTTGTAGCCACATCTTCAAGTTATGAAAAACATTATTTTTATTATGATATGCCTCATGATTTCTTTCTCATGCCTTAAAGTTCTTTTCATGACATTGTTGATGTATCTCAAGTTCACATGTAAAATTTTTCTCTTCTTTCCCTTACTGGGCCTTCTGCTCACCATTTCTTTTGATGTATGTCCCCAGGTTATGAGATGCAGTAATGAAACTAAGATGCACATAAGGATAATCCTTTAAAGTGTTTAAGAAGAATGTTTTTTTTGTTTCATGTATTAAGTTCCTGGTTTCCAAGACACTAAACCTTAATGATCCTCAGTTTTTTAATGTAATGAATGTTTATGTGACAAAAAGGCAGGATGCTATAGTATGGATCCCACTTATAGTTCATGTAGTGGCATGATAGAACTCCCCTATCATATCAGGGCACAGGCCCTCCATACTCATTGTTTAGATAGAGTGGGTACATGCACCCTGATCCAACATGGGAGCTCCTTCTCACTACTACATGAATTATATGGGGGACACACACCCTGATCCCATAGGGGAGTACCAACCATGGGAGAACTACTTTTTGGATAGACACACACCCATAGGGGGGAGTCTCTTCTCCCCCAATCTGAGAGGTAATAGAGTGGGTACTCCCCTAAGGAGCGAGGGTGTGGGTCCTCTATCTATTTAGTTGGTACAATCCTACACATAGGGTGTCGGGCCTCTATTTCAGAAGTAGGTAATCACCTATCGTATCAGGGTGTGGGTCCTGTATACATGTTGTTCAAGAAGAGTTGGTAATCCCCTATCGATTCAGTACATGGGTCCCCTATAGTGATCAGGTAGGTATATTTGGTACTCCCCCATCATACTAGGGTGTGGAACCTCTATGGTGTTAGTACTCCCTTGTCATGTCATGGTGTAGGTTCACCATTGTGAGAATATTGGTTGAGTCGGAACTCCCCTCCACATATGGTGTGGGTCCCCTAACTATGGATTAGTACTCCCACATACTTGAGTTCTAGGTGGATAGGGTCTTGTATGGGATGTGGACTCCCTCAACTATGGAGTGTAGTTATGAAGAGTGGGCCCCTCAACATTTTATATGCGATATATGATTAGGATCCAGTTCTCCATTGACGTGGTGAGGTGAGGACCTCTCCTTATGAGTACTGTAGAGGTTTCTCGGGATGGTTAGGTGCTAGTACACCATCAGATATGGCAGAGCGGCTATCTATGTTTCCCTCTCTTTACTCTCTTTAGAGTGGATGTACATAGTTCATAGGCAGGATTAGCGCTCCCATGCATGTGTGGAGTGGTGATGGGTGGACCTCTACACATGGGTTCTTATGAGATTGTGTGTGTAACTAGACTATGGATAAAGTAACTCTAGTTATGGGAACCATATTCAGACCTACAAATTTATTATTGATGGAACATATCTCTTTAATGAGCTTTATTTAGGATGGAAGGGTTTGTGCAGTGTGTTCACTAAGATGAGCATTACTATAGAACCTTGAGTTTAATCCTCTATTGGAAATCAGTTCAAAACCTCCTGATACATGGATTCAATGATGAGTATATCTAGGATATTATGGAATTCCTTGTAGTTTATTCTCATATCTTTTTTGAAACTCCATTTTTATATGGATGACTAGACATGTATAGATGAGGAGTGGTCAAGATTGAGTTTCTCTCTCGCTTGGGTTTTCATTGGTTGGTTTGATCGAGCTATTGTATTTTAGTTTATCACTTTTATTTGAGATTTTTTTGGGTTTCTAATAAGTATTATTATACTCACACCTTCATAAGATTTCCCCACACATGTTGTTTTTTTTAAGATGATAGTCCTTTTGACAGAGTCCCAGGTGGACCTAGAGTAGGAGGAGCTTAGCGAGCTAGACAGACTGAGGTGTTTACTATAACAAGACCAAGGAGTGTTCTAGTGGTTTCATTAGTCATTGATCCCCTCTATCTAAATAGGTTTAAGTATTTTATAGTTTCTATTGGGATTGTATTTTTTTTGTTTTATGCTTTCAGTACTTCTATTATATAGTGGTTGTGGGAAAGATGTATTCATAATTTTTTTGTTTCAGTTATATTTTTCTCAACATTGTTTTATATTAATTTATGTTGGTGTGTGCATAAAGGTTCCATATGATAAGGCCTACCATTTCAGTGTTGTGCCTATATAGCATAGGATTCCACCCATGGCCTATTGAAGGTGGTATTGGGGAGTCACAGCTTGGGCCATGGTGGTTTGATTCATGATAGAGTGGTATCATAACGTGTTCCACTTTGGGACCATAGTTTAGTGTTTGACTAGTTTTTATCTTGTTTTAGGTTTCATAAAAACAATGTCACAGTGTTTTGAGTTTGGATTTCAGGCTAGGGACTCTATTTTTGGTGTGTAGTCCAATGTATCCACTCCTTGAGGCTCTAATAACCTACTTGTTAACTCACTATATTAGGGCATTGTTCACTAGTAAATTTTTGTACATGAATTATATAGGACTGGATTTTGGGTTCCATGTCCTTTTGAGTCAACTCCCAATTTATACTCTTTGATCATGGTGTGTTTTGATTTCTATTTCAGGATTATACTACAATGAAATCCAAATAGAGTTACTCATTATGATTGCGATGATGATCCTCCTAGTGAGGAGTCTTCAGTGTAAGGCACTGGGCATGAGATTGTACCTCTGATTAGACCACCATTCATGCCACCACCCATAGAGTATTAGGTTTTTCTAGAAATTCAAACCGATGATGCATACAATATTATTTCACTAAATGAGTTCCAAAAGTATTGAACTACCAGTTATTGGGGTGAGACAGACCCTCAGGTAGTAGATGACTAGCTTGAGGTGGTCATGCACGTTTCCCACCTTGTGAGGACACCTCCTGGTCATTTTGTTTCCCTAGAGGTGAGTCTTATGTAGTGATCGACTAGGATATGGTGGATTATATTGATGCATACCCATGATGGGGAAATTATCACTCTTGAAGATTTTGAGTGGATCTTCCAGGAGCAGTTTTATCCAGCCACGTTGAGGTTGGTTCAAATATAGGAGATTTTGTATCTCTTCCAAGGATTCATGTCCATGGAAGATTACTCTGTGAGGTTTAAAAAAACATCCAATATACTCCCTGAACATATTTTGAGATCCATTTTTCAAAGATCTTACCTTTAAATAGGGCCTCCAAAGAAACATTTTGGGATGTGTAGTATCCTTATGCCTTCCCTCTTATGCAGTGGTGCTGGAGTGAGATTTCATGATACAGAATATCTTGGGGGAGGGTCGAGAAGGTGTGGTTGGTGGTGTTAATCATGGGTAAGAGTCTTATACAGATGATGGAAGATTGAAGTTGATAGGATTGCGACACAAGAGGCATATGAAGGCCCAAACTCATACACATGGGTCTGCAGTACAAGAGTTGCACCATGGATCTAGTCATCCGCAAGGAAGACCTTTTTATTCTTGTGATGGATGGAGACATCTTGTGCAACATTTTTCAACCTATTTTTCTTTTGAGAGGGAGACATTCAATGCACTACCGTAGAAGAGGACAATTTTGGAGTAGGGAGTTCCACATGGTGGTAGATGTAGAGCCAGAGTGGGGAGAGCATCAGTGGGTGGAAGATGTTTTTGAGATGTCTCCACCACCACCCCTAGGTGGTCCGTACCTAGATTAGGGATCTAGAGAATGGGGTGAGGATAGTTGTAGGACATATGGGCCTATGACCTGAGGGTTCCAATTGTGATAATAGGTATTATCTGTTTTATTTCTACTTTTTGAATTAATATTGTTAGACAATATTGGGAGGTAATGTTTTCTTTCTACTTATTTCTTGTGGATTATCTGAGGTGATTTGGGGCATTGGTATAACCCTATTTTATTGTTGTTTGAAATATTTTCAGATTCATGAGAAAGAGGGATACTACCCCCACTGAGACGCATCATTATGGAGAGATAAAAAACTATGTGGTTGAGACAGTTCCTCTTGAATATGATAGTGTCGAGGTGTGGTGGATGAGTTCATTTTTTATGCTTCTCCATGGTGTGGTTGTGTGTTGGAATATTGGAGTTGTTCATGAGACACTTCTTTTTTTCATGGTGTATTGTATCTTGTCCCAGATTATAACTAATGGGTTATGTTGGTACTTTTTCCAGGTTATTGAGGCATTGTACAACAAGACACTTTGACTACTGATAGATCTTTTGTTTGGTGTTTTCACACATATTGTAGAAGAGGGGGAAAATTCCCACTTTATGGAATGATGTCTACCTGGTTTAAGATAGTAGTCAGGTGTGATTTTTCCCTTTTAATTATCCTAAGTGTCTTCTTGTATGAAGCATGGGGACCCCTTGGTGAGCTCAATATCATTAGTGTCCCAATGGAGAGCTTAGTTTTTCTCCTTCTTCCTAGTTGTTTGTTGTTTGGGGATGAAAAAACCAAAGGTGGTAAGGATGTAGAGACTAGGTTTTTTTTCATTTAAGTCTTAGTAATTTTTATATGAATGTTTTCAAATCCGGTCACTAAGTTGATGATGGATTTTGGGGCCTAGAGAGCCTCTATGTAGTGATATTAAAAATATTAAATATATTTTACCATGTGTGCACAATATCTATTGAAATACAGAATAAAATCTATGAATGTTCTTGGATCATAAATCTGAGATAGTTTTTGAGCTTGGAACATGGTTTTTACCTTAGGCATGATAGAAAATTTTTCAATGTCGAGTACTCAAAAGGGGGCATGTGTTAGTAGGGTGTTAAATGGAGGTACTTGATTTAATTAAAATTAATTCAATATACCTTCCCCCTTGTGTGCACATGGTATAGAGTAGGACCCCCACCCCCCAAAACAATGGATGAATCTAGGTGAAACCAATGATAATATGTGTCACTTATCTTTGAAATTAATGGTGATCGCTCTAGAATCATGGTGCAGCTTCTTCAGAAGGCATATCTAACCTCGAAGCTTTTTTTCAGAACGAGGTGGGTGGATTTTATTGTTAAGTCCTAATACCATTATTAATACATTGTTTTAAATATTTGGATCCCTTTGATAACCGTTAGGGACTTGTGGGGGTGGATCTGTGGTTTTCAGAGGACTCCAGGGTCTTTCAAACTACTCGTATGGAATTACTATTTGGAATTCTTGATCACATAGCTTTTAGTGAAGGGTCACATTCCATGTGTTCATACCATTTTTGAATATGAACTATTGGGACTACATGTCATGTACCATATGTACAATTCATTTAGTGAACCCAAGTCATGAGAATAAGGGACATGGCTAGGGTATCCATGTTAGGGGACATGGCCATGTGGGAGTACATAGCCCAAAGACACAGGCATGGCATGTCATACATGGAAATGGGATGAAGACACGACGATGTCCCATGTGAGGTGAGACATGTTGTGTACATGATGTACATATTTTTTGATCTCACATGGATATCCAAGCCTTGCAGCATAGGACATAACCCGATGTTGGTGTGGGGTCATAGACCATGTAGACCCTAGTACAAATTGTGTTATTATTATAGAGACTTTCTCATATCGTATCTTTTTCTTTGGGGGTCTGATTCAAGAATATGATTATCGTATACTAATAATTTTTCCACATAGAAAATGATGGTATCTATTGTGGTGGATTTGGAGATATGGTGTTTCATGATTCGATCATGATGTTGTGTTTTTGATACATGATCATGGGTAGTGATAATGGTGGGTCACATAAGATATGTTGGGGTCATCACTCTTCCCTTTCATAATAAGATGTGTGTCCCCTAGACTCGTTAGGCTGGTAGAGTGGTTCTCCCCTTCAATGTTTGGGTGAGGGTCCCTTGCCTGAGGCAGTGATCAAACACATGGTGTGATGATAATGACAAACCTTTCAGGGATGCTCATCTGATGATGGGGATCAATGTGGTCAATCAGAGAGAGACGTTAGTACTGGTACTCCCCTGAAATATTAGGTAATGTGTTTCCCACACCTCTCATCTTGGTGGAGATGAGACTCCCCATTTTGGGCATAGTTCTATCCACGAATTAGTTCTCCCAGGTATAGTACATCCCTATTGTATCAGGGTTTGGGTCCCCCGTGTAGTTTTTGAAGTGGTGATACGGAGCACCCCTGAGTTTTAGGGAACGGTCCATCCATAATTCATGATTAGATAGAGTGGGTACTCCCCTGACATTCCAGGGTTTCGTTCCTCCATACACGTTATTTAGGTAGAGGTGGTACTCCCCTATCATGTCAGGGCGTGTGTCCCCCATAGCGATCAGGTAGGTAGAGTTGGTACTCCCCCACTTTATTAGGGTTATTGTCCTCTAAGAGGTCGGTACTCCCCTATCATGATAGGGTGTAGGTTCCCCATAGTGATAAAATTGGTAGAGACAGAACTCTTATGAACATTTGGTGTGGGTCCTCTATCTATGGATTAGTAATACCCCATCATCGAGTTATGGTGGGGAGCGTTTCCCCCCTGGTAGATGAAAATCCCTCATATTTGGAGTGTAATAATTAAGAAAGGGGCCCTCCACTTATTTTATGTGATACATGATTAGGATTCAGTAATCCCTTGATTTGGTGTGGTTTGGGTCTCTCATTACAGGTACTATTGAGGTTTAACAGGATGGTTAAGAGATAGTACTATCGTGACTTTGGGGTAGTGTATTTTTGTGGGTCCCTCCTTACTCTCTCTTTATAGATTATGCACATGGTTCATTCACTAGGTAAGTACCCCCACATCTAGGTGATGTGGTGAGTGGCGGGCCTATCCACTTTGGTTCATATGAGTGTTAACATGGAATAGGACTTTGGTGAAAGGACCTTTAGTTTTAGGCACCAAATTTAGACCTATAGAGCTATACCAGATGTAGTTTATCTCTTGGATGTGTTCTGTATGTTATGGGGGAGCTTTTGGAGTGTTTTTTCATGGGTAATCATTACATTATACCGTCAAGTATAATCATATGGTTGGATATGAGATTGGTACCTCAAGAGACATAGAGTCTGAGATAAGTATATTTGGGCGATTCTGGGAGCCTTCTTGACGTAGTATGACATCTTGTTCGAAAAACCATGTGGATACTATTTACTAGTCATGTATTAACAAGGTTTTTTCAATATAGGGTTTCCCTCTATCTCTTGGGTTCCTCTAGCTAGGCTGAGAGTATTTTTTCCCCATCAATTACTGCATTTTATTTTGGGTTTTTTGGGGTTCCTACTAAGTCTTGTTATACTCACCCATGTACAGTATTTTCCCCCACCTATTTTTCCTTGTGTATGTGACATGACTTTTGACTGAGACCTTGAATGACACAGAGCAGTTTGATCTTAGCAAGTCAGAAAAACTGATGGGTTTATCGGATCATGATTGAGGAGTCTTCTAGTGGTTTCATTTGTTAGAGTTCCCCTCTATCTGAGAATGGTTGAATGCTTTTACCTTTTTTTGGTCTTGTATTTTTAACTTTTACACATTCAGTACTTCTGTTTTAGTTTTGGGATATATGTATGCATGCATTTTTATATCTAGTTACTATTATATATGATCTATTCCATATAGATGTATGTGGGTGTGTGCATACATGTAACATAGGCTAAGGCCTCCATTTTGTGTGTTATTCCTACTCAGTGTTGGACTCTATTCCTTGGATTATTGGAGACGAGCTTGGAATGTTGTAGCATAGGTTCCATTGGGTTGGGTTTTGAAATAGTGGTATTAGATCTTGTTTCACTTTTGAACTATAGTTTAGATGTTGACTATATCTGATCTTGGTTGGGGTTGCATAGTAATAGTGTTACAATGTTTCAATTTTAACTTTCAGTATCGGAAATCCAGTGTTAGTGTGGCACCCAACATATCCATTCATCAGGACTCTGATAACCTACTTGTTGACTTGGTATATTGGGGCACTGGTTATTGGGAAATTTTGGTACGTAAATCATATAGTACTGTGCAGTGTCTTTCATGTATTTTTTGAGTGAACACCCCTGATATACTCATTGACTGAGGTGCGTCTTCATTTCTATTTTAGGATTCCACTATGATGACAAGAAAATAGGGTTCCTTGGAGAGATTTTTATAATGATCCACCTAGAGATGTGGATTTAGTATAGTGAACTAGGTGTGAGCTTGTATCTCATGGTGGTCCACCTGTCAAGCCACCACCCATCGAGTAGCAGGTTGTGTAGGTAGTTCTAGCTAAGGATGAATTCAGGCTTAGTGTTCTGTATTAGTTTTAGAGGTATTGACCTCCTAGGTATTGAGGTGATCTAGACCTTCAAGTTGCTGATAACTAGCTTGAGCCTGTCACATCATTTTTCCTCCTTGTGAGGACACATCCCTATTAAATGGATGTCCAAGCGGTGAGTCTTATATAGGGATCATATGATAGATAGTGGGGTTTGGTTGTGAAAATCCATAATGAGTTGATGCTTACATGGGAAAAGTTTGAAAGGCTCTTCGAGGATGAGTTTTATCCAACCACATTTAGGTCATTCTGTATCTAGGAGCTTCTATAGCTTCAGCAGGGTAGCATGTCTGTGGAAAATTACTTGATGATGTTCAAATACCATTCATGACACTCCCTGGATATGGTTCATGATATGTTTTTTAGAGATTGGGTCATTAAATAGGGCCTTCATAGAGACATCCAAGAATTTGTGGTACCCTTCTTCATGTCCACATTTATGGGGGTGATAGAGAGAGATCTAGTGATAGAGAGATTCCTGGTGTAGTGTCAAGTGAGTGTGTCCAGCTGTGTTGATCACATGGCTGAGTAATCAGAAGAAACTAGATGAAACAATTTGATAGGATCATAGAACAATAGGCATACTCCTTCCCAAATTCAGATGTGTGGGTTCGTAGTATAGAAGTTGTGTCATGGATCTAGTATTCCACAAAAAGAGGTGGCATTACGATTTTGATGAATGGGGATATCTTGTCCAATATTTTCTAAAACTCTACCATACTGAGAGGGAGACAGTCGATTGGACACCCTTGTAGAGGCCTCATTTGGAGAAGGGACTTTTATCTGATGGAATACATGGAGGAGAAGTAGTGAGAGCAACAATAGGTGGTATAAATTACAATCTATTTCTACAACCACCCCCATGTCATCCCCACTAGGCTCATGGACCTCACGGATGGGGTGAGGGAAGTTTTAGGTTATATAGAAGTATGACCTGAAGGTTCTAATGGTGATTAGAGGTAAGATTTATGTCCTACAGACATTTTCAGTCATATTTTTAGACATTGTTAGGATGTTATATTTTCATTCCACTTCTTACATGAGGTGTTTACAAGGTGACGTGGGGAGTTGGTATAACCCTCGTTTTTTGATTTTTTATGTATCTTCAGACTCATGAGAAAGAGGGATTCTTCTCCCATTGATATGTTCCATTGTGGAATGATAAAAAACTATGCGAATGAGGTAGTTCCACCCAACACAAATAGTGTCGATGTATGGTGGATGATTTCCTTCTACTACTATGTTTTTGGAAGAGATTTTTGTTGGAATTTCTAAGTTTCATGTAATATTCTTATGTTTGGTGCAGTGAAATTCATCCGAGGGAGGATGAGAACTATTTGGTTTCATTGATATCAATGTTAGGTTAGAGGGATATTGTACCTCTAGACCCTATTACTATAGATAGACTAGGTACTTAGTGTTTTCCCACCAATTGTAGAATAGGATACATGTTATTTCTTTTTTCATGATGTCGACCTGGTTTGAGATGGAAGATGGTGCGATTTTTCCTTTATGGTTCACCTAATTGTTTTCTTATAGGTAGCACTAGAACCCCTAGGATATATTACTAATGTTTAAATCCATTAGAGAGATCTTTTTTCTCCCAATTCCTATAATTTTATTTTTTAGGGAAAAAATCCTTCTGTTGGGGAGGATATAGAAACCTGAGTTTTTTTATGTAATACTTTGGAATATTTTTATGAATTTTTTACAAGAGAATCATTAAGTCGATGTGAGATTTCAAGATTTGGATATCCTTTCGGCAGTGATATTAAAAATATTAAATATACTGTATCATGTGTATACAAATTCTTTGTAAACATGGAATAAATCAAGAGTGGAGTGTCTAATTAAAAATCTGATACTGCATTTGAGTTCAGATCATGGTTTTTACCATATGTGACAAATAAAATTTTCCATCATCGAGTGCTTATACAGGGGGAGTGTGTCGGTGGGGTCTTAAATAGATACCATTTATTTAATAAAAATTAAAAAAATATTCCTTTCTCCGCCCATGTGAGCAAATAATAGAGTGAAAGAACCCCCCCCCCCTAGAGTGATGGATGAACTGAGAAAAACCCAATAAGAGGAGACATTGCTGATCTTAAATTTTGATGGTGATCAATCTCGTATCATGGTGTAGCGGCTTAGGATCATGGATATAACCATAATGCTTCATTGTTTCTCCATGAGGTAGGAATATTTTAGTTTTAATTATGGGTCCCCTTTTTGATGCATTTTCTTATGGTTTTAGATCCCTTAGAAAACAACTAGGGACCCAATGGTAGATGATCTGTGGGTTTTGGTGGGAACTAGGGAGTTTTGGGTGGATCAATGGGAATTCCCATTCTGAATTCCTAATGAAATGGCGCATAGTGAAATTTCACATGCCATATTTTCTTTCCATTTAGGGAAGATGAATTTTTGGGACTACATGTCATGTACCGGATGTACTCACTGTATAGTAAACCCAGGCTGTGAATACGAGGGACATGGCCATGTTAGTTGTGTCGGGGGACATTGTCATGTGATAGTACATGACCTATAGATACAGACATGGGGTTCCAGACATGGGCCTTGGATGAAGACTTCGATAGGGCTCGGGTGAGAAAATACATGCCTTTTACAGGAAATACATGCCATGTAAGCTCACATGAACAACCATGTCATGCATTAGAAAACATGACCAGGAACTGGTGCATGGAAACCCTCAATGTGGACCCAAGTACACACCATTTACTTCTTATATATACTTCCACTTAATATATCACCTTATTTAAGGCTCATATTCATGAATACAAGTAGCCAATCCTAAGTAGTTTTCTGCACAGAACGCGATGGTAGCCCTCATTGTTGAATTAGAGACATGGAATGACATGATTCAATCATGATGCACCATTTTTACTAAGTGATCATTGGTTGTGATCAAGGTGGATCACAAGATAGATTTTGGGTTCAATACCCTTCCCTATCATAATAGGTCGTGGTTCCCCTAGACTCCTTAGGTTGGTAGTCCGGTCCTCCCCATTCATGTTTGGGTGTGTGTCCCCTACTCGAGGTAGTGATTCAACATTTCATGTGATGGTAATGAACCAACATGTAGTGATTCACTACAGATGCTGGATATCTGTGTAGTCAATCATAAAGAGACATTGGGACTAGTACTCACCTGAAGTACCAAGGTGTGGGTTCCCATGACTATCGGATTAGTGGAGATGAAACTCCCTATTATGGGTGTAGGTCTATCCATAAAGTAGTTATCCCACTATTGGTACCCCCTTTTGGATTAGGGTTCTTATCCACTATATACTTCATGAAATGATGAGATGGAGATCCGGATCATATTAAGGCATGGTCCCTCTAAACTCTTTCATCGGATAGAGTGGGTACTTCCTTGAGGCGCTAGAGTGCGGGTACCCTATCTAGACATTTGGAAATATCCTACACGTAGGGTGAATTTTCTCTATTACTAGTGTCGATACTCCCCTGTCGTATCTGGGTTAGGGTATTTTATATTCCTGTTTAGGAAGAGTTGGTACTCCAATGTCGTTTCAGGGTGTGGGTCTCCCATAGTGATTGGGCAGGTAGAGTTGGTTCTACCCCATCATACTTGGTAACTACTCCTCTACAGGGTTGGTGCTACCCCATTAGGGTTAGGGTGTTGGTTCACCCTTTTGATCATAATGATAGAGTTGTAACTCCTTTTCCCATTGAGTGTGGGTACTCTATTTATGGAGTAGTACACCCATGTCGTTGAGTTTTAATGGAGAACAGGTCCTCTAAGATAGATATAGCTCACTTATCTATGGTGTGTAGTTTCAAGGAGTGGTTCATTCCCCTTGGTATATGAGATACATGATTAAGAGTCAGTTCTCCCTCAACACAGTGAGTTTTAGGCCTCTCTTTACGGGTACTGCATAGGATTAATGGGATTGTTAGGATCTAGTACTCGCTTGGCTATAGGGAATCAGTGAAGTGTGAGTCCCACATTACTATCTCTTTATAGAGGATTCACAAGGTTTATAGGATTGACCAGAACTCCCATATATGTATATAGTATTTAGGGGGAGGCTTATACACTTGGGTTCTTATGAGCTTATACGTGGTGAAAGACTATAGTGAATAGACCTATGGTGCTTCGTACCAGAGTTGGACCTACAGAGCTATGCTTGATGGGGCATATCTATAGGATTACTTCCATCTAGGATGGTAGTTATTATGGATTGTTTTCTCCTAGAAGAGTGTTAGTGTAGATCCTCAAATATAATCCTATAGTTGGCTATGACATCAGGACCAGAAGAGACTTGGACTTTTGGACAAGTGTATCTAGTTGATTCTGGGAGTCTGTATAGTGTGGTATCTTATACTTTTATAAATACCAAGTGGATAGTGACGAATATTAATGTATAGCCAAAGAGTGGTTAATATGAAGTTTCTCTCTCACTTGTATTCCCTCTGGGTGGGTTGGTCGGACTAAGGCCTTTCAGTTTATCCCTTTTATTTTGGGTTTTTGGGGAGCCTACTGCATATTTTTATACTCACCCTAGAATTAGATTTTCCCACATGTGTTGCATCTTTTGAAAATGAAAGTCCTTTCAACAGAGTCCTAGAAGGATCCGGATAATGTTTATCTTAGTGAGCTAAATAGACCGAGGTGTTTATCAGAGCTTGATCAAGGAGTGTTTCAGTGGTATAATTTTTCATTAATCCCCTCGATCTTATAAATTTTAACACTTTTACAGTTTTTTTGGGATTTTTTTTCCATTTATGATTTCAATACTCTTTTAGTGCTCTGGTTGTGGGATAGTTGTATGGATGCATTTTTTTTAGTAATTATTATCTCTACACTATTTCAAGGAGATGTGTGAGGGTGAAGTTTTACAAATACCATAGGTTAAGGAATCCAATTTATATATTTTTAATTTTAATCCTTTATATCCTTTATTCTTACTTCATCTTTCTTTTTTGAGGAGATTCATGTATTTATGGTTCTCTTCATATTATTCCCTTAAGTCAAACAAGTTGATTTTTAAGGGACCTTTTTCCAAATACTATCTTTCTCTCTAATTGTATTCAATTTTATATTTATTTATTTTAAATATCCTATTATTGAGTCATTTTATTATTAAAATAATTTTTTGAAATACTTTTTATCTATTTTTTGAAAAAAAAAATCATTTTTAATTTTTATAAAAAAATTACAAAAAATTTATGAAATCTTTTCATAATTTCCCTCCCATATTTCTTTGTATCATTATCCTGATTTTTATCAAATTTATTTTTTCTAATAAATATTTTCATCGTTATTTTTTAGAAAATAAATTTTTCTTAATGTAATATTATATATTTTTAAAATATAGTAAATTAATTTTTCCTTATTTATTTCAATGTTGTTTAAAAACTAGGAAATATTTTTCTTAAAATGAAAATAATTTCATATATTCCTCTTTAAATAAGTTAATACTGTTGTAAAGTACAAGCATTTTATAATTTATCATTTCATATTTCCTTGAATGATATCTTTATCATAAACATATACTATCTCCATGTATTCCCAAATTTATTACCCAAGTTACAATTTATATGAGGTGTGGTGTAAATAAAATATCTATGAGAGAAAGAATGCATCACTACCTCTATATTTCCTTATAATAAACAATATATAAATTTAATATTTTATTCAATGTCTTTCCTTCATTAATACCCTAAACATCCTTCTTTTGAGTGATGGTTTTTCAACAAGACATTTATACATTAAATTGACTTGGGAAATTATTAACTGGGCCATTTTCCACTTATTCTGTAAGGTGTATATATATTATTCTTTATTATATTTATGTAATGGTATTTACCTATATAGATAATTTATTTATTTGGATACCCATTTTATATCAATCAATTAATCATGATTTTACATTGAAGGATTCATGTTGGATTTCATATTCATATGGAAAGGATATGCATGACATGATATGATGACTTGTGGGCCTAATATTATACATCACCCAAATTGATTTTTTAATGAATTTATTGTCATGATATCATTATGAATATGAATTGTGTGGTTATATTTTTATATTTTGTTCATGAATTATTAGCGGTAATCTTTGAACTATATTCGTTATGTCTTGATAGTAATCCTTGATCTTTGTATATTATAAAGGAAGGGATACCGTTGGATATGGTTGTAAGAGTCCCTCCAAAGAGGTGTAAATTCCCAACAAATAATCTGATGGTAATATACTATGATTTCTTATCATTATTTTATATATTTTATACCATGATATATTATTATAATATCTAGTCTTCTAATAAATTCTTACGACCGTATAATCATTGTCCATTAATCAAGTAATTTCTCTCCTTATCGTGTGTACTGATTTTATATGATCTATTGATAATTCTTATAGGCATCATAATGTTTTACATATTACATATTACTTAATCTCACTCAGTTATTTTGTTTTCCCATTTCCCTAGGTGATTGTATGTGTTAAATAGATTGTGGTGGTTTTTTAACGGGTCTATAATAAAGAATTTTCTTGAAGCATTTTTCGGTGATTTTTTATTAAGTACCTAGTTACCAAATATACATATATTTAGATTCTATGTGTTGGATGTAATTCATGTTATGTGTAAACAAAATGTATTCTTATTACCGGCTCTAAAAGTGTCAGTCCTGGGTGATTTTCTTATAATCAAAGAAAATTTCAGTTTTTTATAAGATTAAAATTATGTAAATTTTTGTATTAAACCTGATACATAAAATCATTGGATCTAGATTCATAGTTTTATCATAACCAGTATGATCACATAGTATTAACATTTATAATGCTTTCATGAAAAATCATATTATAACCTTTTGATAGTAAATGTTTAATATAGCATTAGGGACTAGTATTTTGGTTCATGAAAATTAGAGAAAAAATTATTAATTGTTTATAAATGATTAAAAATTTCTAGGATACAATTTCTTTTAGGGGTGGACTATAAAAACCTAGATTTTTATTTAAGATTTTACTCCATTAATATATATATATATATATATATATATATATATATATATATATATATATCTGTGTGTGTGTATTAAATAAATTTCTTATATATTTATTTTAATGAAATAAAACTTAAAATTTTTGAACATACATATCACATAATTAGTTTTATTTTCTTTTAGTACATATTTTAATAAAAAAATATTATAGTTAATTGAAATTTATGAATTACTATTTATCAAAAAAATATAAAATTTCATTCAATGATTTTATTATTCCTTTTACATGTATAATTTTAAATAATATCAATGATCTTATTGATAGTTTAATTTTCACTTGGTAATTTTATTGGTAATGTTTTCATAATAATCTAGTAATTATTGAACTGATTTATATTTTTTATTTGTTATAAAATTATAAAATACAACTACTGAAAATAACGTAATAGCTTTTTATTCCATATAACATTATGTGTGTGTTATATGATAAAATAAATTTTTAAATTATATATTATCATTGAACTATTTTTTTATGAGACA
The DNA here is from genome assembly GCA_963277665.1 of Viscum album. NCBI lineage: Eukaryota > Viridiplantae > Streptophyta > Magnoliopsida > Santalales > Viscaceae > Viscum > Viscum album. The sequence goes on along the minus strand of OY728127.1, from coordinate 1,324,821,054 downwards.
CTTATAATTTAATTTAATAATTTAATGTTTAACTGATTTTTATTATATTATATATGCATGTTTGGAAAGTCTACCAAAATTCATTTAAAAAAAATAAATTACATGTTTTAACATAAAATAATATTATGAAGTATTCATGATTTGTATATTAAAATTTAATTTATCATAAATATAGTGTCTTATAATAATAAGACATACATTATATTTTGTTAATGTAGTAATTATAATAGAAATATTCTCATTGACATCGCATCAAAACTATATTGTGTAATGTTTATCAATATATATCTATTTTCATAAGTATTTATTTCAAAGAAAAATTCACCTTAATTAGAATAATTGTTTTCTAAAATTTATATTTTTTTTATTTATAAAAAATTAACTGTGAATCAAACAAATTAAAAGTGATAACAAATAGACATGTAACCACTCATGTTAAATGAAATAAAATTTATTTCAGTTAAAATAGTTTTCCCCATAATATATGATTTTATTTTAAAATTATATTTTGAAAAAAATGAATAAGATAAAATAGTTTTATTTTTTGGAATTATCACATAAAAATTGGCTTTGACAGAATTTTTTGTGTTTTCTAAAAAAATAATTTTTTTATGAATAATAAAAACTATAGAGTTTTTTTGAATGTCATAAATTTTATGATATAATCTTGATATAAATATGAATTAAGAACTTATAATACTTTTTTTGAAACATAAATTTTATTTGAATGAGTAATGTAATGAATATAAAAATATTAATAATAAGTTCAAAACTTATATATAAATTCACAAAACTTTAAGTTATATTTTACTCAAATAAAAACTATTTTTGATTATTTATTTTCTATAAAATATTGTAATGATGCTTTCAGTTTTTTTGAATCATGATATCAAATAAACCTCTATTCTTTAATCCAATAGTAATAAAAGTCATAAGAAGGAAAATTATTCATACTCTTTCACCTAAATAATAAAATCACTAATATTTAATTATAAAATACGCCTCTCTCATTGGTTATATAAACACCTATTGTTTAGGGTTTGAGCTATGAATATTTTGTTTGCACCCATACTTATCAAAGCCTATATAATCCATTCTTTTAATTCTATATAATTAGTCCATAAGTTATAAATTCCATAAAGTCTCTAGCCCAGCCTATTTTACCAAGGGACATCAACTATATGTGACATCATATTCACCCATACCAGTGAATAGTGTGCACTTATGCCTAATGGATAGGGGTTTTCATGAGACCTAATCATGGATGGAATGAATATCTATGACTTCATCCTTGGTATGGATTTGTTATCATATATTCATTCCCATGGTGGATGTTATCAACAGAGAGTGTTGTTTTATTAACATGATGTATAGAGGTACTATTTTCTAGTTGAGTGAGATATTCAGTTGAAATGAGCTAATCAAACCTAAATTAAGTTTCTATTAATTATTCTCCAGCAAGAAAGTTTAGATCTGTCTATAATGGATGTTTCTAAGGATCATCTTCCTATAATCATGGATGAGTACAAGTATATTTTTATAAGAGTATTTTCTATGATTTCCCCCAAATTGGGATATCAATTTAAACATTTATTTTAACCCTAAGACCTTAATGGTATCATTTGTAATATATTTGATTTTCCCAAATAATATTTATATGATTTACCTAACCTGATCCATCTGAACACCACCATGGGTAGTGGTAATTGTTTTCATCTTAATCACACCTGTAATTGGCCAAGGGCGGGAAACTATCACCATGTGGCCATATTTCACTCATAGGATCCCTTAACCAATATAAATTATATATAGACGCATATCCCCACAATAATATATAATAACAAAAACCTGATATATATTTTTATATATCCAAATATAATGAAACATGCATGAAACACATGATAAATATCCCATCAAAATAACAAAATAATTTAAATTAAACATGGAAAATATATAATACCAAATATCCTATAAAGGAAATTTTCCTCAAACAATTATAAAATAAGAACTCCACATCAATACAACACTAACTGAAGAAGTGATAGTAAATACAACCATCTAACTCCACTTTTATCCAACTCATCTATCATCACATCCACCATATTCACCATATAATTGTGTTTCATTTGCAAAAACACAACATGAGTGAGAATGTGTCCTATGAAGAGTTGAGTATAACCAAGCATCATAAGTTAGCTCAAAAATAGAATGATAAGTGATATAATAATTCAACTCATAGGTTTATAAAACCATATATTCTAAAAGTATATTAGATAGGCATGGATTTAAAGGAATGTTGATCTTTAAAAAATTTATCTATAGAAGTCAAACATTAAAGGGAACCAGAATTACCAGAATTATCACCAATCATGAATAATTAAAACTAAACAACTTCTAACACATCCACCATGTCCCAATTCCAAGAGTAGTATAGTTTAAATAACGTTCTTTAAATATCACTTCAATAGAGAGGGTACTGACTTCTAGAGATGACATGTGACCCACTATGTAAAATATGCATCGTCTGAGGTGGATACTCGGTCCATATATAAAGGACTCTCAACCCATTACATAAGGGTTTTTTCTAATAAAATAGTTTTATTGAGGACCCATGACCTAGCTAAAGATATGAGGCTTGGGAGTTACTGACCACATGCCTAATCAAAGGATCACACTCTATCTTTGTAACATTGAATCTATGAAGATAATGAACTTCATATTCTAAAACACATTATAAATAATCCATGGATAGTGAAGAGATATAAACCATTATGTTCTACATGAAAAAACACATAGAATATAGTACTTATATTTCTAATTCTTACACTTATCTGATATGTTATATAAAACACAAAATAAGTCATATTTCACATCAAAAACTCTTATATACACAATGTGTGGTCATCAAATAGTAGATGGGAATATACTATAATTGTTCATTCCATGTGGGTTAGCCTACATGATGTTTCCAAAGGGGTAAATAGAATACATAACCCAATAATAACATGAGTTTGTACACAAAAAGCTGCCTGAGTTAGTTCACTACAATACAAGGCATGTTCATAAACCCACAAGGTGTGTGAGACTAAAGAGATAACATGGAGTATACTCCAGAATACATTGAGTGTTATGGTTTTGGAATTCATTGAGTATGGACTGTAATAAAATTACATGTGATATTTATAAAACTATAAAAACTCTATCACCATAAGTGTTTTGAAAAAATGACATGTGACATAAAGGACAACATACCATTTAGTTAAGATTTATAGATCTAGATAGCCTCATTATATGCATTTCATTCCATAGTCATTACCACCTCTACCACCAGTTACCTCAAATTTTATTCTTCATAATTCCAACACCATCAAAGACCATTTTTTATTCTTTGTATCTCCTTCTCAATATTTTGGTCATTACAAAACTCCTCCTCAACAAGGTTGTCATATTACCCTCGAAATAGACCCAAAGATTCAATATAGCCCAAATATCTTTAATTTGTTTCCATGTGAGACACTCTACAATAAATTCCAAATTATTAAAAAAAATTCTCTATGATCAATTATTGGATAATATAATAGTTAATAATAAGTAAATTAATTATGTTTAGAGGAAATCCAAACCACCTGAAGATGAGTTCACATTCACATTCACCAGGAATACAGTGATAAATTTTCCTTTTACTAAAAATGATGGATCAATGGTATCACTCATGTGGGTTTAATAAGATAGATATTTAAAATTTATATGAATATAAATTTAAGGGTCAATTATCATAAAAGGACTAATAATTCATAGGTTTAAATTAATAAAATACAAATTTTTGTGTTCCATGAGTTTCTAACATTGGATTCCATAATATAAAATTAATTATAATGATATTTAATTTCAAATTATTAATAAATAATGAATAATAAAATTAATCCATGAATCTCATAGATAAATATTCTATCAAAATTATTTATCAATAAATCAATAATTCATGATCATAAATAATTGAAGTATAGAGTTCAATATTTTATGTGACATGCTGTTAAGGAATAATAAAATAAATTTCTCAAAATATTCAAACTATTTTTCTAAAATCATAATCATATTTATCTAAAATATATTGAGTATATTTTTCATGGGTGGAATTTTTTGAATGAGAAAATAATGATCTGAATTATGTTTACAAAATTCCCACTTCAAGTTGTCATCTTCAAAGTGTAAATAAAAAAATCATTTATTCCTCTTCAACTAAATCATTCATGTCTTGCCAACACCATGAAGTTTTTTTCCACCTATCAAAATAGAGTATTTGTTTGACGAATAATGGGGGAGGTGTTTTGGGTTGTGGAAAAAGAATCTCTTAGTGGTCTTTCCTCTAATTTTTTCCTTCTAAAAATCCATAACATCCACCATTAATTATCATTAAAATATCTCTCATAAATCCACAATGAATTAACTATCATTAAAAAAGAATCCTTATTGAAATATCCATTTTAATTAAACTATCTAATATGGCCTCATCATTACAAATTATATAATAGAGTTCAACATTAAAGCACTTTTTTTATAAAGTAATAATTAAATTATTCAATTATTTTAAATAAAAACTCCATACCTCTTGGTTTGAGTTAAAAATCCCAAACATGAAAATTATACATATCCTAAAAAAATACCCTTTCTAAACAGGACCACAATTTTGGAAGTTCTATTTGAAACTAAATTAAGAATATATAAATTGTACTTATTTGGGTGGATAAATATAACATATATAATATTTTATTTATTTTTTAAAGGACTGTATTTTTTATAAAAATTAATAAACTTCATATACCACCCTATAAATATTATTTAAAATATTCCAAAATAATTTATTATTAAAATCTGACTCATCTAATTCACCCCTCCCCCTCGTAATAGGTATTTTCATTATAAAAAATACAACTCACTAAAAAATATAGGGTATTAATCTTGCATTTGATTCTTTTATTCCAAGATACCACTTAAATGTTGTAAGGGTACAACTTAAAATAAATTACTTTAATTATTTTAAATTTTAGGAAATTATCCAATTGATCCTTGATAGATATGAGGAATTTAGTAAAGTAGGTTTCAACCTTGATTTTCTACTCATCCTAGATGATAATGTTCGGCAAATCATATACATACCTCCTCAAATGTGACATGTGAAACGTGTTATATACTCAGTATGTATTTGTGGTAAATTATTGGAGATAAGAAAACAATTATACCCTATAATAAATCTATTATAGTTTAATGATCCTCAAATATAGCTTTCTTACCCAAACAAATCTCCTCAAATTGTACTAAGGTGAGAGTTTAAGGAACATGTGGTCCCCCTAAACAAAATCCAATAAAATATTTTTTATGTATATGTATGAATTTTAATGTCTTATGGCTATCCACATATACTCCAAGATCTCTTACAACTTTATTTTTATAAAATACATCAACTTAGTCTCCATAAGTATAACTCAAAAATATCCACCTATCAATGGGGTTCCCTATAGGTTCTCTCATACAAATCCACTAATTGTTTTATGAAAATATTAGAGTAGTGTATTTTTTGTATGAAAAATACACTAAATATTGATGATCAACAAAAATTATAAAAAAATAAAACACATAATATAATAATATAACTTTGAGACCAAGAATAGTTTTCTTGATCTAACCATCTTTCTAGGGATTAAATTTAATAATCTATTGAAAATGTGTCCCAAAATACACCTGTAAACTCCCCTATAATTGGCACATTAATTGAGAATCATGGTCAAAAATAATCATTGAGTGTGCCCCATGAAACTATAAAATATCATCTATCTATAAGATTCTCAAAATCTCCACCAAACTCCAATCCCAAATGGGAAGTATTTGATATGATTTTTTCAGGTGGTCAATGATCACCCAAATAGTATCATATCACTTCACCAAATGTGGAATACCAAACCTAAAATACATTGATATAATTTCACACTACCACTAATTGACTATAAAATGTTTTCTCAAACATTCCAGAAACTAGTGTTTATCCATATTCAACTAATGGTAGAGGCATAAGAAATTAACTTAGTAACACTCTGTTTCCTTCCTGGCTACCAAAATAGATGTTTAAGATTTAGGAACATATTTATCATTCTTGAATGTACCACTAAGATAGTTATAAAATTTTACATCAACCCATCCTATCTAATATCAACTAGATCTACTATTCACCCCCATAAGAGGATTTTGTTCTACCCACCTTTAAATAATACATTAGTTATATCACTAGAGAATACTTATTAATGTGATATTTCACAATTGATGTCTCTTAATTGGTCCTCCATCACCAAGTGAATATACGTGGGGAACTCCGTCATTGACTGAAGGTAAGAAATTATTTCTTCTTCCAAGAAATCCAACAATAATAATACGAAACACTTTGAAACATCCTACATCATTTAATGATGGGATTTCCAGATAAGAGAAGAAGAAAATATATTTACTCTTACTTTGGTATAGAATATCTCAAAATCATAATCTTTTGAAAACTATATCCAAAACCTATACCTCAATACTGATCTCTCTATGGGTTTTTTTATTTGATACTATTATGATCAATAAATACCAAAAACCATTTGCTGAGAAGATAGTTTCTTCAGATCTTCCAAGAAAACACCACTGTTAGGAGATCAAAGTCATAGGTCAAATAAAATTTATCATGTGGTCATAGTTACCTAGACACATAAGTAATCACAACTTATCCCTACATCAATACTAGACTATGAATCATTGCAATAAACCATGTACTCAACACCTACCTCTGACAATTTGAAAACCAGAGTACTAGAAAAACTCCCCTCCACCTCCCCAATATCATTTTGATAATGAACAAACTAGATAAAAGCTTTCTCATTTTTGGGTGAGGTTTATCCTAGGGGTTGAAAAATATGAGAAATATTCCAAAAACATTTGGTAATATCCTAAAAATATAAGGAAACTACACACCTAAAACATTTTTTAGGGTATATCTCAAGCCATTATATTCTCATCCTTTACTGGATCTACTATAACACCACACTCTGAAATTATATTCCCTAGGAAATGAATCTTCTGAATCTAAAACATGTACATCGGGATCCTACCATAATAATAATTCTCATAAATAAAGTAAAAGATTAACCTAAAATACTTGAAATTATATTCCTTCATTTTGGAATAAATGTGGAATTTATTAATGAATACTAAAACAATATGATCCATTTATGTCTTGAAAATATGGTTGATGAGTCCCAGGAACATTATGAAGGTGTTACCCATGGTAGAAAACATCATCAAGAACATATAATTACCATAAAGAAATATAAAAATCAAAATTGGGATAACCTCTTCCTAAACACAATGTAGTAGATACCCAAACCTGATATCAATCTATGAGAATAACCTTGCACTTTTAATGAGATTGATCAGATAATTTATCCTCTAAAGATGGTATTTTTTTTCTTCTCTTTCACCTCAATCCAGTGGTTCTTGTTAATAAAAATCCTCAATATTCGATCCACAATATTAGAAAATATAATTGGATCTACCTAAAGGGAAACACTAGTTTTAATAAATCCTTTATCCAATGGGTAATTCAATTGTGCCTTCAACTCCCTTATCATGGATATGTCCGTTAAATAATATTATGAGGATATTAATATTTTTATGGGATTTTTTTAGATACTATAATTTATCTCTCAATGATAATGAAACCCTGGTACTTAGAGAATATTACCATATACTCCACCACCACTATAGGTAACTACTCCTCTATAACATCAATAGTAAACAAATCCCATCTCACCAAACAATGGATAATCAATTACATTACCCTAAGTTTTGGCTCTAACTATACTATTTTAGGGTCCCACTCACAACTAAAAGTGAATCTAAACCATTATACTTAATCAAAATTAACCTTGAATTGATAGAAATCTACCCAATTTATGACTCTTGAGAGCTATTTTATGCCATGTATTATGTTATTATGTCTCATATCCACAATGATGTGATCCTAGTAATATTTATATCTACTAAAAGTATGCTCATGGTGTTAGAAAATAGGAATGAGAAGATAATCACCACCATTAAGAGTCTCTAGATAAAGAGGTTAGGATAGGGGTTGTACTAAAATCTTTAGCTTCCAATGTAGAAAATAATCAAATCATACCCCAAATCATGTTTAGTTTCCCATGATTATAGATCTACATCACCTATATTACTCCTCCCCCTATTCTCCTTCACTTTATACCTAATTTTTTCTTCCATGAAGTGGTGGTGCTAGATATGGATTATAGTTCTATCCACCCTTATCAGTTCCAACATCACCAATTCCTCTACAATATTTTCATTTTCGAATTCATTCTTTTATATCATGGGGAGACCTCTACTATGTACACTGTCACTATCAAGGTGGTTCATCTATAGTGTCGACCAAACTATCATCTATTTTCCACCTAGTGAGATAGATATAAATTAGGTTTCCTCTAACTCCACATGCATCACAATCTCTGTCTTCCAGTTGTGTTGAAAAAATATGAGATCCCTTTAATACACGCCTCTACAACTATAATTATGAATACATATGAATCAATTGATGTGATCCTATTGGATGAGTTTGGATGGTTATCACTGATAATTCCACTCCATGAATCAATGAACCTACTCCAGTATCAGACTATGATTATAATATAAAACTCTCATTTACTGAGCTATTCTCTCAAACTCCAACATAGGTGATAATTCATAATGGTACAGTCCCAACTCAAATACATCTATGAATACCAAATGTAAATATTCATTCCCAAAAATATTCATCCTAAATCATATTCTAAGAGTATCTCATGAGGTCTATAAACCTTGTATTGTATTGATACATTATCCTACAACCCTATAATAGGTCTAGAATCTCTTTTAAATATACAATACTAAATTTAACATAATAGTACTCGTCTCAAAACATGATCTTGAAATTTTACAAAGGAAAGTAATACTCATAATTATTCCATGTAATTGATATCCAATAATGGATAGTAACTCCATGAATAAATCTCATCCTGATAACCCCCATCTAGTTTTTTGGTTTCTAAGCCAGAAGAAAATTTTTAGAAAATTACATCATTCAATCCTCAACTACTTAAGGATTTTAGATCACCTTGGATCCTAGGAGTAATCAATCATTGGAACTCATCGAACATAAGTAACCTTCATGTACTCACATCCTACTTTATAGGGACTACCATTTGTGATATTGGTGGGACTGATCCCATCATAACTGGTTAGGGATAAACACTATACACCACTGGTTAAAGGAAAACCTCCCCATAAAGTCCATATATTCTATTCTCATGTTTCATTCTTTCAGTGAATAAATGTTAGATCATAGGAATGTGATCAAAATTACTTCCCCTCTAAATATGAGAAAACTATTTATAGGGTTTCATCTTGTGTTTTATAAGATAAAATGATAGATATTATATCCTATCTAATAGATCATACTCATGGAATGTGTGGATAAAAATACAACTTACTTTACACATATTTTTTGTACCGTATTGTTACAACCTAAAAATGATACCCCCTTGTTTGAATTTGATTAATTTTTTATTAAAATCCAATAGAAACTATATTTCAGTAACCCGAACTAAAAAAATATTTCTCCGGTCTATTAACCATTTTCATTACTCCTATATATTATTTCCTGAAATTTCCCAATCCAACCCTCAAAATAATACTAACTCTAAACATTGTTCCTTGTAATAAAACTACTTTGATACCATTTGTAAAAATTCCTAGCCCACCAAGACCACTTCTAGTTTGGAAATAATTAGATTATGCCACCCGAAACTCACCTATAATAGATTAAGAGCCAATGACTGTAATAAAATTTTAAATCACATGCAAGGGAGGCCCCAGCATACATAACCTACACACAACCAAATTTCCCTAAAATAATATATTACAATGAATACTAGATATATATCCAACTAAAATGTACCATGCATGAAACATGCACTATAATTCCAAATATATATATATATATATATCAAAAAAATGCAAGTAAAAAAGGTAATGATACAAGTAATAATATCCTATAACTAAAACTAACCATGAATGGATAGGAAATGATAACTTTATGTGTTGAAAACATTGACTTGATTATTGAAATCAATGTCTACCACCAAACACCACTAAACTCTATCTCCATCGACACCACATCCATTGAATTCACCATTGAATTTTCTATCATCATCATAGACACAACATGTATGGGAATGAGCCCCATGTAGGAGTGAATACAAATATACCCAAAATCATTCCTTGAAAATAAATGTAAGATAATTATAGTATCTCAACTCATTATATTATAATCCTATATATTCTTAAATAAAACATGATAACCAAGGATATAAGGGAAACTAAATCTTTATATCTTATCTCTACATATGTTTTAAATAAAAGGAAACATGGATCACCATGAACATCACTAGTCCCATGAAACTAAGACAACGCATATTTTCAAAACATCCCCCACATCCCTAAATTAAAATTAGTAGAGGATCCATTCTATGTTGAAGGGAACATGTCGGTTTAGGGGGTACCAAACCTTATGGGTGACTCATGCATTATGCTATAAAATTTTAATTACGTGAGAGGATTACATACTCTATATGTGAACGACCATAAACCCATCTCTCATGTGTTTACCTACTATACTATTTGTACAGAAGAAACATACCATGGTAATTGGTATATTTTGAAGGGGTGAATAACCTTTTGTCAACCCTAACCGACTTTCTCTCCCTCCATCAGTAACTCTACAAATCTAAATAACATCATTTTATCAACCACCTTATAAAACCCCTTTGATAATGAAGTGAATTTCACCATATTATTTAACATTAAAAATGATCAAAATTAACTACTTACATGTCTTGTTTTGACACATGGGATAGAAGTTGTGAAAACACTAAATAATGAATAGTATATGGAATATAGTGTTTTGTACCTGGTGTGTGGTAATTGGCCAGCATCCATGTGTATATTTATGTTATATATTTCATGTGGTGTCAGTCTATATGAAATGTAAAAATAAGTACATGGAATTTGGGACCCGTTAATAAATTCGTTCCGTATTCGTAGAGATACCAAAGTCTAGTTGTCATTATACATGGCTTGTTCACTAGACGACATGGTGTGTGGGACTAGAGTGTTAACTTATCATCTTAACAGGTATAGTCTGAGGTGAATGACTCCGGAATTAGCTTTTTTTGACCCATTTCCACACCTTGTATGATATTTATAAAACCATGAAAAACATAGAACCATAAGGGGAATGAAACATAGTGTACAGATCAAATGAAAACACATTACAAAGATTATATTTACATATCCATATAGCCTAGTAATCTATGGTTCAAACATGGTAAATCCCTGAATCCACCACCTTTAACCATTCATATAATATTACTCGAGTCTGACACCCCCAATGACCACCATCTTTCCCCAATAAAGTTATGACACAAACATTCATCCATTTTTTCACTACTCCACCTCAAAACCATTATTCTCCCAATCGAAACTATGTAAAAACCTCACCAGATCCCAATTTTAATTGTCACTACCACATGTGAGATTCTCCAAGGGAATCCATCATGGTATCTCCACTTCACCATGATAAAAATTTGGTGATGTTTTTAGGTAATAAGAAAATTAATAATGGCGTTCAGAGGAAAATATGGACACAAAAACATTATTTTTCATTCACGTTCAAAGAATAATGCACCGATGAAATTTCATGTAATAGAAACTATTATTTGGTTAATCCTATCATCCATGGGTGTTTAATGTGGTAGATATGTCTATAATAGAAAAATATGGGGATGATAATCAAAAACCATCAGATCAAAAATAATTTGTTTTAATAAATTAAAAAAAATTATGTTCCATGAGTTTTTAAAATGAGATTCCAAAAATATAATCTTAATGTCAAAAATATTCAAAGTTTATTATCTATAAAGTAAAAAGTATAAAATTTTTCATTAATTTCATAGATAAATATTACATAAAAATTAATTATAAATTAATGAATAATGTAAAATCATAAAAATTTAAAGCATGAAATTAAATATTTCATATGATATAGAAAATAATATATATTAAAAAATAATAAAATATTTTTCTAGGAATACTTATATTATTATTATAAAATAATTATCATGTTTCACTATAATATACTCAGTAGATTGATCATGGGGGAATAATTTGAATAGGAAAATAACGAGGTGAATTAGGTTAACAAATTTCTTTCCATGTGGCATTAAGGAAAAAGCTTCCACAACCCCATTTCTCATTCATCATAAGATCAACACAACATAGAATGATAACACAATAAATAGTTCCTTCAACCTATAAAAATTACTAATATATTTGACTAAGAATAAGGGTTTTGTTTTGCGTGTTTGAATATAATCTCCCAGTTATCTATCCTCAAACTTTTACCTCTTAATATTAACTTACATATACTATTAATTTTCAATAAAACTTACCCTCATAAATCAACCATTAATTCCATAACATTCCATGTAAATTATATATATATATATATATATATATATATTCATTCCCATTGAATCCTATATTATGGAATCATCATCTACATCAATTTAACATAATTATTCATTAAAATAATTTATATTTTTAATGTATGAATTATATTATTAAATAAATTTAAATTAAAAATCACAGATTCTTAATTTAAATCTCAGTGGAAAACATGAAAATTATACCTCTATTTGGAAAAAAACATCATTCTGGACACAACTAAGGAGTCAAAATTTATTTTTGTGAATCCTTAAATAAGATATTAATTACATTATTTCATATAGATAAAAATAATACATTTTATATATTATTTATTTTTCAATGGCCCACACCAGTGACAACAATAATACAACTTTACAACCACCAATATGAATATATTTTAAAGTATTCAACTGAATATATTTGAAAAACCTAAGTAACTATAAAAGATGACTTTAATGTTAGAGGATCCAATGGAGAAATGTTTTATGATGACCAGTGTTTCCTACTGAGTGTCGTACATTTTTTCAACAATATTAAAGGTATAATTCTAAGGGTTTTTTCTAGCTATCACAATCTAAACCAGGTTATAGTCAAGAAAAAATACCTATTTCCAAGCCTTTATGAACTCCTTAAATATAATAAGAGAGAAAAGTGGAACTTAAATATCTACCTTGGGTTCAGGTAACATTTTTTGTGTTTATGAAAAGGAAATATTGAATAAACCATTCTATTTTCCCTATATTCATTCTTATTTCCATCATATATCATTCATAATGATGATCACCTCTCTTGTGTTTGTAATGCCCCGACCCCTCTAGAACGGAGCCGGTGCATTACTTGTTATATTGAAATGGTTAGAATGAATTAAAATACCAAAGGAGTGATCATTTTAGTAGTCTTGAAGAAAATAGATACATATATGAAACTCAAATTACATTGGAAAAGGTTACATAATACAACACATAATAAAAACTAAAATCTGCAACCACTTGAACTCAATAAATGATCTCTTCTTCATCACCTGTTGAAGGTAAATAATGAATGGGGTGAGCTCAAATGGTTAGTAAGGGTTACAAATGGAGGAATAGTGAATCAATAATAATGGAATTGTAAATAATTTGACATAATCAATATGTCATGGTGAATAAATGAAAAACTCACACTACTAATAAACTGAGAATGAAACTTCATCCATAGATTTTTTTTCTAGTGTAAACCTCATGGATAGTAATAACTGATAATGAATAAAGAGAATTATTATTAATTGGAAATCATTTATCTGTAACATGATACCATAATACCGTAAAAATGGTTTAGTATTGTGGGTGGAACCATGTCTGATTTTTGGAAACAAACTCGAAGGGTTTGTCGCCAACTGATTTGTCTCATGAGACCTACTGATGCATCAAAGGATATAGCAGAGCCCACATGCCACTGAATTTCCAATGTATTATTTATACATAAATTCCACACAAGAGAAATATGACTTTACATTATCCATATAGAATACAGGGTACGGATTCATCAATATTTCCACAGTCAAAATAATATTCAAAATAAATATCGTATGTAAAATGGTATACGACATACACAATAATCATATCCATGATATGAGAATATGGAAATTTAAATGGAATATAATTTCAATTGGAAATTGATCTCAAATGGGAATTATGTACACCACATAATAAATAGTAGGTGCAAAATACAAAGCAAGTCACAATGAAGTGAAAATTGAGACAAAGCTCGTTACCACGTTGTAATAATTTGAGTCGTATGACCAAAAGTTAATGTCCAACAAATTAATCACATAATTCCATGAATATAAATAGAATCATGATAATATATATCAAATGGAAGTACATCTATACCACATATAATAAATAAGAGGCAAACAATGGAAATCCCATTGAATTGAAAGTGAGATGAGTAAACCCCATACAAACATTTCATCAGGGTAATGAGTGTTCTTGTGAGAGATTAATGAGAGGTAAAGGGGTATCCCAATATTTATATATCATAAGGGTAGTATGGGGAGGTTCAAAAAGAAACTTCATCATTAGGTATTAAAAATAAAAAGGGCATAACATAGGGGGGATTTTTGAACAAAAGTGAGAGAGAGGATCCCTTTCAAACAACATATCATTATATTGAGGACAAATCAATTAAATATTTATGTGTAAAAAACATAAACCCACCCAATAAAAGTGGATATATAGAATAAAATAATCATAGTTCATTCACACATATTCTGGGAAAGACATAACCAATGACAAAGATGTTTAACTCATGAATGTAAATTGATTTAAGATATCTCTTACATTAAATTTGTTGGTGTTCTACACTTGTTATTAAAGACCTTAATAAACAAATTATGTTTTTTAATTATTAATTCCTGAACCTATTTTATATTTAATTGGTTTATTATAATCATTTTATGTTCATTTATAACCATTTTTATTGGTTATGAGGTTCAATTTCATTGCTCGAGTGTGTTTGTTTACTTGGTTTTAATGACTGGTTCACTTATATTAATGTTTGTATAAACATGTAAGATAAAAGTGGTTGTCCAAAATAGAAATTATATTCTATTAGTGCACATCTAGAATATTACATGATTTTAAATTTAATTTGGTTACTTGGAGTGAAGTCGAATTATTATATAAAACCATAGTGACAACCATTTTTGTTACTTGGTGGGTTTGATTACAAAGAACATGTTTTGATTTATAACTTAATCCCATTTATACAAATGGATTAAAGAACAAAAAATAGGATATATTACATATATAACAATATGGTTCAATAATTACACCAATGGTTTCATGAACAGAAATTAAAGATAATAATAGAAATTGATAAACGGTTGTCCTTGAATGGGCTAAATTGGAACATCTCAAACGGTGCTTTCATTTATTTCAAATAAAATGTGGGGAAAGGAGAGAATATAATGAAATATCCCATTATCATAAAAACATTCCAGTACATTTATGTTACTAAAGTTATCATAGTATTTGGGTGAAGGGAGGAGAGGAAAGAAACAAAAAAGATAAGAAATAAAAAGAAAATTAGGAATTGGAAAGTGGAATTTACCTCTTGTGACTTCCTCCTTTGAGAAACTCTTAAGGGGAGAGGTTTTGGTATTTTGAAGAGGCTAGTGGATTTTGGATGTGGGGAAGGATCTTGGGGAGATATTTGAGCAGAATATTGGCAAGGAAAAATTATTGAGAGGAGTAAAGAGAGGAGGGGGTGGGGGGGTTATAGTGGAGGAGAGGAGGGTTTTCATAATTTTTTAATCATTTGTTTATTATTTCCTAATGTTGGGCAAAAATCCCTCAAGGTAACATTGAAGTATTTTTGGGTTGATTGTGTTTGTTGACAAAGCAGGTTTCCATGGAGAATTGTCGAGTTCCCGAGAAGTTGTTGACAATCCATGTTGACAAAGAACGATGACAAAAGAAAGGACGATCTGGAGGCGGTACAAAAGAGCAGTACAAGGTGGCGCCGTTTCCCAGTGTTTGCCAAATTTTTGGGGTCCAAAATTTGGAAGTTTGGTGAGCATCGCGAAAATAGGATTTCCATGAAGGTCATATTTTTATATGGCAAAGGCATGAATTTCGTGAAGAGAGGATGCATGGATTGGATTTTGCGAAGACCAGAAAAATGGAGGCAGTGATGCTTCGTGATTATGTCAAAGCATCGAGAATGGAAGAGTTGAAGCGCATCGCGGTGGTGAAGGAATTTGTGAGGGAGCTTCGCGGCGAAGGTGCGAAGGAATGTTGACGGTGATGCTCCACGATTACGAAGAGCTCCGCGATCAGAAAATTTCTTTGGTGCTTCGCGATTTTGAGAGATTTCTGACGGGAACTTCGGAGCTTCATGATTTGAGATGACGTGGTGTTGACTTCGCCCGGAAAGTTCTAGGGTCGGTGGAATAACCTATAAATAGAGGTCGACCCCCTCGAGAGAAGCAGAGAGAATTTTCAGAGAAAATATTTTGCTCTCGTATTGCGAAGGTGGTTTGCGGAGCTAGTGTGCTTCACAAAAGAGGAGCTTCGTGGCGGCTATTGTAGCTCTGCGAAAGTTGTGAGATCCGCGTTGGCTCAGTGAGCTTCACGAGGGAAGTTTCTCGAAACGGCTTGAGCTTTGCGGGAGTGCTTCGCGAGAGTGCTTCGCGAGAGAGCTTCGCGAAAAGGCAGGAGCTTAGTGAAGGCTAGTTTGAGCTTCGCGAAATTGGAAGCCTCGTGAAGTAGGGTACTTTTTGAAGGTACTTTCCAAAGGTAGTTGCCCAGTGGATAAGAGGAAAAGAGGTATTCATCAGGGGATGAAATTTGGGCTTCAACAGAGCATCTATCAACAGTTGAAGATGCATTATTTCATGAAAATAAAGAGACCTACAGGTCTATAAACTATGAGTGAATCCCTTCATAGATTAGTGAGCTTAGGAAGAGGAAGAAGGTGATCCTCTCCACGGGTAGTGATCCAGAGAGAGAGAAACAGGGAGTGACCCTTGGGAAAGCAGTGAGCTGACCCTAAACCTTGTAAAGGCAGTGAGCCTGGAAATTGAAGTGATCTAGCCCGAACCTTGTTAACATTATTGGCAGTGAGCCTTAGTGGATTTTGTACAACATCACATGGCCGTTTTATGCTCCTTAGATGTAGCCCAGTGTGGGTTAACCAAGTAAAAATCTCTGTGTCTTCCTAGTCGCTTCCCTGTATTGCATTCAAAGAATCATCATCAGACAAACCAGAAAAGAACTGATCATAATAATCGAACAAGAGAAAACAAAGTGACCATTGTATTAAATTGGTCAAGATCCAGTGGGGCAGGAAGAACTTTCAATTTAAGAATATCTATACCCTGATTCACCCCCCCCCCCCCCTCTCAGGGTTTATAGGCCCCTATTGGCCCTAACACCTAACAAGACAAGGAATAGTAAGTATTCCATGACAAAGAACAATAATAAATTCATGTGACTTCGAACCAATTAGTCTTACATCAGTATATCATCATCCATGGCTCAATAAATCCCTTATTTAGCATTTATCGTAAATTAGCGCATTTTACTATTCATAAAAAATTCAATTATTTCAGAAAAATCCCAAAAAAACCTACCCGTTTTTAGACGTGTAGAATCCAAAAATGAAGTACATTTTTCAAAAATATTTTTTTAAATATGATTCTTTTAATATTTAATTAAAATCATTTTTTAATCGAAAAATATAAACACTTAAATTATTCAACTTCATTTTTAAGGTGCTTAAATTTATTTATACAATCATGGGTGTGGATACCATTCATAAGAGTCATATTACTATTCATAAGGGTAAGTTACTATTCATAAGGGTAGGTTACTTTTCATAAGTGTAGGTTACTATTCACCAAAAATTAAGTTAATTCTATCAGACTCTAAATATCATCCTAAACACAACTGTGTAATTCATATTTTCAAAATTCTATATACACAAGTGTAAAATTTAAGATCAATGGCTAGGTTGGGACTACCTCCTAAATAAACAAGTGTTGTTTCAAAGAAACTCAGTGCTTTATGAAATATAGGCTATGAATCGAATGTATTTAAGAGAAACATACCATAAAATGTTTGTGGTGCTACATTATTCCCTCCTTTGGAAATTTAATCCTTGAAATTTTTCATTTATAAAGACCACCAAAATATGTGGGTGGTTCTTCTTCATAACATTCTTAGGTACTCATGTTTCTTCCTCCATATTCTAGTTTTTTCAAAGAACCTTTACTAGATGAGTCGTCTGATTTCTCAATACATGTTCCCTTGTGTCAAGGATTTCAATAGGCTCTTCACAGTATGACAAATCCGGTTCCAGTTCTATTTCTTCATAGGTGAGCACATGCATTGGGTCTGTCATGTATTTATTCAACAATGTCAAATGGAACACATCATGAACTTTGGAGAGACTTGGAGGCATTTCTAAATGGTAAGCTATAGCTCTGATTCTATCCAGAATTTCAAATGGTCTAATGTAGCGAGGGCTCAGTTTCACTTTCCTACTATACCTTAAGACACCCTTCCATTAAGACACTTTCAGAAAGACACAATCTCTTAGTTGGAATTAGAAATCTTTTCTCTGGTTGTTAGCATAACTCTTCTGCCTAATTTGGGATACTTTAATATGGGTTTGGATTGTCTTCACCTTTTCCATGGTCTCTTCAGTAAGTTTTGGGACTATAAGTTTCCTCTCACCAACTTTATCCTAACAAGTTGGAGTTTGAAAACTCTTTCCATATAATGCTTCATATGGAGCCATTTGAATACTAGAATGGAAACTATTTTTGTAGGAAAATTCCACCAATAGACAGTATTAATCCCACATACCTTGGAACTCAAGAGAGCATGATCTTAGTATGTATTCTAGAGTTTGAATAGTCCTTTTAGAATTTTTGTCGATTTGGGGATGATAAGAAGTACTCATACGAAGCACAGTATTCAAAGCCTTCTGGAGAATTTTCCCGAATTTTCATGTAAACTGAGGATCTAGATCAGACACAATCGATAGTGGTACACCATGAAGTTTTAAAACTTCATTAAGATACTATCCTTCTAGAAACTCAAGTGGTAAATCCTCTCTTATAGGAAGGAAATGTTATGATTTTTTGAGACGATCAATAATTACCCATATTTCATCATTCCTTCTTGGTGTCCTTAGTATTCCAGTGACAAAATCCATCGTAATATTATCCCACTTCCATAGAGGAATAGGTAGAGGTTGCATCACTCCTCTAGGATGTTGTCTCTCTACCTTCACTTTTGACAAATTAGACATCTTGACTCATAGTCATCAATTTCCCACTTCATATTATCCCACCAAAAGTATTCCTTTAGATCTTTATACATCTTTTTTCTACCCGGGTGTATAGTGAAATTTGAGCTATGATCAACGTCTAATAGTTCCCTTTTTAGCTCAGGTACTGATGGGACACATAACCTCTTCCCAAAATTCAGAACTCCTTCCTCATACACGAAGTCTTCCAATCTCCCATCCTTAAGAGCAATAATATTCTTGTGCAGATTATCATCATCGGATTGAGAGCTTTTTATCTTCTCTAATAAATATGGTTTATAAATAATTTGAAAGAGTAAAGATGTTACCCCTTTATTAACAATTCCCATATCCAACTTCTTTAGATCCATGAATATAGGATCTCTTTCAATCCTCATTTGGGTCAGGAATCCATGATCTTTCCTACTTAATACATATGCCACCTTATTTTCCATTCCTAGGTGGTAGTGTATTGAATAATCGTAATATTTGAGTAACTGTAGCCATATACTTTGCCTCATGTTGAGTACTTTTTGTGTGAAAATGTATTTCAAACTCTTGTGGTCCGTATAAATCTCATATCTTTCTCTGTAGAGATAATGTCTCCATATTTTCAAAGAAAAGATTACGGCTGCTAACTCATGATCATGAGTTGAATAATTTTTCTCATGACTCTCCATCTGTCTTGATGCATAAGAAATAACTTTATCATTTTGCATAAGGACACAACCCAATCCATTATTTGATGCATCACTGTATATTACAAATCCAACACATCTAGATGGAAGAGTCAAAATTGGGGCATTGACTAATCTTCTTTTCAATTCATAGAATCATTATGTATATTCTTTTTTCCACACAAACTTAATTCCTTTAACTATGATCTTGGTTAGTGGGTTAGCTAACTGGGAAAAATTCTGAATGAAAAATCGATAGTAACCTACTAAGCTAATAAAACTGCATACGTCAGTTATGTTTGTTGGAGTGGGCCAATCTTGGATCACATTTTTCTTCGGAGGATCAACTAGGATTCCATACTTAGAGACAATATGTCCTAGAAACGAAACTGATTGAATCCATAATTCTCACTTGTTAAACTTCCCATATATTTCATTTCTTCTAAGAGTTTTCATAATAATCCACAAGTTATCCTCATGGTCTTTATATATTTTTGAGTATACCAGGATATAATCGATTAATACCACAAAAAAGTTATGAAGATATTCATTGAAAACTCTATTCATTAAATCCATGAAAACATATGGTGAATTAGTCAGTCCAAAAGGCATCACTACAAACATGTAATGTCCATACCCGGTTCGAAATTTCATCTTAGGAATATCTTCCTTCCTCACACATAGAAGATGATATCTAGATCTAAAGTCAATATATGAAAATTATTGAGCACAATGAAGTTGATAAGAAAAATAATCAATCTGAGGAAAAGGATACTTATTCTTTATTGTAATATCATTGACCTCCCTATAATCAATGCATAGCCTCATGGAACCATCTTTCTTCTTGATAAATAGGATCGGGGCTCCCCATGGAAAAACACTTGGTCGGATAAATCCTTTGTCACTCAACTCCTTTAGTTGTTTATTTAGCTCCACTAACTCTACAGTGGTCATTCTATAGGGGTTCATTGATATAGTTCTTGTACCAGGAATTAAGTCAATGGAAAACTCAATTTCTCGCTCTGGAGGATGTCTAGGTAAATCTTCCAGAAACACATCAATGAATTCTTACACTATATTCACATCTTCAATTTGAATATTTCTT
Source organism: Viscum album (assembly GCA_963277665.1). Lineage (NCBI taxonomy): Eukaryota > Viridiplantae > Streptophyta > Magnoliopsida > Santalales > Viscaceae > Viscum > Viscum album. The sequence goes on along the minus strand of OY728127.1, from coordinate 1,324,799,856 downwards.
TCCTCACCCTTATATATTTGGTTCTCTTACTCTCTAAGAATTTCATTCAATAGAGCTACTTGGGGTGGGTCTAGATAAGAATTTTGTGGCAAGGGTTCTGATCTAAAGATAAGGGACTCTACACCATTTTCAAAAATTGTATCTTCCTTTTTCTTAGAATAAATCTTCGCATCATTGTTTGATATCCAATTAATATTAAGAATTATATCAAATTCATTCATTGTTATAATGATAAGGTTAGAAACTAAAGGACGTTTATGTGTCATAAGGGGGACTAGTTGACATGCATTTGTTGCAATGATGCATCGCTTAGGAGTTTTGACTGATAACTCCATTATTAAATGAAATTGGACATGTCTAATTTTCTATGAAAACCGGGAAGATATAAATGAATGCAACGATCCAAAATCAAATTAAGTGTTGGCTTAGTTTGAAGAAACAATTAAAGTACCTTCCACTAAATCATTAGGAATTTCAACCTCCACGGTTGTAATCGAATAATCTCTCTCTTTCTCTCTTGGCCTTTTCTGAGGAAAGTTTCCTTGGCACTTAGGATACTCATTTTTAAAGTGTCCCATCTATGTACAATTGTAGAATTGAATATCATCAAATTAATTCTTCACTTTGCATTCAATAGATAGATTCCCCTTTTCTCCACACTTATAGAAAACTCCCATGCCTTTCAAGCATTTCCCAAGATGATTCTTTCCACAGTTCTCGCTTAATGGGAATTTCTTCATTCTCTTGTTCTTATTTGGTGCTTATACGTTTCCTTGGTTATCATAGTACTTCTTTTTATCTTGTTTTCCGTTGAACAAATTTGATCAAGAAAATTCCTTCTTTGTTTTGATGGCACTTGATACAGTTTCATCATATGGTGAAAATTTTTGAGTATCCACTGCCCTTCAAAGACATGTCTTAAGACCTTAAAATAAATTATCGAAATTGGCTGTCGAGTCATGTATATAATCTACGGTATACACAGCTTGCCTTGTAATGGTAGCCTCATACTCTACAACACTGTCTTCTTCCCTTTGTTTTAAGCCAAGTAATTTCCTCCTCATTTTGGTTTGTTGATGATGAGGGAAATATTTTTCAAAGAATATTTCATTAAAATTCCTCCATTCCATATCTTCTATTTCTTCTTACTTCGTGGTATTCTGAATCAAGGACCACCATTGATCAGCATCACCCTTGAGACAATATACTGCCCGTACTACCTTTTCATTTTCATCACATCATAATTCCATGAATATATTTTCAAGGGACTTGATCCACTACTCAATAACCACTGGATTAGTAGTCCCACTGAAAGATGGGGGATTCTTCCACATGAAATGATCCAACACAGGTGTGGAATGGTTATTCATCATAACCTAAGTAATTTGTCCTAATATGTTCACGATCTGATCTTCTCCAACATTGAAGGTGTTGACTTGCTCAGTGGGGAGATACCTACATTTCCCATGAGTATTGATTCCACTTCTTCCATTAGACTCCATTTCTAAATAATGGCACAAACAATATTAGGGTAAAAATCATAATGTATAATCCTAACTTAACAAAATACTTAGCATAAATTGAGATCCTATGCATGGCTAATCCCATAATCAGAAAAATGGTTTCTTTGAGGAATAATTTAAATTTCAATCCTTCATAATGGATTGTAAATAAAATTTGAATTATCCTAAGAATATCCTTTGGGAGTGTCGTAACCGAGATTGCAGAATGTCCTATTGTCATGTACCAGGATACCCTGGGTCAAGCTTGAAACTCCTTTTTGGTGCTTTCACTCCTAGGTACATATGTGCCAGAGCCAAATCAACATGCTCGTATGCATATAGTGATTTATTACATGAAAGATTCACATAATCGTTTCCTTACCAAAACAGTCGGATGTTCTTGTATGTTTGTCCTAAAATACTTCCTTAGGGATTTGTTCCCTAATCTGTATTTTCTAATCTAGTTTCCAAGTTTTCTACTGAACTTCCTCTGATACCAACTTTAATGCCCCGAACCTTCTAGACCAGAGCCGGTGCATTACTTCTGATATTAGAATGGTAAGAAGGAATAAAAATCTTGAAGGAGAAATAAGTTTAGTAGTCTTGAAGAAACTAGATACATAGATGTAACTAATATTACATTGGAAAAGGTTATAAAATACAATACATAACAAAAACATAAAACTTCAACCACGTGAACTCAATAAATGATCTCCACTTCAACACCTATTGAATGTAAACAATGAAAGGGGTGAGATCAAAAGCTCAGTGAGGGTTACAAATGGCGGAATCATGAATAAATAATATATGAATTGTAAAAAAATTGACATAATCAATATGGAAAGGTGAATAAATGAAAAACTCACACCACTAATAAACTAAGAATGAAATTGCATCTATAGATTTTTTTCAGAGTAAAAACCTCATGGATAGTGATAACTGATAATGAATAAAGAGAGTGATTATTAATTGAAATCATGTATCTGGCACATGAAACCATAACACCATAAAAACAGTTTAGTTCTATGGGTAGAAACCCTTCTGATTTTTGGAAACAAACTTGAAGGGTTTGTCGCCAACTGATTTGTCTCATGAGACCTACCGATAGATCGAGGGGATATAGCGGGTCCCATCGAGCGCTGCATGTCCAAAGAATTCTTTAAACTGAAATTCCACAAAAGAGAAATATTCATTTACATTATCTATATATAATAAAGGATAAAAATTCATCAATATTTCCACATTCAAAACAACATTCAAAATAAATACCGTATGTAAAATGGTATACGGATTAAACAATAATCGTATCCATGATATGAGAATATGTACATTTAAATGGAATATAATTTCAATTGAAAATTGATCTAAATTGGGTATTAGGTACCCCACATAACAAAGAGTATGTGAATAATACTAAGCTAGTCACAATGAAGTGAAAATTGAGACAAAGCTCGTTACCACATTGTAATCAATTGAGGCATATGACCAAAAGTTAATGACCACTAAATGAATCATATAATACCATGAATATAAATAGAATCATGATAATATATATAAAATTTCAATATACTTATACCACATATAATAAATAATAGGTGAATAATAGAAATCTCACAGAATTGAAAGTGAGATGAGTAAACCCCTTACAGACATTTTGACATAGTAATGAGTGTTCATGTGAGGGCTTAATGAGATGTAAATTGGTATCCCATTATTTATATATCATAAGGGTTGCAACACCCTGAGATTTTATGAGATATATTATTTTTAATTTCTTTGATGTCTTCTATTATACATTACACCAAGATTAGCTTGTACTATATGCAACACCGTATTATCTTGCAGTATACGCAACACTATTCTTTGCTCGTGTTACACACAATTTCAATTATGTTTTGTGGAAATTATTCTATGCAAAATTAAGCATAGATTTTTTTTAATTTATAAATTAAATAAGTTTTGATTATGTTATACGCAACACCAAATGGAGTTTTCACTACACGCATCCCTTACTTGGCCTGCATTACACACAATCACGACTTTCCTCGATAGCATGTGTAGTATGAAATATCGTGTTTCACTAAACAACGATATATTGTTATAATATTATTATGGACTAGCCTTTATGAATAGTATTAACTAAATTTTGAATTTTATAACATTATCATTCATCTTATATATTTTCTAGAACATGGTATGAGAACTAAATAAATTTTTCGGGTAAAAAAGGTATTTTTCAAAAAATGAAGTTTTGCCACCTTTTGATGGCGCACCCACCTTAAATATAGTTTTTGACATGTTTATAAGTTAAATTTTAAAAAATAAAATTCTTCCATGGAATCAGGGTATAAAAATTTAATTTGGATAAATTTTTCATATTATTCCGATTACTTTCATATTTTAATGAATAGTAAAAACACGCTATATTTTAATTAAAAACAAATTTTTTTCATTGCAATAATCTATATGGATAGATTATCTTTTTAATTGGTTTTAAAGTGTAATTAGAATATATTTTTACCATTTAATCTAATTTTTTCATTGGAATTAATTTCACTTTGAATTTGGACATAAACAAGTGTCGTTCTTTTGATAGTTATTGTTTCTTAAAAACACGCTATTTATTTTGATAACGGAAATTAATTTTAAAATAAATTAATGACACTTATATGTTTTGAATTTGTAAAAATAGACATCATTTTTGAACTCGGAATATCAAATATAGCTCAGTTTTAATTTTTGGTATTTTTCTGAAAAACTTCAATTTTTGATGAATAGTGAAACCACTTAGTGGTAGTTAAAAAACTGACTCTTTCATTTAAATGAAATTTTACCACTTCTGTGAATTGAATTTCAAAAATCTGACTTACATGGTTGTTATCCAGAAGTAAAATGTGGTTCAATAATTTGAAAATAATTTTTTGTGAATAGTAACTTTTGACTTTTATTTACTGCGATTAAAGGTAAATAGGGTAATTCAAGGTTAAAAGAATATTACAATAATTCAAAATTACCCTAACACTTGTAATAACATTATTGGATGAGTATTGGCCTACCATGGTCATCCTTGGGTCAATTTTGGGACCCCATTGAGCCACTTGGTAGTGATAGTGACAATTTGGATTAATTAATTTAATGTAGAGACAAAATTGACATTAACAAAAATATTTTAGTAATTAATTTTTATAAGAGGTTATATAAATTATCTTTTTGAATATACATATTCATTGGAAAGAAAAAAATATTTCCTACACGGTGATGTTTTTTAGACATCAAATAAATTAAATTATTTATGACACAATAATGATGCAGTATTTAACTCATTAATAAATGGTTTAAATAAATAAGATTATAATGATTAAAATATTATCCAAAACATGTCCAGTTTTGATTGGATGATTTTATTTAGACCATGAGTCATAATATCTTCATCTTTAATGATTTTTGGACCTTTTGAAACTGAAGATAAGTGTATAATAAAATTATATTTTCACACTTTCTAAAGGTGCCCCTCTCCTCCCTTATAAAAGGGCACCTCATCCCTCTTCTCTTCACACCCTTTTGAGCCTTGAAGCTCAGCCAAACCCTGAAAATTACTCTTCTCATCCTCTATAGTTATATCATAGAGGTTTTGGTCTTCTGAAAAGACTAACTCCAGTGCCCTAAGAAGGAGTTTAAAGGAGGTGCGTCGAGGAAGAGGTAATCTCTTCTACCGACTCCTTCAAGTTTCTTTCTTCTTCTACTTCCTATTCTTTAGTTGTTTCATTATAAAGTAATAACATGATTATTAATTATATAGTGATATGTTATTATAAATATGAAACAAACCTATTTCACCTTCTATCCATCCTACGGAAAACGAAATCACCGTGCATGCGTACGTACGGAATATCATCTCTACGCTGTGGTGTAATCAGTTTTTCCACCACCACCTTACTTGGATGGGTATAATGGTGTAAAGAATAAATATATATGATTATTATAACATCATAATGATTCTAATATATTATATCATTCACTCAAATTCTATTCAATAAATATGGGAACAATATCATCGCTCGTGCATACGTACGGTTTACCGTCTCCACGACGCGATGAGATTCATTTTCCATGTTACCAATTCAAGAATGATTATAAAGTATATATAATAAGTAATCATAAAATATATGGAATAATAATGCTACTATATTTATGTGTATATATATATGTATGTCATCTACTTAATTCCATTCAATTCAATAAGGAAACCAAAAACAACGTTCATGCGTACGTACGACCTACTGTCTCCATGAACGATGTATTTCTTTCCATTTATCAATCTATTATATATATTTATATTATGAATATATATTATATATAAATAATTTTTTATATTCTGGAATTAAGTAATCATGATCTAAGTAATCATATTAATAATTACAAGTCAAAACATGGACGATAAATGATACGATTTTACCCAAAACGCTGCTTTAACATGGACTTGACAAATGAACGGGTAATATAAAGTCATAAGTGAATCATATATGATATCATAAATATTATTATGGTTCTATTACAAGTTAATAATATTTTTAAACCCACTATATAGGAGTATCGGACAGATACGGAAGAAATTGGACATAAGGTAAGGGATAACTTTGCAATCTCATTTTTATCTGAGGTTGCCTATACGTAGGTCTTTACTGGGGTATATTTTTCTTCCATGTCCATAAAATGTTTTTAATAAAGTGTTTAATATTCTTCCATGTATTTTTAAAGTCATGTTTACCCCTATTTGACTTTTACATTGTGTTATGGAATGAATCTTTCTTTTGTTTACCATACAAGTAACTTTTTGACTTTTCTAGCAAACGTACAGGAAGAATGTTTTTTTTAACTTATATGGCATGAACGGTTTCATAATGCCTTATTTTCATGAAGTTTACTCTACAAGATTTCATGGTTATTTTCAATAAAATCCTTTTCTTTTAAAATGGAATGGAATTTTGTGAAAAGAAAATTATTTTTAAGAAAAATGATATTTTCCTCAAGAATTCTTTTCATGTGTTTTATCAAAAAAAAATTCCATCTAAGATGAAATTATTTCATATTTGTATGTTTCAAGTATAATATCTCTATGATTTACATGGTTTCAATTTTATTATGATGAAATGATATCCATTTGTTTTATATGGATTATTTTATGATGGGATCATGTTTATGAAACACATTTTTATTCATTAGGTTATGATGAATGATTTATGTTTATGTTGTGGCACAAGTAATAATGATTTCATTATGAGATGGGTGGAACCTATATATCCCTACAATGCATTGGGTAAATATTTATATCTCATGAGATAGACATGGCTAGAATGGGAAGTTAATCTGGTTCAGTGATACAGGACTGGAATGAGGAATGAACTCGGTTCAGTAAGGGACTTTGTCCACTAAGATGGTCTTGGCAGCAATGCCTTGGCTACTATTGAAATCATATCATGTGCTTAATGTTTTTCCACTATTAAAAGTTTTATTTCCAAGATATTTTATCATGATTAATGTTACATTATGATCTATGCCTTATGTACTGCCATGTTTTATGTCATTGCTCAAGATTTTGATGTTTTAACATTATGTTCAAGTTTTTACCTTCAAATGTATATGGTTTGTTTTATTTTTCCATTCTTACCCATACTGAGAATTTGAGCTCACCCTTTATATGTTTTCTTTTCCCCAAGATATAATGAAATGTTTTAGGTAAGAAAAAAAGGGAAGATCTTTATTGGAGATGTTGAAGATCTTTCACCGTGATTAGAAGATTATGTTTTGAGTTTCCAAAGACACTAAACTATTATGATCCTTTGGTGTCTGTTTTTGTTATGTATTAAGTATTCTGCAAAAGTAATGTAATTTCCATGTACGTCAAGATTTGGGTCTCTACAAGGGTAGTATGGGTAGGTTCAAAAACTTACCCCATCATTAGGTATTAAAAATAAAAGAGCACAACATAGGGGTGATTCTTGAACAAAATTAAGAGGCACAATCCCTTTCAAAGAATGTATCATTAGATTGAGGGAAAATCAATTACATAATTATTTGTGAAAAACAAAAACCCACACAATAAAAGTGGATATACATAATAAAACAATCACAGTTTATTCACACATATTCTGTAAAATACATAACCAATGACAAAGATGTTTAACTCGTGAATGGAAATTGAGTTAAGATATCCCTTACCTTAAATTAGTTGGTGTTCTCCAATTGTTATTAAATACCTGAATAAACAAATTAGGTTTATTAATTAATAATTCCAGAACCTATTATATATTTAATTGGTTTAGTATTATTATTTTAAGTTCATTTATATCCTTTTTTTTGTTATGAGGTTTAATTTCATTGTTCAAGCTCGTTTTTTTACTTGGTTTTAATTATCGGTTTGCTTATATTCATGTTTGGATATACATGTAAGATGAAAGTGGTTGTCCAAAATTGAATTTATATTCTATTAGTACACATCTAGGAGATTATATGGTTTTAAATTTAATTTGTTTTCTTGGAGTGAAGTCAAATTATTATATAAAACCGCAGTGACAACCGTTTTTGTTAATCGGTGGGTTTGATTACAAAGAACATGTTTTCCTTTATAAATTAATACCATTTGTACAAAACTATTGTCGAACAAATAGGATATATTACATATATAATAATCTGGTTCAACCATAACACAAATGGTTTCATGACCAGAATTATAGATAATAATATAAATTGATAAATTGTTGGCCTTGAATGTGCTAAATTGGCACATCTCAAAAAGTTCTTTCATTTCTTTCAAATAAAAGTGGGGAAAGGAGAGAAGATAATGAAATATACCATTAGTATAAAAAAATTTCATTTCAAGTATGTTACTGGATTTATCATACTATTTGGGTTAAGGGAGGTGAGGAAAGGAACAAAAAGACAATAACTTAAAAGAAAAGAAGGAATTGGAAAGAGAGATTTACCCCTTGAGACTTCCTCCTTTGAGAACCACTTAAGGGGAGAGGTTTTTGTATTTTAAAGAGAATAAGGGATTTTGGAAGTGGGGGAGCTTAGGGAGAGATTTGGGAAGAATATTGGCAAGGAACAAGGATTGAGAGGAGTGAAGGGAAGATGGAGTGAGGGGGGATTTTTATATTGAAGGAGAGGAGGGTTTTCATAAATTTTTAATCATTTGTTAATTTTTTCTTCACAAGACAAGAAATAGTAAGTATTTCATGACCAAGAATAGTAATAAATTCATGTTAATTCGAACCAATTGGTCTTACATCAGTAGATCATCCTTAATCACTCAATAAATCCCTTATTTAGCATTTATCATAAATTATCGCATTTTACTATTCATCAAAAATTCACGTATTTCAAAAAAATCCCAAAAAATCACCCTAACCATTTTTCGAAGTTTAGAATCTAAAAATGATTTCCATTTTTCAAAAACAAATTTCTAAATATGATTATTTTAATATTTAATTAAAATTATTATTTAATCGAAAAATATAAACACATAAATTATTCAACTTCATTTTTAAGGTGCCTAAATTTATTTATTCATTCATGGGTGTGGATACCATTAATAAGAGTCATATAACTATTCCTAAGAGTAAGTTACTATTAATAAGGGTAGGTTACTATTCACTGAAAATTATGTTAATTCTATGAGACTCTAAATATCATCCTCAACACAACTATGTATGTTATATTTTCAAAATTCAAAACACACAAGTGTAAAATTTAAGTTAAATGGCTAGGATATGAATATATCCTAAATAACCAAGTGTTTTTTCAAAGAAACTTAGGGATTTATGAAATATAGTCTATGAATCAAATGTATTTAAGTGAAACATACCATAAAATGTTTGGGGTGCTACAGTGTTCTTGGGGATCATGAAACAAATCATCCATAAATTATTATATTTGTTTAAATCAAGGAAATTCTCATCTATTATAGGAAAAAAGAAGAGAATGGTAATATTTTTAGGTTCATGTTTTACTGTATCTAAGAGACCCAATTATATGATAGACTCTCAAAGTGTCAATTTATGATTCCAAAATTCTTGATCTTGGTGTATGTTATCTGAGAGGGTGGAGTAGTAATAATTTAATTTTTATCTAGTTCAGGAGTTATTTGATTATATATCCTCTATGATGTTAGCTTTAGTGTAAGTTGGAGGTATTTCATACCTTTTTTATAGTAATTCCCCCAACACATCTTTAATAAATCTGAGAGGTCTAGTATGGAGAAGTTTACTTTGAGGTTATATATGAATAGATTTTATTTAGTGAAATACCTAATGGTTTATTTGAAGGTGGGTAAAATTTATTCCTCTTCGAGGAGTGAACAAAGGTTCAATTTGATCTGTGTAAAGAGGTTTTGAGGAATAATTTCACATCTCCTTTAGTATTATATCATGGTATTGGGATGCATTAGGATATCATGGTCTCATATTAGTATCCACGTATTATATAAACCAATTCATAGTTCATAAAATTTTATTTTTCTTTCCTATATTGATTTCATGGTTATAGTCTCAATCTTATGATATGTTCTTAGATCTTTTATAGAACTTTGCATCTATCCTTTTGATTACCTATGTAATGTTGACATGGTTTCCATAGAAATCCCATAATTTGATGTGGTTATAATGGTATAGTTTCCATTATAGATGGAATGATCTAGATTATAGTCAGCCCCATTATATAAAAAATTTAGGCACAAAGAGATACTCTTAATGGGAAATAATTTATGGTATCTCATAAGGATTTCTAAGGTACAGGGTCTTGTATCATGGGTTTTATTAACATGAATTTTAAAATTTATTATCCTGGGGATTATTATAGATATATCAATGTTATCTAGATAGGATATGACTGTTTGATTTGGGTTATAGTGTAATGGTTCATCAAAGATATGATAAATGGTTGCATAGTAGTTGATATGGTTGAACAATTGTTTCATGTTTTTATCAATATATTTCTTAAAGTTTAAACAAAAACTTGTCCATGTCATATATGGTTGTGGATTAGAACCTGGATAAGGTATAAGATATAATAAGGTTTCTATTATAGAGGATAGAAGGAATGAGAATAAGAGGATTTCTTTTATCATTACATGTTAAGATGGAAACTTATATATGTACACATCATTAATAGATGATGAGAGGGAATGAAAATAAATCTAGGATCATATAAACTTGAATATTTTATAAATATTGTGTAGTATTATATTTTATTTACATAGTTTTATATTCTAATGTATATTATCTCTATATAAAAATATTAGTTGTCTCTCATTAAAAATTTGGTGATTTTAGATCTTTTTAGAAGTAACATTACTAAAAAACCATTTCAAATATTTATTTCTATGATTTATAATTTGGATTCATACCATGAATATGAACAATATAAAGATGGAAATGTTTTTGAGAGAAAATCCCTTAGAAATATTTATGAAATTTCAGATTATACATGAATAGAGGAGTTAGTTGGGATTAAGAATGAGTTGATCACTATTATTAGACTAATAGGAATTAAAATAAAATCGATGTAAAGAATATTTAATGATCCCATTATTTTTTTCATTGGTTTATGTGAATTCAAGGCCTCTATAAGTCAAAAATAATGAAAAATTATGTATCTTACTTTAGTGTGAGGATAATTTGTGATCATTTCAGTTGAGTATCCAGTAGATTTTTTTCAAGGATGACAATTATAAAGGTGAATGGAATGTAGCGACCAGGTTTTTTTGGCCATGACTTAACTTATTCTTTAGTTTTGAATCCCTATGTAAAATAGAAAATTTTTTATAGTGAATGACAACATAAATATTTTTTTATGGTTTTGTTCATATTGGGGCATGTTTTTTACTCTTTGGATATTTTTTTGATATGAGATGGTTGGTTTTAAATGGAATATTAAATATTTATTTATAAATTAGTATTTATATCATGATTTTGTATATCAATATCCCTTAAACTGATTTCTAAATAGAAAATTCATCACCAAAATAGTGTTCAATATGAGGGTCATTGCATTAGAGATATAAAATAAATGTTTGGGTTTCAATCCCTAAATTGATATCGTTATGTGTAGAGACCCAAAGCATTACGTACATGGATATTACATTAATTTTTTAGAATACTTAATACATAAAAAAAACCAACACTCAAGGATCGTAATAGTTTAGTGTCTTTGGAAACTCAGAAAAAAAAATATTCTAATCATTGTGAAAGATCTTCAAAATCTACCATAAAGATCTTCCCCTTTTGTTTTCTTACCTAAAACCTTTATTTATATCCTAGGGAAAAGAAAACATATAAAGGGTGTTCTCAAATGCTTGGTAAGGGTAAACATAGAGAACATAAAACAATCCATAAACATTTTAATGCAAAATCTTGAACATAAAATCTAAACATCAAAATCATGAGCGAAGACATAAATCTTGGAAGTACGTAAGGCATATATCATAAAAGAACATCAATCATGATAAAATATCATGGATATGAAACATGTAATTATGGAAAACCATTAAGCACATGATATTATTTCCATAGTGGCCAAGGCATTGCTGCCAAGACCATCTTAGTGGGCAATGTCCCTTTCTGAATCGAGTTCACTCCTCGTTCCAGTCCTATAACACTGAACTAGATTAACTTACCCTTCCAACCATGTCTATCTCATGAGATATAAATCTTTACCCAATTCATTAGAGGGAGATATAGGTCCCACCCATCTCATAATGAAATCATTCTTACTTGTGCAACAACATGAACATAAATCATTTATCATTACCTAAAGTATAAAATGGGTTTCACAAACATCACTCCATCATAACATATTCCATACAAGAAAATGGTTATCATTTCATCATTAGAAAAGTGAAACCATGTAAATCATATAGAAATTATACTTGAAACATACACATATGAAATAATTCCATCTTATATGGAAAATTGTTTTGATAAAACACTTGAAATTAATTCGTAAGGAAAATATCCTTTCTTCTTCAAAATCATTTTCATTCAAAAAATGCCATGTAATTTAAAAAGAAAAGGATTTTATTGAAAATAATCATGAAATCGAGGGGAGGAAGATTCATGAAAATAATGCTTTATGAAACCGTAAAAATCCATTCATGCCGTATACGTTAAAAAACATTATTCTCGTACTTTTTCCGGAAAAGTCAAAAAGTACCTCGTATGGTAAACAAAAGAAAGATTCCTTCCATATGATGTGGTAGAAGTAAAAAAGGGTAAAAAAGACTTTAAAAATACATGGAAGAAAATTAAACATTTTATGAAAACATTTTGAGAACATATGGACATGGATAATAAACATAACCCCAGTAAATACTTACAAATAAACAATCTCGGATAAAAATGAGATTGGAAAAGTTATCCCTTACCTTATGTATGATATGATTCGTATGTATCCGCACATCCTTTATAATGATTTAAATAATTTCATTTACTTATTACAGAATCATATTCATTGTTATTATATCATATATGGTTCACTTATTACTTTATATTACCCATTCTTTTGTAAATTCCATGTTAAAGTATCGTTTTGGGTAAAATTGTTTTATTTATCATACGTGTTTAGACTTGTTGTTCTTGACATTATTATTAATTATATCAGGATTGAATTACTTACAGAATCTAAATAATTATTTATATATCATATATATTCAGTATATACATATATATAATAGATCGATAAATGGAAAGAAATACACCATTCATGGAGACGGTAGGTCATACGTACGTATGAACACTGTTTTCGTTTCCTTATTGAATTGAATGGAATTAAGTAGATGACATACATATATATATACATAAATTCAGTATCATTATTATGTCATATATTTCATTATTATTCATTATATATACTTTATAATCATTCATTAATGGCTAACATGGAGAATGAATCTCATTGCGTTGTGGAGACGGGAGTCCGTACGTACGCACGAGCGATGATATCATTTCCAATGATCGTGGAATTGTATTGATGTGTATGAATAATATTTCAGAATCAATATCACTTTAAAATAATCATATATTGTTATTTATTTACACCATTATACCCATCCAAGTAAGGTGGTGGTCGAAAATAGATTACACCACGGCGTGGAGATGGTATTTCATACGTACGCATGTGCAGTGATTTCATTTTCTGTAGGATGGATAGAAGATGAAATATGGTTGTTTCATATTTATAATAATATATCATTATATTATTGATACTGATGTTATTGATTTATAGTGAAACAACTAAAGAAGACGAAGTATAAGATGAAAGAAACTTCAGAGAATCGGAAGAGGAGATTACCTCTTCTTTGACACACCTCTTTTAAGATTCCTATTAAGGAAGTTATTTAGTCTTTTGAGAAGAAAAAAACCTCCAGAATGTTTCTAGGGAAGTGTAGAATAGAAATGGGTAGATTTTGTCCGATCATCAAGGCTCAAAAGGGTGTGAAGAGAAGAGGGAATGGGTGCCCTTTTTATAAGGGAGGGGAGGGGCACCTTTGGAAAAACTTAAAATATTATTTTATAATAAAGTCATATTCGGTTTATAATAGCTTTAAATTGATTTATTTCGAAGATAAAGTGGGTATGGGTCGAAATCCACTCAATAAATAGGTTTTATAAAAGTTTAGGTTACTAGTTTAACCTTATATTTTAGATTTAACTCTAAGTTAAATAATTTAACTTTTACCGTGTCTTCTTGTTTTCTTACACTATATGGTTAATAAAATTACTATAACAAGCCAAAATAACCCCAATTTGTTCATTATATATATATATATATATATATTTATCTAATTAATTTGGCCTAAACATAGATTTTTAGGAATAAAATAACAATTAATAATATAATATTTGTTTTAAAACCTATTTTATGTCAATTTTGATACTATTTGGTACTTTATTTTTTTGAAACTCATAACAGAATTATTAGTTTGAAAAAAGTTAATTAAATCAATACCAACATGTCATATTAACCAATAAAAATATTTTAATTCATAAAAAGTCTAAAATTACATTTATTTGGGTATTTATAACATCAATTATGTCAATATTTCATTAATAAGGTAATTACTGCATCATCATTGTGTCATAAATAAATTAAATTATTTAATACCTATAAATTATAAATAAAATACCATTATTTAGGAAATATTTATATCCTTCTAATGAATATTTATAGTTTAATTTATCTTATTTATAACCCTATATTAAAAATTATTTAGTTATTAAACATTGATTTTAACTATTTTAACTCTTCTTTAAATAAAATAATAATAAATGTCCTAATCTAATCCAAGTGGACCTAAAGGGTATTATTTTATTCCTAAGGTTGTTTTTGGTCGAATTAAACTTATCGAATAGAATTAAGACCTTTTTTAGGGTAATATTATTATTATTTTTACCCTTAATTACCCTATTTACTTTTAACCGTGGTAAATAAAAGTAAAAAGTTACTATTCACCAAAAATTATTTTTATCTTATTGAACCACATTTTACTCCTTGATATTAACCATGACTCTTGGATTTTTGAAATTTCACTCACAGAAGCAGTAAAATTATGTTTTATGTAAATTTTCAAATTCTCCTAGGTGGTGGGTAAAAGACGGTGATAAGTTCAATACAATTTTTATATATCTAAAATTATGATAAAATGACTCCCATAAATTACATTGAACTTATATAGGTATTTTGTATCGACTTTGACCTAAAATAAATTTAAATAAAATAAATAATTATTTAAATAAAAAGTCAGTTTTTAAATAGTAACCCAGTGTTTTCACTATTCGTCAAAAATTGAATGTTTTCAGAAAAATACCAAAAATTCACCCTAGGATAATTTCGATATTCCGAATCCAAAAATGAAGACCATTTATAAAGATAAAATTTATTAAATTTCAAAATGTGTGTATTACTATTCATAACGGCTAGTTTATATAACATATCGTTGTTTAGCGAAACTCGGTATTGCGTACAACACACGGTATCATGGAAGGTCGTGATTGCATGTAATGAAAGCGAAGTCAGGGATGCATGTATTGAAAGCTATTATTGGTGTAGCTTACAACACAAGATATCAATGAAATTAAAAAGAATATTTTTCATAAAATCTCGGGGTGTTACATTCAACCCCCCTTAAAATGAATTTCGCCCACGAAATTCATCGGGGTTATAAATGGTTGACTACTCGAAAGATTTTTTAATAGAAACCCACATCGTAAAAAGGAATACCAAAACTTATCTTTAAAAACTAAAGTATGAAATGTAATGGTTACCCAAATTAACTCATCCCTGGGTTTCCACATAGGAGAACATAAGTGAAAATATGGATATGGAAGAGAAATCTAACCATCAAGTTCTGATGGAGAGTGGTAGAGAACATGGATATGAAAAATCCATCAATCACAAAGCCATAAATTTGTGATGATTTAAGGTGCCATCTGATTTATCAGATATAAGGGCACTAGGACAACATTTCTGGTTTTGAAGATCATTTCCCTAATGTTGAATATTTTTTAAATTAAAAGAAATACTTACTTTATTTCGATATAATCTCACCGTTGTTCGTGCCTTGAACAATTTACACTTCATCTCTTAACGAAATGAAGTTGAATTTGTCATTCGTGAAGTGTTAGCAGATCATGTGATAGAATGATGGGTCATTCCATCTGTCTCAAAAGGTTAGCAATAATTGTATACATAAGTCCATCTATGGTGAGATTAATCATATATGGTTCCAAAAATGGAATTATACTTCATATATCATACCTATTAATAAAATAAAACTAGTTTCTACTAACCAGGGACTTCCTGTATACCAGTGGTAGGAAATAAAGGACTTTCACACTTAGGTTGTGGGTTTTATTCTCGCAACCTTGTCTGACGCGACGGGTTGTCATTCATCCTGCAGGATGTCCTTTTTATAAAACCATACTATTATAACATTCCATAAATAATATAGAAAAAAATTCTATCCTTAAATAATACTATCTTATGTCCAACATAATCTATTCCAATCTTTAGGCTTATACATATGTCCAATCTCATAATATAAAGAAAACGATTACTTGAAATGTCACATAACAAGCAGGTGAATACCATCATTTATCCCCCATATATCATAATATATATCTTGTTGGTCACAGTCCAAACATGTGAATACCTTAATCATGTATTCTTTTGAAACATGAATTACCATATAACCTTAGTGAAAACATGAGTGATGTCAAAAGTTAACTCTTTCCACATACCAAAAATCCCAAAAATTCTATATACTCAAACCATGATATCACTTTGTCCTTATATCAATCATGAGCTCATTAATACTACCAAACATATTACTTTCTCCTCATCCCTTAATTATGCACATATCATCTTCTTTCCAAAAATATTTCAAACACTTTTCATGGATACCTATACCATATAATTATTGAAAACCAGAATTAACCAATACATAGATATTCCAATATTTCATGAAAGTACCTCAACAACATTATTCTTGAATATTGATACATAAACACTTCAATCCATCCTCTTCAATGATTGTCATGGAATATGTCCTTCCTTGATTTAGAAGTAACCTCTTAGGTCCAAGCATTGAGTTGGGTAATGATCATGTTCTCCACAAATAAGACATTAAACTCCATGACAGTTTGTCACTCTGTGACCCTTTTCTCCACGTAGATAACATCTTCCCCTCTATTTGAGGTATTCCTCAAGGTTCTTCTTCCCTTCTTTATAAATCTCAGTCTTCCCTTCTCTATGATCCTCACCATGCGAACATGCATAAAATTCCATCTTCCTCTTATTTGATGACTTAGGAATACAACTAAACTTCACCTTGTTAATCATATATCGAGATGACGGATTCGGCATAATCACAATATATTTCTCTCTAGGAATTACATAATTTAGTTTCTCATGGTCAAAATATTTTCCAATGGAATCAATTTTAACTGAATTTATTCTCATTCCCTCCATTGACTAAGACCAGAAATCATAGTGTAAGAAACAGTTAAAATAACGAGGAACCACATAATCATAAAAAGTCACTTATGGGATGTATAACTTATCACAAATTCTTTAATCCATGATACCCCAGGTTCACTATATGTTATGCATGATTGTAAACAAAATTCTAGGACTATAACCTATAGTTATACTAAACCTTAGGGACATCCCTAGACATACCTTAGAAATATCTCTAGGGATTTCACTAAAGTTTTCGCATCCTAGTTTCCAAAGGTTAACTAACCCTTTCCTCTAATACAAACATTAGAGACCCAAATCTTGATATACATGGACATTAAATTACTTTTTCGGAATACTTAATACATAACAAAAACCAACACTCAAGGATCGTAATAGTTTAGTGTCTTTGGAAACTCGGACCAAAATTTTCTAATCATTGTGAAAGATCTTCAACATCTCCCATAAAGATCCTCCCCTTTTGTTTTCTTACCTAAAACCTTTCTTTATATCCTAGGGAAATAAAAATATATAAAGGGTGAGCTCAAATGCTCAGTAAGGGTAAACATAGAGAACATAAAACAATCCATAAACATTTTAAGGAAAACACATGAACATAAAATCTAAACATCAAAATATTGAGCTAAGACATAAATCTTGGAAGTACGTAAGGCATATATCATAAAGGAACATCAATAATGATAAAATAGATTGGAGATGAAACATGTAATTGTGGAAAACCATTAAGCTCATTATATTATTTCCATAGTATCCAAGGCATTGCTGCTAAGACCATCTTAGTGGACAACGTCCCTTTCTGAATCGAGTCCGCTCCTCATTCCAGTCCTGTAACACTGAACTAGATTAACTTACTGTTCCAGCCATTTATATATCATGAGATATAAATATTTACACAGTGCATTAGAGGGAGATATAGGTCCCACCCATCTCATAATGAAATCATTCTTACTTGTGCCACAATATGAACATAAATCATTCATTATTACCCAAAGTATAAAATGGGTTTCATAAACAACATCCCATCATAACATAATCCATATAAAAAATGGATATCATTTCATCATTAGAAAAGTGAAACCATGTAAATCATATAGAAATTATACTTTAAACATACACATATGAAATAATTCCATCTTATATGGAAAATGGTTTTGATAAAACACTTGAAATGAATTCTTGAGGAAAATATCATTTCTTCTTCAAAATCATTTTATTTCACAAAATGCCATGTAAGTTTAAAAGAAAAGGATTTTGTTGAAAATAATAATGAAATATTATGGAGGAAGCTTCATGAAAATAATTATTTATGAAACCATAAAAATCAGTTCATGCCGTATACGTTAAAAAACATTATTCTCGTACTTTTGCTGGAAAAATCAAAAAGTACCTCATATGGTAAACAAAAGAAAGATTCATTCCATATGATGTGGTAAAAGTAAAAAAGGGTAAAAATGAATTTAAACATTCATGGAAGAAAATTAAACATTTTTTGAAAAAATTTTGAGAACATATGGACATGGATAACAAACATAACCCCAGTAAATACTTACGAATAAACAATCTCAGATAAATACGAGATTGGAAAAGTTATCCCTTACCTTATGTCTGATATGCTTCGTACGTTTCTGAACATCCTTTATAATGAGTTAAATAATGTCATTTACTTATTACAGAATCATATTCATTGTTATGATATCATATATGGTTCACTTATGACTTTATATTACTCATTCCTTTGTAAATTCCATGTTAAAGCAGCGTTTTGTGTATAATCGTTTTATTTATCGTACGTGTTTGGACTTATTGTTCTTGATATTACTATTACTTATATCATTATTTACTTACTTCCAGAATTTAAATAATGATTTATATATCATATATATTCAGTATATACATATATATAATAGATCGATAAATGGAAAGAAATACACCGTTCATAGAGACGGTATGTCGTACGTACGCATGAACGTTGTTTTCATTTCCTTATTGAATTGAATGGAATTAAGTAGATGACATAAATATATATATACATAAATTAAGTATCATTATAATGTCATATATTTCATTATTATTCATTATATATACTTTATAACCATTCATTAATGGTTAACATGGAGAATGAATCTCATTGCGTTGTGGAGACAGTAGTCCGTACGTACGCACGAGCGATGATATCATTTCCAATGATCGTGGAATTGTATTGAAGTGTATGTATAATATTTCAGAATAAATATCATTTTACAATAATAATATATAGTTATTTATTTACACCATTATACCCATCCAAGTAAGGTAGTGGTCGAAAACAGATTACACCACGGTGTGGAGACAGTATTCCGTACGTACGCACGCGCGGTGATTTCGTTTTCCATAGGATGGATAGAAGATGAAATACGGTTGTTTCATATTTATAATAATATATCAGTATATTAGTGATACTTATGTTATTAATTTATAGTGAAACAACTAAATAAGAATAAGTAGAAGAAGAAAGAAACTTGAGAGAATCGAAAGAAGAGATTACCTCTTCTTTGATGCACCTCCTTTAAGATTCCTATTAAGGAAGTAGAGTTGGTCTTTTGAGAAGACAAAAACTTCCAGAATGTTTCTAGGGAAGTGGAGAAGAGAAATGGGCAGGTTTTTTCCGAGCTTCATGGATAAAAATGGTTTGAAGAGAAGAGGGATTGGGTGCCCTTTTTATAAAGGAGGGGAGGGGCACCTTTGGAAAAACTTAAAATATTATTTTATAATAAAGTCATATTTGGTTTATAATAGCTCCAAATTGATTTATTTAGAAGCTAAATTGGATATTGATCTAAATACACTCAACCAATAGGTCTTATAAAAGTTTAGGTTATTAGTTTAACCTTATCTTTTGGATTTAACTCTAAGTTAAATAATTTAACTTTTACTATGTCTTCTTGTTTTCTTACACTATATGGTTAATAAACTTACTATAACAAGCCAAAATAACCCCAAGTGGTTAATTATATATATATATATATATATCATTATCTAATTCATTTGTCCGAACCTTAGATTTTTAGGAATAAAATAACAATTAATAATATAATATATGTTTTAAGAACTATTTTATGTCAATTTTGACACTATTTGGTACTTAATTTTTTTTGAAAATCATAACAACATAATTAGTTCGAAAAAAAGTTAATTAAATAAATACTAACATGTCATATTAACCTAGAAAATTAGTGTAATTCATAAAAAGTCTAAAATTACATTTATTTGGGTATTTATAACATTAATTATGTTAATATTTCATTAATAAGGTAATTACTGCATCATCATTGTGTCATAAATAAATTAAATTATTTAATGTCTAAAAATTATAAATAAAATACCATTATGTATGAAATCTTTTTAGATTTATATTAATATTTATAGTCGAATTTATCTTATTTATAACCCTATATTAAAAATGATTTAGTTATTAAACTTTTATTTTAACTATTTTAACTCTTCTTTAAATAAAATAATAATAAATGTCATAATCTAATCCAAGTGGACCTAAAGGGTAATATTTTATTCCTAAGTTTGTTTTTGGTCGAATTAAACATATCCAATAGAATTAGGACATGTTTTATGGTAATAATAATACCATTTTTACCATTAATTACCCTATTTACTTTTAATCGTGGTAAATAAAAGTAAAAAGTTACTATTCACCAAAAATTATTTTTATCTTGTTGAACCACATTTTACTCCTTGATATTAACCACGTCTCTCGGATTTTCGAAATTCCACTCACAGAAGTAGTAAAATTAAGTTTTATGTATTTTTTCAAATTCTCCTAGGAGGTGGGTAAAAGACGGTGAAAAGTTTAATAAAATTTTTATATATCTAAAATTATTATAAAATGACTCCAAAGAATTACATTGAACTTACATAAGTATTATGTATCAACTTTGACCTAAAATAAATTTAAATCAAATAAATAATTATTTAAATAAAAAGTCGGTTTTTAAATAGTAACCCGGTGTTTTCACTATTCATCAAAAATTGAAAATTTTCAGAAAAATACCAAAACATCACCCTAGAATAATTTTGAAATTCCGAATCCAAAAATGAAGTCCATTTAGAAAGATAAAATTTATAAAATTTCAAAAAGTGGGTATTACTATTCATAATGGCTAGTTTATATAACATATCATTGTTTAGTGAAACTCGGTATTGCGTACAACACACGCTATCATGGAAGGTCGTGATTGGATGTAATGAAAGACAATTCAGGGATATGTGTAGTGAAAGCTCCTTTTGGTGTAGCTTACAACATAAGACATCAATGAAATTAAAAAGAATATTTTTCATAAAATATCAGGGTGTTACATTATGAGTTTTTAAAATAGTACTTGGTTAAGAAAATTGTAATCTAAAAATACATCCATAAGATCCTCCATATGGGTTTATCCACTATAACCAATTGAAACCCTAAGGATATTAGTTATTTAAATAATGTTTTAATGGAGGAGTTGATGTCACATTGGGGATCAAAGTCAGGATTTAATGAAATATAGAATCACTATCAGGGTAGGATCCTAAATTTCAATTATCAATCTATTTCTCATGCCTTTATATTATTTTTCATCACTATATTGATTCTAGAAATTATTTGTATTATTATTGAACATTATAAATTTTTAATTCTTTATTGAAGAATTTTTTCCCAATTAAATATCATTGTTTGGACAATTAATCTTCTATAATCTTCTTACTTCTCTTATACTACATGCCTTGAGCATCTATAATCTACTTGCAATGGTCAGTGAACACTTTCACCAGATCTACCTTTCTTCTTTTTCACTCATGCCGTAAACAACCACCATTTTTATTTTCAATGGTTGGTAGTTAAATGAAGGAATCCAAGGTATATTGGTGGGATAATGGCATAATGGAAACATCTATGTCTTGGGAATGGCAGTAGTAAAGGGGAATTTTGTGTCAAGAATGCCACATAGAATAGAGGACAGAATAGAATTTTATCATGGATGTGGTTACTAGATAGAAATTTTTGTGATAGGATGGTAGTGGTGTCCAAGGAGAGAAGCATTGGGATAATATTGAAGCATTTTCCTAACTTCGAGTGTGATAAGTGGTGTGAATCACAACGGAAAAAGTGGATTCGATGGATAGGGTTTCTATAATTCTAAAACAATATCCCACGACATGTATCCATCAAAGAAAAAGATGTGTCTCATATTAGTCAGTATCTAGGGTTTCTGAAGAGTAGATAAATATTATAGGGAATATGATTATCTAGAATATTCCATGTTTTATATAGGAACATAAATCGAGGTGAGATGCATTAAACACTGACTACCCATTCCGATACAAATGTTATGTAGCTAGAAGTGTGTGCCTTATTAGAAACATAACATTGTTTGGAACTTAACAATACATTTCGATTCTAACTTTTGAGTTCGGCACATCATGTCACTAAAATGGGGTGCCATGTAGGTTGACACGACAGGACTAGGTCATAGTCATACATGCCCAGTAACCCCACTAGATGCCTGTGTTTTTTTATTAGATGTAAATGCCATTTACTTTCCCTTTTCTAGTGTTTATCATCTCTTCATGCCTTGGGTTTCATAATTAGGTGATAAAATTGTCCAGTTTGAGTTTTTTACCTTGTAGAACATGACTATATTTTATCATTAAATATATTTTAACATGGTTTTAGGGTCGATTTAACTTCTTAGAATTGTACATGTGATGATAGTGTTTGAGTGAGGTTTATATAGTATTCATAGGGTTGGTAACCCCTATTGACATAATGATACTATTGTTTAGGTCTCTCACATGTGTAATGGAGTGTGTAATCCCATTAGTTACATATTGATGACAAATAATGGGTACTTTGTATAATTCATGCAGTTTTAAAACCCTCATGAATCTATGTTCATGGTACTCTATTTTAAGACTTTTAGGCATGGATTTGGTACCCCTTGATCACGGAATATTTTTGGTACCCCATAACAGTGGTGGAGTAGGTTACACCGCCACCCCCTCATGAAATGGGGAGATGGTTCCCGATAGGGGTCCGTACCCCCCCCCCCAACTAACATGAAAATTTAATAAATATGTGGGTCCCCTACTATGGATTCATAATGTTCATATGAAATTTTTATAACCTAGGTGGAATATATTGTGAAATTATAATGATTTAACTCTGGTTTCCAATAATATATGTCCGTATTAGAGTTGTTTTGTGAGATTAATACTTATTATATCCTTGGTTTTCATGAACCATAAAGTAAATCGGGATCTTATATTACTCCATTAATTTTCTATTTTAGGTAAAAAACAACATCCACATAACTTTCATTTAGGATTCCCAAATTGGAATTTCTATACTCACCCTTTAGGGGCATCCCTTTCTATATGTATTTTTTCTGTTTAGATCATGCATAGAATGGAGGTGAGTTCAGTATATGTGGTGCACATAAAAATGCCATAGTCAGTTATTAGTATATAAAATATAATGATTAATTATCAGTTATGAGGTATTCCCATTCCGTAATTTTATCACGCTTAGGGATATTCGGTTACTGTATTATCTACTATTTACTAGAGTTTTCATCTGTCATATGGTTTTTGATATTTTTGTTTGTCACATGCATGTTATCTTATAGTGAGATATTTATTTTTATTATATGTGGTTAATGGTTATGTTATATATTATAGATGTATATCTCCTTTAGTTTCCCATTATTTGTGTCCTCTCATTATGATATACCTTCTTGGTTCAAGTCACCAACACCTAGCCTAATAGAGGCAGGCATTGAAAGTTACACTCAACCACCGACCTAGGAAGGGTCTGGGTTGGTCGGGGTGTGTTAGTTTTCCATATTCATATCATTATCATCTATAATATATTAATAAATTATTTTTTTGTTAACACAAACAAGAATATTTTTTTCATTATAACAAAAAACACTCAATGGGTTAAAATATTTAAATATCTTTAGGATTTATTATATCATGGCCATCATTTATTTTAGTTATACTAGTATTGTTAGAAAAAAAATTATCCTTGTAAAATCCCTCTAATACATTATCCACTAAACGAAATATATATCATTTCTTGGATTTGAATTTATTTCTTGGAAAATCCTTATCCTAATTCACAATATGTCCACAATTATAGCACCGTTTTTTTGTATTCAGTTTCTTGGACATGATTTTTTCCTTATTAATTGGTTTAATATTTAATTCACATTATTAAATTTATGATGAATTTAATTTTTACCACATTTTACCCTATTAACCATTGCTTTAATATAAACCCTATGGTATTCATTATTATACTATTATTACGTAGGAATTATAATCATAATATCTTTATCATATAATTTAAATTCTTGAAGCATAAGAGTCGTACTAAAACCTTATCCTCATCATGGAAATTTTTCTATAATTAATCCAAAATTAAATATATCTAAACGTTTTTTTCTTATTTATATAGTAATTGTATGATATACATAAGTGAATTCATTTTAAAATTCACTTATTTGACTTCACCTACATAAAATTTCAACAATTTTGAAATAAAATATTATTCTAAACAATCATCAATATTATATATATTATCCAATTCTTCCCATAGTAATTTTTTAGTATACAACATGGAATAATACACATAAAATATTAGATTTTATAATAAATACTGAATAATCCCTCTACCTAATAGATTCATTTTGTCCCACATCAAAATTTCATAATTTTTTGAGTCATCCTAAGTTAGTTCAGGTTTTTAGATTGAATTTCAATTAATAGACCCACAAGTATAATCTAGATCTTCATACATTGTTTCATACAATAGATGAACAATCCATTTTTTAAGAAGACCAAGAATCTATAATTTAGAAACAACACCAATACCAAAACTATATGAAGACATTTTGATAATAATTTATTGTGACAGATTCATCCTTGATATCTTATTCACGATTTCTTTAAAAAATATACACAAAACAATATATTAATGTGTTTTTCATGCTAATTATATTGAATAAATTTTATAAAATAGATAATTTTCTTCAAAATGATATAAAAAATATTGATTATAAAAAGAGGAAACATTAAAATCCAAGATTACTTATAATATAAAATGCATGAATAAATCATTAAGTAATATTAACATTCCTTGAAGAAGATATTACCCCACTTATGTTACCAAGGGTTTTATCAACTAAAATTTCAAGATAAGATAATAAATATTTAAAGTAGTATAATATATATAAAATAACTTTTAAAAAATTCTACAATTCACTATAAAAGAAAATGTGAGGAATTTAGTTTTCTCATAGTAAGAGGAGGATGATCACACTATAGTTTCCAATAAAATAGGATGGATAAGAAGCCTTATACCAATCGAAAAACCAAATTAGTCAAGTGAAAAATATAATTTAATAGTATTTTATGACAAATAATGTAATATTTAATTAAATTTTAATCAACTTTTATGAAAAATAATGAGCTAATTATTTCTCTATATGTTAGAGTCATTAAAAATTGATAAAATAATCATTTACTAAATTAGTATCTTTTTCCAAGGATTTAAAAGTAACCAAACATTCCTTTTCTGTAAATTTTATATGTGTTTATGTGAATATATATTTTTAGAAAATGTAACATTAATTATTTTTTATTTTAATAATAAATTAATTGATTACTAAGTAATATCACAATTTTTAAACAATATAGAAGTTCCCAAGTGGATTAATCAAGATCATATTTTATGTATTTTCAATATATTATCGATATAATTATAAAGGAAATTCAATGAATGTTGGAGTGTAGGGTGATAGAGGGATAATCCATCGAATGAAGAAGAGTGATAAAATATCATGGAATAACTAGCTAAACTAATTCTAAGTTGCATCTATACACATTATAATATTGTTGATATAGTCTTCATGGAAGATAATGACATATATTAGAGGAAACAGAACTATAATTTCTACAAAAATGTTAGGAAGTTGAGAAAAATAAATAGGTACATAAATTTTTGTTGAACATATTATAAATTTATGAGTATAGAATATATTAATTTAGGACTAATTTTTTTAGAAGATCTGGATGGAGTTGTAGAGAATCCATCTTATTGTTGTCTAGAAATAAGAATGTTTATTTTAGTTATAAAAAACACTTGTGTTATGGTTAGAGTAAATTAGTCTGAAGCTAGAATATTGATTCAATAGTAATTTTTTGAAATACTAAAAATAGAATAATTAGATACTATGAAATAATTTGGAAACAAATTTAAGAGGTTTATAATTATTTTGATAATTTCCATAATTATTTGAATTTATTGTGAGGAGATTTGATGTGACTGAGTTGACTTGGAATGATTTTAAAATGTTTTGTAAGGAATTTAAGTGTCTCTAGAATTACGTCTGAGATCTCATAATATTTTTAGGAATTTAATAAGAGTAAAACCAATTTCAAAAAGTTTATAGACATTTTGATAGATTTATGTTTAATTTGAAAGAGATAAGAAAATTTCATAAATACATGAAGACTGCATAAGATACATTCACAAATATTTGGATTCATTCTATTATATTCATTTTTATGAGTCATTTTAATTTCATAAGATTAATTTTACTCTTATGGAGTATATATTATAGTTGAAAAATAAAAAATCTATGGATATTTAAAAAATATTGAAAGAGACAATTTAATCTTATAGTATGGATTATACATGTATTTCTTAAGATTTGTCACTTTATAAATTTTTAAAATTTTCAAGGCCAAGAAACTGAAATTTATATAAGGAAATATTGTAAGGTAAATATGATTTTATAATTCTTAATTAGATATTTGATGGATTAAACATCATAAATGGAATTTTAGTCGAAGAATAATAAATAGATCATGATATACATATCACAGTGAACAAGATCATACAACAAGAACAAATAAATAAGGAATAATTAATAAAATATGATTCAATTAAAGGATAAACAGAAAAAGATAATTTTGGAATGTAAATGTGATGATGCCTGAATTGATCTTGAGTGTTTTAAATATCACAAATGTGTTTTTGATTCAAGTTAAATGATTATATTATAATAAGATCATTCAATGGTGAATTCTTTCTCATACAACATATAATTGATTATGGGATTATTTGTGGAGATTATTTTACTTTAACACCCAGATAATAGAAAGTAATTGGTTTCTAATAATGGGTATGAAAATCAAAAAAATACTAGGTGATACACTTTAAATTATTCCATGTATCACATGTGGTATTGTGTTCTAGACAAAACATAAATAGATCATCTTTTCTTAACCATCCATAGAGGTTCAAATAAGAAAAGGGATAAAAATTCATAAGAGTAACTGTAATTTTATAGAAATATGTCTAATAGATTCCCCTCCCCACCCACTCATTGTACCTAGACCTATTATTAGTCACTAAAAATGGTGTCAATGCACAAGGTTCCCTTTATTTGGATCTAAATGTTTTTATTTTCATGTTGTTTTTATCTAAATATATGAAGTTCTTCTTTTAATGTTATTCTATGAAAAAAATTATTTCTCATCCCTATTATTAATGGAATCGATATTTCTTCTAAAACTATTGAAAATAGATACAAGAAATAGGTAAATAATGTGAAAAGGAGTTCAATGAAAAACGAGGAACCGATACTATTTAAAGGTACCCAAAGTGGTAGTTCAACAAGTAAATCTATTAATAATAATTATTGTAAAGAATCGTCTTATGATATTGAAGTGGATGGATCTACATAATCAATTGAAAAAAAATTATGTGTGTTTAAGTATTACTTAAATAAAGTTTCTCTAGAAGTTATCACCCATATATTTGAGTTTATTCAAGAAAAAGATGATCTGAACACACAAATGATAATATATATAAATGATATTCATAATTATTTTATAAATATTTGAAAAGAGTGAAAAACTCTCTCCAAAATAGTGAAAGTAACAGAAAAACTTTTTAAATTATTTCAATAAAAATATCATTTTGCTAAATAAGAGGTTTAAAATCCATCAATGAGAATGATAAGACATGTAAATCCTATAAAAAGAATATACATTCTTTATAAGAATCATATAAAGCTACCCTTGGTGTCAAGTAAACATAATTATATTCTAAGGCCAAAATAAATATAGGGATTGATATTAATTTCCAAGAATGTAGAAAATTTCTTAAGAATAAAATTTATAAGCTAAAATGTTATTGGGAAGGAAGGTTGAGACTAGTTGAGTGTTTAAGGAAAACTATCAAGCTGAGGTTACTTAAATTGGATGGAAAATAGATATATATATATATATATATAATATAAGAGGGAACTTCCCAAACAATTAAGAAGATAAACACTGCTAAAATATTTCATTATAAGTGTGTTGCATATAAAAATAATCTCATTTGGTGGAAAAAATATCATGGTATTGTCGAAGAATTTATCAAGTATAATATCTTGGAAAAGGGTAACACATTTTCAAGAAAAATCTGTTTCCACTGATTCTATTTTAGTGGACAGTTCATGATTAAACATAAAATATAGACAAATGTGGGTAGATTAAAATTACAAGAGATACTCCAAATCATAAAAGGTGTATATAGGCTTGTAAAATAAGAGAAACTCCCTAAATAGAACCAAAAGGAATGTTGTTATTTCCCAATATCATAAATTATTTCAATTAGGCCAGACTGCATTAATAAGTAAAATAAGAATATTTTTCAGTCACTAATGATAATATTGGAGATTCCAAAATAAAAATATTGAATTTTAGAATAGTGTTTCAATATATTAATATCATAAAAGTAGTGATTTTAGGATTTTAGAGAATAACCATAAAGGAAACATGCTAAATAGAAGAATAATTTGTATAATAAGAGAAATATATCAACTAAAAACATATTTGCATGCTTGGAAGAATTATTTGATTTCTTCAAAAAAATCATAGTGAAGTGTGTGGGTATAGGCCTACTCAGTGAAACTCCTATGATAATATTCATAGAAAACCATAACATAAAACTAATAAGCTAAGAATGGAATTCATGAATTACTTAGGGAATAAAAAAATGCATCTAAAAAATAATCCTAAGGTTAAATATATGAAGTATGAAACTCAAATAAAGAAAAGATACTTATACTATAGATGTAAATGAAACATCATGTACCATTTTAAATTTTCAAGGAACATCAAAGTTGAAGTTTCTATTTGGATCGATTTCCTCTATTATAAAGGGGGGATAAAATAGTGGATGAAAATATTTACAATTCATATTAAAATGAAATAAACCTCTTTGACTTGTTAGAGTACGATCTAGACAAAATAAAAATGACTCGTCCTCACATGATTATGAAACAAAAGAAAGAGAAATTAACCCATATATTTTTATATAATTAATATAATATTAGAAATCCTACTCATTTTCTTGGTGGGTTATTCCCCCCAACCACAAATGTTTTTCACTGTATCCCCAAGTTAAATCTACTTACAATAATTTTTTTTGGAATCCGACCACACATTTTTGTAGTCACACCCAATATAAAAAAACTACATTGAATAATAAAAGATGATTAAATAATATAGAATATCACTAGAAAAAACAAGCTTCTTTAGTGATAAACAATACAGATCCACTTCCACAGGGCACCAGGATATGTAAGAATGTATTTACAATTAACATACAACCAAGAACTATGTCATAAGCCCGATGTATTTCTTCCTTAATCATGAATTAATTTTTTTATTTATCCTCATTTAAAGAATATATTTATAATTTTTATAGTTCCCCTTGTAACTTACACTCACTTCCCTTACATCACATACTTCTTCCCACTTTTGGAATCATAATACAAAAGAACCATGGGGTCTCAAAGTAAGATAATTTCAAGTTTGTGTGGAGAGATGAGCATGTAATTTTAGTCTCAAGTCCAAAAACCTTCACATGGAATAGATTTTGTAAAAAGTTTAGGAAGATTCCCCTTAGTTACAATATACAAAGGGTTGATTTAACCTAAAGCCACTATCTCTTTAATTAAATTATATCGAATGTTAATATTTTTCAACCAAGAGTATTTAATATGTTTTTTAAGATCAATAGAACTTTTATTGACATAGAAAATATTTAATGGTCTTTGAACATCAACCCATAGATCATATTGTTAAACCTATAACCATAAGAGTTATGTTACTTAATTTTTAGCTTCCACGTTCTCTGATTCAAAGGTACTTAGGGTCACTAAACTCTTATTCTTACTATACCAACTCACAAAACCATAACCAATGAATATTTATCCACTTGATGTGGATATAAGATCTGTAAAATAACCAATCTGATTTTTATCATTGTACCCATGAAATTATATCTCCCCAATACATCTATAGAGTATTCCATAATTTACTATGCATTTTACATATCTCATAAATATTTAAACTATAATAGTGTTTTAATATTTGGTTAAATTTTATACCTTTCACATAGAGTCAATGCATATGAAATATTAGGTGTGAATGCTCTGAGATTCAACAAAATCCAAATCAAACATCTAAATCTCTTCTGACTAACATTGAGGTCTTGTTTATTTTTCCTCAGCTTTTTTCCTAAATTATATAGGTGTAAAAATATCCATATCATAATCCAAACAAATATTTCTCATATGCTATTGGGCATGATTATCTTGTGAAAAAATGACTTACTAAAAATTCTACTTAATCTACATGCCCAGAAAGTAATTTAATTCTCCCATAAAGGATAAATCAAAGCGATTTTTTATTTTTATGATGAATTCCCCACATATGAACCAATTATTTTTATATAAAATTATATCATCCACATATAAGATCACTATAAGTGTGTTTGAGGAATAATTCTTCAGGTATGATTTATTATCAATAATTCCTTCAAAAAATACTATTTTCCCAAAACATTCATAAAGTATAGAATAACAATCCCTTAGATCCTATTTCAATACATACAAATATATCATAAATATAAAAACCATTCTTCCATAATTTCCTAGAATGAATCCATAGAGTTATTTAATAAAAAAAATTCTTCAATATCACCAATTATAAACACATACTTCACAACCATTTGATAAAAATTTTAATTCTTATCAACTTCAACTTACAGAAATAATATTATTGTCTCTAGTATAGAAAATACTGAAAAAGTCTCTTCAAATTTAATTTCTTCCATTTATGAATATAATTTTGCAACAATTCATGACTTTTTCTATATGAATTCAACTTTATCATTCATTTTTTTCCTAAAAACCACTTTATTATCAATCAATTTTTTAGTTATCAGTCATGGAATGAGTTCTCATATTAGGTTATTCTCAATTTTATTGTGTTATTAATTTATATCATCTACTCATTCATCATGTTAAATATCCTTATCCATTTTTCTTGGTTTAACCTATTATACAAGAGCAGTTTAGGTTTCAAATCATACTCTCTTTATTTGAATAGGTGCATTCTGATTCCAAATGATATTCTTGGTGTTATAATTATTCTTTAACCTCAAAAAAATTCTGTTAACACCAAAAACTTATTAAATTTTAAGGAAACATTTTAAATTAGAATAAATTTATTTCAGTCTCATTTCAGAAACCTTTCCACTCGTTTCATTATAAATATTCTCATTATTTTCAATAGAATACTTAAATCTTATGTAATTTGTTTCCTTTTTCCATATTTTAATCAATATTAAAATAAAAAACACATAAAAATATTTTTTAATATTTTCTTACATTATAATTATCTATTTAAATTATATAATTATAAAGTAAATACTCTATCGTCATCCTTTTCTTGAATCTTTCACAACCTACTTCCTTTGATTTTAATATTACAATGACTACCAAATTACTTGTTATATTTCAATTTAGGCCTCTTTGGTGCCACATATCATGGGTTGAAACATGTTTTTTGGGTCTTAAGAGACATCTATTCTAAATGACCATATTAGTACAGACTTCTTCTCTCTATAAATATTTTGGGAAATCATTCTTGTCCAACAATGTTCTATTCATCTCCACAATAATGTTATTCTTATTTTCTTCATCAAGATTTTTTTTGTCATATATGGTGTGTTATATAGACGATTTATTATTTTTATTGTAAGATAAGTTCAAAATTCATAACATGTATATTATTTCACATTATCTAATCTCAGTTTTTTGATACAAAATCCATACTATTTTTTGACTTATCTTATATACAATTTAAACTACCCAAAAACCTCAAAATCATGTTGAATGAATATAACATTAGT
The DNA here is from genome assembly GCA_963277665.1 of Viscum album. Taxonomy (NCBI): domain Eukaryota; kingdom Viridiplantae; phylum Streptophyta; class Magnoliopsida; order Santalales; family Viscaceae; genus Viscum; species Viscum album. Next base: position 1,324,767,033 of record OY728127.1, on the reverse strand, counting down.
CATTTCAGTGAAGTAATCAATTAAATTATTGACATAAATATCACCTCAGGTATATTTTTTTCTCATGGTACTATAAAGATTTGAGTGGACAACTTGTAGAGACCCGAAGCTTTACGTACATTGACATTACATTACATTTGTGAAATACTTAGTACATAACAAGAACACACACACAAGGATCGTAATAGTTTAGTGTCTTTGGAAACTCGGAATATAATCTTCTAGTCGTGGTGAAAGATCTTCAACATCTCCCATAAATATCTTCCTTTTTTTACCTAAAACCTTTTTTTATATCCTGGGGAAAAGAAAACATAAAAGGGTGAGCTCAAATTCTCAGTAAGGGTAAACAAAATAAATATCAATCACATCATATTCATAAGAACATATCTTTTGGAAATCTTAACCTGCAAAAGAGATCATAATTTCATAACATGGGATAAATCAAGGCAGTGAAATGTAATCACAATAATCATAACTTAAAACATTAAACTTTGTGTCATGTACACATAATCATAGAGAATCATTTCTTGTTAGTCAAGACTAATTTCCAAGACTATCTTAGTGGACAAAGTCCCTTTCTGAAACGAGTCACCATCGTTTCAGTCATGTTTCACTGAACCGGTATAACCTACCATTCCAGCCATGTCTATCTCATGAGATATAAAATCTTTACCCAATGCATTGGAGGGAGATATAGGTCCCACCCATCTCATAATGATACCATTCTTATGTGTGCCACAAAATCATAAATCATACATCATTTCATAACCCATCTAATAAAACTGGGATTCTTAAACATCGTGACATCATAAAACAATTCATATAAGATAAAGGAATTCATAAAAAATATAATTCCATCACAACATAATCAAATCAATGTAATAATAGGGATAAAAACAGAAACCCTTATTGTCTTAGATGGAAAATAATTTTGATAAAACACTTGAACTCCATTCTTGAGGAAAATATCCTTTCTGCTTCAAAAAAAATTTCCGTTCTTAACATGTCATACAATTTTAAACTAAAATAAGTTGATTAAAAATAAACATGAAAACTTCTAAAGGAAGATTCTTGGAAATAATGATTTAAAAATCCATTCATGCCGTATAAGTTAAAAAAAACATTCTTCGTACTTTTGTCGGAAAAGTCAAAAAGTACCTCGTACGAAAATGAAAAAAGATTCCTTTCATATCTTTTACTAAAAACTCACCAAATGTTAAAAATAGATTTAAACAATTGTATGTGGATGGAAATAATATTACATATTTAGGAAACATGGATGTGGATGATAAAATACACCCCAGTAAATACCAAAGTATAAACAATCTCGGATAAAAAATGAGATTGTGATATTTCCCTAACCTTAGGTCCGATTTGCTTCGTAAGTGTCCGAACCTCCTGTATAATGATTTACATAATGTCATTTACTTATTACAGAATCATATGATATCATATATGGTTCACTTGTGACTTTATATTACCCGTTCTTTTGTAATTTCCATGTTAAAGAGCGTTTTGGGTAAAATTGTTTCATTTGTCATCCGTGTTTTGACTTGTAATTATTCATATGATTACTTAGATCATGATTACTTAATTCCAGAATATAAAACATGATTTATATATATATATATATTCAGAATATACATATATATAATAAATCAGTAAATGGAAAGAAATACACCGTTCATGGAGATGGTAGTCCGTACGTACGCATGAACGCGGTTTTCGTTTCCTTATTGAGTTCAGCGGAATTAAGTGGATGACATACATATATATTCACATAAATCCAGTATCATTATTATGTCATATATTTCATGATTACTTATTATATATACTTTATAATCATTCATGAATGGTTATAGTGGAGAATGAATCTCATCGCGTCGTGGAGACGGTAGTCCGTACGTACGCACGAGCGATGATATCGTTCTCATGATCGTGGGACTGTATTGGAGTGTATGTATACTATTTAAGAATAAATATCACTTTAAAATAATAATATATAGTTATTATTTACACCATTATACCCATCCAAGTAAGGTGGTGGTGGAAAATAGATTTCACCACGGCGTGGAGACGGTATTCCGTACGTACGCACGCGCGGTGATTTCGTTTTCCGTAGGATGGATAGATGGTGAAATAGGATTGTTTAATACTTATAATAACATATCAGTATATGAGTGATACTGATGTTATTAATTCATAATTAAACAACCTAAGAAGAAGAAGTGGAAGAAGAAATAAAGGTGAAAGAATTGGTAACGGAAATTACCTCTTCTTTGAAGTGCCTCTTTGAGACCTCCTCTTAGGGCACTAAAATTGGTCCTTGAGGAAGACCAGAACCTCTAGGATGTTTCTAGGGAAGTGGAGAAGATAATTTTTTAGGGTTTGGCCGAGCTTGAAGGCTCAAAGTTGTGTGAGGAAGAGAGGGAGGAGGTGCCCTTTTATAAGGGAGGAGAGGGGCTCCTTTGGAAAAACTAAAAATATTATTTTATTATAAAGTCAAGTTCGGTTTTAAATAGATCCAAATTGATTTATTTAGATACTAAGGTGGGTATGGGGCGAAATAATCTCATCCAATAGAAATTAGACAAGGTTAGGTTCCTATTTTAACCTTATCATTTAGATTTAGCATTAAGTTAAATAATTTTACTTTTACCGTGTCTTCTTGTGTTCTTCTACTATAAGGTTAATAAACATACTAAAAGAATCCAAAAGAACCCCAAATTGTTTATTATTAATATATATAACCTTATCTAAGTAATTTGGCAGAAACTTAGATTTTTAGGAATAAAATAAAAATTAATAATATAATATTTGTTTTAAAAACTATTTTATGTCAATTTTGACACTATTTAGTAATTGATTTTTGTGAAAATCATAACAGAATGATAAGTTCAAAAAAAGTTAATTAAATTAATAATAACATGTCATATTAACCTAGAAAATTAGTGTAATTCATTAAAAGTCTTAAATTACATTTATTTTGGTATTTATAACATCAATTATGTCAATATTTCATTAATAAGATAATTATTAAATCATCTTTGTGTCATAAATAAATTAAATTATTTGATGTCTAAAAATTACAAATAAAATACCTTTATGTAGGAAATCTTTTTATATTTCTAATGAATATTTACAATCTAATATATCTTATTTATAACACTATATTAAAAATGTTTTAGTAAATAAACATTGATTTTAACTCTTTTAACCCTTCTTTAAATAAATTAATAATAAATGTCCTAATATAATCCAAGTGGGCCTAAATGGTCATATTTTATTCCTAAGTTTGTTTTTGGTCGAATTACACTTGACCAATAGAAATAGGACATGTGTTAGGGTAATAATAATATCATTTCTACCCTTAATTACCCTATTTACTTTTAACCGTGGTAAATAAAAGTAAAAAGTTACTATTCACCAAAAATTATTTTCATCTCATTGAACCACATTTTACCTACTGAAATCAACAATGTCTCTCGGATTTTTGAAATTCCACTCACAAAAGAGGTAAAATTAAGTTTTATGAAAAATTCAGTTTTTTTAACTACCACTTAGTGGTTTCACTATTCATCAAAAATTGAAAGTTTTCATAAAAATACCAAACATTAGGCCTAAGATATATTTGACATTATGAACTCAAAAATGATTTCTATTTTACCAAATTCAAAAAATATCAGTTGCATTAATTAATTTAAAAATTAATTCCCGTCGACAAAACAAATAGCGTGTTCTTAAGAGATAATAACTATCAAAAGATTGACATTTGTTTATGTCTGGTTTAAATGTGAAATTACATCCAATGACCAACATTGTATTAAATTGTAAAAATATATTCTAAATATACTTTAAAACCACTCAAATTAATAATTCATCACTATTAATTATTTCAATTGAAAAAGTTGTTTTTAATTAAAATTTAGTAATTTTCACTATTCATCAAAATATGAAAGTTATCCGAAAATCACCAAAATTTCACCCTAATCTAATTTCGATATTAAGAATCCAAAAAAGAATTCCATTTTGAAAAATAAAATTTCAAAATTTCAAAAGGTGGTTATTACTATTCATAACGGCTAGTTTTAATAATATTTTAATAGCATATTGTTGTTTAGTGAAACTCGTTATTGCGTACTACACACGCTACCGAGTAAGGTCGCAATTGCAAGGAAAATCAAGGATGCATGTTGTGCAAGCTCCTTTTGGTGTAGCGTACAACACAAGACATTAGTGAAATTAAAAAGAATATTTTTCATAAAATCTCTGGGTGTTACATTCTACCCCCCTTAAAATGAATTTCGCCCTCGAAATTCGTCGGGGTTATAAATGGTTTACTATTAGAAAGTTTCTTTAATAGAAACCCACATCGTAAAAAGGAATACCAAAACCAATCTTTAAAAACGAAAGTATGAAACGTAACGGTTACCCAAATAAACCAATCACTAGGTTACCACATAGGTGAAAATATGGATATGGAAGAAAAATCTAACCATCATGTTCTGATGGAGAGTGGTAGAGAACATGGCTATGGAAAAGCCAACAATCAAAAATCCATAAATTTGTGACGATCTAAGGTACCATCTGATTAATCATATATAAGAGCACTAGGACAACATTTTTTGTTTTCAAGATCGTTTCCCTAAAGTTGAAGAATTTGAATTAGAATAAATACTTACTTTATTTTGGTACAATCTCACTATTGTTCGTGCCTTGAACAATTTCCACTTCAACTCTTAAATAAATGAAGTTGAATTTGTTATTCGTGAAGTGTTAGCAGATCATGTGATAGAATGACGGGTCATTCCATCTGTCTCAAACAAGAGGTTAGCAAAAGTTATTAAATATACATAAGTCATTTTATAGTGAGATTAATCATATATGGTTCCTAAAATGGACTTATACTTCATATATCATACTGCTTAATATAATAAAACTAGTTTCTACTAAACAGGGACTTCCTGTAGGCCAGTGGTAGGCGATAAAGGCCAGCCGCACTTCGGTTGTGGGTTTGATTCCCACAGCCTTGTCCGACGCGATGGGTTGTCGCCCGTCCTGCAGGTTGTCCTTTTTCTAAAGCTATATTACTATAACATCCCATCAATAATATCGAAAAACGTTTTATCCTATCTTATGTCCAACATAATCCATACTAATCTTATCTAAAATACTTCGGTCCAAGATCATAGTATAAAGAAAATGGTTACTTGAAATGTCACAGAACAATCACATGAATGCCATCATTTATCCCCCATATATCATAAGATATATCTTGCTGGTCAAATTTCAAACATGTGAATACCTTAATCATGTATTCTCTTGAAGAATGAATACCCATTGAACCTTAGTGAAAACATGAATGCAGTTAAAAGTTAACACTTTACACATACCAAAATCCTCAAAATTCTATATACTCAAACCATGATATCACTTAGTCTTTATATCAATCATGAGCTCATGAATACTGTCAAACATTTCATTTTCTCCTTATCCCTTCATGATGCGCAAATCATCTGCTTTCCAAAATATTTGAATCAGTTTTCATGGTTACCGGTACCTCAAAATTATTGAAAACCACAATATAATAATACAAAAATATTCTAATAAAAGTACCTCAACAACATTATTCTTGAATACCAATACATAAACACTTCAATCCATCCTCTTAAATTATTGTCCTGGAATAAGTCCTTCCTTAAATTAGAAGTAACTTTTTAGGTCAGGGAATTGAGTTGGGTAATGCCCATGTTCTCCGCAAATAAGACATTGAACTCCATAACAGTCTGTCACTCTATGACCCTTTTCTCCACACAGATAACATTGGTCCCTCCATTTGAGGTATTCCTCAAGCTTCTTCTTCCCTTCTTTAGAAATCTCAATCTTCCTTTCTTTATGCTCCTCAACATGCAAACATGCATAATAGTTTATCTTCCTCTTCTTTGATGAATTATCCATACCACTAAATTTCATGTTGTTAATCATATATCGCGATGACTGATTCGGCATAATCACAATATCTTTCTCTCTAGTAATTACACAATTTTGTTGCTCAGAGTCACCAATTTGTCCATTGGATTCAATGTTAACCAAATTCCTTCTGGTTCCCTCCATTAACTAAAGCACAAAAAGAATTCTGTGAGAGGCAAAAATCATGCTAGGGAAAACAACATTATAAAGGGGGATTACCCTCAATATATAACATCTTAGGTTAAATTCTAAGATCGTTAGTGCAATTCTAGGACTATAACCTATACGTATACTTAACCTTAGAGACATCCCTAGACATACCTTAGAAATATCTCTAGGGATCTCACTAAAGTTCTCGCATCTAATTTTCCAAAGGTTGACTAAACTTTTCCTCTGATACCAACTGTAGAGACCCGAAGCTTGATGTACATTGACATTACATTACATTTGCGGAATACTTAGTACATAACAAAAACACACACAAAAGGATCGTAATAGTTTAGTGCCTTTGGAAACTCGGAATATAATCTTCTAGTCGTGGTGAAAGATCTTCAAAATCTCCCATAAAGATATTCCTTTTTTTTACCTAAAACCTTTATTTATATCCTGGGGAAAAGAAAACATAAAAGGGTGAGCTCAAATGCTCAGTAAGGGTAAAAAAAATATCAATCACATCATATTCATAAGAACATATCTTTTGGAAATCTTAACCTGCAAAAGAGATCATAATTTGATAACATGGGATAAATCAAGGCAGTGAAATGTAATCACAATAATCATAACTTAAAACATTAAACTTTGTGTCATGCACACATAATCATAGAGAATCATTTCTTGTTAGTCAAGACTAATTGCCAAGACTATCTTAGTGGACAAAGTCCCTTCCTGAAACGAGTCACCCTCGTTTCAGTCCTGTTTCACTGAACCGGTATAACCTACCATTCCAGCCATGTCTATCTCATGAGATATAAAATCTTTATTCAATGCATTGGAGGGAGATATAGGTCCCACCCATCTCATAATGATACCATTCTTATGTGTGCCACAAAATCATAAATCATACATCATTTCATAACCCATGTAATAAAAATGGGATTCTTAAATATCGTGACATCATAAAACAATTCATATAAGATAAATGAATTCATAAAAAATATAATTCCATCACAACATAATCAAATCAATGTAATAATAGGGATAAAAACAGAACCCTTTATTGTCTTAGATGGAAAATAATTTTGATAAAACACTTGAACTCCATTCTTGAGGAAAATATCCTTTCTGCTTCAAAGACAATTTTCCTTTCTTAACATGTCATACAATTTTAAACTAAAATAAGTTGATTAAAAATAAACTTGAAAACTTGTAAAGGAAGCTTCTTGGAAATAATGTTTTAAAAATCCATTCATGCTGTATAAGTTAAAAAACATTCTTTGTACTTTTGTCGGAAAAGTTAAAAAGTACCTCGTACGAAAACGAAAAAAAATTCCTTTCATATCTTTTACTAAAAACTCACCAAATGTTAAAAATAGATTTAAACAATTGTAGGTGGATGGAAACAATATTACATATTTATGAAACATGGATGTGGATGATAAAATACACCCCAGTAAATACCAAAGTATAAACAATCTCGGATAAAAAATGAGATTGTGATATTTCCCTTACCTTAGGTCCGATTTGCTTCGTAAGTGTCCGAACCTCCTGTATAATGATTTAAATAATGTCATTTACTTATTACAGAATCATATGATATCATATATGGTTCACTTATGACTTTATATTACCCTTTCTTTTGTAATTTCCATGTTAAAGAGCGTTTTGGGAAAATTGTTTCATTTGTTGTCCGTGTTTTGACTTGTAATTATTCATATGATTACTTAGATCATGATTACTTAATTACAGAATATAAAACATGATTTATATATATATATATATATATATATATTCAGAATATACATATATATAATAAATCATTAAATGGAAAGAAATACACCGTTCATGGAGACGGTAGGCCGTACGTACGCATGAACGTTGTTTTCGTTTCCTTATTGAGTTGAGCGGAATTAAGTGGATGACATAAATATATATGCACATAAATCCAGTATCATTATTATGTCATATATTTCATTATTACTTATTATATATACTTTATAATCATTCATGAATGGTTAAAGTGGAGAATGGATCTCATCGCGTCGTGGAGATGGTAGTCCGTACATACGCACGAGCGATGATATCGTTCTCATGATCATGGGACTATATTGGAGTGTATGTATACTATTTAAGAATCAATATAACTTTAAAATAATAATATATAGTTATTATTTACACCATTATACCCATCCAAGTAAGGTGGTGGTGGAAAATAGATTTCACCACGGCGTGGAGACGGTATTCCGTACATACGCACGCGCGGTGATTTCGTTTTCCGTAGGATGGATAGATGGTGAAATACGATTGTTTCATACTTATAATAACATATCAGTATATTAGTGATATTGATGTTATTACTTCATAATGAAACAACCTATTAAGAATAAGTGGAAGAAGAAATAAAGGTGAAAGAATTGGTAACGGAAATTACCTCTTCTTTGAAGCGCCTCTTTGAGACCTCCTCTTAGGGCACTAAAATTGGTCCTTGAGGAAGACCAGAACCTCTAGGATGTTTCTAGGGAAGTGGAGAAGAGAATTTGTCAGGGGTTGGCCGAGCTTGAAGGCTCAAAGTTGTGTGAGGAAGAGAGGGAGGAGGTGCCCTTTTATAAGGGAGGAGAGGGGCTCCTTTGGAAAAACTAAATATATTATTTTATTATAAAGTCAAGTTCGGTTTTAAATAGCTCCAAATTGATTTATTTCGAGGTTAAGGTGGGTATGGGTCGAAATCCTCTCATACAATAGAATTTAGACAAGTTTAGGTTCCTATTTTAACCTTATCATTTAGATTTAACATTAAGTTAAATAATTTTAGTTTTACCGTGTCTTCATGTGTTCTTATACTATAAGGTTAATAAACTTACAATAAGAAGCCAAAAGAACCCCAAATTTTTTATTATTAATATATATAACCTTATATAAGTCATTTGGCCGAAAATTATATTTTTAGGAATAAAATAACAATTAATAATATAATATTTGTTTTAAAAACTATTTTATGTCAATTTTGACACTATTTAGTAATTAATTTTTGTGAAAATCATAACAGAATGATAAGTTCGAAAAAAATTAATTAAATTAATAATAACATGTAATATTAACCTATAAAATTAGTGTATTTCATAAAAAGTCTTAAATTACATTTTTTTGGTATTTATAACATCAATTATGTCAATATTTCATTAATAAGATAATTACTGCATCATCTTTGTGTCATAAATAAATTAAATTATTTGATGTCTAAAAATTACAAATAAAATACCATTATGTAGTAAATCCTTTTATATTTCTAATGAATATTTACAATCGAATTTATCTTATGTATAACCTTATATTAAAAATGTTTTAGTAAATAAACTTTCCTTTTAACTCTTTTAACCCTTCTTTAAATAAATTAATAATAAATGTCCTAATCTAATCCAAGTGGGCCTAAATGGTCATATTTTATTCCTAAGTTTGTTTTTGGTCGAATTACACTTGTCTAATAGAATTAGGATATGTGTTAGGGTAATAATAATATCATTTGTACCCTTAATTACCCTATTTACTTTTAACCGTGGTAAATAAAAGTAAAAAGTTACTATTCACCAAAAATTATTTTCATCTCATTGAACCACATTTTACTTACTGACATCAACCATGTCTCACGGATTTTTGAAATTCCACTCATAGAAGCGGTAAAATTAAGTTTTATGAAAAATTCAGTTTTTTTAACTACCACTTAGTGGTTTCACTATTCATCAAAAATTAAAAGTTTTCAGAAAAATACCAAAAATTAGGCCTAAGCTATATTTGATATTATGAACTCAAAAATGATTTCTATTTTACCAAATTCAAAACATATCAGTTGAATTAATTAATTTAAAAATTAATTCCCATCGTCAAAACAAATAGCATGTTCTTAAGAGATAATAACTATCAAAAGATTGACATTTGTTTATATCTGGTTTAAATGTGAAATTACATCCAATGACCAACATTGTATTAAATTGTAAAAATATATTCTAAATATACTTTAAAACCACCCAAATTAATAATTTATCACTATTAATTATTTCGATTGAAAAAGTTGTTTTTAATTAAAATTTAGTAATTTTCACTATTCATCAAAAAATGAAAGTTATCCGAAAATCACCAAAATTTCACCCTAATCTAATTTCGATATTACGAATCCAAAAATGAATTCCATTTTGAAAAAAATACCAAATTTCAAAAGGTGGTTATTACTATTCATAATGGCTAGTTTTAATAATATTTTAATAGCATATTGTTGTTTAGTGAAACTCGTTATTGTGTACTACACATGCTATCGAGGAAGGTCCCGATTGCAAGGAAAATCAAGGATGTGTGTTGTGAAAGCTCATTTTGGTGTAGCGTACAACACAAGACATTAGTGAAATTAAAAAGAATAGTTTTCATAAAATCTCGGGGTGTTACACAACTTCCAATGTTCTTGTTGAAATTATATCCACCTTCTTGTGAATCTTCTGATTTATCTTGACCTTTTGAAATATTCCACAAATTTTATATTGATCTCTTTTCATATTTAGTAAAATATATCTTACCACTTAATGTTTTTTAATATTTATTATATTTATTTGACCATGATTTCCCTGTATTTTGATCTATAACAAGTTATATTCTTTCATTATTGTGTAACATTTATTGGATGGATCATTAATTATGAAAATATTTCCATTTGATCTACTTCAATGAGAGACAGTTTTTCCATTATGTGTTCTTTTAATTATAAATGTATTTTTCTTTAATCTTACCTCATTCCCATAGTCATAAAGTTGGGTAACACTCAAGATGTTTTGTTTTATACCTTTATCATAAATTTCATTATCTAACTTCAATGATTCTCAATATGAGTTGTAAAAATACAGTTGATTTTCATGGAAGAATCATTACCAAATGTTACTACACCTCCTTCGTGTTTTTAATAACCCAAACTTCTCTTACATAAATATTAAATCTTAATAAATTAATATTAAATATATGACATAATGATCCAATCTAGAATCATTTAGGTTTAGTTCCTTTAGAAACATGGATACATAAACAACCAGATCATAAATCAATTATATCATCTCTCACTATTTTCTTCATAATAAAAAACCTTCTTACATATATAATACATAAAATCTTTATTCGTAACATGGGGAAAAGAAACATAAGAAAGGGTGATTTAAAATACTTAGTAAGGGTAAACAAGGTAGATATCAATATAACAAGAGTATAAGGGTATGATAACATGAGAATAAAATTTAAAACCCATACCCAGTATATCATAGATAATAAGCATTATTCATGGAATAAATCTAGGCATTTAATAAGACATGAAACATAAAGTAGTCAATAAACATGAGACATGGAATCATAATATCATCATAAGACATAGAATTATTTTAAATGCATAAACAAAGAAAATCATTTACTTAGTATTCAAATATTCACTACCATGACTATCATGGTGGATTGGGTTCACTCCCCAAACCATAGAAATATTCAAATTCAACTCCCAAGACTATCATAATGGATTAAGATCAATATCCAAACCATTTTAATAGTCATGGTTCATTCCCATGATAATCATAGAGTACATATCCCCTTACTAAACTGGGTTCACTCCCCATTCCAATCATGAATATATCATGGGATGTCAATATTTATCTAATGCATAGGTGGGAGATATAGGTCCTACCCATCACATAAACAAAGTAATTAATACATGTTCCATATGATCATAAAACATTCATCATATTAGAACCCATGAAAATACATGGGTTTCATAAACGCTTCATGATACCATAACCTATAGAAATGAAAAATGTTTCATTATCATTTCATCATTTCTTCATAGAATAACCCATGGAAAAAAGAAGAGGGATTCATAATCATCATTTCATAATAAACATACAAAATTCATAAAAATAATAATAATTGTATTCTTGGTCCATATCTCTTTTAAATAATGAGTAACATCGTGTAATTTCATCTAATATGGAAAATTATTTTGAATGATTATTGGGAACATTTCTTGAGAGAAATAACATTTTAACTTTGAGAGTTGTATTTTAAAAACTAAAAGATCACAAAACATTTTGAATATAATTTCTATTGAAAATAATATTTGAAAAATTATAATATAATATATATAATATTTATTGATCATGTTGGAATAAAATATAGTTCATGTTGTAAATGTTAAAATGAATATTCCTTTCACAATTTAGGAAAAATCCAAAAAGGCCTTGATTGGGAAATGACAAGAATATTCCTTTTAATAAATTTATTAAAAATTAAAACATGGGTAAAAAATTATTGAAACAATAATTGGATAATATTAAAAAAATTCTTTTATTTTTTTAGAAAACATGGACATGAAAGAAAAAGGATTTTCGACCGAAGATAGAAATAAAGTCAATTTTTTCTCAAAAACATTATTTTAGACTCTTGAGTATATAATGGGTGTAAAATAAATGTAAAACATGTATTTTCATGTAATAAATATATAACAATAAAATTCATGAGATTATTGAGACTTATATCATAATATCTCATTAATGGAAGCATAATCATAAATAACCCCGATAAACAATAAAATTATAACATCAAACCCTTTCCTATTTGGTAAATTTTTAATTTTAATACCCTCTGAAAAATAAAATAAAATTTAAATTTAAATATAATAATAATAAATTAATTAATAATATTAAATTCTATACAGGTTGTATATACACATCATAAAATAATATAGTTATATATTATAACATATGTCCTAATAAAGACAATTTGAGACGAAATTCCCTTACCTTAATTCTTTAAATCCTTCATAAATATTAGAAACCCATGTATAATAAATATAGTATTATATATATATATCATAAATTATATATAACATACCATATATTATTTATTTTTGACCTTTTATTACCCGTTTATTAACAATCTCTTGGTAAAATCATGTTTTAGGTAATAACCTCTTTTTATTTCATGTATATTATGATTTTTTATTTTAGTTTCTTTTACATTGATCATATTTACATAATATCTATAATTTTAAACATGATATAAATATAATATATATTCAGTATATATGTATTTATATTAATCCATATTGTTTGATATAGACAATGAAATACACAGTTCAGGGAGATGGGAGGTCATATATACTCATGAACTTTGTTTCCATTAACCCAGTTGATGAAACGAACAGAATGAAAATAAAATATCACCTTTAAAGATTAATTATTATGTTATATATATAAAAAATTTTCATTAAACATATCCTTGTAACCTTCCATGTAAATTTTAAGTAAAGAACAAATCACATCGCTTTTTGTGGCGGTAGTTCACCGTACACATAAGCGATGTTATCGTATTCCAAAGAAATGAAAATTAAGAAGATATATATGAAATTATAATTAAAAATTATAATTAAAATTTTAATATAATATATATATTTTAAATCCATAATTATATTCACCTATGATAGATTGTGATGGAAAACGAATTACATCGGTTTGGGAGGCGATAGTCTGTTGTACACATGATCGATGGTTTTGTTTCCCATGTGATGGGATAAGAGATAGATGTTGGTTATTAATAAAACATAATAAAATATAATTATATGGTAGATAATTATGTTATTATATTTTACTTATTTTTATATGAATATAGGTGGTAAAAGAGTAAGTAAAAAAGAAAGAGAGTAGTGAAGACAATTATGTTCTCTTAGAACAACCACCTTTGGATCTCTAATTAAGGACCCCAGGGTTGGTATTATGGAATTAAAAGTAGCTATATAAAATGTTTAAGGATTTTGTGGAGGTATTTTGGTATTTTTTTCAATAAAAATATATTAATAGGTGTCAATAAGTGAGGGTAGGAAGTGCCCTTTTATAATTGAGTAGGAGTGGCATTTTTGTAAATACCCAAAACTATTCAATATTGAGAAATCAATCTCACCCAAAGTTCTTAAAAAATTTATAAAATATGGATTTAAGGTATGATATGGTCGATCCAAACATCCACCACAAAAAAAACAAATGTTTTAACCATGTTATTCCATTTCCTTAAATTTACTTAATTTTACCCTTTAAGTTTTCACCACAGTAACTTGTATCATTTTATTTACCCTGTAATTTATCCTTTAAGAATAAAATTAAAAAGATAATTATTATATAATTTTTAATCATAGATTCTAAATATGAAATTCAATTTATTAAATAAAAATACTTTATATGTGTAAAATTAATTTTAACACAAGAGCACGTAATGTGAAAAACTCTGTTTTAAACTTAATCATGGAAATTAATTTTTATTGTATTCATTAATATTTATGAAAAAAATATAAGTTTAAATTATTATATAATATAAATTATTATTTTTTCGAATATCGAATAAATTTTATCAAATTAAAATAAAAAAACCTGCAAATTTTAATTTAAGACTAATCCCCATAAGCAATAAAAAAGTGATTTTTCCAATGAGAAAATTTTCAGAAGTATAGGATGTTTTCATATTGAAATTAAATATTAAATTGAATATAATAACCTAAATTTTATTAATAAATATATAATTGAAATAATTTTACATCTAGAACCATATTAAAAAATTATCTTGTAAATGCTTTAAATGAAAAGGTAGTTTTAATAAAAATCATTATTTTATTACTATACATCGAAAAATTAATCATTTCATAAAATTATAAAAGATAATTTTGACATGTAGATTTAAAAAAATGAATTATATTTTTGAAAATACATTTATTAAAAGTGAAAAAATAATATTTTATTATTTTCTCACAAAAATTAATAAAAACATGTTTTAGAGAAAATGGAATTTTCGAAACATATAAAGACTTAACTAAAAATTAAGTACTTATTTTACCAATGAGTATTATTTATATAAAACTATTATAATTAATATTTAAAATTTTGTTGTTTGTTTTCAAACCACCAATTGTAATGTCTTGTTTATAAAGGTATGGTTAAGAATTAACCTTAATAGTATATCATGGTTTGTTAAAACTCAGTGTTGCTTGTAACACAAGCTATCAAAGAAATTAAATTTATTAAAAATATATTTCATGAATATTTGTGTTGTTACATTCTACCCTCTTAAAATTAATTTTCCCCTCAAATTTCATCACTCTGATACAAAAAATGAGGATACTTCTACCTCATCACATTCTCAAGATTCCATGTAGCCTTCTTAGGCTAGTGGTTTCATTAGAATACTTCAGCCAAGGGAGTAGTCCTATTTCATAGAACAATCTATGTGTGATCCAAAATCTCCACCAGTTGTTCCTCATAATAAAAAACATGATTCGGTTATAATACCTCTTCCTTCATTATATGTGATGGATCGGGTATGTACTTCCTCATGATAGATACATGGAACACATCGTGAACCTAAGAGAGGTTCGATGGAAGTTCCAAGAGATAAGATACAATCTTGATATGATAATGAATTTAAAACAGAAAAATATTTTTATGAACCAACCTAGAGGGACCTTGAATTAGTCCCTCATATAGGCCTACAATAAGTCCTGAGAGGCATTCCAAAACTTCTCGATATGGAAACTAGTGTCAGGTATCACCATAACTCAATTGGGAACAATTTATCCCATAACAATAGATAAATAAAACAAAAAACAAAACTAATAATGGAAGTATAAAGGAACAAGGGAAAATGATAAATTAAAAGTAAACACTAGACCTACCTATACATATCCTCATGGGTTTCTATCATCCAATGAACCAACATCGCTCTGTGGAAACTGAGACTGAGCAAGAAGATGCACCGGAAGCTTAAAACAAAGATATAGATATATGTGTGAGTATTAACACTCATTATGAATTCCTGAATAAAATACTCCCTATGCCTCAACTTTACAAATAAATGTTAATCATGATATATTGAATGTAAGAGATATAAAAATAGAGTTTTGTACTCTTTTAAATAAAATAGGTAAGAATATTCCATTTTAATAAAAATTATTTTCTATTATATTTTCAAAAATATTTATCATAACATGAAATACCTTTCAAAAAAAATCCTTATATAATACAAACAACACTAAAACATGTGTCTTAGTATAGATACATAAAATTGGAAGAAGTAGACTTCTTATTTCATATTTTATATAGGAAAAATTAGAAAATAAGAAAGATATTTTCAAAAAAGTACCATGAAAATAAGAGTAAAAGAGAGAGAGAACCATGGGAAATACCTAAGTAACTTAGTAAGTATGGACCTAAGACCATGTACAATTAGTGATCTACCATGTATGTGAAGGTTCATCTCCTTCTCTATCCAATCAATCCTCATCATCATTATTTCGTTAGTGTTTTATCATAATCTTTCTTGATATGGTGTGTCATGACTCACATTATTATCATAGGATACCCACCTAGATATCAAGGATTTCCATGATACTTTACTAAATTGATGTAAATTTTATTAAAATATATTTTTTGTAGATATTATTAAATTTCTAAAAACCAATAATTCATTTTCACACCTCTGATCTCCCTCATAAAGGTTTCCCCTTTCTGAGTCTCGCAACCCAAGAATAAGTCTTTTCACTAAGAACATATAATAAATGACAAATTTATCACACACCACATTTCCATAACATGGTACATGCCTAAAGGGGGTGAATTTTTTTTAAAATAATTCAAATTACTAATAGAGCCTCATCATTTTATGAGAAAATATTACATTTAGAAACATGGATAAAAATATATTTTAGAAATAAGAATCCATGTTGGAAGCTTAGGTAAATTATTTAGAAAAATGAAAAACCATTTATAATATCCACAACCAATTTTTCATAGAATATATATACCTCAAAATAATTAAAAACACTTTTTGAGAACTCAAGTTATCAATAAATTCAAATTAAATTCTTGGACTTAGGGAAACAACCTCAAATAATTCCTCATATGAAGATTGAAACCCAAATCCACTTCAAAGAGGTCCATGGAAGAAAGAGTGACCAAGAATGACTCTGGAGAAACAAACCTTCATTTAAACTAGCACACATATTCACCTATATATATATATATAAAAGTACCCCAAGCTGAAATGTAGATATTCTCCTAACTATGATTTATTGTGTACGATGAGGGTATATTTATTTATTTCTTACCCATATATATGGGTGTTAGTAACCCTCTAGGATCCATGAGTTGTTTCCTTCAAAAATGGTTGTCCAAAGACACCCCAAGTATGTCCAAGGTATAATAGAAAAAATACAAGGAATAAAAAGGTTGAAAATCTATATTTAAAATTGTTTCAAATAGGAAGAACAAAAGTAACCCTACCAAAAACAGGTGGATAACCCAATTCCTTCAATGTGTGAGACCCAATCACATCTCAAACGAGTCCTATGAATCCCACAAGGAGAAAGAAAACCTAAACACATGTAAAACACACAAAAATTTGAATATGATCATACCCCATGGTCTGTCTAACCTCATGTTTAAGTGAGAGATAGGGGAAAAAGTAATAAGGTGGTGATGGATAAGGGTAAAGACTTACTCGGGAATACCGCACCAAAAAATGGGGAAGAAATCGGCCACTTAAGGGAGAGGAGGAGGAGGACATGTGTAAGGGATCCCATCTTGGTTGTGGTGTGTCTTGTGACATAGAGTGAGAAGGGGTATTTCTATAATCTATTATGGGAAGAAAGGTTTATTTGGAAATAATATTATTATTATCATTATAATTATTATTATAACATTTTTCAATTTTTTTCAAAAACCTGGTAGGCCACATCGGTTGTAGAGTCTAGCACACTACAGTGAACCTGACCATGTGGCCTAAACAACACCACTTTATGGGCCACACAGTTTTCCCTAGGTTGCACATTGTTTCCCCTAACCATGCACCAACTATGTACCACCCTATGACCCTCCAAAATTTCTCAATTTTAGAGAAAAAAGACATGAAACTCAACTCAGGAACCAAGGGAAAAGCAAGGTTCAATAAAAAAAATATGGAGATAATTGGGGTTGAGGTGTGATAGATATACCCATGGATTATCTTTAATTTTTTTTTTTGAATATCATAACCATCTTCCATGTAGAAATTCATTGGAAAACTTTATCACTTCCATCAAATTCCAAATCACATCGATTATTATCAATATAAATTTTATGTCGAGTATATGATTCTTTTATGTGTTACAGAATAGATATAATGTTATATGTTATTTCCTCAGCTAATTCATGTCCTAATAGCAATATTCCTCTAATTTCACCCCAACACATTAGATTTCTACACATCTTTCCATGGAGGGATTCATAAGGGTCCATCTGAATTCTTGATTGAAAGCTATTAATGTATGAAAACTCAACCAGATTAAGGTTTTGATCCCAACCACCTTTAAAATGCATATAAAAACTTCTTAGTATATCCTCTAGGGTTTTAATTGTTATTTCATATTGACCCTATTTCTAAAGATGATATATAATACAAAAGCACAATTATGTATTAAGGGCTTGTTGAAGACATATCCAAAACTTTGAGGTAAACCTAGTATCATGATCATATATAATACAATGTGGTACTCTATGAAACCTTACCACTCTATTAATGTATATCTTGATATTATGATCCAGGGAAAGAAATTCTCTAATATTGATAAATTGTGCTAACTTTGTAAGGATATCAACTATAACCCATATAGTATTATTCCCTTCAGATTTTTTGGGTAGTTGAACAACATAATCCATGGTGATGTTTTATAATTTATATTATGGTATGGGTAATGGTTGTAACATCCCCTTATACTTTTTTTCTATCAAAATTAACTTATTGACATACCAAGCACCGAGATACAAACTCTACGATATCTCTCTTCCTTCCATCCCACCAAAAATACTTTTTCAAATAAATTCACATCTTTGTACTTCCTTGATGAATATATAATTAAGAACTTTAAGCCTCATCTACCATCTCCTTCTTAAAATAATGTGTCTATGGAACACATATATGGGTCCTAAACCTTATCCTTCCATCAGAATCGAGGTTAAAATCCGAAAACATTCTTACCATCTTCAGTAGATTCACATATTCCTTCCGCGCATCTTTAATCTTCCCTAGTATGTATGGTTGAACACTAATTTGAGAAAATATTTGTCACCTAAATTTGGGATTCCTATATCCATCCTTTGAAAATCCAAAAAAAATTGATCTTTTATGATCCTCAATATTGATAAGCTATCATGATCCTATCGACTCAAAGTATCAGCCACCTTGTTTTCTTTCCTAGGGTGATAATGTAATGATAAGTCAAAATCTTTAATCGTCTCCAATAGTATTTTATAGTAAATTTTTAGTTACTTCTATGTGAATATATACTTTAAACATTTAAGAATATAATATATTTCATGCATTTCTCTATAAATCTAATGGATCTATATCTTTAATGTAAACAATTACCTCAAATTACTCTAAATCATGAGTTGGCTAATTTTTATCATGAACCTTCCATTATCATGATACAAAATTTATAATCAGGTAATTATTTTCGAGAACACATCTCAGTCATATCTCAAATGCATCAGTTCTGATTACAAACCCTTCTCCACTACATGATAATGTAAGCACTGGTTCACCAACTAACCTTATCTTTATTTCCTTAAAATTTTCCCCACATTCATTTGTCTAAAGAAACATGGATCCCTTTTGAGTTAGCTTGGTGAGTGTATTAGATAGTTATGATAAATTTTCTAAAAACCATTCATAATATCTAGACAAACCAACAAAGAATTCAAATCTCAATCACAGTGACTGGTCAAGTCTAACATTCAATAGCCTATGTGTTTGATTGATGCACTGATATGACTTATCTTGAGATTATATAAACCCAAAATGCAACCTTTAGTATCCAAAATTTACACTTGGTAAATTTTTCATACTATTGACCCTTCTTTAGGGTCATCAACACAAATCACAATTAATATTTATGAAATTACTTTCTATTTGAATATATAAGAATATATTCTATAAATAGTACCAGAAAATGATCAATGTAATCTCTAAGTAATCTATTCATTAAATTCATAAATATAGTGGGGGAATTAGTAAAATCGAATGGAATTTCTATATGATCATAATTCATATAACTTGTATGGAATCTTGTCTTGGGTATATCCTCCTTCTTCACCCTCAATTTACGATATCCATAAAGAAGTTCAATCTTGTAAAATTATTAATATTCACAAAATTTATCAAACATACCATCAATACAGGGTATAAGATACCTGTTCTTAATTATGATAATATTAAGCTCCTGAAAATAAATTCATAGTCACATTGACCCATCTTTCTTCTTAAAAAAGATAATATATGCATCCCAAGGTGACATTATTTTCCAAATAAATCCCCTTTAAATATTCTCCAAGAGTTTCTTCTTAAATTATTTAAACACTATTGGGTCCATTCTATAGGGATCCTTTGAAATAGGCGGGGCACCAGGTATAAGTTATATTGAAAACTCAACATCACAATTTTGTTGAAGACTATGAAAATTATCTACCAAAACATGAGAAATCTCTCACACAATAGTCATATCATCAATGTTGAGTTCCTCCAAAACAATTTGGTATAAGTTCCCCTTATGAATATGAATCAAGACCCATACAATAGATTTTATTCCTATCTAAAGTTCATATTTATTTTCAAACTGATAGATGATCATAGGTTGGTTTAAAATATAAAACATGACTTCAATTCCTCAAAAATTTATGTGGGATATATATAGAAAAAGCTAATCCATGCCTAAGATAACACCAAATTCATCGAGAGTGATAATAAAAATATTTTTGGAAATAAAATTTCCACAATATTTAGCTGTATAATAATCATAGACTTGGTATTTGATAATCATACCATTGGGAGTTTTCACTACAAATTTTACATCTAATCACTATGATTTTCTTTTCACACCATTAGTGAAAATAAATTAGACATAAATGAGTGGGTAGATCGCGAATGAAATATAATATTATAAGTTCTAAAGTGGATGGTAAGGGTATATTTCACCATGTTTTTATCCCACCCTCATAAAAAATAGTGATCTCAAGATATTTTCTATTGTTACCCGGCTTAAGAGGTTGTTGAAATCGATCATCATTATTAACCTTCAAATTTGGGAACTAGTTAGCATAATTATCATACTCTTTTAACTTGAAACACTAGAGTTTGGGTGGTGAATTATATAGTTATTTCTCTCTATTCTTGTCAGTAGATATCTTATTTTCATCACATCAGCAATCAATTCCTAAATAAAATTTATTTACACACATAAAACATTTTTTCTAATACTATTAAGATAATTTCCTCTATATTTCTTTATATGCTTAAAACATAAAGGAAATTTCATAATCTTTTCTCTAGGGATTTTATATTTTACTTTGAATTCCATCTTTCTTTTCTGATAAAGACCATGAGATAGATGGGTAAATAAAATCTTCATTTACACCTTGATAGAACATTGAATAATTTATTCATATTTACTAAAGTAATTTATGGATAACTCTCTTAATAAACTTGGTTTTAAACCACTACACAATCAGTAAACCATAATTTTAGGTTATATGATAATACCAGAAGTATACCTCATAAGTCTATTAAAAGTTTCCTCATTGGTACCAATAGGTTCATTATCTTTATATTTTATCTCAACAAATTCCTTATCTATTTTTTATGAAGAATATGAGGAAAGTTCTTACTGAAAATTAATCTTTTAAACTCATCTCAATCCATGGGGTCAATTTTATCTTATTTCCATGTATTCTTGATAATATTCTACCATTGATCTTCTTTTTATTCCAAATTAATAACCACAAAAATGAATTTTTCATACTCCAAACACTAGAGAATAGGAAATATATTTTTTAGTACTACTTATTCATTTCTCAACAACTAATGTATTAGGATAGCCACTAAAAGGAGGTGAGAATTAACTCATGAAGGACTCAACAGAACATTTTCCCCTCCTTTTCTCATTTAGATGTTCGTTATGAGTTATAGCATGAGAAAATTTTTAGTGCAATGAAAATATATTATTCATTACAGATCCCATATCATTTTTTTATCAGGAGTAAAATAATTTCATTTTTCAACGAATTCTCCATTAACATAGTTCCTTTGAGTTCCACCCAATGAATAAAACCCAAAATCATAGTGTAAACAAAAACAACTATAGTGGGAAACCACGTAATCCTGAAAAATAATTATAAGATTTCGAAATCATGAATCATTCTTTTCAATCAGTGAATCTTTAGGCTTAACATAGGTTATTCATGGTCGTTATTGAAATCCTTTAGGATGGTTCTTAAATATTTTGTGAATTTACAAAGAATATACCCTAGGACAATCAAAGTAGGTGTGCATCAGGGCCCATTGTTATACACCAGGTGATGAACTAGTCCTCCCCAGGGTTCCCATTTCATAGTTATTACCCCTATGTATAATTATGATATATCCACGACTATTGTTATATCCTGATAGGGATGTAATTTTTTGGAAACCACTAGCTTAATTTTTCACCAAAATTTCAATACATTTTATAATACTTTTACTTATCCTTATAATAATCTATAGATATATCCTTAAAGATCTCATTAAAAAAATTCATCATATTTTCTAATGGTTAACTAAACCTTGTTCTAATACCTACTACAGAGATCCAAACTCTCATAAATAAATATGACATTTAATAGAATAATATCTATTGCATAACATAATGATCCAAGCTAGAATAATTTTGGTCTCATGCCTTTTGAAATGTGGAGACATAATCAACGGGTTCATAAGTGAACTACATCATCTCCCACTAAGTTCTTCATAACTAAAACCCTTATTATAAATACAATACATAAAACCTTCCTTCATAACTTGGGGAAATGAAACATAATAAATGATGAGCTTAAAATCTCAGTAAGGGTAAACAAGGGAGATATCAACATAACATGCGCATAAGGGTATGACAATATGAGAAAAAATGGTAAACTATACATTAAAAATAATAGATCAAAAACTTGAGTCCTCAAATAAATCTTGCCAGTTCCCAAGACATGGATCATAAAGGAATAAAAGAACATGATCGGTGGAAGCATAACCTTTTTATAAGACATATAATTATGTCATACACATAATCATATAAAATAATTTCCTTTGTAGTCAAGTATTCACTTCCAAGACAATAATAGTGGAGTGTGTTCACTCTCAAACCAATTTTAGTATTCAAGGTTTACTCCCAATACTATAAAAGTGGGTATGGTTTACTCCCCAAACCATTATAGTAGTCAGGGTTCACTCATATGACTATCATATTGGACAAATTACCTTACTGAAATTGGTCCACTCTACATTCCAATCATGTTTATCTCATGAGATGTCAATATTTACCAAATGCATTGAAGGGAGTTATAGGTCCCACCCATCACATAATTAAAATAATACATACATGTTCCATAATATCATAAAATATTCATCATATGATAACCCATGAAATGAAATGGTTTTCATAAATATTTTATCATATCATAAAATATATAAAAGAAACATTTTTATAATTATTTCATCATTTCATCATACCATAACACTTAGAAAAGGAAGCAGGTTTCATAAGAATATTGTCATCATAAACGATAGACATTTAGATAAATATTAAAAATGGAATAATTTGCACATATCCCTGGTATAACTTGAGTAACATAAAAATATTTCACCTTATATAGAAAATGATTTTAAAATATTACTTGGAACATTTTTTGTGACAAAAAACCTTTTCACTTTGAAAATCAACATTTTTAAACTAAAATTTAAAAAAAAATTGTGAAAATAATTTCATTTAAAAAATAATATTTGAATATAATAACAGAATATTTGAAATATTTAGTGGTCATGATTTCATAAAATCTTGTTCATGTCATATGCATTAAAATGAGGATTCCTTTCACATTTTTTGAAAATAAACAATAGAAATTTTTTTGGAAAATGATAAGAAGATTCATTTTAATCATTTTTTAAAAACATAAAAAATGGGTAACAATGTATTTAAACATTCATTTGAGAATATTAAAAACTTTCTTGAAAACATTTTTATAAAACATGGATAAAGAAGAAAAAAAAATTCGACAGAAGAGATAGATAAATTAGATTTGTTTTTCAAAAACATTATTTTGTACTCTTAAATACATAAAGGGAGAGAAATGAAAGTAAGAAATTCATTTTCATTTCATAAATATAAGGAAATAAAATTTATTTTTTTATTGATATTTAGATCATATGATATTGTTATTTTATATATAATAATAAATAATCCTAAAAAACAATGATATTGTATCATCAAACCCTTAACACTTTGGTAACTTTTGAATAGTAAGCCCCATTAAAGAATCACATAAAATGAAAATTTAAAGGAAATAATAATAAATAAATTCATGATATAACATGTTATATGGGATTTATATATTCCTCCTAAAATAATATAGGTGTATAAATTTCCCAGAGAAGACAATTTGAGATGAAATTGACTTACATTAAGTACTGAATTCATTAGTACACATTCAAACCTCCAATATAATAAATATAGTTTTATTATAAATATATTATAGATCCATAATTATATAAATCATACCATATATTATTTATTTAGGACCTTTTATAACCCATTTATTAAATATTTACTATTAAAAAAACATTTTCGAAAATAAGAGCATTGTATTTCATGTATGATTTGATTTGGTATTTTTGGCCCTTTCATATAGATAATGGTTATATAATCTCCATAATGTTAAAAAAATATAAATATCATATATATTCATTATAAATTTATTTACATTAATCCATAAAATTTAGAGATAAAAAATGAAATAAGTCATTCATGCTGACGTTAGGTCGTACATACGCACGAACGTTGTTTCCATTTTTCTGATGGATGGAATGAAATTATACTAAAAAATATATTACCTCTAAAGATTAATATATAAAAAAAATTTATTAAATCTATATATATTACCTTACATGTAAAGAATAAGTGAAGAACGGATCACATCGCTTCATGAGGTGGTAGTCCAAAGTACACACGAGCAACGTTATCATATTCCCATGAATTGGAAAGAAATAAGATATATTTGATATTAAAATTATAAAAGTGTTATTATGTTAATAGTATCATATATATTCATATATAATTTAAATCCTTCATTATATCCACCAATGATAGGTGGTTATAGAAAAATAATTATATCGGTTTGTGAGGTAGAAGTTTACGGTACACACGATCGATGGTTTAATTTTTCTATTTGATGAAAGAGGATATAGATGTATGTTAAGACGCAAAAATAATAACATGTAATTATATGTTAGATACTATTTTTATTTTAATGGAATTATTATTTCATAAATAGATATAATAAGAGAATAAGTGAAAAGAAATAGCCCAGTGAGGACAATTGCCTTAACTTACAACAATCACCTTTGGATATCCTTTTAAGAACCCTAATATTGTTATTTTGGGATGAATAGAATCCATAAAATGTGGATAATGATTTTTTGGGAGGTTTTTTGGTAGGTTTTTTTTGAGCTAAATGGATTAAGAGGGGTGAAGAAGTGAGGGGAGAATGTTCCCTTCTAAAATCGAGTAGTGGAATTTTTGTAAATACCCAAAACTATTAAATAATATGAAGTCACTCTCACCCTAAGTGTGTCCAAAATTGATAAATAATGGATTTAAGGGATGATATGGTCTATAAAAACCTAATAAAGAAACAAAAAATGTTTTTAACATATTATTCCTTAGCATTTAAGTTTAATTAGTTTTACCATTTATGTTTTCGCCACAATAACTTGTAAATTTTTATTCACCTAGGAAATGTATCCTTTAGGACTAAAATTAAAATTATTTTTATTAGATCATTTAGACCCAATGATTATAAATATGAAAAAAAATTATTAAATAAAAATAATATGTGTGTGGAAAATTAATTTTAATACAAACATATGAAACATGCAAATCCCTACTTTAACCTTAATCATTGTAATTAATTTTAATTTTATTTATTAAAATTTATAATAGAAAATTAATTTAAAATTATTATATAATATAAGTTATTATTACTGTAAATATGAAATCCAATTTATTAATTTAAAATTTTATAATTGGTAGAATTTAATTTAATTTCAATCCCATATACGTGATGAAGAAGTTATTTTCAAAAGAGAAAATTTTCAAAAAGTATAGAACGTTTTAAAATAAGAATTAAAGACAAAATTAATTAAACTGACATAAATTGGATCAATAATTATATAATTAAACAAATTTTTCTTTTGAAACAATATTAAAATCAAATTAATCTTGTAAATGATTAAAATGAAAATGCATTTTTTAATAAAAATCAGTATTTTTTGCAATTAATAAAAAAATTATATTTTCAAAAAATACTAAAAAAATTCTAAAATATAATTTTAAAATATACATCTCAAAAATTTATTTTATTTTTGAAAATAAATTTTCTAGAAGTTTTAGAACCCACCTTTATTATTTGATCACAAATATGAAAAAACATATTTTTATTTGAGAAAATATTATTTTTTAACATTTAAAGGATCTAATATAAATTAAGTACTTTTTATCGATAATATTTATTTATATAAAAACATTACACTTGATTTTAAAAAAATATTTCTATTCATACATCCAAATTTAACGTTTTGGATGTAATGTTTATGTTAATAAATAATAAGAATAATAATACAAGTATATCGTGGTTCATTAAAACATGGTGTTGAGTGTAATGCAAGCTATCAAAGAAAATAAATTTATTCAAAAACATTATTCAATAAAATTTATTGTTTTACAATGTTTCTCAATTTTCAACTGAATTTTACCCTCACCAATTACGTGGGAAGAACACCCAATGTCAACGGTTCATGCCTCTATCTTCTTTCTTTATCAAAAGGAAATTTCTACCAAATGTGAATTTTCTCCATTAAGCACTTGAATTATGTTCCATTAATATTTAATAGAAATCTTACTGGGTAAACTTTTCATTCATTTTTCTTTAGGTCCCTTTTTATCATACCTTCCAGATAACTCTTCAAGATAATCAAATGTTTTTCTGATTTCCATCTTCTAACTAGATTCCATCTCTTCTCACATTCTTCCAGAATTTTATTTCTTCCCATTGGAACCGCTCCCCCTATGTTATTTGATTAGCCCCATTAAGAAAATGTTAATATCAAAATGTTTATGCCTTATCTTCAATCATTCCATAGAAATATAAATAAACATGAAATCTGAATTTTCTTAAAAAATGTGTAGTTTTATTTGAAAATTATCTATGTAGATTTTGGTACATGATGGGATGGTTGAGTCTAACTCCGTATTTGATTAGTAAAATTAGTTCCATTCAATCTTATTATTTCATCACGTACTTTATCATGGTCATTATCTCCATTTTTTAGATATAAATTTGATCAGAATTTTGATTTAAACCTAAATTATTGGTTTCAATAATTATGGAAATAGATTTCTTATATGGGACATTACTAAAAAACTAATTATCTCTGAAGGATTAAACCATGACATCAATATAACTTTTTAATTCCTTATTGTAATTTTTTAGATATTTTTGTTAGTCAGTGTAGGATACTCAAGGGGGGGAGAATTACATTCCAATAAACATTTCTATTAATAAGTTTATTTATAATATTCCATCAATTTAAAATATAACTAGCCAGTTAATCTAAGTAGTGAAATTATAATAGCTTGACTCTTCAAATATTTTCTGAGAAGATTGATTAATTCGCTGTTATAACAATATGATATATTGATACAACTTTTGAAACTACTATAAAAAGGAAAAAAATTTATAACTACTATCCAAGACTAACTACAAAAGTAAAATTTAGTTTTCTAAAATAAAAAAAGAGAAAACCATATTTGAAAACATAGTTGATAAAATAAGTGATTCAGTCTCAAGACAAGACCAAATCCACTCCACCTGGTGATCAAATTCCACTAAGAAATATATATAAAAAAGGCATTGATCCACACCCTTGATTGGGGTTAAAAATAGTACACCAGACTTCCCAAGTCACAGTACATCTACCATGGTTCTACATAATAACAGAAACTACCAGGTCACACAGGACCTCTTCGACAGTTCTTTGTGGGATGAACAAGTGCAAAAAGATATTTATTTGCGGATATATAGTATCCTCCAATTTAGTGTAGGAGATAGTGTGTGTTTTACGGACATATTAACACACTACTCGAAAATGTAATTAAAAGTTACACAATATAGAAATAATTATTAGATAGTGTTTAGAAGGATTTTCATGTTGTTTAGTTCAACTCTAGACTCTTTGATATATTAGATTTCAAGATTAATTCCTCTTCTGAGAATAGACACTAAAATAGAGTGTTGTATAGCATTGTGTTATGTCTTCCAGGAAGGTAAAAATGTTATTATCCTTAGGTTTATTTGAATATTGCAGAGATGATGGAGCTTTGATAAACAGTAGTTATTTGGTTCACAATAAGAAGGAATAAATAGTTCCTTTTGTTTTCTTCCTTTCTATATGTTTCTAATATAGGTCTACTACCATGTGAAATCATATCTTCTTCTGTGTGTGTCTACACATCTATGTATCTTTCATGCGCTCTTCATTTTATATAGATGCTTACATCCTAACAATATTCATGTTTTATGGTAGATGATGTACCTCGTACTTCTGAAATCCTCGTTTAAGATGTCTTCAAAAAGGAATTAAATTAATTAGTTGCATTTAAACACTAAAACTATGACCATTAGATGTAATTTTAAATAAAATAAATTTAAAACAGTCAATTGGTGAGTCCTCTGTCGGCATATACTTCTGTCAGGGACTCATTCCATCGTTATGTCATCCTATCGGTCAATCCATGCATTAGTGACTTATTTTAACTGATGATGAGTCCTTTTGTTGATGGGTCTTTTTTTATATGGTCATCTACGTTGATAGGTAATATGTTTCAGTATGTCATCTACGTCGGTAGGTCATCTGCATCGGCATCTCCTAGCATCAGCAACATCATTCATCAGTATCACCATGTGTTGGTAGGATAATTGAGCATTTGGTGACTCATTAGAACTATCGATGTCTCATTTTTTCCGTCAGTTTTAGTCTATCATATATATAGAATATTTTTTCTTGTACTATATTACACTATAAATATTATCAAAATGTTTTAAATTTATATGTGATCATATATAAAAATAATTTTCACATATTTAAAATTAAATAAAAAAGATTAAAAATTTTAGACAAAATTAATATGAATTGACATTATTTGTGATTATTAAAACCATTAATACTAGAGAGGGTGTCCAATAGTCTTCTATAGATCAACAATGTCCCCCTTTTTGATAAACAAAAATCATGTCATTTTTTAGTAAAATTATTTATTGTGGAATGAAATAATCCTACTTATAATATCCCATTATTGATAAATGTTCTCAATATATAGATAAGGTTCTGAGGTAAAATATATAGTAATTATATCAAAAAAAATAGAATACATATGAGTGATATCAAAGCTAAAGTAGATTATAATAAGAGTGATATCGAATATTAAGTAAATTAGGATAATTCCAAATTGTTATCCCCCTTTTGGGATTATCAAAAAGTGAAAGGGGAGTAATAACTGTTCTCCCCCTTTGGAGTATAATCATGAAGGAAATAGGTAGTAAATAATTAAAAAGTATTAGAGAATAATAGATAGAAGATGAATATATGATAGCTAAGAATAGGAGATTCCATTAATCAATGTGGTAAAATGTTTTACAAATATAGAAGCAATGATAAAAAAATTCAACCCAAATAACCTATTAGAGAATGATCCACATTATGGATTAGGATTAAGAGGTTTCTTCCCTTACTTAGGGGGATCAATATAGGGTCCAGTAGGTGTTGGATGAGAAGCTAGTGGGTCTAAAGATTTTTTTAGAATAGGAAGGATCAATCCTTGTGGAACATTGGGGACAAGACTAGGTTTGTGTTGTGACAACAAAGGAGGTTGAATTTTCACTTGGATCACTGGAGTAATCTATGTTAAGGCCTGGGAAACTAACATCTAAGTTGGAGTCACTGATTCATAAGGTCTAATAGGTTCAATAGCAGGTACTAAAATCACTTCACTTTGTACATGAAGGTATGGCTTCGACATCTATATGAAATCCTCAATGATTTCACCACTAAAGTTCATTTATTTCTCAAAGTCCTCTTTATTTTCTAGAAATTTTTCCAAAAGGGAGGTGAAGTTTTTCAGCTTCTGTACTTTATCTTTGATGTCTCATATCACTGAAGGAAAACACAAGTTATCTATCAAATACTTAAAAATATTGTCCAAGAGATGTTTGATAATGATCTTCTTGAAATAGTAGTCCACCTTTTCTGTGATCTCGGTATTTGTAGTCTAATCTCTCTTAGAATAGAGTATGTCCATATCATGAACATTGTAGCTATTTTTTATAATCTTTTCAAGGTTTTCCAAACCATAAGAATGAAATAGAGCTTGAATATATTCCTTAACAACCCATATAATTGTCTCAATGTCCAGGTTCTGAGAATTCTAACTATAGGTAGAAAGAATATTAGTAGGATATGAGGTATGAGTATTAAAAAAATTTAGAATAGTCTCTACAAAACCTTTATACTCTGAGAAAAAATTATTTATTATAGAGGTAAGACCAGTAATTTATTTTCTCAACTTGGCAGTATTGGAAACAATTGTCTCAATAGTTGTGATTATGTTCTGTTGAATCTCTTCTATCACTTTCTTTGAAACATTACCCGCATCAGCCTCACTTATCCTCACTTTCTAACATGGAATAAAAACATCTAGCCCAAAATTCTTCAATTATTATATTGAAGATCTGAGAGAATGTAATTCACCAATCATCTCAGTGTTTTCTCTTCAATCTTGTTGAATCTCATGAACCATTTGAGATTGAACTAATACACTTACATCTGAATAGACTTCCTCCTTAAAACATTCAAAATCTGCTTTCGTAACAGAGTCACTAGAAAGGGTCTCAGCCACTGATTCTCTTTTACCAGGTAAAAATACCTCATTATTTGAGTCTTTATAATCCAAACCCAGTGCTATATACCTAGGATTCCTTTCCCATTGAATCATTACATCATCATCCAAAGGAGTGAGAGAATCATATCTTACTCTTCTAAGTTGATTCTCTTCATCAGCTTGATATCCCCTTTCTTGAGGCTCCTCCTCAATTTGAGCTCTCATACCTAGTTTCTAACATAAAGCATGAGGTATCCTTCTTTCATATACTAACTTAGGTACAGTAATTTCCTAAGCTTCCACTTCATCATGAACTTCAGAATTTTCTCGTACTTCAACAACAACTTCAAGAGGTTCTTCCAACCATACCTGATCCAAATATTCAACCATTTCAGAATCACCACTTTGATCATCCTTATGATGTTCATCATCAATTTCACCGCTTTAATCATCATCATTTCTAGATACATGCTATTAATTTCCATTTCAATAATCATTTTTTCACCTTCTTCCTCTTCACTACCACTGTCGCTCTCATCATCTTCACTTCCTTCTTATTCTTCTTCAGAGCCACAAGATCTACTTCCATATTCTACACTACTGGAAACTCATGTCTCCTCTTCTTCATTGTGTTCACGTGTGGTCTCATCAGAGGGTAAGTAAAGTGGAGGAATATGATGTACCAATGAAAAACCATTGTGAGATTCAATGGTTTTAGGATCACTCTTATCGTCAATATGTGACCCATGATCTCTAACTGGTGTGGCATGCACTTATTCTTCTTATGAAGGGTAAAAACATCCTCATATGTTCCTAGAACAAGATCATCCACATTATTAGGCCTATTTATATGGTCAACTACATTAAACTTATCATAAATCTTATCCTCATCTTCATCCCATTCTTTCTTCCATGGTTTCTAGTTGATTTTCATCCTTTTATAGATCTTTTTACTGAGGTAGATCCCACTACACTCTAAAACAACTTCATCTCCGTCATTAACATAACCTTTATATTTTAACATAGATAAAATTAATCATGGATAAAATAGGGAATTTGTTTTTCAAGAAGGCCTGACAATTTCATTCATATGAACAGCAAGGTATCTAAACAGATTTACTTTAATCCCTTTTCTCAGTAAATAAACCAAGTAAATATCTTGACGCTTCAGAGATTCAAAGTCTCCTTTGTTGGGATAGATCTTATACTGAATAAACTTGAACAATATTCTACATTCTTCGGTTAAATATATAGAATTGGGTCTCTTATGATCAACATTATTAGTGACCTCCTTAGGACATGTATCAATGTTGAAAATATCAACCTCATGTGGAGTGGTATAGTGATAATCATAAACACACCCTCATGAGGTACTTTAAGACATTTATCCCATTATCTTGATGAGAAATAAATTCTCTTTACTTTCACAATATACTCAACCCATAAAACATCGCTTCCTTCTAGAAGGAACACCATTTTCATGTAAAATTCATAAACTAGCTTCGGGTAGAAGGGTCTTTAATTATCTAACAAATAATCAATCCATCCCTAATCTTGTAGTACCCTAAGTAGCAAAGACTTTCTTTCCAAGATCTATTCTAAAATAACCACTTTTTCTATAGTTTATACATAGTTCACTAGAGAAGGATTCATAGGTCTAGAATATTATCTCGATTCCCCTTTCTATTTATTAGTTTCATGAGACTTTCCACCATCAATAGATTTATTCACAAGTACCATTATAATTGTTTGGTTTTAAGGTTGTAAGGTGAAAGTTCAGGGGTAGAGAGTGAAACAGCTAAGTGAGTATAAGGGTAAATATGTAGAGTGGATCGACTAAAATTTATATCATTTAGGGATTTTGAAATCAAAAAATCATGAAATTGTGAACTGGGTTCAAAAAAATCATTGAAATAGTGTCGTTTTGGTAAAAAGATAAAATGGATAAAAACAGTGAGTCATCAGTGTCAACATGATATATTTTTCATAACACTAACAGTGTCATCTAGACAGGGAATCAACATGGAAAAGCATTGGGGTCAGCAAGACAATTGTATCAGCTTGAAAACTGTGTCGGCATGACAAAGCATCGGTGTGACAAAGTTATCAGTGTCGACATGACATTGTTAGCTTCATACTATCAGTGTCGGCATGACACTATCTATATGACGTTTCTAGTGTCGATATGATAGCTTCACTTAAATATATCAAAGAAATAAAAAAAATAAGGTCATATAGATTGATAATTCCTAACTCATGTTTGATGTAGTTCATTCTTTAAGTGTTCAATGGATTATTGAAAAGCTAATCGTGCTAATGTTTAGTGCCTATGAACTCTAATGTTATATCACCTTTTAGATAATTTTCTCTCAAAATGTTATTTTTCTACATCAATGTGTTTTTTCGTAGAATGTGATATGAGATTCTTAGAAATATAAATAGCACTTTTGTTATCACAATTTATAGGGACATGTATGAATTTATATCCATAATATACTAATGTGTGTTTCATCCAAAAAATATGTGCACAATAACCACTAGAAGCAATGTATTTAGATTCAGTAGTAGATAATGCAATAGAATTTTTCTTCTTAAAACACCATGAAACTAGAGACTTTCCAAAAAAGTGACATGTGCCAAAGGTTATTTTTCTATCAAACTTATAGCCACCAAAATCAATATCTGAATAACTCACCAAATCAAAAGGTTTTCCTCTAGGATAGAACATTCTTAAGTTGGTAGTATGTTTGAGGTATTTGAAAATACTTTTAACAGCAAAAAGATGAGATTATTTAAGATTATCTTGTAAACGTGCACACATACACACATTAAACATAATATTTGGCCTACTAATAGAGGCTAAATGGTGGTTCTTGAGAGTTCTAATAGGTCTAGAAAATAAAGGGTTGGTCACTTCTCGTTCTTCAACGGGTCCGGGCTCATCATGACTATAATCTGTAGAATTTCGAGAACTGGAAGTTTTAACATATTTCTTTATAGGATAGTCATAATATTTAATACTAATGTACATATTTGACATATCATTCTCAATATTGTTGAGAGAGTTTTTAGGTTTGTGGGGATCTATCTCAGGAAACATGATATGTATAGATTCTTCCACACATTTGGTTCTCTTATTGAAGACTCTATAGGATTTTCTAGAGATTGAATACCCTAGGAAAATTCCTTCATCACTCTTGGAGGAAATATTTTCAAGATTATCCTTAGTGTTAACAATATTGACTTTGCAGCCAAAAACATTGAAGTAGTTAACCTTGGGTTTTCTATTTTTCCACAACTCATAAGGAGTTATTTTAAGGATAAGTATAATAAAAACTCTATTGATTATATAGACAGTTTTATTAAAAGCTTATTCCCAAAATTATATAGGTATGTTAAACTCACTAAGTATGGTTCTAGAAATTTATTATAGGGTTATATTTATTCTTTTTATAACACCATTTTTAGGGGTGTCCAAGGATCAGAGAAGTTATAACTGTAGTCATTTTGTGAGAAAAATGATTTAAACTCTTCATTCTCAAACTCACAGCCATGGTCACTTCTTAGGGTTTTAATTATAATACCCCTAAGATTATCTATAGTCCTAGAATACAAGTTGAAATGAGAGAAATCTTCACTTTTTTTAACCAAGAAGAAGGTCCCAGTATATCTAGAGTAGTTATATACAAGAAAATAGACATAGTTATTCCCACTTAGACTTGAAACTCTAGTAGGTACAAACAATTACATGTGAACCAACTTGAGAGGTTGAGTAGTTGAAACTTATTACTTTGGTTTGAAATATAATTTTTGGTTATT
The DNA here is from genome assembly GCA_963277665.1 of Viscum album. NCBI lineage: Eukaryota > Viridiplantae > Streptophyta > Magnoliopsida > Santalales > Viscaceae > Viscum > Viscum album. The sequence goes on along the minus strand of OY728127.1, from coordinate 1,324,731,989 downwards.
TAACCTTTTGAAAAGGATTATATACTTTGTTATTTGGAAACAGAAGTTTAGGTAGATCCTTGACTAAGACTTTTCTAGTAATATTTCTAAGTGAGTGTGCAGTGCAATGTCCAAATCTCCTATGACAAAGAAAAAATTATTTATAAAAATAACTCAAGAAAGAAACATTTTGAGAAATTAAAGAATGTATTTTAATAGTATAAACATTTTCATTTCTAAGAGTATAAAATACTAACTTATTTTTAGAGTTAAAAACATTTCATACCTCATTTTTAAATTTAAAAATAAAACCATCATCGTATAACTGAGATAGAATAAGTAGGTCATATTTTAATACATAAATAATAAGTACTTTATAAATTATAACTAAGTTAGAGTTACCAATCTAGACAAGTTCAATGATTTTTTCTTTAGCATTGTCACTAAAGATGACAATACCACTATCAATGTTTATCAAATTATTAATGCATGAGTAATCTATTATCATGTGTCTTGAACATCCACTCTCCAAGTACCATAATATTTTACAGGATCTCTTTAAATAGTTTTCCTAAAAAACATATTAGACAAAAAAATATTTTGGTACCTAGATTTAATTGGGTCCAGTAACATTAGTAATATGAGTTTTAAGAACCCACAATTTCTTCATGGGTTTCCTATAAGTAGTATATAATGTATTTTAAAAATAAACATTATTTGGTATAGAAAATCATGAAACAATAGAAGATATTTCATATTTGTAACTTGTAGATAGTTTTTTAGAACTGGTCACAAAACCATATTTTCTAGATTTTGATACAAAATGAGTTTTATTCATTTTACTCTTTTATAATTGGTATACTATTACAGTATTATACTTAGGGGATACTTTTTTACCTATAATTTTAACTAGGATTTATTTTCCATTGATAAATCATTATAGATACTTTTTCAATTTATCATTTGACAATTTAAGTTCATTATTCTCCTTAAGTAGTTGAGAATTTTTCTCTTTTTATATTGCAGGTTCAGATTTAACAGTGGTAGTCAGAACATGTTTCTTATTTAAATATTTTTATTTATCTTTAAGTTCATTACAAGTGTCTAATAACATTTTGAAATATTCAATCATTACCTTATTTTTCATATTTTCATAATCACGTTCATCTTTAGAATAATAAGAATTATGTTCTAGAGAGTTTAGTGTTACCTCAGATGTGTTTGTCATAAAACACATATTCTCATTATTATCATTTTCATCATGAGAGGATTTTGATTCGCTTAACATATCCTCAAAATCACTCCATGTTTCCTTCTTGTAATTTTTAAACATTATGTCCTTATCATTATACTTAATCTTGTACATTATATTAGTACATTCAACCTTTAAATTTCCCTTTCTCTTACATTCATAAAAGATTATTTCACTAAAATTATCACCTTTCTTCCGATCCTTTTTCTAATTTGCATTGTGATCATACTTACCTTTGTAGTTGGGATTTCTAAATAATTTATTCTTTCTAAAAAATTTCTTAAACCTTCTGGTTATTTGATCCATCTCTTTATCACTATCTGTTGATGATTTTTCATCACTTTAACTTTCAATTCCATCTTGATCTTGTTCCTTGTACTTGGAGGTAATATATTTGAAAGCAACATATTTTCTTTTGGGTTCCTCATCCTCTTATTTTTTTAATTTTAGTTATTCCTCATACAACATCAAATTTCCTATAAACTCTTTACTGGAAGCTTGTTGATTTCACAGGATTCTCTAATTGATACAGTAGTCCCTATACATCTATCTAGTAAGCATTTAAGTATTCTCATAATTTTCTCCTTGGTGGTAACATCTCTTCCCAGAGAGATCATAGTATTAAAAATTTCATTAAAACTGAGATACATGTTATAAATAGGCTCATTCTGCTTTATTTTAACGTTATTATATTTAATCGTATATGTGTTAAGTCTCATTTCTATAACACTAAAAGTTCCTTCATTTGAAACATATAAAGTGTCCCAAATTTCATGGGTTGTTTTAGAAGCATAAGTTCTATTAATCTCGTCACCTCCTAAAAAGAAATATATGGAATTCATGGATTTGAAATTATTTTTATAATCAACCTTCTGTTGGTCATCTCAAGTTTTCCTAGCAGTATCTGAAATCATATATTCATCTATAATTGAAGACCAAATCTCAAAACCCATAATTTTGAGGTGCATTTTTATTTTTATTTTCCACTATGAATAATTTATTCCACTAAATAATAGAGGTCTGTTGGTAGAAACCCCTTCCAATATATTATCCACAATGAAGAAATAGGCTTTTAAATAAATTGAAATTTAGAACAGATAGAAATTTAATGATCTTTCAAATGAAACTAAAATCACAGTTGAAAAATATATTAAAACAGATTTAATATTTTGAAAACAACAACTTGAAAACAACTTTTGATACTAAATATTGGTCTAAGTATGACACTCAAGAGGAGGTGAATTGAATTCCTATAAAAATTTTAGTTAAAAGGTTTATTTATAATATTCCTACAATTTTAAAAAATAATTTCTAGTTAATAAAGGTAGTTAAATTATAATATCTTGACTATTAAAATAGTTTCTCAATAGATTGATTTATTCTAAGTTATAACAATATGAGATATTAACAAAACTTTTGAAATTAATCTAATAAGGAAAAACAGTTATAACTACTATCAAAGACTAACTATCAAAGTAAAAAAAAATTAAAAAATAAAAATAGATAAAACATAATTTTAAAACACGATGGATAAAACTACGGGTTAAATCTCAAGCCGAGACCTGATTTACTCCACTTGGTGATAACCTTCCACTAATAAATATATATAAAAAATCTTTGATCCACACCCTAGATAGGGGTTAACAACAATACACTAGACTGTCCTGGTCACCAGACCTCTATTATAGTTCTATGTGGGAACAGAAACAATCATGCCACAAAGGACATCTTCCACAGTTCTTAATGGGATGAATAAGTTGTTTGAGGATATCTAGTATCCTATAATTTAGTCTAGGAGATAGTGTGTATTTTATAGATAGATAAACACACTACTCAAAATGTAATTAAAATGTACACAGCAGATCAATAATAATTAGATAGATTTTAGAAGGATTTGTGTGTAATGCAGTTCAGCTCTGGACTCTTTGATGTATGAGAGTTGAAGCTTAAGTACTCTTCTGAAAATAGACACTAAAACAGAGTGTCACGAAGCATTGTGTTCTGTCTTCTAGGAGGGTAAAATGGTTCTTCTACTTAGGTTCAGTATAATGTTGCAGAGATGATAGATCTTTGACTAACAGTAGGTCTCTGGTTCACAACAAGTAGGATTGAAGAGTACCTCATGTTTTATTTGTTTTTTTATGTTACTCATATAGGTCTACTACCATGTGAACTCATATGTTTTTTTGTGTGTGTGTCTTGGCATCCATATATCTTTTATGAACTCTTATTTTTATATATATAATTGTATCTCAAAAATATGCATGGTTTAAGGTAGATGGTGTACCTCATATTTATGAAATCCTCATTAAAGATTTCTGTAAAAGGGCATGAAATTAATCAGTTTCATTAAAACACTCCAAATATGACCATTAGAAGTAATTTTAAATAAAATAAATTTTACATAGTCTATCAGTGAGTCCCCTTTTGGTATCTCCTTATACAGGTGACTTATTCTATCGGTATGTCATCTTGTCAGTCTTTCAATGAATCAGTGATGTATTTTAACAGACGGTGAGTCCTTGTGCCAGTAAGTCATTTGTGTCGGTAGGTCATCTGCATCAGTAGTTCCTCGGTATTAGTAGGTAATCCATGTCGGTTGGTTATCTTTATCAATATTTCCATGCATTAGTATCACTATGCATCGGTAGCACCATATATCGGTAGGTCAATTGAGTTATTGGTAACTCATTTGAACTATCAGTGTCTCATTCTTTCATTCGATGACAGTCTGTCATGCTTTGATAATATTTTTTCATGGGTTGTCTTTCAATATAAATATTATCAAAATGTATTACATTTACAAGTGATCATAGATAAACATAATTTTCACATATTTAAACTTAAATAAACATGATTAAACATGATTAAACATGATAAATAGAAATTAACATGATTTGTTATTATTAAAACCATTAAAACTGGAGAGGGTGGACAAGATTCTCCTATGGGACAACAATTTCTTTGCATCAAGAAAATTTTATTATTTCCTTGATTAGTTTTCATACATTATAGACATTTTTTCTTTAATATATTTTATCATTTTCTCATATTTCAAACATTCAAAATAAGGTTTTTATTTTCTTCTACAAGAGTTTTCCCCATTTTTTCTTGATCACCTTTTTCACCAATAAGTTTATTATCTTTTCTTACCAAAATCTTATTTTATATTTTTGTAATGATGGTTTTATCAATAAATTCTTCAAGTTCATCTTAAATCATTCATTCATAATCTATTATTCATAAATCAACTTTATCTCCACTATATGAATCAACAGTCTTCTAAACATGAGACACAAAAATTTGTAAATTTTTATTGTGTCTCTTCATCTAAATAGTTGCATGAGATAATATAATATTATTCTTATTTTCTCATTAGATTTATTATTTTTGATATTTTAAATCTTTTCATCCTTCCTCCACCCATTGAGGTTTCCTTTGAATTTTTTATCAACTTATTTCTTTAAGGGGTTTCATCATCTTCAGATTTGAAATTTACACCTTTTTATTAGGTAATTTAATTGAATAGTGTCTAATACCATTACACATATAACAAATACTTGTTAATTTATCATTGTTATTTCTTTTAACCTTGAAAAAATATTTTTTAAATGAATTTAAGAACTATTTAAAATTCTTATTAATTATTCTAATTGCTTATTTCAACAATATCTTCTATATTAAAATTTTTCATTTTCCTCATGGCTTCAAAATCTATCTCTTCCTTCAATTCCTTCTTGAATTCCTAAATTTTTCGCATTTCATAAGAAAAGATAATTTCATTTAGCTCATCAAGATCAATATCTTCTCTATCTTCAAGTGATGGATTTTTTTGGATCAATTCTATTTATATTATATCTCATCAACTTCTACACAATATTTGAATTATTAAAATTATCACCAAAACTTCAAATATTATTCAAAAATTCAATTACATGTGTAAATAAGTCATTAAAACATTCCTCTTCTTCTATTTTAATGCCTTAAATTTTTTTTATCAAGATCTATATCTTTGCTTCTTTTAATTTCACACTATATTCATAACTCCTCTCTAACTTATTCCAATTTTTGTTTATAGTTTTTAGACCCATATATTTCATGTAATATTTCACTGATAATGACATAAGATTATAATTATATTCTTTTCTATACACATATATATTTCTATTATCATAAAAATTTTAACTAACCATCATTTATGAATGGCGAAAAACCCTATATAGCTACATCATGAACTTCTAGACCCAAAGATAAAAGATATAGAAACATTTAATTCTTTAAACTGTGGTAATTTTACTCTGAATTTTGTTTCTCCCATACTATTAACTAAATTGATATTATCCATGGCTCAAAAGATATTTGATCAGATCCTATAGATATAAACTTTACTCTGATACCAATTGAAGTATCTATTAGGATCCATTTCCTCTACTTAGAAGGGGGTTGAATCAATAGAGGGAAGTTTCTATAATTTCTTTTAAATAGAAGAAAATCCTTTTTGTATGGTTATAGTATAATCAACTAAAAAATGAATTATCTATACATGATCATTAATAAAAATAATGATCAAGTAACACATATATTTCTATATAGTTCATATCCAATGTAAAATCCTACTCTTTGTCATGGCTAGTTATTCCCCCCCAACCATATATTATTTTCCCTATATCCCCAAGTGAAATAAACACACAATAATTCATGTGTTGTCCCAACAAAAATGTTATGAGTCACACTCAATATCATAGATTCACACTACAGTACAATAGATGATTACACAAAGAAGAATATCATAAGAAAATTCAGGTTGCTTCATCAATAAAGAAAATAGATCCACTTCCACGAGCATCCAAGATATGGAAGAAATTATTTCCCATAGTGAAGTATTAAAATCACTAAAGAAAATATTATCAGACTCAAATTCAATATTCTGAATATTCTAATTTCATCCGAGATTGATCTCTATATAATCATGCTTCGCTTTAGATTCCCCTCTTATTTTTTATGTCTCTCACTATCATCTCTTTATTATGTGTCGTCGGGATTTTCCTTATTGTTACTATATAGGGATAATCCCCCATGATCTATATTATCTCTCTTATGTTATCCCTCAGAGTTGATGCTCAGTGATATTTTTATATTTTAATTATCGGCCCATGATCTATGTCATGTCTAACAAAGATCATATCTATATCATGGATTAAAAATTATTTTATAGCAATTTAAAATAACCATTTAAAACTCGTTAAGAACCACTATAATATCCATAAAATTAATCTAGAATTGTGTCTTGAAAATTAGAGCCTATGATTTCAGAGGAATTCAAAACCATTAAAGTATCAACATAATTAACTCTCATAAGAATATTTAAATTTTGTATACTTGTGGAAAACTAATCCATACACTGTGAGAAATATAAATCTGGTTTGTAGAGGACATTCATCTTGGTAGAAATAAACTAAAATAATCATAATTCGTTAAATAAAAAATTATAAAATGTGATTTATAAATCAACTACATAATTTCCCTTATAAATGGGATATGTGACTTATTTGGATATATAATAGGAAATGGATATTTGGATTCCAAAATAAGCTACATCGATCATTTGGATATGTGGCCCATTTAGTTATATTTATAAACCATCTATGTAATTTTCATGTATATTATAAAGGGATTCATAAATTTTCAACATAAATATACCTTCAACAATTTTTCTACATAGTATAAATGGCTATGTGAATCTTCCCTCTACAAAATGAGAAATTTGAATCCAAAAACCACTCAAACAAAAATAGAACTAATTAATTAAAACACTATCCCTCCTCAAGAATACTTTCTTACATCATGAAATTTGCTTCTATAATATGTAATTCCATACAAAACACATTAATCACTATCAAACTTAGTGACCCATAAATTGATGTTTTTAGTAATTACAGAAACTGAAACTCACCACAAACCAGAGGATCATCAAGATTTCTCAAACCAAGACACAAAACCATGGGATTATTCAAATTTTTATAAAATAAATATGACTTAAAAAATGGGATCAATATAGGAAATGTATAAAAGAAATAGATTATTTTTTGTCAATACAAATAAAAATGATAATATATTTTCTAAGAAGTCTAATCCTAAAACTATTGATGTGTTATTGGGTAGGTGAAAACTACCAGTATATTCAGTAAAAAAGTATATTCCATAGATTTCCAGAATAGAAGAACTATTTAAGAATAAAGGGAAAAACATGTGACTCCATGAACATAGACTATATCTAAATATAAGGATTTTTCAAAAATTTAGGAGGTTGTGTATACTCCAAAATAGTTCTTTAAAATACATTCATCCTAGTTGGAAGTGGATAAGAAAATGGAATAACAAAAAAATTAGGAATTTGAAATGATTTATAAATTAAAGATAGTTGTTAAACTATGAAGAAATACCAATAAGAAAATAAATCCATATTTCCCTATGAAAAATCAACATAAAAATAATGGGTAAATCTAGCATGAATATTTCTCAAAATTTTAGTGTTATAAAGAAAGGATATTCTTAGATGGGATAAAAATCTCATCCCAATTTATCTCCTTAAGGAGATTTTCAAAAAAAACTTTATTTACATACTTGTCTATGTGTGATACTTTTTATTTTTAATTAAAGGAGATATATCAAAATTGGTAAATAATAGAATTATATGATGTTTGTATATAATGAAAAAATAATCCATTATAGAGAACATCAACTGGTATCTCAGTGAATCCTTGCAACACACCATCTACAAAATATAAATTTTTATTGTAATTTAACTTGAATTAAAAATTCTTGGAGCTTATTTCTAGAAGTAAAAAACCATTATGTATACTAATTAATTGAATAACTTTAGGGGGACATAGAAGTAAAATAAATCATATGTTTTATCTTTTTGTGGTCAAATATGGTATCTATAAAACCCTATGAAAAATGAAGGTTAGGGTATGATGTTAAATTTTCCATCATTATTTTATCATATATTTATTCTGGTTATCAGTGGGGAGTGATTATTAAATAAAAAAAAGATAGAAAAATTAGCTTATACTTGAACATTTTTTATCTTTTTGTTTAATTTGAGTTAAACTACATAAATTTTCTAAAAAATCAATTTTTATAACCCCTAAGAAGTTAATTTAGAGTGGGTATCACTTTAAAGATTGTATAAGGATAGAATTTTTGTATTAATTTAACACTACTTTTTTTATACACCAGGTTATCTCATGTAGCCTTAGGTTTTATTAGTTGATAGCACATTACTAATAATGATGTAGTTCCACCATCCTATTATATACAATAAACTAATTCTCTCAACAAGGGGGAGAATAAAAATGGATAAAAAAACTAGTAGATGTATTTAAATTTAGATAAAAAGGATAAGAATGTTTCCCTCACATTCACCATTACATTTTTTCAGTAAGGGGGGAAATATTGAAACATATATTATAAGGTAATTTGGTATTGACAATAAATACAAAGGGGAATATTGATGTTCCTAAGTGGATTAATGAATCAAATATTGTATTTGGTTTCAATATGTTATATATATTCTTTTGAAATAAATTCAATGTATTTTATAGTGTATGATTATAGAGGAATAATCCACCCAATGAAGAAGTGTGGGTTGTTTTCTTATAATAACTTGTTGGAAAGATTATAAGTAGTAGTTATAAATATCATATGATTTTTGATCTATTCTTCATAGAAGATATTTACATGTACTAACTGAATTGGAATAATATTATATACAATATAATTATGGAGTTGGAAGAACTATATATCTACTAAACAAACTATTGCATATCTTATAATTTAGTGAGTACAAAAGAGATTAAATAAAGTTTAAATTTTTAAGAAGATCTAGATGGAGTTGTTGAGAAACCATTCTGATTTTATCTTGTATTAGGGCTATTTTTCAAGTGATAAAAATCACTTGGACGAATTCTAGAGTGAATTAGTTTGAATCTATAATATTTGGGAAATTTTTATATATCTAAATAATAGAAATTAAGTAATAAAATGTTGTAAAATAACTTTGAAAAAAATTTGAAGGGGTTTGAATTTATTTAGATAATTCTAGATATTATTTGAATCTATGTTAAGGTGATTTAAAGTGATTAATATGGTTTAGAATTATTTGATTTTTTTTAATGACTTGAAGTTTTTCTCAAATTTTGTTTGAGATCTCATAAGAGTAAGAAGAATTTCAAAATATTAGGATAGATTTAAATATGGATATAGGAATTTTATAAGTGTTAGATTGATTTTGTAAGAGATTGGTTGATTTCATAAGATTAAGTATTATTTTATAAAATTTATGGGGATTATGTAAGATTTTTTTTATAATTCATTAGATTCATTCGATAAGAGTAATTTAGTAAGATTCATTGGAATTATATAAGATCCATTTTACTCTTAATGTGTACATCTTGAATCATAGAAATGAAAAATTCAATGATATTTAAGGAACATTATAACAGAAATTTTTCTCTTACTATATTAACTATATGAGGATTTTATAAGAGTTTTCATTTTATGAAAATTGAGATTTTTGAGTAGTGAAACTTTTGTGTTTGTATAAATAAATATTCTATGGGAAATAAAATTTGATGATGCTTAAACATATATTCAAAGGATTAGGAATCACCAATGGAATATAGATTAATGTAAAATAAAGAGATTATCGTCATCATATCATGGTGAATAGGATCATATAATGAGAACAACTAAATGATGACAAGTCATCTAAAGTTGATTTTACAAAAGGAGAAATCAAGAAGATAATTATGGAATGTAAATTTTTTGTTTTCTAAGATACTCTAACATGTTTCAAATATAACAAATAAATCTTTAATTCAATCCAAATGATCTGAATATAACAATATCATACTATTTTAAAGTATAAGACTGAAATTGTAATGGAAGTCTATTCTAAAAACTCATACATTCATTCCTACAATGAGACAATACATGCCTCAACAGATATTTCATTGTTTGATTTTCATAATAAAATAGTTCTTAATTTATTATCAGGATTATTTGGGAAATGTGTTGAAAATAATCTTCTCAAGACACCTCATATATTTTAAGGAAGAATTAATTGGTTAAGGGAAAATCAGAAATAAATGATTTTTTTTCTATAAATGTATTATTGATAGGAGTTTAAGGTAAAAATAAGTGGAAATCATGGGAGCAAAGTCACATTAATAATTTTAGGAAATGGATAGGAGGATTAGTACACAAATTTGATAAATATTTCATGTATCAAATATATAGAAAATATATTATGATATTTGAGGATACAAAAACTATAAATAAGAGAGATAAATTTTTTACTCAATGTAAATCTCAAAGAAGAGAAACCAATAGATCATAGTAATATGTGAATAGAACCTTATATAGATTCATAAAAAAATAACCATCTAGGTATCATGGAAAAATAATATACCAATCATTTTTCGTTGATCATGTCTATTTTTTTGAAAAATAAAGATAAAATAAGGACATCTCAAGATAATCAATAGAACTCTCTGAGATAAGAGATGAAAAATATTATATTACTCAATGAATAAAAACTTAATATATTGATGGAAATGAGTAACATAGTTAATTTTTTATGAATCTGATATAAATTTTTGAAGGTAAAAAAAGTTAAAGAAGAATTCTTGTAATACTTTGTATTAAAAATTTCATGTGTTGTGAATAAGTATGACACTAATAATATTTTTTATGATCTATGTCAACAAAGTTTATGAATATTGAGGTTCTACTGGGTTTCAAGAAAAAATTCATCTCATAAGTTAAGATAATCTAGATAACAAATCCTGATAAATATTTGAAAGAAAGTACATTTCTAGTGTCTGAGTATCATGTTTCAATTATTTATGATCTATAAGAATTCGGTGAATCTGGTTAAGGAAGAAGATTAGTTTATATTATAGTAGTGACATCTTTCCAAAACTGGTCATCGAATTTTAAAGGTTGAAGAAATTTATAATATTATCAAGAGATAGTATAATCAGGAATAATGTTGTGTAAGTGTGGGATGCACTTTTATTTTAGTATAATACCTAATAACCCCACTTATAATTGATGACATGATTATTACTAGATAATATGTATCTCAGATATCATAATCATAATGAGGAGTAGGTTTTCGAATATGGGTATGAACCTTATAAAATTACCATGTGATGCTCTTTAAATTATTTCTTTCATTTCACATTGTATTTTTTTCTAGGAAAACATAATTAGATACACTTATCTTAACAAGAATCAAAGTTTAAAATAGAATAAGGGGTAAAATTTCATAAGACTAATTACAATTTGCTAAGAAAGGTCTACACTGATTCACCCCCCCCCCTCATTATATCAACACCCATTCTTGAGAACTACACCTAGCTTTGACCAATAAATTAATTGATTCCAAATTAATTTCATAATTAATCAGCCGTAGTATATATAAATTATCTATAAATATGAATATATAATGCATAAATATATATATATTTTTAATAAAATATCCAGTTATATATATAAATATATCAATATTTATATATATAGTATAAAACATACAAACGTATATATATTATAAACAAAATATATATAACATATATAAAACATATATAAAAAATTAAAGGTGTATGTAAATCCATATATATATTAATATATATTTGTGTGTTTGTTAGTATGTTTTTATGTATTTATATTTATATATACACACACATATATATATGTGTGTGTGGATGGATGTTTGGATGTATGGATGTACGTCTGTGGTGGTGACCTCAGATCACATGGAGATATCTTATTTGATGTTTTTGGACTCAATGATTTTTTTGGAATGCATTGATTATTGTCCACATAAGTCATCCCATTCATTTCTATCTCTTTTTATATTGTCATATCTTGTATTAAACATAATTCATTTTGTTGGTAATTCTTTTACGAGGTGTTAAATTCTATTTATAATTATTTTTCTTTTTTAGTGGGTTTATGTTTTTAAATATATTAATTTTACTAAGGTGGTTGTCAAATATACGGACACCTCATGTCAAACTCTCAATAAGAGTCTTCAGTTTCATTGATAGGTTATAAAGGGTGAAATATTTCCCCAATTATACATTTGATACCACCATCACTTATTGGTATCCCATGGTGGTCGAGAAATCACTTTGTTCCTTATGATATATTGACATACAAGGGGTATCCTATTACTATTACACCTCAATATTTTAAAAAGGATAGTATGTTCGATAACTGCTATGAAAAACAACAATGAGATTAAACGAATCACAAAATATTATTATATAAATATGGTTATTATAACCTAGCCATTGAATTGGATAGTATGAATAGGATTAACAAAATTATGATATATATATATATATAAAGTTACTAATCATTAAAAATTTATTGATTAATTATTAGTAAATAAGCACTCGATTTTTAGAAAATTTATTTTATTCTTCAAAAAAACATTTTCTTCAAAAATGGTATTTATTGTTTTTTCTTAGAAAATATTATAATTAATTTCTAAAACTTTTATAATTTTTTTTATAAAATTTATATAATTTTTTAAATCATTACATGAATGTAATCTTTTTGTTAAATTTTGATATTTTTCTGAAATGATTTATTTTTCAAAAAATAGTTAAAAATACTGACTTTCCTTAAAAACATTATTTTTTTTAAGTTCTTTAAAACATGAAATTATATTTAGGATTAGTTTTAAAATTTAATAATTTCCTTTTTATTAAAAATAAAACCATTATATTATTTAAAATGAATTATATTCTTGAATTTATCATATAAACATTTTTGTACTTAATAAGGAATTTTTGAATTTATATTTCACTGCGTTTTGGGGTTTTAATTTTAAATTAAATTATGCCACTTATGGGTTTTAAATTTTTAAAAAGTAATTCCATATTATTATTTTGTAGGTCCAAAAAAATTAAATATTTCAATTTTATTTTTAATTATTTATAATATTAGTTCTAGTAAACTTGTTTACCATAGAAATTTTAAAACGGGTTAATTAGGGGTAAAAATAATGTGATAAAGATAAGAAAGTAACCCTAACACTTGGAATAGTTTTATTATATTAATATTCCTTTCCCATAATCATCCAAAATTATAATATTTTATTTTTTTCCATACGGCTATGATTCTGATCTTTAAAATAGTTTTTGTAAAGAATATTGAAAAATCACTTCTCTTTGTTTTAATATCTTTAAATATTTAAAATAAAAGAAATTGTGATATTTTAGGTTATAGATAATAATTTTAAATATAAATTATTTTTATTTATCATTTTAGTTTAATTATAATATTTTGGGATTAAATAATTACATTAAATTTCTATGTAATGTCGATTAAGTATTTATTCAATTAATAGAAAAATGAAATAATTGATTTTAAAACTGGTAAAATTAATAATATTTAAATGATTTATTTTCTTCCATGAGATTTTAGATAAAAATGATATATTATATATGTTTTAAGTCATTATATTATAATTTCATTATTTACTTGTAGTTTTAAAAGTCAAATTAAATAAATAGTTTCAAAATTTACATTACTGTTATTATATAATAAAAAATATTTTATTAATTTATTTAAAACTAAAATAATACTATTTTCATTCAAATTATTAGTATATGGTACTAAATATCATCCTTTGTCCATTTATAGTCCAATTTACCTTTTATAATAAAAATATTAACCCATTAAGTGAAAGAAAACATAGATATCACCATAATTTTTAAAACGGTTAACAGAGCATTCAAACAAAAAAGATAAGGGTAAAAATATAATCAAGAATTGTTCAAATTTTATTATATAAGAGGAATTATGACCCTAATCATATTATCTTCAAATATTATCAATTATTTTCAATTATAAATTGAAAGTAAATTTATATTAATTTAATACTTTATGAAATTCTTAGAGTACCCCTCCCACTCTTATAAAAGGGAACCTCAAATCATATTTTCTATATACTTAAAGAACCATTTGTTTAAGAAAATCCCAACCTAAATTCCTTAATAACATATATACCCATGTCCTATAGTCCTTTATTATCATAAAAACCAATATGGTTAATCTTCTATTATAACCCTATGAAGTTATCCGAAGAAGGAGAAGATAATAAACATATATGATGAGTCAGACACAAGGTAAGGGGCCTTGTTTTAAAAAACTTATTTTGGATATTCCCTTCCAACTATTTTTCTTCCATTTCCATATTTTTTAAATCGTTTTATGGATTTATTTATATGTACATAACTAAATTATAATGGATATTTTATTTCCTGTTTTACTTTACTTTAAAGGTCTCTAAAAGGAATTTTTTAAATACATTATATATAATGTTTTGAATTTATTTCTAATATAAAAAAAGAATTTTCTATTTCAATTTATATGGTGATAAATAAATTCCCCACTATTATAACTGTTATTTAATTTTTGACTTCCTCTATAAGATCTTATTTTTTATTCAAAGAAAAACTATCTTTCCACTTATTATGGGAATTTTAGTTTTAAAAATTCAGTTTTAAAGGAAAGGGATATATCAATATCCTAGAATAAAATATTATGGCTGAAATAATGTTTTTGTGATGAATTATTTTATGTGTCATGATTATGTTATTATTCTTGGGAATTATTTATGATGATGGTTAGTTCTGTTATAAACTAAGTACTGGTGGGTCTGTGGTATCCCTCTAATGCATTGGGTAAGATTTATGTTTAAAAGTTGATCATGAGGGTTATTCCAAGTATAATCATGATGGTTATTAAATTTGTATCCATTATTGTTACTCTATGTCTAACCATTAGGGTTATTCCATTTGTAATTTTTAAGGTTACACCATTTTTAAGTGTGATATTAAAATGATTCCTCAAGTTAACTATATGATTTATTTATTATTTTTTTGGTTATTTTATAAAAAAAATATGATTTCACAAGGTAATATAATGATTTTATGTTTAATGAGAAGTATCTCTACTTCATATGGGTAAAAATTATAAATGTTTTAAATAATGATTATTTTTTCATGATTTCAAAGAAAAAATTATGATTTTTATTTTTCCTTTAATATTTATTATGACGTTTTTTATGCCAATATTTTGGTAGATAAGTAAATTTCTATGTATGAAAATATTTATTTACAGCCCAAGGATTATTTTGAAAAAGGATAATTTTTATGATTATTGATGAACTAATTTTTTTATTTCTTTTTATGGGCCATTGTAGGATTTTATTCAAATACCATGTTTTAAGATAAATTCATAGGTTTTTAAGAATTAGTAGGTACAAGGGTTAGGTTGAGATTAAATTTTTTAATATATTTCATGAAAAGAACACTTATTATTTCTTAAATGTTTTGTTTTGTGGGAAAATAGATACTTGGTATAATTTTAAACTTGGGGATATAATACTTATTTATGTAATGGTGAATACCTATTCATATAAAAATAAAAACCTAAAAGAGATTTGGGAATATGAGAAAAATAATTCTTGGCAAAATACACTATATTATTTATTATTTGTTGTTGGTTACTTATAGTTTGTGTCAAAGTGGGGTTTATAAAACTTTAGATATTAGTATATTTTCATGTGAGGTTGTCTTGATATTTATAGATAAAATGTTTGGTTTATAATTTTAATGATGATAATATGTTTAAGGTCTTGTAATATAATTTAAAGTAATTAAGTGATGGGATTTCAAGGTGATTAATGATATTTGGGAATATGTTTTATTGTGTTGAGGTATATATATCCCTTAGGTTTAACATAAAGGATTATTTCAAAAGAATATTGTTACATTTTCAAGGATGTATGTATAAAGGTATGTGATAACTTTTGAGGTTAAACAACTATTTAACATTTAATTTATTAAGATTATTTTTGAGGATTTTATGGTTAAAGTGTTATAGAATTTCTATGGGTATTGTCTTATCAGGGTCATTTTCATTTTTACATGAAATAATTAATTTCATATTTTAATTATGTTCTTCTATAAATACTAAAAATAATTTATTAAAATAAAAGTAAAATAATATCACATAACCTTTGTATCCTGTCTGGATGATTCAATCATCAATATCATAGAAAAATCTTGTTTAAATGATTTTGAAATCTTTTTCAACATCAAAATCACTAGTAAGAAACTATCTGATCTATCCAACACCTTTTAATTTCACAAAAATATGCATCAATCATGGTATTTTTTATTTTATTTCAAAATATCACCTCATACATATCAATTTGGCAAGGGAAATACCACTATGGATTTGACTATTTATTTTCTCAAGATATGGGCTTCATCCTGGAAGGTAAATGGGGTATCAACCTAATAAAGGAAGACCATGATATATTGATTTAAGTTATGAATTATTTTCTTAAGTTATAATTATGAATCATAATTTAGTTTATATTAATGAATCCTAAGGACATATTTCATATTATTGAATAAGATGAAAAATCATGCTTAATTATTTGAGAAATAATATGAACAAATGATATGTTTATCAATGATATTATGATATATTCTAAATATTATGAGAATTATGAAACATTCTATAGTATATTTTTTTCAAAATTAGGAAAAATATGTTATATGAAATCGATATAATTGAAAAGTGGTTTCATGAAAAACTGATAGTTTTTTATACACTCATTTAATGACATATGATAAAAGAATAAATAAGCCATTTATTTAATATGTTCTTGATGATAGCTAGTTAAGATTAATTTATTTTGTATAAAAATAATCTATATAGAAAACCTTTGAGGTTAAAAATTGTTTTGATAACTGATGATATTTTGAAGGATGTCCATTATATTTTTGGGAGAGTTATTGGAATTATATTAATGTAGTTTTATTGAAAAGGATAAAATGTTGCACTCGGCAATGAAATGGGGCTTGAACTAACAACTGAAGTGGAAAAAGGGAGAATCACCAACCACTAGCCTACATAATTCCGTATTTAGTATGACATTATGTAAATGATATGAAAGATTAATATTAATTTGATATTGGGAATATATGTTTCATCATATAAATAATCATGGGGATAAAGGCAATTTGTAAATTAAGTGATTAATGTTATTTTGGATTAAGATTTCCATATTTTGGGGAAAATTATGTGGTTAAGTAAAAATGGAATATTATGTGATTTTATTTGAGGATTAAAGGTTCAATTATATTTTGGAAGCATAAATGATTTTAATGTGTCTTTATGGTGATTCAGGTCATTTATAAAAATTATTT
The DNA here is from genome assembly GCA_963277665.1 of Viscum album. Lineage (NCBI taxonomy): Eukaryota > Viridiplantae > Streptophyta > Magnoliopsida > Santalales > Viscaceae > Viscum > Viscum album. Next base: position 1,324,714,451 of record OY728127.1, on the reverse strand, counting down.
TCATATCTTAGAGATTATATGATTTGGGAATATAAATTTTTGGGTATATGACTTCATGGGTGATTAATGTTAATGAGAGATAAATGTAAAATCAGTCTTGAAATAAATTTTAACCAAATCCATTTTTTTGGGTTTAATATTATTCTGGATTATTTTGTATAATTTTTTGGTCAGTTATTAATCGAGTAATCTATGATGAACTTTGGGTGTTTATGTTGAGATTTTGGTGATAAATTGTTTATTTCATCATGTTAAGTCTTTTTCATTTTTTGTAATTATTGTATTTATTAGAAGTTAATTTTAGTATTTCATGAATAAAAAATTCATGTAGAATACTTATTGTTTGGATCAAAAGATGATATTGTGGTGTTAATTCATCAAAGGATGAAATTATACTTATCATGTATGTATATTACCTTATATTATTATTATATATGGTAATGTAATTCCTAAAAAATATGAAAAGTGTCCTGAAAAAAATAATAGTAATAATTTTACCTTTATTTTTTATGAATAAATAGTTTTTTCAGGACTCTTTAGTTTATGGTTTTGTGATTTTTATCTTTCTCGTGATCATTAACTTTATCATGAATATTTTCCTGTTTTGAAAACTAGATATAATTATTCTAGATAACATTCATATTTCTTCTTACCTCTTTCCAAGAGAAACTTTCGTTAACCCTTTTTACGATGTTCAATTTCATTAAAGGTATTGTCCATTAAAAAACCTTTGTTTTCTAAAATCAATATAAAATTGAAAGGGTTTAATTATTTTAAAGGGGGAATAATGTAACACCTCAAGATTTTAAAAAAGTATATTATGTTCGATAACATGTACGATGTGAAACACCAAGCTAAAATGAACCATGAAATATTATTATTTAAATATGATTATTATGACCTAGCCATTGAATTGGTGGGTATGAATAAGATAAATTGTATTATGAAATATATAGTTTTTAAGTTTGGGGCCGAAGCCTCATTTATTATTAAAGGAAATAAAATATCTCTTTAACTAGGTAGAGGGAGACCCATTACATATCCCGAAGGCCCGGTGGGCATTTAGCCCAATACATAGCCCGTAGGCCCAATTTTTTGGCCCAAATCCCATTCTGTGAATAGTAATGCTACAGTACCGCACAGTACTCGTCGTTTATACAGTTCCCTATCACCGCTACAGTGACCTACCGCTGCTACAGTGCTCATCGTTGCTACAGTTCCGCCACTGCTACAGTACCCTGCTCCCAATGGGTTTTGAACCCCCATTTTTCATGTAGGATTAAGGGGTGCTTACCACTAAGAACTCAATTTTAAGAAAAGTCATTTTATTCTTTAAAAATGTGTTTTCTTCAAAAATTGTATTTATTAATTTTTGTAAGTGAATTCAATAATTAATTCATTAAACTTTTAGAAGTTTTATTTCGTAAATATTCTATCATTTTTTAAATTGGAATATTAATAAAAATTATGGTGAATTTTTTTTTTTTTAAAAAGAAAATTTTGTTTTTTCGGTGAATGGTGAAAATACTATTTTTTTTATTGAACTTTTATTTTATTTTCAAATATATATAAATTAAAATCATTTTTTGGATTAGTTTTAAAATTTAATTTGTACATTTTTATTAAAAATTATCCAATTATAGTCTTTAGAATTAATTTATACTTGAATTTACTACAAAAACATTTTTATACTTAAAATGGAATTTTTTGGAAAAAGTGGTTTTCATCATGTTTTGAGAGGTTAATTTTAAATTAAAATATACCACGTATGTATTTTGAATTTTGAAAAATGGATTCTATAATTTGAATCATGAGGTCCAAATTAGGTAAATATTACCATTTTATTTTTTGTTATTGTGAAGAGTTATCATAGTAAATATTATACCACGATAAAGGTAAATTGTCTTAATTAATGTTAAACATTTTGTGATAAAGACTATAAAGTTACTCTAAAAATTCCCTTAATTTTATTATAGGAGTATATTTTATCCCTAATCATCAAAAAAATTAATATATGACCTTTTTTCAAATAAACATGATTTTTACCTTTATAATATATTATATAAAAAAGTCAAAAAGTTACTTCTCATTGCATTATAATCATTGAATTTTTGATATAGAGATAAAAAGAAGATATTTATGGTTATAATTATAAATTTTAAATATAAATGATTTTTATTTATCATGGTAATTTATTTATAATTTTTTGTGATGATTCAATTATCTTAAATTTCTATGTAATGCTAATATAGTATTCATTTAATAAATAGACTAATTAGATAAATTATTTTTAAAACATTAAAATAAAAAATATTAGAATGAATTATTATGTTATGCTATTTTATAGATAAATATGAATAATTAGAGTTGGTTTAATGCATTAGATTGAAATTCAATTGTTTTCTTGTAGTTTAACAGGTTAAATAAATTAATAGTTCCAAAATTGGCGTTAATGTTATTTTATAATAAATAATATTTTATTAAATGATTAAAAACAAAAAAAATCATATGTTGTGGCAGGTGATTAAGATATGGTTTAAAATATCAACCACAGACCATTTATGGTACTATTTTATTTTTATACTAACTAAATTATCCCTTTAAGATTAAAAAACATTGACCTAACCTTAATTGTCAAAAGGGTTAATAGAGGGTTAAAACAAAAACAATAAGGATAAAAATATAATCTAAACTTTTACAAATTTAATTTAATAAGATTATTTTGAATAATACACATTAAATCTTCTAAAATTATTAATTTTCATTCATTTTAATGTGAAATTTGATTTATATTAAATTTATAATTGACAAAAATACAAGAGTGACCTTCCCCTCAATTATAAGGGGGAACATCATCTCCTATTTTTTATACACTTCAAGAATCATTTCGTTTGTCCAAGACCTTCCCAAATACCTTAATAAATTCCCTCCCCATTTACGAGATTCATTTTTTAATCATAAAAACCAACCTAGTAATATTTTGGTGTAAACCTTAAGAGGTTACCCAATGAAGATGAAGATAAAGAATTTATGTGATGAGTTGGGCTCAAGGTAAGAGATTTTATTTTAAAAATAATCTTTTAATGTTTCACTTATAACGTTTTTTCATCCATTAATATATATTTAAGATAAATTTATGGATTTATTTATATCAACATAAATGAACTATAATGGATATTTTATGTGCCTTTTTTACTTTATTTTAAATGTTTTCAAAAAGAATCTTGTTTCCTACTTTATAGGGAATGTTTTTTATTTCTTTATAAAAGATAAAAGTAATATTTTATTTTAATATATATGTAGATATATAATCTTCCCACTACCACAGTATTTGTTATATATTTAACTTCCTTTATAATCTCCCATGTTTTCTTCAAAAAACCCTCTTTCCATTTATTCTCGGTTTTTTAGTTTTTAAATTTAGGTTTTAATGGAAAGGGATATATCAATATATGAAAATTATTTCTTATGGGTTCAAAAAAAATTATTATGTGAAATTTTATGTGTCATTATTATGTTATGGTTATTAGTATTTTGTTATGATTAAGGTTGGTTACATTATAAAATAAACATGGGTGGATAAACGATATCCCACCAACACATTGGGTATGATTTTTGTTTGTAACTTGACCTTGAGAGATACTCCAAGTGTAATAGTAATGGTTATTCCAAGTGTGACCATGAAGATTGAGTGTTATTCCATTTATAAATGTAAAGTTTAATCAATATATAAGAGTGATATGAAAATTAAGACTTAAGTTAGCTATATGATTTATTTATTCTTGATATTGTTTATTAAAGAAACATTAACATTTTAAAAGGTTTAATAATGATTTTATGTTTAAAAAAAGTATTTTTTACTTCTTATGTGAGAAATGTAAATCTTTGTGGAAAAAAGTTAATGAATTTTTTAGGATTGTAAAGAAATATTTATGAGTTTTATATTGACTTTAGGATTTGTCATGAAATGTTTTTTGAAAATATTTTAGTAGAGAAGTTAATTTATTTAGTAAATAAATGTTTATTTTTAGCCTAAATTTTATTTTGAAAAGGGAAAAAATTTATAAGTATTCATAGACTAATGGTTTTATATCTTTCTTTTTATGTCCCTTACTGAGCATTTTATGCTCACACTATGTTTCAAAATATTTTTAAATGGTTTTTAAGGATTAGTTTTGATAAGGATGAGGTAAGGATGAAAATTATGAAGATATTTTATGAAAATAAATCTTTTTATATCTTAATTTTTTTTGTAAAAAAATGAAGACAAAGTGAAAGTTTCCAATTTGTGATGTAATACTTATTTATGTGAGGGTGATAACTTAATCCTCTAAAACACTAAACCTAAAATTTATTTTTAAATGTAAAAAAATTAATTATTCTCTAAAAAACTATATTATGTATTGTTTAAGTCTGTTTCCTTATAATCATGTTACTCAAGCTTCTCTTCCATAAGGCCCAAAGCACATTCTCGATTGTCATAGGCTAGAAACAAGTGAGGGGGTCATGTAACATCCCATTTATTTATAGAATAATACATTTTCATATCTATTAATATTTTGGAATTTAATATTAATTTTAGTTTAAAAGGGACACTATGTATAATAGCATACCCGACACACATCTATGAGTTTTTCTGAAATCTTATCTATCACACAACACTAAGTTATAATGAAAAATAATAAAACAATAATATTTTATTTTAAATGGTATTTAAAACCTAGATATTTTAATTGAGGGAATAAACAGAATTAACTATATTATGATTTTACATATTTTTAAACTTTTATACATTTATCCAATGAATTTTAGAGGCATAAAATGAGAATTAACCCAATTTTATGCATAAAATAATCTAATATTTTTAAAAGTTCATTTTACTGTCATTTGATCGTGAACCATTTTTAAAAACAGCTTTTTTTCACTTTTATATTTTCTATATGATAAAATAAACTTATTCTTTATAAGAAAGACATCAAAATTTACTTTTTCTATTTTTTTAATAAAATTTATTTTTTAATAAATATTAAAAAATACTAGATTTTAATTAAAAACTTCATTTTCATCTAATTTTTTTATATAGTTATTTAGTCACATTAATTGGTTTTAAATTGTAGTTGGATAAATTTTTTATCATTTAATATAATTATTTTCATTGTAAGTAATTTCACATTTAAATTGGAAATAAACACATGTCAAGATTTTGATAGTTTTTACTTATTAAAAACCTTTTTCTAGTACTAACCACATGACTTAATTTTAAAATTATTTCTTCCAATTCTTTTTTCTGAATTTGGAAAAGTAGATTCCATATTTGGAATCAAAAGTTACAAATTATTTAAATAGGTACCCTTTATTTTTGGACATTACAAATAGTAACTTTAGTAATATTTTTATTTACCATGGTTTAAGGGTAAATCAGGTAAATAAAGGTAAAACATAATATTATAATAATAAAAAACTATAATAAAACATGTCCTAATCCTATTTGATGAGATATTCTGACCATGATCATACTTAGGATGAACTTTTTGAATTTGGGATCCACTTGGGTGTGAAAATTACATTTTATAATATTTAATTTAAAGAAAACGAAATTATAATATAAACATGTACCATTAAATAAAACCATTTTAATATAGGGTTATATAATATTTATCTTTGACCATAAATATTAATTGGAAAGATAAAATGATTTCCTACATCGTGGTATTTTATTTAAAAAATTTAGACCTTAAATAAACATATTTATTTGTGACATAGTGATGACATAATGATTACCTTATTAATGAAAGATTCAAATAAATGGTATTATAAATATTAAACTAAATATAATTTGAACATTTTGATGACATAAAAAAATTGGATGAAATTGAAATGTGAGGGATTATTTAATTCCTTTGGTTTGAATGAATCAAGTTGTTATGACTTTTATAAAAATCAATTACTTAATAGTGTCAAAATTAACATAAATGAGTTTTTGAAACAAATATTATTTTATTAAATGAAATAATAGTCCTAAAAATATAATATTTAGTAAACTGACTTATATAATGTTAAAATTTTCATTAATTATCCACTTGAGGTTCTGTTGGCATTTTATAGTAACTATATTAACCATATAATGTAAAAATACAATAAGACATGGTAAGAGTTAATGTTTTTAACTAAGGGTTAAATCTAAAAGATAAGGTTAAGTTTGTGAAATAAAATTTTCTAAAACATATAGGCTGAAATTATTTCAACCCATACTCATCTTATCCTCAAAATTTATCACTTTGGATCTATTATAATAAGAAAATAATTTTATAATAAAATAATATTTCAAGACTTTCCTAATGTGTCCCTCCTCCCTCTTATAAAAGGCCACCACCTCTACCCACTTACTCACACCTCTCAAGACCATTTTCTCATCTAAATTCTGCTAAAATAAGATCCCAAAATCCCTCCCTTCCACTTAGAGGCCCCACATTGGGCATAAATCCATCTTAATGAGATATTTTGTTAAAATCAAACAGAGATACTCGAAAATGAGGTATATGTTTTATCACCTCTTTAAAAATTCTTTTCGTCGTATACTTCTTATTCCTGTGTTTTTACATAATAAAGTAATAAATCCAGTATATTATACATGCTTAGATATTATTATAAATATGGTAAAACTGTATACCTTCTATTATCTATCCTATGAATAACAATATTACCGTGTGTGCGTGCGTACGTATGGTTTACCCTCTCCACGATGCGATTACATTCATTCTACCTGATTTTCATTAAAAAATGATTATATACATCAATGAAATAAATAAATATGATATATAATATATTTATATTGACTCTATAATTCTGTAATTTTAATTTTTAAAATAACTTTTTTCTTTTCATAATGTGTAAATATGATAATTTCATTTGAGGAAGTGTCGACTACTACCCCCTCAAAGTGATAGGAGTCGTTCATGCCATACATGGAAAATATAAAGGATGGTGTCAATGAACTTATGTAACATATATAAAATGGATATTATAAAGAAATTATAATATACCTATGTATCATTTTGTTTGTATTCCCTTTATATGACAAAGAAATGAATGTAGTGTTCATGCATACGTACGGATAACCATCTCTATGAATGGTGAATTTTATTTATTATCTCCAAATGTTATGGACTATTCTAAATTCATATATACTATATATATATTATATCTAAATCATGAATAATATTCTTCAGATGATTTAATTTTGACCACATGGACAATTTATATCAAACAAGTTCATTTTCGACACAAGTACCGAATATCAACAAAACGACCAATATGAACTTAATTAATTATGAAATTTTTATAAAATGGTAATAAGTGATATTAAAAGAATAATAAACTTGAAAAGCGTTATCAAGAAATTATAAATTAACCTAAGTTTATTATTTGGGAATATAAAAAATTAATGAGACATGTTTGATTCGAGGTAAAAGAAATCTTAACTCAATCTTCATTCATTGAGTTAAATATCCATTTCATTGGTTTTGTTTTTCCAAGATTTTGTGTTAATTAACTCTTATTGATTTAAAATAAATATTCACTTATATTGGGTGTATTTATATTTTTCATACATATTTATTTTATTTCTTTATCCTAAATCTAATGACATGATCTTTGTAAGGGACTTCGTCTCAATCTCTTTTCATTAAGCCATATTTTAGTCTATAAACGGCCTTGTTTTATACGGTGTATAATCAGCCTCTTTAAATTTGAATTTCATCAAATTGTTTTCAAAAGGGAATATTTTTTTACGAAGAATTTTACTAAATTATAAATGGAATGTTTCTTTTTAACATGCACGGAGACAACAAACTTACTGCAATCACGAGCATTATTTGATATCTGGCTTCTTCTACAAGACATAATATTTTTAAAAAGAATAGTAAATACCATATTTAGGTTTTTTAGTTCTGAAAATGATATTAATAATGGATTTATTATATCAACATATTCAAATTATGTATTATGATTGCAATGTGGAAATGTTATTTTCTCTTTAGGCTTTTTCATGTGTTATGATTATGTTATGGTTCTTGGGCAATGCTTATGTATATGGGTGCTTCTGTGATAAAATAAGGGAGGGTGAGATCATGATATCTCTCCAATGCATTGGGTAACATGAAGGAGGTAAACATTAAGGTTTCTCCTAAGATATTTTGGGAATATACTGTAATGGGTATTCCAAACATAACCATGTAGGTTACTCCCTATGTGGTTATAAATTCTACATTGTAAGTATGATATGGATTCCAAAAGTTACTATTATGATTCATTATTTCTATGAATTATTCATAAATGTTATGATTTCATGAGGTATGTTAATGATATTATGTTTTATGAGTAAAAAGTATGATTTTATTTATTTTTATGTATTCATGGATTAATGTTTTCTTTCCTTATTTTATATCCCTTACAACGCTTTTTATGTTCATCCCAAGTTTTTTAAATTTTTTCACAAGGTAGAAGTAAGGGTAATAGAGAGGATGAATTCAAGAAGATTTTTATCAATAAAATAATTATTGTTTTAAGGATTTTTATTATTGTGAAAAAATGTATTGATTATAAGTGTCTACTTTGTAATATTTGAGATGTAACATAATAGTTATGGCCTAATTATGTAAAACTCTAAACTGGAAAATATCCTCAATGTGAAATAAAGTAAATTATTAATCCAAAATTAATATTATGTAAATATTAAGGTTGGGACCTTAAAGATTAAATTATACATTTTTGGAATTATTTCGTAATACAAAAAATCAAACTTAATAATAGATTCAATCCACGAACCAACTTAGGCACTCCATATTTTGAAAGAACAATTACTATAAAATAAAATTTTTTAAAAAATAAACACATCAAAATAAGGAATAATATAAATTATTTAATTAAATATACAAAATATAATAATTACATAACATGAAAATAAATCATTATACACCTATAGTATTTAAATAAAAATCCAAAGTGATTGAAAAATTGGGAATGAAGATAATGGAATGTCGAATAGATTGAATAAATGATGTAATAAAAAATACATAATAAAAAGAAAAGGGAACATATACCTAACTCCATATAACAGGAGATATCCCCCTAATTTTCACTATCTCTAACCTAGAAAAAATACAAAAAAACATCAATTATATCTAGTAGTGGGTTTTTCTTACCTGCATCAAAGGAATCAAATCTACATATACATGGAGTGTTGATATAGGGTTCAAGAAAGTATACCCAATAGTATTTAACACATTATTCATATAAACCGTTTTAAAAATAACCACATTATGATAGTTTTAAATATATTTAAGGAAAATATATCTTTTATTTTGGAAAACTAGTAACATTGTATTTGTACAACTTCACTTACACTATACTTTTAAAATAGCATTGTTACCTTAATTTTTAAAAAACTATATAGTTCCATACATGGATAGATAAATTAAAACAATAAAAATTACTAAGGAAATTCTATTTGAAAATAATATAATTATAACAACCAATATTAAATCATCAATTTAAAATGAAACACTTTTTCTTATCTAATAAAAATATATTTTATTATCTCTGATATAAATTTCAATTTATAAATATATAACTGAAGAATTAAAATCAAAGAGTACTCATATAAAAACATAAAATATAATTATATCTCAATAATAATGGGATAAATACATATAAACTAATGGGATAATATACTACATAATTAATGTGGGATCCATTAAATGGATAGTTGATGTGATCATAACTACACTTACACCCCTATTCAATCTTCCCTAGCCTCCCTTGTCAAAAAATTCCCCATATAGGGAATAATCATCCACGAAATTAAACCTATCTAGTTCATTATCTAAACTAATGTAGTTATCCTCCCTAAAATAACACTTATCTACCCAATTATTCCCTTGAAATTATAAATAAATGTGATTAATCAATTCAATAGAACAATATATCATTTTAAATAATAATCTTACACCTCTCCTCTAAACACCCTTCAAACAAAAATCCCATATCATAATTATATAAATCTATCATATTCCCATATTAAAATATAATCAATAATTAGATGAACAATATCAAAGGGGTATGTCTTTGAGGTCATATAAGAAATTAATAAAATTTTGATCCAAAAATCTTATCAAACAAAACATAACATTTGGAAAATAAGAATCAAATATATAATTATTTATTTACTAAATAAACTAGATCCTTTTAAAACTATTAAATAATTAAACAATAATGAAATCATAACCTTCAAGATAATTAAAACTTGAAGTTTCCAAAACCATATTTATCATTCGAAAACACTATTTGTAAGATGATATTTATTCTTTAAAAAACATAATAAATCATTTTATAAGATTACTTTCAAATAATTTATTAAACCCCATTTTTTGTATTTTAACATACACCTTATGTGAATAATTTTTATAAAAATAGAATTTATGCCACCTTATGAAAAAATTTACCCATATCAAAAACTATTAAGAGAAATATATATATAATTATAAGAAATTAACATAGATATGAAACATATTTTTTATATCATTAAAAAAATTGATTAATATGGGAAATAATTTGTGGTTTCATTAACATCAGAAAGTATATATATCCATCAATAGGTAATATATTAATGTGGTGTTAATAGATATTATTTTACTAAGATATATGAAGAGAATACCCTAAAATAATATTATAATACCTAAAATTGCAAAACCAAAAATGAGTTCCATCATAGAAGTAAACCCCAGGCTTCCAAATCAATAGGGACTGAAAAAATAAGAGGAAAAGATAAAATAATAATGGATGGTGAGTATTGTGATCATACGCCAAAATTATTCATCCCAAGATGATGAAGAACTACTATTAGAGATCAAGAGATAAAGGAGAATCATAGGGGGTTTCCAGGAGGGATATCAAAAAAATTACAATTGTGTGTAATGGAATATATATAAAAAGGTGTTTACAATATGGAAAATGAAATTTTTGGCCAAAAAACATAGCTATGATTCATTATTATCCAATCTGTGCATCTACTCTGGTAAAACTACAAGATTTCAAAATAACTTATGCAGGAAAACCATACACAGTTTGGGTAACCATGCCCCCTAATAGAAATCTCAGAAACATCAAAAAATTTTCCCCATACTTAAGATAAATGATAAAATAAATAAACAATAGACTAAATAACAAAAAATGACATCATGGGTGAATTATATATAAACAAACACATTTAAAAATAACCATTTTAAATAATATTTCATAATGGAGAAGTGATATCCTTTGACAACACATATTTCTATTATTGATAATAACTAAATCTTCTTGACACTATAAATAGAAGCTAAGAATAACCAACACATATTATTCATCACACTCTAGTAGTGTATGTTTTATAAAAAATTGTAATCCATCACATAACATAATGATTTCACTAAATTTAATAAGTCTACATAACATGTTCTAATATCACATAATATGGTATAATATAAATCAAATTCATAAAAAAAGTTTTTACATATCACAAACATAACTCATTGGAATTCTTCTTGAGCCAGCAGCAATACTAAGTACGACACCCCATTCCTACCTTCAATAGGCAAGAGGTTTTTAAGTAACATTGAGGGTATCAAAAACAAAAAATGGGAGGTATTTATCTCAATAAAGGAAAACTCTATCAATATATGTAATTAAACTAGATGAAAAGTATATAATGTTTACAAATATCAAACATCAATAAAAAAGAATGAATGAACTATGGAGAGTAAATTATTAAACATCTCAATATATAACTCAAAATACATTTTAAACTAAATACAAAAAAATCCATGCTACATGATCTAATGTTAATGAACACTAACACAACCACAAACATACCCCTATTAATATGAAAACAAGTATATGTAGATCAGGTTTGAGTATAAAAGATTTAGTAGATTCCTCTACTGAACCAACACATGTCAATGTATAAAGAGAATATTAATGTGTTAGTGGATTAATGATATAAAACACAACCATCAAAATAGTTTTTATGGTTTACCCATTGTAACAATAATCACCCGCATCACAAATTTATAGTATATAAATATTACTCATGGAAAAATCATACTAAAAAAATAAGATCCCCTGCATAACAAATCTAATTAGCTGTATTATCATAGATCCCAATGCTAAATGACTCATATCTACTAACCTGAATCCATTAATGGGTGAAGGGTGGCTGAAAATAGGCTAATTGGACATCTAGTAATCTATATATCCTCTAGATTATACAAAATACAACCTTGAAACATGGGAGTTGGTAGCATATCATATGATAAGCGTGAATCATAAATTAGGTAATAGAAACATATAATGTGTATATACAAATTTCATCCCAATAATCTCTACAAATATAAGTCTATACTCCAAACCCTTATATACAATCATTATTTTTCTACCCAAACTAGAAATTTTGGTAATTACCTGAAGGATCCATTGGTAATTAACCCTGAATTTAAATACCAAAAAACTATTGATAATCACCTGTTTAACCATATATGATCATCTAAAATTAAAAACCTGCATAATTTATATTTACTTTTTGTCATTATTTTTTATTACCAAATAAGTACCTTTAGAAATCACTTAGTAAGAACCATTGTTAATTACTTGGAAACAAAATTTATAATATATATGGAACACCATAAACGCATTAAATATATCACCGTTGATAATTAATAGGAATCATCCATGAAAAATTACCTCATATTTGAATCACACTACCTATAGAGATAATCCTCATATACATCCACATTCATATCCTCCACAATTTATTTTTTTAGTTTTTAAAATCCAAATTAGTTTAAGGTGGAACCATACAAATCCAAACATTACAACATATATTTAAACTAAGAACAAAAAATAGCGATTAACACATGAAATCAAAATAAAAGATATTGTATTTGGTTCATGATTATCAAATAAATATCTCATGAATCATGATTCAATCCTAGTGCCTAACTCAGATTGTATTTAATCACCCCATGATCATCATTGTCTCCAACTCTACTACAAAAACTACCATCATCCACATTAAATTATTTTAAAAGAAAAAATCCAATGAATAATAATTTTAGAGATATAATTCATAAATAGAATAACTAAGAATTCACCTATTCGAATGAAACACATATCAATTTTTAATATCATCAGTAAATAGTCGAAAGAGAATCCCTAGTATAAAACCACTTTTTCTAAAAAAACTCAAGCTTCGAAAACAAAAAAAATGCTACCAAATATCATCTCACAACCCATATAAACACCATCAATGCCTAGTTTCAAACCTCAAATTTTCACTACAATGTAGAAGGATGTAGTTTATTTAAATAAACAACCTTGGTTAAACTAATAACATTGATACCATAAAATAGATCAAAATTACATAACCAAAAACTATTATGGGTAAAAGGGGGTATTACAATGAGTCGTGGAGAGAATTATCTGGGTGGGCGACCAGGGAAGAAATATATAGTCATAGAGGATATATATAGACCCACAAGACTAGAGGAAGTGCACTAAAGGAACCCAAAAATAAGAACAGATTAAAAATCAAAGAAAACCTAAATTAGAAAAGAAGAAAAACAAAATGACCTAAACAGGGCTAACAACCCCACTCTGAAACCAAGAAGAGTCCCATCAAAGATTTTGTAATAACAAGATCATAGATATAGACTTATGCCACTCTATTATGGAAGGTCACCACTAGGATCATAGGTTATGACCAAGGATGACACCTGATACACCCAAAACAATATACCCATTTGAGGATTTACTATTCATTTAGAAATTTGATAGAGTTACTAAAAATAAGAATTCAAAAAACAAGACTATAATTCAATTAAAGAAATCATGAGAACATAAAAAAAATTCGTATAACATATTAGTGCTGACAAACCATTGAAATATTTAAAAGGGAATATCCTAAATAAAAAATAATTTGTGGAAGCCTAAAGAATAACAAGGGCGGGGTAAAGGTATAATAAGATATAAGATAGATAATTTATGGAACCCATGCATGATATCATCTCTGCTTATAAGGGTATTAGGAGGAATACCTAGGCATAACCATGACTAGGATACAAAGAGAGGGAATTGAGATGGAAATCCTTCATATCCCCCTCCATCCATATTCATATCCATATCCATTATCAACATAGTATCACCCATACTTTAGTATAAACATTCATTCCTATGGAAAAATTGTTAATACCACCTAAAAACTACCAGAAATTTGATTTCTTAATTATAACCACATATGAAAGTCCTATAAAAAAATCTATGTGAAGATTATCGGGTGATAGAAAGGTGATCAACCCAAAGAACAATTTAACATGGGTTGTTCCAAAGGGGAAAACTCTTATAAAATTATGAACCACCTTATACAACATTTTTTCTAATAACTTTCTCTACCAAAATATGGAAGCTCCCTAAGAAAAAGTGGCATGGCCCATGTAACTCTATACCACTTCAGCCCCCAAGTCACCACCACTAATTCAATATCCATTCTAGTAAATGGCATAGTCCCTGAGATAAATAGTAATATACTATATAGATTTTTTTAAATTTAATATTATCACCAAAAAATGTTTTGTACATGATTTTACTCAAGTTTTAAATTTACATTGGAGACATTAAGAAATTTCCACAAAAATATCCTATAAAAGTCACAAATAATAATTTTTATCATTACATATCCCAATTAATTAAAAAATTAACTATAAATAACCCATTTAGTATTCCCATTTTTAGGATTTATAATCGTATTGAAAAATTATATACACATATACTTTTTCTATTATTTTATTGACATAATTCATGTTCCACCACTATAATCTACATAAATTAATAAGTATTAATTCAACAAGTGAATCCCAAAACTCTTATTTTTCTTTAATTATAATTTTGTTTTGCTATTATGTCCAAATTATTCATCCACTGATAAAACTATTATTCTAATTTTATAATGTGGCTATATATTTAGTGAATTTATAAGTCACCTGTATCGATTTAATGATGAATGAAAATATTAACTCCTTCAATTTTTACCACTTATTGATTTTCAAATTTCATTCTTTATATCTATTGGATTCAAAATAATATTCAAATGCCAAAATGAAATCTTTCTTGATAGATTACATAAATATAATAATTGATTGAATCTACTTTATGGAAAGAATATATATATATATAAATAGTCTATTATTTAATTTCCTTGTTCTTACTATGTTACAATTCACTCCATTAATTCCCTATCAAGTATAATCTTTCTCTCTCTCTATCTATCATCCAATAAATTTTCCTTTGAACACCTCAATAATTCCACCCTTTTAAGATTCTCAACCTTAACATTTCATCTACATAAATACATTGGCTCCACTTATTCTAATATTCCATTTCAATGGTATATCATAAAGTATGTTAAATTACACATTAATAATTTTATCAAATAATCCAATAAATTAATACTTTAATCAATAACATTATTGAATTTATTCCAACATTAACAAATACAGAGGAAATTTATGAAAACCTTATAAAATTATCAAAATTCATCCCGAGAATAAACACCACGTCCAGAATACCATGTTATAATCAAAAAATTTGTATGATCACCGGAAAAAATACCATGTTACCATTCATAATTAAAATTTATTAAAAATTTATAAACTCCCAAACATAAAATTTGAAATTAATTTCCAAGAATCAGTATTTTATAATCCTTTAAAACTTTTCATCCTTGATAAGATTCAACCCAAACCATGAAACAGAAAACAATCACATAATCAATTCCCTTAGCTCAAAAGTCCTCATTGCATAAAAAATCATTATAATGATTAATGAAAAACAATTTAAAATAACATAAGGTACAAAATTATCATATAGGATTTTCATTCCCAGGTACTATATTCAATTTTACCACTCTTCCACATGTCCTGAAACAAAGGAATAACATGACCATAATTAAATTAATCTTAATGATTTGGAATCTTCATAGGATGTTATAATAACGTTTTATCTTCCTCTAAATAAAATTCCCCCTTTTCAATCACATGATAGGATTTGTGAACATATTTAATAATATAAGAGACATATAATACTTCATAAATATGACTCGATTGAGGGGGATATTCCACACAATATTTTCCTTCAACAAATATCTCAAAAATTAAGAAAGGTCTAATAAACCAAGGTGAATTTTTAATTCCACTTCTAAAACTTAATTTTACCATATGTGGGATAATCCCAAAAATAAAAGGTCATAAGTAGAAAACATAAATGGTTTCCTCATTTAGTATTTATATGAATTTAGAATACTTTTATCATTTCTCATATGATCCCAAATTACATGAATTCAATTTATTTTATCTTGTTTCTATTCTTATCCAATAATAAAAGGCACACTAATTATAATCCAATTCAATGGATATTTTTAAGGTAGACCATATAATGAATAAAATAGTTCCATATTGTGAGATGAATAACCACTTTTTTATATTAGAACTATATAAAATACAAATATTCTTCCCAACACCTAATAAAATCCATGACATATTTCATCAAAATATCCTCTAATATATGTTTCATTATTTCTATCTAACTTTACATATATGGATAAAATATTGTTATTAGACACAATTAGGTTCTTAATTCATGCTATATATATAATAATTGAATCGATCCTCACATTTATATGTGATCTTCAATGGAACAAAATTTAATGTCACCACTTTCTAAATATATATATTTTCTAAACTCATTGTTGAACATTACTCTTTAATTGGAATGAAAGGAGATAAATTACATAATATTTCCATAATAACCCAAATTCAATTATATACCATAGGTCTTTGAGGTAAAAAAATTTCCAATACCATTGAAAAAACTTCTCGTTTCCACTCAAGAACATCCATAGGTTGTAACAAAACAACTAGTGGTTGATGTCAATTATTTACCCATTGGAAGGTTTGATATTTCACCATGAACTCGTCTTTTTATTTCTTTATCACTATTCACCAAAATTATATCTATAAGGAATTAAACATCTTATAAATACCATGAAATGATACCACAAAAAAATTATGGAACTCATATAATATTTTTTACACATACTCTGAGGAAGAAAAATATTTTCTTGAAAATAACTTGATTTTATCCACCATTTAACAAACCATATAAAGCATCATTTAAAATTATATAACACCTCTAAACATTTTTCTCAAGGTCTTTAAGATAAAATTTCACCAATACTTACTTCAAGGAATAACCAACCATTATATGATGAAGATAAAATTCTCTATATATTTTTCTCAATAAAAGATGTATAGTTACCTACTCTTCCATTAACTTTACTTATTTACTAGATTCCCAAAAAATATAACCATGATATAACCTTTTTAAATTATTATCTACTACCCTTACTTTTATTAAAGTATAAAAATAAAAAAGACATTATCTTGTCAAAACCTCAACCATATCCTTTAACTAAGGTTCAAATATTTCTATTAAATGATATAATTTAAATATTTATGATATTTAATAACCATAAATTATTATATAAGAAGGTTATGCCTCCATAAATTATATGAAAAACCCACTATAAAAAGTTTAAAATCATGGGTAGCATTGTTATAATCCTTATAACCTAACTAAGTTTACATAAAAGTAATAAATAATATATCCTATTTTAATAAGAATCCCAATATTTAATGAGTATAATCACCATATACTTCCTAGGTAATATCTTTCTAAGGTAATAATATAATTGAATCACTCTTCATATTTTATTTCAAAACAAAATATTTGATAGTAATCAAAATAAGTGAACTTTTATCCCTTATTGGTAAAAGTAGATAATGGTGTTATTATTTGAGAAAACATGGGTCAGAATCATCTTTAATAACCAAATAAACTGTAGTAACATCACACCTCAAAACATTATTTGGGTCTCTCAAACAAAAATAACATCAATCATCGATGGATCAGTTAAAAGTCATTTCTCTAACACAAAAAGTTCTTATAAATGAACCTTACTAGTCTAAAATAATCACTTCACATTTTTCCAATTCAACTTATTCATTTTAAATAACTATAGAACAAAACTTAAATTCTATACATGGCCTTGATATATCTTTATATAATAAATACAATCATTTATAAATACAAAAAAATCTAAATATAGTTGAGACACGAAATCCATCAATACCTTAAAAATTATTGAAGAATTCACAACCTAAATGGTCATTATAAAAAAATGAAGTACCTATACCAATATCCAAAATCTATCTTTAAAATATCATCTTCTTTAACCAATATCTAATGGTATCAAGATAATAAATAACTATTTAACAAATAACTTTATCCTTTTAATTGAGCTAAGAGGTAATCAATTAAAGGTATTGGATAAAGTTTATTTACTGTTACTTGGTTAAAATACAAAAAATATATATATAATTTTAATAAATCATATTATTTATTATACAATAACACTAAGGATTATTACATAGATTCACTATGGTATATAAATCATTTATATAGTAATTTCTCTATCTAAATACTCATCTTCAATAACTCTTCTAGTTCCATATGATAAGTTTTCATCACAATAGGTGTGTCCCAATGATATAGTTCTATCCTAAAATAAATATTATTCCTATGAGGTTACCTCATTTATTCTTATAAAAAAATCTATAAACTACCACTAAACCCTTGATCATTCCTCTTTATTCTTCTCATAAGAATAAAGATTTATACACTCGGCTGAGAGGTAATCTTCTATAGCTTAATATGAACACACCCCATATAACTACAAATTTCTCTATTAAAGGTAAAAATATTACCCACCTTTTCTCTTGGTTTTTTTGTGATATAGGTGAATCCCTAGAAGTTCATTCAGACGCATTTAATTATTTATCAACCCTAGACTTTGTTGATCTATCCTTGGTGAGTTCACCCTTCCTGAGTCTTTTTTTCTTCTCATTTTTCACACCGAGAGGGGGATGCTTCCAAAGTAATTATAGTTTTTTGTTATTACTTATTTTTAAAATGATGTGGTATGGAGTTTTATAGGTTTTAAACCTTTCCTTTATGTTGTTCTAGTTTGTAGGAATCTCCTCCTATTCTTAACTTTCTACATTGAATGGGAAATCAATGATCAAGGTAGGGGATTTAAATTTTGTCTTTATCTTTATACATATGTGATATTATAAATATTATTTTTACTTTTTTCTCTATGGTAAGATTTTACATAATGAAGATAATTAATTGTACATATTGAAATTAAAAGGTATGGGGAGAAAACCCATGTGATTTACTTGATTTCATGATGCTTATTTTGCAATATATTGTGTCTGATGTTGTTGATTATTAAATGTGTCAGATACTATGAATATATTGTTGTTTTCTCATATTAAATAGTGGAAATAACTGCATATTAAAATGGTAAATCCCTTAAATATGGTAATTGAATTGGATATTTTTAAAAAATAAACTGATATTTTATCCTTTTCTTATTAAGTTGACTTGATGTGATGGTTTTCATATTTGATGGAATTATGGGTGTGGTTTCTTATTGATATTGAATTGGGGTTATAGTGATGGTTTGTGATGTTAAAATTGCAGTTTTTCTACATGGGTGGTTGATTGTGTCATTATTTATCTTGGTAGCTTCTCGGTAGTAATGGAATGCTCGAAATAGTAAATCCTTATAAATGAACTTAGGTTGGAATAAATGGATTGGGGTTTTAAATTAAACAAATGGGGCATGGTAAATGGTATAATTGTACTTAAATTTAATAGGAATTGATGGTATATAACATAGGCCCTGTCTAGATAATGTCATGTTGTTAAATATAGAAAATTTTAAATAAATATATATGTGGATAGTAATTGATGCGATTAAATGGGAATAATGAAATTTGTGTGTGTTTGTGTGCATGGTATGTGTGACTAAAAGGTTGGTTAGTATTATAGTAGTGATGTGGACATACTATAGTGGTGATGTGGAGGTTGTGGTGGTTTGGTGGTTTTGGTTGTGTGAATCCATTGGTTAGGCTTTTGTGTAACTGTTATAAATTTTATTTTCCTTGTTATTTATATATAAACCCTACATTAGTCATGTATTTACATCGATGCCCAAAGGTTTTGGTTTTTAGGTGTCTTGATCAATCATCCAGGTTTGTGTGGGGAGATGAATGGAAGCCCCACCTTCCCACCCACTATCTATTCCATGGGATGTAGTTATGCATGGGTTGTGATGGATTGAGGTTATAGTGAACTAGAGGTGATGACTGATGAGAGGATGACTCTATTCATAGAGTGGAGTCATTCATGGTAGGAGGAGGGAATGAGGATGATTTCCATTATTTTTAAAATAACATGATATTCTAATTATATATAAAATGTTATAGGTTGATGAGGATATTATGGTTTTGATGGTTGTGGAAGGGGGTGTGATGAAGATGAGGCTATGATGCAAAGATAATCATGGGATGAGAGTTATGGATTTCTCATTAGGATGAGGCTTATTGTGGAATCAGGCTGATGGATATGGAAGGAATGGGAGTTCTGAGATATAAAATTTTGGGGATTGACAGGGGAAACTAGTGGTAAAGAGGTGTGTGATACACTTTTTCGATAATATTTTTCATATATTATTATACTGTGCATTGTTTGGTGAGTGAGCCATGGTGAGGCCAAGAGCTAGTTTTCCTGATAGATGCTTGATGATTCTTTTGTTTTTTCACTAGGGAATTGTTATGATACTATCACATTTTAATGATATTTATTGGGTATGATCCTACTAAGTATGCATATTATGATCATCATGATATACATGAAACTATTTTTTACGTTACCAAGATGGAGTTAGAGATCAATCTAGACATTTTTAGATTGGAGATTAGAGTTATTGACCTTATGACTTAGGATTTCATGGGTATGATTATTTTAGTATTATATTCGTATGAATTTACATTAATTATGGGTTATTTGTGGGTTTTTTCCTTTTTTATGTTATGTTATTTGTCTGGTGGTTATTTTGTATGATCCATATTCTCTTGGGGGTAATGACTCCCATATTTTTGTTGTATACCCTCAGTGAGATTTTTCAACATAGGTCTTATTGGAGGTGAGCCTTAGGGATTACTCAAGTATTCACTACATTATAGGAGGGGTTTCCTTAGGAGATAGGTCCTGAAAAATTGGTATCAACTTTGTTGGTTTAGATATAGGTAATAATTTCGAGTTATGAATTAGTTAGAATTACATAGGTTTTGTTAGGAAAAAGAGATAGAGGATCTAGCATGTGATGTAATAAAGAGATACCAGATATGAAATGGTATTTTAGGGTCCCTTATGATCCAACATAAAGACCTTAAGCTTACCAAACATTTTAGGTGAATTGATTCTCCTACAAGTTAGAGACCTTGGAAAGGTACAAGTATCACATTGTTTGTACATGGGATTCAATGGGGTGAATCTAGGGATACAATTAATTTAATTAAATAACATTAATATATTCCATTATAATAGAAAAATTAAATCCTCATTTTCTATTTAGATATGTATTTGGGACATTGTACACCTATGGTTTATGTCTGTGAGGCTCGACAAGAAAACCTATTTGATCACTTTCGGGTTGACCTAGCTAAGGAGGATGAGTGGTGAAAGTGGAAATTGTGTGATTTTTAGAAAAAATATATAGAACATTATTATGTTAATGTCTATAATCTAGAGAAAAGACACTTTTTGGAGGATCTTGATATCACCTTAGGTTTTCTTGAGGTGGGGTAGAGTACTAGTTTATACTATCAGACAGTCAGATGAGGTGTTCAATGCATCAGTTTTGGAAGTTTTATGTTGGGGATTTGGAGATGATAGATATTTTATGGGAATACATCTAGGAGGAGTTCTAGGAGGAATTAATATCATTGATGATGAATTTATAAAAGTTTCAGGAGATTCATTCTATTTAGTTAGAGAGTATAAATATTTTATTTCTTGAAATTTGTTTTAAGAAGCTTTTTATTCTCACCCTCAATACTCTTCTTAATAACTATTCTCATGTGTTGTGACTAAAGGACTAACTCCACACATATATATAATATATAGTTACTCCATTAACATTTTCTACATGTTTGGAGGTTCAAAATAAATTGAAGGTGATAAAGTATATAAACTCTCAAGGAAAGATATCATGATAGGAGTGATATAAGGGTTCCTTGAGAATCATAGTTGTTAGTAATAGATCTCAGATGCCATGGACTTTAATGTTTTGACCAGTGGGGAGTTGGTATCATTAGTTTCCTTTCTAGTTTTCTAGGTCCATTAGCACCTTTTACTTTCCTAGTAGAACTAGAAAAGTGTGTTATTTCTATGGAGATCATATTCATCACTAGTATCAGTACCCAGTGGTCTTATAGCTCATTATGGTAGTGGAAGTCAAGTTTAGTATCTTCCACAATAGAGGTTTACAACAAGGTCATATCAGTATTTGTGGAAATAGTCTTATGCTTAAAAAACAAATGATAGGGTAGGAAGGGTTTAGAATTAATATGTACCACATATTTAGAGACCTCTAATTGAGCTTGGTCATGGGGGTGGCTGATAGTAGCCAGGTAGAGTAGTTATGAATGGATAGATTCATTTTATGCAGATGTTAGCACCATAGGGGAAAGAGATCACCAAATATAATATCATCTTTCCTTCAAACATTTCTTGTGGTATTTTTAAATTCAAGATCCACACACACCTTTATTTAACCTTCTATATTATGTGCATTGAGACTAGACGTGGAGAGTCTTCCCATACCCCTATTACTGACTATGACACTTTAATTCCAGAACTTCTTTTTTAATGCAATCTAGAAGTGTAGACTGATGATGGGGCATCATCAGTTGTGTGGGGATTTCTTCTTACTAAAGAAGCGGATATATTTTTTCATCCATAGTAGGGATGGTTTATATTACATATGTGTGATTGTATGTTTCTTTCATAGAAGAATGGTCTTCTATGATGTAGGTGTTTAGTGTGAATTTTTAATCAATGATCAGGATAATCATATGGGAAGTAAGTGTGTGGATCCCCTAAATTACACGATGGGATAATTGTCGATGAAGTTAGTGGGAACTAAGATAGTAGATGCTCCTAGAGTTGTTGGGGAATTTTTAGATGTTTTCATAAAGAGGTGGTAACACTAACCCCTCTATTGGAAATCAATTTTGGGATAGAATTATAGCTGGTTGTCCCACAAATTTCAATGGATCTTTACCAGATGACACCCTATAAATTCTTAGAGTTAAGGTTTTAGATAGATGATCTGATGTGTAAGTGTTTCATCCATCCTAATGTTACTTTGTGGTATGTTTCATTATTATTCTCTAAGAAGAAAAATATTAGTTTGAGTATATTAATATTCTACCAAAGAAAGAATTATGTGGTGTTTAATAATATTTTCCCTCTTCCAAGGATTTATGGTCTTTTCAAACAGTTGAGGGGATCTAGCATGTTTTATAATATTTATTTATGGTCTAGATATTGTCAGTTGAGAATAAATAGGGAAGATATCATGAAGACTACCTTATAGTGCCATTATATAAACCTAAAGTTCCTTTTCATGTCATTCAGTATCACAAATGAACTATCTATGTTCAAGGTACCCATGAACTCCATATTTCATGAGTTCCTAGACTAGTTTACATTCATGTTAAATGATGACATTCTTATATACTCTAGGTTTATGTAGGATCATGTCGTGTATCTAAGAATCATTTTATAGACTCTCTAACACCACAAACTCTATGGAATATTGTCTAAGTTTAATTTCTAGAAGTGGGAGGTGAATTTCGTTAGGAACATGGTGTCTCAAAGGGGTTTAATAGAGGACATGAAAAAGGTTAAGGTGGTTACTTATTGAGTGTTGCCCAAGAATGTAGTGGAGGTTCAAAATTTTCATAGTTTTTTGGTTTATTATCAAATTATTTTTTTTAGAATTTTATAATATTTATTTCCTATTTAAATCTCTGACTAGGATAAACAAGACATTAATTTTTACTAATATGTTCCAGGAATCATGTTACAATCTAAAGGAGCAAATGATTAGAACCTCGATTATCTTGTTTCCTAAGTAGGGGTGATGTTTGAGGTTCTCTGTGATGCTTTCTTTGGGTCTGCATTGTGTAATGATGTAGTAGTAGGTAGTGATCTCTTATGGGTTTATAAAATTATTCCCCCAAGAGTGTAACTATGCAACCCAAAATCTATAATTGGTGGTAGTGTTTTTTTCTCTAAATCTGTAGCGATATTACCTCAGAGGAGAATTATTTATGGTCTTCGCTGATTATAAGAGTTTGAGGAAAATTTTTGATCAAAATGACATGAATATATGATAATTAAGGTGTATGGAGGGGCTAAAAATTTAAGATATTTTACACCTCAAGGAAATGAAATTCCATGACTGATTCACTGAATAGAAATTCACGAAAGGGTGTTATTCAACAGTCTTAGGATGCTTAGAGGGTGTTGTGGGAGTAGTCAATAATGAACCTTGTTGTAGGTGTGGTTAATGGTGGATGTTTCTTATTTTAGATAATAGTTTATTTGTAACACACTGATATTTTGAGAAGTTTTTTCAAATTAATTTAATCTTTTTGGATATTTTTCATTTCAAAAAACACTGGATATAGCTTGTGTAATATGAAAGCACTAAGTTTGGATTATTTTTCATGAAAACCAAGTCAATATTTCACTACATTAAATAATTAGATAAGATTGTGTTACATGAAATACTATTTTTGGATTGTATTAAACAAAATATTTGGTTATATTGATAGCTTGTGTTACACGCAGGACCTAGTTTTACAAAAACTATAATGTGCCATTAATATTATTATTAAAATATTATTATATCTACCACCTAGATATTAGAATGGAATATATGAATAAGATTAACTAAAGTTTGATAATATTATTTACACATGTATATAAAATTATTCCTTATGTTATCAATTAGTTATAAATAAAACTAATAACTATTTGAAAATAATGAAATCCCTTTTCTAAGAAAACTATTTTTTTTACTGAGACGTTTTATCTCAATAAAATAAAAAAACCACTTTTGATGAATTTATTCAATGAAATATATATATATTGTAATAAATAAATATTTTTTAAAATTGTACAGTATATGTTATATTCATGATATAATAATTTATCCAATTATATGAATAAAACATATATATTTTTTATAAAAGGTAGTTTTACTGCCATTTAATTGTGAACCCATTTTAAATATAATTTTTGAAAAAATTATAATTTTTATTTGACTAAAAAATCTTAATTTTTGAAACTATAATATCAAAATTTACTTTTGGACATTTTTTGTAATTTTTCTAAGAAGTGTCATTTTTTTTTAATAGTAAATAATACTGAATTTTAATTCAAAATTACTTTTTCATTTAATTTATTTATATTTTTAAATTATATTTTAATTTTTTTTCAAAGTTAAATTATATTAATTTAACATTAATTCATACAATTTGGGTCATTGGAACAAATTTCACAATTAAATTGTATATAAAAACATCCCAATATTTTAAACATTTTTTTATAAAACTCATTATCGTGACACGTCAATGAGAGTAAATTTAAATTAATTTCAAAAAAATATGTGATTATAATTTGGAAAAATGTATTAAATATTTGGAAAAAGATTAATTTAACATTTTTAATAATTTAAAAAAAATTGAACAAAAATATTACTGAAAGTAATTAAAATGAATCACAGTGATTAAAAGAAAAATTAGCTTATCAAAGGGAAAAACCATACACTAAAGGCCCAAAATGATCTAAAAACTTGTCTAAAATCCATTGGATGGTAATACTTGGACCATATACTCTTTTTATATAATTTTTAAAATTATTTTATCCATATATAATGGGGAAAATATTGGTGTAATTACCTTTTCAAAACATTACAATAATACCACTCCTCTTCCACAATAAAAAGGTACTCACCCCTCCCACTTATTAACACCTCTCAAACCCCTTAAATCAACAAAAAACTACTAAAATGAGCTCCAAAAATCCATCCATCCATCCTATAATCATCACTTTTGGAAGAAATACATCCATGGAATCCATTTGGTGAAAACCAAGAGGAGTTACCCAAATGAGAAGTAACATCCTTCCTCAAGCTCCTTTGTTTTATTTTCATTCTACTCGACCTAAAATATTATTATTCCCTGATTGTATAATAAAATAAGTACCCTAAATATACATATATATTTTATTCTATGGTTTTTATCTATACTTACACACACATTTATCTAATAGATAATAAACTTTCCATTCTTGTGTATGGAAAACTACTACCTCACGAAACAATGTTGTTATTTTTTCCTTCACCGCCTCTTATGGTTGAGAATTATGATGGAAACTAAATTTTCACATGATATATATAATATTTTTATTGTAATTAGTCTTCGGTAATTATTATATAAAACATACCTTTCTGATTTTCATTTTTTCCAAACATGATAACTTTATTTGTGGATATGTGTAACACCCGAGAATTTTATGTTATATAAATCATCAAAGGAATCGTTTTCTACACACAACACTTGCTTGGCTTTCTTTACACGAAATCGCGACCTTCCTCGATAGCTTGCGTCGTACGCAATACCGAGTTTCACTAAACAATGATATGCTAATAAAATATTAATAAAACTAACCGTTATGAATAGTAATAACCAATTTTTGAAATTTTATAAATTTTATTTTTCAAAATGGACTTCGTTTTTGGATTCGGAATATCGAAATTATCCTACGGTGAAATTTTGGTATTTTTCTGAAAACTTTCAATTTTTGATGAATAGTGAAACCACTAATGGTAGTTAAAAAACTGAATTTTTCATAAAACTTAATTTTACCGCTTCTGTGAGTGGAATTTCGAAAATCTGAGAGACATGGTTGATGTCAAAAAGTAAAATGTGGTTCAATGAGATGAAAATAATTTTTTGGTGAATAGTAACTTTTTACTCTTTTTTTACCACGGTAAATAGGGTAATTAAGGGAAAAAATGATATTATTATTACCCTAAAACATGTATTAATTCTATTGGACAAGTGTAATTCGACCAAAAACAACGTTAGGAATAAAATATGACCAGTTAGGTCCACTTGGATTAGATTAGGACATTTATTATTAATTTATTTAGAGAAGGGTTAAAATAGTTAAAATCAAAGTTTAATAAGTAAATCTATTTTAATATGGGGTTATACATAAGATAAATTCGACTATAAATATTCATTAGAAAGATAAAAATATTTCATATAATGGTATTTTATTTTTAATTTTTAGACATTAAATAATTTAATTTATTTATGACACAAAGATGATGCAGTAATTATCTTATTAATGAAATATTGACATAATTGATGTTATAAACACAAAAATAAATGTAATTTAAGACTTTTTATGAATTACACTAATTTTATATTTTAATATGACATGTTAGTATTGATTTAATTAACTTTTTTCGAACTAATCATTCTGTTATGATTTTCACAAAAATCAATTACTAAATAGTGTGAAAATTGACATAAAATAGTTTTTAAAACAAATATTATATTCGTAATTGTTATTTTATTCCTAAAAATATAAGGTTCAGAAAAATGACTTAGATAAGATTATATATATTAATAATAAACAACTTGGGGTTTGTTTGGATGCTTATAGTAAGTTTATTAACCTTATAGTATAAGAACACAAGAAGACACGGTAAAAGTAAAATTATTTAACTTAATGTTAAATCTAAATGATAAGGTTAAAATAGGAACCTAAACTTGTCCAAATTCTATTGGATGAGAGGATTTAGACCCATCCCCACATTGGATTCTAAATAAATCAATTTGGAGCTATTAAAAACCGAATTTGTCTTTATAATAAAATAATATTTTTATTTATTCCAAAGGTGCCCCTCTCCTCCCTTATAAAAGGGCACCTCCTCCCTCTCTTCCTCACACCACTTTGAGCCTTCAAGCTCGGCCAACCCCTGATACTTTCTCCTATAAACTTCCCTAGAGACATCCTAGAGGTCCTGGTATTCTTCAAAGACCAATTTTAGTGCCCTAAAAGGAGGTCTCAAAGAAGCACTTCAAAGAAGAGGTAATGTCCGTTACCGATTCTTTCATCTTTATTTCTTCTTCCACTTCTTATTCTTTAGTTGTTTCAATATGAAGTAATAAAATCAGTATCAATCATATACTTATATGTTATTATAAGTATGAAACAACCCTATTTCACCATCTATCCATCCTATGGAAAATGAAATCACCGCGTGTGTGTATGTACGCAATACCGTCTCCACGCCGTGGTGTAATCTATTTTCCACCACCACCTTACTTGGATGGGTATAATGGTGTAAATAATTACTATATATGACTATTGTAAAGTGATATTTATTCTTAAATATTATACATACACTCCAATACAATTCCACGATCATGGGAACGATGTCATCGCTCGTGCGTACGTACGGAATACCGTCTCCACGATGTGATGCGACTCGTTCTACATGATTTTCATTGCATAATGATTACATAAATGAATTGAGTGAATAAATATGATATATATTACACTAATACCATTATTGAAATGAGGTATCTATAAAATAAAAAGAAAAATAAGTATTTATTCGACAAGACACGCATAAGAACAAAAAGTAATAAACACCCGAATAACAAGTAGTAATGAAATATTACTAATAAGAAGCTAATAATATGACCATATATGATATCATAAAAATAAGTATGATTCTTTAATAAGTCAATAACATTATTTAAATGATTATACAGGAGGTTCGGACACGTACAAAGCATATCGGACCTAAGTTAAGGGAAATATCACAATCTCATTTTTATCCGAGATTGTTTATACTTTGGCATTTACTGGGGTGTATTTTATCATCCACATCCATGTTTCCTAAATATGTAATATTATTTCCATTAACCTACAATTTTTTAAATCCTATTTTACCCTTCGGTGAGTTTTTAGTAAAAGATATGAAATGAATCTTTTGTCATTTTTTATACGAGTTACTTTTTGACTTTTCCAACAAAAGTACGAGAAGAATGTTTTTTTAACTTATACGGCATGAATGGATTTTTAAAACAATATTTACAAGAATATTCCTTTACAAGTTTTCAAGTTTATTTTTAATCAACTTCTTTTAGTTTAAAATTGTATGACATGTTAAGAAAGGAAAAAAAATTTTGAAGTAGAAAGGATATTTTCCTCAAGAATGGAGTTCAAGTGTTTTATCAAAATTATTTTCCATCTAAGATAATATAGGGTTCTGTTTCTATCCCTATTATTACATGGATTTGATTATGTTGTGATGGAAATATTTTTATGAATTCCTTTATCTTATATGAATTGTTTTATGATGTCATGTTGTTTAAGAATCCCATTTTTACTACATGGGTTATGCAATGATGTATGATTTATGATTTTGTGGCACACATAAGAATGGTATCATTATGAGATGGGTGGGACCTATATCTCCCTCCAATGCATTGGGTAAAGATTTTATATCTCATGAGATAGACATGGCTGGAACGGTAGGTTATACCGGTTCAGTGAAATAGGACTGAAACGAGGAGTGAACTCGGTTTAGAAATGGACTTTGTCCACTAAGATAGTCTTGGAAATGAGTCTTGAGTAATAAGAAATGATTTTATATGATTATGTGTGTATGCCACAAAGTTTCATATTTTAATTTATGATTATTGGGATTTCATTTCACTACTATGATTTATCCCATGTTATGAGATTATGATCTCTTTTGCAGGTTAAGATTTTCAAAAGTTATGTGCTTATGTATATGATGTGATGGATATTTCGATTGTTTACCCTTACTGAGCATTTGAGCTCACCCTTTTGTATGTTTTATTTCCCCAGGTCAGGAAGAAGGTTATTAAGTAGGATATTCCAAAAAGGGACTCTAGATATGATGAAATAAATGGGAGGCAAAGTAGATGCTTTATGAACCAGTTGTTTATGCTTTCCAGTTTCTAAAGACACTATACCTATACAGTCCTTTCATGGTTTTGTTATATGTTGTAATAAGTGTGATTCAGTTTTGAAGTAATAACAATGTATGTAAAGTATGGGTCGTCATAGTTGGTATCAGAGGAAAGGTATAGTCAACCTTTGGAAACTAGGATGTGAAAGCCTTAGTAAGAATCCTAAGGATAAGTCTAAGCATAAAACACAATCTTAGTGTTTTAGAAATGGCCATGAATAACCAAGGATAAGACATTAAGTGTGAAATTTTATTCTTGATTATGTGGTTTTCCTATTATAATTAGTGTTTCTCACACTATTCTTCTTGGTTTTAGTCAATGGCTGGAACCCGAAGGAACCGTGTTAATGCGGAATGTGACGGAAAATGCAATGATTGTCCCCCTGAGCAACCAAACGTTATGGGAGCTAGAATGCAAAATCTTGTAGCCATGATCACACAACTTTCTCAAGCTATGAATCATGCAGGACTTCCAAATGAGTAAAGGAAGGAGCAACATTCTGTTGAATCCTTCATGAGACAGTGTCCACATTCATTCAGCGGGTCTACTGATCCATTAGTTGCTGAACAATGGATTATTACTAGTGAAGAGATATTTTCAGTTCTTCAATGTTCTGAGCATGATAAAGTCATCTTAGCAGTGTATCGTTTGGAAGGTGATGCTGATCAATGGTGGAATCTTATTAAGAATATGAGGCAAAGGGATGAAATTGAGTCCATGGAATGGGACGAGTGCAAGAACTTATTTTTCAATAAGTACTTCCCTCGTATTCTCCGAACAATGATAGAGAAACAGTTTCTTGAACTGAAGCAAAAGGATGATGAATCTATTGGTACCTATGAAGCAAATTTTACAATACTTTCAAGGTACGCTTCTGGTATTATTATCCAACCTGAGAGTAAGATCGATCGATTCTTTAGTGGCTTAAAACCAAGTCTTCGAAGGGCCTTAGCCATAAGGGACTTCAATAGCTACGAGGAAATCGTTCGATGTACTCTCAAAGTTGAGATGGAGATTGGAGTAACCCATCAGTCATATGGGTTTGATAAGAAGAGGAAAATGGAATTCAAAGGAAAATCTAAAGAGCACACTGAAAAGAAGATGAGCTTTCCCTTATTCTCAAAGTGTGGAAAGAAACATGGAGGGAGTTGTCTTAAAGGGACAAGTAAATGTTTCAAATGTGGAAAACAAGGTCATCGGGCATTTGAATGTCGCGATGATGGGAAGAAGATGTCTAATGATGCAAACAAAGGAAGGGATACACAGAATGAACCTACTACACTTAAATGTTTCAAGTGCAAGGAGATGGGACATTATGCCAATAAATGCCCTAATCCAAGGGTTGATGATGATGGTCGACGTCAACAAACTCTTAAGGCTAAATACAAAAGAAATTCACATGCAATTTTTATCAGCGATGTGGAGTATGATAATGATGTGGTGAAAGGTACACTTACCATCCACTATAAAGTAGAAAATGTTTTATTTGATTCTGGATCCACCCAATCTTTTATTTCTGAAGAATTTTCCAAGGGTATCACCGTATTACCTCAACAATTAGATGTTGAGTTAGCTGTGACAACACCTAATGGCACAACAGTCGCATAAAAAGTTTATAATTATTCTCCGATTGATGTTTGTGGGAAAGTGCTTCCTGAAAATCTTGTGATCCTTCCTATAGTGGAATTTGATGTGATTCTTGGCATGGATTGGATTTCTCTACATGGATCTCATATCAATTGCCAAAGAAGGGAAGTCATATTTCATATTCCAGATCAATCTATGATCGTCTATCTATGCAAGGATGAACATAACCTTCCAGTGGAAATTTCTTCCATTTTTTGGGTATTGATTCCACCAAATGAAGTTTATTTATCTCAAATGGTTGGTGAGAAACTCACGATTAAGAATATTCCCATTGTAAGGGAGTTTGATGATGTCTTTCTGGAGGAATTACTGGGTCTTCCACCGAATCGTGAAGTTGAGTTTTCAATAGAACTCGTACCGGGTGCTTTTCCTATTTCAAAGACACCTTATAGAATGGCCCCAATTAAGTTACAGGAATTAAAGAAGCAACTCTAAGAGAATCTTGATAAGGGGTTCATACGCCCTAGTGCATCACCTTGGGGAGCACCTGTTCTGTTTGTTAAGAAGAAAGATGGATCAATGAGACTCTGCATTGATTATCGAGAACTTAACAAGATCACTATCAAGAACAAATATCCTCTCCCACGCATTGATGACTTATTTGACCAACTACGAGGAGCTCAATACTTTTCCAAGATTGATCTTTGTTCATGGTGTCATCAATTAAGGGTCAAAAGGGAGGATATACCAAAGAAGACTTTCCGTACAAGGTATGGACACTATGAATTTATAGTGATGTCATTTGATCTTACTAATACCCCTTCTATCTTCATGGATCTAATGAATAGAATCTTTAGAGACTATATTGATCAGTTTGTGGTAGTCTTTATAGACAATATTCTTGTCTATTCAAAGAGTAAGGAAGAACATGAAGATTACTTGAGAATTATATTAAAGACCCTAAGAAAGGAGAAGCATTATGGAAAATTTACCAAGTGTGAATTTTGGCTTCAAAAAGTTGCATTTTTGGGTCACATAATCTCAAAAGAGGGGATATCTGTGGATCCAGCAAAAACAGAAGTTATCGAAATATGGTCGAGACCAACAACCGTAACTGAGATCCAATGTTTTCATGGTTTGGCTGGATATTATCGACGTTTTGTGAAAGATTTTTCATGATTATCTAATCCACTCACCAAGTTGACTCGGAAAGGAGTAAAGTTTGTTTGGACGGAAGAATGTGAAGAGAATTTCAAGGAGTTGAAAAGAAGGTTATCTAGTGCACCTGTGCTCACACTGCCTTGTAGTGGAGAAAGGTTTGTGATCTATAGTGATGCATCCAAGAAGGTATTGGGGTGTGTTCTTATACAAAATGATATGGTTATAGCTTATGCCTCACGACAGTTGAAAATACATGAGCAAAATTACCCAACACATGATTTGGAGTTAGTTGTGGTAATCTTTGCATTGAAGATTTGGAGGCATTACCTTTATGGTGAAAGGTGTGATATTTATACTGATCATAAAAGTTTAAAGTATATTTTCACACAAAAGGAGTTGAATATGCGCCAAAGAAGATGGTTGGAGCTGATTCAGGATTACGACTGCTCAATTCATTACCACCCTGGGAAAGCAAACAAGGTGGAAGATGCATTAAGTCGACAAGACCATGCTAGTTTATCCATGATGAGGATCACAAAAGATCCAATATTTATGGATTTACGAAGGATGGATCTTGGAATTATAATGAAAGGGGAAAAATCGTATCTTTCTCAAATGAATGTTCAACCATCTATACATGTGAAGATTAAAGAGGCATAGAAATAAGATGTCGAGTTACAAAAGAAGGTGAGAAATGTTCCTGAATTCAACCTTGATTGTGATGGGATAATAAAGTTCAGGAATCGGGTTTGTGTTCCTCCCATCCCCGAATTAAAGAAGGAGCTGCTGGATGAGTCTCATAGTTCTTCATTCTCTATTCATCCTGGAAGCACGAAGATTTATAGGGACCTGAAAGAGTACTTATGGTGGGATGGCATGAAAAGAGATGTTGTTGAATATGTCTCTCGATGCTTGGTTTGTCAACAAGTTAAAGCTGAGAGACAGAAGTCTAAGGGGATGTTACAACCATTACCCATACCCGAATGGAAATGGGAAAACATCACTATGGACTTTGTCACAGGACTTCCTAAAACATCCAAAGGCAATAATGATATCTGGGTCATAGTTGATCATCTTATAAAGTCTGCACACTTCATTGCTATTAGATAGGATTTCTCTCTGGATCAGCTAGCCAGGATATATGTAAAGGAAGTCGTAAGATTGCATGGAGTACCACTTTCTATTATATATGATCGGGATCCGAGATTTACCTTGAAGTTCTGGCGAAGTCTTCAGCATACTCTGGATACATAGTTGAGTTTCAGCACTGCTTATCATCCTCATACGGACGGTCAGTCTGAGATAACAATTCAAACTCAAGAAGATATGTCGAGAGATTGCTCTATGGATTTCAAAGGTGGTTGGGATCAACACCTACCTTGGGTGGAATTTTCTTATAATAATAGCTTTCACTCTAGTATTCAGATGGCTCCTTATGAAGCTCTCTATGGAAAGAAATGCAGGACTCCAACTTGCTGGGATGAAGTTGGGGAAAGAAAGCTATTAGGACCTGATCTCGTTGATGAAATGGCAGAAAAGGTCAGATCTATTCAACAACACATAAGAGAAGCTCAGAGTCGACAGAAAAGTTATGCCGACAACTGAAGAAAAGACCTAGAATTTGAAGTGGGTGATAAAGTGTTCTTACGAATATCTCCCTGGAAGAGGGTCATGAGATTTGGAAAGAAGGGGAAGTTGAGCCCTAGATATATCGGTCTTTTCAAAATACTGGATCGTGTTGGGAAGGTAGCTTACCGATTGGCGCTTCCACTGAATCTCTCTCAAGTTCACGATGTGTTCCATGTATCTCTCTTGAGAAAGTACATACCAGATCCTTCACATGTACTTAGCTCAGAATCTGTACCGCTGGAGCAGGATCTTTCTTATGAAGAACAGCCGATAGAGATTCTGGATCGTAGAGAAAATGTCCTACGAAACAAGACCACTCGATTGATGAAAGTTTTATGGAGGAACCACCAATTAGAAGAAGCTACATGGGAGCTTGAGGATATGATGAGGGAGAGGTATCCCCATCTTTTTGTTACAAAGTGACGAATTTTGAGGGAAAAATTCATTTTAAGGGGGGTAGAATGTAACACCCGAGACTTTTATGCTATATAAATCATCAAAGGAATCTTTTTCTACACACAACACTTGCTTGGCTTGCTTTATAGGAAATCACAACCTTCCTCGATAGCTTGCGTCGTACGCAATACCGAGTTTCACTAAACAATGATATGCTAATAAAATATTAATAAAACTAACCGTTATGAATAGTAATAACCACTTTTTGAAATTTTATAAATTTTATTTTTCCAAATGGACTTCATTTTTGGATTCGAAATATCGAAATTATCTTAGGGTGAAATTTTGGTATTTTTCTGAAAACTTTCAATTTTTGATGAATAGTGAAACCACTAAGTGGTAGTTAAAAAACTGAATTTTTTATAAAACTTAATTTTACCGCTTCTGTGAGTGGAATTTCGAAAATCTGAGAGACATGGTTGATATCAGTAAGTAAAATGTGGTTCAATGAGATGAAAATAATTTTTTGGTGAATAGTAACTTTTTGCTTTTTTTACCACGGTAAATAGGGTAATTAAGGGTAAAAATGATATTATTATTACCCTAAAACATGTCCTAATTCTATTGGACAAGTGTAATTCGACCAAAAACATCCTTAGGAATAAAATATGACCAGTTAGACCCACTTGGATTAGATTAGGACATTTATTATTAATTTATTTAAAGAAGAGTTAAAATAGTTAAAATCAAAGTTTAATAAGTAAATCATTTTTAATATGGGGTAATACATAAGATAAATTCGACTATAAATATTCATTAGAAAGATAAAAAGATTTACTAAATAATTTTATTTTATTTGTAATTTTTAGACATTAAATAATTTAATTTATTTATGACACAATGATGATTCAGTAATTATCTTATTAATGAAATATTGACATAATTGAAGTTATAAACACCAAAATAAATGTAATTTGAGACTTTTTATGAATTAAAATAATTTTATAGGTTAATATCACATGTTAGTATTGATTTAATTAACTTTTTTCTAACTAATCATTCTGTTATGAGTTTCACAAAAATCAATTACTAAATAGTGTCAAAATTGACATAGAATTGTTTTTAAAACAAATATTATATTAGTAATTGTTATTTTATTCCTAAAAATCTAAGGTTCGGCCAAATGACTTAGATAAGGTTATATATATTAATAATAAACAACTTCGAGTTCTTTTGGCTGATTATAGTAAGTTTATTAACCTTATAGTATAAGAACACAAGAAGACACGGTAAAAGTAAAATTATTTAACTTAATGTTAAATCTAAATGATAAGGTTAAAATAGGACCCTAAAATTGTATAAATTCTATTTTATGAGATTATTTCTACCCATCCCCACCTTAGCTTCGAAATAAATCAATTTGGAGCTATTCAAAACCGAATTTGGCTTTATAATAAAATAATATTTTTAGTTATTCTAAAGGTGCCCCTCTCCTCCCTTATAAAAGGGAACCTCCTCCCTCTCTTCCTCACACCACTTTGAGCCTTCATGCTCGGCCAACCCCTGCCACTTTATCCTCTACACTTCCCTAGAGACATCCTAGAGGTCCTGGTCCTCTTCAAAGACCAATTTTAGTGCCCTAAAAGGAGGTCTCAAAGAAGCACTACAAAGAACAGGTAATGTCCGTTACTGATTCTTTCATCTTTATTTCTTCTTCCACTTCTTCTTCTTTAGTTGTTTCATTATGAAGTAATAAAATGAGTATCACTCATATACTGATATATTATTATAAGTATTAAACAACCCTATTTCACCATCTATCCATCCTACGAAAAATGAAATCATCGCGCGTGCGTACGTACGGAATACCGTCTCCACGCCGTGGTGTAATCTATTTTCCACCACCACCTTACTTGGATGGGTATAATGGTGTAAATAATGACTATATATGACTATTGTAAATTGATATTGATTCTTAAATAGTATACATACACTCCAATACAATTCCACGATCATGGAAACGATATCATCGCTCGTGCGTACGTACGGAATACCGTCTCCATGATGTGATGCGACTCGTTCTACATGATTTTCATTGTATAATGATTACATAAATGAATTGAGTGAATAAATATGATATATATTACACTAATACCATTCTGGAAATGAGGTATCTATAAACTAAAAATAAAAATAAGAATTTATTCGACAAGACACGCATAAGAACAAAAAGTAATAAACACCCGAATAACATGTAGTAATGAAATATTACTAATAAGAAGCTAAGAATATGACCATATATGATATAATAAAAATAAGTAGGATTATTTAATAAGTCAATAACATTATTGAAATCATTATACAGGAGGTTCGGACACGTACAAAGCATATCGGACCTAAGGTAAGGGAAATATCACAATCTCATTTTTATCCGAGATTGTTTATACTTTGGCGTTTACTGGGGTGTATTTTATCATCCACATCCATATTTCCTCAATATGTAATATTATTTCCATTCACCTAAAATTTTTTAAATCCTATTTTACCCTTTGGTGGGTTTTTAGTAAAAGATATGAAAGAAATCTTTTGTCGTTTTTCGTACGAGGTACTTTTTGACTCTTCCGACAAAAGTCCGAGAAGAATGTTTTTTTTAACTTATACGACATGAATGGATTTTTAAAACAATATTTCCAAGAATCTTCCCTTACAATTTTTCAAGTTTATTTTTAATAAACTTCTTTTAGTATAAAATTGTATGACATGTTAGGAAAGGAAAAAAAAAATTTAAGTAGAAAGGATATTTTCCTCAAGAATGGAGTTTAAGTGTTTTATCAAAATTATTTTCCATATAAGATAATATAGGGTTCTGTTTCTAACCCTATTATTACATGGATTTGATTATGTTGTGATGGAAATATTTTTATGAATTCCTTTATCTTATATGAATTGTTTTATGATGTCATGTTGTTTAAGAATCCCATTTTTACTACATGGGTTATACAATGATGTATGATTTATGATTTTGTGGCACACATAAGAATGGTATCATTATGAGATGGGTGAGACCTATATCTCCCTCCAATGCATTGGGTAAAGATTTTATATCTCATTAGATAGACATGGCTAGAACGATAGGTTATACCGGTTCAGTGAAACAGGACTGAAACGAGGAGTGAACTTGGTTCAGAAATGGAATTTTTCCACTAAGATAGTATTGGCAATGAGTCTTGACTAATAAGAAATGATTCTCTAAGATTATGTGTGTATGCCACAAAGTTTCATATTTTAAGTTATGATTATTGGGATTACATTTCACTACTATGATTTATCCCATGTTATGAGATTATGATCTCTTTTGCAGGTTAAGATTTTCAAAAGTTATGTGCTTATGTATATGACGTGATGGATATTTCTTTTGTTTACCCTTACTGAGCATTTGAGCTCACCCTTTTGTATGTTTTATTTCCCCAGGTCATGAAGAAGGTTATTATGTAGAATATGCCAAAAAGGGACTCTAGATATGATGAAATAAATGGGAGGCAAAGTAGATGCTTTATGAACCAGTTGTTTATGCTTTCCAGTTTCTAAAGATATTATACCTATACGGTCCTTTCATGGTTTTTTTATATGTTGTAATAATTGTGCTTCAATTTTGAAGTAATAACAATGTATGTAAAGTATGAGTCATTATAATATGTGGACTATCGCCTCCTCAAAGCGATGTGATTTGTTCAAACATTACATGTAATGTTATGAGGATGTGTTTATGAACTTACATCATATATATGAAAAAATAATTTTACCTAAATTATGAAATATATATATATATATATATGTATTTTTATACATATATTTCATTTACATGTTTACTTTCAATATGACAGTAAAACGGAAATAGTGTTCTGTGTACGTATGGCCTACCGTTTCCATGAACGGGGTATTCCATTTCATATTTATATTTTTTATGGATTATTATAAATAATTATGTAATGAATATATATGATATTTATATCTTGTTTTAAATTCTTGAAATTATGATATAATTATGAGGACCAAAAATATAACAAATTAAAACATGTGTATGAAAAACAAAGCAGATATTACCCAAAGCATAATATTAACATGGAATTGCTAATAAATAGGTAATATAAAGTCATATAAATCATATATGGTATTATATATAATAATATGGTTCTGTAATAGGTGTATAATAAACTTATATTTACTATACATGAGTTTTTTATGAGTACGAAGAGATTCAAGACATAAGGGAAGAATTTTCTCATCTCACTTTTATTTCTTTGAGATTTATGCCTTATTCACCACTAATTTATTTTGTGTGGTGT
This sequence comes from Viscum album, assembly GCA_963277665.1. Classification (NCBI taxonomy): domain Eukaryota; kingdom Viridiplantae; phylum Streptophyta; class Magnoliopsida; order Santalales; family Viscaceae; genus Viscum; species Viscum album. The sequence continues at coordinate 1,324,675,177 of OY728127.1, read as the reverse complement.
ATATAATTCCCATTAATATATTCTATTATTATTAATAATAAATTTATGGGTATTAAAATATCTATTTTATTATCCCTGTTTCATGGGTTTTACGTTTCAGAATCTACCAAATTGGTAAAGTAATTATGTCACAGTTTGCAATCTTTGAGACACATTCCATGTTATGCACCTATATTATTCAATGATATGTATACATTTCCTTTTAAAATATTATATGATGAATCTAATTATTTTCATGATATTTCAATCCTTATTTAATTTCATTTTCTTACATGGGGAGTATGACATAAATTTATCAAGTGGAAAGAGTTTATTACAACAATCTCATAATTTATCAGGATTGTTTATTATTGTGATTTTATTGATGAAATATTATGAATAATATCTTAAGAACCTTCATTATTTTTATTCTTCTCTAGATAATAATTATATATTCATGTATTGGTACCATTTTTGTACTCTTTTTTACAAAAGATAATTTATAAAGTGTTTTTAATAAAGTTATACTTTACCTCTCTCTTCAGTTAAAAAACGGTGTTCCTTAAAAACCAGATTTTATAATAAAGTTTTTCATATTATTTATTATGTTTTCAAGGAAAATGGTTTTCAAAATTTTTCCAATCTTCTTTTATATGTTTTCAAGGAAAATTATTTTTGAAATTTTTTTAATCTTTTATTATAAGTTTTCAAATTATTTTCAAATAAATGGTTTTTAAAACCTTTTCAAGGTTCTTTTATAATTTTTCAATGAAAATGGTTTTCAAAAACATTTTAAAAGATTAATTTTTAATTTTTCATGTTTATTTTCAAGAAATTTGTTTTCAAAAATGGTTTTTGTTATAAAAAAATTCAATAAAGAAAGGATAATTCCCTCATGAAATGTTTATAAAGTATTTTCAAATTATTTCTTATCTAAGATGAAATATGTTGGTGTTACTTATACCTTTCTAGGGAAATAATCCAATGGTTTCATTCATATTCTTTCTCAAAATGTTTTATGTATTGATGACATTATTTTTATGAAACCCTTTTCTCTTTAATGGGGTATATGTTTATGAAACATGTTTCCCTTTCATGAGTTGTATTCTTATAAAACCCACATCTATTAATGGATTATGATTTGGTGAAATGATTTTGAAACCTATCTATTTTTTCACAGGTTATGATGTGATTACATGTTTATGATACCCATTTCATTTCATTGGTTATGATATGATAAATTTTTATAATCTAGTGGAACATGTATGTAGGATTCAATTATGATATGGGTGGGACTTATAACTCCCTCTAATGCATTGAGTAAAGTTTTATATCCCATGAGATAGACATGGATGGAATGGGTGTCAAATTGGATCATTAAATGGATTTCTATGCTATATTGGTCTTGGGAATGAGCCTTGACTACAAATATAGTCATTTGGTGAACCATGTCTACCATGATGGACTTGGGAGTGAACCTTGACAAATAAGATGGTCATGGGAGTAAACCATGACTACGAATATGGAATTGGGAATAAACTAATACTTCTAATATGGCCTTCGAAGTGATGCCTAGACTAATATGCAAATCATTATGATATGATTCTGTGTCTTCCAGAATTACATGTCTTATTAATATGTTATTATTTAATGGCCTTTGATTTTGATTTTCTTATGATTAATGTCTTATGAACTACCAATAATTATACCATGACTCGTGTATATGATCTTTGATATGTATGGTATGATCTTATAATGTTTTTCCAATGTTCTTATACCCTTATGTTCATGATTACGATTACATATCTCCCTTTTTTCCTTACTAAAAATATGATCTCAAGCCTTTATATGTTTCCTTTTCCAAGGTTATGATGATATGTATTATATATGATGTATCTAAGAAGGGTTCTAGTTAGGATAAACCTAGTGGGAGATAATGTATCTTAATTATGTACCAATGTTTATGTTTTCATGTTTCCAAAGTTGGTACACTCATTCAGTCATTGGGAAACTGTTTGTGTAATATATTAAGTATTTCAAAAAAAATTGATGTAAAGTTAATGTATGAAAAGAAAGGGTCACTATAGTTTGTATCAGACGAATGGTTTTGACAGATTTTGGAAACTAGGATTAGAAAACCTTAGTGAGAACACTAAGGACATGTTTAAGGATAAGGAAAAGTATTGGAAAAATTAGTAATATTTTGATAAAGTATAGAGTGAATGGTTTCCTAGAAATATATCACTATTTGGATACTACAACTAGACATGGTTCTAGAATAGGTATACATAGAAGTAAGAAATTTTACAAGGAGAATTGGTCCTAACTTAAGTGTAACCTAGTACATGACAATGGTCCTTACTATGCACCTATTTTGACACTCCTTGGAGATATTCATTCGTAATTCACAAACTCTTCATGAACCATCATGAAAGATTTAAAAATAAGTTAGCTATGAATAACCTAGGATAAACCCCAAGGGGTCATGGATTAATGAAGGGGTCATAATTTAGACATCTTGTAAGTGGTTTTTATGATTATGTGGTTCCACACTATGAAAACTCTTTCTTACCCAATTCTTATTGGTTTTAGTCAATGGTTGGAACCTGAAGGAACTACATTAATGGTGTTTGTGATGAAAAATGAGATGATTATTCTCTTGAGCATCATAATTCAATTGGATCTAGAGTGAAAACCCTCATTTTTATTCTCACACAAATTTCTAAAGATATGAATCAAAATGAGCATACAAATTATGAGAGGTGGGAACAAAATTATATTGAGTCATTCATGAGGCATCATCCACCTTATTTTAGTGGGTATTCTGAAACACTTTTTTTAACATTGGACCAATACCACTAAAGATATTTTATCTATTCTCCAGTGTTCAGAATGTGATAAATTTTTTTTGTATGTTTATCGGTTTGATGGTGAAGAAGACTGATGGTGGACTCTAATAAAGAACAAGAGGAAGAAAGATGAAAATGAATCCATGGATTTGGATGAGTTTAAGAACATATTCTTCAATAATTAATTTCTATGTATTCTTGATACAAGTACGGAGAAATAGTTCATTGAGTGGAATCAAAGGGATTATGAATTTATTGGTCCTTACGAGTATGATTTCACAAGACTTGTGAGGTATGATTCTGGTATTATCATCCAACACGGAAGTAAATTTGATAGGTTCTTTAGTGTCTTAAACCCAAGTATTGGAAGGGATTTTTCCATAATATACTTTATTATATATGAAGAGATTTTTCATTTTGAGTCCAAGTTTTAAATAGAGGTTGTAGTTACATATTAATCTCATGGTTTTGAAAAAAAATAGGACAATGGATTTCAAAGGAAAATCTAAAAACCATGAATAAAAGAAGATAAGGTTTCCTTTATGCTCTATGTCTAAAAATATGCATGGAAAAATTTTCATAATGGGTATTATAAATGTTTTAAGTGTATAAATAATGTTCACCAAGAATTTTATTTCTGAAGTGATTGAAATAAGTCAGCTAATAATGTGAATAGATAAAAGGTTTCAAAAATTTCACCTCTCACACTCCAGTGTTTAAATTTCAGGGATTTGGTAATTATGATATTCAATTCCCCAATTCGAGGGAGAACATGGAACATATTCCCCAACAACCTCAAAGTAAAATGACAAGGGTTTTATTTTTCAATCACAATGGATGAAGAAAAAATTAATAAATTGGGACCCTAATCATTCTCTCCTTAATTGGTAATTTCATGTATTATTTTCTAGGAATAATCTCTCTGAAAATATTATTGTACATCCCTTGGTAAAATTTCATCTTATTATCTCCCTTTACATAGATTCTAGTATAATAAAATCATGTGTGACATTCTATCAGTACAAGGATATATCCACGTTTCCATGAGAATTTTTTGGTATAATACAAGAGATAATTTATGGAATAAAGGGTAAATGATATTTTGTAAGGGTTAAATGGTTACCCATTTATGAAATTGATTATGTTAAAATTTGGATAAGGTTTTAGATATTAAATTTTTACTTCACCATATAAATGTTTATGAATATTTTATAACCAATTCTAACACTTTTCATTATGATAAGTATAGATGGAAATACTTATCATTCTACCTAATGATCTGTTAATACTTTTGGAATAAAAAATTAACTTTTATTTCTTTAAATAATAGACGCACTGGAAGTTGATCAAGTCACAAAAAAGGCTAAGGTTTTCATGAAATCAAGTAAATATATATTCTCATTAAAATTATTCAACTTTAGTAAAAGGGTCTTCAAATAAAAAATTTATCCTATTATAATCATTTTTTGGGATAAGGGTGGCCTATTTCATGCTTCTATGGTTTCTATTTTTGTGACTGTTAACTTTCTCAAGATCACCGACTTTCTTGTGATCAGTGAACTTTATCACTCTCTATAATTATTCAAGATTTTCCTTCATTCCCAAATACTAACCTATGTTATATTTTGTGTAAACCTAGTTATAAGTTACTTTTATAACCATTATGGTTCCAACTTTACCTTTTTAAAGTAGCTTTTAGAATTAATTTTTACAATGTGGGTTCTTATTAATGAAACATAGAAGTATTAAAACATTGATAAACCAAAAACAATTAGCGTTAAATTCATTTAAAGGGTGTTATAATGTAAAACCCATGAGATTTTGTGATTTTTTCAAATTAAGTTAATCTTTTGTGATATTTTTCCTTTCACGCAACACTCAATATAGCATGTGTTATATGAAATCATTATGTTTGTATTGAATTTTATGAAACACATAGTTAATATTTCACTATATGAAACTATTATATTTTATTTCATTTCACCCAACACTGTATTTGTATTTTTTAGCATGCAATTTTGAGTTCCTCAGATAGCTTGTGTTACACGCAAGACCTAGTTTTACCGAACTACAATGTGTTATTAATATTATTATTAAAATAGTATTATAGATACCACCTAGCTGTTGGAATAGGAGTTAAAAATAATATTATCTAATGTGTGAAAATACTATTTAAACATGTATATAAAATGAGTCATTTGGTTATAAATTAGTTAGAAAATAAACTAAAAACTATTTGAAAATAACGAAATTTTGTTTCTAAGAAAACTATTTTTTACAAACATGTTTTACCTCAATAAATTAAAAAACACTTTTGATGAATATTTTTTATGAAATATAAATTTTATATATTAAATAAATATTTTTTTACACTCATCCAATATATCTGATAGGCATAATATAAGAAAAAATGTGATTATATGAATAAAAAGGTTGTGTTTTTTATAGAAGGTAATTTTATAGACTTTTAATGGAGAAACCATTTTAAATATATTTTAGGACACTTTTATAATTTTTATTTTACTAAATAATCTTCATTTTTTAAATCATAATTTTGAAATTTACTTTGGGTGATTTTTTTTGAGAAGTTTAATTTTTTAATGAATAGTGAATAACGCTGAATTGTAATTCAAAAATTATTTTTCAAGTAATTTATTTATAATTTAATTTTTTTTAATGTTTAGTTATATTAATTTTACATAAAATAATCCAATTTAGATCATTAGACCCAATTTCACATTGAATTTGATATAAAAACATACAAAACTTTTAAACATTTTTGCTTAAAAAGCTCGTTGTTGTAAAACATATGTGGGATTAAATTTAAATTAATTTTTACCAATTATGTGATTATAATTTGGATAAATTGATTCCATATTTTTAATAATAACAATTTATAATTTATAATAAGTTCAATGTATTTTTGTACCAAAATTATTAGTGAAAGTGATTAAAATTTATTACAACGATTAAGAGAAAATTTAGCTTAATAGAGGACTCAAACTTAATCTTAAGGCACAAAATGACCTATAAACCTATAAAAAGTCCATTATATGTTCATATTTATACCCTATATTCCTTATATAAACTTTTTAAAATTATTTAACACACTTGACATGGGAAAAACATGGGTGGAATTCCCTTTTCAAAAATTTACAAGAATGTCATTCCTCCTCCACTATAAAAAGGTACTCACCCCTAACACTTATTCACACCTCTAAAGACATTTGGATAACCCATAATAAACTCAAATAATCTCAAAAACTAACTCCCTTTATCTTATAATCCTTAATGTGGGCATAAATCTATCCAAGGAATCCCTTTTGTGAAAACCAAGATGAGTTACCAAAAGGAGAGGTCACATCCTTCCTCAGGATTCTTTGTTTTATTTTCATTATACACAACATAAAATATTATTATTCAATTTTTAAATAATAGACTAAGTATACATAATATACTGATATTTATTTATTCTATTTTTTCGACCTAAACTTTCACGCACTTTAATCAAATGTGTAATGAACTTAATATTCTTGTGTACAGTGAACTACTGCCTCACAAAATGATATTGTTTGTTTTTCCTTTACCACCTCTCACGGTTGGGAATTATGATGTAAATTCTATTTTTATAATATATTTATTATATTTATCATTTATTTATTCTTAAATAATTATTTTAAAAATTTATCCTCATGATTTCCATTTTTTGAAAACACAATTACTTAGTTTGTGGATGTGTGGACTACCGGCTCCTCAAAGCGATGTGATTCGTTAACACTTTACATGGATTGTATTAGGGATAGTTTGGTTAACTTATATGATATATATAACATAATAATTATACTTTAGTTATGATATATATATACATATATTTCATTTACATTCTTACTTTCAATACAATAGTAAAATGGAAACAATGTTCATGCATACGTGTGGTCTACCATCTCCATGAACGGTGTGTTTCATTTAATATTTCTATGTTCTATAAAATATAATAAATAAAAATTTAATTAAAATATATTATTTTTATATTATTTTTTATATTATTTAAATAATTATATACGTATGATGACCAAAAATATAATAAATTAAGACACATGTATGAAACACAAAGCAGATATTTCCTCAAGTGTAACATAAAGATGGAATTGTTAATAAACGGGTAACATAAAGCCATAAAAATTATTATGTGGAATTATATATAATAATATGGTTATATAATAGATTTATAATAAAATTATATTTATTATACAATAGTTTTTTATGAGTACAAAGTGAGTAAAGACATAAACTAAGGGTTTTCTCGTCTAAATTTTATTTTTGTGAGATTTATGCCTCATTAACCACTCGTTTCTTTTGTATGATGTATATAATTCACAAGAATATATTCTATTATTATTATTCATAAGTTTATGGGTATTTATATATCCATTTTATTATCTTTATTTAATGGGGTTTATGTGTCAAAAGTTACCAAATCAATAATGTAATTTTTTCAGAATTTTCCTTCTTTTAGAAACATTCCATGTTATGCACCTATATTATTATGTGAGATTTAAAAAATGACCTTTTAAATTTTATATCATTAATATCATTATTTTTATTATATTTTAAGCTTCATTTGATGACATTTTATTACATATAGAGTATGATTCGAAGTTATCAAGTGGTAAGAGTTTATTTCAACAATTTCATCATTTTTCATGATTGTTTATTATTATACATTTATTAATGAAATATTATGATCTATATCTCAATAATTCCCATTATTTTTATTCTACTATACTTATTCATTATATCCACATGTATTTGTACCATTTTTTACTCTTTTGTAGATAATATAATTTACAAAACAAATTTAAGAAAGTATGACTTTACCTCTCTCTTTGGTGTGAAATCTATGTTCCTTCGAAACCAAAATTTCTAAAAAAAATCAAGATTATTTTATATGTTTTCAAGGAAATTTTTTTTCAAAATGTTTCCAATTTTTTTTATGTGTTTTCATGGAAAACGTTTTTCAAAAAAAAATCAATATTTTTTTATAATTTTTCAAATTATTTTCAAAGAAATATTTTTCTAATTGTTTTCAATATTCTTTTATATGTTTTCATAGAAAATGTTTTTTAGAAAAAATTTAAAGTTTACTTTATAAGTTTTCATGTTTATTTTTAAGAAAATGGTTTTTTTAAAAAAATTATGTTCTAAAAATCATTTTTCAAATAATAAAGGATAATTCCCTTATGAAATGTTTGTAAAATATATTTCATATTATTTCCCAACTAAGATGGCATCTGTTAGGGTAACTCGTGCCTTTCAGAAAAAATTATCCAAATGTTCCATTCATATTATTTATCTGAATGGTTTATTTATTGATGTTGTGATTTTTATGAAACTTGATTCTATTTTATGGGTTATATGTTTATGAAATCTGTTTCTCTTTCATGAGTTATATGCTTATGAAACCTTCATCCTTTCACAGGTTTTGATTTGATGATATGATTATGAAACCTATCTATTTTTTCACATGTTATGATATGATTACATATTTATGATACCCATTTCATTTTACGGGTTATTATATGACTAATTTTTATGATTTTGTGGCACACATATGTATGATTTCATTTTGAGATGTGTGGGACCTATATCTCCCTCCACTAAATTGGGTAACAATTTATATCTCATGATACAGACATTGATGGATTGGGGAGTGAACTCAATTCAGTAAAGGACATTGTCTGCTAATATAGTCTTTTGAGTGAACCTTGACTACTAAGATAGTCGTGGGAGTGAACCATGACTATCAAGATGGTCTTGGGAGTGAACCTTGTCTACTATGTTGGTCATTGGAGTGAATCATGACTACCAAAATGGTATGTGGAGTGAACTCATACTACAAATATGGCCTTGTAAATTATTCCTTGACTACTATGGAAATCTTTTTGATATGATTATGTGTATGCGAAATTATTTGTATTATTCATATGTTATGCTTTCATAGACTATGACCTTGATTCCCTTATGATTCGCGACTTATAAACTGCCAATATTTATGCCATGACTCATGTATATGAAATTTGATATGAATTGAATGATATTTTAATGTTTTTCCTAGTTCTCATACCCTTATGCTCATGATTATGCTTACGTATCTTCCTTGTTTACCCTTACAGAGCATCTGAGATCACCCCTTTATATTTTTCATTTCCGTGGGTTATGAATATATGTATGATGTATGATGTTTCTAAGAATAGTTATCTTCATGACCAACCTATTTGGAGATAATGTATCTCACTTATGTACCAGTGTTTATCTTTCCATACTTACAAAGTCACTATACTAATTCATTCTTTGGGTGTCTATTTGTGTAATGTATTAATTATTCCTCAAAAGTGATATAATGTTAATGTATGAAATGAGAGGTTCTCTATAGTATTATTATTTGATAATGAAGGTGGAGGAGTCTCAATGGGGATAAATAAAGGTATAAGGGATACAGGATCGAGTTATTCTGGGTGATGCACTTGAATAATGGTTAAAAGGTGAACAAAATTATTCAATGTTTTAGAGGAATATTTTTTAACAAATGGAAATTTTTTAGGGATTATTTTGTGAGTTTCATAGCCTAATTTTACTGGTTATCCTAGGTGTATCCAAGATGTGATGGTTTTTAAGGATGTAGTATCGGTGTCCTAGGATTAAAAGGGAAGTGGAAGAGTTCATGGAATGAGGTTATTTTACTAGCAGGTGATAGTAGAACATCATTTTCATACTGGGTTGTTGTAGCCCTTAGATTTCTTTAAGTATAATTGGGAATACATCTTAATTGATTACATCACAGGAATAATTCATGATCAGGAAGGATGTGACACTATATGGGTCATCATGGATTAGTTGATGATGTTGGCTCACTTCTTATAAATAAAGGAGTTGAGAATCATGGGGGTTTTGTAAAGGAGGTATGTGGATGAAGTTGTGTGGCTATATAGAGTTCCATGGTCCATCCTCTTGGACTTATATTCTTGTTTTTCTATAGGATTACATAGATTATTGAAGAATTATTTTGGAACTTGGTTACACTTAAACACTTATTTACACCCCCAAATAGATAGGAAGATAGAGTAGACTATCTAGACACTAGAAGATATGTTTTAGGTGTTATTTTTTTAATTTCAACAAATCCTAGGAGAATCACATTCATTTTGTTGATTTTACTTATAAAAATAGTTACCATTCATCCATAGACAAGTCATAATTTGAGGTTTTTGTAAAAAATATCATGATAATCCCCATTATGATATTCCAAATTTAGAGTTTTCTCAATCCCAATGTGGTATAGATTATTACTAAGAAGTTCTAAATACTTTGTGAGAGGATAAAGATAGTTAAAGACCAATATAAAACTTATGTTAATTAGAGGATGATAACCTTTGATTTTGAGGATAGGGTCTATTTATCCTTGAATTTTTTTTATCATCATGAGAAGTGGGTGTTTTTCGATGGAGAAAGATGTCACCTTGGTTTTTAATAACTTTTGAGGTGTGGAGTGCATTAGTGAGGTGTATTATTTGTTTGTTCTACCTCCATAGATGGAACGAATTTAATAAATCTTCAATATTCTATATATTAATCTATATCTACATGATTATTCCCATTTCATTGACTTGTGGAGTTATATATCAAGTAAAAAAGAAACATATATTGAGTTGTTGGTCATGTTTTGGGACCAATAGGAGAAATTAAATCATGAGCATGTCATCCCCTTGGTTTGTGTTCTATAGAGGAATAAAGGTATGGAAGAACACACATGGGAATATAATTCATATATTTGAGATAAATATATTGTGTATTTTTATATTTTATTTATGTTATGATTCTAAAATTATGTTTTTTATGATAATATCTTGTTTTCTTTTCTCTATGTGGATTTTTTAGTAAGGGTTTTGTTCCATTTGAGAGGTATATCAAGGGTAATTTTGGTAGTTCTGTGGTTGTATTCCTTAATTTGGTTTTGTTTTGATTATTGATTGTTATAATCATTTAAGAGATATTTTTTGTAACTTTATAGGTCTTTCATTCCTATTACTTTTTGATTTTAGTGTGTTATAGGTTCCTAGAGAAGGCTCAAAGGAAAAAGTAGTGGGGTTAGGATGAAATTTTACCTCCATATGGGTGACCGTGGTGCGGATTATTATTTTATTCCATGGATAATAATAATGTAGCCTGTAGGGAACAGTTTTGGCATGGAGTCATGGGAATATGAGTCTTGAGGGTTCTTCTAAATTTTGTTTCTTTGAGTCTTGGGGTTTGGTTGTATTGCGGGGTCTTTGAGAGGTGAGTTTTGTTGGTTCTGTTTATTCTAAGTTCATTGTATCATATATCTTGGTTACATCGTGGAATTATTCTTTTGATTTTTAATTATATGGTGTGTTGGTTCCATTTTTTGTGTTCCTTATCTTATTTTACAGGATCTACATCATGGACTACACCATGTTTCATGAATGCAGTTTTGACCAACACCGTTACAATGTTTTCTTTTTCCTTGATTTATAGTTTTGTACTTTGAAAACACCTTTTCACTATGGTGTAGGGTGTTTCACCGTGGTATTTTAATTCCATTCCCAACTACATATTCCAGAACCTCTTAAAAATAATAATTCCTTTACCTTTTATCTCAGTTATTAAGTGATTCAGTTGTATCCTAATGAGGTATTTCATTCCCCTTTCATTGGCTATTAAACTCACCCTTAGATCAATCCTTGGTGATTCAAGGTAAGATCCAATTATTATTTTTTTAATCTCATTTATTCATCCAAATAAATATTTTCTCTAGGTAAATATACTTTTTAGTGATTCTATGCTTATATAATTATGTGAGATGGTGGGTTTTCGATTGTTGACACTTCCTTGGTATGGTTCTAGATCGTGGGAATCTCCTCTTTTACCTTTATTCATGTAGAAAATTTGAAATGGATGATCAAGGTAGAGGATTTGAGTTATCTCTTTATCTTTGTGCATATGTGATATTATCATGTTTTTGTTTCCATTTAGTTTTATGTTAAGATTTTTTCTAATGAAGATAATTGATCGTACATGATGAAATAGAAATGGAAGGGGCGATAACACATGTGTTTTTCTTGACATCATGATGTTGGTTTCTCAGGATTGCGTTTTGGATGTTGTTGGTTGTGAAATATGATTATAATTGTGAATATGATGTTTTTTTCTAAAATATAATTATATAATTCACCTCACATGAAAATATTAATGACCATAAATGTGGTAGTTAAACCATCTATGTATAAACAAGAAATTTTAATGTTGCCCATTTTCTTGTGAATATGATTTGAGGTGATGGTTTATGTGATGGATGAAATTATGGGTTTGTTTTCTTAATAAGTTTTTATTTTTGATATAGTGATGAATTTAAATGTATAAAGGTTGGGTTTGATGCATGGGTGTTTAATGGTTTCATACTTTAGCTTGGTGGTTTCCTCGTAGTTATGGACTGCTTCAAATGGTAAATTTTGGTAAATGAAATTTGGTTGTATTTAATGTTTTGGGGGATGAAATTATATGATTGGTGGATGGTAAATTGGATAATGATGCTTAAATTGAATTTTAATGTATGAAAATAAATTTAGTCCTTTGATAAAGAATTGATTTTCATTAAATATGGATATATGGTAAAAGAATATGTAATTTGATAATAATTGATGTTGTTAAATGGGAACTATGAAACTAATGTACAGTTGTGTGAATGGTAAGTGGGACTAGAATGTTGGTTAGTATTACTATAGTGATGTTGACGTGTGATAGTGGAGATGAGGAGGTTTTGGTAGTTGTTTGGTTTTGGTCATGTGAACTCATACGTTGGGAATGTGTGTAACTACTATACATTATCTTTTACTTATGATTTATATATGCACCCTACCTGAGTCTTGTGTTTACAGAAATACCCAAAGTTTTTTTTGGGTGTATTTCCCAATCATACAAATTGCTAGGGAAGATGGATGGATACCACCTATTACTTTATCTCTCTTTGAGGGAAAGTTTTTACATAGAGGCTGTGATGGATTTCATTTTTAGTTCACTAGAGGTTATGACTAATGTGAGCATGAGGTAATTTATATTGAGGGTTTTACATGTTAGGAGGAGGTAATGAGGTTGATTTCCATAAAGTTCATGATACCCTATTATTTGGGTTATATGTTATTGGTTATGGTATGATGAGGATGTGAGAGTTGTGTCACATGGTATGATGATGATTAGGTTGTGTTGTAGAGATTACACTGGTTGAGAGTTGTGAATTTATAGTTATGATAAGGCTAGTTGTTGTATGATGATGGTGGAGGTGGAAGGTATAAGAGTTCTAGGATGTATGATTTTGGGGTGTGAGAGAAGCAAACCAGTGGGTAAGTGGTTTAGGGTACACTTTTTTATATTATTCTTTTTTTATTATTATACTTGGATGTGTAATTTAGTGAGTGATAATTAGTGAGGTTATGATCCAGTTAACCATATAGGTTATTGTGGATTCTATTGTTTTTGCAATGTGGAATTATTATTCTCTTATTATGTTTTCAATAGAGTTATTTAGTATGATCCTATAGAGTATACATGTTATTCCCACCCTAATATATATATAAATATATATACATATTTTTTGTTTACCAGGATGGAGTTAGAGACTGAGTTGTATATTTTTGGCTTTGATAGAGATTTTTAATTGTTTCTTTAGGATTCCTTGGGTATGGTTATTTTGGAATTGTATTCATACAAAATTACATTCATTTTGGGATATTTCTAGGTTTTGATTTTTTTTTGTTATGGTGTTGGTTTGGTTGTTATTTTGTATAACCCTTGGTCTTTTGAGGGTAAGGCCCCTCATATTTGTGTTTTATACCCTCAATGATAGTCTCTAACCTGAGGCCTATTAGAGGCGAGCCTCAGAGGTCAATTTTATCTTTATTATTAGCTTAGGAGGGGTTTCTAGTAGGGGTAGGTTACAAAACTATATTTATTCCATTTTTTCTATGTAAATTTGTATATTCCTAGAGCTTCCACCATGATGATCCTTTTCATAACCATTTCATCATCCATATCTAACTGGTGTTCTTGGTGTTTGAGGAATATTATAATTATTCTTTTACCACGACCACTCACTAGTGTCTTGATGGTGGTGTTACATGTCCTCAGGCATGCCTCCCCATATTTAATATTATACCAACTAACAGTGAGGTTCAAAGGTGTAACCTTATATAGACTATACCCTTATATCAATGTCTACCCAATAATTTAAAATAACTAAATAACATCAAAATTAATCATCATATTAAATTGAAAAATAAAAAAATCATGCCATTAGAAATGTTATAAAGAAGAATATAGTTATACCTCAAAAATAGATCTCCCATTAGGTCAATCACAGATAAAAAATAAATATAAGAAATAAAATATAGAATAGGATCTATTTTCATCCCTAATATTCACCTTATAGAAGTATCCAAACATTATATGATCTATCTCGCTCAATCATGAAACACTGGGTTAATGTACTACCGTATCCTATTAATAGAGAAGTTTACTCAGATAATAAAGTACCATGGCTACCCAATAAGGGTCTGAGTACATCTTAGTATACCCCCACCAATGGGTTCCCTAACACAATAATTACAATATTTCATTTACATGTGATATGGTCAAGATAAATAAAAAATCATATCATAATAAATTAATTTTTTTCAATCATCGCATTTTAAGGTGAAACAAGGGATTTTCTATACCTACTGTAACTAGTTATGAAGTTTCCATGAGTATGAAAACCATATTATAGAACCTAATTTCATACATTATCCATTCTTGGATTCAAGTAACCACATTTAAAACCTAGTTACATAACCAATCCCCTCCAGGAATCAAGTAACATGTCATCCAAAATCTCATGGGGATAGACTCTCCCTACAAGGATACACAAGAAGGTTATCCAAATACTAAGAGGTGTACCTTCACCTTCTTAAGAAACCAATTTTCATTATCTAGAAATTTGGTGGTATTCCTCACACAACCAAGAAACAATTATTTTCAACTAGAAACTAAAGGGATTAACTGCACCCTTCCAAGAAATAGATCATTCAGAAATTTAAGGTCATTCCTATACACTATCGGGAAACATGTAACAACATCTAGAAACTCAAGGGTTTGAATTTTACCTTACATGAAATATGTATCATTATCTTAAAACACATTGGAATTCCTACACCATTCAATGAAAAAAATCATCTATAACTCCTGGGTATGACCAAACCTAGCAAGGAAACATGTGGGGTTATTAGTAAGACTAAGGGTTTGACTATCCCTTTCTGAGAAAAAAATATCATCATCTAGAAACCTAGGAGAATTCCCACACTCTACCATGAAATATATCATTTATATAATAATTTAATTCTCAATAACCACTAATAAACATCATCTCCATCACACACTGGGGAACACTCTCTACATAGGATAATCACATATTATACATTATCCTCACAGGATTTTTCCACTCACACAAATGTGTCATAAATAACTAAGGTCAAACTCTCAAGTGTATGACTTATTCTCATAATTATATCTATATTAGGATCAAACTAATGATTTTTTTATTTTAAGGTGACACCCAAAATTGATAACACCAACATCTTTGCACTATCCTTCTATAGGGTCAACATAGTACTAGAGAATCCACTAAGGTCCCCTAGGTCACATTGTAATCTACACCTCCTATATGAGTTGTTCTATAATATTTTCATTTATTGGGCCCATACCCATCACTCAGAGGAAATAACATCCCTCATCATCTCAATCTCCATGTTAAGGCTTCAGTAGCCCCATAAGAAATCCATACAGTATCACATCAAAGAGGTGCCACAATTCCCCTCTCACATTGAGGTCATCTTAGATCAATACTCAGGCACAAACCCCTTCCAGTGTACCTAGGGAATACCCAGTCAGTCACTCACATTTAGGTTAGGTAATAAACCGCTCCCCAATCTCTAATATCTCAATATATGTCTCAAAGTCATATTAAATTCCCTCATGACCAAATCATCTAATTATACTCATTCAATCACTCTCTCTTACTCAAGGAGCTACCAAGTGAACTTATACCATCTCTAATTATGTGAATTTTTTATATTTAATTTATACAACACTTGGTCCCATGCATCTCATGGATCATGTTTAAAAAAAATAACTTAGTCATTGGTGGATGATGCATCCCAAGTATCCTAGGGTCCATTATAGCCCCTGACACTTTCATTTTATTTACGTGAATTTTTTTAATTAAATATTTCATTTAATTTAAAATAGAATATTTTTCATTCAAACATAGAATGATTAATAATCACATGCTATATTAACAACATTCATAAACCATAAGGAAAGTTAAGAAATAATTTATCTCATATTTGGAGTCACTTCACTTTTAATCAAAGATCAGCCACCTCCTGAGATTTTCCAAGCCTATTATCAACTCTTAATCACCTATATCAATACACAAAATATAATTTAATTAATTGTAAAAAAATCATTAATTATTCCAATTAATTTAAATATGTATAATCCCTAAAATCTCACCGAGTAACATATGGTCACCAAAACATCGATCAATAGGGTGTGGTCCAATCCAAACATTCTCCCAAACATAAACCATAATAAATACTTATTTTAATTATCCAATTAAACATTAAAACTAACCTAATTTTACCAAATACCATAGAAAAATATATGTGGAGGCATAGAATTATTAGAATGGTTTGCAATGATATGTGTTCATCATCATGGGATGTCTTCTAGAAACACAGAAGAAAATACCCATAATATCAGGATGATTCCACCATTATCTAGTGGAATCAACTCAATAACCTAAGTTTTAGACAAAAACCAATCAAAAAATATGAATAAGGAATAATTAATGAATAATTAAGTGATAACTCGCATTAATCACCACTAAAATTCCATCAAAACCCACCCCTAAACCATGGGGAATTGAAGAAGAGAAGTGAAACCGCCTGATATGGTATGTTTAAGAGATGATAAGGATAGGGGATAGGCTTCAAAATAGATAGTAAAAATGGTATTCCTAAACATTTAAAAAAAAATGGCAGATTTAGAGTTACTACACTATTTGAAATATCATATAGGTCAGATAATCTAAAGCCACACCCCTTCACAAAATTTAGTTGCATGGTTTACCAACCTTGTTCCATCCATGTATCCTCTTATATCCCAAGTTGAAAATATCATTTGGTTTGGATGCATGATTTATTAAACTTTTTACTAACGATTAATCTCCCTCTCAGACTTGAATTTTTTGTTTTGTATACTTTTTTTTGCAATAATGTGGTAGTCATTCACCAACACTCCAATAAAAACCACCTCTCATAATTTAATCATATGATTTTCCACAAATTTGTGATAGGATAAAACCCTTTCCATAATTAAAAAAATATAAAGCTTTTAGTTCTTAATTTAGAATTGGAAATACCTCTTAGGCCTCAATATATATCCAAAACAATTCTAGAACATGTTCCATATTTCAAGATTCCAATCCAATTTCCAACTCTCAAAATGACCCTAGATACAGAGTTATAAATTCAAATTTCTCATAGAATTTAACATCTCATAAAGTTGAATGTCTTTATAAAATACCCACTATAACACTTCACATCATTATAAAGTCTATGTAACACTTCAACCACAAATTCTGACCTATCATAGTCATAAATTAATGATCAACTTGTTGTTTTCTATACCTGATCATTAATGAGCCTCTAATGCCTAACTCCAAATACGATTCATAATATTAATCAAACACAAATCCTCTCACCCATCCTCGTCATTAATTACAAGAAAACACTCACCCACACTCATATCTTCTGAGACACTACTGTGTAATCAATTAATTCATTCCCAGGAAAATGTTTCTCACTTCCATAAGGCTTATCTCATAAGGGACAATTCTAAGCCATGGTGCCCCCCACCCTTGGAATATTATAATAAAATTTATTTCCAATGGTTCGCAAACCCACTCAGGGTGGAGTTCATCTCACTACACCCAATATCACCCAAAAACACTGGTATGTCATCCACTATTCCTGGAAGTGCATGACAACACTAGTTGATTCATTATCAAATCACACAATCATGGTGCCTAAATCACTGAAGGAAAGTACATATTGTCAAAAAACCAAAACTAATGTTTGAACTTGACTAATTCCATGGCTCTATCCTTGACAAAACAAACCTATAATAATGCTCTCACCCCATCCATTGGTGAGCCATTGATATGAATCACCCTCAGATCACTTCCAAAATCATCCCGACCCTAATATCACATAAAAAACTCCATCCCAAATGA
Source organism: Viscum album (assembly GCA_963277665.1). Lineage (NCBI taxonomy): Eukaryota > Viridiplantae > Streptophyta > Magnoliopsida > Santalales > Viscaceae > Viscum > Viscum album. The sequence continues at coordinate 1,324,656,946 of OY728127.1, read as the reverse complement.
TATTTAGTGCATGGTTATTGGTATAACTATGTTATCTCAACCATTAAACAACCAGTATGGTCACCCCACAACCCTAAAAACATGGGGGTTATAATTCCATAGATCTTGTTCCATATATTACTACACATAATGATTGGATGTGCTTTCCCCACTCATACTTGATCACCAACATGAAAAACTAATTGTTACCAATACCTTGATCAATAAGAATGTCTTCACCAACATTTAATAAAATTCATCCATAATGTCATTCACACCCTATAATAGAAATTGGTGTACTCCCCACCATCTATATTTCTATATACCATTCCTCGAGTGCAATGATAAATTATATCAATATCAAATGCATGTCGCTTCTCCCAAGTTATGCTCACCAACCTTTGAACCCTATGAACCATCCATCCACAGAGTCACCTTCCTCGAAATGGAGAACCTATATATCTTCTCCAACTATCCAAAACACTACACTAAAAATAATCCTATCAAAATAAGTGGTCCACATCCTGTACATAGCCTCTCACTAATTCAAAACCCTAAATGACCATCATGAATTACATCACACAATCTCCCTCACACATCTAGTATTTTCCCAAAAATCTATAAAAATTACCACTCACCTTTCCCATGGAATATTTATCCTCTAAATAACCTTATCATAGGTCCTTTTCCACTATTCATCTTCTCATCTAAATATGACATGTGTATTCTCCCATACCACCCGATCGCAAAACCTGACTCACACTCCCATGAGTCATATATCATCAAACATAGGATCACATGTCTAACCACCAACCATGATTCTCATGCATGTTTGTATTATAAAACTATAATCACTTTAGTTCTTTATTTCTAACAATACTAACATCTCAAACATTCCAAGGACAATAGCAGGATCACCCACTGCCCGAGCACAGTTCCAAAATAAAAATTGTCTACCCATCCTCTATCCATCAAGATCTAACCACCTAAATATAATATATACAAAATTATTGAGAAAGAGTCCTAAAATAAAAAGTTTTAGGCATCTAACTAAACTTTCTCATCAAAATTAATCTTCAATAGAAAAGTACCAAAAGTGATTTTCATCTGAAAATCCCACAACATCTCCATATTTATACGATATATCTAGTATCATCACTCATGCACCAAACTCTTAACCAGTATCATATACCCATGATTATCATCTCTAATTTACTCATAGACTTGGGATATACTCTATCTCTAGATATCATGGTACATATCTATCAAATCACCATCATTTTGAGTTGCATCTTAAAGAAATAGTCTCTCCCACCTAATCTAGAAATCATGTCTCACATAGGTCACCACTCATAGGGAACATCCCTACCCCATATCAAATATAGAAATGAAAATCATGTTCATAAAAACTCACTAAAAGGTTATCATATACAAACATGTACCAAGAATCAATGGAAAAATCAAACATCCACTCCAAGGAACCAATCCTCACTTGGTATTAGCCTATGAGGCTACCCCCTCACAGATCAAAATCTCATCATTTCATGATGATCCATGCCAAGTATACCACTAGAAAATAGTTTAGTTAATTATAATGCCACCATTAATATATATGGGTAAAATCATATAGTTTTTTATTGAACTTTAAGAAACCAAACCCAATTTCTTTTGGAACCATTAAAAAGGAATGTGGTCCTATAATCACCCACCAAGGATACCTACACATCACTTATATAGAGGGACTATATTGTCATCTTCAAGGAGAACCCCTCCATAAGATCTGTATGATCAATCATCATAAGAAAATTTTATATTATTCTGTTTTGTAAAATGTCACTGATGACTTATTTAATAAAACATTATATAATTTTTTATTTTCACTTTAAACAATTGAACCCTAGTGACTTGGTCTTCCCATCAAAAAAGGTGTTCATAGTGCCCTAGTGAAATGTCTGTTTCATGCCCCAACACATTCTTATATCACCTTTTTACCATCTCCCAAAATAGTAAGACAAAATAAAATGCTTTTATGCCACGTTTTATTATTCCCCATCCCATTACAACTTGTTAGTGTTCGGTTGAAGGTGTTATGTGACATCAAGAATGCCTCACCATATGTCGAATTTTTTCTACTAGCACTGAGAGCCTAATATTTTAACTTGAGGAAACTATATCCTTATATCATGTTATATAAAATGGAATAAAATGAACAAAAAAATTATATAATAACCATCAGAGTATATAGAAAAATAAGACATATATAGTATAAAAATGTAATAAAAAAGTGTATAATCATACATCCCAAACTGGTCTCTCACTGGGATGATCATATATACAAAAAATAGAAGAATTAAAATACATAATAAGATATACTTACATAACTAAGACTCACCTCATCCAATTTTCTCAACTCCATATGAGATATCCCACTTGATCATGAAACACTAGGCCTCTGCCCAACCTAAACCTATGAATAGTGATGTTTTCTTATGTAGAAAATTTCCATAGTATTCTAAGTAGGATGTCAATATAACTCAATAGGACCCCACCAATAGGGTCCCTATTATATTCATTATATAAATTAATACACATGTTATATTATAATCATAAATAAATCATCTGATCATAATTAAAAATTATTGTTGATCCTCGAGTTCTAATGTGACACTCAAGAATGATCATACCAACTTCGATCAGTGTCAAAGTGTATCTAATCCTGGAAATCACATTCTAGAACCTAGGGGAATATATGATCCCTATAATAAAAAGTTAACCTCATATAGAACCTAGGTTCATAACAAATTTTCACAAAGAATCAAGTAATATATCTTTTGGGAACTAAGAGAAAGACTCTCCCCATTTGGAATAACATGTAGTTAATCCAAAAACATAGAGGAATTATCACATCCTACAAGAAAACCAAGTTTCATAATTTTTAAACTCTTGGGTGTACCTTAACCCTTCCGAGAATAAATTAACAGCATCTAGAAACTCAAGGGAATACCCACAACATTCTAGGAAAAATATCTTTTGGAAAATATGGTGTGTTCCTGAACCTAGTTGGGAAACATATAATTTCATCTAGAAACTTATAAGTGTGAATCTTACCATATAGGAAATATATATCATTATATATGAACTTAGGTTCATACGCACACAATTAAAGAAAATATATTATCTAGAAACTCAAAGGTGTGCATGCACCCTATTGGGAAATATATAGAGTTGTATGGAAACTCATGGTTATAATTCTCTCCTCCCAATAAACAATTATATTCATCTAGAAACTCCTGGGTGTACCCAAACCCATGAAGAAAAATATAATTTGGATCCTAGGGGAACACCCTCTCACCACAAGGAAACAATTGAATCATCACACATCAAGAGAAAACTCTCTCCTTGGGAACATCATGTTATACACATTTTCTAAACATGGGTTGGAAACTCTCTAAAACCCCTCATATATAACCATGGTTAGACTCTCAAGTGCGTGACCAATTCTTATCACTAATGTTATATGATGCTCACACTAATGATTTAAGGCTCTAAGGTCACACCTCAAATTGATAAAACCTACATCTTAATAACATCCCTCTCTTAGGTAAGCATGGTACTAGGGTACCCACCGAGGTCCCATAGGTTACATAGTAATCTAACGTCGCACTTGGGTTCCTCTATCAAATGATAATTCTCATAAATTAGAGGGAATAGTTTCCTCATCATTAATATAGTAATTTCAATGTCTCAGTGGCCTCCTAGGTAATCCATACAACATCACACTAGAGAGGTGGTACCATTCACCTCTCACATCAAGGTTATCCTAGGTTAGTCCTCATGAACCAAACACATAAATAGTCTTTCAAAGAAAAACACACTCAGGAAATCACATGTTAGTAGTAGAGGAACCCTCACCCCAATCTCTAATTTACCATATCAAGTCTATAAGGCATCTCTTATTCCATCATAGTCTACTTAACCAATCATATTCAGTCTATATCTCACTTCTCTACAAGTAGGTGTTAATGGTACTGATACCAAGGGACACTATGTTCATTCCTTATACTTAATTTATACTCCTCTAGTTCCCATTAATCTCATGGGTCATGTTTATAAATAACCCATCAACCATCAGTGGATGATATATCCCTAGTTTACAAGGGTATCATTGTGACATCCTAAGCCTAGTTCATATATATGTGACCAGTGTAGTTAACCACATGGCCTCAAGTATGACTCTATGTATTCCAGAGTCTAATAACTAGAAATAAGGTTCTATTATCATGTGGTGAGGAGACTATATCCTCATGGTCAGAGCATAGCATAGTGTTATAGTAAAAGTATAAGCAGTGGAGACATATATAATAATAAGTTAGTTAAATAGGTAAATCATCCAACTATAATAAATAGGTTGGAATAAACAATGGAATAACCTCATCCAACATCATATACAAAAATCATGATTATGTCATAGTGATATACAAAAACAGTAAATGTACAAGAAACATAGAAATTGGAATATACAACATTCTATACTAAAATGAACAAAAATACCCAAGTTATCACCACTAGCATAACGAGCATAAGTTCAGTACACTGCTCTCATACCCCATCCAATCAAAAAATTCACATGTCCATAGTAGTCTTATTACCTTTATCCCTACCTGTTTTCATGAAGTATACTCGAGTACCAAATGGATACCCAAACAAGGTGTGAGATCTACTCAATAGGTCACTACCAATGGTGTCTATAACAAATAAAATCAATGTGTATTTATAATATTAATAAATCTAAAAATGATAATTTTAAAACAACCTAATCCATAAGTACATGATGAGACAATCAGTCTATAAATAATAAAGTATGGTATACAAGAGTAAAGAATCAGGTATGGTATACAACTGATTTATCAAGTATCAAGTAAATTATACACTGGATGTATCATGTATCAGACTTATTGGTGCATGCACCCATGGAAATTTACTTGGGATTCCTTTTCAAGTCAATGGAACTCATACATAGAAAACTTGGTATGATGTTGAACTACATGGGCTAGGACCAAAGGCCATTGCCCATGGCATCCTCTTTATTTCTATAGAAATCATCCATAAAAAACATTTTAAAGAAATGGGAGGACCCTAAGGATTGAGTCTGAGGATGTCCAAGCAAGATAGATCTAAGGTAATAATCTAAGGAATACAATATAAGTAAATCTTTAGTTCCATACCACAATGTCGGTGTCATACTGTGATGTCGATTCAATACCAAATTATCCATCAATGAAAAATTAACATAACGGATAAAGGGATATGTTACTGTTCATTACCTTTAATAAATTAAATTATTCAGGTTCATTTCCAAAATAAACTTAATTAAAACTAATAAAATAGATTCCATGTTAATGTATATTCTACCTTACCGGCCATTTACATTAGTATTCATAAGCTAAGATATCATTTGTCTCATTTAAAATTTCCATTAGTTCCATTTCACTTATAATCCAGATTGTTTAAGAGGTATTCAACCCCTAACAACCTAATTCATTTTTTATACATATAACACTCATGGGTTGAAAGATCCACACACCCAAAGGTAAAGCATAATCATATGCATTCAGTTGAACCCACCTTACAGGGTCGTTCAGGTTGAGTTAGGTGGCCTCCAATAGTGTCACAGGGGTAATAGAAAATAAAATCAGGTTTTACATTGTTTAAATTTAAGGTATTACTCATTTTAGAAGAAACACAAATATTTTATGTTGTGTATAACTGAAACACATGATTTAAAAATCAATACTTTAATGGAAAAGGTATATAGAACCTCTAATTCAGGATAGAATGGAATAAATCTAAGAAATAGAAGAATACCTTGAAAATAGATCATATTATCTCACATGGATTTAACTTTCGATAATATGAGATAAATAAATAATGGAAGGAATATGAATGAAGGGATCACAAGTAGCTATCTAAGGCAATAAATGATATAATATTTTGATTTCATATGAATTAGGAGGCTCAAAGCCTATAGAATGAGGAAAAAAGGATCTTGAGTGGTTGTGGGGGGTTATTGTGCATGGAGAGGAAAAGAAAATGGAGATGAAAGATAAATAGAAGGAGGTAAAAGGGATCATTTTCCCTCATTTTAGAATCTGTGTGGTTTGGATGCAAATTTGGACTATCCATGCACCAGACAGGCATTAGCACTATCTAGGGTGTCACCCCCCCCCCCCACATGATCTAGGTAAATGGTTTAAAAAAATGTGCACTACCTATATTGATCCTTTTTAGTTTTATATAGCAAGCTAGCATGGTTGTGTGTCCCGTCATTCATGGTTTCTCAAACCATGATCCACCTCCTTGGGGACACATTGTTGAGCCACACATTTACTATTAACCATGCTCCATCATGTGTCTCATATTCTTCCTACAAAAACCATATCTATGGGTTATAAAAAATACTTGTACATTCTTGAACCCTTCCTTAAACTCTTAGGAACTTCTATATAGATAAAATGAAAGGTTTAAACCAAAATTTAAAGGACTCATACCTCATGATAATAGTTGGAATTGTACAACCTTTCCTCCTTAAAACAACTCATACTCGAGTTTCCCTTTTGATGGTGGTCGATAATCAACTGAGAATATTTCAGACCACTAAGAGCATATATCAGCCTCTTGCTCCCAGTTCAAATCCAATACACATTTATACTACCATATCACTCATACCAAATGAACTGGACTACCTATGAGATCCTCCATGATCCAATAAAAAAATTTATAGCATGCTCCTCTAAAGAATCATAAGTATCCAACTCAATTTCCTCAGGGTCAAAAGAGTGATATGGTTTGGAATGATAGAGGGATATCTAAGATACATGGAAGATATCCTGCATGGCCTGGTACCTCTGAGGAAGAACTATATTATAGGGTAATGGACCGTCTTTCTCCAAGATCATGAAAGGATTGAAATAATGAGATTATAGCTTACCCTATCTTTGAATCCATATATTCCCTATCCTAGGAGAAAAAAATAAGAAAACCCGGTCTCCCACCTCAAACTCCAAAGGTTAACTTCAATGATGAGCATAAAACTTATTTCTAGACTGAGTTGTATCCATACGCTTCCTAAAGGTTTTTACCTACTATGATGACTCTTAAATGTGCTAAGGTCCCAATAACACTACCTCACCTACCGCTAACTAGAATATGGGAGAATTGTATGGAATACCTTATAAGGACTCCTAAGGATATATCTATATAGTATCTTGAAATATATTATTATAATAAAATTTGAATATTGGTGGGTTTTTCTCTTAAGAATCACCAAAATCGAGGATTCATGCCTGAAGCATGTCCTCCAAAACCTAAATCATATGCTTGGATTTATTGTTGGTCTAATGGTTATAGGCTATACTCAGCAATACCTATGAACCCAAGGCCTTCAACAACCCTCATCATAATTGAGATGTGAATTGATCATATCTATCTGATTTTATAGTGTAACGAATCCCATAAAGTATAATAACCTCAAGAATATAGAGCCTACATAGTGAATCTAATAAAAAAATTTATTTGGTAGTTAATAATTGAGGACCTTTTTTAATCTATCTACGATCGTCCATATACATCATAGGCTCAAGGTGACCTAGGTAAACCCGTCACAAAATCCATGGTGATGATATGTCATTTCCACTCTGGAATGGATAGTGGATGTAAAATCCCTTTTGGTAACTAGTGTCCTCCCTTCACCTGCTAATAGGTGGAACACTGAGTAACAAAACTATTTATCCCCCTTTTCATACTAGGCCACCAATACTAGCAACCTAGATCATGGTACATCTTCATAAGACTGGAATATACTGCCCAAGTTGAGGAATGATATTCTTGCAACAATTCCTCTCAGATTTCTATAGGAACCCATACATTACCATGAATTTGTAAGATCTCATCCCCATAAATGAACCAAATAGGTTGTGGGTACTCCTTGAAACACTCTACCATAGTACCAAGTCATCAGGATTATAAAACTTCCTCATCTTAAAGCCATCTAAAAGTGAATAGGCCTCTATTAAAGTTATAATAAAAGGTTTCACTCTGATCTTCTAAACCTAAATATGAATCCAAAAAAACTAATCCATCCACTTTCATTCATTGCTTTCCTCTTAAACCACTTTTTTTCGAGTCTTCCAGCTCAGAGCATCAGTCAATATATTTCCCTTCCCGGGAATATATGAAAGATCAAAGTCAAATAACTATATTTATTCAACCCACCATTACTTCCTGAGATTAAAATAACACTGTTAAAATATGAATTTAAGTATTTTTTTCTTCATATATAGCACAAACCGCATTCCAAGAAAGTAATACATCCAAAAATGCAAGGCATGAACCATGGATACCAACTTGTAGTCATTCATTGGGTAATTATGATTGTGAGGTCTCAACTAAAAAGTCCTAGACACTTCAACTCAGTATCCCAACATTGGAACTACTCCCATCCTAATACATGACTCATCAAAATACACCATGTATCATATTCCATGCTTAGGTCAAGTCAAGATTAGTGGAGAACTCAAATGTCATTTCAACTCCTGAAAGGATTTCCCAAACACTTATGAACATAAGAACTTCACACCCTTATTTCTCAATCCCATAAGAGGTTATTAAAATCAGGATAAATCCTAAATAAAGTGTTTTTAATATCCATCCAGTCCCAAAAAAACTCATTATATAAAGGAAATTATTGGGCTTCTCCTAGAAAACCACATCCCTCACCATCTCTAGGTCAATAGATACACCTCATTCTGATATGATGTTACATAGGAAGTAAACATTGTTGATCCAAAAGTGTCATTTTTTTATCTTAGAATACAATTGGGGATATTTGTGTGTATTCAGAATGATATAAAGATGTTTTCCATGGTCATGTCGAGTATAATAATTCACTAATATTACATTCATGAAGGCAACCAAAAAATATAGATATTGGTGGAAAACCCAATTCGTAATATCCATGAAAACTTCCTTGGGTTTTTGAAATTTAACGGCATAAAAATACACTCGTACTAGCTATATCTACTATGAAATGTTACACATGGTGTATCTAGTGGTATGAAACATACCTCGTGATATCCTAGCCTCAGATAAATCTAAGAGAATACCCTCTCTCCTTGGATCCAATTGAATATGTCTTATATATGAGGTAAATGGTACTAGTTCTTAACTATGATCTAGTTCAACTGGTAATAATATATGAAAAAATATTAGGGTTACATTTTTTCCTCTTGAAAAATAAATAATAGGTGAATTTCATAATGAAGTATTGGTTCAAATAAACCCCTTAGTTTCCAAGTCTTCTAGATTTTTGTTGAGATACTATAACTCATTAGTAGTCATCCTATAAAGAGTAATTGATACTTGTGCTTCTCTGGTAATCATCTCAATATTAAACTCAACCTATCTCCCATGTGGTATCCTAGAAAAATTATTCGGTAAAACATCCATGAAATTATCCAACATAGGAGGTAAATCTTTCTAATGTATTCTCTACTCATCTAAGAAGATACAAGCAATATGGGTTGTCACTCCACCCATCCCATGATGATCATGTGTGGCTCAAATCATCTAGGCATCCCATTCACTCTTATGAATATATTTCCCACCCTTTGGTGATGTAAAATATAGTCTTCAATGATAAAAATCAACATACACATGGTACAGAACCAACCAGTCCATCCTGAGAATGATTTCAAAACAATTCATCTCAAGGATAAAGAGGTTCCATGTTAAATGATAGTCACCTACTTCAAGGTGAAATTCCTTGCACTATCATACACTTTGTGATCATATACCCAATTGGCTATCAGGTTTCATCACCCCATAGAAATAATGGATCTAAATCCTAAGACTCTCTACAATTTTTACATATATAAAGGAGTGGGAAGCTCATGTGTAAAATAAAATAGACACTAAACTATAGTATACTATAAATGTACCTCAAACTGTAAAAGGATTGACACTATTTTCCTTGGGTATCAATTATACTCTATATATCCGCCCTTATCTATGGACCTAAGATATAGCCTGACTACACTGGGAAGGCCCGCTCTTCTAGTACTGTAAATCCAATGTCTGGATCTCTTGACCACAACAACCTCATTGACTTGAATGGTTGGTATTAATCCACTCCCTACATAACATTGAGCTATTGTAACCACCCTTGAACCTGGATTTGGTGCATACCCCCTCTCATTAGCCACTGGATAAATGGTTGTACCAAATGATTAACAATTCCCCATTCTATCATAATCTCAGAATTAAAAAGGGGCTCTATCACTTTGGGAACTCATATTCCCCTACTTACCACACCGATGGAAGATCACATGGCTATCTAGGTGAACACTTTGGTTACTTCTACCTCTTTAGGAAATCTCAAAATGGTGATTTATGTTGCTAGATGAACTATTACTCTAACATTGTACTAAACTGCCCTGGCCTAAACGACTAGATTAAATAATTCTATGATTGATGTTGAGATCCTGATTAAATATCTCAATGAAAGTGGTCAAATAAAATACATTCACTTGAGTCTTTATGGCGTAGACAAACCCATACTCAAAAATTTTATCTCTAGAGAGATTATTGCCAAGAATAGTAGGAATAAAATGTCCAAGCTCTATGAATTGATCTCAATGATCCAAAATAGATATAGATCCCTAATATATGTGCATAAACTCTCTAGTTCGGTTATTTTCAAATGTATTTGGAAAGAAATAATAATAGATGGATATCTGTAAATCCCTCTAGAATATAACTCAATTTTAGTCAACCTGGGTTAAAATATCCCAGCATCTCTCAAATGGCCCTCTAAGAATATACATTGCAAGATTGACCCTCTGAGGAGTCATCTCAAGATGATGGAATATATATAAAATTACCACTATCTATGACTCAACATCTTGAGGACCACTATCCCCTAAAAACATAGGAGGATGCTACTTCTGAAATTATTGTGTTATTTTATCCATAGCAGGGGTCAGTCTTGGGGGTCCTTTCATGGCCTTTATGGTTTTTAGAAAACCCTCTTGAAATTGGGAATCAGTTCCCATGTAAGGTATAATAGCTAGTGCTATAGGTGGAACTAAATTAGGTCACACGAGTATCTCAGGTCCCACCACCTCCAAATATTGGTCACTACCACCCTCCTAGTGCATGACCCAAGGCTATCATGGTGTAATGTCTCTAAATAATCTATGTACACAACTCCATTAAGATTTGATAATAGAATAGTTTACTAACACAATAATAGGAAAGGTATAATGGTTCTTGTAAATAGGACAACACCTCTTTGATTCCTCCAAATGTAAGGTATAGGTGGTATAGAATGTTGTAAAGAAACACCAAAGACACTCTCATCTACCAACTATTAATGTCAGGTAAAAGTAAAGTTCCCTATTTCAAATCAGGGGTTCTGGTATATAGAGTGTTAATTTCAAGTCATAGTGTAAAACACACTTTAAGTTGGAATTGGAATCCCCATTTAATAGAATCAACATCATTTAATATACAAGGAATCATAAAGTTCATATTTTATATGTACATATATATCATAGTCTGTTTAGATGAGTTACCATTCCCAAGTTATAAATCCATAATATTTATAAGTTAAAAATGGAATGTCATGTAACTGCAACAAAACTTTTAAATTCAATATAATAATATAATATTTTCCTTTATGATATCTAAAATTGATATATCAACATTCCTGATTTATAGAAGTACGATTTTTAAATATTAAATTTTCATCCATGTAATCAATTATAAATAATGTTTCAACTCTTGTAACTACATTTACATAGCTCAAACTTGTAATAATTGGTTAGTTAAGGTGTCGCATCCAAGATATGTGGTAAAAAACAATTTGAGTTTAAGTGAACACTTTAATAACCAATTATTTATCCTATTTCTTGTATGAAACGTTAGCATAATTTCAATACAGTAATCAAAGAACCACAATATATTGTAGGTAATGCATGCAGTAAAATAAATATTACATAGAATATGAATGACATATGAATCCTAAAATTCCAATAATGATGCATAAAACCATATCTCCTTGCCTTATCAGGCCAATGGTAAAATAAAAATCAAAATGATAACAAATGCCACAACTCATGTGCATCAACCAATGGTGAAATTAATACAACTTCAATATGAATAATCCAAAACAACGATTCCAATCCCAATTAATTCTGATTTTCACTATATGTGGGTCAGTTACTCCTAGTCATGGGTTCAAGATAAAATCCAAAAACATCCAAGTATCCTATTTAGAAACCTCAAATAGCAATAAATAATAAAAATCTACCTCTGATACCACTTTGTGACCTCCTAATCCTGGTTCATAGATAGGTGACCGGTCTGGCTGGCCACATGGCCTCAAGTATACCTCTTTGTATGCTAGAGGATTCTGACTTGTAGTGAGGGTCTGTGATGGTATGGTGCAAACCCAGTACCCTCATGTTTAGAATGCACCACAATGATATAATAAAAGATTAAGAATCAAGAACATATATAGTAATATGGATACAGAATAAGTTAGTCATCCAAAATTAATAAATATATTGGCATAAACATTAGAAAAACAACAACCAATATCATATAAAAAAAATGATCATGTCATGGGGATATACAAAAATAGGAAAATCATGGGGAATAGAGGAATAGGCATATATAACATGAAATGCAAAAATGAAAAAAAAAATACTTAATCTATATTCAATAGCATTGTAAGAATAAGCTCAGTCCTCTACTCTCGTACTCCATCCCTGTATAAAATTCATGCATCCATAGTAGGTCACTTCATTTTTTCCCTGCCAAATTCTATTAATTTTACCCCGTTACGAAATGGAAACTTGAAAAGGGTGTGAGATATACTCAGTAGTTCACCACTAATGGTGTCCATAAAAAATCTAGTCAGTGCATATAAGCTTCCGTGATGCATAGGGATAACAATAATAAAGAAATAAATGATAATTTTAAACAAAATAATCTAGAATTACATGTTCTAAAAATTAGTCTATAAATGATTATGATTGATATAAATTAGTAGAGCATCATCTTTGGAATAGTCCAGATATATCAAGTATCAACTACAGCATATGCCAGATGTATCAATTATCATACCTACAAGGGCCAAGATCCAATTCCATTGACTATGGAATACTCTTCGATTCCATAGATCTCATCCATATAATACTTGGTATGATGTAGACCTACATAGACCAGGACCTAGGGCCATTTACCAAGGCATAATATTTGGTTCCACAGAGATCATCTACATAAGAATTCATAAAGTCTTGGGAGGATCCCAAGAAGAAAGTTTGAGGTGGTATAATCAAGTTGGATCCAAGGTAATAATCATAGGCATCCAATATAATTAAATCATATGTGTCATACTGTGATATCAATTCCATACCAAAGTATCCATTAATAAATAATTATCATAAGGGATCAAGTTCCATTTTTTTGTCCATTCCCTTTTATCAATTGAATTAATTATGTTCATTGCATTAGTAAACATGTTTTTAAGTAATGAAATGGGGACCATGTTATTGTACATGATACCTTAAAAACCGTTTACATTAGAATTCATAATATAAGAGATCATATATCTCATTTACTATTTACATTGATTCTATATCACTTATAATCAACATGATACATTTGGTATTAAATCTCTAAAATCACAATTTATTTATTAAATGACTTCCACTCATGGTTGTAAATTTCTACACACCCAAAGGGGTGTCACATTCAAATAAATTCAGATAAACCCGCCTTTTGGGGTGGTTCTGATTGAGGTAGATGACAACCAACCATGTCAAATGGGAAATAGAACATAAAATCATGTTATGAAATGCTTAAATTTAAGATATTGCTAATTTTAGAATCAACACTCATAAGGTCTAGTGAGTGGAAATATGGTGAATTCTTTAAACATTAATACTTTAATGGAAAAAGTATATAATACCTAAATTAGATTAGTTGTAGATGTAGGATCTAAATAATTATGTAGATGATCAATATACAAGAGGGGGGTGAATTGTATCTTTTAAAAATTCCTTTGGAACTTTTAAAGATGGTATAAAACCTACACAACGTGTTCTTTACCGACACGGTGTGTTCTACTCGAGTTTCCCCGGCCCGTGTAGTTAGTGACATGGCCGGGTACACGGATCTAAACTACACAGCATGTTCCTAAAGTTATTTTCACGACACCATGTTTCTGCTCACACGGTCAGTGACACGGCCTGAAAACTACACTACATGTATCCAGAAAGTACATGCTGTGTATTCTGGGTTTTTCTGGACAGTAGATCAGAAACTGCACACAAGCCCAGAAAAACTGAAAACAACGCAAAGAGATGCCAAATTCTAATCCGTGAGGGCCCATACTCCCCGCGAATCAAATCTTGGAATCTCCTACAGTCATGTACAAGAGAAAACAGGATCATGATTCACCAACTTCCGATTAAAGAGGGCACATAACACCTCAAGAATCAAAATTTGGCGTTCATTTAAGCAAAGTACAACACAATAAATTTCTCTATTACAAAAGTAGGGATTCTATCAAGCATCTATCACAACAGTATACATAATCTACAAAAAGTCTATCACAACAACATGAAATCGTTAATGCACCCTAGATGGCATGGCAAGAATGCATGTCATGTGATTTCTAACAAGTGTCTATATGATGCATGAGATGGAATACCCTCATCTCATCAGGTTGCAAAAGAAATAGAACCTTAATATCAAAAAAATAACAGCACGAAGCATGTGAATCACTCTAGGTAAAATCATACCAACCGTAAAATCTCAAAACCAGAAAACTGTAATAAATGAGGTAGTATGGATTTTCCCTACACACGGGTTAGCTACTCCCAGGCACAGCTTATTCCCAAATAAAGAATCCATCCTATCCCTAGATAAAGGCCCAAAACAGTAAATCAAGAGAAAATAATTCATCTGATACCACTTTGTAACATCCCGGTTCTGGAAGCCACCCAAAGGTGCCCCGTACCCAGTTGGTCACATGGCCTCAAGCGCATTTCCCCAAACAGCAGAGGTTTCCGACTAGCAGTGAGGGCCTTGGGTGTGATAGTGGGGAAACTATACCCTCATTGGAAGATTACATAGCGGAAATAAATAAACATGCAATAGCGGAAGCAGTAATAACCAACAATATAAACAGTGGAAGACTAAATCAACAAACTAGAGCACATATGTATATATGAAATGATGTATGATACATATCTAGGAAAGCATCCAAACAAGTCACAATGCTGGAAAACACCACAGTACCAAAACAAGTACAAAAGAAAGTAAAATAGCTCCTCAGCATCGCGAGCCAAAGCTTAGTCCCATGATCTCTTGCTCCAAGAAATCAAGTACCGAAAGTCTAAGGGTGTTTTCCCTTTTCTATACCTGCAAAAACATAGTCTTCTTGGGCCCAAAAGCATGGACCAAACAGGGTGTGAGATAAAATCCCAGTAGGAAACCACCTAAAGATCTGTGCCTAACATTCAGTGAGTATATGGCAGGTAATAGTACAGTAAGAAGCAAACAGTAGCAGTAAACAATAGGTAATAAACAATAAGCAGTAATAGGGTGACGTACAACAGTAGTCAAACAACAGCACAACAAGCACCAGAGAAGAAAACAGCTAACCACAAATGGAAACCCCCTGGGAAGTACTCGCAGCCATCCCCTTTGGTCTTATCCAAGAAGTACCACAACCCTTTGGGAAGTACACTCAGCCTAACACCTCTGGTTGGTCATACGAATTTATGAGACTCTCTGGGGAAGCTCACTCGGTCAATTCCCCTTATAGTCTAGGGTAGTCAGGGACTCTCTAAGGAAGATCACACGGTCTAACCCTCTTAGAAACAAGGTTTATAGACTCTCTGAGGAAGCTATCTTGGTAAATTCCTCCTATAGCCTTAGGTATACCATAGACTCTCTGAGGAAGCTCACTTATTCAATTACTCCTCTATCCTGGGAAGGTTCTTAAAGAGAAATCAAACAAGGTAAGACTCTCTGAGGAAGTTCACTCGGTCTACCCTCCTGTAGTCTATAAAATTTGAAGGCACTCTGGGAAGATCTCTTGGTCTATCCCATGTGTCCTATAATGTCTAAGACTCACTGGGGAAGCTCACTCGATCTAACCTCATGTATTCTACAATGTCAAGGACTCTCTGGGAAGCTCACTCGGTCTATCCTTTATAGTCTATAGCACCAGGTTCTCACAGCCTCATGCCAGTCAGTGAATGATAATGCTATAAGGACAAGGTACACCTATATATCTACTTGGCTAACATTCTACAGGACAACAAGCATGTTATACAAAACACTCCATCCTATAGACACAAGTCATGGAAACAGTCATAACAGCCAAATGCTAACAAGACCCAAAGGTTGTAAACAGAGAAAATAATGGGAAAAACATCCAAGAACAACAAATTATCCTCTAAAATCATTAATTTACCTCTACACAAGTATAAAAGTAAGGTAGGAAAACAACAAGGGAAAATAGGTAAACACGAAATACCCCGTTCATGGGTATTGGTGGAATTTTCACATAAAACTCAAATACTTTGAACGGTAAGGCACAAACCACCTACCTCGATCCTAGGAGATCGATATACTTGAACCGCGATGACTTAATCTCCCTTGAACGTCGTAGATCTGAGAAAACGTCCAAAATGTTCAAACCACTATAACTTAAAAAAGAGGAAGAATCAAGGAATGAAACTCAATAAGAAGGAAGAACTCACCACTGTGGTTCCAACGTAATTGACAGCGGTTAAATCAGAGAACAGATGGAGGCTTGGGAATCCGGAGAATTTTCGAGGCCGTACAGCATCTCTCGATCGAACCAGGCCTAGAAGAAGACATTTATGGTGATCGGGCATGACCCCGGTCCGTTTAATGAAAAAACAATTACATGGCATGTACTTTTAGAGTACATGGCATGTTATGGGTCTTTCCATACTCCACTAAAATCGGCCTCCATGTCACCCCTACACACCGTGTGTGTGGCTCGGACACGGCCAGTACACGGCTTGGAGCGGAAAAAGAGTACACGACGTATACTCAGAAAGTGCACTGCGTGTACTTTAAAAATTTCCAGAAACATCATTTTTCTCAAAAAATATAGAAAAAGGAAAGACATACCTGAAACGAATATCCGGGTTCTTACAGATTTCATCCTATGAACCATTTGAAATTTCACCCTAAAACTACCGAAAATTTGAGTCCAATTTTATAAATGAATATACACATCAACAATGTAAAAAAAAGTTGATAGTAAGTTATAGGAATGAAGAAAGTTGAATGAAACCTATTAAATATTTAACACTACCCATGTTGAAGGATCACAACCCTATAAAATTCTACACCACCCTATGTAACATACTACCTAAGGTACATTTCTACCAAAATGTGGCATAGCCCCTATGCCAAAGTGGCACACCTCATGTAACTCTCTTATAATTAATTCCCAATTATATCACCATTACTTCAATATCCATTCTAGTAAGTGGAATTACCCACAAGATTAATTTTAACAATCCATATTAAAATTCATAAATTTAATCCTATTTTAAACGAAGTGTCTTCTATGGGTTTTCTTAATTTCACTCTCTAAAAGTTCATTAGAGACTTTAACAAATACAGTATAAATATTAAACACTAATCAACAATAATAATTTATATCATTACAACATTATAATTAATCCACACATGAATCATAAATCACCTATGATGTATTCACATTTCTAACATTCATAACCACATTTAACAATTTTATCAACATAGAATTTTTATAACTATTCAGTTATTATAATTTTTATTCCATTGTTATCGTCTTCAACAATTAGTAAGTATAAATTTAAAAAATCCATAATAAAACCATTATTTCCCTTAATTATAATTTTTATTTTTATTATTTCCATTTTTTAATTTTAAATTAAAGATATACACTAATTACACAAATAATCTTGGAATGAAATGAAGGTATAGAGTAATATATAATGATTCTATGATGTAGGAAAATATAAATTCCACTAATGATCACCATTGATCATATATCTAATTTTTTTCTCTATCACTTTTTGATTCACCACATCAACCAAATTCCAAATAGTTATCCTACTCAAGAAATTAATAAGATATAATAGTTTGTAGAATGCACTTGGTGGTAAAAATTAGTTTGAATAATAAACCCTCTAATTATACCACTATTACTACATTAAAATCCCTCAATTAATAAAATATTAACTTTACTCTCTCTTATCATAAATTTTCCATTTAATTATACTCTTTTCAAATTCCCAACCATTACATGACATCCACATAAATAGAAACCAATTATTCTAATATTTAATATCATTATCACATCAAAAAATATCTTACAATCCATATAAACCTTTTTTCCCAAATAATCCACTAAATAAATAATTTAATAAAAAAAAATTAAAATTATTTTATGGACACCTTATTCACACAAAAATTCCAAAATCCATAGAAATTTATCAAAATTGATCCCAAGGATAAACACAATGTCTCAAACCCAATGACATGGTCAAAATTTTAATATGATCTTAGGGAAAATTATGACTTTATACTTCATAATAAAACTTTATCAAAATGTCACAAACTCTAAAAAATTTAATTTATAATTAATTTATAATTTTATAAATTAAATAACATTTAAAATAAATAACAAATTATTTTCACAAAACATAAATCTCATAACACATATTGATAGAACAAAAGTTTCGTGATTTTATTTTTTGGATTAATTATTTTGAGTTTAAAATTTATTTTCTAACTAGAATTTATATTCTTTTTATTCAAATGATAAAATCTATTTATTTTATCTTGTAAATTTATGTTGTATCAAGTTTCTTGGGTAAGTCATCCTTTATTTTATATTAATTTTTGTCCTTGATTTTGAATTTTTGGAGGATCAGTGAACATTGTATTGTCTTGGGGACTATGTAGGTCACCTTAGGAGGTAGAGATGAGAGCATGGTTGGTGCATGGTTCAAAGTTACCATGAATGGTGGATGTATATAATTGTTTTTTTGATACTATTTTTCTACATAGTTGGTTCAAGGTTCATCCCATCCATTAAATTGGGTTCATATTTTGTAATTTGACTTTTATAAATCCAACTAGCCTCCTATAAAACTCATTAAACTCCATAACATGAATTAGGATGACTATAGGGTGTCTTGGGATAAAACTTAGTGATTATACATCATCAAATAATTCCATTATCTCCAATACTTATCCAATCAATGTTGAGTTTGATGTTTTTGGCTTAGTTATCTATTGTGTTATTTTTTTTATATTTCACTCTCAGTTGATATTTATTCTCACCTAAATGGATATATCTATTTGGACTACATCTGGGTTCTTGGATTGTATATTTAAATCATGTAAAAAATAATCATGATCTTTGGTTTCTTTTTATAGGGGTTTGAGGATTAGATCATGAATTTTAACATTAGATCAAGGGTTTCAGAATTTTTGTGTGATCATAATCTAAGGAATGTATCTATTATTCTCCCTTTATGAGATTGTGACTAATTTTTGTGTAATTATTGATATTTTATGACATTTTCATACATGTGTAATTATTAAATAATTAGTTTAATATATTTAATAATTTGTTTTTTTCTAGATTTGACAAACCATGGAAAATTGGGTTTTTTGCATAACAATGGGTTTTGTGTTTTTAAGATAAAACTTGGTATTTGGTATGAAATGATGTTTTAGTTTCAACCATGTTCTTTGTGTTTTCAAGGTGTTTTGTAAATTTATTTATAGTTATCTTAAATTTATAAAATTTAAGACTTTGTTTGGTTGGTTTGTTTGTTTAACTATTTTTGTTGAGTAATATGGGATTTAAAAACTAAATTTTTTGGGTATGAACAACAACCTGAAATTATCAATTATATATGAAATTACTAGGTATTTGGGATGTACAAGAAGTTCTATGACTTTTTGTATAAAATGGGAGAGATTAGATGTGAAATTTGTGAACCCCAAAGGTGATTAGTGACCAAAAATATGTGTATGATATGATCATAGGTAGGAATTAATTCTATATGATTATTTATTTTCTCATGTATCCTTTTTTAATATTAGTTTCTTATTATTTGTATATTTGGGGTAGAATCAGGAAGGGTTTCCTAGTTATCAAAATAATTACTTGTAGTACTTCCATTTGCTATGTAGATTTTATCTAGACTTATGATGAAATTATTTTATCTTAAATTTTATAACAAATTTTTAATGGTATTAGTTACATAATTGGTAATAAGTATGGATGGGACTGTATGAGAGTAATTATGGAGCTATGGTTTTGGTAATTAGTCAATATTGTGTTATGTGTGTAGATGTTCTATGTCACGATGAAGGTATGGAAATTCATTGAAAATATCTAGAGATAAATCTTAATAGCTGAGTTCATGGTGCATATAGTTGTATTTGGTCATAAATTAGAGGAGAAATTGGAATTTTCACAACAAATGGCCCTCATCTACAAGGTTTTAATGTCAAATTTGGGACATGAGACTATTTTATTTTATATTTTTTAAACTGTTTTTTGTTTTACTTTAAATGGTATCATTAAAGTTTGTTCGAGTTTTAAAATAAAATTATATTATTATCACTTTTATTTGGTGATTTATTTTACATAAAATAATTTTATAATGATTATATTTATTCATCATCATTGGTTACTAACCTCTGGAAATTAGGGAATGTTTCTGAGTCCATGTAGTGGTACCGACCTAGCCATATGATTCAGGATCCTAGTTTAGGTTCATCTTAAAAATGTATTAGATCATTGGTTTTAAAGGATATGTCTTTGAATGTTAGTAAGTACGGAGACTAGATAATATAGAACTCAATACGTTCTCATAAAAAGGTATTGCTAACCTCTTTATGAGGAAACATGATTTACCAAGGATTTTGGTCATGACAAGTTATCGAAAGGATCCCTTATAGAATATTGGACTATTGTTCTGTAGAGGTGTATGTATCCATGAAAGGATGGTATGGTTAGTGTGTTTAATCATCATGATAGGAATTTTTAGGGTTGTTATACATGTTCATTGGATTTTTAGATTTTGTTTCACCATTAAATGTGGTTTTAAATGATATTTTAAAAGGTTTTTTAAAGTTTTGTTATTTCAAACAAATGGTGGGAATTATTTATTAATAATTATTTAAAATTGATCTAAGATAGAGTCGCTATAGTTTATACTGATCAAAAAAATATATAAAATTGAGATCCTATGTTTTGGGATTTATGGTTTCAATAGAGGGGATTTCTACAAAGTTCCTTGTGTAATTTTATTTCTTAGATTTTATTTTCATAAAGATACCTACATATAAAAATAATATTCTTAAGTAAGTTGTTAGGAACGTGGGATATGAGAATGTGCATAATAAAGGAACTTTTAACATGGAGAGTGTTCTCAAACCCTTGAACACATTAGCTCTAATAATCATGGTTCTTAGGAAGGGGTCCGATCAGGAGTGGCCTAAGGAAGTGGATCATTATTCATAGTTATAGAAGTATAATACTCTTGTATTTAGGGTTGATGGGGGAGTTTCATAGGTTTATTATTGTCTGGATAATATTATTTGTATCTTATAGTTTCTTTGTACCTCTATGACATTTAAAGTGTATTTCTTTACATACATACTCAGGGGAGCTTCTAATGAGTGGTTGTAGAAGGTTTTCAAAGTGAAGCTGGATTATGATCTTTCATGGGTTATATTTTAGAGGATATTTAGTTATTAGATCTATTCATATATAATGATTCTAAATATGGTTTTATATTTCTTATATTTGGAGGAGGGGAACATTGCAGTGTAGGATTATATTACTCGCTTTTTGGAGTTAGTTCTCTTTACACTGAAGTTGATCACCATTGACAGTATCATGGTGTGATGGTTTGAGAAGGACCTTTGAGATGAGTTCTAATAAAGTATGATCCTTCTTTATGTACCTATGTATGCAATGGTGGTAGATAATATAGAGATTGTACAGGTGGACATGGTGGATATGAAAGATGTGAATGTTTTAATTACTTTTAAAAAAAGAGGGAATCATTTTTCCAGTGTGTAAAAAATTAAATGAGATACTTCTCAATAATGAGGTAGTCATAAAAAAGTAGAAATCTAAAGTTCTTATCAAAAGAGAAGACATATAGGGTGTTACCGGTGTGTCAGTACAATACACCTAAAGTAGAATTGTTCTAATGGGCCTAGGATTTTTCATTAATGTAGGAAACATGGGGATCTAAATAATTTATTTGATTTTATTTAATGAGGATATATTTTTAAAGAATTTAACTAGTCACAAGGATAAAATATATATGTAGATAATCCTAAAAAGGATAGAGATAAGTTTCATGAGAGTACTATAATAAACCCTCATTAGTTTCTATCTCAATAGGTTTATGCATTGTTGTTTTCTATGGAGAACATGTCAAAGGAGCTTGTGGTGGGACCTGAGAAAATAATAGTTTCTTTTATTATCACTTATATGATAGTTCTTTCTATGTTTGGTGTAGTTTGGTCTCTTTCATTCATATATTTTCATGTAATATACCAACTAAATTTTGAAAAGGAATTAATGTATAACTCTTTGATGATTGAGACACCCCTTAGATATATTATAGAATGAGGGATTAGGTCCCCTCTTATTTCATTATGATCAGTGACATGGAAATATTATGGGAATTAATAGTTCTGTATATGGACACTATTGATTTCATAATTCAAATAGATTTTATAGAAAAATCAAACGCAAGTGTCAACTACTATGAGAGAAAGGTTTACTTTACTATACTTGATGGGAGTGTTCATATATTTCAAGTAGAATGGGATATTCATGCTAGTCAGAAATGACTAATCATTAATGTCCATGGGGATTTAGCATGAAAGCTATATGGTTTGGTTCTTGTATCTGTAGAATATGAGATTTTCTTTCTGTTGTTTGTAGTGGTGCAAAATTTCTTAGAATTGTTTGTATAATAATTTTTTAGGATTCCATAAAAGAAAGGTATCGAGTTATAGAATAATCTATTACTAGGAATGTGTCTAATATTATCAAAATTATACCACATAGTGATGGTAGATCTTTGAGGGTACAATATTTATTTAAAATATTTATAGGGAAAGTGATTTATTTAACCAAGCATTTCTCTTTTGGCAGACATGAGCATTATGAGTTTCCAGTAATGTCATTTAGGGTTACTAATGCTCATACTATTTTTATGTATTTAATGAATCATATATTATATAAATAAATTTAATAGTTATCCATGGTATTTGTGCATGATTTCTTTATTTATTATAGATTATAGAAGGATAACAGAATACATTTGAATGTTGTGTTGGAGCTGTTTTGAGAGAAAAAGTTTTATGTGAAGTTATCCAAATGTAATTTTTTAATGTAATAAATGATATTTTGTTGAATGTGATTAACAATAATGGTGTATTAATGGATCCATATATATTCAATGAAGATATATTGTGGGAGAGGACAAATGATTTCTTGGATATTCAATGATTCCTCAGATTTGCATCATATAACTGATGCTTTATTCAAGAATTTATGAAGTTAGTATCTTTAGTGGTGGAATTGACTTTGAAAGGTGATATATTTGAGTGGGATGAGAAATGATAAGGATATTTCAGTGGGATGAGTAAGTTGCTGGCATCAGTGTGAGTGTCGATCATTCTTGAGTTTGGTTGAGGATTATCCAAGTATTTTGATGCCTCTAGATTAAAATTATGATATATTATCATGCAAGGGAATAATTTGGTTCCATATAGAAAAATGTAGTTACAACGACATGATAATAACTATACCATGAATGATCTAGAGTTATAAGTGGTACTCTATACCTTAAATGGAGATATTACAAATTTATGAGAGGTTCATGGTTTATTCAGATTATAAGAGTCATATATACATATTATTTCAGCAAGATCTGAACCTAGGGTGGATAATATGGGTATAGTACATTAATATATTTTATTTAAAGTTATATTATACACTATGTAACATAAATATTATATTGTATTATTTAATCCAAAAGGCCTTATTGTGAAGGAATTATAGGAGTAGTGTTAGCTAATGGTCTTAATGTAGAGTTTGAATCTGGAATCTCAAGAATATGTAAATGGCATGATGTTACATCAGTTTGGGGTAACGTTTTCACTTTTGTTATATGAAAAGGAGAGGAAATTACTGATATATAATTTTAGTAAATTAGTGACTCTTTTGGAGGATATAAATGAGTGGTTACTAGTATAACAACCCAAGAAAAACATATATTTATTTTACATCATTTACTTAAGATAAAAGTTAAAACTCATAAATAATATCATAATATCAATAACATAATGTTTAGTGACTTTTAGGAATAGCTAAATAAATAAAATATTCTACAATATTTGTGTATTTTTCTCCATTATTGTTTCACACTAGAATATATTCTATAATTATAATAATTTATAATCAACATCATAACCTATAGAAAAAAAAAGCAAATGATTGTGATCAAATGACCAGTAAAGGAGAAACATATCAATATTTCATAGGGTATGATCATAAGAGTAAAATAAAACATGAGTGGGGATAAATTTCATATAAAAATTAACAAGGAAAAATAATATTTTTCCATAAATCATAATATGAGAACATGTAATCTCAAATGAATAAACATATACCCTGGAAAAACTGTGTGGAATCATGATATAAAAATCATGATCCATGAGGAATAATTATAGTCATATGAAATATAAATGTACCATTCCCTTGTTATATATAATAACAACAAACTTTGGAAAAAACATAAGCATCGGGTGTCATTATGTTGTGAGCATATCCAAGAAGGCTCACCCTTTATATTTTGAGTGTAACCTAAGAATGATTTCCCTTCAATTTTTTATCCTATCCATGAAGTATCATGTTACATTATCTCATGAGATATAAAAAATTAACCAATTAATAGGAGGATGATATAGGACCCCACTCATCATCATCTATAAATATGTGTTCCATAAGATATCAATCATTAAACATATCATGAAAACCCATGGGATAAATATTGGTTTGTTTCATTCTGACTCACGTCACACCACGGCGTACACCCAATTCCCATCATGAACCATTTTTGTTGGAGAGATGGTTTCACCAGGCCTGAGCAGTTTTTCCTTTTTATATTACAAAGGAGGTGCCACAGTTGAATGGTCTGGGGGTGATTTCATTCAGTTGATTATGTGTGAAATCGGTCCACATCAGGTATGCTGTCCTCATATGGTCTCAAAAAAGTATATTCATGGATCCTAAAACACCTAATGGCTCGAGTATCCATGATCCATGGACCTGATTTCCAAATGTAGGCACTCGTTGGATGATGATTTGGCCAACTACACTTGAGGACTCCATTGGTCAAGAGTATGGGAGGTTGGGCTCACCACACCCTTTTTGGGGAATTATTTCCTACCTTGAGACCCTCTTATAGATTTAAGTAGTGTTCGTATGTTCAGGAATCCTTGGTTATTTCCCTAAAAGTGTGTCCATAGATTACCCATGAGTTTTAAGATCAATCATGGATGTGAACAGATTATAAATTATTGATACAACGCTAGTGCAACCCCTATGATGAGGCGTTCTGGAGTTTATCATCGTCTAGGGAGGAAGGAAGTTGTTTTGATGTTAGGATTGAACCCATAAGATGGGATTCCTATGTATCCTCATGATAGGAATCAGAACCCATGTAGTTTAGTGCTACTTAACTAGGAACATCACCTTTTAAGGTCATGTGACAAGGACCCATCCATGCAGTTTAGTGTCGTACGGAAATGACATCTAGGTGAAAGGTGCCCAGTCAAGATCCACTGTGGGGATTACACCGAGGAAACCCAAGAAACCTAGGAAAGTTTTGGTCTCCTAGATGAATATGACCATAACAAGTATGTGTCCTAGAGAATACTAGGGTGATTTGGCTGCTGGGTTTGGACCTCAGGGAGGCTTCGTACATATCCCAGTTAGTTGGGAATCAAAGTCCTCATAGTTCAAGCGATGATACTTATTCACGATAGCTTCCCTTTTCAGAGACATGATTGGGGATTACACTGTAGAGTATGACTTTTATGGAAGAGTTTCATAGGGGATTATACTTAAGGAGGATTCCATAGTGATTTGTGAGTAAATTCTTACTGGGAGTGACTTTTAAAGAGAATACCCCTTGAACTCGGGCCTTTAGACAGGCATCCTAGGTATCATGTCTAGATAAAGAATTAAATATTTTAAAATTCCTTTGGCGATGGATGGTGTGGGTTACATAATAATCATTAAACTCTGAGAACACGTGAGTTATTCCTGATGTGAGAAATAAGAGGAAGTGGTAGATCTGCCAAACCACAGACTTTCCCTTCTCCCTTGATGAAAAAGGATCCCACAACAGAAGATATTTGGATGATGGTGGATTAGGATGTGGATCAATAAAATCTTCAATTTGAAATTAAAGTTAAGGTCATTAGGTCCATCTCAAAAGGCTAGGGGATTACTCCAGCATGGATGCCCTGAAATGGGTTCCAGGAATGGGGGGATGTTGCTCCTTGTCAAAAGAAAAATCAAGTGTAATTTCATTGACTGATCATAGTCCCTCATTGAATGGAAAAGAAAGTTATCTACCTTGATCACTAGAATGAGGAGATCCACATCAGTATCTCGAGGTTGGACTCTAGGTTACCATGGGAATGTAGACTTAAGAACATTCCTGGGGTTCGTACCGATGTGGGGATTACCTTCGTGACTCCAATTACCAGGGGTATGTAGACTCAGATGGGTACGCGGATGTGCCTAATAGTCCATTCATATGGTTCTGGTGGCTTAGTAAGAGGGTTTACCCTATCGCTGATGGACTATTTGTGGAGAGGATTCGGAGTATGTGATGGAAATGGAAGGGAGTAATTGGCACCATATGGTGGAAACCCCAAAGTAACCCTACTCCGCAAACCAATTTTTCATGCGGAGTGGGGTACACTCCACATAGTGTTTTTCTATGCAGGTGGAAGGGATGTCCATGTACTGGGGGGTACCTGGACCTGGATGTTGTATAAATACCCAGGTGGTATGTAGACCTAGATTCTGTTTTCGTATTGGGGTGGAACGCAGACCTGGATGTCATCTGTGTACTGGGGTGGTATGCAGCCTCACGTTCCTTCTACCTACCATGATGGTATGAGGTAGTAGAGTAACTCAGTGTGGAAGAAAATCGTGTCGAGCTAGGTTTCATTCACACAGAGATGTTGTCACAACCTGACCCATATAGGACCTCGAGCCACAACTACCCCAAGCCCGCCTCCATAGGCCAGGAGCTGGCGACCAGCACCTAAGGCATAACAAACTTGGGAAGGCCTATTCCTAAGTACCAATACAAACACACACATCCAAATTAAGGAAAATGTGAATAGGGAAAGGAAACAAAATATACCACACTACTATATATGTAAACCACAAATATTAATCGACCACTAAATGGTATAAGTACAGAAAAGTAAACTGAAAGGGAAAGGGAAAAAATGCATGTCCATTAAGAAAACATCCACAACTCGAAAACAGGTGGAAAATTAAAACAATAGAGATATCCCCACTCTAGTATCCCATGAAATGACCACTACATGTGGTCCAGGCACTCTATATCCCTATGATCCTCTGATGTCACGATCAAACTGTATGTCATCTGCAAGGTCACACTGAGTACAGGAAAATCCCAAGAAAGGGTGAGTATAAAAATACTAAATGGGATTCCTTGGAGGCTCAAGGGAGTAGCAAGTGAGGTATTGAATAGGCAAAACATATATAAAACAACGTATAGTAAAAGAGTACACCTCAACCCAACAAAGAAATGAAGTAATCTTGTCCAAACATGAGTAGCTAGAAACAGTGAGAAGATGAAATTCTTTTCGAGTCTTCACTATTTATAGTAAGAGGGTAGACTCGTCCAACCACGGGAATCTAGACATATAAATCAAGTGGCATACCCCGCACGTATTCATCTCTCATGGAATAAGAGTAACCAAAACCTAAGGAGTGGGTATTGCAGATATTATATATATATATATATACACTCAACTAAAGAAACCTAAATGATATATTAAGGGGATCTCCATATCACTAGCTATTCCTAGGAAAAGAGTAGCCAACAGTTCCAAAAGTAACCACCATTGATGCCCAGCATCCCACATGTCTTCCCTGAACATCAAGTCAAAGGGGCTCAATCACCGCACCTAGATACTATACGCTTTGGATGGGTATGTCTCATTCGAACGGTTTTAGGTCACATCATAAGGAAGAGTCTTTGTGGGAAAAGCACCCATATTTCTTGAGAGTCTAATGTCACATCAAACACATCTCATCACTATGTTGTACAGTCAAGATATTGTGCCACAAATTCGAGGACCCACTACCCAGCCCTACTAAAGGTATACTCAGTAATGTAAATAGAAATCAACACTACCCATCCATGCTAGAGAGAAATCCCTATAAAGGTAAATGGTAATCACCACTGCACAAAATTACTAGAGTTAAATCCCAAAGATCACCATTTCCTAGCTGAACTGGAGGGAAAGACCAATAAAGGTAAATAGTGATCACCACTTTCTAGCGGCACTGGAGGGAAAACCCAGTGATCACCACTACACAGCCGCGCTGGAGGGAAATCCCTATAAAGGTAAATGGTGATCACCCCTATCCAACAGCGCTGGAGGGAAATCCAGGCCATCACCACTACCCAGCTGCACTAGAGCGAAATCCTTGTAAAGGTAAAAAACAATCACCACTACCCAGTAGTTCTGGAGGGAAAACCCAGTGATCACCACAGCTAGCCGCACTGGATGAAAAGCCATTTAAAGGTAAATGGTGATCACCACTGCCCAGAAGCACTGGAGGGAAAGCATGGTGATCCCCACTGCCCATCTATGCTAGAGCGAAATCCCGAAACTACACTAACCATCCTTGTTGGATGGTACGTCTTGGGAAGCATCGAGGAAACTACACCTCTCAAAAGAACATCATTGCAGTCATTGGGAGTTGCCTCATTTAGGCATCATACCCAGAGAATCTTGAATAGTGCCTCGAAAGATACTACAAAGGGCACCATCATTTCCTATGTGGAGAAACACTCAGGATAGGCTACTTTCATACCAAAATCTAAGTTTAAAAGAATGAGATATGAGAGGTAGAATATTCTTAAAGTGGCACACGACACAAGTGGTGACCACATGATGTGTGACCCCACCTCTTCATCAGACCATTCACCTAGACATACTAGGGTACTAAACTATGAATAGGTATCCCTAGGCATGCTGACCTACTCCCAGAGTACACGACATGCCTAGTCAAATGGCTGATGAGAACACAACGCTAATCATTGATCCAGAGGGCCAAAAGTGTAATTACGCCAGCACACCTCCTCAAATGGATCATGAACATTAAACTACATCTATTAATACATCTTATCCACTCTCACAAGATTCAAGTTTAACCTAAGTCATGTATTCTTTTTAAACATGTCAAAAGGATCTTCCACTAATATTCCTTTCATGATTCGACATTTAATGAGATCATGAATAAAGATCCACACATCTAAACGGATCACACCATTGTGATCCTTGTGGAAAAACATGAAAGTTGAGAAATTCATTTTCCTCAAACAGGCTTATGAAGCATAAGTTTTAAAACCCTACTTTGCTCTCAAAATTCACATTGTAGGGGCCCACACCTCAGCCCCAAATTTGGGAGGGTGGATTGTGTCATTTCAATACCCTCAGAAAAACAGTTGGAAATGAAATTCAATCACCCGAAACTGATGACATATGGAAAATTACATTTCACCATAAAACGCATGAACTGGGGTCTATGGGGCATGAACTTTGCCTTTAGTTCAAACACTCAGAGAAGCATCTCAAAAATTCCACACAAAGATCAAGGTCATGATTCTACTAAAGGCGCGTCAATCAGATGTCCCATTTAAGAGTTAGGTCCAATGCAAGGATCCATAAATAATAATAAATATTTTATTATTTTTAAATTAATATTTTCGGGTCACCTGGCTTAGATTAAGGAAATTAAAATTTCCCAAAACCACCTCAAAAGGTATTTCTTAACCCAATTATTGCACTACCACTAATGGAACAATATTTTGAGTCTCTATCAAAAGATATTGCCATTTAATGTTTTCAGGCCCAAAATGGGCCGGTCTGGCCCAAACTGGCAGGACCCCTCCGACCGGCCCAGTTCAACCTCGTTGGCCTATCCCATTCTCCACGGCTCGGCCCACGCACCTTTTTCCTGGACCACACCCCACGGCCGACCCGCACAACACTGACCGACCAAGCTACCCCCCCCCCCCCCCCCCGTACATGGACCCACACTGGGTGAGTCCTGCCCCCCCCCCCAGGGGTTGCTACCTTGCGCTCCCTGCCTGACACCCATAATCTACCACCCTAATCCACGGAATTCTCTTCCACTCTGGTCCCCAGTCTTCTCCACCACCCTTAGCCTCGTGCCCCTCAGCCTTTCCTTCTCATTTGACACCACCACATCAGCCTTGTCCCGCGCTCTCAGTCCTGGCCTGCTCCACCGTTAGATCCCTGCGTTGATGTCATCTACTGCTTGGCACCTCCACATTCTCCACTGGCCCTGTTCCATATCTCATGGCCGCTCCACCATGCGACTCTCTGTGGCCATCGTGCTTCGCCACCGGCAGCCACATCCACCGGCTTTGTTCCGATGGTCCCTTCAATGGACCACCACGACTCAATAGGACACCCAATTTCAGATCTGAGGACATATTTTTGATCCTTTTAATGAGACCTTCACAGTGCCTACCTCTGATCGACGATCCAGTGGTCGATTGAGGCGTCCGAAAATAAAAATGAAGAACAGTGAATAACAAAGTTCAAAAAATATATCGATGACCGTGTTCATGCAATCATCGATGATTTTACAATTAAACTACAAAGAATGAAGTGACGTATCAAATTTTTGAAATATAATTTGAATAGTAACCCAAAATAAAGAAGATCCTACCTTTATCCACTCGTTTTTCATTGGCGACGCGTCCATGATGCTCCTACTTCTATCCGCCAAGGTTCTGATAGAGACCGCTCTTCGATCCAGCAAAGAACGGTGAATAACTACTTGATAGAGAGAGGGAGATAGAGAAATAGAGTGTGTGTGTGTGTGTGTTTGTGTGTATTTGTGTCTGAATTAGGGTTTTTCCTTAACCCTAAACACTTAAATTCTATGTATTGGGATCTCGTTCAGCACGGAATATGAATTCACTGTGCCATATTATTTTAAGTCGCACCTAGGTAAAACGCCCCATTTCGTACCCAATAGAAGTATCCAACTCCCCTTCCAAGCCTCCATTCAAATGTTATTTGAAAAGAAATCTAGGAATAAAAAACACTAGGTGATTATTCAAAATGATGATTTTTCCCCTGGGTGACTTTTCTCACAACAGTCCTGCACCGATAAAGCTTATACCCGTCCTAGGGTAAATGGAATGCTCAAAACTCAACCATAGCATTAGATTTCTGATTGGATTTACTGTTTGAGATTTATTTGGGTTTGAGCTATTAAATGAATGTATTAATAAATTAATTCATCCATTTAGCATACTTTTAATGAGCGAATGGTCTAAACATCTTTTGCCAACATATTTTATGTCGCGCCTAGGGTAAAAACCACATTTAGGACCCAACTATTGTCTTAGATTTTTGATCTGATAAACCATGTAAGAGATACTCCATTTCTATTGTGTGAATAGTACAAAAACACTTAATATTTTTTTATAATTTATACTATGTATACTGGGCCTCAAAATTACATGTTGTCTTAGTTCATAGCTCTGTAAACATATGTAGAAATATTCCAAAGTCTTATAAGGAAAAAATGAGTCTCTAAATCATTCCCTCCTTCATGTTTTTCATCCCTAAAAAGTAGAACTAGGAAAATAAAATCAGGATACTGAGTTCACACTTGGATCTCCCACTCCCTAGAAAACCCACACATTACCATGTTGGCACAACACATGAACCAAATGAATGGTTCGTACTCATAATGTATTCCCTTTTCGATAACGTTCATAGTAACATGCACATATCTCATCATTTGTGATAAGTGGAAGATTTTAGGCGCTCATTCCATCTATTGGGGGTAGGGAAAGGAAGTAGGAAAATAATCTATATCTTACATTATAGTGAAGGTCCCAATGTAACTTGGGAGATAGTTTAATTCCCCGGATGAACCTCTAAATTCCATGTCACAACTGGAATCCTAGTTTGTCCCAGGAACAGGGTCTCTTAATTCCATCCTTCAGAATATCCACCTGGTGAAACACCCAAGGATATATGGTCACACAATATTTTATAGTCTATGCATCACAAACAAAACTCTCTAACACACTTAAGAAGAAAAGGATTCAACACCATCAACTGAGGAAAATTTATACCCTCCTGCTCCACCAGGGCTAGGTGTAGGGAAGCAAACTACTATGGAGAATACCACACCTCACGAGCCTCGGATTTCCTACTATGGTCATCTTCTATAATGCTTCCATTTTCTAGATCATGGGATATCTCAAATTCATAGTCTTGTAGTAATTTCAACCAGTATCTCCACCTCTGGTTCAAGTCTCCCCGGGTGAAGATGCCTAAGGCTCTGGTGGTCTGAAAAAACCACAAAGAACTCTCCTAGAAGATAGCATCTCCACATTCTCAGGGCGAACACTACCACTACCAGTACCACATAGTGAGTCATGTAGTTTTTTTTATGGGGTTTCCATAACCTCGACCTACAATTTATAGCAGTATCAAGATTGAAATTTAGCATGCAAGGTAACAACAAATAGGGTAGATGAAAAAACTCATTCAACCGCAAGAGGCTGAACATGGAAAAAATATGGCATGCCCCTTGTGTCTTTTCCCCTCTTGGAAAGGGATTAATCCCCAAAACAAACACTCTGCCAAACCCACTAGTGGCACCTCAATCAAGGGGAGTTCAAGCAGAAATACTCCACTAGAAAATCCAAGACTTTCTCTGACACTCCACTATACAACCCCACTATGAACACATAAGTCAGAGGGATTCATCCACCACATCTTGATACTAATAGCTTTGGGTGTAATTGACTCTCCCTCGAGGTTTTTTTCATATCACAAAAATGAATCTTAGTGGGGGAAGAACCCCTCTTTCTCGTGAATTAAAATATATATCGAACAACACCGACACAGGGTTACACTGATGCCCCGCGTCACCCTTGGTTACTCCTTGATTAAGGAGTTGGAAGAAAATAGTACCTCGCACAGTGTCTGAAAAACTCTAATATAGAAGGTCAAAAAGATATAGAGTGTACCTCTTATCATCTCACGTGCTATAGGATTGTATATATCCATAGCATGTAGCTACCTGCAACCCTAGTCACCAGCACCCTGAGCCTGAAGTGGGCCATCTAGTGGTGGTGGAAAGACCTTGAAACATCATACACCAACCATAGTTTTTCTTGCTCTTCTTCCAGCACCACCTCTATTAGGACTATCTTGTCCTCACTTGGGAGACCCCTGATCACAACATTTCGTCTGTTGTGGTAGTTAATCTACCAACAGCCTGGAAAGCTCATCACATCTGGTCTGGTATTCTTATGCCACATTACCTCGCCCATCACAATCATGGAACTATCCCTCTCTAGGTTATCCTGATTCTCTACACTATCCCCAAACATCTTCCTGAGTCTTATTGAGGGGAGGCCTTATGCATCAAGGACCTGCCAACTGGAATCTTCTAGCTATGGCAGACATCCCAACTCTGTTGCGCCCACTTCCAAAAATGTCCAAATGGTGCCCCTCTAACGAAAACCTCTCTATCACCAGTCCCTACTTCATCACCCTGAGATAGAAGAAGATGCACAAATTCACTACGCTGGTGTGAATCTCATCTATAGAGACCCTACTCAAACTTTTGTGCCTGGAAGTTTTCGTCATGAACCACTCCCAAAGAGTACTAAGTAAGGACTGTGAACCTAGTAGCATACTCATCCATCGTCATCCCTCCCCTCTGAAGCTTTAGTATTTCCTGAAACCATATGGATCATAAACAAGAGTGGTAGTACTCCTCACAAAACAGCTGCTATAATACATCCCATAAGAGTACCAACTCATTGTGAATCTGAGTAACCCGTCTCTACCAAATCCAAACTTCTCCATGGAACAATACTGGCTTACCAAGCCACCATATGATTTGTCTGTGTTCGAACAAGACTGAAGAATCAAACCACCAACTCTAGCCAAACCTCCACTACTTGAGGGTATGGCTCACCGTGTAACCCAAGTTGTCTACAATGTTGGAACTCATGAAGCATGATCAGCCTGCTCTCGTCATTGGCCTTCGTTGCATATACTAACTACTACTCCACAAGTGGAGGTACTACTTACTACTCTCCTAGAGAAAGGGGAATCGTATGATGGATCCTGAACTGAGGCCTCATCACTCATAGAATCATCATCATGAACTGAAGCTAGTACCATGGATGGTTGTCGTCATGGAGGTATCCTAAATCTATTCAAGGAGTACCACGGTCAAATGATCATATATATATTATATATCATAAATTATGGGGAGATGACTCAATAAGGATAGTCAAAGACTCTATCATATATGTTTCATGTACCAAAGTTCCTCGAAACAAGTGTCTCAGCACACCGAGTCGACAAGTGGGTAATCAGGGTCTTGATGAATTTCTACGTCAGCCGCCACACCATCACTAGACTCCCTGACCTGAGAGTCTCTCTAAAAACAAAATGAAATTGTTTCCCTAAAACCCAACCAATTCCTTTTTTTGGATTTTCCAAACAACATCCCATGGAATGAACCACATTTGATACCACTTTTTCATGACCCGACCCCTACTGGGGCTCGAGGTGAAACTACCCCAAGCCTACCTCCATAGGCTAGGGGCTGGAGACCAGTGATGGAGTAATAACAAACTATGGGAGGCCTTTTCCTAAGTAATTGTACAAACACACATAACCAACTCAATACAAAAGTTCATAGGGAAAGGAAAATAGGATACCACACAACTATATATATAAACCAAAAATATGCATAGACCTCTAAATGGTACAAGTATAGAAAAGTAAACTCAAAGGAAAAGAAGGAAAAATAAATTCCCAATAAGAAAAGTGCCACAACCCTGTAATAGATGGAAAAGTAAAACTGCTAAGAGATCCCCACTTCTGGATCCCAAGCAATGGAAACTGTACATGGTCCAAGCACTCTATATCTCTATGCTCTTCTGAAGTCATGGTCAACTCATATTTCATCTACAAGGTCACACCAAGTGAGGGAGAATCCCAAGTAGGGGTGGATATAAAAATAATAAATAAGATTAGCTGAAGGATCAAGGTAAAAGCAAGTTAGGTACTAAAGAGGTAAGTAGTATATAGGACAATGTAAAGTAAAAGAGTACAGCTCAACCCAATAAAGAAGTGAAAATAAGCTCATCCAAACACGAGGAACTAGAAATAGTAGGAAGATAAACTTCTTATCTAGTCTTCTATATTTATAATAGGAGAGAAGATGCATCCAACCCTGAGATGGTAGACATGGAAATAATGTGGCATACCCCACACATCTTCAACTCTCCTAGAAGGAGAGTAACCAATACCCAAGGAGTGGGTACTGCAAATAATATATATATATCTGTGTGTGTGTGCTCAACCAAAGAATCCAAAATGAGAGAGTAAGAGGATCTCCATATCACTAGCTCAGCCTAGGAAAAGAGTAGCCAATAGTTCTAGAAGTAACCTCCATCGGTGCCCATCATCCAATGTGTCTGCCCTAAACTGCAAGTCAAAGGGGCTCAATCACCGCACCTTGACACTATCCTCTTTGGGTGGGTCTATCTCATCCACATGGTTTTAGGTCACATCACAAGGTCTTGTATTGGTGGGAAAATCCCCCCTTTCTTGAGAGTACAAATTCACATCAAACACATCTCGTTATTATGTCGCATAGTCGAGAGATCATGTCAGAAATTCCAGGACCCACTGCTTAGCACTGCTGGAGGTATGCTTGGAATTTTAAATGGTGATCACCACTACCCATCCATGCTAGATGGAAAGTCCTGTAAAGGTAAATAGAGATCACCACTGCACAGATGTGCTTGATGGAAATCCCAACGATCACCATTTCCCAATTACACTGAAGGTAAATCCCTATAAAGTTAAATTGCGATCACCACTACCCAACAGCGTTGGAGGGAAAACCCAGTGATCACCACTTCCTATCCACACTGGAGGGAAATCCCTATAAAGGTAAACGAGGATCAACAATGCCCAGTAGCACTAGAGGGAAAGGCCAGAGATTACCACTAACCAGCCGTGATGGAGGAAAATCTCTGTAAAGGTAAACAGCAATCACCACTACCCAGCAGCACTGGAAGGAAAACTCGACAATCACTACTGCCCAGCTGCACTAGAGGGAAAGAACTATAAAGGTAAATGTTGATCACCACTACCCAGCAATGCTAGAGGGAAATCCTAGCGATCACTACTTCCCATCCATACTGGAGGGAAAGACCAAAACTACATTGACTATCCTTGTTTGATGGTATGTATTGGGAAGCATCAAGGAGACTATACCTCTCATAATAACATCATTGCAGTCATTGGGTGTTTCCTTTGTTAGGTGTTATACCCATAGAATCTCACATATCATCTTGAAAGCCACTACAAAGGGCACCATTACATCCTACATGGAAAAACACTCAGGATAGGCTACTCACAGGCCAAAATCTGAGATCAGAAGAAAGAGATAAAAGAGGTAGATGAATTGTAAAGTGGTACATGGAACGTGTGGGTCATGCACAATGTGTGGCCCCACCTCATCATCAGACCAAGTACCTAGCCATAATCAGGTACTAAACTATGAACAAGTACCACTAGGTGTGACAACTTACTCCTAGAGTACATAAAATACCTAGTCAAAAGTCAGAAGATCACACAATTCTCTTCATTGTTCTAGAGGTCCAAAAGAGTAATTATGTTGGCACACCTCCTCAAATGGCTCATGAACATTTAACTGCATCTCTTCATACATATTCTCCACTCTCACAAGAGTCGAGATTGACCCAAGTCATGGGTTCTCTTCAAACACGTCAAAAGGATCTTCCATCAATATTCCTTTGATGTTTCCACATTTAATTTGATCACAAATAAATCTCTGCACATCTAAATGGATCACACCATTTTGATCCTTGAATAAAAAAACACAATTTTGGCTATTCATTTCCCTCAAATGGACTTATGAATCATAAGTTGTAAAACACTGTTTTGCACTCGAAAGTTGCCTCATGGGGCCCATAACTCAGACCCGAATTTAGGTGGGCGGATTGCGCCATTGTAATCCCCTTAGAGAAATACTTGGAAATGAGTATTCAATCACCCCAAATGGATTCCAGATAGAAAAGTATAATTTCACCATAAAACAAATGAATTGGGCCATATGGGGCATGTACTTTTCCTTTTGTTCAAACACATGGATAACCGCCTCAAAAATTCTGCACAAAGATCAAGGTCATTATTCCCCTGATGGTGCATCAATCAGATGTCCCATTTAAGAGTTAGGTCTGATGTAAGGATCCATAAATAATAATAAATATTTTATTATTAACATAAGAGTTTCGGGTCACCCACCTTTGAGTAATAAATTAAAATTTCCAAAAACCTCCTCAAAATGTTCGGCTCAACCCAAGGATCTCACTGTTATAGAAGGCATCTGATTTGGAGGCCCATTTCAAAATATACAACCATTTAAAGTTTCTGGGCCCAAAATGGGCTGGTCTCGACCAAAATAGTTAGACCCCTCCTCTTGGATCTTCCAACTCTACCCGGCCCGGTTCCACCTCATCAGCTCATCCCATTCACTACAGCCCATCCCGTATGCCTGTGGCCTGGCTCGCACCCCACGGTCAACCCGCGCTACATCGACCGATCTGGCTGGTCGGTCCCCCCTTATACACTGTAACAATGCGGACCCGTGTCGCACGGGTCCTGCCCACCCCCTTGAGGTCACCGCCTCATTCTCCCCACCTACCTCCCACCGTCCACTGCCCTGAGCCCTGACCTGCTTTGCCACCCTGAGTCTCACCCCCCGGCCTTGCCTTCCCGGTCAACACCGATGCAACGGCCTGGTGCTGTGCTCCTGATCCTAGCCTAATCCACTGTTAGATCCCTGTATTGGTGATGTCTACTTCCAGGTGCCTTCACGCTCACCACTAGACCTCATCCATGTCTAATAGCCGCTCAGTCACATGACTCTCTACGGCCACCGCGCTCCGTCGGTGGCTTAGCTATAGTGGTCCCTTCGGCAGACCACTATGACTCGATCGGACACCTAATTTCAGATTTGAGAACATATTTTTGATCCCTGCAATGAGACCTTCACAACACCAACCGATGATCAATGATCTGACGATCAGTTAATGCATCCAAAAAAGGAAATTAAGAACAGCAAAGAATGGGGTTCAAAACAGATATTGATGACTATGTTCATCCGACCATTGATGATTTTACAATTCAACTATGAAGAACGAAGCAACGTAACCAATTTTTTAAATATAATTTTAATTGGAACCCAAAATTAAAAAGATCTTACCTTGATTCGCCTATTTTTCATTGGTGATGCATCCACGACTCTCCCGCTTCAATCCACCAAGGTTCCAGCAGATATCGCTCCTCGATCCAGTGAAGAATGGTGAAGAATAGCTATAGAGAGATAGATAGAGAGTGAATTATGGTTTCTCCTCAACCCTAAACACTTAAATCCTATTTATAGGTATCCCACTCGGCATAAAATCCAAATTCACTACACCCTATTATTTTATGTCTCACTTAGGTAAAATCCCCCATTTAGAACCCAACAGAAGTCTTAAATTCCCATTCTTATCCTCCATTATAATTGTATTTGAAAAGAACACCAAGGATAAAAATCACTAGGTGATTATTCAAAATGAATATTTTTCACCTGGGTGACTTTTCTCACAGCAGTCCTGTGACGACAAAACTTATACCCCTCCTAGGGTATACAGCATGCTCCGAACTCAACCATAGCCTCATATTTCTAATATGAGTTACTGTTTGAGAGTTATTTAGGTTTTATCTAACAAATGAATGAATTAATAAATTCATTCATTCATTTAATATACTTCTAATGAGCAAGGGCTCTGACCGTCCCACACCAACATCATTTATATTGTGCCTAGGGTAACCACCACATTCTGGACC
Source organism: Viscum album (assembly GCA_963277665.1). Lineage (NCBI taxonomy): Eukaryota > Viridiplantae > Streptophyta > Magnoliopsida > Santalales > Viscaceae > Viscum > Viscum album. Next base: position 1,324,617,511 of record OY728127.1, on the reverse strand, counting down.
CAAAAGTGGTCTCATATTTCTGATCTGATCAACCATTTAAGAGAGACTCCATTTTCATTTCATGAATAGTATAAAAACACTTAATATTTTGTATAATTTACACTCAGTGCACCGGGCCTCAGAATTTCACGTTGTCTCAGTGCCTAGCTCTGGAAACATACGTATAAATATTCCAAATTCTTACAAGGAAAAACTAGGTATCTACGGATGTGCTATGTGGAACACTAGTTTGATGAAAGGAAATTGGTCTTGTAGTTTGCGGGAAGTTCATCCGTGAAGATATTATAGTTCATGGTTCACCTTTTAGGTTCTTGGTTTTCCCATATTATTATGATTTTTTTATTTTTATGGTTCTCATTAAATTTATAACAGTTGGAAACAGTTCGTGGTTCCACACTTTATTGGTTGTTTTCCTTTTTAGTCTTCCATTCGTGAATTCCAATATTTCCTCAAAAAAAATTGATCGTTTTCTCAGCTCCTCTTGGGGTCCTTTTATTCAGTTTTGAGGAGGTTGTATCTATGGGTCATACAATACCTTTTTTGGAATCTAATGGAGGGATCATCTAACCTGTGGACAACTAGGTCAACCAAAATTTGTGGTGTTGTGGTTTACAGCAATGGAAATCACTACCTCAATTCTATGAATGATTTGGTTCATGGGACGATACCAACCTTTCCTCATCCACAAACCACTCAGTCTGGGATGATGGTGTGTAGGGACTTAATTCTCTATCATTTTTATACAAACGACGTTGTCCGCAGGGTCGTGGTTTCAAGGTGGAATTTTTCTGCCTCCATTTCTCTAATGACATTGTTCATGGTTGACCATTTTCATTCCTAATTCATTCCATGAACTTCCCGGTTCATTATAAAACACTACGTGGTCCATCATTTCATGGGCTATCATTTCACAAGCAATCTGTATATCACTTGGTTTGCAATCTTCACCTTCTGCAGACCTTTCTCGGTAACCAGTACGTAGATCAGTTTGGGTCCTTTTCCAAATTATATTCCTTCAATATTTTCCTCTAATTTTCATCCCCAAAGGCCTCTCTTTCCTTCATCAATTTTATGGGGGTATTTTATCTCCCATTGATGATTTTTTGGGACCCTATAGGATTTCAAATCACTTCCAAAGGGTATCACAAAACATGATATCAAAAGTCAATTGGTTGATATAAAAAAATTAATCACCCAAAATTATTTTTTCATAAAAACATTTTTAAGGTGATTCATAAAATATAATTCCATATTAATTTGATATTTATATAGGAAAATATAAATGAAACCACAAAAATGACATTTTAAATAAAATTTCTTAAAATATTCATATTGAGATAATATTTTGAATAACTTAAAATTTTAATTTCAGTAAGGTAACATGGAAACATTTTTAAAACACAACTTTAAATTAAATCAAAATTTTTTATTCTTGTAAAGGATATAAAAATTTTACATAAAAATGTGGAGTGGAAGGTAAAAAAACATGAATGGGAAATCCTTTTTAACGTTTTGAAAATAACTTTATTGAAACCCATATCATAAATATTGTGATAAAAAATTCATTTGAAAATAGGTAAAGATAAATTTTAAAATTAATAGTAATAATTCATACTTGTATTTAAAAAAACAATAATATTATACCATTATCGGGAGGATTGAATATGGATATGGAAGGAAACATTCTCATTTGGAAAGAATTAGATTTATTCTTAGCATCATCAACTTTTTTGAAGAAATAATTTCAAAAATGTAATTCAATGGAAAATAAGGAGTAAATTAATTATAATATCCTTTTAAATTATAATAAAACCATATTTTAATTAACATAGTCAATAATTATTCATTATGACTCATGAAAAGAAGTTGATTCAAGAAAACCCCTTACCTTAATTTTTTACTTCCCCTAAATTTCTTTAATATTATGTATAATAAAGTAACTATATTAATTACCTATTCTAGTACCTTGTTCATGTATTTAAACTATTAAAAACTTAATTTATAATTATTCTCTACATTTATTTTAGTTATTTATTATCTATTTTTAATGTAGAGTGTGAGTAATCTTGATCATTTTAAACTAGTTTTCTAATATAGGTATTGTTCTTTATTTTTCTTCTAATGTTCATCATTCACAAATAATTCAAGGGACTATATTTTATGAGTTATACTTATTTATAATGTTATAATTTCATTCAATGTGATTTTTTTATGATCCATATAGATGAAATTGGTGATGATCATATAAAGGTGATTTTTAAGGAATGGATATTGGTATCTTAGTTAATGAGTTTGGTATTGATGTTATCATTATAGAAAAAATAGATGAATTTTTTAACTATTTTTATAATATATTATCAATAATTGTTTTCTAATATTCATCCACGATATTACATATATTATTGTTCAAGTAGGTGGTTAGACTGACCCAAACATGAACATACCATAATTAATGGATGAGTATGGTTATGAATGTGGTTTATTTTAGAATAATATCATTATTATTGAATAATTATGGTATTATTTAGATATATTTATGGTGTTGAATCATATTTGATTATTTTTTAATAAAAAATAAATAAACTAGAGGAAAAATGAGATATGTTACTTCATGGAGGTTGTAGCCCTCACAAACGCCTGAATGACATTTTCCTTAGAGGACTCCTTTGAAAAGGAAGGATGAGGCTAACAAAATGTTAAAAAAACCTAAATGAAGTGTAAAATTAATCTAGGTGAATTAAAATGGGTATATTTTCAAGAGGAAACCAAAATATAGAGTTTCCTTGAAGGGGTTGTGAGATTCCCCTTTTATAAGTGGTAAGAATGGAATTCTTGTAAATATTTCATCTTAATATAAAGAGATCACATGTTTCACATGATAAGAAGAATAACAAATGGAAAATAATGGAGTATAGATAACTTTTGGTTGATACACACCTCATAAAAATAATTTGAAACCTTTTTTTTAATAATTTAATCCTTTTATCCCATTGGTTAACCTTTTTTATCCTTTTGAATTTTATTGTGGTAACTATTTTTTACCTAAGTAACTCATTTTTTATTCCTGAAATTTTTAATTATTACATAATATAGAACTTATAATTAAATTTTTTAATATATTTTATTAAATTAACTTTCTAAAATTCTTAAATTTATTTTTAAAATAATAAATTCATTTTAAAAACAGCTTTAGATAATAGTGTAGCATAAGTTCTAAAATATCAGACATGTATTTGAAAAATAAAATAAATATTTTAAATTTATAATGTATCTTATAAAATATATATTTTTATAGAAATTTTTTTATAAATTTTCAATCCATACTTAAATACTGATAATATCATAAAAGTCTTGGTGTTTATAAAAACAATATTATGCACTATTCACTTAAAAATAAATCTTTCTAGAAAAATACAAAAACAATTATCCTAAGATAATATAGTTATGATGAATAAAAAAATTATGATAAATTTATTAGATTAAAATTTAAAAATTCAAGAATTTATCTTTTAATTAAAATCACAATATATAAAAAAAAATATTTTTGAAGAAAAGTGAATTTCCAGAATATTAAATACTTTTATTTTTATTTCTTATAAATTATAATTTATAAGTTAAATTAGTGTTAATTTGTTTATATATATATATATATCAAAAATATATTTAATAATACAGTTCCCACTATTTATTCCCTCTAATTCCACAACCATTTTATGATAGTTATATTTAAAAGGTGTTGTGGTTCTTTTTTGGATCAGTGTTGCTTGTGAAATAAACTATTTAAGTAAATATTTATTTATGGGAAAATATAAAATAAAATCAGGGTTTATTACATTCTACCCTGTTAAAAATAATTTCACCCTTGACAATTTATTACTAGAAAGAAAACAAGTGTGGGAACTATTTTCTCATTACATCATCAAGTTCATACATATCTTCTATAAACTTATGGTTCCTTAAGAGAACTTTGATCTAATGAGTGGCCTCATTTTGTAGTACATTATCTCTTTGACATAAAATTTTCCACTAGTTGTTCCTGATATGATAGATCATGTTCTAGTTACACATCTTCTGAGTGAAATGCATGTGAAGGGTCTGGTATGTACTTCCTCAAAAGTGATAAATGAAACAAATCATGTACATAGGGGAGATCTAGAGGGAGTAATAAGATATAATATATAGTCTTGACATGCTCAAGGATCTCAAATGGATGGATAAACCTAGGTATTAACATCCCTTTCTTCTCAAAACTCAAAACCTTATTCCAAGGAGATATCTGGAGGAACACCTAGTCACCAAATTTAAACTATAGATCTCATATAAGATTATACACATAGAACTTATATAAAAAAATTCCAAATTCAAATGTCTCTGAGTAGTTTAAAATTTATCAACAATTTCTTAGAAAAGTTTAGGTCATATCATCTTCCTCTCTCCAACTTCATTCCAGCATGTTGGAGTCCTGCATCTCTTCCGATACAGAACCTCATATGGTTCTATCTAAATACTATAATGGGAAACATTTTCATTAGATAAATATACCCTAGGAAGTTACTAATCCCAACATCCATGGAAATCTATTGAATAATATCTCATCATGTCCTCATGATTTTGAATTTTTCTCTTAGATTGACCATTGGGGGTGATAAGTAGTGTTGAAAATCCACTCTGTCTACAAATTTATATAATGAAATTTTTAGAACCATTAGGTAAACCTTGGATCTCGATCAGATGCGATATATATTGTTACTCCATGAAGAATTACTACCTCCCTTATGTGTATCATGGTTAGTAGGTCAAGTGAGAAATATTCAATGATGGAAAAAATGGATTGACTGTGTAAGTCGATCAACTATAACCCAAATGAAATTAGGTCTTTTAGATTTCCTCAGGAGTCCTATGATAAAATATGTGGTGATTTTTTACTCATTTCTATATAGGTATAGTTAATTATTGAAACATACCCTTATAATTTTACCATTCATCTTTAACATGTTTTCATACCAATCATTGAGATACATATTCTGTAATTTCTCCCTTCATGTTATCCCACTAGATTTTTAACTTTATATCTGTATAAATCTTATTTCTTACTATAAAAATAGATAAGGATGATATATGAGAATCATATAAAAGTTCCCCTTTTATTTATGGTTTTTATGGGACTCAAATCTTGGTTCAAAACTATATAACTCCCTCTTTATTTAAGTTCAACTCCAGAATACTTGATAGCATTTTCTATAGACAAAAATCATTCTTATGGGATTCTTTTATTTTTATGTAAATAGATGGTTGAGTTGTAATTTGGGAACATTATTATTTCCCACCTTCCCATATGACTTCAAGATTCATCTTTTGAAAATTCATTAGTATTGGTTATTTTCAATCATCATCATGGATATGATAGTATGATCTTTTCTTCTCATAGCATCAACCACCTTATTTACCTTCCTCGGGTGGTTATGTATTCGGTATTCATAATATTTTTTTCTATTAAAACCATATCTTTTGGTGAATATTCAACTCCTTCTATGTGAATATACAAAAAAGATCTTGTATTCAGTATATATATCACTCTTTACACTATAGAAAAAATGTTTCCTATTATACAATACAAAGATCACTACTACCCACTTCAAATCATGTTTTGGGTAATTTTTCTCTTAAGTATTTAATTATCATGAGGCATAAGAAATTACCTTATAACTATAAATGAGGACACATCATGATCCATTTAATAAATCATAATATATATTATAATCCCTTCCTCATTATATGGTAATGTATGTGCAGGTGAAATAACCAACCTCTTTCTTAGTTCCTTGAAAGTTTTTTCTCAATAATATATCTAAAGTAACTTCACTCCCTTTTATGTTAACTTATTTAGTGAATTTTATATCCATTTTAAATTCCACAAAAATCATAGATAATTTCTATTTAACCCATGAAAACTATGAATATCTATTGTTGGGGTTGTTCCTGGCAATTTTTTAATAAATTATGTCTTTAAATAATCTAAAAATATGACCTTTCTTATAAATACATAACCCAAGAATGATACTTTTTGTAGCTATAATTCACATTTGATAAACTTGGAATACAGTTTCTCCTTTTTAAGGTCTTCAAAAAAGTCTACAAATGATCATCATGATCTTTATTTCTCATATAATATAGGATAAAATCTTATATGAATACAACCAAAAGTTGGTCAAGGTAGTATTTGAATAATCAATTCATTGGGTCTGATAAGATAGAGGGAGAATTCATAAGTCCGAAAAGAATCACTATAAATTCATAATGTTAATACCTATAATAGAAAATTTTCTTTGAAATATCCTCTCTTTTAACCCTTAAGTGATAATATCTAGATCAAAGGTAAATATTTGATAATTATTGAACTCATATGTATTGATCAAATAGTTCATCGATGTTGGGTATAGGATTCTTTTTCTTGATCATTATTTTATTAATATCATGATAATCAGTGATAATTTTCATTGATTCACCATTATTTTTAACAAATATAACTTGTGTACCCCATGGTTAAGCATTAGGGCATATAAACCCCTTTTATATATTCTCTTTTAGATACGTCTATAATTATTCTAACTAATTAGAGGCCATTTTATATGAACTCCATGAGATAGGCATGCATCTAGGTTTTTGTTTAATCATAAACTCAAAATCATTCTCTAGGGGGAAGGCCATGCAGTTCATCCAGAACTACATCATTATATTCCCATACAATAGGAATGTCATCAACATTTAATTCCTTACTAGTCATTGGATATTGAAGTCCCTTTTTTGGATATTATGACCCATATTGCTGAATTTTATTTCAAAGTGAGTTCATGATCATCCATCCTTTTATATTTGACAACAGGATGACTTGGGATATGAAATGAGATTTATTTATCCTAAAAATTAATATGTGATTTATACAAGGAAATAAAATACATACCCAATATTATATCAAAATCAACCAAGGGAAGATGAACTAGATCTTTGGTAAGAATATTCCAAAAAACATTTATTAGAGAAGAGTTATATATCTTAAATGCATTAATTGTGCCACTAGGTGTTGTCACAAATATTTCAACATCCAAATATTGAGTTGGTGAATCCATCTTCAAAGAAAAAAAATCATAAAATGAAATAATGTGAAGAAACAAAATAAAATAAGGAATTCACATCTCTAAAGTAGAGAATAAGTTTACCATGAATTATTTCCTTACCATTATCCACCTTAGTGGTAGTGATAGCATACACTGTTCCTTGATACTTTGGTTTAAGAGGCTCTTGGGGCCTATTCTCTTTGTTATCTCATGGGTTAGGGTATTTATTTTTGTAATTAAAAAAATCATTACTTTAAAGAATTAAATAATGTGTGTTGCATTATTTGGGACATTATTTTCCTATATCATAATAACTGGCCTCTTTATCCCTTTATGAAAATAATTATATTTATAGCCAATCTTTCCACACATGAAATACTTTCTCATTCCATGTAAAAAATTTACCAGGTTATATATCTAATATTTGTTACATTTAGTAAGTGAAAATTTATTTCCCCCATGATTCTTATCATCAGAGCTTCCATTTCCACTCTACTTTACCTTTTCTCTCTCTAGAATAATGAGAGTCTCTTATTCGCATCTCCACTTTTAGCACACATCATAAAATATCCTCCTAGATTCTAAAGTGTCTTATGGTTATCACTTTTTTAAGAAATATCTTTAAGCTACTAAAGATATTATCAATTTTACTATTAGGATCATAGATAAACCCATAAGCATAGCTAATGAGCCTCATATATTCCCATGGATTCATCCTCCTTTTGTTTCAACACTAAGAATTATCTCTCAATATTTGTGAGAAGAGTACACTAAAAATACCTGGTGAAGGACAATTTCTTAAAATAATCCAATTCCAAATAGTATACATCCTTATTTTTCATTATAATCCTAATGATAGTCCACCAATAGTTAGCCTCTTTATCTATATGATAAAAAAATCAAACAACCATCCCATGTTCTAATCATTGGATAATGGAAACTTTATTTTCTATTGCATTGATCTATTACTCAATAAAAAGTGAATTATAAGAGAAACTAAAGGAGGGTGAATATTTTCCAATGAAATACTTGACTTCATGTTTCTCCTTACTTTGTGCATTTGGTATCTCAATATGTTTTTCATTATTATTCACAGTTTGTGAGGTTTAAGTGATAATTTCTATAATATTATTTTCTCCAGATCCCATCCCTTTTGGTTAGTCAATAGTAAAATCACCGATTTTTCCATCACAACTATTGTTAACCTATTTTATAATTGATCCAGTAATTTATTAAATAAATAAAAGTTATATATAATAATAATTAATCAAAAAAAGGAAAATTATTAACATAAAAGGGATAAATCATAAATGACACATGTACCCAAACTCATATATTTAGAAGTTTAAATTTTTGTAATTTAGTTTTTATCTTCTATTAGGTTCTTTATTAATTCCATGATGATGTGTTGAAATCCTTCCTAATGGTTCATAATGAGTGATTAAATTTCCAAATCATATTCCCCAGGAGTGTCTATCTTGGTGTGTAGTCTAAGGTCAACTCATCATGGACTGAGTGAAGATCGAGTTGATACTTGAAAAAACCTATTCAGAGTGATGACCCATAGGTTCATTTGATCCATATTTTCATCCACTTGTCAGTATCCATATAAATATTTAATTACATAGAAAACACAATATTTCTACTTCACCGGTACTTTAGGGTTTTATCCTATACTTATACTTATCCCTTATACATATCACTAGGGTATTCACTAAAGTTCTCTCATATTAATCCTCAAAATAAGTAATCCTCAAAAATAACTAAGCCTTACTCTGATACTAAATATAACAAGCCATATTAAACATATCTTTATTTTATATCATCACTATAATATAAATAGTACATCTGATAAATCATCTAAAAATCCCAAAAATGGAATTTTTACTGTATTTTAGGACTATCTACATAATAAACATATTTTAAATCATTTGTAAACATTCCTATATAATTGATCCACACTAGACCACCTTCTATACTTATCATAAGTTATAATAATATTCATAACTTGGGAAATTGAAACCTAATAATAGATGTGATCTCAAATTATTATTAAGAGAAATAATTATAAATATATCATAAAATGTTTAGATTGTAACCATATGTTAAAACATGAGTGTGGAAAAAATTATTATCCAAAAGAACATGGAATAATAATATTTGTCAATAAATTATGATAGGAGGACATGAAATCTCAAACGGAAAAAGATATATCATTGAAAAATGGTGTAGATTCATGAGAAATAAATATGATCCATGGGTTATAATTATATGCATATGGAAATGAAATATAATATTCCCTTAAGACATATAATAACAAAGAACATTGGCACAAACATAAGCATCAGGTATAATCATATTGTGTGAATATACAAGAAGGCCCACCCTTTATGTTGTGAGTGTAATCCAAGATGGATAACCCTTTAATTTTTTAGAAAATCCAAGATATCCCATGATATATTATCATATGAGATATAAAAAATTAACCAACGCATTGTAGGGTGATATATTACCCTTCCCATCATCATCCATACATATGTATTCCATAATATATCAATCATTTAATATATCATGAAAACCAATGTGAATAAAATGTGATTCACATCATTTCTAAATTGTATCATATAACATGATATCAAAAGAAGATTGATTGGTACCAGAATTTAAATCACCAAAAATAATAATTTCAGTAAAGAATTTACAAGGTCATTTAGAAAAAAAAAATATTCATAAGGGTTAGATCTTTAATGAGTAAAATATAAGTGAACCCATGAAAATAGATTTTTCAAACATTTTTTAACATTTCTGTATAGAGAAGAAATTTTAAATCCATTTAAAAAAATTCAAGAAATTAAGATGAAAACTTTTTAAAACACTAATTAAAAATATGAAATGTAGACTGGAAGATAAAAATATAATCTTGAGAGGGAAATCCTTTTTAATATTCTGAAAATGCATTTTTTTTGAAACCCACATCATAAATATGGTTATAAATCTTTTATTATAAAATAGGAAATAAAAAAATTTAAAATTACTAAAAATAAATAAAACATGGAAATAAAAAAAATAATAGGTTAACATTAGACATAAGATTAAATAAGGATATGGAAGAAAAATATCTCATTTAGAAAGAATGAAAAATATTCTTAACCACGTCAGCTTTTATAAAGAAATAATTTCATCAACATAATTACCTATAAAATAAGTGTGCAAGTAATTCTAATATAATCCTATAAAAAATTAAAATATTATTTTAATAAAAATATTTTGAAGGAATCTGTATAACTCAAAAAAAAAAGTTGAGTTAAGAAAATTGTTTACCTTAATTCAAAACTTCCACTAAAGCGATTGAATATCATGTATAAAAAATAATTATCTTAATCACTAATTGTTGAACCTTATTCATATCTATATCCTTTTATAGAATTCATTTAAAAAATTTCTCTAGGTTTATATTAGTTTTCCTACTGGGGAACCCCACACCGTTTAACCCATCACAAGTTTGTGATTTTCTTATTGTTAACTTTCTCCTAAACATGTTTTCTATCACTCTCCATCAGAACATGACCCTATGTTTTCTCCTCCATGTCCATATTTTCATACTTTGAATCCTAGTATGGGTTAACTCGGGTGACCTCTGTGCTTATCTTTCTTTATTTTAAAGAGATTGTTTTACCGACTCTTGTTTCGATGTGGGACGTTCAAGGATGTTTCCAAGCGCAATTTTAAAATTGCGAGGACGCAATTCCCAAAAGGGGGGAAGGATGTAACACCCCAGGTAAATAAGGAATATGACATTTTCATATTTATCCATATTTTTGAATAAAATATTAATATGACTTTAAAGGGGATGCTATGCTCGATGGTGTACCCAACACGCAACAACGAGTTTCTTGGGAATCTTACGTTGCACTCTAATAATAAAATAATATTATTTTAAATGGTAGTTAACATGTAGCCGTTGTAATGGCGGGAATGGATAGAAATAACTAAAATATGATTATATATGTTATTAAATATTTTTACATTTATCCAATAAAAGCTAAAGGCTTAAAATACGGAAAGAATTCAATTTTAGGCGTATATGCCTTAGTTTTCACTAAAGGTTCACTTATCACCTTTTAATGGAGAACTGTCATTAAATATAGTTTTTTTCACTCTTAAACATTCTTTTGGACCAAATAAAACTCTTATTAAGAATCGGGACATCAAATTTTACTTTGTGTAATTTTTTGGTATTTTTCCGATAAAGTTCATTTTTTAATGAATAGTGTAAAATGTTGTATTTTAATTCAAAAACCTCTTTTTAATATAATTTATTTATATGATTAGATTATATTTTGAATTATTTTTAAATTTAAATTAGAAAATATTTTTACCATTAAATCCAATAGTGGTCGTTGGAATTAATTTCACTTTGAAATCAGACTTAAACTAGTGTCAATCTTTTGATACTTATTGTTTTATAAAAACATGCTATTTGCTCTGACAGCGGGAATTAATTATTAAATTAATTAATGTGACTAATATGTTTTGAATTTTGTAAAACGGACTTCATTTTTGAATTCGTAATATCAAATATAGCTCAGGGTGAATTTTTGGGATTTTTCTGAAAAACTTCAATTTTTGATGAATAGTGAAACCACTAAGTGGTACTTATAAAAGCTGATTTTCCGTTTAAATGAAATTTTGCCATCATTGTGTTTTGAATTTCAAAAATCTGAGATAAATGGTTGTCATTAAGAAGTAAAATGTGGTTCAATGAGATTATAATAATTTTTTTGGTGAATAGTAACTTATTAAGTTCTTAATCGTGATTAGAGGTAATTAGTGTAATTTAAGGTAAAAATGATATTATAAGAATGTGAAAACACCATGAAACTTGTCCTACACCTATTGGGTGAGTCATGGCCGACCAAGACAAGCCATTGGCCAACTTGGGGACCCCATGGAGACACTTTGGTTGAGAAATGACATAAATAACATTTTATTTAATGTAAAAGTAAAATTGACACAAACATGATATGTTTTACTAAAACAATTTTTAAGTTGGGTTATACAGGTCATATTTTTTATTATAAATATTCATTGGAAAGCGAAAAAGATTTCCTACATCATAGTATGTTTTTTTATAATTTTTAGACATTAAATAAATTAAATTATTTAAGACATAATAATGATGCAGCGATGACATCATTATTTGACGATTTAAATAAAATGGAAAGATAATGTAAAATATATGAACTAAACATGTCCAAAACTTATTGGATGAGTGGATTTAGAAGCCTTGTAACCTTATCCACGAATTATATCAATGTGGGAATTTTTGAAACCGAAACACATTTTCAAATAAAGTAATATTTCTTTACTTTCCAAAAGTACCCCTCCTCTCCTCTTATAAAAGGCCCCCACCTCTACCTCATTTAACACACTCCTCAAGACTTTGGCTCGGCAAACCCCTGCCCATTTAATCTCTCCACATCCCTCTCCTCATCCTAGAGGATTCCCTTTGGGCATAATCCTTTCAAATAAGCCTTTAGGCTCAAATCAAAAGGAGTTACACTTTTAAAGGTAATTCGTTCTCTCATGTTCATTTGTTTTATTTTGCTTCTCCAACCCCCTAAACTATTTTTATTTACTTCTTTTGTAACAACACCAGTATCTTCAACATACTAGGATGTTGTTATAAGATTTATTAGATCTACACTCTCACACAACTACATCAAATGGTTAAAGAACATACGGTTTCCGTGGATGGTGAAATTCTGCCTCCCGAAACGATGATTGTTCAATACTCATTTAACACCTTCAAAGGTGGCCATTATGTTGTCACTATTTTTATATATGATATATAATATTTTTATGTTTTATTTATGCTTCTGTATTTTTCACTTTTGTCTTACCTTTATGGCTTCCATTATGGGTATACGCGATATTTTCATTTAAGGAAGTGCGGACTACCGCCCCCTCAAAGTGATTTGATTCGTTAAATACCATATGTGGGATGTATAAAGGGTGAAAATATGATATTATATATGATATTATACTGTAATTATAATATACCTTTATATCATTATTATTCCATTCTATAAAAAACGAAATAGAAATGAAAGTAGCATTCATGCGTACGTACGGCTTACCGTCTCCATGAACGGTGCATTTCATTTCTTACCTCTAAATGATTATGTAATGTTATAAATTCATGAATGTACTGGATATATATGACATATATGATATCTACATATTGAATACAATTCTGGATATAATAAACATTTGGCCACACGAACAACGTGTAATTGTAAGAAGTCCACTTTCGACTTAAGAACCAAATATCGGCAAAACAAATATTATTAACTTAAATGATTACATAATGTGTATGACAAGGTAATAAGTGGTATAAAAGTAATAATGAACTTGAAAAAGGTTCTTATGTAATTAGAAATTAACTCAAGTTTATTATTCAGGAGATTAAAGAACGATCGAGTCAAGTCGGACCCGAGGTAAGGGATCTTACTCCTCTCTTTCTTTTTAAGTACACTCTTTTATGTCATTCCTTTTAAAGCTCATATTTCTTGTTATTGGGATGATCTTTTATATTAATCCTACTCTAATTTTTATTTTCATGTGATGAGAGACCCTATTCTCTCTCATCAATCCATTTTGGAAGTTTTGATTGGCGCTGTTAGGCTGCCGAACTTTCGTAAGAGATCTAACTTCTCTCTTTCTTTTTAAGTAGTCTCCTTTATGTCACTTCTTTTAAGCTCCTCTTTGTAATGTTGGGAGATGTTATTTTATATTACTCTTTCTGTAAATTATATTTTAATGTGATGAGATACCCTATTTGATCTCATCCATCCATATTCGGAAGTTTTATGTGGCGTCGTTAGGCTGCCGAGTTTTCGTGAGGGATTTTTCATCTCACTTTTATTCCCGTGAGATTTATGATACATTTGCCAAAAATTCCATTGAGTGGTGTATGTACTGCCCATTATTCTACTCTTTGTGTAATATACTTTTGTTTATGAGTATTTACATCAATGATCTATTGTCCTTCTTTCATGGGGTGTATGTTTTGAAAGATACCCAAGTCGGTAAGGGAACCTTTCACCCTCCGCATTTTAAAAGACTTTGTTTGTTATGTCTTTTAATTCACATACTATTATGTTGGGATATGTTCTTCTATATCCTTATTGATGTAAATTTTATGTCCAAGTGATGAGATACACTTTTTATCTCTCATCAACTCTCTTTGATGTGATGCCGTTAGGCTATCAAGGGAACTTTTTAACCCAATTTCGATTTCTTTGGGTTCAACATGTAGTCATTGAATATGTCATCCATTGAATATGTGTGAATGACCTTTTATTGTTTTACACTTAATATCCACTTATATTGGGTGTATTTATATTTGTCACACATATTTTGAGATTGATTTGTCCCTAATTTAAGGATACCTTCTTTATAAGGGATTTCATCACATTTGACATTTCTATTGAGGGTTCATTGTTGTTATGCACCAATTCACTCTTATATGGTGTATATACTGTCCTTTGGAGTATTATATCATGAATCCTTTTATTCTCATGATATTATAAAGTTCTGACTAAATGTTATTCCTCGATTATTTTATTCAAGTGTCTCTAATTTTGGTAAAACCCCTTTAACCAAAATATCGTTTTAAATGTTTTAATTATTTGTTCTTATTAATATCCATGTTTTCAAAATGGTTTTAAGGATTTATTTATATGGATATTAATGGTTTAAAATGTTAAAAGATTCAAGGTGGTATGGGACACTTTGATTCAAAAATCTCTTTATTAAATGTTTTAAATGGTTTTGGAAATGGTTTCTTTTTTAATGGATTCATTATTTCAATATACTAAAATGTTATATTGTGATTGAAATGTGGAAATGTTATGTTTCCTTTATTCATGTTTATGTGATACGAATATGTTATGGTTCTTGGGCATTGTTATGAAGAACGGGTGGTTCCGTGATAAACTAAGGGCGGGTGAGCCCGATATAGCTCTCCAATGCATTGGGTAACGCGAAGGAGTGAAACGTTAAGGTTTCCCCGAAGAGATTTAGGGAATATACTGTGATGGGTATTCCAAACGTAACCAAGAGGGTTAATCCCTACGTAAGAATGTTATGAATGCCTCAAGTTACCTTTATGTCTTATGTTTTCTATGATTTATTCATGGTTTGATGAGGTATTTTAAAGTGCCTATGTTTTATGGGTAAAGTATGATTTCATTCTCATGTATATATGAACTCATGTTTCCTTTCCATATTTTTATAACCCTTACTGAGCTTTTTATGCTCATCCCAATTTTTTGAAATGTTTTTCACAGTTCAAGGGAAAGGTACATGATGTGATGATAGTGTCAAGGATGTGTCAAGAAAGAATCCGTGTTATATTTTAAATATCTTTCCGTTGATGGGAAGAATGAATACTGTCTTTTATGTAACCACTTTGTTTAAATGTGGAATGTAATGCAAGTTTCATGATCTAATTCTCTAAAACTCTAAACCTGAAAAGATCCTCAATGTGTAATCTTGTAATAACTCAAGATTAAGTAAGGTTTAAGGCTGGGGCCTTATAGTTGGTATCAAAGGTCGGTTTAGATAACTTTAGAGGTTAGGGTATTCTTTAAGCATAAGTGACATTACCATAATGGTTAGGATTTCAGAAAGAGTCCTAGTTTTAGATAAAGTGAATGAGTAAGTGTATCTTAGTGTTTACCTTCCTCATTTGTACATGATGGTTTTGTTGATATACTCACACTGACATTTCTATTTTTAGTGAATGGATGGATCTAGCAGGCACCAAAGAGACAACAGGTTTGAAGGAAACTATGGTGGTTCTCTGATTAAGATACTAGATAAAATAGAGGATTCAATGAGGAAACTCGTGGTTGTTCTAAACCAAATATAAAGGAGTCATGATCAACCACTTCAACCTTGGTGAGTTCTCTAATGCATCATGTACGAGATGGCCAACTCGATGTGGAAATTCAGGTAATAATTATTAAGGTAACCATTAGGGTTTATATGATACTTAATTTTTAGGTAATTATGGGTTACTATATGATATGATGGAAAATGAAAGGAATGAGATAAACTTGAGGTTAAAATATGTTATGATTATTCTTGAAGATTTTATCTCATTTTGGGGAATGTTTTAAGAATTATATAGTTTTGAAAAAAGGACAACACGCAGACCGTGTGACAACCCGTCGCGTCGGACAAAGCTGCGGGAATCGAACCCACAACCAAAGTGCGACTTGTATTTATCGCCTACCACTGGACTACGTGAAGTCTCTGGTTAGTTTGACTGATTCATTCTAGTTATATGATTTTATGAATTAAGAGTAAGTTGATTTTGGGTTATTTATGAAAATGATTAACCTATCATGGAGGATATGTGATTAGGTTAATTACTTTTCAAAACGAGACTTTAGGAGCAACTGATATTGTTTGGAGATAAATGTTATGATTTATCTTGGAAGACTATGCGACTAAATCCTTCAAATATTTGGGTTTCAATATTATATTGGTTTACTTTGAGGAATTTTTATGGACAAATTTGTTTATAGAATGGTCCTCGTTGAACTTTGGGTTTTGTTTGACAAATCTTGGAGGTTAAGAATAGATTTTCTTTTATAAAGGGTTATCCTTTTCTGGATTATCTGATCTTGTACTAACATTTTTGGTTTTGGTTTTGGTTAAATCCAAAATACATGGGATGTATATAGTTCTCTTTTGGGGATTAGGTGATTCTCTAGAAGTTGATTATAGTACTCTTAATGCGAAAAAGTCTCCCTAAATACTCGTCTTTCGGAAAAAATATGAGTTTGACTAAGGAATCTAGTAAAAGTTGAAATTCAACATGATAAGTGATTATGCTTCCTTATGAATAAATTCCTCAATAAAAAGTAACTTAATACAAAAATGTTGTCTATTAACTTTTCCTACTGGGGAACCCAGCACCGTTTAACCCATCACAAGTTTGTGATTTTCTTATTGTTAACTTTCTCCTAAACATGTTTTCTATCACTCTCCATCAGAACATGACCCTATGTTTTCTCCTCCATGTCCATATTTTCATACTTTGAATCCTAGTATGGGTTAACTCGGGTGACCTCTGTGCTTATCTTTCTTTATTTTAAAGAGATTGTTTTACCGACTCTTGTTCCGATGTGGGACGTTCAAGGATGTTTCCAAGCGCAATTTTAAAATTGCGAGGACGCAATTCCCAAAAGGGGGGAAGGATGTAACACCCCAGGTAAATAAGGAATATGACATTTTCATATTTATCCATATTTGTGAATAAAATATTAATATGACTTTAAAGGGGACGCTATGCTCGATGGTGTACCCAACACGCAACAACGAGTTTCTTGGGAATCTTACGTTGCACTCTAATAATAAAATAATATTATTTTAAATGGTAGTTAACATGTAGCCGTTGTAATGGCGGGAATGGATATAAATAACTAAAATATGATTATATATGTTCTTAAATATTTTTACATTTATCCAATAAAATCTAAAGGCTTAAAATACGGAAAGAATTCAATTTTAGGCGTATATACCTTAGTTTTCACTAAAGGTTCACTTATCGCCTTTTAATGGAGAACTGTCATTAAATATAGTTTTGTTCACTCTTAAACATTCTTTTGGACCAAATAAAACTCTTATTAAGAATCGGGACATCAAATTTTACTTTGTGTAATTTTTTGGTATTTTTCCGATAAAGTTCATTTTTTAATGAATAGTGTAAAATGTTGTATTTTAATTCAAAACCACTTTTTAATCTAATTTATTTATATGATTAGATTATTTTTTGAATTATTTTTAAAGTGAAATTAGAAAATATTTTTACCATTAAATCCAATAGTGGTCGTTGGAATTAATTTCACTTTGAAATCAGACATAAACTAGTGTCAATCTTTTGATACTTATTGTTTTATAAAAACACGCTATTTGCTCTGACAGCGGGAATTAATTATTAAATTAATTAATGTGACTAATATGTTTTGAATTTTGTAAAACGGACTTCATTTTTGAATTCGGAATATCAAATATAGCTCAGGGTGAATTTTTGGGATTTTTCTGAAAAACTTCAATTTTTGATGAATAGTGAAACCACTAAGTGGTACTTATAAAAGCTGATTTTCCGTTTAAATGAAATTTTGCCATCATTGTGTTTTGAATTTCAAAAATCCGACATACATGGTTTTCATTAAGAAGTAAAATGTGGTTCAATGAGATTATAATAATTTTTTTGGTGAATAGTAACTTATTAAGTTCTTAATCGCGATTAGAGGTAATTAGTGTAATTTAAGGTAAAAATGATATTATAAGAATGTGAAAACACCATGACACTTGTCCTACACCTATTGGGTGAGTCATGGCCGACCAAGACAAGCCATGGGAAAACTTGGGGACCCCATGGAGACACTTTGGTTGGGAAATGACATAAATAACATTTTATTT
Organism: Viscum album; assembly: GCA_963277665.1. Lineage (NCBI taxonomy): Eukaryota > Viridiplantae > Streptophyta > Magnoliopsida > Santalales > Viscaceae > Viscum > Viscum album. Next base: position 1,324,598,894 of record OY728127.1, on the reverse strand, counting down.
AATGTAAAAGTAAAATTGACACAAACATGATATGTTTTACTAAAACAATTTTTAAGTTGGGTTATACAAGTCATATTTTTTATTATAAATATTAATTGTAAATCTAAAAAGATTTCCTACATCATAGTATTTTTTTTATAATTTTTAGACATTAAATAAATTAAATTATTTATGACATAATAATGATGCAGCGATGACATCATTATTTGACGATTTAAATAAAATGGAAAGATAATGTAAAATCTATGAACTACACATGTCCAAAACTTATTGGATGAGTGGATTTCGAAGACTTGTCACCTTATCCACTAATTATATCAATGTGGGACTTTTTGAAACCGAAACACATTTTCAAATAAAGTAATATTTCTTTACTTTCCAAAAGTACCCCTCCTCTCCTCTTATAAAAGGCCCCCACCTCTACCTCATTTAACACACTCCTAAAGCCTTTGGCTCGGCCAACCCCTGCCCATTTACTCTCTCCACATCCCTCTCCTCATCCTAGAGGATTCCCTTTGGGCAGAATCCTTTCAAATAATCCTTTAGGCTCAAATCAAAAGGAGTTACACTTTTAAAGGTAATTCGTTCTCTCATGTTCATTTGTTTTATTTTGCTTCTCCAACCCCCTAAACTCTTTTTATTTACTTCTTTTGTAACAACAACAGTATCTTCAATATACTAGGATGTTGTTATAAGATTTATTCGAGCTACACTCTCACACAACTACATCAAATGGTTAAAGAACATATGGTTTCCGTGGATGGTGAAATTCTGCCTCCCGAAACGATGATTGTTCAATACTCATTTAACACCTTCAAAGGTGGCCATTATGATGTCACTATTTTTATATATGATATATAATATGTTTATGTTTTATTTATGCTTCTGTATTTTTCATTTTTGTCTTACCTTTATGGCTTCCATTATGGGTATACGCGATATCTTCATTTAAGGAAGTGCGGACTACCGCCCCCTCAAAGTGATTTGATTCGTTAAATACCATATGTGGGATGTATAAAGGTTGGAAATATGATATTATATATGATATTATACTGGAATTATAATATACCTTTATATCATTATTATTCCATTCTATAAAATATGAAATAGAAATGAAAGTAGCGTTCATGCGTACGTACGGCTTACCGTCTCCATGAACGGTGCATTTCATTTATTACCTCTAAATGATTATGTAATGTTATAAATGCATGCATGTACTGGATATATATGAAATATATGATATCTAAATAATGAATACAATTCTGGATATAATAAACATTTGGCCACACGAACAACGTGTAATTGTAAGAAGTCCACTTTCGACTTAAGAACCAAATATCGGCAAAACAAATATTATTAACTTAAATGATTACATAATGTGTATGACATGGTAATAAGTGGTATAAAAGTAATAATGAACTTGAAAATGGTTCTTAAGGAATTAGAAATTAACTCAAGTTTATTATTCAGGAGATTAAAGAACGATCGAGTCAAGTCGGACCCGAGGTAAGGGATCTTACTCCTCTCTTTCTTTTTAAGTACACTCTTTTATGTCATTCCTTTTAAAGCTCATCTTTCTTGTTATTGGGATGATCTTTTATATTAATCCTACTGTAAGTTTTATGTTCATGTGATGAGAGACCCTATCCTCTCTCATCAATCCATTTTGGAAGTTTTGATTGGCGCCGTTAGGCTGCCGAACTTTCGTAAGAGATCTAACTTCTCTCATTCTTTTTAAGTACTCTCCTTTATGTCACTTCTTTTAAGCTCCTCTTTGTAATGTTGGGGGATGTTATTTTATATTACTCTTTCTGTAAATTATATTTTAATGTGATTAGATACCCTATTTGATCTCATCAATCCATATTCGGAAGTTTTATGTGGCGCCATTAGGCTGCCGAGTTTTCGTGAGGGATTTTTCAACTCACTTTTATTCCCGTCAGATTTATGCTACATTTGCCAAAAATTCCATTGAGTGGTGTATGTACTGCCCATTATTCTACTATTTGTGTAATATAATTTCGTTTATGAGTATTTACATCAATGATCTATTGTCCTTCTTTCATGGGGTGTATGTTTTGAAAGATACCCAAGTCGGTAAGGGAACCTTTCACCCTCCGCATTTTAAAATACTTTGTTTGTTATGTCTTTTAATTCACATACTATTATGTTGGGATATGTTCTTCTATATCCTGATTGATGTAAATTTTATGTCCAAGTGATGAGATACACTTTTTATCTCTCATCAACTCTCTTTGATGTGATGTCGTTAGGCTATCAAGGGAACTTTTTAACCCAATTTCGATTTCTTTGGGTTCAACATGTAGTCATTGAATATGTCATCCATTGAATATGTGTGAATGACCTTTTATTGTTTTACACTTAATATCCACTTATATTGGGTGTATTTATATTTGTCACACATATTTTGAGATTTATTTGTCCTTAATTTAAGGATACCTTCTTTATAAGGGATTTCATCACATTTGACATTTCTATTGAGGGTTCATTGTTGTTATGCACCAATTCACTCTTATATGGTGTATATATTGTCCTTTGGAGTATTATATCATGAATCCTTTTATTCTCATGATATTATAAAGTTCTGACTAAATGTTATTCCTCGATTATTTTATTCAAGTGTCTCTAATTTTGGTAAAACCCCTTTAACCAAAATATCGTTTTAAATGTTTTAATTATTTGTTATTATTAATATCCATGTTTTCAAAATGGTTTTAAGGATTTATTTATATGGATATTAATGGTTTAAAATGTTAAAAGCTTCAAGGTGGTATGGGACACTTTTATTCAAAAATCTCTTTATTAAATGTTTTAAATGGTTTTGGAAATGGTTTCTTTTTGAATGGATTCATTATTTCAATATCCTAAAATGTTATATTGTGATTGAAATGTGGAAATGTTATGTTTCCTTTATTCATGTTTATGTGATACGATTATGTTATGGTTCTTGGGCATTGTTATGAAGAACGGGTGGTTCTGTGATAAACTAAGGGCGGGTGAGCCCGATATAGCTCTCCAATGCATTGGGTAACGCGAAGGAGTGAAACGTTAAGGTTTCTCCGAAGAGATTTAGGGAATATACTGTGATGGGTATTCCAAACGTAACCAAGAGGGTTACTCCCTACGTAAGAATGTTATGAATGCCTCAAGTTACCTTTATGTCTTATGTTTTCTATGATTTATTCATGGTTTGATGAGGTATGTTAAAGTGCCTATGTTTTATGGGTAAAGTATGATTTCATTCTCATGTATATATGAACTCATGTTTCCTTTCCATATTTTTATAACCCTTACTGAGCTTTTTATGCTCATCCCAAGTTTTTGAAATGTTTTTCACAGGTCAAGGGAAAGGTACATGATGTGATGATAGTGTCAAGGATGTGTCAAGAAAGAATCCGTGTTATATTTTAAATATGTTTCCGTTGATGGGAAGAATGAATACTGTCTTTTATGTAACCACTTTGTTTAAATGTGGAATGTAATGCAAGTTTCATGATCTAATTCTCTAAAACTCTAAACCTGAAAAGATCCTCAATGTGTAATCTTGTAATAACTCAAGATTAAGTAAGGTTTAAGGCTGGGGCCTTATATTGAGTGTAAACGATGTTTCATGGCATCAGATGGTAGTTCTGGTGGGAAAGGATGAAGAGGGACATAGTTAATTATGTGGATCAATTATTTATTTTTCAACAGTTAAAAGAGGAATATAAATAACTAGTGGGGATTTTTAAACCTTTTCCTATGATGAAATAGATGTGGGAAGACAACATAATTAATTTCATTATATTTTACCAAAAATAATCATAGAAGCATAATGTGATGTGTGATCATGGATTAACTCATAAAGTTTCCCCACTTCTTGCCTATTCCAAAAACATTCTCATTTGAGGACCTATTTCATTTGTAAATGGACAATGTTATTTGGATTCATAAAGTTTATTCATATATAATTTTATATGGTGATGCATGATTTACTTTGATATTTTGGTGAGGGTTGTGGAAGGTGACAGGAATCCAACTAAAGATGAGTACTTCCTATCACACTTAGATTTATGGGAAGATGTAATATACCATATATACTTTGGGGGAGATACTTAGAGCTTTTGTGATGGATTTTGGGATATCAAGGGAGGATCATGTGACTTTATTGGATTTCATATGCGAAAATAATCATCCAGTGTCAGTTCAGATGGATTCATTCAAATTTATGTGTGGGAGATAGTGTTGAGAAATGTTGTGTTTGGATTAATTAGTAAAGAGATATTTTTTTGGTCCTATCTTGGTAAAGTAGATGACAAATTGAGTTATCCATATCTCAAAGTAATTAGTAATAGCTCAAAATTGATAGAATTTATATATTGATCATCTATGATGATCGTTGGAGTCATTAGTTATAGATAGAGCCTTTTTATTAGTGTCTTTATAGTTGTGACACATGAGACTCAAGAAGAAGGGGAAATTGTAACCCTAGTATGTGGGTCCATTCAATATTTTAAAATTAATTAGAGATGTGTGTTATTGCTTTTGATTTTCATTTATGGTGATATTACCGAAATTCTATACATATTTTAAGTTAATAGGTTGATTTCATAATGTATTCCATTGATATATCATATGGTATGAAACATTAGAACCAAGGAATATGGAATTTCTTTTTTGGGAATATTATAAATCATGAAATGTTGATATCATGCCATTGCCAATGCCAGTCATATTGTATGGATTGGACAAATCATAATTCCATAATATAATTAATAATATGATATAATTAATGTATAATCCATCAAATTCATTTTGGAAACCAATCATTAAACATTAACATTTGAATTATCTTTTACACTATCAATCATTATCACATTTAATGCATCAGAGATTCAAAACAAAATTTATACGATAAATTTATCATAACCAAAGTGTTACAAACCATTTGTAACTGAATCATTACTCATACATTATATAAAGTATGAGTAAATTCCACACAATATCAGGGAGTTTCTATGAGGTCTATATAATGAAACCAAATCCATTAAGATTGTATATAAACTCTTATGTGGTTCTTTTCTATTCCTTGTAGTTTTTTTCATCTTCCTTCCATTTCCACTCAAGATAATAGAATATCATGGAAGTGATGATGGGTCTACCAAATTAGTTTTTTTATTCAGTAAACCCATGGATATAACTTGGAGGTAGGAACCTATTGTTTAATCTTTAGGTATATTTCTAAACCACTATGATTGGAAAATGGTAATATCATCTACCAGTGGTAAAAGTTATTTGTTCTTTATTTATATTGTACATGGTTTTGGTTTTATATCACATTATGATCTTTTGATTGTGTTTTATACTGTATTCTATTATATTATTCATGTGTCGGTTAATTATTATAAATACATCAATGGTTTCATAACTATCCATACTTATTTATTATTAAAATAAATTTTGAGAAATAAATAAAACTTATGTCATATTGATATCATATTTCCTATCATATGATATGATATGAATATCTTACTATGGATACTCTTATGATATATTATATTGTACATAGTGATAAAAAAAATTTATTTTAGAATAGATTCTAACATGGTATGTCATAATCTGCTATATTAACACATACTACAATATGAGATACAATAACTAGAGCCACAATATAATCCTTCAATTTTCATAGTGTCATGGAATATGAAATGGGTGTCATAGAATATGAATACACTAGTTTAATCTAACATATATTTGAAAATTGAGAATCATATAACTCTAATTATATACTGTATATCATAAGTTATAACACCCAATGCATCGAGGGATGTGTCACAACCAAAGGTCATCTATCAAAAAATAAAATAGGTAATAACACATGTCTCAACTTACAATATACCAGATATCGTATAATATAATATATAAGAAATTTTTTATTTTTCTATGTTTATTTTATGAATTGAATTTTATATTTTATAAATTATTTAAAAATTATAAAAATAGTTATTTTTTATATTTATTTTATTTATATAGTGTTTCTAAATTAATTAATTATAAAAAAAACTATAATTAATTATTAAATGATTATGAAACATTTATTAAAAATTAAATTCATAATATTAAATTTTAATATTAAACACCTTTTGAAATTTTGTGGATTGGACTATAATTTAGATATAAAATTTTTATATATAAATTATAAGTGTAATTTATAAATATTTCTTAAATTAAAAAATTAGGAAAAATATAAAAGAAATTATATTTAAATTATGAAATGCTTATAATTATTTAATTTTAATTGTTCAAATTAAATATATTTTTAAATACATTATTCAAACTATATCAAAAAGAATTTTTATAACTAATATGATTGTGATTTAAATAATATTTAATGCTTCGTATTCTGAATATTTACACAATATATGAAAATTTTATATATAAATATATATATGGTTTATATTACAGAAGTCATATATTTAAAATAAATTACATATAAAACAATAATATGATGGATTTCATATTTTAAATAAATATAAATTATTTATATTTATTTGATTACAGAATGTCCATAGTGCGTAGATAAATTATAAAGTGTTCATAATTTCTTTATTTATGAATTCTTCATGTGTAGTTTATCTGTTTTCTAAATATTTGAATGATTCATTTATTTAGTTTATTCTCATATTAAATCATAGATATAATTTTTATATTATTATTAGATGTGTGATTTAGTTTAAATTATAAAACTAATTCTATAAATTTTCATACTTGTATTTAATAAGTTACATGTTATGAATCATAATTTATTTATTTTTCTTTTGTCTTGACTTTTTCATGGACTAGGTTATGAACTTGAATTTAATGGTTGATTATAGTTTATAGATATTGTGTCTTATAATTCTGACGGAATTGAGGTCACACTTAAGTAATGTAATAATTGGTAGAGGGACTTTGATTAGGACTTTTTAGTGTCTTGGAGGCTTATTACTCCTATATAAAAGTGGGGGTTATCTATCTTTCTCACTAAGATATCTCTTGAATGTATTGTTAATTTCATATTATTATAATCATTTACAAGAAAGTGTTTAATGCCCCTTATTTGTAGGTTTCTTATATATGTGTGTGAATGTGTTTGGAATTTAATTTTGGTTAGTAACATAATTTATCAGTAGTGTAAAGAGCAACACATAAATATGTTTTGAACATATTGGTTTAATTAATGGAATATGTTTCTAAACCAAATAACTATAAGAATTAATACATATAAGGAAACACATGAGATAATATTATCAAATTAAATTCACTTAAAAAATACTAAGTGTAAGATTATTTCTAAAATAAACTCTTATCAAAACCTCAGTCATCTATTTTGGTAGGTTTGGCCAAAGGAAGGAGCCTCTGGATTATCTTATGTTAATAAAGAAAGTAATTGGTGACCCTAATAGGATTAGGTGACCATTTTTTGGTGTTTTATTTGGTTTACACTTATCTAGAAGACCCTAATAGGATTAATTAACTATATGAATAATGTTGACTGAATCCATATGTTGGATTAGGATAAAGAGTTTTTTCTCAACTATCTAGGAATCATATATCATATTATAGACATGATTATATATATAAAAATATAAGTGATGAGAGAAATGCTAAATTGGAAAAAATCTTAATGAAATGTGGATCTTGGTTCATTAATCTATATGATAAAAAATTAAAAAAATGACCATCATTTTAATGGGATAACATTTTATAAAAGTATTTATTAAATGAATGTAAATCACGATACTTGTCTAAAAAGCTTCATCTATAGATAAATGTTATCCACATCATCAAAAATTACTTTTAGATCAATCTTATAGGAAGAATAATCCTAATGTAAACAATTTATTTAACTAGAACAAAATTTATTAATTATTATTTAGTAAGAGGGAAAAATATATGTGTTATAGAAATATAATAGCTGGTTTGTTCAATATTCCCAATAAATAAAATAAAGTTTTTTCCTAATGAAAAAGAGTTTTTTTATCTTATTGAAGAACCCAAAGTTGTTCTTGGTTGTATTTGTTGTCAGTGGTTGTCAATGAGATTGTAAATAAAAATTTATAGAAGATATGTGATGGATTGAGTATTCATCCATTACATAAAGAAGTTGTTAGCCATAAACTATGAGAAAAGGTAATTGATGTGCCTTATGTTAAAGTTGAAAAGGAATACTCTTATGTTGAAAATGTATTATGGAAATATGTGGTTCTCATAGCCTATAAAAATCAATTTGGATGGATTCTACATAGTATAAATCTAAATTAGAAAATTTCTTGATCTAATCTTCATTTAAACATATTGTTAAGTTCTAAGGGAGTTTATACAATGTTGTTTACAATAGATTGGTGAAGTAAGAGTGAGCTATCCAGTTTAGGAGATTCAATTCATGTGATTGGTGTATGAATAGCTAAATATTTAGTTGGAGAAGCAATAGTGGTGTGGTTCTACTAAGATTTACTACTACAAAAATGATAAAACATATCACTTGGATGATGATTGAAGTGAATGATATAAGAGATATAATTGCAAAGTTTAGTGAGCTACCCTAAAAACTCAAAGAGAGGTATATATGCTAAAAGGGTTATTAGAAATGGATTTAAATAAAATTTAATGGATTATAATTTTCCAATGTTTTTTTAAATGATTTGTGATGTATTCAGATTATTTAAATGAATATGAAGTTATAATGAATAATTCTGGATTTTGATGTTTAAGGTTGAAATTTGGCTCAATATGGAACTCTATGTAACCATCATCTTAGTGAAAATGGACTTGTATAGGGATAATATAGTCTTATCCAACTATAATTTGACTATATTTAAGAAGAATTTAACCATCATTTATCAATTTTTTAAGTATAATCTAGACTCTATATAATCATAATACAATGTTATGTAACCATTATCTACACTGTATAACCATCATGTGCCACTGTGTAACCATGATTCTCATCTTCATAAAAATAATTTCCTCTATATATACATGAATTAAAGATTCATAATGATGAGTTTATTATATATATTAGTTAATAATATCTTCACACAAACCATATTCCCCTACATAGACGTCATTTTTTTATCAACATAAGCATCATCTTACTAGGGATCAAGCTATGTAAGCATCATCTTCAGAATCCATTCTGCATAACCATCAACACCTTTTCAAAAATTGAAAATATTTCATACTGAAATAAGAAGATTTTATATTTTATATTTGATGATTAAATTAAAAATGATTATTCTTGGACTATTCTTCATGGATTAAATATCATAATAAATTAGAATGATTGTGATTAAAGATATTTATTTTGGAGTTTCATCTAAAGAAGAATCTAGAGTATGAGATCCTCCATGCTAAAGTAGAGATCACCCCTCTAAGGTGGGGAGTGTGGTGTCTACAAATGATTTTTGAAGAACATGTAAGGAATATGGGATGAATATGAATATCGTACCATTATATAATATGTGGACACTATGAAATGAAGAAGTGACCGTGATTTTTTGTATTATGAGTGGTTTTTTTGGTCACCGTAGTGAATTTGAAAATCTATTGTTTTGATATTTAAGTGAAAATTTGTAAGATTTCATAGAGCCAATCATTTTTCTGATTGTTTCATGTATGATATAAACCTATGACAAAATAAAATTAGAACTATATTGTGCATATTTTTATGGTGTATAGAATGAGACAATAAGGATTTAAAAGAAAAAAAATATGAACCACACCATCATAAATAGTTTATAACCATTTTGAAAATTATTTAAGATATAGGAGATAAATATAAGATGCAAATAAAGATGTTTTATGGTTTAGATACAGCCAAGATAAATGTGGATCTATGGTTTTGGGTGATATATTTTAAGAAAAAAATCATAAGGGTCACGATCCTGTTGGAAGTATCTAGAATAGGATACATTCAGCCAAGAGAGAAGGTAAATGTAAAGAAGAGAAAAATAAAGGACACTCTTGGATTTTACTATTATAAAATGGTTAAGAGAAAAAAACTAATATAGATACCATGGAGCATTTCCATGTATAGAAAATGTAAGAAAATTTTTATTGGATATCATGGGCACTGAATCACATGGAAATCTTATACATTATAAATTATAGAGAATTTTATTATAGTGGAAGGTATATAAAAAGAAAAATTGAGAGAGATGTGATGTCAAAGAGTGCCAAGAATTTTTATCTGAGAAGACAAATATTGACCTATCAAAGAATAATAACAAGAATTATTTGATAGTGATATGAACCTCATGATCACTAGGTTTCAAATATAATGGTTGAATAATTAGAATAAATATGGTTCTATTGATTAGTTTCAATTGATAATAAAGAAGTTAAGAATATTGATCAATTCCAACACCATTTCTTTTATACATTATTTATGTTTTTTATCATTTAAATAATGTTTATGAGGAGCTTCTGGATCAGTTAATACTACAGGAGTTCATGTCTGAGCTGATAAAGTCATTAGAGTAGTTTATGTTGAAGAGCTATGAAGTAGAACTTGAATAGATATTGATTTACATATATTATCCCTGAATACTGGCTGGAATCTAAATACTCTATCGAGATGAGGGATATAAATCTTATATATTGAAACATTCTAGTAAAACCTATTTATTGAATTCATAGAATGAATTGAAGTAAAAAACTTTTTTATGCATGGAGGCAATTTTTGGAGAATGTGTGACTTAGGGTATGAAAGAACAACATAGAATTAATTTGTGATTATAGTGTTAAGTTGTTTGTATAATTCATATGAGAAATAGGTAGTTATATTCATGGTGATATATTTTTCAAGTGTGGAATGCACCAGACCATTATAGGCAATGATTGATTATAGTGTAAAATCCTTGATTAGGTAAAATAACCAATCAAGTCAAGGAGAAGGTCATTCTAGTTGAACCTTATATATAATAAATTATATCTTCATCAACTTTACTTACATGTATGTGGTTGATGATTTCTTGTTTAAACTAAAATATATCCAACAACACTAACCAACAATATAGGTTGAAATACAAAGGGGGTAAAATTTTCCCCAAAAATAAAGAATTTGGTAAAAATAGGAAACAATTCATCCCCCCCACTAAAATGTTTGGACATATCTTAAGGGTAATTTAAATTGTTATTAGAGAAAGGTTCCCACTCAATGGGTCTTGGTTTTATTTTCTATTGTAGTTTTATCATATATTAATGAAGTGTAGATTTGAATATTTTTTTGAAGAAGATACTTTGATGGAATAAATATACTTTCTTTCAATTGTCACACATGTGTATGTTCCCCAAAATACTATGTAAATTAGGCTAAAATAAAGGACCTAACGTTAAAAAATATTAAGAAATAAATAAGAACCACTACTAGTTGAAATTATTCAGAGTGGTATGATTAGTTCATGTTGTGATAAGACTGGTGGTTTTAAATATACTGTTAACCTATACTGTGAGTTTGGAAGTTATTTGGTAAAATTTATTACTAAGGTTGTTACTTATATATTTGATTTTATTTAGGATCTAGAATATAAAAATTTTAGTTTATGGATTAAGCTAAATAAAAAAAATGTATTACTTGGGCAGTTTCAAAAATAAGAATCTCTCATCAAAGAGATGAAAGATAAGGACCAATCCATATAGATTAATAAAGATACATTTTTAATGGTTTAATAAAATTTCAAATTCTAAATTAATGAGAAAATAATGAATAGAAAAATTAGTGAAGAGGGTTTCCATTCATGGAAATAATCTCAAAAGGATACATTGGATGTGTAAGAAGATCAATTTGAAATGAAATATAATAAAACCAAAGACCTCGAAAATATCTAAATTAAATTATAAAGTTGTATAAAGAAAATTATCAAAAGATTAAAAGTTAATTGGAAGGAAGGATGAAATTAGTGGTATATGATATAAACACTCTCAAAATGAAATGTCTCGAGTTGATGAACTAAGTAAAAACTGGATGAGGCCTGATATATAAATTCCTAAAGAGTTTATAAAATAAATAGTTCCATATAAACATTAAAATATATTATAGTTTAAATAAAGAATCTAAATTGTTATAATAATATCTAGAGATTTTCTATATAATCATACACCATTATCTTTTATAAATAGGTAATCCATTGGCTGGCTAAATTGGTTAATAAGGAATGAACTCTTTTTGAAAATTTCCTGAAAAAAGATAAATTCTATAAAAATATGGATGTATAAAAATTATGGAAAACCCACAAAAAATTTAAGGTTATAGGTGATAAATCCCAAGAGTAATTTCTTTCTAAATAGAGCTTTAAATAATGGTGATGTAGCTTAAAATTATTAAGAAATATAATCTATATAGATTTCACCTGCATCTAAAAGAACAAGGTTGATTGGTAGATTTTGGAATTTTTGGATGTATGTAAATGAGAATATGGATTACTTGCATAATATGTTAGTATGTGGATATATGGAAGACCTCAATAAAAGGTTAGAAAATATAAAATTCTTAGGAAACCATCAGGAAGAAAACTAATTTCATAAAAAATGATTAATCTTCACATAAAAATACATTTGAATGTTTAGAAAACTTCAATGATTTTTTTTTACTTTTTAAGGAAATTTGTGTATGGATTGTTTTTTATACTATTACATTTAAATTATTATTCTTACCAGAAGAGAAGGAAAAAAATAGAGAATAAATTAGGCTAGTAATGATGGAAGGTCTACCTTTAAAGATAAATTAGTTAATAGGGTTAATGATTAAAATATTCCTAAGAATTAATTGAAGATATATGTTAAGGATGTCACACCATAGAATATGGTATTCTTATTTTGTGGTAGAAAAGTCTAAATTATAAACCATTGAAAAATAACAATGATGATTAATTTTCAAGGGATAAATCATTAACCAAAAAAGAATCAATCAAAGAATGATACAAGAAGATTGGAATTGTGGAATACATCATAGATGATATGTTTGAAAGGTTTCTTAACAAATGAAACTCAAAACCTAATGTTTTGTGTGTGAGGGGAAATAGTAAAGGTTACATTACATACAATTTCATGTCATGTATTTCTAGTAAAAAATATATTAAAAATGAAAATGGGGAAACACTAGTGGTATCAAGTTATAAATTAGTTTCTAAAAATATAGAGTCATCATTGGAAAATATAGTAGAGCATGTGCCTAAAGTGTGTTTTACCATATAGCCTAATCATTTTTAAAAGGATAAAAAAATGGATCAATATAAAATCAAAAAAAATACTCTTATTGATCAAGTTAAAAATAAAATTAAATCTATAAATGAACCTAAAAATAAGAATAATTTCATGTTGTCCAATGAATTATATATTTGGAAATCTGAATAGGATGCAAGCATGAAGATTATTTTACATTTTATAATTTTTGAGAAAAGTAACATTAGGTTTAGAAAGAATCCTCAGGCCCTTGTGCTATAATTGAAGAGCGGTAGAAAAACCTTATTACCATTCTTTTATAATGATGATAGTGTTTTGAGGATGGAATTTACAGAGAAGATACAAGAAGTAAAACATCATAGAGATTATTTTATGTGGTATTCATTTCATTTCGTGTTAGACACTATATGGTATAAAGATTTTAGGGAGCTTATTTGTAGAAGAAACTTACCTTGGTGAAGCATTATGGAGATAATTCCCTATGGGGGAGCTATAAAAGAAGATAAAGTTATGAGATATTTATTATTTATACATTAATTTATAAGTGTTTATAAAAACAACAAATAAATAAATTATAGGTATGATAATCACTCTCTTATCCCTTTTATGGTATATGTTTCTTTCTAATCATCAGGGGGTTTTATTTTCTAGAAAAAAGGAAGTAAATCAAGTTTTACTTGAATTTATTGATGTGTTTTTTATAGATGAGTGAAGTTTCATAAACATTATTATAAATCTATCTGAACTCCCCAAAGAGATCATTTTATGACTTAGTACCAAATTAACACATTTGGATGGATATCTTTGCTGCTTTGGAAAACTCGCCCTTATTTTCTACATCAAGCTAACCCGCATAGACGTTAATATGTATTACTTAAGTCTCATTGATAAGTATCATTTGGTTTTATACTTATCATAATTGAAATGGATGGATCCTCTCAAGAAAGTGTGAGATTATAGAAAAGATATAAACCAAAAGAAGAATATGGTTCTTCAATTTAGATGAAAATGGGGGAGAATAATCTTTCCATTAAGATATGTTCCTTTGATTTTATGGTATGAACAAGAGAGAGATAAAAAAACTTTTACCACCTATGTATTTATTATCATTAATGGGGATAGGAAAATTTAACTATTATTGAAATTCATTGAAGAAAATTAGTTCAATGTATTAGAAACAAACACAAAGGGGGATATTGAAAAACTTAAAGTAGTGTTTGGTAATATTTGTTTTCAATGGTTGTTAATGAACATGTGTATAGGAATGTATAGAATATGGGTGATGGATTTAGTGTCCACCCATTACATGAATTAGTTGTTTTCCATGAAAAATGGGAAAAGGTGATTTACATGAAAAAAAATTGAGTTGCAAATGAATATTCATATATTGGTAATGGATTATAGAAAGAGGGATTTTCTACTACCTAAGATTATTTTTCTAGATAGATTATTGGTTGTGGTCATATAAATCATAATACTTAAAGATTTTATCTTTATGTAAACATAATGTAATGTAATGAGGGAGTTTATCCATTGTTTTTTACATTATGTTAGAGAAGTGAGAGTAAATTTGGCCAGATGTGGAGATTGAATACATATGATTATGGTGTGAATAGATGTTTTTTCTATTTCAGAATCCATATTAATGTTTTTATACTATTATTGAATACTAAAAAAGATTAAATATATCACTTGGATTATAACTAGAGTGAATGAGATAACAGATAGAATTGTGTAAAGTGTCATGAGATACCTTGTAAAACACAATGGGAAGTACATATACTACATGGGTTATTGGGAATGGATTTGAATATTAAATTAAGGTTAATAATTTTCAAAAATGTGTTTTGAAGTTATTTGAGATGTATTAATATTATCAAAAATAAAATATTAGGTTATACTGAATAATTCTAGACTTTGAAGCTTGTGGTTGAAATTTAGATAAGTTTGGAACTCTGTGTAACCATCATCTCAGTGACAAAGTACTTATGTAGGGATGATATAGTCCTACATGTAACACCCCACGGTTTTAGTTCTTATTGCATTAAATGGATATTATGTTATATTTTGATACCAAACGAAACACCAAGATTAGAATAACTGTGATATACTATAGAAATATAATTATTTAAATAGGATTATTATAACCAATCCATTGGATTAGAAGTTGTGAATAAGAGTAACTGCATTATGAAATATAAGTAGACCTTTTTCAATTAATAAAATGGATAATAATTTTTACATTGATTATAAATTATTAATAAATAAATATAAAATAATTTTTTGGTTTGTTGAATGAGGAATCAAGTGCTTATGATGGATGAGAACATGTAGAAGAAGGGTGTGGTCTTGTCTTCATGATTCTAGTGTTATGCAAGGAAACAATTGAAATTAATGTGGAACTTATTTTTTCAAGGTTAATGGGAACGGGGGATATGGGATTTCATGGAATAGAGTATGAATAATGATATTAGAGGGTATTTAATGCAATAGGTTCTTGAAACATGGTTTCTGGGAGCTAGATAGAAAGGGATGAAGGTTATGTTTTGAGGTATGGATTTTATGGTCATGTGTTTGATCCTTTGGGAAGATAGAAACAAGGAAAGTGAAGGAAAAAAGGAACTCCTCTATCTTCTTTAAGATTTTGTAGAAGGTGATTATGGTGGAGCTGGGGTTGATTATCAAAGGCATGATGTATTATTTTATACTCAAAAGGCTTCTACCAAGGTATTTCATGAATATGGAAGTTGGTTGAGGTAATCAGGGTAGATTGGTTAGATAGAAGCGTCCCAATTTGGGGTTGAAATTGAATTTGTATCACTAGTGTATTTTTATGGAGATGATAGGGGAAGGCTGGTGAGAAATAATAGTGGACCTGTGATTTTGGGATTTAAACACTTTTATGGGCAAGGTAATTGAATTGGAGCATAAGTTAGATCCATGGACACTAGAATTATGTTGTATGGGATTTACAATATAGATATTTCCAAAGTTGAATCAAATTTAGTTGTGCTCATCTAATTACTTCAAGAGAAGGTGAATTCTCCATGGGAGTTGTCTTACTTTGTCAGAAAATATGGAATAAATTTCATCCAAGGTATTCATGTTGGTCATACCTAAAGGTAAGGTAATTTTGTGGCTAATGAATTATCCTGGAAAGGGATTCGAAGAGAGATATTGATTTCATACACCAATTTTGGATCCTTTCCTAATAATTATAAGCTCATTTTTAAGGGTGATACCCTTGGAATCCATCACTTCTTACCCCCATAACTCAGTATGGCTTCTTTTATGATTGTATGTATTATGTTTAATAAAAATTTAATTTTCAGTCGGAATTAACATTCATTTCACTATTTTTTCCCGGTATGTAATGAGAATAAAATTATTTTATACTTCAAAGATGGTTTTTATTTCATTTTATTCACCAATATTATAATTAATTTATGGAATTTTTATAAATTTTAGTTGATAAAATGTACATAATATTTTATATCATATAATAAAATATAGCTTAGGATGAATTTTTTGTATTTTTTTCAAAAAAAATGGTGAATAGTGAAAATTATAGATTTTTTCAAAAATTATTATTCTTTTTATTTGAATAAAAGTAATTTAAATTTTCCATTTTTTATATATTTTTCTAAAATTTGTATAATTTTAATTTTATTAAACATAATCCAATTAATCTTATAGAATTCAATATTATACATGATTTCAGTATGAAATCATTTTTATGCTTAAAACAATTATTTTCTAGAAACAATATTTCATTATATTTCATGGACTTATATTAAAATTCTTTTTTACCACTTATTGCAACTAAATCATAGAAAATTGATACCATATTTGGAATCATCATATTCAAATTTTGTAATAGGTTCTATTTTATTTTTATTCATAATGAATAGAAACAATAATAAATGTTTATCACCACATTAAAGGGTAAAATGGGTTAAACGAGGATAAAATTATATTATATGGTCTAAAAATAAACCCAAAAATTTCCTTTATTTAATTTTATTATTTTATTTTCATTAGAAACATTCTAAATTCAAAAATATGCAATTTTGTGCCACATTTATTTGATTATAACCTCAATATAATTTTAAGTAAAGTTTAATTAAAAAATGCCTCTCTATTTCTTTTAATATCCCTAATATGTTTTCATAGAGATAAAAAGGAATTTTTTTAAGAAATGATATAATTTTTTAGAACGTTTACACTTCACTAACGTAGAATTTGTGCAAACTGTTGAAAAATCAAGTAAATAATTTTCAAACTAGTGAAAGTAAATTGTTTTGGATTAATTATGGTATTCCAAGAATTTAATTTATACTTTTGAATTAGAAGTTATATAAAAATTTTTTATATTCTAATTCTATTTTTATCTTGATGCCTTTAAATTCAAAATATGTGAATAGTCATGAAAATTACTTTAAATGGTATTTGATGCATAAAAATTATTCTTAAATCTTTAAAAAATAATAAATTTCATATAGTAACTGAATTTTAAAGGAAATTTCCTAGGATACCATAAACAGTTCATTTATATTCCACTTTTCAGTTTTAAAAGTACTTTCATGGCCCTTAAATATTGAAAAAATTGTTGCAATAGTTAAGGTTAAACAGGGTTTACAAGGGTGATAAAACCAAAGGATAATGTTTAAAATATCACTTAAACTTGTATAAGTTTTATTGGATGAATTTATTTAGACCTTATCCTCATTATATTCAAATATATAGAACTTTTAATCCATTTTAAATGAGTTATACACATACAAGATTTATACCTACCTCACATATAAAAGAGAATATCCTCTCCTCCCTTCCTCGCATATATTGAGACATTTAGATCAACCATGATATAACCAAATATTTTCTCAAAATCCATCCCCACATCATAGAGGTCTTTATTTTACCAAAATACTAACCTATAAGGATTAAGGTGTATGTTAAAGGAGGTCTCTCAAAGACAATTTATAACTCTTAAATGAGTGTTTTCATGTTTATTTCTTCTTCCACATCCTCTAAATATTCTATAACCATATATATATTGTAACGTCCTGACCCCAAAATCCTGGATCTGGTGCATTATTTTATTATATTGGTAGGATTATAAGAAATAAAACCACAAAGAGCCGATTAGTTTAGCAGTTTTGGAAGACCAAATTATATACATGATACTCATAGTACATTTGGAAAGATAGAAAACAACATGATACATATTAAATTGAAATAAACTACCTCCTTGAAAAATTATTCAAGGTTTTCTTCTTCATAACCTAGGGAAAAGAAACATAATAAGGGTGATATAAAATTATTAGTAAGGGTTGAATATAGTGGAATTATGAATAAATAATAAGTTAATCATAATCAATTAGGCACAACTAATATGGCATGATGATTAAATTAAAACACTTTCCTTCAATAAGTTGAGAATAAAAATGCATCAATAGATTTTGTTATAGTGAAAACCTCATGGATAGTAATAACTGAATAATGAATAAATATAATTCTTATTGTTAGAACTTCATGTATATGGAACATAAACCATTATACCATCAAGATAGTTTAAGTATGTGGGTAGAAACCCATCTGATTTTTGGAAACAAACTCGAAGGGTTTGTCACCAACTGATTTGTCTCATGAGACATGTTGATGCATCGAGGGGCTATACGGTACCCACCCACCACTACCAGTAAAAATTATTATTTATAAAAATATTTGATAGAATAAAAATATGCCTTTTAGATATCCATATTGAATAGAGTATGCAGATTCATCAATATTTCCCCAGTAAAAATAGCATTCAAAATAAACACCGTATGTGAAATGCTATATGGATTGAGAAAATAATCATATCCATGATAAAAGAAAATTAATATTTATCAAAATTATAATTTCAAATGAAAATTTATCTAAAATGGGTAGTAAATACACCACATAAGAAATATTAGGTGAACAATATCGAGTAAGTCTCAATGAAATGGAAATTGAGACAAAGTCCCTTATCACGTTGTAATCAATCGAGTCATATGAACAAAAAAAATTATCACAAAATGAATCACATAATACTATGAATATAAATATAATAATGATATTATATATCAAATATAATTATACATACACCACATGAAATAAATTAGTGGCGAACAATGGAAATCTCACCGAATTAAAAGTGAGATGAGAAAACCCATACCTTATGCCCGAATGTGTTCTTTGGTTGATCTTAATGACATGAATAATAAAATTTAGATTCATAAATAAATATTTTCCTAACCTCCTCTACATTTAATTGATTTATTATAACCTTACTAGGTTCATTCATGGCCTTTTTGATGGGTTTAATAGGTTCAATTTTATTATTTTGTAAGTATTTTCTTCCTTTGTTTTCATGATCGGTTTCCTTGTATATGAATATGGAAGTTCATGTAAAATGGAAATTAAAATCCCGAAATGAATTTATGAGTTATTAATGATAATAAATATGGTTAAATGATCATATAAATCCTTTTATTATTTTGGTTAGGATGAATCATTATACAAAATTTGAATGAAAAACACTTGGATTATTTTGATGGTTTTTTTATCACCACGAACTCATTTTGTTTTATAATTAAATAAAAAGTTTAAAAATGATTATAGATAATTAAATATGATATATTACATATATAATGATATTTTTCAACCATAAAAATTGTTTCATGACCATAATTGAAAATGGTAATATAAATTGAAAATATGTCGTCCTTGAATGTGATAAATTAACACATCTCAAGTGGTGTTTTCATTTTTAGTATAAGAGGAGGGGTAAAAGATAGATGATGATGAAATATTAAATTATAATAATAAAATTATATTTCATGTAAGTTTGTGGAATTATCATATCATTTGGATTATGGGAGGTGATGAGAGAGCTACAAAATAATGTAAATTGTTAAAGAAGTTGGAAGAAAAAGAAAGAGAGGTTTACATCTTGAGTACTCCTCCTTGAGAATGTCCATAAAGACTTTGTTTTTACCCTTTTGGGGAGACCATAAGGTCTTGGACGTGGGTTGGGGGATTGTGAAGTGTATATAGTAGAACTTAGGAAAGGATAAAATCTTGAGTGGTGTGGGAGGAAGAGGGGTGAGGGGTGGTTTATATAGTGGAGGAGAGGAGAGTTTTCTTAATGTTTTAATCATTAGTTTATTATTTTACCCTAAGACAAGAAATCATGATGATTACATGAACGAAAATAGTAATAAGTGCATGTGAGTTTTCACCAAAAGTTCTTACCTCAGTAGTACATCATCCATGACTCAATAAATCATGTATTTAGCATTTATCACAATTTATCGTATTTTACTATTCACCAAAAATTCAAGTATTTCAGAAAAATCCCAAAAATTAACCCTAAACATTTTTTGACATATAGAATCCAAAAATAAACTCCATTTTTCAAAAATAATTTTATAAATATGAGAAATTTAACTTTTAATTAAAATCATCATTTAATCGAAAAATACCAACACTTAAAATATTCATCTTCATTTTTAAGGTGTCTAAATTTTATTTACACCTTCATGCGTAAGGTTACCATTAATAAGTGTCATATTACTATTCATAAGGGTGTGTTACTATTCATAATGGTAAATTACTATTCACCAAAAATTAACTTGATTCTATCATACTCCAAATATCACCCTGATTGCAACCGTTTTTGTCCATTTTCTGAAATTCAAAACAAAGAAGTGGTAAATTTAAGTTTAATGGCTAGGTTTTGAATATATCCTATAAATAACCAAGTTTTTTTCACAAATACTCAGTTCTTCATGAAATATATGTTATCTAATTAATTGAAAGTATTTAAGAGAAACATACCATCAACTTTTTGGGGTGTTATATACTTACCACCTTCACAAATTTCGTCCTTGAAATTTTCCTTGTATAAAGCTCGTTAAAAATATGTGTGTGGTTCTTCTTCATAACATCCTATGGTTCCCATGTTTCTTCCTCCATTTTATGATTTCTCCAAAGAACCTTTACTAGTTGAGTTATCCGATTTCTCAATACCTTCTCCCTTGTGTTAATAATCTCAATAGGCTCTTCATAGTATGAAAAATTAGGTTCCAACTATATTTCATAATAGGTGAGTACATGAATTAAGTATGGCATGTATTTCTTCCACAACGACATGTGAAAGACATTATGAAATTTGGAAAGACTTGGTAGCATTGCTAAATGGTAAGTTACATCTTTGATTCTTTCCATAATTTCAAATGGTCCGATGTACCTGGGGCTCATTTTCCCTTTCTTACCGAACCTTAAGACACCCATCCATAGAGAAACTTTTAGAAAGACATAATCACCTACTTGAAATTCCAAATCCTATCTCCAATTGTCAGCATAACTCTTTTTCCTACTTTGGGATTAATTAATATGGGCTTAAACTTTCTTCATCTTTGCAGTTGTCTCTTCAATAATTTCTAGGCCTATAAGTTTCCTCTCACCAACATCACCCCAACAAGTTTTAGTTTAGCACCTCTTATCATATAATGCTTCATATGGAGCCATTTGAATGCCACAATAGAAACTATTATTATAGGAAAATTCTAACAAAGGTAAGTATTGATCTCGCATACCTTGAAAGTAAAGATAGAATGATATCAACATGTCTTTCAGTGTTTGAATTGTCCTTTTAGATTGTCTATCAGTTTTTGGGTGATAACAAGTACTCATATGGAGCTCAGTATCTAAAGCCTTCAGGAGACTTTTCCAGAATTTTGATTTAAATCATGGATCTTGATCGGACACAATCGATAGAGGGGATCTATGAATTATTAAAAAATAATTAATATAAAGTCTTTCTAATAACTCAAATGGTAAATCCTCTCTTATAGTAAAGAAATGTGATGATTTTGTAAGAAGGTCAAAAAATAACCATATCGCATCATTCATTCTAGGTGTACTTGGTAGTCTTGTGAAAAAGTATATCATAATTTCATCCCAATTACACATAGTAATAGGTATATATTGCATTACACCTCTATGATGTGGTCTCTCATACTTCACTTGTTGAAAAACTAGAAACCTTTACACATATTCAATAATTTCCCACTTCATGTTATCTCGCCAAAAATGTTCCTTTATATATCTATACATCTTGGTGATACAAGGGTGTAATGAGAAATTTTAGTAATGAGAATCATATAATATTTCCCTTTTTATCTCAGGTAGAGATGGAACATATAACCTCTTCCAAAATTTAAGAACTCCATCTTCATACACGAAGTCTTCCAACCTTCCATCCTTAATAGATTTAATTTTCTTTTTTAGATTCTCATCATCAGATTGATAGATTTTTATCCTCACTAGTAAATATGGATTATAAATCACTTGAAATAGGAACTATTTTTCCCCTTCCTTTATAATTTCTATATCCATATTTACTAGATCTATGAATATAAGATCTCTCATAATCCTTATTTGGGTTAGAAGTCCATAATATTTCCTGGTTAATGTGTCTTCCACCTTATTTTCCTTTCTTGGGTGGTAGTGTATTGAACAATAATAGTATTTGAGAAACTCAAGTCGTCTCCTTTTTCTCATGTTGATTTATTTATATGTAAAAAAGTATTTCAAACTCTTGTTATCCATAAATATCTCACATATTTCACAATATAGATAGTATCTCCATATTTTTAGAGAAAAGATTATGGCTGATAACTCAAGAAAATTATTTGGATAATTTTTATCATGATTCTTAAACTTCCTTGATTCATAATAAATAACTTTATCATTTTTTATAAAGACACAACCTATTCCATTCTTTGATGCATCACTGCATATCAAAAATCCATAATTTACAAAGGGAAGAGTCAAAATTGGAGCACTGACCAATCTTATTTTCAATTATTCAAAGCATTATATACATTATTTTTTCCATACAAACTTAAACCCTTTATGTGTGATATTTGTTATAAGGTTAACCAGTCATGATAAATTCTAAACAAAACACTGGTAGTAACATGCTAAGACAATAAAACTACATACCTCATTTATGTTTGTTGGAATGGTCTATTCTTGGATTGCCTTTGTCTTCACTGGATCAACTTAGAT
Organism: Viscum album; assembly: GCA_963277665.1. Taxonomy (NCBI): domain Eukaryota; kingdom Viridiplantae; phylum Streptophyta; class Magnoliopsida; order Santalales; family Viscaceae; genus Viscum; species Viscum album. The sequence continues at coordinate 1,324,575,566 of OY728127.1, read as the reverse complement.
TCCATCCTTAAAGACAATATATCAATAAAATAAACTAATTGAAGCCTAAATTCACACTTTCTAAAGTCCCCATATAATTCATTTCTTCTAATATTTTTTAGAATAATTTGTAAGTGATTCTCATGGTCTTAGTAGCTTTTGTAATATACTAGGATATCATTGATAAATACCACAAAAAATCATCAAAATATTCCATGAAAACTCTATTCATTAGATCCATGAAAACAGAGGGATAATTAGTCATTTTAAAAAGAATTACTGTAAACTCTTAATGCCCATACCTGGTTCAAAATTCTATCCTTAGAATATCTTCCTTCCTCACACACAACTGATGATATCCTGATTGAAGTTCAATCTTCAAAAAATATTGGGCACCATGAAGTTGGTCAAATAAATCATCAATGTGTGGTATAGGATACTTGTTAATTATTGTAATATCATTTATTTCCCTATAATCAATTCATAGCCTCATGAATCCATATTTCTTATTGGCAAAGAGGACAAGGGCTCCCCATAGAGAAAAACTAGGTTGAATAAATCCTTTTTCACTCAATTTTTCTAGTTTTTTATTTAAATCCACTAATTCCACAGTGGTCATTGTAAAGAGAGTCTTTGATATAGGTCTTTCACTAAAATTTAAATCAATAGAGAACTCAACATCCCGCTCTGGAGGATGTCTAGGTAAATCCTCTGGAAACACTTCATTGTATTCTTGAACAATAAGTACATATTAAATTTGAAGATTTATTTACTTACCCATATATATTGTGTTCTCTTCCTCACCAATAATTTCATTTAGTAGAGCTAATGGGGTTGTATGTAGATAAGAATCAGATGGAGAGGTTTCTGCTCTAAAGATAATGGATTCTACACCATTCTCAAAATTTATAACTTCCTTCTTCTTTCAATAGATCTTCACATCAAAATTTGACACCCAATTCATACTAAGAATTATATCAAATTTGATCATGGGTATGATGATAAGGTTATAAACTAAATCACATTTATGTGTCATGAGGGGGACTGATCGACAAATATTTTTTGCAATGATACGTCCCCTAGGAGTTTTGATTGACAACTATTTTATTAAATCAAATTGGACATGTCTAATTTTCTTGGAAAACTAGGAAAATATAAATTAATTTGATGATCTTGAATCAAATAAATCATTGGCTATGTTTGAGGAAATAATTAAAGTACCTACCACAACATCATTAGGAACTTAAACCTCTATGGTTGTAATATCATAATCTTTCCCTTACTCTCATGGACTTTTCTGAGGCAATTTTCCTTGGTGATTAGGAAACTCATTTTCATAGTGTCCCAAATCTCTAAAATTGTAGCATTGAACATCATTGAATTGTCTCTTCCCCTTGAATTCACTGGATTGATGAAACTTTTCTTCACACTTATAGAAAACTCCCATTCCTTTCAATCATTTACCAGGATGATTCTTTCCACAGTTCTTGCATAATGGAAATTTCTTTATTCCCTTATTCTTCATTGGTTCTTTAGATTTTCCATGGTTATTAGAATTCCTCTTCTTATCTTGATTTCCCTTGAACAAAATTGATCTAGAAAATTCCTTCTCTATTTTGACGGAACTTAATATAATTTTATCATACGATGAAAATGTTTGAGTATCTAGTGCCCTTTGAAGACATGGATTAAGATATTAAAAGAAATGATCAATTTTGTCTTCTGAATCATGTACATAATCTATATCATACCTGGATAATCTTTTGAAGGTATCCTAATACTCCGCAACACCCTCTTCTTCCCTTTTCTTTAGGATAATGAATTTCCATTTCATTTAAGTTCGTTATTCATGAGGGAAATATTTCTTGAAGAATATTTCCTTAAATGTTATTTATTCCATATCTTCTATTTCTTCTTCCTCCAGGGTATTCTCGGTCAAGGGCCACCATTGATCAGGATCACCCTTGGGGAAATATACTGTATGTACTACCTTTTCACTTTCATTACATCTTAATGCGAGAAATATATTTTCAAGGTAATTGATCCAATACTGAGCTACCACTGGATTAGTAGTGCTACAAAAATATGGGGGATTATTCCACATGAAATGATCCAATATAGGTGTATCATTGTTGTTCGACACATCCTTAGTAATTTGTCCCAATATGGTCATGATCTGATCTGATCCAACACTTACTGTGTTAACTTTCTCAGTGGGGAAATCCTTGAATTGTACATGGGTATTGATTCCCATTCTTCCATTATATGGCATCAATAAACAATGGAATACACTAAACTATGTCATAATTCATAATTTCTAACTAAAAAACACTTAACATAATTTGAAAATTTATGAACAACTTATCTCATAATCATAAAACATTGTTTCTATTTACTTTTAAACCCTTCATAATGGTTTGTAAAGAAAATATGACTTATCCTTAGCATATCCCCTAGGAGTTTCAAACCAAGTGTGCATTAAGGCCCATTGTTGTGTACCAAGATACCCCAAGTCAAGCCCAAAACTCCTTATCAGAGTTGTTACTCTTAGGTACATCTGGGCCAGAACCACATCCAATTGTAGGATCCAGACAAGGATATATTTTCTAGGAAGACCCAAATAATATCTAATTTAGAAAAATTCTAAGATTTTATTTTATTATTATCCTCAAAGTATAGGTTATGTCCTCTAGACTATTTTTCCTAAATCTAGCTTCCAAGGTTGCTGCTAAACTTCCTTTGATACTAAATTTAACACCCTGGCCCTAGAAACCTGAAGCCGGTGCATTATTTTATAATATTGTCATGATTATAATAAATAAAATCCTGAAGGGCTAGTTAGTTTAGCAGTTTTGGAAGATCATATTACATACATGATACCCATAGTATATTTAGAAAGATATAAAACAATATGATACATATTAAACTAAAATAAATTTCCACCTTGAAAACTTATTCAAGGTTCTCTTCTTTATAACCTAGGGAAAAGAAACATAATAAGGGTGATCTCAAATTATTAGTAAGGTTTACATATAGTGGAATCATGAATCAATAACCATGTGTTGCTTCATAGAGACTCAATACTTCATGGTTAGGTTATGACTATATCCTTTAGTAAAATTTACTTTGAGTGACTGACTTCTCATACTAAGCTGTGTGTTAGGTTCTGTGTATGAACCAGATGGCGTTATTTAGCCTTAAAGTTGTAAAGGTGTCAAATGGCTATACTCAGTTGTGGAACGGTCTGTTGATAAGTGGACCAGATAGTAAAAATCACCAAGCTCATGGAGTAGATCATTGGTGGAGTGGACTAGGGGCCTTTTATTCCCGAACCACTATACATCGTGCGTCCTTTGCTATTTATTTTCCACTACTTAATCATTCTGATAAAGTTTAAAGGACAAATCATGATCTCATGAAGAAATTGTAATAAAAAAAATTCACCCCCCTCTTTTTTATATTTTGTATGACCCGATCCAACAATTTTATGAGACCATAGTTAATTTTTGAAAGTATTATAAAATCAGTTTTAAATTTAAAATATGTATTTTTCAAGTAAATAATGATTTTATTTAAAAATTAAAATTATCTAATTTAGAAAATTATTTTGATAAAATTGATTTCATTTTTTAATTCTAAACATCTAAAAATGGTTAGGTTAAATATTTGGTATTTTTTCAAAATACTTGAATTTTTTGTGAATAGTGAAATTTGATAATTTACAAAATATGCTAAATAAATGATTTTCTGCATCATTATTGAGTCATGGATGATGTAAATGACCATTGTTTCGAATTCACATTAAATTATTACTCTTTTAAGTACCAATAATCAAGACTATTCATAGTCTTGATCCAAAATAATAAATCAATGATTAAAATAACAAAAAAATTCCCCTCTTCTCCACTATAAAAACCACCCATCACTCCCTCTTCTATTCACTCCTATAAATCCTTGAGACTTATATAAATTATGATATAATATCCTACCCACATTAAAAATCCCTTGGTATCTTCAAAAGACCAAATCCTCTCCCTTAAAGAGGCTCTCTAGGAAGATAAATTCAAGAGGTAAATTCCTCTTTTCTTTTCTTTTATTTTCTTTTAAGTTCCTTTATTTCTTTTTATTTACTCACCCCATTTACTTCAAATGTTATGATAACTCCATTAACTTACATGTACATGAATTTTTGTATGATAATGTAATAATTCATCATAATCTCTCCTTTCCCATCCTTTTACACTAAAAATGAAAATATCATCTGAGATGTGTTAATTTGTCATATTCAAGGACAACAGGTTTTCAACTTCTATTACCATATTCAATTCTGGTAATGAAACCATTTAAATGGTTTATAAATATCATAATATATGTTATATATCCTATTTAATGTTCTTTAATTGTTTTTTACACATGGTATTAAATTATAGAACAAAATGAGTTCGTGGTGATCAAAAAACCACCAAATTAATCTAAGCGTTTACCATTAAAATTTCATCTAATGATTTATCTCAAATTAAAGTAACCAAAAGACTTATATTATCATTTAAAATTATTTATGAACATTAATAACATAAAAAATAAAATGTTTAATTCAATTCTCATTTTACATTAACTTCCATATAAGTGAACCGAACATGAAAACTAATAAAACGAGCACCCACAAACGATGATATTGAATCTATTAACCCATAAAAATGACAATAAATGAACTTAATAAAATTATAATAAATCAAATACATGTATAATAGGTTACTAATTATTTTATTAATAAGTCTATTTTCACATTACAGGACTTTAAGTTCAAGAGCGTAACATATTCAGACATAAGGTAAGGGTTTTCTACCTGAACCTCCCTTTTCATTCGGGTTACTCTTATTCTCTACTTACCTCATTAAAATTATTATATATTATTTTTTAATCCTCATAAATTATATTTTAATCTTCAATATATGTGTACCAACCAGAATCCTTCTTTATTTTATGAGGATTTACATGTTTTAAAAGGACCTTTCAAAAATTCTTTCTGAAATACATGCTTGATTCAAGGGAATTTATCGATTTATTACCTATTTTCAAGGGAACTATATAATATGTTTTTAGCAACCATTATTTTTATTAACTAAATCATTTTATTATAAAAAAACTACCTTAATTCACTTCTGGATTTATACAAATACTTTTCCAAAATAACTCTTCTTTTCAAAGTAAAAGAGTATTTATCTAAAGAATTACTCTATGATTTTACAAGGGTATTTTCACCTATTTCAACACTCTTGTTGATTCTTATGTTTAAATAGGGTTAATATTTTATGATATAATAAAATATATTTTATTTAATGTTTTATGATTAGATTGATAGTGGATGTACTATATTGATAGCATTCACCATATTACCCCGAATGGTTAGTGTTTATGTTTAATGTTTGGGGAAAGTTATTTACATTTCATATGTTAGTTTCAATATGAATGTATATTATATTTATGTTTATATCAATTCATATTCTTAATTAATTGGACTTATTATGTGACAGTTGGTTCCCTCTATAGCCCCTCGATGCATCAGTATATCTCATGAGACAAAACAGATATGGAATGGGCCGAGGCCTTGCCCATTTTCAGATATGGTTTTGGATGAGGCCTTAATCATTTTTAGATGTCTTGGATGAGGCCTTGAAAGTATGTTTTAGAATGTACAATATTATACATTCTATTATTATGATACTAGATATTGATAGTACATGTGATTATTCAATTAGTAAAATATCCATGGTCATGTTTTATGGAATTATTTAATCAGTTTTTATTCCTTCCATATTATGCTCAAGTATATTTTTAAAGGAATGAATTTTTAGTTATTCATCATTCCTAGTGTTTATATTTTCTTCTGCTATATTATTTACCATTACTGATCATCAGATATCCCCCCTTTTACATGTTTCATTTTCACCAGGCTGTGAAGAAGTATATTATGATTCACTTGAAAGGATAATCTAGGAGATTATGTGTGATTCAAAAGAAGTTGTTATGTTTCCTTTCAAGTTTTAATGTTGAAATTATGTATGTTCCTAGATTTCCAAAACTACTAAACTATTTGGTCCTTCAAGATGTGTATTCCTTGTTTATATTCCAATGTAAAAAATTAAGGAACCAACTTTGGGCAACTGGGGTCGGGTCCTTACAATGTAAGAGTAATGCGTTGGTTACTAATGGTTCATGAACATTTTACCATGATGCATCTATCATATATATTATGTTTATATTCTTACATGTATTGAAAATGTTAATGATAACTAGTGTGTAATATAATTCAAACTTTAAAGTTTAATACCCCTTTTTCAAAATGAATCCTCGGGATTCCATATAAATTGTACCGTATGATTCATTATATTATAGAATTATGATTTATCTAAGTTGTGAAATATAATTATCATTATAAGTGTCTTGATATTAATATTTATTTCTTTACGATACATCCATACTAAGAAATAGGATATTACTTGGTTCCTATATGTGATTCCATGAAATATATTGATATCATATATTAAGATATCAACCTATTAACATCAGGTATATACAGTATTTTGGGAATATTTCCATCAATATCCCACTTTCACAAAATCCTCATTGGCTTTGTTCCCTTTCACCATAAGTTGTATCATATACAATAAATTATGAAACCAAATATAAAAATTATTTTGAATATTTTTAAGAACAAGATTTTAAAGCTATTATAAAATTTATTGTGTAACACATCATATGAAATACATTGTGAATATACATAAAAAACTACTATTGGATAAAATCTAAAACCATTTAGAGAAGATATATATGTTTTGTGAAAACCAGTCCCCATTTATTAAATGATAAAGTGTGACCCAAAGAAAATTATCAGTGTTGAAAAAAATATGAACTCATGAATTCATACTTGTATTCATAGAAAAACTACTAGAAAAGTAGTAGTGCTATTAAATCTTTAAAGGGATTTAACATGATCTCTATCAAACATATGTATCCATATAATCATGTCCACTAGTTTTATCATATATATAAACATGAATTTTCATATGATCCATTTGTCTAAAATAATGAATAATAATGGGAAACATAGTATGTTCATATCGTATGTCCACTCATATGTTCTCGATTCTCTAAGTATAGACTGAACAAGTCAATGAATACATCACATGTCATTCGTCTTAGAAGATGAGAAGATCACATGACCCTTGACCAAATGGATAACCACATTTCACATCTTATCAGGGTATGGTCATAAACTCCTTCCATCTATATCAATAAAAGGACCATATGTCATACTCATCATATGAGAGGACATACACCATCTTGGTTAAGTCTTAACTGATGACATGATCAGAAACATACCCAAAAAACCCCTGATTAGCTAAGCCTCAAGGTATACATAAGAAAGGTATCAAAGTGTAATGGTTATCATGCTTAATATCTTTCCAACATAAGGTATGGGGAAATACAAATATGAAACATGTGCCTGTAGTATGACAAAAAATAGTGTATTACAATCTATGAGGTATACTTTTTAGGTCATCTAGTGCAAAAAACCCAATTTATGACTCATGATAATATCTCATATCTCTATATAAATCCTATAAATTTTAACCTTAACATTTTATCACAAAATATAATAAAACATGTTGAACATTGGTTAGGTAAAACTCAAAGTCATACTTTGAGAGGTTAATTATCATTTCACTTCATACAATACATACATTCAATGTGAAATAATGATAAATTATATTCTACCTTATATATAACATGATATATTTTATATTCTTAAAATACATTAAGAATATTAATAAATCCATACATAAGTTCCAATATAATCATATAAAATATGATAGACTTCTAGATAGGCCTCATGTTTGCTTCACTTTTTAGGTTTTTCTAAACTCATTACATCTCGATGAAATTAATTACACATATCTATGTGACAATCTAATAAAACCGTCCAACTAAACTCTTTTAGTGAGTAACATCTATGAAGATATTTTGTTTTAATAATGAAAAAATATGAATATTCCTAATGTTCAACTCCTTGAACAAGTATTGAAACTCCTTAACTTTAAAACATAAAATGTTGCAAAGTCAATAACTTATGTTTTCTACATATAACTCCTTCAAAGATCACCATCATTATTATTGATACTTTTTCATCAAAATTTTTCCATAATAAAATTTTGGTTAAAATATGAAACTATTTTTTGAAACCAAGATATATTTTCATAAGATTACGAAATCTAATCATTGATAAGATCTAGAAAGTTTTTACCAAGTTTTAAATTTTAAGAAGTATCTCTTTCATGGATGTTTGAAAAATAAATGGTGTGAAGGAATGGAGTGAATGTGTTTATGTGATGTATTTTTTACAAATACATAAACCATATTCAAACACACATTGAATAAAGTATATTATATGATGTGAAGTTTATTAGATGGTTTGGAGTGTTTTGAAGTGATTTGGATGTGATTGGAGTTATTTGGATGTGTATTAGAGTTGATTAAAATTTGATATGAAATCTGAAAAATTCCTTGTATATGTAAGAGTAACTATGTTCTTTTAATATAAGTAACTTTGGGAGGACTAGTGAAAATTTATCTAAGTAATCTAAGATATAATTTATATGTAAGAGTAGTTTTACTCTATGTATAAAGGTAACCCTAAACAGAAATTAAAAATTAGATAATTATTTAATGTGTAAAAGTAACATTTCTGATGCATAAAAGCTATTATGAGGAAAATTCATTAAATAAAAGTAAATATAATATGATAGCCTAAACATTGGCTAAGTCCCTGTTATGTAAGATTAACTCTACAATTAAGTGATTCTAACTCTAAGAAAAGATTGGAAAATCAAAAAATCCCTAAAATTCTACTTTATATACTTAATAGTCAATTTGAAGTAGATGGTATGGAAATTTGGAAAAGTCCTCAAACATAAGATTCATTTCCACTTTATGTTAGAGTTATTATAAGTTTATGTAAGATTAATTTTTTCTATATAGATAGGTTTAAAGAATTAGCCAAAATGTGGATTTTTTAACGTTTATAAGGATTTATGAAAGATAGAATTTTTTGAAATTAAAAGTAAAATACAAAGTAATTATTTCCACATGATATGGTGAATTAGGAGAAAAAAAGATGATGTTGAAGTTGTTCACTTATGGATTTAATATCATGAAAGAAAATCATGTTGCTCCTGGTGTGAGAATAATGATTGTTCCATTAGAATAATATCATACTATGAACTAGCATACTAGGAGAAGAAATAAATGGCCTTGATCCATAATGGGTATTTTTAAAAAATAATCATTTTCATTTTATAAGGAACCAAGATGGTTAGAACCATGATGAATTTTACAATGTAGCAAAAGGAGTTTTAGTTTGAAAAAAAATGATATTTCACACCATGATACATGAAGTCATACTATGATGACCTTGAAAGATTTGAAAAGATGAATAATTAGAAACAAGAGAAGTTGTAAAGAATTTAATAGTAGTTAAAGTAAGTTTTAAGTTTTTATTTGAATTTAAAATTCAAATTTTAACGTTAAGGTCACTATTGCTGCTTTAGAGAAATATATTTTTTTTCAGTGTAAATATATTATATAAACTAATATAAAATAGAAAATAGATAAAGTATAGTAGAAAAAGAGAAGAATACTTGTTATCGTGAAAGTTAAATAAGAGAAAGAGGAAGAAGCAACAATAAAAAGAAAAATTGATATAAGTTTAATTCTATCAAAGTCTATTTTACTATTAAAAATAAATTTCATAACTTTATCAGTGTTAGAGAAATTTAAACAATTTATATATATATACAAAAAACAAGTTCTAGGATAAACCCTACCCATTTGTAATCCACATGATGATATTAGTGGACTGTATGGTCTTGAGTGATTACAAGATCATGTTAAGTATTAACTACTTATTTTGAGTAGTGAAAATTGAAAAAATATACTATTCATTCTATTTGAATTTGTTTGGGTATGTGAAAATGATCTAGTATTAAATTTTAAATGTGATGAAGTTTGTTTCTAAATGAAACTTAAAAAAATAATTGAATCCATAGAGTTACCCTCTATCTTAGTGAATTATCACTAATCTTTTGGGTTCTTTTCCAATGGTACCAAAACGATCTCGTTCCCTTCAAATATGATCTTCTATTTTGAGTTTGAGGATAAAAATTTTCTATATGTTTAGAGATTTAGTCACTAAATTTTTAATGTGAGTAAAGATAATCTCAATTCAATAAAAATATTGGGGATTACCACTTTCAATGGTAAAAATTATTATACGTGGAAATATTTAATGCTTCCTTATTTATTATCAATCAGTTTAGAAATATTGTAGGATAAAACACATTGTTTTGTTCCCCATGATGAAGATGTTTTTATGAAAACAGTTGATCCAAAGAATCTATAGAGTTATGTTCATGCTTTAATTCTATTATATCATCTCTTTTAGAAAATTAATTTCTTAAAGGGTAAGGAATAAATATAATGAAAGGAATTTGAGATAAGTTATAAAATATTTATAAATGTAACATTAAAGTGAATAAATGTAAACTACATATTTGGAGTTCAAATTATTAAGACCTAAAAATTATATAAGATGAAAGATTATATGAATTCTTCACTCGATTTAATGAAATAGTGAGAACTATTAGTGGATTTGGTGAAAAGTTTGAAAATACAACATTTTTCAATAAGATACTATACATTTTTCCAGATAGTTTTGATAAAAAGATCTCAACACTTAGAGAACATGATCTTGGTACACTCTTATTGGATGATATTCATATTATTATAATTACTTATGAGATATATATTGAAATTTTATTCAAGAAGAAAAGAAAGGATGAAAATAAAATTTCATTTAAATCATTGAAATAAGAAAAGTGTAAGATGAAATAAATTTTATAAGATGGATATTATCATGAGGAATAAGATATTAATGAACATTTTAACAAGCACTTGTCACTCATTTATATAATTTTGAGAAGGGGAAGTTAATTTTTAGGGGAAATATACCACTAAAGTGTTACTTGTGTGGAGATATATGAATTTTTTAATAAAAGTTTCTATATTAAATATTATGAAGATGATATTGATAGGATAAGGAATTTATCAAAGAAAAATATACAAAATTTTAAAATAAAATATTTTATTCAAATTAAAAAGGTAATAACTTCTCTAAAACCAAAAAGAGAAAATTATTATCAATGTTTGAGGGTTATTATATCAGGGAGGATGAATATTAAGTTGAAAATTCTATTGAAATTGATGAAAAGTTTCTAATTTCTAAATTGAATGAGGAAGAAGAAACTAGTGATGAATGTAGCAATGATAAAAGTGAGAAAGAAACTGAAATGTAGATAATGTTTAAGTGATAACTCAAACAATGTATTTAAAATATCTCAAAGTTAGAGAATGAGTTTAATAATTTAAATAAATACAATTAATCTTTAAGAAAAAATGATTTCGTTTATATTGATAAATATTCAAGTATAATAAAAGATATTAATGAATTGAATAAGTTTATTTATGAAGTTAAAAATTTAAATGTTTAAATTTAAGTTCAAGTTAAATTTTAGGAGAAATAGATTTATATTTTCCAATTAAAGTTGATCAATGTTGAAAAAATTGGATAGGTACAAATCTAAATTTCAGATATCTATTCAAGAGGTTAGATAAATATCTAAGAATAAGATTGTGATAGAAGTTTAAGTATCATGGAATGATGAGATTAAATTAGAAAATATTAAATTAAAATTGTGATAAATATCTTTTAATTTTAGGTGAAATTCATAATTTCAAGTTATAAGTGATTATAGTTAAGTTTTTGGAAAAACAAAATGATTCTTAAAAATATAGAAATTTTGGGAACATTGAATTTAAAGTAAAAAATTTATAAAAATTGTGATTAAAAAAATGATGGAAATAATTATAGAGTGAATAATAAGGTTTTTTATTTTACTAAAACCTTTTTTTTCAAAAATGATCTAAAATTTATGATCGAAAATTCAAAGGAGTTCTGGTGTCACCTTCTGAATAACAGACTATTTTTAGAAGAAAATTTATGTTTTATGGATACTATTGGAACTATGAAGAATTTGGGAATATGGAAAGGTTATATTGATTTAATTATCAATATTTTTATGAGTCTAGAGGTGTTGGGATATAAATATTTATTTGGATTCAACACAATCAAAGTATAAAAATTTATAAGTAGACTAAAATTTTATAATTGAAGGTTAAGAAGACATTTTAACCATTGAAAGAGATTTATTGAATATGTAACAAAAAAAATCACTCAATTGAATAATTTATCACCATTTTACCTTCATATCTGAGTATAAATAATGAAAATAAAAAATTATATAAGAAGAAAGATAGAGGTAAATAATATTATTTTGTTGTTTAATTTTCACTTAAAGTATCAAAAAGTGAATGTCCTTGGATTTTGGATTGTGTATTATCATAATAGAAGATATGATATTTAGAGATATTTATGTATGGTTAAAATTTAAATAAAGGATCAATAACCCATGGAAATTATGGGTCACTTAAAATAGAATGAGTTTGATCATCAGTGATCACAAAAGATAAGATGAAGTTTAAGAAAACTTTAATATTAACGTGATAAAACCCAATTTTTTTAAGTGTATCTTAAATTTTTAATGAAGTAAATGAATTATTGTTTTGAAAATATTTGTTCTTAGAGAAAATGATGGAAGTTGTATGTATATTGACAAGAGGAAATCAAATAAGGGGAAACTTGTTTTATGCTGGCGATACTAAAAATTCATGCTACCTAAGTTAAAAGAGGGAAAAAATTATATCATCAAAGTATTTATCATCTTGGTCAAAATAACATGAGAAATATTAACAAATTATATAATGTTCTTGATGTTCCTATATTTAAGAGAGAGAAAAAAGGATGTTATTTACATGTCAAAAGGTGAATATTATAAATTCTTTATATAATAAAGTTAAGACTCAAACATATAATCCATTGGAGCTCATTAATTCTAAAAATTATGGGCCTATTAGGAATTAATCTACAAATATAGATGACTATTTTATTTTTTATAAATTAATTTACTCATATTACATGAATTATGTACATTAATCAAAAACTAGAGGCTCCAAAAAATGATCAAGGGTAATAGAAGAAGTTCTAAGTAGTGAGTAATATCTTTGATTAAATCCAAGAAAAAATGGTTTTTAATATACTAGTATAAGATTTCAATTGTATCTTGAGATTAATACTATTCAACATGAAATAAATTCACCATACACACCATAAAAATTTATTTTGTTGAAAAGAAGAATATAATTTTACTGGGGGAAGCTCATACAATGTTGATTGGTCATGACACTTATCGATATTTATGGAGAAAAGAAATTGGTACAATGGTTCATATTTAAAATCATTAATTGTATAATGAGAATTTATATATTTAACCAGGAGATATGTATTATAATAATTCCCTAATTTTTAAATATTTAAGGGTGTTTTAGAACCCCTGTATCATCAAAGTGAAAGGTAAAAATCTTAGGATGTTTGATCAAAGAGGAGTTTATTGTATTTTCTTGGGTAATACAATAAATGGTAGAGGAAACTTATATTAAAATAAGGATAAAAGAATTATTATGGATAATAATAATTGAAAGGTTTTTAAATATTCAAATAATTTGATCACAAATCAAGAATAAAGTTCTTTAAGTGAAGATGAATCTATTTTTATTGAGAACTAGGGTGAAGTTTGTGAAAATAATAAAAATATAGAACAAGTTAAAGTTGAAGAAGATGATCAAACCATTTAAATTGATGAACAAAAACCTTGATCAACTCATTAATATATGATAAATTAGGAAATATTTCAAAATATCATTTGAGAACAAGGATGGTAGGTTTATAATAAAATAACATTAAGGATAACAATACATACCTCATTATTTTCTCAAGTTGACTGAAGAAGTATAAAAGATGATTTAAACAATCACGAGTGGATTGATTCTATGAATTAATACTTGGATAAGATAGATAAGAATAAAACATAGATTTTTTTACTCAAACTAATAAACAAGAATTCTATCAGAACAAATGGGTGTTTTGTAACAAGTTGAATGAAATAGGTGAATTAGTGAGAAACAAGGAAAGACTAGTGTATAATGGGTACTCATAGGATGGAGGAATTGATTTTTTTGAGTCCTTTACACCAATTTATAGGATTTAAAAAACTATGATATTTATAGTTATTTCATCACAAAGATAATATAATATTTTACAAATGGATGTCAAGTCTTATTTACTTAATTAAGAGTTGAAATAGGAAGTGTACATTGAGAAACCTAGTGTTTTATTTCCTAGTGAATATGAAGGACATGTTTGTATCTTAATGAAGAATCTATATGGGTTAAAACAAGACACAAGATCTTGGTTTTCCAAGTAAGATTATTTATTGAAGATATTAAAATTCAAGAAAGGTATAGTGGATACATCAAAGAAAATAAAGTGGAATATTTGATTGTTATCATCAATTTAGATGATATCTTTTTTGGTTTCAAATAAAGAATGTTTTTTTAAAATATTTCTTTGGAAATGATGATTTTTTTGAGGTGTTCATTCTCAGAGAAATAAGGGTTGTTTCTAGCCTAAAAATTTATCAATATGAAGATAATATATTTTTTTCTCAAAATAAGTATTCCCAATAACTTCAAAAGAAGTTTTTAATGGATAATTCAAAGCTTGGTTTTACACCAATTTTAATGGGAACATATATTTTGAAAGATATAAAATTATGGGAAGTTAATTCATGAGGATTAAAAAATATTATTGATGGTTTTTTATACTTTAAAATATAATGAATGGATATAGTGTATGATGTTACAATATGCGATAAATATCAAAGTTCACTGAAGAAGTTTAAATTTATTGTTGTAAATATAATTATTTTGTATTTTAAATTTACAATGGAATAAAATATGAAAAGGGTGAAAAAAGTGATCTATTTGGATATATAGATACATATTGGGTTGGAAATGTATGTAATTGAAGATCAACATAGAGTGGAGTTTTCTTTTTGGGTAAAAGGTGTGTATGCAGACACACAAAGAGAAAAATCATGGTGACCTTAAGTACCACTAAATAATAATTTGTGGATGTAACTCAAGCTAAAACCTAATTTATGTGGCTAAGGAATCAATTAAAATATCTCATGGAGGAAGTGAAGTTCCCATTACTTATGGGATATGATAATCAGAGTACTATCAATTTATCAAGAAACAAATTTTAAAATTATCAATAAAAACATGCTTATATAAAATATCACTTCAATAATGGGCATATGAAGAAAAGTGTATAGAAGGTATAATTTATTCCAATAAAAGAGTAAATAGTTGATGTTTTTATTAAACCATTTCCAAAGGAATCATTTCAAATATTGATGTTGAAAATGGTCCTTCAATGTCATTCCTAACAAGGATAAGGTATGATTCTTTATTCTCTATCTCACTTGTTTGTTGGATTATTATTATATAAAAGGGAAGATAGAAAACATTAACCTATGTTTTATATTTATCCCTTTATGTGTTTAAAAATAGGGAGAATATTAACATTGGGGAGAATATAAATACATGTGTTTAGAATAATGGGGGACATATTTCTTATCTAGGGGGGATCATATATTTAGAGAGAGTTTTTAAAAGGTGTAACCTATGGGGTCAATATGTGGGTGAATGAGTTTTGTGAATTATTATAATTTTTTTGTGAACATGTTTTCAGAAACTTGTGATATATTAGTTCAAATAACAGATTTATATATATTTGTGAAGTGGAAAAAGAATGATTCTTAGTTGGTATCAGACATAATGAAAAGAATATGTGAATGTATGTCAGTGTTTTGGACAACAAGATATTATTGTTCAATATTCATGTTTCCTATAATAGATCAATCACATAAGTTTATAATTATTTAATAATTATTAATTCCTTAGAATGATGATTTGGAACATGATTTATGTTCCTTGGTTAATAAAAAAATACAAAGGGGGATATTTTTGAGACTAATATATATTTTTAAAAGATTGTGAAAATTGAAAATTTCTAAATTCTAGGAACAATTTATTACTTTATTATGTTTTAAAGGGATCCATTTCTTGGATATTTTTATTATAAATTATCTTAATGAATAGAGTGTTTGTTTTCATGTTTTGAATTTTTTTAATACATAAATCATGTTCAATCTCACAATGAAAAAAATCTATTATGATATTTTAAGACTATTTAGGGGTTCTCAAGAATTTATAATTTTTTTGAAGAGATTTCGATGTTTTTGGAGTTATTTTGATGTGTTTTGGAGTTGAGTAGAACTTGGTCTAAAATATAGTAAATTATTTGTATATGTATGAGTAACCATTCTCTATGTGTACAGGTAACTCTAGGTAGACTAGAGAGATTCATCCAAGTCATTCAAGATAAACTCTATACATAAGAGTAGTTTTACTATATGATTAATGGAACCTCTAAAAAACATAGGTAATTGCATATGTATTTAATACATAAAAGTAACTTTGCTAATGTCTAAAGTCACTCTAAGTAAAATGAATTATGTAAAATTAAATCTAAGCTGACAAATAGAAATTTGGATAAGTCCCTAGTATATAAAATTAACTCTATGGGTATATGAAAGTTACACTAAATGTAGAATAAAATATCTAAAAAGTCCTAAAATTCTATTTCATATACATGAAAGTCAATTTGAAATAGATATCATAGAAATGTGGAAAATACCTTGAATATAAGATTCATTTTTGTGTTCATAAGAGTCATTATAAGATTACATACAAGTTATTTCTTCTATATATAGAGGATTATAGACTTAGAAAAAAATATGGATTTATGAAATTTTAAAGGGTTGTTTGGAATTTAGAGTTTCTAGAAATTAAAATGAGATTATAAAATAATTATTTATATAACATAAGGATAATTTGGAGAAAAATATATAAGATGATGATGGAGATATTCATTTATTGATTTAATATTATAAAGTGAAATCATGATTTAAGTAGTGGGAGAATATTTTTTGCATTTAGAAAATAATTTTTCACCATGATTTAGTAGACCTGGATAATAAACAAATCACCTTGTAACAAGATAAAAAACTATGAAAAACAAGCTTTGCGCTATTCTGAGAAAGCAATATGTCTCATGTTGTGATGTAGTTTGTCATTCCATGAAGGGAGTTTAATTTTGAGAAAAATAAATCCATCACACCAAAATACATGTATTCAAATCATTAAGATCAATAAAAAATTTATATAATGAAGAATAATAAGTATGTGAAGTTGATAGGAAGTCAATATTAGTTAAAGGAAGTTGGAAGTTCAAATTTGAATTTAAAATTAAAATTTGAATGAAGGTCACTATTGTTTTTGAGATAAATATATTTGATGTTGATGCGATAATGTAGTAAAAGTTTTGAAATAGAATATAAAATAGATAATGTGTAGTAGAGATAGAGGAATATACTTTTTTTTTGTAAGAATAAAAATAAGTGAAAGATAAAGAGGGCAAATAATTTAAAGAAGCAACTCTAAGACAACTCGATGGAAGAGAGATTATATAAAAGAGTTTTTGATGTTAAAAATGTATTCCATATATTTATTAGTGCCGGATCACTTTACACAGTTTGGAGACATATTTTTAACATGATTTATATGATAAACCCTACTTGTTTGTTATTTACATTATAAAATTAGTGAGTTGTATGGTCTCAAGTGATTACCAGATTATTCTAAGTTTTAACTACTCGTTTTTGAGTAGTGAATCTTATAAAATTAGATGTTCCTAAAATGTGTTTTCATTAGTGTTCATGATAGTGATCTATTATTCAATTTATAAGGCTATAAAGTATTTTTATAAAATAAACATAAATAGAATTGAATTCACTGATTCACCCAACCCTCTCAGTGAATTCTCACTATTCTTTCTATTTTTTTCAATCTTTACATTTTTTACCAGCACATCCTAAAATCCGTTAGGATATAAATTGACATTGACTTTCGAATCTAACTAGCGTAATATTTTAATTTTTACACTCTAAATTTATCAAAGTCCAAACATACTCTCAATAGACTCCTAGAATCTATATAATTATCAGTATATCATGCTAAGTGAAATATCCCTTAGGATTAGTGAAGACACTTTGGGGGGGCGGGGTGGGTGGGTGGGTGAATCAAGTGTTTCCTATTTTTACAAAATTACAATTTTTATTGGAATATTTTATCCCCTTTATAATTTAACCTCTATCACTAATTATTGTTGTTTGATCTATTTTATTTTAACCAAGAAATCATCAACCACATGCATGCAAGTAAAATAGAAAAAAAACTCACGCTGTATTTATATGGTTTAGCTAGAAACACATACTCCTTACCTTTTATTGGTTATTCTCGCCAAAAAAGGATTATACAATATAATCGATCTCATAATTTAATGGTTTGGTTCTTTTCACACTAGCACAACATATCACCAGGAATACAACTTCATATTTCTCATAATACTTCCACAAATAGATTCACATTGTAATAAAATATTCACACTATGTTTTCCAAACATACCCTAAGTCATATAGGTTCCACATATTCCCACTGTTCATACAAAAGATTTTTCCTTTCAAATATTTCATTGAAGTTGATAAAAATGTTATCCAAATATTTCTTTGAATCTAATATCGATCTTGTTCCTTAAAGACAAATTCATTGGATACCAACTATTCATTAAGGATAGTACCCACAACTCATTATCTGTTCAACCTCAGCTTCAAAGATCTTCAACAAAAACACCTCACTATAATTCCTCAGATAAAAAAAACTCTTATGTCCTTGATTGACCCAAAATCTACTCATTAATATTATTTAAGTGATTGGACACAAAAATGATATGCATTAGAAGTGGTGTTTACCTTTCTCAATATTCTTTGTTTCTTTTGCATCGAATAGAATTTACCGGAAGAAACAACTGAGATTATCCTTATTCATCCTTCATCTTTGATACCCAATGATCTATAGCTTCAGTTCAGTATTGGATAATCATTTTTCTTTTTCATAAAGAGGTCATTATTTATCTTCTTAGTTCACAACTCTTAGTGATATTTGACATGACACCTTTCTCCATAATTTTATTTCTATAAAAAAGTCACAAAAATAGTATTATCTATATTAAGAATGTAGAAAATCTCTATTTAATTCGGTACCCTCAATCACTAATTTAATTTTTCTTACATTTCCTGTACATGGAAATGCTTCGTGATTTCTATATTATTTTTTTCTCCAAATCACTCTCTCCTAGTAAATTCAGAAGAGTAATTACATTTTCCCTTTTTTATTATCTATATTATATATCAACCAAATGTAACCTCTTCTAGATACTTACAACAAGCTTGGTAACCTCACATTATTCTTCTCAAAATAACTCACTCAAATACATAGCTCAACATTTATCATGGTTGTATCTAAACAATATCACATCCCCAATTACATCTCATCTTTATCTTCTACATCTTAAAATATTTTCAAAACAGTCATCAAATATGACCATAGTGTGGTTCATGTTGTTTTTCTTATCTGTATTTATTCTCTAATTCAAGACACCATGACCACCTCCATGACATATTTCAACTTGCTGTTTCTCATAAGTATATATCTTCCATGAAATGATCTATGAAATGAATGGATCCATGACCTCCTACCCATTTTTACTTTTTTTGAATAAATTAGTTCCTCGAACAAAAGAACAAATAAAAATTTATTATATTAAAATAGGATACATGAGTCTAAAAGATGGGATCATATTACAATCTTTCACATAAAGTGGGAGTAAATCATTAGGTAGATCATCCAACCAGGTAATTTCCTGATTTACTCCTTTATTGGCAAGGCCATCCATAACCATATTTTCTTCCAGATAAATATGAGTGGTAATATGGTTTATGTTGTAGAGAAAACAAAAATAATCCATCCAACATGTTGTAGTTGACCAAGACAGATGAATCACACCATTCCAAATCACTTTCATTATGGTAGTAGAATCACTTTCAATACATATGTTATTCCAATGCTGGTTCTTAGAGAAACAAATAGGATGAATCAAACTAATCATTTCAACATCCAGAGATGAGGCAATACCACAGATTCTAAAGAAGCACATGAGGATCTGACCGAGATGATCCTTGAGGATTCCGCCACACCCCACAGGGCCTAAATTTCCTTTAGAAGCACCGTCCACATTAACTTTGATCTATCCAGTGAACTAAGATTTACAAAAAACCTCAAAAGTGCATCGCGTTTGATGAAAAATACCATCAACCCAAAGCCACCATATAATTATAAAGTCTTTCAATGTATTGTTGTAGAATCCCTTTTGAATCAAGGCAGCCTCACAAATAGTAATAAGGATCCGAATCCGATCTAAATTAATTTTAATTGAGAAATTATTATGAATAATTTCATTTCTATCATACCAAACCACATGATAAAGCTCCAAAATAGCAGAAAGGAATAAGTTCTTGATTTTTTTGAGAGTTATCCATATCAACACAATGCTTAAGCTGAGCATTGAAAAAGTCAAGAATCATCCATATTCAATCAAAAATGTAAAAAATATAGTTCCAAAGAGCAGTTTCCAAGGCAAAAAATAGAAATAAATGGTTAGCATATTCTCTATGTTGGTTAAAGAGATGACATTTTGAGAAAGCGTGGATCCCAAAATATTGCAGAAAAGTGTCAGTGAGGATCTTGTTGTAAGAAATATTCTAGATAAGATTAAGTCTTAAAGGATTTATCCATATCTTATCAATGTTTTTAATCCATCCTCATTTCTAGAGTTTTAAAAATGGTGGTAATAATAATTTTTTGAATCCAGCATACCATTGTGTAAAGGTTCCCCGATTATAAATTGATCTATTTTAGAAAAATGATAATTGGAAATTATATGCACAACATTCTCAGGGATACTATCGAGATGAGAGTTAATAATAACCCTGATAGTATTATTAGTGTTTTCAGGATACTATTCAGTAAAGATAATAGAAATTATAGGAGCACTACTCCAGTTAACAAACCATAAGATTATGGAGGTGTTTCTAGAAACCATCCAACTCGAGTTGGTCATAATATTGATATATGCTTTTTTAATGGAGGTCTAGATGGAGGATTTTATAATGTTCATACTGCCTTTATTAAACTTACTAAGGAACCTATTTTTGATGAAATAAATATAAATAGAGTCATTGTGGATCAATTTCCATGTAATTCTGGCTTTAAGGGCCTCATTAAAAAATTTAATTTTTTTTATGTTGAGGCCACCCTTATCTAAAGGATTTCAAAAAGTATACCAAGGCATAATAACCAATTTCCTATCTAGAGTGCTACCATACAAAACAAAAATTTGATGGAAAAGTTCATTTTTAATGAGTCTGGAAGGTCATTTATAAACAATCATAGAGTAGACCATTTTGGAGATAATGACAGACTTGACAAGGCAGATTCTACCCACCATAGATAGAGTTTTACTTTTCCTAAAGGAGATATGATTAAGGATTTAATCAACAATGTTGAAGAAATATCTAGATTTGGGTTTGCCCTAAAATATGGGTACACTAAGGTATGTAAAAGGAAAATAAACTTCTTGGATGCCCAATTCATTGGTAATACTATGTTTTCTATTAGCTGTAAAATTTATTTCAAATAAGAGAGATGATTTTTTCTAGCTAATGACCTGACCCGAGACCTCCTCGTAGTGAGAGAGAGCATTTTTTTATGGTTTGAATGTTTCTTTTATCACCTTGTAAGAAAATAATGATGTCATGTGCATATAAAAGATGCGTGGGGGTATTAAAATTTCTAGAAGAATGGATGGGTTTAAGTTTACTACCTACCCATTTTTACTTAAATATTAGAATACATGATTTGTGAATTCAACATCGTGAATAAAATGACCTCTGATAATACATCATATTCCAATATTATCTTAATTTTATAGTGACCATGACTTGTATAACAAAATGGTGTTCATAGTATACCTATTTACCTTTCATAATATTCACAACTTTTTGCAAAAACCATAGTCACCACCTTGATATGGTGATCTTTACTTTTTCTTTGAGGTTCTTAGACTCCATATTCTTCCTCTCCAAACTCAATATATTTAATCATAATTATTCTTATCGATTGTGATATTTAAACCATAAGGAATAGTTAATGAAATTTCATTTTCAATTTCTTCATCAGATATAACATCTAGAATCATCATATATTAGTTTTTATCATTCCCAATTTTTAATAAAGTGTTGACAGTTAAGTAGACTAGATTCTATTGATGATGCTTACATATCTTAATCCTCTAGGAATATGATTCTCAAATAGATATAAAAATTATGTTTATGAAAGAAAAATGATGTGTATTGCAAGGGGATTCATGACTATATAGAAGTAACTCAAGATAATGTAGTATGAATTCATGTATATAAAAAGGAATTGATATTTATATAGATGAACATCATGTTCACATAGTAAATCATGATGGTTACATAGTGTAGATGATAGTTACATAGCCTTGCATGATGTTTACACATAGGCTAGATGATACTTACACACTTGCTAAATAATTCTTATGCACAACACAAATCTACTCAAATTATGCTTACACAATATAATTCTACAGGACCATACACCCATATTTGGTGTTAAAAACAAACTTTTTTACAGTTATGGATTTGATACCGATATATGTGACTTAATTTTAACCATATATAATTACAAAATCAAAAGAAAAATATTTATTCACTTATATACCCAAGATATTATAGTTTTATAGTTTTTTAAAATTAACCCTTTATGTAACTAAACCCATATCTTTCCATCAAAATGGTAATTTTTCCCATCATACCCATATTTTATTTATCCATGATAAGATTTCAATATCTCCCATAAAATTCACCACACATGGAACCCTTTTAGGAATAACTTACATGACATCATTATTCATAACCCAAAGAAATGGAAACATAAGAAGGGTGTGCTCAGATGCTTAGTAAGGGTAAACATAGACATCAATTAAATATCATCAGTAAGAATAAGATGATCATAAGTGTATGATAACATAATATAATTTCTTGATCATAACATAAGATAATTTATACCCATAAAAACCTAGATCATAAATCATGAGTCATGGAATATTATAAGATTTATACAAGTTAACAATCATAAACAATGAGAAATTGATCTTGTCCAAAGGAACCATTAAAACTCAGGTTAAACATAGAGAAATTGTGCAGGTATATTGGGACATCATACTTTTATCATGGAATAACCTATATAGGATAATTATAACATAATATTAGGAGTAACTCCCATAGAATTAACTTATTCATCTCTTAGGAGTTACCTATATTCAATAAAATCCATCATCTCTTAAGAGTAACTTTCATACAGTTAACTCCTTCACATTACACAACTTACTAGAGAATTATATTAGGATCACCCATGATTATGATATATATCAATCTCACCCATAATATTGAGATATATTAGTCTCACCCATCATCATCAATAATTTCTAAGAACCATTAAATGAATGAAGTACATATATATTTAATTTCATCTTAAAACTCATAGAAACAACCATTATTCTCTTCATAGCTTGATTAACCTATGAAAAAGGTTTCATGAAAACTTTATTTTAAACATAATCATATGAAATCTAGAGAAAATATGTGGATAAAATAATTAGATAATATTACTAGTGAATTATTGGAAACATCAAAGATATTGAAATAGATGAAAAATAATTTTAAAAGATCATGTGAACCTTTGTTTGAAAATAAGGAAAATATCCCTTTATTTTGATATCTTTAAAAACTAAAAAATTACAAGAATATTTAGAAAAATAATTTTAATGAAAATTAAAATAGAAAATTTTAAAGGATTATTTATATCAATGAATTTTCATAATGATGAAAAAATATTTTGTGCGATAAACATTTAAGAAAATATTTCTTTCCCAACTTTTGTAAAAATCCATAAATTAGCTGTTGAGGAAAAACTGTAAAAATTAAAATTTAAACCTTTTAAAATAAACTAAAATATGGTTGAAAATTAATTTAAATAATAAAAAAATCATAGAAAATATCATTCTTGAAAACATTTTAAAGAATATTAGA
The DNA here is from genome assembly GCA_963277665.1 of Viscum album. Classification (NCBI taxonomy): domain Eukaryota; kingdom Viridiplantae; phylum Streptophyta; class Magnoliopsida; order Santalales; family Viscaceae; genus Viscum; species Viscum album. The sequence goes on along the minus strand of OY728127.1, from coordinate 1,324,551,321 downwards.
ATGGAAGAAAAATTTTGTCTATTAAATAGGAAAGAGGGTCTAATTTTATTAAAAACATTTTCTCGATTTATTTAAGTATAAAAAAAATTGAAGAATGAAATGAAAATATGAAAAATCACAAAAATAAATAGTATAGAAAAATATATATGGGGTTTAAAATTTAAATAGAATATAATTCCCACAAAGCAGATTCAAGTAAAAACAATCCTAATTAAAAATGAGATTGCAACATAAACCCTTACTACTTTGATAACTTTTTAATCACAGTCCCATTGAAAGAAAAAAAAATTAAAATAAAGATTTAAATACCATAAATATAATGATATTAATGATATAAAATATCAAATGGGTAGTGTATACACCATATAAACACAATAATTTTTATAAAAAGAAACTTGTATCAATGAAACAATATTGAGATGAAGAACCCTTATAAATATTGTAACATTAAAGTCGAATTCAATAAATGAAGTGATTATGTGAAAAAATGAGAAAAAACAAAAAAAATTGAAAAATACAACATAAAAAATCAGAATTAATTTTACACAAAATTTAGTCAAAACATAGTCAATAAAGAAGTGATATAACCCAATGAAAGTAAATTTAGTTAATAAACCCCTTACCTTGAGTCCCAACTTGTCATGTACCTTCTTTATCTTCCTAAATAATAAATTTATATTATTTTTTTAAAATATTAAGAACATTTTTAAGGTTAATTCACTTCTCATAATTCCTTTTATTTAATTTACTACCATGTCTTATATAGTTACTAAATTGATTAAGTTCATGTGAGAGGTTTTAAGGACGTTCGATTCATAATCCCAAAATAAATTTGGTAGGTTGAACATGTTAAAATGGTTCATGATTCCATAATATCCAGGAATATTAATCCTGAAATACTTATCATTTTTATACATTAAATACAATTTTAGAACCAATCATGATAGATATACATGAAAAATGATTCACATTACTTCGTAGTGGTGACAGTCCATACATACACATGAATGACACTATCATTTTCTAATAGATGGAAGGGTGATATAACAACCCATTATTTTCATACATAAATATTACATCATTTTAGATGAATACTAAATTAATTTCACAAATACACACCTAAGGACTATAAAGGTTTAGAGTCTTTAGATAATAGATACACAATATTCTTATTTCATAAAATATATTCAATATCTACCATAAATATATTCCCATTTAGTACGCTTTATAGACTTAACATACTTAAACCTTTCTTCATAACCTGGTTAAAGGAAATATAAGAAAGGGTGATCTTAAATTCATAGTAAGGATAAACATGACAGTTATCAATCTATGATCATAAGAATCCATAAGATAATAATAAGGGTATGAAGTCATGAAGATAACTTACAAGGTTTATATCGAATTTGTCAAAGATCATAAACATGAGTCATGAAAAATCCATTATCATTTCAAATAAATTCGTCATAAGAGTGAGAAATCACCATAAATTAGACATTAACCATAAGTTCATGTCATATAAGTGTGTAGACATTATAAGTATAGAAACCATTTCATATGTTAAGGTTAACTACTAATACCATCAAATAATAGTGTATTAGGCTTCCCTTCCTAATTATTATAACATAAAAGATCAAGCATCATCACCTATTTCCCATAGTGGATCAAGAACACTTACTTATTTCTCAGAGTAGATCAATCACACTAGCATACTTATTATAGCAGATCAAGAACATATGCTTGTTTCCCATAATTACCTCATGAGATATAAATATTTACCCAATGAATTGAGGGGATATATAGGTACTACCCATCACATGATCCAAAAATTTGTGCACAAAAATATCATAAAAATTCATCACATCATAACTCATGCAAAGGAAATAAGTTTCTTAAAAATTTCATCATAGTATAGACCATGGGAAAGAAACAAGTTTCATAATCACATCATCATCATAATCATAAACCTAAACCATCCATAAAAAGAGTAAGGATGATACTATTGGATCCTATACATTGTAAAATATAATTAACACTAAAGGTTATTATCATTGAGGAATAAAAATTCAACAAAAATATCATTAAAACATTATTGAATAAAATATCCTTTTAAATTTGAAATAACATATTTAAAAAATAAAAATTTACAAAAAAAATGAATTAAAAAGTTTATTTGAAAATAACCTTGAAAAATTTTAAATTAGGATTCACATAATTGATTGGTCATGATGTCTGAAAATTATTTTTATGCCATACACATTAAAAAAAGGTTTCTTTTTATATTTTTAGTAAAAAGTTAAAACTACCTCATTCAGAAAATAAAAAGAATATTCCTTTTAAATAATTTTTTAAAAATTAAAAAAATGTTAAATATTTCATTAAAAATAAATTTTTAATAGTAAAAAATTATTTTAAAACATTTTTAAAAAACATGGACATGGAATAAAAATGATTTTCGATCGAAGAGAGAAATACAATCTTTTTTTAAAAAAAATTATTTTGTTATATTTAGTTTTTAATGGGTATAAAATGAAAGGAAAACATATATTATATATAAATAAAATGTTTAGAATAAAATACATGAAATTTTAGAGAGTTAGACTATAATATTGCATCATTGAAAACTTATTTATAAATAATATTGATAAACAACGATATTGTAACACAATTTTTTTACCATTTTGTTTAATTTTGTATCCTAAGACCCAAGAAAGAAAGAAAATTATATTGATATGTAGATACCCATAATATTTGTAATAATCATCATGAAATACATTCATGGGTAGTGTATACAACATATAAAAAAACAATTACTGAATATGGCATGTGTCCCGCCGAAATAAAAATGAGATGAAAATCCCTTACCACTTTGGAAACTTTTGAATCACAAGAACCATTAAATTATAAAATAAAATTAAAGTTTAATTATTATTAAAATAAGTATATTTATGATATAAAATTTAAAATGGGAATTATATACACCATAAAAAATAAGTGGTGAATATGGCATATGTCTTCCAAAAATAAGTGAGAGAATAGAAATCCCTTACATGATATGGTAAATTTTGAATCATAAGCGCCATGAAAGAATAAATTTAAATGTAACATTAAATATAATTATAATAAATAAATTAATGATATAATATTTCCAAGGTTCTGTATATACACCTCATAAAAGAATAGGGGGCATAACATCATATATGTCCAAAAGAAGGTAATTTGAGAAAAAAATCTCTTACCTCAAGTCTTGAATTTATTAATACACATTCATAAATCCTACAAAATAAATATTGGTTTATTATAAATATATTATAATACCATAATCATATATATAATACCATATATTACTTACTTATGACCTTTTATTACCCATTTATTAAATTTCCTTATTAAAATCACGTTTTGGGTGATAACTACTTTGTTTTTTATGTATGTTTTGGTTTGGTATTTCCGGTACTTTAACTTTGATAATGGTTTAATCATATAAAAAATTATAAACATGATATAAATATAATATATATTCATTATATATGTATTTATTGTAATCTATAAAAGTTATATATAGAAAATTAATTACATTGTTCATGAAGATGATGGGTCGTACGTACGCATGAATGTTGTTTCCATTTTATCGATGAATGGAATAAAATAAAGGTAAAATTAATTAAAATATAAAGGATTATTAATATATAATATATATAATATATATTCATGAAATATATCCTACTTACCATCCATTTCAAAATAAAATTAATAACATATCATTTTGCTTTGTGGAGGAGGTAGTACACGTGTACACACGAACGATGTTATAATTTTCCAAAAGATTGTGTGGTAAGAAGGTATATGAGATATTATATTTCAAAAATTATAATTATTTAATAAATATCATATATATACTTTAAATCTATTATTATATTCATCCATGTGAGTTGGTGATGGAAAACGAATTACATCAGTTCATGTGGCGGTAGTCCGCCATACACACGATCGACGGTTTAATTTCCCATTTCATGGAAGAGGAGATGGATATGGGTTATAAGATTAACATATTAAAATCTAAATATATGAGATATAATTATTTTATTATATTAGAATATTTTTAGAATATTTTATGGATGTTTAATAATAAATAAAACAAAAACTCTTAGTTAAGAACAATACCTCTTCTTCAGACAACCTCCAGAGGTTTGCACCAAAAACCTTCATAGGAGGGATTAATAATCAAAATAAGGACTCTAGGATGTGGGTAGGTAAGTAAGGAATATATATTTTTAGGGATTTTATGAACCAAAAGGCTTTTTCAGTGTTAACAGGAGAGAAGATGGGGTGTCTTTTATAAGTGGGGGATAAAACACATTTGGAATTTTTTAAAAGAAAAAGGTATACCTACATTTTAAAAATTCCAAACAGATAAAAAAATGGATCATTATAAAACCTTATCTTATATTAGGTCTAAATATTTCCATAAAATAGGAATTTTACTTGTTTTTTGGCCATTTTAACCCTTGACGTTTTAGTTTAACCTTCTGGTAAACCCGTTTTAACCATAGTCACAAAAATTAATTTTTACAATTTTTTATATTATTTATGATGAAAAATTAAGTTTAAATTATTATATAATATTAATTATGATGATTCCAAATATTTAATTTATTTTTAAAAATTAAATTCACAAAATTGGTATAATTTAATTTAAAATTAATCCCACAGACGTTATGAAAAAGCATTTTTCAATGAATTTTTTTCATGTGTAGAAGGTTTGATATCAAAATTAAAAATGAAATTGATTTAAATAATCTAAATTATATTAATAAATATATAATTTTACTAATAAATATATAATTTTACTAATTTTACTTTAAAATATATCTCAAAATAAAATTTATCTGGTAAATTTTTTAAACAAAAATACAGTTTCTAATAAAAATCAATATTTGTTTAACTATTCATCAAAAAATTGATCTTTCTGAAAATTATAAAAAATCTAATCATAGATAATATTAAATTTTATATTTATAAAATTATTTTTTATTTTTTAAACTATATGAAAATTGCTCTTAAAATTTTTTCACAAAAAGAAAAAAACAATTTTTTAGAAAAATAGTAATTTCAGAGCATATTATGAGTTTAATAAAATTAAGTACATTTTTATAAATATGTTTTATTTATATAAAAACATTATAATTAATTTTTTAAAATTTGGTTAATCCTATTCATACCTCAAATTTTAATGGCCAGTTTATAAGAGTCATGTTTAAATAATAATATTAATAGTATACCATGGTTTGTTAAAAAACGATGTTTCATTTAATGCAAGCCATAAAAGAAATAAAATTTATTTGGAAAAAAATATTTCATAAAAAATCATGGTGTAACATTCTAATCCCCTTAAAAACAATTTTTCCCTTGAAACTCATTAATCTGATAATATCCTAAGGTTCCCTTGCAACTTCTTCAAGTTGGTGGTTTCATCACAAAATTTTGACCAGGTGAGTTGTTTTATTTAATATTAATTTCTCTCTATGATCCAAAATATCCATAGGTTACTATTCATAGTAAAGATCATGATCTAATGGTATGACCACTAAGTTCAGTACATGTGGTAGATAAGGTATGTAATTCATTAAGAGAGATACACAGAACACATCATATACTTGAGAGAAGTTTGGTGGAAGTGCCATGTGATAAGAAACCATACCTACTCAATCAAGACTATCAAAAGGGAAAATATACCTAGGGATTAAATTTCCTTTATTTTTTTAATGTCATAACCTTCTTCTGTGGATGAATTTATAGAAACACCTTCTCACCAATTTTAAATTCTAGATCACATCGATGATTATCAACATAACTTTTTTGTTGACTTTGTGCTACCCATATGTGTTGATGAATGGATCCAACCTTATAAAGAATTTATTCATCCAAATCTAGTACTAATAGATTTATTTCTATAAATTCATCCTAAAAAATTCAGTTTCTACACTTCTTTTCATATATGGATTCATAAGGACCCATTTCAATGCTTAAGTGAATGCTATTATTGTAAGAAAATTTGACTAGAGGAAGGTTTTGATACCAAACACCTTTTGAATATATATAATAATATCTAATAATATAATTTAGTGTTTTAATGGTTCACTCAAACTGACCATCTATCTGGGGATGACATGTTATACTAAAACTCAACTTATTTTCAAATTCTTACTGAAGACTTCATCAGAACTTCAAGGTGAACCTCAGTTCCTTATTAGATAAAATGGAATGTTGTAGTCCATGAAACTTTACCACTTCCTTAATTTATATCCTTTAAAACTGATCTAGAGATAAATATTCTATCATAATAATTATGTTTTTATATTTTTAATATGATCAACTATAACCCATATAAAATTTTGCGCTTTAGATACTTTGGGGAGTCTATTGATAAAATTCATGGTGATGTTTTCTCATTTCCATTCTATTATGGGTAATGGTTTTAACACACCCTTAGAATTTTGTATCATAGAATTAAATTTCTAACATACCAAACACCAAGAAAGAAACTCTTTAATATCTCTCTTTATGGAATGTCAGTAGAAATACTCTTTCAAATATCTATACATGTTTGTACTTCTATGATGAATAGAGAATAAATAACTATGATCTTCCTCTAATATCTCTTTCTTCAAATCAGGTATGTATGGAACACATACACTATTCCATAACCTTATCAATATATTATGAAAAAAATTAAATTTAGAAACATTTCTAACCTTCTTTCATAGATATACATCATCCTTCTATGCCTTTTTAATCTTCACTTGGATAGATGATTGAAAACTCATTTAAGATGGATAATATTTCACCCCAAATTTAAATATTTATAGATCCATCCTTAGTAAATATATAAATACTGGATCTTTTTTTATCCTCATCATGCATTGGCTAGCATGATCCTCTTGACTCAAAGTACCATCTACCTTATTTTCCTTCTCAGGGTGGTAATGTATTGAGCAGTAATAATATATAATTAGATCCAACCATCTTATATGGTTCATATTGAACTCATTATATTTTAATATATACATTAATTTCTTTGATAAGTATTTATATCACACCTCTCTCTGTAAATATAATGCCTATATATCTTTAATACAAAAATCACAATACCTAACTTTAGTTCATGATTTGGGTAATTTTTCTCATGGAGATTCAATTTTCGTGGCTCATAAGATATCACCATATCATTTTTCATGATATAACATCCCAATCCCTTATTTAATGTGTCACTATAGATTATATACCCTTCTACACTAGAGGGTAATGTAAGAACACGTGTTCTAACAGAACTTCTTTATAGTTCCTTGAAATTTTATTCACATTCATATATCAAAAGTAAACTATCTCCCTTATGTTTTAACTTGGTAAGTGTATTGTAAAACCATGACAAATTTTCCACAAAGTGACTATAATATCCATAAAAAACAAGAAAAATATAGATCTTAGTCACCGTGGTTAGTCTGGATAAACATTCAATAACCCCCATATTTTATAGATCCACTAATATACCCTAACATGAGATTATATGATCCAAAAATGAAACATTTCATAGAAAAAATTCATACTTTGTAAATTTCTCATAAAATTTCTCCTTCCTTAGGTTCATTAGTAAAATTCTAATGGTATATTCATGATCTTACTTGCACTTTGAATAGATAATAATATCATCTATAAATACTACCACGAACCGATAAAGGTAATATCAACAGAATCTATTAGTTAAATCCTTGAATATAGTAGGGGAATTAGTAAGACTGAATAGAATCACTATATATTCACAGTTTCCATACTTTGTATGAAATGATGTCTTGGGTATATCCTCATATTGACCCTCAATTGATGATATCCATAATAAAGGTCAATATCGGAAAGGAATTGAGATTCATGTAGTTGATAAAAAAATATATCAATAAAGGGTAGAGAGTACTTGTTTTTTATTATGATCTTTTTTAATTCCTAATAATCAATATAGATTAATATTGATCTATCTTTCTTCTTAACAAAAAGAATAGGTGCACAAAAAGGTTGCACACTTGGATATATGAATCCTTTTTCAATATTCTCTTATATTTTCTTCTTCAATTCATATAACTCAATCTGGGAAATTCTATAGGAAGTCTTTGATATCGGTTTATCACTAAGTACAAGTTCTATAGAAAACTCAGCTTCATGTTTTTGTGGAAGACTTTTAAACTATTCTGTAAAGACATAAAAAATCTAACACAATCGATATATCATCCATGTTGAGTTTCTCCCCAACCATATGAGATAAAAAACCCTTTTGAATATGAATCAAAACCCATAAAATGGATGCAATCTCCATTATAAGTTTATTTCTATCATCATATTGATAGAAAATAATAGGTTGGTTTGTAATATAAAATGAGACTTATCTTACTTGGAAATTGATGTGTGATTTATATATATAAATCTAATTAATTCCTATGATAACATCAAATTAATCTAGAGGAAGAATAACAATACTTGTAAGAAAAATATTCCCATATATTTCAACCAAAAAATATTTGTATAATTGAGATGCAATCATTGTGCCCTTAGGGGTTTTCAATGCTAATTCAAAATTTACTCATTGGGGATAGAAATTAACATTCCTATATACTTTTCACAATATAAGGAATTTATATAACTAATTCTCAAATAAGATAATTAAATATTTGAGAAAACCTTTCACCATCGCAACTTTATTTTTCTATCATTAATCCCTTTACAAAATAGAAATTGTTATCATAACCATCAAACATTGTTAATCAGAGTGACTAATCGTGAAAAATACTTCATTGTATGTATAAATCATGACACCTTATTTTCAATCCATAATACCTTAGGCTTAACGTAGGTTATTTAGGGTCATTATTAAAACCCCTTATAATGGGTTATAAATAGTTTTTGAATTTACAAAATATATCCCCTGAGATTGTCAAACTAGGTGTGTCGAAAGTCCCATTAGAGTACACCAGGTGACGATCAAGTCAAAGACCAATGTGACCTTTCCAGAGTTATTACCCCAAGGTACAACTATGCTAGAGCAATATCCTCTTATAGTATCCAAATAGGGATATAATTTATTATAAACCACTCACTCTATCCTTCATTAAAATTACAATATATTTTCATATACTTAGAATTAACCTTATGGTTATCACTAAATTTTAATCATCATAGTTCCCAAAGTTTAACTAAACCTATCATCTAATACTAACTATACTAACCTAGAATTTTCATACATAAATATTACATATTTTTAGATGAATATTCAATACATTTTACAATACATGCTTAAGGACCATAAAGGTTTAGTGTATTTGGAGACTAGATATACACTCTTCTTATTTCAATAAAGATATTCAACATCTCCCATAAAGATCTTACCATTTAGTACACTTCATAGAAATACACTAATTAAAACTTTCTTCATGACTTGTGGAAAGGAAATATAAGAAAGGGAGAGCTTAGATGCTCATTAAGGGCAAACATGGGAGATATCAATCGATGATTGTAAGAAATCATAAGATAAGCATAAGGGTATGATATCTTGAACATAAATTACAATGTTCATACCCAATATATCAAATATCATAAACATGATTCATGTAATAAAACATTATGTTTTCAAATACATGCATCATAAGAGTGATATATCATCATAAATAAATCATGAACCATAAGTTCATGTCATATAAGTGTGTCACCGTCATAAGTATAGAAACCATTTTATATGTCAAGGATAACTACCAATACTATCAAATCATAGTTGATCAAGAATACCTACCTATTTCCCATAACATAATGGATTAGGAATCATAACCTATTTCCCATAGTAGATCAAGCACACTGACTTGTTTCCTATAGTGGATCAAGCACACTGACTTGGTTTCAATAATGAATCAATCACATTAGATTATTTTAAATTATTATTTCATGAGATATAAATAATTAGCTAATGAATTTGAGGGATATATAGGTCACAGTCATCATATAATCCATGAATTTTTGTCCCAAAATATCATAAAACATTCATCATATCATAACCCATAGAAAGGAAACATGTTTTATAAACATTTCATCATAGTATAACCATGGAAAATAAATGGGTTTCATAATCATATCATTTTCATAATCATAAAAATAAACCATCTAGAGAAATAATAAGGATGGTAACATTGGATCATATCCCTTTAAAACATAAACGACACCAAAGGTCATTGTCGTTTATGAATAAAAACTCCATAAAAAGATCATTAAAACATTCATGAGTAAAATATACTTTTTCATTTTGTAATAACTTAATTATAATCTAAAAATTTCCCAAATATTAATGAAAAAATTTTCTTTAAAAATAGACTTGAAATTTTTTAAATGAATCTTAAAATAATTGAATGGTCATGAGGGTATAAAATTCTTCTCATTCTATACATGTTAAAACAAATATTCCATTTAAATTTTGGAAAAAAGTAAAAACTACCTCATTTGGAAAATTATTTTAAGTTTTTTTTTTTGTAAAAAGTTAAAAATGGTTAAAAATTTCCTTAAACCATAACTGGAGAATATTAAAAAATTACTTTAAAAATATTTTAGAAAACATAGATATGGAAGAAAAATGATTTTCTATCGAAGATAGAAATGATTTTTTTTATTAAAAACATTCTTTTAGTATTTTAAGTTATTAGAGAGATGAAAATTAAACATGTATTCTCTATAAATAACTAGATGATAATAAAATAAATGAGTTTATTGAGAGGTAGACTATAAGAAGTAATTATCTAAAACTTAATCATAAACAATCATGATAAATAATTAGATTGTAACATATTTTTTTACCAATTTGGTAACTTTTGAATTATAAGACCTATGAAAGAAATAACCTTATATAGATATTTAAATCCACATTATTTTCATAAGAATAATCATAAAAGACATTAATGGGTAATATATACACCATATATGTAATGTCCCGGATCTGGGTGCCACTCAACGGGTGCCCCAAACCCAGTTGGTCACATGACCTCAAGCGCATTTCCCCAAATGCCAGAGGCTGCCGACTTGCAGCGAGGGCCCAAGTCTGATAGTGGGGAAACTATGCCCTCATTTATCAAAGTGTAGTGCAGTAGAAAAGATAAATATCATAAAACAGCGGAAGCGGTAACCAACATACAACTAGAATGGACAACAGAGTCAAAGAGAACTAGCAGTCGTATATATATGGAGATGCAGCATGTCACTAATTCTATGAAAACAGCCAGAACGGGATACACTACAATACAATACAATACAAATCAAAGTATAGGGTATAGTAAAACAAAACAAAACAATGCAACAGGAACTCAGCAACATCGCAAGCCTAAGCTCGGTCCCATGCTCTCCTACTCCTCTACAACAATCATGTACCTGTATAGGGACCCTTTCCCCTATCGACCCCTATAGTAATAAAGTATGTTTGGGCTGAAGACATGACCCAAATAGGGTGTGAGAAATAAATCCCAGTAGGCAACCACTAAAGGCCTGTGCCCAAATATCAGTGAAAATGTGCAACAGTAGTGTGCAGTTGTAAAATGCAATAAACTAAGCAGTACTCAAAAGTAACTAACTCTAACAGTTATATTTCCATTTAATATTCATTTAAACATACCAAGACTGTTCTTTAACTTGGAAGGTATAACATATGAAAATCACCACGGTGAATATTCATGATAACATTGTCCTCAGACATACAACCTTACCCTCAGGTAATCAGAGTCCCAACCCGCATGTAATTGACCACAGGAATAACAGATATTTCCCTCAGGCATATGAGGTGTCACCCTCAGGCACAGAATCTACTACCCTCAAGCATGAAAGGAGTTTCCCTCAGGCTGAACAGAACACTGCCCTCAGGATAAATAGAACACTGCCCTCCGGCTAAATAGAACACTACCCTCAGGCACAAGTAACCGAGACGAGCCCAACAGATAAGCGAGAAATTACATAAAATTCCTCTCAAGGAAATTTAAATCATGCTAAATATTATGGTATACCCTCGAGTACCCTAGCCAAACGGATAAACAGAAGAACGCACCCCCGGGGTGGTCCTGGATCCAAGCAGTGATCCCAAACAGCAGTTCATAATTACATTCAATTACCTATAAAATTATAGGTATTTAAAACAACCAAGTCTTTATCCATAAGACACCCCTAACATGGGTTCGTAGCACAATGGTACACAATTTCAACTCCACAGTAGAAAAAAAATATCAGACCACCTACCTCGATCGCCCCTGATCGGTATAAGTGAACGTCGTCATCTGAAACAAAAGAGAACGGCGCAGATATAAGGTGAACATAATCTCATTCAAACTCAAATAACTTATCATAGAGGAAGAATTGGTAAGAAAAATTCAAGGAGAATGAAGATCTTACCCGTGGGGTTCCAAGGAGATCGACGGTGTAGGAATCAGGTTCCCGATGTGCGGTCGGGAGATCCTCCAATCTCCGGCCGTCTTTCCCACTCTCCTCCAGCGTTCTAAGCTTCCTCTGTGAACAAAGGAGACTACTGCCCATTTTAAGTGAAAAAAAACTACACGACGTGTACTCTCAAGTACACAGCGTGTAATTTTCATCATTTAACTATTCCTCTAGCGGCTACTCGCCAGTGCGACACTGTTCACTTGCCGACATGAGTATACGACTTGTATTTCTGAATACACGGCGTGTGCTGTCGCTCAGCTGGCGGCTGCTTCCACCACCTTACTATTCACCTGTCGACTAACTACACAACATATAAATACCCACTACACGACGCATAGTTGTTTTTTACACCTTTCATCACCGACAGGACTACACGCCCTGTGTACTCATCCCACACGGCCAAAGTACCCGGCGTGTGGACAAGTACACGTCATGTACCCAAAAAATTTGGGATTTTTCCCCATTTTCATTATTTTCTCAAAACCACCAAAGGAAAAAAGAAAATAATAAACTCATACCTCAAGAATAAGAATCGACTTCTTACAAACTCCCCCCTTAAAGCAATTCGTCCCCGAATTTCCCTTCCAAGGGTGGAAAAGATAAAGCTGTGAACAACTCTGGCCACTGAGCACGTACGTCGGTCTCCTGCTCCTAGGTTTCATCCTACACTCGGCCATGCTACCATAGCACCCATATGAGAGGAACTAAATGGCCTCATAGAACCTTTGTGCTCCTATCAAAAATACGAATCAGATGCTCCTCAAAGGATGCATCGACCTGTAGCTCAACCTCCTCAGACTGAAAGACGTGAGACCGATTTGAGTAATAACGACACAGCTGAGATACATGGAAAATGTCATGAATGGCCCAATACCTTTGTGGTAACTACAACCAATAGGTAACCAACCCGACTCTCTGCAGAATCTCAAACAGCCCCACAATCCTTAGTGAAAGTTTACCCTATCTCATGATCTGCCTGTGTCCCAACCTCAGTGAAACACGCAAGAAAACCTGATCCCCGACCATGAACTCTAAGGGTCATCTATAGCGATAAGCATAAGATTTCTGACGAGACTATGAAGTAGCCATCCACTTCTATATCAACTAGACCTACTCTGAAGTCTCCTACACGAGACGTGCTCCCAGTAAAACTGCCTCACCTGCCTCCATCCAGCACAAGGGTGATCAGCATGGCCTACCATATAAAGCCTCTTATGGTTCCATCACAATGGTTGCCTGAAAAATATTATTATAGGCAAATTTAACCAGGGTTATATGCTTCTCCCAAGATTCCCCAAAGTCTAGGACGCATGCACACAGCATGTCTTCAAGCACCTTTATCGTATGCTCTGACTAGCCATCGGTCTGAGGGTGGTAAGTTGTGCTCAGAATCACATGTGTACCTAGTTCCCTCTGAAAAATATGCCATAAATGAGACATAAAACGGGCATCCCTATCTAAAATGGTAGTACGAGGGAATCCATGAAGACGTACGACCTCTCGGATATACATCTTCTCGAGCTCGTCAACACTGAAGGTCTCCTTGATTGGAAAAAAGTGAGATACCTTCGTATGACTGTCCACAATCACCCACACGGCATCATTGCCTCGAGGTGACCTCGGCAAACCCATCACGAAATCCATCACGACATCATCCCATTTCCATTCTGAAATGGGTAATTGCTGTAACAGTCCAACTGGCCTCCAATGCTCTGTCGTCACCTGCTGACTAGTGGAACATCTCGTAACAAAACCAGCTACTTCATTCTTCATACCTGACCACCAGTACCGACTTCTCAAGTCATGGTATATCTTGGTAACTCTGGGATGCACTGACCAAGCTAAAGCATGAAAATAACGCATCAGCTCCTCGCGAATATAACCTAGAACCCATACTCATCCATGGACACGTAGTATCTCATTATCACCTATCGCCCAACCAGGAGGAGGTTCCTCGCTTGCCACTGACTCCCGTAGAAATAGGACTTCTGAATCTGATAGCTGTCTCATCCTCACTCTATCCAGGAGGGTAGATGTCACAGCTAAGGAAGAAAGATAGGTTTTCCCCTGACTATAGTGCACCTCCAAAAGCATCTCAGAGAACAAAGCCATAAGCTGTCACTCACCACTGGCCTCTTGCAATGAATGTGTCTGAGTCTTCCTACTCAGTGCATCAGCTACTGCCTTACCCTTTATAGGTGTATAGGAAAGCTCAAAGTCTAAGTAATGAAGGTATTCAACCCACCTTCGTTGTCTCAGATTCAGGTCACGCTGAGTAAAGATATATTTGAGACTTTTGTGGTCCGTAAACACCACAAAATGCTCTCCCAAGAGATAATGTCTCCAACAGCGTAACACATGTACAACTGCAGCCAACTCGAGATCATGTGTTGGGTAATTCTTCTCATGTGTCTTCAACTGCCGAGACCCGTACGCAACAACTCGATCACCCTGCATCAACACTACTCTCAGCCCAATACCTGATGCATCACAGTAAACTCTATAGCTCTTCCCTTGCTATGGAAGTATCAGGATTGGTGCTGAGGTCAATCTTCCCTTCAACTCCTGAAAGGCTGTCTCACAAGCTTATGAACAAAGGAAATTCACACCATTCTTAGTCAAACCTATCAACGGTGCTGCTAAGCGGGAGAAGACCTGTATAAAGCAACTATAGTAACTAGGCAGCCCCAATAAACTCCATATCTCAAACACGTTCTTAGGCTGCTCCCAGGAAACTACTACTCTCACTTTCTCTGGGTCTACTACAACTCCTACCTCTGAGATAATATGACCCAGTAAGTGTATCTGTTCCATCCAAAAGTGGAACTTTGATATCTTAGCATATAACTGGTGCTCTCTTAGTGTACTCAATACAATCTCAAGATGGGTAGTGTGGTCGTGTCGAGTGTGAGAGTACACCAAGATATCATTCAAAAAAACTACCACAAAAGAGTCCAGATAGGAGTGGAACACACGATTCATCAGAGCCATGAAAAATATTGGCGTGTTCGTGAGTCTGAACGAGATCAACAAGTACTCATATAGACCATACCTTCTTCCGAAGGCTGTGAGAGGTATATTAGATGGTCTAACATGAAACTGATGATATTCGGACCTCAAGTCAATCTTTGAGAACACTCATGCTATCTGAAGTTGATCAAAAAGATCATCAATCCTTGGTAAAGGATATCGATTCTTAACTATCAGCTGGTTCATCTTCCGATAATCCACACAGAGTTTGAGGGTATTGTCCGCCTTCTTCACAAAAAGGACCGGTGAACCCCAAGGAGAAGTACTGGGTCGGATGAAACCCTTTGAATGTAACTCCTCTAACTATCTTTTGAGATCCTTCAACTCAGGTGTAGCCATACTATAAGGAGGAATGGACACCGGTGCTACTCCTGGCACAAGCTCAACAGAAAAATCCACCTCTCACTCTGAAGGTAGACCTGAAAAGTCATCCGGAAAGACATCCTTAAAATGATCAACCACTGGAGGGAAGTCCTTCTGAAAAGACCCCTGATCATCCAGATATAAACTCACAATATGGGCTATCACTCCACCTCTCCCACGATGCTCTGGTCCAGCTCTGCTCGCCTGGACATCCCATTCGCCCTTGTATAGAAACTCTTCACCCTCTGGTGATGTGAAACTCACCCTGCGATGATAGCAGTATACAAAGGATCTTAAGGGCACCAACTAGTCCATCCCGATAATGACATCATAAATTGTCATCTCAAATACATGGAGGTCCCATAAAAAGTGACACCCACCAACCTCTAGGGGGCACTCCTTGCACTAACACACACCAGCTGTTCTAGTTCCCAACGGTGTGTCCAGCGTCATGACGTCGGAAGAAGAAGAAACACAGAGCCCAAGGCTCTCCACAATAGGTACAGATATAAAGATATATGTAGAACCCATATTGAAAAGTACTGAAGATAAAATAGAAGCTACTAGAATAGTACCTATGACAGTAAAAGGTCTAGGATGTTGTTCCTGTCGGGTCTGTTGCACTGCATATGCCTGCCCAGTGCCATGACCCTGCAACATAGCCTGGATACCCTTAGCTGTCCCGCCCTGCTGCCTCTGAGATCCTGGTGTCTAGATACCACGACCATGACCACCATCTCTGCCTGCATGCCCTGACATATTCTAGTTTCCCGACTGGTAAGAAGTTGCTGGTCCTACTCCCGCATGCGGAGTCTGCACAGAACCCCTATCACTAGCCACTAGTAGAAATGACCTGCAAAAGCGTTGCAGATGACCCATCTTTCCGCAATCTAGGGACTCCACTGGGTCACATGGACACTATGGCCTCTTGTTCCCCTCTTTACCACACCGGTAACACAGGAACTGACCACCTGAAGTATTCCTCTGGCTAGTACTGCCACTGTGAGATAAATAAATCTTTCTCTTCATCTTACCGGTAGAAATAGTATCAGAAACTAGTGTCGAACCTCCCTGGCCCACACCACTAGCTTCACACAGGTTCTGTTCAATAATCAGTGCCTAGTTCACAATAGCATGCACTTTCGGAAACCTGAAAACATTCACCAGTGCTCGGATGTCATATCGAAGACCATCCTCAAATCTTCTGGACCTCAACGTCTCATCACCCACTATAATGGGTGAAAAACGCTTAAGCTCGGTGAAGTGAGAAGAATAATCCATCACAAACATGGCACCCTACTGCGGATTCATGAACTCTAGAGCTATATCTGCCCTCAGCGTCTCTAGGAAGAACAGGTCATAGAAAGCTGCCTGAAAATCTTCCCACGCTATGTCACGGTGATGCTCAGACTGGGTGGTAACATCCCACCACCTCTTGGTGGAATCACGTAGCATATAAGTCACGATCTTGACCCTCTACCCTGGAGGCATCTCAAGATGCTCGAAAATAGTCTGTACTGAATTCATCCATGACTCCACAGCCTGTGGTCCGCCATCCCCTTAAAACGTAGGCGGATGCTGCTGCTGGAATATGCGTGTCAGCTCTGCCATAAATGTGGCGGCCTGCGGTTCTTCCTAGAAGGTCTGCACGAACTGTATGAAACCTTCATAAAACTGTGCCTCCATGCCTGTGTCCGGTATAACAGCTGGCGCTACATCTGGACCTACTGGAGGATCCACTGGTAGCCCACGGCATACCATATCAGGAGTATAATCATCACCACTCTCCTGGAGAAAAACCGGTGGTCGTCTTGGTGGCATGACTCTACAAGGTCAAAGCACACCTTAGATCAAAATTCATCAAAGACAGAAAACTATGAGGCTAAGAAGGGAATAGGAGAAGAAAAGCATTCAAGATTCACAAAACTTGACTACATAGCATGTATAAAAACTACACGGCATGTTCTCTCAAGCCATTCAAATGGGCATGTACTCCAGCTAAAAATGGTCGTGTAACACCCCAAACACACGGTGTGTCCTTGGACTACACGTCATGTACCTGAATCCTCCTTCCCTGCCTGGGTCCTTCTACACGGCTAAGGCACATGGCTCTATTAAAACAAGACTACACGGCGTGTCCCACGGGGAGATGACGTGTTCAAAGAAGCCCCAGATAGACCTGCATTGCTAGCTACACGGCAGGCTACACGGCTGACACTACACGGTGTGTTCCAGGTGGACAAGACATGTACAAATAATGATAACACCGACCCATGTATTTCATGACACGTCCGGGTTCCTGGGTCAGACTACACGGTGTGTTCAATGTAGACACGGTGTGTATGTCTTAAGGTTTCCTACGTCTGTTTTGTTAGTTACACGGGTAGACTCTGGGTCAACACTACACGGCATGTACAACCGGTACACAGCGTGTTCCCCCAAACTATTCTCTACCATGTGTCCCCTCCCACACAGTCTATGACATGGGAAGAGCCTATACAGCATGTACTAAGGGTACATGGTGTGTAATTAAAAAAAATTCATTTCTTCCCGAATAGAAGAACACACAACATGTGTCCATAGAACTACACGGCGTGTATACTGGGTTTTTCCAGACAGTAAGCCTCAGAAACTACTCTGGAGACTAGAAAAACACTGAAACCAACACCTAAGTGCCAAATTCCAATCTGTGAGGGTCCATACTCCCCTAGAATCAAATCTTGGCATCTTATACCTGTTATAATAAGGAAAACACGTTAATGATCCACCAAATTCCGGTCATTGAGGGCCCATACTCCTCAAAAACCAAAGTTTGGTGTTCATTCTATCAGCAAACTCACACAACAATACCCTATCAACTATCAGGTATTTATCGAAGCAGCTATCACAACAACATGCTTTTATAACACAACAACTATCACAACAACATGCAATTTCTAATTCACCTACATGGCATGGAAGAATGCATGACATGTGATTTCTGGAATGTGACTAACTGATGCATGAGATGGCATACCCTCATCTTATCGGGTTTAAACTAAATAGAACCCACATATAACATATAAACAACACAATCACAAGTGTGTCACCCAACGGTTAATAATCAAATCAACTGTAAAATTTGAAAAATCCAAAAAATTACAATAAACGAGGTAGACTGACTTTTCCTTGCACACGGGTTAGCTACTCCTGGGCACAACTTATTACCAACTACCATTTTCCATCCTATCCCTGACTATAGGATCCAAATAATAAGTCAAAGAAAAGAACCCCTCTGATACCACTTTTTAACCTCCCGGATCCGGGTGCCAATCAACAGGTGCCCCGAACCTGGTTGGTCACATGACCTCAAACACATTTCCCAAAATGCTAGAGGCAGTCGACTAGAAGTGAGGGCCCAGGTCTGATAGTGGGGAAACTATTCCCTCATTTGTCAAAGTGTAGCACAATAGAAAAGATAAATATCATACAACAGTGGAAGCAGTAACCAACATACAACTGGAATGGGAAACAGAGTAAAAGAGAACCAGCAGTCGTATATATATAGAGATGCAAAATGTCCCTAATTCTATGAAAACAGCCAGAACATGATACACTACAATACAATATAGTATAGATCAAAGTACATGGTACAGTAAAACAAAACAAAACAGTGCAATAGGAACTCAGCAGCATCGCAAGCCTAAGCTCGGTCTCATTCTCTCCTACTCCTCTGCAACAATCATGTACTTGTATAGGGACCCTTTCTCCTATCGACACCTACAACAATATAGTCGGTTTGGTCTGAAGACATGACCCAAACAGGGTGTGAGAAATAAATCCCAGTAGGCAAGTACCAAATTCTCATGCCCAACTATTAGTGAAAATGTGCAACAGTAGTGTGCAATAGTAAAATTCAATAAACTAAGAAGTACTCAAAAGTAACTAACTCTACCAATTATATTTCCATTTAATATTCATTTAACCATGCCAAGACTGTGCTTTAACTTGGAAGGTATAACATATAAAAATCACCATGGTGAATATTCATAATAACACTATCCTCAGACATACAACCTTACCCTCAGGTAATCAGAGTCCCAACCCGCAGTTAATTGCCCACAGGAATAATAGATATTTCCCTTAGGCATACGAGGTGTGTCCCTCAGGCACATAATCTACTACCCTTAGGCATGAAAGGATTTACCCTCAGGCTGAACAGAACACTGCCCTCAGGCTAAATAGAACATTGCCCTCATGCTAAATAGAACACTGCTCTCAGGCACAAGTAACTGGGACAAGCCCAACAGATAAGCAAAAAATTATATAAAATTCCTCTCAAGCCAATTTAAAGCATGCTAAATGTTACGGTATACCCACGAGTACCCTGGCCAAATGGATAAATAGAGGAACGCACCCCTGGGGTGGTCTTGGATCCAAGCAGTGATCCTGAACAACAGTTCATAATTACATTCAATTACTTATAAAATTCTAGGTATTTAAAATAGCCAAGGCCTCATCCATACAACACCCCTAACATGGTTTTGTAGCACAATAGTACACAATTTCAACTCCACAGTTGGAAAAAAACATCAGACCACCTACCTCGATCGCCCCTAATCGGTATAAGTGAATGTCGCCTCCCAAAACAAATGAGAACGGTGAAGATCTGAGGTGAACATAATCTCGTTCAAACTCAAATAACTTACCTTAGAGGAAAAATTGGTAAGAAAAACTCAAGGAGAAGGAAGAGATTACCCATGGGGTTCTAAGGAGATCGACGGTGTAGGAATCAGGTTCTCGGTGTGCGGTTGGGAGATCCTCCAAGCTCTAGCCGTCTCTCCCATTCTCCTCCAGCATTCTAAGCTTCCTCTGTGAACAGAGGAGGCCACTACCCATTTTAAGTGAAAAAAACAAACTACACGGCATGTAATATCAAGTACACGGCGTGTACTTTTCATTATTTAACTATTCCTCTGGCGGCTACTCACCAGCGCGGCACTGTTCACTTTCCGACATGAGTACACAGAGTGTATTTCTGAATACACGGCATGTGCTATCATTTAGCTAGAAACTTCTTCCACCACCTTATTATTCACCTTTTTACTGAATACACAGTGTGTAAATACCCATTACACGGAGTGTAGTCGGTTTTTAAACATTTCATCACCGACTGTGCTACACGCCCTGTGTACTCATCCCACACGGCCAAAGTACACGGTGTGTGGACAAGTACACGACATGTACCAACAAAATTTGGAATTTTTCCCCATTTTCCTTATTTTCTCAAAAACACCAAAGGAAAAAAGGAAAATAATAAACCCGTACCTCAAGAATAAGAACCGGGTTCTTACAATATAAAATAAAAATGTGGTGAATATGGCATGTGTCCCACAAAAATAAAAGTGAGACAAAAATCCCTTACAACTTTGGAATCTTTTGAATCATAATACCCATTAAATAATAATGACAAATCAAACTTTATATATCATTAAATTAAGGATATTCATGATATAAAATGTCAAAGGTTAAGTAAATGCACTACACAAAAAAACGAGTGGTGAATATGGCATATATCTCCCATAAATAAGAGAGAGACTAGAAATCCCTTACTTACTTTGGTAAATTTTAAATATTAATCCCCAATGTAACATCCTAGGTTTTTAGAATGGTTCATTTTTCTAATTTTTTTTTAATTTTGAGTTTTATCAGAAGGTAAATTTGGTTTTAAGCTTCAAAACTTGAATCAGAGTGCTTGAATGCTTAGAGGTGTTGTTTTTATACAAGGTTTAAGTATTGATGAGTGCCTTAGGGGTTTGGATGAGTTTTCATATCATTGGGAACTAAAATATCATTTTTCAATAAGTGCAGGAAGAGGATAATAGTTTTTTAAACCGTGTGGATTTTAAGGGGAAACCATGCAACCTATTTTTATACTGGATCATGGTTAGGAAAACTATACAAGGTGGTGTGAATAGTTGTGTGAGATGTTAGTAGTTTTTAAAAGAGGATGTGCATGGGTTGCGCACGGTTTGATAAACTGTGTGGCCTAGACCACTCTCTTAGTGCCACATTGGTAGTGAGTTTGTGTAGTTGGTGCACAGTCTGGACAAACTATGTGGCCAAACCATGTGTCTAAAACATATGGGAAAACCATATGACCTATTTAAAAGGGGGTTCCCTTTAGACTGTGGAACCACACGGTTGGTCCACTATTAGGAAAACTGTGTAGCCATACCATGCGGTTCATTAAATAGGGTGAGATTATCTTTCTACCCATCCTTCTTTATTTATTCTTCCTAATCTTTTGTTCTTCCTTCCATGTGCATAGTAGGAGGGAGCTCTCCCATTTCTCATCCTCTAGGATTTGAACTCCATCCTTCATATGGGCTCTAATTTGGATGTTGTAAGGTTAATTGGAAGCATAATAGTAAGTATATCATTGTTATTTATTTAATTATTCTTTTATGTTACCATTTGGAATTATATTTCCATGTGATCTTATTTTCCCTATTTTCAGGGAATTTTTTTAGAATCCCATTTCCCCTCGTCTCGACCTGGATTAGAGTCCAATATTAGATTAGTGATAATCTATGAGTTTAAGGTTAGTGGTTCCTAGATTTCTCCACTTTTACATTCATGCTTTGGGATGTGTACCTAAATACTCATTTGTGGGTTATCCAGGGGAAACCCTTAATAAATATATTCTTGCCTTTAAATAATTATTATTTTCATGAGATACCGATGGGAATGCTCTATCCTATTTAAAATTTTTAATATAGGTATGGGGATTGTGGTTGGTTGGGTAGATTATGTTGATTATTTAATTTTTTCTAATTAATTATATTTTGATATGACTACATGAGTTTTTTGGTAACATGAAGGGCATGACATGAGGTATTGAGGTGATGTTGATCACCGGGACTAAGATGATGAGGTTTTTGAGGATGAGGGCATGGACCCATATAGATGTGATATTTTTTACAATCATAAATTAAGGTGATGTGGTTGTAAAGTTGAGTTAGATGGTAATGACCATGCCACAGATGGGATATGAGGTTTATATGTGGAAATTAGGTTGTCGGTTGGTGTGTCTTAGGTAATTTATTTGGTGATTTTTGCTCACTCTTGTTGGAAAAAATTGCCTTTGGAGTCATGTTCACAAAGATAAGACACATTTGATGTGGTTTTGACCACTTATTATGGGTAGAGGCCTTTGTAGTTATAACATCCCAGGGGATGGTGTTGACCATTAGTTATTAAGGAGGTTCTTACTGTAGAAAGTCTTGACTGATGGTATGCGAGATCATTAGTTGGGGGATTAGGCTCACAATATATATTAGGGCATATGATCTAGAATTATTGGAGGATAGATATCATCATGCCTCAGGTCTGGGGCTGGGTTCATACTCTAGACCATAGTGATCCGGGATGTAGTTACTTGGGATGGATGGTATATGAACCATGGTGGTACTTTTCTTGAGCTAGAGTTTCTTTTGGGGATTTTATTCCATTATTATATGATCATCCATGAGTGATCTTTCATGTATATTTTTATATGAATGTTTAAATGTACACTTTAATGATATGTATGGATATTGATTTTTGGATTTTTATTGCTGTTATCTATCATTTATTCTATTGATTTTGGTATTTATGCTTACTTAGTGTGTTATTATCATATTAAATTTTTTATATCATCACCATAGAGTATAGTCTCCCCAATATCACCTATTTGACCCTTTCCCCTTATCGATAAACTTTGACATATGGAGAGGCATTCCTAAGGTGTAGTGGTCCTCTGTCCCAGAGCATGGGTTTTAAGTGGATCTCAGGTTAGGGATCTAAAAATGGAATCATAGGGGTTTATTTTTCTTTTATTTTATTATTTGGTCCATGGGTGACTATAGACTATTATCTAGTCATAATTGGGTAAAGATCTCGTGTTTGGGTACCTACGACCCCATGAATGGTAGATAGACCATGTTTCCAAGGGTAGGAAAATTGATGTCATGGTTTTCAATTTTAAAATTGATTGATTTACACATTTATTGGCACACTCGGGTATGATATTATTGGGTTATGATTTCAACCCTTGTCCTGATATGGAAAGGGAGGAGTGTTTATACATCATGGTAGACACTTAGGCTTATATGATGAGTATATGTTAGTGTGATTTTCATTGGTAACCTAGAATGTTCTAAGAAATTTTGTGGTGTTTAAAGTTTCAATAAAAATTTAAAGAGTTTTCTCCTGCATTTCCTTTTTGGTGGAATTCTACTAATCTATCCCAAGTATGTGGTTCCTAATGAGACTGGAATTTGAAACTATGTGTCTATAGTATATGGGTATGACTTTGATATGGATAGGTAGGAATAATGAAATTGGTTAATTTGTTTAAATTTTCAACCAAAAGGTAAATATTGTTTTTTTCATTGCCTTTTGGTGGCATTATACTCAGCCACCCCGGATTAATGATATCTGATATGCATGATATGCGGTTCTTGAATCTATTATGGGTTGGAAAGGGTCCATGAGGCTAGATGATATGTGATACTTAAATATAATATGGCCAGGTAATGTTCCATGAGACCATATGATATGTGACATGGGTGTGGTAGGGGAGTATAAAGGTGGTGAGATGTACTTCTTGTTATAAATTTCCCTATCTACAATATATATGACTATTATAGATGTATTGACCTTGGTATTTGGTGTCCAGTGTGTGGAAACCTAGATGGATTTTGGTGGAGAATCAGGAGGGTGGAGATGAGGTGCTACAGGAGTGTGCATAGGATAAGGCCCATGAGGGTTGGGATGAGGCCCTTGATGGTTAGGATGATAAAAAACCACAGGTACCAAATATGATTAAGAAGGTGAAACCACATAAAATGTATGATTTTGGGACATGGATATACGAGAAGCCTCGGATGAGCTTTGTGAATGTCATAAAGAGTATTGATAGGGGATCTCATGGAGCTGAGGCTTCCATGGATTATTTGAATTATGATTTCTAGTCTTAGCCCCACCATTATTTCAGGGTGAGGGTGGACTGCACATAATAGAGAACTAGATCAAGTCTATGGAGATGATATTTGACTAGATATAGAAACCCCCAGATCGAAGGGTGAATATGGATACTTATATACTCATGGGACCAATAAATAACTAGTGGGACATATAGGTATAGGTTGGTGGAAACGAGGGAATCGCATGGTAGGATTTTCAGGCCAGTTTCTTCAATAATTTCTTCCCAGAGATGTTTATAGTAGATTGAGACCGTGAATTCATGAACCTATAGTAAATAGATTCATCTGTTATGGATTATGCGGTAAATTGCACATACCTAACCTAATGTTTTCCTTTTATGGTGGGAGATTACATGGATAAGGTGATATGGTTCCAGGATGGAATGAGTAATTCCATCAAGGTGTAGGTAAACAAATTCACGTCGACCTAGTTCTTAGAGTTAGTAAATCAATATTTGATAGATGAAGGGAATTTTATGGACCAGACTTATCTTATTTGGGTGGTAGTTCTAGGTGAAACTGGTAGTAATGCTATGGGTAGCTGAAAGTGGGGTTGTGAGGAGCCTCAGTAGGGAAGTCATGCCAAGGATTTGGGCAAACCATTGGGAATTAAGTCATCGACATTATTCTTCCAGTGTGTGAATCCATGTCATGTTCAGACCCAATGTGAGTGATTTTTAAAGGAGTGTTGGGCATGCATCTAGATGGGCCACTTGGATAGTTTTTGTAGGAAGACTTCTCAATAATATGAGATTTAGGGACCAGGTTAAACTCATGGATCCTAGGTAGGATTGGGAATGATATTGGAAGATGGTAGATGGGATTATACTACATGTGTAGGTCATGGAAGAGAGATAGAGACCCAATAGTAGAGTTATTGGATTATTTCTAGTGTATCTCTATAGGGAGGTCATCCCTTAGGTATTCGGGATTTAGTTCAGGAACATCCTTTTGAGTTGGACGGGTCAGAGAAGGTCGAGAGACGATGATGGTTAGAGGTACACCTTGATCAGAGTGTGTCCCTTTTTTTAGGCATGTAGAATATGGGTGCATGAGGTGCATGTGTTATGGTTGAACTAACCAGGTGCTGGTTAGTATGTGGGCATCATATATGATTCATTATTGTATGATATGCATTGACATCAATAATTTTGTGGGAATTCATATATATATATATATATATGATGCATGATATATTTTTGAGCATTAGTTGTGACACATGATGTATGTTCATTTGATGAGATGCAGGACTCATGGGTGTTGTGTGTGAAATGGGTATGGTATGAGAATATGAATAAGAAAAAGAATAAAAATATTTCATATGAGGACATGTACATCTAGGTATGGTCAGTGGAACCATCAGAGTGTTGAATTTTGGGTTGGGAAGAAACCGAGTAAGAAATTCATAAGGTGGGTAGTTCCATAAGAAGAATTAGACTGTGAATGAGTAACTGGGGTAGACTGGGGTAATTTTTATGATATGGGTATGTTTAGTACCATCTAGGTGATAAACCTCATAGCATGGGGATTATCTATTTCAAGGTGGGGGACTGTAACATCCTGGGTGTTTAGAACATGTTATTTTTCCAAAAGTTTTTGAATTTTGAGTTTGGTGAGAAGACCAAATTAGAATTTGAGCTTCATAATTTAAATAAAAGAGTTTTAATTCTAATAGGTGTTATTTTTATATGGGGTTTAAGTCCTAATGAGTTGCCCAAGGGTTCAGATTTATTTTGGGAGTATCGGGCCCTAGAAACTCATTTTTCAAAAAGTTCAGGCAGAGACACATAATGTGTTTAAACTATGAATCCCTTAAGGGTAAAATGTGTAACCCATTTCTTGTGTTGGATAATAGTTAGGAAAACTATGTGAGGTTAGGTTCATAGATGTTTGATATGTTTGTAGATTTTAATAGAGTGTACACACAATATGTGAACGGTTTGAAAAACTTGCGACCTAGCTCACATGATTAGTGCCACTTTGGTAGTGAGTGAGAATGATTGATGCATTGTATAGACAAACTGTATGACCAAACCATGAAACCTAATTAAAATTGGGTTCCCTTTGGATGGTTTAACCACATGGTTTTCATGTGGTAATAAAAACCATAAGGCTAAACCACGAGGTTCATTAAGGAGTGTGAAATTACCTTTCTACCTCACCCTACTTATTTATTATTAATCCCCTTTTCTTCTTCATTTCATGAACATATAAGGGGAGGATATCTACCATTTTATACTATTTTACCTATATCTGGTACTCTTGTGCATTTCTTCTTGCAGTCTCGACTCCCTGTCGAATCCCCCTCAGCTCTTCCCCTCCTCTTTCCTCTTGAATTTCGCATTTCTGACCCCACTATTGTCTGCTGCACTGGTCTTCCTGAGGTGTTTTTGTTGGTGAAGGTTGTGTCATGTCTATGTACCAAAAGTTTTTCCTATGCTTGGTCTCATACTTTCACAATTATCTCCTTCAGGGAGGTTGTTTTCTTCTTTGATGGGTTTCTGGTATGATCCTCTCATGGATGTGGCTTCACCAGTTGGGGTTGGTGGTCCAAGTGAGGATGAGCCTTTCCATGGAGGTCCTTCCACATTAAATATTCCATGGATTATTTCTCCTTCATTTATCTCCCTGATGGTCTACTATGGTGGTTTCATGGAGGCTTTGGGAGGTGACGTTTAATCAGCTTCTAGTATTATAGGGGGTGTATCCTTTGTCAGCTTCGACCTAATGAGCATGGTTTGTTTTAATTTATGTTTTAACTTTATGCTAAGGTTTCTTTCTTATATGGTGGTGATCTAGTATGGTGTTTGCTCTGGGTGACATAGTTGGTGTTTTGATGTCAAAGAGGGTGAAGGTGTCTTTTTCGATGGTGGGTTGAAAAGTTTTCCTAGTTCCACCTCTTGTAAATCCTTTTATGGTTATCAACTCTAGTGGTCTTAGGGAGACGATGATGACATGGTGAATGGTCAATGATGAGTTTGTGAGGTTGATGAGATCTAATGGTTTTTATTTCTCTGGTTAGTTACGATGGTGATGGATAAAGATGATAATAACAAAATTTTTACTCTAATGATGGCACATGGTGATGATGTGACTCCATATTATGCAGGTTAGGGAACGCATAGCATGGAAGTAGGATTGATGCATGATGACGGCCTCTTTTTTGAATTTAAAATGGTTTCGTGGTGCAAGATGAAGGGTTTGTTTGAATTTTTCTAAAATTTATAAAATGTAATTCATATTAAATTTTTATGGGGTCCATGTAACTTGATACTATAGTGAAATATTTTGTATGGTTCCCACTTAACCTCAAAGTGTATTATCAATAATTTAAAAAAATGGATTTGAGGAATTCTATTTCCATGCAATCTCATTTACCAAATTTTTAGGGTTCTTTTCTAGAATCATATTCTCTCTCATCTCAGCTCATATTAGAGGTTGATATTTAATGAGTGAGAACCTATGAGTCTATGGCATTTAATTCTTAACTTTATTTGATTTTATACACATGATATGGATGCGTACATAAATATGCATGTGTGGGTTTTTTAAGGGAAACCCTTAATAAATAAATTCTTTAATTTAAATCATTATTGTTTTTATGAGATTCCAATGGGAATGATCTATCCTATTAAATTATCCTAAGACGGGTATGGGTCTTGTGGTTAGTTGGGTAGCTTATGTTGATTGTTTAATTGGTTTTAACTAATTATATTTTGATATGGCTACATGAGTTCTATGGGAACGTGTCAGTCATGGCTTGAGTTATTTAGGTGATTTTGATCACTAGGATTGAGATGACGAGGTTCATTAGGTTAAGGGCATGGCTCGAGATATATGGGATGATTTTAACCATCAAAATTTGAGGTAATGTGATCATCAGGTTAAGGAATATGGTGATGACCATGTTTTAGTTGGGTGATGTGGTTATAATTTGGAAATGGGGTTATTTTTTTGTGTGTCTTAGGTATTTGTTAGTGATTTCCACTCACCATTGTTGGTTTAAGTTTCCGTTGGATTCATGTGAACATATATAGGACTCAGTTGAGGTGGTGTTGACCACTCATTATGGGAAGATGCCTCCATAGTTATAGAGGATTAGGGGATGGTTTTGACCATTAATTATGGAGGAGTTCCTCACCATATAAATCCATGGTTGATGGTATGTGAGACCATCAGTTGGGGGCTGAGTCTCACCGTATATGTTGGGTCTGATGGGCCATGATTACTAGAGGATAGATATCTCTGTTCCTTGGGATATAGAGATATTGAGCCAAAAATGGATTGTTATTAATTGTATAATGGATATATCCATTCTATAGGATGTTGGGATATTGAGAAAATATATATTTTATGAGTATAAGTCCAAGGGACTTGTTATGTTTTTGTTGGGAATGTTGTTGGGACACTAGTTATAGTTGATGTGAGGTTGTATGTGATATTTGTTGGAATAGAGTGCTAGGGGACATTTATGTGGATAAGATACCAATGTTTCTATGGTACATCAGACTATGGATATATCATTCCACTCTGGTGTTTGAATAAGTAGGTAAACTCTTCCTTATGGATGTTGAGAATGATTAAAGCATGTTATGTAATTTATACATGAGTTTAGTTTCTATTTATTTACGTATGAATACACTTGTATAAATATAGATGTAAGATAAGAAAAAATTGGTGGTGTCCTGCTAAGTTAATACTAAAACCCTACATGGTCCCCTTGGGATGCATGTAGACTTTATGGTTTTGAGATCAAGTCAGGTTCCCAGTTCGTGATCTGGACCATAGTGACCAGGGATGTAGTTACTTGGGATGGATGATGGAGGGACCATGGTGGTTCTTCTATCGAGTTGGATTTTATTTTGGGGAATTGAGTCCATTATTATATGATCATACATGGGTGATATTTCATGTTTATTTTTCTATGATTTTTGACATGTAAACTATATTGAAATGTATGGCTATTTCTTTTGGCTTATTATTATCGTTATCTATTATTAGTTCTACCGAGTTTGGTATTTATTCTTACATAGTGTTATATTATCATATTAACTTTATTATATCATCACTAGAGGGTATAGTAACTTCAATATCACCTAAAATACTCTCACTTCTTATCGAAATACATTGGCGTATGGGGAGGTGCACCTAAGGCCTAGTGGTCCTCTGACCTGGACCATGGGTTTTAAGTGGATCCCGAGTCGGGGCTCTACAAACATGAAAAAATAACTTTAAATGAAATATTAAATATCATTAGAATAAATAAATTCATGATATAAATTTTAAAAGAGTCTGTATATACAACTTATAAAATATGACATGCACATAACATAACATATGTCTCAAAGAAGTCAATTTGAGACAAAAATCCCTTACCTCAAATCTCAAATTTCTTTGTGCATGTTCCGAAATCATGTATAATAAATATAGGTTTATTATATATCTATTATAGAAAAATAATAATATATATTATAACATATATTCTTTAATTATGACATTTTATTACCTATTTATTAATAATTCCTTGTTAAAATCACGTTTCGGGTAATAACTACTTCGTTTTCATGTATGTTCTAGTTTGGTATTTTTTTTCATCTTACTATGATCATGGTATTATAATATCAAAAAATTTAAAATTTACATAAATATAAAATATATTCATTATATATCTACTTAGTATAATCTATTAATGTTAGATATAGAAAATGAATTACACTATTCATGGAGACAGTAGGTCGTGTGTACGCATGAAC
Organism: Viscum album; assembly: GCA_963277665.1. Classification (NCBI taxonomy): domain Eukaryota; kingdom Viridiplantae; phylum Streptophyta; class Magnoliopsida; order Santalales; family Viscaceae; genus Viscum; species Viscum album. The sequence continues at coordinate 1,324,520,663 of OY728127.1, read as the reverse complement.
ATGATTTCCATTTTCTCAAAGGATGTAAATAAAGAAACATAAATATTAATTAAACTTTATAGAATAATTTTTATCTCATATATATAATATATATTCATTAAATTTATCTTTATTACCATCCATGTCAAAATAAAATGAAAAACATATCACATCTCTTTATGGAGGCAGTAGTCCACATGTACGAATGAGTGATGTTATCATTTTCAAACGGATTGAAATGCAAGAAGATATATGTGATATTATAATTAAAAAAGTATAATTATTTCATAAATATAATATATATATATATACTTTAAACCTATAACTATATCCAAATATGGGATGCGGTGATCTAAAATGAATTACATCGGTTCGTGAGGCGGTAGTCCGCTGTGCACACAATTGACGATTTCATTTCCCATTTGATGAAAGAGGATATGGATGTGGGTTATTAAATTAACATAATAACATATCATTATATGATATATAATTATGTTAGTATTTAATTAAATTTTTATAATATATGAAGGAGGTGGAATAATAAATAAAACAAAAATGCTCAGTTAAGAATGATACCTTTTCTTCACACGACCTCCTTAGGTTTGCACCAAAATCCTTCTTAGGAGATATTAATAATAAAAATAAGGACTATAGGACATGAGGAAGGAATAAAGGGATATATTTGATTCTGTATTGTATGATCCAAAATCTTGGAAAGTGTGAAGGGGAGAGGAGAGGAGGGTTCCCTTTTATAAGTGGGGGTGAAGACACACTTGGAATATTTGAAAATAAAAAGGTATACCCACATTTTAAACATGATAAGAAGATCTAAAATGGATAATTATTAAAAATTAGATTATATAATGTCTAAATATGGATATAAAATAGGAATTGGAAAAGTTTTTAGGCAATTTTCAACCTTATATTTTTAGTTTAACCTCCTGGTAAACACATTTTAACCTTAACCACAATAATTATTTTTTACTATTTTTACTATTAATTATGAAAACATTATGTTTAAAGGATGATATAATATCAATTATTCTGATTAAAAAATTTTAATAAATTTTTAAAAATTTAATTTACATAATTTTAGAATTTAATTTAAAATTAATCCTATAGGCGTGATGAACAAGTAGGTTTTCAAAGAAAACGTTTTCATAAGTGTAAAAAGTTTTAATATCATAATTCAATATGAAATTGATTTAAATGGAATAAATAATATTAATAAATATATAATTTAGATAATTTTACTTTTAAATCTATATTAAAATAAAATTTTAAATTTAAATTCTTTAAATAAAAAGTCAATTTTTTATAAAAATTAGTATTTTTTTACTATTCATTGAAAACATAATCTTTTTAGAAAATTATAAAAAATTTAATTAAAGATAAATTTTAAATGTAGATTTTAAAAAATGAAGTTTTTTTTTAAAAAATAAATTTTTTTAAAGTTCCAAAAATTATTTTTACTATTTTTCCATAAAAAGCAATGATTTTTTTTAGGAAAATGTATTTTCATAGCAAATAAAGACTTTACTAAAAATTAAGTATTTTTTTTAAAAATATGTTTCCTTTTATATAAAAACATTATACTTAATTTTATTTATTTTTTCATTCTTATTAATACCAAAATTTTTATTTTCATGTTTATAATGGTTATATTAAAATAATAATTTTAATTATTTATCATGGTTCATTAAAACTTGATGTTGTGTGTAGCACAAGCTATCGAAGAAATTAAATTTATTTGTAATAAAATATTTCATAAAAACACTTGGTGTTATAGGTGGAAATTTAAGTAATATCGTATCTTTAAAGAATCATTATTATGTCATGAATATTATATATATTCATTTTATCCATCATTTTAATCATCCATATGACCGAGTGATGAAAAGTGAAACACATTGCTTCATGGAGGTGATAAACCACATGTACATATGAGTGATGTTTTCATTTCCCATAGGATGTAAAATTAGATGAAAAAAGGTTGTGTTATAGACATGACAAAATTCTGGTATATAGAATATACTAATTTTATTATATCATCATGGTTATATAATATTTAGAGGAGGTGGAATAAGAAATAAACATGAAAACAACCAATTAAGAGTTATACCTCTTCTCTAAGAAACCTTTTTTTTCTTACACCTTAATCCTTATAGGTTGTTATTTTAGTGAAACCAAAACTAATAGTTTGTGGGGAGTGATTTTGGTAAATTAATTGGGAAAAATATTGGTTGATATAAATAGAGCAATAGGTTTGAGGAAGAGAGGATATGAGGTGATCTTTTATATGTGAGGTGGGTGAAAATATTGTAAATACATGAATGATTAATATATAACATGTCTAACTCACATAAAATGACTCAAATTATTTATATATTCAAATTTAAAGCATATAAATTTGAAATAAATTTGAAAAATAAAATTTAGATAATTTTAAGTGTTATATTAAACCTCATCTTTTGGTTTAACCCCCTCATTACTCCTATTTAACTTTAAATGTTGCAATTTGTTTCCAATAATTAAGGGTCATGAAAGTAATTTTAAAAATTCTAAGTGGAAAATATAAAAAAAATTCACGATATCCTCTAAAAATTTACATGAAATTGAGTTATTATAGGACTTTTATAATTTTATAATGATTTAAAAATAATTTTTAAACATTAAATACCATTTAAATTCATTTCCATGACCATTGAAATATTTTGACTTTAATGGCATCAAGATAATGATTGAATTAAAATAAAAACACTTTAATCATCACTTATAATTTAAAATTTTCTATGAAATATGTTGAATGCCATAATTCATCCAAAACATATCACTTTAAATGTTTTTAAAATGATTTTCTTGATATTTATACTACTTACACAAAAGTTTCTTCGACATTGTGTAAATGTTCTAGGTAATTAAAGAATCACTAAAATTTAAAAATAATTTTATATAATAAAATATATATATTAAAATTTAAATTAAACATTTATGTAACATCTCAGTTCCAGAAGCCGCCCAGGGGTGCCATGTACCCGGTTGGTCACATGGCCTCAAGCGCATTTCCCTAAAAGCCATAGGCTGCCGACTAGCAGCAAGGGACTTGGGTGTGATAGTAGGGAAACTATTACCTCATTAGAAGAGTAACACAGTGAAAATAAATAGATAAAAATAGCATAAGCAGTAATAACATGAAGGAAGTTAACAACAGAAATAATAAACAACCGGAGTACACATATATAAATGATGCATGATACGTATGTCTAGGAAAGTAGCAAAACAATTCACAATACTAGAATAAAATACTAAAAAAAAGTACAAGTAAAATAATTAAACTCTAGAAACATTGCAAGCCTCAGCTTGGTCCCATACTCTCCAGCTCCATAGTAATCAAGCACCTGATATAGAAGGGTGCTTGCCCTTATCTAGAACTGCAACAATATAATCTGTTTGGGCCCAAAAGCATGACCCAAACAAGGTGTGAGACGAATCCCAGTAGGCAACTACCCAAATATCTATGCCTTACAGTCAGTGAATATATATGTCATCCAATATGAAAAATAAAGTAATAAACAAGGAAGTAATCAAAGTAAACAATCCTATAGTTTAAATCACAACCATTTTCATTTATTTGTTAAGCAACCAACAATCATAAGTAACCCTCTGGGAAGTACTCACAACCTAAACCCTCTTGTTCAACCAAACAAACACAAGAAACCCTCTGGGAAGTACTCACAGGATAACCCCTCTAGTTCAACCAAACAACCACAAGAAACCCTATGGGAAGTACTCACAGTCTAACCCCTCAGGTTCAGCTTTAGTGAAGACACTATGAGCTAGAACTCACCGTCAATTCCCCCCGTGGTCTCATATCGGTGACTATAGACACTCTGTGGAAGCACTCAATGTTCAATTCCCCCTGTGGTCTCGTAATGAGGAACTACAAACACTCTGAGGGAGAAAAAAGTCCACCCCCCCTATGGTCTCATAACGTAAAAGTAAACAGACACTTTGGAGAATCCCTCAGTGTCCATTATCCCTATAGTCTACTACACCAGGTTCCCACAAACCTGTGTAAATAAATCATGCACAAACAATATATGGAAGCCAAAGTAGACCTCAAGAACTACTTGGATAAAAAGTTTACAGCATCTCACAACATGTCAGATAAATTTACTCCATCCTAACAATACTAGGCATGGAAAACAAAGCATCCTAACAGGAAAGGCTATACCAAACATTCAATATCAAGAAAACATGGCCGAAGAAATTTATATCAAGGTAAATAACCCTATTTACAATCAAAAATTATCTACTCAAGAACACCAGGCATAGCATGTAAAATCAGGGCTAAAAACCATAAACATGCAATACCACGAACAAGGGTATTGGGAAATTTTGCCCATATAACCCAAATACTAACTACGGAAAGGCACAAAACACATACCTAGGCATTGTACGATAGATATATGTGAACCTAAGGCCTTGAATTACCCTAGAATGTTGTAGATCTATAAAACCGCTAAAAATGTTCAACTGAGGATATCTCACAAAAGAGGAGGAATCAGGAATCGAGGCTCTAGAAGAAGGAAGATATTACCGTGACGATTCTAACACAATCAATTAAAGTCAATTCATAGAATGGATGGCGAGTTGGGGGCTTGGAGAAGAATCACTAGCTACATATGCTCTTGGATGAGACAAACCTAGAAGAAGTGTGTTATGCCGATTAGACGTGACCCCGGTCCATTTAAGGAAATAAAAATAAAGTACACGACGTGTCTTTTAAAAGTAAACAGAATGTACTTGACTTTATCGAGACCTTATTTAGGTGGTCTCTATTTTACCCCACACGACCATGTGTTCGGCTGTTACATGACCATCACACAACTATCCACGGTAATGGAGTACATGATGATCCTGAAATTTCTAGAAACTCATCTTTTCTCAAAAACACCAGAAAATAAGATTCATATCTAAAAATCACATATGGGTTCTTACAAACTTCCCCCCTTAAAGAAATTCATCCCCGAATTTCCCTAGAAAGTCGACATGGAAGAAGAATCCTCAAACAGCTTCAGCCATTGTGATCATACATCAGCCTCCCTCTCCCAAGTCTCATCATGTACTCGCCCATGATGCCATAACACTCATACCAAAGGAACAAACCAACCATGAAGAACCTTCGCACTGCGATCAAAAATCCAGATAGGATGCTCCTTGAAAGATGCATCCACCTCTAGCTCAACCTCCTTGGGTTGAAAGACATGAGATGGGTCTAAGAAGTAACATCGTAGCTGAGAATTGTGAAAGACGTCATGCATATCCTGGTACCTCTGAGGTAACTAAAACCAATAGGCAACTGGCCAAACCCTTTCCAAAACCTCGAACGGTCTGATGTACCTCGATTAAAGCTTACCCTATCTCTTAATCCCCCTATGTACCAACCTCTGTGTGACACGTAAAAAAACCTGATCTCCGAACTTGAACTCCAGAGGCCGTCTCCATCAATCAGCATAAGACTTTTTCCGTGAATTTATAGTACCCATACTCTTCTAAATCAACTCTATCTTCTAGGTGGTCTCTTGGACAAGACGAGGTCCCAACATAGCTGCCTCTCCTACCTCTATCCAACATAGAGGTGATTGACATGGCCTACCATACAAATCCTCATAAGGTGCCATCTGAATAGTTTCTTGAAAACTATTATTATTGTCAAAATCCACTAGAGGTATGTGCTTCTCCCAAGAATCGACAAAATCTAGGACGCATGGTCGTAACATTTCCTCAAGCACCTGAATCGTATGCTTGGACTGGCCATCAGTCTAAGGGTGGTAAGTTGTACATAGAAGTACTTGTTTACCCAAATCCCTCTATAATCCCTTCCAAACCCGAGAAGTAAAACGGTCATCTCTGTTTGAAACAATGGAGTGTGGAACCCCATGTAGACGTACACTCTCCCAGATGTAAAACCTTCCCAGATCATCTACACTGAAGGTCTCCTTGATCGGAAATAAGTGAGAATCCTTCGTGAGTATGTCAATGAAAACACATAATGAATCATTCCCTCAAGGAGACCTCGGTAAACTTGTCACGAAGTCCATTGCGACATCATTCCAATTCCACTCGGAAATGGGTAGGTGCTGAAAAAGCCCTACTGGTCACTGATGCCCCGCCATCACCTGCTGACAGGTAGAACACCTCATGAAAAACCAAGAAACATATTTATTCATACCTGGACACCAATAGTGATGGTGTAGATCTTGATACATCTTGGTGACACCAAGATGAACTTCCCAAATTGAGGAATGAAAGTCCCGCATTAGCTCATCGCATATGTCTACTAACACCCACACACGCCCATGAAAGCGTAAGATATCATCCTCACCCATGGTCCATATAGGAATAGGGTCCTCTCATGAAACACTCTCCCGCAGGACTAGGACTCCTGAATCTGATAGCTACCTCATTCTCACTTGATCAATTAGATTAGAGGTAAAAACTATATAAGAAATAAACATCTGCCCCTATATATCGTGCACCTCCAAATGTATCTTAGAGAATAGAGCCATAAGCTTCCACTCACAACTAGCCTCTTTAACTGCCTATATACGAGTCCTCCTGCTCAAAGCATCAGACATAACATTGCCTTTCCCAGGAGTATAGTTAAGCTCAAAGTCAAAGGACTGAAGGTAATCAACCCACCTTTGCTGTCTCATATTCAGATCGCGCTGAGTGAAGATATACTTGAGACTTTTTTTATTGGTAAAAACTATAAATCTTTATCCCAATAGATAATATATCGAACAATATAAAGCATGAACAATAGCAGCCAACTCAATATCATGCGTCGGGTAATTCCTCTCATGTGGCTTCAACTGCCCAATGTCGTATGCAACAACTCCTCCCTGTATAAGCACTGCTCGCTGCCTGATACCCGATGCATTATAGTACACAGTATAACTCTTGCCTAGATCTGAAAAAACTAGAATTGGTTCTGAATTCAACCTTCCTTTAAGCTCCTGAAAGGATGAATCACAAGATTATTTCCACAAAAACATCGCACCCTTCTTACTCAGGCCTATCAGTGGCGCTGCAAGGCATGAAAATTTCTGTATAAAACATCTGTAGTATCCATACAGCCCTATAAAACTTTGTAACTCAAATAAATTGTTCAGATACTCCTAGGAAACTACTGCTATCACTTTATATGGGTCTACTAATACTCTTGTCTCTGAGATCACATGACCCAAGAAGTGAATTTGGTCTATCCAAAAGTGACATTTTGAGAGCTTAGTAAATAACTGATGCACTATTTGTGTAATCAAAACAATCTCAAGATATGTGGCATGGTCATGTCGATTATGGGAGTATACCAAGGTGTTGTCCACGAATAATACCATGAAAGAATCCAGGTATGGATGGAACACTTGGTTAATCAGAGCCATGAAAACTGCAGGCGCATTCGTGAGACTGAACAACATAACCACATACTCATATAGACCACACCTACTCCGAAAAGCTATAAGAGGTATATCTGACGGTCTAACATGCAACTGATGATAATCGTATCTCAAGTCAATCTACAAGAACACCCGAGATCCTCAAATATGATCAAATATATTATTAATCCTCGGTAAGGGATATCAGTTCTTGACCACCAATTGGTTTAACTTCTGATAATCCACAAAAAGTCTGAGGGTATCGTCCGCCTTCTTCGCAAATTGGACAGGAGAACCCCAAGGAGAAGTAATGGGTCAGATGAAACCCTTTGCCTAAAAATCCTCCAACTGCTTCTTGAGCTCCTGTAACTCTGGTGCAGCCATCCTATAAGGAGGAATGGACACCAGTGCCACCCCTGGCACAGTCTCAATAGAAAAGTCTACCTCTCACTCTGGAGGAAAACCAGAAAAGTCTTCTAGAAAGACATTCCTAAAAATATATACCACTAGAGGAAAGTCCAACTATGATATACCCAGGTCATCTAGATATAAACTAGAAATATGGGTTGTAACTCCTCCCAACCCATGATTCTTGGGTCCCGCTCTACTCACCTGGACATCCCATTTTCCCTTATGAAGAAACGATCCTCCCTCTGGTTATGTGAAAATCACCCTACGACGATAACAGTCGATAAATGTCTAGAATAGAACTAAATAGTCTATTCTGAGAATGACATCATAGCCCATCATCTCTGAGACATAGAGGTCCCATAAGAAGTGATACCCACCAACCTTTAGAGGGAACTCATTGCACTGTCATACGCTAGCTGTTCTTGTCCCCAAAGGAGTGTCCAACGTCAAGACATTAGTAGAAGAAAAGGTATTGAGGCCAAGGATCTCCAAAATAGTAAAAAATATGAAACTATGGGAAGATCTTGTATTGAAAAGTGTAGAAGATAAAACTAAGGCAACTAGAATCGTACCTAGAACTGTAGAGGGTCTGGGATCCTGCTCTTGCTGGGTTTTCTCTAATGAAAAAGCATGGCCTATACTGCAACCCTGTGACCCTTCCTGACAACCCTGAGCTGATCCACTTTGTTGTCGTTTAAAGCCTACTAACTGGATACCACGACTGGGACCTCCACCTTGGCCTGAATAGATGGAAGAAATCTTGTTCCCAGACTGATGAGAAACTAGTGGTGCTGCTCCTGAATGTGGGGTCATATATAAGGACTCTGATCACCAGTTTCTGGTGAGAAAAGCTAACAAAACCACTAAATATGACCCATCTTGCCGCAATATCGGCACTCTACTGGGTCTCTCGAGCAATGTGTCTTCATATGCCCACTCTTAGCGCACTTGTAGCACACCACCTGGCCACCATAAGAGGTATTCCACCTACTCATATCTCCACACGTAGACTCCCTGTGGAACTTCCTTCTATCAGTATGAGGGGTACTAACTCCGAATGCCAAGCCACCCTGAATCACAGCTCTATAATACATCAGTTTTCACTCTGTGATTAGCACCTGGTTGACTATAGAGGTGATGAAAGTCAACCTAAATATGTTCACCTAAGATTGGATGTCATGCCAGAGACCATCCTCAAACTTTCTTGCCAGAAATAACTCATCACCTCCTGGCATGGGTGTGAAGTGATGCAGATCAGTGAAGTGAGAAGAATACTCCATAACTAAAAGAGTACCCTACTCCAAACTCATGAACTCTCAGGCTCGGTCATCCCTCAAGGTCTCAGGGTAGAAGTAATCATAGAAGGCATGTTGTAACTCATCCCAAGACTTAAACTGTTGTCGTACCACTTGTGAGATCACATCCCACCATCTCTTGGTGGAATCCTGAAGCATATACATAGAGAGCTTCAACATCCTCTCTGGAGGAATCTCTAGATGCTTGAAGATAGATAGAATGGCTTCTAACCATGAATCTATAGCCCAAGTTCCTCCTTCCCCTGTAAAGGTGGGAGGATGTTGTTGTTTAAAAACCCATGTCAGATCTTCCATAGATTAGGCAGGATGTTGTACTCCTTGGAAGGCATGCATGAACCTCATGAATCCCTCTCAAAACTATGCATCAACACTTGTATCCGGAATAACGGATGGTGCCAAGAATGGCACTACCTGTGGATCTACTAGTAGTCCCTGATCATCCATGTCTGGTGTCTGATCAATACCATGTAAATGGAGTACAACCAGAGGGCGTCGCGGTGGCATGACTCTGCAAGGTCAAGCTCACACCTTAGATCAAGACTATAAAGGAATTAAACTTATAAATTCAAGAGAAAAATAGGAGAATAAAGATATAAAGTTTTTTAAAATAAGGGTACACAATGTGTATGACCTATAAACGGTGTGTTCCTTTATGCCTTCACATGAGCGTGCACTCCTTCTAACCCTAGTCATGTAACACCCCATATAAACAGTGTGTTTCTCTAAGACACGACGTATACTTGAATCGTGTTCCCCTATTCGAGTTCTTCTACATGATTATCCCACACGGTTCCCCTAGAACAAGACTATATGACATGCTTGTGCTAGACATGGCATGTACTAGAAGTGCTTCAACACCCATGTTGTTAGTTACAAGTTTGGTTACATGAATGACTCTACACGACATGTTTATGTCAGACATGACATGTACTAACTACCTACTATCCACCTGTGTCGTTGGTCACACGGATGGACACATGGTCTATACACACAGTGTGTACATCAGGTACACGGCGTGTTTTACCAAGGATTACCCAACCCCGTGTCTCAGCCCACACAGGCAGTAACATGGTTAGGAACTACACGGCATGTACATACAGTGCACGAAGTGTAATTAAGAAAAATAGTTCCTTCTAGAACAGAAGGATACGTGGGGTGTATTTATCATCACACGTTGTGTATTCTAGGTTTTTCTATATAGTAAGCCTCAGAATCTACTCCAGAACCTAGAAAAACACTGAAACAAACATTAAAGTGCCAAATTACGATCCTTGAGGGCCCATACTCCCTGCGAATCAAAGCTTGACATCTTATACATGTCAAAAACAAGCATAACAGAGCAATAATATACCAAATTCTGGTCCATGAGGGCCCATAACACCTCAAGAACCAATGTTTGGAATTCATTCAAGTGAAATTTAAACATTAGCAATACCCTATCAAAGAGTAGGTATTCTATCAAGGCATCTATCACAACAACATGCATATCTAGCACAACATCTATCACAACAAAATGAAATAAGTAATGAACCCACAATGGCATGGCCATAATGTAAGACATGTGATCTCTAGAAAGTTCCTATATGATGCATGAGATGGTATACCCTCATCTCATTGGGTTACAATAGAAATAGAACCTCAATAATATCATCAATAACAACACAAAACATGTGAATCACCCAATTGTGAAATCAAATCAACTGTAATAATTTCAAAACCATAAAAATAGAAATATACAAGGTAAATTGGCTTTTCCCTATATACGGGTTAGCTAATCCTAGGAATAACATATTACCAAGTACCTATTCCTTCTTATCCCTGGCTAGAGGCCCCAAACAGTAAGTCAAGAAGAAAATAATTTCTCTGATACCACTTTGTAATATCCTGGTTCCGAAAGCCGCCCAGGGGTGCCCTGTACCCGGTTGGTAACATGGCCTCAAGCACATTTTTTAAAATGTCAGAGGCTGATGACTAGCAGCAAGGGCCTTAGGTGTGATAGTGGGGAAACTATTCCCTCATTATCAGAGTAACACAGTGGAAATAAGAAGATAATAATAGCGAAAGTATAAATAACATGCAAGAAGTAAACAGTGGAAGTAATAAACAATTGGAGAACACAAATATAAATTATACATGATAAATATGTCTAGGAAAGCATCCAAACAAGTCACAATTCTGGAATATAGTACTAAACCAAAGTACAAGAAAAATAATTAAAATCTAGCAGCATCGCAAGCCTCAGCTTGGTCCCATGCTCTCTAGCTTCACAACAATCAAGTACCAGATGTTGAAGGGCACTTTTCCTTATCTAGACCTGCAGAAATATAATCTGTTTGGGTCTAAAAGCATGACCAAAATAGGGTGTGAGATGGATCCCAATAGGCAACCACCCAAAGATTTGTGCCTAATAGTCAGTAAATATATATAGAAAGCAATATGAATAATGAATCAATAAACAAGGAAGTACTCAAAGTAAATAATCCTACATTTTAAATTACAATCATTTTCATTTATTAGTTAAGAAACCAACAATCATAAGTAACCCTCTGGGAAGTACTCACAGACTAACCCCTCTGGTTCAACCAAAAAAACACAAGAAACCCTCTGGGAAGTACTCATAGGCTAACCCCTCTGGTTCAACCTAAAAAGCACAAGCAACCCTTTGGGAAGTACTCACAGTCTAACCCCTCAGGTTCAGCTTTAGCAAAGACACTCTGAGAAAGCACTCACCGCTAATTCCCACTGTGGTCTCATATTGGTAACTATAGACACTCTAGAGAAGTACTCAACATCCAATTCCACCTGTGGTATCGTAATGAGGAACTATAGACACTCTGAGGGAGCATAAAGTCCACCCCCTATGGTCTTGCAACGTAAAAGAAAACAAACACTCTATAGAATCCCTCAGCATCCATTCTCCCTTTGATCTACTACAGCAGGTTCCCACAACCCTGTGTAAATCAATTGTGCACAAAAAGTATATGGAAGCCAAATTAAACCTTAATAACTACTTGGATAAATAGTCTACAACATCTCACAGCATGTTATATAAATTCACTCCATCCTAACAATACTAAGCAAGGAAAACAATGCATCCTAACATGAAAGGCTAGACCAAATGGTCAATATCAAGAAATCATGGGAAAATACATCCATACCAAGGTAAATAACCCTATTTAAAATCATAAATCCTCTATTCAAGCACACAAGGCAAAGTATAAAAAACTAGGGCTAAAAACCATAAACACGCAATACCCCGAAAAAGGGTATTGGTCACTTTTGCACATATAACTCAAAGAATAACTATGGAAAGGAACAAACCACTTACCTCGACATTTCATGATCGATATACATGAACCTTAGGCCTTTAATCTCCCTATAATCTCTTATATCTACAAAACTGCTAAAAGCATTCAACTGAGGATATCTCAAGAAAGAGGAGAAATCTGGAAGTGAGGCTCTAGAAGAAGGAAGAGCTTACCGTGGAGATTCCAACGTAATCGACAACAATAAATTAGGAGGATAGATGGAGAGTCATAGGCTCCGAGAATAATCATCATCCAAAAATTCTCCTATATGAGACAAACCTAGAAGAAGGGTGTTTTGTCGATTAGACGTGACCTCGGTCCGTTTAAAAAAATATAAAGAATGTACACGGTGTGTCTTTTAAAAGTAAACAGCATGTACTTGCCTTTATTGAGCCCCACTTTAGGTGGTCTCCAGGTCACCCCACATGGCCATGTTTTCAGCCGTTACATGGCCAACACACGACTACCTACGACAACCGAGTACATGACGTGTTTATAAGTACATGGCGTGTACTCCTGAAATTTCCAAAAAACTCTTCTTTTCTCAAAAAAACCAAAAAACAAGATTCATACCTGAATAGAAGATCTAGGTTCTTACAATTTATAAAAATTCCTAAATTATTTTTATCTCTATGAAAATATATTGGATATATTAAAAGAATGGGACTAGCATTTTGTAATTATATTTTACTAAAAATAACATAAAGGTTATAATCAAAGGATTGTGACACCAAAATGACATATTTTTGAATATAATATTATTATGGTCTAAATAAATTTATAAAATGAAATAAATGAAAGTTTTGAGTTGATTTATATACCTTATCTCATATTTTTAGCCATATTTTACTAGTTTTAACCTTTATCGTGGTGATAAACTTTTATCATTGATACTATTCATTATGACTAAAAATGAAATGTAACCTATTAAATACTTTGAATATGATGATTCCAAATATAGAATCCATTTTTTTAATTACCATATGTCGTAAAAAATAATTTTAATATAAGTGTGTGAAACACAATGAAAAATAGCAGCAAAATACCCATTTTAAGCATAAAAATGATTTTATTCCAAAATCATGTATAATTTCAACTTTAATGGAATTAATTGGATTATTTATATTAAAATGATACTTATGTGACTTTAAAATAAATCCAAAACCAAATGGAACATTTAAATTATGTTGATTAAAAGAAAATGAAAGATGATTTTTTATAAAAATCTACATTTTTCACTATTCTTCCAAAAAATAAATATTTTTAGAAAAATCCCAAAAATTCACTCGAATATATATTTTATTTGATTATTTAAAAAATTATTTCCATTTTATCAAATATAATTTCAAAAAGTGGAAGAAATTAATTATAATATCAGTGCACAAAACATAATAAAAACCATTTTTGAATATTTTTTAAAGCATAAAATGACTTTATTGTCAATCCTTTCCTTGTAAAAACAATGAAATTAATATTAATTAATTTTATTTTTTATGTAATCTTAAAATTTCATTAAAATAATACATAAATTGTGTAACATCTTTCCACCCCAAACCTCTAACCAACACCCAAACTGACAATCGCTACTATACCTCAAGTACGCCTCCTTGTACGCTAAGGGCTGCTAAATAGAAGTTGGGGTCTAGGGTGGTACTGTAGAGAGACTAAAAACCTTATATTAGAGTGAGTAATAATGAATAAAATAACCAAATAAAAAAATTAAAAAATAATTTGAAATAAAAATCAGTTAATACTACGCAATTGAATAATAAATGAATTGCAGTAAGGTCCCAAACAACCATGCCATACATACAACTGGCCATCCACTAGGCTTATCACATTTATATAATAGAATAAAAGAAAATAAAACATTGGATCTATGATATCCCTAATACAAACCTATTCCAAATATCCATGTTATCATTTGAGTTGTCCTTATCTATCAAACCTTGACCTTATCCCAAACCACACCTATAACCAAGTAAACATATGATCGGGTACCCAAGTGTAGTTATGGACCAAGTAGTGTGTGAGTGTGTAATGACCCAAACCTATCCAGTCTATTAATTTGTGAAAATCTGGTAGTCAAAGTGTTCTGGTAGGTCAAGGTGACTTATTTCAACACTTTGTAAAATTTTCATTTTTTTCAGGTTCTCCAATGGTAGGTTGCGATGGTGAGTCACAATAGTGACTCACACTGGTAGGTTTCACTGGTGACTCACATCGGTAGGTCGTGATGGTGAGTCGTAATAGAGACTTGCACCAGTTACTCACATCGGTAGCTCACTGAATAGTGACTCACACCGGTGACTCACAATAGTGACTCACAATGGTGACTCACCTAATAGCGAGTCATTTCCAATAGTTTTTCAAATTCCCATAATTCTTCTAGTTTTTCTAGTTTCACTCCTTAAACATTTTCTTTGACATAAAATGAATTTATTACCATATTTAAGTGGTTTTTAAGCCCTTTCAGGGGTTGTGAACCATATCATTAAATTCCCAATAGTCCGGGGGATTTTAATTTTTCAAAACACAAGGTCTTTCCCAACATCCACCTTTAATATATTTTAAAAACAATTTCTCCTATTTATTTAGGATCTGTCCTTTCTAAAGATGATAACATATCTTCCTTGTGAACTTCCCTTTATCTTGATAAATAGATTTCCCCAGAACCTTTCTTCCTCGAGGATTCGTGTGATGTTCCTACAGCTTTCAGTTGGAGTTTTCCCCTAGGAGTTTTTCTGATACATGTGCACCCCTATCAGTGGTGAAATTAGGAAGTTCCAATTGTCTTTTATTCTAAGTAGGGTTTTTACCTTCATTTCTCCTTATGTTAATCTTATGAGATGGGTTTATTTTTGTTAACTCTTGAAAATATAGTCATAACTGGATTAATAAATATAATGAATCAGTTTATATTAAATATAAAGGGGATGGGGAATGTGACGTATGATCCTACTATTTCATTGATATCTTGATCAATGTTGTGAATTGTATGGGAAAAATACCCACTAAAAATCATGGTCATTGGGGTCCTTATTTGTGAAATAGTTTATGGGTTGTGGAATACATGTATGTTATATGGCTGTGAGGTCACTTATTATATAATCGGTTAACCACATACATTCAGTTAAAATAAATGGATTCCCCCATATTATATGGTTTCTGTGATAACTACCTAAATTATGTGAACTTTAATAAGGGATGCCTTACAAAATCTGGAAGTTTATTTTTCTCTACTATGTGATGTAACATGTTTGTGGACATGATTGTGTGTTGTGGGATGGATCAGGTGATATTATGGATGGAATATGACTATGTTGTGATATGTTAGGGAAATTGATAAGATATTTGATGTAGTGGGGATGTGATGGTTGTAATGGTATATTGGTGTAGTGGGGTTGTGATGGTGGTTGGGGCACAGTTATACAATGGGGCTGTGAAAAGGGGGATGTGGCTGTGAATTGGTGATGATATGTGATTATTTGTAAGAGAGTAGTGGGTTGTTGTGTGGGGATACTATTCGTGTGTTAGTTATTATATTTCATTAATTAATTATAGTTTCTTGGGAAGCATGGAACTAAAATGGAATATCCATTATTGGGAAAAATTTAGAAAAACTGGTTATTTGAAAAGGAATGTGGAATGTCAACATATAATGAATGAATGATAAATGGATGGAATTTAACGAACCAATGTGTTGTTAATATTGGATTATTTGATATTTGTGAAATCTGATAATCATCCAAATGTGGATTACAATTATAATGTGACTTATGGATTATGTTCTACTTATACAGTGTTGTTCTTATGCCATGTGGTTGGTTCTATTGTATCTACCTAGGTATTATTGGAATTAATATTTTATATTAGTAATTTAAAATGGGAATATTTAATGACAAAATCATTGATGGGATATGTTTTTTAAAAGGTTAATTTTTATATATGAACTAATGGGTTGGGAATATGGAATAATATGTCTTTCAAAGTGAAATAGGTTTTCTAATGAATACTGTTGAAAAAAATCAAAGTGGATTAAAGACTAAAAACATGAATTGTGGCTTGTATTTTTCTTGTGTGTTTTATGAATTTTTATGTAACAATAAAGGCAATATTATGATATGGTTTTTTGAGAACCCATAGGTTGGGTAGGAGTGTTTGGTATTATATCTATATATACATGTATTTTTTTTATTTCTATACGCACCCCTACCTAGTTGAGCCCTGTGTGTCGAACACCCCCATCTTCATGAGGGAGGGTGTCTTTCCCAAACATCATAGTGGGGGGATTTATGGATGGACACCTAATATTACCTTTTACCTCTTCCAGGTGGTGATATACCATGATTCTTTAGGCAGTTTGTGGTTTATGAGGCCTAGGTGTGTCTGGGTGATTGGTGCTTTCCCAGGTGTCTTCGGGATGAGATTTTTTATGATTTCCTAGGTGTCTTTGGTATGAGATGTGGTTTGTGGACCAGGTTTCTACAGGCAGGATGTGATGTGGTTTGTAGACTAGGTGTCTGCGGGTGGGATGTGATGTGCTTCATTTTCCTGGGTGACGAGACTAGCTGTGAGGCCTAGGAGTGCATGGGAAGGATGTGATGTGATTCGTTTCCCTAGGTGATAGGAGTAGTTGTGAGACCCAGGTGTGTATGGGTGGGTTGTGATGTGGTATGCTTGGAAGAGGTAAGAGTGCTAGGTTATTTTCCATTAGGCCGTGAGAGTTACTAATTAGTAGAAAAGTGGTGTGGGGTACCCTATTATCGATGTGCATTATATTTTACATGACTTGAGTTATTTGGTGAGTGTGACTTGGTGAGGTTGGTATGGTTAGTATATCTGATTAAGTTTTTTTTAGTTATACTACTTTCACACGGGTGCATTAGTATTCTCTTTTCACATGTGCACAAGGGATTTTATTTTTCCTACTGAGTATACCTGTATTCTCACCCAACATATGTAAAAAAACTATTTTTAGGATTCTAGGAGGACTACGTGGACCGTGTTGGACCTTACTAGATCGTTCTTTGGAGCTGTTTCTATGTCACTGCCTTAGATTTTATTATTTTGTGATTTATTTTGGAGACTTCTATATGTATTCGTTTAGATTTATACATACATTTTGGGATGGTATATATACACCTTGGATTTGTTTTGGGAAAACTATCTTATCTCCCAATGTTGTTTTTCTAAAAAGGGTAATGCCTCCCATATTGTGATATTGTATACCCTTGGTGCTGGTTGCCACCCCAGGGCCTACTAGAGGAGGGACTCAGGTGTCATTATCTCCCTTTCATGATTTCCAACCCAGGAGTGGTATCTATGGAGGGAGGTGGTCATGACAGAATGGTATTATAGGTGATGGTTGAGAGATAGGATGAAGTTCAGAGTTAGGAACAGTGAGGATTGCATGGGTTGGTGGGAAACTGTGTCAGGTGATCTTGGTGTGTGATATAGTCCAAGGAAGATTGGATAGGTCATGAGATTTTAGGGGGCCCCATGATCCTATGTAAGGACTCTAAGCCTACCGAATGACCATGTGAATCTACACCATTTGTAGGGTAGAGACCCTTGGATAGGTACATGCATCATAATGACTTGTGTTCTTATTTTAATTGGGTGTTCTTCGGAGTTAAAATGAATTAAATAAGTCATGAAATTGTATGTGTGCATCGCTGAATTTTCCCTTGATATTATTGCTAATAAATTCATTTATTATTACTGAATGATTCATGTAACCAAAAAGGGAGGAGTAATGTGATAATTAAATTCCTTTAATTTTTTTTGAATACTTATTGAGGGTTGAATGTGTTGTTTCCTTTCCAATAAATTTGTGATTCTTAATAAATTGAATTTTTTTCCTTTGTTAGACATGTATAACATGCCATTTAGTTTTCCTAATGTTTTAAATTATTAGAGAACCATGATTAGTGTATCTTTTTGTGATAAATTATTTAATTTTGAGAACTCTTATAAATCTTGCTGCCTAGTTTCCATGTGAGTCAATATTCCTTGTGTTTCATTCATTAGTAATTTATCATAAGCATGTGTTGTTGACTTGTTGTAAAATGTGGCTTTAGACTTTTAAATTATGAAATTCCTAGAAAAGTCTATCTTTTTTTGATAATTCCTTTAAATTTGGAATCTTTGACCAGAATAACTTGCTCCTTATGTTTTATTGATTTAATTTATAATGAATTTGTGTAACTATATTTTGTAAGCATGTGTTAAGGTAGAAATTTTTGTGACATTTCTATCTAAACTTTGGAAAATTATGAACATTATTTGTGGAAAATTGTTGAGACTTAAAACTATTTTAATGATTAAAATTATTATTTTTTTGAATAATAATAATTTTAGTGTTAAAACAAAATTTTCTTTATAGGTTAGTTCGTGAGTAGTTTGTTATGGGAATCATGTCTAAAGTTGAAATAATTTTGTGGTAACTAGGGATATTATAGTTATAAATACTTTAGCATGTATCATGATATGATATGTAAGTATAAACATGTTATTCTTATTTCATTATAAAAATGTTTTCCTGAACAATGTAATGATTTAAGAGTGTTTAGCTTTAGCATGATAAAGCATGAAGTATAGTAATAAAACATCTGTAGTTTTAATTTTTTTTCAGAAATCATAATTTATTGATCCATGAAATGATTAAATAATGTTTAGTTTAAGAATTATAAATAATAATACAACATGTGTAGTTTTAATTTTTTTATTTGAAAGCATGTTTTACTATGATGATTATGACAAAATTTGGTTTTTATAATATAGTATTTGAATTGAATGAAAAAACATAGCATGTATAAATGTTTATATGAAGTTGGATGTTTATTAACTTGATAGTAATATGAACCCAAAATGTATTGTGTAACCATATTAAACATGGTGTGTGATATAACATGTATGAAATTTTGTCTTTAACTTGGATGAATGCTAGGGATATTTAAATTCAATACATTATGTTTCACTAGAAATAATCTATTAATGTTGAGTGTTGTTTCATTGCTATCATTTCATTTATGTGCTGATATACCTCGCTAAAAATAGCAGTAGTTGGAAAACTTGTTGTGCTTTGATTATTATAGACAATGAGACCCTTGATTTTACTACTTGTTTAAACTCACAAAGTATTAAAAAGTATAATCACTTAAATATGGATAATGAACCAATTCCCCATGAATAATTTAAAATTGTGTGAATGTAACCATGCTAAACAATGAGATGAATTAATATAAACCCCTGGATAATTATGGAATACAATACGTGTTATTGTTATGTGCGATTTTTCTTATTGTCATTCCTTGTGTGACATGTGATTTAAAACTTCTAGAACAATAAGAGGGTAAAACTTGATCCCTAACCGAGATGCATTACACTTTGACACAATTAAAACCATGAGGGAGAGTCAGTTCCACCTAAAGAGGATAATATCTCAACATGGGAGAGGTAATTCCTTGATTTGTGTGCTTGGGGATTTGTGTGCGATAATTGGGATAGTTGGTTTGGGTTTTGTGGAGGATGATATGTCTAAAGTGGTTGTGTGAAAATAGTATTTTTCCTATGTATGGTAAAGTGATACAATGATGTGGTTGTGTAAAATGTCTGGTGGAAATTTTGGTTAGTAAGTGAGTTTAGCCAATGGCTGTGCTATGTAGTGATGGTGATGTGTGGTGGAAGAGATGTGTGGTTGATGTGGTAAGATGAATTTTGTTTTTTTGTGAATTTTTGTGATTATATTTATATAATACATCACCTATCATAAAAAGTATTAATCACTTAAATTTAGTAATAAAATAAACTAGTTATTTTAGAGATCAAGAAATTAAAAAATATAGGCTTTCCTCCCATGCCTAAATAATTTTATAAAGGAAGTGATGGGAATGTTTGAATACTACCTTGTTGGTTGAGATTGTTGTGTTTTATCATATATTGATGGCATTTATTATGACCTCAAACATATGAATAAAGTGAAACTATTTCCTTGCATCAAGAAGTGTTATATTATGACATGTTTTAAAACCATGCAGGCGATTTATTACCCTCCAAAGAGGACAATATTAAAGTGTGGTGTATAAGTACCTTTTATTTGTATAATTTTGGTAGCTCTTCCTATATTAACAAAAGTTTTCATGTTGGTGTAGGAATTCTATTTGATATTCCTTCAATTAATGACATGCACCTATGAAAAATAAAAATTTGGAATGTTGAATTCCTTGCTGTTTATATATAAGTATGTTACTGGTAATTAATGTCCTGATGAAAAGAGTGGAAAAAAATTTAGACTTGGATAAGGTGAATTGTTTATAAACTCATTTCATATGTGTGATTCATTCCATATGTAAATTTTATTTTTCTTAATTTTATATTAATATGTGTTAATATTGACTTGGTAAAGTGCATGAAAGAATTCTGTTAGCAGAATATAATGAATTTTGCGAAAGCATGAAACATCCCAATTTATTTAAGTTATCTTTGGTAACATGTTGAAGAAAAATTGGTTTTAAAAAATTGTTAAAAAGTGTTTTTATAAAGAATATTTTGATCAATACCATGCCACAAAAAGGATTAAAAAAATATGTTTTGAATCAAGCTGTTTTTCTTAGACTACTGAATTTTTTTAGGTTTCTATGGAAATGATTTAATAGGCATGTTTCCAAACTTAACATGCTTCAAAATAAAATGTTGAGATGCATGACTGAAAAGTAACAGATCATTTGAAAAATCATGGCTATCTTTTAAACTCCACCAAAATGGTTTAACAAAGTGTCATAAATAGTTAATCTATGTTGTTAATAAATTGTTACTCGAGCATGGTAATCGTTTTATTCATGATATGTGAAGAATGATATATTTTAAATGTTTTGAATTTAAATTTATGGATTTGAAAATGAAGAAAATGAATGAATAAATATTCATTCAATGGAGTGTCTAAGTGAAGTTGTTGATATAATAGGTATAACAATGTTTTCTATAGTTTAAAAAAATCAATTTTATTTCAAATAGTGTGGAGAAATTGTTTTTGAACATGCTACATTACTTGGTGTTATTATATTGTTTTGGTTGTTATGATTTGCATACTAGACTTGTTATACCTATTAATGTGGCCTTGTTCTTTTTTTAGAGGTATCTCCCCCAGGAGGTTGTGTTTATTATGTTGTGTATATTTGAACTTCCTTCCCTAGTGGATATTGTGTTCCAAATATATCGAGAAACTTGAGAGGTATCTCACGGGGTGGTTGTTCAGACCCCTATTTCTTTTAGGCTTGGTTTCAAATTCTAGACGGTTAGAATAGTTTGAGAGGTATCTGATGTAATGTCGTGGACCTCTCATGTCCATTAATTTTTGAAAATTTGGCAGTTGAAGTGTTCTGGGAGAACAATGTGACTTATTTCAACACTTTTTCAAAATTTCTAGTTTTTCAAGTTCTCCAATGGTTTTCACGATGGTGAGTCACAACGATGAACCACACCGCTAGGTCACACCAGTGATTCTTACCAGTAGGTCACAATGGTGAGTTTCAATAGTGACTCACACTGGTAGCTCGCCGAATGGTGACTCACATCGGTGACTCATAGCAGTGACTCACATTGGTGACTCTCTTAACAGTGCGTCATTTCCAATAGTTTGTAAAATTTCTAGAATTATTCCAGTTATTCTAGTTTCACCCCTTTAACATTTTTTTTGATGTAAAAAGAATTTAATACCATATTTAAGTGGGATTGAAGCCGTTTCAAGGGATTTGAATCATATATTTAAATTCCTAAGAGTCTAGGGTATTTTAATTTGTCAAATCACGTGGTCTTGGCCAAGATATACCTTTAATGGTTTTTAAAAACTATTTCTCCCGTTGATTTAGGATATAGCCTTTATAAAGCTGAGATATTCTCTTCCTTGTGAGATTACTTTTGTCTTAATAAATAGACATCCCCAGAACCTTTCTTCTCCAAGGATTCATGCAGTGGTGGTGTAGCTTTTGGTTGGAGTTTTCCCCTTAGAGTTTTTCTATTGCATGTGAGCCCCAGTCTTGGTGCAATCAGGAAGTTCCAATCACCTTTTCTTCTAAGTAGGGGTTTACTTCATTTCTCCTTATGTGAATCATGTTGGAAGGGTTTATTATGGTTAACTCTGGAGAATATGGTCACAACCAGATTAAGAAAGATAATAAATAGGTTTATATTGAATATAAAGGGGGTGGGTAATGTGACATATGATCCTACTATTTCATTGATATTTTGATCAATGTTGTGAATTGTATGGTTTAAATACCCACTAAAAATCATTACCTTTGGGGGTCCTTGTTTGTGTACTAGTTTATGGGTTGTGTAATACATGCATGTTATGTGGATGTGGATGTCACTTATTATACAATCGATTAACCAGATACATTTGGTTAAAATAAATGGATTCCCCAAGATTATATAGTTTATGTGATAAAACGCTAAATTATGTGAAATTGAATAAGGGATGCCCTACTAAATTTGAAAGTTTATCTTTCTCTGTTATATGCTATAACATGTTTGTGGACACAATTTTGGGTTTTTGGTTAGATCCAGTGACATGATGGATGGAATATGACTGTGTTGTAATATTTGTGGGAAATGGGTGAGATTTTTGATGTAGTGGGGATATGATTGCTGTAATGGTACAATGGTACAATGGGTCTGTGATGGTGGTTGAGGCATGGTTATGTAGTGGGGCTATGAAAAGGGGGATGTGGCTGTGAATTGATGATGATGTTGGATTATTGGTAAGAGATTAGTGGGTTTTTGTGTGGTGCTACTTTATGTGTGTTGGTTATTGTATTGTTTGAATTGATTCTAGTTTCTTGGGAAGCATGGAACTAAAATAGAATATCCCTTCTTTGGAAGAATTTGAAAAAATGGGTTATTTGAAAAGGAATGAGGAATGTGAATAACTAATGAATGAATGATAACAGGATGGAATTTAATGAACCAATGTGTTATTAATATGGTATTATTTGATATTTTTGAAATTTACTAAGCAGCCAAATGTGGATTAAAAGTATAATGTGACTTATGGATTTTGTTCTTCCTATATTTTTTTGTTCTTATGAAATGTGGTTGGTTTAATTATATCTACCCAAGTATTAATGTAATTAATAATGTATGTTATTAATTTCAAATGGGCACGTTTAATGATGAAATCGATGATGGGATGTGTTGTTTAATATATTAATGTTTATATAGGAACTAATGGGTTCGGAATATGAAATAAGATGAATTTCAAAGTGAAATGGATTTTTTAATGAATATTGATGACACAAATCAAAATGGAATAAATACTAAAAACCTGAATTGTGGCTTGTGTTTTTCTTGTGTGTTTTTATGGATTTAGAGGTAGTATCAAAGTGGTATTGTGAGATGGTTGTTTGATAACCCATAGTTTGGAAAAGAGTGTTTGGTATTATATCTATATATACATATATTTCCTTTGTGATTTCTATACACACCCCACCCTAGTTAAGAACTACATTCTGAACACCCCCATTATCATGGGGGAGGGTGTCTTTCATAAAAATCATGGTGGGAGGATAGATGGTTGACCACCTTCTCTTGCATGTTCCATCTTCTAAGCGGTGACAACCTAATATTCTTTAGATAGGTTGTGGTTTGTGAGGCCCAGGTGTGTGTGGGTGAGTGGTTCTTTCCCAAGTGTCTTTAGGATGAGATGTGTTATGCTTTCCCAGGTGTCTTAGATATGAGATGTGATTTGTGGCCCAAGTGGTGTCTGTGGGCGGGATGTGATGTTCTTCATTTTCCCAGGTGATGGGACTGGCTATGAGGCCAAGGTTTATATGGGCAGGATGTAATGTGCTTCATTTTCCCAGGTGACCAGACTATTTGTGAGGCCTAGGAGTGTGCAAATGGGTTGTCATGTGGTATGTTCAAAAGAGGTGGGAGCGCTATGATGTTTTCCATTAGGGTGTGAGAGCATATAATTAGTGGTAAAGTGGTGCGGGGTACCCTATTATCAATGTGCATTATACATTACTTGACTTTCATTATTTGGTGAGCATGACTTGGTTAGGTTGGGATGGTTAGTATACCTATTTAGGTGATGTTTGGTTCTACTACTTTCACATGGGTGCATAAGTATTCTCTTTTCACTTGTGCATGAGGTACATTGATTTTCATACTGAGTATACCTATATTCTCACCCTACGTATGTACAAAAAATATTTTCAGGATTCTAGGAGGACTATGTGGACCGTGATGGGCCTTACTAACTCAGACTTTGGAGTTGTTGTTGTGTCGCTCCGTTAGCTTTTATTATTTTTGGGATTTATTTTGGAGACTTTTATATGTATTAGTTCTGATTTTCACATACATTATGGGTTAGTTTGAATTTATTATATATATATACACACACCTTGGAGTTGTTTTGGGATGAACCATCTTATCTCCTAATATAATTTTTATAAAAAGGGTAATGCCTCCCATATTGTGATATTGTATACCCTTGGTGCTGGTTTCCATGCCAGGGCCTAGTGAAGGTAGGACTCAGGGGTCATTATCTCCCTTTCTTCATTTCCAGCCTAGGAGGGTTATCTCTGGAGGGAGGAGGTCATGAAAGAATCGTATTATAGGTGATTGTTGAGAGATAGGATGAGGTTTTGAGTTAATATTTGCAAGGATTACATAGTTTTGTAGGTAAATAATGTCAGGTGATCTTTGTGTGTAACACATGCCAGGGAAAACCATCTTGGGTATGTGATTTTAGGGCCCCTCATGATCCAATGAAAGGACTCCAAGCCTACTGAATAACCATGTTAAGCTACACCATTTTTATAGTAGAGAACCTAGGATAGGTACATGTATCATAATTAATTGTGTTCTTATTTGAATTTGGTATTCTTGGGAGCTCAAATGAATTAAATAAGTTATAAAATTTTATGTGTGCTTCTATGATTTTTTCCATGCTATTATTTTTAATAAATTCATTTATTGTTGTCGAATGATTCATGTAACCAAAAAGGGAGGAGTAATGTGACAGTTAAATTGCTTCATTTGTTTTTTTTTTTGAATCATTCTTGAGGGTCGAATGTGTTGTTTCATTTCCAATCAATGAGTTATTCTCAATAAATTGGTTTTTTCTTCCTTTGTTAGAAATGGATAACATGATATCTAGTTTTTCTAATGTTTGAAATTGTTAGGGAATCATGATTAGTGTATATTATTGTGATCAATTGTTTAATTTTGATAACCCTTATAAATCATGCTTCTTAGTTCCCATGTGAGTCAATATTCCACACATTTCTCTCATTTGTAATTTATCATATGCAAGTGTTGTTGACTTATTATAAAATATGGCTTTAGATATTTAAATTTTGAAATTTCTGGAAAAGTATCTCTTAATTATTTATAATTATTTTGAATTTGGAATCTTTGACAAGAATAAATTTCTCCTTATATTTTCTTGATTGCATTTGTACTGTATTTTTATAACAATATGTTTTAAGCTTGTGTTAAGGTAGAAATTTTTGTGACATTTATCTCTATACTATGGATAATGATAAACGTGATTTGTGTCAACTTTTTGATACTTAAAACCATTCAAATGATTAAAATTATTATTTTATGAATAATAAGAATTTTATTGTTAAAATAATTTTTTTCACATGCTAAGTCATGTGTAGTTTGTTATGGGAACCGTGTATAATGTTGAAATCATTTTTTGGTAAATAAGGAAATTATAGTGAGAAAGATTTGAGAATATATCATGATATGATGTGTAAGTAGAAACATGTTATTCTTATTTTATTATAATTTTTTTTCTAAAACAATACAGTGATTTAAGAGTGTTTATCTTTAGCATGATAAAACATGAAGTATAGTAATACAACATCTGTAGTTTTAATTTTGTTTTCAGAAATCATGATTTCTTGAGCCATGAAATGATTAAATAATGTTTAGTTCAATAATTATAAATCATAATAAAACATGTGTAGTTCTTATTTTGTTGTTAGAAATCATGTTTCAATTTGATTATTATGACAACATATTGTTTATGTAATGTATTATTTTAATTGAACACAAAAACATAGCATGCATAATTGTTCAAATGAAGTTGGAAGTTTATTACCTTGATAATAATATGAACCTAGAATGTCTTATGTAACTATATCAAACATTATGTATGATATAACATGTGTGCAATTTTGTCTTTAAATTGGATGCATGTTATAAATATTTAAATTCAAGACATGATATTTCACTAGAAATAATATGGGAATGTTGAGTGTCGTTTAATTGATATTATTGCATTTATGTATTAATATACCTCTCTAAAAAATTAGTTGTTGGAAAACTTGTAGTGCTATGATTATTGTAGAAAATGAGACACTTGATTTGATTTCTTGTTTAAACTTACCATTTATTAAAAAGGATAATCATTTAAATATGGATAATGAACTGATT
Organism: Viscum album; assembly: GCA_963277665.1. Taxonomy (NCBI): domain Eukaryota; kingdom Viridiplantae; phylum Streptophyta; class Magnoliopsida; order Santalales; family Viscaceae; genus Viscum; species Viscum album. Next base: position 1,324,493,753 of record OY728127.1, on the reverse strand, counting down.
CCCCATGAGGAATTTAAAATTGTGTGAAAGTACCCATGCTAAATAATGAGATAAAGTAATATAAACCCCTGGATAATTATAAAAGATTCTACATGTTGATATTATGTGTGATTATTTTTGTTGTGATTCTTTATGTGACATGTGATTTAAAAATTCAAGCATACTAATAGGGGAAACCTGATCCATAACCGATACATGTTATACTTTGATGTGATTAAAATCGTGAAGGAGAGTCAGTGCCACCCAAATCGGATAATATCTCAACATTAGAGATGAAATTACTTGATTTGTGTGCTTAGGGATTTGTGTGTGCTAATTGGGATAGTTGGTTGGGACTGTGTGGAGGATGATATGGATAAAGTGGTTATGTGAAAATATTATTTTTCCTATGGATGGTAAAGTGGTGTGGTGATGTGGCTCTGTAAAATATCTAGTGGAAATTTTGGTTGGATAGTAATTTCGGCCGATGGTAGTGATGTGTAGTGATGGTGATGTGTGGTGTAAGAGATGTGTGGTTGATGTGGTAATATGACTTTTGTTTTTTTGTGATGTGTTGTGATTATATTGATAGAATACCTCACATATCATAAAAATTATTAATCACTTAAAGTCATTAATAATATTAACCGGTTTTTTTGGAGATCAAGAAATTAATAATGATGGGATTCACTCTAATGACTAAATCGTTTTATAAATGAAGTTATGGAAATTTTTGACTATTACCTTGTTGGTTGATACTATCATGTTTGTTCTAATATTTATGGCATGTATTGTGACCTAAAACATATGAATTAAGGGAAACTCTTTCCCCGTATCAAGACACATTATATTATGACACATTTTAAAACTACGCGGTTGAGTCAATTCCACCCAAATAGGACAATATAAAGGTATGGTGGATAGGTACCTTTGATTTTTATACTTATGGTATCTTTTTCTATATTAATATAAGTTTTCATATTGGTGGAGGAATTCTATTTATGATTACTGCAAGTAATGACATGCACCTGTGAAAAATAGAAATTTGGAATGTTGAACCCCTTACTGTTTCTTCATAAATATGTTACTGGTAATTAACGTCTTGGTGAAAAACATGAAAGGAAATTTAAACTTGGATAGGTGACTTTTTTATAAACTCGTGTCATATTTGTGATTTATTCCATATATAAATTCAAGTTTTCTAAATTTTATATTAATCTTTATTAATATTGACTTGGTAAAGAGAATGAAAGAATTATGTTAGTAGAATAGAATGAATTTAGTGAAATAATGAAACATCCCAATTTATTTAAGTTATCTTTGAAAACATGTTGAAGAAAAAGTGGTTTTACAAAATTGTTAAAAAGTGTTTTCATGAAGAATATTTTGACAAATACCATTCCACAAAAAGGATTCAAAAATGGGTTTTGACTCAAGTTATTTTGCTTATCCTATTTAATTGTTTTAGGTTTCCATGGAAATGGTTAAAAAGACATGTTTTCAAGCATTAAATTATTCAAAATAAAATGTTTAGATGCATGAATGAAATGTAAGAGATCATTTGAAAAATCATGGTTAGCTTTTAAACTCCCCTAAAATGGTTTAATAAAGTGTCATAAATAGATTTTCTATGTTTTTAATAAATTGTTACTTGAGCATGGTAATATTTTTCTTCATGGTATGTTAAGTATGATATATTTTATATTTTTTGAATTTAAATTTATGGATTAGAAAATGAGAAAAATTCATGAATATATATTCATTCAATGGACTTTCTAAGTGATGTTATTGATATAAAAGGTATAAAAATGTTTTCTCTAGTCTAAAACAATCAGTTTAATTTGAAATAATGTGAATATTTTTTTTGAATGTTCTCCCTTTCTTGGTGTTATTATGGTTGTTTTGTTTTTATGATTTTCATACTATACTTGTTATACTTATCTATGTGGCCTTATTCTTGTTTGGGAGGTATCTCCCCTAGGATATTGTGTTGATTGTGTTGTGTAGATTTGATATTCTTTCCATAGTAGCTGTTGTGTTCCAAATATATCAAGAAAATTGAGAGGTATCTCATAGGGTGGTTATTCAGACCCCTATTTCTTCTAGGATAGGTTTTTAATTCTCGAGGGAGAGAATAGTTTGAGAGGTATCTGATATAATGGACCAGACCACTTTGGTCCATTACTTTGTGAAAATCCAGTAGCTAAAGTGTTTTGTGAGGTCAAGGTGACTTATTTAAACACTTTGGAAAATTTATAGATTTTCAGTTTCTCCAATGGTAGGTCACGACGGCGAGTCACAGTGGTGACTCATAGTAGTGAATCATAGTGGTTACTCACCTAACAGTGAGTCATTTCCAATAGTTATTCAAATTTCTATAATTCTTCCAGTTTTTCCAATTTCACCCCTTTAATTTTTTATTTGACGTAAAATGAATTTACTACCGTATTTAAGTGGTTTTGAATCCATTTCAAGGGTTGTGAATAATATATTTAAATTCTTAAGAGTCTTGAGGCATTCAATTTTTCAAAATGCATAGTCTTGGTCAATATCCACCTTTAATGGATTTTAAAACCATTTATAATCTTGATTTTGGATATGGCCTTTCAAAACTTGAGATCTTCTATTCCTTGTATGATTCCCATTGTATTGATAACCGGATTTCCCCAGAACATTTCTTCCCCAAGGATTATTGTGATGGTGGGGTAGCTTTTGGTTGGAGTTTTCCCCTTAAAGTTTTTCTTCTTCATGCGCGCCTTTGTCTTGGTGAAATTAAGAAGTAACAATTGCCTTTTCTTCCAAGTAGGGTTTTTCCTTCATTTATACTTATGCTCATCATGTGGTATGAGTTTATTATTATTACCTTTTACAAATATGGTCACAACCAGATTAAGAAAGATGATAAATCAGTTTATATTTAATATAAAGTGGATAGGGAATTTGACGTATGATCCTACTGTTTCATTGATATTTTGATGAATGTTGTGAATTGTATGGAAAAAATACCCACTAAAAATCATTTCCATTGGGGTTCCTTGTTTGTGAACTAGTTTATGGGTGGTGGAATATATGCATAATATTTGGTTGTTGATGTCACTTATTATATAATTTGTTAAACATGTTCATTTGGTTAAAATAAATGGATTCCCTAGGATTATATGGTTTATGTGATAACTCCCTAAATTATGTGAAATTGAATAATGGATGACCTATTAATTTTAAAAGTGTATTTTTCTTAATTATGTGATGTAACATGGTTGTCGTCACGATTGTATGTTGTGGGTTGGCTCTCGTGATATGATAAATGGAATATGACTGTGTTGTGATATGTGTGGGAAATTGATTAGATTTTTAATGCAGTGGGTATGTGATTTTTGTAATGGTACAAAGGTACTATGGGGTTGCGATGGTGGTTGAGGCATGGTTATTTAGTGTGGCTGTGAAAAGGGTGATGTGGATGTGAATTGGTGATGATGTGGGATTATTGGTAAGAGAGTAGTGGGTTGTTGTGTGGTGTTACTTTCCATGTGTTAGTTATTATATTGTGTGAATTAATTATAGTTTCTTGGGAAGCATGGAACTAAAAGGGAATATACATTCTTGGGAAGAATCTAGAAAAATGAATTATTTGAAAAGGAATGTGGAATGTGAAAAACTAATGAATGAATAATAACAGGTTTGAATTTAATGAACCAATGTGTTGTTAACATGGGATTATTTGATATTTGTGAAATACACTAAGCAACCAAATGTGGATTAAAGGTATAATGTGACTTATGGATTTTTTTTATTCTTATATGTTTCAATACTTATTCCATGTGGTTGGTTCTATTATATCTACCCAAGTATTAATGGAATTAATATTGTATATTAATAATTTCAAATAGGCATGTTTAATGATGAAATCGATGATGGATTATGTTGTTTAATAGGTAAATGTTTATATATGAACTAATGGATTGGGAATATGGAATAAGATTAATTTCAAAGTGAAATTGGTTTTATAATGAATATTTATGAAACAAATAAAAATGTCTTAATGACTAAAAACATGAATTATGGATTGTGTTTTTCTTATGTGTTTTTATGCATTTAGAGGCAGCAACAAAGGCAGTATTATGAGATGGTTGTTTGAGAACCCATAGGTTGGGAAAGAGTATTTGGTATTATATATACACACACACATTTATTTCCTTTGTAGTTTCTATATGAACCCCACCCTAGTTGAGCACTATGTTCCGAACACCTGCATCATCATAGGGAGGGTGTATTTCCTAAACTTCCTGGTGGGAGGATAGATGGTTGGCCACCCGCTCTTCCCCAATCCCTCTTCCCAGTAGTGATAACCCAAGATTATTTAGCTAGGTTGTGGTTTCTGAGGCCCATGTGTGTGAAGTTGAGTGGTTATTTTCCAAGTGTCTTTAGGATGATATGTATTATGCTTTCCTAGGTGTCTTCAGGATGAGATGTGGTTTGTGGACCAGGTGTCTGCAGGCGGAATGTGATGTGGTTTGTGGCCCAAATGTCTATGGGTGGTATGTGATGTTATTTTTTTCCCAAGTTATAGGACTAGATGTGAGTTCCATGTGTATATGGGTGGGATTTGATGTGCTTCATTTTCCCAGGTGATGAGACTAACTATGAGGCCCAGGTGTGTACGTGTGGGTTTTGATGTGGTATGTTCAGAAGTGGTGAGAGCGCCATGATGTTTTTTGTTAGGGTGTGAGAGTGGATAATCAGTTGAAAAGTGGTGCATGGAACCCTATTATCAATTTTAATTATACATTACTTGACTTGTGTTATTTGGTGAGCATGCCTTGGTGAGGTTGGGTATGATAACCCTGCTTTTATTACAAAATTAAACATGATTTATGTATACATAAACTATTCACTTGATACAACATGGAAGATCGAGAGGTATAGTGTCTTTGGGGCTTAGGATCATTACATAACAACTTAAAACATGAAATACAACATCTTTATTGAAAACTTCCTTTACACGAACACTACATTCCCTCGTACTTAGCATTACATAGGATAACCTGAGGACATGCATAAGAAAAGGGGTGAGCTATAAAGCCCAGTAAGGGAATAAACATGGAATAAATGAGGAGTAAAAAACATGTTAGAAAATAGGAATATCAATAGATCACAAGAGAAACATGAACATAAAGGCATGATAAAGCATGATAATCATAACATGGAAATATGGAAACAACACTTAACATGGAATTAGCATGAGCCAAGGATCATTGCACATAGAGCATGAGTAAATTCTCATTGCACATGAAGCACGATTAAACCATCATTTCACTTGAATTATCATGAGTCAATACTCATTTCACATGACGTATCATGATACTATACTTTACCCAATGCATTGGAGCGCTATAAGGGCACACCCTTCTTAAACATTTCATTTCATGCATAAGTGTGCCACATGAATCATAAAACATGGATTCATTAAACATAATAATTTAATCCATGATAAAGTAATCTGGAATTCATACATGAAACTTTATAATCAATAAGTAAATGTGAATAAAGTTGAATACCCTTGATGGAGAAATGGGCATGGTATTCACTACACAAATGCATTGGCTTAGAAAATCGGTGCAATTTCGGCAGTGTAACGGTGTGACATAAGAATTCATAAAAATGTTTTATGAGAGATAAAAGTGGTGTATTATCATATTTACATGAAATGGACAGTAAGGGGATCTTATATATACATTTCAAAACAATTTTAATGGAATTTAGATTCATGATACAAAAGTATTGCTTGAATGTAAATAAAGAGAGAGAAGTTCCTTTCTGAATTTCAGCATAGTAACAGGTGTACATGGGAGGCATTTAATGAGAGAGAAATAGGTCTCCCATCATTCAAACAATAATAGGGTATTATGGGAGAGGTGAGAAACCATACCCCAGCATTTATAATTGAAATTTAAAGGGAATAACAATATTAAGAAAATTGGACAAAAAACATGAAAGGAAGAAAAACCCTTACTTGGAAGTGTGATTCCAAGGTTTGAGAGAGGCTTGAGAGAGGCTTATTGGGAGCTTGGGGAACCTTGGGATGATTTTAGAGAGAGTAGGGAAGAGGTTGGACGAACTCCAAAGGCTTTTAGTGAGGATAAAGTGGGAGGTTGGGTTGGTTTATATAGGAAAGGTGAGTGAATTCTTTATTATTTAGGTTTGGGACCCCTTACATTAAACTAATCCAAACCACAAATCATCTCATGGTTTTTTCCCATGTTTTTTGGAAAAGGGAAGAGGAAAACAATATTTTATAAGGCCAAATTATGAACTTCTTAAAATAATGGGGTTTCTTATGTGGAGGTGAGTCATACTCCCATGGAAAATAATTTAAAAAGACAAGATGGTTAATAAATCTTGAGGGGTCCATTAATGCTTTGAAAAGTAAGTAAAACAAACCCAAAATCACATTATTTTAATGGTAAAACATATATTGGCCGAAAATAAAGCTTATAGTATTTTATTACATCACTATTGGGTCATTATGATGTCATAAAACACATTATATATTTAAACGGTATTTAATTTTTACCCAAAAATTTGACTGTCTCAGGAAATTATGAAAAATTCACCGTTGGATAATTTTGAAGTCCTGATTCCAGAAATATTATTTATTTTATTTAAATAATTTTCTAAATATGTTAATTTTCACTTTTAAAATAAAAACTGACATTTATTGAAAATTCACGGGTTTTGACAGAAATGGATTTCAAACCTTAATAAAAATTATAATTGCATTCATAAAATTATATGATCATTTATATATAATAAAATTAATTTTATAATAATAATAATATTTTATTAAAATATTATTTAATTCAAAAATACCTTAATTTAATAAAATAGATTTCTTAATTAAATAATAACTAAAAACAGTACTTGTACTTTAAAAACTATTTACAATGTATCAGTAATGACAAGAAAGTATATTCATTATTATATTCAAAAATAATGTACATGAAAATAGTACTAGCGATTTGTTACATAACCCCTTAAAACAGCTGCATAAGACCTAAGGGTAAGGTGTGCGATGGTGACAGACTCTTGGGGTGGCTCAGATAACATTGCTCGAGTGGTAATCTCTATCAACTTCCACTTTTCCCGTATATGGTCTCGTTCGAGCTTGACATGATGAAGCTCAGCTTGGGATTGGTCAAGAGCGAAGCCCAAAGACTCCACCTCTTTTTTGAGCTCTGAAAAATGGGCTTCGTATAGAGAAATTCTACTAAATGAGGCCATCAGTTCCTTTGTCTGAGTAAATTGGATTTGTTAAAGACCTATATTTATACTAATCATGTGATCACTATTCAACGACTATAAAAGCGACGGTCAAAATTTTTAACATAAAAACAAAGAAGTTGACATTTTATATAAAAATTTTACATAAATAAAAATTTAATTAGATCAAGAGGGATTTCCATTAATAAAAATTTGGGTTGTTACATTGGGATGGTTAGTATACCCACTTAAGTTTTGTTTGGTTCTACTACTTTCACATGGGTGCATTAGTATTATCTTTTCACTTGTGCATGAGGGACTTTGGTTTTCCAACTTATTATACCTATATTCTCACCCTACATATGTAAAAAAATATTTTCAGGATTTCAGGAGGACTATGTGGACCGTGTTGGACCTTACTTTCTTGGACATTGGAGCTGTTACTGTGTCGCTGCCTTAGCTTTTATTCTTTTGGGATTTCTTTTGGAGACATTTATATGTATAAGTTCTGATTTTTACATACATTGTGGGATGGTTTGGATTTATTTTATATATATACCTTGGAGTTGTTTTGGGATGAACCATCTTATCTCCTGATCTCATTTTTCTAAAAAGGGAAATGCCTCCCATATTGTGAGATTGTATACCCTTGGTGCTCGTCACCACCCTAGGGTCTACTGAAGGTAGGAATCAGGGGGTAATTTTATACCTTTATTTATTTCCATCCTAGGAGGGGTATCTCTTGAGGGAGGGGGTCATGATAGAGTGAAACACTTATTAGGGAACCACCAACACACTATCATACTAACCAATAATGCAGTGATACGTACTTGTGACATTCTCAGCTGAAATAAAAACAGTAAATATGGAAATGTAAATAAATAAAACCACTATAGATTCTGAGTTCCATGACCCAGATCGACCATACCTTATTTTTTCAATGCTATTTTATCTCTGATAATGACTTGAAGACCATGAATCCTATGTATCATGTAGGCTCCAAATCCATGGAAGCCCCAACTGTATCTTCATGACTTCAGGGACCCACACCATGAAATTCCTAATATTTCAGATCCTAATATAAGGTATCACCACATATCATCCCCATGATTCCAAGGAAATAACCTATGTAATTCCTAACATGTGATCTCCTAATCAAAGAAAAATTTATAAAATATCCTCATGAATACATGGATGTAACCCGCGTCAGTTGTAACATCAAGGATCCTGATCCAAGGTAGCTCCAAAAAATATCATCTGGGATCCAAATCCATGGAAACCCAACCGTATACCAATATCCCAATCCATTTCATCTCTAATAACAAAGATCAAGGTCCATGGTACCTCTCACTTGTAACTATCTCCAAAACATGGAAGCCTCAACAGTGTAATTGGATCTATATCTATAGAAGCCCAACCATGTCTCATCTTCCCTAATGGAGAAATCCATAACCTATGATAAATAGGAGAAAACATAGAGGATGGATGAATTCCCATGCTTTATACCACTGTCCACATCCCCTTGGGTTTAGCAGTCTAGTACGGGTTTCATGGTGACACATGCTATCATATCACATATACTCTCTCAGGATTAGTATATTATTGGGGGTACCCACTAAGTCCCCTCAGTCTCAACATAAAAGAGGCACTCTGGTACAGGTTATCTGTATTAGTTATTCTCTTAGGTCCACACTTGACACTCTAGGATGTCATTCCCCTTAACATCAACAACTATATAGCATGAAATTACTAGCTACACAAAGTATTGTCATACAAGAAATAGTCATGAGATGGCCCATGGACCATCTCAGTTCTTGAGGTTGATCTAGGTTTGTCATCTCACCAAAATATTATCCCAGTCTACCCAAGGTCTTTCCACCTAGGCCTGGTCACATTAGATAGGTGAGGACCACCCATATTTCTCTTATCTCGATGTTCCTAAACAACTCAAATCCCAAGGGGGGGATCCAATAAGGCCTAAATGTACCATGATCCCTAGTATTCTATATGATTAATATTGAAGGCATATAAATCACCTACATATGAAATAATGGGTCTCATTGGTTCTACCTCACCTCAAAAGAGTCATGGAGACCACTCAATGTCTCAAAGTTTCATCCTAAGCCACTAGCAACCAATGTGTCAAGCTAGTGCACATGGGTTTTTCATGAACCTTGGAATTCATTTAATTAATTAGTAATTTTAATTTAATTTGAATATTAAATTTCAATTAAATAAACATTTAAATAACGGTCTTAACTTAAAGTGAAAATCATACACATCGCATACCACATAACCAAAATAATAAAATTTGTACGGAAATTATATAATAAAATTGAGCTTTAATGAGCTTAACACTTATTTTTGAGGGTCATAAATAACTTCCATAGCCCATCCAAGTCCAACTAGCCTCATCCTAGATCAAATGAGACCATCCTAATGCCTAAAGATCCTAAATCATGTCAAACATATATAATAAATTAATCACAACATTTATAATTAATTATTTAATTAAATATGTTGGATAAATCACCATGTCATTTCACTACACCGAAAATACACCAAATAAAACCCCATAGGTCCATCTTATCTCTCCCACACTATATAGAGTGAAACCCCAACAACCAATGCCAAATAAATATGAATTTAATTTTAATTTTAATAAAAAAAATGATGATGCAATATACCTTGGTCAAATTGATGAGCTACCACGTGCATACAGTGCCTTGGTTCACCCTCCTTCTAGGTAGAGTGAAATCCCTATCATTCTTGGACGATTCAACCAGGCTTCAATATAATCAGAACCAGATCCCAAAATTGGGAAGCCAAAAATTAATCAGAGGATAGGATGAGGTAAATAAAGGTTAGTGTAAGGGTATACATTCATTAAAACTCTAGAAAAAACACCCAAAAGAAACCCTAATCAAGGGGAAGGAGGAAGTGGAAGTGGGAGGACCCACTGGTTCATGTGGATCAAATAGGGGGATGAAGGGGTCACCCCTTCTAAAAACCAAAGGTGGAATAACTATAATTATACCCCATAAAAATCCGATAAACTAGAAGGTATATACAGGTAGTGGCTACCGTCACTACTACATACCGCTGGCTTGCCAGTGGCACTTCTACAACATTGGCTACAATAGCCACCCAACCTCTCATGTGGCTCCTTTAAGCCCTTAGAATGGCCCCTGAACTAGAAAAATTATCTAAAAAATATCTTTTGAGGTTTCCCCAGCCTTGAAATCCAATATCAAATATCAATTCTCAATTTGTCCCAACCACTAATTTGAAAATTTTAAATCCCTCAGAGCTATGAAAGCTTGTATGGAAATGATATTTTACAACATCCCTCTTTTTACTTCTCATCATCAAGAAGTCTCGCTGAATATCCAAACAAACATCACATCCAAACTTGGTCATGAATTACCGCTCAAAAGGTTGTGTTCCATTCCTGAAAACTCAATGATCATCCAAATAACAACCTCTAACTTAAGGTTCCTAGACTGCCAAAAATCGAGCCAACACTCTTGATCACCACTAAAACACTAGGAAATTGCTTAACAGATCCAATAAATCCTGAAACATGATCCTAACATTCCAATGACCCCCCAAATATTTTTTTTGAAATATGTACCCAAATGTATGTAAAAACACCAATCAAATGCTGGATCAATTATCTAATCCCAATTCTGACCCAAATAAACGAGTCTTCTATCCCAAAAAAATAAGAGCATGCTGTATTTTCCTTGAAAAAACCCATAAAATCTTCAAAATTATCCCATTATGTCTAAAATTACATGCCCAATGTGGTTCCTAATCACCCAAATTTACTCAAAAACACTCATCTATATCCATTCATGCATCAACAAAACTTGATCATGATTCCTTTATCCCTGGAGGAATCCTAAGATCATCTCAATACACCCATCAAATATTTTTCCTGAATTATGGTGTAAAATCATGGTTAAATCCTTAATCTACCCATTATACCACCATTCCCTAAACGTGTTCACTAACACATTCCCATTCCAAATCATATTCGGACCAACACAAGACATCTGGATCTTAATGCTCATGCTTATAATCCACCTGATTTCATATCCTTACTTTTACATGACATTCATAGAGGTATCTAGTAGCACTCAAGTCCATTTATTCACCAACATTAAAATTCCAAGATGACCATCCAATGACCAGTATCACTCTAATGAACCTTCTTACGTGAGGGTCACACACTCATGGGTGACATCTCACTCCCCATATTAATAATATACATGTCATTTAAATGTCTCTAAAAGGTCTTGATAACCATAGCATATTCCCCATCCATCACCATACATTCTGACATGCCTGGCCAAACTCACTCATACTCAAGCACCATCCCGCACACCAACTCATTTCCCATTACCGACCGAAGGTAACATTATCCTTGGTAACCATCAAGTTGCATCACTACTACAATTAACATTCTCAAACCATCCATCAAGTGACACTTGAAAGATCCAATGTACACATGTCACTCATCCTGACCCATCCTCACATACTTCCAACTCATGACACCATGTCTCCATGACAATGCATGTTAAGGCCCACCCTAGGGAAAACCATTCATCAACACCCAATCCATACTCACATACCCTCTACCATGGAGGGATGTCTCAAATTATTACTCAAATCCCTAGGCCTACATGCCCTCAAGTAACCCAATAAATACTATCATCCCTCAACCTGAACTAGAAAAATCACTAATTTACAATTTAAATAGGCACCATGTACAACTAGCACATAACATCCCTAACAATAAGAGTACAATCACATACCACCCAATCATGACACCCGATTCACACTTCCATGAGTCACACAAAATCAAGGCCATACTGACTATGCTCTATGAAATATCAATCCGGACATTCCAAGAACTCACTGGGAACTCATCTTCAAAATTAAGCACTTTACCTTATCCATGATTAATCACATAACATCCAACCTCAAGACGTAGTTCTATAATTTTTGGTTCCCATCCTTGGTCTAAGTAATTTAAAAATAATCCTATCTATTTTCCACCACCCAACACAATTCTAGGTCACGATCACCCACCCATTATTTTTCCACACTATTAACGCACCCCGAAAATGCACAATGCATTACCTTTCCTTGGTCCTTCCCCTAGAAACTAGCCTAGATTCCTAAGACACTACCAACCAAAGTTATAACCACCCTAATACCCAAATCACATCCCATGGATTATTCTCAAACCCTAAAGCATCTACATGTGCTTCCATATCTAAGGGAAGGACCAACCTGAGCTAACCCCTCTAAATTTTCACCCTTGTAATAAATACAAGCATCAAACCACTAAAGTAAAAAATAAAAACTAAGAGCTTCTATGTCTCCCTCCTAGGCCTACATGTCAATAATCACATCAGGGTTAACAGGTCTAACAACCAATCCCATAGTTTAAAACTTACAGAAGGTCATAGGCCACGTGGTATCTTCCATGCGCTCATCTCAGAAGTCTCATGAAATCAACATGTCAATATTCCTACACAAAACTATGGAACCCATTCTCTCCAAGAATATGCACATTGTAATAATCCTAGAGGTTTGTTTCTCATCATTATAATATTTTCATATCTAATAATATAATTCTAGATGATCTATATCAAGGAAACACAACACATGGATCAGTTAAGATGGATTCCATTCTAAGCTATATGGTAAAATACCATATAGGTTGTTACTCGTTACTTTAAATAATTGAAACCAAACAACTAAAACTCACACGAGGTCTATTTATTAGAAAAAATGTTACCACCCCAACCCACTAGGATCACTACACCTCTTATGCACACATACTATGTCATTGTTCTCATTATCAGAGAGCACCGCACTATAGATCCACATGACCTGCCATTAGAAAGATATAAATATAAAGTTCAAACTAGTTGAGTATAATTAAACCAAGTACTTAGATAGGAAAACACTATATGAGTAGTTTCTGATACTTTAAACTAATGAGTCTCAATCATTAGTGAAATCACACACAAGTATTCCTTTATGAAATGTGAATATTATGTGCTTGATATGCTACATGAGATGCATCTTGCCGCTATAAGACAAAATTTTAATCTAAATAATTGGTCTCTTGAAAAGTCTCCATGATCCATAAATCCATAAAAAATAATGAACCTCAAATATATATATGTGATTTACCCAAGGAGAAAATTACCTCCAACTTTAATAATGCAAGATATAATAGTAATCCCATGCCTCATAACCTAGAATTCATTATAAAACTGGTGTTCTCATTGCACCTTTACAATATCCATAACAGGATCTGACACATCCCTAAATATATAGTCTACAAAATCCTAAAATTGTAAGATAAAAATAAAAACAATGTCCTGCTTCCCCAAACCTATGACCAGTGTGTAGAACAGTGGTTGGAACTATACATCAGGAGTGGCTCATCATATGTCATAGGCTGCTAATTAGTAGTGGGGGTATAAGGTGGTATTTTTGGGAGGATACATCTCCTATATTAGAGTATTAAATAATGAATAAAATAAACTGATATCATATATTAAAAAATAAACTCAAAGAGGAAGCAATAAATACAATAAGATTTAATGATAAATAAAATATAGTAGGGGAACAAACAACTAGTCCATACATATAAATAACCACCACTAGTCACATATACAGACAAGAATAAAAGAAAATAAAACATTAGATCCATTAAATCCACAATTCATACCTTATCCAAATCCCCATGTTATAACATGATCCATCCTCGTTAATCAAACTAGGACCTCATCCCAACATATACCTACAACCAATTAAATGTATTATAGGGTATCCTAGGGAAGTGGCGACCTGATAAATGATTGATTAAAAAACTTAGTAGGGAACCACCAATGAGGTCCCGTACTAAAAATAAATGCAGTGACATTTACTTGTGACATTCTAAGCTAAAATAAAAATAACAACTGTTAAAATGTAAATAAATAAAATCACTATTTATTCTTAGTCTTGTGACCCAAATTAACCACACCTACTTCATCTAGTGTTAGGGTGTATCTAAGAATGTATTAAATATTTTGAATCCAAATTAACATATGAGATCCAAATCCATGGTATCCCCAACCATTTCCTCATGACACGGGGGACCCACCCCATGGTAATATAAACATATGAGCTCCTAATCCAAGGAAGCTACAAATAGTATCCTCATGAATATATGGATGTAACCCAAAATATTCTTAAAATACAAGATCCTAATCTGAGATAGCTACAAACAATTTCCTCATGACTCTAGGGAACGTAATATATGACAATCTATCCAAGGTAGCACCAATCATTGAGCTCCATGTCTATAGCAGTTCCCACCCATAACCTTCCCCAAAACATGGAAACCCTAACCCTGAACTTGACTCCATATCCATGGAATCCCAATCTTGTCTCATATTACATGAGGGTGTAATACATAACCCATAATAAATAGTATAATACACGTATTCTAGATTAATTCCCATGCTCATTACCAATTTCACACCCCCTCAAGCTCATTAGTCTAGTACAAGTTCTATGGTGACACGTGATACCATACCACATATACCCACTCAGGGTCGGTCTATTATTGGGGAACCCAATAGGTCCCCTTGATCTAAAAATATAATAGGAACCCTCACATGGGTCCTTAGTATCTATTATAGTATAGGTTAAACACCTAACTCTCAAGGAAATTGTGTCCCTCATTGTCAATGACTAGGATGCATGACCTTGCCAACTACGTTGGGCCTCATCATATATAAAATAATCAGAAGATGGCTCCTGGCCCATCTTGGTCCTTAGGGTCACTCTAGGTCAGCCCACTCACCCAAAACTAATCTCAGTATTCCAAATATATGTCCACCTAGGCCTAGTCACATCAGACAATAGAGGATCACTCATCTCACCCTTTTCTTGAAAATCCCAAAAATATTGATGTATGGGGGCGGGGTCACTAAGTCCAATATTAATAATCATCTCTAGTCCACCCATGCCTCAAGTTGATGGTGTCTCAAGCCTCTATTCATAGGATAACATGTCTCATTTTTTTCATCCTCAACTCACAATTGGCCAGAAGTCCACCTGGTGTCTCAAATTATTGGCCTTGAACATCATCGACCAGTGAATCATGCTAGCACATAAGGGTTGTTCTTAACCCATGGAATTAATTCAAATAATTATGATTTTAATTTTATTTAAACATTAAATTTAAAATAAATTAATATTTAATAAAAGGGAATAACGTAAATTAGAAATCACACACATTGAATGCCACATAACAAAAAGAATAAAATCCCTGGGGAAAGTACATGATACTACCTACCATTAAAGAGTTTTAAACTTATTTTTGAGGGTTAATAGTAGATTCAAAGGCCCTACCATGTTTGAATATCCTTGAACTTGATCAACTAAGCTCGTACAAATGCCTTAAGATCCCAACTCATGTAAAAAATACATACTCAATTAATTATAACATTTATAATTAACTTATTTAAAAAAACTCAACATAATTCTAGATAACTCACTAGGTTACTACACCACATCAAAACTACTCCAAACAGAACCCCAAAAGTCCATATTATCTCCCAAGTTCTACATTGAGTGAAATACTCAATAGAAAATTACAAATGAATATGAATTTAAATTAAATTTTGAACAAAAACCAAAAATAGATTGATGATGAAATGTACCTTGGTTGTATTGATGAACTACCTCATGGAGACAGTGGCCTGGGATAACTTATTCCTAGGCATAGTGAAGTACCCATCATGCTTAGCTGATTCCATTATGATCTAGTAGAATCCGAACCAAATACCTAAATTCGAAAATAAAAAATCAAGTATAGGAAAGTATGTGGTCAACATAGGTTAGAGAAAAGGGATACATACATCAAATCGCCCACAAAATAGCCAAAAAGTCACCCAAATTCAATAGGAATGAGTAAGGAGAAAGGGTAGGACCCCCTTGTTTGTTCCGTACAAACAGGAGGATAAGGGGGAACCCCCTTATAAAAACCCAAGGCAAAAAATTGTAATTTGGCCCCCTAAAAACCCCACAAGCTAGATGGTGTCAAAGTTGCATCATTGGATGCAACAACCACTCATCCTATCCAGAGACTACTCCAAGCCCCTCAAATGTACCTCAAACCACCAAACATGTCTAAAACACCTCCTCTAAGTTGTCCCAATCCTTATAACCTTATTCGGGATCCCAATTCACAATTTGACCCAAACACTAATTTTAAAATTCAAAATCATTTGATCTCTGAATGCCTGTAAGAATATAAGATTTTGCAAATAGTGATTAATTTAATATATTAATATTAAAATATGTTGTGATCATGATAAATATCTATTTTACCTTCATATAATTTTATCTTTATTTATTACCAATTAATAATCAATGTATGAATGATTTTTTTAAGGAATAAGATTTTATATCTGTATTTCCTAATGTGGATAATCATATTCATAACAAGAAATCAAATGGAATAGTTATAATGGTATTTTTTAAATAATAATATTTATATAGTATATCATGGTTTTTTAATTACAATTTTTCATGTGGTATATTAAATTTAATATAGTATTCATTTAAAGGAATAAAAACTAAAATATTGGGGATTTATATTCTACCCCCTTAAATAAATTACCTTTTAACAATTTAATATCATGTTTAAAACATTTTTAGAATCAATTTCATGGAGTGGAAGATAAAATATATTATCATGAAAGGAAAAACCTTTTTAATATTTTAAAAAATACATTTTTTTAAAACACACATCATAAAAAAGGGATAATAAAACATACTTTTGAAAATATGAATAGGGAATTATGAAGATCACTTGGAATAACACATAATCAAGTTACTAAATAAGGAGAGAATTGATGGGAAGTGAATATATGGACATGGAAGAGAAATCACCTCTAAGGGGTATGTATATTATTCTTAACGATGCTATAGTTTTAATGAAAATAACTTTATAAAGTAAATATCTTTGAATTAAATCTCATTTTCTCCACATAGAGAAGATACCATTAATTCATTAGAAATAATTTTAAAAAGGGAATTTTTTTCATTTGAAGATCCTTTTCTAGAGTTTAATGTATTCTTCTATCTCAGGATAGAGTGTTAGATTTGGTGTCCTAAAACCGACTTATATTCACTTTATGATTACCTCTATTTATAGTTTTGAATATGAATAAACCACTTATCACATCATGATTGTTCTATTATGTATTATAGTATGTGATAATTTCATAATAGAAATCATCACATTGAAAGTTCATAACAGTTCCCTGATATGATGAGAAACCATAAGTTCCATGAAATTATCCTTAAATATATTTTATATAGGCGAGTGAAATCATTTGATGGACGTAAATGATACAAGATATCAGGAGTACATACTCATATTAATTTGAGGCATATTCTCATGGTGTCCTCCCTTGGTAATTTCCAGTGTAATAGATTATGAGAAAGATACTCTTCAGTAGGAAATACACATTTATACATGTTATTGGATGTTCTTATATATGTATGTGTGTATTGATACATATACTTTTAGATTATTATTAATGGATATTATGAGTCACGTACTTTGATGTATTGACAAAAACCATGATGAAATATCTTTACGGTGAAGCAAGATTAATTGAGTGTGTCATGAGTAATATTTCATTAATGAATAATACGAGAAAATATTTGTCCCTTATTTTATTTAAAAAAAGTAGATATCTTAGGACCTTTTATGGAAATGATACAACCAAAATAAATTCATGGTCATGGTATTCTGTAGGAAATTTAAATTTTAGGAAAGTCAAAGAATGAGACATCGAGCATATTGGTTGATGAAACTTTTATGCCACATTCTTGATTCAAGATATCATGGTAAATGGATTATATTAAAGGTTAAGTGTCTATATGAGGTTTTATGTCATTTAAATATTAAATTATTTCTCTATGGATACCTTAGTGTGTTTATGGAGTCAAGCCTTGGAATTTGGGATACTTTGCATAATTTCAATGAGAAAGAGGCCTAAAGGGTCACACACTAAGTGTATCCAGAACTAAACTTAATTAATAATGTTATTTATTATTTATCATTTTGAATAATTATTATCCTTATTCATGGTTCTATAATTATTCATGTTTTCTTGATCACACATATTTCATCACAAGTTATTTGAGAGAATATATTTTGTTATCATAATATTTAATAAATATTTATTTTTATATTTAGTGAATATAATATTTATTTATTTATTGGTAAAAAATATATTTAATTATTAAATAAATATTAATTATTCAATGTTTGATAAATATTGTAGTGGAATGGTATACTGATTTTAATGGTCTATTGAGAAATAGTAAATATTGAATATTATTTTAAAAAAACAATATTTAAATTAATTCGTTAGTTTTTCACATGTTAATAAATAATAATATTATTATTATTATAAACATAGGCTTCTGCAGGAATTAAGAAAAATAATAAGGGTTCATGTGTAATTATTATTTTCTAACCCTAGTGCTATATAAACAAAATTATATTATTTTCTTAAGTGTTTCAATTTTATTTGGTTGTCCACAATGACTTTTGGAGAAAATTATCTCGAATCCATAGAGAGATCTGTATCCAAGAATGCTCTCAAGAATAGAGAGTGATCCTCCTCCACCACTACTCTCAATTATTTATAGATCTAAGATAACCCTTCCTTGAAGAGAATATCAGGGTGATCAAATATTAATTACACAAGCATTAAGAATTTCCACATTATAACCTAGAGGTTCCCACAACGGTGTTCAACGATTTTTGGAGAACATGTGGATCACCACTGGAAGGAATATGTACTTGATTTTTACAATGCAGTGATGGTATGATGTAGATACATTTTTAGATTCATCAATAATGAAATAATTCATTGGATGATAATTCTTTAATTGTTTTAATTAATTATAAAATAATATGTGATGATGCTATTTTTTTGGTTCTAATGTTGTAGCATCAATTAATATTTGATTTAAATCTGTTAGTCATGAAATTTATCATCGATATACATCTTGGATTAACCATCAATTACAAAAAAAATCCAATTTGGTTATGTCACATCTGAAACATCCTCTATGACCTAAAACTTCAAGTGATATCAAAGGTAGGTTGCATAATTAATTATAATTTTTTAAAAATAATTGATTGATTTATGAATTAATCATTAGTTGTCAATTACAATTTAATCATTCTTTA
Organism: Viscum album; assembly: GCA_963277665.1. Lineage (NCBI taxonomy): Eukaryota > Viridiplantae > Streptophyta > Magnoliopsida > Santalales > Viscaceae > Viscum > Viscum album. Next base: position 1,324,474,219 of record OY728127.1, on the reverse strand, counting down.
ATTTGAACCATGAGATATTCTCTCTTTACTCTTCATTCTCACAAATGTAATCAAATGTAATTATTTTATAAATGAATAACATTTGAAGAACTCATATGGAGGTGCCTAGAATTCTAACTTGTTAGTACAAGGGTACGAGTTAGGTATCTCATTGGTATATACCATATGACCATGTTCAGTGAACAAAGAATTAATTCTGAATTAATTCAAGATTTGTGAATTTATTACATGATGTATGTATTTAATACATCACGTGTTGAATGGGACAGGATATCACACGTTTAGCTAGACTACATGGCATGTAACATCTATACATGACATGTAGTCCATTTGTCCAAGATGGGACGTGTATTTTATTACACAACCTACATGACTACTGACCATGTTACTCAGAGAACACATTCCATATAGCCATGTACATTACAAGTATTTTGTTATTTTCCATAGCATTATTATTTTCCATGAATAGATGGTGATAAATATACATGATGTGTAGTTAGATAGTACACACCATGTATATTTAAAAATTACATAAAATTAAAATTAATTTATTATACTATAAAACCTTATCAATGTGTGTTATATTTTTCATTTATTTGACTATGTACATTCCATGTGGTGGGTTATATATATATTAAATGTAAAATTAATTTCAACATAATATTCAGAACTATATATCATTTATAAGATTTAATAGAATCATTACTCTACAAACATTGAAACACAACAAACTATGTAAATACCATGTGCTATGTGTATCATTTATTTGACTATGTACATTTCATGAAATTACATGATAAGTCATGTATGTCATATGCCGCATGGGTAAACAGTATATGAAGATAATACATGTTGGGTAGTTCTAATGGGTACTCACCATGTTGGATCTAAGGTATATATTTTATACAAATTTAACTATAAATAAATTTATTTAATTATTTAAAATTATAATATATGATAATCTCAAGAATGTTAGAATGATAATGAAGATAAAATAATTGATTAATTAAAGAATATGATTAATTGATTTGATTTCGATTTATCTTAAATAAGAATTATTAGAATTGAATACTATTTTTATGAAGTGTATAATTTTTTTCATGTATGTATATAATCATTATCATAGACCATACATTTTTATGTGATTTGTTTCTTTTTAATTTTTTATTAAATTAAATTTATGTCTTATGCAATATTCCTTCCCTCAATATGCAAGGTCCTACGAGTCCATGATTTATTTTATGTAAACCTCTAAACCTATCCTTTAGTTACAATCACATATGAGTGAGTAAAAGAAAATTTAATTGATGGATATCCAAAGATAGTGGAGGTGGTTCAAGTTTTTATCCAAGGAGAAACCAATCCAAGAGAGATACATAGGCGGATAGGTGGAAAGCTATAATATGAACCATAAAATGGATCAAGGTGTTTTCAACTTAGTTTTATGGTTAATTAATCATCCTATAGATAAAATAACTATTTTAAAAATCTCATGATCATACCAATTTATTATTTTATTTCTTTCATGTTTCATGGTTTTTTGTGTGTGAATTTTTTTTTATGATCACATGAATTATCAAATTAACAAGAATGAAAGATAGAACTAAAATAAATAGGATTATGTGTAAATTTTATCTAATACAAGGTTAATTACTTAAGTAAATACACTTAATATTAAAAATAATATAACAAAGATAAAATTGGAAACTTATGAATAAATATGAAAATCCCTTAATTATATATATTAAGTTGGTATAACCTTCTACTACTTATGTTATAATCATACCATAGTTCAAAGTGCGAGACCGGACAACGATGGGGTGCTTTTAGTTGTCAAGGAATTATAACTTGGAGTTTTGGGTTGAATTTAATTAGTTTACCTCAAGGGTTAACTAAAAAAGTAGGACGTAGTGTAACAAAAAGGAAAATGCTATGGAAATCCAATTTAAAGATTTTAGGATTGGGGAGTCCACTCAATATATCAAGTAAATGTGAGTTAGTGAAATTTACATTTTAATGCCTACCAAAAACCCTTCAAATGACGTGGTAGGATAAATTCAGAATGATTATAAAAGGAATATGGATCATTTAACATAGAATGTTTAAGAAACGAGATATTATGAAGCCCGTGGTGAGGTCTATTGGGTATCTATAAAATAATGGGAGATTAATAAAGATAATATTTATTATATAATTTTATCAGATAAAGTACTAAAATTATGCTATTCTTATTTATAGAAATTAAAAAAATATGAATTCAAACATTTAACTAGTGGTCTATACTTGATAAGGATAACCTTATCATAGGCACTAATTTCTAAGAATGTAAAAGGTGTTTACATGCTATCATGTGCCATGAAAGGAAATTTTATGTGCTAAAAACCCTATTCATGAAGCATGTGGACAATATGTTAGTGAGAAAGAGTTATCACTCTATGTAAAACATTTAGAAAATGTCATATATGTCCAATATTTTATGCTATCAACCATGAAAATTTAGATTCTAATGAAACATGAGGAAATGAATGTGTATAATATGATGTATCACATTCATGATCTCTATCAAGAAAATATAAGACAAGAGAGATTTGATATCTCCAATACTATATTTACAACAAATCTTGGAAAGTCAATGCTATATAGGCCTCATGTAATCAAGATGATTAGATTAATTTAATGCTTAAACATCTTGGGGATTAAATTCATAGATGATATAGACATAGATCTCATACCTTCCTCACTAACCAAGTCCTTTTTATTAATTATAAATTGAGAAATAATGAGAATATTATTTCAAAACTTTTTATACTGATTTTAAATGTGGAAATAGACATGAGGCATGAAAAAATTGTAGTCCTTATGAAGAATAAGAAATGGAATAACAAGAAAATGGGGACCATGAATCACAATAAGCCTAATTTTCCTGAGCATCAACTTTCCAAGAAGAGGAATATATAAAGGTTGGTAAATGAAAAGAAAGTAGTATTTTTTTAGGTGTCAAGAAAGTCCATTGGAATAAGATCTTCACCTAAATGAAAGGGAAATCTAAAGGTACATTCATTATTGAGTTTAATACTTTAATATATAAACATTGGGTATTATATACAGCTTATTGTGATCACATCTATATCCAAATGAAGAAACCAAGTAGATTCTTAAAGACTTAGAGATTAGAGGTTGATTTGCAAGATGCCAATGGTGTGAGGCTGGATACTCTAGCCATTGTAGATTACCACAATTCATTGAAAATAAGAATGATATTCATTTTAAGATATTGTTATTGTGTTTCGACTATTACCAAAAACATAATTTCTATATCCTTTCTAGATATATATGGTTTTATTTTCAAATTTGGAAATAAAAGTTATTTATTTTATGAATAAAACTTATGTTATGGTATGAAACATTTAAATAATGATCTTCATGTATTAAATTATTAAAACCAAGTATTGAAAATTGACAACAAATCATGTTCACAAGACTCATATAACATCTAGATGTGTCATTATCATCTTGGGCATATAAAAAAGTATCATTTGAAAAAATCTATATGAATATGTTTAGACTCTTTTGAGAAAAAACCACTTTAATTATTTCATGCTTATTTATAAGGAAAAATGAATAAAACAATATTTGATGGATTGGGTGAAAGGGATATAAATATTATAGGATTGGTACACATTGATGTGTGTGGACCATTTCTAGTAGAATCTATGGTGGGTATTTTTACTTCATAAATTTTATTGATTACTTAAGTAGATACGGATATGTATACTTAATGAGGTACAAGTCCAAGTCCTTTTAGAAATTGAATGAATTCAAGAATGAAGTAGAGAATCAACTTGGAAAGAAGATAAAGAATATTCAATTTTATTGAGGTAGTGAATATCATAATAAAGAGTTTATAATTTTTTACTAGATTTTTCGATTCATTCACAACTCAATACACATCACACACCACAATGGAATTATGTTAGTAAAAGTAGGAAACATTCCTTGATAGACATGGTATGGTCGAGGATGAGTTATGTAGATCTTCCACTATCATTTTGGGGATACTAATTACAAAATGAAACATACACACTAAACCAATTACTAATTAAAGAAGCATATAGAATTCCCTTCGAGCTATGCAGTGGAAGGAAACCCATTTTTTCATATACACATGTATGAGGTTTTAAGGAATTTTTAAGGCTTTATTAGATAAAAAATAGCACCCTGGGGCACAAAAGTGTATCTTTATAGGTTATCCTATATAAAACAAGGGATAATACCTATATACCCATCAAAAAATAAAGTGACTATCACTATAAAATCTATTTTTCATGAGAGGGATAACATAATCAAGAAGGAAAGTGGGATAAATATTGACTTTGATGAAGTTAATGCTCATGATACAAAAGATTTGGTGGAAGAACTGATTACAAAGGTCCCCATGGATGAAATAGTTCCTAAAACACAAGTAATATGTAGGATAATCAGAGAGTTAAGGGATATAGAGGGATATTATTTTCTATTCATCAAATATGGTTACTCATTATTGGTTGAATATAATGAACCTCTATCATATAAAGAGTAAGTAGAGATATTAGAAGCTTCAAGAGGGAAAGAGTCCATGAATTTTAAAATGGATTCCATGTATGAGAACCATGTTTGGGTTATGGTCTATCCACTAGTTGATGTAAATCATATTGGGCGAAAATGATAATTAAAGAGAAAAATGGACATAGAAGGTAAAGTAGGTACCTATAAAACATAGATAGTGGTTGAAGGGTTTAAAAAAAGGAAAGTAATTTAATATGATGAATGTTTTTCACTAGTTTCAATATTTAAATCCATCAGAATTTTTCTTACTATATTGACTTACCATGACTATGAAATTTGAAAGATGGAATTAAAAACAACTTTCCTTAATGGGAACCCTCAAGAAGATATATATATATGACACAAATAGAAGGGTTTGTGACTCCAAGTTATGCCAATAAGATATTCAAGTTATAAATATCCATTTATGTATTTAATCAAGAATCTAGGTAATGGAACATTCGGTTTGAACAAGTAATAAAAGGATTTGGTATAATTAATATTTAAAGTGATCCATGTACTTAGAAGTATTTTTGTAGGAATGCAGTCATTATCTTAGTAGTATATGTTGATGACATATTACTTATTAGGTACAAAATTCTAATCTTATAGTCTATTAAAGACTAGTTAAATGAGTAGTTATACCTAAAGGACTTAGGTTAATCATCCTACATTATTGGGATCAATATAATTCATGATAGATCCAAGAGGATACTTGGACTAATTCAAGGTATATACATTGACCAGATACTAAATAGATTTAATATTGGACAATCCATGAGGGTATTGGTTCCAATGTCACATGGTATATATCTTTCCAATAAAATGTGTCTTCAAACATAGCATGATAAATACAGAATGAGTAGGATCCCATACACTTTAGTGATTGGATAAATCATGTATTCTATGTTATATACTAGTCTTGATATTTCCTACAAATTTAGCATGGTAGAAAGATATCAAGATGATCAATGAGAACATCATTGTTCTGCTGTTAAGGATATATTTAAATATCTGAGAAGAACTAAGGATATGTTCCTTGTATATGGAAGAGAAGAAGAGATATAGTCATCAGGGGTTATACTAATGATAGTTTTAAAATATATCATAATGATCTAAAGTCACAATTAGAAAATGTTTTCAGTTTTAGGGGAGGAGCAGTGAGTTGAAAGTGATCAAAGTAGCTAGTTTTCACTGATTTTATAATAGAGTCCGAGTATATAGAGAATTATGATGTATCCAAAGAATCCATTTGGATATGAATTTTTTTCCAATATTGTGATGTGTTACCAATAAGTAAATATCCTATTACATCATATTATGATAATACTATAATGGTGGATCTTGTAAAAGATCCAATGTCACACTAATGGAAAAAACATACTATGAAAGTATCACCTCTTAAGGGATTTTTCTCAAGGGGGTGAGGTTATAGTAATAAGTTTTTCCATAGAAGAAAATTTTGTGGACCCGTTGACTAAATCATTATATTAGAAAAAGTTTGAGTATCATGTGAGTTCTAGAAGTCATAAGTTTGTTATCAGTTGGGACTAGTGTATGTGTGATTCTATTCGAGTTAGTTACCTAGAACCAAATTTTGTGTACTTTATAATTACCTATATTCATACTTTTAAATATTAATAAACTACTTATTACATCATGATTTTTATTCTTCGTGACATAGTATATGATAATTTTCTAAGAATACTTATCACACTGAAAGGTTATATCAGTTCCCAGCTATGATGATAACCTAAAAGTGCCATGATAGTATTCCTAAAAATATTTTATATAGAAAAATGAATTCAATTGAGGGTCATAAATGATATAGGATATCAGCGGTGGAGATTCACAGGACTTTGAGACACATTCTCTTAGTGTACGCACTTGGTAATTTCTAATGTAGGATATTATGATAACAAGACCCTCTAGCAGGAAATATACATTAATATTTGTCATCAGATGTTCCTATCTATGGATGCGCATATTGATCCTTATAATTTATTATTATTATTAGTGTAAATTATAAGTCACATACTTTTTTTTATTGATGAAAACCATGGTGAAATATGTTTTCTGAGAATTATGATACATTGGGTGTGTCACAAGTAATATTTCATTAATGAATAATATTAGAATTGATTTTTTCTTCTATTATTTTATGTAAGTTGATATCTCAATACCTTTTATGGAAATTATAAAGCCTAAATAAATATGTGGCCATGGTTTTATGTAGGAAAGTTTAATTTCCAGAAATTTAAAGAAAGATACATTGAGCATATAGGTTGATGACAATATAATGAAACCTACTTAATTAGAGATATCATGATAAAGGGATTATATTACATGTTAAAAATATGTACGTGGTTTTATATCATTGTACCATTAACTACTTTATTTATGGGTGCCTTCACATGTTTCTAGAGACTAACCTTGGACTTTGGGATGCTTTACCTAATGCCATTGTGAAGGAGGTATAGAAGGCCACACACAAAGTGTATCTTGAACCTTCGTTAAATGATAAAATTATCTATTATTTAACATGTTGAATAAATATTATTCCCAAATGTGGCTTAAAATTATTAATGTTTTTCTGATCACACATATTCTGTCACTAGTTATTTGAGAGTATATATTTTGTGAGTAGAAAATTTAATAAATATTTATCTACCATTTAGTGAATATAATATTTATTTATTTATTGGAGAGTAATTTAGTGATAGTTATTTATTAAATTAAGAGTCATTATTCAAGGTCTGATAAATATTATGGAGGAATGGAAGAACTAGTTTAATTGCCCAAAGAGAAATAATATATATTGAATATTATTTTAATAAAATAATATTTAATTTAATTCGAAATTTTTTCACATGTAAAATAATAATAATATTATTATTATTATTATTATAGAAATGAGGTTCTATAGGAATTAATAAAACCAATTAGGGTATATGTGTAATTATTATTTTCTAACACTAGAGGTATATAAATCCAATTATATTATTTTCTTAAGTGTTTCTATTTAATTAATGGCATCTAGAGAGAATTTTATTGAATCCTTAGAGGGATCCCTCTCTAAGAGATCTCTCAAGAATAGAAAAATATTCCTCCACAACCACTCTCAAGTCTAGAGAGATCAAATATAACACTTCCTTGATGATATTATTAGGGTGATTAAAGATGAATGATGCAAGCATTATGATCTACTATGCTAACACCAGAGATTCCTATGGTGATGATCAGAGGTTCTTAGAGTATGTGTGGATCACCACTGGAGGGAATATATACTTTATTCCTATAATGAAACGACAATATGACATAGAGATGTTTTTAGATTCATCAATGAGGAAAGAATTCATCACAAGGTAATTCTTTAATTATTTAAATTAATTATAAATAATTTGTGATGATCCTGTATTTTGGTTATGGTGTTCAATCATTAATAAATATTTGATTTAATTATTTTTCTCAGGGAATTTATCATCTAATTATTTCCTATATTAATTATAAATTATGAAAAAAAATTGAGTTGGGCATGTCCCATCCAGTGCTTTTTCTGCACCCAAAACCATCATAGAGAACATGATAAAATATAATTACTTTATTTATTCAAATACATAAACTAAATGTTATCCTTTGGTTATATTTTGAGCATTTATCTACCTTTACTTAATCCCATATTATAAATGATAAATGATGAATTTTTCATGTCTAAAGCACAAAAAATAAGATTAAATGGAGCATAAGATCAAAAAAGGATGACAACTTATTTCCCCTATTTCAATAAATTAACCAATATTAAAAATGTTTAGCACAATATAATATAATATCAAATATGAATAAAAATTCATGTAAAGAAATACTTCATTAATTTTCAAAGCCTCAATAATAACACCCAAATTTCAATCTTAAAACATTCCACAAATTACCATCTTTAAGTATATTAAAAAAATTCCTAACCAATTATGAAACAAAAAAATCAGAAATATTTGATCACATATTCTTTCAATATCAACTTAAAATTTATCTCCATAAAAAATCAATCACTCCTAAAGTCACATTACAAAATTTCACATGCCATAATCATATAATCTCCAAAATATGATAATATTTTCTTTAATAAAATCATATATGCTTCCTCAAATTAAAAAATATGTATTCCTTAAATTACATTAACCTTAATCTTTTAATGTTTCTGAAAGAGTTAACTTATTTAAAAATTACATTAATCACCTTTTCACAAAATCACCTTTCAATCCCATGGTTATCTTTATGATGAAATGTATTTTCCCAAAATTTAATAACCCTTTATCAAAATTAACCATAATTACCTCAACATAAAAGACCATATTAACCCTAAAGTTTATCAATACCTTCAACTAATGTCCAAAAAAATATAAAATCATTCCTCCTCCAATATCCTTTTCAAAAAAGACATACTAAACCCAAGAGTCATATTCCCATAAATTTCACCAAAAATATCCTTAATTTTCATAAACTACCATCAGAAAAAACCTCAAAATGGGTATCTATATATATAAACACATGATCTACCATAGAATCTTTAACCCCTAATAATATATATTACTATTAATTTACCCTCAACTTATAAAATCATACCCTCTAAAATTATCTAAAAATTTGATCTCATACCGATTATAATGCCCCATACCCATATACTAGGATTCATTGCTAAGAACATATTATTTACAATTCTAGATATGATACAAATAGATTCAATACAATTTTTACCATCCATAATTACAACATAAATATGAAATATTAAGTCACTTACATACTTTTTCCCCTTATAATTAGGAGGCCTGATGGTCGATTGTAGGGGTTGAATTTCATACAATCATCAATGTTGGGATAACTATTTCCAAACTGTTTCCAATGGGTTTGTTCATAGAACTAGAAACACCCAACAATTATATATCCTTGAGGAACATTCCTTCCAAAGGTAGGAACTCATCAGGATATTTTGGCCAATGATGCTTAAGAAGTCACATTGGTTGAGAGGATGGGATGTTGGGCTCATCACACACTTTTAGGGGGAATTATTGCCTACCCCAGGAATACCTTATAGATTTAAGATATATTTGTGAATCCTTTATTAATTCCCAAGTATGATGTGGGTCAACCTTGAATTAAAAACTAATTATTAACATATGTAGAGTTTATAATCATCTATATGTATATGAGTTTCTTCATCAATGGAGATATCTATATGTATTCAAGGTTCTCCATCAATGGTATCCTCTTATATACCGATAGGAATTATTTGGTTGTTATTATGATGATGCTAGTTTTTAATCCACTCAGTGGGGAACTATGGAGTGTATCTTCATCTAGGGATATGAGAGTTTTTTTTTAATGTTTGGATCAAACCCATGTGATGGGCTTCCTACTCATCATTGTGAATGGAATCCGAACCCATGTAGTTTGGTTCCGATTAATGGGGCACATCATGACTTTTAAGGTCATGTGATAAGGACCTAACCATACAGTTTAACATCATGTCAAAAGTATGTCTTGGTGAAAGTTGCCTAGTAAAATTTTGGTCTGGGACTTATGCCATGGAATCCCATTGATCTTGAAATAATTATGGATTTCCAAGATGAATTAGACCCTATTGGGAATGTGGCCCAGAGAGAATATGGTTGATTCGAGGTGTTGGGTTTGAACCTCCAGAAGGATTCCTACATATCTTATTTGGATAGAAATTAAATCCCACGTAGTTTTCTTCTAAGGACCTATGCCTACGGAGGCCCTTATAATATTCATCTCCCAGGGGAGTATGGACCTTTGAGCAGATTATGTTGGGGCTTATTCTCGAAAAGGATTCCCTATAAAAGGTCCATGAGGTATGTATCAACTCATGGTGATTTTGGGGATTTATTCATGGCTTTCTCATGAGGAGGATTCCTAGATTATGGTAATTATTATTAGGGCTTACTCCTAAGGAGGATGACCATTGAGCTTAGGTCCTAGGTTGGAGTCCTACGTATCCTAATTGTAGTAGAAATAAGAGTTCTCTTAGTTTAATAATTGGCACTTATGCCCTGTGGATTCCCTTGATAGGTTCAATTAGGACTTACTCTTGAGAATGATTCCAATAAGGTTTTGGATCATGAGGATATACTGACCACCATCAACCTATAAGACCATATGAGTTGTTGTCAGTTTGAAAAACAAGAGGAAATGGAAGATCCGGGAAACCACAAAATCTAATTTTCCATGTGGTTGGATACATGGCCTTCATGACCTTTTCATATGGAGGAACTCTGAAGGAAGGAGAGAGGAATATTAAAAGGATGATCCTCTACCAAAACATGCATCTAGATGTGTGGGTTCCATGATCATGGATATCATCTAAGCCCATAAGTATTGATGATCCATGCTTGAATGTGATGGACAAGAGGTATCAGAAGATCCAGAAAACAGCACACTTATCCTCATTTTCTGGTGGAATAGGCTGGGGATATGATAGAGAGAGGGGGGAACTCTGGTGCCCATTCTCTCTCTAAACCGGTGGCCAGGAGGTAGAGAGGAGTAGGGGTGAATCCTCCTCAATGAAAGGATAGGGGCTTACTCCAAAAGGGATGTCGTAAAATTGGTCCCGTATTAGTGGAGGAGGGTGTAATTCCATGTCAAAAGGAGATGAAATCATTATCCTTTCCCTCCCTTATTAGAACCGAAGGATCAAGGTCTTAGAGATGACAAGGGTACGACATGGTCCTAGCCATTGTATTTGAGAACAGGAACTCCATGACACATTCCCTAGGGAAAGGGTCTTCATGATCATGGGTATACACACTCACATACAGCCGGAGGACCCTGACCGGTTAACCAAAAAATTACTAGAAACCTATGACTGTAGGAATACACACCCAAATGGGGGGTACACTAGTGTACCACTCACCATTTCTATAAAAGTTTGGAGGCTTCAGTGTAGGTTTTAACTTGGTGCCTCTCAAAAAAGGGAACCAAAGGAGGAGAGGCTCTTTCATGGATAGCTTTGAAGAAGGCTTGATGAGTGGCTTGTGTAGGCTGGAGATTAGGGAGAACTAAGGGGGTTTATGCATGTAGACTTGGGTGATCCAAGTGAGGCTCGTGTAGGGGGTAATCAACATAGGTAGGCTTAGGAAATCCAAGGGAGGCACATGAAGGGGGTGATCCATGTAGGTAGTATTGGGAGAGATTGTGGTACCCTGGGTGATGGACCACTTAGGAAACTACACTTGGGTGAGACCTTTCTTAAGACTTCAAGGTTCTCTATAGGTGTTCTCAGAAGTGGCTCATGCAACTCCTTGGTTAAGGAAAATGACATCACACTGGTGCTTATTAACAATGGGGTGATTGAGTTCCTATCATACTTATTTCTTATTTTAAACCCTGAGAGTACTTTATTTTCACTACCCCCTTAAATTACCTCTACTTTTGGTTTTAGGAAGATACCTATAAGGTTTTACAGAGCTTGAGTGAAGGACTAGGGAGAGCAGAGCTTCGAGAGGCCTTTGAGAAATTTTGTTGGTAAAAATGAAAAACTAAGGGTCCTATTTATAGGAAAATATATGACCTTGGGTGAAGGGGCTATCTTGTTTAGTGATTCTACTCAGATGTGTCTTGCAGGCTCTTACACAGATCGATCATGCATGCCGATGTGCATTCCCACTACTGAGGTACTCTACGTGCTGATACCACTTAGTGGTACTTGCATGACTCACTTGGGTGAACCTTCTACTACATACCATGGGGTTTGTTTCCTCACACCCCTTATCGGGATCAATTTTAGGCTACAGTCCTGACCCTTTGGGCCAGTCCCTTTGGTACCGTCACTGACCCCCATGAAAAATGGAGAGTCGCACTATGAAAATTTTTATCCCAGTTGATGACGTTTAGGGTTTTGACACATGAAAATCTAATCTTCTCATTATTTCAACATAAATACATATTTCTACTCAAACTCAACATTTTGTGTCTAAGTGAGGTTTACATCTTCATTTTTGTAGAAAAGTTCATGGAACACATTTATTTCTATCAATAAAATCCCCCTATAATTATATTCACCCGGAAAAATAATAATATGGTTTTAAGGAAAAGTTAGGTAACTTTGATGAATTCCAAAATCATTTGGTTGGATTTGGAGTTATCTAAACTATGGAATGATTATCTAATTTTTCCCTAATACATAAGGCCTAATGAGGGTAGTTTGATTATTTCTAAGGTCAATAGAAAACCCTACAAACTTTGCGTCTTTTTATGTTATTTCCCTATTTTTTCCTAAGCTCAATATGAAGGAGACTTAGAGAGTGATACTTGGTTTTTTCTTAGAACGACCTTTTCTAAATTTCATCCTAACAAGTTTTGTGGCCTTTTCTTATTGCCTGATATTTTTCCTAAACCATGGAGTGCACAGGTCTAGCAAGTTGAGACTTGACTTTTTCCCATAGTTCTCTTTTTGGGGTTTCAATTTGGTGAGTACTGTGTCTCTTTTTATGGGTAGTTTAAAGTCATCCAAGCCAGAATAATGAGACTGGTGTTTTAGGTCAAATAACATTGACCATAGATTTTGAAATAATAACCCAGACCAGCCTTTCATGTGGAGAATTTTCTGAAATTATTTAGATATTAAGTGGGTAATCTTGAGCCACAATTTTGTGGTTCCCAAATATAAAACACGATTTTAGTGAATAAAGGAGGTATCTCCTAAGGATGATGTTACCTCTGATTGAAAAACCTATTTTATGGGATGTTTTATGAAAATACAACTAGGGCATGTTAATACATAGTCAAATAATGATATCCTTTGGCTGAAAGGACCTAAAATTTATGGATAACTTATACAAATCCAACTGGGGCGTATTGCAGCATATTAAGGTAAATATGTTCTCTGGAATTCTGGAATTCTATTGTTGATGTACAAAGGGAGTATATGGAGATCCAAATTTCTCAAGACCAATATGGGTGGTTTTTTTAAAGTAAAATGTATGATAATAAAGGGAATATCTATATTGGCATCAGTCGTGAAAGGTGAACTGATCCTACATGAATTTGGCTTGAGTGAAGAAGTGTGCATTATATAAGATGATCAATGTTAGGGGGAAGGGTCCCACTCTGTCAATGATTAAATTATACTATATTTTAATGTCATGTGACCATGACATTGTCCATGTAGTTTAACATATTTCTAAAAGGATGTTGTTGAATAGTTTGATGTCTTTTGACAAGGACGTTATGCTACATAGTTTTAAATTCGTATAGCAAGAAAATTATGCTATGCAGTTTAAATTCATACAACTAGAACATTATATTATGTAGTATAAAGTTTTGGAGTGAGGAAATAATTCTATGCAGTTTAAATTCATATAGTGAGTACATTAGAGGGCTATAATTTAAGGTCTTTAGCTTTGACTGAAAGGTTAGGGATTCTCACATTTTTAGTAATTTTTCCAAAATTGTGCTACCATATTTTGGTGTGAGAGGAAAAAGTTGTAATCTATGATTTGGGTATTCCTAGATCCAAATATTGGTATAGGAAAAGATATTATGACTTAATGGGATACTTCTCTTAAGTAAGAAGTTACTGCTAGTTGAAAACCCATTTTGTGGGCTGTTTTATGAATATAAGACTAGGGCATGTACTACATAGTCAATAACGGAATCATTTTCCTAAAAGGCTTGGGAATTAATGATAAAATTATGAAAATCCAACCAGGGTGTGTTAAAATATAGTATAATAAATAATTATTCAATAATTATTACATTCTATCATTAAAAGTTGATCAAAGTTTGCAGAAATTCATATTTCCCTGGTCATAGAGTTTGGTTTGCTGGAGAAAATTACCTGAACACAGAAAGGTCATTTTAAGTAAAAATTTCCAAAGAATTGGAAAAATAAGTTTACTATGTAGGTTTGATCTAATGTAGATAATATGGTGCCTATAGTTTTAGGTCGTATGACTAGAACCACGGAAATGATAAGGATGTGTGGCCTTTCGGACCAAGGTCATTCTGTCATACTTCATACATAAAAGAGGAAATCGTAAACCACTATCTTGGGGGTTTTGATATTAGCATAAAGGATTCAAGACATATATGTTGGGGAGTATCGAATATTGTTTCAAATCATTGGTTTTGACATATTGTCATTAATGCTCATAAGGACATAAGTTACTTCTCCCAAGGGAAAATTTACCGCTGGTTGATAAGCCTATTTTTTGGGATGTTTTATGAAAGTATGACTAGGGCGCATGCTACATAGTCAAATAGTGTTATACTTTGGATAGAAATCCCATGATGAGGGTAATTTTATGCAAGTAAAACTAGGGTAATGAACTATATAGTCAGGATAAGGATCCATTAGGTATCATACATTCCATCAGTAGGAGTTAGAGAAAGATTATGAAGATTCAAAAGTAACTAGGACTAGGAGTATGAAGAGAATAAGGGGTAGGTCTAAGCACAAAGTAAGTGTCTATATTGATATAATCCATGAGTCTAGAGTCCATTTCATAGATTTGGCTCATATGTATAAGGGGGATTTTTTTTTCATAGCAGACCCCTTGATGAGGGGGATCAGAATTATAATCTCATGCATAGATCTCTATTTTTATACAAAATATGGGGAATATTTCTTTACCCCTTGGCTAGGACTGGGAATCAAGGCCTAGGATTCAATACATATCTCAATGGGATGATAATAAGGACACACATAGTTCTTTGTGAACTTTGTAGTTTAAATTCATGCAGCAAGGACATTAGCCATGAAATTTAATGTCATGATGTAAGGATGAAGGTTTATTGACATAAAGAGTAATGGAATATTGTGGCTAGACTAGGGAATAGGTGTCGAGCATCACTACGTATCTTGTTGGATCAAGAATAAAGAAACACATAGTTCTAGAGGGAATTTTGTAGTTTATTGTCATGCAATGAGGATATTTGGTGTGCCTTTTAGGGTATTATATCAAGGACCAAGATAGACCCAGTGTGAATTAATATTCCTTACTTATGAGGGGAACTCCTTTTCCAAACTATTAAGCCCAAGTAAATTGTGCTTGGTCCGATAAGCAAGTATTTGTGAAGGTTTCATCTAATACATAAAATAAATACATGGTAAGGAGAGGGGAATTTATATTTTGTGGTGGATAGGTCAGGAGATATAATCTTGGAATCAGAATGTATCTCATTCTAGTGAGAATCAATCCATATGTAGTTCTTAAAATCCCATATAGTTTAACATCATGTGGTAAGGATGAATATGAATAGAAATGAAATGATGAAAATGTTGTGGATGAGACCAGGAATGGAAATCTACGTGTCACTATGTATCTCCTTGAAATGAGAATCAAGCCACATGTTGTTCTTGAAAGTATCTGTGTATAGGTCTGATTCATACATAGGGAGTGGGGGATTGTTTTTTATTGTGCCTGGACCTGAGAATGGAAATCCGGGTACCACTATGTATCTTATTTAAATGAGAATCAAGCCACACATAGTCCATTAATATTTTTCCCCACATCAATCAGGATTTAATGTAGGCAAATTGGGCTATAATATTTTCAAAAATGATGGTGGGCCCCAACACATGTGGTCTAGTCATCACTACACATATCATTGTAATGATAATCAAGACATATGTTCTAGAAAAGTTCCCTATGTAGATCTGGTTCATATATAGGGAAAGGGGGGATCTTTTATTTGTGGTCATGACTGGACTCGAGATTGGTGATCCGGGCGTCACTACATATCTCACTAGAATGAGAATCAAGCCACAAATAGTTCTTTAAAAGGTCCCCTATGCCAGTATAATTTATATATATGGAAAATTGGATATATAAATATATATTTATTATGTATGGACCTTAGATTAGAGATTTTATTGTCACTACATATCTTATTGGAATGAGAATCAATCCACACATGGTTCTTCGATAGATTGTGTAGTTTACCATCACGTGATAAGGACGTTGGTCATGAAGTTTACTATCTTTCAGTAAGGACATGATAATACTAAGGATTATACCTATAAAGGGGTCCTAGATTCCATTATGTATTATCAATGATGTGAGTTGGGATTATGCATGGGATTCACACATATTTTCTTCCTCATGTATGTATAAGAGAGAATCTCATCCTGTAAAGGGGTTAGAGAGATGTGATTGAGACCTAAAAGTGATATAGAGGCCCATAGTTGAGGTAATATAAGGATTATCTCAACTCTTGATATTGGGGGGGGGGTCTTAACATAAAACAAGGGAGAAGTTAACCATACATTTTATGTTCATGTGGTGAGGACGAACGATGTCTTGCGGTTTCATGTCATATGACGAGGACCTCATATTTTGTAGTTTATCATCATGGGAAGATGATGAAAATTATATGAAGTTTAACATCATGTGGTAGGGACACTATTTCATAACTTTTAATTTCATGACACAAAGACCAAATATGCAGTTTAACATATTGTAGCTGCGACGTATATGGTGATATGCTGTTTAACTTCCTGTAGCTAGGAAAAATCATTGTGTGAATACAAGAAATAATTATTCAGAAACCTTTTGTTATTTTGAGTCATAATAATTTAACCATCCATTAAGATTAAGAAATAATCTTTGTTAGAGTAGTCCTTGTGTACAGAGTAAGGTCCCTCCCACTTTGGTTCAAGTTTTGGAGGCTTCTTCCATGATATCATTGGAGTTCTGAAGACCAATACTAGTTCTCCTTGGAGGAAGGAGTAGAGGGGTACCTTCTTGTTAAAATCTCACACTATTTGATCCTAGTAGACTTCAAAGTGATTCAAGGTATGAAATATATTTTCATCTAGTCACTCCAATCTATATAGTCATTTTTGGAACTGTTCATCTATAGATAGGTGATCACATATGGAAACACAGAGCAATGAAAATTAGACCTCAATGGGAAGGATTGCTTCTATTCCATATACCAGCGAGTACTAGGTCACCCATGTGGTTTTATAGATTGTGGTATGTTAATACCATAAGGAATGAAATATATTTTCATTCCATGACTTTTTATCTTTTTTCAACATTTTCTAGAGTATGTTCGATAGGGTCTTGTTGAAGGCCTCTATCATTCCATTATCCACTACATGATATCGAGATGAATGGTTGGATTTGATATCATATTCCGAATATATAATTTCAGCATAAAAAGAATATAAATTATTCCATTTTCCAACAATATTGTATGAGGGATACAAAATCTAGTAATGATGTTGTATTTTACAATGCTAAAAATGATTTTGGGCTTGACTTCTTTGAGAGGTATTACCTCAACCCACTTGTAGAAGAAATCAGTAGCAGTAAGGATAAACTTGAACTACTTGGCCATATCTGGAGGGTAAAGACCAACAGCATCCATTCATTATATGGAAAATTATCATGAGATTTTGCCTATATGTAGCAACTGTAGGGGTTGATGGATACATTTGGAATGCACTTAACAAGAATGACATTTCTTGGTGAATCCTATGAAATCCCATGTCATCGTAGGCTAGTAATACCGAAGCCTTTAGATTTGGTGGGAAATATTTTATCTAGACTCATGGGAACCATATTACCTAATGTGTACTTCATCTATAATGTCTACAGTATATACTCCATTGATACATTTAAGAATGAATCTATTAGAGCCTCATTTTTAGAGGAATTTATAGTGATTTGGGCCATCATAGTGGGTGATGTTAGTTGATATCTATCATATTTTTTGTTTCCTTGCTCTATCTGGTGGGAGTACTCCAATTTTGAAGCAATCCATGATGGGTTCCATCAACCTAGTGGTAGGACTATACAATTTTGGGATAGGGATGGCTTCATTAATCTCTTCTGCTATGATTTGAATGAAACATGAAACCATTCAGTGATGGGAAATGATGATGAACATTTCGTCTCATTTTGGATCTTCTAGTGTAGTAGATTCATTTGACAATGCATCTTGTTGGGCATTCTATGATCACAGGATGTGATTTAGTGTAGGTTTTGAGGGGAACTCTACCATCAAACTGCTTACACAATCAAGTAGGGAGATTATCTCTTCATTTATAATGGAATAATCCCTATTGATATGTTTGATTACCAACAATGAGTCCACCTTCACCTCCAGATGATGAAATGGTATTTGGAGCACCAGTTCCAAACCTATAATGAAGGCATGGTATTCTACCTCATTGTTTTCACAACCTTATGATAACAGGGAAGAGTAAGGTAAAATTTCCTTCATTAGGGAAATGATCATGATTTATAACCCAACTTTGTTGAGATTAGGTTCTTCTATTATCCTCCTCTTCAGGCTTCTAGATGCACTGTTAAAATAAATTTCCCATGTTTAGGGGCTATCCTGAGTAGAGAATATCTCTTCATCTAGAAATTTAGTATTTAATGATGATGTTTCTAAAGACGGATGTTTTGAAATAAAATTTTCCAATCTTGTCCTTTCACTACTCTCAAAGGAAAAAAATATATATCAAATTTCTATAGAATAATTGTCTAATGTGCCAGAAACCCTTTAAACATAGTAAAAATGAGGAATACTTGAGTGGGTTATTACGAGAGACCAACTGGACCTCATGGTACTGTAGAAAATGTCTTTGATTTTGAACTGTGGAGATTAATTCCAGTCAGCTCTTTTTGATATTTGAATAATGAGTCTTAGCATTGATCATGGTTCAACTAAGATAATAAAGACTGTTTTTGTTCCCAACATCATTCTTTTGTGCATGGAAGGCACCTAGTGATCATTTCAATTCCATCAAATATAGAATGAGTGTCTTTCCCTCAAAAGGAAGCATCAATACTAGTGTCATCAATAGGTATTTCTTGAGGTAATCAAATGATTCCTAATAGTCATTGGTCCACTAATATGTAACCCCCTTCTTCATTAGTATAATTAATGGAAAAAACATTCCTTGAAGATTTTCTAGGAAGTTTCGCATCTAGGAAAATTGTCCTCAAATTCCTCTCAACTGTTTGAGGTTTTGAGGAGGTGAAATTCTTAGTATAGATTTTTTTCCCATGATCAACTTCAATGTTGTGATGGTATATAATGAATTTTAGAAACTTCTCTGAGGTTACAATGAAGGCACATTTCAAGGGGTTCATCTCCACAATATATTGTCTTAGCTTGTTGAAGATGGTTTCCAGGTAAACCAAGTGGTTGGAATTTTTATGTGAATTGAACACTAGATCATCAACGTAGCATTAAAAAAACATCCCTAGTAATTGTATAAAGATGTGATTCATGTCATGTTGCTATGAGACACCAACATTCTTCAAGCCAAAGAGCATTACCCGATATCAGAATATGACCTAAGGGGCCCTGAAGGTAGTTGATTTTTCATCTTATGGGGCCATATAAATTTGGTTATATCCAGAATATCCATCCATGAAGGAGAGGGCTTAATAAATAGATGTCACATAAATCGGGAGCTCTATGATCAGAATCGGGAATTCATATTTCAGACAATGCTAGTTAAGGTGTTTGAAGTCGATGAAAACTCTTATTTTCCTATTTTTATTATTCAAATGGAAAATATTGGCTAACCATTTTTGGATATTTTATCTCTTGAATAAATCAGTCCATGATGAGATTATCCACTTTAGCCTCAATTTTCGAGGCATGGGTTGGGTGTGTATGTCTAGATACTTGGTTGTATCCTCGATGATATTCTGAAAAACCCAAGTGATGGGTGGCCACCTCAGGGTTGAGGCATAGAATCTCTATTTAATTCTAGGAAAAATCATCCCGGTATTTCTTTATAAAAGAATTATATAAATCATGTTCTTCAGAAGTCATGGCCTCACTAATTACAGGGGTTTGTGGATCTTCATTCTTACCTAGATTTATTTCCCTGATCTCTTCAACTATGCTAGAGACACCTTCCTCGGATGATGAATGGGCATCCTTGAGGTCTTATTCTCCTTATTATTCTCTATTATTTACCTCTTTCACTTTTTCTTGATAATTAGTTGATAAAGTAGGATTTATAGAGCTATGGGACGAGTCAGTATTTGGATTTTCAGTAGAAGAAGCAACTATTTATAGCTTAATCAATGGTTTGATGACTTTTTGGAGCTCTGAAAGGGAGATAAGGAACCGAGGGTGGACATCTCTATCTTCTCTCATTGACATGAAAACTTATTCTAGCCTATCTTATGAAACATTAATTTTTTGAATATTAGGGGATGGAATGAATTTATTTTAATTCAAGATTCCATTATTTCTTGAATAATTGACAACTTCTCTAGAACTGTTGGGTTCATTTATCATGGCTGACATTATGGAAGTCTCTAAACGAGTTCTTAAATTTGGGCCCACCCCTTTTATTTTATTTATGGGTAGAATGTAATTTTCATTGAGAAACTTGAAAGGGTCAGTTTGGATCATCTCCAAACCATTTTTGGAATTGATCTGAGTGAAATTATCAACCATGGACTATTTACCTTACTTATGGTAGAATATTGAGTTAATTTACTATGATTCATAGGATTTTAATGGGGCTTTGTCACCATAAAATTTCCCAATTTGACCATTGATTCAATATTTGAGACACTAGTGGTATGATTAAGGAATGGCCACATGCTGATGTAGCTAAGGTCTTCCTAGAATGAAATTGAAGGCTGTATCCTACTGAAAAACCATTAATTATGAGTCAGACATGAGATCCTTAAACTGAGTTCTGAGTTTGATCTCACAAATAGGATCTTTCTCATTTTTTCATAATCCCATAACATTAGAGTAGAGTGGGACAAGTGAGATTCATTGAGACTTAGTAAGAGAAGTGTAAAAACTATAATGATGTTGAATCCTAATCCATTGTCAATAGAGGATCATCTGATATCAATTTCATTTATCATGCTAGATATATACAAGGGCCTGATGTGTCCTTGTATTACCACATCCCCATCCTGGTCTTTTAAAGAGATAACCACCTGGAATTATGCAGGATCATTCTCTACATGATATAATTCTACAGTATCAACCTTGACTTCAAACTCTTGAGGGATAGATAAGGCCTCTATGAGTGCCTTCCGAATATCTTTTGATAGACTCAAAGATTCTAGGATTGAAAACTTTCCCAACACATGGGATCATTTCTTTGAAACGTCATACTTCTGATCCAGAGGTCTATGCTTCCCAGCATGGGGATGTTCTTTCATAGGTAATTTTAAAGCTAATGTTTCTAATGTAGATGAATTGTTCCTTGAAATAGGATTTGAAAGTGCTTCCACTCCCAATGGATTAGGTCAGCTAGATCTGCCTGTACGCCGAGGTTGGTTAGGTAGTGGAGTACCCTATAGTCTATCTTCAAAGATTATTATGTTGGGGAAGTACCGCTCATTCATGGAGGAATTACCTTTTTATTTCTAAGATCACTTAAGATCTCTTTCATGAGTTTCAGTTGCGTAGATGATTTGAATGGTGGCATGGTTAAAGTAGCAACTTTTGGCATGATCGTGTCTTCCCCTAAAACCTCTACATTGACGGCCTCTTCCCCTTATTACCCAATTAAGTATAGGGAATTCAGGTTCATAATCATAATTATCATTTGTGAAGGGATCCATTAAGTGAATAATGTTAATGTAACTAAAGATAAACTCCTCATCTGATAAATGTTTCATCTGAGGGGTCAACTCTTATTATATCATTTGGTGGGGCAGTGCATATACTTTTGGGACTATACAGATAAAATACACTAAAGTTAAGGACAAATTGCACTTTGGATAAGGGTCATATTCTTGTGTATTATAATTATCCTTTCTTCCATGTCACTTTTTGGAGTACTAGACTTCTAAGTACTGAGCTTTGGGTGAATTTGGTTGTATTGTAGTGGAAGAAGATGACGACACAAGTTGTTGTTTCAACTGTGTTTAGAGAATAACATAAGTTCATTTGATCATTTTCTTGACCATCTAGTCACAAAAATTCTTTGAAATCTTTCTCTTAACTTATTTACATTCATTTTAATCCTTTTGATTAGTGTAATAAACATACAACATCTGAGAAGGTGAATTTTTTAGCTTCACTTGCCCAGAGTCCACCATCTTTTGCAGGAGGTATTTGAAAAAAAAAACTAGATATGGTTCCCCATAGATTTTTATAAGGTGAAATAATTTGGGAGATCATATTCATCTTATTTCATAGGTTTCCTAGGTTTCCTAGGATTTGGGAACTTGACCAATTTTTTGCAATGCCTAAATGAAGTAGATGGGGACTTGGTCATTTAAAAAAGAATAGACCTTGTTTTTCATCTTCTCAAACTGTTTCCTAATTCTCTCCCTCTGATCATCCTGATGATGTTTAAGTTGTTTCTATAATTTAGGATGTGGAACCACATGATATGGTGTAGGATTTGAGGTGGGATTAGGTACATGGCCTCTCTTAAATTTAACTGTAGGGTCCTTTTCTTTCCCTACTCTCATTACTCGAGTTTATGGAATTACTGGAGCTTTGGATTTGGTCTCTACAATGGACTCTTAATATTTTTGAATAATCATGTAAAGGTTCCAAAACCCTTATGTTCATTTCATAGGGATAATTAGTGTACACAAATAATCATGCAAATTCACTATACATATGAGAAACAACTCTTCTTAAAGGATTGGTCGGTTCAGTGAGTATGTCAATCCTTTACATTGATAAATGAAATATGAAACTCTTTCATTATCTGGTTTCATACATTTCATAAGGTCTAAGAATATTTTATTCTATAGTGTTGAGCTAAACTAGAATAGAAACTCTTGATGGTGGTCTTCCCACCCCATGATTGACCAAGCCTACAAAATTGTTTACCACACAAGGGTTGGTCCTTATTTCAATTTTATGAAGAAAATGAGTTTTATGATCTCCTATTATCTAGGAGTACCCATCATTGGATCACAATGGGATAAAAAATGTGTCAAGTTATTCTTTGGGTCTCCTAAGCCATTAAAAACTGGAAATTTGGGGATTCTAAAGTTTGGTGGGGGAAGAGTCAAATCTACACACTTAGGGTAAGGATTATTTTTCATCTATATTGGTTCACTTAATTCCTCTGTGGCTTCCAATTGTGCCATTAGTGACTCAATAGTGTTCATAAGAATTTGAGGAATGTATGGTTGATATGGATCTTGAATGAGTTCAATGACTAGTAGGGCCATTGGTGGTAGCATTGCTGGTACTTGCTATTGGTTTCCTATAGAGGCAGACCTATAAGGATGTGTCTGAACCTATTCTAATTTCACACCCAATAGAGGGAACTCTTGATCTACTACTATAAGATCCAAATATATTGGTGTTTATTATCCCACATTGAGAGGATATTCTATATCTTTTTTAGTTTCTTTGTTAAAAAATCTTTATTGAAGTGTTCTAGCTATGGGTGTGAGTTGAGGATCTACTTACATATTATATCATGTAGGAAGCCTTCCTTAGTATAGTAATTCATTGATTCTCCTCAATTATTTCATCTTCTACTTGTACTGAGAAAATATTTCTTCTAGAGAAAGGTGTTTAACCTCTCTAGGAGGTAAGCGAGGTAAAATATGACCCTTGAACTTTTCTTTGTTAGATTACCTTTTAGGGGGTAATGGTGGATTATTTGAGGGAATTCCCAAATTCAAGGTAGGCGTCTGGTTTTGGGTATGCATACCTCCTTCAATTGTTTCAGTGTAAACTGTATCATGAAACATAAATTCTTCCCCTAACACCTATGAATTGGCATCATGATCTATAGAATCTTCAAGGGAGTGATTGATGACATTCACTAATGTGAAATGCATTAAAGGCACTCTATTAGTGTCTTTTCAAGACTATCTTCTTATTATCCCTCCATGAGCCCTTTTCCTCTCCTTTGTAGATTATCTGAGTATTGTTTAGTGAATGGTAATTCAAAGGGAATCTATAGATTTTTCATTCATTCCCATCCCTAACAAGGGCATTGGATTTTGGGATAGGATTAACTGAGATGATCCACTTTTTAGAATATTTCCTAATCAGAAGAAGACTAATTCCTAGTAAGGAGGGGATTTTGGGGTAAAAAATCCCCCATCCCTGAGGGTTGGGGATGTTCCCATTCTACTTTCATATCCCTTTGGGTCTGGTTTATTTAACTTGAGGGTTGGGTAAAAAATCCCCCATCCCTGTGGGTTGGGGTTTCTGATGAACTTACGTGGTTTCTATTTTCGTGACTACCCTTCTAATTTTATGGAGTTTTTTTTCTAAACATGGGATGGGTACATCATTTGGTATGAACTTTTATCAAACATTTCTGTATACCATTGCATTATTTTTTACATTTTCACTATATGATGGCTAATATCCTCTAAGAAGGAGGTTTGTTTGATATCCTTAGATGATTGATGAAAAAGTCTCTCAATAGCCTGTTCTCTTTTGGCCTAACAATGATGAGAGTCATTCATGGCCTGTTTTTGACCATATCTTCATTCATAGACATGGTCCATTTGTTTGAACTGACCATAAGATATAACATTGCATGCTATAACTTTTGGTGGGATTTTATGGTTAGGGAGAGTAGTGAAATGTAACGCTCCATGTGCACCCCATCCTCTAATGTGAACACCAGATGGGGCATAAGTGATCAGCTGTCTCAACCTCATTAATGCACTGAGGCATGCATGTTGAAAGGATCCTTACTGTTTTTTATATTTTTATGTCATGAATCTAGGAGTGATACCAAGTCAATTTGGTATTGAAATCCTTATATTACCTTGAATTGAATTTGATACTCATAATAGGGTAATAATTTCACTTTAAAGTGAGTAAGAGTTTTCTATATATTGTGGTGGATGTCGTACACCCAATATTCCAAACATTCCTTTGGAATGCTATATTGTAAGGGTATCTGAAGGGTATAACATGAATGGTATGTCATATTTAGCCTAGTATTTCTTCATATTTATCATGTCTTATTTTTCTTTCACCCAAGTTTGTTCTACCTGGTCTGACTAGAGTGGACGCTTAATGACTTCTTTTTCATAAGCAGTGAGATTGGTTGTGATTTCTATGCTATGTTGGAAGGCAGGAAATCTAAAATAGGTTCATAGAATGACCATCACCTTCATATATCTTTTGGTTGAGAAATTATTTCACATACCAACAAAAAGGAATCATACATGACTTCCCTTATTTTCAAAAGTGCCTCAAGATAAGAGGGATTTATCATTACTACATTATAATTCAAAGAATTATCTTGACCACGTGAAGAACTACTATAGAGATAACTTTCTCAACGAACACCATCATGGGGAGGACCACCATGGTGGATTATAGAAAGGCGAATAACATCTTTTTCCTTTATATTCTATCCACATGGAGTTCTATCAAGGATCTCATCAGGAGATGGGCTATCAAGATCGATTGTATTGTGGTTATGAAGAAATAATTTATGGTGAAGTTCCCAGATAGGACCTTCAGAATCAATTATACTACTCCCATAATTTGGTAACAATAGAGTAGGTTCTTAAGATTCCATGGATAAGTGTATGAGGGCTTCAAGAACTATAGAATTAAGTATATAGGGATCATATATTGGCTCATTGATTTATAGTTTTCTTTGGTGAGGCTTCTCCTTGGATGACTTCTTGAGATAGACTAGGACCACCTACTGAGAGAAGTGGTTTTCATGGGAAGGAGTTTGTTCCTACTTTAGAGTGGCCATTGAGATAGGCTGGTTGCCTCCAGTTGGAGTAGGAGTTTGTTCCTGATATGGTTGTCCATATATTATGGGGGCATTTTCCCCATGTCCCTCATGGACAAGAGCAGAGGTGTGTATCTTCTCTGGGGTGACATATTGAAGAGCCACCCCATTTATGGGGATAAAGTTGTGTATCTATAACCCGAGCACTAATTTCATCACTATTATGATGACCTAGAAAGTTTATAGGATGTGGGAAGATATTTACATATTCCCTTTCACCATTTCCAAAACATTCTTGGTGAATTTACCGATTGGAATGGGGATTTATGCCCATTCTATATCTGGAGTGGGTGTATGTTCCTGATCCTATAATCCCATTCCCTTTAGTTGATAGTAATTTTACTTGTGTGGGGAGGAATAGAGTTGATTATTCACCCTTCTTGTTATCGGGACTTTCCAACAGAGTTCTCTAGGTACCGTTGGATGAAACTACTGGTTGGATGGATGAATGCAGGCATGTGTATGTTCTTTCTTTTGGGTTGTCATCATATTTGGTAAGTGGTGTTTTTTGAGTGCTTTAATAAAATTCTATTGGAATTCTCGGTGGTTGATGGTAGGTGTATGTTTTTTCTTGTGGGTTTCAACTGTATTTGGTTGGAAAACTTCTTTAAATGCCACCTGGAGAGTCTGCTGGATCCCTGAATAAAGGAGGATGGGTGTATGTGAATGCTCAATATCTTCCACTAAATTGGGTTGGTGGGATTCTCAAGAGGAGACAGGGGTGCGTTCCTACTCCTTGGTGACCAGTTTCTTCCCTTATAAGTCCATCTTGCATGCCTAGGTCTGATGGACCTAGGCCAGACAACCAAACACAACACCCTCATCATGTTAATGTCTTACTACCGCATGGATTTGGTAGTGGTGATTACTGGATGGATCCCTTGATAAGGACCCATGTGCCTTATATATGATGGATTATGTGGAATATTAATCCACATACCTAAAACAAGGGAGGGACTAGTTGTCATGATCCAAGGATAGACTCCTGAAATAGTTGAAGATGATGGTTGGTGTCGCCTGATTCAGGACCACCGGTTGTGACTGACTAGAAGATCAAAGGGGATTTGTGAACCGAAGGGCCTATTGAGAAGCCTCTAGGGTTGGTATTGTACCATTTTGATGGTATTCCCAGACTAGAAAGTTTGAGACCTGACATTGAAGACGTTGGGTCGGTGATGGTGTCCTCTTTATTGATAAAGATCCATTTTGAGCATTAATTAGGGAACACATTGCTGAAAGATGGATTGAAGTCATTATATTGAAGGAAGTTATTGAAAATAAGTGTCTGGATAGATTAAAAATACAAACAATAAAACCTCTTCAAATAAGAATATAATTTTAATGGACACATATATTATCTATTGTCTTGTTTATACCTCTTTTATTAAGTGAAAATGGGCCTAATAGATGGGTAATACTATCATTTGGTTAGGTATTCACGTCATGTTGACTATTTTTTGTTTCCCTCAGAATTTGGTCACCCGATGGTTGATTTCATGGGGTTAAATTTCATGAAATCATCCATATTGGAAACACTATTTTCAAATAGTTTCTAACTAGTTTGTACGTGGAATTAGAAGCACCCTATGGTTTTCTATCATTATGGGGACTAAAATCCAAAGGTAGGTGCTCATTAGGAAGTTTTTTCTAATGATACTTAAGAACTCACATTGGTCGAGAGGATGGTAGGTTGGGCTCATCATGCCCTTTTGGGGGGAATTATTTCCTTCTTCAAGACTCTCTTATAGATTTAACATATGTTCATGAATATTTTATTAATTCCCAAGTATGATGTGGGTCGCCCTTGAATTAACAACCAATTATTAACATGTGTAGAGTTTAGAATCACCTGAATGTATCCGAGGTTCTTCATCAATGGAGATATCTATATGTATATGAGGTTCTCCTTCAATGGTATCCTCTTATACACTAATAGATATTATTTTATATTTATTACAATGATGCTAGTTTCCTAGCCACTATGTGGGGCACAATGGAGTGTATCATCATCTAGAGAGACGAGATTTTTTTTTGTTGGTATTAAACCCATGTTATGAGATACATTCATATACTGATGAAAGGAATGAGAACCCATGTAGTTTAGTGCCACTTTAGGGGGAAAATCAGACCTTTTAAGGTCATTTGATAAGTACCTAACTATATAGTTTTACGTAATATAGAAGGGAAATCTAGGAGAAAGGTTCCTAGTCAAAGTTTAGTGTGGAACTTATACTAAGGTATCTCAGTGATCTTGGAAGAAGTATGGATTACCCTATTGGTAATGTGGCCTAGATATAATAGGGTTGATTTTGGGTGTTAGGTTTTAACCTCAAGGAGGCTTCCTATGTATCCCATTTGGATGGTAATCAAAGTCCACATAGTTCTATTTTATGGATATATGCCTATAGAGGACTTTATAAGATTTATCTCACATGGGAGTATGATCCTTTGAGTGGACTAAGTTGGGTATTATTCTTGAAAAGGATTCCATATAAAATGACTATGTGGGATATCTCAAACCATGGGCATTTGGAGGATTTTTTGGGGTTTACTCATGAAGAAGATGCATGGATTAAGATAATTATGATTGGGGCTTACTCCCGAGGAGGATTCCACTAAGCTTTGGCCTTAGGTGGGTGTCCTACGTATCCTGATTGTAGAAGGAATTAGATTTATCATAGTTCAATAATTGGGAAATATGCACTAAAGTTTCCCTGAATAGGTTTAATTGGGGATTAATCCTGAGGATGATTACCACAAGGTTTGGGATCATGTGGATTTCATGACCACCATTAACTTATAAGATCACATGAGTCATCCTCGGTGTGTTCAACAAGAGGAAACTAAAGATCCAGGAAACCACATGATCCACTTCCCTAGGTGGTTAGATACATGTCCTTGAGGAACTATGCTTATGGAGGCACTCTAATGGAAGGTGAGAGGAAGATTCAAAGGATGATCCTCTACCAAAACATGCATCCACATGTGTGGGTTCCATGATCATTGATATCCTTTAATCCCACAAGACATGATGAGTCATTCTTGAATGTGATGGACAAGAGGAAGTGGAAGATCCAACAAACCACAAAATTCTCCTCCTCCACCGGTGAAAGAGGATGAGTCTATGATAGAGAATGGAGGGGAATCAAATGCCTATACCATATCTGATCTAGTGACTAGGAGGCAGAGAGGAGCAGGGGTGCATCCTCCCTCAAGAAAGGCCATGGGCTTACTATGGGAGGGGTGCCTTGAAATTGGTCCTATAGTAGGTGAGGAGGATATCATTCCATGTTAAAAGAAGATAGAAGCATTATACTTTCCCTCCCTGTTTGGTATCAGAGGCTCTGGGAAATAGAGATGACAAGGGTAGGATATGGTCATAGTCCATGTATCTGAGACGGGGAACTCCCTAACATTTTCCTTGGGATAGGGGTCCTTGTTACCATGGGGATACACACTCACATACACCCCAAGGACCCTAACTGACCAACCAAAAAAGTTCATGAAACCTATCACTATAGGAAAACACACCCAAATAAGAGACATGATGGTGTGACACTCAACATAGTTGTGAAGTTTTGGAGGCTTTAGTGGTGGTTTAAACTTGGTTCCTCTCAAA
The DNA here is from genome assembly GCA_963277665.1 of Viscum album. Classification (NCBI taxonomy): domain Eukaryota; kingdom Viridiplantae; phylum Streptophyta; class Magnoliopsida; order Santalales; family Viscaceae; genus Viscum; species Viscum album. The sequence goes on along the minus strand of OY728127.1, from coordinate 1,324,444,295 downwards.
AAAGGGATCCAAAAAAGGAGATCCTTCTCATGGATGGACTTGAATAAGTCATGATGAGTAGCTCGTATTGGCTGAAGGTTATTACAAACCAAGGGGGTTTGAATAGGTAGGCTTGGGTGAACCAAGAGAGGATTAAATAGGGTGTTCTCTACATAGGTAGGATTGGGAGATCCAAGGGAGGCTCTAAAAGAGGGTGCTCCATGTAGGTAGGCTTGGGTGAGCTGGTGGTACCATGTGTGATGGACTACCAGTGCAACTACACTTGGGTGAGACATTGATTAAGCCTTCAAGGGTCTCCACAGGTGTTCTAAGAATTGTCTCATATAGGTCCCTAGTCAAGGAATGGGACATTATGCTAGTGTTCATTAACCATGGGGTGAGTGATTTCCTCACGTAGGTATTGTTTATTTTAAACCCTGGGAGGAATTTAGTTTCTCTATCCACCTTCAATTACCTCTTCTTTAGGTTTTATAAAGATACCTATAAGGTTTTCAAGGGATTTAGTGAAGGATTAGGGTGATAAGAACTTTGATAGGCCTTTGGGAAATTTTATCTATACAAATGAATACCCCAAGGTCCTATTTATAGGCTTATATAGGACCTTGGGTGAAGGGGATCTCTCGATTAGGGGTTCCACTCAGGTGTGTCATATAGGCTCTCACACAGATTGGTCACACTGGATGGTGTTCAATTCTGAAGCATCGGATGATAAGTAGGTACCCTACACGTAGATGTTTCTCTGGGGTGCCTATGTGGATCAATTGGGTGAAGCCACTGCTCTATACCACAACAGATGCACCCCCAAAACCTACTTAAGATCAGTACTAGGCTGAATTCCCAAAAATTTGGGTCAATTCCTTTACTACCATTATTAACCCCCATTAAAAATGGAGAGTCTCACCATGAACTTTTCAATCCCGGTTGATGATTTTTTTGGGTCATGAAACATGAAAATCCAATCTTCTCCTTCTTCCAATATAAAGACGTATTTATACTCAAACTCAACATTTTTTTTGTAAGTGAGGATTACATATTCAATTGTACAAAAATGTGCATGGAACACATTTCACGGTGTCAACACATACCCATGACCTTTTAGGTTTAGAGTTTTAGATAATTAAGAAAACCCTTTAAATTACTAAACCCATACCTTTCAATCAAAATATGCATTTTTCCTATTATACCTATATTTTCTTATTCCATGATAAGTATTTAGAAAATCATATAAAATTAACCACACATTAAACCATTCTATATATAAATTTCTTAAAATAATTATTTATAACCTATATAAATGGAAACATAAGAAGGGAAATCTCAAATGAAAAGTAAAGTTAAACATATACTTCAATCAAATATCATTAGTGAGCATAAGATGATCATAAAGGTATGAAAACCAAATTAAAGTGCATGAGAATAAAATAAAATAACTAATGCACTTAAAAAAATATCATAAAACTTGATTCAAGGAATAAGATAATATTCATATGAGTTTACAATCATGATACATGTGAAATAAATATTTTTAAAAGTTACCATTAAAACTCATATCGAGCATTTATAAACCATATTAGTATCTTGGTAAACTATAATTTCATCATGGAACCACCTAAATAGGATGGTTAGAACACTCTCTTAGGATTAACTTCTATCCAATTAACTCCATAATCTATTAGTAGTTACTTATATTCAGTAAACTCTATTGTCATTTTGGAGTAACTTCCATCCAGTTCACTCAATCACATTACCCAATACATTAGAGAACTATATTGGGCACACAATCATTATGATCTGTATCAGGCTCACCCATCATCTTGAGCTATATCGAGCTCACCCATTATCATCAACAATTTACAAGAATAATTACATGAAAAAAGTACATAGAGTTTTCATTTCATCATAAAACTCATAGAAATAAACATTCATAACTTGATTAACACATGAAAAAGGTTTATTGAAATTTTCTTTAAAACCAACCATAATCCATCAAGAGAAAATATGTAGATGGTATCATTAGAGACTATACCAGGTGATTCATTTTAAACTTCATAGATGTTGACATATATGGAAAATACTTTTAAAATATAATTTGAATATTAATTTGAAAATAGGGAAAATATAATTTTATTTTGATATCTTTTAAAAATAATAAATTCAAATAATATTTAGAAATATATTTTAAATGAAAATAACATTGGAAAATTTTAAAATAATATTTAGATCAAATAATGGTAATGAAAATGGGAAAATATATTCAAATAATGGTAAAGAATAATCGTATGTATGAAGTCTTGCAACAACCCATCATTCACAACATTAATTTTCTTTTGAAGATTCTCCTCATCAGGCTAAGAACTTTTAGTCCTTTCTAATAAAGATAGTTGGGCAACCAATGGAAAAAAGTAATGATGTTTCACCTTATTTTATAATTTCCATGTCCATCCTTACTATATCCATGAATATAGGATCCCTCTCAATCCTCATTTTGTCTAAAACTCCATGATCCTTCCTGCTCAATACATCAGCTACCTTATTTTACTTTCTTGGGTGGTATTTTATAAAACAATCATACTCCTTGAGTAGTTCGAGTCATCGTCTTTGCCTCATGTTGAGTTCTTTATATGAGAAGATATATTTTAAGCTCTTATGATCCGTATATATATCACATATTTCATCATAGAGATAATGTATCCATATCTCCCGAGAAAAAATTACAGTTGCTAACTCAAGATAATGAGTGGGATATTTTTGTTCCTGAATTCTTAACTGCCTTGATGTATAGGAAATAACTCTATCATTATGCATAAGGACATAGACAAGTCCTTTATTTGATGCATCACTATAGATCACAAACCCATCATTCCTCGATGGTAGAGTTTGGATCAAATCATTCACTGATCTCTTCTTTAATTCTTTGAAACATTGCTCACATTATTTTTTCCGTACAAACTTAAACCCTTTATGAGTAGGCTTGGTTAATGGCTTGGTTAATCGGGTGAAGTTCTAAACGAAACATCGATAATAACCTTCTAAACCAATAAAACTACATACCTCAGTTATGTTTGTTGGTGTAGGCCATTCCTGAACAACCTTTGTCTTTACAAGATTAATGAATATTCCATCCTTATATACAATATGTATAAGAAAAGAAACTAATTGATTCCAAAATTCAAACTTTCTAAACTTCTCATATAATTCATTTTTTCAAAGAGTATTCAGAATAATGTTCAAGTGATTTTCATGATATTTTTAGCTTTTGGAGTATACCAAGATATCATCAATAAATACCATAATAAATTCATCAAGATGTTCCTTGAAAACCTTATTCATTAGATCCATTAAAACATAGGGTGCATTAGTCAGTACAAAAGGTATTACTATAAATTCATAATGCCCATACCTAGTTTGAAATGTTGTCTTTGGAATATATTCCTTACTCACACACAACTAATGATATCCACATCGATGGTAAATCTTTGAAAAATATTGGACTCCGTGAAGTTGTTCAAATAAATCATCAATGTGAGGTAGGGGATACTTGTTCTTTATTGTAATAAAATTTATCTCCTTGTAGTTAATGCATTGCCTCATAAATCAATTCTTCTTCTTGATGAAAAGAATAGGGGATCCCCATGGAGAAACACTAGGGCATAAAAATCCTTTATCACTCAATTCCTATAGTTGTTTATTTAGTTCTACTAACTACACAGTTCCCATTCTATAAGGATTATTTGATATAAGTCTTGAACCAGGAATTAAATTGATAGAGAACTCAACTTCCTACTCTAGAGGATGTCCAGGTAAATCCTCTAGAAATGCATAAACATATTCTTTCACAATAGTTAAATCCTCTATTTGAACATTCCTTTCCTCACCCATAAATATTGTGTTCTCTTCCTCCCCAATAATTAAGTTCAGTAGATATATTAGGGGTGGATCTATATGAGAATAAGATGGTGAGTTTTCTAATCTAAAGATAAGGGATTCTACACCATTCTCAAAAATTATAACTTCCTTCTTCTTGAAATAGATTTTTGCATCATAATTTTAAATCCAATCCATATTGAGGATTATATCAAAGTAAATCATGGGTATAATGATAAGGTGTTAAACTAAGGCACATTTATGTCTCATAAGGGGGTTGATCAACACATATTTGTTGCAATGATACTTCCCTTAGGAGTTTTGATTGAAAACTCCTTTATTAAATAAAATTGAAAATATCTAATTTTCTTGGAAAACTGGGAAGATATAAAAGAATATGATGATCCAGAATCAAATAAAGCCTTCTCTAAGTTTAAGGAAATGATTAAAGTACCTACCACCACATCATTAGGAACTTCAACCTCAATAGTTGTGACAGCATAAGCTTGTCCTTTCTCCCTTTTCATTTTCTAAGGCATGTTTCCTTGATGCTCTGGAAAATCATTAGCATAATTCCCCATCTCCCTACAATTATAGAATTGAACATTTATAGTTTCTTTCTTTCCCTTAAAATCACAATATTTGTGGCCCTCTTCTCCACATTTGTAATAGAATAATTTTCCTTTTCAGAAATATTTGGGTTGTTTTCTTCCACAAGTATCACATGTTTGAAAACTCTCATTTTTAGTCTTCAATTTATCCATTTTTTATTCTTCCATCCTCTTCTTCTCTTGTTTTCCCTTAAATTCATAAGACTTAGAGAATTTTTTCTCTTTCTTGATCATGCATGAGATGATATCTTTATATGGTGAAAAACTTTGGGAGACTAGTGCCCTTCAGAGGAATGGTTTTAAAACACCAAAAAAATTAATCAATCTTACTCCTTAGATTACATATGTAGTCTATGTCATGCCTTTCTAATCTTGTGAAGTTATATTCATACGTTGAAAAAATTTTATCCTCTTTTTTCCTTAGATTCAGAAATTGCCTTTCCAAATCTACCCTCTGTTCATGAGGGATGTATTTTTCTTTGAAAATTTCCTTAAAATCCCTCTATTCCATTTCTTGTATTTCTTCCTCCTCTTTTTGTTTTGAATTAACGAACACCACTAATATACATCTCCCGATAGATGATAAACCACCATGAAAACTATATCTCTTTCATTACATCCCAAATAAAGAAATATCTTTTCTAAATAACTTATCTAATGCACTACTATGAATGGGTTTATAGTCCCATTGAATGATAGAGGTTGTTGTCGCATAAAGTGGTCTAACATTGCTCATCCATGTTGTGGATTAGGATACTCCATATGGGTAAGGTTATTGTTCATAATCTGATTCATTTTTCCTAGTATATTTATAAGTTTCTTAGTACCAGTCATAGATCCAAATCTAACATCATTATCTTGCATTGGAGGGAAATCCCTACATGGGATAAGCGCATTCATGTTGTTTACATTCCTTCAAATAGGCGTTATTTCTAAATAATGGCATACACTGGATTAGGTTATAAATCATAATGTATAATATCAACTTATAAAAATACTTAGCATGAATTGAAATCCTATCTATAGCTAATATCATAATCATGGTTTCTTTGAGGAAAAATTTACATTTACTTCCTTAATAATGGTTTGTAAAGAAAAAGTGAATTATCCTAAGCATATCCTCTAAGAGTGTCAAACCAGTTGTGTAGTAAGGCCCATTATCATATACTAGGATACCCTGGGTCAAGCCCAAAACTCCTTGTCAGAGTTGTTACTCTAAGGTACATCTATTCCAGAACCACGTTCATTTGTAGTATCTAGATAGGGACGTATTTTCTAGAAATATCCACATAATCTATTCCTTACCAAAATTCTAGGATGTTATTTTATTTTTATTCTCAAAGTCTATCTTAGTTTTTTGTTCCCTAATCTATGTTTTCTAAATATAGTTTCCAAGTTTTCTACTAAACTTCCTCTGATACCAACTGTAAGGACCTGACCCTAGTTTCCTAGAGTTGGTGTCTTAATTTGTTAAATTGGAATATAAATAAGGAATACACATCCCAAAGGACCAAATATTTTAGTAGTTTTGGAAATCCAGATACATGCATAAGTTTAGAATTACAACTTGAAAAGAAACATAACAACTTATTTTGAATCACATATAATCTCCTAGATTATCCTTGAAAGTCAATCATAATATACTTCTTTACAACCTAGGGAAAATGAAACATGTGAAAGGGGTGATCTATGATGCTCAGTAAGGTTAAATAAAACATTAGAAGAAAATATAAACACTAGGCATGATAAATAACTAAAAATTCATGCCTTTAAAAATATACTTGAGCATAATATGGAAGGAATAAAAACTGATTAGATAATTCCCTAAAACATAACCATAGATATTGTACTAGTAAAATAATCACATGTAATATCAATCTATAGTATCATAATGAGGGAATTCATAATGCCGGACATTCTGAAATATACCATCAAGACCTCATCTAAGACATCTAAAAATGATTAAGGCCTCAGCCAAACCATATCTGAAAATGGGCAAGGCCTCGGCCCAGTCTATATTGGTTTTGTCTCATGAGACATACCTATTCATCGAGGGGATATAGTATACCCAACCCATCACATAATAATTAAAATTAATTCCTCATATGAATGGGGATAAACATAAACAACATATACATTAATATTGAAACTAACATATGAAATATATATAACTTTCCCCAAACATTAAACATAAACACTAACCATTCGAAGTAATATGGTGAATGGTATCAAGATAGTAAATACACTATCAATATAATCATAACCAATTAAATAAAATATGGTGTATGATATCATAAAACATTCACCCCATATTAATTAGGTGAAAATGCCCTTATAAAATCATCGAGTAATTCTTGACAGAAATACTCGTTTACTTCAAAAAGAAGAGTTATTTTGGAAAAAAATTATAAAACAAGAATTTAATTAAGGAATTTTTTCCATAATAAAATGAGTGAGTTTAAAAAAATAATGGTTTCTAAAAAACATATTATAGAGTTCCCTTGAAAATAGGTAAGAAATTGACAAATTCCCTTGAATTGGGCTTGTATTTTGGAAAGAAGTTTTGAAAGGTCCTTTTAAAACATGTATCTCCCCATAAAAGAAAGAAGGATTATAGTTGGTACACATATATTTAACATTAACACATAATTTATGAGGAGTAAATAAGAATATATAATAATTTCATTAAGGTAAGTAGAGAATAATAGTAACCCGAATGAAAATGGAGGTTTGGGTAGAAAACCCTTACCATATGTCTGAATATGTTATGCTCCTAAACCTAAGGTCCTGGAATATGAAATTAGACTTATTAATAATTTAATTAAGAACCTTTTATACATTTATTTGATTTATTATAACTTTATTAAGTTCATTTGTGGTCATTTTTATGGGTTAAGAGATTTAATATCATCATGTGTGAGTGCATGTTTCATTACTTTTCATGATCGGTTCGCTTATATGGAAGTTACTATAAAATGAGAATTGAATTACAGAATTTATGTTATATGTTATTAATTTTTATACATAATTTTAAATGATCATATAATTCATTTGGTTACTTTGGGTGGGGATGAATCATTAGATGAAATTTTAATGATAAACAATTGGATTAATTTGGTGTTTTTTCGATCACCACGAACTCATTTTGTTCTATAATTTAATAACATGCGTACAAAATGATTCCAGAATATTAAATAAGATATATTACATATATTATGATTTGGTTCAAACATAAAAATTATTTCATGACCAGAATTTAATATGGTAATAGAATTTGAAAACTCGTTATCCTTGAATGTGATAAATTAACACATCTCGGGTGGTATTTTTATTTCTAGTATAAAAGGAGGAGAAAGGAGATATGATGATGAATTATTCCATTATAATAACAAAATTAGAGTAAGTTTATGTTACTATAGTTATCATAATATTTGGAGGAAATGAGGTGAGGAAATAAAAAGAAATAAAGGAACTTGAAAGAAAATAAAAGAAAAGAAAAGAAGAATTTACCTCTTGAATTTATCTTCCTTGAAAGCCTCCTTAGGGGAGATGATTTGGTCTTTGGAAGATACCAATGGATTCTAGATGTGTAGAGGAGCTTGGGAGGTGATTTTATTAGAATTTATAAAAGGCACAAGGCTTGAGAGGAGTGAAGAGAAGAGGGAGTGAGGGGTGGTTTTTATAGTGGAGGAGGGGAGGGTCTTTCCATTATTTTATTATTTTGGCTCGAGACTATGAACAGTATTGATTATTGTGACTAAAAATGGTAATAGGTGTATGTAATTTCGAACCAATGGTAATTTACATAATCCATGACACAAACATGATTTAAAAAATCATTTATTTAGCATATTTTTTAAATTATCGAATTTCACTATTCACCAAAAATTCAAGTATTTTGGAAAAATACCAAAAATTCACCCTAACCATTTTTTGATATATATAATTCAAAAAGAAAATCCATTTTATCAAAATAATTTTTAAAATAAGATAAATTTAATTTTTTAAATAAAATCATTATTTACTTGAAAAATACATATTTTAAATTTAAAACTGATTTTATAATACCATTAAAAATTAACTAAGGTTTCATAAAATTATCCTAAATTAATATGAAAACAAAATATTTATTGAATAATACATTTTATTAAAATGGATTTTATTTTAAATAGATTTATTAACTTAAAATTGAAATTAAATATTTATTGCTCACAAAAATATCAACACTTAATTATTACTTTTTAAAATATTCACTCTCATTTATATAGTGTCAATATTTTATTTATACTCACATGTGTGAGGTTACTATTTGAAAGGGTACATTACTATTCATAAGAGTAAGTTACTATTCATAAGGGTTAGTTACTATTCACCAAAAATGTAAGTTTATCCTATCAGAATCTAAATATCTTTTTGATTGCAACCGTGTATGTTAGTTTTTCAAAATTCAAATCACAGAAGTGGAAAAATTATATCTGATGACCAGGTTTTAGCTATCTCTTGTAAATATAAAAGTGTTTATTTTTCATGCACTTAGTGTTGAATTCATTCTACAGTAAATTTATTTGTAAAACCTTGGGGTGTTACATACATTATGTAATAGATGATTAACTATTTCATAGGATCTAGGAGTGTCTCTAAGACCTCTATAAAGAAACCAAATCCATTAATATGGTTGCTAAGATCTTATATTTTTATTTCTAATTCTATCATATCTCTCTACCTCTTCTTCCATTTTTCCCTAATAAAATAAGGTGGTTAAACTATAATAGGTGGTTAATTTTTTTATAAAAACAACTTATAGTTTTTCATCCCACTCAAGTATTCAGTTAATTAAAGGATTTTAAATTTTTATATACTCAAAAATCAAAGTAAGTAAATGAAATTTAATTTAAACAATTGATATAATTGATTTAACCACCGAGGAAATATAAGAAGATAAAAATTTATTATGTGAAATGGATTTTTTTTTTTAAAAAAAATAAGAGAACTAGATTATAATGCAAGAACCCTTATAAAGTATATTATAAGAGGAAAACACCCTCCAATTAGTGAGGTATTAACTTCAACCCAAAGTAGTAAGTGTGTCATTAACCTAAATATGGGTTTCCTTATTCTAAACCTAGTATTCCCTTGACTATAAACCTATTAAAGGTATTAGGTATTAGAAACCATAGAAACCCTTTATATCCTCAATAAAAAGAAGCTCTATCTTCCTCCTCAAAATCCCTTGATATCAACATATTGACAGAAGCTCTATCTTCATCCATATAATCCCTTTATGTCATGAGATTGGTAGAATCATGCTTCCACACACCAAAATATCCTCAACCAACATAATCAAAAACACAAGGATTATAAATTACAAGGTAAAATATTTACAAAAAAAATTCTCACAAGATGATGCACTTAGAAAAATCCTCAAGAGGACAAAAATTATTGGAATTCCTCTAGATAATAAGTTATTGTAGACTTCAAAAAATAGTAATATTTTAGAGAATAAAGTTCTCTCCTGATCCATGAATAAGTGGGATCTATTTATAATAAATTCTCTAATGATCAAATTCTAAAAACCTTGGGTTCATCTTCAACTGCATCAGAAGAAACAATTCAATCATCATATGGATTTAACAACATTTTTCATCTTTTTATGAAATCAATTAATGATTCTATAATAATTTATATTCTAAAAAAATCAATCTAAATTTAATAATACAATTATATATAAAAAAACTAAGCTTAATCTTGAATTTACCAAATTTATTTTCACCAGATATTCATCCATCACAACATAAAAAACTACAAAAACTTCATATTAAAACAAATTCATATTAAGTGTATTGTGATTTTCAAAAAAAAGATTCCAAATGATTCATTGACTAAAAATTATCCCATTTTTCTAAAAGCACAAGATATTATAATATAATTGATAAATAAATACTTTATATAGATATTCAAGAAAATTAACACAACATTATCTCAAATCTTCCCCTTTGAAAAATAAGAAAAACTTAAGAAAACATAAAACATTTTTCTCCCTATAAAATCGCATCCCCTTAAAAAATATCTCCCCTAAAAATGATTTATTTAATCCATACACAGTTGTGATTTTTAAAAATAAATCAAATAAAAACATTAAAAACTAGAAAATGGGAAATAAAAAATCAAAAAAACATAAATTAGAGTGAAAAATATAAAAAAAATATTTGATTGATAAGGTTAAGAAAGTTTAACCTTCTATAAGTTATCTCCCAAAACCAATGAATGATCTTATTCTTATTAACATGGTTCCAGAAAATATTTAAAGAAAATTGTATTACATTCCAAAATATGAAAGTAAAATCCTTTAGGAAATTTAATAAAAACTTATCTCTTCCAAATAGGTTAAATATAAGTATCCAAATCTCAAATAATTTGAAAGAATTGAGATCATAGAAAAATAATCAAAGATATTTAATATCAGAATTCAAATAATCATAGCATGAAAATTTATTCCATATAGGATTTTATCAAAGAAAAATATTATGTTCAAAAATATCTAAGGGAAAAGTTAAATGAATTTATTGTTTTATAAGAAATGTAAAATTTCATGTCAAAGCACATATATAAATTTTAGAATCATTTTGAAAAATATTTTATAATTAAGTAAATAATACTTGATATGATTTAATATCTATTGAGTTTAAAAATGATAAACTTACATTGAATGTAATTCTAATAATTTAACTTCTAGACAAATAAAAGTCATCATTAAAAGATACATTATTGATTCCCATGATTTCACCTTGAACATTGTCTCCAAATTTATCTCATACACCATTTAACTATTTCATGTTTTGGAAGTTGTAGTTTTCTCTACTCATATGTTAATAACAACTATTGTTCATGTACCACTTGTTTAGATTATTGGTGCTCAACTATTTTTCCTAAAATCAATAAGAATAATTTCTTTGTACCCAAACTTGATTGGATACAATTTCATTAGAAAATAAAACCTTATTAACCAACATATTTCCAACTCTTCTATATTATATAGCTAAAATACCTTCATAAATAAATACTTTATGAAAACCAAAAGGTTAAACTCTATTTAAATAACATTTATTTTTCTAGTGACCACCTCTTTAACATTTAGTAGCCTATCAAAATTCTCCCTAACAGAAGTAAAATTAGATAAAAGTTTTTGTAAACCATTTACTTCATATAATATCTTAACAACCAAATTTTGATCATCAAATGTTGAACTTGAAATAGATTTAGAATCTAATTCATATAAAATTTTAGAAATAGTAAAAGTATATTTTTAAATCCTATTATTTTCTATAGTAAGATATTTCTTAACATATTCATTGTCATTCATCTACTTAGTATTTTTCCTTTCCATTAGATTCACATATCCAGTCATTTATTCAAATGTAAAAAAATCTTCCTCATCTTCCGATGATGTAAAATTTTCATCTTCTCAAGAATTTGAACCAAATTTATCATTCAAAGAGTTATGAAAATATAATTAAAAGTTTAATTTATAAGGGATTCAAAATTTACCATAACTATAAAACATTCCGCATTCATAGGAAGGTTTACATAAAACCCCATAATCTTATGGCTATCATCATTATTTTTTGAAGAACTGTCAGAAGTGGTGTATCCACCACTTGTAATCCAAGTGTATAGATACTTCAAGCTATTATTTCCTCTAATATTATATGATTTCATAAATTTAGTTTCATTCCTTTAATATTTTTAACAGTATATATTAATATTACCAAGCTTCTCTCATTCGTAACAAATCATTTCATAAATGTCCTTCTTTTCATTTCTATATTTTCAATCCTTTATATAATATTAACTAAATTCGTTCTTCTAAAAAATATTTTTCAACCTTCTTTAAAATTGAGCTAGTTAATCACCATTATATTCATAATTACTGTAATAAAAATGATTCTTACATTTTTTTTATTTTAAGTATTACTCCTCATATTTTTAGTTTTTATAATTAACTAAATTAGAAGTAGAGGAAAATCCACCCCATTCTTTCTTCTATATTTTTTTATATCACTCTAACTGATTACAATATTGCATTAAAGTACCAATAATATCATCAATATTTAAATCCATAAGGTTCTTAATATCATCATTAACTTCTATATTATATCCCCACTACTTAATTAGTATATAAATAATTTTCTCTACCAACTGATCATCTAAAAAATCCTTCTCAACAAGAGATTGAAAACAATTGACAATTTTCATAAATATATAACTCATATATGCTATATTCTCACCAGGTAGAAAATAAAAAACATTAAAATCATCCCTCAATATATCTCTATGAGTTTCAAGAACCTTGGTGGTTTAAATTTGAGTAATTTACAACTTCTTTCCAATTCCATTTTTTTCTCATGAAAAAAATTAACTATAGATATTCTGATTCATAAAAAATATTATATTTTAGGATTTTTTAATTTTTTAATATTCTAGTCTTTCATCATGAGTAGATGTAGATAAATGTTTATCTAGAATATGGTAATTTTTTTATCATAAGAAAATTATCAATGATAATATTTATAAAAAATGACTTCATCCAATCATGCCAATATTCATAGTCCACACCATCAAAGATTGGTGGTCGGATCGAATTTAAATTTTCTAGAGTTACAACTATAATTCCTTCCATGTGATGTTATTATCATTATTAAACTGAGATATTTCTGAAAAACTAATGGAAAAAGAAAAAAATAATAGATTTGGTCTCAAATATAGATACCATATTTGATGCCAAATGTTTTCCCAGTAAAAGGTGACAAATAAACTATAAGAGGGTGGTAAATTGTTGTTAAAAACTTATAGATTTTCAACCCACTCAATTATTCATTTTATTGAAATATAATTTTTTTTGATAAATTTAAAAATCAAAGTAATTAAATAAAACATAATTTAAACAATTGGTATAACAAATGTGAAAACAGTGGAAATATGATAAGATAAAAATTCATTATGCATAAAAAAATTAAAAACAAAACATAGATCACTGGATTGCAATCCAAGAACTCCTATAAAGGACATTATAAAAGGAAAATTCCCTCAAATTAGTAAGGTATTCTCTTTAACCTAATGTGATATGGTAGTATTTAACATGACTCTAGGAATCCTCATTCTGAACTAAGAATTCTCTCGACTATAAACATGTAATAAGGTATTATATCTTATAAACCACAAGACTTATATATCTTCTCTGTTGGTAGTATATCTACCTTACTCCTTGGAAGTTCTTGGTCTCAAAAAATCAACAATAGCTCTGTCTTCCTCCTTGTAAGCCCTCAATCTCATCAGATCTGTAGCATCCCACTTCCACAAACTAAAGGATCTTCATTCAAAATGATCATAAAAAATTATTACAAAGAAAAAAATCTAATATATGTAAAATAAAATCATCATGAGATGAATCTCTTAGAAAAACACTCATAAAGAAAAAAATCAGAAGCACGCTAAAAAATAAGATATTGTAGACTTTAAAATTATCATAAGCTTTAAAAGCATCAAGTTCTTTCCTAATAAAAAAATTAATGATTTTTATTTATGCGTGACATTTCCATGGTTGGATTATAAAAAACTTGAATTAGTTTCAATTAAATAAAAATTTTAAAATCCATCTTATGATGGATTAAAAAAAAGTAATCATCTGATGAAATCATACTACACTTTTATAGAACTTTATATTCTAGAAAAAGACAATCCAAATTCAAAAATCCAATTTGTAAGGTATTTCAAAGTTACCTTAGTTATAAAAAACTTCCCACTCTTATGAATGTTCACATAAAACCAAAAATATTTTATTTATCATCACTATCTTCCAAAGAACTATCATAAGTAGTGTATCCATTACTTTCACTACATGTTTCCAAAGCTTTAAATATATTTTTTCCTATACTCTTAGATGATTTCTTATATTTCATTTCCTTCATTTTAAATTTTGAGTAGTCTTACATAATATTTACAGTCTTCTCTCATTCATGAAAAATCATTTATGGTGGTTCTTTGCTTTTATTCTTGTACTTCTAGTCCTTTCTATAATCATAATGAAAGTTCTTATTCTCAATAATATTATTCATTCTTCTTATAATTTGAGATAATTTATCCCAACTATCCTCATGATTACTATGATCTTAATGATTCTTTAATTTCTTATTTGAATTGGTAGTCCTCATATTTTTAGTTCCTGAATTAACTAAACTAGAAATGATATTACTTGATGTGGATGAAAAATCCACCCCATTATTTTTTTATCTTTTTATTCATATCTCTTCAAAAAGTTACCATATTACCTTAAATTTCCAATAAGATCATCAAGATTTAACATTATAAGTAGATTAGTGTCATCTATAGTTGTTCACTTAGATTCCCACTACATCAAAAATAAATTAATAATTTTCTCCAGTAATTGATCATCTAATAAATCCTTCTCACCAATATATTTAATCCCATTAACAATTATCATAAATATATGATGCATCTATACTAGAGACTCCCCATATAGAAAATAAAAAACATGATAACTAGACTTCAACATATCTATATGAGTTTCAAGAACCTTAGAAGTTTGGATATTAGTAATTTCAAACTTATTATATATTCCATTAACCATTTCACTTAATAAATTTGAATATAGATGTTCTGATTTGCAGAAAAAAAAAGTAACGTATTCCAAATATTTTAATTTTCTTGATATTCCATCCTTTCAACATGAGTATAATTAGATAAATATTTCTCAAAAATCTAATAATTTTTGTTTATTATAATAAAATGATACACACTGGTATTGATAATAAAATTCCACATCTATTCATGATAATATTCATAGTCTACACCATCAAAGACTACTGGTAAACTAGGATTTAAATTTTCTAGAGTTCTAAATAGAAGTCATGTCATATAAAAAAACTTTTATCTATATTGTTATTAGTACAAGGAAACAAATATATTTTCAATAAACTAATGGAAAAATAAAAATAATAAAATTTTCAATATCAAACATAGGTACATGATCTAATATCAAATGTTTTTTAGTAAAAGACTATAGGTAAACTACAATAGAGGGTTAATTCTGGTCTAGAAATAACATATAATTTTTTAACCCACTCAAGTATTTAGTTTATTAGAAGATACAAAATTATGATAAACTTGTAAATAAAAGTAATTAAATACAATGGAATTTATAAAATTGGTATAACCAATATAAGCACAGTAGAAATATAAAAAGATAAAAAATTGGTAAGCATAGTTAAATTAAA
This sequence comes from Viscum album, assembly GCA_963277665.1. Classification (NCBI taxonomy): domain Eukaryota; kingdom Viridiplantae; phylum Streptophyta; class Magnoliopsida; order Santalales; family Viscaceae; genus Viscum; species Viscum album. The sequence goes on along the minus strand of OY728127.1, from coordinate 1,324,428,529 downwards.
AATGAAAAATGAACCACTAGATTACAGTCTAAGAACTCCTATAAAGGATATTATAAGAGTAAAACACCCTCTAATCAAGGTAGTTTTTGTTTTATCACAAAGAATCAAGGGATAATTTAACCTAACTCTAGGTATCCTCATTAAGGACCCGAAATTCTTTCAACTATAAACCAATATTAAGGTATTATATTTTCTAAACCATGGAAACCCTTGATCTCTTTGATAGAAAACAACTTTTTCTTCCTCCTCATAAGACCATGATCTTAATATATCTTTATAAATTATATATTCCTCCTCAAAATCCCTCAATTACAATAGATCACTAGTAGCCCACTTATACACACCAGAAGCTCATCAATCCACATGATTAGAAACACAATGATTATAAATAAAAATATAAGAAATTTACAATAAATGCCTCATAATATGGATATCCTAGAAAAACTATATGAAATAAAAAACTATTTTAATAACTCTATAAAAAAATATATTATAGACTAAGATAAGATCACAAGATTTAAGAGATTCATGTTCTTTCCTTATCCATGAAGTAGGGGGTTCTATTTATAAGTGACACTCTAATGGTTTGATTTCAAAAATCTTGGGTTCAATTCGTAAAATATTAAAAGTATAAACTACTTATTTTGATGGATTCAAGAACATTGTTTATCTTTTTATGAAATCAAACTTTGAAGATACAATGATTTATCTTCCAGTAAAATAATTCCTAATTAAACAAGCTAGTTCTCTATAAAAACACAATCTATGATTAATCTTAAATTCACTAGATTTATATTCACTGGATTTTCATCCAAAATAGAATTTATAACTAAAAAACATCAAGTTAAATCAAATTCATATTTAAGAGTATTATGATTTAAAAAAAAAGATACAAAGGATTCATTAACTTAACACTTCCTTTTCAACTTGATCCACTGAAATATTGTAGAAGAAATGAGGAACCTAACCAACTAGTTAGGTGATTAACTTAAGTCATGGTTAGACCATGGATGGAAGAACCCATTAGTTTTAATTAGGTATCTTTACTAACCATTATAATTGAAGAAATGGAGTAGCAGTTATCAATGGTGAAATTTACACATTATTCATTTATATTATACATGGTTTTTGTTTATATTGAATCGTTATCTTGGGAATGTGATTTAAATTGTATTTATATACCATAAAAAATGTATTATGATTCTTAGAAACCAATTTATAGATAAATGTCATGGGATGACCTTACATTCCACCTAAGTTATTTCACTGTAAGGCCCAAGGTGTGACCCTGATCTCCCCAAGTAGTTATGAGCACCAAGGTATCACAAGTGGTCACATGGTAATGATTTCACCTTCATCAAAACTAGGATCAATAATGGTTCCAACCAGGAACCTGACATGAGGTCTCCTTATATTGGATTATCATGCCAAAAAATAAAACAGTTGAATTAAAATGAACACCAACTAAACAATGCATAAAGATGAAGATAAATAAAAATATATCACAAAAAAATTAAAACAAATGAAACCATTTTATATAAATATTCTAAATTTCCAACAAAAGTAAAAAAAACTAAAAAAAATTGAAAGTAAAGTGTCTTGAGAGGCTGATACACCATATAACCTAAAACAAGTCAAACTAAACAGAGAAACAAACCCCAAAATTTCTAGGTGACTCTAAAATCACCACCATTACTCAAAAAAAAACCCCACTTCCCAATAAATAGTGGTAACAATAAAACCTACAAGTCATATCCAAATAACCTGTAGAAATCATGATGACGACATACCCACTAATATGAGTATGTAGGGTGTGATTCAAAGGCTATTGGGATACTACCATGATTCTATTACATTCCTTTTCTATAAATAAATTTTTTTTACTATTTTTAAAATAATGTCAAATAAGGTTTTTCATTTCCTATATACGGAATGAAAGTAAACACGTAAAACCTTTTATCATTCCTTAAAAGGATCTCTTTATAAAATATTCCTCAAAGAGGACTTACTAGGGTGATATAGTTTACAAAAAACCAACCAATTACCTTTTTTAAAACAAATCCAATTTCTTTTAAAATGGAAACAAATTAAGTATTTTATTTTCCCTTAAAACACTCTTCTTGGAAGATAAACCATCACATGGTTTAAAAATTAATTTTTAAAGGAAATAATTTTCCATGGATTACATTTCAAAAAAACACTTATTCCTAAAAAAAACACTTGTGGTTTAAAACAAATTTCAAAATAATCATTTTATAGGGATTTTATTTTTAAAACAAACACTTATTTTTACTTTTTAAAACCCAACACACACACACACTCAACATGATTAAAGGAAAGCTAAACACATAACAAAATGAAAATCTATAAGTATTCATAAGAAATTTACCACAATGAAAACTATGAAATCCTTACAATAAGAATTATCAAGCCTAAATAATAAATACATCAAAATAATATTAAGAAAAATATAAGAAAATATCATGAAAATATATAAAAAAGGAATAACATAGAATATATAGTGTGAGGAAACATCCTAGGGAATAATAGTGAGATTACATGATATTCAAAAGTTTAATAAACTAATTATAGGTTATGGTCACATAACTCATCCCCTTAATCACTCTCAACTAGTCTCATTAGTGATAACCCTTATCCAGGTCATAAAATTCAACTAGGGGCTACTATGAGTGTGTAAATATCCACTAGATTAGCCAACATCCCTTAACTCCCCAATTAGTAGCCTAGGTATCCTCATATCATAGATAATGGAGGTATACCTCTATAAAACCAATTCCAATTACATGAAAACATAAATAGCAAAGTCAATAAAACATATCAATGATATAATTTTCATATCCTATGAACCACCTCTAATAACAAACCCCAATAAAAACCACATAACCATGAATAAATATCCATATAACTTTAACATATGTACAAAATCATAAAAAATGATAAAAAGGGATCAATTAGGGTATAAACATCAATCATTAAACCACCTTCCCTCAAGGTTCTTAATAGGACTTCAATTTATATATAGAAAAGACCTACTTTCAAAAATATTTTTTTAAAACCAATGTAAACCCAAATGAAATTATAAATTAAATATCAAAAAAACCTCAAAAAACAACATAATTAATCAAATAAATGCCTCACATAAAAATAAGAAAATAAATAGGACACACACCACATTTTAAAACAGGAAAACCCTTTAGAATGCATGTTCTTGATTTCTTTAAAATAAGGTAAACTCTTTAAAACAAGTGAACCAATTTATACAAACAAGTAAACCCCTTTATTAGTAAGTAAGTTTCTTTTTAAAACAAGAAGACCTCATAAAATAAGGAAACCCCGTTTATAATAAAGAGAATTTCACTTTATAAAACTAAATTAGTTCAAAACACCATGAACCAACCATTTTTATTTTTGAAATTATCTAATAGCATTTTATAAAACACCTTGAATGCACAAAATACCATTTAAAACCAAATTTTTATTGAACTAAACAATTTACCCATTTTTACTAGGGAAAAAACAAAAAAAAACATAGAACCCTTTGAAAACAAAAATCTAGGTATTATATATGTCATTAATTTAGCTCAATAACACTCTTAAAGTGTCAAGAAACCAAGGGAATATTTATTAAAATGAAATATAATTGAAAAACCTACCAAAAGTGGTGGAATCTTGTTGCCTTCAAAATAATCCACCAAAATAGGTCTCCTATGAAGGGTCACAACATTTAGAATACAAAAACATGATTTTAAAAAAAACCTAACCATAAAAATCATCCCACATGGACATTAGATGGGTGAAAAGGGATAAACTAAGAGGATAAGTAAGGATGAGTCCTTGCCTCATGATTTGGATAAAGAAACACCCAAGAACCCCTATAATTCCATCTTAGAGGAGCTTGGAAGAGCCAATAAGGGTTGGGAGAGGTGCCTAGGTCAAGGGAGTTTAAGTGGGAGGATGAATAAGAGATACTTAAAATGAGAGAACCCCAAAAAAAATACTATAACTTGATTCGGTTGCATGTTTTACCAAACCATGTGCTGATTGTGTGGCAGCCACTAACCTGAAACCTCAAAGGTCGTAGGGTTTTCCTACACATTTTCCTTAATTATGTGAAGACCGTGTGATTGCATCTATCCCAAAATATAGATGGTGTATATTTTCTACTGTATATTTTCCAAAAACATCACTACTAGAATTCTAGATATTTGCGACGGGCTATTTACGATGGGATCCCGTCACAAATAAGTTTTTGTGATGGGGTCCCATCGCAAATAGCCCGTCGCGGAAAACGACGTCGCAAATAATATTATTTATGATGGTCCCATTGTAAATAATATTTTTGCGACGGGCTACTTCCCTGTCCCAAATAAGTCTCGGATTATATACTTTATATATATAAACTTTTTTGCGATGGGCCCGTAATCCCGTCGCAAATATTTTTAAAAAAAATATTATTTAGACTATTTGCGACGGGCCCGTCGTAAATACTTTTTACGAAGAGTCCCTAATCCCATCGCAAATACTTTTTAAAAAAAATTAGACTATTTTTTATGGGCCCATCTCAAATACTTTTTGTGATGAGTCCCTAATCCCGTCGCAAATACTTTTTTTAAAAAAAATATTTAGACTATTTGCGACGGGAACCCGTCGCAACAGATCCCGTAGCAAATAATAAATAAATTTAAAAAAAAATAAATTTAATAAAATTATGATTATTGAAAAATTAATTTTAATATTATTAAAATAATTAAAATAAAAATATATTAAAATTCTCAATATTCACAAAATAATATTAAAAAAATCATAAAATATTATTATTATTATTATTATAATTATTATTAGTAAAATAAACAAATATTAAAAAATATAATACTGAAAAAATATATTTAATAAAATTATGATTAATGAAACAATAATATTAATATTATTAAAATAATAAAAAAATAAAAAAATATTAAAATTCTCAATATTCACAAAAACAAATCATAAAATATTAAAATTTAAATTATGTAATAATCGCACCGATATAAAAGATAGAAACTGTAAATAGTTCATATTACAACAAATTTAAATTTAAATGTTTTTGACATAAAAAATCATTGGGGGTCGTCTTCTGGAGGAGGTGGAGGAGTTGAAGGTGCTGGTAGAGCTGAAGGATCTGATGGAGGAAACTCCATCCCTAAACTACGAGTCAGACGGCGCATGTACTCCATCTGCTCGTGATACTGCTGCTGCCATCGATGCATCTCCTCCTCGTGCTGCTGCTGCTGCTGCCATCGATGCATCTCCTCCTCGTGCTGCTGTTGCTGCTGACGTATCTCTTCTTGCAGCTTCTGCAAACTCTCTATAAGGTCATTCTGAGCTCGAAACTGCTCCTGATACTGTGAGCCAGAAGATGATGTCTCTCCATTATCTCCTCTCAATATGGATGCCTACATCGCAGCAGTACCATAATAAGTACCAGAAGTCACATGAGAGTCGATACCAACTACTCGGGCCTTCTCAAAGCCATACTGAGTCGCCTACATCCATGACGCCTCGTCGAAATGGTGGGCACTAGTCTGATCAGTCGCCTCGTCCTAACCCTCTGCCTATGTCTAAGAAGTCACAGCCTCATATGACTCCTTCAATTCCAATTTGAAATTAAAATTGTGAAAATATTATATGCAGTTAATTATCAAACTGAAAAAAATAAGACTAACCACAATCTGACGCTGGAGATCACCTCTAATATCTCTGGTGGTTGGATCATTGTACATCCTCTGATAAACATCGTACTCTATAATATCGGGATGCTCGACTACCTATATGAATATAAAATAAACTGTTTATATTTGAAGTTATATAAAATATTTAAAAAAATACTTATCAGATGCTCTCTATGCATACTGAATATACGACTACCATCTCGATGTGTCAACTCATGTCTCCCCCGATTCTGTCGACCCAATGAAGACCTCCTCTGAAATCCACCACCCAACCAGTGTGCACATAATCCATCCGAAACCTGAGATGAAATGTACTCTGGTCAGTGGGCTCTACACGACTCATCAAATACTGTCACTCTTGCTTTCTTAATGGTTGTCTTTCTCAAATTGTGCAAAAAATAATGCAAATGCTCACGCATAGCCACCTCCCATGTTGCATGGATATCGTCATGCATGCTATCATCGATGGGATACCATAAACCCTACAAATAATTTATAATATAAAGTTATTAATAAAATAAATTTCAAAATAAATATTATTTATTTATGTACCAGCAAATGATTGTACATGTCGAGCTGCACATCAACAGGAATCTATTCCCATGTGGTCCATGGCTGAGAAAAATAATTGTGCAAGATAGTGCTCCCCTGTCCAATAGCTACATGCATAAAACTATGAAAAAAGAATAAATAATCAAACAATTAGTATATATATAAATAAATTAATGAAATATAACAAAAATATATAGGTTACCATACCTCTATGTGCATGGATCAAAGCCAAGATTTGGACGCCACTCGGGGATAGGGTTAGAAATCATTAGTCGCGCAAGACCACACCCCCTCCGTGTACCTCCTAAACCAGCAGTAGGCTGAGGGTCAGATGATCCCACATCCCCCTCATCCAAAGGTAGCTCAGCCTCATCTAACTCACGCAATAGATCAAAGTCCATCTGAAACAAAAAATAATTATTGGTAGAAGATAGTTGAAAATAACTATTATATATATATATATATATTAGTTATGATCATAACCATCATTTAACTATGCTAATGTTCACCTTTATCATCATCTTCATATCTAATGATGTCAATGTCTTTATATTCCTCCTCGGAATCATCAATATCCATATGAGTTTCACTTTCATCATCCCTTGTCATTTCAATTTCATTTGTAACATCATTAACATATTTGTCACCATGGACCCTTAATTGTGGGGTGTCCTCATCGATATTCACGTTTCTTTGTGAAAAAGATGGATTTTGAGTAGTCTCTTGAAAAATTTCAATTTCTTCCACTTCAGCGGAACCACATTCAGTTTGAGTAAAAAAAATTCCTGAGATTTCATTTTTATTATGCTCCACCAATCACCCAGGTCTCTTGAAGCAGCACAGTACTTTGCGTAATAAATTTGATATGCCTGTTGATCTAGTAAAAATGGTTTATTTACTACAATAAGACTTTTATATTTAATATCGATGATTCCATGAGTCAGATGAACATGCAAGCCTCTCTCAGTATCCAACCACCGACATTTAAACATTGTTATGTAATTTTGTTCAAGATAACATAGCTCAATAATTTCATCCAAAAAGTCGTAAAAGTCAACTTCAATTTCTTTATGATTCGATCCTCTCAAACAAACTCCAGTGTTCATTGTTTTTTTTTTTGATTCCCCATATGCACGTGTATGAAATCAAAAACCATTCACCACATATGCATTATAATATTTAACCATTTTGGATGGTGGGTTACTCAATATACACATTCGCTTATCAATTTTATCAGCATGTTGAGACACCTAAAAATTTGTAAAACAATTATCAATATAATAAATATTAAACTGAATTGATATTAAACCATCAATAATTTATGTTACCAGCTTTTAAAACCATTGAGAGAAAAAAAATTCTGCGTTCTTCAAGAGCAGCTGCTGTAATTTGTGGAACTTGTTTCTTGATATGATTATCATATAAACTACAAATAAAATAAGTTTACATACTGTAATAGAAATTATAGAATAAGTGATAGAATCACTCACAGTACAAATGCTATCATTTATTCACAGTTTAGAAGAACATATATATGAGATCTGTGATGTTCATTGACTGAAATCCATTGTTCTTGAACTCCACCGAAGCTAATATTTGGCTGATTAAAAATTGATAAATGATTGTCCATTTCATCATTAAAATTTCCCTCATTCTGTCCCATGCAGTTTTTTTAGGGATATTCAGATTCAAAATGGTAAGAGCAGAAAAAAGTAATTTCCTCTTACAAATAAGCTTCAGCAATTGAGCCTTCAACTGATTCTTTGTTACGTACTTTTTTCTTCAATTTCTGCATGCATCTATCGAATGAGTACATCCATTGAAACTGTACTGGACCTCCACATTTACCTTCATGTGGAAAATGTAATATCAGATATTACATTGAGTCAAAGAAAGAAGGTGGAAAGATTTTTTTCGGTTTACATATAATTACAGCAATATCTTCTTCCAATATTCTTAGTGCATCGTAGTCAGTTGCCGCTGCACAAATGTCTCTAAAAAAATATGATATGTCTGTTATCGAATCCCAAATCATATAATTCAACAAATCTCTGAATCCAATCGGCATAAGTCTTTCCATTATCACATGACAATCATGAATTTTTAATCTGGTAATATGACCATTCTTAACACATCTGCCCAAATTGGAAGCATAGCCATCTGGAAGTCTCAAATCTGCAATCCACTGACAAAATAATAAATGACTCTCTTTGGAAAGTGTATAAGCTGCTTTTGGATTCATTAACCTCTGTGATCTGACATTTTCAAATAGTTCAAGTTCTGGTCTCCTACAAATTTGGGCAAGATCTAATCGTGATTTTACAATATCTTTGGTCTTACCTGGTGTATCCAAAACTATATGAAATAAATTATCAAAATAGTTCTTCTCAATGTGCATGACATCCAGCATGTGGCGGACCAATAAATCAGAACAATATGGGAGATCCCAAAAATGATTCGTTTTATCCAATTATGTTCTTTCCCAAAGCCATGAATTTTCTGTTGGTTTACTATTGGCCCAAATATGATGGGAGGTAATGAAAATACAACTGATTTTAACTCTGTACCTGATATCATTTTTGGAGGATCATCCCTTTCAATTGTGTCTTTTCTGAAATGAGATTTGTTCCTTCGAAAAGGATGATTAGTTGGTAGAAATCTACTATGATAGGCAAAATAACAAGGTTTTTTTTCATTGATGAGCATAAAAACTTTGTTGTCTTTCATAAAATAAGGACATGATTTTGGACCATGTGTACTCCAGCCAGATAACATGCCATATGCCGGAAAGTCACTAATCGTCCACATCAATGCAGCTTTTAATGTGAAATTTTGTTTCACTGCAACATCATATGTACTAACACCATTACTCCACAATTAATTTAACTTATAAATCAATGGTTTCAAATAAATATCAATATTCTTTTTTGGATTTCCTGGGATTAATAAGGTCAAAAATATATAGGGCTCCTCCATCAACATCCATGGAGGTAGATTGTACAGAGTTATAAATATAGGCCAACATGAATACTGACTACCATAAAAACCAAACAGACAGAAACCATTAGTAGAAAGACTCAATCGCACCTTTCGAGCTTCTAAAGAAAAAGATAGATACAGATGAATCACCATCAGATGGATGATTCAATCTTTTACTGGTTGAAATATTGGTTTTGTGCCATGACATAATTGACGATTTTTTATGAGACATAAATAAACGTTTCATCCTGGGTGTAAGGGGGAAATATCTCAACTGTTTTACAGGAATCGATCCAGACTTCCCTGGTTGAGCTTATTTATACCTCAATTTTCCATATGTTGGGAAACTATCCAATGACTCATTTTCACCAGAATATAAGATGCAATCATTTTCACATTCATGAATATTCCAATAACTAAGGCCTAGATTATGAACCAACCTCTTTCTCTCATAGAAATTTGCAAGCAACACATTTCCTTCAGGTAATAGTGTTTTAACCAAAGAAAATATCTGATCAAAATAGTTGTTTGACATTGCATTTTCTGATTTAATAGATATAAATTTTTCAACCACTTCTAATTTTCTTATCTTGCAACCAGGATATAATGCATCCTCAGTAGACCTCAATAACTCATAAAATTCAGATGGTGCCAACTCAGGAGTTAAATCAATATCATCATGAGTTTCAGTTTGTTGAACATATGGACCTGCAACATCATCTACTAAATTTTGGAAATGTGATGGATTTGGAATCAAATTATTAGTATCTTCTCTAGAACTGCATTCACCATGTCGATACCAAAAAAAATAATCTGGTTGAAAACTAAACCGCAAGATATGTCCTCCAACCTTGTCAAATGTGTCAAGCGTTCTCAGAGAACATTTTTTACAATGACACTTAATTGTGCCTTCTGAACATATTCTGGTTTTGATGATGCAAATGCTAAGAAAGCTTCAACACCCTCAATATATACAGGATTTAAACCGGAACCATTTGTATTTCTGTGTTGATTTATCCAAGCACGATCATCTAATAATGACTGATGTCGACTTCCTTGTTCCATATTTTTCTACGAAATATAAAATCATCATTGTTTTTGAATAATTTGAAATTATAAAAATACTATCTGAAAAAAGAAGATAAATAATTACTACTACTTCTTAATAATTACCATTAATTAAAGGTGACACAATTTTCATTGGATTGACGACTACTCTTTTGTCTGACAGCTCATTTACTTGCATCTTTCTCACACTGAAATAATAATGAAGAATCTATTTGGAGGTACGCATATTAATTCTCTTATGTATGAGAATGAATATACGTATCTCCGACCAGATTCTTTATTGTGATTTTAGTGTGAGAAAGATGCAAGTAAATGAGCCATCGGACAAAAGAGCCCCCTTTTTGTTGATGAATCATCTTCTTCCAACCGTCACCGCCTGAAAACATTATAAAAAATATGATCCTATGAATTCATATCCAATCCCATGTATACGAGATTGAATATTCCTATGTAGCAGCACATTTTTCATATTGTTTTGAGTTGGTGAGAGTTGAAAGGATAAAATTCATCGAACAAAAGGAGTGTCATCAATCCACTAGAAATTGTGTCAGGTTCTTGGAATTTATTAAAATTTATTAAAATTTCTTTCTAACTGTTCCTAACTAATTATTACTCTTTATTACTATTTATTTCTAATTATTACTAATTTATCAATACTTAGCAATACTTAGCAAAATGAAAACTGCTTGAATAATGAAAGGAAATTTGGTAATCATCGTTTTGGAGATGATTACAAATTTTCCCTTCATTATCCAAGCAGTTTTCTTTTACTAATTATAATTATATCTAATTATTACTAATAAAAAAATTATATTATCAATATTTATGAGAAAACAATATTAATATTATTAAAATAATAAAAAATTTATAAAATATTAAAATTATCAATATTCTCCACAGGCTTTGCTCTATTCTTAACATGTTCAAATCTCAAAGGGTCGCCAATTGTCAGGTCATGCGCAATAAAAATTTTGTGTCATCCATGTCCAATGTAAACTCTATAATTGTCCTTGCATGGTTGATCACCTCGCAAGTAGTGTTGTAATAGGATGACCAAAGTAATATCGTTCTCATCTCTAAGAATCATCTCGCTCCCTTTATATAGATCATTCTTCCTTAAAAAATTTAGGGTACATTAGTATCTTTCCCTTAAATTTTCAAGGAAGAATGATCTATGTAAAGGGTCATGTGAGATAATTCTTATAGATGAGAAGGACATGACTTGGGTCGTCCTATTGCAACTCTACTTGCAAGGTGATCAACTAAGCAAGAACAATTATATCTAATTATATCTAATTATTAATAATTATGACTAATTATTACTAATTATTACTAATTATGACTAATTATTACTAATTGTAACTAATTTTGACTAATTATGACTAATTATGACTAATTATTACTAATTATTACTAATTATATATAATTATATCTAATTATATCTAATTATATCTAATTATTACTAATTATATCTAATTATATCTAATTATATCTAATTATTACTAATTATATCTAATTATTACTAATTATATCTAATTATATATAATTATTACTAATTATTACTAATTATTACTAATTATTACTAATTATTCCTAATTATTACTAATTATATCTAATTATATCAAATTATTAATAATTATTACTAATTATTACTATTTATATCTAATTATATCTAATTATATCTAATTAATACTAATTCTTACTAATTCTTACTAATTATTACTAATTATTACTAATTATATCTAATTATATCTAATTATATCTAATTATTACTATTTATTTCTAATTATTGCTAATTATTAGTATTTATTAGTAATTATTAGTATTTATTAGTAATTATTACAAATTATTGCTAATTATTCTTAATTATTTCTAATTATTTTTAATTATTGCTAATTATTACTAGTTATTGCTAAATATTACTAATTATTGCTAAATATTACTAATTATTAGTATTTATTCCTAATTATTACTAATTATTCTTATTTATAACAAATTATTACTATTTATTACTAACTATTACTATTTATTACTAACTATTACTATTTATTACTAAGTATTACTATTTATTAATATTTATTACTATTTATTACTATTTAGTACTATTTATTACTAATTATTACTAATTATTACAATTTATTAATAATTATTACAATTTATTCCTATTTACTAATTATTCCTAAATATTGCTAATTATTCCTAATTATTGCTAATTATTCCTAATTATTGCTAATTATTCCTAATTATTGCTAATTATTGCTATTTATTTCTAATTATTGCTAATTAGTTCTAATTATTCTTAATTATTCCTAATTATTGCTAATTATTACAATTTATTCCTATTTATTGCTAATTATTGCTAATTATTGCTAATTATTGCTAATTATTCCTAATTATTCCTAATTATTCCTAATTATTCCTAATTATTCCAAATTATTAGTATTTATTAGTAACTATTACTAATTATTAGTATTTATTAGTAATTATTACTAATTATAGCTAATTATTCCTAATTATTGCTAATTATTATGAATTATTGATAATTATTCCTAATTATTGTTAATTATTACTAATTATTGCTAAATATTACTAATTATTACTAAATATTACTAATTATTCGTACTTATTCCTAATTATTACTAATTATTCATATTTATTACTAATTATTACTAATTATTCCTATTTATTAATATTTATTGCTATTTTTTACTAATTATTTCTATTTATTACTAATTATTGCTAATTATTGCTAATTATTCCTAATTATTGCTAATTATTTCTATTTATTTCTAATTATTGCTAATTATTGCTAATTATTGCTAATTATTGCTAATTATTGCTAATTATTTCTACTTATTGCTAATTATTACTATTTATTCCTAATTATTGCTAGTTATTTCTAATTATTGCTAATTATTCCTAATTATTGCTATTTATTGCAAATTATTAGTATTTATTACTAATTATTAGTATTTATTAGTAATTATTACTAATTATTAGTATTTATTACTAATTATTACAACTTATTACTAATTATTACAATTTATTACTAATTATTATTAATCATTGCTAATTATTTCTAATTATTGCTAATTATTACTAATTATTACTAATTATTACTAATTATTGCTAATTATTCCTAATTATTGCTAATTATTCCTAATTATTCCTAATTATTGCTAATTGTTACTAATTATTAGTAAGTATTACTAATTATAATTATTTATTCCTAATTATTCCTAATTATTACTAATTATTCCTAATTATTACTAATTATTCCTATTTATTAATATTTATTTCTATTTATTACTAATTATTGTTATTTGTTGCTAATTATTGCTATTTATTTCTATTTATTGCTAATTATTTCTAATTATTCCTAATTATTGCTAATTATTGCTATTTATTTCTATTTATTGCTAATTATTTCTAATTATTCCTAATTGTTGCTATTTATTGCTAATTATTAGTATTTATTAGTAATTCTTAGTATTTATTACTAATTATTACAAATTATTACTAATTATTCCAATTTATTACTAACTATTACAATTTATTACTAATTATTATTAATTATTCCTAATTATTACTAATTATTCCTAATTATTACTAATTATTCCTATTTATTACTAATTATTCCTATTTTTTTACTATTTATTGCTATTTATTGCTATTTATTGCTAATTGTTGCTAATTGTTGCTAATTATTGCTAATTATTCCTAATTATTGCTAATTATTACTAATTATTCCTAATTATTGCTAATTATTCTTAATTATTGCTAATTATTGCTAATTATTGCTATTTATTTCTAATTATGGCTAATTATTTCTAATTATTGCAAATTATTCCTAATTATTAGTATTTATTGCTAATTATTAGTATTTATTAGTAATTATAAGTATTTATTAGTATTTATTACTAATTATTACAATTTATTACTAATTATTACAATTTATTACTAATTATTACAATTTATTACTAATTATTATTACTTATTGCTATTTATTGCTATTTATTGCTATTTATTACTAATTATTGCTAATTACTACTAATTGTTGCTAATTATTCCTAATTATTGCTAATTATTCCTAATTATTAATAATTGTTACTAATTATTAATATTTATTCCTAATTATTCCTAATTATTACTAATTATTCCTATTTATTACTATTTATTGATATTTATTACCAATTATTATTAATTACTACAAATTAATTATATACATTACTAATTATCGTTAATAATTAATAATTACTACTAATTATTAAAAATTAATACTAAAAATTTCAATTTATTAGTTCAAATAAATACTAATGACAAAACAATATTAATTTAATTTAATTACAACTAAACAACAATAAAAAAAATAACATAAAAAAGGAAATAAATAATAAATTAAAAAAAACATAAATACCTTTAAGGCTGATTTTTTATTGATGCAGACGGCTTCACAATTTCTTCGTGAACAAAAAAATTAACTTAGAAAAATTCTCTCTCTAAAATCAGAGTTTAGAGAGAAACAGGATCTAAAATTTGAGAGGAATGAGAGGAAAAACAGATGGGGTATATATAGGTTAGATTATTTGCTACGAGTATCCCATCACAAATACCTACGCCCGTATTAATTACTGTCGGCGGTTAAAATGTTATTTGCGACGGGACCCGTCGCAAATACCTAACTATTTGCGACGGTGGGATCACACCGTCGCAAATAACCTTCGCGCGGTTTGGCGTGCTATCCACGCTAAACTATTTGCGACGAGAGATGAAATCCCATCGCAAATAGTTGGTTATTTGCGACGGGTCGTTATGCCCGTCGCAAATAACCTTTTGGACGGACCTTTTGTGACGAGATTTATTCCCGTCGCAAAAAGCCCTTTTTTCCCGTAGTGCATGTGCCTAACTTTGAATCCATGGGAAAGCCTCAAATTTTCAAATTTTCAACCTCAGGACACCTCAAACCCAAGGGATAAATCAAATGTATAAACAAAAGCAATAAAGTGGCATTTTGGGGTGTCAAAATTCTCTCCAATATGCCACATTCTTCCCCTATAAAGTACACTCTAGAAATTCATCAACATCTTAAGTCAAGGGAAAATTTAATATTAGCTCACCAAAGAGAAGGACCTAACCAAAAGACCATCTCTCAAATTTGGAATTGGAAACAGAGGACCCAAAAAGCTCCCTTCTCAAGGAAAACCAGACAATAGGTGAAACACCAAGGATCCTCATAACATGTTTCTGACAAAATGAAACATTGTGATGGCCACTCTCATGGTCTACTTTGGATTCAGAATGAAATGTCTATGGACCAGTTCCTCCTCACATGACTAAGTCGGGGGGTTACGTGACCTCAAGCATACCTACCCATATGCTAGAGGCTACCAACTAGAATTGAGGGTGAAAAGAATATGTTGGGGATACTATACTCTCTAGTATAGTTTAGCAACAATAACAGAAACAATAACATAGTGTGAAATAATGGAAACAACATAAATAATTATCAAGGAATTGTAGAATAATAAAGGAAAAATAAAAAAAAATATACTAATAATAGAAACTGTGTAATGTCATGATGAATGTATCTGAATGAAGGGATAAATGTCATAAAAAATACTAACAGACTTGATAAAATACTCCAAAACCTTGGTCATGAACCCCGTGTTAGTCTCATCTCCAAGATTCAACCTATCCAACAATCAATCAACTAATGTAGGGACCCTTTACCTTGTTCATACCTGCATCCATGAAATATTCATGGGTGCCAAACGGTGTCCCAAATGGGTTGTGAGTATAAATATGTCACGACCCATCCTCGGGGCCCGTGTCGTGACTACCCCAAACCCGCCTTCCATAGGCCAGGGGCTGGCGACTAGCACCAAGGCGTAAATCCCAGAAAAAGGGAAGGCATTGCCTTTGGAAAGTAAACCACAAACACCACAGAGCAAGCAGACATAAGAAGTAAACACTAAGTAAAAACAGAGTACAACAGTAAGTGAGGAAAGTAAGTGGGCCACAATACAAACCCAAACTGAAAGTAAAGTACAACTCGAAAGGGAAAACAGCAACTGAAAAGTAAAGCCGCAACGTCGAGTCGTCCACTGGGAGTCCCACCTGAAGGGTGGGTACAGATAGCCTCCACTGATCCTCGGGTCCAACCGACTGCTCCGAGTACGTCCCACCCAGTGGTCCACCTCCAGGTACTGTCCTGCTCCGCAAGCCTCCACCACGATCAGCGTTGTTCGTCGTCTGCAACCAACACAACGTAGTGAGGACATAGCCCGTGTAGGGGTGAGTATAAGCTACTCAGTAGGGACCCCAAGACCCCCGAAGGTCTCCCAGAATCCACAAAGGATAATCCACAAAGGAAAGATGCAATCACGAAGTAACATCCGACACTGCTTAGGTATATGCCCATACATATACCTAAGTCATCAATTCTCGTTCGGCTCCAACATCCGAGCCCAAGTACATCCCAGTCCACACAGGAAAGCAAAACGTAAATCCACACAGGATAGCACAACACAATCCACAAAGGAAAGAAAAACAAGGTTTTAGCTCACACAGGTATACTTCTTCATATGACAATAAAGATGACCAGATATTGCCACTGATTCATCTAAGCCGTCGGACCCACAAAGGATCGATAGGTACTAACCCCCACAATGACCCACAAAGGATCTGACCCACAAAGGATCGATAGGTAACTAACCCCTGCAAAGACCCACAAAGGATCTGACCCACAAAGGATCGATAGGTAACTAACCCCCACAAAGACCCAAAAAGGATCTGACCCACAAAGGATCGATAGGTAACTAACCCCCGCAAAGACCCACACAGGATCGGACCCACACAGGATCTGTAGGCGCTGGCCCACACAGGACCACTAAGCGCTGACCCACACAGGATCGGACCCACACAGGATCGGCAGCACTGACCCAAAAAGGATCGCTGAGGGCTGTAGTCATCGCCATCAAATCCACTGAGGATCTCTGCACAGTCGTCGTCGAATCCACTAAGGATCTCTGTACTGTCGTCGTCGTCGTAGTCGCAGCCAGCACTAGGGTTCCCGCACACAGCAAGCTCATTCGGGAGGGTCCGCTCCGCGATCCGAGAGGTTGATACATCAACTGACACATAGTCCAGAGTTGATGTATCCAAAATTTCCGTATCGACAACAGGAACTCAACGTCACAGACTGCGCGTCAATCGGACGTCCGGTCTGAGAGTTATTGGCTTTTTCGTTCCAGGGGCCAGATTGATTTTTAAGCAAAAACCAACCCAACTGTACTTCACCTGCGTCCAAACCTCGGGTGGAGTAAGCCAAAAGATCCTTCTCACTTAGATGAATCCAACAAAGTCGACGGCACGTCAATCGGACGTCCGTAGCTCAAGATATGAGTGTTTCCGCTCCGAGGGCCCGGTTGGTTTCGTGTACGAACCAACCCGGACGAACCCAAAGTATTCCTAAACCTTGAGTTCGATATACCGAAACGACCGCCTCGATCCAAGGATCACATCGCCGCTGACGGTGCGTCGATCGGAGGCCCGAAGCTCAAGTTATGAGCAAAAGACCGAAAAGGTCCAAAAACGGGGGGTCTGGGCCCGGACCGACCCGGCCCAACCCCCCCCCCCCCCCCCAGGTCGGCCCGAACCGGGTCAACCCGACCCAGGTCCGGGTCCGAACCGGCCGGCACGGCCCGGCACGGCTGGGCGCGGCCCGGCCCGGCGGTCTGGCCGGGCGGCGCCGCGCAAGGCAGCCGCGGCCCCCGCGCGGGGGCCGCTCCGTGACACCCGGACGTGGCTTGAGCCGCGTCCCTCCTCCGCGGTCCCGCGCGGCCGTAGGACCGGCCAGCGCCGCCGCGGCTTCAGCTGCGGCGGGTCTTCCTAGCGGCGCGCCGGTCTTCGCCAGTGCTCGTCCCGGGACTCGAACTTCACTACAAAGCCTTCAAAATTAACATGCGGCCCCATTTGTCATCACCCGCCAATCCGCGCATCAACGAAAAACTACGGAGGGTTTTCGGGCCGTGTTTGTTTGGCCCGCACCATCCGCGTTAGGTGATAACAAATGGAAATAACAATCAACACATGAAAACTTAACAAGGCACAATTTTAATGAATTAAAATTGAACTTTGATCTGGGTTCTTTGTTTTAGATGAGACAACCATGGGAATAAATATTATTCTCAAATAAAACCCCTACCTCGTAGTTGTCGTCGGACGAGAGTTCTTCGCGGAATTGATCATCGTGGAAGAAGAGGATCGTCGCGTCGCGGAAGGGCATCGCGTCGTCACGGAAGGGCGTCGCATCAACGGTCTCCGAGGTTTAAAGAAAACACACGGATTTAATTTCATGAATTAAATCCATTTTAAGGATAAAATCCACAAAGGAATTAAAGATTTGAAAACTCCTACCTCAAGCAGTTGATCGAAGATTTGTCGCGGGGAAAGAACGTCGCGGAAGAAGCGTCGTGGAAGGAGAATCGTCGGCGTCATGGAACACGGCGTTGCATCTTCGATCTCTGAGGGTTTGGCGTTCTTCGCGTTCTTCACGTTCTTCGCGTTCTTCACGTTCTTCGCGTTCTTCGCGAGGAGGATGAAGGTACAGATTCTCTAAATCCTCTCAACAATCAACCCGTCAACAAAAAGAAAAGGTGTTGGTCTTATTTTATTATTATGCCAATAGTTTGAAAACATGTTAAGAAACGAAGCATTAATTTGGTGAATTAATGGTAACGACTTAACTGTCCATTTAATAGGAGCGTTTAAGAGTTTTAGAAAACGCCCTAGTTGACTTTCATTAATGAGGAGTTTTCGCGGGTGTGTTACTTAGAGGAAAATAAATGGTGGGGATCGTGCGGGCCCCACCTCACAAATATCCTACCAAGAGGGTAGGATATTTTGGATTGAACCCTATCCGCTTCAACTTAGCTTAAGCAGCTTTAAGTGTCTTTAAGTGAAATAAAATAAATTTGTCGCACCACTTTATTTTATTTTCTTCACTTAACCCCAAAAATTTAAAAACCACACCCGAGAAAACGCAACTCCAGAAGAGGCGTTTCTAAGCAAATACTGGCACTGCGATTCCATCGGTGCCCTCGGAATTTGATTCCAAGCAACGGTTCAAAAGTTAGAAAAACTCACTCGTTCGTTCAATGAATGTACCCGAGCCAAACTTCGGAAAATGATTTCGGGCACACCGGGCCTCGGAATCAGGTGCCGTCAGAAACCGCGTTCTTGTAAAATTCCAAAGAAAATTAAGAAAAAAAATCCTTGAATATTTACGGGTCTTTACATCACTCCCACCTCAGGTATTTACGTCCCCGTAAAGATACATCATAAACTAGGGAAACAAATACGGGTACTGAGCACGCATATGAGCCTCCTGCTCCCAAGTGATGTCCTAGAGGTTCCTGTGCTGGCATCTGATGCGCACTAGAGGAATCTACCATCCACGTAGGACCCGCTCCTGTCAATCCTCGATCTCCACCGGGACCTCTGCAAAAGTCTCCCCATAATCAACGTCTAGCTCCCCATGGTCAATGATATGTTTCGGGTTGTGCACGTATCTCCTCAGCTGGGATACGTGGAAGACGTCGTGCACCCGGTGCAACTGAGGTGGTAGAGCCAGGCGATAAGCCACCTCGCCAATCCTGCTGAGGACCTGTAATGGTCCGATGAAGCGTGGAGACAACTTTCCGCCTCGGCCAAATCTCCGCAAACCACGTCGAGGTGAGACACGCAAGAAAACGTGGTCGCCATCCTCAAACTCTAGTGGCCTCCGCCTCCTGTCAGCATAAGACTTATGTCGGCTCTGAACTGTCCTCATCCACTCCTGGATGATCTGGACCTTCTCTGTCGTGGCCCGGACCATCTCTGGTCCTACAATTGCTGACTCCCCAGGGTCTGTCCAGCACAAAGGAGATCTGCAAGGTCGGTCGTACAACGCCTCATATGGTGTCATCCCGATGGTGGATTGGTATCTATTGTTGTACGCAAACTCCACCAAGGGTAGGTGGTCCTCCCAGCTGCGACCAAAGTCGAGGACACATGCGCGGAGCATGTCCTCGAGAGTCTGAATGGTCCTCTCCATCTGACCATCTCTCTGAGGGTGAAAGGCGGTGCTCAGACGTAGCTGTGTCCCGAACGCCTCCTGCAGCCCCTTCCAAAGCCGGGAAGTAAAGGGAGCATCTCGATCAGAGATGATAGATGATGGAACACTGTGAAGTCGTACAATCTCCTGAACGTATAGACGCCCCAAGCTCTCCACTGAGCCCTGCTCTCTGATGGGTAAGAGGTGAGCCGACTTGGTGAGTCGGTCGACAATCACCCAGATGGAGTCGTGACCTCTGGAAGTGCGTGGAAGTCCAGTCACGAAGTCCATAGATATCTCGTCCCACTTCCACTCCGATACCTCCAAGGGTTGTACCAAGCCTGCTGGTACCTGATGCTCTACCTTCACCTGCTGTAAGGTGAGGCATCGAGAAACGAACTCTGCCACAGCCTTCTTTATGCCCGGCCACCAGTGCTGTCATCTGAGGTCTTGGTACATCTTCGCCACTCCAGGATGTACCGCCAAAGGAGAAGTGTGAAACTCTCTCTGCACCTCCTCTCATAAAGCGACTGGTACTAAGGTACGCCCTCTGAAAAGGACTTCGTGCTCTGCTCCAAAGGAGAAACCATCATGTGCCTGTCCTGAGGATATCTGTGCACGCCGCATCTCACAGTCAGTGTCCCCACGTTGTGCCTCTCTGACCTGCTGCAGTAGTGGAGGAGTGACTGTGAGTGACTGAAGGAAGGCTGCTCCATCTCTATCCACAAAGGATATCCGCAAGGCGGCTAGCTGCTCTGTCGCCTCCTCAAGTAGTTGAATGCCCGTCCTCCTGCTGAGAGCATCAGCTACCACGTTCCTCTTCCCAGGAGTATAGACTATCTCAAAGTCATAGTCCTGGAGGAACTTGAGCCATCACCGCTATCTCAGGTTCAGGTCCTTCTGAGAAAAGATGTACCTAAGACTCTGGTGGTCAGAAAAGACTGTAAAGCGCTCGCCCATCAGATAGTGTCATCATGTCTTCAGAGCGAAGACCACTTCTGCGAACTCCAGGTCATGGGTAGCGTAGTTCTGCTCATGCGAACTCAAATGATGTGATCCATATGCAATCACTGCCCGCTCCTGCATCATTACACATCCGATTCCGGTCCCTAATGCATCAAAGTAGACTACGTACCCTACTCCCTCCTCAGGAAACCTCAAGATAGGTGCACTGGTCAATCTCTGTCTCAGCTCCTGGAAGCTTTGCTGACATCTGTCTGACCAAACAAAGGGGTTCCCCTTCTTCGTCAAAGCTGATAGTGGTGCCGCAACTCTGGAGAAGTCTGGCACAAATCTCCGATAGTACCCAGCTAGTCCCAAGAAACTCCGCACCTCTGTCACGCTCCTGGGTGGATCCCAAGCTAGCACTACCTCGATCTTCGCAGGATCCAATGAAACTCCCGCCTTAGAGATGACGTGCCCCAAGAAGTGGACCTCGCATAACTAGAACTGACACTTCGAGAGCTTTCCATAAAGATGGTTCTCTATGAGTGTGTCTAGTACAACACGCAAGTGGTAGGCGTGCTCCTCCTCAGTCGTCGAGTATATAAAAATGTCGTCAATGAAGACTACGACAAATCGATCGAGATATGGCTGGAAGATCTTGTTCATGAGGCCCATGAACACTGCTGGAGCATTGGTTATGTCTAATGGCATAACCAAGAACTCATAGTGGCCATACCGACATCTGAAGGCTGTCTTCTACACGTCCTCATCCCAAACTCTGAGCTGATGATATCCTGACCTGAGGTCTATCTTCGAGAACCATCATAATCCCTTGACCTGATCGAAGAGGTCATCAATCCTCGGTAGCGGATACTTGTTCCTCACCGTCACCTGGTTCAGGAGATGATAGTCGACACAAAGTCGCAAGCTCCCGTCCGCCTTCTTGGCGAACAATATCGGGGAAGCCCAGGGTGAAACACTAGGTCGGATGAATCCCTTGCCCTACAAGTCCTCCAACTGTACCTGTAGCTCTCGAAGCTCAGCGGGGGCCATCCGATACGCTGGAGTCGATATCGGGGTTGTCCCGGGGTACAGGTCAATATAAAAGTCTACCTCTCTGCGAGGAGGTAGCCCTGGAACGTCATCGGGGAAGACGTCCGCATACTGATCCACCACTGTAGGAAAACTAGGACTTCGCACGTCAACTGCTCCTAGGATGAGGCTAGCCAACTGATGAGTGATGGGTTGTCCTCTCCTCTGTGGAAGTCCATATTGTGCTGCAAAGGCTCCCTTCTCACCGGTGAAGGTGAACCTGCTCCCGTCGGTGCATATACATCGCACCTTGCGCCTAATACAGTCAATCTGTACATGGACTGTAGATAACCAATCCATGCCCAGGATGACGTCGTAAGGCATCGACGCCGCTACAAGAAGTTCCCAGCCGAAGCTCTTGCCTCCTAGAGTAAGCTCACACTACCGGCACCAGTGCGTAATCGTCGAGTCTGCTCCCATAGGAGTCTCTATCCGTAAGGATCGAGCCAACGGCTCTATCGGAATCTTCGAGCTCCGAACAAGTGCAGCGGATATAAAAGAGTGACTCGCTCCTGTGTCTATAAGAACTGCAGCAATGGTTTAATAGACACAGATCGTACCTCGAATCATCTCGGGCGCGCCGTGGTCGTAGGCCTCCGCTGCCTGGAGTTGTGCCTGTCTCTGCCCGTCAGCTCCCTGTGGCCGGGGTGGACCTCCTGGTGGTGGTGTTGGTAGAGCCTCAAAGCGTCTCCCACCACCTACTGCTCGGCCAGCTCCTCTGCCTCATCCGCCTCCTCCCTGTGGACCACCACGGTCGACCCTCTGCCTCTGCCTGGGTGGCCCCTCAACCATCTGATGCTCCTCAGCACGGTGGGTCAGGCAGTCACGAGCCATGTGGCTCTGCCCGCCGCATGTGTAGCACTGCCTGCCTCTCGAAAGACTGGCTCCACACTGTGTGCCCCGCACTCCTGAGCCAGTGTCCTGAGGTCATCTGCGTGAGGGTCTGGTCTGCCTGGACCCCTGAGTCATCTGTCGACTGCCTGCTGTAGAATACTCTGCTACGTGCCGCCCTACGGTAGGTCTCGCCGCTGGAGAAGTCTCAGCAAGAAAACTCTCGATCAAAAGGGCCCTCTCCAGTACTCCTGCCTGAGTCGGAATGCTAAGGGAGATCAGCGATGCCCTGATCTCATGTCTCAATCCTTTCTCAAAGGTCCGGGCCCGGAATAATGGGTCCCGTACCATGTCTGTCGAGTAGCACGAGAGATCGGTAAATCTCACTGAGTACTGGGCGACCGTCAAGCTGCCCTGTCGCAGCTGAAGAAGCTCCTGGATGCGTACCGCATGAAGAGTGGTCGGGACAAACTCTGAGTGGAAGAGGCCCTCAAAGTCTATCCAGAGAATAGATGCCTCATCGTGCACCTGGAGCATCAAGCTCCACCATCGGTCCGCTGCTGCGTGCAGTAGGCTCGCTGCGAGGATCACCATGAGGTCTGTTGGTGTCCTCACTAACCAGAAAACTCGTACCACTGCCTCCGGCCAGTCCTCGGCTGCCTGGGGGTCCGTCTCCCTGCAGAACCTGGGCGGTCACTGGCACTGGAACTCATGCAGTGCACTGATGCAACGTGCATCATCAGCAGCTGGTGCTGGAAGCATCGGTGGCTCAGCGGGTAAAGGTACCGTCGGTGCCTCAGCTGTCAAAGTGCCTTGCACCGAGGCCTCGTCGCTCGGTGGGCTGTCGTCACGCTCAAATCTCGGAACCCTAGCTGGCTGTCATCGTGGGGCCATCCTGAAAAGGAAACAGATGTGCCACGGTCAGAACAGTATACCTAGTGAGCTGACACAAAGTAATCACAAAGAAAACTTGAAACACACACGCAATCAATGTTTTCGTGCATTAAGTCAGAAATCAGAAGTCAGGGTCCTGGTGTACAGATACGTCGGCCACCACACCAACACTGGACTCCCTAGACTGATAACCACACCCAATACGCTAAACACTATTGCTTCACATAGAAAAAGATCAGAGTCTGCGGTAGAACCGAACTCCTTTGATACCAATTTTTCACGACCCGTCCTCAGGGCCCATGCCGTGACTACCCCAAGTCCGCCTTCCATAGGCCAGGGGCTGGAGACTAGCACCAAGGCGTAAATCCCATAAAAAGGGAAGGCATTGCCTTTGGAAAGTAAACCAAAAACACCACAGAGCAAGCAGGCATAAGAACTAAACACTAAGTAAAAACAGAGTACAACAGTAAGTGCGGAAAGTAAGTGGGCCAGAATACAAACCCAAACTGAAAGTAAAGTACAACTCGAAAGGGAAAACAGCAACTGAAAAGTAAATCCGCAACGTCGAGCCGTCCACTCGGAGTCCCACCTGAAGGGTGGGTACAGATAGCCTCCACTGCTCCTCGGGTCCAACCGACCGCTCCGAGTACGTCCCACCCAGTGGTCCACCTCCAGGTACCGTCCTGCTTCGCAAGCCTCCACCACGATCAGCGTTGTCCGTCTTCTGTAACCAACACAACGTAGTGCGGGAATAGACCTTGCAGGGGTGAGTATAAGCTACTCAGAAGGGACCCTGAGACCCCTGAAGGTCTCCCAAAATCCACAAAGGATAATCCACAAAGGAAAGATGCAATCACGAAGTAACATCAGACACTGCTTAGGTATATGCCCATACATATACCTAAGTCATCAATTCTCGTTCAGCTCCAACATCTGAGCCCAAGTACAACTTAGTCCACACAGGAAAGCAAAACGTAAATCCACATAGGATAGCACAATACAATCCACAAAGGAAATCAAAACAGGGTTTCAGCTCACACAGGTATACTTCTTCATATGACGATAAAGATGACCAGATATTTCCACTGATTCATCTAAGCCGTCAGACCCACAAAGGATCGATGGGTACTAACCCCCGCAAAGACCCACAAAGGATCTGACCCACAAAGTATCGATAGGTAACTAACCCCCCAAAGACCCACAAAGGATCTGACCCACAAAGGATCGATAGGTAACTAACCCCCACAAAGACCCACACAGGATCGGACCCACACAGGATCTGTAGGCGCTGGCCCACACAGGACCGCTGAGCGCTGACCCACATAGGATCGGACCAACACAGGATCGAAAGCACTGACCCACAAAGGATCGCTGAGTGTTGTAGTCATCGCCGTCGAATCTACTGAGGATCTCTGCACAGTCGTCGTTGAATCCACTGAGGATCTCTGTACTGTCTTCGTCGTCGTAGTCGCAGCCAGCACTAGGGTTCCCGCACACAGCAAGCTGGTTCGGGAGGGTCCGCTCCACGAGACGAGAGGCTGATACATCAACTGACACATAGTCCAGAGTTTATGTATCCAAAAGTTCCGTATCGACAATAGGAACTCAACGTCGCAGACGGCGCGTCAATCGGACGCCCGGTCTGAGAGTTATTGGCTTTTTCGTTCCAGGGGCTCGGTTGGTTTTTAAGCGAAAACCAACCCGACCGTACTCCACCTGCGTCCAAACCTCGGGCGGAGTAAGCCAAAAGATCCATCTCACTTAGAGGAATCCAACAAAGTCGATGGCACGTCAATCGGACGTCCGTAGCTCAAGATATGAGTGTTTCCGCTCCGAGGGCCCAGTTGGTTTCCTGTACGAACCAACCCGGCCGATCCCAAAGTATTCCAAAACCTTGAGTGCGATATACCGAAACGACCACCTCGATGCAAGGATCGCATCGCCCCTGACAGTTCATCGATCGGAGGCCCGAAGCTCAAGTTATTAGCAAAAGACCGAAAAGGTCTGAAAACGGGGGGTCTGGGCCCGGCCCGACCCGGCCCAACCCCCCTGGGTCGGCCCGAACCGGGTCGACCCGACCCGGGTCTGGGTCCGACCCGGTCGGCACGACCCGGCCCAGCGGTCCGGCCCGGCGGCTCGGCCGGCGCGCTGTCGCTGGCCAGGCGCCGCGCAACGCAGCCGCGGCCCCCGCGCTGTCGCTGGCCAGGCGCCGCGCAACGCAGCCGCGGCCCCCGCGCGGGGGCCGCTCCGTGACACCCGGACGCGGCTTGAGCCGCGTCCCTCCTCCGTGGTCCCGCGCGGCTGCAGGGCCGTCCAACGCCGTTGCGGCTTCAGCCGTGGTGGGTCTTCCCGACGGCGTGCCGGCGGGGGTTTCCGCGGACCACCGGATGCGCTCTGGTGGTCCGATTTGCGCGCGGTCTTCGCCAGTGCTCGTCTCGGGACTCGAACTTCATTGAAAATCCTTCAAAATTAACTTGCGGCCCTATTTTTTATCGCCCTCCAATCCGCACATCAATGAAAAACTGCGGAGGGTTGTCGGGCTATGTTTGTTTGGCCCGCACCCTCCGCGTTAGGTGATAACAAATGGAAATAACAATCAACACATGAAAACTTAACAAGGCACAATTTTAATGAATTAAAATTGAACTTTGATCCGGGTTCTTTGTTTTAGATGAGACAACCATGGGAATAAATATTATTCTCAAATAAAACCCCTACCTCGTAGCTGTCGTCGGACGAGAGTTCTTCGCGGAATTGACCGTCGCGGAAGAAGAGGATCATCGCGTCGCGGAAGGGCGTCGCGTCGTCGTGGAAGGGCGTCACGTCAATGATCTCTGAGGTTTAAAGAAAACACACAGATTTAATTTCACGAATTAAATCCATGTTAAGGATAAAATCCACGAAGGAATTAAAGATTTAAAAACTCCTACCTCAAGGAGTTGATCGAAGATTTGTCGTGGGGAAAGAACGTCGTGGAAGAAGCGTCGTGGAAGGAGAATCGTCAGTGTCGCGGAACACGGCGTCACATCGTCGATCTCTGAGGGTTCGGCGTTCTTCGCATTCTTCGCGTTCTTCGCGAGGAGGATGAAGGTATAGATTCTCCAAATCCTCTCAACAATCAACCCGTCAACAAAAAGAAAAGGTGTTGGTCTTATTTTATTATTATGCCAACAGTTTGAAAACATGTTAAGAAACGAAGCATTAATTTGTTGAATTAATGGTAATGACTTAACTGTCCATTTAATAGGAGCGTTTAAGAGTTTTAGAAAACACCACAGTTGACTTTCATTAATGAGGAGTTTTCGCGGGTGCGTTACTTAGAGGAAAAGAAATGGCGGGGCTCGTGCGAGCCCCACCTCACAAATATCCTACCAAGAGGGTATGATATTTTGGATTGCACCCTATCCGCTTCAACTCAGCTTAAGCATCTTTAAGTGGCTTTAAGTGAAATAAAATAAAGTTGTCGCACCACTTTATTTTATTTTCTTCACTTAACCCCAAAAATTTAAAAACCACACCCGAGCAAACGCAACTCCGGAAGAGGTGTTTCTAAGCAAATACCGGCGCTGTGATTCCATCGGTGCCCCCAGAATTTGATTCCTAGCACCGGTTCAAAAGTTAGAAAAACCTGCTCGTTCGTTCACTGAACGTACCCGAGCCAAACTTTGGAAAATGATTCTGGGCACACCGGGCCTCGGAATCCGGTGCCGTCAGAAACCGCGTTCTTGTAAAATTCCAAAGAAAATTAAGAAAAAAAATTCCTTGAATTTTTACGGGTCTTTACAAAATCAGTAGGCCACCACTAAAAGTGTCAAAACAAATTCATTTTGAGTATATAGTGTATGAAATAAAGTAATAAATAGGGTATTAATTTGATAAATTAATACTGCTTATGAAATAAACCTTCTTGCCCTTGAGTTCTAGGATAACACTTAGGGATAGCCAAACCTTATTCAGTACAATGTCAGATATCTCTAAGCATGTCACAATACCATAAAAACTATATCCACAACCCTCCTAGAGTTTTATCCCACAAATAAAAATAGGAGAATTTGGTATATCTCTATAAAAAATAAACCATGTTCAAGAAGAGACCTATAGGCATTACAAAATGTCTAGTAATATCCCTATAAGAATTAAAAATGTCCAAGAAAAGTCTTATATACATTATAATATATCCAGAAAGATCCTTATAATAATTAAAGCATGTCCGGGTAGATCCCTACAAGTATTGCAATATGTTTGAGTGAAAATAATATCAAATTTTCCCACACATGCCACCTTGGTTAAATATTTCTTTACCTAAATTCATCCCTTATTTCCATTCATCTAAATATCAATTTTCACCATAACTATTACAATACCTTTTATTAAGTATCAATCATACCCATTTATCATTCTAATGTCATTATACCCATAATGCACTAGATTATTATGCCATTTCATCTCTTCAAGTCAAGTGATTTATATTCAATCCAAATACTCATTTACCATATTATGACAATTCAAATGGTAATATAATTCTCGCATTAACAATACCATTTCATTCAAGTACTAAGGTAGGATCACCACTTAGGTGGATGAAAATTTGATCTCAATTCTAAGGACCCAATGTGATCCATGGGAGTTCTAAGTAATGTGATTATCCAAAAAATAATATGTTAACCTTTTAGGTAGGTTGTGTGCATGGAGTGCCTGAACTATTTCACTTATTTTACACACTAGAAGAATTTAAAATAGACACTAAGAGATTTTTCTAGACCACCTACCTTAAAATCATAAAAGGTGAAAATAATTCCTCAATATCCAAGGTAGTGAGATAATTATTCCTTCCTTCAAAATCTAGGCCTGGAACATAAGGATCCTACCGATCTTGTATATAGTTTGAAGAGGACACTCATAGGTCACCACTGTAAAGCCTTTGATCAACATAGATATATCCCTAGAAGGTAGGGTTGAATTAGATTGAAAGGAGATTCAAAATCCTAGAAAATATCCCCAGATTGTCTAAGTTTTGAGGGGAAGAGATCAGAGATAAAATGATTTGTAAGGGTTTAGGGTGTAATACCCCGACCCCAGTTACCCAGAGTCGGTGAATTATTACATAACATTGGCATGATCACAAAAGATCAAGTCTCGAAAGACCGATTAGTTTAGTATCCTTGGAAACACTAGATATATTCATAAGTCTTACATTACATCATGAAATAAAAACAACAATAACATATAGTCCCCTTTGAATACACTTATCACTTAGACTATCCCGCCAAGTTAGTTATAATATACTTCTTCACATCCTGGGAAAAATAAAACATAGAAAGGGGTGAGATCAGATGCTCAGTAAGGATAACAATATAGCGGAAACTTTTATAAATAAGAATAAACATTTATGGCAATGTATAACTAAAACAAAAGCCTTTTAAACTTGAACTTCAGCATAATATGGAAAATATAAAATGAAATAATTCCATTTACTTATTCACATGGATATTCTACTAATCGAATAATCACATGCAATATCAATAACCACTTTCATAATAAGGGAATGCATAATGCCAGACTATCATAACCACATAGTCAAGGCCTTGTTCCAAGACTACAAATAAGATTTTGTCAAGGCCTTGTTCCAAGACACTAGTTTGTCTCATGATACCTACCGATTCATCTAGGAGCTATAGCGGGCTCCACCCATCACTTATTAAGTCCAATGCATTCCTCATATGAACAGGTTTAAACATAACATAAACATTCATATTAAAACTATCATACGAAATGTCAATACTTTATCCATAAACCATTAATGGTATAAAAATAACACATCCATAGTCAAACATATCACAAAACCTTCAATACAATATGGAAGTTTTGTATCATAATAAATCAACTTCAAATAAGCTTAAAATCCATCAAATGATGTTGACATAGATGAAATCAAAACTATTTGAGAGAAATATATCCTTTTTTAAATCATTTAAAAGTCACATAATTATAAAATAAAACATTTAATTTGAAAATATTCTTATAATATTGTAAGGGAAGATTTGAAAATTTTATAATGGCGGAAAATAGCCGCACCTGCCGTATAAGTTAAAAAAAGACATTATTACCTTAATTTTGTCAAAAAGGTTAAAAAGGACCTTGTTGGGAAAACGACAGAAAGATTCCTTTATAAACATCTTATAAAAATTAAAACAAGGGTATAAATGACTTTAACCCATAGTCTGTAAAATAGTAAGAATGATTTGAAATACATTTTTAAGAAACATGGATGTGGATGATAAAGAGGTCCCAGTAGATAATTACGTATAAACAACCTCAGATAATGAAGAGATTGTGAAATTAACCCTTACCTTGTACTTTTCCTTGGTTGAGGGTAGTTTAACCTCCTGTATAATAGTTAAATCATTGTTATTACATTATAAAAGAATCATATACATAAATATGATATCATATATGATCTTTCAATATTGCTTTGTTAATAATATTTTAGTATTATCGTGGTTTTGGGTGTTAACTTATATGTTTTGTTACATAAGCCATGTTTGTTATGGATAGGTTGTATCTTATTCATATCCAGAATGATATGAAGTCCTTAAAAATTATTTTTAATCATCAAATGAGAATTAGACTTGAATGGATACGATGGGGAATGAATCTCATAGTGTTCGTGGAGATGGTAGTCCGTACGTACGCATGAGCGACAATATCATTCTTTTGATATTAAAATCGTATATAATTGGATGGTATATCATATATACAGAATCGTTATAATGTTTTATTTATTATTTAATTCAATTACATATCATTATCATACCCATCCAAATAATAATGTTTTGAATAACAATTACACCACGACATGGAGACGGTAAGTCGTACGTACGCACGTATAGTGACATGTCATTCAAAAGATGGATAGAATAATGACAATGGTTGTACCATATTTATAACAATATCACATTATATAGAAGATAATGTAGTTATTATTTTATAATGTAAATATCAAAGAAATAATAAGTGGAAGAAGAAAGGAACTTGAAAGAGGGTGGTGAAAACATTACCTCTTCTTTGGGTTCTTCCTTTTGATTTGATCAAAAGAGCTCCCTAGGTTAGCTTTCTAATAAAACTAAGGCCTCTAGGTTGAATTTAGGGAAGTTGAGAGAATATTTTGGCAGGGATTTTCTGATCCAAATGGCTTTGAATGTGTGTAATTGATAGAAGGGGGAGTTCCCTTTTATAAGAGGGGTGAGGGGAACCTTAGGAAAAACTTAAAATATTATTTTATAATAAATTCATATTCGGTTTCTAATGGATCCAAAGTGACTTATTTCAAGGATAAGGTGGTTATGGGTCGAAAACCACCCAACCAATAGGTTTTAGACAGGTTTGGGTCACTATATTAACCTTATCTTTTAGTTTTAACTCTTAGTTAATTAGATTCACATTTACCATGTCTCTTTGTATTTTTATATTATATGGTTAATAGACTTACTATAAACTTCAAAGAGAACCCCAATTGGTTCTTTAATGATACACATATCATTATATAAGTCTCTTTTCCAAACCTTATATTTTTATGAATTGAATATCAATTAATAAAATAATATTTGTTTTAAAAACTCTTTTATGTCAATTTTGACACTATTTGGTATTTTGTTTTTTCTAAATTTATAACAGCATTATTACTTCGAAACTAATTCATTTAATAAACCCTAACATGTCATATTAACCTATAAAATTATTTTAATTCATTAAAAGTCTCAAATTATATTTATTTGGGTATTTATAATATCAATTTTTTTAATATTTCACTAATAAGGTAATTACTGCATCATCATTGTGTCAAAAATAAATTAAATTATTTATTCTCTAAAAATTATAAATAAAATACCATTATGTAGGAAATATTTTTATATTTATAATAAATATTTATAATCAAATTTACCTTGTGTATAACCCTATATTAAAAATGTTTTAGTTATTAAACATTGATTTTAACTCTTTTAACTCTTCTTTGAATTAAATAATAATAAATGTCCTAATCTAATCCAAGTGGACCAAAGAGGTTCATATTTTATTCCTAAGGTTCTTTTTGGTTGGATTATACATATATAATAGAATTAGGACATGTTTTAGGGTAATAATAATATCATTTTTACCCTTAATTACCTTATTTACTTTTAAACGTGGTAAATAAAAGTAAAAAGTTACCATTCACCAAAAATTATTTTCATCTCATTGAACCACATTTTAATTATTGATATCAACTGTGTCTCTTGTATTTTTTAAATTCCAATCACAGAAGCGGTAAAATTAAGTTTTATGTGAATTTGCAAATTCTCCTAGGAGGTGGATAAAAGACGGTGAAAAGTTCAATAAAATTTTTATATATTTAAACTTATTATAAAATGACTCCAATGAATTAAATTGAAATTATATAGGTATTATGTATCTATTTTGACCTAAAATAAATTTAAATAAAATAACTAATTATTTAAATAAAAAATCGGTTTTAAACTATAACTCAGTGTTTTTCACTATTCATCAAAAATTGAAAGTTTTCATAAAAATACCAAAAATTCACCCTAAGCTAATTTTGATATTCCGAATCCAAAAATGAAGTACATTTTGAAAGATAAAATTTATAAAATTTCAAAAAGTGGGTATTACTATTCATAACGTCTAGTTTGATTAGTTGTGGTGTGTGTTAGAACTCGAAGTTGGATACAACACACGCTACTGTATTATTCAAAGAGAAGCGTATCGTGGAAGCTTGGGGTTTTACATTCTCCCCCCCCCCCCCTTCAAATAATTTCATCCTCGAAATTTCTAGAATATTAATGCATAAAAAGACTCGGGTGGTTCTTCATCATAAGTTCCTCGGGTTCCCACGTTGCCTCTTCCATCTTATGGTTTCTCCATAGAACTTTTACTAGACGAGTCGTCCGGTTTCTCAGCACTTGTTCTCTAGTATCAAGAATCCTGACGGGCTCTTCGCAATAAGACATATCGGGTTCCATTTCTAATTCCTTATAGGTGAGTACATGCATTAGGTCAGGCATCTATTTTCTCAACAGTGATACGTGGAACACATCATGAACTTTGGAGAGTTTTGGCGGCATTTCCAAACGATAAGCTATAGCCCCAATTTGTTCTAGAATTTCTAAAGGTCTGATGTACCTGGGACTCAATTTACCTTTCTTACCAAAATGTATAACTCCCTTCCATGGAGATACCTTCAATAAAACATGATCTCCTACCTGAAATTCCAAATCCTTCCTTCGGTTATCAGTATAGCTCTTCTGCCTACTTTGATTTGCTTTGATGTGGTTTTGGATTACCTTCACCTTTTCCATCGTTTCCTCCACCAGTTCTAGGACTACAAGTTTTCTTTCACCAACATCATCCCAACAGGTTGGTGTGCGGTATCTCTTTCTATATAACACTTCATATGGTGCTATCTGAATACTTGAATGGAAGCTATTGTTATAGGAAAATTCCACCATACATAAATATTGATCCCACATACCCTGAAAGTCAAGTGAGCATGATCTCAACATGTCTTATAAGGTTTGAATAGTCCGTTCTGATTGTCCATCAGTTTGGGGGTGGTAAGCAGTGCTCAAACAAAGTTCAGTATCCAGGGCTTTCTGAAGACTTTTCCAGAATCTTGATGTAAAATAGGGATCACGATCAGAAACAATCGATAGGGGTACTCCATGAAGTCTCACAACTTTATTAATATATAGTATTTCTAGACATTCAAGTGGTAGATCATCTCTTATAGCAAGAAAATGTGCTGACTTGGTAAGACGATCAACAATGACCCATATTGCATCGTTCCTTCTAGGAGTCTTTAGTAGTCCCATGACAAAGTCCGTCGTAATATTATCCCATTTCCACTCAGGTATGGGAAGAGGTTGCATGACTCCTCCAGGCTGTTGCCTTTTAGCTTTCACTTGTTGAAAAACCATACATATTGACACAAAATCAGCAATCTCCCTCTTCATGTTGTCCCACCAAAAAATTTCTTTCAAATCTCTATACATTTTGGTGCTCCCAGGGTGTATAGAGAAATTAGAACTATGAGCATCATCCAACAATTCCCTTTTTAGATCAGGTATATCGGGAACACAAAGTCTCTTCCCAAATTTCAAAATTCCATCTTCATATGCAAAGTCACTCAATCTCCCATCATTCACAGCTTTAATCATCTTTTGAAACTCTTCATCATCGGTCTGAGAACTCTTTATCCTTTCTAGTAAAGATGGTTTGGCAACCATTTGAGAAAGTATTGATGTTTCACCTTCCATGGTGATTCTCGTATCCATATTTACTAGATCCATGAAAATAGGATCCCTCTCAACTCTCATCTTGTTCAAAACTCCATGATATTTTCTACTCAAATCATCTACAACCTTATTTTCCTTCCACAGGTGGTAGTGTATCGTGCAATCATAATAATTGAGTAGTTCAAGCCATCTCCTTTGCCTCATGTTGAGTTATTTCTCTGATAAAATATACTTCAAACTCTTTTGATCAGTATAAATCTCACATTTCTCACCATAGAGATAGTGACTCAAAATATTCAAAGCAAAGATTACAGCTGCTAACTCAAGATCATGAGTAAGATAGTTTTTCTCATGAATTTTCAGCTATCGTGATGCATAGGCAATAACCCTATCATTCTGCATAAGGACACAACCAAGTCCTTTCTTTGAAGCATCACTATAAATAACAAACCCATCATTCCCCGATGGTAGATTAAATATAGAAGCATTGACTAATCTTATCTTCATTTATTCAAAACATTCTTCACACTCTTTTTTCCAAATAAATTTAACCCCTATACATGTGAGCTTCGTTAATGGGTTAGCCAATCGGGAAAAATTATGGATGAAATGCCGATAATAACCTGCTATACTAATAAAATTGTGTACCTCAGTTAT
This sequence comes from Viscum album, assembly GCA_963277665.1. NCBI lineage: Eukaryota > Viridiplantae > Streptophyta > Magnoliopsida > Santalales > Viscaceae > Viscum > Viscum album. Next base: position 1,324,393,397 of record OY728127.1, on the reverse strand, counting down.
ACTCATCGGTGCTAGCCATTCTTGGATTTCCTTGTTCTTAGAAGGATTAAGGTAAATTCTATCCTTAGAGACAATATGGGCAAGAAAAGAAATCTCCTAAAGCCATAATTCACACTTTCTAAACTTACCATATAATTCATGTCTTATAAGAGTCTTCGGGATAATGAAAAGGTGATTTTAATGATCTTCATAGATTTTGGAGTATACCAAGATATCATCAATAAATACCACTAAAAATCATCAAGATATTACTTGAAAACTCTTTTCATTAGATCCATGAATACAGAGGGTGCATTAGTCAATCCAAAAGGCATTACTGTAAACTCGTAATTCCCTTACCTGGTTCGAAATGTTGTCTTCGGAATGTCTTCCTTCTTCACACACAACTGATGATATCCAGATTGAAGGTTAATATTTGAAAATTATTGAGATCTATGTAGTTGTTCAAATAAATCATCAATGTGAGGTAGGGGATACTTGTTCTTTATTGTTATAGCATTGATCTCCCTGTAGTCGATACATAACCTCATAGATCCATCTTTCTTATTAACAAAAAGGACAGGGGCTCCCCATGGGGAAACACTAGGGAGAATAAATCCCTTATTACTCAATTCCTCTAGTTTTTTTTATTTCCACTAATTCCACAGTGTCCATTCTATAAGGGGTCTTCGATATGGGCCTTGAACCAGGAATTAAATCAATGGAAAACTCAATTTCTCATTCTCGATGATGTTTAGGTAAATCCTATGGAAAAACATCACCATATTCTCTCACAATAGGTATATCCTCTATTTGAACATTCCTTTCCTCACCCATAATAATTTCATTCTCTTACTCCCCAATAATTAAATTTAGATGAGCTACTGGGGGTGGATCTAGATAAGAATCAGGTGGTGACGATTCTGCTCTAAAGATAAGGTGTTCTTTATAATAATTATCAAAAATTGTAACCTCCTTCTTCTTACAATAAATCTTCACATCATGGTTCGAAATCCAATCTATACTGAGGATTATATCAAACTCAATCATAGGTATGACGATGAGATCAGCAGATAAAGAACATTTATATGCTCTAATGGGAACGGATTCACAAAACTTTGTTGTGATGATACTTCCCTTAGGAGTTTTAACTGACAAATCCCTTGTTAAATCAAATTGGAAATATCTAATTTTCTTAGAAAACTGGGAATATATGAAACAATGCGATGATCCAGAATCAAATAAAGCATTGGATAAACTTGAGGAAACCATTAAATTACCTGCCACCATGTCTTTAGGAGCTTCTACCTCAGCAGTAGTGATAGCATAAGCCTGGCCTTGATCTCTTGGCCTATTCTGAGGTATGTTTCCCTAATGCTTAGGACATTCATTTGCATAATGTCTCATCTCCCTGCAATTGTAGCATTGAACATCGGTAGCTTCTTTCTTCCCCTTACAATCACGAGCTTGGTGGCCTTTTCACCACACTTGTAACAGACTCCCATTCATTTTAAGAAAGTACCGGGGTGTTTCTTCCCACATTTACTGCAGGATGGATATTCAACTTTTCCCTTATTCCCCTTATTTCCATTTCTAGAGTGATCATTAGATATCTTCTTCTATTTCTTTGATTTAAAGTCGTAAGACTTATAGAATTCTTTTTCTATCTTGATAGCACATGAGAAAATATTTTCGTACGATGAGAAGAATTGTGAGACTAATGCTCGAAGGAGAAACGGTTTTAACCCATAAAATAAATGATCAATCTTACTTCTTGGGTTACATATATAATATGCAGCATGCCTTTCTAACCTTGTAAAGTTATACTCATACTTTGCAAAATTCTCGTCCTCTTTTTGCCTTAGACTCAGAAATTGTCTTTCCATATCTACTTGATGGCCACAAGGAAAGTATTTTTATAATAAAAGATCTTTAAACTCCCTCCATTCCATATTTGATACTTCATCATCTTCCTTTGTGTTTTGAATAAATGAACACCATTGATCGGCATCTCCAGTGAGGTGGTAAACTTCCATGACAACTTTTTCCCTTTCGCTACTCCCCAAGGCATTGAATATTTTCTCTAAAGAAATTATCCATTGTTCAGCTACCAATGGATTTGTACTCCAATTGAATATTGGTGGCTGTTGCCTCATGAAGCAATCTAACATTGATCCTCCAGGTTGTGGATCGGGGTGCTCCATACGGGTAATGTTATTATTCATAACCTGAGTGAGTTGTCCTAGTATGGTGATAAGTTGATCAGCACCAGTTGTATCACTAGCTCCACTATAATTATCTTGAGAAGGAAGGAAATCCCTACATGGAGTACGTGCATTGATATGGTTTCCATTCCTTCCACTAATCACCATTTCTAAATAATGGAATACACTAGATTAGTTTATAAATCACAATACATAAATCCAAACTTGTAAAACACTTAACATAAATTGAACAATTTATGGATATAATCCATAATCATAAAAAAAAATCTTTGAGGAATTATATACTCATAAAACCTTCATAATGGTTTTTAAATAAAATGAGAATTATCCTAAACATATCCCCTGAGAGTGTCGTAACCAAGAGTGCAGCAAGGCCCGTTTTCGTGCACCAGTTCTCGTTCGAGTCTAGCTCAAAGCGGTGTTTTTGGGTTTTACCCCTAGGTACAACTGTGCCAGAGCCACCTCTACCTGCTCGTATCCAGAGAGGGATTTATTTCTCAGAAAACTCACAAAATCTATAAAATACCAAAATTCTAGGAAGTTCTTCTATACTAATCCTCAAATTCTATCTTAGGTCTATGTGCTCTAATCAGAGTTTATCTAAATCTAGCTTCTAAGGTTTGTACTAAACATCCTCTGACACCAATTGTAACACCCTAACTCCAGTTACCCAGAGTCAGTGCATTATTACATAACATTGGCATGATCACAAAAGATCAATTCTCGAATGACCGATTCGTTTAGTAGCCTTAAAAACACTAGATATATTCATAAGTCTTACATTACATCATGAAATAAAAACAACAACAACATATTATCCCATTTTAATACACTTATCCCTTAGACTATCCCTCCATATTAGTCATAACATACTTCTTCACATCCTGGGAAAAATAAAACATAGAAAGGGGTGAGCTCAGATGCTCAGTAAAGATAATAATATAGCGGAAACTTTCATAAATAAGCATAAACATTTAAGGCAATGTATAACTAAAACAAAAGCCTTTTAAACTTGCACTTCAGCATAATATTCCAAAGATAAAATGAAATAATTCCATTTACTTATTCACATGGATATTCTACTAATCAAATAATCACATGCAATATCAATAACCACTTTCATAACAAGGGAATGCATAATGCCAAACTATCATAACTACATATTCAAGGCCTTGTTCCAAGACTACAAATAAGATTTTGTCAAGGCCTTGTGCCAAGACACTAGTTTGTCTCATGATACCTACCGATGCATCGAGGAGCTATATAGGGATCCACCCATCACTTATTAAGTCCAATGCATTCCTCATATAAACAGGTTTAAACATAACATAAACATTCGTATTAAAACTAGCATACAAAATGTCAATACTTTATCCATAAACCATGAATGGTATAAAAATAACACATCCATAGTCAAAAATATCACAAAACCTTCAATACAATATGGAAGTTTTGTATCATAATAAATCAACTTCAAATAAGCTTAAAATCCATCAAAGGATGTTGACATAGATGAAATCAAAACTATTTGAGAGAAATATATCTTTTTTTTAAATCATTTAAAAGTCACATAATTATAAAATAAAACATTTAATTTTAAAATATTCTTATAAGCTTGTAAGGGAAGCTTTGACGATTTTATAATGGCGGAAAATAGATGCACCTGCCGTATAATTTAAAAAAAGACATTCTTACCTTAATTTTGTCGAAAAGGTTAAAAAGGACCTTGTTTGGAAAACGATGGAAATATTCCTTTATAAACATTTATAAAAAGTAAAACAAGGGTATAAATGACTTTAACCCATAGTCTATAAAATAGTAATAATGATTTGAAATACATTTTTAAGAAACATGGATGTGGATGATAAAGAGGTCCCAGTAGATAATTACGTATAAACAACCTCGGATAATGAAGAGATTGTGAAATTAACTCTTACCTTGTACTTGTCCTTGGTTGATGGTAGGTTAACCTCATGTATAATAGTTAAATCATTCTTATTACATTATACAAGAATCATATACATAAATATGATATCATATATGATCTTTCAATATTGCTTTGTTAATAATAATTTAGTATTATCATCGTTTCGGGTGTTAACTTATATGTTTTGTTACATAAGACATGTTTGTTATGGAAGGGTTGTATCTTATTCGTATCCAGAATGATATCAAGTCCTTAAAAATTATTTTTAATCATCAAATGAGAATTATACTTGAATGGATACGATGGGGAATGAATCTCATCGCGTTCATGGAGACGGTAGTCCGTACGTACGCATGAGCGACAATATCATTATTTTGATATTAAAATTGTATATAATTGGATGGTATATCATATATACAGAATAATTATAATGTTATATTTATTATTTACTTCAATTAAACATCATTATCATACTCATCCAAATAATAAAGTTTTGAATAACAATTACACCATGACATGGAGATGGTAAGCAGTACGCACGCACGTATGGTGACGTGTCATTAAAAGTATGGATTGAATATTGAATATGGTTGTAACATATTTATAATAACATCATAGTATATATAATATACTGGAGTTATTATTTTATAATGGAAATATCAAAGAAAGAAGAAGTGGAAGAAGAAAGGAACTTGAAAGAGGGTGGTGAAAACATTACCTCTTCTTCGGGTTCTTCCTTTTGATTTGATCAAAAGGGCTCCTTAGGTTGGATTTCTGATCAAACTAAGGCCTATAGGTTTAATTAAGGGAATTTTAGAGAATATTTGGTCAGTTTTTGGCTGATCCAAAGGGATTTGAAGGTGTGGAATTGAGATACAGGGGAGTTCCCTTTTATAAGAGGGGTGAGGGGCACCTTAGGAAAAACTTAAAATATTATTTTATAATAAATTCATATTCTGTTTATAATGAATACAAAGTGACTTATCTAGAGGCTAAGGTGGGTATGGGTCAAAAAACACCCAAAAAATATGTTTTAGACAGGTTTGGGTCACTATATTAACCTTATCTTCTAGTTTTAACTCTTAGTTAATTAGTTTCACATTTACCATGTCTCTTTGTATTTTTATATTATATGGTTAATAAACTTACTATAAACTTCCAAGAGAACCCCAAGTGGTTCATTAATTATACACCTATCATACATAAGTCTTTTTGCCAAACCTTATATTTTTAGGAACTGAATATCAATTAATAATATAATATTTGTTTTAAAAACTCTTTTATGTCAATTTTGACACTATTTGGTATTTTGTTTTTTCTAAATTCATAACAGCATTATTACTTTGAAAATAATTCATTTAATCCACCCTAACATGTCATATTAACCTATAAAATTCTTTTAATTCATTAAAAGTATCAAATTATATTTATTTTGGTATTTATAATATCAATTATTTTAATATTTCACTAATAAGGTAATTACTGCATTATCATTGTGTCATAAATAAATTAAATTATTTAATGTCTAAAAATTATAAATAAAATACCATTATATAGGAAATATTTTTATATTTCTAATGAATATCTATAATTGAATTTATCTTATGTATAATCCTATATTAAAAATGTTTTAGTTATTAAACTTTGATTTTAACTCTTTTAACTCGTCTTTGAATTATATAATAATAAATGTCCTAATCTAATCCAAGTGGACCAAAGAGGTTCATATTTTATTCCTAAGGTTGTTTTTGGTCGAATTATACTTAGCCAATAGAATTAGGACATGTGTTAGGATAATAATAATATCATTTTTACCCTTAATTACCCTATTTACTTTTAACTGTGGTAAATAAAAGTAAAAAGTTACTATTCACCAAAAATTATTTTCATCTCATTGAATCACATTTTACTTACTGATATCAACCGTGTCTCTCGGATTTTTGAAATTCCACTCACAGAAGCGGTAAAATTAAGTTTTATGTGAATTTGCAAATTCTCCTAGGAGGTGGGTAAAAAACGGTGAAAAGTTCAATAAAATTTTTATATATCTAAACTTATTATAAAATGACTCCAATGAATTACATTGAACTTATATAGGTATTGTGTATCTATTTTTACATAAAATAAATTTAAATAAAATAACTAATTATTTAAATAAAAATTCGGTTTTAAACTATAACTCAGTGTTTTTCACTATTCATCAAAAATTGAAAGTTTTCAGAAAAATACCAAAACTTCCCCCTAATATAATTTCAATATTCTGAACCCAAAAATGAATTCCATTTTGAAAGATAAAATTTATAAAATTTCAAAAAGTGGGTATTATTATTCATAACGGCTAGTTTGATTGGTTGCAGTGTGTGTTAGAACTCGAATTTGCGTACAACACACGCTACTGTATTATTCAAAGAGAAGCGTACCGTGGAAGCTTGGGGTGTTACATAGGGTATTTATATACATCCTATAAAATAGAAGACCATGGTGGAGCCCCCCAGACCATTCTATGTAATAGGTTGATACAAGTAAGTCTATGGCATAGCACAAAGAACCACATTGCAGCATACCAAATCAAACCATGTCCAAAGAACTCAACACCTCCCATGGTGTAGATCCAATAAAATGGGATAAGTACCACTATAAAATCCTGAGTTTTTAAAATAAAACTCTATGTTCAGTAGCATACATGATACGCCACATCAAGCTTAAACGAACAACTAGAAATTATTATTTAAATATTATCGGTATAACCTAGTCGTTAGAATAGTGGGTATAAATAGGATTAAATAAATTATGAAAATATGTTTTACACATGTATATATAATTAATTATTTTGTGACCAATTAATTATAAATGAAAATAAACCCTTTTTAAAATAAAAGGAAATGTTTTTCAAAAATACTATTTAGATGTGTACAAGTGTGTTTTATACTAATAAATAAAAAAATCACCATTATTGGATTATATTAATGATATATATATATATATATATTAAATATAATGTTTAAAATTTATATTATTTTTTTCTAGATATTATATAAGAACAAATCCAATTTTATGGATAAAAGAAGTATTTTTCAAAAAAGGCAATTTTACCACCTTTTGATGGAGCACCTATTTTAAATCTAGTTTTTGAGAATTTTAAAAGTTCTATTTGAAAAAATAAAATTATTCTTTAAAATAGGAGTATCAAAATTTTCATTTATTGAATTTTTGGTTTTTTTCAAGATAAGATTCATTTTTTGATGAATAGTGAAAAATATTGCATTTTTAATTAAAAACATCATTTTCATAAAATTTATTTATAGTGTAAAATTATATATTTGAATGGTTTTAAAGTATAATTAGATCAATTTTTATCATTTAATCCAATATAGGTAATTGGAATTATTTTCACATTGAATTTGGATATAAAAATATTTTAATCTTTTGAAGGTTTTTACTTTAAAAACTTGTTTTCTCATTCTGTCAATGGGATTAATTTTTAATTAATTTCCATAATTTATTTTTTTTTATTTTTAAAATATGGATTCTATATTTGGAATCATAAGTTCCAAATTTATAAAATAGGCACCTTTAATTTTTAAAAATTATGAATAGTAACTTTAGTAATTTTTTTATTACCACAGTTAAGGGTAAATGGAGTAAATTAAGGTAAAAATAATATTATAATATTATAAAATTACACTAACATTTTTCCTAATTTCATTTTATGAGTTTTTTAGACTAAAATAATCCTTGGGTTAATAATATAACCTTTTTAAGCCACTTGGGTGTGAGTATGACATTTATAATATTATATTCAAAGAAAAGTCAATTTTATCACACCATTATTTTAAAAAAGTAAAATATTTTTAATATGGGGTTGTATAAGAGATATGTTCTAATATAAATATTATTTATAAATATAAAATGTTTACCTACATCATGGTAATTTATTTATAATTTTTAGGAAAATAATAATTAAATTAAACGATGACACAATGATAATGTAGTAATTTCTTAATTAATGAAAGATTAAAATAAATGGTATTATAAATATTGAAATAAATATACTTTTATATAATTAATGTCATCCAAAAAATTTATGGATTACTTTAACATGTTGGAAATTATTTAAAGTATTTTGTTCAAAGATGTCATGTTTTTATGATATGTTTAAAAAGTCAAATAATGAATAATGTCAAAATTATCATTATTGATATTTTAAAATATAAAATATTTTATTAAATAATAAAAAATTTATAAAAGTATAAGATTTATCCAACTAATTTTTATTTTTTATAAAATTTCATCAATGACTCATTTAGTATTCTTTTAGCATTTTATAGTAATTATATTGACCCTCAAAGTGTAAATTACATAATATCATGGTAAGAGTTAAAAGGGTCAAAAAATGATAAGGATTAATAAATAGTCAAAATTTATATAATATTAATTTAACTAATGGTATTATACCTAAAATCATCTTATATTATAAATAAATCACTTTGGACCCATTTTAAATAGAAAGTTAATTTATATTAATTTATTATTTTGAAGAAATCTAAGAGTGCCCCTCCCCTTTCCTATAAAAGGGTACCCATTATTCTCATTTAAATACACTTAAAACCTATTTTTTCAGACAATATCTACCCAAATAAATTACTATAATCTATCCCCACATTCTAGAGTCCTTATTTTAGGAATAACACCCTCCTTAGAGGTGTTAAGGTGTTAATCAAAGGAGATCATCTGAGGAAGTGGTATCAATTTTAATCAAGTATATCTGTTTTATTTCTTCTACAACTTACTTAAAATATTCTTAAAACATTATTAAATAATAACTATATTATCCTAAATATACTTAGATATTATTATTTTAATATCATCACCAAAATCCATCTTTATTTCCATTAAATGGGAAAAGAATTAATCATTTGTGCGTACGGTGGACTACCACCTCACAAACCAATATAATTTGTTTCCATCACCATCTCTAAAGATTGGTTATAATGATGGAATTAATATTTATATATTATGTTCATGAAATATTTATCATTACTAAATAATAATATATTATTTATATTCATAAATTTCCATGAACATAAAAATGATAACGTCGTTCATGCGTACGTGTGAACTATCACCTTCACGAAATGATGTGATTTGTTTTTCATCAGCACATATCATGGATGATATATATAAGTTTATTTAAATTATTAATATTATATTAATGATATTAAGATAATTTTTTAAAGTTAAAATAATACATACCTTCTTTCCATGATGATCATGGAAAAATGGAAACGTTACTCATGCGTACACACGGCCTTCCATCTTCATGATTATAAAGTTGTTCATTTTTCATAACCATACATAAATGTTTTATTTTAAAAGAATAATTTAAGTATAAAATTGATTATTATTTCATGAATATACTTTTGGATATGATTTACTTATGAAAACTTTTACTATTTACATCATACCAAATTTATTTTGGACTCATGTACCGAATATCGACAAAACGTCCGACATGAAATTAAATAATTAAGTAATTGTCATGACATGAAAATAAGTGATATAAAAGGAATTATAAACTTTAAAAAAGTTTATAAAGAAGTTAAATAATTAACCTATGTTTATTATTCATGAATATAAGGATTGTATGTGATGATTAGGACTCAAGGTAAGGGATTGTGTCTCTATCTCCTTTCATTGAGGCATATCTTTATATTATGAAACTTTATTATCCAATAAAGTGTATATACAACCATTTTGACATTTTTTATCATGAATTACTATAATATCATTATATTTAAAGTTTTTTTAATTTTTTTCTTTAATTATTTTTATTCATGTGTTTCTCAAGTGGTAAGGAACTTTTTAACTAAAAAGTCATTTTAAATGTTTTGAAGATTTATTCTTCTAAATATTTCTCATTTATATACATGTTTTAAAAATTATTTTTTGGATTTATTTATATATATATGAATTTTTTAAAATAGTCATTTATTTCAAAAGTTTCAAAGTATTATGGGATAATTTGATTCAAAAATATCTTTTTTAAATGTTTTAAAATGGTTTTTAAAAATGGATTGACTATTTCAATCACTTGAAATGTTTTTTAGTATATACAGCATGAAAAAAAATTATTTTCATGATGCTTTAATTATTTAATTTTTACTTTATAATTTTTCAAATTTATTTCCAAAGAAATTATTTTCTTTATTATGTGTGTGGTTTTTATATTTTAAGTGATGTTTATATGAAAAATGTATTTTAATATCTATAAGTATTTTACACATGGGTTTAGAAGAGTTTTTGAGGGTTTTATTAATTATTTAGTCCTTGTAAATTATATATGAAGGTTTGAGACCCATTATACCTCACAATTGAGTATGATATAGATTATACTAAGGGTTGATCCCTGTTATAGCTCATGAAAGATGGGTGAGCCTGATATAGCTTATTTGAAGGGTGATCCCCATTATAGTTATCCAATGCATTGGGTACTCTGGAGATGGAATTCAATCGTATATTTATTCCATTTGTAATGGTGAATATAAGAGTGATATAGTAAGTATTTCCTAAGGTTCCTACATGATTTTTCTATGCTTTCTAATGAGTTTTTAAGAAAAAAAATTAATGGGTTTTCATGTTTTCACTAGACTAACGATTTTCTTTCTTTATGACCCTTACTGAGTTTTTTGTGCTCATCCAAACTTTTAAAAAAAAATCACAGGTCCTAATATTGGTAAGGTAAATATAATATTTTGGTATTTTTTTAGAAATAAAGTTTTAATTATATTTTGGAAGTATAAATAATTTTATTGTTGATTTACGATGATTTATATTATTTATGAAAATGGTTAGCGTATCTTGAAGATTATTTGGGAAATTACTTTTTAGTATAAGACCTCATGAGTAATTGATATTATTTGGAGATAAATCTTAAAATTATCTTGGAATACCATGTCATCAAATCCTTCTGGATTTTGGGTTTCAATATTAGTGTAGAATATTTATGAGTAATTTTAAGGATAGATGTTTATAGAATGACCTAATTTGAACTTTGGTTATCACTGTTGAATTTTGGTGATTAAAAGTAGTTTTTTCTTCATACAAAGTTTTATTATTTTTTGGGAATTATCTAATTTTATCTTAAGAATTTTGGTTTTGGTTAATATTTTACTACATGATAAATAGATAGTTAATATTTTTTGTATTATGTGATTATCTAGAAGTTGATTCTAGTGCATTATGTGTGAAAAAATAATCTTAAATACTCATCGTTTGGATAAAAATATGAGTTTGTGGTGGAATTTGATTAATGGATGAAAATATACTTATCAAGTAAGTATATTTACTTATTTTATTACTCTAATTGGTAAAATAATACCTCAACTCTATGAAAAGTGTCTTTAAAAAATGTTATCTATTAAATTTTCTTACTAAGAAATTAGTAACCATTTAATCCATTATAGATTTATGGTTTTGTGATTATTAACTTTCTCATGACCATTTTCTCTATCACCCTCCATCAGAACTTGATATTTTTTTCTTTCATATCCATGTTTTCCTACATGGAACCCTAGTAAGTGTTATCCCAAGTGACCCTTGTACTAACCTTTCTTTATTTTAAAGTGGAAGTTTCATTAATCATTTTTCTGGTGTGGTATTTAAATAAAGGTATTTTGAAAAGTCAAAACCCTAATTTTTGATCCCAAGTTCAAATTGAAAGGATGAAATTTATTAAAGGGTGTATAATGTAACATCCTAAGTTTTTAAAAGGAAACACTAAGTTTGATAGCATACATGATATACCACATCAAGCTTAAACAAACAACTAGACATTATTATATAAATGTTATTGTTATAACCTAGTTGTTAGAATGGTGGGTATAAAAAAAATTAACTGAATTATAAAAATATGGTTTACACATGTATATATAAATAATTCGTTGATGACCAATTAATTATAAATGAAAATAAACCCCTTTTAAAATAAAAGGAAATGTTTTTCTAAAAGACTATTTAAATATGCACAAGTGTGTTTCATACTAATAAATAAACAAATCACCCTTATTGGATTATATTAATGAAATATATATATAATATATTGAATATAATTTTTAACATTAATATTATGTGTTTTCTAGATATGATATAAGAAAAATCCAATTTTATGGATAAAATAAGTATATTTCAAAAAAGTAAATTTTACTACCTTTTGATGGAAAACCTATTTTAAATCTAGTTTTTACACTTTTATAAGTTCTATTTTACAAAAAAAAAACTTATTTGAAATAGGGGTATCAAAATTTAATTCAATTGATTGTTTAATGGCTCGGACCTATCTGGTCTGTTCCCTTGCTAAAATATGGTGTTTGAGGTGTTCTGGGAGGTTAAGGTGACTCATCCCCAACACTTTTTCAAATTTCCAATTCTATGAATAGTGTTTCTATAATGGTAGGTCCACAATACTTACAGAATGGTAGATCTATAGTGTTTCTAGAATGGTATATCTACAGTGTTTCCAGAATAGTAGATCTATAGTGCTTCCAAAACTGTAGATCTATAGTGTTTCCAGAATGGTAGATCTATAGTGCTTCCAAAATAATAGATCTATAGTGTTTCCAGAATGGTAGATCTACAGTGATTCTAGAATGGTAAATCTATAGTGTTTCTAGAATGGTAGATCTACAGAGTTTCCATAATGGTAGATCTACTGTGCTTCCAAAAATGGTAGCATAGAAACTATTTCATAGAAACGGTAGCACATAAACGGTAGCACAAAAAGGGTAGCACAAAAACTGTTTCACATAAACAGTATCACAGAAATGATAGCACAGAAATGGTAACACAAAAACTGTGTCATGAAAATTTTTTCCAAAACTGTTTCATTACCTTTTTCAAATTTCTAGATTTCCCAGTTTCACCCATTTAATGTTTTCTTTGATGAAAAATGCATTAAAATCCTTGTTTTAAGGGATTTAAGGCTGATTCAAAGCTCATATCTCCTATATTAATTATCCTAAGTCTTGGGATTCCTTTCTTAGTCAAACCGCATGGTTTAATTCAATCCTATTTTAATGGAAAATCCATCTTATCTTAACCCGCTTCTCCATTAAATCTTTTAAAGGGTCGAGATATCTTCCTCCCTTGGTCTTCCTTATTATTTCCTAGTACGAGATGCTCAAACCTTTCCTTCCTTCCCATATAAGTCATGTAATCAAACTTTATTCCTTGGATTGGTTCCCCTTAAAGTTCTTCCTACTTCTAGCACACCCCCTATTTTGGTGCAACCAAGCAGTATCGATCAATCTTCGATATAAGGTATGATCTATCATCGCTTTTATGGGTTCATCTCCTTCTGTTTCTCCTTAACCTATTATGGCATGCTATCTCCATGTTCCTAATGGACTTTTCTTAGGTTTTAGTTGGTGTGGTGGTGTCTCTATATCCTTGGGTGGATGCATTCCTCTAGAAGAGGTGATCGTGATCTATTTTGTTATACTGTTCTTGTGCAAAGATTATCAGAAACCTTTTAAGGTAGGGAATTTGTGGTCTCTCTGTTCTTTTACATGAAACTGTAGAGTTATCATGTTTTATCCCACTGGATCATAATGTAATTTACATAATAAATATTTAAACTGGATAAATAAATTGGAATTGATTGTATGTGATTGCCTCTTATTTTACTAGATAGTGTGATATCTATGCTTTCCTTATTTAGCATGTCGTTCTTGACGGAAATTGGTAAAGAACGTAAACTGGGATTAATTGTAATTATTTTTCAAAGATAAAGAAAAATGTAAATGAATCTGGTTGTTGTTGTAGTAAGCATGTTTAATTGAATTAATTGATGATCCAGAGGCATGTTGATTCGTGTTGATATTGAATTAATGGCATGTCAATTAACTATTTAGTTAATTTGTGATAGCTTACTGTTTAGGTTTCCCATAGTTTTAACCTACTAATAATGAACTTCTTAATTAAAGATGGATTAATGAACTGGTTTTTTGATAAAAGATAATGCTTTATAGGGTTCTGAGTTACCCTCTTTCTTGTAAGGTAGAGTTTCTTCTACTTTGGAGCCTTAAGATCTCGTTTCATGTGAAGCTAGAATGCTTTGTTTAAGTTCCAAGAGCCCAATTGATATGACGTTGGTTTCCTACTTCTTGTGTTTTGATGTGAGCCTAGATGGATATTGTGATATGTGGGGGCAGGGAGGCCCATTGGTTGTGGTAGTAGTTGACGCCTAGTGTAGCGAGATATATTAGTTTATACGTGTGGGTTTTGGGGAGGACACCAGAGGTGATGAAACAGATTGGATGTGAATGAGTGGGTGCTTGTTGAATATTATTGGTTTTTTATCTTATTTACTTTCCCCAATACTCAAGGAAACTGGTTTTCTACCCTCCTTCCAAAAAGATGTGAAGACTCATGGGGTATTCCATGTGCTTTCCATGTTTAGCTTCTCAAGGGAGGATGGGTCTACGCTCTTGCTATAGGTGGAAAAGAATTGACAGGTAGTTCATCTACTCACCATGTTGAGCCCCCTTGTGTTTGGTAGCTTATAATTTTTTTCTATAATTCCTGGTAATATGGGAAAGTAATAATGACATTAATAAATGATTGAATAAATGATGTTAACCCATGGGGTTGGAGCTTGCTGGGATGCAATGCTAAGGTTGTAATTTAAAGGAACAGTGGACTTTAGGTTTGATGCTAATAAAATATAATGTGGAATTTTTAATTATTAATTAATGTTTAAGGAACTAATTAATGTAAAGTTAAAATGATAAAAAGGGAATGAAGTAATATAATAAATCTCTTTAAATGTTTGTGTGCTTATAGGATACCTAGTCTTAGCAGTGGAAGCTGGGAGTTTGAGATGCTTTATCTGCAGTTGAGTCTAAGACTAGGTTATGCCCATAGTGTGGTTGTGAGATATAGTATATTCTTTAATTTTTTTGTTTCTATATGATACTCTAACCCGTTAGTTAGGGTAACTAACACCCTGAGGATTCTGAGCCTTGGGGGGTGTTTTCCCCCAACATTCCGGTGGGAGGATGGACGGTTGACTACCCCCTTTTCCCCCCCTCTCTTCGCTTGGTAGTTACTTGTGCCAGTAGGCACAGTGGTTAGTTTTCCCCATATATGTGTGTAAAGGGTTGTAATGAATTGTGGTTATTCACACACATATATTCTAAATATAGTTTCCTTTGGACTACTATATGTGTAATGTGTATATGTTGTGATGGATTGAGGATCCTTACTCGGTGTATGGGTTGTAATGACTTGAGGTATAATGCTTAATGTATGATACACATTCTGCGAGCTGTGGTGGCTCCCAAAAACTACTTGGTTGCTTTTTTATGGGGACGTAGTGGTTTTACTGCACAAGGTGCATGTTGTGGTGCTTCACCCAGGTGTATGCGGGCAAGCCATTTTGGAGAGAGATTCTTAGGACGTGTGATGTTGGGACAAAGCGGTAAACTAGTGGGGAAGTAGTAGCGAGGTACCCTTGATATTCTTTATTATATTATATACTCTTATATGAAATACTTGTTGAGAGTATTCATGGTGAGGCTGGGAACTTAGTATACCTATTTAGGTGATGAGTTAGTTTCACTTGTTGTTCACTATGCTTTAGCATGATTTCTTTACTTTTGCATGAGTGGATCTAGTGAGGATACTACTGAGTATACTGTTATACTCACCCTGCGTATATATAAACTATTTTTTAGGTCACTTGGAACAGGTTAGAGATCAGGCTAGTTACTACTATCTTGGGGTTATAGGAGTTGTTCGGGCTTCGTGGTTGCTGTCATTTTTACTTTATTTTGGTAATTGCAGTTTTCCCTTCCAGTTGTAGTAGTTTTTCATGAAATTACATATGTGTACTTGGGATTTCTTTTATATTTTAGTTTTATTTGGAGTTGGTTGGTGTCTATCTTATCTCGCTCTTCTTCATGTGTTCTCTTAGAGGGTAATGTCTCCTATTTGTGTGTTTATTATACCCTCAGTGTTAGTCGCCAACCTGGGGCCTACTGAAGGTGGGACTCGGGGGGTCACTATATCCCTTCTCACATTGTTGACCAAGGAGGGGTACACCTTGTGGGTAGGGGTTCATGAAATATTTTTTTTATTTTTCTGATAAGATTCATTTTTTGATGAATAGTGAAAAAATGTTGCATTTTTAATTGAAAACAGCTTTTTCATCAAATTTATTTATAGGGTTAAATTATATATTTTAATACTTTAAAAGTATAATTAGATAACTTTTTTATCAATTGATCCAATTTAGGTCATTTTAATCTATTTCACATTGAATTTTTATATAAAAACATTTCAATCTTTTGAAGGTTTTTACTTTAAAAACTCATTTTCTCATTCCGTCAACAGGATTAATTTTTAATTAATTTCTGAAATTTATGATTTTTTGAATTTTGAAAAATGGATTCCATATTTTGAATTATAATTTATAAATATATTAAATTGGTCCCTTTTATTTTTGGACATTATGAATAGTAACTTTAGAAATATTTTTTATTACCACGGTTAAGGGTAAATCAGGTAATTAAAGGTAAAAATAATATTATAATATTATGAAATTACCCAAACATTTGTCATAATTTCATTGTATGAGTTTTTTTACCTAAATCATAATTTTTCTGAGATTATAACCTTTTAAAGTCACTTGGGTGAGAGTATGACATTTATAATATTATATCAAAGAAAAGTCAATTTTGTCACACCCTTGTTTTTAGCAAAGTAAGATATTTTTAATAAAGGGTTATATAAGAGATATGTTTGACTATAAATAGTATTTTGAAATATAAAATATTTACCTACATCATGGTAATTTATTTATAATTTTTAGGAAATAAATAATTAAATTAAATTGTGACGCAATGATGATGCAGTAATTTATTAATTAATGAAAGAATTAAATAAATGATATTATAAATTTTAAAATAAATATAATTTTATTTTATTGATATAATCCATGAATATTATGGATTGCTTTGACATGTTGGTGTTGATTTAAAGTATTTGGTTTGAATATATCTTTTTTTTATGATATTTTTAAAAATTCAAATACTGAATAGTGTCAAAATTGACATTATTTATATTTTAAAATATAAAATATTTTATTAAATGATAAAAAATTTCTAAAAAACTAATATTTGGACAAATAATTATGATAATTCATAAAATTTCATCAATGACTCATTTTTTGGTCTTTTATCATTTTATAGTAATTATATTAACCCTCCAAGTGTAAATTATATGATATCATGGTAAGAGTTAAAAGGGTTAGATAAGGGTTAAAACAAAAAGATAAGGATTAATAAATAGTCAAAACTTATCTATTTTTAATTTCATGAAGGGTATTATACCCAAAATCATCATATATTTTAAATAAATCACATTTTTCCCATTTGGTTTAGAAAAATAATTTATATTAATTTAATATTTTAAATAATTCCAAGAGTGCCCCTCCCCTCTGATATAAAAGGGCATCCATTCTTATCATTTAAATACACTTCAAAACCTATTTAGTTTGACCAATATATGTTTGAATACATTACTATAATCCCTCCCCATATTATATAGGCTTTATTTTAGGAATAACGCCCTCTTTAGAGGTGTTAAGGTGTTAATCAAAGGAGATCATTCAAGGAATAGGTATCATTTTTAATCAAGTATTTCTATTTTATTTCTTATTCCACTTCCATAAAATCTTATTCAACCATGATGAAATAATAACTTTAGTATCCTAAATATAAAGATATGTTATTATGTTAATATAATCACCTAAACCCATATCCATTTCCATCAAAATGGAAAATAATTAATCATTTATGTGTACGAAAGACTACCACCTCGTGAATTGATATAATTTATTTTCCATCACCATCTCTCAAGACTAGCTATAATGATGGAATTAATGTTTGTATATTATTTTCATGACATATTTATCATTATTAAAGAATAATATATCATTTATATTCATACCTTTCCATGCACATAAAAATGATATCGACGTTCATGTGTACGTGTGAATTATCACCTCCACAAAGCGATGTGATTCATTTTTCATCATCATATCACATGGATGATATATATAAGTTTATTTAAATTTTTAATATGATATTAGTGATATTAAAATTATTCTATACTGGTAAAATAATACTTACCTTCTTTCCATAATGATCATTGAAAAATGGAAATGTTACTTGTGTGTGCGTACGGCCTACCATCTCTATGACTATAACATTGTTCATTTTTCATAACCATACATAAATGGTTTCATTTAAAATTATAATTTATGTATAAAATTTATTGTTATTTCATGAATATTATTATGGATATGATTTAATTATGACCACTTTGATTATTTTCATCATACGAAATTCATTTTGGACTCAAATACTAAACATTGACAAAACGTCTTACATGAGCTTACATAATTAAGGAATTTTCATAACACGATAACAGGTGATATAAAAGGAATAATAAACTTTAAAAAATTATCAAGAAAGTAAATAATTAACCTAAGTTTATTATTTATTAATATAAGTATTATACATGATGAGTCAGACTCAAGGTAAGGGACTTCATCTCAATCTCATTTCATTGAGGCATATCTTGATGTTATGCACCTTTATTATCCCATAAGGTGTATATACAACCCTTTTGACATATTATATCATGAATTGATATATTATAATTATATTTAAAAAATTAATGTTTTTCTTTAATGATTTTTATTCAATTTTTTCTCAAGTGGTAATGGACTCTTTAACTAAAACATCATTTTAAATGTTTAAAATATTTATTCTTAAAAATATTTCTCATTAATGTCCATATTTTCAAAATGGTTTATGGATTTATTTATATGGACATGAATGTTTTATAATTTTAATTTCCTTAAAAAGGTTCAAATTGGTAATGGAAAGTTTTATTCAAAATTCTTTTTTTTAAATGTTTTAAAATGGTTTTTAAAAATGGATTAATCATTTAAATAACTTGAAATGTTTTTTAACATATAGGGCATGAATTAAATTTACTTTTTTCATGAAAATTTAATTATTTAATGTTTCCTTTATAATTTTTCATAGTTATTTCCAAAGAAATTAGTTTCTTTATTATGTGTACAATTTTTATATTTTAAAGTGATTTTTATGTGAAAGGGATATTTTAATATTTGGAAGTGTTTTACACATGGGTTTAAAAGAGTTTTTAAGGTTTTTATTAATGATTTAGTCCTTGGACATTATATATGATGGTTTGAGCCCCATTATATCTCATGGGTGAGACTTATATAGCTTATACTAAGGGTTAATCCCTATTATAGCTCATGAATGATGGATGAGCCTGATATAGCTTATACAAAGGGTGATCCCCATTGTAGGTCTCTAATGAATTAGGTACTCTGGAGATAGAATTTGATCGTATGGTTATTCCATTTGTAAATTTGAATGTAATATTGATATGGTAATGATTTATCAATGCACCTACGTGATTTTTCTATGCTTTCTAATGAGTTTTTAAGAAATGGGTTTTCATGTTTTCACTAGAACTAAAGATTTCTTTCTTTATAAACCTTAATGAGATTTTTGTTATCATCCCAAGTTTTAAAAAAAATCCCTGGTTTTAATATTGGTTAGGGAAAATAATATTCCATGATGAAAGAATTGAAGATGTGTCTTGAAAATAAGTTATGTTTTATTTTAAAAGGGTTTCTTTTGGTGGAAAAATGGATATTGAGTATAAGTGTCCACATATAATGTATAGTTCTACTTTGTAAGAGTTTTTCCTAATTATCTAAAACTATAAACTGAAAATATCCTTTAATGTTATTTCAGGTTCAAAAACACTAGAATAATTTATTTTTAAGGCCGGTTACTTACAACCACAGTTCATCCTAGGCCACCATGAAAAAAAATCCAACAACCTAAGAAGTGGTCTATAATGCAGCCCAAATCCATGTTTTAGGGGTGATGAATTTGAAAAAACTAACTAAATTCCACTCTAGGACCTTGCACTATAGCCACTCTCTCCATGTAGTATATCTCAACCAGTCTATGCCACAACCTGACTCCATGGATAATCTACACCAAAATTAGTCATTTCTTCTAATTTCCTCCCTTGAGAACCCTACACTACATCTAGTCTCTCTATAGAACAATGGGCCTACCCAACGGCATAGCCCAAAGTACCATGTTGTAGTTATGATAAAATCAGAAGTAGCTCAGATTCTTCAAGTCCTAGGACCATGCGCCGCAGCCTAGATCATCATTTCATAGAAGTATACCTTACGACATAACCAAAGGCTCTATGGCATTGAATATTCTAGAGCACATTCTTCCCAGAACAAACCCATCCAAAATAAGGCTTGATAACCAAGGGTCAAACCCAAAATAAGTGTCTCAAAGATATTTATCAAAATATTAAAGAGGAATATACCTAGAAAAATATGAGAACATATAACCTCTATATCGTATAATAGCTTATCCTTGAGTTGTGCTTCAGAGCATCTCAGTGTATATCGACAATCAAGTTTGGCCACTATGTCTACATATCATACTCCCTTTATAAGATCTCTTCTTGTAGACACCTATGTTTCCACTTCACTCACAGAATAGGTTCAATATTCCTTTAGAGATTATTCTCCCTAGGGTCCATGATACAAATTGGATGCTTCTCAAATGGATCATCAACATCCAGGTCGATTTTATCAATTTATATCATGTGAGAAGGCTTAAGATGATATCACTAAATAAATTACATGTAAAACATGTCATCCATGTAAATATAGCACTATGGAAGGGATTGATGGTATAACACTAAACTGAACCTTTACACTATCATAAACATCCCGAAAAACCTAGGTGGTAGATTCCCTTACTTCCTGATATGGAATTTCCCCAACTTTGGTGATACCCAAAAGAAAACACGATGACCAACCTCAAACTCTATAGGTCATATTTTATGGTCAGTATAGGATTTTTTTCAGCTTTACATGGTTACCAACTTCTTTATGATCAAATCAATCTTCTCATATGTCACCTACATGAGACTTGTCCCAACAATAAATGACTCACCTATCTATAAATAGTAAATAGGTGAATGAAACAGCCTTCCATATTAGGCCTAAAAAGGATTCATTTGGATTGATTCTTGAAATCTATTATTATAAGAAAACTCCATGAGTGACTAATGTTATTCCTAATAACCACTAAAGTTAGAAAAAAAATATAATAACATATCCTCTAGAATCTAAATCATCCATTCATATTTTAAATCATTCTAATGATTATAAGTTTTACTCAGAAGAAATGGTGATCCCATAACCATCT
Organism: Viscum album; assembly: GCA_963277665.1. NCBI lineage: Eukaryota > Viridiplantae > Streptophyta > Magnoliopsida > Santalales > Viscaceae > Viscum > Viscum album. Next base: position 1,324,371,912 of record OY728127.1, on the reverse strand, counting down.
GAAGGACCTTCTAGAACCAAGATGCTAAAAGAGGATCTCATTCTGAAACAAAAAATATTTAGAAAAAAATACAACTAAACTATTTTCTTCACATAGATATTACCTATAAAATCAATAGTGAAGGTCTCCCTGAGAGGTAAGAATTGGTATACATTTTTCAATCGATACACAGTCACTCATATTGAATCATTATTTCAATTTTTCCTGGGTAATCCTATCACTAAATCCATAGTTACATCATCCCACTTCCATTCTGGAATGGGTAGAGTTTGTAACAACCCAACAAGCCTTTGATATTGGGTCTTCACTAAAAGATAGGTGAAATATATCTCTAAAAATCCCATTGTATCCTTTTTCATCTCTATCCAACAGCATTTTCTACAAATTTTGTGATACATATTTTTCATACCTAGATATACCGCCCATCTAGAGGTATGAAACTCCCTCAAAAGATCCTCGTATAGTCCCATACATACCCATACACAGCCCTAGATAAGAAGAAAATTTCCACTACCAAAGGACCATCCTTATAGTGGATCCCCATCATATAAATTTTTCCTCATATATAATCTCGACATATTAGATAACTGGTATATCTTGATCTAGTCAAAAATCATGGGTATAAAAGATGTTGAGGTCAGATTTACTCATCCTTAGGACTTATAGACATCTTGATGAATGTATTAAAATAATTTCATCATCCACCACTCATCTCAAGACTCTTGCACCACCTCTTTCTATGTCTTCCATCTCAAGGCATCACCAATGATATTGTATTTTTCTAGAATGTAATCCTGCTTGAATTCAAAGGACTATAGATACTCAACTCACCTCCTATGAAAAAGGTTTAGGTCTCACTAAGAAAATATCTACTTGATACACTTGTGTTCTATGTATACCACAAACCACTTTCTCAACAGATAGTGTCTCCGACATCTTAGGGTGTGTACCACCGTAGCTAAATACTGATCATGAATAGGGTAATTCCTCTTATATAGTATCATCTATATAAATCCATAAGAAACCACTTACTGTTATTACATCAGAACTACTCCATGACTAACCATGGATGTGTCACAGTACACGGTATACTCCTTACCCGATGTAGGAAAGGTGAGGATCGGTACTGAGGTTAACCTGCTCTTAAGCTCCTAGAAAGTTCTCTCATAAGGATCTGACCAATCGACTTCAACCCATTCTTGAAAAACCATGAAATTAGTGCTAAAATATGGGAGAATTACTGGATGAAATTACAATAATATACTTTTAGACAAAAAAATAAAAATCTTAAAGACATTCTTGGGTTTTTCCAAAGATACCATAGTTTCTACCTTATATGGGTCTACTTCTACTGAGGTAACATGGTCCAATAAGTTCACTCTATAATCCAAAAGTTTTATTTAGATAGGTTGGTGTAAATATGATCCTCACTTAGTGTACATAGAATGATGTCAATATATTGGGCATGATCGTCTGTAAACTAGGATTATACTAAGATAACATTAGTGAAAACTACCACAAAATGATCTAGTAAAGGATGAAAAATATAATTCATTAAGTCCATAAACACCACTGGTGTGTTTTTTAGACCAAAATACATCACCTTGAACATATAAAAGTCATTCCTACTCCTAAAAGAAGTCTAGGTTGTGTCTGATGGTCGCATCCTCAACTGATGGTAACCTGAACTCGAGTCAATCTTGGAGAAAATCCAAGAACCTATCATCTAATCTAATAGATCATCGATGCATGGAAGGGGATATTGGTTCTTGACTATTATCTGGTTTATCCACTGATAACCCACACATAAGCACAAATTCTTATTAGCCTTCTTGGAAAAAATCATGGTAGAACCCCATAGTGATGTACTAGGTCATATGAAACCCTTTTCTTATAGATATTCCAACTAAACTTTAAACTCATGAATATCTACTGGTGTCATTTTGTAAGATGGGATAGAAACTATATCATCTCCCAACACCAACTCGATAGTGAACTAAACTTCCAACTCAGGTGGTATGTTGATGAACTCTTTCGAAAAGACGTCCTGAAAATGGTTCACAAGGAGGAAAAGTATCCTAATTCGTTTCTAGATAGTCCATTAAAAGGATTTATATCTAATCCATGAGACTATCCAATCAATATTGAATTATACATATATTAATAGCCTGAAGATCCCACTCACACTGGTGAATATATAATCCCCCTTTTGGATATATAAAGGTAACTATCCTATAATAACAATCAATACGATCTTGGTATATAAATATCTAGTCCATACCAATTATTAAATAAAAAATTATCATTTCCAACACTAAAAGTTACCAAAGGAAAATATAGCCACAAATTTCAATAGAACACTCCTTGTAATGTCTGATATTCTCTTATCACACTCCCAATGGTGTATCGATGGTCATAACACCATCTAAGCTATCCAAAAACAAACCCATAAAACCATTTAAATTTGAGAACAAAAAAATGGAATGTGATGCCCCTGTATCAAAAAAACATAGGATAGGTTAGATAATTCAAGAATCATACCTCTAATGGTTGAAGGTTATGCATCCAAAGTGATTGGATTATACTACATAGCATGCAGCTGGCTTACCCCTCTTCCTTAGACTCTATTCTAACTCCCCTATGTTGTTCCCTCTAGATGGTATGGATACTACTGCACTAGGGTTCCACACCCCCTACCTCAGACTAAATGTCTAATGGAACTCCATCTACCAGTCTGTTGAGTGTTAACTATGTCTACCCCAGACTTTGGTGTCTTCCCTAATCCCCTACCACTACTCTGTTGTATTGGGGTCCTGAAAAACCTCTAAAGTTGACCTAACTTGTCATAGGCATGACACTCCATAGTGGGGTGAGAACACTGAGGGATCTTGTGGCCAAAATTTATATAATAAAATTAATTCACCAGGCCATGGTCCCGTGATGATCATCCACTTTCCTAGTTTCTCAGCTCACTACTACCCTAGTGGTAGCCTTTGTAACAACATTTCCTATTTATAGAATAAGAAATTCTAGGTCATCATTCTAAAAGTCCCTAACCAACACTCTAGGACTCTATTATATTCCATTCCATAATGATAGCCTAGTTTATCATGTTTACAAAGCTTCTCAGGTGACATATGTTCACCTGTGACCTTATCTCATAGAGAATCCCATCCTGGAAACATCTCTCCCTAAAGACCTCATCAGCTATAAAAGATGGAGAAAACACTATAGGTCAGTAAAGCATCTATCATAGTCCATCACTAAAATTCCCTCCTACATCAAGTATATGAACTCTTGATCCCTCTCATATCTCAATGTCTCTGGATAAAAGTGGCTCAATAACTTCACCATGAAATCCTTCTAGGTTAACTCCTCTTTTTGAACAGATTTCTCCACAATGTCCCACCAACACTTGGCTAGTCCTCGTAACATGTAAGCATCAAGATTCGCCCTCCTATACATGGGTGTCTCAAGGTGTTTAAATATTATTTTGATGGACTCAATCCCAAATTCAGCTACATGGAGGGCTCCCCCAAGTGCATGTAGGTGAATGATGTAATTAGAACTCTCTTTGAATCTCAGACATCAAAGGAAAGGTGTAAACATTCTCCCTCTCCATGGATCACATGAACTATAAGGAGTTGTCATGGAGTTGATCTTCCATATGATTATCTATAGTCATAGGAAGTTCTGGCTCATCCATATTTGGATCATGTTGATTACCACTCTCCTGAAACTCAATCTGAATATAACAAGGAGGAATATTTCTCTACAATGGTTAAAACGCTCCTTAGAACATAGGTTACATAGCAAGGTTATCCTCAACAAGAAAAAAAATATAGAACCATTAGATCAAGGTTACTCTATACTTGGATCAAAAATTGAATTGGTATAATCATAATAGTTTCTTTCATTTCTTTTATTATTTATATAATGGAATTTTATTTCATGGTTTATATGGGAAGATATATCACTTATAATAGGTATGTCCCTGTCATGAACAATTCATGTCAACATATATCCCTAAATTCCTACCTTGATGCATGAATACTAACATCATTCCATATCGGCCCATGAGTAAAATCTAAATAAATAATAACATCACACAACAAGTGTATCACTCAAGAGGAAACAATATCAAAACCATAACTATACAATGACATGAATAGGAATCCCACCTCTGGGCACTTGGTTTTCCTCCACAATGGGTTAGCTACTCCCAAGTATTAGCTCATTACCAATCCCTGACATGTCCTAGTATCCTTTCTACATTTACCAAATAGTAAAGAAATAGAAAATAAACCTACCTTTGATAGCACTTTGTAATGTCCCCATCCCGGTGCCTCCTTGCATGACTGAGCCGAGTGGGTTACATGACCTCAAGCATGACTCCCCATACACCATAGGATTTCAAATAGTTGTGATGATGTAAATAATATATTGGGGAGACTATACACTCTATTATAGTTTATAAACAATAGTGGAAACAATAATAGGGTAGTGGGAAATGACATAAATAATATAAATAATCATCGAGAAATCATAGTAGTTTGAAGGACAACCCAAATGATTCAATATTAATAGAAACCATGTAATGTCATGATAAATGTATCTAAATGATGGGATGAATTTCATAAAAATAAAATACTAACAAACTAGATAAACATAGGATTTGAGGTTTGATCTTGATGATCTCACATGTTCTTTAATATGTCTGTCGCTCTCTTATTATATTTCTTCTTCTCTTGATAGATATATCTCATTGGGATAGATCTAGGTTTTTTATTGTTTATTTAAATCATTAATGGAATAATAATGATCTTATGTTTCTATTTCTAGGTTTTTGAGGATTGGATCATGATTATTGACATCATATCTAGGGTTTCGGGATCTTTGTGTGATCATCATCTAAGGTAGGTGGCGCTTATTTACCATTTATGGGATTATTATTCCTTATTGCATATTTTTTTATTTTGGTTCATTTTCCTATGTGTGTTATTATTAAATAATTTCTTGGTTTAATTTGATAAATAGTGTTTTTTATTGTATAAATTATTGTATAAAACTATGAAAATTGTGATTTTGGGTATACCCCATTGTTTGGGGAAGCTGAACAATGGTATTTTTTTAAAATGTTCTCTAAACTTAAACCACATGTTTTTGGTTTTCAAAGTGTTTTGTAATTGGATTTTCAAGTATATTAAATTCATTGAATTTAAGATTTGGTTTTTTTGTCTAGTTTAGGTAAGTTGTTTTTATAGAGAACAGTGGTTTTGGGAAATAGAATATATTGGTATGATCAGATCAGGAATTATTGAGTATGCATAGAAGGATCAGTTATTTGGGATGGAAATTAAGTTCAATTATTTTGTTTATGATATGAATAATATGGGCCATTAAATTCAAGAACCACTTGGGTTGGTGATGATCCATTGGGGGGTATTCTATGATCATAGGTAGGAATTCATGTTTTGTGCTTAGTTATTTTTTCACATATCCTTTATCTATATTTATTAGTTATTAGTTATATATTTGGGATGGGACCTATAAGGGTTTCCATTTTTGAAAAATAATTGTTTATATTATTTTCATCTATTGGTTGGGTTTTATCTAGGATTATTATAAATTGTATCTATCTTAAATGTGCTAACCTATTTTGTGTGTGTGTGTGTGCATGTGTGTGATTTTGATAAGGGAAAGGATTCAATTTTATTGGGATATGGATCAAAGGATCTAAGTTTGTGGTGGTTGTGGTGATGTTCAGTCATGCATTGGAGGAAGATTTTGGTTATTCACATTGAATGGGAGTCGTTTTCTAGGTTATCATGCCCTGATTTGGGTCATGAGCTTGTTTTATTTTCCATTACACTATATTTTATTATTTTACATTAAATGTTATTTTTAAAGTTTGTTTTGTTTTTCAAATGAAATTTTATTCTTTCCTCATGTTGTTAGATGTTTATTTAAGGGAAAATTATTTCCCAATTATTATGATTATCTATCATCACTAGTTGTGTAATGAAATAACTTAGGTTAACCCAACCCAATACTGATATGGCCTACCACATAGCTCAAATCACATTCTTGGTTACTACGGGCTATTGATAAGAGATGAGCATAACCAAAAACGTCTTGGGAACGGTTTCTCCCATGTTAAACTAGCACAAAACATCCATATAATAGGATGGACACATCAATAACATCATATTATTAAAGTAATAACATAAAATATAGAGTACACATAATAAAAAGAAAATCATATGCCATTAACAAAACTAAATATCATATACATAGCATTACATAATAGGACATATATGTGGTATCTCAAGTCAAAATCCCAAAAATCAAAATAATGGTTATAATACCAAACAAGTCTTATACATACATCTAAATGAATAAAAATTTCTAAAATGACTCCACATGAGCTAACTCTACAAGACCACATCTACTCCAAAAAATAATGGATGGTGGTAATCAATACAAGCCACCCAGTTACATGGTTCCCTTCCCTTTACCTATGTCCTTAAAAACAAAATCTACATGCACCTAAAGGCATATGTAGAGTGTGAGGTACATAGCCCAGTAGGATATCACCATGAATCTATTTTTAAGGATTTATCCATGAAAAAAAATAAGCTATTTTTTAAACTCCTTTTAAAAACAAATACACTTTGAAAACATTCCATTTTCAAATAAACCTTTCAAATACCTTTGGTTTTCCATTTCAAATAAAACATGTTTTCCAAATCATTATAGAATATGGATCAATAAAGAAAAAATGACCAAGTAATAACATGCTCAATATATCCAATAAGGATTAATAAGGCTGAGGATAATCATCATCATATAACCATATAAATTGAAAATGGGAATAACATATTTCATCACATCAACATGGAACTAATAAAATGCATGAAGCATGTAAATAAACCTAGCATGAGCAATATACTCCTAGGGATAAAACCTCAAGGATCTAATTTTAGTGAGAAAAAAAGTATGGTAGCTAGATAATCAATAATATAATCTCTCATAGTCTTCCTAGGGCCCAACTCCAAGAGCTCTCACAGTCTCTCAGCATCCAAAATGGAACCTCTCACGGTCTTCCTATCCAAAGGATCTCATGGTCCCTTGGAAACTAAAATAGAATCTCACATGTTCTACCCTCAAAAGGCTCTCATGGTCCCTCAAACAAACCATCTCTCACATATCAGTTAACCCATACACTACTCGATTCCAACATAATAAAAAATATGTTCCAATCCATGAAAGTCCATTTCACAAGCCAATTTCATAAAAAATATGCCCATTTTATCCAAACACCTTTCTCAAGGTAAAACCATTTCTGAAACCATTTTAGAAATCTATTTAGATCCATAAAATACATTTGATTCACTTTATCAAATACTTTGGGTGCACACATGCCACACCCATTTATAAAACCCTCTTTAAACACTCAATTTCCAAACCAATCCATGAATCACATCAAACATGGAAATTACATCGATTTTAAATCATTTAAATGGAAATTTAAACAACACAAACCAAAGGCGATTGGAAATTAAAAGGGAAACCATATAAAATTCCCTTAAATGGATACACCCACCTCAAACATTATTCCAACCTCATCACATTCAATAAAAACCACCTAGAATATGAATATAAAGGCCTCACACACCTAAGACACATGAAAAAACATTATCCCATTACATGCCTTTAATTAATAAAAATCCCATAATAGGGTTACACATTCCTTTGGAAATGGAAGATAAAGCATGAATAAGGGGGAAATAATAATAACCCCAAAATATTTGGTCTTACCTCAAGAAAAATCACCAAGAATATAATAGAAATCCACCACCAAAGGAGAGGGAAATATCCACCACTAAGTAGTGTGGGATGTGTACGATGGGGTGGTAAAACGAAGGATAAAACCTTTAAAATTAGATGGGGGAAATGGTAAAATACCAATTTTATGTGAAATGGACAGGCCACATGGTTAGAACACATGGTTAGAAAAATTGTATGCCAACCGTGTGGGGATACTATCTCCCCAAAAATTAAGCTGCAAAATTTCCCCTAGGTTGTGTATAGTTTGAAAAACCATTCTTAAATCATGTAAAATCTCATTGTCCCATCCTAAAGAACCCTCTCACGGTTAGCCACATGGTTAGAAAAATTGTGCTCTAACTGTGAACCTTGTTCTAACTTCTAAAAACTCTCATTTTTTACCCCTAGAACCTGAGAAACCCAAGAAAAAACCAAAAGGTAAATAAAACTCAAAATTAGATGTACTAATGACCTAGTGGGTGTCACAAACTCCCCCATAATGCCTCTTTCTTCCCCTATCAAGTTCTCTAGAATCCTAGGAAGAAAAAATGTGAGGTTGCTACTCTATCACCAAATCTTTCTACTCCCATGTCTCATTGCTATATTCACTACACTACTAGAGAACACAGAACAATGAGATTGACTTACCATAGAGCACCTTGTTCTATGAATCCAAAACATGAACATGTATCTCAACAAAGGTGGAATCAGGATAAAGCTCTAAATACTCCCACTCAATCACATGATATGGTTTTAGATAGTATCTATTTAATTGTGAAACATAAAAGATATCATTGATTGAGGTTATCCATGGTGGAAAATCAAAATGATAGGTTTCCTTTCCTAAACACTTAATAACATGAAAAGGCCCAATATAATGTAGTGTCTTCTTTCCCTACTTACCCAAACAACAATTTCCCAGCCAAGATGATACCTAAAAAAACTTGATCACCAACATAAAACTCTAATGGGTTATGAATATGGTTTTCATATGAATTCTGGTGACTCTGAGTTGTTTTTAACTATTTATAAATCATCCAAACTATATCAATAATCTCCTAGATAATACTTAGTCCAACCATGTAATTCTCAACCACCTCATCCTAGCACAAAGGGGATTAGAATAGCCATCCATATAATTCCTCAAATGGATCCATCCGGATCAAGGCCTGATAGGTTTTATTATAAGAAAACTTAGCTAATGGAAGGTTCCTTTCCCAAGAACCACTGAAATCAATCATACACTCTCTCAACATATATTCAAGAGTTAGGATGATCCACTCAGACTGTCCATCCATTTATGGGTGATACATGATGTTTAACTTCAACTCAGTTACCAAAACATCCAGAAGACCCATCCATAAAAAGTAAGTAATATGAGCATCCCAGTCTAAAACTATCATTGAGGGCACTCCATAAAGCCTAACCACCTCTCAAACATAAACAAATATGAGGTCCTCCAGCTTCATTGAATCCTTGATGGGAATAAAGTGGAATGATTTCATTAGACAATCAAAAAACACCCATATGGAAACTTTCCCACTTAGAGTATGAGGTTGACTAATCACAAAATCTAAAGATATCTCTTCTAACTTCCACACTAGAATGATAATTTTCTATAACAACCCATCTGATATTTGTTTCTCATATATGATCCTCTGGTAGGTCAAGCATCTAGAAATAAAATCTACCAATTCACTTCTCATCCCAATCCACCAATACCATCCTATCAAAGTAAAAAATATCTTGGTTTCTCTAGGGTGAATATCCCAACTTGAATGATGTGCATCATGCATCACCTCCTACCTTAATCTCAAAGGAAATATCACCTACCTATGAAAAAGGAGAGAACCATTGTGAGATTGAAACCACTCAGATGAGGTATCCCCACTATTTAAATCACTTATAATCTTCTATAACTCAGGTTCAGATACAAACTCACTCCTAACAAAATTGATAAGAGAGGGAATGACCTACATGTTGTCCAAGAACACCATCTATCTATCCACCTGCACTTCTAAACTCAGATTATAAAACAAACTCATCAGACCCCTCTCATCCATTGACTATCAAATAGCCTACACTAGAAGCTTCCTACGCAAGACATCAATGAACATATTTCCCTTTCTGGGCATATAATAAATATCTATATCAAAGTCTTGAAGGTATTTCAACCAGTATCTCTATTAGAGGTTTAGGTCTCATTTGTTGAAAATTTACTTTAGGAATTTATGATTTGAGTAAACTATAAAACTCTCCCCAATGAGATAATGTATTCATGCCTTCAACACATGCATTAAAATTGCTAATTATAGGTTGGGGTGGGATAATTCCTCTCATGTGGGCATAGGTGCATCAAACCATAGGTCACCACATAGTAATCCTACATCATCACACAACCCAAACCCACACTAGAATCATCAAAAAATATGGTATAAACCTTCCCAGGATCAAGAAAAACAAAAAATGGTGTGTATTTCAAATGGGTCTGTAACTACTCGAAAGAAAATTAGCTTTTTTCATCCCACTTAAACTTCACCCCTTTTCTGGTCAAATCTATCAAGGGAGAATCCAACCTGGAGAAGTTTTGAATTAAATGTATATAATACCCATCCAAGCATAAAAATATATGGATATAGAACACATTCTTGGGATTCTACTAAGACATGACCACTCTAACTTTCTATGGATCCACTGAAAATCCTACCTCAAAAATCACGTGGCCCAAAAACTTCACTACATGAATCCAAAATTGGATCTTGGATAGTTTGGAATATAGAAAATTCTCCCAAAAAACACCCAACACAACCTCTATATGGTCAGCATGATCTTCCTTAATCTTGGAAAACACCAAGATGTTATCTATATACATGACCATAAAGGTGTCCAAAAATTGATCGAAGATCCAGTTCATTAATTCTATGTAAACTGCAGGAGCATTGGTAAGCCCAAATGGAATAACCAAATACTCAAAATTTATCTACTATATTTGAAAGGTTTTCTTCATAAAATCCTCTTCTCGAACCCTCAATTGGTGGTACTTGTATCTCATATCGATCTTTGAAAACTAGTGAGCTCCCTTGAGCTGGTCAAAGAGATCATCAATTGTGGGTAATGAGTATTTATTCTTCATGGTCACCTGGTTAAGATTATGATAGTATATACAAAGTTAGAGGCTCCTATCCACCTTCTTTTATAATAGCACTGGTGAATCCCACAATGACATGCTAAGAAGGATAAATCCCTTGACCTCCAGATCCTCTAGTTAAACCTTCAACTCTCTCAATTGGGCTAGAGCCGTCTGGTAATACGGTAAGGAAATAAATCTTGTCATGGGGGCAGATCAATAGTAAACTTAAGTTATTATTAGGTCAAAAACCCAAAAAAATCATCTAGAAACACATATAGGTGCCTATCTACAACCATTTTAATGTAACCCTAAGAAAATTTCTCAACATCATCAAGAAACAACCTAGGAAGGTGACATGAGATCAACCCCAACTCTGAAGAAACTATTCCCTCCCTCCTTGATCATGGATCCCACTCACCCAAGAAGATATGAGTGGTCCTAATAGAAGTAAGAACTAGACCTTATGGTGATAATAGTTGATTATATCCTTGAATATGATCAACCAATAATTGTTGATGATAAGGTGAGAAACTTCCAAGTCCACAACAAGGAAGTCCCAGATGACCTCCACATCTTTTATCAAAACACAGCAATCAAGGCTCTTGAAACCTTTCTCCTTATTCATACCTAATGAGGTTAGAAAAAATATAAAATATAGAATCAACTCACCCCGAATACCCAAAGCATTAATCAATTTTAGTAAAATTAAGGAATGGAATGTTCCAGTGTCAAACAAAATAGATTCTATAGAAGAAGCAACAAACATTGTACCTCTCATGGTGCCCAACCCAGAATCTAAGCCCTATGGCATAACCTCTACTGCATGGAGACGCCCTGAATCATACCCACCCTGTATCTTTTTACCTTGGTGAGAATCTCTCTCACCACAAGGGTGAGATCCTCCAACCTTGTAAGCCTCTAAATACACCAGATATCCCTTTGATAAAATGGAGCCCACACCGCTCCCTCATGAAGCCAACTAACACAATCATTGGAGATAACCCAAACATCCACACTGGTGGAACACCCTTGGAGACTCTGAGAAATTAGTCATGGTGTGTCCAGACTTCCCACACTGATAATGTAAAATAGTATTTTCCCCTGATAAGGCTCATCCCACTTCCATTTCTACCCTGATGAAGAACTATTGCTTCCTCCCATGGAACGAACACCACTGAGACCTATCTTGCCACACTATAAGAAAAATGGCTTATACTGATATAAATTTTCCAACAGATAATATATCTGTTGGTAAAAATAAGTAATTCTAATAGATGTTATCTTTTATTTGTATTCTTTATAGGTACCAACAATTATTTTTTCCAATAGATATATTTGTCAATATATCTTGTTCAATACCAACAAATCATTTATTAACAATTAAATATATCACTTTATCACACAAATAATAACAATTATTATGTCAATAGATGAATATATTTTTATTAATTATTATAATCAACAAATTTTTTACTATTATAAATACATGATGCAACAAATTATTCAATATCAACAAATATTTTACTAATAAATTAATATATATTTATTAATTATTTAACAAATACATATAATGGAAAAATCAAAAATATATAATTATATTTGAATAAAAATATTGATAATTTAATAATGTTTCATGAAAATAATATATATAATTAAAAATTTAATAAATAATCAAATATTTTGTTGATTTTAACAATATAAATTTTAAACTTTCAAAGAAAAAAACAGGAATTTGTATGAAGGAATTCTAAGTAATTTACTTATAAATATAAAAAATTAATTATATCAATTATCTATTAATATCATCTAGATAAAATAACCCACTCCCACGCCTATAATACTTGATAATGCCTCGCCTCACTGGTGCCCTCTAAAACCCCTAAATTAGCCTTTGGCTTGTCTCCACCCCATTTACCCACCATTAACACATCACTAGACCGTTAATCCCATTTTAGTCAGACGCTGCATGTATACCCCATTTGGATCATCCCCCTTCTATTCATCCATGAAATCTACTATCCATTCACCCCTTTACCTCCCCCAAAATATGGTAACCATTCAACCCCCTTCAGTTCGTCACCATACTGTACATCTCCAACTGTGTCTCCTTTCATCAACTGCAAGGTCATCTCAAGTGGGAGTTGATTCTTTATTTCTGTGATCAATTTATGAAATTTATGTCATGATTTCACAATTTTGGGATGTAAATGTTGCATGAATGGATCTATTTTACTTTTCATCACTCATAGATAAAAGAAACATGATTTTCATTATAAAATTTATGAACCCCTTGTATATAGTAGCTATTAAAGAGTGATTTTGATCTAGATAATGCTAATATAGTTGTCACATTGAAGATAACTTCACCTTTTTACTTGTGAAAATTACTTATTGCACACTATATTTTATTCTGAACAAGTTTCAGGGCCCCATGATGATGAATGGGTACTTCATTGAAATCTAGATTTTACCAAACTCCTTTGTAAGACTCATTCTAGGTACGAATTCTATTTTAATTGAACTAAAATGTTTTCATTTTATACATAATAGTAAAATGTAAAATCCACATAGAAATTTTACACCTTTAATTGGTGGAGAGGAGGATGATGCGTGAGGAAGGGAGCTTTGGTGATCTCCTCGATGATTCTTGGTTAAACCCTAATTGGGCTCTATTGAAGTAGGATCTTGACAACATTCTCAGTATCAAGGATCTTTTTTATAAATGTAATTAGAAACAGAAAGAGGGTAATGATGTGGTAGTCGGTTTTTGTGATGGTAAGAAGTGATCATACCACTCCATTTTTTATGCTCCTGATAATGCCAATAAATGCAATATTAAGAAGGGAAACACAACATATTTATCTTCTTATAAGGATATTGTGGTTGAGTGGTGAGGTCTATGTAATTTTTCAATTTTATCTTGTATTTATTTACCGAAGGGGGAGAAAACATGGAAATTAGAGGATCTCTCTAAAAAGATTTCATGAATTTGGGGGTTATCTTATTGAAATATTATCTTGATTGGTTTTTAATTCTATCATGTTATCTTTCCCTATGATCTCCTTAAGAATAGGGTCTAGAGCTTTGGTTCTATATCTCTTAAACCGTGGTTTTTATGAATTCATGAGTGGGATCCCCACTTTTTTATTTTGATTATAAGAACTCTTTTTCACAATAAGGGTTAAAGGTTCTTGGTCTGAATTGGTTTTATTGGCATGCTAAGATTTTAAGGGACATTACATCTATAATTAGTTCTCCAAATTGCATGGATAAAGAGACAAAAGTAGGGAGATTTGGACACTATGCCCAAATTATGGTGGAGGTTGATATTTTCCATCCTTTGATTGAAAATTTCATTCTCTCAATGGAGGATGACAACATTAAATATAGGGTTGTGTATGAGAGGCTCCTATGGTATTTCTCTAACTAAAAATTGATTAGGAAAGATTTCCAGAATTTTAAAAGATTAATTTTTTATTTATGTAAGACTATTGGTCATGACCTTGTTAATTATAAGAAAAAGTATATCCTTGAGAGAAAGAAGAAGAAGATAAACCCTGTTGTGTCTCCAATTATCCTAGTTTATGGTGAAGGCACCAAGGATATCCCAACTGGAAAGCTAGTGAATGGAATCAGTCCTAGGAATAATGATCCAAAACCTAGGAATAATGATAAAGGCCTAATGGGTGCTAAAATTGAATCCATTATTCCTATGACAAAAGATCATGAAAATGATTATGTTTGTTCGGAAGGTGTCTCAGCCTCTATGCCTTTGTCGCAGGATCAATCTGGGACACCTCATTGTGGTAATATTATGTAATTGGATATGCCAGTTATATTGGTGGATATCATGGAAAAGAGAGATCATATTATTCCAGCAAGTGTATTCTTCAAGGATGCACTAATCAAGGGTATTGAGCTAGATCAACTAGATAATACCACTGAAGATGATCAAATAGACAATTATTTGGATGTGAAATATAAGGTGAATAATTAATTTTGTTAAGAACACATGTTGGAATCTACTAAAAGTAAAGGGAAAACTAAGATTATTGTTTCCTCTTCAATAAAGAAGCATAATAAGTCTCATCTCCATGAATATGATCATGATGGAAACTCTAATTCTATAGAATGAGGCAAGATGGGGGATGATAAGGGCACCCTCCATGCATAGAACTCTTTTGTACAGACTTATAGGTCCATTTCTTCTAGGGGGTCTAATAGGGTATAGGAAGGGAGATCATACTTTTCTATAACTCAAAAATATATACATTATTTCTCAAGAGGAATCTCTCTCAATTTTTATGGTTTTAAGGCTCAAATACCTTATGATCATGATAAATTCAAATCCATGAAGTATTTCTACACCCAAGGTAGGTCAACCTCTATGAAAAGACCTTATAATGTGATGAAGAATGATGATATTCAAGCTTCAAAGTATCAGTGTTCTGGTCACTCAAATTATTCTCAAATGGTATGTTCTAATGCTAGAAAAGGGGTCCTACTTCTTCCTCAAATTAGGCCTCCTATAAACGGCTTGATGAATTTGTGAAATCTTTTTAAGTGAAGGTGATATGTCAGGTCACCACTTGCAACTCATTTTATTTCTTCAATCCAGATTATTTTGTTCGAAGTGAACTCTTGGTTCCTGAGAATTGTGTCACTTCCAAGATAGTGGTGGTGGATTCAAACATAGAGTATGTATCTATTGAGACAGACTCTAATGATCAAGGAAATCGGTGGAAACAAGTCAAATCGTGGAAGAAAGAATGATTCCCTCATGGTTGGGGAGGTCATGGGGCCTATCACAACATGAGTCTTTATTCCCAAACTTAGCCATTATGATTCTTCATGTTCATCAAACTACTTATGTTGGTGTTATGTCTTTGGGATTCCTTTTCCCATACAAGGATGTTTTTTCTGGGGTTGTTGAGATGCATCCCCACTTTAATGTCTTGTATTTTTTTTCAGACTGTTTGGGGCTCCTGCAGAAATTTTTGGTGGCCTGGTATTTTTCTCTATTTTTTCATCTGGAAGTTTTTCTGGGTTCTATTCCATGTTACTAGTGCAAGATGGAAATAGATTTTTTTGTATGGGATGAAGGTTCTATTGTTGGACCCAAATTAGTAATCCCTTTGTCGCTGGTCATTATGGCTTGGGCTCTAGCATGCTCATTATGTGCACACTACTTCTGGAGAACATCAAACTTTATTTGTTATCACTGGTGATTTCCTTCTATAATTTGATTTTGTAGTGGAGTTTTTTTTTTGTCATTAGGCATGCTCGTAGTTGTAGCACTGGAGTTTCAAGTTTTTCTCCCTAATGGTCATTTATTAATTTTCATTGTCATGGTATCATAATACATACATGCTACATGTGATTTGAAGACTGGGCTAAGGGTTCAATGTTCAATTGAGGATGGTTGTTCTGTTTTCAAGATAACTAGATCTATGATTTATTCACATCCAAGAATTTTTTATCTTCATTTATTGTAAATGATGTTTGTGTTGTCTGTTGGCTGGTGTTCTTTATTTTTCACTTTTTTTATCCATGGATGGATGATAATTGATATTTAAATGTATCATATTAATTTTATTACATTAATCATTTGTTGTACTATTAAATTTGATATTGAGTGTTTATACATCTTTGAGCCTTTACAACATTTTCCATATGTTCATAGATTTAATTTTTTGAAATATGCATAATAGTTTATATATATATTAAATTTCATTTATATTTTGAACATCACAATGATATTTTTATGTGATTATAAACTAGTGGTTATTCATGTTAATAAATAATACTTTATTTTAGTATTTAAAATGAATTATAAAATGTGTTATTTGAATGTTATCTTATTTTTTAATATTCAATTATGACTTTTTATTAATTTTTTAGGAACGTTACACTCATTCTCACTCAGAAACAACATCAATTTCTAATTAACTTGCATTAGTTTTTTTGTTAATTTATGGTTATGAGTTTTTATTAATTATTGATAAACATTACACTCTTTCTCACTAATCAGTTTCTACTCAACTTTCATATTTTCTGGTGTCATTGTGATGAACATTTATAAAGAGAAAATGGTAGGATCAATTCCTTTCTCTATAATTTTGATTGTATTTTTATAACTATTTCTCTCAATGTTTTTTTAATTTATTTATGATATAAATCTATAAAGATAGATGGTGGAGGAGTGTTTGATAGCCTTGTGATGATAAGGATGGAAGGAAGATACTGAAGGTCCAATGTGTTGTTCTTTGTGGGGGGGGGGGGTTAGTGATTCTATTACAATTTTGTGGTGTCCCATAATTGGAAAGTTTCAAGCTCTAGTTCACTGCACTTAGCTTGGCTAGCATTTCATTCTTTAAGTATAGCCTATTTTTTTTATCTATCACCTGGTTTTTAACATATTTTTTCTTGTCAAAAATAATTGACATTGTAAATATTTTTTCTCTCTTAGTAGAGTCAGATTCACTTTCAGGTATTGTAACACTTAGAGAAATGTAAGTCTTCTTTCACAAAATCACCTAAAATTTAAATTAAATGAAATTTTATTTTGATTTAATGTTGTCCCATTGGTATATTGATGTCTACATTTGGCCAGTGTGAAGGTAAAGTTGCTAGGATAATGAGAGAAATCGATTTCCTATGTGAATAACTGCAGTGATAGTTGATGTTGGAAGATCATGGATGGATTCTAGAGGAGTATGAGACACAACTTGGTTTTATATTTTTTTTTTAAGTTGAGTTTCTATTTCAAATGTGCATCTTGAAGTACTTCTTGAGTTTCTTTTTTTTTGACTATGTTGTTTTGATTATAAGTTGGTGAAGTATTTATTTTTTACAGAATTATTACTAAATTAGTTTGATGTTCGAAGACCATGGATGGATTCTAGAGGAGTTTGAAAAGCATCTTGGGCCTTCCAATCAAAGTTAAACTTTCTTTTATCTAGAGCTGGTCACTGGAGTTAGAGGTGACTAGATGGCATGATTGGGGTGCTGGATCTGGAGCTGACTAGATGGAATGGATGGGTTGCTGGCATGGTTGGGGTGTTGGATGTAACGACCTGAACTTTTGAATAAATTTTATTTCCTACTTTTGGGTGTTATTTCATTTTATACTCCACAAAACTATATCCTTTAATTAATGAAGTGAGACCGTTGGGTTTCGACTATTATATGACTGTTGGTCAATATGAGCATTGGAAACTAAAATCTTAACATTGAAATTATTGTTTATAAATAAAAGTGATCTTGGTTAACTAATACAGAAAGAAGATTTGATGGCCTCATTCAGTAGACTCGGGTCATACGAAGCCTATCTGTCAGAGCTTGGGAAGGAGGTAGCATCTCTGGGCTTTACTCTGGACCAAGCCCAAGCTGAGCTTCAATATGTAAAGCTTGAATGGAATCACCTAAGGGATAAGTTCAAGCTGATTGAAATCACCACTTGGGCAATGTTGTTCGAGCTACCCCAAGATTTTATCACCATAGCACACCTTACACTTAGGTCCTATGCAGGTGTGATAAGGGGCTATGTAACGCGACCTTAGTTACTTGTGTAAACCTTTTGTATAAGTAAAATTTTAATTTCTTATTATGGAAAAGTTGGTGAATTTCAAATATCTGGATAAATGTAGGATGAATTTATAGTTCCATATTACTAATGAATTTTGGAAAAAAAGGGTATTTTAAAATATTAATGTAAACTTTAAATAATTAATAATGTGAAATGATTTTTAAAAAATGGTCTTCTGTAGTTGTGATCAGTAAGAAATTTAAAGTCTAATAAGATCAACTTAATTTTTAGTGAATAGTAAAGCATGAATAGTAACATACCCTTATGAATAGTAATGAATTTTAATGAATAGTAAATCATCCAAAAAAATAGAAACATCACCCATGAATGTATAAATACAATTTAGACATCTTAAAAGTGAAAAAATGATCATAGTATAAGTTTTGTTATTTTTGTAGGTCATAAATATTTTATTTACAATTTTATAATTAATTTAATAATTTAAAATGAAAATTATTTTCATAAAATTTAATCATAAATTGTTACTTTATTTTATTATGGTTATACGATAATTTTATGGGACCTTGATTACTTTTTCAAGGTGTTACAAAATAAGTTATAGTTTTAGAGTTGTTTTTTTAATAAATAATGATTTTATTTAAAAATTAAATTGAAAATAATTAAAAAATTATTTTCATAAAATGTATTTCATTTTTTAATTCAGAGAATCTATATTAGGTTATGGTAAATTTTTGGGATTTTTCTGAAACAGTTGAATTTTCGGTGAATAGTAAAAATACAGTTTTGAGTTTCGGGAGTTTAATGGCATCATTGATGATGTAATGGTGATGTAATAACTCTGGTAGACTTGAGAATAGTAATATATGCTATTAGGTGTCCCAATTGGCCAATACCATGGTCAAATACCATAGGCAAGCCCATGGTTTTTCAAATACCACCGATGAGGTGTCCCTTGGAAATTAATTAAATATTCCCTCACTTTTCCTATAAATACCAAGCCATTCCTTCATTAATTTAATTCCAAAATCCTAATCAATTAAGCTCTAGTCTTTCTAATTCCTAAGGAGTCCTCCCAAGGTTCCCTCAAGCCCCCCAAAATCTCAACCTTCAAGCTTTTGAAGTTACTCTTCAAGGTAAGGGAACCTTTCACCCTCCTCTTTTTAGTCATGATTTCCTTTATGTTATGTCTTCTAGTTTTCATCTTATTATGTGGTGGTATGTTATTATATATTCTTATTACTGTCCATTTCATGTCCAAATTATGAGATACCCTTTACGCTCTCATCAATTTATTTTCTTAATTTTTTAGCGATGCTAATAGGCTGCTGAATTTTTCGTAAAAGAAATAGCATCTTCTCTTTTCTTTCATGTTTTCCTTTCATGTGGTGTGTCATTCAAATATCCATAACATGATATTATTATGTACCCATACTGTATTATTAATTATTTATGAGTGGTTTACCCTTGTCCCCTCTCTTTTTAAATGTTTTCTAAAACGATTTTATGTTGTTGTTATGCTGCATAATTTTTGTCTCAAAATCTATCTTTTTCTCAAGAAATTATCTTGTATTATTTTATGTGGATACCCAAATATATTTTCATTTCCAAGGGTATTCATCAATACATAAAATTGATCTATTTTATTCTGTAATTAGCATACATATAACCCTCACTTCATTTCCATGGGTTATAAATGACATAATGATCTTATTTTTAAGTACTTTTTAAATATCACGATTTTGACATGAAACCCATTTCTTTGATTCTATTTAGGTTATTTATGAATTGTTTGATTATGATATATGTGTATCACATTAAAATAAATACATATTAAGGATGTTCCCTGATATCACTCTAATTCATTGGGTAAAGAATTAGTCTCTAGAGATGACAAGTTACACGATACCTTGGTGAATAACCTTGGTAATGTTTTTATGACACCTTGGGAATGAACCTTGGTGATATGTTCATAAATGTGTAAATGAAATGTTTTAGCCACATATTCAAGTTGTGATTCAAGTTATTTTTATTTTTATATGCCTCTAATTTCATTTCTCATGTCTTTTGGTTTTCATCAAGTTCTTATTGATATCACAAGTAAACTGATTCCCTTGATTTCCTTACTGGGCCTTCTGCTCACCCTTTCCTTTGATCTATGTCTCCAGGTTATGAGATGAAATAATTTTACTTAGTAAGAACTTATGATGAATCCCTACAAGTGGATTAGAATAATGTTTTATGTTTTCATGTTTTATGTTTTCATGTTTTATGTTCCTGATTTCAAAGACACTAGACTTTAAAGATCCTCTATTTGTAAAATGTAATGAAAAGTTATGTAATAATAAGGTAGGATGCCATAGTTGGTATCAAAGGATAGTTTAGTTATTCATGGAAATTAGGCTATGAAAAATTTAGGAAGAACCATATAGAAAATTTTAAATATATGAAAACTTCTTGTTATTTTGGTGAGTATTGAGTGAGTGGTTTATCAAGAAAAAACATCTCTATCTAGATACGAGTAGGTAGAGGTGGATTTGGCACAGATGTACCTAGGAGTGAAAACTCTGACAAGGAGTTTCGGGATTGACTTGGGTTATCCTGGTACATGAAAATGGGCCTTACTACACTCTTGGTTATGAAACTCTTAGGGGATATGTTTGGTTAATCATAAGTTTTTATGAATCATTATGAAGGATTTATAGAGAAATGTAATTGTTTAAAGCATGAAGTTTTAAGACATAAAATCCTTTATAGTTAAAAGATTCATAAATAAAATAAGTTTCTCACTAAGTATTTATTATTTTAGAAAATGGTGGGAAATAGGAGGAACCATGCAAATGGTGACTGTAATGGACCATGCGCTGATGTCCCTCTGATGGAAGCCGGAATGGAAACTTTCATGCAAATTATGAACCAACTGACTCAAGATGTGTGAAATAACTTGAATTAAGTTGAGTGACTGATCTCACCGTGAAGGGAACAACTTTATGTTGAATCCTTTATGCATCAAAGACCACCAACCTTCAGTGTATATACCGAACCACTGATTTTTGAATAGTGGATCAGCTCTATTGAGAAGATATTTTATGTGCTCTGCTATTCTGAACAAAAGAAGGTTACATTGGTTGTTTATCGCTTAGAGAAAGAAGCTGATCAGTAGTAGGAACTGATTAAAAACGCAAGGACAAGAGTATAATTTGAAGCTATGGAGTGGGAAGTGTTCAGAGGGATGTTCTTCAACAAGTATTTCCCTCGATCGATGAGAACAAGAATGGAGAAAGAGTTTCTCGAGCTGAAGCAGAAGGAGAATGAATATGTGGGAAGTTGTGAGATGAAATTCAAAAGGCTTTCACATTACACCTCTAGATTTTTCATGGATTCAAATAGTAAGGTTGATAGATTCTTCGGTGTACTAAGACCTCATCTGTAGAAGAATCTAGCCAACCGATATTATGATAGCTATGAGGAGATCGTGCGAAGTGAGATAAAAGTCGAACTGGAGTTTGGTGAGATGAAATGGTCTCATAAATCCAATGATAATAAAAGATCTATGGATCCAGGATTAGGGAGGAGTTTTGATCAGGTAAGAGGAGGAAAGAAATTGAAATTTCCCACATGTAATAAATGTGGGAAGAAGTACTCGATAAACTACTTTATCGGGAGCAGGAAGTGCTACAAGTGTGGAAGAGATGGCCATATCACGCGGAATTGTCGTAGTGAGGTGAAGCCTCAACTTCCCAAAACTAAAGGAAAGGGGAAGATGGTGCAGGCCCTACTTGATGTCCAATTAAATAAGTGTGGACAACTAGGGCACTTTTCCAATCACTGTCCAAATCTGAGGGTAGTGGAGGGGAATCACCATCAGCCTCAGCAACAGCCAAGGGAGCAAGGTTGTACTTTTGCAATCACTATGGCTGAAGTCGAAGCGCCAAATGATGTGGTGGAATGCACTCTTTTTGTTCTCTCAAAGCTATCAAGTACTTTTTTTTATTCTAGTTCTACTCATTCCTTTATTTCCTCCAAGTTTTCAAAGAATTTAGAATCAACCCCCGATTTTATAAAAGTAGAGTTATCAGTAAAGACTCCTGGTGGGATTATCCAAGCATCATAAATGTTTAGAAACTCTAGTATTTACTTTAGTGAGAAAAATCTTATCACAAATCTAGTATTCATTCCCATGATGGAATTTGACATTATACTAGGGATGGACTGGCTCTCAAAGTATAATGTTAAGATCAAATGCTGAAGCAAGGAAATCTCAGTAGTCTTGAATGGAAAACCTACAGTTATCTACCAAGGATAGATATGTCAACCTTATCTTTGTCTAGAAGAACCTCATATATCCTTCTTTATGGAGTTTATCAGTGAAGAAGAAGGAAATGAGAGTTTGAGGATAAAAAATATCCCCATCATCCAGGAATAAGTTGACGTATTTCCTGAGGAGTTACCCAGACCTACCCCAGAAAGAGAGGTAGAGTTCTCCATTGAACTCGTACCTGGATTCCATCTGATATCAAAGACCCTATATAGGATAGAAAATGTGTAACTGGAGGAGTTAAAGAAATAACTCCAAGATCTTTTATAGAATGGTTTTATTCAACCAAGTGTGTCTCCTTGGGGAGCACCAATTCTCTTTGTGAAGAATAAGGATGGATCAAGGCAGTTATGCATTGATTATAGAGGACTGAATGGAATCACAGTAAAGAAAAAATACCCTCTTCCAAGAATTGATGACTTATTTGACCAACTTCATGTGGCTCAATTCTTCTCTAAGATTGATCTCTGATCTGGTTATCATCAATTGAGGGTGAAGAAAGAAGATATTCCAAAAACTGCCTTCCGATCAAGATATGGGAATTATGAGTTTGTTGTTATGCCCTTTGGACTGACTAATGCACCTGCTATTTTTATGGATTTGATGAATAGATTATTTAAGGACTACCTTGATAACTTTTTGGTAGTTTTTATTGATGATATTACGATATATTCCAATAGTTGCGAGGAGCATGAGGATCATCTAAGGCGTATTTTGCAAACTCTATATAAGGATAGGATTTTTGGGAAGTTCAGTAAATGTGAATTCTGGTTACAGCAAGTTACTTTCTTGGGGTGCATTGTATCAAATGAAGGAATCACAGTTGACCCTACAAAGACAAAAATTTTATAGGAGTGGCCTCATACTACAACAATAACTAATATTCATAGTTTCCTTGGATTAGCATGATATTATAGGAGGTTTGTAAAAAACTTTTCACAGATTTCTAATCCATTAACCAAGTTAACTCGAAAAGGGGTCAAGTTCATCAGGACAAAGGAGTGTGAGAAAAGTTTCCAAGAGTTAAAGAAAATATTGGTTACTACACCCATGTTAACTCTACCCTCAAGTGGATAAGGATTCGTTATTTTTAGTGATGCATATCTGAAAGGGATTGGGTGCGTCCTCATGCAAAATGAAAATTTAATTTCTTATGCATCTTGAAAGTTGAAGACTCATGAGAAGAACTATCCTACGCATGATCTAGAGCTGGTTTTGGTCGTTTTTGCTCTGAAGATATGGAGGCACTATCTTTATGGGGAGAAATTTAATATATATATAGACTATCAAAGTTTGAAGTATATTTTCACACAAAAGGAATTGAACATGAGACAGAGGATATTGTTGGAACTTCTCAAGGACTATGATTGTTCAATTCATTATCATCCCAGAAGAGTAAACAAAGTTGCTGATGCATTAAGAAGGAAATACCCAGTTGTTCTTTCCATGATGAGGATTCAAAGAGATCCTTTGATTAATGACCTAGTAAAGCTAGACATGGGAATTATAAGGGAAGAGATATCATCAACCCTAACCCAAATGATTTCTCAACCATCATTACTAGAGAAGATCAAGAAAGCTCGGAAAGAAGATCCTTTATTATAGAATAATTTTGAGGTTGTGAAGGATGGGAAGTTTCCTAAGTTCAATATTGATCAATAAGGTGTACTGAAATTTCGTACAAGACTATGTGTTCCATATATTCCAGAAACAATGAGATATGGGTTATTGTGGACCGTCTCACCAAGACTTCCCATTTTATCTCTATTCAGGAAGATTTCTCTCTTGATCAACTTTCCAGGATTTACGTGAAGTGGTAAGGATGCATGGAGTTCCACTTTATATCATATCTGATCGTGATCCAAGGTTCAAATCAAAATTCTAGATAAGTCTTCAACATGATCTGAGTACATAATTGAATTTCAATATGGCCTATCATCCCCAAACTGATGGCCAATATGAAATTATTATTCAAACACTCAAGAACATGCTGAGAACATGCTCAATGGAATTTAAGGGTGGATGGGATCAACATCTCCCTTTAGTTGAGTTCTCTTACAACACAACTTCCACTTGATCATTAAAATGGAACCCTATGAAGCTCTATATGGTAAGCGATGTATAACTCCTACTTGTTGGCATGAATCTAGTGAGAGAAAGATTATTGGGCCTGATCTTGTGCAGGAGATGATAGAAAAAGTCCATGTCATCCAGTAACACATTAAGGCTGATCAGAGTCGGCAAAAGAGCTATGCCAAAAACCGTCGAAGGTACTTGGATTTTGATGTTGGTGACAAAGTATTTCTTCAAATTTTGACTTGGAAGTGAGTCATGAGGTTTGGGAAGAAATGGAAGCTCAGCCCTAGGTACATTGGCCCCTATGAAATCCTTGATCGCGTGGGATCAGTGGCCTATTGGATTGCACTTCCTCCAAATCTAGCACAAGTTCATGGTGTCTTCCACGTATCCCTCTTGAGGAAGTACCTGACCCTTCACATGTACTAAATCCAGAGGTGTTACAACTGTAACATGAACTTTCTTATGAGGAACAGCCAGTGGAGATCTTGGATCATAGAGACAAGGTTCTACGCAACAAGACTACCCACCTTGTTAAGGTGTTATGGAAGAACCACAAATGCGAAGAATCCATGTGGGAACCAGAGGATCCGATGAGGTAGAAGTACCCACACCTTTTCTCTTCTGAGGGTATGAGTTAAAATTTTGTGGACAAAATTTCTTAAGGGGGAAAGAATGTAACAACTTGAACTTTTGAATAAATTTTATTTCCTACTTTTGTTTTTTATTTCATTTTATACTCCACAAAACTATATCTTTTAACTAGTGAAGTGAGACCATTGGGTTTTGACTATTATATAACTATTGGTCAATATTATCGTTGTTCAATATGACCATTGGAAACTAAACTCTTAACGTTACAATTATTGTTTATAAATACAAGTGATCTTTGTAACACCCCGACCCCTCTAGGTAGGAGCCAGTGCATTACTTGTGATATTGGAATGGTTAGAAGGAATGAAAATCCCGAAGGAACGATCAGTTTAGTAGTATTAAAGAAACTAGATACATAGATGTAACTCAAATTACATTTGAAAAGTTTACAAAATACAATACATAACAAAAACTAAAAACTGCATCCACAAGAACTCAATAAATGATCTCCTCGTTGTCACCTATTGAAAGTAAACAATGAAAGGGGTGAGCTAAAACACTCAATAAGGGTTACAAATAGAGGAATCATGAGTATAATAATAAGTTAATCACAATTAATCTGACATAATCAATATGGAATAGTGAATAAATGAATAACTAATGCCATTAATAAACTGAGAATGAAACTGCATCCATAGATTTTGTCATAGTGAAAACCTCATAGATAATAACAATAACTGGTAATGAATAAAGATAATTATTATTAATTGGACTTCATGTATCTGGAACATGAAACCATAATACCGTAAAAACATTTTAGTTCTATGGGTAGAAACCTGTCTGATTTTTAGAAACAAACTCGAAGGGTTTGTCGCCAACTGATTTGTCTCATGAGACCTATTGATGCATCGAGGGGATATAGAGGGACCCACCCTCCATTGAATTTCAAAATAATTATTTATATATTGATTCAATACAAGATCAATATGCTTTTCAATATCCGTATAGAGTAGAGTATACAGATTCATCAAAATTTCCATAATTAAAATAACTTTCCAAATAAACACCATATGTAAAATGGTATATGGTTTAGAAAAAAAACATATAAATGGAATGAGATTATGGATATTTAATATAAATACAATTTGAAGTGATCTCAAATGGGCATTATGTACACCACATAAGGATTATTAGGTGCACAATACAAAGTTAGTCACAACAAAAAGGTAGTTGAGACGAAGTCCCATACCACAATGTAATCAGTCGAATCATATGACTAGAACTTAATGAACATAAAATGAAATATTGAATAACATTAATATAAATAGAATCATGTTATTATATATCAAAGGTCAGTACACATATACCACATACAATTAATAAGTGGTGAACAATGAAAATCTCACAAAAAAATGAAAGTGAGATGAGAAACCCCTTACCTTTTGCTCTAGTGTGTTCTTGATTGTTCTTAAAGACCTTAATAATCAAATTTAGATTCATTAATTAATAATTAAAGAACCTAATAAACATGTAATTTATATTATATAACCTTATTAAGTTCATTAATGGCCTTTTTGATGGGTTTAAGAGATTAAATCTTATTGTTTTGGAAGCATTTTCTTACTTGGTTTCATGATTTGTTTACTTGTATTCATGAATGGAAGTTGGTTTGAAATATGGTTAAACATCCAGAATTGTTAATATATGTTATTAGTGAAATTAAAGAGATATAAGTGATCTTATAATGATTCTGGTTATATACCATGAGGATGACTCATTCGATGAGTTAAAAATAAACGCTTGAATTTGGCTTGGCAGTTTTGTGCTCAATAAACTTGTTTCGTATTATTATTCCATATTATGTACGTGTAAAGATTCCAGAACATTAATCAAGATAAAATACATATTTTATGACATGGTTAAACCATAAATATGGTTTCATGACCAGTAATGAAATAATGATTGAAGAACAAAACTTTGTCATCCACGAAGGTTATAAATTGGAACCTCATGGACGTTGATTTCGTTTATAAAAATAAAAGGGAGGGAGTAAGAATATTGATGATGGTTCTTCCATTAACATGATATAAATCTAGTATATAGATGATACTGAAGTTATCATGATCATTTGGACAGAGCAGGTTAGGAGAGGATAACAAATGAAGATAAATTCAAATGAAACTAAAAGAAAAAGAAAGGTGTTTTACCTCTTGAAATAACTTCCTCGGGAACCTCCTTAAGGGAAGGGATTTTGGTCTTTTAGAAAGACCAAGATATTCCTGGTCATGGAGAGTGACTAGGAAAGGGTATTTGGTCAGAACTTTTAAGATCTTCAAGTCTTAGAGGATTGAAGAGAAGAGGGAGTGGTGAGGGGTTTTTATAGTGGAGGAGAGGGGGTATTTTTCATTATTTTAATCATTATTATAATATTTTTGCCCAAGATTATGAATAGTCTTAGTTCATGTGACCTCAAATAGTAATAATGGCATGTGATTTCGAACCAAGTGGCCTTACATCACTTATTATGTCATAAATATTGTATTTTACTGATAATTTGTATATACGACATTTTATCGTATTTCACTATTCATCAAAAATTCTAGAATTTCAGAAAAATCCCAAAAATTTACCCTAACCATTTTTCGAAGTGTAGAATTTAAAAATGAACTCCATTTTTCAAAATTAATTTTCTAAATATTACTAATTTAATTTTTAAATAAAGTCATAGTTAATTCGAAAAATAACAATCTTAAAGGTGCAATTAGTTTTATTTCTCATTGAAAAACTAATTAAGATCTCATTATCTTATTGCCTTAAGAAAATAAAATAATTTTATTATTTACTATTCATAAGGGTCATATTACTATTCATTTTACTATTCATAAGGGTATGTTACCATTCACCAAAAATCAAGTTTGTTCTATCAGACTCCAAATGATTTACTGATCACAACGCTTGATGACCATTTTTCAAAATTCAAAATGTAGAAGTGGAAAATTTATATTTAATGGCTAGGTTTTGACTATCTCCTAAATAACCTAGTGTTGTTTTAAAGGAACGCAGTGATGAATAGAATGTATTTAATAGAAACATACCATAAAATGTTTGGGGTGCTACATTATTCCCTCCTTCAGAAATTTCATCCTCAAAATTTTATGTATAAATCCCACTAAAAAGATGTGGGTGATTCTTTTTCATAACATCCTCAGGTTCCCATGTTGCTTCCTCCATATTCTGGTTTATCCAAAGAACCTTTACTAGAGGAGTTGTCCAATTTCTCAATACCTACTCCCTTGTGTCAAGAATCCTGATAGGATTTTCACAGTATGACAAATCAGGTTCCAGTTCTATTTCTTCATATGTGAGTACATGCGTTGGGTCTGGCATGTACTACTTTAACAATGATACGTGGAACACATCATGAACTCTGGAGAGATTTGGCGGCATCACTAAACGGTAAGCTACAGCTCTGATTCTTTCTAGAATTTCAAATGGTTCGATGTATCTGGGGCTCAGTTTCCATTTCTTACTGAACCTTAAGACACCCTTCCATGGAGATACTTTCAGAAATACATAATCTCCCACTTGGAATTCCAAGTCCTTTCTCCGGTTGTCAGCATAACTCTTCTGCCTACTTTGGGCTGCTTTAATATGGGCTTGTATTTTCTTCACCTTTGTCGTGGTATCTTCAATAAGTTTTGGGCCTATAAGTTTCCTCTCACCAACTTCATACCAACAAGTTGGAGTTTGACATCTCTTTCCATATAATGCTTCATATGGAGTCATTTGAATACTAGAATGGAAACTATTGTTGTATGAAAATTCCACCAAAGGCAAGTATTGATTCCACATACCTTGGAAGTCAAGAGAACATGACCTCATCATATCTTCTAGAGTTTGAATAGTTCTTTTATATTGTCTGCCAGTTTGGGGGTGATATGCGGTACTCATATAAAGCTCAGTATTCAAAGCCTTCTAGAGACTTTTCCAGAATTTTGACATAAATCGGGGATCTTGATCAGAGACAATTGATAGAGGTGCACCATGAAGTCTAACAAATTCATTAATATAAATTTTTTCCAAGTGCTCAAGTGGTAAATCCTATCTTATTAGAATGAAATGTGCTAATTTAGTGATATGATCAATAATTACCCATATTGAATTATTCCTCCTAGGTGTCCTTGGTAGTCCGGGGTACAAAATCCATCGTAATGTTATCCCACTTCCACATATAAATTGATAGAGGTTTCATCACTCATTTGGGATGTTGTCTCTCTGCCTTCACTTGTTGACAAACTAGACACCTTGACACGTAGTCAGCAATTTCTCGCTTCATATTATCACACCAAAAATATTCCTTCAGATATCTATACATCTTGGTGATACCTGGGTGTATAGAGAAATTTGAGCTATGAGCATCGTCTAATAGTTCCCTTTTTAGCTCAGGTACTAATGGAACGCATAACCTCTTCCCAAATTTCAGAACTCCTTCTTCATACACGAAGTCGGCCAGTCTCCCATCCTTGACTGCATTAATTTTCTTGTGAATATTCTCATCATCAGATTGAGAACTTTTTATCTTCTCTAGTAAATATGGTTTAGCAATAATTTGAAAGAGGATTGATGTTTCCCCTTCCTTAACAATTCCCATATCCATCTTCAGTTGATCAATGAATATAGGATCTCTTTCAATCCTCATTTGTGTCTGAAGGCCATGATCTTTCCTGCTTAATGCATCTGCCACCTTATTCTCCTTTCCTGGGTGGTAATGTATTGAATAATCATAGTCTTTGAGTAACTCGATCCATCTTCTTTTCCTCATGTTGAGTTCTTTTTGTGTGAAAAATATATTTCAAACTCTTGTGGTTCGTATAAATATCACATCTCTCTCCGTAGAGATAATGCCTCCATATTTTCAGAGCAAAGATTATAGCTACTAACTCAAGATCATGAGTTGGATAATTTTTCTCATGAGTCTTCAACTGTCTTGATGTATAAGCAATAACTTTATCATTTTTCATAAGGACACAACCCATTCTATTCTTTGATGCATCAATGTATATTACAAATCCATCACTTCCAGATGGAAGAGTCAAAATTGGAGCATTGTAAAATCTTATTTTCAATTCATCAAAGCATTCTGTACATTCTTTTGTCCACACAAACTTAACTCCTTTATGTGTGATCTTGGTTAGCGGGTTATCCAGTTGGGCAAAATTCTGAACGAAATGCTGATAATAACCTGCTAATCCAATAAAACTGCGTACCTCAGTTATGTTTGTTGGCATGGGCCAATATTGGATTGCCTTTTTCTTCACAAGATCAACTAGGATTCCATCCTTAGAGACAATATAACCCAGAAAAGAAACTGGCTAAAGCCAGAATTCACACTTGCTAAACTTCCCATATAATTTATTTCTTCTAAGAGTTCTCAGAATAACCCGTAAGTGATTCCCATGGTCTTCATAGCTTTTTGAGTATACTAGGATATCATCGATGAATACCACAACAAAGTTATCAAGATATTCCTTGAAAACTCTATTTATTAAATCCATGAAAATAGAGGGTTCATTTTTCAGTCCAAAAGGCATCACTATAAACTCATAATGCCCATACCTGGTCTGAAATGTTGTCTTAAGAATATCTTCCTTCCTCACACGCAACTGATGATATCCAGATCGAAGGTCAATCTTTGAAAATTATTTAGCTCCATGTATTTGGTCAAATAAATCATCAATCCGGGGTAGAGGATACTTATTGTTTATTGTAATAGAATTGATTTCCCTGTAATCAATGCAAAGCCTCATGGATCTATCTTTCTTCTTGACGAAGAGGACAGGGGATCCCCATAGAGAAACACTAGGTTGAATAAATCCTTTTTCACTCAAATCCTCTAGTTGTTTCTTTATCTCTACTAATTCCAAAGTGGTCATTCTATAGGGAGCCTTTGATATAGGTCTTGCATCAGGAATTAAATCAATAGAGAACTCAACTTCCCGCTCTGGAGGATGTCCAGGTAAATCCTCTGGAAATCCATCAATGTACTCTTTCATTATGTGCACATCTTCAATTTGAATATTTCTTTCCTCTCCCATAGATATTGTTTTATCTTACTCTCCAAGTATTGCATTCAGTAGAGCTACTGGGGTGGTTCTAGATAAGAATCAAGTTGTGAAGTTTATGCCCTAAAGACAAGGGATTCTACACCATTTTCAAAAATTGAAACTTCCTTCTTCCTACAATAAATCTTCACATCATAATTTGACAGCCAATTCATACCGAGAATTATATCAAATTTAGTCATTGGTATGATGATAAGGTTAGAAACTAGAGAACATTTTGGTCTCTGGAGGGGGACTAGTCGACTTGACTTTGTTGCAATGATACATCCCATGGGAGTTTTGACTGAAAACTCCTTTATTAAATCAAATTGGACATATCTAATTTTCTTGGAAAACTAGGAGGATATAAATGAATGCGATGATTCAGAATTAAATAAAGTGTTGGATAAGTTTGAGGAAATAATTAAAGTACCTATCACCACATCATTAGGAACTTCAACCTCAGCGGTTGTAATCGCATAGGCTCTCCCTTGTTATCTTGGATTTTTCTGAGGCATGTTTCCTTGGAACTTAGGACACTCATTTGCATAGTGTCCCATCTCTCTGTAATTGTAGCATTTAATATCATTGAATTGTTTCTTCCCTTTTCATTCATCATATCGATGACCCTTTTCTCCACAGTTATAGTAGACTCCCATGCCTTTCAAGAATTTCCCAAGATGATTCTTTCCAAAGTTCTCACATAACTGGAATAGCTTTGTTCCCTTGCTCTTCTTTGGTGCTTCTCATTTTCCTTTATTATCATAGTACCGCTTCTTATCTTGGTTTCCTTTGAAAAGATTTGATCTAGAAAATTCCCTCTCTGTTTTGATGTCACTTGATACAATTTCATCATATGATGAAAATGATTGAGAATCTAGTTCCCTTCGAAGACTTGGCTTAAGACCTTCAAAGAAATGATCAATCTTTTCTATCGAGTCACGTATATAATCCACAGCATACCTGGACAGCCTTGTGAAATTAGCTTCATACTTTGCAACACTCTCTTCTTCCCTTTGTTTTAAGCTAAGGAACTTCCTCTTCATTTTGGTTTGTTTCTCACGAGGGAAATATTTTTCAAAGAATATTTCCTTAAAAGTCCTCCATTCCATATCTTCTATTTCTTCTTCCTCTGTGGTATTTTGAATCAAGGACCACCATTGATCAGTGTCGCCCTTGAGACAATATAATTCCAGCACTAACTTTTCATTTTCATTGCATCTTAACGCCATGAATATCTTTTCAAGGGACTTGATCCATTGCTCAGCAACCAATGGATTAGTTGTCCCGCTGAAAGATGGGGTCTTCTACCGCACGAAACGATCCAACATAGGTGTGGAATGGTTATTCGTTACAACTTGAGTAAGTTGTCCCGATATTGTCATGATTTGATCTGCTCCAACGTTGACTGTGTTGACTTGCTCAGTAGGGAGATCCCTACCTTGCCCACGAGTATTGATTCCCCTTATTCCATTAGACGCCATTTCTAAATAATGGGATACACTATATTAGTTTATGAAACTCAAATTGAAAATCACTCAACACAGATTGAAATTATATGCATAGCTAATCTTATAAACATGGTTCCTCAGAGGAAAAATTTACATTAAACTTCTTCATAATGGATTGTAAAGAAAATGTGAATTATCCTAAGCATATCCCACGGGAGTGTCATAACCAAGAGTGCAGCAAGGCCTGTTATTGTGCATCAGTTCCCGTTCGAGTCTAGCTCAAAGCGTTGTTTTTGGGTTTTACCCCTAGATACATATGTGCCAGAGCTGCCTCTACCTGCTCGTATCCAGACAGGGACGTATTGCTTAAAAAGATCCACATAATCTATTCCTTACCAAAATACCAGGACGTTCTTGTATGTTTATCCTCAAATACTACCTTAGGGCTTTGTTCCCTACTATACATTTCCTACTCTAGTTTCCAAGTTTCCTACTAAACTTCCTCTGATACCAACTCTAACACCCCGACCCCTCTAGGTAGGAGCCAGTGCATTACTTGTGATATTGGCATGGTTATAAGGAATGAAAATCCCAAAGGAACGATCATTTTAGTAGTCTTTAAGAAACTAGATACATAGATTTAACTCAAATTACATTTTAAAAGTTTACAAAATACAATACATAATGAAAACTAAAAAGTGAATCCATAAGAACTCAATAAATGATCTCCTCTTTGTCACCTGTTGAAAGTAAACAATGAAAGGGTTAATCTCAAAAACTCAGTAAGGGTTACAAATAGTAGAATCATGAGTATAATAATAAGTGAATCATAATCAATATGGCATAGTGAATAAATGAATAACTAATGCCATTAATAAACTGAGAATGAAACTGCATCCATAGATTTTTTCATCGTGAAAACCTTATGGATAATAATAATAATAACTGATAATGAATAAATAGAATGCTTATTAATTGGATTTCATGTATATGGCACATGAAACCATAACACTGTAAAAACGGTTTAGCTCTATGGGTAGAAACCCGTCTGATTTTTGGAAACAAACTCGAAGGGTTTGTCGCCAACTGATTAGTCTAATGAGACCTACCGATGCATCGAGGGGCTATAGCGGGCCCCACCTGCCACTTCATGTCCAAATAATTATTTATACATTGATTCAATACAAGATCAATATGCCTTTTCAATATCCGTATAGAGTAGAGTATACGAATTCATCAAAATTTCCATAATTAAAATAACTGTCCAAATAAACACCGTATGTAAAATGGTGTACGGTTTAGAAAAAAAACATATCCATGGCATGAGATTATGGATATTTAATATAAATAAAATTTTAAGTGATCTAAAATGGCCAGTAGGTACACCACATAAGGATTATTAGGTGCACAATACAAAGTTATTCATAACGAAAAGGTAGTTGAGACGAAGTCCCTTACCACAATGTAATCAGTCGAATCATATGACCAGAACTTAATGAACGTCAAATGAAACATTGAATAACATGAATATAAATAGAATCATGTTATTATATATCAAAGGTAAGTACACATATACTACATACAAGGAATAAGTGGTGAACAATGAAAATCTCACAGAAATGAAAGTGAGATGAGAAACCCCTTACCTTTTGCTCTAGTGTGTTCTTGATTATTCTTAACGGCCTGAATAATCAAATTTATATTCATTAATTAATAATTACAGAACCTAATAAACCTTTAATTGATATTATATAACCTTATTAAGTTTATTAATGGCCTTTTTGATGGGTTTAATAGATTAAATCTTATTGTTTTGGAAGCATTTTCTTACTTGGTTTCATGATTTGTTTACTTGTATTCATGAATGGAAGTTGGTTTGAAATATGGTTAAAAATCCAGAATTGTTAATATAAATTATTAGTGACATTAAATAGATATAAATGATATTATAATGATTCTGGTTATATACCATGAGGATGACTCATTCGATGAGTTAAAAATAAACGCTTGAATTTGGATTGGCAGTTTTGTGCTCAATAAACTTGTTTCGTATTATTATTCCATATTATGTATGTGTAAAGATTCCAGAACATTAATCAAGATAAAATACATATTTTATGACCTGGTTCAACCATAAATATGGTTTCATGACCAGTAATGAAAGAACGATTGAAGAAAAAAACTTCATCGTCCACGAAGGTTATAAATTGGAACCTCATGGACGTTGATTTCGTTTATAAAAATAAAAGGGAGGGAGTAAGAATATTGATGATGGTTCTTCCATTCACATGATATAAATCTAGTATATATATGATACTGAATTTATCATGATCATTTGGACAAAGGAGGTGAGGAGAGGATTACAAATGAAGATAAATTCAAATGAAACTAAAAGAAAAAGAAAAGTGTTTTACCTCTTGAAATATCTTCCTCGGGAAGTGGTTTTGGTCTTTTGGAAAGACCAAGAGCTTCCTGGTCATGGGTAGTGACTAGAGAAGGGTATTTGGGTAGAACTTTGAGGAGCTTCAAGGCTTAGAGGAGTGAAGAGAAGAGGGAGTGGTGAGGGGGTTTTATAGTGGAGGAGAGGGGGTATTTTTCATTATTTTAATCATTATTATAATATTTTTGCCCAAGATTATGAATAGTCTTAGTTCATGTGACCTCAAATAGTAATAATGGCATTGAGTTCTAACCAAGTGGCTTTGAATCACTTATGATGTCATAAATAGTGTATTTTACTGATAATTTGTATATACGGCATTTTATCGTATTT
The DNA here is from genome assembly GCA_963277665.1 of Viscum album. Lineage (NCBI taxonomy): Eukaryota > Viridiplantae > Streptophyta > Magnoliopsida > Santalales > Viscaceae > Viscum > Viscum album. The sequence continues at coordinate 1,324,336,093 of OY728127.1, read as the reverse complement.
CACTATTCATCAAAAATTCTAGAATTTCAGAAAAATTCCAAAAATTTACCCTAACCATTTTTTGATGTGTAGAATTCAAAAATGAACTCCATTTTTCAAAATTAATTTTCTAAATATTACTAATTTAATTTTTAAATAAATTCATAGTTAATTCGAAAAATAACAATCTTAAAGGTGCAATTAGTTTTATTTCTCATTGAAAAACTAATTAAGATATCATTATCTTATTACCTTAAGAAAATAAAGTAATTTTATTATTTACTATTCATAAGGGTCATATTACTATTCATTTTACTATTCATAGGGGTATGTTACTATTCACCAAAAATCTAGTTTGTTCTATCAGACTCCAAATGACTTACTAATCACAACACTAGATGGTCATTTTTCAAAATTCAAAACATAGAAGTGGAAAATTTATATTTAATGGCTAGGTTTTGACTATATCCTAAATAACCTAGTGTTGTTTCAAAGGAGCACAGTGATGAATAGAATGTATTTAATAGAAACATACCATAAAATGTTTAGAGTGCTACAATCTTGGTTAATTAATTCAGAAAGAAGAGTCGATGGCCTCATCCAGTAGACTCAGGCCGTATGAAGCCCATCTGTCAGAGCTTGGGAAGGAGGTAGCATATCTGGGCTTTACTCTGGACTAAGCCCAAGCTGAGCTTCAATATGTGAAGCTTGAACAGAATTTCCCAAGGGAGAAGTTCAAGCTGATTGAAATCACCACTCAGGCAAAGTTGTCCAAGCCACCCCAATATTCTATCACCATAGCACACCTTACACTTAGGTCCTATGCAGGTGTTATAAGGGGCTATGTAACGCAACCTTAGTTACTTGTGTAAACCTTTTGTATAAGTAAAATTTTTATTTCTTATTATGGAAAAGTTGGTGAATTTCAAATATCCGGATAAATATGTGATGAATTTATAGTTCCATATTACTAATGATTTTTGGAAAAAAGGGTATTTTAATATATTAATGTAAACTTTAAATAATTAATAATGTGAAATGATTTTCAAAAAATGGTCTTCTACAGTTGTGATCAGTAATAAATTTAGAGTCTAATAAGATCAACTTGATTTTTAGTGAATAGTAAAGTATGAATAGTAACATACCCTTATGAATATTAATGAATAGTAAATCGGCCAAAAAAATAGAAACGTCACCCATGAATGTATAAATACAATTTAGACATCTTAAAAGTGAAAAAATGATCATAGTATAAGTTTTGTTATTTTTGTAGGTCATAAATATTTTATTTACAATTTTATAATTAATTTAATAATTTAAAATGAAAATTTATTTTCATAAAATTTAATCATAAATTGTTACTTTATTTTCTTATGGTTATACGATAATTTTATGGGACCTTGATTACTTTTTCAAGGTATTACAAAATAAGTTATAGTTTTAGAGTTGTTTTTTTTAATAAATAATGATTTTATTTAAAAATTAAATTTAAAAAAATTTAAAAAAATTATTTTCATAAAATGGAGTTCATTTTTGAATTCAGAGCATCGATATTAGGTTAGGGTAAATTTTTGGGATTTTTCTGAAATAGTTGAATTTTCAGTGAATAGTAAAAATACAGTTTTGAGTTTCGGGTGTTTAATGACATCATTGATGATGTAATGATGATGTAATCATTCTAGTCGACTTGTAAATAGTAATATATTATATGAGGTGTCCCAAGTGTCTAATACCATGGGCAAATACCATAGGCAAACCCATGGTTTTGCAAATACCACCGATGAGGTGTCCCTTGGAAATTAATTAAATATTCTCTCACTTTTCTTATAAATACCAAGTCATTCCCTCATTAATTTCATTCCAAAATCCTACTCAATTAATATCTAGTCTTTCTAACTCCCAAGGATTCCTCCCAAGGTGCCCTCAATCCCCCCAAAGTCCCAACCTTCAAGCTTTCGAAGTTACTCTTCAAGGTAAGGGAACCTTTCACCCTCCTCTTTTTAGTCATGATTTCTTTTATGTTATGTCTTATATTTTTCATCTTCTTATGTGGGGGTATGTTCCTATATATTCTTATTACTTTCCATTTTATTTCCAAATTATGAGATACCATTTCTGCGCTCATCAAATTATTTTCTGAATTTTTTAGCGACGTCGTTAGGCTGCTGAATTTTTCATAAAAGAAATAGTGTCTTCTCTTTTCTTTCATATTTTCTTTTCATGTGGTATGTCATTCAAATATCCATAACATGATCTTATTATGTACCCATACTGTATTATTAATTATTTATGAGTGGTTTACGCTTTTCCCCTCTCTTTTTAAATGTTTTCTAAAATGATGTTATGTAGCTATTATGCTGCAGAATTTTCGTCTCAAAATCTCTCTTTTTCTCAAGAAATTATCTTGTATTATTTTATGTGGATACCCAAATCTATTTTCATTTCCAGGTTTATTTATCAATACATAAAATTGATCTATTTTATTTTGTAATTTACATACATATAACCCCCACTCCCTTTCTATGGGTTATAAATGACATAATGATCTTATTTTTAAGTACTTTTTAAACATCACGATTTTGACATGAAACGCTTTGATTCTATTTGGGTTATTTATGAAATTTTTGATTATGATCTATGTGGATAACATAAAAATAAATACATATTAAGGTTTCACCCTGATATCACTCCAATTCATTGGGTAAATAATTAATCTCTAGAGATGACAAGTTACACGATACCTTAATGAATAACCTTGGAAATGTTTTTATGACACCTTGGGAATGAACCTTGGTGATATGTTCATGAATTTATAAATGAAATGTTGTATCCACGTATTCAAGTTTTTATTCAAGTTATTTTTATTATGATATGCCTTTACTTCCATTACTCATGTCTTGTGGTTTTCATCAAGTTCTTATTGATATCACAAGTAAACAGATTCCCTTGGTTTCCTTTACCGGGTCTTCTGCTCACCCTTTCCTTTGATGTATGTCTCCAAGTTATGAGATTCAATAATTGTACTTAGGAATAACTTATGATGAAGACCTACAAGTGTATTATAAGAATATTTTATGTTTTCATGTTTTATGTTCCTGATTTCCAAGACACTAGAGTTTAAAGATCATCTGTTTGTAATATGTAATGAAAAGTTATGTAATAAAAAGGCGGGATTCCATATTAGAGCTCGATATGACTATATGGCATGGATGGGTTGATGGCATGGTTGGTGTGTTGGAGTTGGAGCTGACTAGTTGGCATGGATGGGTTGCTGGCATGGATGGGTCACCTGGGGGGTGGGGATTGGGGGATCCAGTGTTTTGTATAAAATATTTCATTATTAATATAATTAATTTTTTTTCAAAGTTTTAACATGTGTTAAAATCATATTATATGAATTATATATGATAAAATAATAAATTTAATATGAAATTTTACTATCAATAAAAATTTATAATTTTTATTCAAATGTAATTTATAAACAAATATATATTATATTCTGGTAATATTATTACCAACAGATAAATTTGTCACCACAACATGTTTCTAAACACTTTAACCAGTATATATATTATCTATTGGTATAATTATAATTGCAGCAGAACTATTTTATCTATCGCAAAAACAATTAGCAGTAGAGTTTTCACCAATAGTTTAGTGACAAGGACATATATATTGGTAAAACTTTTTACCAACGGAAAATGCACTTTTATCAATAAATATGTCCCCATTGGAAAAATTAAAATATTTTGTAGTGCTGGTAAAATCAACCTATTCCATAAATTCCTTATAAACCACCTTTAAATATGTCATTAGATATAGAAGAATAAGTATATACCTAATATCTATCCTTAATCTCATCTCAAAATGATGATACTTTAGGTAATCATATGTAAGGAGATCCTGAGAGACATGAACTAACTCAGTAAAATGGGTAGAATACTCCATCACTAAATGATCCCCTTGATCTAACTTCAAGAACTTGCGGTCCTTGGTAGCTTTTAAGGTATTCGGATAGAACTTCTAATTGAAATCCACTTTGAACATGGTCAACATGAGATCCTCGTGCCTCCTTGAGAGCACCATCGACTCCAAATACATCCTATATGGTACTTTAAGAACATTCATTAAGAATACCACATTATAAATCTCAATATTCTTTAAGAACTCAAGGATCCACTTGATATAATCCAGCCACTCTTTGGCCTCATTTTTTCCCTTTCCCCCATGGAACACCGATGGATTTTGATGGTACTGGGCACGCAGTGGAAGCCCCAAAAATCAGGAATTTAAAATTTTCACCATTGATTAATGTAACTATGTCATCACTGGAGAAGAACTACCCAATTACAACCTAAGTATTTTTACATGAATAATGTAATCGCAAAATTAAATTGAAGATATACCTATTTCGATTTGAAGTTGCGCTCTATATTTACTCGTCACCAGTAATCATTTCTCAAATTATCCAAATTCAAATACCTCTAGATCATTCACACATACTTTGAAAGCATGTGGGAGTGTCTATTATCAAAATTTGGGTGCTATAAGGGAGTTTTGATGATGCCTTCAATGCCCCAATGATCACTACTACACTGTTTCATTGATCTGAGAAGAATAATTGCAATCAAGCGCTTGGAATGAGAGCATCTCTATCTAGAAATCATTAGATAGAGGAGAGAGTGGCTCTATTAATTTGAGAATTTAATAGTACATGTTATGATATCCCTCTTCTCCTTTTATAGTTAATCTATAAATACCCAGAATTAACTCCTTGATACCCGAATATTTATTTCTCACTAAATAAACCATAAATGACGTGTTATGACTAACTAACTAGGTCATAAATGTTATTTATATTTTTATCAGATTATTTTAATATAATAAATATATTATGTAATAAAAGTGATAAATTAACTTGAATCAAAGTTCTTCAAAATATTAAATAAAACTTGAATATTAAAATAATATTTGTTCGTATAATATTTTTCTTGTATTTACTATAACACTTGAAAATAATTTAAATAAATAAATTCAATGAAAATTATTCTAAACTTGAATAATATGAATTTATTTATTTCTTGGAAATCATATTTCTTTGAACATATCCCAAACCCTATAGTGGGTCCCACCATAACCTAAACTCTTATTCACCAAAATAGGAAAAACTATTGAATACGCTATTGTGTGTGACCCTGTGTGCCCTTATATTTATAGTAGTGAATTCCATTCACAAACTGGGAGAAGATTTTATTAACCCATCAAGACCCCTAAATAGATAAGGAGTAGTCATAGTAATGAAAACCTTCCTATGAACACATGTTGTGTAATATAGTCATTTTTTATCATGATATCTAATAAAGCAGAATGCACACTTGTGTCATCATCCTTTTATTGATTTATTATTCATTAACCTTACTAGATGGACTTACCTTCTTCTACCATGGTCATGGTTTCTATGAAGGTGCTACCATCCTAATCAACTAAGCCTAAGATATCACTTCCTCAACTCAGAAGTGAAAATTTCTATTTTGGTCATTCAACCAATTCCATACCACCAATCACACACCTAAAAAAAGCTAACTTGCCAAAAAATAAATTTCATGTTTTTTTCCTTGAATTAAAGTACGTCATCAAATAGAACACATTGATAATGATCTCAATTTAGGAGACCAATACACATGTTTATAGGTAGAAACAACCAATGACAATTGAAACATGTGGTTTTCCTATTGGCAGGTTTGTCCTTATGCTCTAACCTACTAGAGATCACCAAATATGAACTTCATGAGAAGAAGTCTCAATTATTATAATCCCCTACATTTGATAGTTAGACATCAACTATGTCCAGTCAGTATGATATATCTAGACCATAAGACATATATTTTAGATTAATTCTATAGTATATCAAGGTTCTTATTATAGCCTGGGATATTTTATAACCTTTTGTTACAAAAAATAATCTATGGAAATTACCATATAAATATTGGACTTAGAAATATAAACACTATCAAGGTAAGATTACACCATTCATAACTCATTGTTTACATGATATGATAATTGAAAAGTACTGATAAATTTGGGTTTAGGCAACCCACTTTTACAACACTCCCACTTACACTAGAACCAACTTTCCAACTATTTTTTCTAGCTATCACATGATAAGATCATGTTTCTACTAAGTTATGGATTTAGTTATGGGCTTGTGACATCTCCAATGTGTGGAAATTTTGTTATATGTGACTTCACCACTTTGAGTAAAACTTCTCAAGAGACGATATCCCTAAGTATATCTCTTTTTTACACTATCAAAACTTGACATATTATATATTATCAGTAATAGGATTATCATAATTTATATTATGATAAAACTATACTTACTAGATGTGATTCCAAGAACTGGAACAAATTGTTGTGTATTTTACACTGCTTCTTTAGCTGCCTCAAAAGCCAAAATTCACTTGGTATTTGTAGATATGGAAATCAATAGCTTGAATGAGATTTTCTTTCTCATTACCTTATCCTAACTACAATATTAGGTCACATTGATCTAAATGAAGACTAGTTCATATCCCCTCAAAACTAGTGTCTCGTCCTCTCTAAGTACCAAGTACATATCCTTTATACTTCCTCAAGTATAATTGGATAGTTCGGACTGCTTCTCATGCAGTTCTCTTGGATTATAACAATATTTTACTACCATAAAATATATGTTGGAAATATCATTTATATTACATAAAATGGAATATGTTATAGATTCATTACAGGTACTTATGGAATTATACTCACCTTTTTAATCTCCTCTTGTGCCTATGCATGTTTTCTTTAAGAGATTTATGTCATGTGACACTGGTAACAATTCTCTTTTGAATTGTTCCAACTTGTATTTTCCCATACATTTTCAGTATATGTACTACTGACTTGGTATAAGAAACCTTTATATCTACCTCAATAGATCACATCCCCTAAAACAAATGTTTCTACTTTAATTCATTCTATGATGAGTTACTTTAATTCTAGTCTTAACTAATTATATTCCCAATAGTTTTTTCCATATATTACCAAACATATTTTACTTGGAAAACAATAGCGCTCCCACTAACCTCTTGCATACACATGGAAAAAATTCATTCTAAATGAATATTATATGATCTTGTTGCTTACATTAATCCTAAACTGGATTCCAGTAACTTACACCCCTTATTGGAATTATATGGTGTCTCCATCTCTTTTTGATTTTATCATATAGACACCTTCCATGATTGGTGGTCTTAACATTCAAACCACAATATAATGATCATAGAAATTATCTATGATAAGTAAAATTTTAATGGGTTTAAGCATAACGATATGGTATAAAAATTGAGCTTTATTGGTACCATGCTTGTACCACCCATGTATTATCTCGCTTGAATACCCACCACAGTATTCAAAATGATAAGCCCTTGTACTTTGATATATGGAATCCATTATTAAATTTTAATCGATCTTATTAATTTTAGATTGTTTCCATTTACTTCTTCCTTGTAGTATCCATTATACTCAATGAATAATGTATCACCAGTCGTGGGGAATGTAAACCATTACCATGGTTTTATTCATCCTATGCAGAATGTATCTCTGGAACATTCCTTTTCCATAGTCACTTGTGGAACTTTTTCCAATGTAAGCTATTTTTTCATCTATGGAATTAATTAAAATCAATTCAATCTTAATCCCACTATCTCAAATAGAGATATTCACCCTTTTATATAAATATACTTTATAACTTGACTATCTCTTTTCTATCTTAGGGATTTAAGTAATGTCCTTTGAAAACTTTAGGATAACTACTTTACTTGCACATTGTGTTTCTCTTGATGCAGGTTCGTTTATATTCTAACAAAATCTTTGCATCTAAACACATGTTCGTATGAATTAATGGATTTATATCATACTATAACTCATATGATATACATTTTTCATCATAATTGGCATATGTTTATGGGACAACACCACTATTTGTGAAGCATGTCTCGAGAATAATGGGTGTATCTGTAATTTATATCATTCCTAACATTGATGCTCCTTTTTACTTACATCGTGAATTTGATGTGTATAAGGAAATGTGTGTTTAGGAGTTACTCCATGCTAAATTTTATTGATCAATGTTATCTTGTAAGAATCATCATCAATTCTCCTTACTAACATCATCACTTTGATGTGTATTAAGGTAATATGCATTTAGGAATTACTTCATTCTACATTATAATGACCGATGAATGTTTGGTCAAGGTATTCTTTGGCACATGGGTCCGAAGTAACTCATATCTTATAATCGTGCATATTTTGTACTTCACTTTTCCATTACTTAAAACTCTTAAAGGAATCTTATGAAGTATATTTACCACTAGCTTAAACTTGGAACAATTTTCTCACTCTAGTTGAACTAATTCCAAAAACGTTGTGGCTTACCTTTATTTCTAAATGTTTCTTTATTTGAAACTAAGTAGATAAGAGTATCGATAATACTTAAGGTCTTTAACTCCAAAGATTCTAAAACCATACTAGGTATATCCTTGAAAACTACTTAATTTTTACTTCGAAAAGAATTAACTTGCCACAATTGGGTATACCTGAGTCTTACGTTTTATATTCATCATATATTTCCAATGATTTAATCATTAATGAACTATTAATTGAGTATTATACACCAAAAAAAACATTTATTCCATAAAATAATAATTTCTATTTATGACCATCAAAATAGATATTTTTTTTGGTTATACACAATAAAAGTTCAACTAGAATAATAAATCTTGGTAATTGGAAGTTATGTACTTCTCACCGCTGACTTAGGAACCACCATTTATCAGCCTCTTGGAGAACACACCTTACTTATTGTAATGTTTCTATACTTACTTGGTTATTTTATTTAAATACACATATGTAATAGGTATATTATATTCAATACCCAAGAATTATAAAATAAAATTCAGATGCTATTGATGAATATACCTAAAGAAGAAGCAAGTACTTTATTCTATAATTTACTTCATTACATTTAAACTTCTATATTTTTATCTCATGATATGCAAAGAAAATAACCTCATGTATAATGCATTTCCACTTTTCTTTGAAGGAAATTTCAAAGGTTCATTTAGAGTTACACTTTCCATTGGCTTTTCCACCTTCTCTTTCAACTTGTTCACCATAAGAACTAAAGATTATTCTTGCTTTGAGTTCTTACCAAATTAGTGAACCTTACCCAAAAGGTAATGAATCGTTTTTCTCTACACTATTAATTTTTTTGATATTAAACAAAAATGGAGTATATGGGTGAAAATGATATGAGATGTATTGAAAGATCATGATCCATCTTTCAATTTACACATATCCAGTGTAATAATCACCAATTCAAATCTTTCTTCAATTTCTCCTTTCAAGCCTTTCGGAGATGAGACAACATGTGAAATCAATCATGTTTGATGTTGTATCCACAACTCACATCAGATGTTGATGATATAATTATGATTTAATCATCATATGCCTCATACATGGGTCTCTTGTAAGCACCTTTCACACCCTCGCTTCCTAAGGTAGAACAACGGGTAGTGGGGACATCATCACCTTGAATTTCCTTTATCATAGTACTTTGCGCAAGCACTTGTATTAGTCTTGGAAACTCGTGTTGGTGTGGACGTTGACTTTGTCCAAAATTAGTTGTAGTGTACTTGTTGTATTACTTGTTATTTTATACAAAAATAAAATCTATCAAATTTGTACTTTTCTCTTGATTTCTAATTAGACATTACTGATAAATTAAATCATTAAATATCTCCCACTATTTTATTGAAATCTAGTATCCTTCACTACTAGACTCGAAATACTATGTCGTTTGAATATTCTAGTGGTAAGGATCCTCAAAAACTCTTCTCATAGTCTACAAGATATGGCTACGCCACTACTCGGAGAGTTTCATGGTAGGTGTTTGACTAGCCAACCGCATTAACTCATAGCTCTTTGATCTATTAAGTGAAGTCTCAGCTTTTAAAATCATAAATTTTACTTACTCAACGTTTGCCTCTAAAAATGAAACAAGATGGATATGGATAATTATTTTTTTCATTTTAATTTAAGTCAACTCATCACTTTTATAAGAACTTCCTAATAGTAGGAAGCACCCTCAACTAGGGCTGACGAGCACCTCATACACCTGGTTTTGTTCAAATTCAAACAACTGAATGCATTCGCGACTTAATATTTCTTCGAGGGGTTTTTTATTTCCTAATGAAATGACATCAATTTCTATCTGATTAGCATATACTATGTGAATGCACTCACAACTAACCTTTCAATAAATAGAAAACATTCATCGCGGCATTTATTCATTCTATTTGTGCATGTTTTCTTATTATTTTATGTGATCACGCGTAAAAATACACATAAATAAAATAATAATCCATGCATAAATAAAATTAGATGATTTGATTATGATCTGATACTAATGGTTGATCCATTGAGTGAATAATGGATCAAATTAGCCCGTAGGGTTAACTCTTTGAGTCGCTACACATGAAAATCGAGTTGCATCGCTCACCCATCCAATGCGTCAAACTCCTTTTTGGTGTATCGCCAAATCTCACCATGAACTACATCTCTATTGTCATCGTCATTATACAACAATACTCAAACGTGGTAGAGGGGATCTCGGGAATGTGGAATAAAGATAATTTTATCTGGGTGCGTAGACTATTATACATGTAATAATGCAAAGACGACACACATATCGTCATTTATTAAATAATTATGACAAACCATGCATTGCAATAATTAAATAAATTAATAATCACACATCATACATGTATTGATCAATCTATGGTTCATGATCAGTTGATACGCATTAAATTATCATATGTTAATTAAATGCATAAACAAAATTAAACTTGTAATAACTTTTTTTGGAGGGTGATTCTAATGAATTAAAATAAGTCACTCTTATTTTCCTGACCTGTTCTGGATTGGGCAGTGGGGGTCAGGCAGCATGGGAAGAGCTCGTGGTGGCAGGTGACGTGGCCACGCACGGGAGGTCGGCACGGCTAGCTGGAAGCAGGTGCGCGCGGTGGGCAGTTCGCGCAGCAGGGGGACCGGTCCGGCAACAGGAGGCCGCTAAAGTGAGTGGACACGCCCGGGGGTCGGTCCATCAGGGGAGAGATGTCCGACGCGGCGGAGGTGGCGGGGACGGCGCGGTTCGACGGGGTGCAGGTAGCCAAAATGGCGGAGCGGGCGAAGGGCGACGGATGGGGAAGGCCGCGGCGACCGGGCAGGGTCGAGTGACCCGACGGTGCGCGGGCATCTGAGAACGGTGGTGTGGTTCGGCTACCGGGGTCGGCACGGGTGCGAGACGGCGATTGAGGAACGAGGGGCTCTAACGCACGACGGGTGGTTTGGGTCAAGAGGCTACATGGAGCACGATCCGAGGTCCGGACAGCAACCGGCGCTACGAGGGAAGGGTGACCCAGTAGGGCACAGCTGCTCTGACGACCCACGGTGGTCGAGGACGACAGGGGAGGCAAGAGCCTAGGCAAGCAGTGGGGCACCCGGGCCAGCGGCGCTGGCAGGTTGCTTCCAACGGAAGAAGATGATTTTTTTTTTTTTTTTTTTTTTTTTTGTAAAACCTCTTTCAAAAGTCGGGCCCACTTTTAGTAAATATTTTTTATTTTTATTTTTTTTTATTTTTTGTTTTTCTAAAAAGCTGTCGAAACCCGGTGGACATTTTTTCTGTTTGTCTTTTTTTTTCCGCTGACGTTTACTTAGGCTTTAGATAAAATAGATTAATTAGATTAATTAATTTATTTATTTATTTATTTCAATGAAATTGGGGAAATTCCTCATATCCGAAAACACTATTCCAATCACATGAATCCAGCTGGAGTTCGGATTTTCTCGAGAAACGGTATCCAACGATGAATGCAAGATAATTAAAAACACATATATAAATATATATACTTTGTTTTAAACTCGTAAAAACGATTTCAATCCATATTAAAAACTTCTGATTGTCGCAACTTGGTCATCCAATGTCGCCGCCCACTACCACAAAATAGGGCAAGGGAAGCGCCTCATTTTATCAGTGCTAATCAGAAAACGCACTTAAAGAGAGAGTCTTTTGAGCGCCAGATAAAAGCGCTGATACATGTATTCTTTATCAACGCTGATAAAAGGTACAACTTTATCACCAATTTTCTTAGCGCTGATAAAAGACTCATTTATCAACGCTATATGTGGCGCTGATAAAAGTTTTTAATAATTTATATTCAAAAATAATGTTTATTTGGATACATTAACTAAAAAATGCATGTTTATAATTAATATATTTTTTTTAATAATTCAAATATATATATATATATATATATAATGTTTAAAAAAATTATTTCTAAGTTTATAATTAAATATATATATTTTTTATTTATTTATTTAAATAATTATAAGATTATAATAAATTTAATTAAATAATAAATATATTTATTTGATTTATTTGATTTATTAGATTTATTGGATTTATTGGATTTATTATATATATTATAGATTTAGATTTATTACTTTTATTAGATTAATTAATTAGATTTTTTAGATTTTTTAAAATTATTATATTATTAGATTTATTAGATTCATTATATTCATTATATTTGTTATATTTAGTATATTTATTTTATTTATAATTAATATATTTAAATACCTTTTTAAATATATATATTTATATTAATTATTAAATATATGTGTGTTTCTAATGAATTTGGTCAATAAATATGTAAGAACTCAGATCTTCTTTTCAGGTATGTTTTTCCTTTTTTCTGGAGTTTTTGAGAAAAGGGGAGTTTCTGGAAATTTTTGAAGTACACGCCGTGTACTTTATGAATACACGCCCTGTACTTCGTTGCCACAGAAGGCCGTGTGCTGGCCGTGTCATGGCCACACACACGGTCGTGTGGAGTGATGGGGAGGCCGCTTAAAGCGGAGTACGAAAAAGGCGAGTACACGCCATGTACTCCAAAAGTACACGCCGTGTACTTTCTTTTTTTTCTATTAAACGCACCGGGGTCGCGTCTGACGGACAGAAACCACTTCTTTTAGGTTTCGTTCGTCCGAGAGCGCCAAGCATCCACAGATCTTCGACGAACCCCCGAGCCTCCATCCGTCCTCCAAATCGAACTCTGTCGGTTGCGTTGGAATCGCATTGGTGATTTCTCTCTTCTTCTAGAGCATCGTTTTCCAATTCCTTCTCTTTTCCAAGTTATCGTTGAACGTTTTATGCGTTTTTGTAGATCTACGACGTTTTAAGGAGATTCAAGCCTCATGGTTCAAGTATATTGATCTCCTAACCCCGAGGTAGGTGGTTTGTGCCTTTCTGTAGAAAGTCTTTGAGTTTTATGTGCAAATTTGCCCAATACCCTTGAACGGGGTATTGCGCGTTTATTGTTTTAGCCCTATTGTTTGTCTGCTTTGCTTGTATGCTTGAGTAGAGGTTATTGTTTGTGAATAGGGTAATTTGATGTGCTTTGGATGTATTGCTCATGCATGTTTTGCCTGGTTATGACTGTTTGGTCTAGTTTTGCCTGTTAGGCCATTGCCAGTTGCTATGCTTAGTATTGTAGGATGGTGTGACTTTTGTTCTGTCATGTTGTTATGCTGTAGACTGCTAGCCAAGTAGTTCTTGAGGTATACTTGGGCCGTTACGCGATGCTATACTTGCTAATTTACACCGGGCCGTGAGAACCTAGTGTAATTGACCATAGAGAGAATTGACGTTGAGGGCTTCTCCAGAGTGTCTATAATTATACGATGCGAGACCACATGGGGAATTGGCGTTGAGTGCTTTCCCAGAGTGTCTGTAGTTCCTCAACGCGGGCCACAGGGGGGATTGACGTTGAGTGCTTCCCCAGAGCACCTTTAGTACGATACGAGACTATAAGGGGAATTGACGGTGAGTGCTTCCTCAAAGAGTCTATACTTTAGCTGAACCAGATGGGCGAGACTGTGTGTGCTTCACAGAGGGTTGCTAGTATCTGTTAGGTAGGACCAGAGGGGATAGACTGTGAGTACTTCTCAGAGGGTTACCTGTTTGTGCTTATCTGCTTTGATTAGTTGTTACTTGATATTAGGACTGTGGATTGTTTACTACTAAGTACTTCTTGTTTACTGCTTTCTGTACTTTACCTGCCATATATATTCACTGACTATTAGGCACAGATCTTGTGGTGGTTGTCTACTGAGATTCGTCTCACACCCTGTTTGGGCCATGCTTTTGGGCTCAAACAGACTATGTTGTTGCAGCTATAGATAAGGGCAAATGCCCTTCTACTTTAGGTACTTGATTGTACTGGAGTTAGAGAGCATGAGACCAAGGTGAGGCTTGCGATGCTGAGGAGTTGTTTATCTATTTTCTTTTTTTACTTGGCTTTAGTACTATATTCAGCATTGTGACTTGTTTGGATGCTTTCATAGACACATATGTATCATGCATCATTTATATATATGTATGCTCCAGTTGTTTCTTTATCTCAGTCTTCCGTTGTTTACTGTTGTTGGATATTTGCTGCTTCCCTTATTGTATATTTATTTCTCTCCCGCTGTGTTACTCTGCCGATGAGGGCATAGTTTCCCCATTATCACACCCAAGGCCCTCACTGTTAGTAGGCAGCCTCTGACGTTTGGGAAAATGCGCTTAAGGCCATGTGACCAACCGGGTACAGGACGTCTCTGGGTGGCTTCCGGAACTGGGACGTTACAAAATATATTGATCATGCGTGCATATGATAGGTATCATAATGTTCATTTATACATTACACCTTTTCTTATTATTCATGTTGTCCATTGATGACTCGTTTTTTATTATGTATATTTACTAGGTATATGATTAATTCATATTACCCATATATACTATATATTATGTTCTCAAAAATACTTATAAAATTACATTAAATATATTTAAATAATAAATATACTTATTATATTTATAATTATTAAATTTTAATTATATATAAATACTTTTTAAATATATATATTTGTAATTATAATTACAACTGTATATATATAAATATTTATTTACATAATTATAAAATTACAATAAATACATATTATATATATATATATATCTTTATTTATAATTATATACAAATATTTATAAATATATTTATTTATAGTTATAATTATAACTATAAATAACTATATATATGTAAATAATTATAAAATTATAATAAATATATTTATTATACTACTTATAAAGTTATAATATAATTAAATAAATATATTTATAAATATATACAAATATTTACAAATAAATACAAATATTTATAATTATAATTCCTAAATGAATATAGATATATTTAAATAATTAAAAAATTATAATAAATATATTAATTATATATATTTATATACAAATATTTATAAATAAATACAAATAGTTATAAATATAATTCTAAAAAAATATAGATACATTTAAATATTTAAAAAATTATAATAAATATATTTATATCTATTTATAAAATTATAATTTTTTTTATAATTTTATAATTATTCATATATATATAATTACAACTATAAATACATATTTATTTATTATAATTTTTAATTACAAATAAATATATATTTATTTATTAGTTATAAATATAAATAAATATATATTTATTTAAATAATTATTAATTTATAAAAAATATATTTATTATTTTCATATATAATGTTATATATAATTAAATAAATATATTTATAAATATATAGAAATATTGACAAATAAATACAAATATTTATATTTATAGTTGTAAATAAATATAGATATATCTAAATAATTATAAAATTATAATATATATATTAAATATATATATTAATAAAATTATGAAAATTAGAAATATTAATTTGTTATAAATTTATAATTATTTAATAAAATAAATAAATAAATATATATATATATATATATATAAATAATTATAAAATTAGAAGAAATATAGTTGTATATATCTAAAATATTATAAATATATATAATTAATATATTTATTATATATATTCTAAGATTATAAATATAATAAGTATATTTTTTATAATTTTATAATTATTTAAATTATAATTTATAAATATAAATATTTATTTGTTTATTTATTTATAGTTATAATTATAAATAAATAAATATATATTTATTATATATATAATTTTACATATATATATTAATATAAATAAATTATTAACATAATATCTTTATCAGCGCTATAAATTTAGTGCTGATAAAGGTCCATCTTTATCAGTGCTAAAAAGCACTGATTAAGGTATGCACTTCCTTAATTACTCGTACCCCTCAAGCCCTCACGGAAGCTGACCCATGCGCCGCAACTCCTCCTCCTCCTCCTTCTCTCCCACCGCCTCTCCTCTACCGTGAACCACGCCTCCTATAACGACCCAAACTTTCATCAATGAAAATTACTCTTGATCTAATTAAATGGTTATATAACGTATACACTTCCTTGGTTTTATGTTTTTGGATTTTAAAATACCATTAAGAATTGTGACCGTTGCTAATATAGCCATTGAACGGTGATCACATGATTAGTATAAATATAGGGCTTTAACAAATCCAATTTACTCAGACAAAGGAAGCGATGACCTCATCCAGTAGAATTTCTCCATACGAAGCCCATTTGTCGGAGCTCGGAAAGGAGGTAGCATCATTGAGTTTCACTCTTGACCAAGCCCAAGCCGAGATTCAACACCTTAAGCTTGAACGGAATCGCCTATGGGATAAGTGGAAGTTGATAGAGATTACCACCCGAGTGATGTTATTAGAGCCACCCTAAGAGTCTGTCGCCATCGCAAACCTTACCCTTCGGTCTTATGCGGGTGTTATAAGAGGTTATGTAACAAGACCCTAGCACTATGATTATGCACATTATTTTTGTATATATAATATACATTCATTTTATTATTGTTACTTTGTAAATAGTTTTTAAAGAAAAAATATCATTTTTAGTTAATATTCAATTAAGAAATCTATTTTGATGAATTAATGGATTTTTTAATTAAATAATATTTTAATGAAATATTATTACTAAATTACTTTTTATTAAATATAAATGATCGTATAATTTTTATGAATACAATTGTAATTTTTATTTAGGTTTGAAAGCTGTTTTTGTCAAAAACCCATGAATTTTCGATAAATGTCAGTTTTTATTTTAAAAGTAAAAATTCACATATTTAAAAAATTATATAGATAAAATGAATATTATTTTTGGATTCAAGACGTTGAAATTATATAATCGTGAATTTTTCATAATTTTCTGAGACAGTCGATTTTTTAGGTAAAAATTAAATATCGTTTAAATATATAATGTGTTTATGACATCATAATGACCCAATAGTAATGTAATAAAATACTATAAACATTATGTTCGGCCAATATATTTTTTACCTTTAAAATTATGTTATTTTATATTTGTTTGGTTTATTTTAGAAAGCCTTAGTGGACCCTTCAAGACTTATAAAAAATTTTAACTTTTTAAATTGATTTCCTTGAGAGTGACTCACATCCACATAATCAAGCCTAATATTTTAAGAAGTTTGGCCATTGGCCTTATAAAATAATGGTTTCCAATACCCTTTGGAAAAAACCATGGGCAAAAATAAGGGTTGGTTTGTGTTTTTGATTAGTTTAATGTGTGGTGTCCAAAACCTAAATAATAAAAAATTCCCTCTCTTTTCCCATATAAACTCACCCAAGCTCTCACTTCCTCTTCACTCAAAGCTTTTGGAGCACGATGAACCTATGCCCTCTTCCCTCTAGAATCCTCCCAAGACTCTCCAAGCTCCCTAGAATCCTCTCTCAAGCCTCTTCCAAGCCTTTGGGATCACACTTCCAAGTAAGAGATTTCTTCCTCTCTCATTTTTGTCCAAGTTTATTTATGTTGCTATACCCTTGTATTTTCAATTACAAATATTGGGGCATGATTTCAAACCTCCCCCATACTACCCTCATTTTTTAATGATGAGATACCTCTTTCTCTCTCATTAATGCCTCACATGTACACTCGTTACCATGCCAAAATTCCGTAAAGAATTTCTATCTTCTCATTTATATTCAAGCAATTCTTTTGTATTACGAATCTAAATTCCATTACATATGTTGGAAAATGTATCTATATGACCCCCTTGTAGGTTCTGGGTGTAGCGGAAGCGCGTTGGTGGGTTTGCCCAACTTTAATTTTAACGTTTAAACAATGTTCAATCTGAGATCTGTCATGATGTAAAACGCCAAATCTTTAGAATGGAACGAAGAATGAAAAAACTTAAGAGGGAATCCCGGAACCACAGAGATAGGATCATCATATGTTGGTTATAATTAATTTAATTAATTCACGAGAATTACCATGATGGAATTATTTCTTCATTGATGTCTTCGGTCACGATACTGTGATCCGTCGTTGCGTCGTAGAATCCAAGTGTAGGATTTCTCTAGCGGTGATCCACACGTGTGCCACGTATCTCCGAACGTCACCGAAGGGATCTCCAGGTGCTAGCGCGGAAGAACCTTCGCTTGCGATGTCCGCCTTAGATCGCCTTGGTCTCTCAGTCTTGAGAGCATTCTTGGAAGAAGGAGTTCTTTCAGTCTTGAAATAATTCTCTAGAATTGTTGTGCACAACGATTGAGGAAAAGTGTTGGGGTTGTGAGGATATTTATAACCGGGTTTGAGGTTATAGAGTTATGATAATAAATAAATGTGTTACGCGTTTTATTTATTTCATTAACTCTTATTGAAAACCCCCATGTCAAATTATTAATTCCTTGACATGCGCCCACGCTGATTATAATAAATATCATTTAATAAAACAATATTATATCCTCAAAATCCTGACTGGAAAAACTACACAACATGTAATCATTAATACACAGTGTGTACTCATTTTCCATAGAACTACACGGCGTGTATATTTAATATACACGGCGTGTACTTTTATTTTCCACTTTCCTTTATTTCCTCCACCACATTTATTAGTCCTTGAGTAATGGCTATTTATTTCTTAAATAAATGTAACTGCATTACTCGCTAATAAATGTATTATTTCACCCACAATATATTCTCTCAAATAAATAGTGTTGAAATAAATGCAATCAGGCATCCTTAAATAATTATTAAACCATAGTTGAGAATAATATTTATTTAACTTGTTAAATTAATATTTAACTGAGATACATGGACACACTTAGTGTGTGACCCTCTAGGCCCCTTTCTTAGTGGCATTAGGCGGAGCCTGCTTAAAGTCCAAGGTTAGCATCTAGCAATACGCCAAGACACCCATAGAGAAAGAAGTTAACGCCGCAATGACGTGTCACCTCCTACAAACGCTTACCATGTAATATAATCCCTTTGCCTCGATATCTCTAATCAAGTGGGTTGCATGCTAGTGCCATCAACCCATGTGCTCGATTATTCTTTCTTTGGCTTTCCGGAATTGAACTCACCCATACTTTACCATGGACATGGATTTATTTAGGCTATATCAATTCCATAAAAGGGCCTGAGATATCTACTTCTATTATGGAACAGAAGGGGCAAATCCTTTCTCGCATTATCTATTAATGCAGTATTACTCATAACGCACCCAACGTATCCTACCTCGCTGCGAACAGTGTGTCATCACAGTTTTCGTCAATACATCTAAGTGAGTGAGTTGTAATACCCATTAATAATAATCTTAAAGTCTAAGGACCAATACAAACGTCTGCAGATAGGAACATATAATGACACTATAAAATGTGGATTTCCTACTGGCGGGTCTCGTTCTCATAATATCCTCCTAGATATTATCAAGGGCACACACCATGAGAAGGTGCCTAAAATTTTTATGAGTCCTCGCCCCTAATGGCCTGTATTATTTGTGTCCCTCAAATAACATCATCCGGCCATAGAACATATATTCAAGAACAATGTTATGGAACTTCTGAGTTCTCATCATAGCAGGGATCCACTATAACCCTTTAATGCAACAGTTATCCTTAGAATATTATCACATGCATTATCACGTAGAAGAACAATCAAGATGTGATAAAGCTTTTATTAATGAATAAAGTACAAAGTAGTTGGTTCTAGGCCACCAACTCCAACAGACTCCCACTTGGATTAGAGCCAACTGCTTACAAACTTTAACCCGCTAGCTCTCACATGATATTCATGCTTCTGCTGAGATAGACCTTTAGTCACGGGGTCCGCCACGTTCTCATCCATGGACACTCTACTCACTGCAACTTCACCCCTTTGATAGAAATCCCTCAAGAGGTGATACTTCTGGAGCATGTGCTTTATCCGTTGATGTGACCTTGGTTATTTTGCAAGAGCCACCGCTGCAGTATTATCACAATACAATGTAATGGGATCTTTACTTCTAGGCACCACATCAAGATCCTGAACAAAGTTCCGAATCCAGACGGCTTCCTTGGCTTCATCAGAAGCCGCTATATATTCAGACTCTGCTGTAGAATCGGCGACAACTAGCTTCTTTGAACTCTTCCAGCTCACAGCTCCTCCATTGAGATAGAAAACATATCCATATTGCGACTTCAGATCATTCTGATCTGTCTGAAAACCAGCATCAACATACCCTCTAATGACAATCTCCTCATCTCCTCCATACACTAGGAACATATCCTTAGTTCTTCTCAGATAATTAAGGATAGTCTTAACAGCAGTCCAATGCTGTTCTCCTGGATCTGCTTGATATCTTCCTACCATGCTCAGTGCATAGGCAACATCAATCCTAGTACATAACATAACATACATGACGGATCCTATAGCCAAATCGTATGAGATCTTACTCATTCTATCTTTCCCTTATTGTGTCTGAGGACACATTTTCTTAGAAAGATGTAGGCCATGTGACACTGGAACTAATCCCCTCTTGGATTGTTCCATACTAAATCTCTTTAGTATCTGGTCAATGTATGTACCCTGACTTAGTCTAAGAAGCCTCTTGGATCTATCATGAATGATCTTGATCCCTAGAATGTAGGCTTCTTCACCCAAGTCCTTCATGGAGAAACACTTGTTCAACTAGTCCTTAACTGACTGTAAGACTGGTACATCGTTTCCAATAAGAAATATGTCGTCCACATATACTACTAGGATAACAATTGCATTCCCATTAAACCGCTTATAAACACATGGATCACATTCGTTCTTAATGAACCCAAATTCCTTTATGGATTCATCAAATCAAATGTTCCATGACCTAGATGCTTGCTTTAATCCATAAATGGATTTCTGCAACTTTCAAACCCGTTTGGCTTCACCTGGTGTCATAAACCCTTCTGGTTGTATCATATAGACATCTTCTTGAAGGTTCCCGTTAAGGAATTCTGTTTTGACATCCATCTGCCAAACCTCATAGTCATGGTAAGCTGCTATGGAAAGTATGATTCTTATGGATTTAAACATGGTAACTGGTGAGAATTTTTCATCATAGTCATTTCCTTGATGCTGTCTGAACCCTTTAACCACTAGCCTTGCTTTATAGGTGCTAACCTAACCTTCCATGTCCAGCTTTCTCTTGAATACCCATTTGAATCCAACAGGCTTTACATCAACTAGCTCATCAACCAGAACCCAAACTTGGTTCTGATACATGAAATCCATCTCATAATTCATAATTTCTAGCCATCTTGCAGCTTCTGAGCTTTCTACTACTTCCTTGTAGGAGAGAGGTTCATCATTTTCCAACAATAATTATTCACCATCCTCGGTGACTAGGAAACCAAATCTCTCTGGTTCCCTTACCTCTCTTGAGCTCCTATGCAGTACTTATGTTTCTAGAACCTCTTCCAGGGGGACCTGTGGAACTTGTTACTATACCAAATCCTGTATATCTTGAGCATTAACTTCGTCGAAGTCAATCTTGAACCCACTATCCTTCTTGAGGATGTGATCCCTCTCAAGAAATATGGATTGCCTGGCGACAGTCACTTTCTTGTATGAAGGGTTATATAGGTAATATCCTTTCGTTTCCTTGGGATATCCTATAAAGATACACCTCGTGCCCTAGGGTGCTAGTTTGTTGCCTGATAAGGCCTTAACAAACACCTCGCATCCCCATACACGTGTGTGCGACAAAATGGATTTATTTCCATTCCATAGCTCGGAGGGAATTCCATTTGTTGCCTTAGTTGGTACTCGGTTTAATGTGTATGTTGCAGTTTATAATGAATATCCCCAAAATGATAATGGAAGATCCATATGACTCATCATCGACCTCACCATGTCCAACAAGGTGCGGTTTCTCCTTTCACTAACACCGTTCCATTGTGGTGTATAAGGAGGAGTGATTTGAGATATAATCCTAGAATCCTGTAGAAGATCGATGAACCCTTGGTTCAGATATTCTCCACCTAAATCCGATCGAAGTTTCTTTATCTTCTTACCAAGATGATTCTCTACTTCATTCTTGAATTCCTTAAATTTATCTAAGGCCTCTATCTTATACCTCATTAAGTATACATAGCCATATCTACTCAAATCATCAGTAAAAGTAATGAAGTAAGAATATCCAACTCTAGCTTCTACTGGAAATGGTCCACACACATCCGTGTGTACCAATCCTAGAAGCTTTGTGGACCTTTCACCCTATCCACCAAAATATGGATTGGTTATTTTTCCTTGTAAACAAACGTGACATATATCAAGTGGTTTTAGCTTAGTAGAGTCTAAATAGCCATCTTGGTAGAGCTTTGTCAAGCGCTTTTTGTTCACATGACCAAGACAGTGATGCCACAACTGGGTGATGTATGAGTCATGTGAGTTTGTTTCATTATCGATTTCCAACACTTGGTTTTCGTAATTTAATACATACAAACCATTATTCAAATGTTCCATACCATAACATACGTTGTTCTTATAAAATAGACAACCCTTATTTCCAAATTTGAAAACAAATCTATCCATATCCAAACAAGATACAAAAATTATGTTCTTGGTAGCACTAGGCACATAATAACAGTTATGTAAAACCAAAATCATCCCAGTCGGCAGTGAGGGGTGGTAATCGCCAATAGCCAACACAACCAGCTTGCGCCATTGGTAGCTCGAAGATCCACCTCTCCTCTGACAATCTTTCTAAATCTACTTGGTTCCTGCATTTGAATATAGATGTGATCCCCACAAGCTGTATCTAATACCCAATGTGTAGAAACAGAAAGATTACACTCGATAATGAACGCACCTTTAGCATCCCCACGGTTCTGGGTGCAGTTCCTCTTCCAGTGGCCATGCTTTCCACATAAAAAACACACCGCCTCCCGTTCCTTGCCCCGCCTCTGGATCTTCCCCTTCTTGGAAGGATGGTGCTCAGGGGCTTCAGACCATTTATAAGTCTTTGACCCCTTTTCCTTGTCCTTCCTTTTTCTATTCACCATAAGTACTGTGGGTTTGTCATGCCCCATGTTCTTATCTACCTGTAAAATCAAGTTCAGAAGTTCCGATAGACTCTTCTCATTGTTTCTCATGTTGTAGTTGACAATAAAGATAGAGAAGGTCTTGGGTAGTGATGATAGGATGAGATATGTACGCAACTCATCTGGGAATTTTAATCCCTAAGATGTCCAGGCGTTCAATGTAGCCAATAAGCTTGACTACATGAGGCCCAGATGGCACAGACTCTCCAATCTTAGTTGTAAACAAATCATTGGAGATCTCATACCTCTCCTGTCTCGCCTTATCTTGGTAGAGATCCTTAAGGTGAGAAATCATGCTATACACGTCCATGTTTTCATGTTGCTTCAAGAGCTCATTGGACATGGCCGATAGCATGAAACACTGGACATCTGTGGAATCATCTATGTGTTTCATATAGAGAGATAAATCCTCATCACTGGCCTCTTTCCCAGAAACAACTGGAATAGGCTCTTCCAGCACATACAATTTCCTTTCGTGGCGAAGGATGACGCGTAAACGTCTCTGCCACTCTTAGAAATTGGTAACAGTGAGAAGGTTTTCCTTATTGAGTATGGTTCAAAATGATATGTTTGAAGTCATTTTCTTGACGTCTCTACAAATTAAGATGGGCAAAGGTTTAGTACTTTATTACAAAACTGAGACAAATAAATAAATTAATACTTATTAGTCTCCCACTATTTTATCGAAATCCAATAGCCGTCACCATTGACTTCAGAATATTCTGTTTTCTGAATATTCTAGTGGAAAGGATCCATATTGCCCTTCACATTACCCCAACTAGGTTTGGTCAAGCCAATTGAAGGGTTTTTGGTAGGCATTCCAAATTCCAACTGCATTAACTTGCAGCTCCTTGATCCGCTGAGTGGACTCCCCAATCATGAAATCCTTTTATTTTGGATTTCCTTAACCTTTGCCTCTTGGTCACACCAAGTCCTGCTGTGGCAGTCAACCCTTGATGCGAACTAAGTCAAGTCAACCCAAAACCTTGAATTATAATTCCCTGATAATTTAAAGCACCCCAACTAGGGTTGGTCAAGCACTTTGAACTATGGTTCGATTCTAACCAAGATTATAGAAGGCTATACCGACTTAATATTTCTTTTGAGGGATTTTATCCTTATATGTAAATTTCCATTTTATTATATTTGATTACATGCTTGTTAATATTAAGTGGGATATACTTAAGTGATTAACCATGTCTAAGATAATATTTACGCATAAGCCGGTTTTTATTTTAGTTCCATCTTGCATGCTTGTTTAATTCATTAATTGTGTGATCGTGACAACACACCCACAATAAATAAACCATGCAACTGAAAAAAAATAAAATAAATGGTATGATCATGAGCTTTTCTATTGGTTAGTTTATCTAGCGGTTGATAAACTAACCCAAGACCTAGGGGAGAAACACCTTGAAACTTTCGGGTTCATGTTTACAACTTTCCACCTGTCCACCTTTGTATCTCCTTGGATTGGTTTCACCTTTTCTCCTGAATTGAGCCGCCTCCACTATCTTGGGAGCTCCATCCATTACATATGCATTTATCTCACACGCAGGTGAGGGGTAAAAAGGGGTTTTTACATAAAATAATCCTTGGGCGCACATGCCCTACATATTAATGAGGATAAGGCTCATAGGCCAACAAATTTAAATAAATAAATTAAAAGAAACCATTCTCATACAAAGGTCTTGGTCTAGCTCATGATCATCCATACATGCAATGATATTTACGCATAAATAAAACTAGTATTCAATTCTTTAATCATTCTTGCTTAAGATAAATCACGCTCGAATCAATTAATTATCTTTAATTAATCAATACTTTTATCTTAAATCCTTTTCTGAATTTCCTTGAGATTCTCATCCATCATAATTTTAAACAAATAAATTAATTTAAAATTATCCTTGTACGTAACTTGTACCTTGGAGGTAACCTGGTGAATTCCCATTTATTACGCAGATGTTAAATTAAATACATATATATAAAACACCTATCACATGTTGTGCCTTAGCTTTACGCCTGCACTATGGTACACGTCTCAAGGGTTTGTATAATATAATAATAAATTTTAATAAATCTGCGTAATTTGGGTGAGTACATGGCGTGTACTTTTCTTCACCATCAATCCTAAGTACACGCCCAGGGACATGGCGTGTTAATGTACTTTGGAAATTTTTGGAGTACACGGTGGGTACATTGAGACACACGCCGTGTAGTTTCCGCGTTACACGGTTTCCAGCCGGGCAAGCCGTGTACGAGGTACACGGTCTAACCCTAACCCGAAGGGACTACACGTCGTGTTCTATTGGACCACATAGTGTGTAATTAGGAAACCATGTGCCACCTGTTCCTGGTCAACACACGGTGTCATAAATGACTTAGATAGGATCAATACACGACCTGATTTGGCAGACTAGTCCGATGCATGAACCTAGACTACACAGTGTGTACTTCCGAATACACGCCTTGTATTATCGTGTTGTACAACCAAGAACATTTGGATCCTCCAGATGAGATCCTCTATTTTATTTTAATCAAAAATTAAAAGAAAAGTTCGTTTCTGTATGGTGAATGAGAAACGATAGAGGAGGAACATATCTCAAGATTCAGATTTAAATAATGATTAACTTGAATTGAAACAACTAAATTATTTAATGCATAGATCACCAATGAAAAACTAAATAATTATAATCAACGATATGAACCATCTGATACCACTTGTAGGTTCTGGGCATAGAGGAAGCGTGTTGGTGGGTTTGTCCAACTTTAATTTTAACGTTTAAACAATGTTCAATCCGAGATCTGTCACGATGTAAAACGCCAAATCTTCAGAATGGAACGAAGAATGAAAAAACTTAAGAGGGAATCCTGGAACCACAGAGATAGGATCATCATATATTGGTTATAATTAATTTAATTAATTCAAGAGAATTACCTTGGTGGAATTATTTCTTCATTGATGTCTTTGGTCACGATTCTGTGATCCGTCGTTGCGTCGTAGAATCCATGTGTAGGATTCCTCTAGCGGTGATCCACACGTGTGCCATGTATCTCCGGAAGTCACCGAAGGGATCTCCGGGTGCTAGCGCGGAAGAACCTTCGCTTGCGATGTCCGCCTTCGATCGCCTTTGTCTCTCGGTCTTGAGATAATTCTTGGAAGAAGGAGTTATTTCAGTCTTGAAATAATTCTCCAGAATTGTTGTGAACAACGATTGAGGAAAAGTGTTAGGGTTGTGAGGATATTTATAATCGGGTTTGAGGTTATATAGTTATGACAATAAATAAACGCGTTACGCGTTTTATTTATTTCATTAACTCTTATTGAAACCCCCATGTAGAATTATTAATTCCTTGACATGCACCCACCCTGATTATAATAAATATAATTTAATAAAACAATATTATATCCTCAAAATCCTGACTGGAAAAACCACACAGCGTGTAATCATTAATACACGGCGTGTACTTTTATTTTCCAATTTCCTTTATTTCCTCCACCACATTTATTAGTCCTTGAGTAATGGATATTTATTTCTTAAATAAATGTAACTGCATTACTCGCTAATAAATGTATTATTTCACCCACAATATATTCTCTCAAATAACTAGTGTTGAAATAAATGCAATCAGGAATCCTTAAATAATTATTAAACCACAGTCGGGAATAATATTTATTTAACTTGTTAAATTAATATTTAACTGAGATACATGGACACACTTAGTGTGTGACCCTCTAGGCCCCTTTCTCAGTGGCATTAGACAGAGCCTGCCTAAAGTCCAAGGTTAGCATCTAGCAACACGCCAAGGCACCCATAGAGAAAGAAGTTAATGCTGCAATGACGTGTCACCTCCTACAAACACTTATCGTGTAATATAATCCCTTTGCCTCGATATCTCTAATCAAGCGGGTTGCATGCTAGTGCCATCAACCCATGTGCTCGATTATTCTTTCTTGGACTTTCCAGAATTGAACTTGCTCATACTTTACCATGGCCATGGATTTATTTAGGCTATATCAATTCCATCAAAGGGCCTGAGATATCTACTTATGTTATGGAACATAAGGGGAAAATCCTTTCTCGCATTATCTATTAATGCAGTATTACTCGTGACGCACCCAACGTATCCTACCTCGCTGCGAACAGTGTGTCGTCACAGTTTTTGTCAATACATCTAAGTGCGCGAGTTGTAATACCCATTAATAATAATCTTAAAGTATAAGGACCAATACACATGTCCACAGATAGTAACATCTAATGACACTATGAAATGTGGATTTCCTACTGGCGGGTCTCGTTCTCATAATATCCTCCTGGATATTACCAAGGGCGCACACCATGAGAAGGTGCCTCAAAGTTTTATGAGTCCTCACCCCTAATGGACTATATTATTTGTGTCCCTCAAATAACATTATCCGGACATAGAACATATATTCAAGAACAGTGTTATGGAACTTCTGGGTTCTCATCATATCAGGGATCCTCTATGACCCTTTAATGCAATAGCTATCCTTAGGACATTATCACATGCATTGTCACGTATAAGAACAATCAAGATGTGATAAGGATTTTATTATTGAATAAAGTACAAAGTAGTTGGTTCTAGGCCACAAAATCCAACACCCCTTACTTTAAATTTCACGTACATATGATTAGACACCTCTTTCTTTCTCATCAACCATTTTTATGAATTCTTATGTTACGCCGTTATGCTGCCGAAATTGCACCGCGATTTTCCAAGCCAAAGTAATTGTGTAGTGAATACCATGCCCATTTCTCTATCAAGGGTATTGACCTTTATGCACATTTACTTATTGATCATATAGTTTCATGTATGTATTTCACAATCCTTTATCATGGAATAAATGATGATGTTGAATGAATCCATGTTGTATGATCTATGTGGCACACTTATGCATAAAATGAAATGATTAAGAAGGGTGCCCCTGATAGCGATCCAATGCATTGGGTAAAGAGTAGAATCATGATATGTCAAGTGAAATGAGGGTTTACTCGTGATAATTCAAGTGCAATGAGGTTTTAATCATGATCCACATGCAATGAGCCTTGGCTCATGCTAATATCATGTTAAATATTGTTTCCACATTTCTATGTTATGATAATCATACTATATCATGTCTTTATGTTCATGTTTCTATTATTATCTATTGATATTCCTATTGCCTAACATGTAATTTATTCTTCATGTTATGCCTTGTTTACTCCCTTACTGGGCTTTATAACTGACCATTTTCTTATGAATGTCCTCAGGTTATCCCATGCAATGCTAAGTAGGAAGGAATGTGTATGGTCATGTAAAAGAAGTGTTTAATAAAGATGTGCATTTCATGTTTTAAGTTGTTATGTAATGTTCCTAATCCCCAAAGACACTAGAAATATTGATCTTCTGTGTTGTATCAAGTGAAGTCTTTATGTAATAAAATATGTTTAAGTGTGAAATAAAGAGCAGGGTTATTATAGTTGGTATCAAAGGATAAGTTTAGTTATTTTAGGGATTAGGATTAAAAAACCCTAGTGAAAGCCTTAGGGATAAGACTAAGTATAATAAAAAAATCCCTAAATTTTGGTGAGTAATGAGTAAGTGATTTATCATGAAAATACATCTCTATCTGGATACGGGCAGGTAGAGGTAGCTCCGACACATATGTATCTAGGGGTAAAACATAAAAACACCCCTTTGAGATAGACTTGAACGGGAACTGGTGCATGACAACGGGCCTTGCTACACTCTTGGTTATGACACTCCTAGGGGATATGATTTGGTAAATTCACAAGATTAGTATGAACCATTGTTAAGGGAATAATGAAAATGCCCCTAAGAATATATATTGGGAAGTTGATCATGGATAACATAGATTGAAGCCTATAAATTCACAAGTTAAGGAAATAAAAGTAATTTATACATCATCCATTTTTGTCTTTGGATTACCTTTTTATGTGTTACCCCTAACTTTCCTTTTATTCCAGCCAATGGCTAGTAATAGGAGGACTCGGGCTAACAACTGATGTGAAGATTAATGTGATGACTGTTCTAATGGGATGCCCAATCTGATGGGAGTGGGAATCTCAAACTTTGTCATGATACTCTATCTGTTAACTCAAGTTTTGAATAGAAACATGGGTCAAGAGGAACATTCAATCAACCCCCCTAAGAAAGAACAAGTCACAATCAAGAGCTTCATGCGACAAAGGCCTCCTACTTTTAATGGATCATCTGATCCCTCAATCGTCAAACAATGGATCAACTCCATTGAGAAGATCTTCTCCATCCTTCAATGTTATGAACAAGAGAAGGTACTTCCGACTGATTATCATATGGAGGGTGAAGATGAACAATGATGGACATTGATCAAAAATACAAATCTTTAGGAGGATATTGAGGCATTAGAATGGAAGGATTTCTAGAAAATATTTTTTGATAAATATTTTCTGCGCACCCTCCGAAATATGGAAAGGGACTTCCTTGCCCTCAAAAAAAAAGAAAATGAATCCATCATATCATACGAGGAAAACTTCATAAGGCTTTCACGATACTCCTCTGGCTTTGTCGTTACCCCCAAATTCAAGGTTGACCGCTTCGTTGGTGGGATAAAACCTAGCCTATAGAAATTCCTAGCGATCTGTGACTTCGATAGCTATGAGGAAATTGTTCGATGTTCCCTCAAGGTAGAATAAAGATCAACGAATCTTAGGGGTATCATGGGGATAATAATATTAAGGTGGACTTCAATTTTGGTAGCCCGATGGATAAATCCAACGATGCTAAGAAAATCCAGCACCCCACTTGGAAAAGGCGAGGAAAGAAGCACCATGTAAATTGCTTGAAGGGGATGAGGAAATGATTTAGGTGTGGAAGATAAGGGTACCTGGCCATTAACTACCAATAAGAAAAAACCATGGCTGTGACATAGGATAGGAATGCTCCGTTTGACCATCAATGCGTTGTTTATTGCTTCAACTACAAAGAACCAGGGCACCTTGCAAATCAGTGCCCTAATCCAAGGGTTTTTTAAGGCAACCAACAACCTCCAAGGCAGCAATGGAGAGCTTTTTCCATCACTACCACTGAATTGAACCCAAAAAACAAAGTGGTGACAGGTATGCTAGTTATTAATTCAAGAATAGAGAATGTACTTTTTGATTCTATTTCTACGCATTCTTTTATATCCTGAAAATTTAGTAGAACAATCCCAACACCAACAAAAATCATGGAAGTGAAGATGTCAGTGAGAATGAAAAATGGGTAAATCCTTCCATCCCATGAATATAACTCCTATCCTATCATAATTTGTGTATTGAACTTTCTAGTGAACTTCATCATACTCCTTTTAGTGGGATTTAATGCAATTCTCAGCACGGATTGGATTTCCTTATATAGAGCCAACATAAATTGTCGTGAGAGGGAAATAATTCTCCATATAGCGAATCAACCCCCAATTCTATACAAGTGCAAGGAGGAAGATGAATCTTCTTTAGCACCATAAACTCAAGAATGGATATTACTACCTTATGAGCATGTGTATCTGGATCAGATTATTGATTCTAAGGAAGCAACCATCCTCAAATACATGCCTACTGTGAGGGAATTAGTTGAAGTGTTTCTCAAGGAATTGTATGGTCTTCCTCCTAGAAGAGATGTTGAATTATCAATTGATCTTATACCTGGGGCATTTCCAATATCCAATACTCTGTATAGAATGGTTGTTGTGGAGCTTGAGGAGCTGAAGAAACAACTATAAGAGAATCTGGATAAAGGGATTATACACCCAAGTGCTTCACCATGGGGTGCACCAGTCCTCTTAGTCAAGAAAAAGGATGGGTCAATGTGCCTTTTCATTGGTTATCACGATCTCAAAAAAATCACGATAAAGAACAAGTATCCTATGCCACAAATTGATGAATTATTCGATCATCTATGTGGAGAACAATACTTCTCCAAGGTGGATCTGTATTTAGGATATTACCAAGTAAAGTTAAAGAAGGAGGATATCCCCAATACTATTTTTCATACAAGGTACGGGAACTATGAATTCATATTAATGACTTTTGGACTCACTAATACTCCAACAATATTCATGGACTTGATGAATAGAGTATTTATATATTACCTTGATAAATTTTTGGTAGTCTTTATAGATGATATTCTAATATACTCCAAAACCAAGGAGGAGCATGAGGAGCATCTAATCATTGTACTAGAGACTTTGTGAAAGGAGAAGCTCTATGAAAAGTATAACAAGTGTGATTTATGGTTGAAGGAAGTCTCATTCTTAGGTCATATCATCACAAGCATTGGGATATCTGTGGATCCCTCCAAGATAGCTGCAATAGAGGGATGGCTGAGTCCAACATCGGTAATAGATATCTGTAGCTTCCTGGGGTTAGCTTGATATTATTGCCGATTTGTGAGAAATTTCTCACGATTGTCCAACCCTCTTACCAAGCTAACTCTGAAGGGAGTAAAGTTTGCTTGGAGTGATGAATGCGATGATAGCTTCAAGGAGTTAAAAATGAATCTTATCACTGCACCTGTTCTCACATTACCCACAAGTGGAGAACTTTTTATGGTATTCAATGATTCTTAGAAGAAGGGCTTGTGCTGTGTGTTGATGAAAAATGGAAAATTAATTGCCTATGATTCAAGGTAATTGAAAGTTCATGAGAAAAACTATCAAACACATGATCTGGAGTTGGCTGCAGTAATCTTCACTTTGAAAATTTGGCAGCATTACCTCTTTGGGGAGAAGTGTGAAATATATACAAATCACAAAAGCCTCAAGTATATATTCACACAGAAATAGTCGAACATGCACCAACGAATATGGTTAGAGCTAATAAAAGATTATGAATTCTCAATCCCTTTCCACCATGGGAAAGTGAACAAGGTGGAAAATGCTATAAGTAGAAAGGACCCATAAATTCTATCATTAACGAGGATTAAAAAGGATCCAATCTTCTTATATTTGATGAATATGGACATGAGAATCATAAAGAAGGGAAAATCATCAACTCTTTCACAAATTATTTCTCAACCGTGTTTTTTGGAAAGGTTAAAGGATGCTCAAAAGGATGATGTGAGAATTTATAAGAAAATGGAAACTATCAGAAAATGGAAATCCTTGGAGCTCAATGTTAATGAAGAATGAATTGTGAGATTTGAGACAAGACTATGTCTTCCATCAAATCCAGAGTTAAAGAATGAATTTTTGGATGATGCACATAGTTCAAATTTCTCCATTCACCTAGGAAACACAAATATGTATTGAGATATCTGAGATCATTATTGGTGGGATAACATAAATAAGAAGATATCTAAGTATGCATCAAAGTTTCTAGTATGTCAGAAAGTGAAGGATGAGAGGCAGAAGTCTAAGGGGATGATGCAACCATTACCCATACCAGCATGGAAATGGGAGAACATCACCATGGACTTTATCACCAGACTTATAAAGACATACAAAGTAAACAATGCTATCTGGGTTGTTGTGGATCGTCTTACAAAGATTGCACACTTCATTGCAATTTGAGAGGATTTATCATTGGATTAAATGGCATAGATATATATCAGAGAAGTATTAAGGCTTCATGGAGTACCACTATCAATTGTATCTGATCAAGATCCAAGATTCACCTCCATGTTTCGGAAGAGTCTTCAACATGCTCTGAATACTGATCTGAACTTCAGTACGACTTATTATCCTCAAACTGATGGCCAATCTGAGTATACTATCCAAACACTTAAGGACATGTTGAGAGCATGCTTGATGGACTTCAAAGGAGGATGTGATCAACATATTCCTATATTTGAGTTATATTACAACAACAATTTCCACTCAAGCATCCAAATGGATCCTTATGAAGCCTTATATGGGAAGAGGGGCAGAATACTGTCATGTTGGGATGAAGTTGGGGAAAGAAAACTCCTATGTCAAGAAATGGTTGAAGAAATGGTGGAGAAGGTTAAGACCATCCAACAACACATTAAAGCTACTCAAAGTAGACAAAAGATATATACTGATAATCATCGATGATACTTATGATTTGATGTCAAAGACATGTTATTCCTCCACATATCACTGTGGAAGAGAGTTATGAGATTTGGGAAGAAGGGAAAGATTAGTCTAAGGTACATCAACCCTTTTGAGATCTTTGATCACATTGGAGCAGTGACCTATCGACTAGCACTCCCACCAAACCTATCTCAAGTACATGATGTATTCCATGTATCACTCTTGAGGAAGTGCTTACCTGACCCATCGCATGTACTCAATCTAGAGGTAGTACCATTGGAGAATGACCTCTCCTATTAAGAGAATCCGATGAAGATCTTAGATCGTAGAGCAAAAGTTCTATGAAATAAGATAATTCCCCTCGTCAAGGTGTTGTGGCGAAACCACAAGTTTGAAGAAGCAATGTGGGAATTAGAGGAAGTGATGAAGCAGAGTTACCCGTATCTATTTTAGCGTGGGAAAAGAAAATTTCAAGGGAGAAATTTCGTAAGGGGTGAAGATTTTAACAACCCAAACTTTCATTAATGAAAATTTCTCTTGATATAATTAAATGGTTATATAACATATGCACTTATTTAGTTTTATGTTTTTTGATTTTAAAATACTGTTATGAATTTTAATTGCTGCTAATATATTTGTCGAACAGTGATCACATGATTAGTATAAATATAGGGCTTTAACAAATCCAATTTAATCAAAAAAAAGGAAGCAATGGCCTCATCTAGTAGAATTTCTCCATATAAAGCCCATTTGTCGAAGCTTGAAAAGGAGGTAGCGTCATTGGGCTTTGCTCTTGACCAAACCCAAGCCTAGATTCAACACGTTAAGCTTTAATAGAACCGCCTATGGGAGAAGTGGAAGTTGATAGAGATTACCACCCAAGTGATGTTATCTGAGCCACTCTAAGAGTCTATCACCATCGCACACCTTACCCTCTGGTATTATGTGAGTGTTATAAGGGGTTATGTAATAAGACCCTAGCACTATGACTATGTGCATTATTTTTGTATATAGAATATACATTCATTTTTTTAATGTTACTTTGTAAATATTTTTTAAAGAAAAAATAGTATTTTTAGTTAATATTCAATTAAGAAATATATTTTGATGAATTAATGGATTTTTTTAATTAAATAATATTTTAATGAAATATTATTACTAAATTACTTTTTATTAAATATAAATGATCTTATAATTTTTATGAATGCAATTGTAATTTTTATTTAGGTTTGAAAGCTATTTTTGTCAAAACCCATAAATTTTCGATAAATGTCGGTTTTTATTTTAAAAGTAAAAATTCACATATTTAGAAAATTATTTAGATAAAATTAATATTATTTTTGGATTCAGGATGTTGAAATTATATAATGATGAATATTTCATAATTTTCTGAGACAGTCAAATTTTTGGGTAAAAATTAAATACCGTTTAAATATATAATGTGTTTATGACATCATAATGACCTATTAGTGATTTAATAAAATACTATAAACATTATTTTCGGTAAATATATATTTTAGATTTAAAATAATTTTATTTTAGATTTGTTTGGTTTATTTTACAAAGCCTTAGTGGACCCTTCAATACTTATAAAACATTTTAACTTTTTAAATTGATTTCCTTGAGAGTGTGACTCACCTCCACATAATCAAGCCTAATATTTTAAGAAGTTAGTCCATTGTACTTACAAAATAATATTTTAAACTCCCCCTTGAAAAAAACCATGGTTAAAAACCATGGGTTGGTTTGTGGTTTTGATTAGTTTAATGTGTGATGTCCAAAACCTAAATACTAAAAAATCCCCTCTCTTTTCCTATATAAACCCACCCAAGATCCCACTTCATCTTCACTCAAAGACTTTGGAGATTGACCAAACACTACCCTACTATATATATAATCCTCACAAGGTGCCCCAATATCCCTAAAAGCCTCTCTCAAGCCTCTCCCAATCCTTTGGGATCACACTTCCAAGTAAGGGATTTCTTCCTCTCTCATTTTTGTCCAAGTTTCTTTATGTTTCTATACCCTTGTATTTTCAATTAAAAAATTTGGGGTATGATTTTTAACCTCCCTCATACTTCCCTAATTATGTTTTAATGATGATAAACCCCTTTATCTCTCATTAATTCCTCCCATGTACATCTGTTACCATACCGAAATTTCATAAGGAATTTCTCTCTTCTCATTTACATTCAAGCGATTCCTTTGTATTATGAATATAAATTCCATTACATATGTTGGGAAATGTATCTATATGACCCTATTACTATAAATTTCATTTAAATATGATGATAAAACCCTTTCTCTCTCATCAACCATTTTTATGAATTCTTATGCTATGCCGTTATGCTGCCGAAATGGCACCGTGATTTTCCATGCCAAAGTCATTATGTAGTGAATACCATGACCATTTCTCTATCAAGGGTATTCAAATTTACGCACATTTAATTATTGATTATATAGTTTCATTTATGTATTACACATTCATTTATCGTGGAATAAATGATTATGTTGAATGAATCCATGTTTTATGATCTATGTGGCACACTTATGCATGAAATGAAATGATTAAGAAGGGTGTGCCCTGATAGTGCTCCAATGCATTGGGTAAAGAGTAGTATCATGATAATTCAAGTGAAATGAGGGTTTACTAATTCTAATTCAATTTCAATGAGGTTTTACTCATGCTCCATGCACAATGAGCCTTGGATCATGCTAATATCATGTTAAATGTTGTTATCACATTTCTATGTTATGAAAATCATGCTATATCATGTCTTTATGTTCATGTTTCTCTTATTATCTATTGATATGACTATTGCCTAAAATTTACTATATTATTCATGTTATTCCATGTTTACTCCCTTGTTGGGCTTTATAGCTCACTCTTTTCTTATGCATCTTTGATTAGCCACTAAATGAGGCTAATATTCATTGTTAATATACATAATTTTCATGTTCTTTGTTATTAATAAACACCATTTTAGTGCATTTTACACTTTGAACATCATTTCACATTATGTTTGTAATACCTTCTTAAAATGCACTATTATGTGGTACATTTTTGAACATCATTTAAAGTACCCAATGATTCATCTGATTGTAAGGAATTTAATTTTACATATTTTAATTTGATATTTTTGGAAATTTATCTACACTTAAATATGAACATGTTTGATTCAGGGATCAGTGGATAATTCATGGTGGATGATGGAGATATTTGGCAATGAAAGGAAGCAATTCTGGAGAAGGCAGATTGGACACATTCCCACTGATGAGACTGTGGGGCCCAACATACAGGCCCAATTAATCCCAAATTTCATGGGATTCTAGAAGATATGTATAGGAACAAATAACTCTTCAGGAGTTAATGCTAATTCGGTATCCATGTTGGTCATTTAGTCGGCCCAAGTTAGAGATAAAATTCTGGGCCAGATTCTGCGGTCCAGAAAAACAGTCCACTACTTTGATCATATCTCGGAATACACAACTCCAAATGGGCCCAAATTTTACAGGAGGTTAGACGACATCCTGTTCTCCATTGTATTCTTCTATGGACCACCCTGATTCGGCCGTCTAGAAGGTCTTCAAGACGCGTCTGTTCGGTGAAGTAAATCTGGCTGCCACCTCGGGTCAAACGTGGAAAAGTCCAAATTCCACAAGCTTTCCACCACCTATAGCCTAGAAAAATTAATTAAGATGCTTTGTACTGTTGTTGGTTCGACCCAAGGCTCCCAAAATACCTATTTAAGGCAGTGGTGGTGAAGGAGTTGAGGATCTTGGATGCTTTGTTCAATTGTAATGTTATGCTGCATTTTTGTTGCCTCAATTTTGTCTTTCACATGTAAGTTGTTCAATTCACTTTAGTTTCTTAATAAAAGTTCTTCTTCTACTCTTATTCTGTTGTTATTAATATCACTTTGATACCGTTGGATCAATGTGTGAATTTATTCACACCAACCCTTGTGAAATTATTCACACAACGGTGGAGTGATCATTTTATTTTTGTTGTTTTCTTTACTTCTCTATTTCCTCCCTCATGAGTCTACTTTCCGCTTCCATTGAAACCATGGGATCAATGGAGGGCTAACCCACTTATGGGTTGATCCAAGGGAGTAGAAAGGGGCTGGATTGGATGTTATTTATCACCTAATTAATGTGTAATCACTTCTTTAATTGTGATTTTTATTTGATGATTTTTAAACTCCATCGTCCTTGTTGAATTTAAGGCCACACACTTCAAGTACTAATACGATCCTTTACCTCGAAGTGCTCAAAACTTTGATCCTTCAAGTGTATAGGTGATTAGTATTAGAGGGTGTAGGCATTAAACCAGTAAGTGATGATGTTGTTTTATCTCCTTAAATGAACCCATCTCAAATTTAAGAAATTGAAATCATTAAAAGGAAAATACATCCAATCCACCCCGAGTGATAACCTAGGATCAACTCATTCTTTTAAATTGAATCCACTTAAATCTTTTAGATATATTTAAAACCCATCCAAAATCAATCCAAGTTGGCCACTTCATAGCCAAAAATCTATCCCTTAGGTTGTGTATCTTAGGTATCTTCTTAGGTCTCTGTGGAATCGACAACCCAAGCTACACTACAAGGACCGTTCTACCCTTCTTCTCTTGGGTAAATTTGGGCGTGAACCAAATTTTGGCGCCGTTGCCGGGGACCAAGTAAGTACCTTAGATCCAAAAAAAAAACCTTCTTTCCTCACCTCCATTCTTCTACTCTCACCCAAGATCTCTTATCTTGTCCCTTTCTCGCTTTTTTTTTGGCGCATGTCCGCCTACACCCGCGATTTCTCAAACAGACTAGTTAGGGTGGAAAGTCCTAGGATAGGGGAGTAAAGTGCACCTAAGGGATTGTTTAAATCAGATTCAAATACTCTTGAAACCCCAAAGTCAGAACTTGAAACAAGTGCAATGGAGGGTCATCCACAAAATCAAATTGTAAACCCTGGGGGGAATCAAATGGGAAACCAAAACCAAGAAGCTCCAAACTTAGGGAATGTAGTTGATCAAACCATGAACGAATACCTCACTCCAGCTTGGACCAATGCCCCCTCATGCATTAGACACAATTCCATATGAGACACAAACTACATATTCAAACCCCATGTCCTAAACCACCTTCCAACCTTTCATGGGATGGAGTCAAAAATGCCATACCTTCATGTCAAAGAGTTCAACGACATTGTTGAAACCATGTGTCCCCCACATCAACTAGAATCCGCTAAGATGAGGCTATTTCCTTTTTCATTAAAGGATCGAGCTAAAAATTGGCTAAACAACTTGAGACCTGCATCAATCCACTCTTGGGACCAACTGCAAAGAGAATTCTACAAAAAATACTTCCCTCATCACAAAACAATTGCACTTAAAAAGAGCATCCAAAACTTTTTTGAAAAAGAGGGAGAGTCATTCTATGAAACATGGGAGAGGTTCAAAGACACCCTAAACATGGTTCCACACCATGGGTTTTTCATACCT
Organism: Viscum album; assembly: GCA_963277665.1. Classification (NCBI taxonomy): domain Eukaryota; kingdom Viridiplantae; phylum Streptophyta; class Magnoliopsida; order Santalales; family Viscaceae; genus Viscum; species Viscum album. The sequence goes on along the minus strand of OY728127.1, from coordinate 1,324,297,116 downwards.
GAACAAGTGAGAATTTTCTATGAAGCGTTGGGTCCGGGTAATAAACAATTCATTGACATGATGTGTAATGGAACCTTTAAAAACAAGGCCCCAAATGATGCTTACGAGTATCTCGAAAGTCTGGCTGAACAAAACCAAACTTGGGGAACTTCACCTTATTCTGAAAAGCCACAAAGAACCACTGGAATTCATACAATTAGAGAAGAGGAAAGCCTTAGGGCTAAACTCGCAGCACTCTCTAGGAAGGTTGAAGAGATAGACCTTAGTAAAGTCCATGAAATCCAAAATGTAGACCTTGTTTGCACAATTTGTGACAAACATGACCATAAAACAGACAACTGCCCAACCATTCCATCCATCAAGGATGTTCTTCTAGGAGGACCCCCAGCGGAAGTCAATGCCCTAAACTTTCAAAAGCCCCAATACCAAAACACCTTCAATCCAAGGTACAATGACCACCCAGGCTTCCGCTGGAAAGATAACCAACAACCTAGCCAACCACAAGGACAAAATCCTTACCCCCATCAGAACTACCAAAACCATAACCAGTTCCAAACCCAACCTATCCAATACCAACAACCACCGGTCCATTTTCAACAAACCATCCCACCTCCAAAATATCCCCCTGGGATAAACCAACCTACTCAAGCACCAACCCAAACTGTTCCACAAAGCCTACTAGAACAACTGTGAAAACAAATGGAGAGGATGAACTCGGAGGTATCTTCCCTAAAACAAGAACTTCAAACCATCAAAATAGGAAAGGCACCCATGCCTACTCAGGCGGTGCCGTCCTCAACTTCAAGGGGAGAGTCAAGTTGTGCTCAAACAACTCGTGAACAACTAAAGGCTGTGACTGTTTTAAGAAGTGGGAAATCAATTGAGAAACCTGAACAACTAATTCAGAACCCACCTGAAGATTCAAACTTGGATGGAAATTCAAATGAACCACAAGATCAAACTGAGGAAACTGATAACATTGTCAAAGAAACAACTCTTCAACAAACAACCCCACAACCTGCACCATTTCCTCAACGCATGAGGGGGAAATCCAAGCCTGAACTGAGTGAAACATTGAGGGAAATATTTTCACAAGTCAAGTTGAACATACCCCTTCTCGATGCCATCCAAACTATACCTTCCTACTCAAAGTACCTTAAGGACTTTTGCACTTTTAAAAGAAAATTTTCACATAAAAACCAAGTCCTTTTGGCTGCTAATGTGAGTACCACCATTCAAGGTACAATTCCTCCTAAGTTGAAAGACCCAGGTTGCCCTTACATCAATGTTGAACTAGGAGAAAGCAAAGTTGTCAAAGCCTTGTGTGACCTAGGTGCTAGTGTCAATCTCATCCCATATGCTGTGTACTGCCAGTTAGGCCTAGAAGAACTCCAACCCACATCTGTCACACTTCAACTTGCTGATCGTAGCATTAGGGTTCCAAAGGGGATTTTAAAGGATGTTATGGTAAAGGTTGAAAACTTCATCTACCCTACTGATTTCATTGTCCTTGACAACCATCCAAACTTAGGAAATAAGGAACAAACCCCAATCATCCTTGGTCGTCCTTTCCTTGCAACAATCAACTCTGTTATTCGAGTCCGAAATGGGAACATGACCATCACCTTTGGGAACATGAGTCTAGACCTGAACATCTATAATGCAAGCTCACAAATAGGGGATGACGAGGATATTCATGAAGTAAACATGATAGGAAGCATTGATAATGAATCCATGGAACATCAAGGAATATTTGATGAATTTTTAAGTCAGAATGAGATTGATTTCCTTTGTTCATATGAAGGAAGTTTATCTCCTTGGCTTGAATCATTTTCAAATTGCTCTTATGATGAAGTCTTAGGTCCAACAATCAGTGAAACCTTTCAAGAAACCAATTTCATAGAGACCCCTCTAAATTCCTTCCCTAAATCTGATCAATCCAATCTAGTAGCTGAAACCTCTACATGTGAGGAATCAATCCTATCTGAACCTCTAAAAAAAGAAATTGATCTTGATCCAATGTCCCAATCTTTTGCTGAAATTTTGAACCAAACTGATCTTGAATTGAAGGAACTTCCTGCTGCACTAAAGTATGCCTTCCTAGGGGAAAATCAAACACATCCTATTGTCATTTATTCTTCTCTTGAATCCAATCATGAGAGGATGCTTCTAGATGTCCTTAGGAAGCATAAGAAAGCCATTGGTTGGACCCTTTCTGATATTCCTGGGATTAGCCCACTTATCGGGACTCATAGGATTGTTCTGGAATCTGATTCAAAGCCATGTCGTCAACCTCAACGGCGACTCAATCCTAATCTCATGGAGGTAGTAAGGAAGGAACTTCTGAAATTGTTGAAAGCTGGTATCATATATCCCATAGCTGAGAGTGAATGGGTGAGCCCAATCCAAGTGGTTCCAAAAAAGGCTGGAATCACAGTGATAACCAATGAGGATGGAGAGATTTTTCCAACAAGGGTGAGTAGTGGATGGAGGGTCTGCATTGACTATAGGAAACTAAACTCATTCACCAAGAAGGACCATTTCCCCTTACCATTCATTGACCAAGTCCTTGAGAGAGTGGCAGGTCATGCCTTCTACTGTTTCTTAGATGGGTACTCGGGGTACAATCAAATTGAGGTCTCCCTAGAGGATCAAGGGAAGACTACATTCACATGTCCTTTCGGTACCTTTGCCTTCAAACGCATGCCCTTCGGGTTATGCAATGCCCCTGGAACCTTCCAGCGGTGCATGATGGGAATCTTCTCAGACATGGTAGGGGATTTTCTTGAGGTCTTCATGGATGACTTCTCTGTGTTTGGGGATACTTTTGAGGGATGTCTGCAGAATGTGGAGAGAGTCTTGTCAAGATGTGAAGAAAAAAATCTGGTCCTAAACTGGGAAAAATTCCATTTCATGGTTAAAGAGGGACTTGTTCTAGGCCATCTGGTCTCGAGTAGGGGGATTGAAGTTGATAAAGCAAAGGTTGACATCATTCGTCACCTTCCATCACCCAAAACTGTCAAGGAAGTGAGGTCTTTCTTAGGACATGCTGGTTTCTATAGAAGATTCATCAAGGACTTTAGTTCAATATCCCGTCCCCTTTGTGCTCTCTTAGTAAAGGATGCTCCATTTGTTTGGACAGAAATCTGTGAGGGTTCATTCTCAACCCTCAAATCCTCTCTCACCTCTCCTCCCATTATGAAATCTCCAAATTGGAACCTTCCTTTTGAACTTATGTGTGATGCCAGTGACTTTGCTGTTGGATCTGTGTTAGGACAACATTGTGATAAAACTCCTTATGTCATTGCTTATGCAAGAAAATCCTTAAATGATGCCCAAATCAACTACACCACCACTGAAAAGGAGTTACTTGCTATTGTGTTTGCCTTAGAGAAGTTTAGGTCCTACCTCTTAGGATCACCCATCACTGTGTTCACTGACCATTCTGCACTAAAATACCTCTTCCAAAAACAAGATGCTAAGGCTAGACTGATTAGGTGGGTCCTTCTCTTACAAGAATTTGACCTCACAATAAAGGATAAAAAGGGAGTTGAAAATGTTGTAGCTGATCACCTCTCTAGGATGGAATTCAAAGACAACTCAAATCACCTTTCTGTGTCTGATTCGTTTCCTGATGAACACTTATACTCTGTGAGTGACTGCCCTTGGTATGCTGACATAGAAAATTTCTTAGTGACAGGAGTCATTCCAAAATTCTTAGGGACTCAAGCTCGAAGGAAATTCCTTTCTGATGTTAGACACTATGTGTTTGATGATCCATACCTCTATAAGTTCTGCCCTGACCAAGTCATTAGGAGGTGTGTTCCAGAATCTGAACTAGAGTCCATCCTTAAATTCTGTCATAGCGAGGCATGTGGAGGTCACTTTTCCTCTAAGAAAACATCTGCTAAGATTCTTCAATGTGGTCTTTTCTGGCCCACCCTCTCAAGGGACTCCTACACATTTTGTCAAAGCTGTCATAGGTGTCAACAAGTAGGGTCCATCACAAAAAGGAATCAAATGCCACTCACTCCCATCTTAGTGGTTGAAATCTTTGACTGTTGGGGAATTGATTTCATGGGTCCCTTCCCAAACTCTCGGGGATACCTCTACATACTCTTAGCTGTTGATTATGTCTCAAAATGGGTTGAGGCCATCCCCACAAAATCCAATGATCATCAAACTGTGATTAGATTCCTAAAAGAAAACATATTCTCTAGATTTGGAATTCCTAGGGCTATCATAAGTGATCGTGGAACTCATTTTTGCAATCGTCCATTCTCATCACTCATGGAAAAATATGGAATTTCTCACAAAGTGTCCACTGTTTACCACCCACAGACCAATGGTCAAGCTGAGTTAGCCAATCGTGAAATTAAGCAAATTCTTGAAAAAACTGTCAACCCCTCTAGGAAAGATTGGTCTGAGAAACTCTTAGATGCTCTTTGGGCCTATAGAACTGCATATAAAACCATTTTAGGAATGTCCCCATATAGGTTGGTTTATGGAAAAGCATGCCATTTTCCAGTGGAGATTGAACATAAGGCCTTTTGGGCAATTAAGAAAATGGATTATGACCTCTCATTGGACGGAACAAAAAGGAAATTAGATCTCAATGAACTGGAGGAACTAAGGATGGAGGCTTATGAAAATTCAAGGATTAATAAAGCTAGAGTTCAAGCCTACCAATCTAGGAATATCAAGGTCAAACATTTTGAACCGGGAAAACTTGTGCTCTTGTATAGTTCAAAACTTCATTTACATCTGGGAAAGTTAAGGTCTAGATGGTTAGGACCTTTCATAGTGCATCATGTATTCCCCCATGGGGCAGTAGAGATTCAAGATCCCACAAGTGGTCAAATTTTCAAGGTCAATGGTCAAAGGTTAAAAACATTCGTTGAATCATTCAATAAACAGGAAATAGATGTTGAGTTAATTGATCCAATCTATGAACCAGAAAAAAATTGATAAATTTGGGATCTATGTCGGGCTAACGACGTTAAACAAAGCGCTGCACGGGAGACAACCTGTGGTTTTTATGTTTCTAATCTTTCTGAATCATATTTATTTTTCAAATAAGATTACTTAATCATTTTTATATTTAAAAATAAAAAAATAGACTTTTGACCTGTTCTTCTATTATGAGTATGGATGGGTACGAAAGAGGAGCACCATATTCATCCGTGTCACGTGGTGTGATCCTTGAGTAATACCTTACCCAGAAATTTAAAAAGAAGACAATGTATCATCAGTTTATTTTGTTTTTATTATTCAATAGGTTAAGAAAAAAAAATATAATAATACAAAAAAAAAATTCCACGCCATAGGCCGTGGGGAAAACCCCGTCACAACCGGCGAAGCCGCGGGGACTCGAACCCGGGACCGAAGGGAGACAGGGGTGCGCGCTTACCACTGACCTACAACTTAATGTGCTTACTTATTCTATAAATTTTATATATATACTTATAATTTACTTATATATATATATATTGTTTTGTTTTGTTTGTTTGTTTTTTCTCTTTCCACTAGGGAACTTTTCAAGCGACATGGATATCAAAGGACTAAATTGGAGCAGCAAGAACTTCAACTTCAACCACCAGGTGATTTCATTCCATGATCCTCATTTTCAATTTCCTTTTTAAATTTTTATTCCCTGCCTCTACTCCTTCTAATTTTTCATTTCTTCAAACACTGGGGACAGTGTTGTTTTAAGTTGGGGGGGAGATAAAATAAAAAAAAATGCTTTTGTGTCAAAAACAAAAATTGAATGATTTGAAGAAAAAAAGTGAATGGAAGGAAAAATTCCTTTAACTCTGAACATGGTAATACACATTGCACACTTTGAAACTGAATATCAAATAATTTAGCATGCCCTGATTCTGATTTTAATCCTTGTATAATTTCATGAGCATAGATTTTGGAAAGTGTGGCTGTCCAATGTGATATTTCATCGTTTATATTTTCATCCAAATAAATAAATGCCACAATGCACGTCCTCTAGACTGTGGGGTACTAATTTGAATTTTTGGGGTCCCATAATAAATAGCATAGGATGGTTTTATTTTTATGAATAATATGAGTATTCAAAAAAAAAATTTAAAAAAAATTTATTAAAAAATAAAAAATAAAAAATAAAAATAAAAATTTGCGTGTAGAGCAATGGATTGATAAAATGCGAGGCTTTCGGCACTTGGGGATCGTGACTCCAGAGTTGTCTAGCCCTGAGTTTTTCAATCTATCTCTATTTATGGTAATATGACTTTGTTTTTGATTAAGTTAACTCGAGACGATGCCCGAGTATGTGGGTTTCACTTGGTGCCCTAAGGCCTTTGAGTCTGGGAGTCATCGGCAAAGTCTTTCTACATGGGTTAATTTGATTAATTGCAATCTCAATTACTATAGCAATATTGCAAAAAAAATCAAAAAAAAAAGAGGGATGAAGAATACTCATATTAGGATTAAATGTGATTCCACCTAGCGCTTCCATGATTTTCCCCTTGAATGAAAATGAACCCCCATATCTATTGTGATTCACAACACATCATTACACCTAATTGAGTTGGATGAAGAATGATGATGGATTTGATCAAAGGAATGGACTTGGGATTGGGATCTGCTTATGAAACTATCTCGTATTAAAATATTTTGATGGGTTTCATGATTTTTTGGTATAAGGTTTTTTGGTGATCATTGTGTATTAAAATGTTTTTGGAAAAGGGAATTCGAATTTCATTTTTGATGAGATATATTTTGCTCGGGACTAGCAAAACTCAAGTTGGGGGGTGTGATTAGCCACTAAATGAGGCTAATATTCATTGTTAATATACATAATTTTCATGTTCTTTGTTATTCATAAACACCATTTTAGTGCATTTTACACTTTGAACATCATTTCACATTATGTTTGTAATACCTTCTTAAAATGCACTATTATGTGGTACATTTTTTAACATCATTTAAAGTACCCAATGATTCATCTGATTGTAAGGAATTGAATTTTACATATTTTAATTTGATATTTTTGGAAATTTATCTACACTTAAATATGAACATGTTTGATTCAGGGATCAGTGGAGAATTCATGGTGGATGATGGAGATATTTGGCAATGAAAGGAAGCAATTCTGGAGAAGGCAGATTGGACACCTGCCCACTGATGAGACTGTGGGGCCCAACATACAGGCCCAATTAATCCCAAATTTCATGGGATGCTATAAGACATGTATAGGAAAAAATCGCTCTTCAGGAGTTAATGCTAATTCGGCCTCCATGTTGGTCATTTAGTCGGCCCAAGTTAGAGATAAAATTATGGGCCAGATTCTGCGGTCCAGAAAAACAGTCCACTACTTTGATCATATATCGGAATCCACAACTCCAAATGGGCCCAAATTTTACAGGCGGTTAGAAGACATCCGGAGATCCATTTTCTTATTCTATGGACCACCCTTATTCGGCCGTCTAGAAGGTCTTCCAGACGCGTCTGTTCGGTGAAGTAAAGTTGGCTGCCACCTCGGGTCAAACGTGGAAAAGTCCAAATTCCACAAGCTTTCCACCACCTATAGCCTAGCAAAATTAATTAAGATGCTTTGTACTGTTGTTGGTTCTACCCAAGACTCCCAAAATGCCTATTTAAGGCAGTGTTGGTGAAGGAGTTGAGGATCTTGGATGCTTTGTTCAATTGTAATGTTATGCTGCATTTTTGTTGCCTCAATTTTGTCTTTCACATATAAGTTGTTCAATTCACTTTAGTTTCTTAATAAAAGTTCTTCTTCTACTCTTATTCTGTTTTTATTAATATCACTTTGATACCGTTGGATCAAGGTGTGAATTTATTCACACCAACCCTTGTGAAATTATTCACACAACGGTGGAGTGATCATTTTATTTTTGTTGTTTTCTTTACTTCTCTATTTCCTCCCTCATGAGTCTACTTTCCGCTTCCATTGAAACCATGGGATCAATGGAGGGCTAACCCACTTATGGGTTGATCCAAGGGAGTAGCAAGGGGCTGTATTGGATGTTATTTATCACCTAATTAATGTATAATCACTTCTTTAATTGGGATTTTTATTTGATGTTTTTTAAACTCCATCGTCCTTGTTGAATTTAAGGCCACACACTTCAAGTACTAATACGATCCTTTACCTTGAAGTGCTCAAAACTTTGATCCTTCAAGTGTATAGGTGATTAGTATTAGAGGGTGTAGGCATTAAACCAGTAAGTGATGATGTTGTTTTATCTCCTTAAATGAACCCATCTCAAATTTAAGAAATTGAAATCATTAAAAGGAAAATACATCCAATCCACCCCGAGTGATAACCTAGGATCAACTCATTCTTTTAAATTGAATCCACTTAAATCTTTTAGATATATTTAAAACCCATCCAAAATCAATCCAAGTTGGCCACTTCATAGCCAAAAATCCATCCCTTAGGTTGTGTATCTTAGGTATCTTCTTAGGTCTCTGTGGAATCGACAACCCAAGCTACACTACAAGGACCGTTCTACCCTTCTTCTCTTGGGTAAATTTGGGCGTGAACCAATCTTCTTAGGTTATCCCATGCAATGCCTAGTATGAAGGAATGTGTGTGGTCATATAAAAGAAGTTTTTAATAAAGATGTGTATTTCATGTTTTAAGTTGTTATGTAATGTTCCTAATCCCCAAATACACTAGACCTATTGATATTCTATTTTGTATCAAGTGAAGGTTTTATGTAATAAAATATTTTTAAGTGTGAAATAAAGAGCAGGGTTGTTATACCTCCACCATGCGGCTCTCTTCCACTGCGAACCAGATCATCGTGCGCCTCTCCTCCACCACATGGCACACCTCTGTCGTGCACCACACCTCCCCTATGCACCTCTACTCTATTGCGCGCCTCTCCTCTTCTGGTGAGTTTTCTCCTATTTTACATCTATTTCATCTTGTTCACATGTAATTATAGTTTGATATTGATGGTATACTGTGAATTGTACAAGCTAAACACCCCACTAAAAATTGTGGTTGTTGGTGGTCCTTGTTTGCGCACTAAATGAATTTCATGTTGGTTGGTGTTCCTATTCATATTTTTTTCTTGGATTCTGTGTGACTCTGTTATCCATATGAAGTGTAATTCCACTAGATCATATTATAATTTCTTTTTAATTATGATATTTTTTTTCGTTAGGGGTTGAGTAGTATGTCACTTGACATATTTATGTGTTCTCTATTAACGCCGATAAGTTTATATTTGATTTTGCTTGAGTGAGGTAGGTGTTTCTTTTAAACCCCCTTGTAATACATGTTATAAATTTCTTGGATGTTTTTAAATGATTTATTATGAAATTATAATCTTGTGTTATGACTTTTTTGGTTTCAATTGTCTTAAAAACAGTTTAAAGAGTTGGCATAGACATATATCACATTCCAAGTGTTTTGTAAAAGTCCTGAGTGGATTTTTTAAAGGAATTTAAATATTTTTAAAGTTTAGTCATAGTTTTTTTCCTTTAAAGTGAATATGAGATATTTTAAAGTTATGTCTTGTAAAATGAATGGAATTGACCTTCAACCTATTTTAATGGTTTTGAGATCCTTAACTCTCACGGTGGATTAAGATGTTTTCAAAAGGATATTGAAGTTTAATAAAAGAGTTATTAGCACATATTTACTTCAAAAATAAAAGGTTTTATTACTTTAAAAATTTATTTATAGAAAATAGTGGGGTTTCCAAATGGGATTTCTAGTTCATTTTGATAAATGGTTTTTGGATGAAATTTGAAACACTGTTCTCAAATGGGGTGAAAATGGATTGGATTTTCAAGCACATTTGTAAAATTCTAGTTGTTAATTTTAAAAAAGTTATTTTATAAATATGGGAGAACCTCAATTGAGCTCTATTCATTTATTTTTACTGTTGTGTCTCATAATCCCATGGGGGATTATTTATATTCTTATGCTTATTATGAATCTTATAAAAGGATGTAAAAAGGGTTGTTTCTTATGAGGGTGTAAGAGGTGGGGTGAGGTTAAATTTCAAATTATTGAAATTATATTTATGTGATGATCTATTATTTAATTGGTTGCTCACTTCCACTATTGAAATGTAATGGGTGTCCTAGGATACTGTTAGGGATCTAGATAAGTGAAATCCCTAGTGTGGAGTGTGCTGCCTAGTGTAAGGACCCAGTTAGATGGAGTGAGTTTATGAGATGTTTCAATGTCCCAAGAATGTACTGGAAGGGACTAGGGTTTCTTTTGATCCCCTAATCATGATAGAGCCTAGTGAGTTCTATAGGATTACTTGGATATGAAAAGTTAAATAGTATCAACCTAGGTTCCTCATCTCCAGTTCAGGATCTAAATACACAAGTCTTAGGATGTTTCACATTATGGTTACATCATTATTAGGACACTTTAAAAGATTTATTTTCTTTACTAGATTGTATTCCCCTAGTTTTTTTTTGATTATATGGCACCATCATTTGGTTGTTTTTTGGATTATGTTTCCTTGTTTCCTTAGTGCCTATGTATGATCATTGTTTTACTTTGAGTGTGTATTTTCTTACTTTCAAATAGGTTGATTTAAATGGTTAAAAAGTTTTATTTAAAAAGGAAAAAATTGGTTATTTTTTAAATGAGTTTTAAGAAAATGTATTTTCATTGTGGTTATTTATGAAAAAGATTTTTTCAAAAAAAAGTTCTAAAGGAGGAATAAACTATGATTTGACATGTATTATATGGTTTTAAAGGCCCTATTTCCATTTTTTGATATTTTTATTTCAAATTTTTATCATCCTTGTTTTTATATTATAAAAAGCGTGGTTGTTTGAAAATATGTAAGTTTATTATTTTTTACACTTGTTTTATAATTTATGTGAAAATATATATTATACGTTATGTTCAAAATATAACTTTATGAACTATATTATAAAGGGATTAAAGGAGAATTATTTATGAAATCATACAAATATTTTTTAGCTCACCCCCTACATATGAACTGGTGGATGGGAGTGTATGACGCTCTTATATCTCCTTTTTCAGTGCCCTATTTTGTATTGTTCTTGATGCTCAGATTAGTCCATGGTTAGACAATGGGATTTGGTAAGTCACCAGGGGTCACTAGTGTTGATTTTGGAGTTATTTGGGTTTTTATTCCCTTTTAACTTTCCTTTTAGGACATTTTAGTAAGATTGAGTTATGGTTTTTTTTAGGAATAAGGTGATTGGTCTAGAGTGGGTTCTTAATCACTACCCTTTGTAACAATGCTTAAGTTTCCATAGGCTAGTTATAATCCCTAAATTGATGGTCTGGATAAGGCATGGTAGTATATAAGACTCTATGTGAGATGGTGGAGGATTCTAAGATGAGATTTTAATTATATGAGATATGGATGAACTACTAACTTCAAATTTCCATCCATGATAATACCATTGAAATAGACATGGCATTACATGATACCTAAGCTATGTTGTGTAGCTCAATATGAGTATTTATATGTTTATGAGTGATCCTTCCAAGATATTAATGGGAGATTGATAAAAAAACAAATATTAACCATAAATGAGTTGGGTAATGAGTATAGATTATATTGTGATGTATTAGGAGTCAGGATTTGAACCATTTCAGTCCATGATATTCATGCGGTTGTTTATGGGTCTAGATAGTTGATAACACATAAGAGAAACTTTCCAAATCCTTTCCTAGATTTGGAAATAGTGGCACTTTCCATGAGGTGTTATTGGAATACACTAAAAAATGTGTTTGAAAAATGTGCTCAACATACTTTTTTTTGGTTTTAAATAACTTTAAAATGATTTAAACACTTTTCATGGAATTAGGTTGAATACAAATTGTTTCTAAACTCACCCGATTGGATTTCATAAAGGGATGTGAATGTTTTGAAAGCGTATTTAATGATGGTTTCATTTTAACAAGGGGTGTGTGAAGTTTTAAATGAAAATTTGTAAAATATAGAGGGTTATCTCTCATTTTAAATTATTAACATTATTGGGTCATGAAGTTTCCTTGAATGCTTCATAAAATAGGAATTGGGGTTTTAAGAAAGGGTGTTTGAAACTGATTGGTTTATTTTAAAAAGGGTGTGTTATTTTAAAGAGGAATTTGTGTAAATGGTTGGTTTTTTAATGTGATTTCAACTATGATTTTATAAATATTTTTCAAAGAATATTTAAAGTCTATAAATGTTTTTAGTCTTGGTTAATTTTTATATCAACGTTTTGTCTATTTATTTTGTTAAAAATTAATATCATTGAATCGAATAGGATGGCTATGAATAATGACTAGATGGATTCCAATCATTTGACAAGAGATTATGAAGATGGAGTGACAGAGTTCATCAAGTTTGAAAAAGATCATGCATATGAGCCTTCTCAAATCCTTTTTCCATGTTTATGTTGTTATTCAATACATGTTAGTTTAGATGAATTGGAATAACACTTGATCTATCATGGAATAGATCAAAGTTATAAATGTTGGAATAAACATGGGGAAAAAATGAATGTTGCTAGTGGCTGGGATAATAGTGCATTTTATAGGTCATCTGATATGATTACAAGTGGGGAAAATTAAGAAGACCATATTGATGATGTGATTACAGATGTGAATAATGATGAAGACCATATTAAGGAAATGATAAGGAAAGTTGAAGATGAACTTTGTGATTTCCAAAAATTGTTTGAGCAGTTAAAGAGTTGTGCAAAGATGCCTTTGTATGGTGGTTGCACTAAATATACAGCATTTTAAGCCATACTTAAGTAGTATAATTTGAAAGCAGGAAATAGATGGAGTGACACCAGTTTTACAGAATTACTTGATCTCTTGAATGACATGATCCCAGAAGATAATGAGCTCCCGATCCAAACATACGATGCCAAACGAATGCTACGTTCGATGGGTATGATCTCTGAATGAATACACACCTTCCTGAATGACTGTATACTATTTATCAAGGACCATAAATAACTTAGAGAATGCCCAAATTTTGGTTATTCTCGATACAATAAATATGAATCCAGTCCTATGAAATTTGTATGGTACTTTCCAATCATTCCAAGGTTTAGACGCCTATATAGAAGTGAGGAGGCCATAGAGCAATTGACTTGGAATGCAGACATAAGAAATAAAGATTGGAAACAACGTCTCCCGACAGAATCTCCTCATTGGAAGAGAGTCGATCATGAGTATCCTGATTTTGGAAATGAGTTGAGAAACCTTCGTCTTGCATTATCTATAGATGGAGTGAATAATTTTGTTTTTCAAAGAATCACTCACAATACATGGCTGGCTATGTTGGTAAATTATAAATTTCCAACGTGGTTATGCATGAAATGAAAACACATCATGCTATCTATGATTATATCAGGACTGAAACAACTAGGTAATGATATTCATGTTTATTTGGATCCATTGATCAAGGATTTGAAATTATTGTGGGATTCAGGTGTTACGTTGTATGATTGTTATAGAAATGAATATTTCACGTTGAGATCCATGTTGTATGGGATGATAAATGACTTTCCTTCTTATGGGAATTTATCAGGATATAACATTAAAGAAAGTCATGGGTGTCCCATCTGTGAACAAGGTACACTGTCAATTAGGTTGAAACATTCATTGAAAACCATGTTTCTAGGACATCACATATTTCTACCCCAGTGACATAAGTACAAAATCTTAGACAACATCATTTGATAGAAGTTCAAAATAATGTGCAACACCGTATCCACTAACTGGTGATCAATAATTTGAGAAAGTAAAATATGTGGACACCAATTTTGGTAAACTGTTTTTGAAAAACCTTACGAAAACCAGTTGGAAGAAGAGATCAATTTTTTTTAATTACAATACTGGAATTTCCTGTACTTCAGACACTTTCTTGATATTATTCATGTTGAAAAAATGTACGTTCTAGTGTCATCGAAACATTGATAAATGCACCTTAAAAAACAAAGGATGTAATTAAGGCTAGATTGGACATGGTTTACATGAGAATACAAGAAGAGTCAACATCAGTGAAGGGTAAAAAACAAAATTTTATTTCTCTAGCTGCTTACACTCTTTCCAGGTAGGAGTGATATAAGTTTTTCAACTTCTTGAATGACGTAAAGGTTTCATATGAGTATTCATCGAACATTAATAATAACATGTCAATGAATGATTTAAAGTTAATGGGTCTAAAATCACATGACTAGCATGTTTTGATGCAAGATCTAATTCCTATAGCTTTACATTTCATTTTCCCCAAGAATGTCTCTTATATGTTAACAAAGATCTATTTCTTATTTAAATCTATATGTAGCAAAATTATAGACCTCATGAAATTTCCAAGTATGGAAATAGAAATTTCTATCATATTATGTGAATTAGAAATTTTCTTTCTGCTGAAATTATTTTATATTATGTTTAATTTGATGTTACACTTGGTGAGATAGATTCGAATATGTCGTCCTATACAATATAGATAGATGTACCCCATTGAATGGTATATGAAGATTTTGAAAGGGTATGTCAAAAATCAAAGTTGGCAAGAGGGTTGTATTGTAGAGAAATATATTGTTGAGGAAGCTGTTGAATTTTGTAACAAATACCTATCTAGTGTGGAAATCATTTTTCTACCAAAATATCATCACACTGGGTGGATTACGGTTGAAGGAATTTCTGGAATAGAGGTTTTCACAATCAATATTACAGATCAGGAGCAGGCCCACCTTTAGTTTTTTCATAATAGTTTGGAGGTTGACCCATATGTCGAAAACCACAAAGAAATTATTAGGAATTTGAATCAATCAAAGGCCAAAAAATGTATATCAAATACACATAATCAATAGTTCATAGTATGGTTTCAGGACCATATATTTAAAGAGTCATATGAAAATCTGGACTCAATTTTAAGACAACTTCGATGGATTTCTAGAGGACCAAGTGTGTATGTATTATCTTATAATGATTATGTAATTAATGGTTATACATTCTATACTAATGAACATGATGAAGATAGTAACATGTAGAATAGTGGATTTACACTTTTGGCTAAAGCGATTCATGTTTCCAGTGCTAAGGATAAAAATCCAATTTATATGAATATGTCATACTTTGGCATCATCAAATAAATACAGGAGTTGGATTATACAAACTTCCAAGTGATGATTTTTCAATGAAAGTG
This sequence comes from Viscum album, assembly GCA_963277665.1. NCBI lineage: Eukaryota > Viridiplantae > Streptophyta > Magnoliopsida > Santalales > Viscaceae > Viscum > Viscum album. The sequence continues at coordinate 1,324,281,955 of OY728127.1, read as the reverse complement.
GTTTGATAACATGAGTGTTGTTAAAATAGATGATTTGGGATTCGTGAAATTTGATTTTAGTAAGGAAGGGTACAAATAAGAAGCATTTATAATGGAATCACATGAAGTACATATATTTTATGTTCCAGATCCCGCAAACCAAAACTGGTCAATTGTTCTGTTATCCACCAAAACCATTGAAGGGTCAGATGAAAATTAAACAGAGGATGACCCTTTCATTGGGACATCACAATCATTTCGCATAAGTCCCAATATATAAGGCATTTTTTTTGTCAGAATAGACCACAATGAAGGGATTTGGATAGTCAATAGAGGGGTCAAATCCCTTTAGCCTTTAAAAAAAGAGAGCTCAATCATCATGTTATATTTTTTTTGTAATATACATCGTGTTACCTTATATTATTATCTATTCACTGATTCTTTTATGTAATATAAATTAAAATTTGAACCAATTATATAGATAATGACTTCTGCACGTAATTATGCTCCCAATCTTAAGGCACAATAGGCCTCTCAACCTGCTGCTGCTCACAGTGCAGAGGACCAACAGGTTTCTCAACCTATTTCTGCTAGTTCTCCCAGTTCAAAGATACAACCGCATATACACATGCCAACATGTTAACCCCAACAAGGAAAATTTCAGTAGTTACATTGGAATCTTCACTCAGAAATGTGTGCCGATTGATGTACAGTTGTGGAACCATGTTGTCACCGGGGTTAAGACACTGATGTGGGGAGATATTATGATAAAATTATGATATATCATTTCTTTAATTTACTAATAAATAAAATAATAAAACATTTAATTACTCTTCATCATCCCTTGTAGAGGACATTTATAGTGGATGACTCACATAAGTACTATGTATTAAGTGTTTCTGGAAGGATTCACATAGTCTTTTTCACAATTTTAATGAAATGTTATCTTAAAGATGCTGAAGGGGAAATAAATTTGTACCCACCTTCTATTTATAAACACCTAATAACCCAAGGAGCATGAGATGCATTTACTAGTCGTTGTGAGGAACAATATTTTCAGGTACATTGTGTTTGGTAATATGTTGTTTAACGATATGTGTATTCATCACTTTGATTGATATTTTTTTATTTATGAAATAAAAAATGAGTTATGAAAATAAGGAACGATCAGAAAAACCAGTATACCCCTACCGTACAGAAATAATGGGGTATGATTCACTTGAAAAAAAATTGGTACGTATTTTAAATCTACTGCAATAATTTTATGTGATATAAAACAACACCATAACTGTATTCCTCTGTTTATATGTAGATTGATGAATCCAAATCCAATGTCACTTCCATCCCACACCATGTGCTATGGAAGGAGGCGTGTGTAAATAAATATGGGATACTAATAGATGAGAACACACAAAAAATTATGGGAAACATGTGTAAGTATGACATAATAAATATTTGTTTTTCTTTAAATAGATATTACATAACAATGATTACTTATTTTCCTATATTTTCTATCTAACATATTCAAAGGAATCAACAACACCTAAACTAGATGTGGAAAAACTTTCGGTGGCCTTGATGCAGCTATAAAAGTATGGTCTTGTCAAAGGTGTGGATTTTTGGGTGACACCCCAAACATTTTTTGATAAAAAAAACAAGAGGGGGGGATCAAAGTGCAAAAATCAAAATTATGAGAGAAAGAATATCTATCCTTGAAGAACATATGAAATTATAGAGATATTTCATGGAAAATATGATGGTGAGGGGGGGGGGGGGAACTCAAGAACAACCAGTGCGTGAAGATCCCACCCCACCCCCACTAGCTTTGAGGTGAGTCATTCCCCTAAAAAACCTATCTTAACTAAGGTAATCAATGTTCTAATAGTTGTTTCTATGAATTTTGAATCATATAGAAACTGATAAATTTCTTGTACTAATATTATACAATGTAGAAAAACTATGATTTATATCTATCAACACCCACCCATCACCTTGTAGCGAGGGATATGGTGTTCAATAACCAGAACGTCATGATACACAACAAAACACTTCCAACTGGTCATGTTAAAGTGATGATTAATGTATCCCATGAGCCGAGTGTCGAGCTACCTATTCCAATTGATTATGAAGATATTCATAAGTTTGAAAAAGTTCTTATAACATTCATCGTATGGTCATCACATCTTGTAAAGAAACATGTTGACAAGGAGGTATTCATTTCCAAAAAAAATCAAGATAAACCTTTAAAATTTAATGAAAAAAAGTCTGAACTGATGAATGTTATTATAGAAAGACACAAGTAAGGGGGTGAAAAGAAGGAATAGCTCAAAAACATCTCAAGGATCAACCAAATAATAAAAATGATCTACTGAAAGAATCTTAAACCCACCCGTTCTACATCCGCATTTATTATCATTGCAGACTCATGTGAATACGAAGTTGAAAGATGGTGGGGTTCACACAATTTTTTTTGATGAAAATATGTACAGTGGAGAAGATCCATATTTCATTAGTGTTGAAAATGTAAGTTAAATCCTTGAGTATGGTTGGTTAGGAGGTTCAGTTGTAAATGTATACATGAGGTATGTTTTCATGATTTGATTTTCCTAAAGCTAATATACTATGATAATTATGACCAATACATTTCATATTTTTCACTGGTATATATATAAAAAAAATTAAATGGATTTCCCCATGAACAAAAATTTGGACTCGTTAGTCCTCACGTCACCTCTATAGAACAAACAGATTTAGAATCCAAGAAAGAGGGAGAAATATTGGTTGGTCTTCTCAAATCATTTAACAAAAAATTATAGATGATAGAATCTTCTTAATACCAATGATGCAAGGGTAAAACTATAAAATTTAATCATATCAAATATATTTTAATTTATTTCATTACTTGTTCCTTTCTGTGTCTTTAGGAAGCATTGGGTGTTCATTGTGGTCAATTTGGATACTCCAAAGATTTATTTCTTGGATTAAATGCATGGATATCCAACAAACTGACCACAAATGATGGAATTTTTCAATTTGTAATATACTACATCTAACATTTTATAACTAAACATCTAGTTATATAATTTATATTATTTTTAATGAGGATTCTGTTATGATAGGGTGGTACATGAATATCGTCTACATCATGGAATGATGCCAGGGGAAAAGGATAAGAAACATCACAAGTACTACGAGTGGATAAAAATCAAGGTATATATAATAAGATTTCACTATCCAAACACATATAAAAAATTACTTATTTTTCTCCATGTTTCTACAGTGCATGAAATAAACAAATGATAAATGCTGTGGTTATTATGTTTGTAAATTTATAAAAGATATCATATTCCATGAATAAACTAACATCCCTGGAGAGGTATTTTTAAAGATAATTACTATTTCATTTAAAATATTTATTAATCCTTTATGTATTTATATTTTTTTAGTATTACCATGATTGTAAAAAAGACTCCTATTCACAAGATGAGATATATTTGTTTAGAAATAAATGGGAAGCATACCTGATGGAAGAATGTAATGAAATAGCATGAATATATGACCGGTATGACTCAAAGTGTCTATTTTTATTTAAAATTGTCAGTATTTTTCATAAAAAGAACAAGTACCATACCGAAAACTAAGAAAACACATTAAGATTGTTTTGATACTTTAAAAATTGATCCATAAGTCATTTGTGACATGTAAGAATCAAATTCACCTAAACCTGACACATGGTGTGACTGTTATGACTTTAAGTGTGTATTTTTATAATAAATTAACAATAAATTTAGAAAAAAGAATAAGTGACATACTGAAAACTGATCAAACACATTCATATTGTTTTTATACTTTAGTACAACATTACATCAGTCATTTTTGATGTTTAGAAATCAACTACACCTCAATCTAAAGAACAGTGTGACTGATATGACTAAAAGTGTTCATTATCACTTTAAAAATGACATTTTAGATCAAAACACATTACTCACTGAAAACCAAGAAAACTCACTCTGATTGTCTTCATAATTTAAGAAAATGATTCATAAGTTCTTTTTGGCATGTATGTAGTAGTCTCATGTCAAACTGATGCATGATGCGATCGGTATGAATCAAAATGTGTGTTTCCAGTTTGAAATGATATTTTAGTAAAAAAACAACTAACATACTAAAAAATAAGAAAATTCATTCATATTGTTTTTATAATTTAGTAAAATGATCTATAAGTTATTTTTGATGTGTAGGAATCAACCTCACCTCAATCTGATTCACGGTACGACTGGTATGACTCAAAGTGTATCTTTTTATTTAAAATTGACATTAATTTTAGTAAAAAAACACAACTTTCTTACTAAAAACCAATAAAACACATTTGGATTATTTTTATAATTTAGGAAAATAATCCACGAGTCATTTTTGACATGTATTAATCAACCCCACCTCAATACAACACATGATTTGACTGGTATAGATCTAAATGTGTCTTTTTATTTAAAATTGACATTAATTTAAGTAAAAAGAAAAACTAACATACTGAAAATCAATAAAATGAATTTTTATTGTTTTGATACTTTAGGAAAATGATACATGAGTCATTTGTGACATGTAAGAATCAAGCACTCCTCAATCTGATGCACAGTGTGACCGGTATGACTAAAAGTGCCTGTTATTAGTTTAAAATTTACATTTTAGCTCAAAATGAGCCACTCACTAAAAACTAAGTAAATGCATTCCAATTGTCTTCATAATTTAGAATAGTGATTCTTAAGTCATTTATGAAATGTATTAAGGATTTTCATATCAAATCGACACATGATGTGACCGGTATGACTTAAAAATCATGTTTCCAATTTTAAATGATATTTTAGTAAAAAAACAAAACTGACATACTGAAAACCAAGAAAACGCATTTGGATTGTTTTGATACCTTATAAAAATGATCCATGAGTCATTTTTGATATGTAAGAATCAAATACACCTTAATATGATGAACAATGTGACCAGTATAATTCCAAATGCATTTTTATTTAAAATTGACATTAATTTATGTAAAAAGAATAAGTGACATACTAAAAACCAAGAAAATGCATTCAGATTGTTTTGATACTTTAATAAAATGATCCATGAGTCATTTTTAATTTATAGGAATCAACCATACCTCAATCTGATGCATAGTGTGACCGGTATGAGTAAAAGTGTTTGTTATCAATTTAAAATTGATATTTTAGTTGAAAACATTTCACTCACTAAAAACCAATAAAATGACCTCCAATTGTCTTTATAATTTAGGAGAGATATTTGTAAGTCCTTTGTGACGTGTATGATGTAGTTTCACCTCAAACTGATGCACGATACAACTGATATGACTCAAAATGGGTGTTTTCGGTTTAAAATTATATTTCAGTAAGAAAACACAATTGTCATATTGAAAACTGAGAAAACCCATTCAGATTATTTTGATACTTTAGAACAATAATACACAAGTCATTTTTGATGTGTAGGAATCCAACACACCTCAATATGACGAATGATTTGACCAGTATTAATCTAATTATGTCATTTAAATTTGATATTAATTTTAGTAAAAAAACAAGGGACATACTCAAAAACAAGAAAACTCATTTGGATTGTTTGTATATTTTAGGAAAATAATCCATAACTTATTTATGACATGTTGGAATCAACTACAACTCAATACGACACAGGGTGTGACCTTTATAACTCAAAATGTTTCTTTTTTATTAAAAATTGACATTTTATTAAGGTATTATTTCATATTAATGTTTAATTTATTTCTTTATAGTATTACTAACATAATATTTGTTTTATTATATAGGTGGAACCTTTTGCTTGAGTTGAGATGATTTTTTTAGCAACTCATACCATGGGAGGACATTTTTTAGAGGGGATCACAAATGTCAAAGGATGAAACATTAATATTTCTAACTATTTGTTGGATAATTGTAAATGTAATTATATAACACATTATTTGAAATGTATATAGTATTTTTTTTAAACTTTTATGTGCACTGATTTATTCTTGTGTGCACTATGCGGGTACTTTTTTTGTAGGTGGTGTGTGTGTGTTGTGAAGGTACTGCTGGTGGGTGTGCTGCTATATAAATAACACATCATAGGAAGCCCTGCCTTTATCGGTGCTATTTCGAGCACTGATAATGGCACCATTTATCAATGCTAATTAAAGCACTGATAAAGGGGTCTTTTATCAATACTAAAAATAGTGCTGATAAAAAAATCTTTTATACGTGCTAAAATAGTGTGGATAAAGGGGGCCTTTATTAGCATTTTTTAGCACGGATAAAGGACACTATTTATTAGCACTTTTTTAGTGCTGTTAAAGGGGACCCCCTTTATCTTCACTGAGATAAACATAAATTTTTTTGTACTGTTAAAATAATTTTCTAGCGATGATAAAATCACTATTTGTATCAGTGAGCAAATATCTACCTGATTACAACTCGAGGATCTTCACATCAATAATTTAAGCACAAAATTAATCTTATGAAATACCGCTTTTGATCTAAAGTCATTCTCAAAATATGATTTTCACTAGTGATCGTTACTCAAACAATTCGAATTTTAATCTCTCTAGATTATACACACTTAATTCAAAACCATTTTGAAGTGTCAATTGTTAGAATTCTGGTGCAATCACGTAGTTATGACGACACCTTCAACATTCCAACGATAATTAATGCTCCATTCCATCAATCTGTGAAGAAGAACTGCAATCAATCTCTTAGAATGAGATTGTATCTCTCTGGTAATAGGGAGAGAGGAGAGAGATGTTATCACCATTTGAGTAGTGAATAGTACATGTCATGAGATCCATCTACTCATTTTATAGTGTATCAATAAATACCTAGAATTAAATTCCCGGTACCTGAATATTTTTTTCTCACTAAATAAATCATAAATTACATGTTAGGACCAACTAACTAGGTTATAAAAATTATTTATATTTTTATAACTTTATTGTAATACAATAAATATATTATGATATAAAAGTGAGTCATTAACTCGACTCTTCATTTCCACAAACATTAAATGAACCTTAAATATTAAAATAATATTCATTCGTATAATAAATTTCCTGTATTTACTTTAACACTTGTAAATACTTTTAATAAATAAATTCAATACTAATTATTCTAAACTAAAATAATATGAATTTTTTTATTCCTCAGCGATCGTATATCCTCAGAAATATCCCATACCTCACGGTGGGGCCCACCATATCCTAAACTCTAATTCACTAGAAATGGTAGACTTTTGAATATGTTATTGTGTGTGACCATCTAGGATATTATCTCTATAGTAGTGAATATCATTCATAGACTAGGAATGGATTCTAGCAACCCATCAAGGCCCCTAAAGAGATAAGGAGTACTCATAGCAACGACAACCTTCCTATGGACACACACTATGTAATATAATATCTTTTTCTAATGATATCTCATAAAATAGAATTCACACTTGTGTCATCATCCTTGCCTTGATTTATTATTCATTGAACTTACTGGATGGAATTATCTTCTTCTACCATGACCATGAATTTAGTGAATGCATTACCATTCTAAACTACTGGGGTCAAGATATCACTTCCTTAAATCAAAAGAAACAAATTATATCTTGATCATTCAACCAATGTCACACCACCAATGATACACCCAACACAAGCTACCTCACTAGGACTTCAATGTCATGGTTTTTTCCTTAAATAAAAATACACAATCAAATGGAACACATTGATAATGATCTCAAATCATGAGACCAATGCACATGTTTGTAGATAGGAACAACCAATGACACCCAAAATAGGCATTGTTCCCATTGGCAAGTCTGTCCTCATGATCTCACCTACTAGAGATCACTAAGTGAAAAAATCATGAGATGAAGTCTTGATGTTTACGATCCCCTATCACCTGATAGTCATAAATCATATGTGTCCAGCTAGTATGATTCATATAGACCATAGAGCATATGTTTAAGATTAATTCCATATAATCTAGAGGTTCTCATTATAACATGGGATCTTTTATAACTTTTTGATATGAAAAATAATATATGGAAATTACCATATAAATAGTGGATGTAGAAATACCAATATTATCATGGTAAGAGTGAATCATGCATAACTCACTATGTACATGATATGATAATTGAAGTATGAATAAATTCGGGTTTAGAGAACCCACTTTTACAATAGATTTAGTCTCATAAACTCCTGAGAATAGTCCAATGTTCATGTTTGATCTTGACCACCCACTTGACCCAAGGATTAGATCGTACGAATCACTAACTCCGCCAAAACTAGATCAAGAGGAGGGTTCACCTACAGTGTGTTATCTACAACACCCTCTCTAATACTGGATGATGTTCTACTAGGATTCATTCTCTATAAGACACAAAACATGAGTTTCATCAAGCACAATCCAATATTAAACCACATTAAAATAACCAAAACAAACCCTCATCATGGGCAACATCAAGAAACACTAGAATCACAAGAAAATACAAACGATAAAGGAGAAAAAACAACAAAAACCTAAAGAATTTTCCATTTCATGTTTTTTAGATGCACAATTAGGAAAACTATGTGCCATCCATGTAGGTGTCACTGGAGGTTGGCATACAAGGATGCATAGCCTATGCACGGTTACTGCTAACCATGTGCATTAACCATGTGCCTCCTCCAAACCTCTCTGTTTCACCCCAAAACTCAAAATTACCCTCAGGATTACCCCATTACTGAACATTTATTGGGTAAATACTAAAAAATATCACTGAAATAACCCATAACTGAGCTCAAATCATAACCATAATCTCGGACCTCCCATGGTGACTCGAGGTTCAATATGAAGAAGAGAAGGTAAGGAACTGCCCCATTCCTACCTCCCAAGTATCGATGGCCCTAGATACAATCTAACTCTAACTCCCAAATAAAAAACATGTTTTGATACCATTGTTTCTTCTGGAAATGGGGATGACCTTGTTTTTTTAAGGTTCAAACTTTCCAATCGGTTTCTAACGGGTTTATTCATAGAACCGAAAACATCCAATGATTCTATATTCATTTGGACCTACTTTCCAAAGGTAGGTGCTCATGAGTTGTGGACCAATGAGGCTTAAGAATTTTCATTGGTCAAGAGGATGGGAGGTTAGGCTCATCAAAACTTTTTTTGAGGGGAATTATTACCTACTTCGGGACTCTCTTATAGATTTAAGTTATGTTCACAAATCCTTATTAATTCACCAAGTATGAAAATGAGTTTTCCTTTATATTTGGAAATCAATGATTGATATGTATGAGATTTAGAGAATCTTTTATATTTATTTGAGGTTCTTCATCGATAGATAATCATTCTCATGTATTGGAGATTCTTAGTCAATGGTATCCTTCAATACATATATAGAAATATCTTGGTTATTATGATGACCATAATGGTTTTAAATCCACTCAGTGGGGCACTTGAAGTTTATTGTCATTCAGAAATAAAGGGATTATTTCAGATTTGGGATCATAACCGTAGATGGGCTACCTACGTATCCTTGTTAAAAAGAAAGGAATCAGAACCCATGTAGTTCAATAGGAAGGATATAGTTTAACATCATATGAGACGGAAAATAATTAATGAAATATGGGCTTGAAACTTATAAATGCTTCCTATGTACTCTAATTTTAAGGCAGAGATCAAAGTCCATGTAGTTTAGGTAAAGAAAAATGGGGTTTATGCATGGTTAATGGCCTAAAAAGAGATGTCATTATTACTTTTTCACTTTAATCCCACGTGAGTCATGATCGGTGTAAGAAACAAGAGGTATCGGTAAATTTGACAATGGTTCCATGAAAGATGCAGTCATGAGAAATGATGTAGGGCTTACTTATGTATGATGGCCCGAGTAAATGAAGATCAGGAGTTAGTTCAGGAAAGAAGCCCAGGAGCAGGGTCCATAAAGGTATTTGTACTTTATGGAGATTTGGAATTTTAACTCGGGACTTACTCCTGAAAAGGAAGATCAAATTAAGAGGGACTTATGATTGGGTTTTATTCCTGATAAGGAATCCAAAATCAAAAGAAAATAAGGTTGGGGCTTACTCCTAAGGAAGATGCCCAATTAAAGGGAACTTATAACCTGGGGCTTAATCCTGAGGAGGAGGCCCAATGTTAAAGGAAATTATGATTGGGACTTACTCCTGAGAAGGAGGACCAAATTTAAAGAAAATTATGATTGTGACTTACTCCTGAGAAGGAGGCCCATTGAATTCCTCTCAGATAAGGAAGCCAATAAAGGAACCATGCCATAAATGACTTTGAAGAAGGTTTTGAAGGCCATGTCTTGAAGAGGAGAGGTGAATTTGAGGAAAGAAGGTGATTAGGAAGTAGGTGCGCAAGTATTGTTCTGGCGCGCAAGTCCTGGTCGCGCAAGTAGACTTGCGCGACATGAGTCACCTTGGGCGATGAAGAATCCATAGGGTATTACTTGGGTGACTTTGAACTCAAGCCCTTAGTATCATCCCTAGAGGCTTCCAAAAGGTTGGCGCGCAAGTTCCCTTGAGAGGGAAAGGCGGAGCGCCATTTCCCTTAAGGGCTGGACACATAGGCACACAAGTATTGATGAGTTCTAACACTTAGGCCTTATTTGTCCTCTTTAGAGCTTCCATTCTAGGTAAAGAATTACCTTAGAAGTGTTCGGAAGATTTCAGACAAAGACTTGGGTGACCAGAGCTTGAATATGATTTTTAGAAAATTTTTCCTTCAAATGGGGGGCCCAAAGGGGCTATTTATAGGCCACTTGGAACCTTGGGAGAAAAAGGAATAGAGCGCACAAGTAACTTGCATGACCCATAAGTGGTGCGCAAGTGAATTGCGCGGCGCGCAGGATACTTGCGCGACGACCTCCAAATGAGTTCCTGGTTCATCCCTTTGTCAATTTTTGATGTTCTTCAAAGGGTGAACCTCATTGGGATTAAAGTATTCCCCTTTTCCATTCTTTGGACTCTGTGATGTAAAGGAGCGTCAATAAAAGTCCCCCCCTCAGAGTTGGATCCGAAAAAGGAAAGTGGATTTGACTCTGAGGAAAACAAGAAACAAGGGTTCGGTAGCGTGCAGATGTTGGCGCGCAGGTTCTGATGCGCAAGTTCCGGTGCGCAGGTTTGAGGGCCCACCTATATATATGGGTGTCACTTCATGCAAACCATCCTGACTTCAAATATTTTGAGCTCTCATCACGCAAGTGTCTTTATTTCCTCAGTCGATCACTTTTCTTTGTGTCGCGCTTCTTCAGTATGTATTTTGACTTGTGTAGAAATACTTTCACGGAAATACCTACATGGAATTACTTGCGTGACATGACTTACGCTACATGACTTGCGTGCCTTAATTACTTGGCCATTTTTTTATTTTCTTCACAAGTATTTCATAAAAATAGACTTATTTAAAAGTTAACTGTTTGATCCTTGTGCAGATTCAATGGCTCCAATGAGAATTGGATTAACTGATGAGTTGGATAGCAAGAGAATAGATGATATGATGAACATCATTGGCCATGACTATTATGATATCTGCGATAGCACTCTCTCAGATTTTTCTAAGTATTTGAAGAAATATCATTTCAATTTCCCACAAAGCATCTAATTGCCTTTATATGGCCATGGTCATCTACAAGGAGTCAACATTCCAGAAGCAAAGAATTATATTCCTCGTTCCTGGTTTCAGACTTACACCAATTTCTCTTCAGCAAATGTCTCAGTTGCATGATCATTTGTCAATGCTGGAATAGTGGAGAAGGCATACATAATTCATCATAGCCCATGTGTTCCAGATCTGAAGCCTCACAAGCCTGAGCTGCAGCCGCATTTATATCCCTCTATTTTCTGAAATTCTCAGATGGATCAATCCAAGGGATAGAAAAAGAGTTGGGATTTTCGTCTCGGAGGAGGTGTGAAGCTGACTTGGATGTGGGCATATTGGGTGCGACAAACTTGTGCATAGTTTGTCGAGGATCTGAAGGGAGCTGCAATATATGAAGTCGTCTGGGCTTGGTAGACATATGTCTACAGAAATGATAATTTTGTACCGGAGCTAATTAGCCACTGGAGCCTGGAAACCAATTATTTCCATCTGACTCACGGAGAAGTAGGAATCAGCTTGGGGGATGTCTACAATATCTTGGGGGCTCCAATTTTGGGAGATATGTATGATGAATTCATCCCCCAAGGTGACCTCGAATTATTTGGAGAAGACTTCGGCTTTGGCTCGAGAGTTATTGAAAATTTTCCACAAGCTCAAAAATTCAAAGTCCACAAAAACTCATTCTAGAAAGGATATTAATCCAGAGGAGTGGATGGATATGTTTCTCATCAAGAAGAAGGAGTAGAGGCCCACCTGTACTCATCCTAACAGCTACCCCAGAACAGAGAAGAGGGGTGCTCTTGGCACATTCTGGCCAACTCTAGAAGTGGGAGAGTTTGAAAAGTGGGGTATGAAGTGGATCAAAGAATCCCAGAGAATACCCGTCTGGAGGGATTTTTAGCTTTGTGGCTCAGTGTTTATCTTCTTCCAGTTAGGGATTAGAAGGGAGGAATTAGGCTAGGGACCTTCGTTATTGCAGCCAAGTTGGCTGAGAGAAAAATGGTTGGGTTGGCCACCCCGATTTTGGCGAAGATTCTCAGGAGCTTACTCCATGTCTATATGGATAAGTATCCTTTGAGAATAGTGGGACCATTACAAGTTTTGTGGGGATGGATCGCCACTCACTTTAGGACATACGTTGTACAGAGCGGAGTACAAGTTCCTGGAAGTTCTTTTAGGCCATCGGTGCAGGCATTTTATAGAATTTCTCCATTATCCCTCAATCCCTATGATCTGAAGGTGAGGATGAGCATGTTCAAGGAATTTTTTTTCCTTATGGAAACCCGCCAACCAGATGGTTTGTTGATGATGGAACAACTAGCCTGGAATTGAGGTCATATATGCTGGCTTGCAGAGATGATGTATTGGCCACCAGAATTGACAAAGATTATATGAGAGGCCTATGCTCCATATAGATTTGCACACTAATTCAACTATTTGTAGTAGATTGTTGTATCCCCTCCTGTGCACGTCAGGTCAGAGCAGCATCCAATGGTTTCCCGACAACTATGGTCACTGACAGCTATGGAGAAAACTGGGGCAGTGTTTGATCTACCAGTTACTGGAGGGGCGATTCAATTGACTATATGGTATGCCAAGAACTGGGTAGCATCATACCCTGAAGGGGTACTAAATAATCTGGTCCCTCAGGTGGGGACAAAAAAAGAGAACCATTAGGAAAGAAACCCTTTATTTGGAAGGTGATTCTTCCTCACCTGGAGCTGATTCACCGGGTTCCTCACCCGGGGCTGATTCACCGGATTACCAGGATGGGGATGATGAGGCATGACATGCGTCAAAGCGGCCTCGTGCCAGATATAATTCTCCTGCCAGAGTCAAGAGACCTACTCCATCAACTCCTGGTGAGTTATATCATTGAGGAAATTTAGTATCCATTATTTTATAGAGCAACAAGTTTCAAGTTTCATTTTCTTATCCTTTATCTGTGATTGCAGGAGCTGGGAATAAGTTGAAGTCCCAGATTGTAGGACCCTCCTCATGGCCTTCTGGTGCACATGCTAAATATTTATGATCAGAGGCTATCCAGACTTGGTGAAATTTATATTGTGATGCTGAAACTGCCTGGATGGACTTATGCGAAGGGATACATATCCCCGGAGTGGGGAATCTTCGGGCTTCTGCGGATATCCGCTTCGAGGATAACCCCGATGAAGTGTGGGCTTGCGTCAGAGAGCTGGAAATGCTCATATATTCCACTGATGATTCCATCCCTATTACCAAGAGGGTGAAGGAAATAATGAATCATGGAACCACTGAGGGGATTGGTGCTTTAGTAGATGAGGAGTGACATGATTATGTGGCTCCTAAAGATGTAAATTTATTTCCTTATTTTCTTTGAAACATAATTTAATTCAAATCTTTGTTACTCAGGGAAATTAATTTCTTCATCCTGCAGCTTGTTAAGAAAGGAACTACTAAGGTCCCTTTATCGCAGTACAACCCTGGTGGCACCGCTCTTGGAGCCGCTGAATCTCCTCGCGATCCGGGCGAGGTATCTCCAGGTCGGCAAGCCATGGACGAGGAGTTATAAAGGTATTTTTACTCTCCAATACCTGTATTTGGAGGTGAAAATGTCAACACACCCAAAAATTCAAAGAAGCAAAGGCATCGAAGGAAGAATTCCATAACTAAACGCTTCATCAGTATTGGTAAGTCCATCGGATAGTCATGAATCCTAACTCATGAAAATATTGCTCATACTTCTTGGGATTGCAGGGGCTTCTTTGATTTCCCCTTTGAGGGAGAGGACTGACCCTCCTCTGAGGACGAAGGAGGGTGTTGGTGGACAGTCGCAAATTCATGCTGACCTGGCTGTTCCTGAAGAAATGAGGAGAGAAGAAGATACATCTTCTATTACCAATACTTCTCATGTTGCTACTGCAAGGAGAGAGGATCCTACTTATGGTAAATTAACAATACTTCATAGAATGTTGAATGAAGAAATCAACTGACTTCCATTCTGTGATGCTTTAGGTTCAACACCTGCACTAGAACATTTAGAGACCACTGCAACTGACTCTATAATTTTTTCTGAGGAAGCTGTTCAGGGTCAGAGGCTACAGGAGGAGATTCACCAGGAAGACATGTCAAATGCTCCCACTGGTGAGACTAACCAGGAATCTGATATATCACTGGATGAAATGATGAAACTTGGCATGTCTTTTGAAGAAGTTTTATATCATGTTAAATTACCATGTGATTTAGAATATTTTGGACGTGAGTGTTATCCTTCATCCTATTAAATTTTTTTATTACATCTCTGACCATGATTGGTTGAAATGTACAGTTCCATATGAGCAAGTTGCTGATCTGTTGATGCTTGAAGGGGGTAGAGACAACCCTATCATTGCATAGACGCTAGCTCAAGTGGAGCTTAACCTAGCTGAGCTTCCTGAAATCCATCCTGAAAATCCTGTTGAAGCTAGGAAAGATGGGGAGGAGCCTTCTCATGCTACTGATATACCATTGGGTAAAAGATGATAATATTTGTGGCTGTATTTAATTTGTAAGATAGATAATCAAATTTTTTTATCCTTTGTAACTAAACAAAGCTTTCAATTGACTATGTAGGGTCGTCAATTTCAGCGGCTAGATCCGGAGGTGAAGCCTCAGCCTCAGCCCCAAAGGGAGTAGAAAGTGAAGTACCAAGGGTCAGGGGGGAAGGAGAAGAACATGGCACTTCCTTAAGTGAATTAATCTCAGACTATATTCCCCCCTGTGATAGTGATGCTGAATCAGACCCAGAGGTTCAAAAGGCGCTCCAATTCTCACGTCTTAAGGCATGGTAGAATATATGGAAGATCATATCTGAAGTGCCTCTTGAAGAGTTGTCTTCGAAGATCCTGCAACTTTCATCCTTGTTCATCATGCTGGGACTTGGTGGTTTTGGATATCAATAGATCCATACCACGGTGAAACAAGTCATCTTAAGGAGGGAGAAGGAGAAAAAGTTCCGTCAAGATCTGACCAGAGTGAGGCTATTGACCAATATCGACGAATTTGAGGCTACGGTGTCCTGAGATGAGGCTAATCATGCTGCAAGGCTGAAGGAGATGAAGCATAAGATCAAGGAAAAAGTTGTCTAGCATATTCATCTTCATCAATAGTTATATGTCGTTACTGGGTATCTTGACCAGCTTAACAATTCATTGGAAGGATTCCAAACGAATGGTATGAAAGCCAACACAAATGACAAGAAGGCACTCCATCAAGCTGAAAAGAGTGAAGTCGATCGAGTGAATGAACTTCAAGTGGCTGCTGATGAAGCTCGAGATTCTGTAAATCAAATGAAAAGTTATGTTGAAAGCCTCTTTTAATTCTGGAAAAAGAGAAGATACTCCAATCTGTGGATGTTCTTCTAGTCTTGTGCATCAATTAAAAAAACATTTCATTTTCAATCATTTGTACCTGCATTCTCTTGATAATTACTTATATTATTAGTATTACTTTTTACCTAATCCAATGGTCCTAGTAAGCATAGTTTTATTTTTGTTAGGATTATACAAACAACCCCACAAAATTTGCATCTTTTGTTGCTCAATATTTCCTAAATCATACAATATATACATTTAGCAAGCTGGGACTCGACTTTTGTTCAGAGTTCCTTTTACAAGTTCCCAAGTTAATGAGTACCCTGTCTTTTGTTGGAAGTTTAAAGTCATGCATGTCGGATATAAAAATGATAATGTTTAAGGTCGAATAGCATTGACCTAATGGATTAAAATTGACTCAATTCCTTGATAATTTGTTTGAAAACATATTACCACATTCAAGTATGGGGTAAAACATGCAAACTATGACTTAAGAAATTTTGAATCTGAGGGATGATATGAAAAAAGGGCTAAAAGGAATTAGAGGAAGTATTTCCTAAGAGTGAATTTACCACTATTTGACAAAACCGTTAGGGGGTTGAATTATGCAGGGCCAATTAAGGGCATTGGTTGCATAGTCAAATAATAGCATCTTTTGGCTAACAGGTCCGTTATCTAGACCACTTATGCAAGGCCACCTAGGGGTACGTGCTGCATAGTTAGGAAAAAGAACTCTCAGAAATTTTACTTTTTTATTGCTAAAAGCCAGTGTAAGTTTATGGAGGTTCAAATTTTCCAAAGCACAGAGTCTGCTGTATGGAGAGAGGTACTTGAATAGGGAGAGGATATTCCCAATAAATATTTTCAAAGAATTCGATGAATATCACTCCTGTGAAGGTCTAACCCAAACGTAGGGAAGGGAAATATAAACCATAGACTTGAATACTTTTAGATCATGAAAAAGAGTATGAGACAAATATGTTAAGGATGGATATTTTTGTGGATCCCTACATATTGTCGTTAAGACCAATAAGGACAAAAGAGGTTTCCCCCCCAAGAATGAAGTTACCACTATTTGACAAACCCATTAGGGGGTTTGAATTATGTAGGTCCACTTAAGGGCATTGGCTGCATAGTCAAATAATAACATCTTTTGGCTAAAAGGTCCGTTATATAGACTACTTATGCAAGGTCACCTAAGAGCACGTACTACATGGTCAGGAAAAATAATTCCCGGGTATCAGACATTTTGTGACCAGAATCCAAGAAAAGGGTTATGGAGATCTGGAAGTATTTAAGGTTAGGAGTATGACTCATAAAAATGGGTATTTTCCAATCCATGAAGAAGATACATAGACCAATTCTGACCATAATCATGTTGTGGCTGGGTCCTGAATTGAGATGCTAGACTTTACTAAATATCTCATTAGGATGAGAATCAAGCCATATGTAGTTCTTGAAATACAGTTTAACGTCATGTGGGACGAGAGCATAGGAGATCTTAGTTTAGGGTCATAGAGTTCGGACCATAACGAGGGAGACACATTGTGTGTTTGTTATAAACCTGATGTGAATAAAGACCGGGGTTTTCATACCACATTCATGTGCTCACAGGGGGACTTTTTAGCCAAGGGACTGACAGTGGAGTTTGGGGTTAGGCCCAAAGACTTGGGGCTGGGTTTGAGGGATGCTCGAATGTTCCTACGTATCCCATAAGTATGGGAATCAAGACATACATAGTTCTTGAAATACCCTCTGTATAGATTTGGTTCATACATGTGAAGGGTGAAAGGGGACTTTAGTGCAATGATGGTTGGATCCAAGATTAAAGGTTTGGTCATTTTCATGTATGCACGTATTCCTTGGAATATAACATGATTGGAGATCAATGTCAATAATGATTCCCTCTCAGGTGAGGGTGTCAGAAACTGTTGTAGTTTATTATCGTACAGGACAAAAGTGCAAATAGTTTAAGGTTATATGCATGGACCGGTGCTGTATAGTTTAACATCATATAAAAAGGACAATGATGAACTAATGTGAATATATTGGTTTCGTGGGGGGGGGGGATTCACGGATCAACATCATATGAGATAGAGGTGAACCGATATGAAGATATTGGTTTTGGGCTTAAACCTCAGGAGGTTGCCTACGTACCCAGCCTAAAAGGCAAGGATCAAAGTCATAGTAGTTTGATTTATAATGAATTGGTGATTGAGTTGTACTTGAGGACAACCCGAAGATGGTGTTGGGACTTACGCGTGGTTAGCGGCCCAGAGAGGGTGTTATGGTTGAAGCTTACTCTAAGCTCATGTGAGTCATGCTCAGTGTGAGAAACAAGAGGTAACAACAACCCTAACGATGCACAGTTTAACGTCATGTGGGAAAAAAGGGTGATGTACAGTTTAGCGTCATGTAGCTAGGATGTATTGTAGTTTAACGTCTTGTAGGACATGTGCACATTTTAACCTCATGTTGGATGACAAAGGGGCTATGCAGTTTAATGTCCTGAAGAAAGGAAAAAAGGGACCATGTAGTTTAAATTCTTGCATTAAGGACTAACGAGTGTATTTATGTTACACAAAATACTTCTTCAAGAATCTTGCATTGGTTGGAGTTGTAATGAGTTCTCCATCCATTGATATTAAAGAATAAGCTCCATTGGAGTAGACCTTATGTATTGAATAAGGTCCTTCCCACTTTGACTCAATCTTTGGAGGTTTCTTTCCTAATATCATTGGAGTTCTGAGGACCAATACCAATTCTCCTTGAATGAATGAATGAATACGAACTTTTTTATTGAAAGATCGTGCTATTCGATTCTGATAGACTTCCAAGTGGTGTAGGGTGCACAATATTTTTTCATCTAATCGTTCCAATTCATCAAATCGCTTCTGAGATTGTTCATCTATAGATAAATAATCACAAATGGCTACTCTGAGTGAAGGTAATTGAATCTCAATGGGAAAGACTACTTCTATTCCATATACCAATGAATATGGAGTTGATCGTGTAGCAGTGCGGGTGGTGGTCCTATAAAACCATAAAGCATGAAAAAGTTTATCAGGCCATGATTTCTTATCTTTATCCACCATATTTTGCAGTATGTTTTAAAGAGTATTATTGAAGGCTTTTACTTGGCCATTGGCTGCTGCATGATACTGAGATGAATGGTTGGATTTGATGTTGTATTATTGATATAACTTTCTCACCTCGGATGAACAAAAGTTGGTGCCATTTTTCTTCAATATGGTATGAGGGACACAAAATCTGGTAATGATGTTAGACATGAAAAAGCTAACAATTCATTTAGAACTAACTTCTTTGAGAGGTATTGCCTCTGCACATTTGGAAAAGAAGTCATTAGCAGTAAGAATATACTTAAACTGCTTGGATGTAGCCAGAGGATAAGGTCCTACTACATCCATTCCCCATGTGGAAAATGGCCATGAGTATTTAGCTGTATGAAGAAAATCTGGAGGTTGATGAATGAAGTTGGCACATGCTTGTCAAGAATGACACTTCTTAGTGAAATCAACACAATCTTGCATCATTGAAGGCCATAAGCATCCAAACCTTCAAATTTGACCAGAAAGTCAATGTCCATATTGGTGGGCACCACAAACTCCTGTATGTACTTCATTCATGATAGCCATTGTCTCTTCACCATCAATACATATGAAGAGAATTCCATAAAAACCTTGCTTGCAGAGAATTTTTTAGTGATCTGGGCTATCATAAAGAGTAAAATTGACCACACATCGCCGAACTTGTTATTTCCCAACTCTATCAGGTGGGAGTATTCCATTTTGAAGGTATTCCCTGATAGGTGTCATCCATCCTGTAGTATGACCATATGGTTCAGAAATGGGACTGATTTCATTGATTTCCTCTGTTCTTATTTGAACAAAAGGTGAAACTACACGACGGTGGGAAATAATGATGATTGTTTCATCCTAATTTGGATTTTCCAGGGTTGTGGATACATTAGCCAGTGCATCAGCTTGAGCATTTTGTGATCACGGGATATAAGAAAATGTCAGTTCTAAGGAAAATTCTGCCATTAACTCTCTCATTTAATCACACAAAGGGATTGAATCTTCTTTTATAATGACATAATCCCCATTGATTTGTTTGATTACCAAATCTGAATCACCTTTTACCCTCAAGTGATTCACCTGTGCTTGAAGCACCAATTCCAAGCCTGTAATGAGAGCTTGATATTCTGCTTCATTATTTGTACCGCCTTCTAATAATAAGAAGGAATAGGGTAGCACTGCCTTTTATGGGGAGATAAGCACGATTCCTAACCCAACTTTTTTGAATTTAGGATCTTCCATTTTCTTTCCTGTTGGACTTCTAGAGGCACCATCAAAGTAAAATTCCCATGTTTGAGGATTATCTTGAATAGAGAAGACTTCCTCATTAGGAAGTTCAATATTTAAAAATGTATCTTCTACAGATGGGTGTTCAACAAGGAAATCGGCCAGAGCATGGCCCTTTATTGCCTTTTAAGACACATACTGGATATCAAACTACTGCAAAATAACTGCCCACCATGCCAGAAATCTTGTAAGCATTTGACGACTAAGGATAAACTTGAGCGGGTTATTGCGAGATACCAATTGGACCTCATGATGTTGCAGGTAGTGTCTCAATTTGTGAACTACCAAGATTAATTCTAGGTAGCACTTTTCAATACTTGAATATGGAGTTTCTGCCTCAAGCATAGTCTGAATGAGGTATTAAAGGCTGTTTTCATTCCCAGCATCATTCTTTTGGGAAAGGAAGGCACCCAATGATCGCTCTAAAGCTATCACATAGAGAATAATTGGTCTTTCTTCAACAGGTGGAATTAATACCAGTGGACTCAAGAGATATATCTTGAGAATATCGAATGCTTCTTGAAATTATTCAGTCCACTGTTAGGTGACTCCCTTCTTCATTAATTTGGTGAAGGGTAAACACTTTTCTGCCAAATTTCCAATGAAACGCCGAATATAGGCCAAGTGTCCATGAAGTCCTCTTAATTCTTTCAAATTTCGAGGAGGTGACATACTAAGGATTGATTTTGTCTTCTCAAGATCAACTTTTATACCACAATGGTGTACAAAAAAGCC
The DNA here is from genome assembly GCA_963277665.1 of Viscum album. NCBI lineage: Eukaryota > Viridiplantae > Streptophyta > Magnoliopsida > Santalales > Viscaceae > Viscum > Viscum album. Next base: position 1,324,260,871 of record OY728127.1, on the reverse strand, counting down.
GAGAAATTTTCCTGAGGTTACCCTGAAAGCACATTTCAATGGGTTCATCTTCAAATTGTGTTGTCAAAGTTTATTGAATATGATTTCCAGATTGGACAAGTGATCAGAAAATTGTCTATATTTAACCACCAAATCATCCACATAAAATTCAATAAATTTCCCTAAAAAGGTTTTGAAGATATGGTGCATGGAACGTTGATATGTTGCACTTGCATTTTTCAGGTCAAAGAGAATTACCCGATAACAAAACACACCTTGAGGAGATCTAAAAACTATATACTCCTCATCCTCTAGGGCCATTCGTATTTGATTGTACCCAGAATAACCATCCATGAAGGAAAGAGCTTCATAGCCAACTGTTGCATCAATTAAGAGTTCTGTGATCGGAACTAGAAAATCATCCTTGGGACAATTCTAATTAAGATCTCTAAAGTCAATGAAAACTCTAATTTGTATATTATTATTTTTCACAGGGACAATATTAGTTATCCATTTGGGATACTGAACTTCTCTGATGAATTTAGCTTTGATAATCTTATCAACTTCAGCTTCAATTTTGGAGGCATAAGTTGGGTGTGTTCTTCTTGCGGCTTGCTTGAATCCTCGATGTTCTTCTGGAAAACCCAAATGATGAGTGGAAACATCGGGATCAAGAACTCACATTTATGTATAATTCCAAGAAAATACATATTGATTTTTCTTTTAAAATTAATTATACATTTCTTTCTCTTTAAGAGTCATGGCTGCACTAATTAAAGTGGGGCGTGGATCTTCTTTTGTACCCAGATTTATTTCTTTGAGTTCATCCATAGTGGTAGAGATACCCTCTTTAAATACTGGAGGAGAATCCCTAAGATCCTCCTCTTCTTCTTCAACATGTTTTACTTCTTCTGCTTCTACTTGCATAGTATATGACAGAGCATAATTTCCATGATCATGAGAGAAGTTAAAATTTGAACATTTTGAAGAAGAGGCTGTCGTTTCTGACCCTATTGATGATGAAGGGTCTTCCTGGGTTTATAGAGAAGATATGATGGATTGAGAATCGACATCATTATTTTCCTCTGGTATTTCTATAACTTCTTCTAGCCTGGTTGATGAAGTATAGAATTTCTGGATTTCAGTGGACAAAATGAAGACATATACATTTAAGATTTCATCATTGCTTGGCCAATCAACAATTTCTCCCATGCTATCTGGCTCGATTTCTGTAATTGACATTATGGAAGTTTCCATATGAGTTTTTGGATTTGGGTTTATCCTGTCAATTTGACTTATATGCAACACATAATCTGTACTCACATGTATGAATGAGTTTACTGGAATATTTTCCAAACCATATGGAGCATTAATTTTGGTGACCTTCTTCACTGTGGATTTTTTCTTTCCTTCCATGTGATAAAACTCTACCTCAATTTATTTAGATTCACATGTTTTAAATGGGTATTTTTCACCATACAATGTCCCAATTTGACCATTGAAACAATATTTGAGAAATTTATGGTATGACGAAGGTACGACCTCATGTTGATGTAACCAAGGTCTTCCAAGAAAAATGTTGAAAGCTATGTCCTGAAGAACAACCATGAAATCTAAATTAGAAACAAGGTCTCCAAACTGAATTCTGAGTGTAATTTCGCCCAGAGGTTCTTGTTCATTCTTATCGTATCCTTGTAACATCAAAGTAGAAGGAGATAAATCAGATTCCTTGAGGCCCAATCAACGGAGTGTATGAATAGGAATGAGATTGAATCTTGATCCATTATCAATGAAAGCTTGTCGGATGTCTATATCATTGAATTTTTCTGATAGATACAAAGGTCTGATATGTCCATGTACAACATCATCTTCATCCTCATCTATAAATGAAATCACTTCATGGAATTCTATAAGATCATTCTCTATATGGTATACTTTAACCACAACAATTTCAGTTTCGAATTCTTGAGGACTTGAAAAAGCCTCAATGAGCGCCTCCTGAAGATCTTTTGATAGATTCACGGCATCCAGAATTGATAACTTGACCGGTACTTGGGCCAAATATTTCAAGACATCATACTTTTGGTCCAAAGTTCTGTGTTTCCCATCATGAAAATGTGGTTTTTTAGGTGCCTTATAAGTTTATTCTTTGGAAGTAGATGCATCCCGTATTGGGGTAGGAGTTAGAAACACTCATGGATTCAGTAGATTAGACCGACTAGGTCTATCTATTTGCTGAGAGGAAGAAGTTGGGACCTCTAACCGGTCTTCCAAAATAACTATGTCAGGACCGAATCTTCCATGTGTGGAAGAACTTTATTGTTACTATTGATCCTGCTGAAGGGCTTTTCCACGAGTTTCTACCGCATATACAGTTTTAGCATGGGTAGGATTGAAATAGTGGCTTCTAGAATTTCCATGTCTTCCCCTGTATCCTAGAACTCTGTCTCTTCCTCTAATTCCTCTATTAGATACAAGGAACATAGGCTCGTGATAATCAAAACTATCATTGGAATAAGGATTTGTTAAATGAATCATGTTAACAGAACCAAAGATTAATTCTTCATCTGATGAAGATTCTTCCTAATTAGCCAGTTCAGGCTGTGCCATTTGGTGGGGCGGTGCTCGTGCTTTTGAAGCAGATGGTATAAAATATGCCATAGTCAAATACAATTTAGGCTTTTACATGAACTCATCTTCTTCTGACTACTATTTTTTATTCAAATTACATTGATTCTTTGAGGATTTCCCTTTTGATGAAGGTGGTTTTGCTATGGCATTCATAGAAGAAGACACAATTGGTTTATTCAATTGTGTTCGTAAAATTTCATGGGTTCAGTTGATCATTTTCTTGACAATCCAATCATCATATTTCTGTGCATTTTTACTTTTGACTTCGGTGCACCCGCCCTCTTCCTCTGGATCAGTAGAAGTAACACATGCTACCTAGGATGAAGAACCTTTTAGTTTTACCTATCCAGAATCCACCATCTTTTGTAGGAGGTCTTTGAAGACAAAACACTCCTAAATGGGATGACCCAACATCTAATGAAATGGGAAATAATTTGGGGAGGTCTTAATCTCCTTCATTGTTCGGCCTTTTGGGCCTTGGAAACTGAACCAGGTTGTTTTCCAGAGCTGAGATGAAGTAACCCAGAACTTGTTCATTCTAAAAAGAATAAACTTTGTTCTTCAAATCTTCAAACTGTTTCCTCCTTTGATATTTTTGATTATCTTGATGAGGTGGTCGTTGTTGTTGACACTCAGAAGGTGGATCCCTTCGATATGATGAAGGTCTTGAAGTGGAAGCAGGTACAGGTGCTTGTTTAAGTGTAACTGTAGCAGTCTCTGATTTCCCTATTCTCCTTCCTGGAACTGATGGAATTACACAATTTTTATCCTTAGTATTTGTAAGAGAGTTTTCGATCTGCTGAGTGATTGAAGTAAGGTCTCGAAACCCTCCTGTGTATTTCACAGGGATCAACGGTGTGTGTAATTCATCACGCAGATTTGCCACATAGATTGGCAACAATTATTCTTGAGGGAGTGCTAAGCTTAAGTAATATGTTAATCCCTTCCAGTGAGCAATGAAATATGAAACTCTTTCATTCTCCCTTTTCTTACAATTGGTAAGATAAAAAACTATCATCTTTGGAAATGTTGAGCTGAATTGAAGAAGGAACCTTTAACGAAGATCTTCCCACCCAGTAATTGACTGGGATTGCAATATTATATACCAGAAAAAAGCATGTCCTTGTAATTAATGTAAAAAACACCTGAACTTAACTGCTTCTTGTTGTTGAGGAGTTCCAATTATAGGATCACAACAAAAAACAAAATGTGTTAAGTGTTGTTTTGGATCTCCAGAACCATTAAAAATTGGGAATGTGGTACTCACAAAATTTGATGGGGGAGGAATTTCATCCACCCATTCAGGGTAAGCTCTCTTTTATGGTTGAATTTGTGCACGCTTTCCTTATAAAGCTTCCAACCGAGCTGTTAATGACTCAATGGTAGTCATTAATTTTTTAGAAACATCTTGTTGTGCTTAGACCTGAGCAGGTGCAATAACTAGAGTTTGGACGGGTGTGGCGACTGGGACTGCCACTAATGGTAGTATTGCCGGTTGTTGTTGCGTATGACCTATAAGATTGGACCTATGAGGGTGTACATGTAAATGGGGATATTATTGATCCATCCCATTAGCTGCAACAAATTCCCTTGATTGATTAACTCCAGCATGCTTAGGAGGAAGACTACCTTGAAGTAGTTCTGCATTTAACCTCATTAATTCCTTTATTTCTTCTTCTTGTTGTGCGAACCTTTCCTCTAATGAGATTGATTGTCCTTCTCTAGAGTAAGGGTGGAATGTAACCTGAATTTTAACCTTTTCCTTGGTATGTGTCTTTCTGGAGTACGGAAGGGCATTACCCAAAGAAATGTCTTGCCCCTGGGCAACCCTCTGTCTTCTGGTATGCACACCTCCTTCATTCATTTCTGTGTGTACAACTTCTTGAATAGAAAATTCTTAATCTAATCCCTCTGAGTGAGCCTCATGTTCTGGGGGATCAGTGATAACGGTATTGATGGTATTTATCGATGCATAACGCATTACAACCCTTCTGTCAGCGCTTATGCGATACTGTCTTCCTCTATGTCCTTTATGATACATTTCCTTTTGTTTGTTTGATCCCTCAGGAACTTCTTGATGAACCGTGATTTGGAGGGAATTTCCTGAAAATTTGGCTCTGTGTTCCTCTTGTGTCTTCTTCCCTAATCGATAGAAGACTGACTTTCACTGAGGAAGAGATTGAGAATTTGAAAAAGTCCCTAGTCTGGTGGACTGGGGCTGTTATTGTTTTTTCTGCTCAACTCCTCAAATCCTGTCTGTTGATCCCGAGGGTTGAATTAAAAGAGTCTCTAGTCTGGAAAGTTGAGGTGGTTCTTGAGCTTCTACATCTGAAACTTTCTTAAAATCCCTCCTAATTTTGCGGATTTATTCCATAAATTGGACGGATGCATCAACCTACATCCACTCAAATCACCTGCCTCAGATGACTGCTGGATTATTTCTGACACTTTTGTCACTTGATGATGTGCCTGATCTAAACGAGAAGACTATTCAATATTCTCATATACTTGATTCAAGAGTAATTCGACCACTTTTTCTTTATATGCTTGACTTTGGTAAGAACTAGTTGAGGCCTGTTCTTAAGCAAGCCTTTGATTACGCACAAAACTAGTTAGATGTGGCCAGTAATGAGAAATAACATTACATGAAACCACTTTTGGCGGGATTTGTTGACTGGAGAGCACAGTGAAATGAAATGATCCATGAACACCCCATCCCCTGATATGAATACCAGATGGGGCATTGGTAATTAACTGGAATAACCTTTTCAACGCACTAAGGAATGAACGCTAAAGGGATATCTGCTTCTTTTCAACCTTTGGATGTCGAGAAACTGAGAGAGATGTCAAGTCAATTTGGTGTTGCAACTCTTCTATTATCTTGAAATGATTTTTATATTCATCATAATATAATATTTTCTCTTTTAAGTGAAAAAGATTTTTCCATATGTTGAGACGAATATCGTGAATACAATATTCTGTCAACGTTTCTAGAATATCATACTGAAAGTCAGCCAAAGGCCAAAACATGACTGGTATTTCACCTTTTGCCATTTGTTTTCTCATATTCATCACTTCCTCTTTATCATTAGATGAAGATTATTCTACCTGATTGGACCAAAGCTGGTGCTTCTTTGTTGCTTCATCAGATTCAACAATATTGGTAGAGAATTAATTTGTCAAATTAGAAGATGAATGACCCAAGGGTGGTTCGGAGAATGAACTACACCCCAGGATATCTTCTGATTGATAAATTATTTCACCTACTAGAAGTAAGGCATCAGGCATGACTGGCTTTTCATTTTCAAGTGCCTCAAGATACCAACTGTAACACCCCAACCCCAGTTACCTAGAGTCGGTGCAATATTGCGTAACATTGGTATGATCACAAAAGATCAAGTCTCGAAAGACCGATTAGTTTAGTAGCCTTGGAAACACTAGATACATTCATAAATGTTACATTACATCATAAAGTGAAAAACTACAATAACAAAGTCTCCATAGTCCACACTCATATCCTCTTCTGACTATCCCTGCAGGTCATTCATAAAATACTTCTTCACATCCTGGAAAATATTAAAACATTGAAAGGGGTGAGCTCATATGCTCAGTAAGGATAACAATATTACAAAAGCTTTCATAAATAAACATTAACATTTAAGGCAATGTATAACTAAAACAAAAGCCTTTTTAAACTTGAAATTTAGCATAATATGGCAAAAATAAAATTTAATAATGCCATTTACTTACTCACATGGATATTCTACTAGTCGAATAATCACATGAAAGATCAATAACCACTTTCATAATGATGGAATGCATAATGCCAGACTATCATAACCATGTAGCCAAGGCCTCGTGCCAAGACCACAAATAATATTTTGTCAAGGCCCCGTGCCAAGACACTAGTTTGTCTCATGAGACCTACCGATGCATCGAGGAGCTATAGAGGGCTCCACCCGTCACTTATTAAGTCTAATGCATTCCTCATATGAACAGGTTTAAACATATCATAAACCATAACATAATCATATCACATAAAACATGCATAAATGAAATATAACATTTCCACATTTCAATCACAAGATATCAATAAAACACATTGATATAATAAAAACATTATCAAAACCATTTTCAATACCAAAATAAAATTAAAACTTTGTATTTACTTTTCATTTAAAAAAAGTTATGGCTTGTAGAGGAAGCCGAAACTCAAATAATGGTCAGAGCAGCGGAGAAGTCGTTGTCTCCACATACGTACTACAAGAAAAACATTCCTTTTTGTCGTTTAGTAAAACGATTTGTATAAAAAGATTCCTTTTGAATAAACGTAAAAGTCAAAGGGGTTTATACACTGTATAAATGAAAGTTGTGTATAAAACCAAATATGCCTCAATGAAAGGAGATTGAGATGAAGTCCTTACAAAGATCATTTTTAAAATAAAATAGATCTATTATGTGTATTCACTATAAGTACACATAAAGAAATTACAAATACAAGATATGACATAATAATATCATGACATAATTTGAAAGTAGGAGATTAACCCTAAGAATGGAAATTGGGTCAAGAAATTCCCTTACCTTGTGTCCGAATTGACTCGACCATTCTTTAACCTCCTGAATAATAAACTAGAGTTAATCTCTACCTGCTTAAGAACCTTTTTCAAGTTCATTATTCCTTTTATATCACTTATTACCATGTCATGAACATTATGTAATTATTTAAGTTTATAACGGTCGTTTTGTCGATCTTAGGTACTTGAGTCAAAAATAAAATTCTTATAATTACACTTTGTTCATGTGGTAAAATATACATTATATCCATAATTATATTCATGATGTAGATATCATATATATCATATATCCAGTATATACATTCATTTATAATATTACATAACATTTAGAGGTAAGAAATGAAATGCACTGTTCATGGAGACGGTAAGCCGTACGTATGCATGAACGCTACATTCATTTATATTTCGTATTTAATGGAATGAAGTTATAATTATATAAAGGTATAATATAATTCCAGTATAATATAATGTATAATACCATTTACTCCATCCTTTATACATGCCACATATGGCATTAACGATTCAAATCACTTTGAGTGGGCGGTAGTCCGCACTTCCTAAAATGAAAATATCATGTTTACCCATAATGGAAACCATAAAGGTATGCCATAAATGAAAAATACAGAAGCTTAAGTAAAACATAAAAATATTATATATCATATATAAATATAGTGACATCTTAATGGCCACCTTTGAAGGTGTTATATGAGTGTTGAACAATCATCGTTTCATGAGGCAGAAATTCGCCATCCACAGAAACAGTATGTTCTTTAACCATTAGATGTAGGTGTGTGTAAGTGTAGCTCGAATACTTCTTATAACAACATCCTAGTATATTGAGGATACTGGTTTTGTTACAAAAGAAATGGATAAAAAGATTTTAGGGGGTTGGAGAAGCAAATTAAAACAAAATAACATAAGAGAAGACATTACCTTAAAATCGGGTAACTCTTTTTTGATTTGAGCCAAAGGCTTACTTGGGAAGAATTATGACCAAAGTGAGGCTTCTAGGAGTAAGAGAGGGAAGTTGGGAGAGTATTTTGGTAGAGTTTGGCCGAGCCAAAAGGCTTTTAAGGTGTGAGTAAGGTGGTAGTGGTGGGGGCCTTTTATAAGAGGAGAGAAGGGGCACTCTTGGAAAGATTGAAATGTTACTTTATTATGAAATGCTTTTTCAGATTCTAAAGGTCCCACACTTATATATTTTGAGAATAAGGTGATAAGGGTTCGAAATATACTCATCCAATATGTTTTCGACAAGTGTAAGTCTTAGTTTTTACATTATCTTTTCATTTCATTTAAATCGTTAATTAATGAGGTAATCGCTACATCATCATGGTGTCATAAATAATTTAATTTATTTAATGTCTAAAAAATATCATGATGTAGGAAATCTTTTTAGATTTCTAATAAATATTTATAGTCAAAAATATGACTTGTATAACCCAATTTAAAAATAGTTTTAGTAAAACAACTCTTGTTTGTGACATTTTTATTTTAACATTAAATAAAAAGTTTTTAATGTCATTTTCCTACCAAAGTGGCTCCATGGGGTCCCCAAGTTGAACCATGGATTGTCTTGGTCGGCCATGACTCATCCAATAGGGATAGGACAAGTGTAAAGGTATTTTAATATTTTTATAATATCATTTTTACCTTAAATTTCATTAATTACCTTTAATCGCGATTAATTAAACTTAAAAGTTACTATTCACCAAAAAATTATTTTAATCCCATTGAACCACATTTTACTTCCTAATGACAACCATGTATGTCGGATTTTTGAAAATCAAATCACAGAAGTGGTAATGTTTCATTTAAACAAAAAATTAGTTTTTTAACTACCACTTAGTGGTTTCACTATTCATCAAAAATTGAAGTTTTTCAGAACAATGCCAAAATTTCACCCTAAGATATAATTGATATTACGAATTCAAAAATGATGACTATTTTAAAAAATTCCAAACATATAAGTTGCATTAATTAATTTCATAATTAATTCCCGCAGTCACAACAAATAGCGTGTTTTTAAGAAACAATATATATCAAAAGATTGACAATTGTTTATGTCCAATTTCAAAGTGAAATTAATTCTAATGACCACCATTGGATAAAATGGTAAAAATATATTCTAATTACACTTTAAAACCACTAAATAGTATAATTTATCACTATAAATTATTTTGATTAAAAAAGTTGTTTTTTAATATTTTTCACTATTCATAAAAAATTGTAAGTTCTCAGAAAATTACAAAAAATTCAACTTAGGATAATTTTGATATTACGAATACAAAAATGAAGTCCATTTTGAAATATAAAATTTATATAATTTCAAAATGTGGGTATTACTATTCATAACTGCTACTTTGATTGGTCGCAGTGTGTTAGAATCTCGAACTTGCGTACAATGCAAGCTATTAAATTATTGAAAGAGAAGCGTGTCGTGGAATCTTGGGGTGTTAAATTCTCCCCTCCTTCAATAAATTGCGTCCTCGCAATTTGAAATTTTTCTTTGAAAGTAAAAGGTTGAAAATATAAAATACCTTTGTGGAAAACCCACTTCGGAAATAAGGTTAATAAAAATATAACTTTAAAAGAAAGAAAGATAAGTACAAAGGTCACCCGAGATAGCCCATACTAGGATTCTATGAAAATATGGATATGGAAGAAAAACAAACCATCAAGGTCTGATGAAGAGTTGTAGAAAACAGGATTAGGAGAAAGTTAATAATAAGAAAATCACAAACTTGTGATTGGTTAAACGATCATTGAATCCCCAGTTGGAAAAGTTAACTGACAACATTTTTGTTTTAAGTTACCTTTCATAAAGTTGAGGAATTTATTTAAGATATTTACTAAGAATGTAAGGAAATATACTTACTTGTCATGTAGACTTTCATTCTTTAATAAATTTTTACCACAAACCCATCTTTCACTCCAAAGGGTAACAGAACTCAAAAATATTCTATTTATCCTAATTGTATAAGGTTCTAAATATTTCCACATACCATTTAGACTAGGAAAACTATTTTGTAATAACTAGGGACTTCCTGTAGGCTAGTGGTAGGTAATAAAGTCCTGTTGCACTATGGTTGTGGGTTCGATTCCTGCAGCTTTATCCGACGCGACGGGTTATGCCCCACCCTGCAGGTTGTCCTTTTCCTAAAACTATAGTATTATAATATTCCAAAAATAATATTCAGAAATGTTTTAACCTTAAAAAATACTATCCAAAGATCAAATTAATCCATTCCAACCTTTATAGTTATCCAAAATACCTCTGTCCAGACTTTTTCTAAAAGGTCTTTAAATTCCAAAATCAATTGTAACATCAGATTCCCCAAACAAAGTAAAGTTTCTCTTATTGTCACATACTAAAAATATGATTACCTTCATCATATTAAATCCTTAATAAAAAAAACAAGTACTATAGTACAATCCTTATATATATATATCACATTATCCTTATAACCAGAATATAATCCTTGAGTCCAAAAGCACCAATACATTAATTATTCCGCTTCAACTGTAGTAACAACATAATATTGTCCTTGATCCCTTGGCCTTTTTTTAGGTAAGTTTCTCTGACACTTAGGAAATTCATTTGCATAATGCCCCATTTCCCTACAATTGTAGCATTCAACATTGATAGCCTCTTTCTTTCCCTTGCAATCACGAGCCTGGTGACCTTTTTCTCCACATTTGTAACAAACTCCCATTCCTTTTAGGCAAGTACCGGGGTGATTCTTCCCACAATTATCACATAATGGAAAATCATTCTTTCCCTTTCTCCCTTTATCTGTCTCTTGTTCCACCGTTCTCTTCTTCTCTTGCTTTACTTTATTGTCATAAGATTTAGAGAATTTCTTTTCGGTCTTGATAGCACACGTGACTATATCTTCATACGTTGAGAAAGATTTTGATACTAATGCTCGACGGAGAAACGGTTTTAACCCATCAAAGAAATGATCGATCTTACTTCTTGGGTTACGTATATAATCTGCAGCATGCCTCGCTAACCTTGTAAAGTTAGCCTCATACTTTGAGACATTCTCATCCTCCTTCTGCCTCAGACTCAGAAATTGCCTTTCCATATCTGCTCGATGGTCATGTGGAAAGTATTTTTCTAATAAAAGATCTTTGAACTCTCTCCATTCCATATTTGATACTTCTTCATCTTCCTTTGTGTTTTGAATCAGCGACAACCATTGATCGGCATCTCCAGTGAGGCGGTAGACTGCCATGACAACCTTCTCCCTTTCGCTACTCCCCAAGGCATGGAATATTTTCTCTAAGGAGTTTATCCATTGCTCAGATACTAATGGATTTGTACCCCCATTAAATGTTGGTGGTTGTTGCCTCATGAAGCAGTCTAACATTGATCCTCCACGTTGCGGATCAGGGTGCTCCATACGAGTAAGGTTATTATTCATAACCTGAGTGAGTTGTCCCAGTATGGTAATAAGTTGATCAGCACCAGTTGTATCTCCAGATCCACAATAATTATCTTGATCAGGAGGGCAATCCCTACACGGAGTGCGTGCATTGATATGGTTTTCGTTCCTTCCACTAGGCGCTATTTCAAAACAATGGCATAAACTAGATTAGTTTATGAATCAAAATACATAATTCCATACCTGTAAAATACTTAACATAAATTGAACTATTTAGGGATATAATCCATAAAAATGTTTTCTTTGAGGAAGTATATACTCATAACCCTTCATAGTGGTTTGTAAAGAAAATGAGAATTATCCTAAGCATATCCCCCGGGAGTGTCGTAACCAAGAGTGTAGCAAGGCCCGTTGTCGTGCACCAGTTCCCGTTCGAGTCTAGCTCAAAGCGGTGTTTTCAGGTTTTACCCCTAGGTACATTTGTGCCAGAGCCGCCTCTACCTTCTCGTATCCAGACAGGGATGTATTGCTCGGAAAACTCACAACATCTCTATAATACCAAAATTCTAGGAAGTTATTCTATACTAATCCTCAAAGTCTATCTTTGGGCTATGTGCTCTAATCAGATTTTATCTAAATCTAGCTTCCAAGGTTAGTACTAAACTGCCTCTGATACCAACTGTAATTCCCCGACCCCAGTTACCTAGAGTCGGTGCAATATTTCATAACATTGGCATGATCACAAAAGATCAAGTCTCGAAATACCGATTAGTTTAGTAGCCTTGGAAACACTAGATACATTCATAAATGTTACATTATATCATAAAGTGAAAAACTACAATAACAAAGTCTCCATAGTCCACACTCATATCCTCTTCTGACTATCCCTACAGGTCATTCATAAAATACTTCTTCACATCCTGGAAAATATTAAAACATTGAAAGGGGTGAGCTCAGATGCTCAGTAAGGATAACAATATTGCGGAAGCTTTCATAAATAAACATTAACATTTAAGGCAATGTATAACTAAAACAAAAGCCTTTTTAAACTTGAAATTCAGCATAATATGGCAAAAATAAAATTTAATAATTCCATTTACTTACTCACATGGATATTCTACTAGTCGAATAATCACATGAAATATCAATAACCACTTTCATAATGATGGAATGAATAATGCCAGACTATCATAACCACATAGCCAAGTCCTCGTGCCAAGACCACAAATAAGATTTTGTCAAGGCCTCGTGCCAAGACACTAGTTTGTCTCAAGAGACCTACCGATGCATCAAGGAGCTATAGCGGGCTCCACCCGTCACTTATTAAGTCCAATGCATTCCTCATATGAACATGTTTAAACATATCATAAACCATAACATAATCATATCACATAAAACATGCATAAAGGAAACATAACATTTCCACATTTCAATCACAAGATATTAATACAACACATTGATATAATAAAAACATTATCAAAACCATTTTCAATACCAAAATAAAATTAAAACTTTTTATTTACTTTTCATTTAAAAAAAAGTTATGGCTTGTAGAGGAATACGAAACTCGAATAATGGTCATGGCGGTGGAGAAGTCATTGTCGCCGCATACGTACGACAAGAAAAACATTCTTTTTTGTCGTTTAGTAAAACACTTTTTATAAAAAGATTCCTTTTGAATAAATGTAAAAGTCAAAGGGGTTTATACATTGTATAAATGAAAGTTGTGTATAAAACCAAATATGCCTCAATGAAAGGAGATTGAGACGAAGTCCTTACAAAGATCATTTTTAAAATAAAATAGATCTATTATGTGTATTCACTATAAGTACACATAAAGAAAGTACAAATACATGATATTACATAATAATATCATGACATAATTTGAAAGTAGGAGATTAACCCAAAGAATGGAAATTGGGTTAAGAAATTCCCTTACCTCGTGTCCGACTTGACTCGAGCGTTCTTTAACCTCCTGAATAATAAACTAGAGTTAATCTCTACCTAATTAAGAACCTTTTTCAAGTTCATTATTCCTTTTATATCACTTATTACCATGTCATGAACATTATGTAATTATTTAAGTTTATAATGGTCGTTTTGTCGATCTTAGGTACTTGAGTCAAAAATAAACTTTTTATAATTACACTTTGTTCATGTGGTAAAATATCCATTATATCCATAATTATATTCATGATGTAGATATAATATATATCATATATCCAGTATATACATTCATTTATAATATTACATAACATTTAGAGGAAAGAAATGAAATGCACCGTTCATGGAGACGGTAAGCCGTACGTACGCATGAACGCTACATTAATTTCTATTTCGTATTTAATGGAATGAAGTTATAATTATATAAAGTTATAACATAATTCCAGTATAATATAATGTATAATACCATTTACTCAATCCTTTATACATCCCACATATGGCATTAACGATTCAAATCACTTTGAGGGGGCGGTAGTCCGCACTTCCTAAAATGAAAATATCGTGTTTACCCATAATGGAAACCATAAAGGTATGCCATAAATGAAAAATACAGAAGCTTAATTAAAACATAAACATATTATATATCATATATAAATATAGTGACATCTTAATGGCCACCTTTGAAGGTGTTATATGAGTGTTGAACAATCATCGTTTCATGAGGCAGAAATTCGCCATCCACAGAAACAATATGTTCTTTAACCATTAGATGTAGGTGTGTGTAAGTGTAGCTCGAATACTTATTATAACAACATCCTAGTATATTTAGGATACTGTTGTTGTTACAAAAGAAATGGATGAAAAGATTTTAGGGGGTTGGAGAAGCAAATTAAAACAAAATAACATAAGAGAAGACATTACCTTAAAATCGGGTAACTCTTTTTTGATTTAAGCCAAAGGATTCCTTGGGAAGAATTCTGCCCAAAGTGAGGCTTCTAGGAGTAAGAGAGGAAATTTGGGAGAGTATTTGGGCAGAGTTTGGCTGAGCCAAAAGGCTTTGAAGGTGTGAGTAAGGTGGTAGTGGTGGGGGCCTTTTATAAGAGGAGAGAAGGGGCACTCTTGGAAAGATTGAAATGTTACTTTATTATGAAATGTTTTTTCGGATTCTAAAGGTCCCACACTTATATATTTTGAGGATAAGGTGATTAGGGTTCTAAATATACTCATCCAATAGGTTTTTTACAAGTTTAAGTCTTAGATTTTATATTATCTTTTCATTTTATTTAAATCGTTAATTAATGAGGTAATTGCTGCATCATCATGGTGTCATAAATAATTTAATTTATTTAATGTCTAAAAAATATCATGATGTAGGAAATATTTTTATCTTTATAATTAATATTTATAGTAAAAAATATGACTTGTATAACCCAATTTAAAAATTGTTTTAGTAAAACAACTCTTGTTTATGACATTTTTATTTTAACATTAAATAAAAAGTTTTTAATGTCATTTTCCTACCAAAGTGGCTCCATGGGGTCCCCAAGTTGACCCATGGATTTTCTTGGTCGGACATGACTCATCCAATAGGGTTAGGACAAGTGTAAAGGTATTTTCATATTTTTATAATATCATTTTTACCTTAAATTTCACTAATTACCTTTAATCGCGATTAATTAAACTTAAAAGTTACTGTTCACCAAAAAATTATTTTAATCCCATTGAACCACATTTTACTTCCTAATGACAACCATATATGTCGGATTTTTGAAAATCAAATCATATAAGTGGTAATGTTTCATTTAAACGAAAAATCAGTTTTTTAACTACCACTTAGTGGTTTCACTATTCATCAAAAATTGAAGTTTTTCAGAACAATGCCAAAATTTCACCCTAAGCTATAATTGATATTCCGAATTCAAAAATGATGTCTATTTTACAAAATTCAAAACATATAATTTTCATTAATTAATTTCATAATTAATTCCCACTGTCACAACAAATAGCGTGTTTTTAAGAAACAATATATATCAAAAGATTGACAATTTTTTATGTCCAATTTCAAAGTGAAATTAATTATAATGACCACCATTGGATAAAATGGTAAAAATATATTCTAATTACACTTTAAAACCACTCAATAGTATAATTTATCACTATAAATTATTTTTATTAAAAAAGTTGTTTTTTATTATTTTTCACTATTCATAAAAAATTGTAAGTTCTCAAAAAATTACAAAAAATTCAACTTAGGATAATTTCGATATTATGAATAAAAAAATGAAGTCCATTTTGAAATATAAAATTTATATAATTTCAAAAAGTGGGTATTACTATTCATAACTGCTACTTTGATTGGTCGCGGTGTGTTAGAATCTCGAACTTGCGTACAATACAAGCTATTAAATTATTGAAAGAGAAGCGTATCGTGGAAGCTTGGGGTGTTATAATAGGGATTTATCGTTACTGCATTGTACATTGAATAATTTTCTAGGAAATGAGAATTACTACTACGGAGAGGAATTTCACAGCTAAATTCATCATCATGGGGAGGACCATCATGGTGGGTTACAAAAAAAGATGAAACCTCTTACTCCTTGGTCTTCAGGCCACACAGAGGGTTATTGTAGCTCTCATATAAAGATGATACTTTGAGATTGACCAAATTTTCATGAAGCAAGACTTCATGAGGAAGTGTCTGATGAAGACCTTCAGAATTATTGTTGTTACTTCCAGAATCTGTAAATGAGAGAGTATAATCTTGAGTTGCAACAGACAATTGTCTGAGGGCTTCAAGAACTCCAGTATTGAGCAAGGCCTTATTGCAGATTGGATCTTGATTTTTCAACTGTGCTGGATGGGTCTTTTTCTTAGATGCCTTCTTACTCACTTTGGAAAACACTTGTTGATGAATGTGGTTATAATGGGCAGGTGTATGTGCCTACTCAGGAGAAATGGCTAGGTTAGGCTGATTATCTCCATTTAAATCGGGTGTATGTACCTGACTTGATTGTCTGTATGACATGGGGGAGTATGCCCCACGGCCCTCCTGGATTGGAACAGAGGTGCGTATCTGCTTCGGAGTGACATATTGATGAGTCACTCCACTGATAGGGATAAATTTATGTTTTTTTTCCTGTGATGTCACTGAATTTGTTATAATATTCTGATAGGTATCCAGAATATGGGCAAGGATTTTCTTCTGCTCTTTCACCATTGTCAGAACGTGCTTGGTGACTTCAACTACCGAAACAGGAAAATACGTCCATTCCGTGTCTGGAGTAGGTGTATATGCCTACTCCTGTCCTCCTTTTTCTGTCAACAGATATTGATAGTACTTATGCATAGGGGCAGTGAGTTGAGTCTGCTCCAGATTTGTCATCGGAGCTTTCCGACTGACTTCTACGAGTGCTACCAAATGAGGCTGTTGGCAAGCTTGATGAACATTGGCAGGTGTATGTGCCTGTAGTGTATTCTCCGTCAAGTATGGTTGATGGATTTCCTTCAATACTGGCAAACAAGACTGCTGACAGAATTGGTAATTGTAAATAGGTGTATGTTCTTGCTTACCAGTTGCCACCATATTAGATTGGTGAGCTTCTTTGGATGTAATAAGATGAGCTTGCTGACTGGATGATAAATTATAAACAGGTGTATGTGCCTACCTATAGTACTCCACCAGAATTTCCTGGCAGGATTTGTGTATTACTGCCAGACGAGTCTGCTGAGCAGTGAAATCCGGACGGACATGTGTATATGCTCACTCGTTGTTTTCCATCAAGTTAGATTGATGGAATTATCTAGAGGGGGAATAAGTAAGAAACTGCTCCATGTTGACCGAATTTTGCCTCTGGCGGTTTGTCTTGTGTGCTCGGGTCTGAAGAACCTGAGCTGAACACCTAGAGGTGATACCCTCATCATGTTGAGAGTGCACTACCGCACGAGTTTGGCGGTGATTGTTGGTGGGAGTCCTCAGGAAGGACTCCTGCCTTCTTGAACCAAGGCCTTGAGTGACCTCTTCATTCAACTACCTATAATATGGGAGGGACTGGTTGTTGCGTTCTGGGGATAACGACCCGAAATGGTTGGAAATGGTGGTTGGAACCACCTGCTTCTTGACCACTGGTCGTCACTATCTGGACAACCAGGATTTGTTGTTAACTTAGAGGGATTGTCGAGCGGCCTCTAGAGTTGGGATGGTACCATATTGACGGTATTCCCTCACCAATGCATTCGAGACCCAACATTGCAGACGCTGAGTAGGTGATGTCATCCTCAGAGCGGACGAGGATCCAACAGGAGTAGCGGCCGATGCATTCATAGGTGTGAACTTTAAAGAAGCCATTTCTGTATTACAGAGAGATCTTGGAAAAGAGTGTATGTTTGATATAACAGACATAATCAAGATAAGATTGGCTAGACTACATCTTTTGGATGTACACATATGTGTTTGATTACTTTTTTGGCCCTCGTATTGAATTTAATATGGGCCAAATAAATAAGTAAAACATCATTTAACTTGGTTAAGGATTCACGTAGGGTTCACCATTTTTTGTTTCACTACAACAAAACCGGCTATTAGCGGTGGGTTTTTTTTTATATAGCAGCGGTTTAAACCGCCGCTATATGGTTTGTCAGCGGTTTACAGAAACCACCGCTAAACTGGGCGTCGTCAATCTATTAGCAGAGGTTTTTTCCATTTTGCGGTGGTTTATAGGAAGCGTCGTATATGCGTCATCTCGCGGTGGTTTTCGTGACTTTAGTGGCGGTTTGACGGATGCTGGATATTTTTTTTATTCGCAGCGGTTTTAACCGCTGCGATATTCAGGCATTTGATGCGCCTCTGTCACGGTGGTGAAAACCGCCGCTAAATATAAACTGATTACATTTAGCGGCAGTTTTAACCGCCGCAAATGTTTTACCAGTAAAGCATTAGCGATGGTTATAACCGCCACGAAATGCTGACCAATAAAGCATTAGCGGCGGTTAAAACCACCACGAAATGCTGACCAGAAAAAAAATGCATTTTTGCTTCTACTGCCCCACTACCCTGAAAAAAAATCAAACCAGAAAATGGAACAGGAGACATCATACAAAAAAATAAAATGTTACTTCAAACTTGGTATCCCCAACATGATGAAACAGGAGACATCATACAAACAATCGACCATAATTTTATAGTGATAATAATCAATAATGGAACTATAGGGAAGCATGAAATCCATTCCAATAATTACATCATATAGTTACATGATGGGAAATAATGAATTCTATATAAAAAACATTTTCCTAACTGATGGGGAAAATAATTCCATTAGTGAACAATCATTGATCGAATAACCAATGAGGTTTACAGATTCTTAATGACACATAAATACACTATATTAAGGACCAGAATCACTATAAATGTATCAAATATAACATTGTATGATGCACTTGTGTCAAATAATGTAGAATCTATAGTAGAGGTTACTAGATTATTACCTCAAACAATAGATGAATTTGAATTATTCTCCCTATCATATGTTGAACGTCATTTAGTTTTCCCATACCATGACTCTATGCTACAGCCTGACTATTCTGAGTGGGATCACATTTCATGCACATTAATTCCTGAGTCTAGTATCAACTATGTCGACTACCACCTTGGCCTCAGCAGTATGTGGTATTATAGCTACATCCCTACTAAAAATTAATAGGACCCACATAATAATGTGGAATATGTAAAGATCTTATCCCCCTAGGAGAAACTGGTGGAAAAGTTTTGAAGATTTGCAAGATATGACCCAAACTCTTATAACCTCTGCATTCAACTAGATACACCGTACGTTGGGAGAAAAGATGTGTATCTTCTCTAAATCTCCTCATATTGTGTTAATGAGTCACCCAAATTATGGTAGAATAGTTGTGTATCTTCCCTTTAACCATTTTTAGAATATTCTAGGTGACTTCAGTGACCAGAACATGCATATTTTGTTATTCTATTGTTAGAGAATGTGTATGGGCCTGATCTTTTCCTCCATTTCATATAGGTATATACTAATGTTAATCAAGTCAGTGGGAAAGGATATGGGTATTCCCTATATTTTTTAACCAAAATATTCTTGGTGATTTCTTTGAATAATACCAGATTATATCGACAAGCTTAGTAAATGTGGGAAAATGTGTCCTCTTGCTCATAGTTTTCCACCATATTTAGTTAGTGGGATTCTTTAGAGGGTATAGATGTAGGGCCATGTTCTTGGTTGATTGTTCACTACCCTCAGTGGGTTTTCCTGACTACCTAGGTTTGGGAGACTTAGGTCATACTCCTGAGGTAAACACACACATCATATAGAGGTTTTATTTCTTTGTAGCATTGGTGATGGTGAATGCTAGAAGGAGCCCTTTGGAGGGTCCCTTATGCTATCTAGATGAGTCCATCAGTGACCTCTTGATCAATCTCCCTAGATAAGGGAGGAACATGTTATTTCCTTCCATGGATATGACCATGAAATGGTTTGAGATGGAAACTATTTACAACAAATTATGTTCCACTAGTCTTTGTCGAGTAGACATCTAGTAGGGATTTTTGAGATGAATGGATTTTTTAGCTTCCTTTGAAGATGGAAAGGTACCATTTAGGTGTGACTCCCAAACCAGTGAATTTGAGACCCAATGTTGAGGGTGCAAGGTTGATAATAGAGACCTAGTTTTAAATGAGGATCCAACTTGTGTAGTAGTCAAAGCATATGTGTTCTTAAAGTAGTAAAATGTCATTTGGATCAAAGGGGGTTCTAGTTGAAAGTGATAGAATACTTATGAGAAAAATTTACAAGAAATCCTCATGAAATCAGCATATCAAAAAATAAACACATGTATAATCAATTGTATCGAATCCATGTTTGTCCACATTTCATATTTTGAGAGAGAAAAAGGAGTCTAACATGTGGGTGACACATGCATTTTGTTTAAGGTTCCATGTTAGGTTCACCATTTTTTTCCAACTAATTTTATTGGTGAGTATATGATTCGTATCACATGATTAGGCTAAACCACATTCCCATTATCCTCTTATGTTTGGTCTATATACTGCCTACTAGGTTCCAATTTATATAAGCAGAAAAAAATAACAAAAGGATCACTCTTTAGTCATCCAAAATCTCTACTACCAATTCAAACACAGGCCTAAATGGAATGATGTATACCACACTCGATAAATCAAGACATAAAATGAAACATCATAAATCAAAAAAATGCATAGAAGGAAACATGAGAAATTAAGAAAATGTTAGGACATGGAAATTTTTGGTGGCAAATATGTGACATACATGTTACATATACAAACCAACCGTTGTCATATTTGTTCAACACATCAACAATACTACTACTCATGGTCCGATGATGCATCGTCACCCTCTCCACCTCCATATCCACTACCTACTGCCACCTATAAGAACATTATATTGAAAATTAAATATTGTTGCATATTTATAATTAAACTTAAAATCAATAAAAGTTTGAAAACTAAATGATTTTGATTTTTTGTGATTTACATGCTCACCACTAGTCGATGCACTACCACTGGGGGCATATTTGCTCATATGCTGACGTATTTCAAGCAACTCTTTCTGCAAAGCAGATATCTGATCCCCCTGTGGTGAATTGTGTTTTGTAGAGAAGACATATCCCTCTGAGAATCTTCAGGTATGAAATGACTATAACCAAGAGTAGATGCAGCCGGAATCCCTGGTGGCCTGCCAAAGACCTCAGATGGTACGAGTCCCAAACCCATCCCGTGCACTCTACTAGGATGCTCCTTCCCAAGGACTTTAGCAATCAGGTCATCCTGGGAGACTGAGTAGGACTGCCCAGGATTGACATCCCATATTTCTTTAATTTTTACCTATAAATAAAATATCAATATATATTAACAGAGTAAAAACTGATAATAAGTTATTATAATAAAAAATTGACTTCATACCCCAAATTCTTCGGCAGGCTCATTAACAAAACTTCCATTTTTTATGAACATCCAGCCATAGTTCAGTTCGGGATGCTTCATGCCCTAAACTCTGTGACTGCATTAAACAAAGATAAATAAAAAATTCAATATGTTAAATAGATAATATTGTCTTATAAATATTTAAACTAATTAAAAGATTACCAATGACATTCGGCTTCTAGAAAAGATTTTTGAGCCCGCAGTGTGCGGGATGACTTGCTTTGCCCATTTTGATGCATTCTGTATTGAGAGATCCTGAAATAAATAAAATTAAATTTAACAATAATGTATTCAATGTCATATCCTCTTCATTTACATGTATAAATGTAAAATGAGGATAATATAATAATATATATTTCAATACCATCCACTTCTCATCACGATGTCTATCAACAAAAACTTTCCACTGTTCTTTCGGTACCCCACTGGGTAGCTTCTCATACATTTTCTGCACGGTCAACGAAGTATCATTGACATCACACCACAACCTCCATTTGAAATCTTTCCATTTTTTACCAAGATTTTTCAATGTCTACTTCTGTGCTATCACATCAGCAATGGTAAAGTGGAAGAACATCAGTATACAAAAATTCATTTTGAACATATTAGTAACATGACATTCAATTAAACCATAAAGTAATAAAATTACCTTTATCTGAGAATCAAAAACTTCATTTTTCTAGTTTGGAGGCATATTCCTCCAATCATCAAATGAAATAGGCAAGGAAATGGGCTCCGCTGCCAGCTGACCTATAATCTGGCCAAGTAACCCCGCGGTGTTATCCATCGGGACCCCATAAAAATCAAATGGCACGACTATCTTCTCATCATTCATGTTCCAAACATATGAACTTTTTATGTGTTTTTCCACGGTTTCATTTTTTTCATCTGCAATGAGCAAATAATTAGTATAAACAAAATGCATTAAATTTATTTAATTAAAATTTGTACTTATGACTGTGACCCTCCATAATGTCTGTGATCAACTGGAAGGGGCGTGTCGTTGCCCCACTGCTGAGGCTCCTATAGGGGGAGTCGATGACTCATCCTCTAATGAGACATCCATAGATGGTGTCAGAGATGGTTCAGGGGGAGATGGTGTAGGGGTGTAGGCTGGTGCCTCAGATGCCATGGGGACAGACGGATCATCATCTGTCGCAGAACTAGATACAATAGTATACCGCTTATTCCTTGGCATTCCTATCATTTAATCAAATAAAATTAAGTTCAGAATATATATTTCAAAAGATTTATGCAGAAAAAAAATTTAAAAATGATAATAGATGCCCAGTACTAACAAACAAAATATATATAACAATGATAATGAATGACTGCAGAAATGAAACAAGTGGTTGCTGAATGAATAAATAATTGTACATACAATAATTTTCCCCTTCAATCATGTCAGTTTCCTGCTCCATTGCTTCATCCACTTCATTCATCCTTACTAGACTAATATTTTCAATATCATGATGGACAAATAATTCCGCTTCCTGTTATTGATGAAATTCAATTGCAGAGGTCAAATATTCCACTTCATCACCCATATCATACAAATCTATTTGTATTATGTGAGTAACTACACTCCACCCTTCATCCACAACATCATTCACATAATATACCAATTTTGCTTGCGATGCTAAGATATATGGATCATGCAGTTCACGATCACCAACATCAATCAAGCGAGAGAAGTTTACAGAAGTAAATTTCAAGGAATCTCTTTTAACACCTCTGATAACATTGACCCATTTTCATTTGAATAAAACAACAGAAAAATGCCTGTGGTAGTTTAATTCAATAATATCATGCAGCTTTCCATAGTATTCCACTTCGGCAAATGTAAATATACCACTATTCTATGTTTTCAAACCCACTTCTCGATCGACTTTACGAAATCTAAATCCATTCACATTATAAGCGTCGAACTTTCTAACTTGTTTTATAGGACCTCTACCAAGAAACTTAAAATCTTCTGACAAGTCTGCTCGAGTATCAGTATTCATGATCTGAAAAAATAAATATAATTCAATAGATTTACAAATTGTATGTTTCAAACTAATATTCGTATTTATTGTAATATTTATAAACTTACACGTCATGCAAACCATTCTACCAGCTCTTTATTCACAGATTTCATTATATCTTTCCCATTTCATGTTTGGTCTCTCATTCGTCTCTTTTTTTGTATCCCCAACTCTTCAATAAATGGATCTGAAATTTTACTATTCAGCAGCACATATCTATGTGCCTGTAATAATTCAAATTCTGTCAGTGTCACATATGAGGTTCTCCCAACTGATCAACCAATAGTAGGAAATATTTTTGATTTCTGATGCATTTGAGATTGATTTGATGTGTTTTCAATACTTCCAACTCAATTAAATCTTGTCTCAATATCATCCAAATATCTGGAACAAAAGGTGAGACACTCCTCGGCCAAATAGCCTTTAGCAATAGAGCCTTCTGGTTGAGCTTTATTTCTCACGTATGCTTTCAAATTCCCAAGATATCTATGAAATAAAATAATATTATTATGCATTTATTTAAATGCTAGAAATTGTTTAATTAACTGGAAACATATAAATAAAATACCTCTCAATTGGATACATCCATCGATAATGAATGGGGCCTCCTTATTTAGCTTCTTCAACCAAATGCACAGTTAAATGCATCATGACAGTAAAAAACGATGGAGGAAAGATCATATCCATTTCACAAAGGGTCAATAAAAACCTCTCCTAGAGGTTGTCAAGATGAAATGGATGTAGAGATTTCTCACATAATTTCCTAAAAAATGTGCAGAATTGGAGTACAACAGCAGTAACTTTTTCAGGTAATAATGTAAGCAATGCCAATGGTAGTAACTGTTGTAACAAAATATTTGAATCGTGACTTTTCAATCCATATAACATACGATTATTCAAGTCAAAACACCTCAAGATGTCACTCAAATACCCATCAAATATCTTCACATTCTTTAAAATTCGAAGGAACGTATCTTTATCCCTATTTTTAATTGAAAAAATGGTCGGAGCATACTTTTCATTCTCATCTGGTCAGAGATCACGTTTTATGTTCATTACTTGTAAGTGTATGCGAGCATTGAGATGATCCTTCGACTTTCCATGTTCATTAAGTAATGTGAAAATCAAATTATCACATACATTCTTCTCAATATGCATCACATCAAGATTGTAGCACAACAAATTAAATTCACAATACGGAAGTTTGAAGAATATACTTTTTTTCTTCCATTGTTGCGTTCTGAATTCACTTGACGATGCACTTCGCGCTCGTTTTCCACTATCATTCAAATGATGAACCTTCCCAAATTCTGTTTTAACATTTTCTAGCTGTGTCAATATTTTAAAACTGGTTAACAACTTTAGAGGTGGTATACGATCAATAGAACCATTAAATTTTGATTTATTTAGCCGAAATCTATGAGATGCATCAAGAAATATTCGATGGCACAAGAAGCACCACTTTCTGCTGTGAGGTAGCCGTTTGGGCTCGAAATAAAAGTTACAAATAGGACAATCCAAACCTGTATAAGTGTTCCAACCAGATAAATTCCCAAGCCCATGGAAGTCACTAATGGTCCACATTAAATCAGCATGCATTTTGAACATTGTTTTAGAAGAAACATCAAATGTCTCAACACCGTTTCTCCATAACTCCTACAATTCTTTAATCAAAAGCTGCAGGTATACATCAATATCATTTCCAGGCATTTTTTTTCCAGGAATAATCATCGAAATGATAAAAGATGTTTGTTTCATACACATCCATAGAGGCAGATTATAAGGGATCAAAACAACTGGCCAAATGCTATAACTGGTACTCAAAGTCCCAAATGGGTTGAATCCATCGGCAGCCAATCCCAATCGAAAATTCCTAGGATCAGCTGAGAAATCTAGATGTAATTAATCAAATGTATTCTATGATTGGGAATCTCTTGGATGTCTCATTAACCCATCATTGTTATTATCTATAGAATTCCACTTCATGTGTTCGGTGGTTTTTGATGACATGAATAATCTTTGCAATCGAGGATTCAAAGGAAAGTAATGAAAAACTTTTTCAGGTGTGTTCCTTTTCTTCTTCTCCATGAAATTATGTTCAGTTAGACTTCCAACATCACCCTTTGACTGCCATCTAGAAGAATAACATTTCTTATAATTCTGTCTACTTGAATTCTCTCCCCAATAAAGCATACAATCATTGGGACACGCTTGTATTTTTGTATAATTCAGACCAAGCCTGTTAACAACTTTTTTCATATCATAAAAAGATTCTGGGATTTTTTCTTTAGGAAATGCATCATGAATCAATTCCAATAACATGGACATTTCCTTATTTGTAATTCCACACAGACATTTAATATGGTACAAATTTAGCAGAAATGAAAGCTTTGAATATTTCAAACACCCACTATAAAACTCTTGATTTCCATCATCAACTAAATCATGAAAGGAATTTTCCTCACTGAAGTTTTCCCTTACATTTGGCTCCACAGAATCAAGACGAGGATCCAATGATATATTACAATCTTGATATGCTTATGTTACAATCTTAAAAACATCACTTTTCACGTTGCAATTTGTAACACCCTCTTCTAGTTGTTCTGATATGTTTTGATGCTCATAGTGGTGTCTTGCAGTGCCGAATGCATCATTTATGAGGTTTTTCATTTCATTTTCCATTGTCTACAAAATTTGGACCTCATTCTATGGATTAACATTAGTGATCAATCTTTCTGTATTGTTCGATTCTCCATGCCAAATCCCACACAAATATTGATCGGGGAATTTATTCAGTATTAAATGTTTATAAACTTCATATCTCTTCAACCATGTTCTAAATTTACATTTAGGACATGGAAATATTATTCTCCCTTCAACGGATCGATTAGAAATTGCAAAATTTAAAAACTCATTCAAACCCTTAACATATTGAGGTGTGTTCCTCGGTAATGTGATCCAGCTTTTATCCATGTATATCACAATGTTCCTACACAATAATAAAAAAAATTAAAACACATAGTTACTACTAAATAGAGAAAAAGTTTCATATATACGATAGTGTAAGATTACAGAAACATAATATAATAAAGATGACCCATTGATAATAAATTATGCATAATATAATAAAGATGATACATTGATCACATTTACCACTTACTTAGCATGCCGAGACAAACCGAACAAGTTTGTTCCCTAGGAGACAACGTCAACACCTCATTGAGGAGCAGTAAGAATATCAGGTTATACACTTATCATAACACTATAAATCACACATTTATGTTGCCTCAAACAACACCCCATTGAAAGTGATGCCATTGAACACACCAAAGATGCACGATTTTCATACCATTAGTACAACGACATTACTAGAAATATTTAGCCCCTATATGACACCCTTTGAGACTTATCACATGCTAGCTTGGGTAATCGGATTATGGGTAGCCTAGGTCAGTTCATGAAAATTGGTCATGTTTCATTGCTCTTTATGTTTTTCAATATTTTCACTATCTATTTGAATTTAGCCCATTCATATATGAATTTTTGGAATGAATTTATAGAATTGAAATCATGAAGGGAGTTTTGAAAGGGGGTTTTAATACTAAAAAGGTATGAATTACCATGAAATTACACCTTTGTGCATTATACACAAATCATCTCTTGTTTGTAGGAATGATATACGTTAGGAATGTCATTTCCAAATAGTGGTGTTATTTAAAAATTAGATACACTCACTACCAGTATCCATGAGAGTTTTGGAGTGATTAAAATAGTTAATGTATAAAGTATTTCTTATATAAATATGATATATAAAAGGTAACTGGAACACTCCAGTCCAAATCTATCCAAGGTTAGGAAATTATAGAATATTGATGGGGAGTGAAAGTAGATGATGAATTGTGACTAATACCGATATGGATAGTTTAGGTGTTTCTATATATCCTATAATAATAGGAATCATGACACATGTAGTTCTTGGAAGAAAATATATTATCATAGTATAGATTCAAATATGGAGTGACCCAATATGAATGAGGGTAATATACACTAAGACAACTTTTATGGTGATGAAATGTGTTTTTGGGTCCAGGTTTAGTGACTCAAACATCACTATATATCCAGTAATAATAGAAATAAATACACATTTAGTTTCTATAAGGTCTCAACAAATATCTAGATATTGTATATGAGAGAAAGGGAGACATGTATGGGTTCCCTAGTGGGAATTGAAAGGATGAAAACTGATTTGAATTGTTAAATGTATCTTCATTGGGTAAGAATTGGGAAATTAAATGGGAACTACAGAATGTCCTAGGATGGTAAATTCGTGTGTCACTATATATCCCATAACAATAAGAATCATGTCACATGTTGTTCTTATAATATATCTTCACAAATCTATCTCTTGTGAAGGGGAAAATGATGTTGTCCAGTGTCAAGATACATAAAGGAAGGTTTGATGCGAATCCATGAATCCCATATGATATAATCCAAGGAAATAATTGTGGAATTTTATTTTTTCATAGGTTTTTTGAGAAGGAACTCTTCACTGAGGATTATTACATGGATATTTATCTCATGTAAGGAAATTATATTGTATATATTTAATTTATGAAATAGGTTTCAATGTAATTTAAGGGGGACCATATGTCATTTAGTTTAACGAGATAATTAAAAAAATGACTTTTGTGCAATGTAGTATAATGTGGTATGGTGAGGAACTTTATGTCATTCATTTTAAGTTCCTATGACTATGATCAATGTGAAGAAGGCTTTGTGAATATTTGGATTTTATTAAAAATTAAATTCTTAAGTCTTAGTGTCGAGTCAATAAAGAAAATTTTATTTGAATAGATGAAGTCATGAATAGTAGGATGAGGTTGGTTTTTTATAGGAATTAAATTTGTGGTTTGGTCCAATATAAATGATTTGGACATAATTATATATATGGACTTAACTTGAATTAATCCACACATAGTTCTTAATATAGGATTGTTTCATACATGTGTATGGAAATAGGAGGAAACCTGACATGAATGAAAAAACACATAAACTAGGATAGTATAGAATATTATGAATGAAATATATCATTAACCATTATTCATATAAGAGATATGGAAACCACTATATATCCTATAAGAATATGAATCAATCCATAAGTAGTTCTGGAAAAGGAGTCTCTATTTAGATCTGGATTATGTATATGAGTTAATAAAATGGTTTCATCCTAGTGTAAATTTGTTGGTGAAGACCCACTGAAAACATGTAATCTCTTACACTAAGAACTATTACATAGATATGTCTAATATAAAATGGAATAAGTTTATAAAAAAATATACCACTCAAGTTATTTTACACTGTTATAGTATGGATCATATGTTATATGAAAATGACATGAGTTTCATACATTTTATGGCATACACCAAGGACCTTCGTGTCTTGCAGTTTGTGGTCTTATGAATGGAACCGTCTATAAGAAGTTTAAAGTCATTAAAAATGGACTTTCAAATCCCCATTGTGAAGTTATAAAAAGTATTTATTTGAGAATAATTATGTTGGTGGTAGACATGATATGCTCTCAATCCATTATAATCATGGAGTAGGCATTGTTGGAGTAGAAATTTTGTATTTTATACGGCCCTTCCCATTTTACTCTAGATTTATAGGTTTCCTCCTAGGTATCATAGGTGTTCTCATAGATAATACTAGTTTTCCATGGATGAATAATCATATGTGGGCCTTCTTATGGAATTCTCATATAATATTATTATTATTTAACTCAAGGATGTGAAGTGTGTGAAAATAGTTTTCATCAAATTTATCTAATTCATCAAGTCAAATTTGAGATTTCTCATTCCTAAACAATTGATCAAAAATGGAAATTTTAATTGAGGGTAATTAAACCTAAATGGGAAGGACTACCACTAAAACATCTCAACCCCAACCTATTGACTTGGGTAGGGCCAAAATTCCACTAAACTTAGGTGCATCCCACAGACACTAGAGGATGACTATAAATTACAATGGTATATGAAATCATTGTTGTGGTTTACTCTCAAACACAACATAACCAGAATTGGACCAAACAAAATGTTATAACATAAATATGATGCATGATAGAAAATCAACCAAACACAATGGATATAACATGACCAAGATAAGAGTTCTGATAGTCAATGATATATCATATAATTCTGCAAAACCCAATAGCTCATAAAATTAATTAAGGTGCCATAATAAAACCACACCAAACTCAACCCCTTAACCATATACAAAAACTTAAATGGATACATACCTGGAAAAGACAGGGGTCACCAGAGATGGAGGTCGTGGGGTCGCCAGACGGTTGGGGGTCGCGGGTCACCGGACAGTTGGGGGTCGCTGGACGGTTGGGGGTCACCGGGGCTGGGGGGGGGGGTTAGGGGAAGAAGGGTTCGCGAGGGTTTGGGGGAAACACGGGGTGGGGGTAGGGAAGGGTCGGGTTTTTTTTTAAAAAAATATGGGTTTCGCGGCAGTTTATTAAAAACCGCCACGAAACCTTTCTGCGAAAATGTTTAGCGGCGGTTTTGTGAACCACCGCCACAAAACCGCTGCTAAACCCGGTTTTTATTGTAGTGTTTCTTTTGTAAATGGGTATGACCTTGTTTGTTTAAGGTTCAAACTTTCCAATTGGTTTCTAATGGGTTTATTCATAGAACCAGAAACATCCAATGATTCTATATCTATTTGGACCTACTTTCCAAAGGTAGGTGCTCATTAGTTGTGGACCGATGAGACTTAATAATTTTCATTGGTCAAGAGGATGTGAGGTCAGGCTCATCACACCTTTTTTTGAGGGGAATTATTACCTAATGTAGGGATCTCTTATAGATTTAAGTTATGTTCACAAATCCTTATTAATTCACCAATTATGAAAATGAGTTTTCCTTTAGATTTGGAAATCAATGATTGATATGTATGAGATTTAGAGAATCTTTTATATGTATTTTAGGTTCTTCATTGATAGAGAATAATTCATATGTATTGGATATTCTTAGTCAATGGTATCCTTCAATACATTATATAGAAATCTCTTGGTCATTATGATGACCATACTAGTTTTAAAGCCACTCAGTGGGGCACTTGAAGTTTATTTTCATTTAGAAAGATAGGGATTATTTTAGATTTGGGATCATACCTAGAGATGGGCTACCTACATATCCTTGTTAAAAAGAAAGTAATAATAACCCACATAGTTCGATATGAAGGATATATTTTAACATTATATGAGATGGAAAAGAATTAATGAAAGATGGGCTTGAACCTTATAAAGGCTTTCTACGTACTCGAATTTTAAGGCAAAGATCAAAGTCCACCTAGTTCGGATAAAGAAAAATGGGGTTTATGCATGGTTAATGGCCCAAAAAGAGATGTCATTATTACTTTTGCACTCTAAGCCCACGTGATTCATGCTCAGTGTGAGAAACAAGAGGTATCAGTAAATTTGACAATGGTTCCATGAAAGATGCAGTCATGGGAAATGATGTAGGGATTACTTATGTATGATGGCCCAATTAAATGAAGATCAGGACTTAGTTCATGAAATAATCCCAGGAGTAGGGTCCATAAATGTATTTATACTTTATGGAGATTTGGAATTTTAACTCAGGAATTACTCTTGAAAAGGAAGCCCAAATTAAGAGGGACTTATGATTGGGTTTTATTCCTAATAAGGAAGCCCAAATCAAAATAAAATAAGGATGTTTTCTTACACATTTCACAGAATTAACCATTGGAAAAAATGGCTTCCTCTTCCGCCCCGAAGAACGTTCCTAACGCGCCGCCTATTGTTTCAAATTTTCATTCTATTGGTTTCCCCTGCCCCGTCCGCCGGAGGTCTCCCCCATCTCGGTGTCTCCTGTTCCAGTGGTCGGTGGCGGCGTTAGCCCTGTTCTGGCTCCTGCTTGGCGTGGCTCTTTTAAGGATGCTCTTTGAGGGTCTTCAAGTGCGGTGCCTTGTTCTTGTTTCCCGGATGTGTGCATCCCAGATCTGAAGGTCTCGCATGAAGATGGTGGGATTTCTATGGATTTCCTAGGGTCGGCTCTTATAGAGGCGGAGTCTTGTCTTAAATGGACGCTTGTGGCTCGGTTTGGGGATGTGAAGCCCCCTTTAGCGGTTTTTAGAAGGTTTGTTCTCTCTTGGGGTCTTCAATCCGGCGTCTGGATCTCGGTGATTCATAGAAATTCTTTCTGTTTGGTTCTTTCCTCGGAAGAAGATTTTGTTCGAGCTTGGTGTTTGGCCCCTCAGATGTTCGGTCGCTGGTACTTCAATCTATCGTGTTGGTCCTGGAGTGCACATAGTGGCAAGGAAAGCCTAATGGCTATGGTTTGGGTTCATCTCCTAGGACTTCCTCTTCCTTTCCAAAATGGTGGGTTTATTAAGGCTATTGGTGATGCTTTGGGAGGTTTCTTATGCTCTGATGCTAGAATGTCTAGCGGTGATGATTTTTCGGTGGCCCGTATTTGTGTCAAATTGGATGTTTCTCTTCCCCCGCCTTGCAAGATTCTGCTTCGTGATCAATATGGAATCTCTTGGAATCGGTAGGTCCTTTACCCGATGTTTCTTCAGTTTTTCTCTCATTGTCTATTGTAGGGTCATTCTCTTCCGTTTTGTCACAAAAGCAGCCAAGCCTTTCAGAGGTGCTCCCATTAGGCTAAGTCTTACAGGGTTTCTATGTGGGATCAACCTCCTTATGAGGACCTACAGATGATTTCCTCAGATCCTTTGGTCGTTCCCGAGGTGGCCTCTCCCTCCTCTATCCAAGGGGTAGCGAGATCCTCTATTTATGCTCTTGAGAATGATTAGTTTCTCTATAAGAATTTAGTTTTTTGTGCTTCGTCTGGTGGGATTTCTCTTCAGGAAGATTTGTTCTCTGTTTCACCTACTTTTTTGGCTTCTCTCTTGAAGCGTTTTTTGCTGGATGTCTATCTATATGGGGAAAGTTCTCTTTCTCATGGAATTCATATTCAGCCTCCTTTGAGCCCTGTTTTGCCTATGGTTTTGCCAGCTGTTCTAGTGGAATTTGAGGAGGTGTCTCAGTCTTCTAGCAGTGCTTGTCCGGAGAGCCTTCCCTGTGGCCTTTATCTATAGAAGTAGTTGGTTGTCCATCAAGAGCAGTAGGTGGGTGGCCTTTCTTATCTTCCCTTGGTATTAGAGGATCCTTCTCTATATGGATCATGTTCTGTTTGTGAACCCAAATCATGTCCAGGGTGCTCGGCTCTGTCGGTTGAAGTGCAGAAATTTTTCAGTGAGGGGGTTCATACCTGATCACAAGTCAGGTTACTCAAGGAGAGGTTTGTCTCCCATTTCCAGTGGGAAACTAGTTCTGGGGCCAAAGCCAAATCACTCAACTTTCAATGATTCCTATCCTTCTATGGAATTCTCAGGGTATTAGGGCTCATGTGAAGACAAATTTCCTCGTTTCTATTATTAGGGACCACAAGGTTGCGGACGTGGCTATTTCAGAACCAAAACAAAGTCATGCTAAGATCTGGGACTATATGTGGAATATTAAGATGTCGGGTTTTCTACAGGATGCCTCAAACAACAATCATATTTGGATATTTTGGAATCAATCCATTTATGTGGAGATGGTGCAAGCTGGGGATCAATTCATTACATCTAAGGTGAACTCGGGAGGTAACATTTTCTTCTGGACCTATGTTTATGGGAGTTGTGACCCTCTTCATAGGGTTAAGTTGTGGATTGATCTGACTGGCTTTAACCCGGGCACCACTCCTTGGTTTGTTGGAGGGGACTTAAATGTTGTTGCTTCCCCAGAAGAGAGGAAAGGCCAGGGTCCATTTCAGAGGAATGCCAGCAGGGATTTTAATCAGTTTATGGCAGGGAAAGGTTTATCTGACTTGGGTTACTCAAGGGATGACTTTACCTGGTGTAATAACCGAAGGGGATCTCACCGCTCATGGAGCCGTCTTGATAGATGTTTTTCCAACATGGAAGCGATTTCTATTTTCTCTTCCTCCAAAGCTCATCATCTATATCGAGGTATCTATGATCATTCCCCTCGTCTGGTTTTGGTTTCCTCAGGGCAGGACCATCGAGAGAGGTTTTTCTTTCAGCAATAATGGGTGTCTAAGCCAGGTTACCAGGAGCTGGTCTGTGATATGTGGAGTGCTCAGGGTCAGGGTAATGCTTGGACATCTCTCCATGATAAACTCCGTCATCTTAAGAGACGACTGATTTAATGGGCTAAAGACCTGCCCCGGATTGATAATGAAATTTATGGAGTTTTTAGGGAGATTGAAAGTATTTAAGTGAGATTGGAAGAATTTTGGGATGACCAATCCTTTGAGGAGCTCTCTATCAAAAAATATTATCTTGCGGATTTGCTTCTAGCTCAGGAAAGGTAGGCAAGGGAAGCTTCCAGGATTAAATGGATCAGAGAAGGGGATATAAATACTTCTTTTTTTCATGCCTACATCAAAGAAAGAAAGATACCTATCAAGACCAATATTTTGTTGGAAGATGGGTCTTATATGGATGACCAGGATGTGGTTGGAAGTATGTCCCACTCTTATTTCAAGGAATTTTTGGTCGGTTCTAATGTGCGTATGCCTAGTGGATACCCTGGAGGATATAATGGTTTCTTTAATGTGATTCCCAAATGTGTTTCAACTCAGGAGAATGAGAGGATGAGTTCTATTCCGGATGAAAAAGAAATATTCTCAGCCTTGATGAATCTCCATCCAGACAGTGCTCCCGACCCAGATGGCTTCCCGGGATCATTCTACAAGGTCTCTTAAGAGGTGGTGAAGTTGGATATTATTACAGGGATTCAGTATTTCTTCAAGGGTGGTAACCTGTCGAGGGTTTCTTGTGCTATGACTATGGTTCTGATTCCAAAGCACAGGAGCCCCTCTTCCATTTTGTAGTACAGACCAGTGAGTATGTGCAATTTCCCGTACAAAATCCTTGTGAGTGTGATCAATTCTAGATTGTCTGCTTATCTTCCTAGGTGGATTTCTCTGGAGCAGCATGGTTTTGTGAGGGATCGTTCCATCCATGGGGCAATTTCATTTGAACATGAACTTATAAGGCATATCAACTTTAAAACACGGGGATGTAATATTTCTCTCAAGTTGGATATGAATAAAGCTTACGATCGTGTGGAGTGGGGGTTCATCAATAAGGTGTTGAATAATATGGGTTTTTCTTCTTGGAATATTGACCTTCTTTTTAGGTGTTTCAGTTCTCTATGGATGGCAGTTTCTTTTCTGGGGATGTCTTATGGTTTCTTTAAGTCCATCCGGGGCCTCCGCCAAGGGGATCCTCTGTCCCCAAGTATCTTCATCCTCACTCAGGATGTTTTGAGCAGGCTCATTTTTAAAAGTATCCACAATGGGGAGATTCTTCCATATCAGATGTCTATGAGATCTAAGTCTATCTCTCATCTGATGTTCGCTGATGATACTCTTGTGTTTCTTAATGCTGGGAAAAAGTCTATTGGTGTCTTGAATAGGATTCTGGAGGAGTACTGCCACTGGATTGGTCAACTTATCAACAAATAGAAAAGCTCATTTTTTATATCAAATAAATGCTCTCTGAGTCGAATATCTGATATCCAAGGTAATATTTCCATGCAACGAGGATGTTTTCCCTTGCACCACCTCGGGGCTTCGATTTACCCTGTTAGACTTCGGATTCGGGATTTGGACTTCCTTATTAACAAGATTGCGGACCATATTCATAACTGAAAAAATAAGTACTTGTCCTTCAGAGGGCGTATTGATCTCATTAATAGTGTGCTTTTGGCGACTACAGTGCATGCTCTTTCGACAATTGAAGCTCCAAAGGGTGTTATTTCTAGCATGGAAAAGCTTCTGGCCAGTTTCATTTGGGATCCTCAATCAGAACAGAAAAAACATTGGTCTTCTTGGAGTAAGGTGGATAGGCCAGCTAGGGAAGTCGGTATTAATGTAAGGAGTCTAGTTGATACTCTCAGTGGTATGCATGAAAAATTGGCATGGGAAATTGTGGATCAGACTACTCTTTGGGGCCAAACGATGCTTTCTTTGTTCCATGGACAACCCTCGGGGGAAGAAAGGGTTTCCATGGTATGGCCTAATCTGGTGAATCTTGTCTCTGAGCTTCGTGATCACTCGCAATGGATTATAGGAAGGGGAAATATTTCCTTTTGGAATCATAACTGGGTAGGAAAAGTGATGGGATTTCCGGGCTTTCCAGTTCCTTCCATTTCTTTTCGGGAGGCAAGCCGGAACCCAGGCTTTATTAATACGGTGCTGGATGTGGAACAGAAGCCCTTATTTGATCTCATCTCTCTTTCCCAGGTTCTTGATCGCTGTGTTTTCACTGCTTCTTCTTCGGGGACTTTTTCTTCTCAGGTTTTTCGAGGTATCAGGAGCTCCCCAGTGCCGACAGATGGGTAGAATGAGCTTCTATGGTCCAAAGTTCTGCCATAGAAATTCAATTTTCTTTTATGGAGGATTAGGCATCATGCCATTCCCACTGATGATAACGTTAAACATTGTGGAATCTCGCTGGTTTCTAGGTGATCTTGTTGTACAGCATCACAGGAGGAAACTGCTGCTCACCTTTTCTTCTTGGGGGAGTGGGCGCAGGCAGTCTGGTGTTGCTTTGGGGATCTTACAGGGCTTTGAGTTCCTTCTCTGGAAGGACTTCCGTTCTTGGAGAGATGGTTTCATGGTTCGGGAGATAGAGGTCTAGAGAGAACAACTCGCATGATGATTTTATCTACTGGTTGTTGGGAGATCTGGAAAGCCAGAAATAATCTTAAATTAGAATGGAATTATGCCTCAGCAAGATCCATCATATGTAGGATGAAATTCATTCTTTCAGATCTGGTTTTCCTCTTCACCACCTGGCGCGATGCTCCATCTTTCAGTTGGATGGGATCGCACTTCCATGGAGCTCAGTCATCTGTTGGTAGAGGATCCTGGGTCCACTGGTCTCTGCCCTCGGGAGGTCTCAAACTCAATATCGACGGGTCATGTTCATCGGGTGCCCTACGCGGAGGCGGTGTGGTGTGGGACTAGTGGGGTTTGATCTTTATGGATTTTTCCTCTCGGTTAGGGTATGGATCCTCCCTCCAGGAGGAATCCAAGGCTATGTTTATAGGTATTACCCTTTACCACCAGAAGTATCTTGATGTAGCTGAGGTTGAAACTAATTCGAAAATTCTTCATGATGCCCTCAATGATATTTTCCCACCTCCATGGTCCATCTTCTATATTATAAACAAGTGCAAAGGTATTCTTTCTAATGGTACCAGAATCAGTCATGTGTGGCGCGAGCGTATCCAAGTGGCGAATCACCTTGATTCTATGGATGTTCTAGGTCCTGAACTGGTCTAGATGCATGATTTTACCTCTTTGAATCCCAAATGGGTCAATTTTATTAGAGGGGATGCCCTCGGATTTCACTACTTCAGACCCCCATAGGTTTTTTGTTTCTGTGTTTTCTGTTTTTTTGTCTGGATTGTGTTATTTTCTCAATAAAAAGTAACTTTTATGATGATGAAAAAAATAAGTTTGGGGCTTACTCTTGAGGAAGATTCCCAATTAAATAGAACTTATAACCTGGGGCTTAAACCTAAGGAGGAGGCCCAATGTTAAAAAAAATTATGATTGGGACTTACCGCTGAGAATGAGGCCCAAAGTTAAAGGAAATTATGATTGGGACTTACTCCTGAGAAGGAGGCCCATTGAATCTCTCTAAGATAAGGAATCCAACAAAGGAACCATGCCATAAATGGCTTTGAAGAAGGTTTTGAAGGCCATGTCTTGAAGAGGAGAGGTGAATTTGAGGAAAATAGGTGATTAAGAAGGAGGCGTGCAAGTATTGTTCTGGCGCTCAAGTCCTGGTCGTGCAAGTAGACTTGCGCGACATGAGTCACCTTGGGCGATGAAGAATCCATAGGGTAGTACTTGGGTGACTTTGAACTCAAGCCCTTAGTATCATCCCTAGAGGCTTCCAAAAGTTTGGCGCGCAAGTTCCCTTGATAGGGCAAGGCAGAACACAAGTGTTTCCATTTCCATTAAGGGCTGGAAACTTAGGCGCGCAAGTATTGATGAGTTCTAACACTTAGGCCTTATTCTTCCTCTTTAGAGCTTCCATTATAGGTAAAGAATTACCTTATAAGTGTTCAGAATACATCAGACAAAGACTTGGGCGACTAGAGCTTGAATCAGAGTTTTGGAAAAAAATTCCTTCAAATGGGGGGCCCATAGGGGCTATTTATAAGCCACTGGCCACCTTGGAAAAAAAGTAATAGGGCGCACAAGTGACTTGTGCGACCCATATGAGGTGCGCAAGTGACTTGCGCGGTGCACAGGATACTTGCGTGATGACCTCCAAATGAGTTCATGGTTCATCCCTTTGTCAATTTTTGATGTTCTTCAAAGGGTGACCCTCATTGGGCTTAAAGTATTCCCCTTTGCCA
The DNA here is from genome assembly GCA_963277665.1 of Viscum album. Lineage (NCBI taxonomy): Eukaryota > Viridiplantae > Streptophyta > Magnoliopsida > Santalales > Viscaceae > Viscum > Viscum album. The sequence continues at coordinate 1,324,222,859 of OY728127.1, read as the reverse complement.
TTCGTTGGACTCTATGATGGAAAGGAGCCTCAATAACCATCTTGTAATGAACTGACTCATATCAACCTATCTCATCACCTGAGTCGATCTACCACATGGCTTGTAGCATGTTCCTAACCACCACAGACTAGAAACAAGCACCAGGAATAACCAAAAACCTCTTAGGAATAGTTTCTCCCATGGAAAACAGGTATGGAACATCTGTAGAACAGGATGAACAATGTCACAAATCAACCTGGGTCAAGCCCAAACTAGTCACCCTAGCATTCTAATGACAGCCCCAAGGCATGTTCTTGATTTCCCTGAGATGGTGACAAGCACCAAGGGTATCAATGAGAGAAAGTGGGTATTATTTTTCCCAATATAAAATAAATAATGGAGCAAAAAAATAAATGATCATCCAAACATAAATAAAAAGGACCAAACAGAGAAACTAAACATAAAATGAAAATAAAACCAAACCGAACCTAATGACCAAACAAATCTTTGTGTGACCCCATGGGTTACTCACCAAACCCAAAACCCGACATCAATCCATGGTGATTGAAACCAGGTAGGACCTTCACTTGAATATAAAAACAAGAATATAAGTATAGACATGAGTATTAAAACTCAGTAGTCATGCCTAAGTAACTATTCCATATGCATTATCTTTAAATACAAGATTTGTTTACTCCTAGTTTTAAATATAATATAAAAACATAGGTTTTTTATACATTCCTTTTTAAATCAAATCATGGTCCATTACCCTCTTTTTTTATAATAGGTTTTTTCATGAAAGGGGTGGTTTTAGAAATTTTAGAATAAAGGAGAATTGGTAGATAGAGAGGTAGTGTGAATAATATTTCAAAATATTTTTCATTAAATCATTTAAGAAAAACCAAACATTCAATTTTACATGGGATAAACATCACCAAGGGAAAGAAATAGAGATAATACCAAATATAGGGAAATGGGAAGGTAGTACTCCAGTGACCATACCAGATGAGGAACCTAGATTATCCGCCATAGATAAAAAAGTGTTGGGGTACTTGGGAATACCCAGGAGCTCAAGGGATAATCTAGAAAATATTGTAACCTGATCCATCTTATCAGCACACCTGATGAAATCAAACATCCCTGACACTCGTTCATACCCTACCTAGCCTAAACGAGGGGTAACATCCCAAATGTAGAGTGTGTCAATACTGAGGTTCCAATATCCAAAGCATAATCCTAAAATAGTGTAGCAAGTGTTCTTAGATAATATGCTAGTTATGCTGGTTTCCAATGTTATGTATAAAATGGGGGTGATCTAAACAATACCAAACAATCGATATATATAATAAGCACAAGCCACCACATGATTCACACATCCAAACATCACCCCCAAATTACCCCAAGGAGTAATCTCCTTGCCTTCCAACCATCAATTTATAAGGAAATTCCCATGCTAATGACCTCCCATTACCTTTAGCAATCAATAAGAAAAGTGATACATCTCAAGGTGAGTTTTCCAAAGAAACCCCATTTTTAAAGGTGTTAACCTATCCTCACATGACCTTTGAGTGAAAAACCATTGAAAAGACGGCCAAAAACACCTCGTGAATTTTTTTGAAACATTTAAAACACATTTGAAAAATTCAAACATCATTTAAAAACCACAACCCACTTATAAAGGCCATCCGAGCATTTTATCAAGCACTTGGTGTGCAAGGACACATCAAAAAATCCTCCACAAGCTAATTTCAAGGGTAAAATAACTTGATTTTAATACAAATAATTATTCTAAATATTACATATCACTAACTAATAAAAAAATAATGTGTGAACATCAAGAAATCAATTTTTATTAAATTTGAAGGCTAATCGAAAATGGAAACCCACCTCAAACTTAAGGTTCTTAGACAACATCAACCTGAATCAGATTTAAAGAGGTCCAAAGAGATAAGAAACCCCAAATGTAACCTTAGGAAGACAAAAACAATAAATTAAAACAAATAAAATGTGGAACCTAGACTATAGGAACCAAGGGAGAAAGGGAAACAAGAAGAAAAATGAAGAAGAAGGAGGAGTTAGAAGAAATAAGGGGATTACCATGAGAAATCATCCCAAAGTCTTGAATAAATCACTCATAATCACCATTGGAATAAGGTGGGATGCATGAGGAAGATGGGAGTATTCTCCTAGGTATGCACTATAATGAATCTTTTTTTTCTATGTATTACTTTTGGATATTATATGGATTATTTTCAGAGCTAATAGTTGAGATGGCGTGAGATTCTAAGGCCCGATGCGCCCAAAATTATTTTTTTAAAATATGTTAAATATATTAGTATCATGAACATGTAGTTTTTCTAAAGAAGTAGAATAAATCATGAAAGAGGGCCCAGATCAGAAATCTAAGGGAACTGTTGAGTTCAGAACATGGGTTTTCCCTAGGCACAACACAACCTTTGTCGGCATCAGGTGTTTGTGAAAACATTATCGCGTGAGTAGAATTAATAAAATAAATAAATAAATAAATTTTATTTTATTTTACGTAGAAACTGATATCATCTATTTAAACACAGTTATACCTCAACCTAAGGGTTATCCATATAACCTAGGGATTGAGAGGAACCATTTGAGTGGATCTATTGTAGGATCATTAGTAGATGATGTCAGATCGAGATTGGATCGAGGATCCTTGAACCATCAGAATTTTTGGATCTCATAAAAAATGACAATGTAAAACCTTTCTTCATTAGCGATCTATCCAAACTCTAGGTATGATTTTTGATATGTGAAATTTATTCCCTTTCTTTTATCTTGGTCAAATGCAGATCAATTCCACAAACAAGAATTGATTCTGGAATCAATGGTAGATGTAATAGATGGATTTATTTTGTTCGTTGGTTTTATCCTCTTCATTTTTTTATTTCTTATACAATAGACTGAGACTGAATGAACAAAGGCTAATGTTTTTTCCTCAAATATTGTGGCTTATGTATTTCTCCCATGTTTCTTCACACTTTCATAATGTGAATTTTATTTGTCTTGTGGTTTGACTATTACTAGGTATTCAAACATTACACGATTGTTCTTCAACACAAAAGATAATTATTATGGGTATGGTTTGTGATTGAGGTTTTGATTTGAGGATTGACAATAATAGTGAATAAATCAAGGAGGAATAAGATCGTATCGGACTAATGGTTCTATTTCCATGATGTATATGTGATGGAGGCATGATGTGGTGATAGAACATCTTGGTGAATCAATTTTCGAGTGGATCAAGGACTAATATCTAGTAAGCAGGAAATGATGAGGTCGAGCGACCTCGTATCAGTAGTTTTTGGTGAGGGTTGTGGATCCAAAAATATAGAGGACAATGTATAGAAGAACCATAGGGTTTTGTAATTTTCCTGGTTATATAGTGTGTTGTCCATAATCACATGCCATGTGAGACCCCCCACCTCTCGCACCCCCTCACCCCACCCCCCCCCCATGTGGCACTAGGGTTTCCATGGAGGAAAAAATTTCACATGCCTTGTGACTCATGCTAGGTGACTCGACATGCAACTTAGAGGTTAAATGGGCATGAGTAGGTAAAAGTAAACAGACATGTCCAGAGTACATAGACATAGTCCGGTGTACACAAGCATGGGAAGACAACACTAGAAAGATGTTTGGAGATCTCTACACACCATTTACTATTCCTAAAAATTGTGTATTTGGATATTTACATGTCATGTGAGGAAGCACCACACGAGAAGACCAGGGGTTGGTTGGACACGTCGTGTACCCCTATTACATGTTGTATACCCTCTTTGAGGGTGTTTGGAGCTCTTTATTTCTTTATTTTAGACCAGTATCAGCTAAATGTGTTCCCTTGGTCCATCCCCTAGAGGGTACAATGTGGTATTATATCCATATCTCTAGATTGTGATCCCCTCTAGAGGATGAGTCTCAGATAGAGTTTGTAGTGTCCCTCCGTGAGACTAGAGTATGATTCTATGTTATTTTAAACCCTAGATGGGGTTTATGGAATCAGCATGACCTCCTTGAGTAAGGTGATGATCCTCCATCTAGCAAGTTGTTTCAGTGGGGTTTGTAGTATCGTTGGAGTAAAATCCTCTACATAGTGGTTTGATCCAATTTGGGTTTGTGGTGTCCCCCAGCAGCCTGGGTGTGATCCCCTATCTGAGTATCAAGTATTATGAGACTAGTGAGATTTATTAGGTGGTGCCCAATGATCATTACCTATTGGATAAGTTTCTATGATGATGGCATTCCTTGTGGATTGGATTCTCCCAGAACAAGCATTTCTTTTTGAAGAATCGTGTGGCAGGCAGTTTGGTTGTGACCACCTAGAGGCGCAGTGTCCTTCCTGAGTATATCTGGGTTTTTTATGCATTAATTTATATATATATTTTTATGAGATAAATATTATTGATTCTTTGTGTTTAGTTTTTTTAGGGTTTCCTACTAGGTATTGTTATATACGCCCCTACATGGGCTCTTCCCACACGTGTCATGTATTATCCAGATGACAGTCCATTTAATGGTGTCTTGGGTGGATAGGGAGATGGTGGAGAATATTTTAAGCTTAACAGGCTGAGGTGTTTTCTTGGTGGTTTTATTTGATAGTATTACTCTTCCTTGGAGAAAATTGGACTCTCTACAATTTTTTGTTGGGCTTGTATTTGGACCCTTAATCACTTTCAGTACTTTACTTTCGTACTATGATTATGGGATCATAGTTGTATGCATGCATTGGTTTCAATTATTTTATATTTTATCATTGTATGGTATTGGATATGTGTACATGTGTACATTTAATTTAGGCTAAGGTCACTCATGTATGTGATATTCATACTCGGTGCTGGTCATTAGCCCTAGGCCTATTGGAGGTGGGATTGGGTTAGTCGTGATTTGGGTCCCATTATGCTAAGTCATGACAAAGTGGTATCAGAGTAGTTGTTTCTACCTTAGGAATGAATTTTTTGATACTGGTTTGGGGTAACAATGTTAAATTTTTTGAGTTCGGTTTTTAGGCTAGGGATTCCAGTGTTGGTGCGACGATTGATATATCCATACACAAAGACTTTAATCACCTATATTTCTATTCGGTACATGTAGACATTTATTTTAGGGAATAAATTGGTACATGCATCATATAGGAATGTTTTGGGGTTTCCATGTACTTCTTGAGTCATCTCCCTAGATATACTCTTTGACTGTGGTATATCTTGTTTATTTCAGGATTCCTCCGTGAAGACTGCCAATCAGAATTCCATTGTACGATCATGAGGATGATATCTTGAGTGATGTGGCTTTAGTACATGGGACTATACTGGATATAGAACCTCCAGGTGTTTTACCATATATACCAAAAACTTTTTAGTATTATATAGTGCTAGTAGTTCTATATGAGGATGCACAAAGGGTGAGTGCACTGTATGAGTTCCAAAGGTAGAGACCTCCCAAGTTTTGGGGTGATCCAGACCACCAAGTGGCTAAAGACTAGCTAGAGGTAGTCACTCGAGTTTTTTGCCTTGTGATAATTCCTACATATCATATGGTGGTCCTCATGGTAAGTATTATTTAGGTATCCACTAGGTGATGGCGGAGTTTAGCGACTTAGTCACAAGACAAGGCAACTCTCTCTTGGCCAGACTTTGATCATATCTTTAGGGATGAGTTTTATCTGGCCATGTTACGACCAGTACACATCCATGATCTTAAAAATCTATAGTAGGGCACTATGATTGTGGTGTATTATTCAAATATTTTTACTAATATCTCATGATACTTCATTTATATGGTGTGGGATATAATTTTTAGAGCTCATAACTTTGATCAGGGCTTACACCGAGATATCAGGGATTCAGTGATATCTTTATGCATTCCCACCCATGATAGCATGATTGAACATGCCTTAGTTGTGGAGTGATTCCTAAAAGAGTAGGAATAGATAGTGGGTGTTTTTAATAGAAACCCAAGAGCTGTGACCTCAGTAGAAAGTAAATAACAACAATTGTTGGGATTTGAGAATGCCATACACTTCAGGATATGATACCAAGACAAGGGGTTAGTGGCACATGGCTCTTAGGATAGTTCATGTCAGCCAATGGAAAGCTGATTTTTCTATTGAGATGGTTAGAGACATCTTGCATGGGATTATCTAACCTATCGGGCAGCTAATCTGGAGATGTTCGAGGGACTTCCAAGGTAGTGGAAGTGGTAGGAGCGAGGTTGTCTATAGGGCAATGGATGTGGAAGAGAGGTCGGTAGAGAAGCATGAGGTGGTTAGAGACTTGACCTATTTCCACCACCACTTAGGTGGTCAATGTCAGGATCAGGGAGCTAGTGGTCAAGGAATAGGATAGCTACAGGCTACAGAGGCCTATGACCCTGAGACTCCATGGATGATACTGTAGGTTTTGGGCGTAGTGGAAGCGTGTATTGTTTAGTACCTGATATTACTTTTTTTCATGATCGATGATCAATCCATGATCTATACAATGTTTAATTGCCATGATCAATGGAATTGAATCAAATATAGACAACATCAATAATGTCAGAACCAATGAGAGAGAATCATCACATATTATTTATAATCAATTTAATTAAATAATAATTACCTCTAAAGAATTATTTCTTCATTGATAAACCTAGTGACAGATCTGCGGTGCACCGTCATTGTGTTGTATAAACCAAGTGTATATTTCCCCTAGAATTGATCCACACATGTTCCAAGAATCTCCAGACGTTGAAAAAGGTGTCTCTGGGTGCTAGCATGGAAGATCCTTGTGCTTGTGTTTTCCACCTTGATCGCCTTGAGAATCGCTTCCAAAATGTTCTCCTAGATCTGGTGGAAGAGGATTGCTCACCATTCTTGGGAGCTTTCTTGGATAAGGGAGCTCTCTAGACTTGAGAGAATTTTCCAAGATTGTTGTGCACAACCAAAAAAATCAGTTGGCTCATGATAAAATAACATAACTGGGTATTTATATTGCTTGGGTTAAACTAAAATAATTGAACAAGTTCCCTTCATTATTTATTTAATCCTAGAAAATCCACATGTCAAATAATAATACTAATATTATTTTTTATCAACATGTGCTTAACTTTCAAACTATAATTAGATATTATTTAATAAAATAATATTCAATATTATTATTTCTCACCAAACCATTAAAAGTATTCCACCATTCCTCCACAATATTTATCAAACCTTGAATAATGCTTATTTATTTATTAAATAAATATCCCTACATTATTTTCCAATAAATAAATAAATATTATATTTACTAAGTAGAAAATAAATATTTATATGCAATCAAGCATACATGAATAATTATTAAACCGTATATGGGAATAATATTTATTCAACCTATTAAATAATAAATAATAATATATTATTTAAATGAGATTATCGATACACTTAATGTGTGACCCTCTAGGCCCCTTTATCAGTGACATTAGCCGAAGAAGCCTAAAGGACAAAGTTAGCATCTAGCAACATGCCAAGGCACCCATAGAGAAATAAATTGATGCTACAATGACATGTCACCTCATACAAATGCTTACTGTATAATACAATCCCTTTATCATGATATCTCAGATCAAGTAGGTTGCATACTGGTGCCATCAACCTATATTCTTGATGACTCTTTATTTGACTTTCTAGAAATAGAACTTACCAATAGAACACCATGGCCATGGATTTATTTAGGCTATATCATTTCTATAAAAGTGCATGGGATATTAACTCCTGTTAAAGAATAGAAGTGATAAATCCATTCTCAAGTTATTCATTAATGCAATATTACTCATGAAACACCCGACTTACCCTACCTCATAGTGAACATCTGTCATCACTGTTTTCATCAATACATCTATGTGCACGACTCATAATACTCATTAATAATAATCTTAAATTCCAAGGACCAATACACACATCCGTAGTTAGAAAAATCCAATGACACATATAAATGTATATTTCCTACTAGCAGGTCTTGTTCTCATAATATCCTATTGGATATTACCAAGGGTGTACACCATGAGAAGGTGCCTCAAATGTCTATGAGTCTCCACCCTAGATAGTATATATCATTTTTGTCCCTCAAATGATATCATCCAGATATAGAACATATATTCAATAATAGTGTCGTAGAACTTTCAGGTTCTCATTATAGTGTGGAACTGCTATGAACTTTTAGTATGACAACTACTCTTAGGACATTATCACATAATTTGTCACATAGAAGAATAATCATGATGTGAAAAGTAGTTTATTAATATTAAAAACAATTAATACATGTTTTTAATAAAGTAAAAAGTAGTTGGTTCTAGTTAAACAACTCCAAAAAACTCCCACTTACACTAGATCCAACTAATAACAGACTTTAGTCCGCTAGCTCTCACATGATACTCATGATTCTACTAAGATAGGTCTTTAGTAAAGGGGTATTACACATTATCTTCATTGGGTACTCTTATCATTGCAATTTCACCCCTTTTGTAGAAATCCCCTAAGAGGTAATAATTATAGAGTATATTATTTTTTCATTGGTGTGACCTTGGATCTTTTACAAGAGACACTGTTGCAATATTATCACAATACAATGTGATGGGGTCTTTAATGACAGACACCACATCAAGATCCTAGACAAATTTCCAAATACAAACATATTCCTTGTCTATATTAGTAGCCACTATATACTCATACTCCACTGTAGAATTAGAAAAAACTGGCTGATTTGAACTCTTCCAGCTCACAGCTCCTCCATTGAGATAGAAAATATGTCCTGATTGTAATTTCAGATCATTCTGATCTATCTGAAAACTAGCATCAGTATAACTTCTTAATACCAACTCCTCATCTCCTCCATACACTAGGAACATATCCTTACCTCTTCTCAAATACTTAAGGATAGACTTAACATCAGTCCAATGTTGTTCTCCTGGATCTACTTGATATATGTCCACCATGCTCAGTGCATAGGCAACATCAAGTCCAGTACATAACATAGAATACATTATTGATCCTATCACAAAATCATATGGGATATTACTCATTCTATCTTTCTCATGTTGTTTCTGAGGAAACATTTTATTAGAAATATGTAAACTATGTGACACTAGAACTAATCCCCTCTTGTATTGTTCCATACTAAATATATTTAGTATCTGGTCAATATATGTACTTTGACTTAGTCCAATCCGCCTCTTGGATCCATTATGAATTATATTGATCCCTAGAATATAGGCTACATCACCTAAGTCCTTCATGGAGAAATACTTGTTTAACCAGTCCTTAATAGATTGTAAGACTGGTATATCATTTCCAATAAGTAATATTTCATCAACATATACTACTAGGATAACGAACGTATTCCCACTAACCTCTTATAAATACACATCTCACATTATTTATTAATGAAACAAAATTATTTTATGGCTTCATAAAATCAAATGTTCCATGACCTGGATGCTTGCATCAATCCATAAATGGATCTCTGCAACTTGCATATCCTTTTGAAATCACCTGGAGTCACAAACCCTTCTAGTTGTGTCATATAGACATATTCCTGAAGGTTACCATTAAGTAATTAATTTTTTAAAATCATCTTAAAAATATCATAGTCACGATGAGGTTCTATATCAAGTAGAATTATAATGGATTTAAACATGGAAACTAGTGAAAATGTTTCATCGTAGTCAATTCCTTGATGCTATTTAAATCCTTCAGCCACTAGAATTTCTTTATAGGTACTTACTTTACCTTCTATGTCTAGTTTCCTTTTGAATATCCATTTACATCCAATAGGCTTTACATCAACTAGTGCATCTAATATAACCCAGACTTGGTTCTAATACATGTAATCCATTTCAGAATTCGTGACTTCTTTCCATCTTGCAGCTTCTGGGCTCTCTACTTCCACCTTGTAGGATAGAGGTTCATCATTGTAAACCAATAATGAATCACCATCTTCTATGACTAGAAAAACATATCTATATAGTTCTATTACCTCTCTTACACTCTTACGTAGTACTTGTGTTTTAAGAACTACTTCTTCCAAGAGGATCTATGGAATCTGTTCCTATACTAACTCTTGTGTGTCTTGAGAATCAACTTCACCAAAGTCAATATTGCTCCAACTATCCTTTTTGAGGATGTTCTCCCTCTCAAGAAAGACAAATTTTCTAGTGACAGACACTTTCTTATCCAAGGGGTTGTATAGTTAGTATCCCTTTGCTTCTTTGGGATACCCTATAAAGACACACCTTGTTCCCCAGGGTGCCAGTTTGTTTCCTAAGAAGGCCTTAACAAATTCCTCTCAACCCCATTCACATGTATGCGATAAAATGGGTTTCTTTCCACTCCATAACTCAAAGGGAATTCCATTTTCCACTTTTTTTGTTCTAATTTTAATGTGTATGGTGTAATTTTTAATTCATATCCCCCAAAAGGATAATGGAAGACCTGCATGACTCATCATCGACCTTACCATGTCTAAAAAGGCATGATTCCTCATTTCACTAACACCAATACAATGTGGTGCATAAGGTGGAGTGGTTTGAGATAGAATCCCAAACATCCATAAAAATTTGATGAAATCTTGGTTAATATATTCACCACCTCGATCCAATCGAAGTTTCTTTAACTTCTTACCAAGCTTATTTTCCACTTCATTCTTGAATTCCTTGAATTTCTCAAAGGACTCAGACTTATACCTCATTAAGTGTATATAATCATATCTACTCAAGTCATCAATAAAAGTAATGAAGTAAGAATATACACCTCTACCTTCTACTCGAAATGGACCATACACATTAGTGTGTACCAATCCTATAAGTTCTTTGGACCTTTTATCATGTCCACTAAATGGAGGTTTGTTCATTTTTCATTGTAAAAAAGCTTGAAATCTATCAAGTGGTTTTAGATCAAAAGATTCTAAATAATCATCTTGACAGATCTTTATCAATCGCTTCTCGCTTACATAACCAAGATGGTAATGCCACAATTGGATGTTATATAAGTCATGTGAACATGATTCATTATCAATTTCTAACAATTGGTTTTCATAATTTAATACATAAAAACTTTTATTTAATTGTTCCATTCCATAACATATGTTGTCCTTATAAAAGAAACAATTTTTACTTCCAAATTTGAAAATAAACCCATCTATATCTAAACATGATATAGAAATTATGTTCTTGATAACCGTAGGTATATAATAAAAATCCCTTAAAAACAAAATCATTCATGTTGTAAATTAAAGGTGGTAGTCACCAATGGCCAAAGTAGTTAGCCTCACACCATTAGAATCTATCAGATCCACCTCTCCTCTGATAATCTTTCAAAATATACTTGGTTCCTGCATTTGGATATAGATGCAAGCACAAAAATATATATCTAATTCCCAATGTGTATAAATGGAAATATTTCACTCGATAACGAACAAAACTTTAGCTTCCCCTTGCTTGTGGGTGCAATTCTTCTTCTAGTGGCCTAGTTTTCCACATGAAAAACATACTACTTCCTTTTCCTTTCTCTTCCTCTAGATATTATTCTTCTTTTAAGGATGGTTATTGGGAGCTTTATATTATTTATAAGTCTTATGACCCTTTTCCTTGTTCTTCCTTTTCTTGTTCACCATAATGACCATGGGTTTATCACACCCCATGTCCTTATCCACTTAAATAATAAAGGTCAGAAGTTTTGAAAGAATTTTCTCATTATTTCACATATTATAATTCACAATAAAGATAGAAAATTTATTGGGTAGTGATGAAAGTAAGATATTTGTACACAACTCATCTGAGAATTTAATCACTAATATGTCTAGGTTTTCAATGTAATTGATAAGCTTAACTACATGAGTCCCAACTGGCACAGAATCTCCAAGATTAGTTTTGAACAAAGAATTGGAGATCTCATACCTCTCTTATATTTCCTTCTCTTGATAGAGATCCCAAAGCTGAGACATCATTCTATAGGCATCCATATCCTAATGTTACTTTAAAATATCATTGGACGTGGATGATAGCATGAAGCACTAAGAATCTGTAGCATCATTCATATTTTTATCATAGAGAGATAGTTCTTCATCACTTTTATCATTTCCAGGAACAATTGGTAAAGTTTCTTCCAGCACATACAATTTCCTTTCATATAGAAGGATGAAATGTAGGCACCTTTTCCACTCTTGAAAATTTGTGCTGGTGAGAAGTTTTTCATTCTCAAGTATGGATCGCGATGATATGTTTGATGTCATTTTATTGTTGTTTCTAAAAAATAAGATAAGAATAATTTTAGTACATTATCTAATAAAATTTATACAAATAAATAAATATTATATTTATTAGTCTCTCAATATTTTATGGAAACCCAATATCCCTCACCATTATATTCAAAATATCATGTTTCTTAGATTTTATAGCGACAAGGATCTATATTCCCCTTCTCATTACCCCAACTTTGTCTGGTCAAGAAAATCAAATGGTTTTAGGTAGGCATTCCAAATGCCAACTGCATTGAATCACAGTTCCTTGATCCGTTGAGTGGACTCCCCAATTTTGAAATCCTTAATTTGGATTTCCTCAACCTTTTCCTCTCAGTTACACCAAGTCATGCTTTGGAAGTCAACCCTTGATGTGAACCAAGTTAATTTAACCCCAAAACTCATGTTATAATTCATCGATAATTGAAAACACCCTAACATTGGCTGGACAGTCACTTTGAACTATGGTTTTATTTTAACTGAAGTAATGGAAGGCTATACCAACTTATTATTTTATTGAAGGATTTTATCCTTTTATGTGTAAATTTCCAATTATTATCTTTATCACATACTTTTTAATATTAAGTGGAATTACTTAAGTGATTAACCATTTATTAGATAATATTTACATATAAGACAATTTATTTTAGTTCCATATTGCATTCTTGTTAATTCATTAATTATTTGATAACGAAAAAATATCCATAATGAAATAGTTATGCAAATTATAGAAATAAAATAAAGGTATGATCATGATCTTATACTAATGGTTAGTTTATCTAGCAGTTGATAAACTTACCATTGACCTAGGGGATAAAAACCTTGAACCAATTGAGGTTCATGTTTAAATATTTCCACTTGTCAACCTTTGTATCTCCTTGAATTGGTTTTGCCTCAGCTCCAAACTTGAACCGCCTCCACTAGCTTGGGAGCTCCATCCATTACATATGCCTTTTACTCTCATGAAGGTGAGAGGAAAAAGGGGTTTACATAAAATAAATCATGGGAACATAGACCCTATATAATAATGAGGAGAGAAGGCACACAGACTAACAATTTAATTTAATAATAAATTAAATGAAACCAATCAAATACAAAAGGTCTGTTCTAGCTCATGATCATCCACATTCTTGCAAAAAATTATGCATTTAATAAAACTAGCATTCAATTCTTAATCATTATTATTTAAGATAAATCACACTCGAATCGATTTATTATTATCATTAATTAATCAATCCTTTTATCTTAATCCTTATCTGAATTTCCTTGAGATTCTCATCCATTATAATATTAAAAAAAATTAAAATTAACTTTGTACATAAATGTAGCTTGGAGGCAACACGATTAATACCTATCTGATTCTACCCAACATGTATTATACTCGTATACTGTTTTAATCTTGTGACATATGGCATTCATGACTTATCATATACTTTCACAATGTGTACTTCATGGTTGATTACATGAATTATATGATTTTTTTTTCACGTGTTATGCTTAAATGCATGTAGAGTAACAACTTGTAATTCAACTCATACATGATATGCAGATCAAAACATTACACAGATATTAATTAAACATTTAAATATTTATGTATATTAAAACCTATCACATGGCATGTCCTATCTTTATGACCACACACAATTACATTTATCAAGGTTTATATAGTAAAATAAATAAATTTTAAATCTATATAACTTGGTATAAACACAAGACGGGTAGATCTGATCTACATGGTGTGTACATATTTCAACGTCTATCTGAGGTACACACAATACTAGAAATTTAAGATATATCCATGGTTTTATAGGTCAATGGCTATATCCTACTTATAGCCACGGTTTAATTAAAAACCAGTGGCTTAAATTTGGAATCCCCATTTTTTTTCCAAAATCCATTAGGCTCCTCCTCCATTCTACCCTGATCTGTGACCCTCCACGCCATCCTCCTCCATTCTCCCCCAATCCGAAACCCTCTGTGCCCTCAACCTCCCTCTCACGGCGGCTCCCTCCTCCTCTATCCTCCCCTAATACCCTCTACGCATGACCCTCCAACCCCGACGGTGACCTCTTCCCACGGCAGCGCCTTCTTCCCAGATACCCTCTGTGCATGACCCGCCAACCCCAATGATTCCCTCTTCCCACGACAACATCCTCTTCCTAGATACCCTCTACGCGTGACCCTCCAACCCCGACAGTTCCCATCACGACCTCTCTCACCATTTATTGGCATTTCATTCTAAATCCATAACATGGGGGATTTTATCTATTTCAAGGAATCATGTTGATTTAGATCAGTCCATCCATAAATATCAGACGGAGAGGCTCATATAACTATGTGTCAGGTGGTTTCTAAGTTTCTTCTTCAATTTATATGATTTTTATGTGATTTATGATGTGCGAGTCTAGATAAGCATGTGAAAATGTCTTGAGGTGAAATTACATTGCATTTATTCATGTTTAAAGAGTTAAATAATAATTTTAGGGTTGTGATAGGTCCTTTGGGAGATTTTTTTTACTGCATGACCATCTATAACCATGCACATAATGTAAAACATTATAGAATTGTGTATTGATAACTTAAGAGGGGTTTCCTTTGATATGTTTGACTTATTAGACCTTGTTAGGTTCCCTTGAGTTCCCCTTAATGATGGGGAACTCTTATATTTGAGAGGTTAACATGGGGATTAACTCATGTTAAGATTTTGTTTATGATTGATCAATTGATTTTTTGTATGTTGTGTCACATTATGGTTTTCTTATGTAAGGCACTTCAATTTTTTGTACAAAAGTACATTTATTGAATTTTTTTGATTCCAAAACTGGTTTTGGGGGCTTATTTTTAAAGTATTTTAAATATCATTTATAATGTTTTCAAGATTATTAAGGTTTAAAAAGAAATTAGGAAGTGATTTAAAATGAAAATACATTTCATGAAGTGTTTTAATTTAAAACATTTTCAGTGATTAATTTGAAAATTTGACTCATGGATGCTTTGGATTAAAAAAATTGGTTTTATGATTTGTCTTGACTTTCACATGATGCTTTGAAAGTGTTTTATACATTATATAATTTGGGAAATGATTTAAAATGAAATGGTATTTTAGGAACTTTTTTGGTCTTATGATGAAATTCATGAGGTGTTTTGAAAATAGAGGAGAACTTTATGAAGTTTGAGTGAGATTTTATTTTAAATAAGTTCTTGATTATCAAATTTGGTGTTAATATTTTTTTTAAAATTCTATACCTGGGAAGTTGTAATTTTACCCTATAAAATGGATTTTGTATTTTTTTTAAGGAAGTGATATTCTTTTCAATGTTCTTTTCTTTTTTAAATGAGTTGTAATACTTCTTTTTAAAATGTGGGGATTTTTAAGAAAGATATTTTTACAGTTTGATCATATTTAAGTGATTTTAGTTAATCCCATAGTACTAAACAAGATTGTTGTTTTTGGAGGTATAAATCATATATGGTTTAGAACCAGGGATTGTGATATTTAAATTAATTCTCCCATAAAGTACATAGTAGAAAGTATAGAGTGTGTCTCTTTGGATGACCATGAGGATGATTATTCTCATCATTGGGTGTAGCTATTCTAGTTCTAAAATATGCCCAGACATTGAATGGAGTGGTAAAGTTGAACCATTCTCTATTTTTGGGTTTCTTGAATCACATTACTCTATTTCACAGTGATTGGGGTTTAATGTAGATGAAAGAGTAGTTTGAATCTGACTGGACATATTGGAAAGTGATTGCCTAGCCCTTGTTAAATGTTCACTGTATTTGTCTCTTATCCTGCTGAAAAGAGTTTCTTCACATACTGTTCTGCATGTTTTATTGGTAATCATGAATTAATGCATGTGAACACTAAATTTTATTTAAAAAGGGTGAATATTGTTACTTTTTAGAGGAATGATACTGTTTTCAACCTTCTTTTTACCTTAATATTTTGGTTCCATCTTTTCATTCTCTTCTAGTTTGGGGGATATTTTGGGATTTGGGGGGGGGGGGTCCAGGGGGGTTGTCCAGGAGGGGGGGGCTATCTAGGGGGTGTAAGGGGGTCTATAGGGGGGGGTTCAAGGGGGTTGTACAGGGGGGAGGGGGGGGTCTGGGGGGGGGGCTGTTCAGGGGGGAGGGGGATGTCCAAGAGGGGGGGTGTCCAGGAGGGGTGAAAGGGGGGTCTACAGGGGGGAGGGGTGAAGGGGGATGGGGGGAAGTGTGCAGGGGGTATGGGGGTGTAGGGGGAGGGGGTAGGGGGTGCTGGGGGAGGGGGGATGTCCAGGAGGGGGGTCCAATGAAGGGTGTCTGGGGGGTGTCTAGGGGGGTCCAGGGGCTTTCCAGTGGGGGGGGGGGGGGGCTGTCCAAGGGGTGTAAGGGGGTCTGTAGGGGGGAAGGGTTATGCAGGGGGGGTCTGGGGGTCTGGGGTGGGGTGTTCAGGAGGGGGCTGTCTAGGAGGGGTGTAAGGGGGTCTACAGGGGGGAGGGGTGAAGGGGGATGAGGGCAGTGTGTAGGGGGTGCAGGGGGAGGGGGGAGGGGGTGCTAGGGGAGGGGTTTGTCCAGGAGTGGGGGGGGGTCCAAGGGGTTTAGTGGAGGGTGTCCAGGGGGGTGTCCGGGGGGGTGTCCAGGGGGTGTCTAGTGGGGGTGTCCAAGGGGGGTGTCCAGGGGGTCTAGGGGGTATCCAGTGGGGGTGTCCAAGGGGGGGTCTAGTGGAGGGTGTCCAGGGGGTCCAGGGGGGTGTCCGGGGGTGGGGGGAGGTTGTCCAGGGGGGTTTCTAGGGGGTGTCCAAGGGGGGTGTCCAGGGGGTTTCCAAGGGGGGTGTCCAGGGGGTCTAGTGGAGGGTGTTCAGGGGGGTGTCCAGTGGGGGGGGTCCAAGGGGAGGTGGGGGTCAAGGGGGTGTCTAGTGGGGATGTCTAGGGGGTCCAGGGGGTGTCCAGGGGGGTTGTTGTCCATGAAGGGGAGTGGGGGGATGTTGTAAGGGGGGTGTCGCAAGGGGGTGGGGGGATGCTGCAAGGGGAGTGTGGGGGTGGGGGGTTGTCCAGTAAGGGGAGTGTTGGGCTGCTACAAGGGGGTGGGGGCTGCTGAAAGTGGGTGGGGGTTTCTGTAAGGGAGGTGTGGGGGTGGGGGGGGGCTGTCCAGGAGGGGGAGGGGTGGGCTGCTGCAAGGGGGTGGGGGGCTGCTGCAAGGCGAGTGTGTGTGTAGTGGGATATCTAGGAAGGGGAGTGGTGGGATACTGCAAGGGGGTGGTTAGGGGGGGTTTATGAAATGGGAAGGGATTTACCCATAGTTTCAAACCGTGGCTAAATCCCTATAGCCACAATTCCAAACCGTGGCTATAGACAATGTGTGTCTTGAGATTTTTCCATGGTTTAAAACCATAAATAAAGGGATTTAACCAAGGTTCAAACCATGGATATAGTTTTTTAGCCATGGTTTAAACTGTGTATATAGGGTTTTATCCACGGTTTGAAACCATGGCTATAGGCCAAGGCCTATAGCCACGCCAACACCAGCCACAGTTCATTGAACCATGGCTATAACCTATAGACATGGTTTTGGGGCTTATAGCCATGGTTTCAAACCATGGATATAGCCCAAATTTCTAGTAGTGATTCCTAGGGACTCGGTGTGTAAAGCGTACCTTGAAAATTTTGTAGTACACGGAATGTCCAATGGGACACACGTTGTGTTGACTCCATGTTACATGGTCACTAATCAAGTAGGTCGTGTATGGAATACACGACCCATCTATGACCCAAAGGGATTACACCTTATGTCCAATGGGCCACACGGTGTGTATTCCAACTAAACATGCACCATTTAATTCCGGTCAACACACGTCACATTAATGGTGTAATTAATGTGGTAATTAACACATAATATAAAATTTATTTATGAATCAATCTTGATGTATCAAACGTGACTACACGATGTGTAACTCTGGTTACATGGAATGTAGTCTGGTGTTGTCTGATCAGAAACTTTTACACCCCTAGAAGAGTTCCTCAATTTTATTTTAATCATAAAAGTAATCATTTCCATTAGATCTATGAGAAACGAATGAGGAAGAAGAAGATCTCACAATTCATATTAAAAGAACGATTAAAATTTAATTGAAAAACTAAATTACAAATGCATAAATCTCCAATAATTTTAAATAATTATAAACAGTTATGTGTCCACTTTTATATCACTTTTAGGTTCTGGGTACAGCGGAAGCATGCATTGTGTGGTTCTCAACATTTCTTTTTGTCATGATTGATGATCAATCCAAGATCTATATGATATTTAATCACCTTGATCAATTTAATTGAATCAAATACAGACAACATTAATCACACTATAATTGGATATATAGGATCATCACATGTTATTTTTAATCAATTTAATTAAATAAGAATTACCTCTAAGGAATTATTTCTTCATTGATGGACCAAGGGACAAATCTGCGGTGCACCATTGTTGTTTTATAGAACCCAAGTTTAGATTTCCTCTAGTGGTGATCCAAACATATTCTAGGAATCTCCAAATATTACCAAAGGAGTATTTGGGTGTTAGCATGGAATATACTTGTGCTTTGATCGCCCATATTGATCACCTCGAGAATTGATTCCAAAGTGTTCTCCTTGATCTGTTGGAGGAGGATTGCTCGTCGTTCTTGGGAGAGTTCTTGGAGAAGGGATGTCTCTAGGATTGAGAGTATTATCTAATATTATTGTGCACAAAAAAAAATAATTAGCTCATTATAAAATAACATAACTGGGAATTAATATTTCTAGGGTTAAAATAAAATAATTGCACAAGTGCCTGTAATTATTTATTCAATCCAAGAAAATCCCCATGTCAAATAATAATACTAATATTATTATTTCTCGACATGCGCTTAACTTGAAAGTTATAATTAAATATTATTTAATAAAATAATATTCAATACAACTATTTCTCACTAGACCATTAAACTCGGTCTTCCATTCCTACACAATATTTATCAGACCTTGAATAATGTCTATTTATTTATTAAATAAATATCACTGCATTATTCTCTAATAAATAAATAAAAAATATATTTACTAAGAAGAAAATAAATATTTATATGTGATCAAGAATACATGAATAAATATTAAACCACATATGGGAATAATATTTATTCAACCAGATAAATAATAAATAATAATATATTATTTAACTTAGATTCTAGATACACTTAGTGTGTGACCCACTAGGCCTTTTTCTTAGTGGCATTAGGTGAAGTAGCCTAAAGTCCAAGGTTAGTGTCTAGAAACACACCAAGGAACATATAAATAAATAATTTAATGCTACTACGACATGTCACCTCACTTATTTTTGTAATATAATCCCTTTATCATGATATCTCAAATCAAGCAGGTTGTATGCTGATGTCAACAACTTATGCGCTCGATGTCTCTTTCTTTGACTTTCTGGAAATAAAACTTGCCTATAGCACACAATGTCCATGGATTTATTTAGGATATATCATTTCCATCAAATTTCCTGAGATATTAACTTCTGTTAACAAACAGAATGGATAAATCCTTTCTCACAATATTTATTAATGCAATATTACTCATGATGCACCCAATGTATCCTACCTCACCACAAACATCAATCATCACAGTTTTTATCAATAATCTAATTGAATAAATCATAATACTCATTAATAATAATCTTAAAGTTTAAGGACCAATACAAATGTCCATAGATAGGAACATACAATGACACATATAAATGTGGATTTCCTACTGGCGGTCTCGTTCTCATAATATCCTACTAGATATTACCAAGGGTGTACACCATGAAAAGGTGCCTCAAAGTCCTATGATTATCCACCCCTAATAGCCTATATCATTTGTGTCCCTAAAATGATATCATCCGGCTATAGATCATATATTCAAAAATAGTGTCGTAGCATTTTTGGGTTCTCATCATAGTAGGGAACTGCTATGACCTTTTAGTGCTATAGATACTCTTAGGACATTATCACTTACTTTATCACACATAATAACAATCATGATGTGATAAGTAGTTTATTAATATTCAAAATAATGAATAAATTTTTATCATAGAGTACAAATAAGTTAGTTCTAGGGAACCCACTCCAACAGATACAAGGTATGATCTTTTTCTGTTATACCTTAGCTTCAATACTAATAGACATAGGTGTGAGTCATTCCTTTCTTTCCACTTCTCTAGTTTTGGAATTAGAGATTATGGTTGATCCTTTGGCTCAGCACTTATGCTTGGATACTTATATGGGAGGTTAATTAGTGATTTTACACTTCTACTAATAGTTTGGACTAACACTTGAAAGCGAGATATTTGTTTAGGATATCTTTGTGGAAAAAATGATGAATTATGATGTAATGTTAGGTATGTACTGGCTATCTGTAATTCATTACCAGATTGGCTATTTTAGGTAGAGGATATAGTGTGTTCATAGTGATGGGATGAGGTTTTCCTTTATGGTTGAAAAGGAAACCTTAGCAAAGTAGGATGGGATCAGGCATAGGAGAGTGAAGTCGATTACTCACCCTTTATCTAGCATGAATCTTGGAGTTTTGGATGTTGTGGGATGTAATTTCCCTATGGTAGTTGCAAAGTATGAGGACATATTTCCTAAGTATATATCAGGATTTCCTCTCTACTATGATCTAGAATTATGGATTTACTTAAACCTTAGGGTGACCCTGATATCTTCACCAACATATCAGATGGATCTCATAATGATTCATGAGCTGAGGGTGTAGTTTTAGGACTTGTGGGAGAAGGGATTTGTGAGACCCAATGTTTCCCCCTGGTAAATCCTAGTGTTTTTTCCAAGAAGGTGTATAGGATCTCGAGGTTATGTTTTTATTATCAGTAATTGAACAAAGTGACCATTAAGAATAAGTATCTACTACTGAGGATTGATGACCTCTTAGATCAGTTGAGAGGGGTGTGATGGTTCTTGAAGACTAACCTCAAATCAATCTATCACTATTTGTCATTATGGGATGAGGATATAATAAAGATAGAATTCGGATATAGATACAGTCACTATGGGTACTTGGTGATTCCCTTCGGCATGAAGAAGGTCGTATTAGTGTTCATGGGACTCATTAACTGATATTTCAAACTTTCTTATACTGGTTTGTAGTGATATTCATCAACAATATCCTAGTGTACTCAACATCTTAGGAGGATCACACGATACACTTGAGGATGGTTCTAGACAAACTCATAGAGCACCATATTTATGGGAAGCTCTCAAAGTGTTGGTTTTGGATCCGAGAGGTCCACTTCCTAGGATACGCCATCTCAAAGTCAGGAGTGGAAGTAGACCTAACAAATGTTGAGGTAGTGCAATCTTGAGATCCACCGAAGAGTATTAATTAGGTGAAAAATTTCCTTAGGTTGGTAGGTTACTATCAAATGTTTATACCTGATTTCTCCAGATTGGTAGCACCCTTGACAGCTTTGACCCAAAAGGGGCAACCTTTCTTGTGGATGGAAAGGTTCCAGAAGTGTTTTCATGAGTTGAGATAGAGGTTGAAAAGAACTCCCATATTGATATTTCTAGAGGAGGGTGTTGAGTATATAGTGTTTTATGATGCATCAAGGATTGGGCTTGGTTGTGTTTTGATGCAGAGGTAGGCGGTTATTCCCTATGGTTTATGTTAGTGGAGACCACATGAGTAGAAATACATGACCCACAATCTTGAGTTAGAAATGGTAGTATTTTCACTAAATATATGGCAGAACTACCTCATGTGAGAGTATTTTATCATCTATTATGACCATAAGAGTCTCATGTATATATTATCTCATAAGGATCTTAACATGAGACAATGGGGATGGATATAGTTCCTCCAAGACTATAACTTCAAGATTGTCTATACTCCTATGAATAGAAACATGGTGGAAGACACTCTTAGTAGGAGATCTTGTTCTCAGTTTTTGTTTGAGGCATCAAAGTAGTTAGCTTCATTGTAGTTTTCCTTAGTGAACAAGGATGGTTATTCATGTCTTGAGTCGATGGTTTTCACTCCACTACTTTTATATCATATTAGGGAAGCTCAATAAGGAGATATCAACTGTGAGACCTTACATAATCAGATATCGATTGGACATGAGTCTGATGGATATTATGAAGGTTAGGAGCACGTTATCCTTTTTAGAGGAAGGATGATGGTACCATTTACATTTTGGGAGGAGGTGATGCATGAGTTTTATAAATCTCCTTTAAAATTACATCCAGGTGTGGAAAAGATGTACTAGGATCTTTGAAATTAGTCTTGGTGTCTAGGAATGAAGCATTGTGTTACAGAGTTTGTCCCTCACTTGTAAGTAAGTGGAGGCTAAGAACCAAGTTTCAATTGGTTTAGCTCAACCCCTTGAGGTCCTATAGTAGAACTGGGATGGTATATCCATGGAATTAGTGATAGGGTTACCACATACATCCATGGTACATGATTCCATATGGGTGACCATATACCAACTCACGAAGTCAGACCACTTCCTATCCATTTGAGAGTAGAGATCTATAGAGAGCTTGGGATTCTTGCACACGTAGGAGATAGTCTGGATCCATATATTTCCCTTGACAATAATTTCAGACCATGATGCTCACTTTATGTCACAATTATAGAGAGGAATGTGGGAGGACTTTGGGACTCAGTTGTGTTTGAGAATGGAATTTCACCCCCATACTGACGGCTAGATTGAGCGGACCATTCAGGTCTTGGAGGATATATTACAATATTTCATATTTTATTTTATCCATAGTTGAGAGTTTTCATAAAACAACTTCTACCATTCCACCATTGGTATGGCACCATTGAAGTCCATGTATGGGTGACCTTGCAGTTCACCAATTTGTTGGGCTGATCCAAGCGAGTCAACACTCATGGGACTAGAGTTAGTAAAAGCTATTATAGAGAAGTTTTAGATCATCTAGGAGCAGATGAAGACTAAAAAAGCTATTATAAGTCATATGTGAACTGATAAAGGAGGCCTCTAGAGTTTGAGGATGGAGACCATGTGTTCCCTAGTGTCTCACCTCAACATTTATTATGGATATTTTTCTAGAGTGGAAAGATATCTCTAAGATTCATTAGGCCTCTCTAGATACTGCATAGAGTTAGAGATGTGGTTTACTACTTATCTCTACCACCGTAGTTGGACTGGGTTCACGATGTCTTCCATGTGTCATAGTTGAGGAGGTATGTGCATGATCCATCACATGTTATCAATTGGGGTGAGCTAGACATTGAGGATGGAGCTACCTTTGTTGAGTACCTAGTGGAGATTGAGTATCAATAGGTGAGGACCCTTTGTGGGTGATTTATTTCCTTAGTTCATGTCCAGCGGATGCATGGGAATCTTCAGAAGAGAACTCAAAAGTGTGAGACTTATATGCGAGCCCATTCCCTCATTTTTTAGTAGGTTTTTCTATTTTTGAGATGAAAATCCATAAGGTGGGGAGAATGTAAAGAATATTATTTTTTCATATATTGATTTTGGATATTATATGGATTATTTTTAGAGATATGCATTGAGATGATGTGAGATTTTGAGGTCCAATGCTCCATGAATTAATTTTTGAAATATATTAATATCACGAACATGAAATTTTCCTAAAAAGTGTAATAAATCAAAAATGGGAGACTAGATTATAAATATGATGGAACCATTGAGTTTTTAATGTGGGTTATACCCTAGGCATGACATAACCTTTGTCGATGTCGGGTATTTGTGAAAAAATTATCACAGATGCCGAATTAATAAAATAAATAAATTATTTATTTTATTTTATTTTATTTGATGCCGCAACCTAGCTTATATATTTAAAAAAAGTTATTCCTTAACCCTAATGTTAGACACATAACCTATGGATTGAGAGGAACCACTGGAGAGGAGTTGTTAGAGGATCATTGAAAAATAAAACCAGATCAAGATCAGATCAAGGATCATTGCACCATCAGAATTCATGGATCTTACCAACAATGGAAAAGCATAATCATTATTCATCAGTAACCAATATAAACTCTAGGTAGTATGTTTTATTTGTGAAACTCTATCCAGTTATTTTATCCTAGTCAAACGTAGATTAATTCCATAAAAAATAATTTATTTTTTCATTGATAGTAGATTTAATTGATGGATTTATTTTATTCGTTGGTTTTATCCTCTTAGTTTTTCTATTTCTTTGACAGAATATTGAGGACAAATGAATAAAGGTTGAGGTTCATTCCTCACATATTTTGGACTATGGATTTCTCCCTCATTTCTTCGCATGTTCATTATGGGAATTTTCTTTAGATCTTGGTTAGACGATTACTCGATATTCGATCATTGCATGACCATTATTCGGTGCAATGGATCATTACCGTGGGTATGGATTTGATTGAGGTTGTGATTTTAGGATCAAAAAAGATGGTGGATGATTCTAGGAAGAATGAGATAAGATCATACTGAGGATCCAATTACCACAATGGATACATGATGGAGACTCAATGTGGTGATAAATCGGCTTGACAGATCGATTTACAAGCAGATCAAGGACCAGAATCCAGTGAGCAGGCAATGATGAGGTCAGGAGACCTCAGATCCAAATTTTCTAGTAAGGGTGATGACTCTAGAAATATAGAGGATAGTATGGAGAAGAACCCAAGGAATCTAGAATTTTTGGGTTACACAACATGTAATCCAGAATCACATGTCATGTGGGACCCCCCCCCCCCCATATGGCGCTAGGGTTTCCATGGAGAGAAAAGGATCACACATCGTGTGACTCATTCTAGGAATCTAGGTGTGTAACTCAAAGGTTACACAAACACAGACAAAAAGCATGTTCAAGGTTTTAAGTGATCTCTACACACCATTTACTATTCCTACATGCCATGTATTTAGATATTTATATGTCGTGTTAGGCTGCACCACACGGGCATACTGGGGGTTGGCTAGACATGTCGTGTACCCAAAGTACACACTGTGTACCCCCTTTGAGGGTGTTTGGAGCCCTTTATTTCTTTATTTTGGATAATTATCTATTTATTGTGTTCCCTTGGTCTATTCCCTCCAGGTTACAGTGCGTCATTATGTCCACATCTCCATATTGTGATCCCCTCTGAAGGATAAGTCTCAAATAAAGTTTGTGGTGTCCCTCTATAAGACTAGAGTGTGATCCTCTATCATTTTATACACTATATGGGGTTTATATAATTGGAATGACCTCTTTAAGAAGGTCATTTATCCTCCATATAGAAGGTAATTTTAGTAGGGTTTGCGGTATCATTGGAGTATGATCCCCTACACAGCGGTTTGATCCATATTAGGTTCATGGTGTCCCCCAGAAGTCTTGGGGGTGATACCCTAATTGAGTATTGGTTCTTCTGAGACAAATGATATTTATTTGGTGGGTACCAATGATCATGACCTATTAGATGAGTGTCTCATATGATGGAATGGATTGTGTAGTATATTATCTTGGAACAATAATTGCTTCAAGCAGAATCTTATGGTTGGAAGTTTGGTTGTGATTGCCTGGAGGCACAATGTCCTTCCTGATTATATCTAGGTTTTTTTATAAATTGATTACTATATCTTTTATATTATTTTTACATTAATAATGCTTCATGTTTAGTGATTTTGGGGTTTCATAATGGGTATCGTTATACTCATCCTTTCATGGGCTCTTCCAGCACATGTCATGTCTTATACAGATGACAAACCATTTGAAAGTATCCTAGGAGGATAGGGAGATAATGGAGCTTAGATTGATCTTGATGGACCAAGTTTTTTTTTCATGTGGTTTCATTTGATATTAGTCCTCACCCTTAGATAAGGTTGGACTCTTTGTAAATTTTTTTGGACTTGTGTTTAGACCCTTTATCACTTTCAAAACTTTACTGTCGTACTCTGACTATAGGATCATAGATATATACATGCATTGGTTTAAGATATTTTACATTTCATCATTTTATGTGAGATGTGTGTGTTTATATAGGTACATTAGGCTAATGCCTCTCATGTGTAAAATATTCCTACTCGGTACTAATCGCCAGCCCCTAGCCTATTGGAGGTGGTCTTGGGGTAGTCGCGATTCAGGTCCAATTGGGTAGGGTTGTGACATGAACGATCCAAATGGGGGGGGAGAATGGGGTGTTTTAGGGTTAAAAACCAAGAGGGGTAGAAAGGTAAAAAAATCCATTTTTAATGAATCTAGGCACGATGCATGATTGGGATGTACGGTTTGGAAAACCATGTGCCAAATGTGCATCACTTAATGAACTCATAGGATACCCACATAGTTTGGTCACATAGTTTGGGAAACCATGCACCAACCATGTGGTTTGGTTCAATAAATAACTACAGATCCATGCACACACTTGCCTCATTGTTTTTACTAACCATGCTTAAGTCGTGCACCCTCACCCAAGGACACCCCAAGACCCACATGGTTACTACTAGGATCTATACATGTTGAATCTAACAATGCGCTGCCCTTGAAACCCTAAGTGAGAAAGAGAAAAATGAACTGATAAGAGGTTCTGCATCAGGATGTCACGCGATTTCCCCGCAACTGTGCACCCAAACTGTGAAAATGAGGGAAAACAACCCAAAACTAAGAAATTAGATCTAAAACACTGAATACTCAAGATAAATTCTATAAAATAATAAAATACAAACCGGGGTGTGACCACCATAACGCTTTCATCCCCCATAAATCCATAATACTTCTAGTTGATCGGGTTGAAAGACGAAGGTCCCCACTCCTAAACAATTTAACCCCTCAAAATATAGCACATATTAACCACCACTAATAAAAATTCTACTCCCCTGACCTAAAATATACTATTTAACTTCAATCACTTCTTGAAGAACTAAAAAGATCCCCAAACATAATCCCAACACCCCACCATAACCAAAACCATCAAGCCTACAACAAAACCTCAACATTCTACATGAGAAGGAACTAATAGAAATATAGCCTATACCCACGATTTATAATTGTGGGTATATCCCATAAAACCATGGGTATATCCTATACCCATAGTTTTATGAATTTTGGATGATCAAGTCGTTGGTATAGATCTATACCCACAGTTTCTACAGTAACTGTGGGTATAACATAAGAGATGTTACCATACCCATGGTTTTGGTTAAACCATGGGTATATATATATATATCCATAGTTAGGAGAACTATGAGTATATATTTTCCCAATAGAAACCATATACCCACGGTTCATTGAACCATGGGTATAGGTTCTTGTCCCCATTTGGAAGCAGGATCCCATCATGAACCTGTAAATAAAATACAAACTATAGTACACATACAATACAACACATATATTGTATATTTATAATTCAACCAACTACTTATAATAATTTTCAAACCATTTACAATACTATAACATACATATAAGTCCATACAACCAATCAATTCAAGTCATTAAACAATATACACAAGTATCTTTACCACTAACTCAAAAATAGAGGGGATAAATATCTACCCCATCACTAACATCTTCATCCTTGTCACCATCAACAACATCTTCATCACCAAAAACATCATATGGAGCACTAGCATCATCATCATCATCACCACCACCACCATCAACTCGACTGCCACTAGAACCCTCATTGACTCACTTGGGGCATCATATAAAGAGTGCATTGATTCCACACATGAATCGAAATTAGTATCATACTCTAATAGAATTTATGGAATTATATCTTACATAACTTCCAGGAAGTGTTCAGTGATCAGTTTACTTCTTTCACGCTCCTATAAATCTATTTTTTGGCCTTGTCTGCTTCTACAAAAGATTTTTTCAGCTCTGTGGTCTGATAGGTTTTAGAGGTTCTTGGTTAGGGCCAATACTTAGTAGGGGCGATATTTTTTCTAGGTTAACATTGGACTCTCCTATGGTTCTCCTCACCTAATACTTGACTCAAATGATCATTTTTCCTAAAGTTGTCATCTTCTTTCTCATCGACAGCCTCTAGGGAACACCATTTAAAATATAAAATATATATTTTATTATGAATTATGTATAAATATTTTAAATATCAATAAAAAATTAAAATCTTTTTTTTGTGTATTTACTATTCTTACATCCTTTATCTTCCTACTCAAAAATAATAATTTTTCTCAAGGCAGATGGACTTCGATTCCCAATTTCATTTTCTACAAAGGATATTGATTAATATAATACTACATTATTGAATAATATGAAAGTTAAAAACCTAGAATGAATTAAAATTGTAGATATTGAAGAAATCCATAAAATGAAGAAGTATCTAAATATACATTTAATTAGTAATTTAATACCAATGGAATAACATAAACAATACATACTAATTAGCATGCTAAACATGGTTATGATATAGATTCCTCTTGTATGTTCATTTCAGTCTAATTCTATTTGTGTTGGATTATTTTTTTATTCAAACACTTGGTAATTTTGATCATTTCATCAGTAAGTTAATTTTTATGTTTTGTTTGTTTGGTAAGTTTTTCATTTGGTTATTTGGCTAATTGGGCATTTTGATATTTGGTCACCTGGAAAATTAGACCATTTAGGACAATTAGTCCATTTAGGCCAATTAGTCCATTTAGGACATTTAATACAATTAGTCCAATTAGGTCATTTAGGCCATATAGGCCAATTATTCCATTTAGGAAAATTAGGTCCTTTAGTCTAATTAGTCCATTTAGGCCAATTTAATCCAATTAGGCCAATTAGGCCATTTATTTGGATAATTTAGACCATTTAGTCCATTTAGGCCAATTTAGGCCAATTGGGCCATTTGGTCCATTTAGGAAAATTAGTCCATTTAGACTAATTTAGGCCAATTAGTCCATTTATTTGGACAATTTAGGTCAATTAGTCCATTTAGGCCAATTTAGGCCAATTCGTCCATTTAGGCCAATTATGCCAATTAGGCCAATTAGACCATTTAGGTGAATTAGGAGAATTAGTCCATTTACTCCAATTATTCAATTTAGTCTAATTAATCCATTTAGTACATTTTTTCATTTAGGATAATTAAGACAATTAGGACAATTATGCCATTTAGGCCAATTAGACCAATTATTCCAATTAGTCCATTTATGCCATTTAGTCCATTTAGTCCATTAGGACACTGGTCCATTACATCATTATGCCATTAGGATATTATTCAAATTATCCACTAATCAATTAGGCCAATTGGCCATTAATCCATTACAAAATTATGAAAATTATCCAATTGGCCATTAGGCCATTTGGCCAATTGTCCATTAGGCCATTAGGCCATTAGTCCAATAGTTTATTAGTTCATTAGGATAATTGTCCATTAGTCCATTAGACCATTAGTCCATTAATATAATTGGCCAATTGTAAAATAGGTCATTAGGACAATAGGCCAATTGTCCATTAGGACATTAGGCCAATTGGCCATTAGGCCATTAGATGAATTGGCCAATTTGGCCACTGAGACAATTATCATTAGGCCATTTAGCCACTAGTACAACTATCTATTAGGACATTAGGCCACTTTTCCATTATTCCATTAGGCCAATTTTCCATTGGTCCATTTGGCCATTAGGCCAATTAGGCCAATTGGTCAATTGGTCATTAGTCCACTAGGCCATTAGGCTAATAGGTCATTATTCCATTAGGTCAATTGTCCAATTAGGCCATTAATACATCATTACATTATAAAATTAGGCTAATTGTTCAATTTTCCAATAGGGAATTAGGTCGTTATCCCAATTTGCTAATATGTTATTAGGCCATTAGGCCATTAGGCCATTAGGCCATTAGGCCATTAGGCCATTAGGCCATTAGGCCATTAGGCCATTAGGCCATTAGGCTATTAGGCTAATTTTCCATTGGTCCATTAGACCATTTTTCCTACTTTCCATTAGGAAATTAGGACAATTGGTCATTAGACCATTAGTCCATTAGGCTAATTGGCCAATTAGGCCATTGGTCTAATTTTATATTAGTCCAATTGGCTTATTGGCCATTAGGCCATTAATACAATTAGAAATTAGACCATTAGGCTAATTGGGCAACTATTCCACTAGGACAATTGTACAATTAGTCCATTAGGCCATTATTCCATTAGGACAATTGGCCATTAGGTCATTAGGAAATTGGTCCAATTGGCCAATTAGGCCATTATGCTAATTGACCAATTGGTCATTAAGCCATTAGGCCATTAGTTCAATTTGACAATTAGTTCATTATGACATTATACCATTAGGATAATTAGCTCATTTAGGAAAATTTAGGCCAATTAGACCATTTATTTGGTCAATTTAGGTCAATTAGGACATTTAGTGCAATTTAGGTCAATTATGATATTTAGGCCAGTTAGGACAATTAGGCCAATTATACTATTAGGTCATTAGGCCAATTGGATATTAGTCCATTAGTCCAATTGTCCATTGGGCCATTATTCCCTTAGGCTAATTGGCCAATTAGGCCATTACACCAATTGGCCAATTGTCCATTAGGCCATCGGGCATATTTTACACTGGTCCATTAGGCCATTAGGCTAATTAGACAATTAGGTCATTAGGTAAATTAGAAATTAAGTTGTAATGCCAATTTTCCATTATTCCATTTGACCATTAGGTCATTAGGCCATTAGGCCAATTGGCCAATTAGTCCATTAGGCCAATTTTCCAATTGTCCAATTTTCCATTAGGCCATTAGGCCAATTTTTCATTAAGACATTAGACCATTATGGTAATTGGACATTAGGCCTTTAGGTCATTAGGCCAATTGGTCATTAGGCCATTAGGTCATTAGGAAAATTGAACATAGTGCATGATGCAAGTGACCCTTATAGAATACTATTATCCATCCAAACAATTAAAATGTCATATCATAAGAAAACCCCAAGGAATACTCATAGAAATCCAAAAAGGTGCCTTTATTGGAATAATTAACAACTAATGAATTCTATAAAAAAATGTGCATTTCTTATCCATAGAGGTCATATTATTTGAAAACATAATTGAGGATAACATTTAGTCATGAAAGGATTTTATTTAAGGTTAAAACTACTTATATTATTCAAACACATGGAAAAATAGATTTTAAATAATGGTATATTTAAATTTAATAAGTATTTAATATAGGGGAGATCCATCAAGAATAAATAACTAATCCATTCCAACCAACTTTATGAAACCCATCCATTACTTCACCACTGATGAAACCTCTTAATTGAGGTAAAGTTTGGTTAGATGGTTTGTAACTCATTTAATGTGTAGCGGAAATAAATGTCTAACTACTAAATAAATGTTAAATAAACTAAGGAATCATTATTAATAAAGAACTAAGTTATACTCAATAGTTAATCAAAATATGTGAAACTAAGGTTCATACCATTAAAGTTTTTTTTAAAGAAATAAATTATTAAGTAAAACTTTATTAATGAAAACCATGTTTCATAAAATGAATATGATACAACAATATTTCCATTTTAACTTATAAAATTATTTCATGAAATTTACAAAAGGATTCTATAAATATTTATACACAATAAAGGTTTTAAAATCCTTAAAATTTTGAAATATAAATATTTAAAATTTTGAAATAATATTTTATCATTCATTCATGTCTAAATCATAATAATGAATTATAAGAAACATGATTGAAAAGTAATATAAATAAAATAGTGAATTCTTGAAGAAAAAACCTTCATAGATAAATAAATATTCCAGATTTAATTATAATAGTATAATCATGTACATCATTGTATAATTATTTATTTTTGGGTTAAAACAATCCAATAAATAGTTTAACTATGGTTCATGATATAATAAATTAAATTTCAATAATTAAATCCCATAACTCTATGATAATAAAAAACAATATTAAAACCTTTAGTTAACTTAAATATGATTCCGAACACTAAAAATATCTAAATACCTAAAATATTCCACCAAAAGAATCTCAAATTTAAGTTAAATTCATAAGAATCCCTAAGATAGTTTTCAAAATAAATAAATTATAATTAAAATAGTACTTTTAGGAATTTAATAGACTATATTTTATATCTATTATACTATAAATTTAAAAACATGATCATATAAGTGATTCCAACATGCTCCAGTAGAATTACATGCATAGATAAACATGAAAATAATAGGCAGTGAAAGAGAAGACGGATTCAGAACTCACTAATTTGATGTCGAAGAAGATGGGAATAAAAAAACCTTGAATTAGGGGAGAAAACTTGAGAATACAATTTTTTATATCTTGGGTGATGGGATAATAACAGATATGAGGGAATGAAATCTTACCTTACAAATATCACAAAAAAATGCAAAAAATGGAGGAAGAACACCTAGTTGATGTGTGAAATGTTGCCTGTGGAGGGGAGGGGGACGTTGAGGCTCATACAAGGGTAGGAGATTAGGTATTATAATGAGGATTGGAGGGTATCATAAGGGAATATTTATTTTTAAGGGGCTATACCTATGGTTTTTGAAAACTCGTTGGTATAGCTCAACTTATACCAACAGTTTTTTCAAATTGTGGGTATAAATTTGGGTAGAAGATCTACACCCATGATTTCTATAAACCATGGGTATAGATGTGAGGGGATAGACTTGGTTTCTATTAGTGATGGAAACTCAAGTTCCAACACCTAGGAGGAAACCACTTGATAACTTCTCAAGGGAAAATAAGGAAAAATATAAAGGTTTAAAACAAAGGGTTTGATTTAACAACATCAAGAGGACATTGTGGACTCCCCACTATAATAGGATTATAGAATAATACCAAAATAACACCACTGGTCAAAAAAATGTTCCATAATAGAGAAAAAACCCACCATTCCTAGAAGGAACTAAATGACAGGAATAAGACATACAATGGAACACGCTTCCCTCTCTGGGATGATGAAATTTAGAATTTCCAAAATGGTGTTTCCATTAAAGTAGAGATTATTAAAAGGTAAACACCATACTTTCCCATTATAAACAAAAGGAAACACCACAATACACAACCATTACAACAAAAGGATCATTTACATCAAAAACCTTAAACAAAACTCACATTAGTCCCATGTTCATCTGGTTGGGACACACACTTCTTCAAGGGAGTGGATCTAACTCCACTCTTCTTTCGAGAAAAACCCCTAATTTTTTTCTAGAAATGGACCAAATGACTACATGAACTACAATAATTCAGGATACTCAGACATGTGGGCTTATTGTGACCCTTCTTGTTAGATTGATGACACACCATGGTCCTATGCCCATAAGAAGCTAACGAAAGATTAGAAGGCCTCTTAATTCCAACACTAGCAGAAAAAACTTCTGAATACTTTCCCATTTATTTTATATAATTACCTTCACAAATCACAGGGACTAAAAAAGGGTTGGATACATCTAGCACTCCCGCTATCACAAAATAAACCCAAACAGCTTGCCTCACCATATCTACAAAAGAGGTTAGACCGAATTCTAACACCCTCAATTGAAGATTGAGATGAAACCCATTTTTAGAATGTTGGTCTTTCATAGAATCATCCTTGGACAACTATGTGATATAGGGAACTAGATCCAAAAAATGGATAAATTATAACACTGATCCATCACCTTGCTGAAGGCATCACATCTCCATCACTCTTTCCACCTTCACAACATCAAATAAGTATAGTTAGATGAATAAGGCCTTGAAAAATTCCTAGGATAGGTCTTATCAAAGTTTGGTCCTAATTATTAACTTCCACTAATTCCAACTTAGAAATTCAAGCATAACAGTCATGAACTTGAGCTTAATAGACTTGGGAAGCTCGAGCAGAGAAAAAATATCCTCAATTTTTTTCAACCATTCCCCAGCTTTTTCTGATTCCAACTAACCAAAGAAGTGAGGAGGGTTTGACTATTGAAAATTATCAATGAATTCCTGATAGTGGGGACCATTAGGATCCATGTATAGAATGGTCTAAATAGACAACTGAGACAAGACTTGATCAACCAAAATCACACAGTGGAAGATACACCTATAAATATTCCTTAGGATTCCTTATATCTTAGTGGGGGCCTACTCTAAACAAAAAAGAACAAAAAAGAACAATCAAAACCAACTCACCATCCATAACTCATCGCAATTAAACACCAAACACAAAAATAAATTAACCCATAAATTCCAAAACACTTTTTAAAAAATCTAACTAACTACTATTTTGAAACCATTTTCAAACTTCACACCCTAAGAAATTTTATTCCACAAAAATCCCTTGAATTACATCTAGAAATCCAATACTTTTCCCAATAAGAATCCTTATTTTAAAATAAACCTCAAATACCCCTTTGAAATATCTCACACCAGATTTTAGAATTAACAATAAGGAATGAAACCATTCTTCAAAACCATTTATATCAAAAGTTGTTTAAATTATAAATACATTTTAAAAGACTTTATTAAATAGGTTTGAAAAACTCATTTATATTTTTATAAAACCAACATTCTATTATTTGAAATCCTGGTTTTATAATCCAAAACAGGGTTTTCAAAACAATTTTAAAAGGAGTAAGACTTAAAATAAATTCCTAAATGGGACTAGTGATAATGGGTGACATGGATATATGGTTGGCGGATAAATTCCATTCACACCACTACCATGAAGAGTTATTCAAGACCACATTCACGGTCTCCACTTAGCTTTCCAAACCCTATGAGCTCACCAAAAACCTCTAGCCTAACTCCCATTTTTCTCCCCAAGCACAAAACAACCCATAAACAATCCACAAAAGCTAAATAAACTGAAAATCATCAACCAAAGCTAAGAAATACTGATAAAAATAACAATAAATAAAATCAAAATACAAACTCAAAACCCAAATTCCCAGGGTAACCCAAGGTTCAACATAGAAAGTGTTTGCTAGACACTTCCTTATACCTACACCCTAAGTTCTGATAGTCCTACTCCATCTACCTTGACATCCCAAATAATAAAGGGCACTATGAAAGATAGTTCCTCTAAAGAACCTATCATGTGATACCATTTTTTCATTAATTAACCAAGTTTAATCCCAAAATAGTTACTCGAGCCAGCCCATGACATCCCTGAGGCGCGTTCCTGATCACCCTGGGGTAGCGAAAAGCACCAAGGTCGTCAATGAGAGATAGTGAGAATGATTTCACCCAATATAAAATAAAAAAAACAGCATAAAGATAAACAAGCAGCCCAACATAAATAAAAAGGACCAAACAAATTAACTAAACATAAACTGAAAATAAAACCAAACTAAACTTGATGACTAAATAGATCTCTATGTGACCTCATGGGTCACTCATTGAACCCAAAACCCAACACCACTCCACGAAAATAGAAACCAAGTAGGACCTACACCTAAAGTTAAATACAAGAATATAAGTATAGGAATGAGTATTAAAACTCAGTAGGCATTCCCAAGTAACTATTACCTCTGCATTACCTTAAAATAAAAGATTAATTTAATGATAGTTTGAAATACAATATAAAAACATAGATTTTTCATAAATTCCTGTTTAAAACAAATCATGTTCCATTTCCCTCTTTGTTTAAAATAGGATTTTCATGAAAGGGGAGGTTAGATAAATTTTAAAATAATGGAGAAGTGGTAGATAGAGGAGTGTGAATAATATTTCAAAATTAGTTTCATAAAAGAATTTAATAAAAACTAAAAATTCAATTTTATAAGGGATAAACATCACCAAGGAAAAGAAACAGAGATAATACCAAACAAAGGGAAATGGGAAGGCAGTACTCTAGTGACCATACCCGATGTAGAACCTAGATTATCCACCACAAAGAAACAAGTGTGTTGGGTACATGGGAATAACTAGGAGCTTATGGGATAATCTGGAACATACTATAATATGATCCATCCTTTCAATGTGCCTAATGCAATAAAAAAACCTTAACGCTCGGTCATACCCTATTTGGCCTAACTGAGGGGCACCATCCCCAAAGAAGAGTGTTTCAATACTAAGGGGAAACTATCTAGAGCATAATTATAAACTATTGGAAAAAGTGTTCTTATATAAACCTCTAGCTATTCTAGGTTCCCATATTATGTATAAAATGGGGTTGATCTAAACAATACCGAACATTTGATATATAATAAGCACAAGACACCACATGAGTCACACACCCAAACATCATCCCTGAATCACCCCAAGGAGTAATCTGCTTTCCATCCAACCATCAATTTACAAGTTAAGTTTCAATTAAAAGGACCACCCATTCAATTTAGCAATCAAAAATTAAAGTGATACATAACAAGGGGATTTTTCCAAAGAAACCCCATTTTTAAAGGTGTCAACCAAGCCTCACATGACCTTTGAGTGAAAAACAATTTAAAAGAGATCCAAACACAACACTTGTAATTTATTGAAACATTTAAAACAATTTTTCAAAACACAAACATAATTTATAAATCACAAACCACTTATAAAGGAAAATTAGACATTTTATCGAGCACTTGGTGTGAAAGGACACATGAGACAATCCCCCACAAGCTAATTTCAAAGGGAAAACAACTCTATTTCATTCCCAATAATTATTCTCAACATAATATATCACTAATTAATATCAAAAAAAGGTGTAAACATCAAGAAATAAATTTTATTTAAATTTAATAGCTAAATTCAAAGGGAAACCTACCTCAAACTCAAGGTGCTTGGACAACAGAAACCCGAATTAGCTTCAAAGAGGCCCAAAGAGACAGGAATACCCATAAGGAACCTTAGGAATACAAAACCCCAAAATTAAAAGGAAAAATGAACCCTAAACCAAACTAACCAAGGTAGAAATGTAAATAATAAAAAAAGAATAAAAAATAATAAAGAGAATAAAGGAGGGGATTTCCTTGAGAAATCACCTCAAATTCATGAATAAATCACTTGGAATCACCCTTGGAAGGAGGTGGGAGGAGTGAGCAAGAGTTAAGGAGCCTCTTAGGGTTGAACGATCCAAATGGTGGAATAATGGGGTCTTTTGGGGTTAAAAACTAAGAGGGTTATAAATTAAAAAAAGAAAGTTTAAATTAATCTGGGCACTGAACACAGTTAGGCTGTATAGTTTGGGAAAACATGTGCCATCCATGCATCCCTCACTAGAATCACAGGACACCCACACGGTTTGGATATATAGTTTGGGATATTTTGTACCAACTATGTGGTTTGTATTTTTCAAAAACAGTAGATCCATGTGCACACCTACTACACGATTTGGAATAATCACTCTCAAACCATGTTCCCTCATCCCAGGACACCCTAAGACCCACATTATAAGGACTCAACCTTAAACATTACATATTATGGTGATTTTAAACTAAAATTTACATTATTACAATCTAGATTATCTTTTATTTTTAGAGTTTTAGAGAATTAGGAATTACTCATACATGGTAAACCCATACATTATAATTGGACACTTATACTTAGTATCCATTTCTTCCATAAAACAAAAGTCTAAAAAACATAGTTTCTCTTCATGAAAAATATTCAGAATTTTCCCCTTGATCTCATCATTTCCCCTAATCTTCCTTAAACCCTATGAAAAATATTTTAAAACTTGGTAATAGAAAAAAACTCAGTAAGAAATATAAAATAAGGGGAACCATTATTCCAATGAAAACCTATAAAAATAATTTCTAAAAACATACCTTTTTACCCCTAAAAAAGGAATCTTATTTTTAATAAGATCATTATCTTACCTTTTGAAAATTAAAAAAAATTCATGAAAAATCATAATAAATAATATAATATTGAATTAGGTAACTTGAGACATCATTTTCTATATCACTCTTACAAATGGAGTAACCAATATGGTCAACCTTAAACTCTGGAGTACCCAATGTATTATAGGTTATAACGTAACCACATATCCCCGATTTATTATGAAACCACCCATCATTGGTTAATAACGTAACCAAACATATTTGGTTTATCATGGAACAACCTTTAATTTATTTATAAAGGAACCACCCATCATAATAAAAAATTCCCAAGAACTATAACATCAACATCAATCATTAAATCTTGCATCATAAAATACTATTTGAGGAATATAAACTTTCCATTTTGAAAAATTGTGCATGTTCAATGGAAAACATTTTATTTGAAAATAACCATATAAAATTCTAAAGTAATATTCAAAATATTAAGGTTACATGAAAGAAGAAGATTTCATTCATTCCATATATGTAAAAAAACATTCCTTTTGACTTTTTGTAAAAAAAAATCAATTTTTTTTAAGGAACGTCCCTTAAAATATCATATCATCGAAGTGATCCTTGATCAAATGAATAGATTATGTGTATTTGAAATAAATCCACATAAAATGAGTGGAAATAAAACATAATAAAATTAAAATTAATTTCAAACATAATATTATTAATACATTATCAATGAAGTTGAAGTTTAACCCATAGAATGGAAATTGGGTTAAGAATTCCCTTCCCTCAGTTTTGAATTCTTTAAAACATTCTAAAACCTCTTGTATAATGGTTTAAATAATTCTATTAATTTTTTATAGAACTATATACATATTTATAATACCTTATATTATCTTTTTATAAAATATTTCATTATTTTCATTGTTTTTGGTGTGTTTGTTTCATGGTTTCATAGTCGATTCATTTGTGTATAATTATGGATTTTCATTTAAAATTGAAATAATACTCCAAAAGTGGAATGAAATGGTATTAATTAACTTCCATGAGTATAAATGGTCCCATATATCATTTTTTCTAGCATGATGATGATTAATTTTATATAATGTTATTGATAAATGTTTAATTTATTTTGGTGGTTTTTCTAACCATCACGAACTAGTTTTGTTTTATTTATAATTATGCCTAAATATTAGTTCTAGAATATAAAAGAATTTATAATATACTTATTAAAATATTATTTAACCATAAAAAAAAATTTATGACCATCCTTGAAGATTGTAATGGAAAAAAATCACTATCCATAGAGACGGTTCGCCATCATAATTTGGACAATGGTTTCATTAATTTGAATAAGAGGAGATGAAAAAAGGAATGTATATAAGATATTCCATTATAAACATAACATTAAAGTATATAAATGATACTGGAGTTATTATTATTTTATGTATTAATGAGGTGAGGATAAAGTAGAAGAAGAAAATCAATTAAGAGAGGTGCTTTGAGAAAGTTACTTCTTGAATATCACCTCTTTGAAGGACCCCTTAAGGACCTAAGAATTCGTATTTTGGTGATAAAAACAACACTTAGAAATGGGGAGAGTATGGATGATAGGTTTTGGTGGATATTTTAAGAGCTTTAATACTTTTAAGGAGAAAGGGTGTGGTGAGAAGTGGTATTTATACTTGAGGAGGGGTGGTTTAAAGTGATTAAATAATGATTATTTTATATTTAAAGACAACAAAATTTGGGTGGAATTAATTCCAATGAATTAGAGTTATAATTAATGATTTTAAGTATGGTTATGGCCAAGAAAAACATCAACTAACCATTTAAAGTTTTAGTTTTTAGGTATTTTAATATTTTACCTTTTTAACTTGTTTCATTATTTTACCTATACTGTGGTAAATCTTTTTTTTACCACAATAAAGTTTGTATACCTAAAAATTAAAATAATAATAATAAATAATTCAGAACTTATTATTCCAAATATATAATCCATTTTAGAAAATTTAATTCAAATAATTGGAAAAAATAGATTTAAAACAAAACCCGCAGACGCGATAAAAAATGGGTTTTCAAGAAGTGTATTTTTGAAGAAAAAGATGATTTTATATTAACTCGATGACTAATAATAATAATTATATGAAAATAAATTAATATTTAATTATATATAATCTATAAATTTAATTTTAAAAATTCCCCATTAGTTATTATTTTAATTAATTAAAAAGGAGAAACATTATGTACTTTAAAATAGTTTTCAGAAAAAACCTATTTTTAAACCCAAAAATAAACTTATTCTAAAATATAATTTAAAGTTGATTTAAAAAAAATTTAAGTGGATTAAAAATAACTAAATACTACTTATGTTACTTGAAACCATATTCTAAACATTATATAACTTTTAAATTTCTTAATTTATTGAAATGAAATGACATTTTTACAAAAATCAGTATTTTTCACTATTCACTAAAAAAATAATCTTTTCAGAAAATTATCAAAAATAAATCTTAAGATAATTTTGAAACTATGAATTCAAATATGAAATTATTTTTATAAAATTAAAATTCTATAATTTTAAAATTAATCTTTAAAATATAACCTTATAAGAAATGAGTTTAATAAAACTATTTCTTACTTAAAATATTTATAATGAATTTAATTATTAAATTCAAGAATACTAATAAACATGAAAAAATATATTTTATTAGTACCTGGGTTGTTACATTATCCCCCAATTTTGGATATTTCATCCTCACGATTTTATTCACTCACTAAACAAGTGAAGATACTTTTCCCTCATATCATTTTCAGATTCTCATATTGCTTCTTCAACCATATAGTTTCTCCACAAAACCTTAATCTAGTGAATTACCTTGTTCCAAAATACTTCCTCTCTATATTCAAGAATCTAAATTGGTTATTCCTCATAAGAAAGTTTCTCTTCCAACTGAACTACTTTAGGTTTCAAAACATGAGATGAATCTAACATGTACTTTCTTAGCATTGAAACATGAAAAAAATTATGTACCTGGGATAAAATCAGAGGCAAAGCCACTCATTAGGAAATTGATCTAACTTTTTCTCAGATTTCTTAAGGTTTAATGAACCTTGGAATTAACTTCCCCTTCTTAAAAAAAAATAATAACACTTTTACATGGATATATTTTAATTAAAACATGATCACCTACCTTGATGGAAAGATCTTTCCTCCTGTTATCTACATAACCTTTCTGCCTTTTATTGAGATGTCCTCATATTTTTTTGAATCATTTTTACCTTATCAACCATTTACTTTAATAATTATAGTCTCATAAACTTTATTTCTCCTAATTCATCCCAAAATGTTAGAGTTTGTTACCTATTTCCATATAATGTATCAAAAGGTGCTATCTGTAAACTGAAATGAAAACTGTTATTATAAGAAAACTATGATAAAGAAAGACGTTGATCCCAACTTCCATGGAAATCCATTGAGTAAGAATGAAGTATGTATTCTAGGGTATGATTTTTTTTATGATTTTCCATCAAACTGAGGGTGAAAATCTATGCTAAAATTTAATTAATTCCCCAGCTACTTCTAAAGGTCTTTCCAAAAATTAGTTTTGAACCTAGGATCATAATCAAATATAATTGGGGAACTCCATGTAACCTGACTATCTCTTTAACATACAGCAGAGAAATTTGATCTAAATACAGAGTATCTCAAATGGGAAGGAAATCTATAGATTTATTTAGTTTATCAACAATAACCCAAATTGCATTGTTACCTCAAGAAATATTTGGTAGTCCCACCACAAAATCCATGGATATATTTTCTAGTTTCCACTCTAGAATTGGAAATTGTTGAATCATCCATTTTGGTAATTGTTATTTTTCTTTAACCTATTAACAAGTCAAACATTTCATGGTAAATTTAGCAATATCTCTTTTCATTCCATCCCACCAGTAATACTCCCAAAGGTATCTGTGCATATTAGTTATTCTAGAATGAATGGAAAATAGGGAATTATGAGATTCATTTAATAAATCCATCTTCAATTGAGAATCGTAAGGCACACATAATATCATCCCAAAACTCAAAAAAAAATCTTTATCAACATTAAATTTAGTCAACTTACCCTTTTTAATGAACTCTACCTTTTTCTATAACTCATGGTTAAAAGATTTCTTAATTCTATTTGATAGATATTATTTCACTGAAACCTAAAACAAAAAGAGGAATTACCTACATCCAAAACTTATAAGCAAAAATTAATCAAGTAATTAACCAAATTATGATGTTTTAAACATAACATGGTTAATTATGCATGATGTTTTTGAATCAAGGCATTAGCCACTCTTTTTTCTGTTCCATGATGGAAATTGATCATGCAATCATAGTCCTTAATTTGTTACATACATATTATTTACATCATGTTCAACTCTTTCTGAGTAAATATATACTTTAAACTTTTATGATCAGTATATATTTCACACTTGGATCCATATAAATGATGCCTCCAAATTTTTGAAGCAAAAACCATAGTAGCTATTTCCAAATCATGTGTAGGATAATTTTGTTTGTGATGTTTTAATTTTCATGAAGAATAAGCAATTACTTGATCATTCTACATCATAAATCAACCAATTACCTTTAATGAAGCATCACTATAGATAAAAAAATCACTATTTCTTGAGGGTTGGGCCAAAACTAGAGTATTTACCAATCTTCTTTTTAGTTTCTGAAAACAATCATCATGTTATTTTTTTACAAATAATTTTAA
Source organism: Viscum album (assembly GCA_963277665.1). Lineage (NCBI taxonomy): Eukaryota > Viridiplantae > Streptophyta > Magnoliopsida > Santalales > Viscaceae > Viscum > Viscum album. Next base: position 1,324,180,153 of record OY728127.1, on the reverse strand, counting down.
CTCATTTCCATGCTAACTTAGTTAGAGGGATAGATTACTATGAAAAGTTTAAAAAAACATAGGTAATAGCCTAAAAATCCAATTAAACTTCAAATATCAGTAAAATTTATGGATCTTGGCTATTATTCAACCACTTTTGTTTTTTTAAGGTCAATTGTAATTCGATCTTTACTTATAATGTGCCCAAGAAAATTAATATTTTGTAACCAAAAATCAAATTTTCTAAATTTTCTGTATAAAATCTTTTCTTTAAGGGTTTTTATAAAAATCCTTAGATGTATTTCATCAGCCTCATAACTCTTTGAAAAAAAATATCATTAATAAAAACAACCACAAACTTATCCAAATATTCATAGAAGTCTCCATTCATAAGATCCATAAATATAGTAGGAGAATTTTTCAACCCAAAGGGAATTGCTACAAACTCATAATTCTCATATCTAGTCTAAAATTTAGTCTTCATAATATATTCATCCTTTACTTTAAATTGATGGTACCCCAACTTGAGATTAATCTTTGAAAAGTATTGTACTCCCTAGAGCTGGCCAAACAAATCATCGATATGAGTAAAAGGGTATTTTTTCTTAACAGTGATGTTATTCAAATATCTAAAATAAATAAAAAGTATCATGGAACCATATCTATTTTTAATAAACAAAACAAGAGCACCCACTGGTGAAGTTCTAGGTCGAATAAAACCATTATCTATAAACTCTTTAAATTTATTATTTTAGTTCTAAAATTTCAACTTGTGTCATTCGATAAGGAGGTTTTGAAATAGGCTTAGAATCATAGAATAATTCAATAGTAAACCTAAACTCTTGATTAGGAATAATATTGGGAAATTCATCAGGAAAAAATCCATGTATTCATTAACTATTGGCACCTCACTAATCTGAACAGTTCCATTTTTTCAATGACATGTGCTAAGTAACTTTAAATTCCATTTCTAATCAATTTCTCAAATTATTGGTAGGTTATTAAAGGTATGAAATCATTTAACAATACTTTATTATCTCTGAAATATATCTTAGCATGATAAACTGAAATCCAATGCATACCCAGAATAACATAAACTCAACTATGGGTATTTAAACAAGATTTTCATTAAATACCATTTCATTGATAATAATATGAAGATTCATAAAAATCTTGGTTTCTTTAATACGTCCACCAGAAGTTTTTACCAAAAAATTTATCATACTTTCATGATATGATATTCCCATTATTCTTACAAATTTCTCATAAATGAATGAATTTTAAGGTCTAGAATCAAATAGGGTATTTGCATAATTCAAATACACAAGTAACATACATGTCACTAATTCACTTGATGGGCCAACATCAACTGTAGTAGTAGAAAATGGTTTATCCACACCCTTCTGTTTCAAATCTTGCTGATTCCCCCCCCCCCTGAGTGACTAACATTGGACACACATTAGAATAATGTCCCAACTCAATGAAATTAAATAATATTACCATCAAATTTTCATTATTTGTCTTTTCATTTTCCTTATAGTCACGATCCATGTGAACAATATTTCCACATTGAAATCATTTCTCATATTTTGATAGACATTCCCCAGGGTGATTCTTACCACACTTTTCACAAGAAGGGAATTTGATTTTCTTACCTCTGATTTTTTTGAAAAATTCTTCTCTAATTCCTACCAACCTGACCACTTCTTATTCTTATCATCACGAGGCACATACATGTTAGAAAACTCCATATCAACTTTTTCAAAACAATAAAAAAGTATCTCATATATTTTAAATTATTGTTAAGACAATTCTATTCATAAAATTTCTTTCAAACCAGAGTAAAATATATTAATTATAATATCAATGTCCTAAACAAAATTTGGTATGTACCTGGCCGGTATTGTAAAATTAGCTTCATATGCAGTTGTAGAATCATCATCCTTCTACCTCAGTTACAAAAAATATTTATCCATTTTTATTCAAATAGGATTAGAAAAATATTTTTCAATAAAAATAATCTTAAAATCATCTCATTCCATAACATCCGGATCATATTTCTCTCATGTATTCTTAACCAAAGACCACCATTGATCAGCTTCACATTCAAAATGATTAATGAAAAGGGTTCCCTTTTGGAATTTATAACATCCCATGACTTTTAATATCTTTTAAAGAGCATCGATCCATCCTTTAACTACCACTATATCTAAGGTTCTACTAAAATTTGGAGGATATTACCTCATAAAATGCCCCACTACTAACATATTCCTCTGTGGTTAATCTGGATGCTCCCTTTCATGGATACCACCACCATTTATATCTTGTTTCAATTGAACCATCAATGTGAAAAATTGTTCTGTTTTGATTCCCACCATCTCAAGATACCGATTTAGAAGGATGTTTTCCTCTTTATGTCTTCCCACCACAGCTACCTTGTTTCCTCTACAAAAAACCATTCTGAACAGACATATCTTAGACAAAGTAACATGGTAATCTTCAAATGATATATCATTTCAACTTAACCATAAATTAAAAATAATTTATGGGTATTCTATTAACATTATCCTAACCCCTAAAGCTATCTAAACCATCCTTTGATACCGATTGTAAGGTCCTAACCTTAAACATTACATATTCTAGTGATTTTAAACTAGAATTTACATGATTACAATCCTAAAGATATTTTAGGTTTAGTTTTTTAGATAATTAGGACTAACTAATTCATGGTAAACCCATACATTACAAGTGTACACTTATACTCAGTATCCATTTCATCCATAAAACAATAGTCTAAAAAACATGGTTTCTCTTCATGAAAAAACTTCACAATTTTCCCCTTGATATCATCCTTGTCCCCACTCTTCCTTAAACCTTATAAAAAACATTTTAAAACTTGTAATGAGCACAAAATATCAGTAAGGGACATAAAATAAAGGAAACCATTAGACGAATAAAAACCCATAAAAAACTTTATTAAAAACATACCTTTTTACCATGAAAAAAGGAATAATCTTTTTAATAAGATCATTATCTTACCTTTTGAAAATCAAATTATTTTCATAAAAACTCATAAGAAAGAATATAATATTTAAGTAGGTAACTTGGGAAATAATTTTCTATATCAATATTACAAATAGAGTGACCAATATAGTCAACCTCCAACTCTAGAGTATCAGTTTCCGACGCTTTCGCTGGGGCGCGCGCATCCGTATGTGGAGGACGCGCTGCTGTTGCCCCGCATTCTCGCTTTCCAAAGGCGGGCGGCATTCGTTACTTGTTCAGGTACGTCTGCTCCTTGATCGAAACGGGATGATGGGATGCTGGTTCTTCCTTCCGTGGATTCCTCCTCAGAACTCGTCACCTAGTCTGGGTCTCCCTCATAGATTTAATACGTTGTTCGTGAATCTCATTCCCGGTGCCATATCGTCATGGACGTCGGTTAATTACACCACTTCCGTCAAGACTTTCCATAGGGTCTTGACATGGTAGCGACCTTCGGTCGGAGTAGACGGCAACATCAGGCATGTCAGGGCTTCTCTGGGGGCATGGACATTGGGGAACCTGTATTCTTCCTCATGAGAGGGCATCTCAAGGGTGTATAACCCGAGGCATGTATCTGAGGTTTTCCTCAGCTTCCTGTGTTTAACACAGGGTATGTTGCAAGATTAACGTCTAGCAGGTACGGTTACACCAAAGGCGTGTCATCTGAGGTTTTCCTCAGGCATCTCGTGTTTATCACGAGGTAGGCCGCGAGTTTAACGTCTTGTGGAGACGAAATGAGGGTGATCAGAACGTCCCATAGAGACGGATCAGATTGGTATATCCCTAGGAGGGAACACCTGGAAGGTTTACCAAGGGGGTGGATCAGAACGCCCAATGAGGACGGATCTGAGGTGGTGCGCCCCATGGAGGGGATATGTCACACCGTAATGGCTGATCTGAACACCACTGAGGGCGGATCAGGGGAAGTGCACCCCAGGATGGGGTACACCACGGATTACCATTGTTTGGGATTGAACTTCTTGGAGGTTTCCTACGTACCCTGTGTAGAGGATAGGGATCAAAACCCACGTAGTTCGAAAGGGTGATGAATCGGGGTGTACACAGAGAACAACAACCCAGAGATATGCTGGGGCTTACACGTGGAAAGCGGCCCATGCGCCGCTAGGATCAGCGAGGAGGTGGGTGGCATGATCCCACCGGGATGTGGTGGCCCGGGTGAGAATCATGATGGGTGATGGATGGATGAATGAAGTCGAGGGGGAATGAAATGGGACCATCACAGGGGTGACAGTGAAGTTGGGCTTGAGCCTTGAAGAGGCTTCCTACGTATCCCCGTGGCAGGGAATCAAAGTCTGCGTAGTTCGGGATGGTGTCGGTGAACCGACGTGAAGGTGGACCTTGGCCTGATGGATGTCGTCAGCGAACCAACGTAAAGGTGGACCTTGGTCCGATGCGTCAGCGAACTGACGTGAAGGTGGACCTTGGTCCGATGGATGCCATCAGCGAACCAACGTAATAGGTGGACCTTGGTCTGATGCGTCAGCGAACCGACGTGAAGGTGGACCTTGGTCCGATGGGCATCGTCAGCGAACCAACATGAAGGTGGACCTTGGTCTGATGGGCATTGTCAGTGTACCGACGTGAAGGTGGACCTTGGTCCGATGGGCATCGTCAGTGAACCGATGTGAAGGTGGACCTTGGTCCAATGAGAGATGGGCTTGAACCTTGGGGAGGATTTCTACGTACCATGCCTTGACATGGATCAAAGTCCTCATAGTTCAAAGGGTTTCATCAGTGAACCGACGTGAAAGTAGACCCCGGGGTCCACTAGTGGTGGGATTGAACCTTGGGAAGGTTTCCTACGTACCATGCCTTGACATGGATCAAAGTCCTCGTAGTTCAAAGGGTTTATGGAATACATTTTAACGTCATGCGGGACAATAGTGAACCCTGACGTGAATAAACGACGGGCGGTGGGCTTGAACCTCGCGGAGGCTTCCTACGTACCATGCCTTGACATGGATCAAAGTCCCCGTAGTTAGGAATGGCGGTGGGTGTCGGCGAACCAACGTAAATGAGGGACCTTGGTCCAATGGGAGATGGGCTTGAACCTCTGGGAGGATTCCTACACACCATGCCTTGACATGGATCAAAGTCCTCGTAGTTCGAGTTGGTCACAACGGCTTTTCGTCGGACTGGAATGTCGTTTAACGTCATGCTGGACGAAGGTAGAACTCGAAGTGAATTGGATGATGGGTAGGCTTGAACCTCGTGGAGGCTTCCTACGTACCATGCCTTGACATGGATCAAAGACCTCGTAGTTCAAATGGGTGTGTAGTTTAATGTCATGCGGGACAAGGGCATACAGTTTAACGTCATGCTAGACGAGGGCGTGCAGTTTATCGTCATGTTGGACGAGGTGTTGTCATGGCCAATGCCGACTCTAAGCCCATGTGAGTCATGCTCGGTGTGAGAAACAAGAGACAGTAAGGACCTGACGATCACGCCGTGAAGGGTGCGTCCGTGAGAAGCAAAGAGGGGCTTACGCGTTAGGCGGCCCATGGTGTTGGGACTTACTCCAGGATGGAGGCCCGAGGAAAAGGATGATGATAGTTTTGGGCTTGAGCCTTGAAGAGGCTTCCTACGTATCCCCGTGGTAGGGAATCAAAGACCACGTAGTTCTTCTGATGACGGCTTACTGCCGATTGGGGGTTTCAACGGCTTACCGCTGGATTAGGTCATAACGGCTTACCGCTGGATAGGATCACAACGGCTTACCGCTAGATAAGGATGTCAACGGCTTACCGCTGTATGGGGTCGCAACGGCTTACCGCTGGAAAGGGATCACAACGGCTTACCGCTGGATAAGGATCACAAAGGCTTACTGCTGTATAGGATCACAACGGCTTACCACTGATTGGGATCACAACAGTGGATGGGGCTTGCATGAGGAAGCTGCCCGGGTGCCGCTATGGAGGGGCAATGGTGAATGGGGCTTACGCAAGGAAGCTGCCCGGGTGCCGCTAAGGAGCGGAAATGGTGAATGGGGCTTACGCTAGGAAGCTGCCCGGGTGCCGCTAAGGAGCGGAAATGGTGAATGGGGATTATGCAAGGAGCTGCCCGGGTGCCGCTATGGAGCGGAAATGGTGAATGGGGCTTACGCTAGGAAGCTGCCCGGATGCCGCTATGGAGCGGCACTGGTGAATGGGGCTTATGAAAGGAGCTGCCTGGGTGTCGCTATGGAGCAGCAATGGTGAATGGGGCTTACGCAAGGAGCTGCCCGGGTGCCGCTAAGGAGCGGAAATTGTGAATGGGGCTTACGCAAGGAAGCTGCCCGGGTGCCGCTAAGGAGCGACAATGGTGAATGGGGATTACGCTAGGAAGCTGCTCGGGTGCCGCAATGGAGAGGCACTGGTGAATGGGGCTTACGCATGTAAGCTGCCCAGATGCTGCTATGGAGCAGCAATGGTGAATGGGGCTTACGCAAGGAGCTACCCGGGTGCCGCTAAGGAGCGGAAATTGTGAATGGGGCTTACGCAAGGAAGCTGCCCGGGTGCCGCTAAGGAGCGGCAATGGTGAATGGGGCTTACGCTAGGAAGCTGCCTGGGTGCCGCAATGGAGCGAAACTGGTGAATGGGGCTTACGCATGTAAGCTGCCCGGATGCCGCTATGGAGCAACAATGGTGAATGGGGCTTACGCTAGGAAGCTGCCCGGGTGCCGCTATGGAGCGGCCCTGGTGAATGGGGCTTACGCAAGGAAGCTGCCCGGGTGCCGCTAAGGAGCGACAATGGTGAATGGGGCTTACGCTAGGAAGCTGCCCGGGTGCCGCTATGGAGCGACACTGGTGAATGGGGCTTACGCAGGTAAGCTGCCCGTAATGTCTTCCTCATGTCTGGCCATGAGGGCATCCCAACTCACTGGTGAATTGAGGCCCTCACTTGTGCACTGGTGCACAAGAGGGGTAATGCCAAGGGGTGTTGGAATCATGCCACTATAGTCATGGCATTGAGCATCTTACTCTTGGAGCATAAGGCATCTCCTGTCTGGAACAAGAGGCATCCTACGTTAGGAACATAGGGCGTAATACAGTTTAGAGTCTTGTAGGTAGGACTATTGGCATATCATGCTAGGAGCATAAGGCATCTCTTATTTGGAGCAAGAGGCATCCTATGTTTAGAACATAGGGAGAATACTACAGTTTATAGTCTTGTAGGTAGGACTGTTGGCATCTCATGCTAGGAGCATAAGGCATCTCTTGTATAGGGAAAGAGACATCCTATGTTTGGCACATAAGGATTACTACAGTTTAGAGTCATGTAGGTAGGACTATTAGGAATAAGATGCCTACAAATGGTTGGTGTTGGGACTTACGCAAGGGCGGCCATTTCTGGTTCAACCTGGCATAGGAGCCAAGTGATTGGGTTTGGAGGAGTTTCCTGAGGAATGGTTCGACTCAAGGTACTTGGGGAATTGATGATGAGAATCTCAACTCATGACATGGAATGAAACCCAGAAGAATATGTCAACTCAAGGTGTTTCATGGTGTGTAGAGGAGTGTCTCTAATCATGGTATTCCATAGGTGGAAGGTGGGAGTGAAATGGAAAATCCCGGCATCCCGGCCCGAAAAGTTCACGGTGCGACTCTCCATTTTTCATGGGGGTCTATGACGGTAGCGAAGGGACCGGCCCAGAGGGCTGGGACCGCAGCCCGGCACTGACCCCAAGCGGGGGTGCGGGGGCTGCGCCCCCGCGGTATGGACTGGTGGGCGCGAAGGTAGGATCCTCGAGAAGAATAGGTCTTCACGTAGTAGTTTCGCGGAGCATGGCCTCGCGGAGCAATGGTCTCTCGCGGAGCAAAGGGGTCTCGCAGAGCAAAGGGGTCTCACGGAGCTTGGTCTCGCGGAGCAGCATCGCGGAGCATGGGCTCGCGGAGCATGGACTCACGGAGGATGGTCTTGCGGAGCAGCATCGCGGAGCATTGGCTCGCGGAGCATGGACTCACGGAGCCTCGGCTCGCGGAGCAGCAACGCGAAGGAAGCCGCTCGCGGAGCATGGCTTCGCGGAGCCGCAATGCGGAGCTCCGCTCAGCCACCCAAGGGGCGAAGTGGTCGTGGCCGTCTGTCTGGAGAAGGGGGTGAGATGGGTATTTATAGGAAAGGGGAGCCATGAAGCAGAACTCCCGTGCCGCCTCAGGTGCTTCGCGGCGTGCTCGCGAACGTCAAATTCGTTCGCGGAGAGGTACCGCCTCCGGAGCTTCACGGTGGGCTCGTGAACGTCAAATTCGTTCGCGGAGAGTTACCACCTCCGGAGCTTCGCGGGACCGCGATGCTCGGGTTCTTCGCATCGGTACTTTGCGAGGGGTCTTCACGGCGCATCGCGAACGTCAAACGGGTTCACGGAGTCTCTCGCCTCATTACTTCGCGGCGACGCTCCGCGATCACAGAGGGGGCTTCGCGAATGGGCTTCACGAACCAGATTTCCAGCCCAACTTCAAATGTCCATAACTCCTATTCCGTAGCTCCGTCCGGGCCCTGCGACCTACCAAATCGAAGCTTAAGAAAAGTTCTACGATCTTGGATCGTGTATGGAAGCATTTGGAAAATTTCAGGAATGCGTTTTCCGGGGTCTACAGTATCCAATGCATTGGAGGTTATAATGTAACCACATGTCCTTGGTTTATCACAGAACTACCCGTCATTGGTTAATAATATAACCACTCATCCTTGGTTTATCATAGAACCACCCATTATTGGTTTCACTACTGGAAATATAATATATACCAATGGTTTGAAACTGTTCGTATAGGCATTAGAACCATTGGTATACTATATACCAATGGTTTGGAAAACCATTGGCTAGTAAGCCATTGCAAAAGGCCTATACCAATGGTTTTTCTCTAACCGTTGGTATATGGAACTATAAACATCAATATGCCAACGGTTTCTATAAAATAGTTGGTATATATTTATACCAATGGTTTATCAACTGTTAGGATATATAGATTATATATACTTTACCAATGGTTTGAAACTATTAGTATATAGTATTACCAATGGTTCCTTAAAACCGTTGGTAAAAATATTCTAGAAATAAACTATACCAACAATTCAAAACCATTGGTATAGTGTATTACCAATGGTTTATTGAAACCGTTGGTAAAAATATTCTCCAAAAATACTTGACCAATAGTTTAAAACCATTGGTATAGTGTTTTTCCAGCAAACAACACAGCAGCCACCCATTCCCTCCACTACATACTCCTGCAAACATAGCTGCAAATAGCACTTAAAATAGAACAATTTGCACTTAAAATAGAACAAAAAAACACTTGCAATATCACATAAAAACTAGTATACTCTTCCAACCATGAAATATACAACTGACATAGTTTTCCCCATTTCAGTCTTCACATGACAACCACTCTTCCAACTAACCCATTTCAATTTATTTAGTGGAGACATCTCATAATAGTGAGAGGACACTCACATTATAGAGATCCCATCATATTCAGAGTTACATACACCATTAACAGAATTAACACATAATTCATAAGGTAATTACAGCAAGTATACACATACAACAAGTATACCCATACACCATTAACACATAATTTATAAGTTAATTAAATACATAAAGAATTCAATTCAGAATTAAGGGGTTGGGGTGTTGTTCAGGGTTTTGGGGTGGATGTGCAAGGGGGTAGGGGTGTCTTGGGGGTGGGGGTGTCCGGGGGGATGGGGGTGTCTGGGGGGATTTCTAGGGTGGTAGGGGGGGCTGTCCATGGGGGTGTCCATGGGGGTTGTCAAGGGTGGTGGGGGGGGGGATCCATGGGGGTGTCCAAGGGGGTGGGGTGGTGTCCATGGGGGGTGGGGTGGTGTCCAGGGGTTGGGGGGATTTCCAGGGGGTAGGGGTGTCTAGGGGGTGGGGGTGGTGTCCAAGGGGGGTGGGGGCGGTCCAGGGGTTGGGGGTTGTCCAAGGGGGTGGGGGTGGTGTCCACGGGGGTGGGGGGTTGTCTAGGGGGTGGGGGCTGTCCAGGGGGTGGGGGCGGTCCATGGGGGTGGCGAGGCTGTCTAGGGGGTAGGGGGTGTCCAGGGGGGTGGCAGGGCTTTCCACGGGGGTGGGGGGCTATCCAGGGGGGTAGGGGGTGTCACAGGGGTGGGCGGGGCTGTCTAGGGGGGTACGGGGTGTCCAGGGGTGGGTGGGTTGTCCACGGGGGGTAGGGGTGTCCGGGGGGGGGTGGGTGGGCTATCCATGGGGGTGGGGAGGGGGGGTTGTCCACAGGAGGAGGGGGCTCTCCAGGGGGGGTTGTCTAGGGGGGTGGGTGGGGCTGTCCACTGGGGTGGGCGGGGCTGTCCAGGAGGTATGGGGTGTCTAGGGGTACGGGGTGTCCAGGGGGTGGGGGGTTGTCCATAGGAGGGAGGGGCTGTCCAGGGAGGTATGGGGTGTCCAGGGGGTGGGCGGGGCTATCCAGGGGGTATGGGGTGTCCAAGGGGGATGGGTGGGGGGGGGGGCTATCCATAGTGGGGGGGGGGGTGTTCTATCCAGGGGGTGGGGTGGTTTCCATGTGGGTGGGAGGTGGTGTCTAGGGGGTTAGCGGGATTTCCAGGGGTGGGGGTGTCTAGGGGTGGGGGTGTCCAGAGGGTGGGGGTGTCCAGGGGGGTGGGGTGGTGTCCAGGGGTTGGGGCGGTCCAGGGGGTTGGGGGGGATGTCCAGGGGGGGTGGGGGGTTGTCCAGGGGGTGGGGGCTGTCCAGGGGGTGGGGGCTGTCCAGGGGGTGGGGGCGGTCCACGGGGGTGGCGAGGCTGTCCAGGGGGTAGGGGTGTCCAGGGGGGTGGGCGGGGCTATCCACGGGGGTGGGGCCCTGTCCAGGGGGTAGGGGTGTCCCATGGGGGTGGACGGGGCTGTCTAGGGGGTATGAGGTGTCCAGGGGGGTGGGTGGGCTATCCAGGGGGCTGGTCGGGCTGTCCAGGGGGGGGGGGGGGTTGTTCATGGGTGTGTGGGGGGATTTCCACGGGGGGAAGGGGTGTCCAGGGGGTGGGTGGGTTGTCCATGGGGGTGGTTGGGCTGTCTAGGGGGTATGGGTGTCCGAGGGGGTGGGCGGGTTGTCCACGGGGGGTAGGGGTGTCCAAGGGGGTGGGGTGAGCTATCCATGGGGGTGGGGGGGGGTGCTGTCCACGGGGGGAGGGGTGTCCAGGGGGTGGGAGGGCTATCCACAGGGGTGAATGGGCTGTCCAGGGGGTAGGGGTGTCCAAGGGGGTGGGTGGGCTTTCCACAGGGGTGGGGCGGGGCTGTCCAAGGGGTACGGGGTATCCAGGGGGTGGGTGGGCTATCCATGGGGGTGTTTGGGCAGTCCAGGGGGGGTGGGCAGGCTATCCAGGGGGGTGGGAAGGCTGTCTAGGGGGGTGGGTGGGCTGTCCACGGGGGGTAGGGGTGTCCAGGGGGGGTGGGTGAGCTATCCACAGGGGTGGGGGGCTGTCCACAGGGGGGAGGTGGTATCCAGGGGGTGGGCGGGCTCTCCACGGGGGTGGTCAGGATGTCCAGGGGGTTAAGGGTGTCCAGTGGTGGTGGGTGGACTATCCACAGGGGTGGGTGGGGCTGTCCAGGGGTACGGGGTGTCCAGGGGGTGGGGGGTTGTCCACATGGGTAGGGTCTGTCCAGGGGGTGGTCAGGCTATCCACGGGGGGTGGCAGGGCTGTCCAGTGGGGTACGAGGTGTCCAGGGGGTGGGGGGATGTCTAAGGGAGGGGTGAATCAATCACATCAAATCATCAAGTCAATTTTTTTATTTATAGGGTAAAAAATAAAGATAATGCGACCTACCTAATCACACATATATTCAGACACAACAAATCAATAAACATCAAAGGTCGGTAATATCAGTCAAAAATGTAACGGATCAATTTGTCCCTCATCACCATCACTATCATAACCATCATCATCACCCTCACCCTCACCCTCATCATCGTCCTCATCATTATCCCCACCCTCCTCAATTCCCTCCTCCTCACCCTCATACTCAGCCTCGGCCTCCTCATCACCCTCCTCCTCCGCCTCAGCCTTCTCCTCGGCCTCCTCCTCCATCGTGGCCTCCTCCTCACCCTCCTCCTCACCATCATCTCAACCACCACTAAAACTGACACCTGGTTCACCATATATATAATGCATCGATGACATATATTCATCACAAACTGTTCTAGCCTCTGGTGGAAGTGTTGGACGTAAAAATTCCATCAGTTTCATAAATGCGGTGTTTTCCATAGCAGACTGTTCTGCCATCTCTGTGGCCCTTTTTTCAGCCTATTCTACCTATGCCTTAACCTTCTATAACTTGGTGGCACTATAACTTATACCTGAGGAGGGCCAATACCTCATCAGAACTATACTCTTCCCAGGTCGGCAGCGTACTCTACCAGGGTGCTCATCTCCCAACACCTGATATAAGTGATAATTTGGCCCAAAATTGTCAGGTTCTTGGGAATCAAGAGCCTCTAAATCACCCTATTACAAATATAAATAGATTATTAAGTTACAAAATAGAGATTAAAATTTTAAATATACAAAGTAAAACTTACAATCTGCTGCTGAGTCGGTTCATTAACCGCACTCCCATCTTTCTTCTTTCTACTCGAGCAAAACAGTTTTGCTCGAGGCACACATCCTTCTATATTTAATTTATGCCTCTAGAATGACATTGAATGTAGGAAACCATAATTAAAAATAGTATACCAATAATTAATTGCATAACTAAAATTATATAACAACTTTAGTAATCGAATAAATTATGGAGGAAGCAATAGAAAGTACAAGTCGTAAAGAAAGATTATAAACTATCATACCTGCTGCCTCTCATGATCTGGCATTGTAGTACGTCCCAATGTGTGGATGTATTTCTTAGCATCAATGTTTTTTTATTTCTTACAGATGAATCATAAATAAAATTCAATAATTAGTATTAACTAAAAACATAAAAATTTTCATTTAAATACCTCTAATGTGATTAATACCTTAAATTGGCTAGTCGTCCAATGAATAATCATCTGTCGATACTGTTCTAACGGAAAATCATCCATGATAGGGGACCACCTCTAACTCTTTCCCCACTCTAGCATGCCAGCCAATGTACAACTCATTCTTATAAGATCTCCAAAGCTCTCCTAAATCCTTTAGACGTGCTGGTCGTGCAGCCTCACCATTAGGTAAATTAAACCGTAGTTGACACCAAATATTAATTCATATAAATAAAACAATTAATATATTTCATTAAATAAAATAGATCTTTTAACCCATATATCTACCCAGGCTTTATCCTTGACTTCATTTGGTAGTTGTCTCTATGAGAGAGCGGGCTGATAGGAATGATGTCATAGTATTTGGAAAGCATTGCCAAAAAACTCCAACATTGCTGCCTTTATTTTCCAATCACTATCTTCATTGTAGTCCATCATCAACTAAGTGTGGTGGTTCCACACCACATGCATGCATGTACGCCCCCGTCCCCACATCCTATTAGTAGATATATCTGTTATGAAAGAAAAACAAATATTTTATCCATACATGTTATAATGAAAATAAATAATGGTGTAAAAATTTGTTAGGGTTATATAAGTATAACTGCGGTAGTCTGATCATTGGGCACCACTGGATCCACAGAAATTGAAGGAACACCCTGTACCGATGGAGTGGGTCCCAATGTATGCTCTGTAGGGGCAAACACTGGTGGAGAAGTAGTCGAAGAAGATGGAATATAAAATCCTGGAGAGAAGGAATCAGAAGTAAAAGAAGATGATAGGGATGGCTGGACGAATGTTAGATGGGGAGTAGGAATCATCATCAGATATGGTACAGACGAGTGAGGAGGCTCAGATGTAAAGGGTGTTGAAAAAATGGGAGGTCTAAATATCTTGTGTGTCCCTAACGACACACCGGGATCAGCATGTGGGATGGATGGTATGTCAGTGGGAGTGGCAGGGTCTAATCGGGTACGCCGACCAGATCGTCTAGCTCTCGTACCCCCCCCCCCTTACGAACACCTTGAGTACTGGGACCACTTCTAGGCTGCTCATCAAATAATTATTGCCTAATAGATGGATCCTGCAAGAAAATTTAAAAAAAATTAATCACATGACATTATATATTATTTAAATATATATATTTGAAATAAAATACTCACTACAGGCACTAGTGGTGGAATGCCCAGCTCAGTCATGCGACGATTGTTGTCCATAATCTGTTTTCTTCGCCTCTCTTCAATTGGGTTCATTTCCTGCATTTAAAAACAAATATGGAAGTAAATAGAAAAGAATAACTAATGTGTAACCCAAAAAACAAAATAAATGAGAGGGAATAGGGGGATTTATGGATAATTTAACTAACCATTGTTTTATGTGAGCTTGAAAAAATATATAATGAAGTCAATAAATCATACAAGATGTAATAAAGAAATTTATGTTTTAGTAGGATGGTTATTTACTAAGTGTCATCAGTCTATTAAAATCATGGAACATTGATTCTACTAGATTCATAAGTGGTAAAGCAGTTGTCAAAATTAAGGAAAAATTTAATTTCTTTAGCCCAGGTAGATCATGCAGGTTTCAATACATGTTTTGCATAAGAATACAAACCATCATGTTCATTACTTGGTAAAATGTTAAAGAGAGGTCTTATAGTCATAAAAAGTTTATACAAATTACAGTTGAAGCATTGAAATGTTCACCAAGTTAGAAATGTTGGTTTCGTAGGTTTTAATACAGTTCAATTCCAAATTAGAAAATGTAATTCAAATAAAATTGCAACCATTAAACATTGAAAATTCACATAATGGTCAAGTCAAATACAAAATATTTTTAATCAATATTAAACCAATTTGAATAGTACCAACCTTAACAGCCCAAGTCGAGGTAAACCAAAAGAATTGAGAACATGAATGGATGATTTTATATATTTCCCACCACAACTTCAGGTTCACAATCAACTCTGACAATTGAGCTATTGGAGTCATCAAAAGTAATAAATAGATCATTTCCAATGGCAGTAGTGATGGTGTCAATTCCATTATCAACATCATCAAAAATATGTCTTGGACTTAGTTCAATAATGACACCAAATTCAGGTTGAAGATGATCTTTGACATAAAAAATTTGTTTCACCATTGATGCCAATACATATGGCCCATCAGTAGCAAGAGTGTGAGTCATATCAATTAATCTAAATCCACAATCATCAATAAATGTGCCTTGCCTCGTCATTGAATCAAACCACTAACATTTCATCATCGTGACTCGTCCATGAGAATAATAATCCAATATTATTATTTTTTCAACGACTCTATAATAACCTACATTTTAAAATCGTTGTCTACTATCTGATGCACTAGAATAATAGTCTGTTGTGGAAGTAACCATAACACCATCATGTTGTGTTCTCATGTTATTTTCTCATTCAGTGATAATAATTTTGTACCCATTGATAACAATTTATTTACAGTCACAAACTAGAGTATTAGGACCAAAAGTCAAAGCTCTTATTTCCTCAGAGACAGAGTCAGCAAGAAAACTCAATACCTGAAATATAAATCAATATTAAACTTAATTAATTATTGTTTTAATTATTTTAAATAGTGATATTATTACCTTTAATTTTAACCAAGCATAAAAAATCTTTGCTATGAAAAGTCTCCCTCCTTCTCAAAGATAAAGAACGATGCTTTCTATTTATCATCACTTTATGTTCTCTATAGATAAAAAAAGGAATAGTTTAGAAGATATATATATATAAGATATAAATATACAATTTAATTACAAAATATAGTCAACAAACAATTCACATTTGAACAAAACTGTGTGATGTGCCATCTCCCGCTCTTTAAGGCTTAATGTCGTCAATGTATATGATCCAGGAATTCCTCCTATTTGAGGAAGTGATGGAAAACTGGTTCAATTTTTTCATACTATTCTTCTTTGTTTCTCATTGGTTTGTTCATTCTTGTAGTAAGATCAGACAAATACATAGAGCAGAAATCCATACATTCTTGAGCCAAGTAACTGTTCACGAAAGAACCTTCGGGATGATTCCTGTTACGGACATAAAACTTTAATATGTGCATATTTCTTTCAGTTGGATACATCTAATGAAAAGGAATAGGTCCCTTGAGAATTATTTCAGTTGGAATATGGACAATCAGATGAAACATGCATGTGAAAAATGATGGAGGAAATATTTTCTCTAACTCACACAAAATTAATGGGGCATCTTCCAACATTTTTTGCAAGAAATACCTGGACAACTTCTTAGAACAAAGATCTCTAAACAAATGGCACAATCGAATAAAAGCCACCCTTACATTATTGGACAAAAGATGACAAATTTCTATTGGAATCAACTCATGCAGAAGGATGTGATAATCACGAGTCTTCAAATATTTTAGCTTCAACTCTCTTTTGTTGACCCATTTAGATATGTTGATTGAATATCCATCAGGAACTTTAATAGTCTCTATTACTTCTAGAAATTGATTTTTTTAGTAGGTGTCATCACATAAGAAGCAAATGGAACTTGCCATTTATTTTCACTGATACGCACAGGATGCAATTCTGGTTTGATGCCCCAATCCACCAAGTCACGCCAAGACCGTAAATCATCTTTTTTGTTTCCCTTAACATTTAGAAGAATTGAAAGCAACATTTCATATATATTTTTTTCAATATGAATTATGTCTAAGAAATGACATAACAAATTGGTTGAAAAATAAGGAAAATCAAAGAAGATACTTCTCTTCTTCCAATTGTAACAGGTTTCATTAGAAACATTATTTCTCTTTATAGATTTAATTTGACCCTTCTCAAATGAAAAACTGAAATCTTTCAATTTATTAAGCACATCAATTCCATACATACGCTGAGGTGGATCATCAGTCTCCATGGTATTGTCAAATCTTTGATGATTATTTCTATATGGATGGTCCATTGTCAAGAATCATCAATGTCCCATAAAACTGAAACTACAATGAAGTTTTAGTCTTTTGGATAGTGTATTCTTCATACAAACAGGACATGATAGTTTTCCATTCGTGCTCCATACAAACTTCATTTCATAATGAAGAAAATCATTGATCGTCCACATAAGCACATCACGCATCTGAAACATGTCTTCCGAACATGAATCATATGTGCACACACCCACATCCCAAAGAAGTTTCAACTCTTTTATCAAAGGTTGCGTGTATATGTCTATATCATTGCTGGGATCAGAAGGGCCAGATATGAGTATAATCATGAAAGTGAAAGGTTTTTTCATACACAACCATGGGGGAAGATTATAAATGTGTATAAAAACCATACAAGTGATATGCGACGTAAGCATTTTCCCAAATCGATTAAAACCATCACATGAAAGACCCAACCTCACATTACGTACATCAGCTACAAAATCAGGATATCAAGCATCAAATATCTTCCATGCAAGTCCATCTACATGGTGAACCAACTCATCATTAGGTATTCTTTCTCTCAGTATCATTCCATCACATTTTTATTGATATTTCATCAGACATAAAAAGATTCTAGAGTCTGGGGATCAATGGAAAGTGCCACGTTACTTTCTATGGAAAACAGGATGGTGTTCCATCAGATTTTGGCTTCCAGTGGGATGTGCCACATTTTATACAATCATTTCATTCAACAGTTTCCTCCTATAATAAACTGCAATCTTTCGGGAAATCATGAATTTTATTTATTGAAAATCCAAGTTCCTCAACTAACTACCATGACATATAGCGGTTTGAGGGAATATATGCATCGTCTGGAAGTAAGTCCTTCAAGAAGGTAAGAATGTAATCAATGGCAGTATTAGAAATCCCATACATAGTTTTTTCATGAAACAATCGGATTAAAAATTACAACTTTTTCATTTTACCGCATTTTCGATATACTTGAGTCATGGCAGCATCATTCAATTTTTTCACCCTAAAAAAATCATCATTTTCATTAGACGCATCATGTCTTCTCATATCGAAATATTCTTGGGTCAGAATCCTTTCTTTTTCATGATGATGAATAAAAAAACCAGTTATATAACAAATTCTCTAATCCAGTTCCTCTCATTTGGATCATCAACAATTTGAGATTTCATTTTCTCCCCATTATGATACCACACAGAGTAGTTTGATTGAAAACCATATTTGGTTATGTGGTAGCTGACTTCTTCAAGACTCAACCAAGGTCTTCCAACACAATTGTAATAGGGGAAATGTATGTGACCACTATCTAAAGCATTGTGAAATGGAAAATCTATAAATCTCTCCAAATTGTTTTGAAAATCACTTGAGATCCGATCAATTTCATACATACAACTTCTATCCATTCCATAAAAAAATTGTTATAAGTCATTTTGTCAAAAGAAATTCAATAAGATTGAAGTTTCATCAAAAATATATTTAAGTAAACAAGAATTGTTCACTTTATATGAAACCATAACTGACACACTACTCTATATGAGAACAATCATAAAAACAACAAAATACAATATTTATAACAAAATATCTTTGAAGAACTATAAATTAGTGTACAAGATCATTTACACTTGTGGAGGAGAATTATTCAGGAGTTGAGAAAATTTTAGATCGAAAAAAATTTAATATTTTAGTAGATTATTTGAGTGATCACATACACTACCCAAGGGGGTGGGGTGTCTAGGGGGTGGGGGTGTCCAGGGGGTGGGGGGTTGTCCTGGGGGGTTGGGGGATATCCACGAGGGTCGGGGTGTCCAGGGGGTGGGTGGGCTATCCATGGGGGTGGCGGGGCTATCCATAGGGGGTGGAAGGGGTGTCCAGGGGGGTTGGGGGTGTCCAGTGGGGTGGGTGGGCTGTCCATAGGGGTGGAGGGGGGATGTCCAGGGGTATGGGGTGTCTAGGGGGGGTGCGGGTGTCTAGGGGGTGGGGGGTGTCCGGGGGGATGGGGGTGTTCGGGGGTGGGGGAGTGTCCAGGGGGGGTGGGTGGGCTGTCCACGGGGTTGGAGGGTTGTCCAGGGGGTAGGGGGTGTCCAGGGGGTGGGCGGGCTGTCCACAGGGGGGTGGCGTGGTAGTCCAGGGAGTACGAGGTGTCTAGGGGGTGGGCAGGCTGTCCACGGGGGTGGTAGGGCTGTCCAGGGGTGGGGGTGTCTAGGGGGTGGGCGAGCTGTCCATAGGGGTGGGGGGGCTATCCACAGGGGTGGCGGGGATATCCAGGGGGTAGGGTGTGTCCAGGGGGTGGGCGGGGCTGTCCACAGGGGTGGGGACTGTCTAGGGGGGTACGGGGTGTCCAAGGGGGTGGGGGGTGTCTGGGGGGATGGGGGTGTCTGGGGGTGGGGGTGTCCAAGGGGTGGGTGGGCTGTCCACGGGGTTGGGGGCTGTCCAGGGGGTGGGGGTGTCCAAGGGGTGGGGGGTTGTCCATGGGGGTGGCGAGGCTGTCCAGGGGGGGTAGGGGTGTGTCCAGGGGGTGGGCGGGCTGTCCACGGGGGTGGAGGGGCTGTCTATAGGGGTGGTGAGGCTATCGAGGGGGGTAGGGGGTGTCCAGGGGGGTTGGCGGGCTGTCCATAGGGGTGGGGTGTCTAGGGGGTATATGGTGTCCAGGGGGGTGGGGGGTGTCCGGGGGGATAGGGGGTGTTCGGGGGGGTGGGGTGTCCAGGGGGGTGGGCAGGCTGTCCACAGGGTTAGGGGCTATCTAGGGGGGTAGTGGGTGTCCAGAGGGGGCTATCCCAGGGGGTACGGGGTGTTTGGGGGGGATAGGGGGTGTCAGGGGGGGTGGGGGGGAGTGTCCAGGGGGGTGGGCAGGCTATCCACGGGGTTGGGGGGCTGTCCAGGGGGTAGGGGGTGTCAAGGGGGGTGGGTGGGCTGTCCACTGGAGTGGAGGGGTTGTTCATGGGATACGGAGTGTCCAGGGGGTGGGCGGTCTGTCTACAGGGGTGGCGGGGGCTATCCAGGGGGTAGGGGTTGTACAGGGGAGTAGGTGGGCTGTCTACGGGGGTGGGGTCTGTCACAGGGTTGGCAGGGCTGTCCAGGGGGGGTATGGGGTGTCCAGGGGGGTGGGCGGGCTGTCCACGGGGGGGGGGGGGGGGGGGGGGGGGGGTTGTCCAAGGGTACGGGGTGTCTAGGGGGTGGGGGGTGTCTGGGGGGATGGGGGTGTCCGGGGGGGTGGGGGGTGTCCGGGGGATGGGGGTTGTCCACGGGGTTGGGGGCTATCCATGGGGGTAGGGGGTGTCCAGGGGGGTGGGTGGGCTATCCACGGGGGTGGCGGGGCTGTCCAGGGGGGTATGGGGTTTCCAGGGGGTTGGTGGGCTGTCCACGGGGGTGTCGGGGCTGTCACAGGGGTGGCGGAGCTGTCCAGGGGGGGTAGGGGGTATCCAGGGGGTGGGCGGGCTGTTCACGGGGGTGGGGGGGGGGCTGTCTAGGGGGTATGGGGTGTCTAGGGGGTGGGGGTGTTTGGGGAGATGGGGGTGTCCGGGGGGTGGGGGTGGGCGGGCTGTCCATGGGGTTGGAGGCTATCCAAGGGGGTAGGGGGGTGTCTAGGGGGTGGGCGGGCCGTCCACGGGGGGGTGGCAGGTTGTCCAGGGGGGTGAGTAGGCTGTCCATGGGGGTGGTGGGGCTGTCTAGGGGGGAGGGGGTGTCCAGGGGGGTGGGGAGGGTTGTACATGGGGTGGGGGGGGGGGCTGTCCAGGGGGTACGGGGTGTCCAATGGGGTGGGAGTGTCCAGGGGTGGGGGAGTGTCCAGGGGGTGGGGCGGGCTGTGCATGGAGTTGGGGGGCTGTCCAGGGGGTAGGGGGTGTCCAAGGGGTGGGCGGGATGTCCACGGGGGTGGCGGGGTTTTCCAGGGGGGTATGGGGGTGTCCAGGGGGTGGGCAGGCTGTCCATGAGGGTGGCAGGGCTGTCCAGGGGGTAGGGGGTGTCCAGGGGGGTGGGTGGGCTGTCCACATGGGTGTGACTTAGAGTTATGAGATTTAATTGGGGTTTTCATTCATGTTATGAAAAACAAACTATGGGTGTTAAGGATTAGAATAGTATTTTTTAGTGAAAATCCATTTTGGTAGGATTAGTGACTTGATTACATGATGGTATCAAGTTTGCAATTGGGAAAATAT